>JAWHQI010000010.1:21728381-24265072 GCA_033032865.1 Dactylorhiza incarnata | reverse complement strand
CACACACACACACACACACACACACACACACACACACACACACACACACACACACAAAGGATCTGAATCTGAGGCAATGGCGGTGGATTGAGTTCTTGTGCGATTAATATACACTGAACTATCACCCAGGGAAGGCAAACTCGGTGGCCAATGCGTTAAGTCGAAGGGCACACACATCCAGCTCGGAGTCCCAATTGATGGCCATGGATTGGCCAAGATGCTCGAGGAGATGCAAATTACGCTTGTATCTAGGGCCAATCCAGAGGTGTACGCTGAGTACTTGGCCACCATGAGCGCAGTTTGTAATATACAAGATTGAATCCGAGCCGAGCAAAGGAAGGATGCTGCCCTGGACCCTATATTTCGAGTAGTGGAGACTGGTTCTACACAGGAGTACACACTGTGGGAGGACCTCGTTCACTTCCACGGCAGAGTATATATACCCACATGAGGAGGAATCTGGAAAGATATACTGAGAGAGGCTCACTGTACCAAGTATTCGGTGCATCCAGGGGTCATCAAGATGTATACTAATATGCAGAAGATGATGTTTTGGCCTGGAATGAAGAGGGAAGCCACTCATTTCATCACGCATTGCGAGGCATGCCAGAAAGTGAAGGCAGAGTGTAAGAGCCCCACTGGTTTGTTACAGTCATTGCCTATTCCTGAGTGGAAGTTTGAAGATATCTCCATGGGTTTTGTACACAGTCTACCTTGCTCCCGCTCTGGAAGTGACTCTGTATGGGTGATTGTATATCGGTTGACAAAGGTCGTCAGGTTCATTCCGATCTAGAAAGATACAAATGTCGATGTTTTAGGGCGCCTCTTTGTGGAACAGTTTGTCCGATATCATGGGGTGCCCAAAATTATCGTTTCAGATTGAGATGGTCATTTTACCTCCAGGGAGTGGAGGGCAGTACATGCATATTTGGGCTCTCGGTTGACTTTCAGCACAACCTTCCATCCTCAGACCGACGGCCAGTCTGAGAGGACTATCAGGACGATGGAGGGCCTGTTGCTGCTATGTGTCTTGGACCGGGGAGAACCGTGGGAGAGACTTCTCCCTTTGGTGGAGTTTTCCTACAATAATCGCCATCAAGTAAGCATCAACATGGCTCCTTATGAGAACTATATGGAAGGAAGTGGAGGATGCCTCTATCTTTAGATCCTGGATGAGGAACCCAAAGCGTTGGGAGTAGAATTCATTGATGACACCGATGCGGTGGTTAGACTGATTCTGGATCGTATGCTTGAGGCTCAGAGCCAGCAAGCAAAGTATTATGACGCAAAGCACAGGATGGTGGAATTTAAGGTGGGAGACAAGGCATTCTTAAAGATTAGGCCAATGCAGGGAGTGTTTCATGTCCGGGGAAGAAAGAAGCTCATCCCTCGTTATATGGGGCCTTATACTATCCTGGAGCGGATAGTCCCCTTAGCTTATCGGTTGGAGCAACCACCAGAATTGGAGAATTTGCATGACATTTTCCATGTATCCTCCTGTGAAGAGCATTACTTCGCCCTGATCAGTACGTCGTAACTACATCTGGCCCTGTGGCAATTGATAGATCTGTCTAGTTAGAGCATGTGCGGATAGTAGATACCGAGATCCGGAAGCTGCGACAAAAGAGTGTTCCATTATAAAAGTCCTATGGTCCATCCATGCGAAGGAGAATACACTTGGGAACCTTTGGACCTCATGCAACAACGCTATCCGGATTATTCCCCCAAGGTATATCCTAAACTAGTTTATCATTCTTCATATTTCAATACCCGTAGCCCCAAAATCAAATTTCGGGGGCGAAATTATTTTTTTTGTTTATTGGATTTGTAACATCCCAGTTCGCGCTAGGCTCCTCATGAGTGTGTTGTGTCGCTGGGAGTTGACCCGGGCTCGATAGAAGCCATAGGAACCTAAGATGGTCAGGTTTGAGTCACGGTCAAGAAGGGTGGGTGTAGCGCTCTCACTCCCTAAAAATAAGCTAGCGCCGACGGTAGTGATACCGCCGGCGGTAGCCTTCAAAATAATATGGGTACTTGCCATCGAAAAGGGGTTGATTTTCGCTTATATCATCGATAGAGCTAGCGTGGGTAGTAGTGATACCGCCGGCGGTAGCCTTCAAAATGACGTGTGGCCTCACAAAACGATATGGGTACCTTGTCATCGAGAAGGGGTACCTTATCGTCGAAAAAGGTGTCTTATTGTCAAGAAGAGATACCTTATCGTCGAAAATGTGTTGGTTTATCGAAGATATCATCAATACGCTAGCGCCGACGGTAGTAATACCGCCGACGGTAGCCTTCAAAATGGTAAGTGCACTTGTCGTCGAAAAGGAGTTGGGTTCTCGAAGATACCGTCGCTACGCTAGCGCCGACGGTAGTGATACCGCCAATGGTAGCCTTCAAAAAAATGTGGACGGCGATGATATCTTATCCTTGCTTATTTCAAGGCTAGGAGGTGGCTTAGGCCAATAAGACAATGACATATGGATGGATTGTCCAATCCAAAGCATGGGAAGTGTTTTTCCCATTAATTCTAGTCAAATCAGCCTCCATTTTCTCTCTCCTCTCTTAACCTTGAACTTCATCCCCTCACCCAAGGGTTGATCAGTTTTCTCCTCTTCCCACACTCAATCATTGAGACCAGCTGCTTTCCTAAAGGAGATCAAGCTTGGAAGGAGGACTTGGAGCTTGGCCGATCGCCACCATGCCGCCAGAAGACAAGCACGATCCATGGCCGTAAATCAGGTGACTTCCACCCCCTCTCCCTTGGTGATAGATCTTTAAATCTGAAATAGGAGAGATATAGGGCTCAAGAGAGCTTAATTTAAGTGAGGTTCATGGAGTTTAGTAGGAAGAGACCATGCTAGAACTTACGTTCTAGGGCGTCGTTCGCCGAGAAAACATCTTCAATCAATTCCTCTCTTCAATACGAAGTGGTAGAACTTGATTTCGTGAAGAATGGTGGTCTAATGTGTGAGTATTGGAGGAGAGAAGGTGAAATAATATATGTGTGTGCTGGAGGAAGAAGATGAACAGATGTTGTTCATCTGTCTTAAGATCCGTGCAAATTTATAATATTTAGACAAAAACCTATTTTCTGCACTTGACGGACTTCAAGCCTATTTTTAGGCATGATCCGACCACATTCCGGTCTTGCGCTCAACACGAAAGTTGTAGCCCTCGGAAAGACATTTCCAGCGAGTTGTTGTGCGTTTTCAGGGGAGCTCTGTAGCTCCCGTAATGTGAAATCGAAAATGACTATGCAGAAAATGATACTGTTTAAGTACAGGACATCTTGCTGTCCAGATTTACTCTACTGGGTTCTAACCCGATTTTAGATAGGTTAGACTTAGATCTGGACCTTGGGCTCAACACGAAAGTTGTAGCCCTTGGTGATACCGTTTCGGAATGGGGTGACACATAATTTTTGGTGGTCTGTAGCTCCCATTAATCACGTTTTAGTAAGCATTGTTGAATATATACAGATTTTTGATGCTTTATTGATTTCTCACAAAATATTTATTAGATGCTTACAAAATTTGGTATAAATATGCCTAATAATATTGTGATCACCCCTGTTTAGTTTCCTCATTTTTGGATACATATTTGCCATGAATTTCCCTGTTGTATCATATAAATGTAAAGTACCATAAATAAGTATCGGGTAAAACAATGAGGTTGAAATTTGGTATGAATGATTCAGGCATTAAGTATGATCTATGGTAGAGGTTTCAGTGAATTTGGCCTTGAGATGAGTCCATAATTAAATATGCGTTATAAATTATTATGCTGAAATGAAATATTAAGGTATTCATTTAGACAAGGAATTTGGAAACATGCGTAAAACCGTGTTTATATCACTTGGTAACCTATCAGAGAGTTTAGTTTTATGATAACCGCTTGGTAGAGATTATGATTGATGACCCTTTGGGAGAATGAGTACGAGATGATTTGGTATGATTAAGCGTGATCGAATGGTGCTCATGAATTCAATTGTGTTCAAAGCATGTTGTGAATCGAGCACGAGGAGCGGTACGGTTAATATGTTGGGGGCAGAGGTAGATAGTAAACTTGAACATGTCATTAAATGCACAAGTAGTCCTATAGGATCAAGAGAGTATTTCCCTTATATACACATGCCATTGCGCGAGAGTTATGACAACTCGGTATGGGTAGCAGTGATGGTTTGGTGTGGATTATAGGATATGGTTATATCCAAAGGTGTTATGTTAAGGACCCGGTTGGTAGGTCCTTGTATGCTAGTTAGCATCGTTGAAACTTGTAATATTAACATGTGTTATGGACTTGGTTAGGAGTCCTTGGGTACTTGATATCATGGGTTGAGCATATGGGAAATTACTTGGGTGTGCATGGTTTCACACGATTGCATAATGATCCTTGTTGGAGGATTATTTGTGGCAGATCTACGGGCTCGCCGATTGTCACAACGACGGGAGCTGGCAGATAGATCTAGAACCGGTTGGGCTTGATCATTTGGTGCTTACTTCCCAAAGAACCCTTCCGCGTCATAAGACTCAGCTAGTTTGGCGAGCAAGATGACGTCGGATCTCCGCTATTGTGTTCTTAGCGTTGAGGCGTACTTAAGGCCTAGGTCTGGTAGTGTGCATACCCACCTAGTAGTAGAGAAGCCCGTTCCACTGTCTCCGTCTGGCCATGACATGAGGTGCCTGAGTGGTTAACTACCCTCGAAAAGCGGGAAGTACAAGTCTATGTCAACATAGCCAATTAGAGTGTGTGCATAAATCATGGGTGAGTCATCATACATACATTAATTTCATTGCACCGCATAAAGATCCTCATCATATAAACTTGTATGGACACATTTATATGATGAGTTACTTATTGTTGCAAACGCCCCTTAACTTATAAGCTTGTATGGGCATTCTTATAAATTAAGTTCAATTCAGTTCTTTATATACTCTGCTTTGCTTATACTTTGTTGCTGACTATACTGCTAGAGTAGATGCACTCTTATACTTTGTTATATCTACTGTGATAACTATTCCCTTGCCACCTGCTAGATTGCCTATTACTGATTATATTGCAGTATTCTCCTTCTTTCCTTCCCCCGGTGCCTAAGAGTCGCCGGGGGAGAGGATGTGAAGCCGCTTAGTCTTTTTGGCTAATAGTTGCTACGCCACTATTTTTTGGAGGACATCCAACAACAAGTAGAGCAGCAACGTACGACGCAGGAGGATAGCCAGGCCAGGGCGACATGGCCTGAGGCTACGAGACCTTCGCTACCATCAGTGACAGATGTGAGCGAGTGTTTTGAAATGTAGCCTTAGGGCAAATTTTGTACTCTGATATTTTGCTGGAGCTTTGTAGCTACCTATTCTTTTGAACACTTTTACTTATTTATGAATAATGACTTTAATTGTTTTTCTATTATTGATGGGTTGGCATGATGATATTTGAGAATAGCCGGCAGGATAGGCATCTTGTGGGGGGGGGGGGGGGGGGCTAGCCAGTGCGCTGGCAATTCTGCAAGGCAGCTGTCCTGGGCATAGGACTCCCTCGGTCGTGTCTTGTGTTCCGGGATGGGGGGTCTTAATATAACAAGTGCACCTTTTGTAACGGTCTCCCCAACACACAGCTCGCAAGGACGACCGCCGACACACCCCGACATCTAGATCGAAAAGGTTCAGCCTCAACCAGTCTGCAGATCGTGCAACCCAACCCCTCTCTGTCCTACCACAGGGCACAATTGGTTATTGGAGGCCACAACCCCCCTTTTCATGAGGAATGGTTCAGTTAAGCGATAGCTCAGGGACTTCCCAGGAGGTCACCCATCCCGTGACTACTCCAGCCCGAGCACGCTTAACTATGAAGTACTTTCACTTCTCATCACTAATTGAGCTGCATAGTTAAGCGTGCTCAGGCTGGAGTAGTCACGAGATGGGTGACCTCCTGGGAAGTCCCTGCGCTTCCGCTTAATTGAACCATTCCTCATGAAAAGGGGGGCTGCGGCCTCCAACATCCCACTGTGTCCAGTGGTGGGACAGAGAGGGGTTGGGTGCACGATCTGCAGACCGATTGAGGATGAATCCTTTTGAGCTGGATGCTGGGGGTGCCAGCGACCGTCCTTGCGAGTTGTGTGCTGGGGAGACCGTTACACAACATATCTTTGCTTCCAGCACCTAACCTTGTGCAACATGGAGCAGATATGAAGGTGCACAGGTACCTCAACATCTATTTGGTTATCTCCTAACTACCTCATCGGTAGCCTCCTTGCTGCCTCGTCAGTCACCTCTGTTGGATTTATGTAAAAGCATAATATTATTTTTAAATTACTATTATTTCCATTTTTTAAATAACGAAATGTGTATCAATATTAAATAAATGAATGCCATAAAAGAGATTACGAAATAGAGCCTATGGAAGGCGTTGCATCAAATGGGTGCAGCAGAATAAATAAACAAGAACAACCCAAAAGAGTTTCGGATCTTGCGATTTCATGATTCAAGAAATAAAGCAACACATTGCAATATACCCAAGAGGGATTGAGTTAGTACTCAACCAAGGTGCTCCGAAATTAGATCCAGAAATGAGTGGCTGAGTTCCAAGCACATAAAGTATATCCGCGCCTCTACATTAGTCTACATGAGCGGAGCAGACCCCCCAAATTTCTTGTCCAACAAGAAATGGGTCGGAGAAAGAATGCCCTCAGCGTCTCCCACAGATTGCTAGATCCATGCAAGGGAGAGGTGGCAACGACCGACGGGATCTCACGAAAACCTTGCAGAACAGTTCCGTCTCAATCTCTAAAAGATCAGTCACACGGGAAAACCTAAATGCTTCCCTATTTATACCCAGGGGCATAAAATAAGATATATGCAGACCCGACTCAATAATAGGATTATACAATGAGTATCATCATGATCACTATGTATCGTCGAGGCGATCTTGATAATATCGTTGTGACAACTTATATCGTCAAGACGATCTCGATGATATCATTGTGACAATCTATATCATCGAGACGATCTCCACGATATTATCGTGATGACCTATATCGTCGAGACGATCTCGACGATATCATCGTGATAACTAAAATATCATCGTGACAATCACGATGATATCTCACAACACTTCATCGATACATCAAAGGTTGACAGTCGGCCTATCGTCGTGACCACTCGACGATATTCACAATATCGTCGTGATGATCTCGACGATACAGGCAATGTCGTTTTGAACACATGCCAACATGCTCCATACAATATTTATAATATCTGTGGAACATTTACCTGACTTAACCTAATTCCAATGAGTCATAGGATTGGTCCTTCACTCATATCCAACACGAGTAAGGCAAACACAATCCTTCCTCCAACTTCTCCAAACACTCTTATGTGCAACCCTATAGGCTCATATTAGATTGCAAGTGAGACTAACTGCTTGATTGCTTTGAGATCACCTTGGAAATACCAACAGTCTCCCACTTGATCACAAAGTATCAACAGAAGTCTCACAAACAATGAGAAGCATCCAGCAATACATCATTGCTACCAAATCAACCAGAGTTCATAACTCAATAAGCTTGTTCTGGCCAATGTTTTAGTGTTGTCATGTCCCTTTTTCCCTTACATCAGGATAGAACTAGAGGCATGGACTGTGTCACCCTCATAATTATTCAATCCATGTTTCTTGATCCAAAATAGACTGCTTGAAATTGGTGAGCTCAATATCATATATTGATTCAACCAAGCACAATCATGCATTTCTCAGTCTCATTCCATCAAGGGGCCCATGGATGTAACTCCTGTCATATAGGAGGACATATCTCATATCTGTTCACTGATGATTTAAATTTATCTTTTTGCAAATTCCTTTTTGTGATGAGGATAAGAATTGGGCGGGCGTTTTCGAGGAGTCTTGCGAGTACTCCTACTTCGAGAAACTAACCGTTATCCTATCAGGAGATAGAAGTAACTGTCTTTTCTTCTTTCGAAATATCGACGATTACGCCCCGGCTACGACGTCAAATTCTTTAAATTTGTAAATAGAAAAGGAGAGTTTTGCAAGTTTTTGTAATTATTATTCAAACTAATCTTTCGATGAAGGCAAGTATACCTTATCGCGTATAGTATATGATATTTTTTAGAAAATATCAAGGTTGTATTTTTCCAGATCCAGGTGATTATTTTTACTTTCTAAGAATGCGATATTATTTTATCGATTAAACGAGTGATTAATTTTGCAGATTTGAAAGAGCGATGACGATAATAATTTAAGCGATTGCGTGCGTTTAGCAAAAACGAAGAAAAACAATTATAAGGAAAGATGAGAAAAGAAAAGAACGCACAAAATTAAAAACTCACGCACTCTACGGAAAATTAAATGACTGAATTTAAAGAAAGCATAAAATTTATCCCCTACACGCACGCACTCTACGGAAATTAAATGACTGATATTAAAGAAAGCAGAAAAGCTATCTCTCTCTCACACACACACTCTAAGAGAATTTAAATGACTGAAATAATGAAAGCAGAAAAAAAATCTAATTTAGCAAAAAAGAAAAATCTATCTCATATACGCACCCACTCTACTATAATTGAAAGCTAAATTACAAGAAAATAAAATCTATAGAAAGCAAAAATCTGTACTCACACACACACACACACACACACACACACTCTACAATAAGAGAAACTAAATTACAAAGAAAATTAAAACTATACTCGTACACTCACACACACAAATATAAAAACAACTAATTAAAAGAAAGAAAAAAGAAAATACTCTCATACACAAACACACACTAACATAAAAAAAACTAAAATAAAACAAAAAGAAATTACACTCATACACTCACACACACAACAATAAGTAAAACTAAAATAAAATAAAATTTACACTCATACACTCACACACACAACATAATGAAAACAAAAACAAAAGCAAAAACAAAAATTACAGTCATACACTCACACACAGAAACAATATGAAATCTAAGTAAAAAGAAAAATAAAGCACTAACTCATACACTCACACACACCACTTGAATTAAAAAGAAAGAACAATCTAAGTCATCACACACTCTCACACAACAAAAAATAAAGGAAGAACAAGAAGAACAAAAGAGAACTTTCTTATATATAAATAATAGGGATTACAACTTTTAAAGAAAGCTTAAACTTGGAAAAAAGGAGACCAAACAAGGGCTTGGAAAATACACAAACAAGCTCACAAACACTCACAAAAACTCTCACATACACTAACAAGAACACAAAAATACACATACAAGAACACTCAAAAACACTCACAAAAACTAGCTTAGGTTCTAAAAATACGAACCTCCAAAAATAAGAAAAGCCCTCTTATTTATAGACAAATTGGGTCTGCAATTAGCAAAAAAAGGAGGTTGAATCGTAACATACCCAGTATACTAAAATATATATAAAATTGGGTCTGCAGCTGGTGGTTTGACTTGAGAGAGCTGGCGAGTTTGACTTGAGAGCTGGTGGGGTGCGGATATCAGACGTCATAAATTTAAATGACTGAAATAAAGAAAGCATACAAAAATCTAATTTAGCAAAAAAGAAAAATCTATCTCATATACGCACCCACTTTACGATAATTGAATGCTAAATTAAAGGAAAATAAAATCTAAAGAAAGCAAAAATCTATACTCTCTCACACACACACACACACACACACACACACACACACACACACACACACACACACACACACACACACACACACACACACACACACACACACACACACACACACACACACACACACACACACACACACACACACACACACACACACACACGCACACACACACCCACCCACCCACCCACCCACACACACACACGTGCGCGCGCGCGCGCACACACACACACGCGCACACACACACACACACACACACACACACACACACACACACACACACACACACACACACACCACACACACACAACACACACACACACACACACACACACACCACACACACACACACACACACACACACACACACACACACACACACACACACACACACACAACACACACACCACACACACACACACACACACACACACACACACACACACTACAATAAGATAAAATAAATTACAAAGAAAATTAAAACTATACTCATACACTCACACACAAATCTAAAAACAACTAATTAAAAGAAAGAAAAAGAAAATACTCTTATACACACACACAAACATAAAAAAACTAAAATAAAGACAAAAAAATTACACTCATACACTCACACACACAACAGTAAGTAAAACTAAAATAGAATAAAATTTACACTCATACACTCACACACACAACATAATGAAAAATTAAAATATAAACAAAAACAAAATAATTACACTCATACACTCACACACACAAACAATATGAAATCTAAGTAAAAAGAAAAATAAAACACTAACTCATACATTCACACACACCACTTGAATTAAAAAGAAAGAACAATCTAAGTTATCACACACACTCACACAACAAAAAATAAAGGAAGAACAAGAGGAACAAAGGAGAACTTTCTTATATATAAATAATATGGATTACAACTTTTTAAAGAAAGCTTAAACTTGGAAAAAAGGAGCCCAAACAAGGGCATAGAAAACACACAAACAAGCTCACACACACTCACAAAAACTCTCACATACACTCACAAGAACACTCAAATACACTCACAAGAACACTAAAAACACTCACAAAAACTAGCTTAGGTTCTAAAAATATGAACCTCCAAAAATAAGAAAAGCCCTCTTATTTATAGACAAAATTGGGGCTGTAATTAGCAAAAAAGGGGGTTGGAAGGTGCTAGAAGAGCAGCTGGCGGTTTGACTTGAGAGAGCTGGCAAGTTTGACTTGAGAGATGGTGGGGTGCGGGTAGCAGACGTGGAAGCGCAAAGATGGCGTGGAAAATCATGCGAAAATAGGAGGCTGGCCGATTTTGATCCCGCGCGACAAGGGAGGCTAACCAGACCCTTTCCACTCAAGCAAGCGCGCTTATTTGTAAACACAAGAACATATATATATATATATATTATATTTACAGATTTATTTTTACATATTAACTTTAAATAAAGAATAACATAATACATTAAAGTACATGATTTTTTTATAAACTTAATACATTAATATATATATCATAGATTTAACTTAATATATATAAATTATAGTTATAGTATTATACATCATTGTTATTTAACTTTAATAATATATATACACAATATATACATTAAAAATAGATATAAATACATTTGAATATTCATACTTAAATAACTACATTCACAAATATAATAACTCTTTATAGTTTATATTTTCATATATTGATATAGTTTTTATTTAACAAATATTTACATATATTTTTAAATACTTTACATATATATTTAGTATATTTTTCCATATTTGCTTACATAAATATTTAAATACTTAATATGTAGTTTCATATATTTATATATACTTAAAGAGATCCTTTTTACATATAAATAAAAATATATAAATATTTGTTAAAACAAATCATTTATTCAATAATTTACTTGAAATATTACAAATTGTATTTAGAAATTAACCTAAAAGCAATACTAAAATATGTATAAAATGACTATTCATCATTCACACCCAAACACCCAAATGAATCGTAACATACCCAATAACCACCATTATCATCAACATTCTTCAAGGAAGACTTTTGATGACATCAAAATATGCTCTTCCTCACTTGATGAATGTTGTGACTTCAGGTCAAAGAACCATAAACACCATTGCCATATGAGGTCTACTTGTGACACGTTCATATAACAATCCACAAATTAGTCTCATGGTGGGTCTGTCTAGTACTGTAAGATCCCCCACCCATAACTGAACCCAGGTCGGGGGAGAGGGGACCTTACTGCCCAAGGAGGCCACTTAGCACTTCCTGGGTGGCAACGACCCACCCTCTCAAGCACTGAGTGCTCGCCTTGTCAGGCACAAGAATCAACATATCACATCAGAGTCACAATGCGGAAGCAATCTTAAGGAAAGACTAACAAGGGATATATATATATATATAAGCAAAGGCCATAGCCTACTGTTTACATGAACGACTCTGTGGGCTAAGGGTAATTACTATAACTTTTACACTCCTTATTTAGTCATATACTCTAGGACTCACATCATGGAAGACGGGGGGGGGGGGGGGGGGGTGAGGCTGGAGTATCCGATCGGGCAATCTCAAGAGCTGGTATGCCATCATGCGGTACGGGGGCTTCGTGCTGTCCCATCTCCTGTGAATTGGCATAATAATAACCGTTAGTCACAGAGCTAAGTTGAAAACACATCTCCTCCTCAGATCCGTATCCCGGGGACAAGTTTAAGCACTCAAAATAGATTGCCGAAGCAAGGAGGGTTAGTAGAAAGTATATAACCGGGCATCCTAAAGTGCTAACAATTATATAAAGAAAGTGCTCAGCTTATAACCACATTAATATTAATAATCATAACTTGCACACACATCGCGGGTGTTCAAAACCCGCTCACAAAATCCTATGTCGACACAGATTGGACCGCTTTCCTTCCAGCAGGGTAGCGAACCCTGCGGGCCTCACCGATGTGGCCGTCGGTGATAGTGGACAGTCCTGCCACTTCTGAGCGTAGTCGTACCGTATCACCCAGGCCCTCTCGTACTACTTGGTGTACTGCTTGGATGTGAGCGACATCCGGCGATTCCGAGATTTAGACGGACCAATGGAGGCAAATCATCGGGTACGGAGTGGTGATAACCCAACGTGCACATCTCCCTGCCGCCATGAGTCGTCAACTCTCCCGCACTAGTATGAACGGTCTGCGAGCGTGACTGACCCGCCACTTATACAGCAAGCATTTTACAAATAGTTTAATGAGAAGGAACATATACTTTAGGTCTGCCGTGATTTTCTTGACTCGACCGGTTACCCAACTTTTGGCTGGGAGACGTAACGGGCGTGGGGCACATTATTTAGGGCTGAACCTGGAGGAGATGCTCAACTCACGATTATCCCCAACTAAGGCCTCACAAAGAAAACAACAGAAAAAGCCGCTTGCTAGCACAGGACCTGGGTTAGCACCGTAGGTATAACAATTTGCAGTAACAGAGTACGATAGTTATGGTAAAAAATAAGCTACAGAGTTGCGGTGCTGAACAAAGTACTTGAAAGGAAGGCTGGAAGCAAAGGGATGAAATATCCGGACCAGTATGAGACTGGATAATCGACAAGACTAAATAAAATCAATAACTATCTGATCAATACGAGACTGGAGTACCGAAAGAACTACATAAAAGCAGTATATATCTGACCAGTGAGAGACTGGAGTACTGAAAGGAGTAAATAAAAGCAGTAAATATCTGACCAGTACGAGACTGGAGTACTGAAAGGACTAAATAAAAGTAGTAAATATCTGACCAGTGCGAGACTGGAGTACTGAAAGGACTAAATAAAAGTAGTAAATATCTGAAAAGTGCGAGACTGAAGTACTGAAAGGACTAAATAAAAGCAGTGAATATCTGACCAGTGCGAGACTGGAGTACTGAAAGGACTAAATAAAAGCAGTAACTATCTAACCAGTACGAGACTGGAGTTCTGAAAGAACTACATAAAAGCAATAAATATCTGACCAGTGCGAGACTGGAGTACTGAAAGGACTAAATAAAAGCAGTAAATATCTGACCAGTGCGAGACTGGAGTGCTGAAAGGACTAAATAAAAGCAGTAAATATTTGACCAGTGCGAGACTGGAGTACTGAAAGGACTAAATAAAAGCAATGAATATCTGACTAGTGCAAGACTGCAGTACTAAAAGGACTAAATAAAAGCAGTAAATATCTGACCAGTGCGAGACTGGAGAACAAGAAATTTCAATAAAATAAATAAATAAAATTATTCGTCCATCACTCCATAATCAGGAGGCTTCAGTTCCATCTCCGTTCTTAGGAGGAAAGTTCTGTTCTTTCTTCGTTCGTAGGAGTTTCTTCCCAATTCTGCCTTTCTTAGTTATAGTCCAGGAATTATCCTAAACACAACTCAATATTTCATAAACTCCACATCATTTTGAGCTTTGAGTTTACATCTTTATTTAACGGGTTGTTGTTTATTCATAATGTCATCCCATGAATATGGCGCGATTGCGTGTTACGATGCCTTTTCCCAACATTTATCTTCAAATGTCCCCGTAATTTGATAATATTCTCAAAATAGTATATTAAAGGCCCACCAATTATTCCAAGATTATTCAGCCATTTTGCGGGTTTAATTTGTCTGAAGAAATCTTAATTGGGCCTTTTAAATTATCAATCCACTTCATAAAAATCCCAAACTTCAATAGTGTCTTCAAGAGGTCCTAGCATTGAGCCTATAATTTTTTATGAATTTTCCAAAGCTGTTTGGGTATTTAATTCCCTCAATTAAATCTTGCAAAGACTTTTAAAAATAGTGAAACACTATCAAAAATTCCAAACAAATGACTGGAGATAGTCCTCTCAATAAGAAACATTTTTTCATGTTCAAAGCTTTTGCCCTAGGAGCCAAGGGTTCTCCCAGAAAAATCAAGAAGATTCTGCTAAGGGTGGTCTGCGGTTAGAAAATCCTGAAAGCAGGAGGGGTGCCGGATAGCGCGCAGTTTTTTGATTCCCATAGCGGATCTAGAGCCGATCTGCTGTGGGGGTGCGCAAACTCACGCAGGGCAACAATTAAGGATAATTGGGCCGTCCGATCTCATCGTGGAGATCGGATGGCCATTGCTATTGCCGGTGATATACAAGGTGGAAGCTGCTGCCACCGCCGAGCAGTGTCCGCTAGATGCCGGGGCCTCCCCCGGTCGACTCGCCGGCGTCCTGCGATCCTTCTGGTGGTGTTCTGGTGGCCTGCCGCCGCCAGCCACCGCCGAAAATCTCCAACCCGAGGGTGAGTGGCGCAGCCTGCGCCATTTTTAATGGTGTCGTGCCGCCCCTCCCTCGGTGGTGACTAGATTAGGCATACTTCCCCTAGCTGGGTTGCCGGGGGCCGGGATTTTCTCCGGTGGTGGTCCGGCGGCCCGCCGCTGCCGACTGCCGCCGAAAATTGCTAACAGAGGGGATAAAAGAAAACGGGGCCTGCGGGTGCTACCAGAGACATGTTCTCCGGCGGCTCCGCAGCCTCCCATCGTAAGGGAAGGGTTCCTTAGTGGGATAACCTCCTCCCAGCACCGCCACCAGCGCTGCGGTGATGTGTCCACCACTCGAGCCTAGGGATGGCTTGGGTGGTGCTGGCGGCGCTCCGACGCCCGTGGGCACATGCAGTTTTTCGGAGGGATGTGGAAGGGAGGGGAGAGGGTGTTCCACCTATAGAGGGGGTGTTGGAACCGTAGTTTTGATTTGAGTTAGGATCCATCTTTAATGTCTAAGTTTCTATCATAACACATCTTATAACTTAGATCAAATCCCATTAAGATAGAAGGCTGAAAATATATGTAATTAATAGGCTAAGAAAATAAGAGAAAGATAAAAATTATATATGCTCTCTGCGTTTGACGAACGGCTATCTGCGTTCGACGAACGACGCTCTGCGGTCGATGAATGATATTCATTCTGCGCTCGACGATATCCAGCTATCTCAGCGGTCGATGATCCCGTCTCAGCGGTTCAGCGGTCGACGAATAAACCCCATCTCAGTGGTCGATGAAAAGCTGCGTTCGACGATCTCAAGTCTGCGTTCGACGAATATTCAGCAGAAGCTCAGAATGACAAATTAAATAATCAGATCGACGAACTTGAAGTTGAGCTCGATGAATTTCTACCAGCTTTATAATTTAGATATTCTCAGTTCGACTAATATTCTTATATCTGATTAAAGCAATATTGTAAACATTTCTACTTATATATTGCTATATATTGCTGCCCTAACAATATAGCCATTGCAGAACATTAATGAATTAGCCGTTGCAGAAAAGCTTAAAGACGGCAGTTTATCCTCCCGAGGAGTCAAGATAATTAAAGAGGCTTTATCTCTTTCCCTTTCCCGAAGAGGAATTCAAAATAAGAGAGAAGTTCTCCAGATTATATAAAGACAGAGAAAAAAAAGTAGATAGAGACACAACACACTGATACAATATGCAGAACATAGAACAACATACATTATCAATCTTGTTTTGCTTACTCTTCTCTGCAGATCATCTTCATCCTGAGACACTTAAACAAGATCATTTGCTCAGGATCTCTACTGCAGAAGAAGAAGAAGAAAAAGAGTTACCACATTCTAGAGAAGAAGCTTACTCAAACTGTCATCTAATCTCAATCAGACAGGGGGAGCTCTTCAATATCATATTCAAAGATCCAATCTCAACAACCCATCAGGATCATCAAGAGTCTTCTCAGCAAAGAGAAGAACAATATATCTTTTCTCCTTATCATCTTGTAAAGGGTTATAACTCCCTTCAAAAGTTAACCTCTCGGTGACAGGGCACCTTAGCAAAAACCTATGATTTGGTTTTTGAGTTACCTGATCAAAAGCTCATATGGTGGCAGGGCACCTGATAAAAAACCTGTAGTGGATTCCTACCAGTGTGGTAGAAGAGTAGATGTACCCAGGTTGATTGGGGAACTACTATAGCTTTTTGTGTCCTCTGGTTGCTTGCTTGTTTATGTTTTTAATTCTTTATGTGCTGTGATGAAAATTTGTGATTTGTGTTTTATTTAGTTTTCATAACTCACTTAATTACACATATATATATCACTATTTTGAAATAACCCAAAGAGTTTTAATTTAAGAACTAAACCTCCCCTTTCAATTGGTATCAGAGGGTAGTTGATTTTTACAGGCTAACACCTGAATCATAAAGATCATTTAGTTCTTAAATTTTTTTAAAAAGGTTTTTCTAAAATCTAATGGCACAAGAAGATTTTTTAATCACTAGTCCACCAATCTGTAATTTGGATAGATTTTCTTTATGGCAAGTTAGAATTAAATTATATATGAATGACATAGATGAAGATATTTACAACTCTATTTTGACAGGACCTCCATCTTCAACTTCTTCAACAGATAATCAAGAGAAGCTGAAAAGTGCTGATGCAAAGGCCATGGACATATTGGCTCAATCAATGTGAAAAGACATTCTTCGAAGAGTTGCTGATTGCACTTCAGCAAGGGGCATCTGGAACTCCCTCTCAAGGATGGTAAATGAATCTTCTTCCACTTCTTCCACTAACTGTATTTATGATGCAGAACCATTTTCAAGATCAAGTGAAGAAGAAGAAGAAGAACAAAAAGCTAGAGCTTTCTGCATGTTGGTCATATATGGCTCAAACCACATCTCAGATGCAGAAAAGGTAAATGAGGTAACTTCAAATCCCAACTCTACCTCTGAAAATTACAAATCAGATTTTAAAATTCTATATACAGATATAATAAAATCTGAGAAGGAAATTATAAAAGAGTTAATAGAAATAAATATTTTAATTCTTGAAAATAATAAACTTAAAAGAAAATTTAAAAAACTCAGAAGAACAAATTATTTCTTTAAAAAATAAGTCAATTAAGGCTAAAGAAAAAAAATATTTTATGTTCAGCAAAATCAAAATAATTTTTCAAATTTATATTTTAATGAGATAAAAAGGCCAAGATATCTAATTATAAGGCATTTGTTTTTATCTATTTTAAAACTTTTATAATTAAATAGTAATTATAAGATTTATTTAAATTTTTCTATCTTAAAAACAGAGTCAGATAACTTCACATTCTTACAGATTTTCTCCAAAATCATGTTGAGCATTCTACTCAGATTGCATAGATCAGAAATGATCAGAGCACTGAGAGTGAGTCTCTTCTGATAAGGGGATTCTATAGAAGGAAGGTATCAGGCAATGTTTTTCTAAATTTAAAATTCCTTAGAATCCAATAATAGCTGTAGCAATTCATCATATTATTAAAATCCTATTAAAACAAAATCTAGGAAATCAGAATTGCTTAAAGGTATTTTAAAAGAAGAAGAAATAACATAATTTATGGTTAAATATTCTTCTATAATCTCCGACCCTAATGCCTTAAGTTATTCAATATCTTTTTTTTATGCTTAGGTATCCTAAACCAAATGGGGGAGATTGTTAGAACCTAGTCTTAATTTTGATTAGGATCCCAACTTAAATAGGAGGAGATTGTTGGAACTTTAGTTTTGATTTGTGTTAGGATCCATCTTTAATGTCTAAGTTTCTATCATAACACATCTTATAACTTAGATCAAATCCCATTAAGATAGAAGGCTGAAAATATATGTAATTAATAGACTGAGAAAATAAGAGAAAGATAAAAATTATATATGCTCTCTGCGTTCAACGAACAACTATCTGCGTTCGACGAATGGCGCTCTGCGGTCGACGAATGATATTCATTCTACGCTCGACGAAATCCAGATATCTCAGCGGTCGACGATCCCATCTCAGCGGTTCAGCGGTCGACGAACAGACCCCATCTCAGCTGTCGACGAAAAGCTGTGTTCGACGATCTCAAGTCTGCATTCGACGAATATTTAGCAGAAGCTCAGAACGATGAATTAAATAATCAGATCGACGAACTTGAAGTTGAGCTCGACGAATTTTTACCAGCTTTATAATTTAGATATTCTCAGTTCGACTAATATTGTTATATCTGATTAAAGCAATATTTTAATCATTTCTACTTATATATTGGTATATAATGCTGCCCTAACAATATAGCCATTGCAAAACATTAATGAATTAGCCATTGCAGAAAAGTTTAAAGACGGCAGTTTATCCTCTCGAGGAGTCAAGATAATTAAAGAGACTTTATCTCTTTCCCTTTCCCGAAGAGGAATTCAAAATAAGAGAGAAGTTCTCCAGATTATATAAAGATAGAGAAAAGAAAAAGAAATGAGAGAGAGACACAACACACTGATACAATATACAGAACAGAGAACAACATATATTATCAATCTTGTTTTGCTAACTCTTCTCTGCAGATCATCTTCATCCTGAGACACTTAAACAAGATCATTTGCTCAGGATCTCTACTGCAGAAGAAGAAGAAAAAGAGTTACCACATTCTAGATAAGAAGCTTACTCAAACTGTCATCTAATCTCAATCAGACAGGGGGAGGTCTTCAACATCATATTCAAAGATCCAATCTCAACAACCCATCAGGATCATCAAGAGTCTTCTCAGCAAAGAGAAGAACAATATATCTTTTCTCCTTATCATCTTGTAAAGGGTTATAACTCCCTTCAAAAGTTAACCTCTCGGTGACAGGGCACCTTAGCGAAAACCTATGATTTGGTTTTTGAGTTACCTGATCAAAAGCTCATATGGTGGCAGGGCACCTGATCAAAAACCTGTAGTGGATTCCTACCAGTGTGGTAGAAGAGTAGATGTACCCAGGTTGATTGGGGAACTACTATAGCTTTTTGTGTCCTCTGGTTGCTTGCTTGTTTATGCTTTTAATTCTTTATGTGCTGTGATGAAAATCTGTGATTTGTGTTTTATTTAGTTTTCATAACTCACTTAATTACACATATATATCACTATTTTGAAATAACCCAAAGAGTTTTAATTTAAGAACTAAACCTCCCCTTTCAATTGGTATCAGAGGGTAGTTGATTTTTACAGGCTAACACCTGAATCATAAAGATCATTTAGTTCTTAAATTTTTTTAAAAGGTTTTTCTAAAATCTAATGGCACAAGAAGATTTTTTAATCACTAGTCCACCAATCTATAATTTGGATAGATTTTCTTTATGGCAAGTTAGAATTAAATTATATATGAATGACATAGATGAAGATATTTACAACTCTATTTTGACAGGACCTCCATCTTCAACTTCTTCAACAGATAATCAAGAGAAGCTGAAAAGTGCTGATGCAAAGGCCATGGACATATTGGCTCAATCAATGTCAAAAGACATTCTTCAAAGAGTTGCTGATTGCACTTCAGCAAGGGCATCTAGAACTCCCTCTCAAGGATGGTAAATGAATCTTCTTCCACTTCTTCCACTAACTGTATTTATGATGCAGAACCATTTTCAAGATCAAGTGAAGAAGAAGAAGAAGAACAAAAAGCTAGAGCTTTCTGCATGTTGGTCATATATGGCTCAAACCACATCTCAGATGCAGAAAAGGTAAATGAGGTAACTTCAAATCCCAACTCTACCTCTGAAAAT
Organism: Dactylorhiza incarnata; assembly: GCA_033032865.1. NCBI lineage: Eukaryota > Viridiplantae > Streptophyta > Magnoliopsida > Asparagales > Orchidaceae > Dactylorhiza > Dactylorhiza incarnata. The sequence goes on along the minus strand of JAWHQI010000010.1, from coordinate 24,244,906 downwards.
TACAAATCAGATTTTAAAATTCTATATACAGATATAATAAAATCTGAGAAGGAAATTATAAAAGATTTAATAGAAATAAATATTTTAATTCTTGAAAATAATAAACTTAAAGAAAATTTTAAAAACTCAGAAGAACAAATTATTTCTTTAAAAAATAAGTCAATTAAGTCTAAAGAAAAAAAAATATTTTATGTTCAGCAAAATCAAAATAATTTTTCAAATTTATATTTTAATGAGATAAAAAGGCCAATATATCTAATTATAAGGCATTTGTTTTTATCTATTTTAAAACTTTTATAATTAAATAGTAATTATAAGATTCATTTAAATTTTTCTATCTTAAAAACAGAGTCAGATAACTTCACATTCTTACAGATTTTCTCCAAAATCATGTTGAGCATTCTACTCAGATTGCATAGATCAGAAATGATCAGAGCACTGAGTGTGAGTCTCTTCTGATAAGGGGATTCTATAGAAGGAAGGTATCAGGCAATGTTTTTCTGAATTTAAAATTCCTTAGAATCCAATAATAGTTGTAGCAATTCATCATATTATTAAAATCCTATTAAAACAAAATCTAGGAAATCAGAATTGCTTAAAGGTATTTTAAAAGAAGAAGAAATAACATAATTTATGGTTAAATATTCTTCTATAATCTCCGACCCTAATGCCTTAAGTTATTCAATATCTTTTTTTTATGCTTAGGTATCCTAAACCAAATGGGGGGAGATTGTTAGAACCTAGTCTTAATTTGGATTAGGATCCCAACTTAAATAGGGGGAGATTGTTGGAACCTTAGTTTTGATTTGAGTTAGGATCCATCTTTAATGTCTAAGTTTCTATCATAACACATCTTATAACTTAGATCAAATCCCATTAAGATAGAAGGCTGAAAATATATGTAATTAATAGGCTGAGAAAATAAGAGAAAGATAAAAATTATATATGCTCTCTGCGTTCGACGAACAGCTATCTGCGTTCGACGAACAGCTATCTGCGTTCGACGAATGGCACTCTGCGGTCGACGAATGATATTCATTCTACGCTCGACGAAATCCAGATATCTCAGCGGTCGACGATCCCATCTCAGCGGTTCAGCGATCGACGAACAGACCCCATCTCAGCGGTCGACAAAAAGTTGTGTTCGACGATCTCAAGTCTGCATTCGACGAATATTTAGCAGAAGCTCAGAACGATGAATTAAATAATCAGATCGACGAACTTGAAGTAGAGCTCGACGAATTTTTACCAGCTTTATAATTTAGATATTCTCAGTTCGACTAATATTGTTATATCTGATTAAAGCAATATTTTAATCATTTCTACTTATATATTGGTATATATTGCTGCCCTAACAATATAGCCATTGCAGAACATTAATGAATTAGCCATTGCAGAAAAGCTTAAAGACGACAGTTTATCCTCTCGAGGAGTCAAGATAATTAAAGAGACTTTATCTCTTTCCCTTTCCGAAGAGGAATTCAAAATAAGAGAGAAGTTCTCCAGATTATATAAAGACAGAGAAAAGAAAAAGAAATGAGAGAGAGACACACACACTGATACAATATACAGAACAAAGAACAACATATATTATCAATCTTGTTTTGCTAACTCTTCTCTGCAGATCATCTTCATCCTGAGACACTTAAACAAGATCATTTGCTCAGGATGTCTACTGCAGAAGAAGAAGAAAAAGAGTTACCACATTCTAGATAAGAAGCTTACTCAAACTGTCATCTAATCTCAATCAGACAGGGGAGCTCTTCAACATCATATTCAAAGATCCAATCTCAACAACCCATCAGGATCATCAAGAGTCTTCTCAGCAAAGAGAAGAACAATATATCTTTTCTCCTTCTCATCTTGTAAAGGGTTATAACTCCCTTCAAAAGTTAACCTCTCAGTGACAGGGCACCTTAGCAAAAACCTGTGATTTGGTTTTTGAGTTACTTGATCAAAAGCTCATATGGTGGCAGGGCACCTGATCAAAAACCTGTAGTGGATTCCTACCAGTGTGGTTGAAGAGTAGATGTACCCAGGTTGATTGGGGAACTACTATAGCTTTTTGTGTCCTCTGGTTGCTTGCTTGTTTATGCTTTTAATTCTTTATGTGCTGTGATGAAAATCTGTGATTTGTGTTTTATTTAGTTTTCATAACTCACTTAATTACACATATATATCACTATTTTGAAATAACCCAAAGAGTTTTAATTTAAGAACTAAACCTCCCCTTTCAATTGGTATCAGAGGGTAGTTGATTTTTACAGGCTAACACCTGAATCATAAAGATCATTTAGTTCTTAAATTTTTTTTAAAAGGTTTTTCTAAAATCTAATGGCACAAGAAGATTTTTTAATCACTAGTCCACCAATCTATAATTTGGATAGATTTTCTTTATGGCAAGTTAGAATTAAATTATATATGAATGACATAGATGAAGATATTTACAACTCTATTTTGACAGGACCTCCATCTTCAACTTCTTCAACAGATAATCAAGAGAAGCTGAAAAGTGCTGATGCAAAGGCCATGGACATATTGGCTCAATCAATGTCAAAAGACATTCTTCAAAGAGTTGCTGATTGCACTTCAGCAAGGGGCATCTAGAACTCCCTCTCAAGGATGGTAAATGAATCTTCTTCCACTTCTTCCACTAACTGTATTTATGATGCAGAACCATTTTCAAGATCAAGTGAAGAAGAAGAAGAAGAACAAAAAGCTAGAGCTTTCTGCATGTTGGTCATATATGGCTCAAACCACATCTCAGATGCAGAAAAGGTAAATGAGGTAACTTCAAATCCCAACTCTACCTCTGAAAATTACAAATCAGATTTTAAAATTCTATATACAGATATAATAAAATCTGAGAAGGAAATTATAAAAGATTTAATAGAAATAAATATTTTAATTCTTGAAAATAATAAACTTAAAGAAAATTTAAAAACTCAGAAGAACAAATTATTTCTTTAAAAAATAAGTCAATTAAGTCTAAAGAAAAAAATATTTTATGTTCAGCAAAATCAAAATAATTTTTCAAATTTATATTTTAATGAGATAAAAAGGCCAATATATCTAATTATAAGGCATTTGTTTTTATCTATTTTAAAACTTTTATAATTAAATAGTAATTATAAGATTCATTTAAATTTTTCTATCTTAAAAACAGAGTCAGATAACTTCACATTCTTACAGATTTTCTCCAAAATCATGTTGAGCATTCTACTCAGATTGCATAGATCAGAAATGATCAGAGCACTGAGTGTGAGTCTCTTCTGATAAGGGGATTCTATAGAAGGAAGGTATCAGGCAATGTTTTTCTGAATTTAAAATTCCTTAGAATCCAATAATAGTTGTAGCAATTCATCATATTATTAAAATCCTATTAAAACAAAATCTAGGAAATCAGAATTGCTTAAAGGTATTTTAAAAGAAGAAGAAATAACATAATTTATGGTTAAATATTCTTCTATAATCTCCGACCCTAATGCCTTAAGTTATTCAATATCTTTTTTTTATGCTTAGGTATCCTAAACCAAATGGGGGGAGATTGTTAGAACCTAGTCTTAATTTGGATTAGGATCCCAACTTAAATAGGGGGAGATTGTTGGAACCTTAGTTTTGATTTGAGTTAGGATCCATCTTTAATGTCTAAGTTTCTATCATAACACATCTTATAACTTAGATCAAATCCCATTAAGATAGAAGGCTGAAAATATATGTAATTAATAGGCTGAGAAAATAAGAGAAAGATAAAAATTATATATGCTCTCTGCGTTCGACGAACAGCTATCTGCGTTCGACGAACAGCTATCTGCGTTCGACGAATGGCACTCTGCGGTCGACGAATGATATTCATTCTACGCTCGACGAAATCCAGATATCTCAGCGGTCGACGATCCCATCTCAGCGGTTCAGCGATCGACGAACAGACCCCATCTCAGCGGTCGACAAAAAGTTGTGTTCGACAATCTCAAGTCTGCATTCGACGAATATTTAGCAGAAGCTCAGAACGATGAATTAAATAATCAGATCGACGAACTTGAAGTAGAGCTCGACGAATTTTTACCAGCTTTATAATTTAGATATTCTCAGTTCGACTAATATTGTTATATCTGATTAAAGCAATATTTTAATCATTTCTACTTATATATTGGTATATATTGCTGCCCTAACAATATAGCCATTGCAGAACATTAATGAATTAGCCATTGCAGAAAATCTTAAAGACGACAGTTTATCCTCTCGAGGAGTCAAGATAATTAAAGAGACTTTATCTCTTTCCCTTTCCGAAGAGGAATTCAAAATAAGAGAGAAGTTCTCCAGATTATATAAAGACAGAGAAAAGAAAAAGAAATGAGAGAGAGACACAACACACTGATACAATATACAGAACAAAGAACAACATATATTATCAATCTTGTTTTGCTAACTCTTCTCTGCAGATCATCTTCATCCTGAGACACTTAAACAAGATCATTTGCTCAGGATGTCTACTGCAGAAGAAGAAGAAAAAGAGTTACCACATTCTAGATAAGAAGCTTACTCAAACTGTCATCTAATCTCAATCAGACAGGGGAGCTCTTCAACATCATATTCAAAGATCCAATCTCAACAACCCATCAGGATCATCAAGAGTCTTCTCAGCAAAGAGAAGAACAATATGGGGGATCTTTTCTCCTTCTCATCTTGTAAAGGGTTATAACTCCCTTCAAAAGTTAACCTCTCAGTGACAGGGCACCTTAGCAAAAACCTGTGATTTGGTTTTTGAGTTACTTGATCAAAAGCTCATATGGTGGCAGGGCACCTGATCAAAAACCTGTAGTGGATTCCTACCAGTGTGGTTGAAGAGTAGATGTACCCAGGTTGATTGGGGAACTACTATAGCTTTTTGTGTCCTCTGGTTGCTTGCTTGTTTATGCTTTTAATTCTTTATGTGCTGTGATGAAAATCTGTGATACATGGGTGCGTGCACGCTTATCAGTGTCACATAAAGCTTTATTTGACCGTGGTTTGACTTTCCGATGTCGGAATTGGTTACAATGAACTTTATTGGTCTTATTATGACTTTAGGAGTCCACTGAGACTGACTGAGATTGATTCCGAGTTCGTACGCTTAGTATTTTAAAAAACTATGTCGTGGCGGCCCACAAAACCTAAAACAGACATATTTCTCATATGACCTCGGATTGAAGTTCAACGAGTCCCATTTCCTCGTATTGGTTATACGATTCTAGCGGAATTGATGGAAGTCAATTCAAAGTACGTATGATCACTATTCCACAACGGTGTGGTTGTGACGCACTACGATACTCAAAAAGGTCATTTTCCCTAAACAACCTTGGATCAAAATGAAACGAGTTCCGCTGCGCTCGTATTGGTCATACGAGTCTAACTGAACTGATGGAAGTCAATTCAGAGTACGTATGGTCACTATTCTATAATGGTGTGGTTGTGACGCGCTACGATACTCAAAATGGTCATTTTCCTAAACGACCTCAGATCAGAATGGAACGAGTTCCATTGTGCTCGTATTGGTCATACGAGTCTAACTAAACTGACAGAAGTCAATTCAGATTACATATGGTCACTATTCCACAACGGTGTAGTTGCGACACACAACGATACTCAAAATGGCCGTTTTCCCTAAACAACCTCGGAGCGGAATGGAACGAGTTCCATTGCGCTCCTATTGGTCATAAAAGTCTAACGGAACTAACGAAAGTCAATTCGGAGTACGTATGGTCACTATTCCACAATGGTGTGGTTATGACGTGCTACGATACTCAAAATGGTCATTTTCCGTACACGACCTCGAATCGAAGTGGAACGAGTTCCGTTGCGCTCGTATTGGTCATACGAGTCTAACGAAACTGATGGAAGTCAATTCAGAGTTTCTATCATAAGATATTAAGATTGGGGTCACTGTTATACCCAAGGTTACTTGTATTGGGTCCACTAGGGTCTAGTGACCCAATACAAGTCGGGATGTTACAATCCAATAAAAATAAAAGGATTTTTGTTCCCAAAAATTGCCTAAGGTAGGGGGTTTATGAGACATACCTGACGGAAGAGTGTCGGGTATCTTTCTCGAACAAGTGTTTCCGGCTTCTATGTAAACTCATCGCGTCCGCAGTTTGACCATAGGATTTTGACCATTGTGATAGTTTTATTTCGTAGTTCCTTGACCTTGGAATCCACTATCGTCACTGGTTTGAGCTGAATGGATCGGTCAGATTATATTGATGCTGGGGGTGCATAAAGATGTTGATCTGGTTGGCAAAGAACCCGTCTTAATGAGGAGGTGTGAAAAATGTCGTAGAGGTTTCCTAGTTCAGCTGGCAAGGCTAATTTATAGGCAACATGACCAATTCTTTCTATGATCTGATACGGGCCCAGGTAGCGAGGATCTAGCTTTTTATGCTTCTTTATCTGGGAGATCCCGTGCATTGGTTTAATCTTTAGGAATACCATATTCCATACGTTGAATTCTAGCGGTCGATGACGTGCATCATAATATTTTGCTTGGCGGCTCTGCGCTTCCAGCATTCGATCTCAGATTAATCTTATTACTGCCTTGGCGTCATCTGTGTATGTGACCCCCAAAGCTTCTGGGTCCTTATCTTGTGCCCATGACAACAGAGTTCTGCAATGCCTCCCATACAGAGCCTCGTATGGTGCCATCTTAATACTTGCCTGAAAACCGTTGTTATATGAAAATTCCACCAAGGGTAGCACCTGTTCCCAAGGTTCGTTGTGTTCTACTATGCATAGTCGGAGAAGGTCCTCCATTGTTCGATTTGTCCTTTCCGTCTGTCCGTCTGTTTGGGGATGGAAAGCGGTGCTGAACGCTAATATAGTTTCCAGATAGGTTTGCGCCCTCCTCCATTCTTTCGAAGTAAATTGTCCGTCGCGACCAGATACTATTGACTTGGGTACTCCATGGAATCGGACCACCTGCTCTATGAAAATTCAGGCTAGAATGTCGACACCGTCGCCTTGTCGATTTGGGATGAAATGAGCCACCTTGGTGAGGCGATCCACTAAGACCCATATAGAGTCGTTCCCTGCACGTGACCGGGGTAGGACATGGACAAAGTCCATAGAGATATCTTCAAACTTCCATTCTGGTATGGGCAGAGGCTGTAGTAAGCCTCCTGGACTACGACATTCTGTCTTGACCATTTGACAGGTCTGGCAGTGTGCCACATAATTGGTGACATCTCTTTCATCCTTGGACAGTACAACGTCCTTCATAAATCTATATACATTTCACTACTCCCGGGTGAATAGAATACCTAGATTGGTGTGCTTCGCGAAGTATCTCTTCTTGGATCCCTTCGGTGGAGGGGATGAATGCATGGTGCTAGTACTGTAGAATACCATCATACAAGTTGTAGTCTTCTTGCGTGCCTTCCTGCAGGGTCTGGATGATTGGAGCCGCTTCTGGGTCAACCTTTTGGGCTTCTCGTATCCTATCCCTAATATCACATTATATCTCCATCTAATACAACTGAGCTTGGTAGTCCATAGGATCCCTGCGGGTGATAAGCGTGATGCCTAAGTCGGCCAAGGATTTGATCAATTCTTGGGGTATCATCTCTAGCCAGTTCTGAGCACCGGGGGCTGTCGACTTAAGGCATTCGCAACCTTGTTGGCCTTGCCGGGGTGGTATTGGAGGGCAAAGTCGTAATCATACAGAAATTTTAACCATCGGCGCTGTTGAAGGTTCTCAACTCCTTCTGGGTGAAGATGTAGTTGAGTCTTTTGTGGTCGGAGAAGATCTCGCATCTTATTCCGTCTAGATAATGCTTCCCGATTTTCAGCGCGAAAACCACAACATCCAACTCCAGGTCATGGGTTGCGTAGTTAATCTCGCGAGGCTTCAACTATCATGATGCGTAGGCGACTACCCTGCCATGCTGCATTAGTACAACTCCCAATCCTTTCAGGGAAGCATCTGTGTAGATCTGAAAGCCCTCACTGCTGGAGGGGAGTGTAAGAATTGGAGCAGAGGTTAGGCGATTCTTTAATTCGATGAACGCTGCTTCACATTCAGGTGTCCATTGGAACACGACATCATTTTTGGTGTGGGTAGTGAGGGGTAAGGCGATCTTGGAAAAACCATCCATGAACTTACGGTAGTATCCGGCGAGACCAAGGAAGCTTCTGATATCTGCCGCTGACTTAAGTGGTGGCCAATTCCGTACTGCCTGTATTTTGGCCTGTTCTACTGCTACCCCATTCTTATTGATCGTGTGTCCTAGGAACCCGACTTCCTCCATCCAGAACTTGCACTTACTGAATTTTGCGAAGAGTGAATGTTCTCGTAACTTGAGTTATACCATTTGGAGATGCCTGGAGTGGTCTTCCTTGTTCTTCGAGTAGATGAGTATCTCGTCTATGAAGATGATCACAAAGTGGTCCAGGAATGGTTCAAAAACCTTATTCATTAATGCCATGAAGGCGGACGGGGCGTTGGTCAGTCCAAACAGCATTACCATAAACTCGTAGAGTCCATAGCGGGAGCTAAAAGCTGTTTTCAGGATGTCCTTCTCTCGTACTCGAAGTTGGTAGTATCCAGACCTTAGATCCATTTTGGAGAAAACGGATGCACCTTGTAATTGATCGAATAACTCATCTGTCTTGGGTAGGGGATAGGTATTTTAGATGGTAAGCTTATTTAGTTCCCTGTAATCGATGCATATGCATAATGATTCGTCCTTCCTTTTGGCGAACAATACAGGGGCTCCCCAGGGTGAGGTACTTGAATGAATGAAACCTGCATCAATTAGTTCATGCAGTTGTATTTTAAGCTTGGCTAGATCCTTTGGGGCCATTCGGTAGGGTGCTCAGGATACTAGTCGAGCTCCGTGTGCAAGTTCGATCTGGAAGTCCACTTCTCATTGCTGGGTAAACCCTGGAAGGGATTCAGGAAAGACATCTGGAAAGTCTCAGATCACGGGCACCTTGGTGAGTACTTGAGTTTTGTCTTACATTTTGAAGTAGATAGGTACATTTCATCCTTTCGTTGAATCGATTTGGTAGTTTGTGCGGACATTAGTATGATACGTGTGACCAACGGTATACCTGCTAGAGTGATAGTTTGACCATTTGGGTTCCGGAGATTGAATTCTCAGGTCGAGCAATTTATTTGGGCATTGTGCCTGGCCAACCAATCCATCCCTAGGATGATGTCGAAGCCTGGTTATTGCTAGAATAATTGCGAAGATCTCGAACTCCATGTTTCCCAGTATCGCCTAGAATGGGCACTTTTCTGTGGATGTCATGTCTGTCCCGTCTGAGAGTCAAATTCGTATTGACATTCCGGTGATCGGATGGTGTTCTCCTTTTTGCAATGAAATCTCAGGGAGACAAAGGAATGGGTGGCTCCGTATCGAATAGTGTTTTAGCATGGTGTCCTTCTACCAAATGTAAACCCGGTAACATATATATATATATATAGTATGATCACTGGGCTTTTACAGATTTACAGATGGAGTTCATATATATCAAAACAAAATGGCTATATCATACGTTTCCTACTAGATCATATCATCTAGGTATATCATCGCTAATGCCAAAAATATATCCTATCACTACGTCTAGTGCAGGTCCGTGCTGAAGATCTAGTGCGTACAGCTCAAGTGGTGCCGCCTAAACCTGTCTGGCCTGGTCCCTCCTGCCTGCGGGTCATCCTCTACGACCTCCTCATCCTTGTCCTCTCTCCGCTGCTGCCCTGTACTGCTCCTAAGCCTGGCCTTCTATAGCCAGGGGGAAAAAGGCTCTAATATGTCTAGGCTGTTAGCAAAGGAAACAATTCCCTACAAAGGGAACATCTCGTCCTGCAGCTGGTGTGGGATGGGGTGCTAGAGCTGGTCGGGGTACTGAGGATGGAGGTGCATGTCGAGGCGTGAGGTGCCTGCCTGTAGGGCTAGTGGCGGTGATGCTGACTCCTATCTCGGTCCTGCCTTCGAGGTACAGTTCCTCTCCTCTCGGCCCTGAGTCCGGGGAAACCTCCACATGTCCCCTCCATTGCTGGGACATAATCCGTTGGTCCATCTCTAATGCTGGCAGCATGTGTGGTGATCATGTGGAAGGTAGATTGTGAAATCATGATCAAGGCCTGTCAAAGGTCATCACGCAGTCCTCGGTAGAACCTGGCGGCTCCTATCTCTATCTGTGGTTGCCAGTGTCCCCACAAAGCGGGCTAAGTGAATGAACTCGCACTAGTATTCTGGCACTGTCCTCTCTCCCCGTCGGATGTGCAGGAACCGCTCCTGAAGTGCAACTCGGTTGGCATCGGAGATGAAGTGTTTCCAGAAAGGGCCTCAAAAAACTCTCCCCAGAGAATCATGCTGAGTGGCCACCCTCTGAATATGGAGCGGCTGGCTGCCCTTCACCAGTCTCGAGCGTAGCCCTCTAATAACATCACCACTAGGTACAACTGCAAGCGATGGCGGGGCACATCACGCCGACTAGTAGCTCCTCCACTCTCTCCACCCACTCCTCCGCGTGCATGGCAGATTTGGTGACTCATAAGAGTAGGGGGCCTTAGCCCCCGGAAGGTCGTCAGAAGGTCTGTGGGCACGATAGGCCTGCTGGGGTGGGCGTAAGATGGCCGTTTGGAAGGTGCCAGCAGTGCTGTCAACTTCCATCCCAGGTCGGTCTCAATAAAAGGGACTCCAGCTGGAGCAAATCAGGTCTGGTGGTGGAGTAGGATGGTACTGGTCCCTAGAGTATGACCTCACGTTACTGGACTCCATTATCTGGAGAAGTAACAGATGAACATAAGTACTTGCAAAAGTAAGGGAATTTTGCAAAAATTGACTGAACAGAAAGCGAAATGCATGTGGGTGTACTACCGTGCAGTCTAGAATCCTTAAACTTCTAACCTACGGGTCCACCAGGTTTCCGCTGCGCGGTTCGACCCGAACCAAGAAATGGAACCTGGGAAGGGAGGATCCAAAGACTGCGCCATGTGGTTGGGATCATGATCTCTCTGATACCATTGTAAGATCCCCCGAACTGAACCCAGGTCAGGGGAGAGGGGACCTTACTGCCCCAGGAGGCCACTTAGCATGTCCCGGGTGACAACGACCCACCCTCTCAAGCACTGAGTGGTCTCCTTATCAGGCACAGGAATCAACATATCACATCAGAGTCACAATGCGTAAGAAATCATAAGGAAAGACTAACAAGGCATACATATATATAAGCAAAGGTCGTAGCCTACTATTTACATGAACGACCATGTGGGGCTAAGGGTAATTACTACAACATTTACACTCCTTATTTAGTACTATACTCTAAGGACTCACAACACGAAAGACGGGTGGGGGGGGGGGGGGGTGAGGCTGGAGTATCCGATCGGTCAATCTCAAGAGCTGTATGCCATCATGCGGTACAGGGGCTTCACGCTGTCCCATCTCCTGTGAATGGTCATAATAATAACCGTTAGTCACAGATCTAAGTGGAAAACACATCTCCTCCCCGGATCCATATACTGGGGACGAGTTTAAGCACTTAAATAGATAGCCGAAGCAAGGAGGGTTAGTAGGCAAGTATATAACCGGGCATCCTAAAACGCTAACAGCTATATAAAGAAATTGCTCAGCTTATAACCATATTAACATTAATACTCATAACTTGCACACACATCGCGGGTGTACAAAACCTTCCAGCAGGGTAGCAAACCCCGCGAAGCCTCACCGATGTGTCCGTCGGTGACGGTGGCCAGTCCTGCACTTTTGAGCGTAGTCGTACCGTATAACCCAGGCCTTCTCGTACAACTTGGTGTACTGCTTGGACGTGAGCGACATTCGGCGATTCCGAGATTTAGGCCGACCAGTGGAGGAAAATCATCAGGTACGGAGTGGTGATAACCCGACGTGCACATCTCCCTGTCGCCATGAGTCGTCAACTCTCCCGCACCAGTACGAACGGTCTGCGGGTGTGACCGACCCGACACTTTTACAGCAAGCATTTTACAAATAGTTTAAAGAGAAGGAACATATACTTTAGGTCTAGCTGAGGCTTTCTTGACTCGACCGATTACCCAACTTTGGCCGGGAGATGCAACTGGCTTGGGGGCACATTATTTGGGGCTAACCCTGGAGGAGATGCTCAACTCGCGGTTATCCCTAACTAAGGACTCATAAAGAAAACACAAAAAAAAGCGCTTGCTAGCGCAGGACTTGGTTAGCACCGTAGGTATAACAATTGTAGTAACAGAGTACAATATTATGGTACAAAATAAGCTGCAAAGTTTGTCGGTGCTGAGACAAAGTACTTGAAAGGAAGGCCATAAGCAAAGGGCCGAAATAACCGGACTAGTACGAGACTTGATTATCGATAAGACTAAATAAAAGCAGTAACTATCTGACTAGTATGAGACTGGAGTACCGAAAGAACTACATAAAAGCATTAAATATCTGACAAGTGCTGAGACTGGAGTACTGAAAGGGACTAATAAAAGCAGTAAATATCTGACCAGTGCGAGACTGGAGTACTGAAAGAACTAAATAAAATCAGTAAATATCTGACCAGTGCGAGACCGGAGTACTGAAAGGACTAAATAAAAGCAGTAAATATCTGACCAGTACGAGACTGGAGTACTGAAAGGACTAAATAAAAGCAGTGAATATCTGACCAGTGCGAGATACTGGAGTATTGAAAGGACTAAATAAAAGCAGTAAATATCTGACCAGTGCGAGACTGGAGAACAAGAAATTTATTGGAACAACCCTATTACTAATTTGGGCTAGGATCACTATCTGTGGTTAGGACTCAAGTGGGGCCCCAATGTATAGTCTTAGGGTCAAGGTCTAAGCATGTCTAAGTTAGCTGAAACTTAGGAAAATTTCAAGTTTTCTGTGTTCGACGAACGTCTTCCTGTGTTCGACAAACGTCATGTATCAGTTCGACGAACTTGATCTCAAGCTCGATGAAATCAGTTTTCCAAGCCAGGTTCAACAGATTCTATGTCTTAGTTCGACGAACTCCTGATTGAGATTGACGAACTCAGTGTTCTGTTCGACGAATGAGTAACTCAGTTTTCTGCTCGACGAACTCAACTTTCTGTTCGACGAAATTCCTCTTGAGCTTGACGAATCCTGAAGACCAGTTATTTCCTTCTCCTGAACTCAGATCGACTATTCATCAATGAATCTATTCAAATATTTGGATTTATTCATATTCAGATAAGTCAAGATTTCATCTTTCCTTTTATATATCATTCTATTCTCTTCTTTCGAGAATCTAGCCGTTGACATATATTGGGAAAAGGAAACTTTCATAGAAAAGGAATTAAAGCATTTTGTAGAATCAGAAAGTTGCTATTGTAGTTCCAAGAAAGATTTATCTCAGTTTATTCTATTCCTTATCAGAAGATTTGAATTCTTAAATCAGATTATTTTATCTAAGGAAAAAGATGAATCAGTATATAAAATACATACAAGAGGATATATAAGGATATACATACATAGAAGATGCATTTGTGATATACACAAAAAAGGGAGATACAGAAATCTTCATCTACAACAACAACTTCATTCTCAAAGAACAACTGAAATCTTCTTTGAAGCATCTACTGATTCTTAGTCTTCTACACCCAAGAGAAAGCTTCATGAACTGTCAACAAACTCTATCAGACAGGGGGAGCTTTACAACAACAGCAATCCACTAGTCTTCTCTCAGATCTTATTGAGAGAGAAGAACTTCATAAACTCTTTTTGTTCATTCTCTTTACCCCACCTTGTACAGGGTTTTAACTCCCTTCAAAAGTTAATCTTTGGTGGCAGGGCACCTGATCAAAAACCTGTGGTTTGGTTTGAGCACCTGATCAAAAGCTCAATGGTTTGGTGTTGAGCACTTGATGAAAGCTCAGTGGTGATAGGGCACCTGATCAAAAACCTTAGTGAATTCCTACCAAGGGTGGTAGAAGAGTAGATATACCCAGGTTGATTGGGGAACTACTATAGATCCTTGTGTCTTTGCTGTGTTTATATTATTTTCTGTACTGTGCTGTGTTTATTATTTTGTTTTTCTAATCACTCAATTACACATATATATATCATTATTTTAATTCCGCTATAAAATAAGATAAAACTTTTAATACTCTATTCACCCCCTCTAGAGTAAATCTAAGATCTAATACCTCACTTTCAATTGGTATCAGAGGTAGGTTGATTGGTTACACATGCTAACACCTGAATCCAAAGATCAATTAGATCTTAACTTATTTTAGAGTTTTTTTTCTAAAATAAATAAATACTCATGGCACAGAACAAAGATTACTCAAGAACAAGACCTCCTATGTGCAATCTCAACAAGTTTGCATTATGGAAAGCAAGGATCAAACTATATATGAACTCTATTGATGAAGATATTTTTAACTCCATTTTGACAGGACCTCCTACTCCATCAGAAGCAACAAGCAATGAAACAACAACCAATACTAATGTTGTTCCACCTCCTGAGTGGACAGATGCTCAGAAGAAATAGAGGAATGCTGATGCCAAAGCCATGAACATCTTGGCACAGACCATGTCTGATGACATATTCCAGAAGGTTGTGGACTGCACCTCAGCCAGAGACATCTGGAACTCTCTTAACAACATGGCTGATTGATCTGCAGATGAGAGAAAGGATAGGAGATCCCACCTCATCTCCCAATATGAGAACTTCAAGAAGGGAGATACTGAAATGGTTGCAGATATGTATAACAGACTCAGTCTCATCATCAATGAGCTGAAGTCTTTGGATAAAGTGATCACAATCACTGAAGTAAATGATAAGATCCTAATGTGCTTCCCCAACACATGGGACTCAAGGATCTGGCCAATCAAGGAAGCTAGAAGCCTAAATGAGATCTCTATTGAGACCTTATTAGGCAAACTAAAATCCTATAAGCAGCTTATCAAGTCAAGAGAAGCTGAACAGTCTACCTCCTCACCAGCCACCAAAAAGGAAAGAAGCATTGCTTTTCAGGCAATAGAAGAGGAAGAAAAAGCTCCAGGAGAAATGGAGTTCATGAGCCTCCTAGCCAAAAGATTCTACAAAATAGCTAGAAAGGACCTCAGAAAGAAGGACTTCAGATCCAAGGAGAAACCAAGGCATGACAAAACACATTCTAAAGAAATTATTTGTTATGGTTGCAGGAAGCCTGGACACATCCTACCAGAGTGTCCAGAAAATCAAAAGAAGGATAGAAGAAAAGAAAAGGAAGAAAAGAAACACTCTAGTACGCCATCCTCCCACAAACATAAACACAAGGGAAAGGGCTTTGTGGCTAAGAAATGGAGTGAGATTGAATTAGAGTCATCATCCAACTCCTCTGAAGATGAAGATGATTCAAATGAAAAGGATTTATGCATGATGGCTATCCATGACTCAAGCAATGATTCAGAACATGCATCATCATCCAGCTCAAGTGATGATGAAGATGATGCAAATGAAAGAAGTTTTTGCATGATGGCTATCAAAGCCTCAACAATTAATTCTGATGAATCAAAATCTGACACTGATGGTGATCAGGTAATTTCTACTTTTGATTTTACTTCAAATGATTTTAAAACTGAATTCAAGACTCTTTGTTTAGATTTGATTAAATCTGAGAAGGAGATAAATTTCCTCAAAAGTAAGTTGGTTGAAATGAACCAACTAACTGTAGATAATGCCAATCTTAAGGAAGAACTGTCTGCATCCAAAGAACATATTGTTCTCATTGAGAACAAATTACCTGAGGCCAAAAAGTTTGAAGAATCCCTCAATGGGAGAAGCATCAAACTGATGGACATCACAAGCACTGTAAATGCCAGACTCAATTATAAACTGGGCTTGGGTGCATCATCAAGTCAGCCATACCTTCTTAAGAAAGACACTCTATCTACTCCAGTGAAATTCATTTCTGCCAAAGGCAAAGAGGCAGTAGAAGTCGGTAAGAACATCTCAAGCAAGGCTGTTAAGAACAAAGGAATTCAAAAGCATTCGTCGAATGGCGCTCGACGAAATCACATGAATTCGTCGAACGGTGGTCGACGAATGCTGAACACAGATTTTTAGTATAGCTATCCTTCGAGCGGCGCTCGAAGAAATTACTTCAATTCGTAGAACGACGATCGATGAACTTAGCCAAGTTCGTCAAACAAAAAATGTACTGTATTTCTAAAGAATTCTCATTCTCAACATACTAAGAATCCCTTTACTGAGTGGACTATTCCTCCTAGGAGATATCATCCACAAGGCTATAAGGATCAGCCTGAGATCTCTTACATTTCAAAATTTTTTGGTAAGACAAAAGGACCCAAGATAGTCTGGGTCAAGAACAACTAGTCTATTTTCTGTTTTGCAGGTACAAAGCTATCCAAACATAGAGGAATATTGGTATTTGGATAGTGGCTACTCTAAGCACATGATAGGAAACAAGGCCAATCTATGCAATTACAAGGCAAAGCTTGGACCCAAAGTAATTTTTGGAGACTCTAATTATGGACACACTAAAGGATATGGAAAAATCAGAGTTGGAGCAGTTACCTTCAAAGAGGTAGCATATGTCAAGGGTCCCAAGCATAACCTCATCAGCATAAGCCAGCTATGTGATGAAGGTTATTCAGGTAACTTTTGATCATTCCTTATGTCTTATTACCAATAATTAGAACATCAATGTGTTATCTGGTATTAGACAAGGAAATATATATTTAGTCAATTTTGATTCTGCCAATTCAGACATTTATTTATTTAATTCAATAAGTAAAACAAATGAGTTATGACATAAAAGGCTAGGACATATTAACCTTAGAACTATCTCTAAGCTTTCCAAGGACAATATGGTAAGAGGACTGCCTTCTGGTTCATACAAGAAGGAAGGACTCTGCAGGGCTTGTCAACTAGGAAAGCAGACCAAGAGTAGTTTCAAATCTTTATCCAAGACCGATTCACCTAGGATTCTGTACTTGATGCATTTGGATCTCTTTGGACCCACTGCAATACAGAGTTTAGGAGGGAAACATTACACTTTAGTTATTGTAGAGGACTTCTCTAGATTCACATGGGTGTTCTTTCTCAGGAACAAGTCTGACACCTTCAGTGTTCTGACAGACTTTCTCAGGTCCATCAAGATTGAGTACTCTACTCTAGTTGCATTGATCAGAAGTGATCATGGCACTGAGTTTGAATCTCTTCTGATGAGAGAATTCTGTGGAAAAAGAGATCAGACAATGTTTCTCCGCTCCTAGAGCTCCTCAACAAAATGGGGTAGCAGAAGGAAAAATAGAACATTACTTAAATCAGCAAATACATTGCTTGCTGATGCTCACTTGTTACTCTCTTTTTGGGCAGAGGCAGTGAACACAACAAATTATTTGTTAAACAGGAGTCTGATACACAAACTTAAGGGTAAAACACCCTATGAATTGCTTAAGAATAAAAAGCCTAAGGTTAACTATTTTAAGATTTTTGGTTGTAAATGCTATGTGCATAACAATGATAAGAAATATCTAAGGAAATTTGAAGCAAAGGCTGCTGAAGGTATATTCCTTGGATACTCTCTTTCTAGTAAAGCATATAGAATTTATAATAAATCAACTCTTAAGATAGAAGAGTCCATGCATGTTTCTTTTGATGAAACTAACATGTTAAATGAGGAGAGGAGTACCACCTCTACCAAAGATATTTTGCAGGCACTAGCTCTATGTGAAGAGCTTAATGGATTGGATCTACAGAATAAAGACTCTCTACTCCCATCAACTCAAATTATTGAAGACAGTGAAGAAGAAGATAATCCAGAAGATCTTGCGGATAACTCTAATCAAGTGACAGCTGATCAAATCCCTCAAAAGGATACTCTTGCTGAACCCATTCCAACTGTTGATCACATCACAGTTAGAGATCATCCAATATCTCAAGTTATTGGAGACATCTCAGCAGGTGTTCAAACAAGGCATCAACTCAATCAAAATCAGATGCATACTTGTTTCCTATCAGAAATTGAACCTCAATCCATAAAAGATGCAGAACAAGATCCAAACTGGATTCTTGCAATGCAAGAGGAACTCAATCAATTTGAAAGGAACAAAGTCTGGGATTTGGTTCCAAGACCAAAGGGCCATCCAGTCATTGGCACCAAATGGATCTTTAGGAACAAGCTAGATGATCAAGGCTTGATAATCAGAAATAAAGCCAGATTGGTAGATCAAGGATATTCTCAGGAAGAAGGGATTGATTATGATCAAACCTTGGCTCCTGTTGCAAGACTTGAAGCTATTAGGATATTTCTTGCATTTGCTGCTTTCAAGAAGTTTAAAGTATATCAGATGGATGTGAAGAGTGCATTTCTAAATTGAGATATCAAAGAAGAAGTATATGTGGAACAACCATCAGGTTTTATCTCTGCAACTCACTCTTCCTATGTTTTAAGCTTAATAAAGCTCTATATAGTCTCAAGCAAGCTCCCAGAGCATGGTATGAGACCCTAGCTAATTTTCTTTTATAGAACAAATTCTGTAGAGGCAATGTTGATAAAATTTTATTTTTCAGGATACATAAAAATCAAACTTTACTAGTTCAAATTTATGTAGATGATATTATATTTGGCTCTACTGATTCAAATTTATGCAGAAGGTTTTCTGACCTAATGCAATCCAAATTTGAAATGAGTAGTATGGGTGAGTTATCCTACTTCCTTGGTCTTCAAGTGAAGCAAACTCCTAATGGCATATTCATATCACAATCCAAGTATGCTAAGGAATTAGTGAAAAGATTTGGTATGTCTGATGCCTCTTCTATGAAAACACCCATGCCCTCCAATGCTGTTGAATGCAATGATGAATCAGGGAAACCTGTTGATCAAAAAGTGTATAGAGCAATCGTTGGCTCTTTACTTTACTTAACAACTAGTAGACCAAACATAATGTTTGCTACATGCATTTGTGCTAGGTTCTAAGTTAACCCCAAAGAATCTCACCTTATTTTATTAAAAAGAATTTTGAGATATAAAGGGTTGTCCAAATCTAGGACTTTGGTATCCAACTGCATCAGAATTTGAATTAACTGGATTCTCAGATTCTGATTATGCTGGATGCAGAGTAGACAGGAAAAGCACATCAAGAACTTGCCAGTTCCTTGGTGATAAGCTTGTGTCTTGGTTTTATAAGAAACAGACATCTGTGTCTACATCAACAGCTGAAGCAAAATATATTGCTGCTGGCAGTTGCTGCTCACAGATTTTGTGGATACAAAATCAACTCTTAGATTATGGCATCAACTTAAATAAATCAATTATATTTTGTGACAATATTAGTGCAATATCTATAGCACAAAATCCAGTACTTCATAGTAGGACTAAACACATAGAAATTTGGCATCACTTTATCAGAGATAATGTGGATAAAAACAAAATTTGCCTACAATTTATTCCTATTGATTTACAAAGGGCTGATATTTTCACCAAACCTTTAGATGAAAAGAAGCACATCTTCTTTATAAATCAGCTAGGAATTATAGATGGAGATTCAATAATTTAATTTTTTTTACTTATCCCCTCATTTCGTCGAACGGAGATCGACAAAAATTAGTCGTTCGTCCAACGGTGATCGACGAAATCTATTAGATCCAGAGATCGACGAAGCCAGCTCGTTAGTCGAACAGAGATCAACGAAAATTTATCTTTCGTCGAATGCAGTTTGACGAAGCCCAAGACTCTTCAACTTCTGTTTTTATTAGGTTTAGCCGAACCCCGTTCAACGAAAGCTTGCGCCTTCTATGAACCCCTTCTTTATAATCAAATTTTGATTCCATTTTGTTTTTGCGCCTACAGAAGTTGCTCTTGCCTCCCTCCAGTTCCTTTGCACTTGATCATTTTTTTTGCAGGTACTCATGGCAATCTCCCAGTCAGTGCTCTCCTCAATGAAGTTCGATGCCGGATTCGACATTGATATGGAATCTTTCACTCATTCAGATCAGATTTTCTAGGATTTTCTTCAACTCTTTGAAGAACGACAGTTGAAGAAGTTTATGAGAATAAGGATAAAGCTTCTAATTGCTGGAATAAGGAATGGGTACACACTCTTCAGACACAGAATGCAACATCTACCTTAGGAACTATTTCAGGCAATCAGGCTCCTTTTACCCCTGAAATTTTAACAGAAATTTTTGGTTTGACAAATGGTGAAGATGATCTGGATATCACCTCTGATGAATTCAATATTCAATTGGATAAGATGGGTCACTCCACTAGAAACCCTAACCATCTTCTGAAGAAGGATTTGTCTGTTGAATACAAATTCTTAGCTGATGTTGTTGGCATGGTTTTACTGGAAAAAACCTCTGCACATGATTACATTACAAGGCATCAATTTCTGTTGATGGTGACCTTAGTGGAAAAGAAGCAGGTTAACTGGGGAATGATTCTTTTTGAATCTATCAAGAAGAAGCAAGGCAAAATGAGTGTTTGATATGACAGGGTTTTAGGAATTGTTCTTCAAGAGAAATGCCCAGAGCTGCTGGTGTCACCAACAGTTTTTATCAATGCAAGCAAGAGGCTAACTTCAGCACTCTTTGGCAAATGGGAGAGAGTAATACCCAAAAGGACTCCAAGGGCAGAAACATCCAAGAAAGCTTCTGAGAGCACAAGGACTGACTCAGTCACTCCCTCAACCCTACAGGAAATTCCTCACTCTGAATCTTCAATTCCTAACCCTTCTCAACCTCTTCAGACCACTACTGCTGAAGAAGTTCTTCCTTCCAACATTCCCATAGACACATCTTCCTCAATGCCTTCTTCTCCTCCTCTACAGACAAATCAGTCTGCAGAATTTCCATCCTCATCTATTCCAGATGATGATTCTCTTCCCCCATTTGACTCTCTTCCCCCATTCATCCCACCTCCTTCATTTGACCTTTTGTCTCCTCAACAAAACTCTCCACCTCAATCACCCATCCATGAGGATAATCATCCACCCATCTAAGATGCTACAAACATCTTCCTACCTTCCTCTGTGTGTACCAACCAGGCTCACACCTCTATTCCCTCTTCTTCCATTACAATATCCACATCCTCTCAACATACATCTGACTATGCGTATGTTGATTTTTCCTCCATTGTTGATCAAATCTTCAATCATATCTCTTCCAAACTGACAGCTCTTTTGGATGAGAAGCTAGCTCCAGTTCTTTAAGCCATCTCAAAACTAACTTCCAAACTTGCCTCCTTCCCTACCTCGTCATCACTTGTCCCTTCTTCCAGGGGCCTAGATTCAGGTCTCCCTGAAACTAGGCAGGGGGAGATGCTCAATGAAGAAGCTCCAGTAGATACAGATTCAGTATGGTTATCAGATATGGTTATTGATACATTTAATATAGATTCAGTTGCAACTTCAGAAATAACTATTCCAGTTATAGATTCAGTAAATAATATTTCTATTAATCCTTCAATTGACATTCTCTCTTTATTATCAAAATTCAGTTTTGTTTTCAGTTGTCTGCCTAAGCCTCAAGCTAGTTCAAAGGCTATAATTCCTTATTCAGCTCCTATAGATTCAGTTTTGCTGAAGCAAATCATCAAGAGTATTCCAATTCTAGTTGCAGTTACAGAGGAAGTTGGCTTGGTGAATTCACCTCCAACATTTATTTATGATGATTCCCCTCTACCAGAGGATATTGATCAAGATGTTGATAATGCTCTTCAAGAACTTGATGACTTGTATAATAATCCTGCACAACCTTCTGATGATGATGATGATTCTGATGATTCATCTTCAAAGAAAAGGAAATCAAGAAGCAAAGCTAAGGCTGCTCCCAAACCTCAATCTTCTACCAATGACATTCCCTACTATATTTTGAAAAACATCATTCTCACCAAAGACTCTCCAGCCTGGATGAGATTCTCAAGGAATGAGAATAATAGGAGAAAGAAAATGAAGAAAATAGGATTCTATTCTGACAAACCAGTCAAGTTTAATCCTCCTCCTCCTCCTCCAGCAGCTGGATCTGCAGGCATGTCCTCTTCATCTCAGAAACCTTCCCATCAACACTCAAGGAGATCAGGTGAGAGTCATGGAAGTTCCAGTGGCTCTTACAGTTCAAGATCAGCCAAAGCTCCACCCTCAAGATCTGCTAGAGCTCCATCTTCAGTTTACAAATATCATATCTCTGATGGATCTATGCACAGGAAAAGAAATTCTCAAGATCAACAATCTTCCTATCAGTCTAGTGAACTTGATGAAAGACCTTCATCTCCCATTAATCCAGATTTAGAAAAGAATGCATACATGACCAGATATAGAGAAACAATTGCTACTGCTCAAATTAATAAAGCCAAAGCTGAAGGAAAAGATTATTCACAGTTTACAACTATGTCAGAATTCAGAAGACAAGAGTTTGAAAGATACAGTTCAAGGCATCTCTTCAATGCTGAAGACTACCTAAAGTTGCACCCGGCTGCAGTTGTTCCTCATGCTTCATCTCAAACCCTGCTGGGAGCAAATGACCTTTATATGAACAAGAGAGAATCTGAAAATCCCAACAGAGAAATCATATTCAAACCTTCTTCAAAGAAAGAGAAAGACTCCTGATTTTTGGTTTTACTAATCTCTGCTTACTGTGTAAAACATTCAAAATTCAGAGTACTATATTTTTTATCTGTTGAAATGAATTTTAAATTCTATCAGATATATATGCTCTGTGTTTATTGTTGTTTGTTTTTATTATTTTTGTCAAGTAGTATCCTAACCCAAATAGGGGGAGATTGTTGGAACAACCCTATTACTAATTTGGGCTAGGATCACTATCTATGGTTAGGACTCAAGTTGACCCCAATGTATAGTCTTAGGGTCAAGGTCTAAGCATGTCTAAGTTAGCTGAAACTTAGGAAAATTTCAAGTTTCCTGTGTTCGATGAACGTCGTGTATCAGTTCGATGAACTTGATCTCCAGCTCAACGAAATCAGTCTTCCAAGCCAGTTCAATAGATTCTATGTTTCAGTTCGACAAACTCCTGATTGAGATCGATGAACTCAGTGTTCTGTTCGACGAATGAGCAAGTTTTCTGCTCGACAAACTCAACTTTCTGTTCGACAAAATTCCTTTTGAGCTTGACGAATCCCGAAGACCAGTTATTTCCTTCTCTGAACTCAGATCGACTATTCAACAACGGATCTATTCAAATATTTGGATTTATTCATATTCAGATAAGTCAAGATTTCATCTTTCCTTTTTATATATCCATTCTATTCTCTTCTTTCGAGAATCTAGCCGTTGACATATATTGGTAAAGGAAACTTTCATAGAAAATAAATTAAAGTATTTTGCAGAATCAAAAAGTTGCTATTGTAGTCCCAAGAAAAATTTATCTCAGTTTATTCTATTCCTTATCAGAAGATTTGAATTCTTAAATCAGATTATTTTATCTAAGGAAAAAGGATGAATCAGTATATAAGATATATACAAGAGGATACATAAGGATATACATACATAGAAGATATACTTGTGAGATACATAAAAAGGGAGATACATAATTCTTCATCTACAACAACAACTTCATTCTCAGAGAACAACTGAAATCTTCTCTTGAAGCATCTGCTGATTCTTAGTCTTCTACACCCAAGAGAAAGCTTCACCAACTGTCAACAAACTCTATCAGATAGGGGGAGCTTTACAACAACAGTAATCCACTAGTGTTCTCTCAGATCTTATTGAGAGAGAAGAACTTCATAAACTCTTTTTGTTCATTCTTTTTACCCCACCTTGTACAAGGTTTTAACTCCCTTCAAAAGTTAATCTTTGGTGGCAGGGCACCTGATCAAAAACCTGTGGTTTGGTTTGAGCACCTAATCAAAAGCTCAGTGGTTTGCTTTGAGCACCTGATCAAAAGCTCAGTGGTGATAGGGCACCTGATCAAAAACCTTAGTGAATTCCTAGCAAGGGTGGTAGAAGAGTAGATGTACCCAGGTTGATTAGGGAACTACTATAGATCCTTGTGTCTTTGCTGTGTTTGTATTGTTTTCTGTACTGTGCTGTGTTTATTATTTTGTTTTTCTACTCACTCAATTACACATATATATCATTATTTTAATTCCACTATAAAATAAGCTAAAACTTTTAATACTCTATTCACCCCCTCTAGAGTAAATCTAAAATCGAATACATCAATTTCAAAATTTTAATAAAATAAATAAATAAGATTAGTAGTCCATCACTACATAATCAGGAGGCTTCAGTTCCATCTCCGTTCTTAGGAGGAAAGTTCTGTTCTTTCTTCATTCGTAGGAGTTTCTTCCTAATTCTGCCTTTCTTAGTTATAGTCCGGGAATTATCCTAAACACAGCTCAATATTTCATAAACTCCACATCATTTTGAGCTTTGAGTTTACACCTTTATTTAACGGGTTGTTGTTTATTCATAATGTCATCCCATGAATATGACGCGATTGCGTGTTACGATGCCTTTTCCCAACTCGTTTGAAAATTCAATAATATATGTTTTGATCGTTTTCTCAAAAAATTGGTGAGCCCACCATTTATCTTCAAATGTCCCCGTAATTTGATAATATTCTTAAAATAGTATATTAAGGGCCCACCAATTATTCCAAGATTATTCAGCCCTTTTTGGGGGTTTAATTTATCCGAAGAAATCTTAATTGGTCCTTTTAAATTATCAACCCACTTTATAAAAATCCCAAACTTCAATAGTGTCTTCAAGAGGTCCTAGTATTGAGCCTATAAATTTTTATGAATTTTCCAAAGCTGTTTGGGTATTTAATTCCTTCAATTAAATCTTGCAAAAGCCTTTGAAAATAGTGAAACACTATAAAAAATTCCATAAAAATTATTGAAGATAGTCCTCTCAATAATAAACATTTTTCATGTTCAAAGCTTTTGCCCTAGGAGTCTAAGGTTCTCCTAAAAAATCAAGAAGATTCTGCTAAGGGCGGTCTACGGTTAGAAAAAATCCTGAAAGCAGGAGGGGCGCCGGACAACGCGTGGTTTTTTTGATCCCCATAGCGGATCTGTGGGGGCGCGTAAACTCACGCACGGTGACAATTAAGGATAATTGGGCCATCCGATCTCATCGTAGAGATCAGATGACCATTGCTATTGCCAGTGATATACAAGGTGACAGCCACTGCCACCGCCGAGCAGCGGCCGCCAGGTGCCAGGGCCGCCCTAGTCGACTCACCGGGGGCCAGCGATCTCTCTGGCGGTGGTCCGGTGGCTTTTCGCCGCCGACTACCGCCGAAAATCTCCAACCCGAGGGCGGGTGGCACGGCCTGCGCCATTTTTAATGGTGCTACGCTGCCCCTCCTTCGATGGTGACTGGACCAGGCCTACTGCCCCCGACTGGGTCATCGGGGGTCGGGCTTTTCTTCGGTGGTGGTCCGGCGGCCTGGCGCCGCCGGCGGCCTGGCGCCGCCGGCGGCCGCTAGAAATTGCTAACAGAGGGGATAAAAGAAAATGGGGCCTGCGGGTGCCGCCGAAGACATGTTCTCTGGCGGCCTCGCAGCCTCCCGTCGTAGGGGAAGGGTTCCCTGGTGGGATAACATCCTCCCAGCGCCTCCAGCAATGCTGGGGTTGATATGCCCCATGTGCCCACCACCCGAGCCTAGGGATGGCTCGGATGGTGCTGACGACGCTCCTGTGGCCGTGGGGCACATGCAAATCATCAGAGGGATGGGGAAGGGAGGGGAGAGGGTGTTCTACTTGTAGAGGAGGGCCTCGAGAGGTGGTCCATTGGAGGGTGGTGGTGGTGGTGTGTTTGGAGGGAGTTTTCCGGCAGGGGGGGGGGGGGGTTCTGGCAGAGGAGGGGGGGGGGGGGGGGCTATATTTATAGGGAGTGAGGGGGACCTCCCTTCCCTTCCTCCCAATGTGGGACTAAAGGTTAAGGGAGGGGGTGGGGGAAGATATTTCTCCCCCTCCCTCCACTACTACATGGCCAGCTGGCCAAGGTTAATGGGGTTGGGCAATCCTTCTTGGTGTGTGTGTGTGGGGGGGGGGGGTGAGCTCCCTCTTAGGGAAAATTCCAAAAATAGGAAGTTTGGGGTGTTGGATCTGTAAGCGCCCTTAGAGGGGGGTGGGGTGAATAAGGGTTTTAAAACTTTTATGTTGTTTTGAAATACTTGAAATAAGAGATTAAAATAGTGATTTTGAATAATGATCTAAATTGATTTATAATGAAAGAGAAGATAATAAACAATTTAGAGAAATGAAGAAGGAATCAAATTTATTACACAAAGAGAGACATGATTACTATTAATAAAATTGATTACAAAACTAGATTTCTATGACGATAGAAATCGAAGGCGAAGAAGTAAAAATCTTTTCATTTTCTATCCCGACTCGTATCCCCATGAATCGGTAGCTTTAGCCTATCCTCCCCCGGATACGGCCTCAATCCGCTCTAGCCAATCCTCCCCCGGATACGGCCTCGAGCACCCCCTAGATTTACACCCTAGACCTAGTCGTCAACATGAGGCGAATTTCTGCCCTAAGTCCTACCCAGACCTAGTCGCCAACACAAGGCGAATTTACTAAGCGATTACAAGAATGAAAAGAATAATAATATTAAAAACTCACTCTATGTAGATCTCTGAAGAAGTAGACGAATACCCACAGAGTCTGATCGTAGTCGATGCAGTCTTTCGTCATGATGATGAAGCGTATTGAAATCTTCTCCACGGATCTCCTTAAGCCTTCATGGATTTGTGGGAATATCTCTCCGAACCTTCCTCTATATGATGTGGCACGAAGCTCTGGAATTTAGGAGTGGAAGAGGATGAGAAAGACGGAGCCAAGAGGTCATTTTTATAGCCTTGGATCAGGCATCTGCGAGCACTACCGCCGACGCTATCCTGGATTAGGAAACATTCTCTGCGTGCGTATCTTCAATCCAAGGAAAGCCTCCCGACATTCCTCAAGTTCTCTGTGATAGCGGCCGCGCTATCCACTACCGCCTGGTGCTAGCGCCTTCTAATATAGCTCCTGAAATTGCTCTAATCAGAGCTAGAGCCTGCGCTAGGTGCTACCACCGGTGCTAATGTACATGTTGGAATTTTGGCTTCAAATTTGGGGGTAGCCTTCATATGTTATCCTTGAGTCATATGGCTTTGTTTCCTGCACACTTAGACACACAAGATCAAATACACATAGGATTTGTTATTCTCAAACCTAGGAGATGCGGAAGACCACGTTCCAACAAACTCCCCCTTTTGATAATAACAAATCTATTAATGATAAATCAGAGCATTAATATATACAGCATGATGAAACCTACTTGTGTGTGTGTGTGAGTGATGACTTAGGATAATTGTCATTTTAGGTATTTAGAATTGCCCCCCCTAAATACATGTCCCTTATGTGAATGCTCCCCTTATATTTAAGCTATCTTCTTAATTATTAATCATGTTGATTTTCCCATTTTATAGCGATTATTATTTATCATGTTAGTTCTCCCCCTTTTGTTATTAACAAAAGTGGGTAAGGAAGCAATAGACATATAGTGAGGATTTTTGATAAAAGATAAGGCATGATCGAGCTTTTTGAGGAAATGATACGATGATGAGTTTTTAGCATAACAATAGAAATAAATCAGAGTTTTTAGCATAAAATAATATTCATGTTTAGAAAAACCAATATAAAGTTTACCAAGCAAGTCTACCACTTGTTGAAGGAAAGGAATTTTAAGATTTAAGTGATGATGCACACAAAAGAAAAGACTTTAAGTAAGCATGAAAGCGCAAGGTAAAAAATATATGGTGATGATGCGGAAGACTTATAGAAATACAATAAACATCTTTTTGTAATCATGATTATTCATAAAAAAAATAGGAGTTAATTTCAAAAATGGAAGATGTTTCTGTAAATCATTTTTCTTTTAAAATCTTTAAGGTTTATAACATAATTTTTGAGAGATTTTAACCAAGATAAATTAGAGTTTTATCACAAGCGGAAGACTATATAATTGTTTATCCAAAGAAAACATCTTGTTGGAGGTTTAAAGATCATAATAGAAATAAGAGATGTTATGCAAGAACAATGATGTTATTTGGATAAAATCAATCTTATATGCATATGCAAGTTTAAGATAGTATTTTTCGTAAGCAAGTTAGGTTCTTCAATAAAGTTTGCATGACACTAGGCAAGGAGTTCTATTTTTCAAAGATTACTAAGGCAAGCATGATTCCACTTATTCTAGAAGATAGTAACTACAATGTTAACAATTTGCATTTCAAGTTAGGAAAACATTGTAGAGATCATGCATGGCAATCTAGTATTTTTACTAAAGCTTTCTAGAGAATTTATGTAAAGAAGCATTTGAGTCCAATTCTCATGAGTAGAAGGTTTATGAGGGATAATAACGTGTATAAAAGTGTTTTGATAAAAGTATACAAGTGATATAATCCAAAACACATGACTTATATAGTGAAGTAGAAACATTATTAAGCATGCAATCTTTTTAACTACTTCTACACATTAATTCTAGATTTGATACAAAGCACATACAAAGTACAACTACCAAGGTGCTTCGCCAACACAATGCTCATTAAGACTTATCAGGGAGCGAAGTAGTGCTCGGTGGATCACATAATTTATTTTTAATAATAGTTTTTTATGATCCGGTGTACATAATAGAAGTGTATTAAAGTAGTTTGCACAAGACACTTTACAAATCTTTCTAAGGTGCTCAACCTCACAAATGCTTATGAAGACTTATCATGAGATTCAAGTAGTGCTTGGTGGAGATATTTTTGTCATTTTATTATTGAATTTTTTTGAGCAAGACAAAGTTCTCCGAATTCACTTATTTTTGCAAACACTTATACCTTTGTAACTTAACTTCTATATGTGCAACAAAGTTTTGAAAAATGTGTAGGTAATAGAGATAGACATCTTAATATTGTAAGCTACTACACTACATAATCATGTAGGGTTTAAGAATTATAGGCACATGTTGTCTACCAAAAGTGTGAGTGAAAAGAGATCATTATCAAACATAACACATTACTCATACTTAGAGGCATACAAACACAATCCTACACAATTCACTAGACTTTTTATTGCACATACCAAGATTAAAATCAAAGCATGAAAAGCCAAAGCAATGTTTAGAAAACTTGAGATTTTAAATTAAACATCTTTAGCCTAATCTAAAAGAACGTGCTTGTCATTTTTGCCAAAGTAATGAAGCATAGAACTCTTTGTTATTTTTATAAAGCCTCAAAGGAACAAAAAAGTAAAGACATATTTTTTATCTTTATGCATTTTGGAATTTTGTATTTGATTTTTCAAACATCACACAACGGTATAAAGATAAAAATAGGTAATACATATAAAAGAGCATATTTTTATTGATTTTTCAAATTTTAAAAACATAGAAATTTGGGCACTCGAGCTAGCGCCGGCGCTAGTGCTAGCACGGACGATAGTGAGCAAAATATTGAGATTTTGAATATTTTGTTTTATGATTTTGATGAAGTGTCCAAAGATTAGTTTCATGCAGAAATTTCAGAATTTTTGGAGATGTCTAGATAGTGCAAATTGCATGAAACATTAGCGTTTTCTTATATGACTAAACATCACATGAGATATATTTTCTTAAATCTTCATTTTGATTTTTCTAAGACTTGCGTTTATCAAAATAATGTAAATTGAAAAAGATAGGAACTGTAAACACAAGATATCAAGTTTGAATAAGCTAAATAAGCACGACTTAAATGATTATAGTATGAAATGATGTTCATGCAAAGAATAAGTATGCCCTAGATAAAAATACCCAGACAATATGTCTACACCCTAGCCCCGCACTAAGTGACAGATGGGCATGAGGAGCTGCATACATGCCGTAGGTTGGGGTGTTACTCCCATATGCATACACTAGAGAATGCTCAACCTAACACTCTTTCCCCCAGTACCTCGCAAGGCCCCACTAGAACCCTCCCCGGTTAAGGACAAGACATGACTTAGAGGTTAGGTCTCTAATGCATCCAATCCTACGCCCTCACTAATGTGAGACATACAATATTGGTATATGATCACGGACATACAAAACGTTCTAAGTTTAAGAATGATTAATAAACTATGAGTTTGTTTGAATTTTAGAATGATAATATAAAACCTCATAGATGTCATGAATTCTATGTTCCAAATTTTCTATTTTTATATTAAACATATGATAACTAACATTGTATGAGATTAACACGATAACTAATAATATTCATTAAGATACAATGTTAGTATGATAATACATTCATTCTTTTATGATTTTGATTTTAATTACTAATTATAAATATATATGTTTTTTTCTAAAAATAATGATATTTTTCTTTTTCGATTATTGTATGAGTCTATAATTAATTTGATCTTTGCTAGAATTTAGTTGGACTTAGCAATTTAAAGTGGATCTTGGACTTCCCAAGGTCTACCTTGTGAGGGGTTCGCACCGATACTAGGAGATGTGATGAGGTGACATCCCAAATCTCCCTTTCTCAAGATATTTAAGTATTGTTGGTTGCTACCCAAACTAAATAATTAAAATTTATAGACTCGAAATTTTTTGAAAGAGAAAAATGAAGTTCATGATTTTGTTAATTTAGATAAATAACTCATAACAAATTTAGAGTTTGATTTATGTGGATAATATAAGATATTTGTTGGCAATGAATACAAGAAAGATAGATAGGTCATCAAAATAAAATATGACTTTGAATTTTGATTAATTTAATTTATAAACTAATCAAGCTTTAAGAGATAAAATCATATTTCCAATAATATATAAGATGACCATGACAAGATAGATTAAAAAGAAAACAAAAAGAAAAATAAAGAGACATTAAAGCATATCATGAAGTAGAAATTTGTATATTTCATTTTGAAAAGATTTTACTTCATGCATTTGTTGAAAAGATTATACCTAATGAATAAGAGATTTAGGTATCCAAAGGGGACCAAGTGTGGTGGTCCCTTTGGGTAACCAAATATAACGTGTAGGTTTGTGGGTAGATAATGATGAATGGGTCATATCATGTGAAGTTAATGTTTCATTTTTAATTTTAGGCCTCCATTCAATCCTTGGTTTAATGTTACTCTTATGCATCAAATTTCCATTATGATTAACTTGAATATTTGGATAAAAATGATTTTTGAATTTATTTTTTAAAGGAAATTTGTTTGCATTTAATTTTATGTTGGAAGAACAATTATGTTGTAAATGATAACGATGATAGGTATTTGGAATTTCATTTACAAGCTTATGTTGTTTTTTTATTTCCTATATTCTGCTTAGATAGATTATGAAAATCCATATTTAACATGCCTTTGGAATTTACTTGATATTTTGAATTTATGTGTTGAGAATTTTTCTTTATAATTTCCTTAAGCAAGTTAACTTTATTTTCCAATTCATAATTTTTAACTTTGAGATTATGTCTAGCTTTATTATAAACAATTGTGCTATTCTTAAGAGTCGAAACAATAGAGTCAATATGAGTTTGATAGTTATTTCTAAATTCCTCAAATGTTTCATCCATCTCCTTGATTTCAATTTTATAATTTTGGCATCCAGTACAATCACTTTTCAAAGTTGAATTTTCTAAAGACAATTTTTTATTATGTTCTTTTACAAAAAGAAGTTCATTTTCAAGTTTCTTATATTTTTCTTTTAAATCATTCAATTTTATACAAGGTGTAATATTTTATTTTAAAGAGACATGGGTAAAACTAGATGAATTAGAATATGATTATGCATTAATTTTTGCTTTTAAACCTTTATTTTCTAAGCGAAATTTCTCATTAGCGATTTTCAATTTCTTCATTTTACGTTTAGCACTTTGTAGTAGATGTAATGCGTAAATGGAATTTGTCACAAAAAGAGAAGAATTTGACTTCCTTACATTGTTATCGGAAGAGGAAAGATTTGAACAAATAGTTCCTTTGACATCTTTTTGGCATTCCTCTTCCAAAGATAGAGTTTCTTCATATCTCCCACTTGATGTGCACACCATTGATTTATCATGAGAGGAGATTTCTTGACCATTTGTGCAGGCTTGTGATTTCTCCACTTCTTGGATTTGTTCCGTACCTGTGGATGGAGAATCATACATTTCATCAAGAAATTTCCATACTTTGTATGCACTAGAAAAATAATAAATCAATTTGAAAATTTCTTGAGATAAAGCACAAAAGATACTATTGCATTTAGGTGACGTTTTTTTTATTTGTTTCATCTGCTGGTCTTATTATTGCTACATTCCATGCTTCGATATCTAAGGTATTAATAAATTTTTCCATTAAAAATTTCCACCCTTTATAATTTCTCCCTTCGAATAAAGGTGGTGCAAGAGATTTTGCTTCTTCATAAAAATTTCCCCCACTAATAGAAGCGAGATCACGAGACACCATTATTCTTGGTTGTTAGACCATTCGGAATAAAACTGCTATAATACCACTTGTTGGATCTGTAGGCGCCCTTAGAGGGGGGTGAATAAGGGTTTTAAAACTTTTATATTGTTTTGAAATACTTGAAATAAGAGATTAAAATAGTGATTTTGAATAATGATCTAAATTGATTTATAATGAAAGAGAAGATAATAAACAATTTAGAGAAATGAAGTAGGAATCAATTTTATTACACAAAGTGAGACATGATTACTATTGATAAAATTGATACAAAACTAGATTTCTATGACGCTAGAAATCAAAGGCGAAGAATTAAAAAATCTTTTCATTTTCTATCCCGACTCGTATCCCCACGAACCGGTGGCTTTAGCCTATCCTCCCCCGGATACGACCTCAAGCCGCTCTAGCTAATCCTCCCCCGGATACGGCCTCGAGCACCCCTAGATCTACACCCTAGACTTAGTCGCCAATACGAGGCGAATTTCTGCCCTAAGTCCTACCCAGACCTAGCCGCCAACACGAGGCAAATTTACTAAGCGATTACAAGAATGAAAAGAACAACAATATTAAAAACTCCCTCTATGTGGATCTCTGAAGAAGTAGATGAAGACCCATAAAGTATGATCGTAGTCGATGCAGTCTTTCGTCACGATGAGGAAGCATGTTGAAATCTTCTCCATGGATCTCCTTAATCCTTCATGGATTTGTGGGAGTATCTCTCTGAACCTTCCTCTATATGATGTGGCATGAAGCTCTGGAATTTAGGAGTGGAAGAGGATGAGAAAGACGGAGCCAAGGGGTCCTTTTTATAGCCTTGGATCTAGCGCCTGCGCTATCCTGGATTAGGAAACATTCTCGGCGTGCATATCTTCAATCCAAGGAAAGCCTCCCAACATTACTCAAGTGCTCCGTGATAGAGCCTGCGCTGTCCACTATCGCTTGGCGTTAGCGCCTTCTAAAATAGCTCCCGAAATTGCTCTAATCAGAGCTAGCGCATGCGCTAGGTGCTACCGCCGACGCTAGTGTACATGTTGGAATTTTTGCTTCAAATTTGGGGGCAACCTTCATATGTTATCCTTGAGCCATATGGCTTTGTTTCCTGCACACTTAGACACACAAGATCAAATACACATAGGATTTATTATTCTCAAACCTAGGAGATGCGGAAGACCATGTTCCAACATAGGGTGGGGGGGGGGGGGGGGGGGGTTGACCAAAGTCAACCCTATGGTGGGGCCCTCATGTTGGTCAAGGTCTAAGTGGGTTCAAATCATCGGGTGGAGGGTCAACATTGGGGTGTCAAGTCAACATGGGTGTGTGCACGCTTTTCAGTGTGACATAAAGCTTAATTTGACCGTGGTTTGACTTTCCGACGCCGGAATTGGTTACAATGAACTTTGTTGGTCTTATTTTTACTTTAGGAGTCCACTGAGACTAAATGAGATTGATTCCGAGTTTGTACGCTTATTATTTTAAAAAACTATGCCGTGGCGACCTACAAAACCTAAAACGGACATATTTCTCGTATGACGTCGGATTGGAGTGCACAAGCTAATATTGTTTTTTCGCTTTGATTCGAAATTATTCGCCGCCGTAATTTTCGTTTTTTCTTCCTTGACGCGGTATAGATTAGAGCCAAATATTATGTTTTCGTTTATTTTCGTTTCAAAGCAATTTTTGTTCTCGTTATTTCTGTTCTCGCAATTTCCACTTTCATTATTTCCTGCTTTCCTTCTTTTCTGTCTTCGTCATTTTTCGTTTTTGTCGTTTTATATTTTCGTTTAGTTTATGTTTTTGTTTATTTCTATTTTTGTTTTATTAAATTAATAGTTGATGCATTTCCATTAATAGCTTAGTTTTTTTTATTGTCAAACATTTATTTCCTGCCTACTCGTTTGGGTAGAACTCGCTTACGCATTTATTTCCGGTCTACCCATTTGGGTTGAACTCGCTCACGCATTTATTTCCCGTCTACCCATTTGGGTAGAACTCGCTCACGCATTTATTTCCCGTCTACCCGTTTGGGTAGAACTCGCTCATGTCTTTATTTTTTCTCTACCTATTCAGGTAGAGATTGCACTTCTATCTTTCATTATGCAATTTCAATTTCCTGTTTTAAGTATGCTATTTCAATTCTGTAATTTCAATTTCTTTAAATCCCGCGATCTATCGATAGAAAAATAGCCCGTTTTCTCGAAGTAGAAGTACTCAACAAACCCGGATCTAAATACGACCTTGATAATTTTCTAAAAATATCCTATACTACATGCAATAAGGTATACTTACCTTTATCGAATGACTAGTCTGGATAAATGATACACAAACTCCGCAGGAAGCTTTTCCTCTCCAATTTCTTATTTTCTTTTTTATAAAGTTTTCGGCGCCACCGCCGCAGCGTAATCGTCAATATTCCGAAAGAAGGAAAGACCATTACTTCTATTCATCGAAAGTCCATTACAATAAGATGGAACCGCCGAAGTATGTGCTTGGAGCGTTGATGAGATCTAGGTTCCTCAGCTTGTGCAATAGCACCGTTGTTGTCACAGTAGAGAACTACAAGATTAACAATGCTAGGAACTACACCAAGCTCGATGATGAATTTCCTAATCCACACAGCCTCCTTCGCCACATTTGCAGCATCGATATACTCAGCCTCAGTCGTAGAATCTACAACTGTCTCTTGCTTGAACTCTTCCATCTCACAGCTCCTCCATTCAGGAAAAAGACAAAACTTGATTATTGAGACTTTGAGTCGTCTCTATCAGTCTGGAAGCTAGCATCCGTGTAACCCTTTACAATGAGCTCTTCCTCTCCACCAAACTCCAAGAATACATCCTTTGTCCTTCTCAAGTACTTTAGGATATTCTCGACGTATGTTTAGTGACTATCACTGGGATTAGACTAATATCTACTTGTCATGCTCAAAGTATAGGAGATATTAGGTCGAGTACATAACATTGCATACATGATTGATCCAATTGCCGAAGCATATGTAATCTACTTCATGTGGTCCTTATCTTCCAAAGATTTAGGACACTGGTCCTTAGAGTGACTCACACCATGAGACATGGGTAAGAATCCCATCTTGGACTCAAGCATGCTGAACCGTATCAATATCTTCTCAATGTATGTACTTTGAGTCTAACCCAGCAACTTCTTCGATCTATCTTTATAGATCTTAATACTAAGTATATAAGTCGCTTCGCCTAAGTCTTTCATAGAAAGCAGTCCCATAGGTTGTTTTTAACAACTTGCAGGGTCGGAATGTCATTCCCGATCAACAGTATGCCATCTACATACAATATCAAGAAGACAACAATGCTCCCATTAATTCTCTTGTAAACACAAGGCTCATCTTCATTCTTGATGAAACCAAACTCTTTGATTTTCTCATCAAAATGCAGATTCCAACTTTGAGAAGCCTGTTTCAATCCATAAATGGATCTCAGTAGCTTGCATATTTTAGTGACTTCATTTGGAGATACAAAACCCTCGGGTTGTGTCATATACACTTCCTCAAAGAGGTTTCCATTTAGGAAAGACGTTTTGACACCCATTTGCCAGATCTCGTAGTCATAATACACAACAATATCAAACAGAATTATGATGGACTTAACTATAGCAACATGGGAAAAGGTCTCTTCATAGTCAACACCATGAATTTGCTTGAAACCTTTAGCCACTACTTGCCCTTTGAATGTCTGTACATTCCCATCAATGTCAGTCTTCTTCTTGAAGACCCACTTGCACCTTATGGTTTGTACTCCTTCAGGTGGTTCCACCAAAGTATAAACTTGGTTTGCATATATGGAGTTCATTTCAGATTTCACGGGTTCGGTTAGGCTTATGGTATCAAAACTTGGTTTGCATACTAAGAGTCCATTTCAGATTTCATGGGTTCGGTTAGGCTTATGGCATCCACACATTTTTAGATATCTGAAAGTGGCCTAACCAA
Source organism: Dactylorhiza incarnata (assembly GCA_033032865.1). NCBI lineage: Eukaryota > Viridiplantae > Streptophyta > Magnoliopsida > Asparagales > Orchidaceae > Dactylorhiza > Dactylorhiza incarnata. Next base: position 24,208,571 of record JAWHQI010000010.1, on the reverse strand, counting down.
ATCCAAGCAGGTTCATTGAAGTGGAGAGACCTGAAAGATGGAGGTGTAGATAAAGATGTGGTACATAGAATCCAAGCAGGTTGATTGGAGTGGAGAGGCGCGTCTGGGATCTTATGTGATCGTAAAGTACCATTAAAACTTAAGGCAAGTTTTATCGTACTGCAATTAGACTAGCAATTCTATACGGTTCTGAGCGTTGGGCAGTGAATGGTGTACATGATGGGAGTTGCGGAGATGAGAATGCTTAAGTGGATGTGTGGTCACACGAGACTGGATAAATTTAGGAATGAATGTATCAGAAATAAGACAGGAGTGGCGCCAATTGTAGAGAAGGTGAGAGAAGCTCGTTTAATATGGTTCCGACATGTATATAGGAGACCATTAGAGGCACTTGTTAGGTATTGTGAGAGTTTAGTCACTAGACATGTTAAATGGGGGAGGGGTAGACCAAAAAAAACTTGGAATGAAATTATAAGGAAAGACATGATGTACTTAGGCATTAGTGAGACTATGATTAAAAATAGGACGCAATAGAGAAGGATCCATATAGACAACCCCACTATGGTGGGATAAAGGCTTAAGTGTTGTTGTATATATTTATTATTAATTTTATTATTTTTTATAATTTTAATAATATATTTATTATTTATACGACTATACTTATATCAACCGTTTGATTACAGTGTCGTCCGATTGCAGCGGGATTCAAATACTCATACACAGGTTGCACGACATTAGGTCATTTCCACGCTCCTCGGTGCTGAAGGATTCCTTCTCGCTCTGCTTGCTCGACTGTTGAAGGTTTTCTTCTCCTCATTCTGTTAGTATTCGTTCTGACCTTTTTGTTAGGGATTCAGATCAACGTACCGAATCAACAACTTCCTTGAATGGCTTCTCCTAGATGATCTTCTGATAGCGTTCATTCTCTCTCTCCCTATTAGGGTTTCAAATTTAGGGGCCTCCGACGACTGATGAGTTTATTTCCTCTGACCTTTATGACTTCGTCTCCTTCTCTTTCTCTTATTCCATTTCTTCATCACATTTTTTTAATTGTTAAAGCATTTTATTGCTGCCTCCACCTCCATCATAGATCTGACATACCATTTTGTTCTGGATTTCATGCTCGTGATTAAGCTCATTCACAACAGCATACATGTAACCCATAACCTCTGACCTCGACTTATCATTCATTTCATATTCATTCTATTGAATCTAAGGTCTTATTCATATGCTCTTTACAAAACTACTGCAACTTATTATCCGATCCAACTCATTAGGAGGATAGATTGTCAATTAATTTCCATCCACTGTGTTTGCTGTGATGAAGGACCTGGTTAGTTGAAGTTTTGAATTAAAAAAGGTTGTTTATCAATTAAAAAATCTTATTATAATTATCAAAATGCCAGTTTCTTTTATTTTTTTGTTCTTTAGTTTGTACATCTTTGTAGTGTTTAGCGGTTGACATATCCAGTGGGTTATTTAATTGGTTTCTTGACATGTAAAATTCATACATATTATTTTTATCATTGTTGAATTGTAATCGAGGTGCATGTCAAAGTTTACTGAAATATTACTCATTCTTTTTTCTATTAGGTGTGTCAAATCAGATGTTATTGCATGCATATCTGTATTAGTTTAATTTTAATATATTTAGATTTAAGAAATCATGAATTATTGCTCGAACCATTTTAATTCCAATTTTCTTTTCAAATATGAATTTTAAAGAGATAATAATGTTTGTGAATGTGTGTAATGACTCAAATTATTAGAGTTATAAAATGATTACAACTATGACATATAGAATTGACCGGAATCAGACCAAATCGTTAGCGGTCGGTTTGGTTTTGGTTCTTGTTGAACCAGAATCAGAACCGTTGATACGGTAGTTCCAAAAATTATGCTAGAATTGGTCAAATCAAATAATATTTTTGTTTTAATTTGACCGTAGGCACGATAGTTCCAAAATTTTTGTTGGAACCGGAACCAAAACTGAAATCGGTCAAACCAAATATAATTTTGGTTCAAATTTAAGGTATTGTTACCTTAACGGTTCAGTTCACGTTTTAGTTGAACCGGAACAGAATCGGAACTATGATAGCTCTATTCATGCCTCTCTCATTATGATGCAAATTTTTTGGGATCGAATGAAATTTTTTTCCATCCGGGGCATCTCCTAGGATGTTTACTTCCCCTCTCTCCGCTCCCACGCGCAAAAAGTGTATGTCACGTGTCTCCTCCTAATTGGTCGTGTACGAGAATTTGGAAACATAACTCCGTTGGAAGAATTCCCCCTCTTAATGGAGAAGGTTTTCTGCAAGAGAATCTAAATGTCGTTGTCATTGGTGGAAAAGTTAACCTGCTTTATCATGAGATCTCAATCAAATATTTTGACCTGAGAACTCCGAACGTCGCCGATGTCAATGGAAAAGTAGCGTTAACAGTAACGTGTGGTAAAATGGCTATTCAAGTGGAGGGAGAGATGAGAAAAAGCGGTGGGGTTTTCTCCTCCCCTATTTGCGGGTGTAGTCTTCCAACCCTCGCAACCATCTTACTTCTTTCAGCCTACTTCTTTGCTCAGGGATGGGAGAGAGGTCTACAAGAGCTTCACTTCACCATTTTCATCAAGCATAACCCGACTGCTCTCGCTAGTAGCACATGGTTTCACTAAATTGATTTTGGCCTACACCTAACAAAATGGTCAGTACTTATTACTTTTTGACTACACTTAAAATAGGTTCGCACATAGCCAAAACAGATTTGCACATAATAATCTCCTAAATAAAACATCATTTTTGTTTCCCCTCATTCAACATATCTTTGCTTGCACCTCCCAACCTTGTGAAACATGGAGCAGATATGAATGTGGACAGGTACCTCAACATCTATTTGGTTATCTCCTAACTACCTCATCGGTCACCTCCTTGCTGCCTCGTCAGTCACCTTTGTTGGATTTATGTATAAAATACAGAAAAGCATATTTTTTTTAAATTGCTATTATTTCCATTTTTTAAATAACAGGATTTGTATCAATATTAAATAAAAGAATGCCATAAAAGAGATTACGAAATAGAGCCTATGGAAGGCATTGTTGGGTTTTCTTTAAACATCACATCAAATGCGCGCAGTGGAATAAATAAACAATAACAACACAAAAGAGTTCCAGATCTTGTGATTTCATGATTGAAAAAATAAATAAAGCACCACATTGCAATATACCTGAGAGGGATTGAGTTAATACTCAACCAAGGTGCACCAAAATCAGATCCAGAAACGAGTGGATGAGTTCCAAGCACAGAAAGTATATCCGCGCCTCTACAGCAGTCTACACGAGCGAAGGAAACCCCAAATTTCTTGTCCAACAAGAAATGTGTCGGAGAAGGAATGCCCTCAGCGTCTCCCACAAATTGCTAGATCCGTGCAAGGGAGAGGCAGCGACGACCAATGGGATCTCGCAGAAACCTTGCGGAACAATTTCGTCTCCAACTCTAAAAGATCAGTCACACGGGAAAACGTAATCGCTTCCCTATTTATACCCAGGGGCATAAAATAAAATATCTGCAGACTCGGCTCAATAATAGGATTATACAATGAGTATCATCGTGATCACTATATATCATCGAGGTGATCTTGATAATATCTTCGTGACAACATATATAGTCGAGACGATCTCGACGATATCATTGTGACAATCTATATCATCGAGACGATCTCAATGATATCATCGTGATGACCTATATTTTTGAGATGATCTCGACGATATAGTCGTGACAACTAAAATATCATCGTGACAATCACGACGATATCTCATATCACTTCATCGATACATCAAAGGTTGACAGTCGACCTTGAAAGTGCACAGTGTGCCTCTGAGAATCCTCTAGAGGGGGGGGGGGGGGTGAATAGAGAATTAAATTTATTTCTATCCTAACTGTGAAAATAATAAAATTAATCTAAGGATTTATGCTCACAAAAGATCTAAGGCAGAATAAACTTGTGCTGAAATGTAAAGCATAAAACAGCAGAATAAACTATCTATACGGACAACACAGAAAATTGGCAACCAGAATACACACAGATTTTTATAGAGGTTCCCCAAAATATGGGTACTCCCCTCTTCTACCACCTGGTAGGGATGCACCACTGTGCCTGAGTCATTTGGTAAGGAGTCTCTTAAAACCACTGATCTTTTGACAAGGAGATCATGAACCACCAGATGTTTTGATAAGGAGATCTTGAACCATTGAATCCTTTGAAGAGGGATTAATAAAACTCTTTTACAGAATGAGAAAGAAAGAGAAGAAAGAACGTTGTAGGAATTCTGTTCTCAGAATTCTTGAGAGGACTGTATGAAGAACAACCTATTATGTTCCACAGGATCTGCTCTTGATTAGCCCCTACTTTAGATAGTGATGAATTGCAGGTGCTTTGTATGTCAGATCCTTTCTACTTCTGCTGATCGAGATCTGGATGCTATGAGATTGTGATGAAGAGCAGCTTTCAGATCCTTTGTTCTTTTAGATGAAGAACAACTGAGTTTTCTTTTCTTTTCTCTTTTCTGTGTTAGGGTTCCTGAGAGAGAGGGAGAAGATGAGGAAGCCCTAGCAAGAAGGAAGATGGCCGATTGTGATTAATGCCTTGTTTTTTTTTCGTCTTCACTTCTCCTTTTATTCTCTCTAAGCAATTTCAAACTTCTTTCCCTTTCTAGTATACCCTGATAAGGTAATCTGCCTGTCACTTTCTCTTTCTTTCCTCTTTAATTCTCGGCCCGTCCATCTACTAGGAATATGGTTCCAAGAAACCTTTTTGTCTCCTTCTTTAATGCTCCAGTCTATTTCAGGCAATTATTAAGCCGTTGGAGAACGGCCTTGAAGGATGTGGGCCATGAAATAAAGGATCAGAGAGACAACTGAAAAGATATACTTTTACAGACTATATTCGACGTAGCGGCGAATTAATTTCTTCTTTTATCGACGCAACAATGAGTTCTTGTAGAAGTAGCTTTGATTTCATCTCTGCTCTGATTGAACTCTGCTAGTCAACATTGCGTCGACATCTTATCGACGTGTTTGTCGAGTTGATCTACCTGGCTCTGAACTTCATCTTCTACGTCGAGATGAAGTCGATGTTGCGTCAACTTTAGATGACTTCTACAGATAACCTCTTTTGCATCGAGTTGAAGTAGAAGCTGCGTTGACTTCACTAGTTACTCCGACAAGTCCCTGACCTCTACGTCGATATCTATTGGACGTAACGTCAACTTGAGTTACTTCGACAGTAGAGTTGAACCACTTGGACTTCTAGTCAGAGCAACGTCGATATGGACTTGATGTTATGTCGAATTCTATTCGACGTAAATGTTAACTTAGCCCAATTTTGCTTCCCTTGATCTGTTCCTAACACCCTATGTTGAGTGTGACATCTTAAGACATCTAATGACCAGAATACCCTCACTATACAATGGGTAATTCAAACCTAGAGGATAAAATCACTTTCATATAATTTGTTAAGTTAAATCACAGGGTTTTCCCAACAATCTCCCCTATTTATCTTAACAAATTTTACAGATTGAATAAAGTGATTTTATACATTTCTTTATATAATCAAACATACATGAAAGATAACAGGGACACAAAGAGGAAACAACTGAAATTATAGACAACAGATTTCCATATCCAGAAATTGTGTAGCATTGTTTTTCCCACCAAATGTAATTCCACAAAAATCAATAATTTATCTGATACCTGAAGTTCAAAGATCCTTCTTAGGAGTTCTTCTCTTTCTTGAAAATACTTTTGAGGAGACTTTTCTTAAGGCAAACTTCAGTGGCTCATTATTTTCTTCATCAGTGTCTTTGGGAAGCTCCCCCTGACTTTGTGCATTTGTTTCAGCTTCCTGGGCAACTTCCTCTGCTATCTGAACAACTTTATCTAATGAATCTTTATCTTGAATCTAATCTTGAGCTGCAGCTGTGCTTACAGCAGCCATCTCTGCATCTAAGTCCCTCTGGACATCTGGGGTAGGCTCCCCCTGCTTTGGTGCATCAACTTGCTCAATATTCAGCCTTTCTTGGGGCTCCCCTTCATCTATCAGAAACTGCATGACATCTGTCATCTCTTTGTCACTTGCCTCCCCCTGAACAGATGCATCTGTTCCTTTATCTTTCAATATCTCTGGAGCAAGCTCCCCCTGAACTGTTGCATCTAATTTTCCCTGACATCATCATCCAATTTTTCTGGTTGCTCCCCCTGAGACTGTGCACCATGAAAGATAGTTACTTTGTCAGGGCCAAGCTCATTGTCAGCATTGCCCTGATCCTGTCTACTCAAGTCAAGGACAGGTCTCTCTTCCTCTAGGATATTCTCCCCCTTCTTGACCTTGCTGGCTAGTGAGGTTAAGAACTCTTTTGTCACCATAGAGGAAGACAAAAATTCTTTTAGGCTCTGAAATGATGTTTGAAAATTTAATAACTTACCCTCAATCTATGAGTATTTTCTGTCAAATTTCTAGCCTGAGAGGCCACTTGATCTGCAAAAGTGGAGGAGGCAATGACCACAGCCTTAGAAATGATCTGCTCCAGATCAATTGTGGGTGGATGAGATGTAGATGGAGGAGGTGATGAAGGAACATATTCTTGGATGGGAGAGAGTGGTGGAGGTGGAGCATGGAGATGATCTGGAATGAGATTGGATGGTAGTTGATAGGTTGGCTGAGGAGATGGCTCAAGAGCTGAGGAGGGTTGGGATGGCTGTTGTTGTTGTTGGGGTGAGTGTGGGGCTGAAGTATCATCCTGATGAGTATCTGGAACATTGTCCAGTGGAGGTGGAGATAGAGGTGGAGGGATATTATCCCTTGAAGGGTTTGGTAGTTGCCTTTCAGGCTCTTGAGGAGAAGGAGATGGAGGAGGAGAGACTGGAGCTTGACCAGGCTTCACTATTTGCCTGGTCCACTTGGAAAAGATCCCTATGTTAATCCTCTTCCAAGGAGGAATAGACACTCCTTTGGATTTACATACAGTAGGATATTGGTGAAGCAGTACTTGACTCATGATCCTCATGAAAGCATTTTCCTTGTTATAATATTTGTGAGCAATCAGCTTAAGGATGCACCTTCCCCAGTTAACCTTCTTCTGCAAAACAAGAATTCCCATAATCTGCAGCTGCTGCTTAGGAATTCCATCATGGGCTGATATTTTGCACAGTATAACTTTCCTAACAATGTCAGCTAGGAACCTGTATTCTTCTACCACATCAAACTTTTTGAGATTGATTGGCTTCTCCTTCTTGAACTGCATTATATCTAGAACATTCTTTACTTCTTCTGTTGTTAATTCATCCGAGTCATTCCCAGTGGGCAGATCAAAAGTTTGAGAGAGAGAGTTTCCTCAGATATACTAATGTCTTGGCCAGATATTGTCCCTTAGAGAGCCCCACCATCTGTCACTGACACAGTATCCTTAAATTCTATAAGTTCTACATCTAGAATCTTACACCTTGTGGAGATAAGCTTTGTTAAACCAGCAGAATAAAATAGACCAAGGATGGCCTTGAAGCTTTCTGCAGCCGCTTTGAAGGAATCAATGTCGACATCGAATCCTGAGTTCACCTTGGGAGGAGCCATTTGTTTGGATGAACCTGCAAAAACAAAGAGAACGAAAAATAAAGAGGCATGGGAGAGCTGGAGAGTAAAAGAGCAAGAGAAAGAGAATTTGAAAGCGTAAATGTTTCGACGCAGTGATTGTTTAAAAGTAGATGAATCGCCGCTACTTAGGGTTTAGGTCAACGCACCGTCGATAACACTTATTATTTGGCGCGCAAAGCTGTAACGAGATTGCTTCTAGGAGCAATTCTGTGCGCGCTGATATATCGACATTGCATCGACTAGTACTCGACGTAGCTTCGAGACTATTCAGATACCCTAAGTCGACATAGTACTGTCGACGATACGTCGATTTCCAATCAACGTGGCTTCAAATTTAATCAGCAATTATTAAGTCGCTGAATCCATCGATAAGAACTTGACGCTGCGTCGAATTCAATTCGAATTGTCTGCTTTGTGTGCTTCTCGACGCTGGCGTCGAGTAGTAGTCAATGGTACATTGACTTCTATTCGACACACCTCTTAATAAATAGATCTAATTCTTTGGAAAATTCTTGCTATTTTTCCCAGCAAATTTATTTATTGAAAGTAGATCATAATATGATGTGATACATGTTAAAGGAGGATTCAAGATAGAAATTACTCCCTTGAATGACTTTTGTTCCTTTTTCATGACCTACATCATTCTTCCCACTCAATTTTCTCCTGAGTGGGATCCTACCTAACCTTGCACAAGTAATTCAACCATTAGAAGGAACCCAGGTACCTTGGTCCCTTTGCTTTTACCATTATAGGGTTCAATGAAAGAATAGAAGGGTCTTTCATGATACCCTTTGGGATGATAAAGAATGGTTTTCCCAAACCTATTATTTTGAAATTTGAAATGGGTATAAAATGTATCTAGATATAATAAATCAGAAGAGTGTTTTATTATCCTAGGTCTTGATTTATCCTTTTGGTTATTGTTATTTAATTTCCCCATATTGTTCTTATCAGAGGGTTTAACTTTATTAGTTTTTCCTACCCTATCAGAATGGTTGTGATCCTCACCCTTAGATGGAGCAATCTTCTCACTGGGTAGATAATTACTTGGTCTAACAAAAGGCATTGGATTTTTCCAGGCAGGCTTGCTAGGTGGTTCTGTGCTTGTGGAGGGGTCTGCTCCTTACCCTAGGTGATTAAATCTCATAGAGAGATTTTCTATGATATCCTTGAGCTTATGACTCCTCCCATTGAGTGAGTCCTCAAAGGCCTTTGCCTTTGCTAGCTCTTCATTTAGATTTGTATTTTCCTCTCTAAGCTTAATCAATTCTAACTCTTTATTATTAAGTTCATTAGTTAAATTCTGATTTATTAGGAGTGTTTCATTTTTCTTCAAATTCTCTAATTCAGTTTTAGCTGTGTTTAATTCCTTTTCTACCCTAAGATGTTCAATGCAGAAATCTTTAAAGCAAGTTTCAAAATCATCAGAAGTAAAGTCAAATTCATCAAAAATTGATACCTGATCATCTTCAGCATCTGATGCCATTCCAAGAGCCATCATGCAGGCTGCTACTGCTTCTTCTTCATCATCACTCTCAGATGATGATGAGCTCTCTTCCACTTCTGAATCACTCCAGGTTTCAGCAATGAAACCCTTTGCTTTCTTCTTGTCCTTCCCTCTGAAGGACTTCTTCTTCTTCTTCTCCTCTTTAGTGCTGCTCCTGTTCCTTTGCTCTTGAGGGAACTCAGGAGAAATGTGCCCTGGCTTGTTGTAGGTAAAGCCGATAATCTCATTCCTTGGAGTCTTGTCATACCTGGGCTATGAGTCTCTTTCTCTTCTCCTTGAGTCTTCAGTCTTCACCCACTTCTTGAATCTTCTTGCCAATAGTCTGAACATTTCATCCTCAGGAGTGGAGGACCCTCCTTCAGCAGATTTCAGAGCAAGGGATCTTTGAACAGGAGTTGGAGAGGTCTCCCTTTCTTCTGCCTCAGCTTTGTTCTTCAGAAGCATCTCATATGACTTAAGCTTTCCTAGCAAAGCTTCAGTGGAGATCTCTCTGTGGCATTTGGATTATCTGATTGACTAGATCCTTGAATCCCATGAGCTAGGGTAGCACATGAGGATCTTATCATTAATTTTAGTCAAGGATATTTCCTTGTCTAAGCCTTTGAGCTCATTAATGATAAGACTTAATCTGTCATACATATTGGAAACAGATTCTTCAGCCTTCTTTTGAAAGTTCTCATACTGGATATGAGAAGGGACTTTTTGTCCTTTCTTTCATCAACACTTCCTTCCACCATGGTGGTGAGTGAGTCCCAGATCTCCTTTACTGATTGGCATTCATCAACTTTCTGGAAAATGTCATCTGACATTGCTGACACCAGAATATTCATGGCCTTGGCATCACATACCTTGACTTTCTTTTCAGCTTCTGTCCATTTCTTTCTTGGAATAGCCTCAGTTGTTGAGGTTTCTCCTTCCTTTTGTCTGACTGGAGCAGGAGGACCTGCAAGAAGAACATTATATATGTCTTCATCAATTGAATTCATATAAAGCTTTATCCTGGCCTTCCAGAGTGTGAACTTGTTTAAGTTACACACTGGGGGTCTTGTTGAAGCATAATCCTTAGTACTCATTTTCTTTGTAAAATATATTTGTAGAAAAGAAATAAGAGAATGAGGTCTTTTTGATCAAGGTGTTAACCTCTTAATGATCAACCTACCTCTGATACCAATTGAACGTGCACAGTGTGCCTCTGAGAATCCTCTAGAGGAGGGGGGGGGGGGTGAATAGATAATTAAATTTATTTCTATCCTAACTGTGAAAACAATAAAATTAATCTAAGGATTTATGCTCACAAAAGATCTCAGGCAGAATAAACTTGTGCTGAAATGTAAAGCAGAAAACAGCAGAATAAACTATCTATAGGGACAACACAGAAAATTGGCAACTAGAAGACACACAGATTTTTATAGAGATTCCCCAAAATGTGGGCACTCCCCTCTTCTACCACCGGGTAGGGATGCACCACTATGGCTGAGTCTTTTGGTAAGGAGACTCTTAGAACCACTGATCTTTTGACAAGGAGATCATGAACCACTAGATCTTTTGATAAGGAGATCTTGAACCACTGAATCCTTTGAAGAGGGATAAATAAAACTCTTTTACAGAATGAGAAAGAAAGAGAAGAAAGAAAGTTGTAGGAATTCTATTCTCAGAATTCTTGAGAGGACTGTATGAAGAACAACCTATTATGTTCCACATGATCTGCTCTTGATTAGCCCCTGCTTTAGATAGTGATGAATTGCAGGTGCTTTGTATGTCAGATCCTTTCTACTTCTGCTGATCAAGATCTGGCTGCTATGAGATTGTGATGAAGAGCAGCTTTCAAATCCCCTGTTCTATTAGATGAAGAACAACTGAGCTTTCTTTTATTTTCTCTTTTTTGTGTTAGGGTTCCTGAGAGAAAGGGAGAAGATGAGGAAGCCCTAGCAAGAAGGAAGTTGGCCGATTGTGATTAATGCCTTGTTTTTTTTTCAGTCTTCACTTCTCCTTTTATTCTCTCTAAGCAATTTCAAACTTCTTTCCCTTTCTAGTATACCCTGATAAGGTAATCTGCCTAGTCACTTTCTCTTTCTTTCCTCTTTAATTCTCGGCCCGTCCATCTACTAGGAATATGGTTCCAAGAAACCTTTTTGTCTCCTTCTTTAATGCTCCAGTCTATTTCAGGCAATTATTAAGCCGTTGGAGAACTGGTCTTGAAGGATGTGGGCCTATGAAATAAGGATCAGAGAGACAACTGAAAAGATATACTTTTACAGACTGTATTCGACGTAGCGGCTGAATTAATTTCTTCTCTTATCGACTGCAACTAATGAGTTCTTGTAGAAGTAGCTTTCGATTTCATCTCTGCTCTGATTGAACTCTGCTAGTCAACATTGCGTCGACATCTTATCGACGTGTTCCGTCGAGTTGATCTGCCTAGCTCTGAACTTCATCTTCTACGTCGAGATGAAGTCGACATTGCGTCGACTTTAGATGGCTTCTACAGATAACCTCTTCTGCGTCGAGTTGAAGTAGAAGCTGCGTCAACTTCACTAGTTACTCCGACAAGTCCCTGACCTCTACATCGATTTCTATTTGACGTAACGTTGACTTGAGTTACTTTGACAGAAGGGTTGAACCACTTGGACTTCTAGTCAGAGCAGCGTCCATATGGACTCGATGTTACGTCGAATTCTATTCGACGTAAATGTTAACTTAGCACAATTTTGCTTCCCTTGATCTTGTCCTGACACCCTATGTTGAGTGTGACATCCTAAGACATCTAATGACCAGAATACCCTCACTATACAATGGGTAATTCAAACTTAGAGGATAAAAGCACTTTCATATAATTTGTTAAGTTAAATCACAGGGTCTTCCCAACAGTCCTTATCGTCATAACAACTCGACGATATTCACAATATTGTCATGATGATCTCGATGATACACGCATTGTAGTTTTGAACACATGCCAACATGCTCCATACAATATTCATAATATATGTGGACATTTAGCCGACTTAACCTAACTCCAATGAGTTATAGAATTGGTCCTTCACTTACATCCAATACGAGTAAGGCCAACCCAATCCTTCCTCCAACTTCTCCAAACACTCTAATGTGTGACCCTATATGCTCATATTGCAGTTGCAAGTGAGACTAACTGCTTGATTGCTTTGAGATCACCTTGGAAATACCAACATTCTCCCACTTGATCATAAAGTATCAACAGAAGTCTCACAAACAATGAGAAGCATCCATCAATACATCATTGCTACCAAAGCAATAAGAGTTCATAAATCAATAAGCTTGTTCTGGCCAATGTTTTAGTGTTGTACATGTCCCTTTTTCCCCTTACATCCGGATAGAACTAGAGGCATGGACCGTGTCACCCTCATAATTATTCAATCCAAGTTTCTTGATCTAGAATAGAATGCTTGAAATTGGCTGAGCTCAATATCATATATTGACTCAACCAAGCATGGTCATTCATTTCCCAGTCTCATTCAATCAAGGGGCCCATGGATATAACTCCTATCATATAGGAGGACAAATCTCAAATCTGTTCACACCCAAACACCCAAATGAATCATAATATACCCAATAACCACTATTATCATCAACCTTTTTCAAGGAAGACTTTTGATGACATCAAAGTACATTATTCCTCACTTGATGAATGTTGTGACTTCAGGTCAAAGAACCACAAACACCATTTCCATATGAGGTCTACTTGTGACACGTTCATATAACAATCCACAAAGTAGTCTCATGGTGGGTTTGTCGAGTACAACTTATGCACTAAAAAGTACCCATGTGATGACTTGATATCATAATATCAAGACCTGTGTGAATCGGCCATCAATCAACACACATGCTAGTCTTAATGCACCATCATTTCCCTTAGCTTCTAAGATGATCCATCAACCAATGACCATTTAAGAATGAAGCAAACATTCTAAGGGCATTTATTATGCTAATTAATCTATCATATAGAAATAGTTGACATAATAAAATAATTTGCCATAAATGTAAAATGAAATATAAAATACTCTATTCATTACATGATTAACAACCGACACAAAAACAATATGCAAGACTCCAACTAGAGACGATCATTCAGGTATCTAATACTCAGTGATCTAGTATGACAATCATGCTTCCTATGTGCAAGGGGCTTCGTTAGTGGATCCAAAATATTCTCTTCAGTTGGTACTCTGCATATGCTCACATCTCCTCGATCGACAATCTCTCGAATAAGATGGAACCACCGAAGTACATGCTTGGAGCGCTGATGAGATCTAGGTTCCTTAGCTTGTGCAATAGCACCATTGTTGTCACAGTAGATAACTACATGATTAACAATGCTAGGAACTACACCAAGGCTCGTTGATGAATTTCCTATTCCACACAGCCTCCTTCACCGCATTTTCGACATCGATATATTCGGCCTCAGTCGTAGAATCAACAATTGTCTCTTGCTTGGAACTCTTCTATCTCACAGCTCCTCTATTCAGGCAAAAGACAAAACCTGATTGAGACTTTGAGTCATCTCTATCAGTATGGAAGCTAGCATCTGTGTAACCCTTTATAATGAGCTCTCCCTCTCCACCAAACACCAAGAATACATCATTTGTCCTTCTCAAGTTCTTTAGGATATTCTTAACGACTGTCTAGTAACTATCACTGGGATTAGACTGATATCTGCTTGTCATGCTCAAAGTATAAGTGACATCGAGTAGAGTACATAACATTGCATACATGATTGATCCAATTGCCGAAGTATATAGTATCAACTTCATGCGGTCCTTATCTTCCAAAGATTTAGTACACTGGTCCTTAGAGAGACTCACACCATGAGACATGGGTATGAATCCCATCTTGGACTCAAACATGCTGAACCATGTTCAATATCTTCTCAATGTATGTACTTTGAGTCTAACCCAACAACTTCTTTGATCTATCTCTGTAGATCTTAATACCAAGTATATAAGTTGCTTCGCCCAAGTCTTTTATAGAAAAGCAGTCCCCTAGGTTATTTTTAATAACTTGCAGGGGTCGGAATGCCATTCCCGATCAACAGTATGCCATCTACATACAATATCAAGAAGACAACAATGCTCACACTAATTCTCTTGTAAACGCAAGGCTCATCTTCTTTCTTGATGAAACCAAACTCTTTGATTTTCTCATCAAAATGCAGATTCCAACTTTGAGAAGTCTGTTTCAATCCATAAATTGATCTCAGTAGCTTGCATATTTTAGTAGCTTCATTTGGAGATGCAAAATGCTCGGATTGTTTTAAGTACACTTCAAGGAGGTTTCCATTTAGGAAAGCCATTTTGACATTCATTTGCCAGATCTCGTAGTCATAATACGCAACAATAACAAGCAGAATTTTGATGGACTTAACCATAACAACATGGGAAAAGGTCTCATCATAGTCAACACCATGAATTTGCATGAAACCTTTAGCCAATAATCTCCCTTTGAATGTCTGTACATTCCCATCTATGTCAGTATTCTTCTTGAAGACCCACTTGCACCCTATGGTTTGTACTCCTTCAGGTGGTTCCACCAAGGTACAAACTTGGATTGCATACATGGAATCCATTTCAGATTTCATGGCGTCAAGCCACATCTCAGAGTCCGGTCCATTCATAGCCTTTTGGTAGGTTGTAGGCTCATCATCATGATCCATAAGAAACACATTACCTATCTGAGACATGAGAAATCCATATCTCTCAGGCTCAAACTTTGTTCTACCAGATCAACGTAGGATTTGTGTTTCTTTAGCAGGCTCTCTATCTACAACTATTTGTAGTCCTTGCTCAGGTTCCCATTCAGGTTTGTTTTCAATTTGTGGTTCTTGAACTTCTTCAAGTTCTACCTTTGCAGTATTTCTGGATATGAACACTTTCTCCAAAAAGACGCCAGTCCTTGTGACAAACACTTTTCGCTCAAACGGCAGGTAGAAGTAGTACCCTTTGGTCTCCTTAGGATACCCCACTAGATAACACTTATCCGACTTGGTTTCCATCTTGTCAGGCATTTGACGTCGCATGTATGCCTCAAAGCCCCAAATCTTAATTAAAGACATACTAGGACGCTTCCCAGTCCACATCTCATATGGTGTCTATAGAACCATTTTCGTTGGAGCACGATTTAATGTAAAAACAATAGTTTCTAGAGCAAATCCCTAAAAGAAATAAATATGAGTCCGTTGTAATGGTTTAAGGCATCTCAGTCTTGGCCAGTATTTCTAAGTAATAATGTTTGAGTGTTCTGCTTGTGTTCTAATATCTTCTTGTGTTCTTATTCTCTTGTTCTTCAGCATATCTCGCATCCCTCCTGTGTGGTTGTACCTCTCTCTGTGAGTTGCAATCTTGGTATCAGAGGCAGTTGTCATGGAAGCTTAAAAAACTTCCACTTATTTCTCCTGATGATCCGAAGGTGTTTATGATATGTTCATAATGGTATTGGCATGATTTGTTTATGCTGACTAGCATTTGGTTGATGATAGAAAGTATGCTCTGTGGCCGCCCTTTCCAAGGGATCCTCCACATCAGAAACCATAAACAAAAACCTGAGGTGAATTCTTGCTGTGATTGGGAGTTGTGGCCTTAGAGGCTGCTAAGGAGTGTGGTTGTGGGTATATGCTCAGATTATCACAAGAATTAGCGACGGTTGTATCATTCAGTGTGATAGCAAGTCACCTTAACACCAAAGGGGATTCTTGAGAAGTAAGGACTCTTACATCTATGGCAAATCCAAATCCTGTTACCCGTTCCTCTTCTTTCTCTTATCCTCGTAATTCCTTTAGTTCACCTTCTACATCAAAAAAGTCTGATCCGCTCTATAAGGTCGATTACCTCTCTGAAGATAGTCGAATCCCGGTAACTAACCTTCCCTTGTTTAATCCGTACAAGACCTTCACGAAGAAGCATCATCCTGTTTCTCGAGTCTTCAGGCAAGCTCTCACTTCCGACAAGTCTCTCACTGCAAAGGAACTTGTCTTAGCCTCAAAGCAAGAACAAGTACCCATCCTTGTTACGGAAGCAGAACTGATCTTCCCTATACGACTGAAGGAAGCACTACCAGGGCAATGGAGAGCCCAGCGTTATTCCCATATCCATTTCAGAGCAGTTAGAATGGCTCTCACTTTGCACGCAAGAAAAGGCCTCCCGGTAGTTGCTAGATTAGCTCTACTGGACACAAGGTTTCAGCAATACGGACATGCATGTGTTGCAACTATTCAAACTACCCTGAATGCTGGCACCGTATTCATAACGCTGTTTTCAAACTTCAACCCGAGGCTTGATGATCCACTCATCTACAACAACCTTAAAGTTCAGCTTCAGATTGTCGGGGCACCCCAAGTCACAGGAACATATGCTGCTACGCTCCACTATCAAATGGCTTATCGGGTCCAAAATCATTCTTTCGACTTATCTCTTCCTCAAGACACTGATGAAGCCCTCTACCTAGAGATAGATGCCCGTGCAGGCTCCTCGTGTGTTCATGTCCCAAAGCAACTTCCAAAAGATGAGCTTGTTAAACTTCTTCCTGAATCATGGTTCATACACTATGAGAAGATACAGAGTGATAATCAGCCGATTCACTCTGTACAATCTTCCTTCATAAGGAAAAAGGATGGTGTGGTGGAAATGATGTTCAACAGAGAAGACTCGTCTTCCAGCACGTCCTCCATCTTCACCTCAGGAGAAAAACTTAATTGAAGATAAAGGATTCGGTCTCGGTGCACTCATCCTTTCTTTCAGATCCGATGGACTACCTGTCTATCAATTCAAAGACGAAGATGGTCATTAGTTCTTAGACTTCTGCACTTGTGCCAAATGTGGAGCAGATCAATGTAACGATGATGATTCACTCAGAAAGAAAAGAAACCAACGGAAGTCGACACATCAACTGCTTAAGGAGCGCTATGAAAAGGGGGATCCAAATATCGGATTGCTTGGCGTGCCGTCTGGCAAATTTGACTATTATGTTCTTTATTCTAAAGAGCAAGAAATCAACATGTTCCAGCCAACATCCTATCATGAAGACTTCCCTCCAACCGAGTTTGATGAGGATAGAACTTCCCATGCTTGGAAGATCAAGAATACGAGCACAAAAAATCCCGATGGAACGACGAAGCACGTAAGTCATGCTGAGGCCACACTGAATTGGCAATCTGAAAATGATATAGCTCAAAACAAAGTCTTGAAGTAAATAGCGGCAAGCAAGCAGATGATAGAGAAAAGGCTCGACCATGGGCTTTCAACCATCACCTGAGTCACGATGCAGCTGCAAGAAGAGATAACAACTGTGCATCATGAATTACTTCAGCTGGTTAGTACTGTCTCTTTCAATCACCAATTCTAGCTCAAAAGGAGGTGGAGTTAAAGAGTTTAAGAGCCCAACTTCATTCTATTCAAACCCAAAAGTCATATCATTCCCCAGGATATTATGAAGCCCCATCTTACTCCTCTTATTTACCTCCACTCCCAATGTATTCCCAACCACTATCAACCTTCTCCCCGTTTGACCAAAACCCTTTCAATAGTGTGACATTCCTTCCAAGGATGCATTATGATGCACCCCAATCTTCAAAAAGAAAACCAAAAAAATCACCATCCAAAGAATCTTCCCCTAAAGAGTTGCCTACAACGCAACCGTCTTCCCAACTTATGGTTGAAAATCCTATATCCTCGTTGCTGAAGCAGATAACAACACAACCACAGCCTTCAGAACAACCACCATCCCTAGAAGAGAAACGTTTTGAAGATTCTGATGATGAAAGTATGTCCCTCGACATCCTAATGGCTGACCCCTATAGATGATCCAACTGTTGAAGATGACAAAACCTACGAGTTTGGTCAAAAATCCCATAAAGGGCCTGAGCAACCAAGCCAGTTCCAGAATGATCCATCGAGTGGCTTCTCATTTGACAATATTCCACCATCAAAATGGCATGACCGAATCTATGAAATGCATGCTTGGTGCACTGCAGAATTGTTACAGCCAGGAACAACAATGCCTGCCGTTACAGACAGATTTGTGTTAAAGTTTCATGGTCGACTATGACAATGGTGGATCGCTCTAGGACCATACAGACAACAGATGATCAAACAAAGTCTAAATGTGGATGCCTTGGTTATGCATGTCCACAATGAATTCTTGGAGGCATGGAATCATTATACTGACAAGCTAGAGAAGAATACTTGGGCATAAGATGTTGCTCATATAAAAGAAAAGATCTAGAAGATCATTATGAGAAGATGTCCAAACGATTCTATGCCATCAATGGAATCGACGACGTCAACTTAAAGCAAACTTTTCTAAATTCACTTCCAGAACCTCTGGGGAACGAAACATCTCGACTCTTCCAAGTGAAAAATATTCCGATCAGTCATACATCTATTGGTGAGTTATACCAGCATGTGTTACTCTCACTTGAAAAATTGTGCAACCAGAAGAGGTTCCCTAAACAAGTTGAAGCACAAAGTAAGAACCTTGGATCAACTCGTGACCACCGTGATCTTCAGATCAAATGCGGAAAAGACAAATCCTGTGCATGCGACAAGAAGAAGAAGAAAGATAGATCTTTCAAATATAAAAAGAATGGAGGAAAGGATTATTTCTCCAAGAAGAAGAAGAAGTGGAACTTCCTCAGAAAAAAGAAGGGGAATACAAAATCATCAAGGTGTTATATATGCAGGAAGAATGGAAATTTTGCTCAAAGAATGTCTAGACAAAGATAAGAGCTCGCGACTCATTGCAAAGCTCTCTCAGGTAGAAGACATAGACGACGATGACATCGAGTCCCTCTTTTTATTGATGATGAAGCAGGCCCTGACACAATCCTTGCCATGGGAGTAGATCTATCAGACTCATCTATTGAATCTGATGACGATTTGATTCTCTTTGATGATAATATGTACACTCTCACGACTGGCGACAATCTTCTTTGCCAGCCAACTCCTTCTGCAAGGATCCACATTTTCCTAGGAAAATGGGATAGGCCTATCCTAGTAATTGCATTCTTCGACACAGGCGCCGCAATCTTCCATCATGAAGCTAAATATTCTACCAAAGGAATGTTGGAAATCCTGCTACAGATCATTCCGAGCTGCAAACGGTGACTTATTCACAATCACTTTGATTAGTAAGCCAATCAACATTCAAATCTTTCCAGGAATACATTATCAAGCATCAAGTTTATGAATCAGAACTCCCTGCAAAAGACCTACTCATTGGGTTTGACATATTACACTCTCTAAAAAGAATCTCGTGGAACAAGGAAGGGCTAAAGTATAAGAACCATCTACTGCCATGGACAAAGACCCTGCATCTTTTTCCAATTTAAATCTTAAGCCCCATCAGGGACGATATTGCCCACACCTCTTGCGCAGAATCACACACAAAATTTCTGCAGAAGTGTGATCACCCCCTATGGAAGAATCCTGAGTTCTTTGTCTCCTTAACGTTCAAGAAGAATGAAGATATCAACCCCACGAAGGCAAGCCCCAAAGGTATGAATCCAGATCATTATGCACTTGCTATAAAAGAAGTTGAACAATTGCATCAAGAAGGGTTAATCGAGCCCACAAAATCACAATGGACTTGTGAAGCCTTCTACGTGAACAAGAGGTCCGAGCAAGCTCGAGGAAAAATGAGACTAGTGATTAACTACCAACCACTCAACCATTTTCTTGAAGATGATAAATTTCCTCTACCAAAAAGAGAGGTCCTTTTTCAGAAACATTCTCAGGCAAAGATATTCTCCAAGTTTAATCTTAAAATAGGATTCTGGCAACTGGGTATTCATCCAAATGATAGGCAAAAGACTAGTTTCTACATCCCTGAAAGACACTATCATTAGGACCGTCGTAGCCTTTGGGCTGAAACCAGCTCCTTCACTATTCCAAAAAGCTATGTCAAGGATCTTCCAACCAATCATGGATCATGCATTAGTCTACATCGATGATATCCTACTGTTCTCTCCAGATGTTGACTCTCACCATACCTTGCTCTCACAATTTCATGATTTGGTTAAGAGATATGGCATTATGTTATCAGAGAGGAAAATGATTATTGGAGAGACTTGTAACACCTCAATTTCCAGTGCAATTTCTCGAGAAATCAAAAGCAGAAGAATATATTTCTCAAGAAATCAAAAGGCAGGAAATACATTTCTCGAGAAAAAGAAAGGGCAGGAAATGCCAGTTCTCGAGAAAAAGAAAGGACCAGGCCGTTCATCAAACTACGTTCGACGAATTCCAGATCGGGCTAAATGGTTAGTCTAAGTTGAAATAAGACTTAGCTTGGAGGCGTAACTCGGGGAGTATGCCAAAGTGTGCCTTGAGAGCACGAAGCGGATGGCTATGGATGTCTCCGTTGGTGTTGTTTGCGAATATATATATTTATATGCTACTGACTCTTGCTTGCAGGGATGGAGTACCACCGCCCCGAGAAAGGGGTGGGGTCGTTATATCTTGGTCATTTAAAGCTGACCGGTTGCTTGTTTTCCCCCACTCTTTTGGTGGATTTATTTGTACAGGTCCTGGCTGAGACTAGCAGGAAATAGCTGGCTGAAGCCCCTGCTGCTGTGTTGTGCTGGCCCTTGAAGGCCAAAGCTTATGTTTACTGTTTTCATGTGTGGCCAGCCTGCATGCCGATGTTTGGAAGCCACCTTCATTATGTGAACAAACTTTGTAAGGAACTTGTTGTATTGCATTCCTAGTTGTTATTGTGGACAATGCATGAACTGGTTTTAATTGAAATTAAATGCTTCCGTTGCGTGACTCTATGTGCTGAAGATGGTTATATTCTGAACTATTTAATGCTAATTAAGTAACGCGCTCTTCTGTTCGTTTTATATGGCGTGGGGTCCCGACCGGACCTACTACTATATGTTATGTAACAGGGAGGGTGTTACAAATTGGTATCAGCTATGGGTCTCATTCCCTTTCCGTCTGAATTCATGGTCGAATTCTTTTAAGGGGTGGTGAGCTCATGTGTGCGTCACCGTTAACTCATGTAAATAACCAGTAATTGTCCACTTTAGAAATGAATTACATGTATTTGTGTAGCATTGGGATGGAACTTCTGTTTTCCTTTATTAATCCATGCTATCTCTTAGTCGCTAATTGTGTTTTGTGCACATGTATAGGCAGCTGGGAGTGGAGCGGGGCCATCTTGACCCTCGCATTCATCTGCGAGCAGTGCACCAGCTGAGGTGCCTACTCATCCTTCTGCTGAGACAGTGAGGATGATAGCTGAAGCAGTGTTTGCTATGTTCACAACACAACCTGGAGGGCATGTCCCTGGACAGCCTCCTACTCTTAGAGTGGCCCCAGTGCCGGTTGTGGCAGATGAACCTGCTGTTGAAAGGCCAGTGCCGGTGAGGGCACGAAGAGCTCCAGGACCAACAACTACAATACTTTCTGAGTTTCCATCCTCCTACGTTCACGGGGGAAGGAACCCCGACGCAAGATGAGGATTGGCTATCGAGGGTTCGCAAGACCTTGAAGGCCACTGATACGGAGTAAGGGTAGAAGGTTACTTTGGCAACCTTCCTACTCGAATGGGGAGGCACAGCTGTGGTGGGACGAGATAGAGTTGCATCAGCTAGCAGGAAGGCAGCTAGCGGATATCTCGTTTGACAAGTTTTCGAGATTGGTTTTGGCACGGTATCTCCCACCCTGCCCAACAAATTGAGATGGAGAACCAGTTCAACCTTCTAACTCAATGTGATCGTATGATTGATGATTACCTGCATGAGTTTACCTGATTGGGGCGATACGCAGGAGCGACCTTTGCCGATGAAGCTCGGAAGACCAATCGGTTTTATGAAGGTCCGCGGGAAGAGTTGCAGTTCCTTCTGTCGGGGCCAATGACATAGGGGTGTATGACCCTGGTCAATACGGCTCGTTCCTTAGAAAAGGATATGAAGTGGTCCCAGAGCAGGAAGGAGTTAGCAGTGGTAAAGCCAGAGTTCAAAGCACCGAGCTCTGCGAATTCTGGGCGAGGCAGATGGAGGAGCAGAGCGAGACCTTCTGGGTCAACTCAATCTACTGCATCGGGAGTGACGACTGGGCGAGGCCCACTCATCTATTTTAACCATGGCAAGCTGGGGCTATTATGCTCGCGAGTGTCGCAGTGGCTCCCAGAAAGGGAAGACAACGAATAAAGGAAAGACAACGGAGTCAACCGCATCCCATGCTGCTCCAGCCCATCCTAGGGTGTACAATCTTGGCCAGCAGGAGGCTATAAAACAAAGCAATGTGGTGACAGGTATGCATTAGTATACAACTTTTGTTGCTTTTTATACCTTATGCATTGCTTGTAACCTTGTGTGTATTAGGCTTTGTCCTAATATTTTACTCTCCGACAAGAGCGTTGTTTGATATAGGATCTTTGTATTCTTTTCTATCGGAGGCCTTCATACACCAGCTTGGGGTGCCTTCGTCATTTAGAAAGGAACGATTAGATGTGATGCTTCCCAATGGCTGCTCGATGAGATGCGGATTGAGGCTATGTTGTAAAGGTAGAATAGGAAGTCAAGATTTTGATTTGGAAGCACTGATACTGCCACTTTCGGAATTAGATGTGATCTTTGGTATGGACTGGCTGTCGGCGCAGTAGGCCTACATTGATTGCACTTCTAAGGAGGTCACACTGGGGCGGAATACTGAACGTATGACTACGTTTGCCGGTTTGCATAGATCGAGCAAGACATTGATGTCTGCTGTCCAAGTAGTCAATGGTAGTTCGGCAAGGCGCAGAATTGTGTGTTGTGCTAGTGGGGGTTGCAAAGCCTCAGCCTAGTCTGAGTGACATTCCTGTTATCTCAGAGTATCCTGATGTGTTTCCTAAAGATCTTGCTGGGGCGCCACCTCAGCGAGAGATAGACTTCACTATAGAGATGGTGCCAGGTGCCAGGTGCCAAGCCTGTGTCACGCTCTCCGTACCGTATTGCGCCAAAGAAGATGGCAGAGTTGAAGGTTCAATTACAGGAGTTGCTAGAGCAAGGCTATATACGCCCAAGTACATCACCTTGGGGTGCTCCGGTCCTCTTTGTGAAGAAGAAGGATGGAAGCCTACGTCTCTGTATCGACTACCGCGAATTGAATAAGTTGACCGAGAAGAACAAGTATCCGATTCCTCGAATCGATGACTTCTTTGATCAGCTAGTGGGCTCGTCGGTGTATTCAAAGCTGAATCTTAAGTCTGGCTACTATCAGTTGCGGATTCGGGAATGTGAGATTCCCAAGACGGTATTTAGTACCTGCTACTGGCACTATGAGTTTACTGTTATGCCGTTTGGACTAATGAATGCGCTATCGGTGTTCATGGATCTGATGAATAGGACCTTTAGAGAGTGCCTTGACCAGTTTATGATCGTCTTTGTTGACAATATTCTGGTATACTCTCAATCTGAAGAAGAATCACGTGATTCATTTACGCGTAGTTTTGGAGACCCTACGGCAGAGTCAGTTGTATGCCAAGTTCTCCAAGTGCGAGTTTTGGCTAGCTTCAGTAGCGTTCCTTGGTCATGTGGTTAGTGGTGAGGGTATCGCAGTGGATCCAGCAAAGATAGTTGCTATCCAGGAGTGGCCCGTTTTGGCGACAATAGCGGAAGTCAGGAGTTTCCTTGGACTTGCTGGCTACTATCGGCGCTTCGTGGAAAACTTTTCGCAGATTGCTCTTCCTCTCACAACCTTGACAAGGAAGGATAAGAAGTTCGTTTGGTCACCAGCGTGTGCACGAGCTTTTGAAGAATTAAAGAGTCGTCTGACCACAACACTGATCCTTTGTTTGCCATGTGGTGTAGAAGGCTATGAAATTTACAGCGATGCGCCAGACAACGGCTTAGGCTGCGTACTTCATCAGCATGGTCAAGTGATAGCTTATGGCTCTCGCCAGTTGAAAGTGCATGAGCGGAATTACCCGGTCCACGACATGGAGTTGGCGGCCGTGATCTTCGCTCTGAAATTATGGCGACACTACTTATATGGCGTGAAGGTTGATATCTTTACGGACCATAAGAGCCTAAAATATTTGCTAAATCAGAAAGAACTCAATATGCGACAACGAAGATGGATGGAGTTCCTGGGGGACTACACTTTCGAGATACACTATACTCCCGGGAAGGGAAATGTCATCGCAGATGCTTTGAGCCGAAGGGCTTCTGCGCAGGCCAACTGGGTTCAGATGCATGACTCGCGTCTGATTAGTGACTTAGAAGCTTTAGAGATCTCCTGTGTGGAGAGGAGTTCTAGGTGCAAGTGCAGTGCTTGAACTGGATGGAGGTGCAATACAACCTCGCAGATAGAATACGACATGCCCTAGAGCATTGATTCGAGCATGCAGCGCTACTTGGTAGAGTCTGAGGTTGGGACTGCTGCAGAGTTTATGTTAGACGACGGTCTGATGTGGAAAGACGGTCGGTTGTGCGTCCCAAATGTGGGTAAATTGCGGGAGGAATTGATGTATGAAGCCCATTTTACAAAATACTCAATTCACCAAGGGAGCACAAAGATGTACCAAGATATGAAAAAGCTGTTTTGGTGGCCAGGATTGAAGAAGGACATCGCTCTTTATGTGGCAAAGTGTAAGACTTGCGCACTTGTAAAGGCCAAATGTCAGAAACCTGTAGGATTCCTGAAGTCGTTGCTTGTACCGGAATGGATATTTGATGACATTTCGATGGATTTCGTGCACAATTTGCTGAGATCGCAGAGTGGGAATGATGCCGTATGGGTGACCGTGGATCGCTTGACAAAGGTAGCCCACTTTATTCCAAACCGGAGGGATGATTCAGTTGAAAAGTTGGCAAAGCTGTATGTTGATAGCATCGTACGATTACACGGTGTGCCCCGTAGCATCGTTAGTGACCGAGATGGACGCTTTACTTCAAAGGATTGGAGGCTAATCCACCAGTTGTTGGGTACAAAGTTGAAGTTTAGTACTGCCTTCCACCTTTAAATGGATGGACAGACTGAACGTACGAGCAGAACTCTGGAGGACATGCTCCGTATGTGCATCCTGGATTTTGGTAAGAAGTGGGAAGATCATCTTTTCATGATCGAGTTCGCTTATAATAACAGCTACCAGGCAAGTATAAAGATGACGCTCTTTGAGGCCCTCTATGGTAGAGCTTGCCGCACTCCATTAGCTTGGGCGGAGACAGGCGAGACGAAGTTGTTTAAGAGGAAGGAAGTCGAAGATGCAAATTTGTCTATTCAAACAATCCAGGAATAGATTGTTGATTGCACAAGATAGGCAGGCGATATACTACAATGCCACGCACAGAAATGTCGAGTTCGACGTGGGCGACTGGGTTTACCTAAAGATCAAACCTTTCAAGAGTGTGACCCAGATTCGGCACTTGAAGAAGCTGAGCCCGAGGTACCTTGGACCATTAAAGATACTAGAGCGTGTTGGCGAAGCTGCCTATCTGCTCGCTCTTTCGACAGAATTGAGCAGACTACACGATGTGTTTCACATCTCTGTGCTGCGAAAAGCTGTGCCAGAGCCTAGCCAGGTCCTGGTAAAGAATCAGGTGTTGGTCGATGATGAGCTGTAGACGTTGGTCTCGCCTATTTGCATCGAAGACACTGACGTCAGGCAGTTGCAGAATAAAATGATCCGAATAGGTCAAAGTCCGCTGGAACAATTGCGGTCGTGAGGAGCTTTCATTGGAACGTGAGCAAACCATGCGTGACGAGTTCCCCTGAATTGTTCCGTTAAGGTACAAGTTTTGTTTTGTATCTTTTTGTTTCTTTGCACTGTTAAAATTGTAGGACGAAATTTCTTAAAGGAGGGGAGATTTGTAACACCTCAATTTCCAGTGCAATTTCTCGAGAAATCAAAAGCAGAAGAATATATTTCTCGAGAAATCAAAAGGCAGGAAATACATTTCTCGAGAAAAAGAAAGGGCAGGAAATGCCAGTTCTCGAGAAAAAGAAAGGGCCAGGATGTTCATCGAACGACGTTCGACGAACGCCAGATCGGGCCGTTCGACGAGCACCAGGCCGTTCGTCGAATGCAACCTTCAGGCCATTCATAGAACGCAGCCTTCAGGTTGTTCGTCGAATGCAGCCTTCAGGCCGTTCGTCGAACGCATCCTTTAGGTCGTTCGTCGAAAGCAGCCTCGATCCATTCGTCGAACGCAGCTTCAAAGAGTTCGTCGAACGCATCTTCAAAGAATTCGTCGAATGCCAGGCGTCAAATTTCTTAAGCGGCTGTGGATAAATTCAGCCACCACCTTAAGGGCTAACGCCCGACGTTACGTGCTAACGCCGACGTTAGCTAAGAAATTATATAAAGCAGCCAAATTCAGTTTCCCTTCTCAGTTCTGATTCCAATCTCTTTCCAATGGCAGATCAGAAGGAATGGAGGTCTCTTTGGGCTAGCCTTTTGTTGTGTTGAAGGCAAATCCGTGGAGGAGATTGCTTGCGTGTGTGTGCCATCGTCGATTAAGTGGAGAGGAAGCTGTTTCAAAAGATTCCAGCCGATTTCCTCCCAGATCTATAGGCACCGAAACGAGCGCCGAGGGTAAAGATTCTCCTCCCTAATCCTTGGACATGTACGTCCTTTGATTTGCATGATTTTGGAAGACTTCTACTAATTAGTAGATCGGATCTTCCGGTGGGTTGATGTTATCCCGGCAAAATTTGCATATAGAGTCCGGAATGGTAGTACGAACATAAGCATGTGTGAAGCCCATCTGGATAGGTTGGTCTGGATTGGTGATGTTTATTGCTTGTAGCATGCCGGAGAAGACTCCGTGTATATGTTGCGTTTCGGGTTCTTGTACTGTGTTGTACAACAAATTGATCTGGAGGTGTTTCCCAGAAAGTACCTGAGAAAAGTGAGCAGAACTGGGTTCTGTTGTTAACGCTAGGCGTTAGCATTAAAGCTGGCAGTATCTCCCAGCAAGCAAAAATTGATGTGTTCTGGAGGTGTTTTCCCAGAGGTAGCTCTAGGTGAGCTGATTGTGTGATCCTGTGTGACCAAAGGTTCCAGAAGAAGCTGAAGGGCCAGAAGCCTAGCTTTAAGAGACAGGACACAAGGTGAAGCTTACCCGCATCGTGCAGAGTTGATCACAATGATTAAGCACGACCCTAGCTGATCCGAACCCGCCCATAGTGGTGGTGGAGAGGTCGCCCCTCGGTGCACCGGGCTATGGAAGAGTGCCGGAAATTCATGAGTATGGCCTAGCTCAAATGGTTTGTCTAAGTTGAAATAAGACTTAGCTTGGAGGCGTTGTTGGATCTTACGACGCCCTTAGAGGGGGGTGAATAAGGGAATAAAAAATCTTTTTATAATTCTATGGAAATTACTAAATTGTTTTATAATATGAGAAAGGCAAAATAACAATTTAGCTAATTTGTGAGAATATCATAATTTTCATCTTTAGAAATAAGCTACTAAATTGTTTTATGATTAAGAGATTGAAAATAAACAATTTAGTTAAAGTGATTTGAATTTAAAGCTTTGTAACCAATATATTAAAGATAACGCCAAAGGAGAGAAATCAAGTAAACACAAATAGAGACATGATTGTATTTATATAAAAAGGTGTTTACAAAAATTGATTTCAATATCGCTAGAAATCGGAGGCGTACATATGTAAATAATTTTTCCTTTTCTATACCGACTCGTATCCCCACGAACCGGTTGGCTTTAGCCTATCCTTCCCCAGATAAGGCCTCAAGCCGCTCTAGCCAATCCTTCCCCGGATATGGCCTCGAGCACCCCTAGATCTAATCACCTAGACCTAATCGCCAACACAAGGCGAATTTCCCCCTAAGTCCTACCCAGACCTAGTCGCCAACACAAGGCGAATTAACTAAACGGTTACAAAGAAAGTATGGAATGAAAATAAAGATAACAATAGTAAAACTCCCTATATGAGATTTCTGAAGATGAGGATAAATGATCGCTGTAGTATGAGCGAGGTAGAAGCGATCGTCCTTCGAATGTAGCGTGGCGTAGTCCTCCTCCAGAATTCTCCTTAAGCTTTTCGTGGGAGATCCATCTTCGGCAGCATAACAGCACTGGAGTTGTGGCACAAGCAACCTCTCTGGAATCTCTAACCAAAACGAGAGAGAGCCCACCATTTTATAGAACTTGGAGCTAGCGCCTGCGGTAGTGGCTAGCGCCGGTGGTAGTGTTCGTGTGGAGCGGTTGCGAAACCATCGGCGGCGTGGCGCTGTGCATGAACTGGAGATAGCACCTGGCGGTAGCGATAGCGCTGACGGTAGCGGTAACGGTAGCGGTTACGAAACCGTCGCGTGCACGAACTCGAGATAATGCCTGGCGGTAGCGATAGCGCTGGCGGTAGTGCTGGCGGTAGCGGTAGCGCTAGCGATAGCGCTGGAGGTAGCGGTAGCGCTGCTCCTTTCAAATGATTGTTCCAAGCTGCTTTATACCTGTGGAGTATTGCACCTATAGTTCCTGCACACTATAAACACATGACAAGCAATATCAAATACAATATGGGATTTGTTATTCTCAAACAAAGGGATGTGGCACACATGTCCAACAATCTCCCCCTTTTGATAATAACAAATCCTCTAAGCAAGAAATCAACAATAGTGTTTATAGATAAGATAAGCAAGATAAAAGTGCAACTATAGTAAATGATATGCATGATAATGTGCATACTCCCCCTATCTTAATGCTCCCCCTACATAAATGCAATTTTATGTGTTACTCCCCCTACATAAATGCAATTTATGTGTTACTCCCCCTAAATGATAGATTTCATGAATTTATTCTCCCCTTAATCTTCTATATTTCTTCTATATAGATTTCTTCAATTAATCTCCCCCTTTTGGTATTATCAAAAGAAGGTGGGGTGAGGGTAGTAAGGAGGCATTAATATATCATGATCGAGCTTTTCAAAATATAAATAATGATAAAGAGTTTAAGCATAGCATATATACGAGATTTCAAATATAAAGATAAGAGTTGTAAGCAAGCGGAAGATTATAATAAACATCTTTTTGTATGCATGAAAAGCATAAGTAGAAATATGAGTTTTAGTTCAAATTTGAAAGATGTTTTAATCTTTTTGAAATCTCAAAGTTTTTTTCATAAAAATACCAAGCATGATATGAACATATCAAAGAGAGATTATACTATAATGTTACTTAATTCTAAGTTCAAGAAATACCAAAACATTGTAGAGATCATGCTAGGTTATCTAGTGCATTTCTTATATAGAGAGTAGTATAGATAAAGCATTAGAATCCAATACTCATGAGAAGAAGTGTTATGAAAGATAATGATGTGCACATGAGTGTATTTTGGGCAATGTTAACAATTGATTTAAATCACCAAAATACAAGACATATGTAAAGTAAAATGCACAATAAAAGACAAGTAAATTACTTTCACACACTTTTTAATGCACAAAGTTTTTAACAAAGTGGTGTAATAACCAAGGTTTGCACAAGTAACTTTACTATTCTTTCCAAGGTGCTCAACCTCACAATGCTTATGAAGACTTATCAGGAGGTTCAAGTAGTGCTTGGTGGAGTTATATTTGTCTACATATATAATTTTTGTTCACATTTGTGAGACAACATTCTCCGAATACACTTGTTTTGCAAACCAAAATTTTTAACTTAACCACTTTTCTAAATGTCATAAGTGCAATTCAAATGTAGTGTAGGCAATAAACTTATGCAAGTTTTAATTCATTGTACAAATACAATACACAAGCAAGCATTTTTAGATTTAGACACACATGTTGATTACCAAAATAAGTGAGTGAAATGTATTATAATCAATCATAAAACATTTACTCATACTTAGAGGCATGCTAAGCTTGGTTCTACACATTTTTCAATACAATTGATGCACTTTAAATAGATATATCAAAGCATGATAAGCAAAACAATGTTCATAGTAATTTGAAGAAATAAGGTTTAACATTAGTAAATAATTCTAAATAATAGAATTCATACATGCTTGATATTGGCAATAAAGATCATTCATTTTTTTTGGTTTTATCATTTTTAAATCAAATAAAAACAGAAAATTACAAGAACATATTTTTGTAAGTTTTGAATTTTTGTAGTAGATTTTTCATAATATGAAGAAAAACATATTTTGTATATTTTTAATTTTGAACTTTTGTAGTTGATTTTTCATAATATGATTAAAACACAAATAACAAAAAATATTTTTGTATTTTGATCTTTTGTAGTTGATTTTTCATAATATAAATAAAACAAAAATAACAAAAATCAGAAACACAACAAATAAGTAGAAAATATGAACCAACATATTTTTATGGGATTTTTAGAAATTTTAAAATTCAGAAAAATCACACACTCACGCTAGCGCGGCAAACAGTACACGGTTTTTTAGGAATTTTAAATTTTTGATTATTGATATTGATTAAGTGTCCTTAAAGTAGTTCCATGCTGAAATTTCAGAATTTTTGGAGATCTCTAGGTGGATCAAATTTGCATGAAACTTTGGCTTTTCAAATTCTTGTGTTTTACAAAACCTTTTAAACATGAAGATATACACTATGAAGACTCAAGAGGAACATTTTTTATTAAACAACCCAAAATATGCATGATTAAAGTGATAAGTAAATAAAATGATCATGCAAAGAGTAATATAAGTATGTCCTAAGATTAAAGACTACCCCGACTTAATGTCTACACCCTAGCCCCGTACTAAGTGACGGATGGGCATGAGGAGCTGCACGCATGATGTAGGTTGGGGTGTTAGTCCCATATGCACACACTAGAGAACACTCAACCTAGCATTCTTTCCCCCCAGTGCCTCGCAAGGCCCCACTGGAACCCTCCCCGGTTAAGGACAAGACATGACTTAGAGGTTAGGTCTCTAATGCATACAACCCTACGCCCCCGCTATTGTGAGATATGAAGTCAAAGGTGAAATAATCTTTTGGACAACTTTTGCTTTTAAATCTATGGGTTGATATATAAACTATGGGTTTTGTTTAATGTGAAGAGTTATATAAAGCCACATAGTTTTTCTATTCTTATGAGATGACGAATATGAGATAACTAGCACAATTACTAATATTCAATAAGTGACAATGCTAGAATGATGAGTTTTGGGTTTAATGTCATGTCATAAGATTTATATTAATATTGCATATATTCCAAAATAGAATTTCAAATTATAGATCTAGAATGGAGTGATGATTTAGTTTGATTTATACTTTCATTACAAAGTTGATTCTAGAGTCTACAAATATGAGAGATACATGCAATCACTAGCAAAGCAAATCAATACATCAAATAATGTAAAGAAAACATTATTCATAATTTTTATCATAAGATTCATAATTCCTATTATCGATTTGAGTCAAGTCTTGATAGAACATGAATTATGATTTATGATTAAAGAGAATTTTTGCATAGAATATATGTTAGATCATCATGATGTATGAGAATTCTAATCCTTCTTGACTTATGATATAGTGATATAGTGATTTTCTTTTGAAAGAACATGATTGATTTGTAAGTCTAGATAAATGATGATCATCCAATCATATAAAAGACAAAGATCATATATATAAAGTTTTTTGAATTTTATAAGATTGCTTTCAATAATTAAATTTATTGATCTTTGGTTTTGCATGATAATATATCATTCATGAAACAATATTCACAAATATTCTAATGATTACTCCATAAACTATGTGGTTGTTGGAATTTTAGAATTATATATAATTTCAAATCACATAGTTATCATGATATTTTAATAACATTGTAAATGTTATTGTTGGGGAAATGATTTCTCTTAACCCCTAGAAATGAGTTAAAGAAAGAGTTTTATGAATGAAAAACAAGACTAAGTAAATATGCGTCGAATAGTATTCGACGCAACGTCGAAATGTAGTCGACGTTTTCTTCAGGTTATGTCGAAGTAACTTTAGGAAGATTTCGACGTATGTGTTGTCGACGCTACTCTGATTTCTAGTCGACGCATATAGGGAAGTCGACGCACCTTAGTCGACGCACCTTCCTTATTCCTCTCTCGACGTCCAGCCAGGATGAATTCGACGCTTACGTCGAATAGTAATCGACGCATGTCGATTTATATGACAGATTTAAATATGCGCCAGATCTCTTTCCTTCTTTCAGTAGATCTAATTTATATGGAATAATGTTAATATTTTATAGCCGTTCTGAATCATTCTTTCCTTCTATTTGATTCTTGGCTAATCTGATAAAGCTCATTATGGATATTATTTGAATTTGGAATGAATTCTTTCCTTCTATTGGTATGCTAATTATAGAAACATTTCTATTTTTCAAATTCTCTGACTGCTAATTAATTATCCTCCTATAGCATTATTTTGAATACACAGAGCTATAAATAAAGAGGAGGTACGGCAGAAAATAAAGAGTTGAGTGATCTACCACATACATTTTGAAATAGAGGAAAAGCTCCCAAGAGAAAAGAGAGAAATTGAGAAAAAGCTCTGCAGCAATATTCAACCATTTCTTCTTCTGCTTCTGAAATCTCACTGCTGCAAAATCTGATTGCTCTCACTAAAAGAGAGAAAGGCTACAAATCTTCTTCTCTCTATAGAAGAAAGATTTAATTCACTTCTTGTGCTTCCAATCTTCTTGCTAGGAAGAAGATTCATTATTGTTTCTTCTTTCTTTCTTCTTACTTAAATATTGTAAAAGAGTTTTTAGAATCTCTCTTCAAAAAATTCAGTGTACTGGTTCTAAGAGTCTCCTTGTCAAAAGACTCAGTTGGTTCTAAGAGTCTCCTTGTCAAAAGACTCAGGGTGGTTCTAAGAGTCTCCTTATCAAAAGACTCAGTGCAAGATAGTGAATTCCTACCAAGGGGGTAGAAGAGTGGACTACCCAAAGTTTGGGGAACCACTATATTTTCTTGTGTTGTACTGTGATTTTCTCTCTTGCATTTACTTTAATTACTTGTCTAATTCTTGTTGGTGTGTGGGAAGCTCTAATCTGTGATCATACACATATATATATATTAACTTAGCACAAAATATTTTAAATCTCTATTCACCCCCCCTCTAGAGAATTCTAGTGAGGTTAACTGTGCACTTTCAATTGGTATCAGAGGGAGGTTGATCTAAAAAGGATAACTCCTTGATCAAAAGATTCTACCTCTTATATATATATATCTTCAAAACTATTTTGCACATGGCACAATTCAAAGATTATGCTTCCACCAGACCACCAATTTGCAACCTTGAAAAGTTTGCACTTTGGAAGACAAGAGTTAGAATTTATTTAAACTCTATTGATGATGAATTGCTTAATATTATCTTGACAGGTCCCCCCAAGCCATTCAGGAAGGATTCAAGTGGAAAAGTGACTGAAACACTTGCTGCAAGAGCTGAATGGACAGAGGATGAGAAGAAAGCTCAAGGACATGATGCCAAAGCTATGAATATCTTAGTCTCAACTCTCTCAGATGAAATTTTCCAAAAGATTGCTGATTGTGAGTCAGCTAAGGAAGTATGGGAAGCTCTCACCAAAATGGTAGAGGGAAGTGCTAATGAGAAAAAGGATAGAAAGGCACTACTGATCTCCCAATATGAAAACTTCCAAAAGAAAGAAAGTGAAAGTGTTGCTGACATGTACTCAAGATTCAGCCTCATAGTCAATGAATTGAGAACACTTGAGAAGGACATATCTCTCACTGAGATAAATGATAAATTTCTGACTTGCTTTCCCAGCTCTTGGGATTCAAGAATCTGGCCAATTAAAGACTCCAGAAGTCAAATAGAAATATCAACAGATGTTCTATTGGGTAAATTAAAATCCTATGAACAACTGTTGAAAACCAGAGCTGAAAAAGAAAAGGCATCTCCACTCTCAAAAGAAAAGAGTATTGCATTGAAGGTTATTGAAGGTGAATCATCTACTAATGATGAGGAGCTAATCAGCTTGCTGGCCAGAAAGTTCAAAAAGTGGATCAAAATAGAAGGATCCAGAAGAAGAGACTCAAAAACCAGGTATAACAAAACACCCACTAAAGAGATTATCTGTTACACTTGCAGGAAACATGGACACATTGCTCCTGAATGTCCCAAGGAGAACAGCATGCAAGAAAGATCTGAAAAGAACAGATCCAAAGAAGAAAAAGAAAGAAAGAGGATTCATTGCTCAATCCTGCAGTGATTCAGAATCTGAAGAAAGTACCTCATCAGATATTGATCAAGAAGAGGTCAAGCAAGAAGAAACATGTCTGATGGCCACTGAGAAGCTTGATGATACATCTATGGTAAATATACTTGATAATATAGATTTCTCCTCTACTGATTTCAAACAAGATTTCAAAGAATTCTGTTTAGATTTAATCAAATCTGAAAAAGAAGTAAAAGAATTAAGGGTTGAATTAAAAATTCTAAAACAAGTAAATATACACCATAAAAATTATAAACTCAATCTAGAACTCTCAGAGGAAAACCTAAACAAAATCTATTTAGAAAATCTAACACTAAGAAAAGAGCTAGCAAAGGCTAAAGCCTTTGAGGACTCTCTAAATGGAAGAGGTCAGAAGATCAAAAATATTTCTGAGAATCTCACTAATAGATTTAGTCAACTAAAACTGAAAACTAATGAAGCATCTAAATCTCAATCATCTAGCAAACCTGTCTGGAAACATCCCATTCACTTCACTAGGGAGAATCATCTTAGCAGAAGCAAGATCACAAGTAAGTCAAGAAATAACCACTATTTTCAATCAACCTAATCCCATTACAAATAAAGGAATCTTAGGAAAGAATCCTCACAAAAATTTTGAACATGCGTCGAACTCTTATCAACGTGCGTCGATTTCTAATCGACTGCTTACACCAAAATGCATCGAGTTCTTCTCAACACAACCCTTCTCATACTTCGACTGAAAGTAAACACAGAATAAAGAAAGCGTCGACTCCATATCGACGCAACCTTAAACATACGTCGAATTCATATCGACGCAACCAATCTGACAGAAATGTCTCTCTGTTCAAAAAGTCTCCTTCCCTTTCCTTTTATTATGAACTACCATTTTTGTGACATTACCAAAACAGATTGGTATGATAGACCAATGCCCCAAAAGGAGGAAGGATATCCTGTAAAACCTACTTATTCCTTCATTAGTTCTTTCACTGATTATAGGAAGGGACCCCAGCTGAGCAGGGTTCGAAACTAATGTTTGAAATTTTATGTGCAGATGTATCACATCTCCAGGCTTGTGTGGTACTTGGACAGTGGATGCTCCATGCACATGACAGGATGCAAAAACCTGTTAATCAACTTTGAGGACAGACTTGGACCATCAGTAACTTTTGGAGACTCTAGCTGTGGCCAAACCAAGGGCTTTGGAGATTTCAATGAAGGGAAAGTCACCTTCAAGAATGTGGCAGTAGTACAAAGGACTAAAGCATTAATCTGATAAGTATAAGTCAGATATGTGATAATGGTAAGTATGAGGTAAAATTCACCACACTATTCTGCCATATTATTGATATCAAGACTGGTGCCACAGTACTTAAAGGAATTAGAAAAGGAAAAGTATATGTAGTGGACTTTAGTTCTTCACCCACAGAAGTCTGTTTATTCAATAATATTATTGATAAAAGTGAATTATGGCTATAGGAGACTAGGTCATTTAAACTACAAAACAATTAGTAAACTAGCAAAAAATAACCTAGTTAGAGGCTTACCAAAGGGTAGATACTCTAAGGATTCTCCATGCAGACCTTGCCAACTAGGAAAACAAACCAAATCATCCTTCAAACCAATTGGTAAGGATGACTCTCCAAGGATCCTTCACTTGTTACACATGGATCTTTTTGGTCCCATATCCACTCAGAGCTTAGGTGGAAAATCCTATACCCTAGTCATTGTAGATGACTACTCTAGATTCAGCTGGGTATTCTTTCTAAGGGCTAAGTCTGAAAACCCATCAGACTCTCTCAAAATTCATAAAACAAATTCAATCTGAACTCAATAGTCAGGTATCCATAATCAGAAGTGATCATGGGACTGAATTTGAAAATCAGTTTATGAGTAGTTTCTGTGAAGAATTAGGTATCAAACAAAGTTTTTCAACCCCTAGAACTCCTCAACAAAATGGAGTGGCTGAAAGAAAGAATAGAACATTAATAGAATCAGGAAGGACATTACTTATAGAATCAGGTTTGCCAAAAACTTTCTGGGCTGAAGCAGTCAACACTGCCAACTATGTACTAAATAGAAGCCTAATACACAAAACTAAATCAAAAACTCCATATGAGCTCTTGAAAGGAAAAACACCCATAGTTAAATATTTTAAGATCTTTGGATGTGCTTGTTTTATCCTAAATAATGGAAAAGATCATTCTTGCCAAGTTTGACAAGAAATCTGATGATGGAATATTTCTAGGATATTCAGCATCTAGTAAAACCTATAGGTGCTATAACAAAAGAACTCTTAAAATTGAAGAATCTATGCACTATTGTATTTGATGAAACTAACATGCTTCTTAAGGGGGAGGAGACTTCCACCAGTTCTTTTCCACAGGAAAATAACAGTATAGAAACCCAGCTTGAGCAACTAGCTCTAGATAAAGGAAAGGAAAATCAATTAGAGGAACCAAGTGAAGAGTCTGAACAAGAAACCTCAGAAAAGAGCATTCAAGACCCACTTCCACAAGAGGACATGATTCAGGAAGAACAATTGAACAATGATCCCATTGAGAATGAAGAAGAAGAACAACTGACAAATTCAAGCAGAACAGGAATCAATTTGAAAGATCATCCACAAGCTCAAGTAATTGGAGATCTCAACACAGGAGTAAGAACAAGACATCAGGTCTCAAATGAGATGATGCTCCAATGCTTCCTATCACAAGTTGAACCAAAGAAGTTTGAAGAAGCAAATTGTGATCCTCACTGGATTGTGGCCATGCAAGAAGAATTAGGCCAATTTGAGAGAAACAAAGTATGGAACCTAGTTGAAAGACCAAGAAACTACCCTGTAATTGGTACAAAATGGGTTATACAGGAATAAACTAGATTCCATTAGAGTAATTGTGAGAAACAAGGCAAGACTTGTAGCACAAGGATATATACAAGAAGAAGGGATAGACTATAACCAGACCTTTGCTCCAGTAGCCAGATTAGAGGCAATCAGGCTCTTTCTTGCCTATGCAGCCTTCATGAAGATGAAAGTCTACCAAATGGATGTCAAGAGTGCTTTTCTAAATGGAGATCTGCAAGAAGAGGTATATGTGGAGCAACCACCAGGTTTTGTTAATCCTTCCTCTCCTAACTTTGTTTATAGACTTAACAAAGCATTATATGGTCTTAAGCAGGCTCCTAGAGCTTGGTATGAAACTCTATCAAATTTTCTTTTAGAAAACTCCTTTGAAAGAGGCAAAGTAGACAAGACACTATTTACAAGAACTCATAAAAACCAACTCCTCCTTGTTCAAATATATGTAGATGACATTATCTTTAGCTCAACCCATCCTAAACTATGTAAAAGATTTGCTAATCTTATGCAATCCAAATTTGAGATGAGTAGTATGGGTGAACTCTCCTATTTCCTAGGACTCCAAGTAAAACAAAGTAGTGAAGGAATTTTTATCTCACAATCAAAATATACTAAAGAACTAATCAAAAAATTTGGTATGGAGTCAGCATCTACCATGAAAACACCCATGTCAACCAATGCCATTATAGAAAAAGATGATAAAGGGAAATCAGTAGATCAAAAGACCTATAGGGCAATCATAGGATCCCTTCTATATCTAACAGCTAGTAGACCTGATATCATGTTTGCCACTTGCATATGTGCTAGATTCCAAGTTGATCCAAAGGAATCCCATCTCACCTCTGCAAAAAGGATTCTTAGATATCTAAAAGGAACCCCTGAACTAGGACTATGGTACTCAGCAGAAACAAACTTTGAACTAATAGGTTTCTCAGATGCAGATTATGCTGGATGTAGGGTTGATAGAAAAATCACATCTGGTACCTGCCAATTCCTAGGTGACAGATTAATCTCATGGTTTAGTAAGAAACAAACCTCAGTCTCAACCTCAACAGCTGAAGCTGAATACATAGCTGCTGGGAGCTGTTGTTCACAAATCCTATGGATGCAAAATCAACTACTTGATTACAAATTGAAAATACATAACTCTAAAATCTATTGTGATAGCTCTAGTGCTATTTCCATAGCATCCAACCCAGTCCTTCATAGTAGGACCAAACATATAGAGATCAGACATCACTTCCTTAGAGACAATGTTGAGAAGGGTAAAATAACCCTAGAATATATTCCCACAGACAATCAAAGAGCAGACATTCTTACAAAACCTTTAGATGAAACCAAGCATAACTATTTCATCAACACCTTAGGAATGCTTGATGGTAGTCTGTAACTACCATTGTGGGGAAAACTAAAAGAAATGAGGAAATCTAAGAAAGTAATTGAATATGCGTCGAATACTTATCGATGCACCCTTGAGAAGAACTCGACGCTGGCGTCGATTTCTTCTCGGCAAAGATACATCGATAACCTATCGACGCTCCGTCGAATTGATATCGACGCAGGGCTATGAACACATCGACATGATCGCTTCGTGGACAAATCTCCACGTAGCGTCGACTTTATATCGACGCATAGGTCGACATTCATTCGACGAACCGTCGACTTCTGCCTACAATTGGAATTGAATCCTCCCTTCCTCTTTTTGACGATCGGATTACCTAATATACCTTGATTTCTGTTTCCTTTCTCGACGTTTCATCTCCTTTTAAATAATGCTACTTATTTCATAACATATACTCTCCTAAAACCTGCCAAAACTTCGTCGTCTACCTCTGTCTCTCTTTCTCTGCAACAATGGCACCAACTTCTGATCACTCAGCCCTCGTCAAACAGATGAATGATGCTCTTGAACAATTAGTTAGTGATTTCAAGACTCGCCTGAATAACTTCGCCAATGAATGCGCTGCCATGATCAACACCTGTGCAGTCAAACTCGAAACCCTCTCTTCTTCTCTTCCTGAGCCACATGCTCTCATTCAAGAACTGGCCTCTGTCGCCAGAAAGGTTTAAATCCCTCATGAAGGATGTAAACCAGGGGGAGAGTTGCTCCAGAAACCCTTCTTATCAGGTTCCACTCCTCTCAAATCACTCTGACTACACTTTCATCAAACATTTTGGTGAATCCTCTTACAACACTGAAGGGGAGCATGCTGTGGATTCAGCATTCAGAACTGATGATCCTTATACCCAGGGGGAGATTCCTGTAGTAAAGGACCCAGTAATCCAGGGGGAGGAAGAAGCAGCCACCTCAGATGATTGGAATGGCCAGGTATGGATTAATGCACCCCCTGTGATGAGGAACAGCAGCATCATTCTCCTGGCTTCTCTGCCAGTTACTTCAAGCTAAAGACACCTCTGCTTGAGGACATCCCTGCAACAGAGCTTGGAGAAGACAATCATCCCTCAGTAGAGATCACTCTACCAGAAATCACTCTGCCCTCTACTGCAGACCATCTAAGAACTCTTCTTGAAATAACTCCCTCTCCACCCAAAGAGAAAACTCCTCCTCAACTTCCTCCTCTACCTTCTTCTCTACCTCCTCTGCTACCTCTACCCCCACAAGCAGCAAGACTCCATAAACAGATCATACCTAGGCAAAGTCCAGGAGGACAGATAAAGAGAAAAAGGGAAGTCACTCCCCACTGGCAAAAATTTTCTAAAGAAGAAAGGAGGGAGTTTGCAAAAGAAAAGAAGTATAGAAAAGCATGTGAGCAAATAAAAAGATTTGAAAAGATGCCTAGTATCTGTCCTAACAGTCCTGTCAAGGAGTACCATGATCCTGACATGGAAAAGAGGCATGAAGAGATAAGAGAAAGAGAACTGTATGAATATGAAGCAGCTAGAAAAGAAGTGGAAGATAAAAGGAAAGCTTGGATGGAAAAGATTAACAAGGGAATGACTAAGGAACAAATCCTTGCTGAATCTTCTATCAAAATTCCAAATAAGTTGTTTGATATTGAAGCTTATCAAAAGAAAAATCCTCAGGCAGGGATTATCCTGGATAAGGGTCAAAAGGACAAGAAGGGTATAGGATGTACAGAAGATACATACATTCCCTATAAAAAGCCATCAAGACCTGCAAAGTTAGATTCCTGGAAAGGGAAAGAAAAAATGACTGAGAGTCCTATGAAACAGGAATCAGAGAAGAAAACAAAGGTTGATAACAAAGGACCTCCTGAGCCCAAGCCTGCACAAAAAGAATCTCATAACATTACCATTGAGATGATTGATGAAAAGGCAGCAATCATCATCAGCAAAGGCTACTCCATAAATGACACTATCCCTGATGGTGATAAACTCTTGGAAAAACTGCATACAATCATCAGGAATGTTCAGGAAAGACCTGATAGAGCCAGGGGATACATTTTTGATGCCATTCATGACTTATCTAGGAAACTTTATTCTGCTTTTGTCAACTTCATGTACAAAAAGAAGTTTCTAGTTTAATTCTTGTGAAAGACAAATACTTGACATGTGCTTTCTTTTCCTAATCTCTTTTTGGTTAC
Source organism: Dactylorhiza incarnata (assembly GCA_033032865.1). Classification (NCBI taxonomy): domain Eukaryota; kingdom Viridiplantae; phylum Streptophyta; class Magnoliopsida; order Asparagales; family Orchidaceae; genus Dactylorhiza; species Dactylorhiza incarnata. Next base: position 24,167,855 of record JAWHQI010000010.1, on the reverse strand, counting down.
TCAATATATTTCTTATCCTTACAAATGCTGTGCTGGGTTGATTATATGATAGTGCAATTTCCCTCTAAATAGGGTTAAGACAAATATGGGGAGATTGTTGGGGAAATGATTTCTCTTAACCCCTAGAAATGAGTTAAAGAAAGAGTTTTATGAATGAAAAACAAGACTAAGTAAATATGCGTCGAATAGTATTCGACGCAACGTCGAAATGTAGTCGACGTTTTCTTCAGGTTATGTCAAAGTAAGTTTAGGAAGATTTCGACGTATGTGTTGTCGATGCTACTCTGATTTCTAGTCGACGCATATAGGGAAGTCGACGCACCTTAGTCGACGCACCTTCCTAATTCCTCTCTCGACGTCCAGCCAGGATGAATTCGACGCTTACGTCGAATAGTAATCGACGCATGTCGATTTATATGACAGATTTAAATATGCGCCAGATCTCTTTCCTTCTTTCAGTAGATCTAATTTATATGGAATAATGTTAATATTTTATAGCCGTTCTGAATCATTCTTTCCTTCTATTTGATTCTTGGCTAATCTGGTAAAGCTCATTATGGATATTATTTGAATTTGGAATGAATTCTTTCCTTCTATTGGTATGCTAATTATAGAAACATTTCTATTTTTCAAATTCTCTGACTGCTAATTAATTATCCTCCTATAGCATTATTTTGAATACAGAGAGCTATAAATAAAGAGGAGGTTGGCAGAAAATAAAGAGTTGAGTGATCTACCACATACATTTTGAAATAGAGGAAAAGCTCCCAAGAGAAAAGAGAGAAATTGAGAAAAAGCTCTGCAGCAATATTCAACCATTTCTTCTTCTGCTTCTGAAATCTCACTGCTGCAAAATCTGATTGCTCTCACTAAAAGAGAGAAAGGCTACAAATCTTCTTCTCTCTATAGAAGAAAGATTTAATTCACTTCTTGTGCTTCCAATCTTCTTGCTAGGAAGAAGATTCATTATTGTTTCTTTCTTTCTTACTTAAATATTGTAAAAGAGTTTTTAGAATCTCTCTTCAAAAAATTCAGTGTACTGGTTCTAAGAGTCTCCTTGTCAAAAGACTCAGTTGGTTCTAAGAGTCTCCTTGTCAAAAGACTCAGGGTGGTTCTAAGAGTCTCCTTATCAAAAGACTCAGTGCAAGATAGTGAATTCCTACCAAGGGGGTAGAAGAGTGGACTACCCAAAGTTTGGGGAACCACTATATTTTCTTGTGTTGTGCTATGATTTTCTCTCTTGCATTTACTTTAATTACTTGTCTAATTCTTGTTGGTGTGTGGGAAGCTCTAATCTGTGATCATACACAGATATATATATATTAACTTAGCACAGAATATTTTAAATCTCTATTCACCCCCCCTCTAGAGAATTCTAGTGAGGTTAACTGTGCACTTTCAGTTATACCTAGCATAAATATATAAGCATAGACCAAGAAGCAATGCTAGGATGATGAGTTTGAATGCAATGTTATTACATATGATTTAATGGAGATAATGTTGCATGTAATATGAGAAATTTTCAAATTAATTTTCTTTAGACCTAGAATGAAATGATTGAACTTTTGATTTGATCTTAATGATACAAGACGATTCTAAGGTCTAAATTACATGCAAACATTGGTGACACACATCACACACATAATATTTAAATTAATATATGAAATAATTATACTAAGGATAGCATGTGATGAAAAATCCATAAACACAGAAATTTCCAAATCAAGCAAACTAAGATAGCTTTTAAAATGGAGTTGAAATTGGGCAAGTTGACAACACCAAAAGAATTCAAATGAGCAAGCCTAGTTTGCCGTTGGATGGAGATTTTTTGTTCTCTTTCTGAAAATATATTAAACGCGAAAATCAGGCGAGCGGATCAAAAGATATGGATGTTTGAAGTTTTGATCGTAAATTCGTATTTTTGAAAGATTAAACATGCGTTTAGATGAATTTTTGTTTTCAATTTTTCTAGATAATGTTCTTCATTATAAGGGCTATCATATGCAGCAAATAACATAGAAAATAATCAAACTGTTGCGCATTTTAATTTTTAGTTTAAGCCCTTAAATAAACCATTTAAATCTAATCTTTAAAATAGTTTCACTAGTCTTGATAATAATTTCAATATTCAATTTCTAATGATAATTCAAGACAATTAAGGGTAAAGGATTTAAAAGGATATATATAACAATTAAAAAAATGATAGGTAGGTCTCTTTTAAAATCATATGACTCTATGTTCAATTTTAATTCAATTTGATTTGATAAACATTAGGCTTAATATGTGAAAGTCATATTTCATAAAATATAGAGGGACCATAAGCATTTTGGATTAATAAATACAAAAACAAACAAAAGAAAAAGAAATAAAGCACATCATGAAGTAGAGTATTGATATTTCATTTTTAATTATTTCTACTTCATGCAAACGAAAGATACTAAATGATAAGAGATTTAGGTATCCAAAGTTGACCATGTGTAATGGTTCCTTTGGGCACCCAAATATGGCATGATGGCTTTTGAGAAGATAATGATGAATGTGCCTTTTTAATTAATGTTGATATGTCATTTTTCTTTATGGGTCTCCATTCATACTTTGGTTGTTTATTACTTAAATCCATATAATGATTATGTGAATTGTTTGAAAAATAATTCATTGGAGGTTTATGTTTATTTAAATTATTTTTCAAAATAGCTTGATGTTGATAATCATAATGATTTTTATTATATGGATTGTTTAAAATTTTATAAGAGTGATTGTCTTTCCTTAGAAGTGATTGTTGAAAGAGTGGATTACAATATGTTTTAGAAGATTGATCATTATTTTGATGATTTTCATTTCCACTCTTTCTTATAGACATACTCTTATAATATAAAGGATAATATTTTATATTTTGATTTTCATGAAAAGGAGTTTTTAAGTTTGAGTCATGATTGAAAATATATTGAGACTTATAATAGTGACCCTTAAGAATTTTGTGAGGGTCATAATTCTTTTTGAAACTTAACTCCTTTTGAGTTGATGTATGAAAATGATCCTTTTTAGAAATGATTTTGTAAGTTAATTTATCCTTGTTATTCAAAATCTTATGATGAGATTCATTAGATGACATTTGAAATTTTTCAACAAAAGATTTTAATTGTATTAACTTACAAGATAAAACATCATTTTCAATTAACAATTTTTCATTATGCCTTTTAGAAATTAAGAGCCCTTTTTCAATTTCCTTGAATTTTTCTTTTAATAAATTGCAATTAAGACAAGGAATAGGAATTTCAACTAAAGAGCATGAAAGAGAATTTAACACATCAATATTTGATTCTACGTTATCGTTTGCTTTTAAAGATTTATTTTCTAAACGTAATTTGGAATTTGCAATTTTTAATTTTAAAATTTTACATTTAGCAATTTTAAGCATCCGAGATGTAGAAATAGAATTCGTTACAAAAAGAGAAGTTTTTGATTTTCTTACCTTGCAATTGTTTCCGTCTTCTCTTTTGCTTGATGTGTTGCCAACAAATGAGCCCAATATTGTGATGTTGTATTCTTCTTCCTCCAAGCATAAGTCCTCATCGATTTCTTCTCTTGGATCGATAAGAAATTCCTCGTCGATTTCTCTCTTAGATTTATCATCCTCCAAGAATGAGTCCTTGTCGATTTCTTCTCTTGGATCCATAAGGAATTCCTCTTGTTCATCATCTGTAGAAGGAAGACTATAAGTATTCTCAAGAAATTTCCAAACTTCATAAGCAGTAGGAAGTGTATAAATACGTTTGAAAATATTTTGATCTAATGCACAATATAGACTATTCATAGATTTGGCATTTAAAAACATTTCATTTTTGTTTAAAATACTTGGGGGCATTTTAATTGTAATATTCCATACTTCCATATCCAAAGATTTAAGAAATTTTTCCATTAGAAATTTCCACCCATTATAATTTTTCCCTTCAAATAAAGGTGGTGCTAAAGATTTTTCATTTATAAGAAAATTTCCCCTATTTGTAGAAGCGAGATCATGAGACGCCATTATTCCTGGTTTTTAAACCATTTGGAATAAACCTACCTCTGATACCACTTGTTGGATCTTACGACGCCCTTAGAGGGGGGGGGGGGGTGAATAAGGGAATAAAAAATCTTTTTATAATTCTATGGAAATTACTAAATTGTTTTATAATATGAGAAAGGCAAAATAACAATTTAGCTAATTTGTGAGAATATCATAATTTTCATCTTTAGAAATAAGTACTAAATTGTTTTATGATTAAGAGATTGAAAATAAACAATTTAGTCAAAGTGATTTGAATTTAAAGCTTTGTAACCAATATATTAAAGATAACGCCAAAGGAGAGAAATCAAGTAAACACAAATAGAGACATGATTGTATTTATATAAAAAGGTGTTTACAAAAATTGATTTCAATATCGCTAGAAATCGGAGGCGTACATATGTAAATAATTTTACCTTTTCTATGCCGACTCATATCCCCACGAACCGGTTGGCTTTAGCCTATCCTTCCCCGGATAAGGCCTCAAGACGCTCTAGCCAATCCTTCCCCGGATATGGCCTCGAGCAACCCCTAGATCTAATCACCTAGACCTAGTTGCCAACACAAGGCGAATTTCCCCCTAAGTCCTACCCAGACCTAGTCGCCAACACAAGGCGAATTAACTAAACGGTTACAAAGAAAGTATGGAATGAAAATAAAGATAACAATAGTAAAACTCCCTATATGAGATTTCTGAAGATGAGGATGAAGGATCGCTGTAGTATGAGCGAGGTAGAAGCGATCGTCCTTCGAATGTAGCGTGACGTAGTCCTCCTCCAGAATTCTCCTTAAGCTTTTCGTGGGAGATCCATCTTCGGCAGCATAACAACACTGGAGTTGTGGCACAGGCAACCTCTCTGGAATCTCTAACCAAAACGAGAGAGAGCCCACCATTTTATAGAACTTGGAGCTAGCGCCTGCGGTAGTGGCTAGCGTCGGCGGTAGCGTTCGTGTGGAGCGGTTGCGAAACCGTCGGCGGCGTGGCGTTGTGCACGAACTGGAGATAGCGCCTGGCGGTAGCGATAGCGCTGGCGGTAGCGGTAACGGTAGCGGTTACGAAACCGTCGCGTGCACAAACTCGAGATAACGCCTGGCGGTAGCGATAGCGCTGGCGGTAGTGCTGGCGGTAGCGGTAGCGCTAGTGATTGCGCTGGCGGTAGCGGTAGCGCTGGTGGTAGCGCTGCTCCTTTCAAATGATTGTTCCAAGCTGCTTTATACCTGTGGAGTATTGCACCTATAGTTCCTGCACACTATAAACACACGACAAGCAATATCAAATACAATATGAGATTTGTTCTTCTCAAACAAAGGGATGTGATACACATGTCCAACAGGCGTAACTCGGGGAGTATGCCAAAGTGTGCCTTGAGAGCACGAAGCGAATGGCTCTGGATGCCTCCGTTGGTGTTGTTTGCGGATATATATGTTTATATGTTGCTGACTCTTGCTTGCAGGGATAGAGTACTGCCGCCCCGAGAAAGGGGTGGGGTCGTTATATCTTGGTCAGCTAAAGCTGACCGGTTGCTTGTTTTCCCCCACTCTTTTGGTGGATTTGTTTGTACAGGTCCTGGGGAGATTAGCGGGAAATAGCGGGCTGAAGCCCCTGCTGCTGTGTTGTGCTGGCCCTTGAAGGCCAAAGCTTATGTTTACTATTTTTATGTGTGGCCGGCCTGCGTGCCGATGTTTGGAAGCCACCTTCATTATGTGAACAAACTTTGTAAAGAACTTGTTGCATTGCATTCCTAGTTGTTATTGTGTACAATGTATGAACTGGTTTTAATTGAAATTAAATGCTTCTGTTGTGTGACTCTGTATGCTGAGATGGTTATATTCTGAACTGTTTAATGCTAATTAAGTAATGTGCTCTTCTGTTCGTTTCATATGGCGTGGGCTCCCGGCCAGACCTACTGCTATATGCTATGTAACAGGGAGGGTGTTACAAGACTAATATCGACTTCTTGGGAATGCATATATCAAATAGCCAGTATCATCTCCAGCCACATATCACAACACAATTAGATCATTTTCCTGATGACGACTTAACAATCAACCAGGTTCAACAATTCTTGGGTATTGTGAATTATATGGCAGAGTTCATTCATGACTTGGTCAAGTTCAGGACACCTCTCACAAATCAGCTCAAAAAAGAAGCGCGGCCCTGGAATGGAGCATGCACTGATGCTGTTAAGAAATTGAAGTCTCTAACGAAGAATTTGCCACCGCTCCAAATCCCATCATCAGGCAAGCGGGTCCTTTAGATTGACGCCATCGATCGATTTTGGGGAGCTATATTACTTGAAGAAATAGACGGAAAGAGAAAACTATGCGGTTACAAGAGCGGAGCCTTCAAGAGCGGAGAACTTCACTACCACTCCACATACAAATAAATCCTAGCCGTGAAGAGAGGTATTGAGAAATTCCAATTCCATCTTATCGGGCAACATTTTCTAATAGAAATGGATATGTCAGCATTTCCAAAAATGCTACAATTCAAACAAAAGATGCCGCCCCAAGCCCAACTCTTATGATGGGCAAATTGGTTCTCTCAGTGGAAATTTGAAGCCCGAAATATCAAAGGAAAAACCAAATTTCTCCCAGAATTCTTATCATGAACCCAGAGGATGATATCAATGGTGTTCCCAGTCATCTACTGCTTCCAACCAGAGGATCTCCCGGCACACATCAAGGTTAAATTACTCTATCTGGTCCTCCAAAAGATATCTTTACCCTGTCTGCTTGCTTTTCAGAAAATCTATGTCCGACGATACAACTTAAACGAAGGTCCTCTTACCAGTTTTCCATTACATCCCGGTTTTCCCTTCCTAACCATCCTTTCTTGTAAGGAAGAATTCTACTATGATTTTCCTACGGAAGCCTACATGGTCCTCTGGTACTTCATGGAAACCCGCCCCTTTGGAGTTATCGCCCTAATCGACATGCAACCATGCAAGAAAAAGCACAAACAACTATTTAAATGGCTCAACTTATTTGGCGACACCAGTTTTTGGCGCGACAAATTAAGGACTGAAGGAAACAGTCTAGATGGAATTCGGGAACAAAAATATATTCTTATTCATTTTGAGGGCCAAAGATCTTTGAACATTACAGAAGGCGGTACCGACATTACAAGAGACTACTATTGTACATTCTGGCATGAACAAGAATACAACAGCCCAATTCCAACGATTGATCATAAAGCACTCCTCTGTACTATTAATGGCGTGCCCATCACAGATGTTCCATTGGACCTGCCTATAGCATACTAGTGAAATCCCGCGGTCCTTCCACTCTGGTATATTGAAGAAATCCAGCACTGCCACTTCCAATTACATCTGGAGATGCTAACCGCCGATCCAAACAATCGGGATCACCCAGACTACAGGCTCCACAAAAGGACTTGTCCACAACTTCCTTCTTCCCACAGCAGCGATGAAGATGACGTGGAGCCATCACCTTTTTTCACCAGGGGAAAGGATGAAAGCGTATTTGTTACTTCCAGTAATAATATGTGTGGTGTGTAATATGTTTGTCTTAAAGTGTGACGAAGGAATCTTATTCCGTACGATAAGATATATATATTATTTGTTGAGTGTCGTAGAAGTCAAGTAAGGCATCTTATCTTGTACGATAAGACATAAAGTTATTCTGGCATGTCGTAGAAGTCAAGAAAGGAATAACTTGCCGCGAAAGAAAGGAATCTTATCACTGCTGATAAGGTTGCGTGTGATGTAAGTTGTCCCCTCCGAGACTACTATAAATATGAGTCCGTTGTAATGGTTTAAGGCATCTCAGTCTTGGCCAGTATTTCTAAGTAATAATGTTTGAGTGTTCTGCTTGTGTTCTAATATCTTCTTGTGTTCTTGTGTTCTTATTCTCCTGTTCTTCCGCATATCTCGTATCCCTCCTGTGTAGTTGTACCTCTATCTGTGAGTTGCAATCTTGTCTAATCTGCATGACTCACCATCGAACGCACCATGTCTAACAAAGTATGATTCCTCCTCTCAGAAACACCATTATGTTGTGGCGTCCTAGGTGGAGTGAGTTGTGATACAATACCACACTCTTTCAGATGATCACGAAACTCGTGACTTAGGTATTCGCCACCTCGATCAAATCTGAGTGCCTTAATCCTTTTTACCAATTGGTTCTCTACTTCATTCCTAAACTCTTTGAACTTTTCAAAGGTTTCACATTTACACTTCATAAGAAATATATATTCGTATCTACTGAAATCATCAGTAAATGTAACGAAGTAGTAGTACCCACCTCTAGCCATAGAACTCATGGGTCTCCATACATCACTATGTATTACACCCAAGAGATCATCATCACTCTCAGTACAACTAGTGAAAGGGGCTTTTGTCAACTTGCCTAATAAATATGACTCACATCTCTCAAATGATTCATAATCAAATGAGTCCAATAGTCCATCTTTATAGAGCTTGGATATATGTTTCTCATTTATATGGCATAAACGATAATGCCAAAGATATGTAGGATTAAAGTCATTAAGTTTTATTCTTTTGGTATTTTATATATTATAGATTAGATGATTTATGTTCGAAACATACAAACCATTAAACATTTGAGCAACGCCATAACAAACATCATTCTTATAAATAGAACAACAATTATTCTTAATCACCAAAGAAAATCCATTCATGTCCAAACATGAAATAGAAATGATGTTTCTAGTTATAGCAGGAACAAAATAACAGTTATCAAGTTCAATAATAAGCCCAGTGGGCAAGGAAAGATTATACACTCATACAACAACGGCAACAACTCTTGCTCTATTTCCAACGTGCAGGTCTACCTCTCATTTACCCAACATTCTTCGTCTTCCCAGTTCCTGCACATTTGTACAAATATGAGAACCACATATGATATCCAATACTCAAGATGAAGGAGCAGACATATTTATTTCTACAACTAAAATACCTGAAGCGGCAGTCACACTTCCCTTCTTCAGATATTCAATGTAGAGAGGACAACTCCTCATCCAATGCCCTGCCTTACCACAATGGTGGCAATTTCCTTCCTTAGCTAATCCCTTTCTTTTTAGTGCTGAAGATTTGGGATCAAGGCTAGAATTTGGTCCCACCTTAGTCTTCCTGAATCCCTTGCCCTTGACCTTGCCCTTGCCCTTGCCCTTGCCTTTATGCACCATCAGTACATGGCTTATAGGCTTGGTATTCTTCATGTTGTTCTCGACGGTTCTTAACATGCCTAGGAGCTCAGGCAACGTCTTGTCAATCTCATTCATGTTGTAGTTCAAGACGATCTGCTCGTAACTGTCCGGCAATGATTGTAGGATCAGATCAGTAGCCAACTCTTGGCTTAAAGGAAACCCTAGTCTCTGAAGGTTCTCGATGTACCCAATCATCTTGAGTACATGAGTTCCCACTGGGTCTCAAGCTCCCATTTTGCATTGAAATAATACCTTAGAGATGTCAAATCTCTCTTGCCGAGCTTGCCCTTGAAATATTTTCTTCAGGTGCTCGATAATCTCAAAACCACACATAGTCTCATGTTGCTTCTAAAGCTCAGAGTTCATGGTAGCGAGCATGAGGCATTCGACATCTAAGGATTCATCTTGATACTTCTTATAAGCATCTTTGTCGGCTCGGGATGAATTCCCGGTCGGCACTTTGGGGGGATCCTCTTCCAAGACATGGAGCTTGCGCTCTTGCCTGAGAACAATTATCAAATTTCTGTACCAGTCTAGGAAGTTAGTCTCGTTGAGCTTGTCCTTCTCATGGATGGCTCTCAGGGACAAGGTGGAGTGAGATCCACTTGCCATGGAGGTTCTATAAGAATTATGCAAAATAAATTTTAGTAGTATATTTCAAAATACATTTTATTTAATAAGGACTTTAATTAAAAGCTCTCACTATTTTATTCAAATTGATAACCCTTAATATCAATTCAGAGAGTTTATGCGAGCTACTCTATAGTGGACAAGATTCGTATTTCACCGCCATCATAAGTCAGCTTTGGCTGATCACCCATACTGCGACTATTTAGGTAGGCAACTTTTGCCAATTGCATCACCATGCAACTTCGGTATGGTTGGTGAATAACTCTTTATTTGCATCCATCATATGGTGCATGCCAACCCTATGCCTATAGACATTCAACCTTTGAGACCACCTAGTTAAGTTGGACCCAATGTCGACAGTGGGATATCACAATTATTCGCTCGCACCCTTAACAAGATAGATTAATGCACCTTGCTTTGGCAAACCCACACTTCATCGACCGAGGCAGGAAGAGTGTCATCCATCGGAAGGCATCCGTATACTAAATATTGGATAAGGAATTTTATGGTAATCGATTAACATTTATTCATTGTGCAAATTCATAAAATAGAATTACAACATTCACAATCCAAATACATCCCAGATGTGCACAAAATAAAATCATCAAAACTTTGATAAAAAGAGCTAAATCTGAATATTTGGAACATTTCTAAATCTCCAGATTTACATACATTGGACACAGGAAAAATAACTCCACTTATGTGGTAGACAAGCTCGTCTCTCAATGTCAGATTCAAAATCTAAGACATTTGGTTTCACAAACCATTCCGAGGGACGGTTACTGCAAAGGAGAAACAATTTCTGAAACATGAAAATCACAACGCAATCACATGTGTTCCTGGAGGGGTTCCAAGGGGCCACGCACCTGGTGGGGTTCTCACTGACCGATCAATGAGAGGGGTCAAGGGGAAGCGCCCCTACGGGGTGCGGGGCAGAGCCCCGATCAGATTTTGAAAAACACCACAAGAAAACCATTCAAAAATACATCAAAATTGATGCACCAGGAAGAAATTTGGACATTTAGAACACTTCTAAATTTTCTGATTTACATGCACTGGATCGCGAACCTACCTCTGATACCACTATTGGGTTTTCTTTAAACAACAAATCAAATGCGCGCAGTGGAATAAATAAATAAGAATAACCCAAAAGAGTTTCGGACCTTGCGATTTCGTGGTACAAGAAATAAATAAAGCAACACATTGCAATAGCGGAATAAATAAACAAGAACAACCCAAAAGAGTTTTGGACCTTGCGATTTCATGGTACAAGAAATAAATAAAGCAACACATTGCAATATACCTAAGAGGGATTGAGTTAGTACTCAACCAAGGTACTCCAAAATCAAATCCAGAAACGAGTGGCTGAGTTCAAAGCACAGAAAGTATATCCTCGCCTCTGCAGCAGTCCACACGAGCGATGGAGAACCGCAAGTTTCTTGTCCAACAAGAAATGGGTCGGAGAAGGAATGCCCTCGCATCTCCCATGGATTTGGAGATCCGTACAAGGGAGAGGCTGTCGCAACCCGCGCTTTCTCAATATATAAAAATATTATCAGAGTAGGAGAAAACACGCGTCATGATGCCACGCCGTGCAGGGGACAACTACAGACGCTCAGGCAGTTCTAACTTCAAACCTTTTTTTATAAAGGACATAAACTTTATGTTTAAACATAATTTAAGTTTGAAGGTTTCAAGCACTGTGTCCCTCAAATTAGTGGATCATCTAGTCCACCACCAAGAAAGTATAATTATATGCAGCGGAAAATACATATTTTACTTTACGTCGTCCTACATGAACATGAGAACCCAACTAGCAACCCAATGATATGCACTTTCTAGATTTAGTATAGATATAAATGGAACTTTTACACGTTTCAAAATAGAGTGATATTAGTTCGAAAAGATGTAATGTATGAGCAAATATGCAGCTTTACTTAAATAAAAGTATATAATATGCAACCTAGCAAAAATCCTTCCCAAAGAACATTTGCACTAACAACAAATTAACAATAGTAGCATAAATGATAATTGCAGTCTAACACAACAGAAGGTCATACTGTGGGCGTCAACAACTGACACGAACCCATAGTAATGACCAGAGTCAGAAGAATTCAAAAAAATACTTCTCAAAAGAGGGAAAGAAAAACAGCTAAAAGGCTGCAAGGTCCTGCCTTGCTCTGATCAACCGCTATAGGTCCAAACCTGAGACATTCAAAGGAAATGAATACCTCAGCATAAAGGCAATTCAACAAAAGTGAAAATAGGAGAACTTAGTAAGCTCAAATAGGGTTACCAACCCAACAGAAGGAAGATAACTGCGAAACAACAACAAATAAGTAAAGAAATCTTAGTAACCATATATGAAAAAACATTCATGAAATGCAGTCAGAGCTATATAATATCATCCAAGTAGGAAGAAGGGTGACAGATTGGCTCAAGAAGTGAATCATTAACCCAGCCAAATGACGGTACTGAGGCGGTGGCTATCTTTCTTACACAAACCATCAGACCCAATCATCTAGGGAACAAAAGCACTATGGCGGTGGTTTTGCCCACACAACCAATAGTCTATACGTCCAAGGAAGAAAATAGGCATTGTGGTGGTGGCCACTTATCCAACACAACCAACAGTCCAAAAATAACCAACTGGGTGTAGTGATTCACACACATGTTGACCAAACCTGGCACCCCAGAAAAGTCCATAACATTTCCAAGTACAACCCTTACGACAACTGTCGCGATGAATTCTAACTCATACTTGACTACAAAACTGATCACTCGACGAATTTCGTCGAAATTACTCGATGAAAACACCGCTTATTCGACAAATTCTGATCAGTCGATGAATTCTATAACACTCGACGTTATCTCTGAGTCTCGGCAAATTCGTTGAAATCATTCGACGAATCCAGGATCACTTGACGACATTTTAAGTCTCGGTGGTTTAGTCTCAGCGGTTTTCTAAGGTCTCGGCGAATTACTCTAAGGAAAGCCATTCGATGAATCCCTAACTTAACGGTAAAGTGAATTTTTTCTTGATTACTCGACGAATCACTAAGCGAATCACTCGACGAATCATCAAAACAACAGTCGACGAAATCCCATCACTCAATGAATGTCGACGATACTCGACGAATCACCTAACTACTCGACGAATTCTGATATAAACAACCAAAATTTCAGAGAAAAACAAAGAGGATCAACAATAGAAAGTTTGCTTATCTAAAAATAACAGGAAGGAAAATAAAAATAAAAAATAAAAATTTGAAGGAAGCATGACAAGGGGGAATTGTCCACCATTTGCCTCAAACCTCTTCGAAACTGGCCTTTCGAACCCTCCACGACCAAGATCGGCCAAAAGAAAGCTCCTACGAAGAATTTCTGAAGGACTAGAAAGGAAAACAAGGCTTAAGACCAAACACTCCAACACCAAAACCTCACAAAATCAAAAATACTCATCGCACAAATGAAGATCTCAACGAGAGCTTTTCGAATCTATGCCCAGACAAGGATTTCATGCACTAGATCGCTCGCGGCGCCTGACGGAAGCTCCACGGAAGACGTGACTTCTTGCGGCTGGTTTGGGTTTGACAGAAGCAAGAAAAAGAAGAAATAATAACCTAACTTTTTGTCAAAGGTCCTTTTATACTAGGATTTAAAAGGCTTTTATTTTAATATAAATTTAGAATGATTTTAGCCCTAAACTTTCGATTTGGACAAGACTAACTTGAATTTTCATGAAAATCACACCGAAGGCAAATACCGGTCCTCCAAAACCAACAACGAAGTCGAAATCAGTGTTCGACGAGCCGATTATGAGGTATAATTTAATTTTCATAATTTACAACAACGAAACTTGACAATTTCGCTTAAATCTATTATTTTAAATTCACTAATCTCTGAAATTTCCTACACTTTGGCAAAACACCGCTAACTTCACACTAACGTAATGCCCTTACGTCATTATTACGCAGGAATATTATTTAATTAAATTATTGGATATTCAGGGGCGTTACAACCACCCCCTAAAAAGAAGTTTCGTCCCGAAACTTGAAACGCAATGAAACTTAAGAGATAAACGAACAAAACAACAATCTCATCAGATAGAAAATAACTTACCGCAGAACTAGGAGAAAAGAAGAGTATGAGCTTTCCTCATAACAGATTCCAGTTCCCAAGTCGCGCTCTCGACATCTTGGTTTTGCCAAAGGACTTTGACCATATGAATCGTCTTCTTCCACAACACACGATCCTGAGTCTCTAGAATACGAATAGGCTCTTTGACATAAGATAGATTAGGTTGCAACTGGGGCACCGAGTCAAGGACATGATGATCACTAAGCACACACTTTCTCAACTGGCTCACATGAAAAACATCATGAACACCTGGGAAAGAAGCAGACAAATCCAGCCTATAAGCTGACGCTCCGATGCACTCAACAACCTGTAAGGGTCCCACATATCGGGGATCCAACTCGTGGTTCCTTCCAAATCTCTTTACACCTGGCATCGGAGAAACCTTCAGAAAAACCATGTCCCCAACTGCGAACTCTAGGTCAACCCTTCGCTGATTCGCATATTTTTCGTAACGCTCTTGTGCCACACGAAGCTTCGCATGTATACGCATTACAAAAATACTCATTTCTTCCAAGGCTTCTGGACTCAACAACGGTCTCTCACCAACCTCGGCCCAAAACAAGGGTGTTCGACAACGCCTCCCATATAAAGCCTCAAAGCGGTCCATCTGTAATCTCTCTTGATAACAATTATTATACGCAAGCTCCATAAGTCTAAGACGCTGGTCCCATACTCCACCATGGTCTAGGATATAACATCTAATCATATCCTCCTCAATTTGGTTAACTCTCTCTGTTTGAACATTGGTTTGCAGATGATAAGTGGTAGAATATCTGAGGTTAGTGCCCAAAGCTCTCTGCAAGCTCTGCCAAAAAATGAGACATATACCTGGAATCCCGATCTGTCACAATACTCAAGGGGACACCGTGCAACCTGATGACCTCATCTAAATAATGCTCTGCTATTTTCTCCATCGAATAGCCAATCTTGAACGTTACGAAATGAGCGCACTTCGTTAATATATCCACAATAACCAATACAAAATCATGCCCTCGGGGAGATCTCGACAAACCGGTAATGAAGTCCATAGAAATACTCTCCCACTTCCAATTTGGAAGATCCAAGGGGTTCAACTTATCTCCAGGTCTCTTGTGATCCACTTTGACACGCTGATAGGTATAACATTCAGATACAAACTTAGCAATGTCATTCTTCATTCCTGACCACCAAACAATCTGTTTCAAATCTCGATACATCTTTGTAGAACCAGGGTGGTAAGCAACAGTAGATCCATGCGCTTCCCTACAAATCCTTGCCCGAATATCCCCAATATCAGGAATGCAATATCAACCTTGGAACTTCAAGGTGTCAGTCTCATCAATTGAGAATTCCGGCATTTTTTTTTCAGTTCTACCTCGGAGGTGCTGCAAGTCTAGATCTTCTTTCTAATGCAACCTCGTGAGGGTAATCCAAGAAGGCTCTCCAGCTTCCAAGCTACAAGGCACATTACTACATATAGCTGAGATATCCATCAGTAAAAACTCTTCCACCAAAGACTACACAGAAAGGTTGAAGACTTGCATGGTCTTTCTACTCAGGGCATTAGCCACCACGTTATCTTTGCACGGATGATAAAGAATACCGACTTCATAATCCGTGACATACTCTAACCATCTACGCTGGCGCAAATTCAACTCCTTCTGAGTGAAGATGTACTTTAAACTCTTATGGTCTATATAAATCTTGCACAACGTGCCATACAATAAATGTCTCCAAAGTTTCAAAGCATAAATTACTGCCGTAAATTCCAAATCATGCGTTGGATAATTCCTTTCATGAATCTTCAGTTGTCTTGACCCAAACACAATTACCTTTCCATTTTGCATCAAAACACACCCAAGCCCGATATGCGATGCGTCCACATAAACAGCATACTCCATTCCCTTGGTAGGCAAAGCCAAAACAGGAGCAGTGCACAACCTCCTTTTCAATTCCTGGAAGGCTTCTTCGCACTTATCGCCCCATACAAATGCTGCATTCTTCTGTGTAAGCTTAGTTAGTGGCGCAGACAACACAGAAAATCCTTCTACAAATCTCCAATAATATCCTGCCAACCCTAAGAAGCTCCTTATCTCCTTAGGCATAGTAGGTCTTTTCCAATCCATGACTGCAATTATCTTTTTTGGGTCCACAGAAATTCTGTCTTTACCCACTATATGACCCAAGAAGGATACTTGAGAGATCCAAAACTCACACTTACTTAGCTTCACATACAACTTATGCTATCTCAGAGTAGATAGAACCAAACGCAAGTGCTGAGAATGCTCCTCAGCACTCCGGGAATACACCAGAATGTCATCAATGAAAACGACCACAAAGCGATTTAAGAAATCCTTGAATACTCTATTCATCATATCCATGAAGGCATGTGGTGAATTTATCAACCCAAAAGACATCACTAAGAACTCAAAATGCCCATGCCGAGAATGGAAAGCATTCCGCGGAACATCTGACTCACGGATCCGCAATTGATGCTAGCTAAATGAAGATCAATCTTCGAAAACACCGAACTACCATGCAACTGCTCAAACAAATCATCGATTCGCGATAACGAATATCTGTTCTTGCTAGTTACCTTATTCAACTCTCTGTAGTCTACGAACAATATCACAGAACCATCCTTCTTCTTCACAAATAGAACTGGAGCACCCCACAACGAAGAACTTGGCCTAATAAATCCACACTGCAACAATTCATCTAGCTGGGTACACAACTCTTCCAGCTAGCGTAGGGCCATATGGTATGGTGCCTTGGCAATAGGATGAGTACCCGACTCAAGGTCAATAACAAACTCTACATCTCTCTCAGGCGGAAGACCAGGGAGACTAACTGGGAAAACATCAGGGAACTCTCGCACCAATGGAATATCCTCGACACACGGCAAACTACTAACAGTTTCTAACATAGAAACAAGCTAAGCAAAACAACCAGAATCTAAAAGTTTCCGAGCACATACCGCAAAAATAATCGGGGAATCCTGGCGCGGAAAGCCATACACACTCATGGGTTGATCGTTGTCCATCGTGAAGTCCAAACACTTTACCTTGCATTGGATAACAGCTTCATATCTGGACAACTAGTCCATGCCCAAAATCACATTGAAATCTTCCAGGTCTAGCGCCTTTAGATGAACAAAAGCTAAGAAATCACCTAAGAGGATATGACATCTCTGGATACCCTAGCTCTACACCACTGAGTCGCCAGAGGGAAACTTAACACGAAACAGATTGCCAATTTGATCGAGGGTCAGACGATGGCGCTCTACAAAATTCCTAGCCATGAACTAGTGGGTCGCACCAGAATCGAAAAGGACGCGCGCCCAACGATTCTTTACCTTAAATTCTCCTATAAAATCAGATATGTAACTAGTCGAACACAAATTGAAAACTAAAGTTGAAGGCTAAGAGTTAGATTAGGGTCTAACCTGAAATCACCTAGGTGGAAGTCTGCGCTTCTTCCCTGGTCACCACATTTAACTTGCCCCTTCCTTTATCTAACTGCTGCACCTGCAGTGGCGACAAAGCCTGAAGTGGCACTGGCTGCAAAGGAGTCTGGGATTGCGGGCATTTATGCTTAATATGCCCCTTCTGGACACATTGGAAATAGACCATGTCCTTCGACCAACAATGGGAAACATCATGCCCCTTCTGGTTACAAGAAGTACAGGCCAGATCTCCTCTGGGAGCGCTCTGAATTGCTAGCGCTTGCTACTGCTTCTTAGCCCCCAATCTCTTGAAACATTTTTCGTAAGGATGGCCAGTGCAACCAGAGAAACTACAAACATCGCTACCTCTCTTCTTCGGAGCAAGGCCAGATACTTTGGGTCTTCCAGCATCTTCGACCTTTCTCTTTTCCTTCCTCATCATTTCACCTTTGCTCTTGGAATTGTCGATAGCCTTGACTTTCAATGCAGCTTCTACCACTTCAGCATAGCTTTCTGACCTGTACGCACTAGTCAACTGCTGAACGTCGCTATGAAGTCCTCCCAGAAACCACTTCACCCTTCCTGCCTTAGAGACTACTATGTTTGGAGAAAATCTGCTCAACTTACTAAATTCAATTTCATACTCACTAACTGTGAGTTGCCTCTGCTTCAGGTGCAGAAAATTGTTCATCAGACAGTCTTGCTCGATCGACGGCAGGAACTTCTTCAGTAACATCGCCTTGAATGAATCCCACGAACACCCGCCCGCGGGGCCCTCTTTCTCCGTAATCCACCAGCTCTTAACAAGATCTGGAGTCAATCACGGCTTCACTTTGCACACCCGAAGACTCACCCTCAGATTGGGGAGTCTACCTTATCACAATATGCTTTAGTGTCATATTCTAAGAACACAAACAAACCTCTCGTCAAAACTTAGCTAAAAGCTAGGATTACTTAACTCAGGATAACTAAAAATGTGAAGACGCTCTTATTACTACCTTGTTCTGGGATTTTCAATAATGATGCTATGCCCTAACTTGGGATGTGAAAGTGCACAGTTAACCTCACTAGAATTCTCTAGAGGGGGGGGGGGGGTGAATAGAGATTTAAAATATTTTGTGCAAATATATATATTTATATATGGTGATCACAGATTAAAGCTTCCCACACACCAACAAGAATTAAACAAGTAAAGAAAATAAATACAAGAAAAGAAATCACAGCACAACACAAGGAAATATAGTGGTTCCCCAAACTTTGGGTAGTCCACTCTTCTACCCCCTTGGTAGGAAATTCACTATCTTGCACTGAGTCTTTTGTAAGGAGACTCTTAGAACCACCCTGAGTCTTTTGATAAGGAGACTCTTAGAACCAACGTAGTCTTTTGAAAAGGAGACTCTTAGAACCAGTACAACTGAATTTTTTTGAAGAGAGATTCTAAAAACTCTTTTACAATATTTGAAAGTGAAAATAAGATAAAGAAGAAGGAGAGATAATAAAAAGACAAGAAAGAATCTTCTTCCTAGCAAGAAGATTGGAAGCACAAGAAGTAGTGAATAAAATCTCTCTTCTATAGTGAGAAGGAGATTGTAGCCCTTTTCTCTCTTTTGTAAGAGCTATCAGAGTATGCAGCAGAGTGGCTTCAGAAGCAGGAGAAGATGGAAGCTTGATCTTTGCTGCAGCACTATCTCTCAATTTTCTCTTTTCACTTGGGAGCTCTTCCTCTTTTTCAAATGTAAAAATGGTGAATGACTTCTTCTTTTGCTCTCTGCCGACCACCTTGTTATTTATAGTTCTGTTCATTAAAATAACACTAAAGGAGAGTAATCAATTAACAGGCAGAGTATTAGAAAGAAGGAGAAATTTCCATAATAATTATATCCATAGAAGGAAAGTATTTATTCTGATTTCAAATAGTGTCCATAATGGATTTAATCAAATTAGCCAAGAATTCATTAGAGGAAAAGAATAATTCAGAACGGCTATAAAGAATAATTTGATTCCATATAAATCAGATCTAAGAAAGAAGGAAAGAGATCTGGCGATTTTTGAATTGATCATAGAAATCGACGTGCGTCGATTACTATTCGACGTAGGCGTCGAATTTGTCCTGGCAGAACGTTGAGAGGAGAATAAGGAAGGTGCGTCGACTAGGGTGCGTCGACTTCTCAAGATGCGTCGACTATAAGTCAGAGCAACGTCGACATAGGATACGTCGAATTCTTCTTAAAGGTACTTCGACTCATTCTGAAAGGAACGTCGATACAACTTCAACGTTGCGTCGAATACTATTCGACGCATATTTACTTACCTTGATTTTCCTTTCTTGGAATTCATATTTAACTCATTTTCAGGGGTTAAGAGAAATCATTTTCCCAACAATCTCCCCCTATTTGTCTTAACCCTATTTAGAGGGAAATGGTACTAGCATTCAATCAACTCAGCAAGGCAATTATATAGAACAGAAGTATGCCAAACAATCAGAAGAGAAATTAGAATAAGAAAGCATATGACGAGCATTTGTCTTTCACAAGAATTAAATCAGAAACTTCTTTTTGTACATGAAGTTGACAAAAGCAGAATAAAGTTTCCTAGATAAATTTTCAATAGCATCAAAAATGTAGCCCCTGGCTCTATATGGTCGTTCCTGGACATTCCTGATGATTGTATGCAGTTTTTCGAGTTTATCACCATCAGGGATAGTGTCATTTATGGAGTAGCCTTTGCTGATGATGATTGCTGCCTTTTCATCAATCATCTCAATTGTAATGTTTTGAATTTTCTTTTCAGTAGACTTGATCTCAGGTGGTCCCTTGCTATCAACCTTGGGCCTATATTTTGTTTTCTTTTCTGATTGCTGCTTCTCAGGAATCTCAGCCATTTTTCCTTTCCCTTTCCAGGGTGAGGCATGCCACTTGTCTAATTTTACAGGTCGGTTGGGCTTCTTGTAGGGAATGTAAGTATCTTCTGTACATCCTACACCCTTCTTGTGCTTTTGACCTTTTTCTAGAATGATCCCTGCCTGAGGGTTTTTATTTTGATAGGCTTCAGTATCAAACAACTTCTTTGGAATTCTGATAGAAGGTTCAGCAAGAATTTGTTCCTTAGTCATTCCCTTGTTGATCTTTTCCATCCAGGCATTCCTTTTATCTTCCACTTCTTTCCTAGTTGCTTCATATTCATACAGTTCTCTTTCTCTTATCTCTTCATGCCTCTTTTCTATGTCAGGGTCATGGTACTCCTTCACAGGGCTGTTAGGAGTGATAATAGGCATCTTTTCAAATCTTTTTATTTCCTCACATGCTTTTCTATACTTCTTTTCTTTTGCATACTCTTTCCTTTCTTCTTTGGAGAAGTTTTGCCAGTAGGGAATGACTTCTCTTTTCCTTTTCATCTGTCCTTCTGGACTTTGCCTAGGTAGGATCTATTTAGTGAGTTTTGCTATTGGAGGAGGTAGAGGTAGCAGTGGAGGTAGAGAAGAAGGTTGAGGTGGAGGTAGAGGTAGCAGAGGAGAAGGAGTTTTCTCTTTAGGTGGAGAAGGGATTTGTTCAAGAGGGGGCTGAATTTCTGAAGGGATGTCCTCAAGTAGAGGTGTCTTCAGTTTAATGTAACTGGCAGAGAAGCCAGGAGAGTGATGCTGAATTTCTTCCTCACATGGGATTGCTTCAATCCACACTTGTCCTCTCCAGTCATCAGAGTAGGCTGCTTCTTCCTCCCCCTGGACTTCTGTGTTCTTTACCACAGCAATCTCCCCCTGGCTATGTGGGGCATCTATTCTGAATGCTGAATCCACAGCATGCTCTCCTTCAGTATGGTAGGAGGAGGTCTCTTCAAAGTTTTTGTTGAAGGTGTAGTTAGAGTGATTGGAGAAGATTGGAGCCTATTGTAAGAAGAGAAGTTGGAGTAATACTTTAGAGATAATAATATTTAGAGTTGAGGAGGAAATTAATCCTGAGCTTTTAAGAGAGATAGATAACCTGACAAGGGGGGTTTCTGGAGCAACTCTCCCCCTGGTTTATATCCTGCATAAAGGATTTAAACCTTTCTGGCGACAGAGGCCGTTCTTGAATGAGATCATTAAGCTCAGGAAGAGAAGAAGAGAGGGTTGCCAGTTTGGCTGCACAGGTGTTGATCATGGCAGCACATTCGTTGACGAAGTGATTCAGGCGATTCTGGAAATCATTTACTAGGTGTTCGAGAGCATCGTTCATCATTTTGATGAGGGCCGATTGATCAGGAGTTGGTGCCATTGTTGCAGAGAGAGAGAGAGAGAGAGAGAGAGAGAGAGAGAGAGAGAGAGAGAGAGGTAGAAGACGAAGTTTTGGCGGGTTTTAGGAGAGTATATGTTATGAAATAAGAGGTATTATTTAAAGGAGGTGAAACATCGAGAAAGGAAACAGAAATCAAGGTATATCAGGTAATCCAATCGTCAAAAGAGGAAGTAAGGATTTGATTCTAATTGTAGCCAGATGTCGACGTTACGTCGAATTGATGTCGACATACGCGGCGATATAAAGTCGACGCTCCGTGGAGATTTGTCCACTTAGTGTTCTGTCGACGTGTTCATAGCCCTGCGTCGATATCAATTCGACGGAGCGTCGATAAGTTATCGATGTATCTTTGCTGGTGCGTCGATATGTATTCGACGCATCTTCAAATACTTTCTTAGATTTCCTGATTTCTTTTAGATTTCCCAACAATGGTGGTTACAGACTACCATCAAGCATTCCTAAGGTGTTGATGAAATAATTATGCTTAGTTTCATCTAAGGTTTTTGTGAAGATGTCTGCTCTTTGATTGTCTGTGGGAATATATTCTAAGGTTATCTTACCCTTCTCAACATTGTCTCTAAGGAAGTGATGTCTGATCTCTATATGTTTGGTCTTATTATGAAGGACTGGGTTGGATGCAATGGATATAGCACTAGAGCTATCACAATAGATCTTAGAGTTATGTATTTCCAATTTGTAGTCAAGAAGCTGATTTTGCATCCACAAGATTTGTGAACAACAGCTCCCAGCAGCTATGTATTCAGCTTCAGCTGTTGAGGTTGAGACTGAGGTTTGTTTCTTACTAAACCATGATATCAATCTGTCACCTAGGAATTGGCAAGTGCCAGATGTGCTTTTTCTATCAACCCTACATCCAGCATAATCTGCATCTGAGAAACCTATTAATTCAAAGTTGGTTTCTGCTGAGTACCATAGACCTAGGTCAGGGGTTCCCTTTAGGTATCTAAGAATCCTTTTTACAGAGGTGAGATGGGGATTCCTTTGGATCAACCTGAAATCTAGCACATATGCAAGTGGCAAACATGATGTCAGGTCTGCTAGCTGTTAGATATAGAAGGGATCCTATGATGGCCCTATAAGTCTTTTGATCTACTGATTTTCCTTTATCATCTTTTTCTATAATGGCATTGGTTGCCATGGGTGTTTTCATGGTAGATGCTGATTCCATACCAAACTTTTTAATTAGCTCTTTAGTATATTTGAATTGTGAGATGAAGATTCCCTCACTACTTTGTTTTACTTGTAATCCTAAGAAATATGAGAGTTCTCCCATACTACTCATTTCAAATTTAGATTGCATTAGATTAGCAAATCTTTTACACAGTTTAGGATGAGTTGAGCTAAAGATGATGTCATCTACATATATTTGAACAAGGAGGAGTTGGTTTTTATGGGTTCTAGTAAAGAGTGTCTTGTCCACTTTTCCTCTTTCAAAGGAATTTTCTAAAAGGAAATTAGAGAGAGTTTCATACCAAGCTCTAGGTGCTTGCTTAAGACCATATAGTGCTTTGTTAAGTCTATAAACAAAGTTAGGAGAAGAAGGATTAACAAAACCTGGTGGTTGCTCCACATATACCTCTTCTTGAAGGTCACCATTCAAAAAAGCACTCTTGACATCCATTTGGTAGACTTTCATCTTCATGAAGGCTGCATAGGCAAGAAAGAGCCTGATTGCCTCCAATCTGGCTACTGGAGCAAAGGTCTGGTTGTAGTCTATCACTTCTTCTTGTCTATATCCTTGTGCTACAAGTCTTGCCTTGTTCCTGACAATTACTCCAGTGGAATCTAGTTTGTTCCTGTATACCCATTTTGTACCAATCACAGGGTAGTTTCTTGGTCTTTCAACTAGGTTCCACACTTTGTTTCTCTCAAATTGGCCTAGTTCTTCTTGCATGGCCATAATCCAGTGAGGATCACAATTTGCTTCCTCAAACTTCTTTGGTTCAACTTGTGATAGGAAGCATTGGAGCATCATCCCATTGGAGACCTGGTGTCTTGTTCTTACTCCTGTATTGGGGTCTCCAATTACTTGAGTTTGTGGATGATCTTTCAACTTGACACTTGTCCTGCCTGGACTTGTCAGATGTTCTTCTTCTTCCTCATTGGTGATAGGATCATTGTCCACCTGGCCTTCCTGAACCATGTTCTCTTGTGGGAGTTGGTTTTGAATGCTCTTTTCTGAATCTTCTTCATGTTCTTGTTCAGATTCCTCACTTGATTCATCTATCTGGTTTTCTTTTCCATTATCTGTGTTCTCTAGAACCAGTTGTTCAAGCTGTGTTTCTATGCTGCTGCTTTCCTGTGGAAAAGAGCTGGTGGGAGTTCCCTCCCCCTTAAACAACATGATAGTTTCATCAAATATAATGTGCATAGACTCTTCAATTTTAAGAGTTCTCTTATTATAGCACCTATAAGCTTTACTAGATGCTGAGTATCCCAGAAATATTCCATCATCAAATTTCTTGTCAAACTTGGCAAGATGGTCTTTTCCATTATTTAAGATAAAACAAGCACATCCAAAGATCTTAAAATATTTAACAATGGGTGTTTTTCCTTTCAGGAGCTCATATGGAGTTTTTGATTTAGTTTTGTGTATTAGGCTTCTATTTAGAACATAGTTGGCAGTGTTGACTGCTTCAGCCCAGAAAGTTTTTGTTAAACTTGATTCTACAAGTAAGGTCCTTCCTGATTCTATTAAAGTTCTATTCTTTCTTTCAGCAACTCCATTTTGCTGAGGGGTTCTAGGAGCTGAAAAGCTTTGTTTGATACCTATATCTTCACAGAAACTACTCATGAACTGATTTTCAAATTCAGTCCCATGATCACTTCTGATTATGGAAACCTGACTATTGAGTTCAGATTGAATTTGTTTTATGAATCTTGAGAGAGTCTTGTGGGTTTCAGACTTAGCCCTTAGAAAGAATACCCAGCTGAATCTAGAATAGTCATCCACAATGACTAGGGTGTAGGATTTTCCACCTAAGCTCTGAGTGGATATGGGACCAAAGAGATCCATGTGTAGTAAGTAAAGGACCCTGGGAGAGTCATCCTTACCAATTGGTTTGAAGGATGATTTGGTTTGTTTTCCTAGTTGGCAAGGTCTGCATGGAGAATCCTTAGAGTACCTACCCTTTGGTAAGCCTCTAACTAGGTTATTCTTTGCTAGTTTACTAATGGTTTTGTAGTTTAGATGACCTAGTCTCCTATGCCATAAGTCACTTTTATCAATAATATTGTTGAATAAATAGACTTCTGTGGGTGAGGAGCTAAAGTCCACTACATATACTTTTCCTTTTCTAATTCCATTGAGTATTGTGGCACCAGTCTTGATATCAATGATATGGCAGAGTAGTGTGGTGAATTTTACCTCATACTTACCATTTTCACATATCTGACTAATACTTATCAGATTGTGCTTCAGTCCTTTAAGTTCTGCCACATTTTTGAAGGTGACTTTCCCTTCTTTAAAGTCTCCAAAGCCCCTGGTTTGGCCACAGCTAGAGTCTCCAAAGGTCACTGATGGTCCAAGTCTATCCTCAAAGTTGATCAATAAATTTTTGCATCCTGTCATGTGCATGGAGCATCCACTGTCCAAGTACCACACCAGCCTGGAGATGTGATACATCTGCACATAAAGTTTTACACATTAGTTTGAACCCTGCTGAGCTGGGGTCCCTTCCTCCCATCAGTGAAAGAATTAATGAAAGAATAAGTAGGTTTTTCTGAATATCCTTCCTACTTTAGGGGTATTGGTTTATCATACCAATTTTCTTTGGTGATGTTACAGAAATAGTGGTCATAGTAAAAAGAAATGGATTGAGAGACCTGTTTGGAAGAGGAGAAATTTCTGTCTGATTGGTTGCGTCGATATGGATTCGACGTAGGTTCATGGTTGCATCGATATGAAATCGACGCTTCCTTCTCCATTCCGCGTTTATTATCAGTCAAAGCATGAGAGAGGTTGCGTCGAGTAGGAGTCGATGCACTTTGGTGCAAGCGTCGATTAGAAATCGGCGTGCGTTGATAAGAATTCGACGCATGTTTGACTCTTTTCTGAGGATATTTTCCTAGGATTCCTTCATATGTAATGGGATTAGTTTTATTAAAGACAGTGGTTGTTTCTGGATTTTCCTGTGATCTTTCTCCTGTCAAATGACCTTCCCTAGTGAAGTGAATGGAATGTCTCCAAACAGATTTTCTAGGTGATTGAGTTTTTGGTTCTAAGTTAGTATTATCTCCTAGTT
Source organism: Dactylorhiza incarnata (assembly GCA_033032865.1). Taxonomy (NCBI): domain Eukaryota; kingdom Viridiplantae; phylum Streptophyta; class Magnoliopsida; order Asparagales; family Orchidaceae; genus Dactylorhiza; species Dactylorhiza incarnata. Next base: position 24,141,886 of record JAWHQI010000010.1, on the reverse strand, counting down.
GTCTAAGTCTTTCAGTAAGATTTCTAGAGATGTTTTTGAGCTTCTGACTTCTCCCATTTAGAGAATCCTCAAAGACCTTTGCCTTTGCTAGCTCATTTTTCAATGTTAAATTTTCTGTATAGATTTTGTCTAATTCCTTTAGGCTAAGCTCATAGTTATTATACTGTGTATTTACTTGTTTGAGATTGTTTAATTCATTTCTTAGTTCTTTAATTTCTTTTTCAGATTTGATTAGATTTACACAGAGTTCTTTGAAATTGTTTTTGAAATTAGTGGAAGAGAAATCTATATCATCAAGTATATTTACCATAGATGTATCATTAGTCTTCTCAGTGGCCATCAAACAGGTTTCCACCAGCTTGGCCTCTTCTTGATCATTGTCAGATGAGGTGCTTTCTTCAGATTCTGAATCACTCCATGATTGAGCAATGAGACCTTTCTCTTTCTTCTTTTTCTTCTGTAGATCTGTTCTTTTCAGATCTTTCTTTTTGCTGATCTCCTTAGGAAATTCAGGTGCAATATGTCCAGGTTTCCTGCAAGAGTAACATATAATCTCTTTAGTATGTGTTTTATTATACCTGGTTTTTGAGTCTCTTCCTCTGGATCCTTCTGTTTTGATCCACTTCTTGAACCTTCTGGCCAGTAGGCTGATCAGCTCCTCATCACTTGTAGAGGGTTCACCTTCAACAGCCTTCAATGCAATACTCTTTTCTTTTGAGAGTGAAGGAGCCTTTTCTTTCTCTTCTTTCTCAGCTCTTGTCTTCAACAGATGTTCATAAGATTTTAACTTGCCCAACAGGACATCTGTTGAAATTTCTCTTTGACTTCTGGAGTCTCTAATTGGCCAGATTCTTGAATCCCAAGAGCTAGGGAAGCAAGTTAGCAGTTTGTCATTTATCTCAGTGAGAGATATGTCCTTTTCAAGTGTTCTCAACTCATTCACTATGAGGCTGAATCTGGCATACATGTCAGCAACACTTTCACCTTCTTTCTTCTGAAAGTTTTCATATTGAGAGATGAGTAGTGCCTTTCTATCCTTTTTCTCATCAGCACTTCCCTCTACCATTTTGGTGAGAGCTTCCCATACTTCCTTAGCTGACTCACAATCAGCAATCTTTTGGAAGATTTCATCTGAGAGGGTTGAGACTAGGATATTCATAGCCTTGGCATCATATCCTCGTGCTTTCTTTTCTTCCTCTGTCCACTCAGCTTTTGGAGCAAGTGTTTCAGTCACTTTTCCACTTGAGTCCTTTCTGAATGGCATGGGGGACCTGTCAAGATAACATTAAGCAATTCATCATCAATAGAGTTTAAATAAATTCTAATTCTTGTTTTCCAAAGTGCAAACTTTTCAAGGTTGCAAATTGGTGGTCTGGTGGAAGCATAATCTTTGATTTGTGTCATGTGAAAATTAATATTTTTCAGAAATATATATATATATATATATATATATATATAAGAGGTAGGATCTTTTTGATCAAGGAGTTAACATTTTTAGATCAACCTATCTCTGATACCAATTGAAAGTGCACAGTTAACCTCACTAGAATTCTCTAGAGGGGGGGTGAATAGAGATTCAAAATATTTTGTGCAAATATACATATTTATATGTGTTGATCACAGATTAAGGCTTCCCACACACCAACAAGAATTAAACAAGTAAAGAAAATAAATACAAGAAAAGAAATCACAGCACAACACAAGGAAATATAGTGGTTCCCCAAACTTTGGGTAGTCCACTCTTCTACCCCCTTGGTATGAAATTCACTATCTTGCACTGAGTCTTTTGATAAGGAGACTCTTAGAACCACCCTGAGTCTTTTGATAAGGAGACTCTTAGAACCAACTGAGTCTTTTGAAAAGGAGACTCTTAGAACCAGTACAACTGAATTTTTTTGAAGAGAGATTCTAAAAACTCTTTTACAATATTTGGAAGTGAAAATAAGATAAAGAAGAAAGAGAGATAATAAAAAGACAAGAAAGAATCTTCTTCCTAGCAAGAAGATTGGAAGCACAAGAAGTAGTGAATAAAATCTCTCTTCTATAGTGAGAAGGAGATTGTAGCCCTTTTCTCTCTTTTGTGAGAGCTATCAGAGTATGCAGCAGAGTGGCTTCAGAAGCAGGAGAAGATGGAAGCTTGATCTTTGCTGCAACACTATCTCTCAATTTTCTCTTTTCACTTGGGAGCTTTTCCTCTTTTTCAAATGTAAAAATGGTGGATGACTTCTTCTTTTGCTCTCTGCCGACCACCTTGTTATTTATAGTTCTGTTCATTAAAATAACACTATAGGAGAGTAATCAATTAGCAGGCAGAGTATTAGAAAGAAGGAGAAATTTCCATAACAATTATATCCATAGAAGGAAAGTATTTATTCTGCTTTCAAATAATGTCCATAATGGATTTAATCAAATTAGCCAAGAATTCATTAGAGGAAAAGAATAATTCAGAACGGCTATAAAGAATAATTTGATTCCATATAAATCAGATCTAAGAAAGAAGGAAAGAGATCTGGCGATTTTTGAATTGATCATAGAAATCGACGTGCGTCGATTACTATTCGACATAGGCGTCGAATTCGTCCTGGCAGAACGTTGAGAGGAGAATAAGGAAGGTGCGTCGACTAGGGTGCGCCGACTTCTCAAGATGCGTCGACTAGAAGTCAGAGCAACGTCGACATAGGATACGTCGAATTCTTCTTAAAGGTACTTCGACTCATTCTGAAAGGAATGTCGATACAACTTCGACGTTGCGTCGAATACTATTCGACGCATATTTACTTACCTTGATTTTCCTTTCTTGGAATTCATATTTAACTCATTTTCCCAACAGGATGATATACTATCATCCTTTGACTCTTGTGCATATCATATATTTGCATGAATGTTTAAATTCCCTTTTTAAATCATGTGTGTATGAGTGTCATCATGTATACCTTTAACTTGGTACTTGTGCTAATGCTATGTTATGATGTGCATGCTGTGCTATGCATTCTAATGAAAGCCTTAATGCATATTATGAGCGTTGTACACATAAAATATTATGCATCCCATACTACATAATATCACATGTAATGAAATTAGCGTCTAGTAACATCCATGGGATAATGTTAAGCCGCCCAAACAACTTAACAGTCACATGTTGTCACACCTATGAGGATTTATATACAGACACATATTTATGCATCTCATACTACATAATATACCCCGTATACTTCTTATCATGCTATGACTGTAGTGTTCATGCTTCAGCCAAGACATACGGATGACACTTTGGTGTGTGTATGCAATGAAACAGATTCTTAATATAGATGGCTGTTTGACTAACCATCCAACAACCGATCTAAACCTCCCTCTGATACCAACTGTCATAACCCGCATTTTCTCAATATATAAAAGTACTATCAGAGTAGGAGAAAACATGCGTCATGATGCCACGCCGTGTAGGGGACAACTGCAGACGCTCAGGCAGTTCTAACTTCACATCTTTCTTTATAAAAGACATAAACTTTATGTTTAAAACATAATTTAAGTTTGAAGGTTTCAAACATCGTGTCCCTCGAATTAGTGGATCATCTAGTCCACCACCAAGAATGTATAATTATATGCAGCAGAAAATACATATTTTACTTTAAGTCGTCCTACATGAACATGAGAACCCAACTAACAACCCAATGATACGCACTTTCTAGATTTAGTATAGATATAAATAGAACTTTTACACATTTCGAAATAGAGTGATATTATTTTTAAAAGATGTAATGTATAAGCAAATATGCAGCTTTACTTAAAAAAAGTATCTACTATGCAACCTAGCAAAAATCCTTCCCAAAGAGCATTTGCACTAACATCAAATTAATAGTAGTAGCATAAATGACAATTACAGTCTAACACAGCATAAGGTCATACTGTGGGCGTCAACAACTGACATGAACCCATAGTAATGACCAGAGTCAGAAGAATTCAACAAAATACCTCTCAAAAGAGGGAAAGAAAAATAGCTAAAAGGCTGCAAGGTCCTGCCTTGCTCTGATCAATCAACCGCTACTGGTCCAAACCTGAGGTATTCAAATGAAAAAAATAGCTTAGCACAAAGACAATTCAACAAAAGTGAAAATAGGAGAACTTAGTAAGCTAAAATAGAGTTACCAACCCAACAGAAGGAAGATATCTGCGAAACAACAATAAATAAGTAAAGAAATCTTAGTATCCAAACAGGGAAAAACATGCATGAAATGCAGCCAGAGCTATATAATATCATCTAAGTAGGAAGAAGAGTGACGGATTGGCTCAAGCAGTGAATCATTAACCCAGCCAAAAGACGTTCCATAGGTGGTGACTATCTTTCTAACACAAACCATCATACCCAAACATCCAGGGAACAAAAGCACTATGGAGGTGGTTTTGCCCACACAACCAATAGTCTGCACGTCCAAGGAAGAAAACAGGCACTGTGGTGGTGGCCACTTGTCCAACCCAACCAACAGTCCTGTACAACCCTGTATTCGCCGAGTAGGTTCTTGAGCCAAGAGGCATTTCAGAGTATCATTTCTCTGCGAGGTACCCCAGTTAGGGGGCTCGCCGAGACCAGCAGGGTGCTCGCCGAGACCCGCGAGGTACCCCAGTTAGGGGGCTCGCCGAGACCAGCAGGGTGCTCGCCGAGACCCGCGAGGTACCCCAGTTAGGGGGCTCGCGGAGACCAGCAGGGTGCTCGCCGAGACCCGCGAGGTACCCCAGTTAGGGGGCTCGCCGAGACCAGCAGGGTGCTCGCTGAGACCCGCGAGGTACCCCAGCTAGAGGGCTCGCCGAGACCAGCAGGGTGCTTGCCGAGACCCGCGAGGTACCCCAGTTAGGGGGCTCGTGGAGACCAGCAGGGTGCTCGCCGAGACCCGCGAGGTACCCCAGTTAGGGGGCTCGCCGAGACCAGCAGGGTGCTCGCCGAGACCCGCGAGGTACCCCAGTTAGGGGGCTCGCCGAGACCAGCAGGGTGCTCGCCGAGACCCGCGAGGTACCCCAGTTAGGGGCTCGCCGAGACCAACATGGTGCTCGCCGAGACCCGCAAGGTACCCCCTCTCGCCCAGTTCCGGGGGGAGGGGTCGGTCTGCGTTTAGCGTTCCAGAACAGCGTGATTTGGCTATCTGCAGCCCAATCCGAGGGTATTTTGGTAATTCTGCGGGCCAGTTTTTGGCTATTTGCAGCCCAAATCCAGAAATCCTATAAATAGGACCAAGGGGCACCATTTGGAGGCAAGCTTATCCTAGGCTAGCTCTCTCTCCCTCTCCCTCCCCAGGTCTCTCTCTAGTGGGGTGAGGAGAGCCTCCAGTGGTGCCCAAGCCCGGCATTGGCTTGGGAGGGGAAGCGCTCTAAAGATCTTCCGGGTATGTGGTGGGACCTCCTCGCCGAGCCCTTGGTCCTGTTCATAGTTCCAACACCTTCAACCTAGAGCTCTCCCTTGGGGGGAGTAAGAGTTGGCCACCCCTCAGCTTGCTGGGGGCCCCGAACTCCACATAGACCGAGATATCGGTTTCAACATTTTGGTGCGGTGAGCGTGGAGTGTGACCAACTCAAGAAAGTCTCAAGCTGAGCTCCATGGCTGGAGGTGGAGGATCCGACCCAGGCCACTCGCATCCCCCGGCGGCTGGGGTGACGTTGGAGATGTTTGAAAATCTCAAGCGGGAGGTCACGCAGACCTTGCAGGTAGCCTTCGCCGCGATAAGTGAAGGCAGGAGAGAAAGTGGTCCGGAGGCCTCACCTCAGCAGGTTGGCGAGAACACCCTCGGCCAGCCATCCGGGAAGGAGGTGCCGGAAGGGGGCGAGTGGGGAGGTCCTCGACCCCCACTCGCCGAGACCCAAGTGGGAGAGTGGGGAGGTCCTTGACCCCCACTCGCCGAGACCCAAGTGGGCGAGTAGGGAGGTCCTTGATCCCCACTCGCCGAGGCACAAGGGGGCGAGCGGGGAGGCGCCATGCCCCCACTCGCCCAGCCCCAAAGGGGGGCAAGCATGAGAAGTCCTTTTTGTGAGCAGATCCTCTCAGCCCTGGTTCCAGAGGGGTTCAGGGGGGGCGGAGACGTCCCACTACTCCGGCAGGAATGATCCAGTCCTACACCTGCAGTGGTTTGAGGACATGGTCTCCATCGTGCCCATGACGGATGCTTTCAAGTGCCGACTCTTCGCAACAACTCTGAAGGAGAAGGCAAGGGATTGTTTCCACCAACTCCCTGCGGGATCCATCTATGACTTTGAAGACTTGCGTCGAGTTTTCCTGCTACGCTTCTCGACATCAAGGAAGAGGAAGAAACATGCCGAAGCACTTTTCCAAATCAAGCAAGAGCCAGGGGAGTCGCTGGCTCACTATCTGGAGCGGTTCAGGGAGGAGGTTCTCCTCGTCCAAGAAGTGCCCGGGTACACCCTCAAGCTCGCCTTCACGGTGGGGCTGCGGGAGGGCTTCTTCAAGATGGACCTCAAGAGAAGAGCTCCTTTGTCCTTTGAGGAGTTGATGGAAAGGTTGGCAGAAGAAGTTGAAAGTGAGGAGGCCAACACGGAGTTCATAAGAAGGCTGGCCAAGCTGAGTGAGCCAGAGGCAAGGCAGCATGGGAGGAAGGTAGAGGCTCCTAAGAGGAAGTTCGACCAAGAGGAGGACGGCTTTCAGGAAGAGGGGGCCGACCTCCCGAGGTGGAGGCAGTGGCAGAAAACACCCCCTCCAGCGCCCCAGCAAACCATGTCAATCGGCCAAAGAAGAAGAAGGAACCGCGCGGGAGGAAGAGGGGGCATCCGAGTGGAGTTACCTTACTGTGACTTCCACGAGGAGGAGGGTCACGCGACATCTGCCTGCCCCGAGTTCTTGGAGTTAAGGGAGGCGAGGTGTCCGAAGCCGCAGTGTCAACAACCAGAAGAGGTCGAGGAGGACCATGCTTGGGAGTAGAAGCCCGAGTCCCGGTCTCCGTGCTTAGTTTTTTCTTTGAGTCCATGTAGTAGGATGGAGTGTTTTCATATTTAGTTTTTCCTGCATGTAACCAATGACTAATGTAATAAAAGTTCTTTCCAAAATACTTTTCCCCTTGGATGGTTCCGCTGACCGGGCTCTCACTAGCCGACAGGACAGGTTGACCTCCCAGGGAGGGTAAATGATGTTCCCCTTGGATGGTTCCGCTGACCGGGCTCTCGCTAGCCGGCAGGACAGGTTGACCTCCCAGGGAGGGTAAGTGATGTTCCCCTCGGATGGTTCCGCTGACCGGGCTCTCACTAGCCGGCAGGCCAGGTTGACCTCCCAGGGAGGGTAAGAGATGTTCCCCTCGGATGGTTCCGCTGACCGGGCTCTCACTAGCCGACAGGACAGGTTGACCTCCCAGGGAGGGTAAGTGATGTCCCCCTCGGATGGTTCCGCTGACCGGGCTCTCGCTAGCCGGCAGGACAGGTTGACCTCCCAGGGAGGGTAAGTGATGTCCCCCTCGGATGGTTCCGCTGACCGGGCTCTCGCTAGCCGGCAGGACAGGTTGACCTCCCAGGGAGGGTAAGTGATGTTCCCCTCGGATGGTTCCGCTGACCGGGCTATCACTAGCTGGCAGGCCAGGTTGACCTCCCAGGGAGGGTAAGAGATGTTCCCCTCGGATGGTTCCGCTGACCGGGCTCTCACTAGCCGGCAGGCCAGGTTGACCTCCCAGGGAGGGTAAGAGATGTTCCCCTCGGATGGTTCCGCTGACCGGGCTCTCACTAGCCGGCAGGACAGGTTGACCTCCCAGGGAGGGTAAGCGATGTTCCCCTCGGATGGTTCCGCTGACCAGGCTCTCACTAGCCAGCAGGACAGGTTGACCTCCCAGGGAGGGTAAGCGATGTTCCCCTCGGATGGTTCCGCTGACCGGGCTCTCCCTAGACGGCAGGACAGGTTGACCTCCCAGGGAGGTAAGTGTTGTTACCCCTCGGATGGTTCCGCTGACCGGACACTCACTAGCCGGCAGGTGCAAGTTGACCTCCCAGGGAGGCAATGACCTTTTCCCCCGAGATGGTCTCGCTAGCCGGCAGGGTTGGAGGAACTCTCGGGGAGGCTATATGTTTTTTTCGAGATAGCACTGTTAGCCGGATTCCCAGCGACACTTGTCGAATATGCAGGGTTGGACGTTTCTTTCTGAGCGTATACCTCGCTCGAAAAGAGCGGGGATTGTGTACAACCCTGTATTCGCCGAGTAGGTTCTTGAGCCAAGAGGCATTTCAGAGTATCATTTCTCCGCGAGGTACCCCAGTTAGGGGGCTCGCCGAGACCAGCAGGGTGCTCGCCGAGACCCGCGAGGTACCCCAGTTAGGGGGCTTGCCGAGACCAGCAGGGTGCTCGTCGAGAGCCGCGAGGTACCCCAGTTAGGGGGCTCGCCGAGACCAGCAGGGTGCTCGCCGAGACCCGCGAGGTGCCCCAGTTAGGTGGCTCGCGGAGACCAGCAGGGTGCTCGCCGAGACCCGCGAGGTACCCCAGTTAAGGGGCTCGCTGAGACCAGCAGGGTGCTCGCCGAGACCCGCGAGGTACCCCAGTTAGGGGGCTCGCCGAGACCAGCAGGGTGCTCGCCGAGACCCGCGAGGTACCCCAGTTAGGGGGCTCGCCGAGACCAGCAGGGTGCTCGCCGAGACCCACGAGGTACCCCAGTTAGGGGGCTCGCCGAGACCAGCAGGGTGCTCGCCGAGACCCGCGAGGTACCCCAGTTAGGGGGCTCGCCGAGACCAGCAGGGTGCTCGCCGAGACCCGTGAGGTACCCCAGTTAGGGGGCTCGCCGAGACCAGCAGGGTGCTCGCCGAGACCCGCGAGGTACCCCAGTTATGGGGCTCGCCGAGACCAGTAGGGTGCTCGCCGAGACCCGCGAGGTACCCCCTCTCGCCCAGTTCCGGGGGGAGGGGTCGGTCTGCATTTAGCGTTCCAGAACAGCGGGATTTGGCTATCTGCAGCCCAATCTGAGGGTATTTTGGTAATTCCGCGCGCCAGTTTTTGGCTATTTGCAGCCCAAATCCAGAAATCCTATAAATAGGACCAAGGGGGCACCATTTGGAGGCAAGCTTATCCTAGGCTAGCTCTCTCTCCCTCTCCCTCCCCAGGTCTCTCTCTAGTGGGGTGAGGAGAGCCTCCAGTGGTGCCCAAGCCCGACATTGGCTTGGGAGGGGAAGCGCTCTAAAGATCTTCCGGGTATGTGGTGGGACCTCCTCGCCGAGCCCTTGGTCCTGTTCATAGTTCCAACACCTTCAACCTAGAGCTCTCCCTTGGGGGGAGTAAGATTTGGCCACCCCTCAGCTTGCTGGGTGCCCCGAACTCCACAGAGACCGAGATATCGGTTTCAACAAGTCCAAAAATAATCAAATGCGTGTAGTGATTCACAAACATCTTGACCAAACCTGGCACCACAGAAAAATTCATAATATTTCCAAGTACAGCCCTTACGACAACTGTCTCGATGAATTCTATCTCATACTCGACGACAACACTGATCACTGGACGAAAACACCTCTTATTCGACGAATTCCCATCACTCAACGAATTCTTTATCACTCGACGAAATCTCTGAGTCTCGGCATATTCGTCGAAATTATTCGACGAATCCAGGATCACTCGACGACATTTCTAAGTCTCGGCGGTTTAGTCTCAGCGGTTAAGTCTCGACGATTCTTTAAGTTCTCGACGAATTACTCTAAGGAAAGCCATTCGACGAATCCCTAACTTAACGGCAAAGTGAATTTTTTCTTGATTACTCGATGAATCACTCGGTGATCACTAAGCGAATCACTCGACGAATCGTCGAAACAACACTCGACGAAATCCCATCACTCGACGAATGTCGACGATACTCGACGAATCACCTAACTACTCGACGAATTCTGATATAAACAACCAAAATTTCAGAGAAAAATAAATGGGATCAACACCAGAAAATTTGCTTATCTAAAAATAAAAGGAAGGAAAATAAAAATAAAAATTTGAAGGAAGCATGGCAAGGGGTAATAGTCCACCACTATCCTCAAACCTTTTCGAAGCCGGCCTCTCGAACCCTACACGTCCAAGATCGGCCAAAAGAAAGCTCATACGAAGAATTTCTGAATGATTAGAAAGGAAAATAAGGCTTAAGCCCAAACACTCCAACACCAAAACTCACGAAATCGAAAATACTCACCGCACAAACGAAGATCTCTGCGAGAGCTTTCCGAATCTATGCCTAGACAAGGATTTCTTGCACTAGATCGCTCGCGGCGGCCGACGGAAGCTCCACGGAAGACTTCTTGCGGCTGGTTTGGGTTCAGCGAAAGCGAGAAGAAGAAGAAATAATAACCTAATTTTTTGTCAAAGGTCCTTTTATACTAGGATTTAAAAGGCTTTTATTTTAATATAAATTTATAATGATTTTAGCCCTAAACTTATGATTTGGACAAAACTAACTCGGATTTTTATGAAAATCGCACCGAAGGAAAATACCGGTCCTCCGAAACCAAAGACGAAGTCAAAATCAGAGTTCGACGAGCCGATTACGAGTAATAATTTAATTTTCATAATTTACAACAATGAAACTTGACAATTTCGCTTAAATTAATTATTTTAAATTCAATAATTTCTGAAATTTCCTACACTTTGGCAAAACACCGCGAACTTCACGCTAACGTATCGCCCTTACATCATTATTACGGTGGAATATTATTTAAATTAAATTATCGGAAATTCAGGGGCATTACAGAAGCGGCGACGACCGACGGGATCTCGCAAAAATCTTGCGGAATAGTTCCGTCTCAATCTCTAAAAGATCAGTCACACAGGAAAACCTATTCGCTTCCCTATTTATACTCATGGGCATAAAATTAGATATCCGCAGGCCCGACTCAAAAATAGGATTATATAATTAGTATCATCGTGATCACTAAATATTGTACCGGCGATCTTGACGGTATCATCGTGAAAACTTATATCGTCGAGACGATCTCGACAATATCATTGTGACAATCTATATCGTTGAGACGATCTCGACGATATTGTCGTGACAACTAAAATATTGTCGTGACAATCACGACGATATCTCACAACACTTCATCGATACATGAAAGGTTGACAGTCGACCTTATCGTCGTGACCGCTCGATGATGGAGCAATCGGTGGAGCCAATGTTGATGATGATCCCAAACCGCCCTTATTTAAAGACTCACGACGCAACACCAAAGCTTCGCGGCGTAACCATGACACTCGCCGCAACTTCCGTCCCTACAATCTTCGCCCACGGCCGCATTCCTCTTCTTCATAATTTAATACGCGTCGTGGCGTGTTACACATTTTATTTAATAGTTATTTCATGTAAAAAACTATTTTAATTTCATGCATATCCTTATTTTTATTTATAACGGTCCGGATGAGACCGTCGTGACGTGTGGTTGGTGTTTGTTGTAACAAACTATAAATATCCTTCTTAATTGAATAATAGACAGATTTTTGTGAGCAAAAAAAACAAAGAAGGAAATCTCCTCCTTTCTCCCCTAGGGTTCGGCCAAGGCTAGTTTCCCCTCCCCTTCCTCCTGCCATGAGACTCTGCAGGTCGCCGCCCCCTCCAGCCCGCCGCTGTCAAGGCCGCCCCTCCCTTGTGAATCCCTCCTCGGTGTGACTCCGGTGGAACGCATCTCCGTCACCGTCCGTAATCTGTAGAAATCCGAGGTGGGTGTTCTCCTCCGCTTCATCTCCTCCGGATGGGAAACGAATTTCTGTACTTCCCATGTGCCGAGGTGGGTGTTTCTCTCGTCGGATCTCAAAATTGGTGGAAGAATTTAGTGTAATTCTTGGATAACATTGGATCTTCGCCGCTTGTCCAAAATTTGTTTGCTTTGTTATCTCATATCAATTTAGTGGTCTTGGAGATCCGGTATTGTCAACGCCACATTTTTGTTGGGATTAAAATTGGACTAACTTGTAGATCGCCATAGTTTTAATTCGGAGAAAATCACCTTGTTAGCGCATGCGGTTGAAATTACGAAATATTGCTTGGTTAATTAATTTTCTTATTATTATTGCAAATCGAACGGATCGGGTGGATCCCTTTCGCTTGATTCGGACATTGGCATCTACCATTGTACGATCTATAGAGGTGAACGACCCTTCATTTTTCGTTGGCAAGTGTTTCTTTCTTGTCAAATTTGTTCTTGTGGTTTTAAAGTTCTAATTTGCGTGCGTGTAGATGGTAGCCTACATCAATTAGGTACCAGAGGTAGGTTGGCCAATTTCCTAACTTGGCCACGGTCCGCTCGTGTCTCTAGGTCTCACGTGTGCACCAAAATCTATTTTCTACAATTTTTTTTCTTTCTAAGTGCACGCCGTATGCCCACTAGATCCGGTCAAGAATACCACGCTTCGTCCTCATCAAGTATGGCCGACGAACGACAAACACCTCCAAACCCCACTGCTGTTGATGTCCTTTGGGATGAAATGAATCAACAAATGGGAGAGCTGCGGGACTTGTTGACCCAGCTATTGGCCAATCAAACCCCTTCCCCGCCCAGGGGAAATCGACAACCAAACCGTGTGCCCACTCCACCTAGAGGTCAAAGGCCATCCAATTGTCCCCCACACCACGAGGAGGACATCCACGAGGACCTACCTCAGCGTGATCGACCCCCACCATGTCACCCGTAATGAGAAGTCGATCTCACCCGCACCATAAAAATTAATGCCCCCACCTACGACGGCATAGGAGAACCCCAAATTTTCCTGAATTGGGGTTTAGATATGGAGTGCTATTTCAAATGACATCACTTGACAGACCCATAGAAGGTCCAGGTCGCTAGGATGAAACTAACAAGAAGGGACAAAACATTTTGGCTAAATGAAGAGCGTCGCTTTGGAACCCAGGATGGTGTTCCCCGGGTTGGTTGGAATGTCATGAAGAATCTATTGAATAACCAATACGTTCCCTCCTATCACCGCAGGCAAATGTTCGATGAGCTAGCCTCACTTCGCCAGAGCGAGAGGTCCGTAGCCGATTACATGGGCAATCTGAAGGACAAGATGGTCCGATGTGAGGTCTAGGAGATGCCTGAGGTCACCTTATCTAGGTTTCGTAAGGGTATTAGTTCCGATATCTAGAGGAAGCTTTTGTGTTGCAGTCACACGGAACTAAACACTACATTCAACGCCACCCTTGATATTGAGAAGCACCTGACCTCCAAGTCCAAGGCCAAGCACATCTCCTATAAGGGCAAGGCCGGGCCACTACCTCCACCTCAACCTATAAGGATAAGGGTAAATTCAAGACCAAGGACTCATCTAACATTGTCATCACTGCTAGAGACGCTAGAAACCCGTCCGGGGAGCCCATTCCCGTAGGAAAATTTAGTAAAGAAAGGGCCACGTGTTATCAATGCGGAGTAACTGGCCACTACGCCGTTGAGTGCCCAACCAAAACCCGGACTTTAGTGTTGGAGCCTATGTTCCGCATCTTTTGGTTTGAGAATAGCAAACACAATATTGTATTTGATCTTGTATTTTGTGTATTTATAGTATGCATGTTGTACAGGAACTATAGCTACACATCCCTATGAATAGTATACTTAATGGAGATGACTCTCTGGAAAGAGAGCTAACGCCCGCGTTAGTTTACTAACGCCTTGCGTTAGTAGTTAACGCCCCGCGTTAACTTCCGTTGAGAAGGAATCCGTAGAGAAGAAATGCCATCGAGAACGAATCCGTTGAGAAGCCAGAGACAATGCCAGGTGTTAGGTCTTAATGCTGGGCTCTAGCCGTTCGACGAAACTGCGTTCGACAAAAATGCCGTTCGACAAAATGAGAAGGCCGCTCGACAAAACTGCGTTCGACGAAAACCGTTCGACGAATTTTGAAGGGGAATGAAACTCAACGCCAGCGTTGACTCTTAATGCCCGCGTTGAATCAAACTACCACTATCTTGACGGTTGCGCGATTTCATCCACGACAGTGCACGTTCACTAACGCCGGTGTTAACCCTTAACGCCACACGTTAGCTCCCGTGGATATTTAAAGTACAACCCCTCTCATTAATTTTGAGATTATTCCAGAATTCTGATACTTTGGAGAGAGGTTCGTGTACAACAATTAAGAGATCTCCCTTGGGCTATCATGAAGATCTAAAGAGGATTTTGAAGTAGAAGGTCAACAACGTATATCCCATACGAAGGACGATCGTTTCAAGAACGCCAACATCTACATCGACTTCGTCTCACCTTCAGAATTTATTGGGGAGTTTCTCTTTACTTATCTTGTAATCTTTTATTTTTTCCTTTTGTATTTTGTGTGGAGAAATCGTTCGGTGAGAACATCGGATTCCGGGAAGGATTCCGTGGGTAAATTCGCCTTGTGTTGGCGACAGGTCCTTGTGCGGCTTAGGGGGTAATTCACCGCCTTGTGCGTGGGGACTAGGTCGAGGGTAGATCTAGGGGTCGGCTAGAGGCCTTATCTGGGGATAGATAGGCTATAGCCAACCGGTCCTTGGGAGAAGGACCGGTGAAACAACAAAAAATGTTTTTACATATTCTCGCCTTGATTTCTAGCGTTATAGAAATCAAACATTTGTGTATTCAATTTATTATGAAATAAAATCATGTCTTTCAATGTTCTATTCAATTGATTTTATTTCCTCTTCAAGAATGTTTTAATTTATATTTTCATCAAAGTATTAAAATTAACATTTGTGTAATTATCTTTGAAATACAATAATCGTTTTCATTATCTCTGATTTTCTGGAATTGTATTTCATTTAAGATTTCATAAGTAAAATCACTGTGGCAATCTTTTTGTTCTAAGGAATATTTTCTGGAGAGCTAACGCCCAGCGTTAACACTTAACGCCATGCGTTAGCAATAGTTAACAAAATTTTTTGTTTCTCTTGTTTAAAAAGGAATCTTCAATATAATCTTTTCTGAGATATCAAATTATATTTTCTTATAAAATATTCCTAAACTTTGGTCACAAACTCTGATAAATTTAATTAAGATTTAAATTCCATAAGACCCTTATTCACCCCCCTCTAAGGGCGACGTAAGATCCAACACGTGGTATCAGAGCGTAGGTTATTCCAATATGGCTTCACAACCGGGAATAATGGCACTTCATGATCTCGCATCTTCTAGAGGGGATAATTTTTATGAAAATGAAAAATCATTATGTCCACCATTATTTATGGGTGAAAATTATAATGGGTGGAAAACACTTATGGAAAAAT
The DNA here is from genome assembly GCA_033032865.1 of Dactylorhiza incarnata. Classification (NCBI taxonomy): domain Eukaryota; kingdom Viridiplantae; phylum Streptophyta; class Magnoliopsida; order Asparagales; family Orchidaceae; genus Dactylorhiza; species Dactylorhiza incarnata. The sequence goes on along the minus strand of JAWHQI010000010.1, from coordinate 24,126,701 downwards.
TTCTTAAAACTTTGGATATTGAAGTTTGGAATATTACAATTAAAATTCCCCCAAGTATTTTAAATAAAAATGAAATGTTTTTAAATGTCAAATCTATGAATAGTCTATATTGTGCTCTAGATCAAAATATTTTCAAACTTATTTATATGCTTCCTACTGCTTTTGAAGTTTGGAAATTTCTTGAGAATACTTATAGTCTTCCTTCCACAGATGATGAACAAGAGGAATTCCTTATGGATCCAAGAGAAGAAATCAACGAGGACTTATTCTTGGAGGAAGATCAATTTAAGAGAGAAACAATATTGAACTCAATCGATGGCAAAACATCAAGCAAAAGAGAAGACAGAAACTATAGCAAGATAAGAAAATCTAAATCTTCTCTTTTAGTAACTAATTCTATTTCTACATTTCGTGTGCTTAAATTTGCTAAACGTAAAATTTCAAAGTTGAAACATGCTAATTCCAAATTACGTTTAGAAAATAAAACTTTAAAAGCCAACGCTAAAGTAGAATATTATATTGATGTTTCAAATTCTCTTTCATGCTCTTTAATTAAAATTCCTACTCCTTATTTAGAATGCAATCAATTAAAAGAAAAATTCAAGGATATTGAAAAAGGACTCTTAGTTTCTAAAGAACATAATGAAAAATTGATAAGTGAAAATGATGCTTTAACTTGTAAGTTAAGGCAATTAAAATCTTTTGTTGAAAAAGTTCTAATTTCTAGTAATGTCATTCATCATAAGATTTTGAATAACAAAGATAAATTAGTTTACAAAATAATTTCTAAAAAGGACCATTTTCATACATCAAATCAAAAGGAATTTTGTTTCAAAATGAATTATGACCCTCACAATATTCTTAAGAGTCACTATTATAAGTCTCAATATATTTTCAATCATGACTCAAATTAAATACTCATATTCATGAAAATCAAACTATAAAATATTATCCTTCATATTATAAGAGTATGTCTATAAGAAAGAGTGGAAATGGAAATCATCAAAACACGAATCAATCATTTAAAACATATTGCAACTTACTCTTTCAACATTCAATTCTAAAGAAAGACAATCACTCTTATAAACTTTCAAAGAGTCCATATAATAAAACTAATTATGATTAACATCAAGCTATTTTGAAAAATAATTTGAATAAACATGAATCCCCAATGAATTATTTTTCAAACAACTATCATCATATAAAGATGTCACATAATCATTTTATGGATTTAAGTGATAAACAACCAAAGTATGAATGGAGGCCCAAAATTAAAAATGAAACACTAACTCCACTTGTAAAGGCCCATTCATCACTATCTCTCCAAAAGCCAACACGATGTATTTGGGTACCCAAAGGAACCATCACACTTGGTCCCCTTTGGATACCTAAATCTCTCATTCACTAGGAATCATTGTATTGCATGAAGTAGAAATAAATTAAAAATGAAATATCATTACTCTACATCATGATATGCTTAATTGCTTTTTCTTTTGTTTATTTTTTTATTTTTGAGCCAACTTGTTTATGATCACTTTATGTATCATGAGATATGACTTTCATTTTAAGCCTAATGTTTAACAAATCAAATTGAATTAAATTGAACATAAAGTCATAATTTTTTTTAGTGATCTATCTTTTCCTTTTTCTATGTTTTATCCTATTTAAATCCAGTGCCTATAAATATCATATATTATCATTATAAATTGAATGCTAAATTTGCTAAATGATATTATAAAGACTAATTAAATTACTTTCAAAATTGGATTTAAATGGACTTTTAGGGGTCTTAGGCTAAAATATTAAATTCACAACTTATTGCATATTTGTCTATTTTTCGTTGCTGCATATAATAGCCCATATATTGAAAATCATAATCGAGAAACATCGGAATCAAATAATATAAAAAACAATGTGATTTAAATCAAATATTGTAACTCTGTTGCTAACGCCAGGCCTTATCACTAACGCTGGCGGTAGCATATTTTCCTAAAAATTCTGATTTCTCTAATAATTATTTTTTCTGAAAAATTATTTTACTATCATTATTTTCAAATACCGTGTATTTGTTTTGTCTAATTTCTACAAATTAAAATCAAAAAGAAAATTTACAAAAATGATGAATATGATTTCACAATCACCACTATGATCTATTAATATCCTATGCTAAAATTCACTATAATCATATATCATAATTCATGATCTATCAAGAACTATCTTAAATCAACTGTTTCTATCAACCTTAGGAATTATGAAATATATGATTGCAATTGGTATTATAGTTTCATATCTTGTTTTGTGTGTGTGATGTGCATCTCTATTGTTTGCATGTATCTCATTATCTTTAGACCTATGAATTAACTTGATATCAACAAGATGAAGTCAAATAGAATTGTCACTTCTTTCTAGGTCTATGAGAATTCAAAACTCTATGTTTGAATACATGCAATTCAATTATATATTTGTCCAATTTTACTTAGCTTTGCACCTTGTTGTCGTAATTCATCATACTAGCATCATCACTTACCATTGGTAGAAATCAATGTCCAAGCTAGTTATATATCTTGCAATGCTAAAGTAAATTATATTACTAGAATATGAAAATCATAATTTCCTTTGTAGTTATTTGCATGAATAAATTTTTTCTAAATGGATTTAAAATCAACAATCTTCGATATAAGTGTAAATCCAAAACTAATCATTCAATTATACCATAGTTTATATATTTAAGGCTTACACGCTTAGTATGTCCATAATCATTAAACCTATGACTTGTGTCTCACAATAGCGAGGGCGTAGGATTGTGTGCATTAGAGACCTAACCTCTAAGTCATTTCTTGTCCTTAACCGGGGAGGGTTCCAGTAGGGCCTTGTGAGGCACTGAGGGGAAAGAGTGCTAGGTTGAGCATCATCTTTTGTATGCATATGGGATTAACACCCCAACCTACGGCATGTGTGCAGCTCCTCATGTCCATCAGTCTCTTAGTATGGGGCTATAGTGTGTAGACATATAGTTAGGGTATATTATTCTTGGGTATACTCATATTATATTCATTGCATGAATATTATCTCACTCTTTATACTAAAATCATGCATATTTATTTTTGTTCTAACATTGCATCTTGTGTTTGCATATTTAATTATTTTGAGCTTTAATGATTTTACAGAACACAAGTACTTGAAAAATCACAAAAAACATGCTAAAAGAGCCTTCAAATCTAATCAATATACTCTGAAATTTCAACTGAAGGAAGACCTCTTTATAATACAAATGAATTTTGAAAAACATTTTTCAAAAAATCAAGAAATGCAGTTCTATTTTGGCTTTAAGAAGTTAACGCCTGGCGTTAGCTCCTTTGCTCCAAAATTTTGTTGTTGTTGTTTTGAATTATTTCTGATATTATTTTAATGTTTTGTGTGTGTTTTATTTCTCTGTTTGCAAAAAGTTTTCTATCTTTTTATTTCCTTTAAAACAAATTTTATTTCTTTTCAAAAAAATATGTATCTTCTAATGGATTATTTTGGGTGTATTTCTCTGGCATAGAATATCATTTACTGAAAGGGCTATTAACGACTTCTATGTTTTCCAGAGAATATATATATAAAAAACAAATACAAAATTACAAAACAATTTCAAAGAACAAAAATATATTTTTTTCTTTTTTCTTTCTTTATGTGTGTTTATTGTTTTGTGCATATATAAATTTCAAAAAATTTATAAAAACTGATTGTTATTCATTGCCATTGTCAAGGATGATTAATTATATCAATTAAAGATAAAATACAATGTTTAATTTAACTTTCAAGTTTCTTAAAAAACATTGTTTTGTATTTGTCATGCCTTGAAAATTATCTTGTTATGTGCAATGAAATTGATTGTAGATAAACATGTGTAGAAATGCTTAGCATGCCTTTAAGTATGAGTATTGTATTATGTTTGATAATGATTTATTCACTCACTTATTTTTGATAATCTACATGTGTTTACAATCTTATACTTGCATGATTGTGTAGTGTAATAATATAAATAATTAAAATGCATAAATAGATTACCTACACAACATTGAATTGGTTATTACAATTCTTTGTCTTTCATGCACTTATTCTTTAGAGAAATTTGGTTTAAAATGCTATGTTTACAAAACAAGTGAATTCGGAGTCCTTAGTCACTAAACTAAAAAGCAAATGATAAATGATAAGGAAAACTCCACCAAGCACTACTCACCCTCCTGATAAGTCTTAATGAGCATTGTGAGGTTGAGCACCTTGGCTAAGAATTGTAAAGTGTCTTGTAACAAACAATTTATACACCACTTCTCTTAGTACACTGGATCACAAAAAATTAAAAATAAAGCCAAAAAAATATAAATGTGATCCCCAAGCACTACTTTGCACCCTGATAAGTCTTAATAAGCATTGTGTGTGCAGAGCACCTTGATAGATGTACTATTTATTCATGTGCATTGAAATATTGTGGAAGTAATAGTATTTGTGTATTTTAATGTTGTATTATTTCATTATATATGTCATGTGTTTTTGATTAATTCACTTGTATACTTTATCAAAACACTACTTTGTACACATCATTATCTTTCATAAAACTTCTACTCATGAGAATTGGATCCTAATGCTCATCTACTCAATTCTCTACAAACGTAAGTAAATGCACTAGGTAACAAAGCATGACCGCTACAGTGTTTATGTTTACTTGAAATGCAAACTTTATTACATTGTAGTTTGTGTGTCTTTTCTTGATATTATGAAATCATGCTTGCAATATTATCTTAATGGAATAGCTTCTCTTCAATCTTCAACTCAAACATCAACTTTTCAAATTTAAAACTCATTATCCTTTATATGATTTTATCTTCTAAAAATGATATTTATGTTTAAGAGTGCTTATTATATTCTTCTGCTAAGTTTACCACTTATGCTTATTCATGTCTATTATTTTTAACACCGTGGTTTTCTTTTCAACAAGTGGTATCTTAAAATACAATGCTTACTTTAACATGTTAGCTATGTTGCTTACTACTATATGTTACATCATGCTTATATTTTTCTTAACAAGTAGTATTTAACAAGCTTTTGATTGCATCCTATTTTTCTTCTCGACATAGAACATATTAATCCTTTTTTGCACACTCTGACCTAAACCCTCTTTTGATACTACCAAAAGTGGAGAATAAATTACATAAATCTAATATTTAGGGGGAGTACATTATAATAATATTAAACTCAAAAAACGGGGTATCTTTGTAGGGGGAGTAATCATATAGGAGGTGCATGCACTATCATATGCTCGATCATGACAATCCATTAATAAGTGGTTCCTAATCAATCTTAGTAGATATACACTCATCCCTACCCACTTTTGCTAATAACAAAGGGGCAGAAGAAATTGAGAAATCTAGTCAAATAGATATTTAGGGGGAGTAAATTATAAGAGAACACTTATGTACGGGGAGGACTTCATATAAAAAGAGAATGCATTATAGCTTTCAAATCTATCATGCTTTTAACCTATTATTCATGCATATCTTATCACCGCACTTATCTATAAAATCAAATGGTCTTAATCTCACTAATTTCTCATACAGGAATTTGTTATTATCAAAAGGGGGAGATTGTTGGAGCCTATGTTCCGCATCTCTTGGTTTAAGAATAACAAATACCGTGTTGTATTTGATCTTGTATATTGTGTGTTTATAGTATGCAAGTTGTACATGAACTATAGCTACACATCCCTATGAATAGTATACTGAATGGAGATGACTCTTAGGAAAGAGAGCTAACGCCCCGCGTTAGTTTACTAACTCCCTGCGTTAGTAGTTAACGAGGGCGTTAACTTCCGTTAAGAAGGAATCCATCGAGAAGAAATTTCGTCGAGAATGAATCCGTTGAGAAGCCAGAGACAACGCCAGGCGTTAGGTCTTAACACTGGGCGCTAGCCGTTCAACGAAACTGCATTCAACGAAAATGCCGTTCGACGAAATAAGAAGGCCGCTCGACGAAAATGTCGTTCGACGAAATGAGAAGGCCGCTCGGCGAAACTGTGTTCGACGAAAAGGCCGTTCGACGAATTTTGAAGGGGAACAAAACTCAACGCCAGCATTGACTCTTAATGCCCATATTGAATCATACTGCCACAATCTTGACGGTTGCGCGATTTCAGCCACGACAGTGCATGTTCACTAACGCCGACGTTAACCCTTAACGCCACGCGTTATCTCCCGTGGCTATTTAAAGTACAGCCCCTCTCATTCCTTGTGAGATTATTCCAGAATTCTGATACTTTGGAGAGAGGTTCGTGTACAGCAATTAAGAGATCTCCCTTGGTCTATCATGAAGATCTAAAGAGGATTTTGAAGGAGAAGGTCTACAACGCATATCCCATACGAAGGACGATCATTTCAAGACCGCCAACATCTACATCGACTTCGTCTTTACCTTCAGAATTTCTTGGGGAGTTTCTCTTTACTTATCTTGTAATCTTTTATTTTTTTCCTTTTTCCTTTTGTGTGGAGAAATCGTTCGGTGAGAACGTCGGATTCTGGAAAGGATTCTGTGGGTAAATTAGCCTTGTGTTGGCGACTAGGTCCTTGTGCGGCTTAGGGGGTAATTCGCTACCTTATGCGTGGCGACTAGGTCGATGGTAGATCTAGGGGGTGGCTAGAGGCCTTATCTAGGGATAGATAGGCTATAGCCAACCGGTCCTTGGGGGAAGGACCGGTGAAACAACAAAAAGTGTTTTTACATATTCTCGCCTTGATTTCTAGCGTTATAGAAATCAAACATTTGTGTATTCAATTTATTTTGAAATAAAATCATGTCTTTCAATGTTCTATTCAATTGATTTTATTTCCTCTTCAAGAATGTTTTAATTTATATTTTCATCAAAGTATTAAAATTAACATTTGTGTAATTATCTTTGAAATACAATAATCGTTTTTATTATCTCTGATTTTCTGGAATTGTATTTCATTTAAGATTTCATAAGTAAAATCACTGTGACAATCTTTTTGTTCTAAGGAATATTTTCTGGAGAGCTAAAGCCCAGCGTTAACACTTAACGCCAGACGTTAGCAACAGTTAACAAAAAGTTTTGTTTCTCTTGTTTAAAAAGGAATCTTTAATATAATCTTTTTTGAGATATCATAATATATTTTCTTATAAAATATTCCTAAACTTTGGTCACAAACTCTGATAAATTTGATTAAGATTTAAATTCCATAAAACCCTTATTCACCCCCCCCCCCCCCCCTCCCCTCTAAGGGCGCCGTAAGATCCAACATTTAGCACTAGTTGAGCCTACGGATGACGGACCTGATTACATCTTTGAGCCTACGGATGAGTCGGATTTAGAAGGCGTACCCAGTGATTTAGAAGACGAGTCTCACTTAATGGTTATGCAGTGCATTCTTACTACCCCTTTCTCTTTGGATGATTGGAATAGGACCAACATATTCTCGTTAATATTTAAGAGTGCGAGAAGTTATGTAAGTTGATAATCGACAATGGTAGCTGCATGAATGTAGTTTCTAAAAATGCGGTCTCGCATATGTCGTTGGTTAAGGAGCCCCACCCTTCACCATATCATGTTGCTTGGATAAATAAAATGTCCCTCCCGGTCACCAAAAGGTGTTTGGTTCCCGTTACGGTCAAGTCTTATTCAGATCAGATTTGTTGCGATGTCAACCCTATGGATGCTTGTCATGTCCTTTTGGGACGCCCGTGGCTTTATGACCGTCCTGTAACTCATCATAGGCGAGCCAACACTTACGAGTTCCAATATAAGGGAAGAAGGTTACCCTAAAGGCAACTCCACCCAAGAACCGTCTGGTTCTTCGAAGGACACTACCCTTCCAGTTGAGCGGAAGACGCCGAGTTTGTTAGGAAGGCAGGAGTTCACGCGAGAGTAGTTTGTTGGCGGAGTTATGTATGCGTTAGTCTGCTTATTAGCCACAAACGAGTCTGCCATCTTGGGAGATCTACCCTTAGAGTTGAGGGAGTTGTTGGAATAATACAAGGACGTTTACCCAGATGAATTACCTTCGATGTTACCACCGGGCGTGATATTCAGCACGCGATAGATCTTGTACCGGGTTCTTCATTACCGAACCTCCCTCATTACCGTCTGAACCCCGCTGCCCACCAGGAATTGCAATCCCAGATTTCAGACCTCCTGCAGAAGGGGTTTATTAGACATAGCGTGAGCCCATGTGCGGTCCTAGCCTTACTTTCCCCCAAGAAGGACGGTACATGGCGGATGTGCGTTGATAGCCGTGCTATCAACAAGATCACCGTAAAGTACCGATTCCCCATACCCCATTTAGATGATCAGTTGGACATGTTAGCAGGGGCACAATTTTCTCGAAGTTAGACCTTAGAAGTGGATTTCATCATATTCGGATTCAAGAAGGTGACGAGTGGAAGACCGCCTTCAAGTCGAATGACGGGTTGTACGAATGGTTGGTCATGCCATTTGGGTTATCCAACGCGTCTAGCACATTCTCTCGCATGATGACCCATGTTTTCAGACCCTATATGGGTAAATTCATTATTGTGTATTTTGACGACATCTTGGTCTATAGTATGTCACCATCTGATCACGCGTTTCATTTACGCCTCGTATTCACGACCCTTTGACAAGAGACCTTGTATTTGAACCTCAAGAAGTGCACCTTTAGCGTGCTATCGATCGAGTTTTTGGGTTATATAGTGAGTCCCGAGGGCATCCACGTAGACCCTAAAAAGGTTTAAGCCATCCAGGATTTGCCCGAGCCGTCCACCATTCGAGATGTGCGTAGTTTTCACGGTCTAGCTACCTTTTACCGCCACTTTATTAAGGATTTAAGTAGCATCATGGCTCCCATCACCGAGTGCTTAAAGAAGGGAGAGTTCATTTGGACGAAGTCCGCGGCCCATGCCTTCCAACTTGTCAAAGATAAAATGATGGAAGCACCCATTCTTCGCCTCCCCGATTTTAGTAAGGTCTTTGAACTTGCATGTGATGCGTCGGGAGTAGGTATTGGCGGAGTGTTGAGCCAAGAGGGCCATCCGGTGTGATACTTTAGTGAGAAGCTGTCTGGTTCAAAACTAAACAACTCGAATTATGATAGGGAGTTTTATGCCGTGATTCGATGCCTCCACCATTGGCGCCACTACCTCCTTCCCAAGGAGTTTGTCTTTTTATCGGATCATGAAGCCTTACGGTTCATAAACTCCCAAACTAAAATCAGCCCCCGACATGCGAAATGGGTTTCCTTCTTACAAGAATACACGTTTGTCCTTAAGCACCTTAAGGGCACCCATAACCGTGTGGTCAATGCCCTTAGCCACGTCTCCTCATTATTGACCACGATGAAGGTAAAGGTCATAGGTTTTGAGCGCATTAAATAGGAGTTTGCGGCCTGCCTTTAGGGATATCTACTTAGCCACCCAAGACGAATCCCCACCAACATTTATGCGTATTCTCTTCGGGACGGTTATCTATTTCAGCATTCTAAGTTGTGTATCCCGTGCTCTTCCCTTCGCGATTTCATAGTATGGGAGTTGCATGGAGGTGGACTTGGAGGTCACTTTGGGCATGATAAGACTATCACATTAGTTGAAGACAAATTTTATTGGCCACACCTTAAGTCACTAGTTACTAATGTTATTAAAAGCTGCTGCACGTGTCAACTAGCAAAGGGAAACAAAACTAATGTTGGGTTATATACCCCCTTCCCAATCCCCTCCATCCCATGGGAGGATGTTAGTATGGATTTCATGTTAGGTCTGCCACCCACGATTCAGAGACATGTTTCCATCCTCGTCATGGTAGACCACTTCTCCAAGATGGCCTACTTTATTCCCTGTAGCAAGCCTAGCGATGCTTCCCACATCGCCAAGATATTTTTCAAAGAGTTCGTTAGCCATAGGGGAGTGCCAAAGACTATTGTGTCGGATCGTGACGATTTACGAGTTACTTTTGGAAGAATTTATGGAAACTCATGGGTACCAAGCTACTATTTTCCACAGCCTACCACCCCTAGACGGATGGTCAAATGGAAGTAGTCAATATGAGTTTGGGTTCGTTACTGCGTTGCCTTGTGGGCGATCACAAAGGCACGCGGGATTTTATCCTACCACATGCTCAACTAGCGTATAACAACTCTAAGAATCGATCTACGTGATTATCGCCTAATGAAATTGTGCATGGATACAAGGCTCTAGTGCCACTTGATTTGGTACCACTTCCGCCAACTTATAAATCGAGCCACTTTGCACAAACATTCACCCAACACGTTCATGATTTGCACAAACAAATTCAAGAAAAGTTAGCCAGTAAATACGAGTCTTATCGGTCACATGCTAACTTACATAGGCGTCCTTCTAATTTTAATGTTGGCGATCTTGTTTTGGTCCGCTTAATACCAGAACGGTTACCTTCGGGCACCATTAAAAAGTTGGCCCCTAGGTGAGCCAGTCCCTTCAAGAATATTAAATGCTTGGGTAACAATGCGGTGGTTTTGGATTTGCCGGCTGATTGGGGAGTTTCCACTACGTTCAATGTTTCCAACTTAACGCCATATGCCTCTCCAATTCCAGCAAACCTCTCTTCGTCTACCTCTTCTTTTCCCCCTTCATCTCTTGCGGTTGGGAATGAGTTGGGACACACATCCACGGATTCTACTATACTTACTTCGGTTGATGATTGCGATGTTTTATCTAGTGCTCACACTAATCCATTCCAAAGTTTTCCCCAGTCTTTTGTTGTGCTTGACATGATTGTTGCGGATGACGTTCTTTCTTCCAATGAGGGCGATACATGCCGGTTCCTTGTTCATTGGCGTGACCGTCCTACCTCAGATGACCCGTGGGTGACCGAGGCAGAGCTACTGCGCATGGATGCCGATCTCCTCCACCATTACTTCTTGGACCACTCATCGGTGACGAGTACTTTCGAGCGGCCGGTGTTGGTGATGATCCCGAACCGCCCTTATTTAAAGACTCACGACATAACACCAAAGCTTCGCACCATAACGATGGCACTCACCACAACTTCCGCCACTACAATCTTCACCCGCGGCCGCATTCCTCTTCTTCATAATTTAACACGCGTCGTGGCGTGTTACGCATTTTATTTAATAGTTATATCATTTAAAAAAACTGTTTTTATTTCATGCGCATCCTTATTTTTATTTGTAACGGTCCAGATGAGACTGCCGTGATGTGTGGTTGGTGTTTGTTGTAAAAAACTATAAATATCCTTCTTAATTGAATAATAGACAGATTTTTGTGAAGAAAAAAAAACAAAGAAGGAAATCTCCTCCTTTCTCCCATAAGGTTCGACCAAGGCTAGTCGCCCCTCACCTTCCTCCTGCCGTGAGACTCTACGGGCCGCCGCCCCCTCCAGCCCGCCGCCGTCAAGGCCACCCCTCCCTTGGGAATCCCTCCTCGGTGTGACTCTGGTGGAACGTGTCTCCGTCGCCGTCCATAATCTACAGTAGAAATCTGTGGTGGGTGTTCTCCGCCGCTTCATCTCCTCCGGTTGGGTAACAAATTTCTCTACTTCCCTTATGAGTTTCCTTCTATCGTCGGATCTCAAAATTGGTGGAAGAATTTAGCGTAATTCTTGGATAACATTAGATCTTCGCCGCTTGTCCAAAATTTGTTTGCTTTGTTATCTTATATCAATTAAATGGTCTTGGAGATCTGGCATTGTCAACGCCGCATTTTTGTCGGGATTAAAATTGAACTAACTTGTAGATCGCCATAGTTTTAATTCGGAGAAAATCACCTTGTTAGCGCATGCAATTGAAATTACGGAATATTGCTTGGTTAATTAATTTTCTTATTATTATTGCAAATCGAACGGATCGGGTGGATCCCTTTCGCTTGATTCGGACATTGGCATCTAGCCCTTGTACGATCTATAGAGGTGTAGTGACCCTTCATTTTTCATTGGTAAGTGTTTCTCTCTTGTCAAGTTTATTCTTGTGGTTTTAAAGTTTTAATTTGCGCGCGCGTAGATGGTAGCCTACATCACTCGACGATATTCACAATATCGTCGTGATGATCTCGACGATACAAGCAATGTCATTTTGAACACATGCCAACATGCTCCATACAATATTCATAATATCTGTGGAACATTTAGCCGACTTAACCTAACTCCAATGAGTCATAGGATTGTTCTTTCACTCATATCCAATACGAGTAAGGCCAATACCATCATTCCTCCAACTTCTCCAAACACTCTTATGTGCGACCCTATAGGCTCATATTACGTTGTCAGTGAGACTAACTACTTGATTACTTTGAGATCACCTTGGAAATACCAACAGGCATGTGATCACTGCCCTACAAAGTGGTATTTTCAACTAATGCTAACTTCTCCAAGGTATAACATCCGACTTAATCCCCAAAACAATGATGTGCACGGATACTGAAGAAGCACATGACAACTAAATTTGCACTTGATGAAGCATATCTAGAAAATAGAGAAGACACAAGATGTCAAGAGCAGGAATGCTGAGAGAGTATAAACTACAGATGATCGTTATCCTCACGGATTAACGTCGGTAGTGCACCAAACGAAGTAATATAAAATGAAGGCTTCCCACTGAGTATCGAATCACGCGGAGCGCGGGCAACGATACAAGGACTTCCTGTACCTTGGGCTATCTAAACAAACGATAAAAGAGAGATTAATTATTCTACTCCTACAATACACTTAATCCTAAATTAATCAATTAGTGTATTCACAATCAACAAGCAATAGGAAGATTTAAACCTCACACCAAATTATGAGAATGGGGCAATCATAAATGAAATAGAATAGGAACTATTCATTACAATACGATTCGATCCTAATTCACAAAGCGTTGAATAATTATAACAATGAAAAGTTTAGACAACCTAAACAAGAAATAAAGACAAGGGCAAGGATAGCACCGCAAATACAAGGCGAATGACGAGACAATTCATCGGAATGGGAAGAGCTAACTGACAGTCACTCCAACTTTCCATGCAAACTTTCAACTATCGTCCAGGGTAGAGTATGAAGTTGTCACCTCCAACTAATTGATATGTCTTCTCCTCAAGTCGTCTGCATCCTCACGTTATTGGCACCGACCTTATGGAAATCTTTTCCTTGCATATAATCCATTCCATGAAGGTTTGGTTGGAGGTGGATGGTGAAGTATCCCTTTGAAAATGGCATGGAGTGAGCTTAGGGATGCAATTACAACACTGGAAAATGGTGTCCCCCGACAAATGACCTAAAATACATATTTATTGAAGTAGAAAAAATGGATGTGCACGCTGATGCGCAAATCTAGCACACCGCTATAGGCAGTAGCAAGACTGCGGCACGAAACGGCAGTGTACCGATCGTTCAAGTAATATAAAATGTGGGAGTGAATCCCTAAGTATCGAATCTCAAAGGAACACAATCAGGTGGAGTTATCTATCGAGGAAGGACTTGAGATTGAAGTCCTTTCGAGCGGATGAATTGCGGACAAGGGGGGTTTTGGTTTATGGAAAATAAAAGAAAATAACTAAAACTACTCCTATGCAATGCTTCGCCAGGTGGGATGGAAAATTACGTAGGCCTTAAACGCACTACTTCGCAAGGGCGGATGGACGAGAAGGCTTGCGGATGGAATGGTTGGTGGAGTGTATTTGGTGGCGCACCTCAAATACACATATAAACGAAATACTTTCATAAAAAAGATGAAATAAGAATTAACACAAGTTTATATTGTACATCATCACTAAAATGAGGATTACATTCATATACATCTACGCAAGTAAGAGAAAAGGCAAGAGATACGACCAAATCCGGAGGCTCATTGTAGATTCTCGGTAGGAATTGTCGGGTTATCAATCCGCGTCCTAGCTCGGTCCCAACTATCTTCCGTGGTAGAGGAGGGCTGCCACTTCCTCCCAATGGACCCGTCTTCTCCGGTAAACTATAATCCGGCCACGTCTGATGCAAAGACTCCAAGCTTGGCGATGAAGATGAGTTTAGAATCCTCTTCTTGAAGTACTTGGATGATGGAGGGGCCGAGAGGATACTCCGGCTCAAGATTTGAGCCAAGAATGTGTCCGGAGTACCTCCAAATGGTGGGCGGTGATGGAATGGAGGACTGGAACAGAGCTGGAACCCTTAGGCATGGGAAAGAAGATGGACCGGGCGAACTCCGGATTAGGTTGATATCTGCAACTTTTATAGAAAAAGTCAGAAATTTGGTCACGCATGGTCAAACGCACGACCGTGCGTGAACCGTGCGATATTAATCGAGAATAAAGGCCAGGAAGATGAAGCAGGCACGCCCGTGCATTTTACTCACGCACGGTCAAAGCTGATCGTGCATAAAAATGCACGGGCACATTCAGAAGGCTCGAAATTCGGCAAACAACAGGAGGTCGTGCGTTTTGTTCGCGCACGGTTGAGGCTAACCGTGCGTGAAGAAAATGCACGAGCGGGGCAGATCACCATATTGATCAGCCGATCATAGCACACGACCGCAGCCGACCATGCATCATGTAAATGCACGACCGTGCGATTTATACAGGATGAATTCTGGGCAATATGGATGATCTGCCCACCTGTACAATAAATCCAAACGCTGGGAACATACCTCCAGCACAAGTATAAAAACATAAAAAGAATGGAGAGCACATTGTGCTTGCCCCCAACAATAAAGCGCGCAATTGCACACCACAACGGGTCTAAATGAGCACTTAAAGTGAAAGCGCGAACAAGTAAAATATATGCAATTAAGAACTGAAATTGAAGTGCAAAAGCAGGAAAACTAGCCCAGATGAGTCCATAAAAGTGTATATAAATGGGACTTAACATACCCCCAGACTTACCTATTTGCACGTCCCGAGCAAACAAATCCTATGCAGGCAGGGAAATGGAATAGCTAGCTTAAAAATTACAAAATGTAGTAGCATGCAAAGTCGCATGCTCATGTTCCTAGAAAAATAGTAGAGAAGATTTCTAATTATACACATAGTTTATAAATTTCTAACAGTTCTACTTAAAATAAGAGTCACGGTGAATCATCCGGTCACACATTCGGAGAAAGTAAAATAAATACTGAGACGAGCATTGCCCAAGTTGGGGTTCCGGACAAACTACACCGAAATCCATCGGTGTCGGAGACCATAAGCTTGCCCGGTCACATTCTCTCCACGACATCAGATTGGTTCAAAGCGTTAGTCGGTAGGACTTTAGGTTTTAAATAGGGCTTGGGTTATGGTGAGGTAAACAAATATAAACATGAATGCTTGATACACCTAAACCCAAATGAGCTTTATTACAACTCCTCGCACAACAGCATCGAATGCAAGTGCACCACACCCCCAGACTTAGACTTTTGCAACATGGGTGTGTACACCACCTATTCCCAATATTACAAATAATATTCAATTCAACAATTTTTTTCATTTCAACAATTTTTTTCAATCAATATATATATAATTTTTTCTTTTTCTTTCTTTTCTTTTCAGCACATATTCAATGAACACAACCACATCTTCACATTATAATTCCACAATCAACACCACCACATTAAAATCTAAGCAAAATGCTTGCATTTGGGTGTGCAACTAGGATTGGCATTGAGGCTTTGGTGATGTATAGGTGGAACTGAACCAAAAGGATTGGGTAGGCACGAAGGGGCTAGCGAGGGAAGAAATCAGGAATGGCACAAATGCTCAACCGGGCTGATCGAGAAATTTGTATTCTCCAATCTATACTCGATTAAGGCAAGTGTACCCATCGAAATATAGCATAGGATATTAAAAATATCAAGGTCGTATTAAAACTCGGGGCTGTTGAGTACTTCTACTCACGCAAATTATTATTATTTTATCGAGAGAATATTTAAAAGGGTTTTATAAAAGAAATAATAAAAGAAGGGAAACATTTGATCAAGAATCCTTCTTAAGTAAAATATTTCGTAAAGATCATAAATTAATTTGGACAAACTTGACCGTGGAGGTTCCCAAAATATGGTAGAGCCTCTCTCGAGAGAACTACCACCTAACCTTAGGTTGATCGATTAAGACCCCTCGGCCAGTCGAAACCCCTAAGCTTGCTTTATGCGGTGAGCCCCACTATTGGATTTTACTCCAATCCGGAAGATTCGTGTCACCCTCTCTCGAGGAGTGCAAACAATTCTTTCTACCGATGAGCGATCTACCCGTATTTACGGATCTTTCGATACACTAAAATATGGATCAAACTTGATTATCATACCCTAGAATTATGAAACCAATAATTGCAAATCAACGGTAAATCTTAGTTTTCCAAAACCAAACAATGAAAACGGGATTACAAAATAATACTACTTAAGAATTCATCCGATCAAATGTAATAAAATTAGCTAAACATGATTAAGTAAAAACAATTTTATAACTAAGAAAATGGAATCACAATTGCAGGAATTGGAAATCTAAACTATGAATTGAAATTACAAAACATGAAGTAAATTTGCATAAAGAAAATACAATAAGAAAATGCTGAAAAACTAATCTAAAAAAGACCCAATCTAAGCTAGGATTGGATCCCCAGTTTCAAGGCAGCAGCAGGAATTTATAGGGAAAAGTTCTGGAAGTCACGCCCCTAGGTCACGCCCATGACCTAGGGCGTGTAAGGTACGGAACCGGCGTCTTGAAAGCCCGGGAACGTTGGGAGAAAAACCGCCAAATTTCATCAATAGGCAGGTCACGCCCGTGACCTAGGGCGTGTCTTGACCGAGTCAGGAAACGGCGGGAAACGACGCGATCTGGAGTTAATCTGGCAGTTGCGGGAGAAGTCACGTCCCTTGGTCACGCCCGTGACCAAGGGCGTGTAAGCTGGAACGGCTCGGCGGCGGCAACTGTTTGAATTGAATGCTTACTAGGCGAGTCACGCCCGTGATCTCATGGTCACGCCCCCAGGACACGCCCGTGACCTGGGGCGTGTAATAATAATCTGACGTGGCGGCGTGTTCTTGCAGCAGGAAGATGGCTGGGCTGGGTCACGGCCGTGACATGGAGTCACGCCCCAGGTCACGCCCGTGACCCAGGGGCGTGTACTTTGGGATTTTGGCAGAAATGCTCCAGAATTTCCCCTGAACACGGTTATGGGCTTGAAATTGCTAATAGCAGCCCAAAGTCCCTGAAAACACAAAACAAAGCAAATTAGAT
The DNA here is from genome assembly GCA_033032865.1 of Dactylorhiza incarnata. Classification (NCBI taxonomy): domain Eukaryota; kingdom Viridiplantae; phylum Streptophyta; class Magnoliopsida; order Asparagales; family Orchidaceae; genus Dactylorhiza; species Dactylorhiza incarnata. The sequence goes on along the minus strand of JAWHQI010000010.1, from coordinate 24,109,508 downwards.
ATATATTAAATAAAAATTATATAAAAACTAATTAATTACTACTAAAATACTATATAAAAATAACTATAAATAATGCACTATCAAATACCCCCATACTTAAGCTTTTGCTATTCCAGAGCAAAAACTAATTTATAAGTGTGAGAAGAATTTATAGGATATTTTCAAAAAGATTTACTTCTAATTATGTACTTCAAATCTTATAAAACTCATGTCAAAATAAGTTAAGAAATTAAAATTCAGATTTATAAGAAATAATTCATAATTCATAAATTGAAATGAGTAGAATAAATTTTAGTTTGAAATTCTCTAACTAAATCTTCATAAACAAAATTGCATTGAATTAAGTAAAATATTCCAAGATTGAAATTATAGAAACTTTACAATCATGAGAAACTTTTAGAAAACTACAAAATATTAACTATGCTCTCTCAATAATATCTTGGATAAACAAGTGAACTTGGCTAAATGGGGTAAAATTGGCATTGAAGAAGTTACTTTGAATATGGGAAATGATGAATTTTATCCTCTCATTTCCATCTTTTTTTTTAATTTCTTCTTCTTTTTTATATCCCAAATATATATGTTTAGGAGTGATGAATTTTATCCTCTCAACTCCATGCCATATAATTTTTTACTAATTTGGGTGCATATGTTTAGGAATGATGAATTTTATCCTCTCATTCCATGACATATGATCTTTTCAAATATTTTTTTATGCCAAACAAAAAGGGTTAATAAGAAAGGTAGGGGAAGGGCTAGGGTTTAAAGGCTAAGCAAATTCTAAAGATACATTTTAAGAGCATAGAAATAATTTGAGTAATCTAAAAGAGACCATAAGTTCAAGTTAATATAAGTAAAATTTATAGATATTTAACATAATTACTACAAAATTGAATTATGATATTTTAAGAGAGAAAGTAAAACTAAGAAATATTCTAAACAAATCAAGATAATGAAAAACTCATTAAATCAAATTCATCTAAAAATTAAATCTAACATATTTTGAAGAGAAATATATGATTTAAAAATTCATAAATAGAAAACTCTTAAAAAAAACCTATAAAGACAACTCATAATTAAAATTAATTTTGCACAAATGAAGTTTGGAGAAATTTAATAATGCAAAATTTATTTTATTAGATTTTTTGGATTCTTATATATATATAAAAACAATTTTTTTTTAATATTCTTGGACTTCCCAAGGGCTACCCAATGACGGGCTCGCAAGGTACTGGCGGTTTTGTGGGATGAAAACCCAACACGGCCCTTTCGCAAGAAATTAAATTTATAATTTTTTAAATTTTTTTTTGGTATTTTAATTTAAAAACAAAATTGAAAAAGAAGACAAAAGAAGATTTTTTTATGATTTTTAAATATTTTTGAATTTTTTTTTGTATTAAAAGTGTTTTTTCTAATTTTTTTTGATTTTTTTTAATAAAAATAAAAATTAGAGAACCCCCCCCCCCCCCATACATAAAAATAAACATTGTCCCCAATGTTTATAAGCAAGGATGAAGAGGGAAAAAGTTGAAAAGAAAATGTAGATAAAGAAAAGAAAAATTGCAAAAAGGATAAGCAAGGGGTGCCTCCCAAGAGCGCTTTCTTTTTCCGGTCTTTAAGCTAGACGGTTAAGGGTTAGCTAAAAGGAAATTTAAATTGAAAATGCACAGGCAACTCCCTTAATTCACGCTGAGGTGAATATGCCGAAATCTGGTGCCCGACGACTCCTCCGCTATACTCTTGATTCTTCCGTTGTCCGTTAGCGTGAAATTGTGAATCCAAATTATCTATACATACCTTAGGTAATTTGGATTGTTGGAGATGAGCGACAGATGGATCGGTGAAGACGTTTGGTTGCAACGGCTCATCCTCTACATGAAAATCGTTAGAATCAAAAGAATCAAAATTTAGCGAGTCAGAAAATTTTTCACAAGGAGGAGTTTCTTATGAAAATTCATTATTAAGTTCCGGTTATTTATTTTCAAAAATAAAATTATTATTTAAAAAATTAATACCAAGTGGAGAACATTCATGAGACACAATTTCTTCATGAATAATAATTTCATGAGAAAGAGAAGAAAGGGCGGGCGAAGGAGAAGAAGAAAAATTTTCATTTTCTAATTCGCCCGGTGTCTCCATGACTATGTGAAATTCTTGGTACAATTGTTCTTCTTGATCTTGAGAATAACTATTTAAATTGGGAGAAATAAAATTCGGAAAATTCTCAAGATCAGAAGAAGAATAATTTTGCGGAAAAGGCGAGGAATGCAAATCATGATTGAAGGAATTTTCTTTTTCGCACTGAAAACTATCCGGTGACCTTGCCACCATGAATAATCAACATCAGTGCAAAAAGTAAATTCACCCGCATCATAGTTTAAAGAGAAATTAGTTTCATCATAAAAATTATTATTTTCATTATAAAAATTACAATTTTCATTAGAAAAATTAATTTGATGTTCAAGAGAAAAATTTTGAAATGAAAAATAGCATTCCTCACTAGAATGATGATGCCCACAAAATTGACAAATAATTTGGCGCATTCGTGCGGCTTCCAAAAGATTAACCTTATTTTGAAGCTCGGCAACTTTTGCGGCCAACTGCGATAACATCATATTTTTATTTTAAAAAAAAAATACAACCGTCACTTAATAGAAAGGAATTTTTAAAAAAAAGCAAAAAGAGAAATGGGGGGGTGGAGAAAAAGAATGATAAAAGTAATACAATTTACGCTTTCAAAATATCAACAAAAAGTAATCCCCGGCAACGGCGCCAAAAACTTGATCAAGAAATTTGTATTCTCCAATCTATACCCGATTAAGGCAAGTGTACCTATCGAAATATAGCATAGGATATTAAAAATATCAAGGTCGTATTAAAACTCGGGGCTGTTGAGTACTTCTACTCACGCAAATTATTATTATTTTATCGAGAGAATATTTAAAAGGGTTTTATAAAAGAAATAATAAAAGAAGGGAAACATTTGATCAAGAATCCTTCTTAAGTAAAATATTTTGTAAAGATCATAAATTAATTTGGACAAACGTGACCGTTGAGGTTCCCAAAATATGGTAGAGCCTCTCTCGAGAGAACTACCACCTAACCTTAGGTTGATCGATTAAGACCCCTCGGCCAGTCAAAACCCCTAAGATTGCTTTATGCGGTGAGCCCCACTATTGGATTTTACTCCAATCCGGAAGATTCGTGTCACCCTCTCTCGAGGAGTGCAAACAATTCTTTCTACCGATGAGCGATCTACCCGTATTTACGGATCTCTCGATACACTAAAATATGGATCAAACTTGATTATCATACCCTAGAAATATGAAACCAATAATTGCAAATCAACGGTAAATCTTAGTTTTCCAAAACCAAACAATGAAAACGGGATTACAAAATAATACTACTTAAGAATTCATCCGATCAAATGTAATAAAATTAGCTAAACATGATTAAGTAAAAACAATTTTATAACTAAGAAAATGGAATCACAATTTCAGGAATTGGAAATCTAAACTATGAATTGAAATTACAAAACATGAAGTAAATTTGCATAAAGAAAATACAATAAGAAAATGCTGAAAAACTAATCTAAAAATGACCCAATCTAAGCTAGGATTGGATCCCCGGCTTCAAGGCAGCAGCAGGAATTCATAGGGGAAAGTTCTGGAAGTCACGCCCCTAGGTCACGCCCGTGACCTAGGGCGTGTAAGGTACGGAACCGGCGTCTTGAAAGCCCGGGAACGTTGGGAGAAAAACCGCCAAATTTCATCAATAGGCAGGTCACGCCCGTGACCTAGGGCGTGTCTTGACCGAGTCAGGAAACGGCGGGATACGGCGCGATCTGGAGTTAATCTGGCAGTTGCGGGAGAAGTCACGCCCCTTGGTCACTCCCGTGACCAAGGGCGTGTAAGCTGGAATGGCTCGGCGGCGGAAACTGTTTGAATTGAATGCTTACTGGGCGAGTCACGCCCGTGATCTGATGGTCACGCCCCCAGGTTACGCCCATGACCTGGGGCATGTAATAATAATCTGACGTGGCGGCGTGTTCTTGCAGCAGGAAGATGGCTGGGATGTGTCACAGTCGTGACATGGAGTCACGCCCCAGGTCACGCATGTGACCCAGGGGCGTGTACTTTGGGATTTTGGCAGAAATGCTCCAGAATTTCCCCTGAACACGGTTATGGGCTTGAAATTGCTAATAGCAGCCCAAAGTCCCTAAAAACACAAAACAAAGCAAATTAGATATATATTAAATTAAGATTATATACAAACTAATTAATTACTACTAAAATACTATATAAAAATAACTATAAATAATGCACTATCACGGGCCAAAATGATGGCATATGTCATTCTCACGCAAAAGAACTATCCGATGCCAATGCTTCAAGAATCACTTGGGGCAAGTTCTTAGCCACCGAGAAAGATTATCCTTCCTCCGGGCTCGAGCAATGCGCATCTAACGATACTTTACACACATCCCTATGCTACCTTTTGATTCACACCGGATTCACCATTTGAGTAGAGTAAACAATATTTACACTAAAAGAAATGCATAAAACTAAAAGTATGAAAAGAAATCTAATCTACTCAAATCCCCATACTCATATGAGTACTTGACTAGGAACACCGGAGTCAACATTTTACTCCACTACATAATTTAAAAGCCAGGGCAATCATTTTCCCAAACACACAAAGGAAATGAGTTATACTCGATACGCGCCTACAACTAAGTACACGCTCAAGTGGGTGTTGTGTTGTGCGGTAAAGATGAACAATACTAAAGAAATGAGATAAAATTACTTCTTGTATGCAATGCAACGTGTGCGTGCACAGTGGGTAACAAAAAGCAGCTCTCCCCTAGAATTAATCTGAACAATCCAACACAAGATATAACCATGAAATTCAAAATGAAGTCTAGGGAAAGAGAGTACCCAATGCTTAGAAGTGAGCATACCGAAAGATTGGCGTGTAAACCAAGAAAAAGCTGCAGCATCGGCCATCCAGAAGAAGGACCTGTAGGGGGTGAGCTCCGCAAAAACAAAAGAAAATATACAGACTAAAATAAAGTACAACTCACTAAACAAACTAGATAAACTGAAATTGTAAGAAAAGTAAGATAACTACTGGGGTTATTGTTTTCCCAGCACGACTTATTCAAATTTAAAACAGTTCTAGCTAATGGGTCTATGAAAAGAAAAGTGCACAGGTAACTGTTCTAATATCCATGTCAGTAACGGGTACCGATACAATGATAGAACAGTTACTCCTCTACCTAAATAATAATACATGCTCCTCGCAGGTAGAGGGAAGAGAATGTAAAAAAGAGGAGGAATCCTCACTCTTCTCACCAAAAAGGTCCTTTCCTAGCAAGGTGTCATCCTCAGGGAGACAGAAGGAAGAGCGGGCAATGAATGAGGCTTCCCCTAAAGAGGGGGGGGGGGGGCAACCTCCTCGCATGAGAGGATGCACTCTTCATTGACCTGAGCAGACTGCTCCACGTCTTCCTGAAACACCTGTGAAGGCTCAACCTGCATAGGCTCAGATAAAGAAGGAGGGTTAGGGAATAAAAGAGAAGAAAAACTTAAATAAATATCAATCAGGGGAGTGGTCCCGGTCTCACTCCCAAGAGGTTGGAGAAGTAAGATATTGTCGGCATTGTCGACAATGATGCAAGGCTCAGCAGGATCATCAGTGGCCTCTTCCACGATTTGGACTTCCTCCACCGGTGCTGAGGTAGAATCCTCGTCACCTTGGGAAATATCCTCCTCCATAGGAATAGGGACAACACATAAATCACCTGCCTTATCCTGCGAAACAACCTCAATAATGTCGTCAGAGACAAATGTAGTAGAATGCACAATAGGGTGAGGAGTAGTGCTTGGATAAAAGTCAAGCACTGATTCCTCACAAAGAATCTAATTCATGCAAGGTGATGTATGCACAGGGGAGATGGGCTCAGCCATGTCAGAGCCTAGATCAGCCACAACTATAATGAGCGTGTCTGCATCATTCCCTTCAAAACATGAAGGTGATACATCAACGTGATTAGAGATGGAAGGTGTGCTATCAGAGTTAGGAGTCGGGATGATCAGGATATCCGGCTCGTCATCCTCATCCAATTGGCGAAGAAATGCAACACAATCCTTCAAGGCATGATCCATGCATTTTTCTTCGCCTCAAATTGGACCGGAGATGAATGCAAAAAAGGCACGTGCGGAGCGGAAGAGTAGCCATAGGACTTACGCACACCATATGGAGTACGAGACGAAGTCGGTGCTCCATATACTGGGCCTTGAGTGCTGGGGCTAATATCTCCCTTTGGACAACTATCACTAGCATGAGAGATATCTCCACACCAACGACATCGAATATTAAATGTGGCCCACATTGTGTGAAGATAACTAGATTCAAAAGAAAAATACTATTGTGCAAAACACTACACCTAACAATAAATTACTAGGACAACCTAAAATAAAACAGGAAAAAGGAATAACAAGAACTGAAATAAAATAAAGGATGCAATTTACAAATGGAAGAACTTCTATCGCAGGTTCTCCCTCTCCAAAAAACTCACACGACTGTGTTCCCCGGCAGCGGCGCCAAAAACTTGATGCGCAAATCTAGCACACCGCTATAGGCGGTAGCAAGACTGCTGCACAAAACGGCAGTGTACTGATCGTTTAAGTAATATAAAATGTGGGAGTGAATCCCCAAGTATCAAATCTCAAAGGAACACAGTAAGGTGGAGTTATCTATCAAGGAAGGACTTGAGATTGAAGTCCTTTTGAGCGGATGGATTGCGGACAAGGGGGGTTTTGGTTTATGGAAAATAAAAGAAAATAACTACAACTACTCCTATGCAATGCCACTATGCAATGCTTCGCCAGGCGGGATGGAAAACTACGTAGGCCTTGAACGCACTTCTTCGCAAGGGCGGATGGACGAGAAGGCTTGCAAATGGAATGGTTGGTGGAGTGAATTTGGTGGCGCACCTCAAATACACATATAAACGAAATACTTTCACAAAAAAAGATGAAATAAGAATTAACACAAGTTTATATTGTACATCATCACTAAAATGAGGATTACATTCATATACATCTACGCAAGTAAGAGAAAAGGCAAGAGATACGACCAAATCTGGAGGCTCGTTGTAGATTATCGGTAGGAATCGCCGAGTTGTCAATCCACGTCCTAGCTCGGTCCCAACTATCTTCCGGGGTAGAGGAGGGCTGTCACTTCCTCCCAATGGACCCGTCTTCTCCGGTAAACTACAATCTGGCCACGTCTGATGCAAACACTCAAAGCTTGGCGATGAAGATGAGTGTAGAATCCTCTTCTTGAAGTACTTAGATGATGGAGGCGGCCGAAAGGACACTCTGGCTCAAGATTTGAGCCAAGAATGTGTCCGAAGCACCTCCAAATGGTGGGCGGTGATGGAACGGAGCTGGAACCCTTAGGCGTGGGAAAGAAGATGGATCGGGCAAACTCCGGATTAGGTCGAGATCTGCAGCTTTTATAAAAAAGTCAGAAATTTGGTCACCCGCAGTCAAACGCACGACCGTGCGTGAACCGTGCGATATAAATCGAGAATAAAGGCTAGGAAGACGAAGCAGGCGCGCCTGTGCATTTAACTCATGCACGGTCGAAGCCGGTCGTGCGTAAAAATGCACGGGCAAATTCAGAAGGCTCAAAATCCGGCAAACAACAGGAGGTCGTGCATTTTGTTCGTGCACGGTTGAGGCCAACCGTGCGTGAAGAAAACGCACGAGCGGGGCAGATCACCATATTGACCAGCCAATCATAGCGCACGACCACAGCCGATCGTGCATCAAGTAAACGCACGACCGTGCGATTCATACAGGATGAATTCTGGGCAATATGGACGATATGCCCACCTGTACAACAAATCCAAACGCTGGGAACACACCTCCAGCACAAGTATAAAATCATAAAAAGAATGGGGAGCACATTGTGCTTGCCCCCAACAATAAAGCACGCAATTGCACACCACAACGGGTCTAAATGAGCACTTAAAGTGAAAGCGTGAACTAGTAAAATATAAGCAATTACGAACTGAAATTGAAGTGCAAAAGCAGGAAAACTAGCCCAGATGAGTCCATAAAAGTGTATATAAATGGGACTCATCACACGCCTTGTGTGCCATTATGTGCACGGGTGTGCATGTAAAGTTAGCAAACGAGGAAGATGACTAGAATATGAGCGTGCGTGGACGCAGGGGCGTGCATGAACAAAACACATGCCCAATGAGAGAAATATGATTGTTATGAAATGAACACGCACACTCATCCTTAGTATGCGCATGGGTGTGCTTGAACAAAACACACGCCTGACAACATAACCTTGGAATTTAATCCCAGAGCACGCACGAGAAATGAATAGTCCATACACGGGGGTGCGTGAGCAAAACGCATGCCCAATAATTGAATGCATTGAAATTGGCCCATGTCATCGAATTAACTCACAATATATACACACACGAGCGCATAGAGATGCACAGGCGTGCATGAACAAAATTTCACATAATCTCCCCAAAATCAATGAAAATGTTCGCACATGTAATTTACAACATAATACCAAGATTTCCATGAGCGCACAAATGAAAGAAACATGCATATAATTATACTTAAAGCATCGTACATAATCATGAAAACCATGTGAATTATAGGGGGAAAACGCTATATAAAATAGAGGTATCAAATACCCCCAAACTTACTCGCTTGCTTGTCCCAAGCAAACATACTCACCATAGGGGATACAAAATGATATCCAAGAGCTTAACCATTCACTCAAATAGCATTCTAATTCACTGTAGTGTTTGCAATGAAGGTTCAAATTAATCAAGCTAAATCAGTCTAGTGTGAGTTGTAATGTCTCTACAAAAGCAAGTAAAATCAATTATATATCGAAGAGTGTAGAAGTGTATTATTTCAAACCTAGTGCTGTGACAAAAGTAAATCGATATCATAATCGGATTCTAGACTCGCAAGCATCTGAAATACCTACAATGGAATTCACCATTGAATAACCCCCACAGGCTTGCCCTTCTACACCCTCTCCACGATACCAATGAGATTAATGCTTAAAATCATTAGGGCTTAATTGGGACAAAACATTAGTCTTAGGCTTCAGGTGAGGTGGTCAAAGATTAATAAGAAAGGGTTATTTCACACTTAAGCAATAACATTGAGTCGTAACAAAATCAATTCACCATAAGGATAATCAATTGAAGTGAACTCCCACAAACTTGTTTTTAGAAATATGAGATCACATCAACAACATTTTGAGCTACAACCAATCATTCCAAACACACTTCCCTAATTAACTTTTCTTGACATATTTTCTTTCCTTCTTCATTTTCAATTTGAATTGAGGGTGATGAATTTTATCCTCTACCCCCTTTTAAAAAATCTCTTCACCAAAATAGGATTGATGAATTTTATCCTCTCATCCCTATCAATTTTTTTCTACTCAAACCACAAAAAAATTTCTCCACCAACACTGACATGAATAATATTTTCTGAATTGGGGGTTTGAATTTTTATCCTCTCACCCCTTCTATAAAATCTCTTTACCAAAATAGGGATGATGAATTTTATCCTCTCATCCCTATCAGTTTTTTTACTCAAAGCTTAAATGTGACTTGGTGATTATGAGAGGTGGTGCTGAACAAAAGGATTGGTGTACACTCAACGTGGATACGTAGTGGTGAAATGTATAGGTATGGTGCAATGGAAAAAACGATCCAAATGAAGGACTATATTATATTCTAAACATAAATCCATCTATGAATGTCTCAAAGATATCATCAAGGCAAGTTCTAGGAATTGTTATAGGTTATTCCAATTTCAAGAGAGTGAGGAATTCTACCCTATGCGATCTACCACACTACTACAATGATAAGTAATTCTACAACTAGTACAAATAAGAAAATAAAATTGAAATGCTTATATAATAAAAGACTAGCTCGCATTGATATTGATTTATCAACCCTTAAGAAGAACTTCACGTGAAACTTACGAGTGAACTAGAAACTTTGAGGAAGAATAGTAAAAATTACTAAATGAGCAAATTATCCCTTAAACTGAGCTAGTTTTACTTCAAACTAAACAATTATGCAAGATTTAAGTGTATTTAACTATAACTCTACTTCATGAAAATTAAAAACTAAAGCTAGATAGAGGGATGGAAAAAATGAAAATGGGTAGAAATCTAATCTAATTACCTGTACCCCAAAACTTACTTATAACATTATCCCCAATGCAAAATTAAAGAACAAGAATGAGTAGTAAAACCGGTAGAAGTTGTTGGATTTACTGACGCCCTTAAAGAAGGGGGGGGGGGGGGGGGGGGTGAATAAAGGCCTGCACGGAATTTGACCTTTTTAAAGTTTTCTCAACAGGAGTACATAGTTCTATATGCTAATGCGGGGCGGTATGGAGTACGACTTCTTTTGCTTTGATCCGTATAGGTGATCAATGTGTCTTATTCATTATTATAGTCTCATCTAGTGCTTGTTACAGTAGTAATAACAAAGATTACAATATACATGGAAATATTCAAAAGCAGTTATACTATTCTCATTAATCAAATACCACTATTGAGAGTTTACAATTACAAAATGATGAACTCCATAACGCCGAAAATCCATGGCGATCAATAACATAACCTTAGGTTTTCTATACCGACCCTAATCCAAGGACCGGTTGGCTCTCTCCCTTTCCTCCCCAGAAAAGTCTCCGAGCCGACTTCACACCTTCCTCCCAGGAAGGGTCTTAGAGCCCACTAGATCACCCAGATCCGGACATCCTCCCAGGATGATTTCCTACTGAATCCTCCCCGGATTCGGACGACCTCCCTGGTCGATTTCCACGGATTCCAAATTGAATTCTGACATCCACACAGGACGATTTCACACACCAAGTTAATAAACTATGAAAGAGAAAAACTTAGAAGAGATGAGAAAGAAGTTGTGCTCCCTCAACATATATCTCCGGATGTGGTGAGCGAACGACGCTTTTGATCTACATGTAGAATGCGCCCATTGGTGCTCAGATTCTCATTCTTTAACCGCACTCCAATGACCTTCTTCGTTATAGCTTGATGGAAAGTGTTCTTGTGTTCCGGCGGTATGGTTACCGCACAACGGTAATGTTCTTTATGCATTTTCGCCAGCTGTCCAGCACCAAATCAGGAAGGTGCCAGAAAACATTCTCTTATTGTCTTTGGATAGCACGACGTGGTAGCCTAGTGCGTTGTGGTAGCATCACGTCGATTTCTTCTCGACGAAAGTAGAGCATCTAGTCGACATAGTCTTCTGGTCGACAAAACTAGCACATGGAATTAGGCTAGCTCCCGCGGTAACAGTCCCATCAATATTGACTTGATGCTTTCCTCTCGACATCATGGGTTCCAGTCGATATAAGCTGTCTCGTCGACAGAGCTAGCGCCCGCAGTAAGTCTAGAGTGCGACGGTAGACTTCTCGATGACATCGACTTGATTGGACCCAATGTGTTATTAGTGACGCATTGACCTCCCTTAAGGGCTAGGAAGGTTTGGGTGAGGTCAATTTGACCAATTGGAGACCAATTGGTCCTTAATAGACTACTTTGACCTATCTAGGGTTAAGGTTGACTTTGGTCAACTTGACCACTTTGGTTGACCCCAATGGGCCCTAAGTGGCCCAAAGGACCCTCTATGAGGTTAGGGGTGTCATGGTGGAGTCAGGTGGTCAAGTTGATGCGCAAAAGTCACACCCTAGACTAAGTAACCAGAAATTGCTATTTGTAAACCAAGGTGATTTCACCAATCTACCTAGGTTCTTGTGGTCCTTTTGGTCTTCCTAGTGCTTTGTCATGACCTAGTCATGACAAAAACCCTCCTAGGGGTCTAATTGTTTGTGGGATGTTACAAATCCCAAAAAATAAAAATAAAAATTTTGTCCACAAAATTAAAGTTAGGCCTACGAGATTCCTACTAAAAGTAAATGTTTGAGAAACTTTCAAGCGATTAAAGTTATACCTGCCACGAAAAGTTCTGGGTAATTTTGCTGCACAAGGTCCAAGGGCTCCCATGTGTGCTCCTCCTGTCCGTGATTCGACCACAGGACCTTGACCAACGGAACCTTCTTTCGCCGCAAGATTCATACTGTTGTATCATGTATCTGTAACGGCTCTAAGCGGACCGATCGATATGATGCTATTGGGCCAGATGTAATACATATCTGCTTCTTTGGATATAGGAGAGACCTCCTAAGGGAGGAGACATGAAAGATGTCGTGCAAACCCACCAACTCTGGCGGCAGCTCCAGTCTATAAGCCAAGGGGCCTCTCTGCTCCAGGATCCTATATGACCCCATATATCTAGGACTGAGCTTCTCCAGACTGCATACCCGCGAGACTCCATGCATCAAATGTATCTTCAAGAATACCCGGTCTCCAACCCTAAACTCTACCTAATGATGTCGTGCTTCATAATATTTGGCCTGTCTACTCTGGGCCTCCAACATTCTATCCCGAATTAGTGGCACCTGAGCGTCCGTGTCCTCCACAAACTCTGAGCCAAGTGCCTTTGGATTCTCATCCTGGATCCATGATAGTGGAGTCTTGCACCTCTATCCATATAATGCCTCATAGGGACCTCTTAGGTCACCAAGAAATAGGAAGTCCAAAACCCTCGGGTCACTCCGCATGAGCTTAGTTTGCGGACAAACTAGCAGCGGAAGCAATGGTGTGCCCATGAGGGAAATCACATGCAATAGTCCACTCTTACCTAGATTTTTGTCCAACCCTCTTACAAGTTAACTTTTTCTTATGTAGCCTTCGATGATCCCCGCCCCTCAGCGGGGAACACCTCAGGATCCGCCTGTCATTCCACCATCGCCTGTTTCTACTACATTGCATCAATCAGAGATGGGACAAGTTCTGACTGCAATCCTGGAGGCTTTCAGAAGATAGCAGGCCTCGGCTACGCAGCCAAATCCTGAGTTAAATTGGCTGAGTGCCTTCCGAGGCCTCTCCCCTCCATCATACATCGGGACAGAGTCAGTGGTGTGGACAAAGGAATGGCTGGATATCATGTACGAGATGCTGGTAGGGATACGATGTCCAACAGATATGGTTGTGTATTTGGCTATGACATACATGGAATCTCATGCCAAGAGATGGTGGAAGTCCCTCATGGACATCACCAATGCAGGATACAAGTGTGCAGTCATCACATGGGATGAATTCAAGACAGCACTCTTGGAGCACTTTGTGCCACAGACTGCGAGGGACGAGCTAGATGATAGATTCCTGCAGGTGAGGCAGGGCAGCAAGACAGTTTTGGAGTATTACCGGGATTTCTCCCACTTAGCTCGCTTTGCTGATTCATATCAGCTAGATGATGCGGGTTATGTGATGAGGTTCTACAAGGGCCTCTGGGAGGATCTGAGGCAGACCCTCCTTTTGTTGCTGATGACACCCATGCCCAAATTTTAGAGATGGCCAAGAAGTTGGAGGCAGAACAGTTCTTGGTTCGAGGCAGAGGGAAAAGATCTACAGATAACTCGGTTATTGGTGGCAGAAGTCAACAACAGAGGGGTCGGTTCATCAGAAAGAGGAGAGGTGGAGAACGAACCCGTTCGGAAGATAGACAGGAGCAGAGGGCTCCGAACGTTTTGTCCCCTCAACCGTTACAAATACAGGAAATGCCAAGGCAGGTGGATGGGGCACCTCCCCTACCAGTATGCTACCACTGCCATCAGCCTGGACTTATTTGGGATAATTGCCCTAGGAGAGCTCCACCACCACCAGCACCACATGTTGTCCACCTGCTCATCAATTCACGGGACAGGGCCGTGGTCGAGGCCGAGGATTTCATGGAGGAGATCGTCGACCAGCAAGGGAACAAGTCTATGCACTGGATCTTGCTCAGCCCTGGAGTCCGAAAAGAGTCATTGCAGGTATGCTAGTGTTCTAAGTTCTTTTTCAATTCTTAGAATATAGAAATAATATAAAATTGCTAAGAGTAGAAAACTTAGACACCTAAAACTATACAATGAATACATGAATAGTAAATATATGCGGCAAGCCTGCCCATACCCTGGTCGAGACGGAAGCAACACATAACTTCATCTCAGAAGACTTCATCAAGGACTTGGATCAGGTCTGGCACTACACAGGAGCTATCAGGAGGGTGCGTCTTCCTAATAGGTCAAAGATGGAATCAACTGCAAAGTGGCTCCTGAAGGTGAACATTGATGGCCTAACACTCGATGCTCCGACAACTGTCTTGAAGATGCCGGACTTCGATCTCGTCTTGGGGATGACATGGCTCACATGGAACCATGTCCAGATTGATTGCCCGACAAGGAAGGTTGTTCTAAGATACGACAACACCTACACGATTTTCGAAGGTATTATCCCGGCCTCCCGTCATTTACTATCCTCTACTTAGGCCGTCAAGGCCCATTTACAGGGAGTCGAGGTGTATATGGTCTATTTCGATATGAAGGAAGTAGAGACTCCCTAGCCAATATCCCCATTGTGCATGATTTTCCTGATGTATTTCCGGAGAAGATACCCGGGTTACCGCCACACAGGGAGAAAGATTTTCAAATTCATCTTGTGCCGGGGGCGAAGCCGGTATCTAGGGCTCCATATCGGATGGCTCCAAAGGAACTAGCAGAGTTCAGGAGCCAACTTCAAGAACTAGTGGAGGCAGGATTCGTTAGGCCAAGCTCCTCGCCATGGTGAGCCCCAGTATTGTTTGTAAAGAAGAAGGACGGGCCACTCAGGCTATGCATTGACTATAGAGGATTGAAAAGGCTGACAGTTCGGAACACATACCCTTTGCCAAGGATAGGTGAGCTTTTTGATCAGTTTTAGGGAGCTCATTGGTTCTCGAAGCTTGATCTGAGATCGGGTTATTATTAGTTACGGATTCAGGAGGAGGACATTTTGAAGACAACATTTAGTAGCTGATATGGCCTCTACGAGTTCACAGTGATGCCATTCGGGCTCACGAATGCACCCTCCACATTCATGAGTATGATGAACCAGGTGTTTGAGGCCTATCTCGATGTCTTCATCATTGTGTTTATAGATGACATCCTAATCTACTCGAGGACGGAGGAGGAGCATACACGACACTTGGCACTAACTTTGGAGAGGCTCCGGGAGCATAACCTATATACAATGTTCAGTAAGTGTCAGTTCTGGTTAAAGGAGGTGGCCTTTCTAGGTCACATTATCAGTGGAGCTGGACTAGCTGTGGATCCAGTGAAGATTCAGGCCGTGCGAGATTGGACACCATTGAAGACATCATCCGACATATAGAGTTTCTTAGGACTCGCAGGTTACTACCGGAAGTTCGTGGAGGGATTCTCCCAAATTGCACTTCCACTCACATCTCTGACGAAGAAGGATACA
This sequence comes from Dactylorhiza incarnata, assembly GCA_033032865.1. NCBI lineage: Eukaryota > Viridiplantae > Streptophyta > Magnoliopsida > Asparagales > Orchidaceae > Dactylorhiza > Dactylorhiza incarnata. Next base: position 24,094,067 of record JAWHQI010000010.1, on the reverse strand, counting down.
ATATTCGTATGCACGCCGCAATATGAGACTGCCTTCCAGGAGCTGAAGGATAAGCGTACCTTAGTTCCCATCCTTGCCCTTCTATTTGGGAAGGAAGGATTCCAAGTCTACACGGATGTGTCATATCAGGGTATGGGTGCCATTTTGATGCATCAAGGGCATGTGATAGCTTATGCTTCCCGCCAGCTGAAGAAGCATGAACCAAACTACCCAGTGCATGACTTAGAGAAGGGAGCGGTGTTCTTCTCCTTGAAGATCTGGAGGAATTATCCATATGGGGTTCATTGTGATATCTTCTCGGATCACAAGAACCTCAAGTGTGTGGATACTCAGAAGGAGCTTGTTGGGAAAAACTACTTTGATTTAACTTAACAAATTATCTAAAAAGTGATTTATCTCTTAGGTTGTATTACCCATTGTATAGTGAGGGTAATCTGGTCATTAGATGTCTTAGGATGTCACACTCAACCTAGGATGTCAAGACCATATCAAGAGAAGAACAATTTGGGAAAAGTTAATAGTTGCGTCGAATAGAAATCGATGCAACATCAAGTTCGACGCAACTCTGAGTAGAAGTCCAAGTGGTCCAACCCTTCTGTCGAAGTAATTCAAGTCGACATTACGTTGAATAGATATCGATGTAGAGGCCATGGACTTGTTGAAGTACCTTGAGGAGTCGATGTAGCTTCTACTTCAACTCAACGCAGAAGAAAGAATCTGTCGAAGCCATTTGAAGTCGACGCAACGTCAACAACAATTCAACGCAGATGATGGAGTTTAGAGTTATGCCTTCAACTTGACGGTTACGTTGATAAGAGATCGATGCAATGTCGACAAGCACACTTCAATCAGAGCAAGAATGAATTCGAAGCTGCTCTTACAAGGAATCAAAGGTGCGTCGATAAGAGAGGAAGAGAACTCGACGCTACGTCGAATACAGTGTGAAAAGGAAACCTTTTCAGCTGTCATTTTTGGACCCTCTCTCATGGACCACAACACTGAAGACCGTTCTTCAACATCTCCTTAATTGCCTCAAATAGAAAGAAGAATTAAAGGAGGACAGAAAAGTTTTCTTGGAAACAAGCTTACAGTTGGTGGACGGGTTGTGAATTAAAGAAGGAAAGAAAGAGAAATTGTCCAATGAAAAATACCTTTTCAGGACATACCAGAAAAAGAAATCAACTCAAATTAAAGAGGTACAATATAAGGGATGAGCAAAAATAGAAAGATTGAGCATTTATCACAATCGGAAAAACTTTTGGTATTAGGGCTTCCTCTTCTTCTTCTTCCTTCAGGAACCCTAATAGACAGAAGAAAAACAAGAATTGCTCTCTCTCAGTCAAGGATCTTCTTCTCCTCAACACAAAACATTGAAGAAAGATCTACAGAAGAATATACTCTGCTCAGAGAAACAACTGTTGCTTCCTCATCAATATTATATAGCAGTAACACCATTATAAGAGCAGAGAGAAGAAGGATCTAGAGCTTACAAAAACCCTAGCAATCATCACTATCATAATCTAGGGTTATTCTAATACAGATCCTAAAGAGCACTCAAAGAACAACACCTCAAGGATTGCTGTTACAGAATTCTGAAAAATAGATTTCTGATTCTTTCTTCTCCTTCTTACTCTTCTTTTCTTACAACCCCTGTAAAGAGTTTTGAGAATCCCTCTTCCAAAGAATTCAGTGATTCAAGATCTCCTTATCAAAAGATCTGGTTGGTTCAAGATCTCTTTATCAAAAGATATGGTTGGTTCATGATCTCCTTATCAAAAGATCAGTGGTTCTGAGAGTCTCCTTGTCAAAAGACTCAAGCACAGGTGGTGCATTCCTACCATGGAGTAGAAGAGAGGACTACCCACATTTTGGGGAACCTCTATAAAATCCTTGTGTCTTCTGGTTGTGAAATTTCTGTGCTATCCATTTCTTTACTATTTTTCTGTCTCATATTTCAGCACTTGGTTTTATTCTGTGTGTGGAATTGTAGAGCATAATACTTAGTGTTTTTATTGTATTTGTGCAAATAGGATAAAAATAGTTTTAAATCTCTATTCAGCCCCCTCTAGAGGATTCTTAGAGGCATACTGTGCACTTTCAATTGGTATCAGAGGTAGGTTGATCATTAAAAGGTTAACACCTTGATCAAAAAGACCTCCTGCACTTATTTCTTTTAATTACAAATATATTTCATAAAGAAAAATGAGTTCTAAGGATTATGCTTCTACTAGACCTCTGGTGTGTAATCTGAATAAGTTTACACTCTGGAAGGCTAGAATAAAACTTTATATAAATACTATTGATAAGAAAATTTTCAATGTCATCCTCACAGGTCCCCCTGTCCCAATAAGGAAAGACACTAGTGGAAAGGTAATACAAACTTCAGTTCCCAGAGTAGAATGGACTGATGATGAGAAGAAGGTCAAGTCTTGTGATGCCAAGGCCATGAACATACCGGTCTCAACCATGTCTGATGACATATTCCAGAAAGTTGCTGATTGCAACTCTGCAAAAGAGATCTGGGAATCTCTCTAGACTAGTAGAAGGAAGCTCTGATGAAAGCAAAGACAAAAAGGCTTTTATCATATCTCAATATGATAATTTCAAGAAAAAGACTAATGAAAGCATAACAGAAATGTATGGCAGATTCAACCTCATCATAAATGAGCTGAGAGGGCTTGATAAGGAAATTTCTCTGACAGAAATTAATGACAAGCTCCTCATGTGCTTCCCACGCACATGGGACTCTAGAATCTGGGCGATTAGAGATTTTAGATGCCTCAGAGAGATATCAACTGATGCTCTCCTGGGAAAGCTCAAGTACTATGAGCTTCTACTAAAAAGTAGGGCTGAGTCAGAAGCCCAAGAAAGGACACCAACTCCTAAAGAAAGGACTCTTGCATAAAAGACTGCAGAAGTAGAGTCCTCCACCACTGAAGAATAAATGTTTAATCTCTCGGCCAAGAGATTCAATAAGTGGGCCAGGATAGAAGATTCCAGAAGGACAGAGAGGAGCTCAAGCAAGCCAAGGTATGATAAAACTCCTAAACAAGATATTATTTGTTTTTCCTGCAGAAAGCCGAGACATATTTCTACTGAATGTCCTGAGGAAGAAAAGAATAAGAAAAACAAGCAGAGGAAGGAGCACAAGAAGAAATCCTTCATGAGAAAGGATAATAAAGGACTGAAAGGTTTCATAGCTGAAACTTAGAGTGATTCAGACACTGAATCAAGCTCCTCCTCATCTGATGATGAAGATGATGAACCAGAAGAAGCCTGTCTAATGGCCATGGAAGATTCTTCTGCAGAAAATTTGAGGGAAGACTGTTCAACCACAATCCAACAGTGGTATTTGGGCAGTGGCTGCTCCATGCATATGACTGGAGCAAAAGAGTTGCTGGAGAATTTCAAGGTCAGGGAAGGGCCAAAGGTAATTTTTGGGAATTCCCACTCTGGTCAAACTAGAGGATATGGTTTGGTCAGGATTGGGGAAATCTCCTTCTTTAAAGTAGCTTATGTTGAAGGACTTCAACATAATTTGATTAGTATTAGCCAACTGTATGATGGTGAATACAAAGTTGTATTCACCAAATCTCAGTGTCATATAGTCAGTTCTAAGACTGATCAAATAGTATTGACTGGTCTCAGAAAGGGTAAGGTCTATGTTGTAGACTTTGAGCACACAAAGTCTGAGATCTGCTTATTCAATTCCCAATTAGAAAATAGTGAGCTGTGGCATAGGAGACTTAGTCATCTTAACTTTATGACCATTGTCAAACTCTCCAAACTTAACCTAGATAGGGGTTTAACAACTGGTAAATTCAATAAGGACCATCCTTGTAGAGCCTGCCACCTAGGAAAGCAGATCAAAGCATCATTCTAACCAATTGGTAGGAATGATTCCCCTAGAATCCTTTTCCTGTTGCACTTGGATCTATTTGGTCCCATCTCCACTCAAAGCTTAGCAGGTAAGTCTTACACACTAGTCATAGTGGATGATTTTTCTAGATTCAGCTGGGTGTTCTTTCTGAAAGCAAAGTCAAACACTTTCAAGATCCTCTCAAGATACATTAGACAGATTCAATCTGAATTCAACACCCAGGTTGCTGTGATCAGAAGTGATCATGGCACTGAGTTTGAAAATCAGTTAATGTATAAATTCTGTGAGGATGAAGGGATCAAACAATGATTTTCAGCTCCTAGAATCGCCCAACAAAATGGGGTGGCTGAAAGGAAAAATAGAACTCTAATTGAATCTGGTAGGACATTATTAGCTAAATACAACTTGCCAAAGTCCTTTTGGGCTGAGGCAGTGAAGACATCCAACTATGTTCTGAACAGAAGTCTCATTTACAAGACTAAGTTAAAGACCCCCTATGAGTTATTGAAGGGAAAGGCACCCATAGTCACTTACTTTAGAATTTTTGGGTGTACTTGCTTTATTCTCAACAATGGGAAAAGCCATCTTGCCAAATTTGCAAGAAGGCTGATGATGGGATATTCTTGGGATATTCATCATCAAGCAAGGCCTATAGGTGATACAATAAAAGCTCTCTCAAAATTGAGGAGTTTGTGCATGTGGTTTTTGATGAAACTAACATGTTTAACAAGGGGAAGGAAACTTCCACCAACACTATTCTGCAGGAAGAAGACCAGCTAGCAGAACAAGTTAAATGGATGAGCATAGTAGATCATACATCTGTGTGTCAAGAAAAAGGACAATAGGAGAGTGACACTGACTCAGGTGAAGATTCTGCAGTAGATGAAGGGGAGACAACATCAACTGGATTACCAGCCAAAGACATCATCCTAGTAAATCAGGATGAAGCCCCCACTATCACTGAGCAAGTGACACCTATGGAAGAAGAGAATCTACTAGATCACTCCACAAGATCCAGGATGAACAAAAAGATCATCCTCCAACACAAGTAATAGGAGACTTGACAGCTGGAGTCAAGACAAGGAAACAACTCACAAATGAGACTATGCTGCAATGTTTCTTGTCACAATATGAACCCAAGAAGTTTGAAGAAGCAGATATTCACCCTCACTAGATATCTGCTATGCACGAGGAATTGACACGGTTTGAAAGGAACAAGGTCTGGACATTGGTTGAAATACCAAAGAATTATCCAGTTATTGGCACCAAGTGTGTGTTCAAAAACAAAATGGACTCAACATGAGTCATAATCAGGAATAAGGCTAGACTTGTGGCCCAAGGGTACATGCAAGAGGAAGGAATTGATTTTAACCAGACATTTGCTCCAGTAGCAAGGCTGGAGGCAATAGAATGTTCCTGGCATATGCTGCTCACATGAAGATCAAAGTATACCAGATGGATGTCAAGAGTGCTTTTCTCAATGGAACACTTCAAGAAGAGGTGTATGTGGAGCAGCCACCAGGTTTTGTCAATCCAACTTTTCCCTCTTTTGCATATAAACTAGATAAAGCATTATATGATCTCAAGCAAGCTCCAAGAGCTTGGCATGAGACCTTATCCACTTTTCTCCTGTAACACAAATTTGAAAGAGAAAGGGTGGATAAAACCCTTTTCACAAGAGCATATAAAAATCAGCTACTACTTGTACAAATATATGTAGATGACATCATATTTTGCTCTTCTGATCAATCTCTCTGCAAAAGGTTTGCCAATCTAATGCATTCTAGATTTGAAATGAGTAGCATTGGTAATTATCCTATTTTCTTGGTCTTCAAGTGAGACAAAATGCAGATGGCATTTTCATATCCAATCCAAATATACCAGAGAACTCATCAAGAGATTTGGGATGGAAAATGCCTCTGTCATGAAAACCCCCATGGCTACCAATGCTATTTTGGATAGAGATGAAAATGGCAAGTACTTTGATCAAAAGACTTACAGAGCAACGATTGGATCTCTTCTCTACCTAACAGCTAGCAGACCTGATATTATGTTTGCTACCTATATCTATGCAAGTTTTCAGGTTGACCCAAAAGAATCCCACATGAGTTCTGTCATAAGAATTCTTAGATATCTGAAGGGTACTCCTGAGCTTGGTTTATGGTATCCAGCTGAATCTGGATTTGAATTAATTGGTTATTCAGATGCAGACTATGCTGGATACAGGCTAGATAGAAAAAGCACTTTAGGAACTTGTCAGTTTATGGGTGCTAGACTGGTCTCATGGTTTAGCAAGAAGCCAACCACAGTCTCCACTTCTATAGCTGAAGCTGAGTATATAGCTGCTGGAAGCTGCTGTTCACAGATTTTGTGGATGCAAAATCAGTTGTTGGATTATAACTTTTCCCTTAACAATTCCACAATTTATTGTGACAACTCAAGTTCTATTTCAATTGCTTCCAATTCTGTTCTTCACAGTAAAACTAAGCACATAGAGATAAGGCACCACTTTCTCAGAGACAATGTAGAGAAGGGTAAGATCAACCTTCAATACATATCTACTGACACTCAAAGGGCTGACATCTTTACTAAGCCTCTTGATGAAAGTAAGCACAAGTTCTTCATCAATGCCCTAGGTATGCTTGATGGAGCATTGTAGGTCACACCTATTATGTATAATGACCTATTTTCTATGGAAAGTTATTGCTGGGAAAAATAGTAAAGATTTTGAGGAAAAACAATTTATTTATTCAGAGGTGCGTCGAATTTAAATCGATGTACCATCGAATTATTCTCGACGCTAGCTTCGAGAGCAGTATGGGATAGTTTAGTCGAATATCACTCGACGTAACGTCGAATACATATCGACGCTTACGTCGACATAATAATTGATGACTATATTTCGAAGCCACGTCGACTTCAACTCGACGCTCTATCGATTTGACATATCGCGCACATTGACATGTTTTGGCACGCTGAATTCCACTCGATTCGATGTTGCTTTGAATAAAACCCTAAGTTGCGATGATTGATCTACTCAAAGCAACTTATGCGTATACTTCTATTGCGCTATTCGAATCTTTTCCATCTTGCTCTCCCCATCTTTCCCTTCTTCATCTCTCTCTTCGTTTTGTGCAGGTAGTCGCAAAACAGCAATGGCATCTCTTCAAGATGTTGCCGATGCAGTTGATCAAGCCATGGAAACTCTTCTTTCACAGTTCAGCTCTCTATACCTGGACTTCTCAAAGGGTTGCTATCGCAAGCTCTGTGCCCAACTTAACATATTGTAAGACCTTAACTTTGGAATCAAGGCTCTTGATGCAGAGATTCGATCGTCGGTTGTGCCTGCCGATGTCTTTATATCTCTTATCAGAGATATAAAGCAGGGGGAGAAGGGTATCAGCAGGCAGCCTCTCCTAGACTCAGTATATACAACAATAATTCCTATTTCCGTTACTTCTGAAGGGGAGCGAGCTGTTTCTTACAAAGTACAACTTCAAGATTCTGCAACTCAGGGGGAGGCAATCCTTCCAAGGATCCTTCCCTTTGCTCAGGGGGAGATTCCTCTAATTTTAGATGATCGGGCCTACCTCAATTCTCTGCAAGAATTCCATGAAGACACTGAACCATCTATCCCTGATCCACTATCATTTAGAGCGTCTTCTGAAGATTCCTCAACATCACCCTCTCTAGTCAAGGAGGATGATCAAGATCCTGTTTCATCTGATCCAGCACAGGCTCAACCAACACCTCCAACTCAACTTCCACCTTCAACTCAGATCTCATCTTCACCTGCTCCAATTCACCAATTAATTCTTCTAACACCTGTATTCAGGGGAAGACCTCCATATTGAGGTAGAGGAAGAGGAAGAGGAAGAGTGTCTATTTGTGAGATATACTCAAAAGAACAAAGGAAGGAGTACAAAAAAAAACAAATCCTACCACAAAAAATATGAGAAGGTTGGAGTCCCAGTAAATACAATGAAAACCTACAATGATCCAAAGTATTATGAAGCTTTAGAGGACATTGGTGATAGAGATAGATATGAGTATGAAGCAGCTCAGAAAGAAATTGAAGATAAGAAAAAGAGGTTCATTGATATCCTAAAAAGAGGAAAAGAGGTTGTTGAGAAAGAAGAGTTGGCCAAAGCAATTCCAATTAAATCTACTCTATTTGATCATTCAAAGTATACCATAAAGAATCCTCAAGCCAAAATGCTAGAGGGAGAAGGGCAATTCCACAGAGGAGGTATTGGATGTAAACCAGAGGATTCAGTGCAACTTCCTCAGAAAAGAAAGAAAGGAGAAAAGTCACTTGAAGAGGAGAAGAAGAAAAGGAAGATTATGTTCACAAAAGCTTCAACCTCTAGGAAAGCACAAGCAACTGCTGCTGAATCAAACCCTGATGAAGAATCTAATTCAAGTGATTTAAATATAGAAATCATAAATTTGATGACAGAAAAAGTTTTTGGTCTTGGCTTCACTCTCAAGGATGTTCATCCTAATACTGAAATGGATTTGGAGAAATTGTTCGAAGGTCATGAAAGAATTCAGAAAAATCCAGAGAGAGCCACTCCTGCAAATTCAAATATGTGGAAAGGAAATTCAGGATGGTCTATGAGGACCTATGTACTTTTCTTAAAGGAAGGAAGTAGACTTTTTCCTGGGTAAGACTCTGATAAACACTTATTGATATTTACTCAGTTGTTTCTTGTTTGCCAGTCTATTCAGCTGTTTGTTTTGGTATTTCTTATGTCTATGCTCTCTTGAATGTATTTTTATTTATATAAAAAGGAATGTGTAAAATCACTTTTTTCAATCTGTAAAATTTGTTAAGATAAATAGGGGAGATTGTTGGGAAAAACTCCTTTGATTTAACTTAACAAATTATCTAAAAAGTGATTTTATCTCTTAGGTTGTATTACCCATTTTGGCTCTGTTTGGCGTGGCTGCAGCGACTGGAGAAGAAGTGGGGGGAAGCAGTGGTGGAATAATTAGCTGTTCTGCAGAGTGGTGGCTGAATCTGTGAATCTGTTTGGAAGAACAGCTGTTGCAGTGTTGTTTCAAACAGAGAAGTTGTTAAGCACTTTGATATTCTACCCAACCCTCTTTATTGAAATGAGTGGTTGGTCTATTCCCTAAATCTATCTCTCGGATACAAAGATCGCAGAATATAAGAACATGGGTTGACTCCCAGTTGGCCGATATCCCACCATCTTTTGATATTACCATCTAAATTACCAAACATAAAAAACAATCCAAATAAAATTAACACAACATAATGAATGGATCCTAACATTTGCAACATTATGAATGGATCCTAACATTTGCAACATTTATAAAGTACATTTGCAACATTATGAATGGATCCAAACAACATTATAACATTCAAAACGGGTAATAACACAACATTTGAATGGATCCAAAACATTCATGACAAGTAATAACCACAACATAAATAACAAGTAAAAAGCACAATATATGAATGGATCCATTACATTCTACTACATCGATTCCTATAATGCCTGAAAAAAATTAGAAATTTGAAGAAATTATAATGCCTGAAGAAATTTGAAAGACCCCAAATGGCCGCTGGGAAGAACTGGGAAGGGGAAGACAAACCTTGGAGCTTCTTCGGTCGCAGAGAAGAACTAGGAGGAGGAAGAGGAGGAGGGGTCGCTGAGATGTTGTCGTCGAGAACTGAAGAGGACGAGGAAGGGCCTCTAGCGGGAAGAACTGGGAGGAGGAAGATGAGGTGAGGCCGCTGAGAAGAAGGGGGACATGTTGTCGTCGACGAGGACGGGCCGCTGAGAGGAACTGGAAGGTGAGAGGAGGAGGAAGGACCGCTCGGAGAGGAACTGGGAGATCGTCGCGCTAGAGCAGGGAATCGCGGCCGATTCCACGATCCAGGAGTCGTGAAAAATAATCATGACTCCCGAATCACGGTTTTTAGATCTATTTCGGTGGTGGTTGTTTCCACTGCAGGGCGTAACTTTTCTGTTTGGCGGGGCGGTTTAAGAAGCTGCGGCGTACAGCTCTCAAAATGCCCCGCCAAACATAGCCTTTACAGTGAGGATAATCTGGTCATTAGATGTCTTAGGATGTCACACTAAACCTAGGGTGTCAAGACCATATCAAGAGAAGAACAATTTGGGAAAATTTAAGAATTGCGTCGAATAGAAATCGACGCAACATCGAGTTAATGTCGACGATACTCTGACTAGAAGTTAGAAGAGAATCTTTTTGTTTCTTGAGTGGTCCAACCCTTCTGTCGAAGTAATTCAAGTCGACGTTACATAGAATAGATATCGATGTAGAGGCCATAGACTTGTCAAAGTACCTTGAGGAGTCGACGTAGCTTCTACTTCAACTCAACGCAGAAGAAAGAATCTGTCGAAGCCATTTGAAGCCGACACAACGTCAACAACAATTCGACACAGATGATGAAGTTCAGAGTTATTCCTTCAACTCGACGGTTACGTCGATAAGAGATCGACGCAATGTCGATAAGCATACTTCAATCAGAGAAAGAATGAATTTGAAGCTGCTCTTACAAGGAATCGAAGGTGCGTCGATAAGAGAGGAAGTGAACTCGACGCTACATCGAATACGGTATAAAAAGGAAACCTTTTCAGCTATCATTTTTGGACACTCTCTCATGACCCACAATACTGAAGACCGTTCTCCAACGGCTCCTTAATTTCCTCAAATAGAAAAAAGAACTAAAGGAGGATAGAAAAGTTTTCTTAGAAACAAGCTTACAGTTGGTGGACGGGTCGTGAATTAAAGAAGGAAAGAAAGAGCAATTGTCCAATGAAAAATACCTTTTCAGGACTTACTAGAAAAGGAAATCAACTCAAATTAAAGAGGGACAATATAAGGGATGAGCAAAAATTGAAAGATAGAGCATTCATCACAATCGGAAAAACTTTTAGTATTAGGGCTTCTTCTTCTTCATCTTCCTTCAGGAACCCTAATAGATAGAAGAAAAACAAGAACTGCTCTCTCTCAGTCAAGGATCTTCTTCTCCTCAACACAAAACATTGAAGAAAGATCTACAGAAGAATATACTCTGCTGAGAGAAACAACTGTTGCTTCCTCATCAATATTATATAGCAGCAGCACCATTATAAGAGCAGAGAGAAGAAGGATCTAAAGCTTACAAAAACCCTAGCAATCATCACTATCATAAGCTATGGTTATTCTAATACAAATCCTGAAGAGCACTCAAAGAACAACACCTCAAGGATTATTGTTACAGAATTCTAAAAAACAAATTTCTGATTCTTTCTTCTCCTTCTTACTCTTCTTTTCTTACAACCCCTGTAAAGAGTTTTGAGAATCCCTCTTCCAAAGAATTCAGTGGTTCAAGATCTCCTTATCAAAAGATCTAGTTGGTTCAAGATCTCCTTATCAAAAGATCTGGTTGGTTCATGATCTCCTTAAGAGGACTACCCACATTTTGGGGAACCTCTATAAAATCCTTGTGTCTTCTGGTTGTGAAATTTCTGTGTTGTCCATTTCATTACTATTTTCCTGTCTCATATTTCAGCACTCGGTTTTATTCTGTGTGTGGAATTGTAGAGCATAATACTTAGTGTTTTTATTTTATTTGTGCAAATATGATAGAAATAGTTTTAAATCTCTATTCTCACCCCCCTCTAGAGGATTCTCAGAGGCACACTGTGCACTTTCAGAGCTGAACATGCGACAGAGATGATTGGTGGAGTTTCTTTTCGACTATCAGTGTACCATGCACTACCATCTAGGGAAGGCAAATATGGTGGCAGATTCTATTAGTAGGAGAGCTACTGTATTAGGTTCAGAACCCTAGATAATGGCCATGGAGCTGTAATGGATGCTGGATGACATGCGGATATCCTTGGTGTCCAAGGATGACCCTGAGATTTATGAGGAGTATCTAGCCTCGATAAGCATTACTAGTGATATATGAGATTGCCTCAGGGATGCGCAAAGGTAGGACGCTAAGTTAGAGCCGATATTTAGGGCTTTGGAGGCAGGCATGACGGGGTATTACTCGTTGGAAGGATGATCTCATAATTTTTAGATGTCGAGTGTATATACCGACAGGAGGTCATATTTGAGAGAATATTCTGATCGAAGCACACTGTAGCAAGTACTCAGTGCACCCTGCGATCTCGAAGATGACAACCGATCTGAAGAGGACCATGTATTGGCCGGGTATGAAGAAAGAGATCACCTACTTCATGATGCATTGCTAGATTGTAACTCGTGAAATCTGAGTGCAAGAGCCCGGTAGGATTACTGCATCCACTACCGGTACCATAGTGAAAGTTTAATGATATCACGATGGACTTCGTACATGGAATCCCCCGTTCTCGTGCTGGAAATGATTCGATATAGGTGATCATTGACAGGTTGATGAAGGTCGCTCGATTTATTCCAGTCAGGAAGGACGCTCCGGTCGGTGTTTTAGTATGGGTGTTTGTGGAGCAGTTCATTCATTACCATGGCGTTCCCAAGACGATCATGTCAGACCGGGATGGTCAATTTACATCTAGAAAGTGGAGAGCAGTCCAGGCTTACCTGGGCTCTCACTTGACTTTCAGTACTTCATTCCACCCTCAAACGGATAGACAGACGAAGCGTACCAACTTGAAGATGGAGGATCCACTATGCCTATGTATCCTAGATTGTGGGGAGCCATGGGAGAGACTGTTGTCACTTATAGAGTTCTCTTATATCAATAGTCATCAGTCCAGTATTGGTATGGCCCCCTATGAGGCATTGTATGGATGGAGGTACAGGACTCCACTATCATGGATCCAGGATGAGGATCCAAAGGCACTTGGTTCAGAGTTTATGGAGGACGTGGACGCTCATGTGCGACTGATTCGGGACAGAATGTTGGAGGCCCAGAGTAGACAGGCCAAATACTACGATGCGCGACATCGTCAGGTAGAGTTTTGGGTTGGATACTGAGTATTCTTGAAGATACGTCTGATGAATGGAGTCTCGCAAGTACGCAGGTGGAAGAAGCTCAGTCCTAGATATATGAGGCCCTATAAGATCCTGGAGTGGATCGTCCCCTTGGCTTATAGACTGGAGCTGCCGCCGGAGTTGGCGGGTTTGCCTGACGCCTTCCACGTCTCCTCCCTTAGGAGGGCTCTCCTATGGCCAGAGCAACGAATATATATTACAGCTATCCCAGTAGTATCTGATCAATTGGTCCGCTTAGAGCCGTTACTGATAGATGAAACAACAATACGAATCTTACGGCGAAAGAAGGTTCTTCTAGTCAAGGTCCTGTGATCAAATCACGACACACCTGGGAGCCCCTGGACCTTATGCAACAAAAGTACCCAGAACTTTTCGCGACAGGTATAACTTTAACTTCTTGAAAGTTTCTCAAATATTTACTTTTAGTAGGAATCTCGTAGGCCTAACTTTAATTTCGGGGATAAATTTTTTATTTTTATGTATTGGGATTTGTAATATCCCACAAACAAGTAGACCCCTCAGAGTTTTTTTGTCATGACTAGGTCATGACAAAGCACTAGGAAGACCAAAAGGACCCCAAGAACCTAGGTATTGGTGAAATCACCTTGGTTTACAAATAGCAATTTTTGGTTACTTAGTCTAGGTTGTAAAGTTTGGGCCTCAATTTGACCACCTGACTCCACCATGACACCCCTGACCTTATAAGGGTCCTTTGGGCCACTTAGGGACCATTGAGGTCAACCAAAGTGGTCAAGTTGACCAAAGTCAACCTAACCCTAGATAGGTCAAAGTAGTTTATTAAGAACCAATTGGTCAATTTGACCTCACCCAAATCTTCCTAGCTTTTAAGGGAGGTCAGTGGGTTACAAATAACACATTGGTTCCAATCAATTCCATGGGTGAGGCCAAAACCAACACTTGGACCCAAAAAACCCAATTTGACCTAGTTAGGTCAAAGTGACTCAACTTCACCCAATTGATCACACCAAGACACAATTGTCCTTGGGTGGTATCAAGGGACCTAGGTGCACCCATTTGAGTCAGTCACAACACCTAATTTGACCTAGGGTTGGGCTAAACCCATTAGGGGTAATTAAGCCCAAATTGGGGAAATCAAGCCCAATGCTCAATCCAATTTGGCTAGGCTCAATTATGGTGATCCACTAAGCCCTCATGATTGAAATTACATGGATTACCATTCTGGAGAGGGTGATTATGAGAGAGAAATTGAAATTTTCCCCCAATTTGAAGAGAGAGAAATAGGGTATTCATGGCTTTGAATGCAATTACCCCTTGAATTCCCCTCCAATTGATGGAGATTCATTCCCCTCAGTCAATTTGGGGAATCTTAAATTCTTTTCTCGGCTTCCTAGAGGAAGAATTCAAAGGAATTAAAAGTGGCCGAAAAACCCCTTCATGGCCATTAATGACAATCAATTTTGTAACCCCCTCTCCCTCAATTGAGGCCTTTATCACCTTCAGTGATTAGAGAGGAGACAAACCCCCATATTTCCAGAGAATTTCGAGCACCCTAAGCCTCATTTGGCACCTAAAGCTCAGAATTTGGCAATAGCGACTCACCGGAATACCAGGGTAACAGCCACCACTCAGGTCTGATCCCCTCCTCCTCCCTTAGTGCATAGATCTTAATCTATTTGGGGCTTGATTCGAGCCAAATCAGGCTCGAATGAAGCTCCTAAAAGGGCTCATTGTTGAGCTCTTTGCCCCAACTATAAAACTCTACTCTAGCCACCATCGCCCGACAAACCACTGCCAATCGCCGTCCACCACCTCGACGAAGGTGGTGGTGACAATAGCCAGCCGGGAGGAAGCATGAGTGGCCCGCAAATCGAGCCTGAAAGTCACCAAGGATGGGCTGTTAGGGACTGTCAAACTGCTGGGGACGATGACCAGGAGCCATTAGATCTTGCGTGATCTATTATACGCAGAACATATGAATTAATATGTAGGTTTTAATACAATCTGTCACATATTTTGCAGTGGATGGTTTAATTTATTAAATAAACTTAGAGGCATTTTCTATGAAAGTGATCAACACCTTTTTTGGTGTAAGGTGTCCCTAGGGCTAACCAGAGATATATTTGTGTGCCCCCAATGATCCACTTAGTCAAATGATCTGGATATTTGACTCTAGACAAGTCTGGCCATCAGTCATATCATATCCAAAAATCAGAATTTTTGGAGATGATTTTTCTATAGTTTTTGTGATAATTTAAATATACATACATGACTTAAATATAGGGTCTAAGGACATTCAAATTCCCCAAATCTTTGGTGGATGTCTTGTGGGCACATTATATGTCCATGGTAAAAATCTCAGCCCATTTGGGGTTGATTTGACTTGGTAAAATAGTGTTCAATCATGGTCACCTAGGAAAGTTAACTCATGTTCATCAAAAAGGTGCACTTGTGGATTTGAGTGGTCATCCCTCAACCAAATATGATGAAACTTGGATCACCCCTTTGTTATCACATAAAACACCCACACAAGTAATTTTAGAAGGTTTAGGGTTGTAATACCAAGAAAACCTAGTTCAACCCCTAGGGGTGCATATAAGGTTTAATGGAAGAAATGGAGTCATATCCCCATGGATGCGCTTGAAACTTTGTATATAGTTTCATAGGGTGAATGAACACCCTAGATAATATTGTTGGAATTTTTAGAGTTATTGTCACCCTTTAATTTTTAATCTGGTATCTTTTATTTCAAGTGCAAAATATATAGTCATATGTTTTAGAAAAGTTATGAAACTTGGACAGTAAAATTTTAATGATGCTATGAGTCTCTTGAAATTTTATTATAATTTTTGGATAAGGTAATTTGGTAGTTCCTTCATAATGGCCAAAAGTCAATTTCCATGATTTAGATTAATTACGTGGTCATCTGATTTCAGAAAAATGTGAAAATTGTTCAGAGAGCCTATAGGGTTATTATAATGCTCTGCAATTTTTATCACAATTATTGGATGAGAATTTATAGTGCTACCTTCACAATTTTACTATAATCAGTTCCCTTGAATTAATTACTTATATGACTAAATGATTTAAGAAAAATATGGAACTTGGCCAATAGCCCTTTTAGGTCATCTTAATGCACTACAAATTTTTTGTTAATTATTGGATGAGTCCATGTAGTGGTTCCTTCACAAATTGATTTAAATCTAGTTCCTTTGCAATAATTATTTATGTGGACAAATGAAATTAGAAAAATATGAAAATTGGTCAGTGAGCTTCTTTAGACACCTTTGGTAATTATATCATAATTTTTGGATTGATATCTACTGTACTTTGTTCATACATTTGTTATAAATAGCATTGGTGATTTATTTAAATTAAATGAGCATATGATCTTGTAAATTAGTAAATCTCTGTTATAGGACATGTTAGGCTTGTTAGAATCCCTGGAAATTAATTCATGTCATTTGGGTTAGATTAAGTTAAAGTTCCTTCACAAATTTGGATCATATCTTAATTATTCATATAATAATTTCCAATGAAATAATCATGGAGAAAAATACGAGTCACTGATATTTCTTCAATATAGATCATAACCAACCTCTGGATGTGTGGTTCATCATATGAAAACCTTAGGGACATGAAGGCCCTTCATATATGGCAATCTTATTGAAGAGGGTTGCAGATAGCCAAAAAGGAGTTTGGTGGTTTTGGGGGTCTTTCCATGAGCCCTTGAGTAGAGATCTTTCAGTGAGAGGTCATGTAGGTCAACTCTATGATGGAAGGGGCAAAAGTCCTTTCAAGACCTCCCCCAGTTGTGGGTGTGAGTTGTATACTCTAAGAGGCATGTTGGTGTTCAGGAGAACATTAATACTACCAGTGAATCATAATCCATTATAGGACTCTAGAGTAACATAAGAGAGTGGTGTTGGGTAATCGCCAATAAAACTAAGTGTCTTGAGAAAGGGAGGTTTGGGTTATCATCCCATCACACCTCCTAGTACCGCTGCGAGCCCCTCATATGGTAGACCTCGGTAAGTCCAAGTCTAACCCTTAAACTAATAGGGCATATAACAAGGAAAGATTAATCTAATAATAAGTTATCAAGCACACACACACCATTATTATGTGAAGATAGTTTGGTTGGTCTAGTCTTGCGAGCAGTGGGATCGGTGTGAGTTTAAGGAAGGAATGTGCTCCAAGTTGTGGCTTGGTGTTGGTTGAAATGGAATGGTTAGTCCAGCGAGCCGGTGGATCAGGAGTTCAATTGTAGCATATGTGCTTGTGCATAAAAGTGGTGAGTCATTGTTATTGGGTAGTCGTTCACACCGATGACAGTATGTTGGCTCAACAAGTGTGAGTCTTCACTTAGCCAAGAAAAGACTGGTGGATTCCAACATTAGTACAAGATGCTCTGTAGCACCTAGCTTGGTGTACTGAGTATTACATAAGGTCTATGTTGGGTAGTGTGAATACCATCCTAGGAGTGGGTAGGCCCAACCCACTTCCTCCGTTTGCCACTACGAGAGGTACCTGAGAGTTTAGATAACTTCAAATCGGGGAACTAAAGGTCTGTGCGTGCAGAGTCGTGTTGGTGAGTTGCACTGGTGTGAAACATAATCATTAAACTGCATAACATTTCATATCATACGTAACATGCATAAAACCTATACCCCCATCATATAAATTATTATGGGATATTTTATATGAAGGGCCTTGCAAAACGATCCCTTAGCTTATAAGTTTGTATGGACATTTTTATAAGTTAAGGTTACCTTTTACTGTGATGGTAGTTAGATCCTTTACCATTTTACTATGCTGCTTCTTTATTGCCCTTTATTTACTATTACTTTACTGCCCTTTCATTATTACTGTATAAGTAGGCCGTATGCTAGATAATTTTAGTATATGCTTCCTGGTAGTTAAGGCCATCGTCATCTGCTTGTACTTCTGCTTTGATGTCCTCCTCTTCATTCCTCCCACACGATACCTAGGAGTCACCGGTGGAGGGGCGGGGGATTGGTTTAGTCTTTTAACTAAAGGTCGGTTGTGACCAAACACCACAAGGGCCCTGATTGAGAGACATGGAGCTTCCCTGGGAGATCCAGTGCAACCAGAGTACGATGCAGGAGGAGGTGAGCTAGCCTAGCTCGGGAGCAGCAGCCGCGACCACAGGTTCTGTTAGTGATTAGTTTTTATTACTTCAGCGAGCGTTATGTAGTGAGGACTATATGTACTGGGCAGGGGCCCTTTTTATATTCAACATTATCTTTTGTAGACTATTAGCGATATCTTATGTATCGCATTGTGATTGTGGACTTAGTCATATTTATATATTCTTCCTTAGTTTTTTCTGTGATGTATGGTTGGCCTGGATGTTAAACTTGCTGGCAGAATTGGCGTCTTGTAGCGGCGCCCTTCCCGAGAGTTGGTGTCATTGCAAGGCGGAGGTTCTGGGCATAAGACCCGGTGGAATTGCCAAAAAAAGGGTCTTACACAGCCTCTGAAGAGAGGTGTGATCGCGGATGGCTAGTAAGACTTATGTCTGAGAGGCATTAAGGGGAGTAAAGGTCTGATGCTGGCGGTGCCCCCTGACTCAGCAGGAGTCGTCGTGATGCCCATCATTCCTATTAGGTACAGAGGTGGAACCCACTCCTTCTTTATTTTCAGGCTGCATTCGAATTGTTGTCGATGTACTTCTATTGCATCGTCAATCGATATCTGGACCTCGATATAATGAACAAGGTCTTGGTAGCTGGACAATATTTTCCTCATCAGTGCTCAGTAGAAGCCACCAGGTCGAAGCCCCTCGAGGCGAATGATGTGCAGAAGATAGTGGTCAATCCCTAGAATCTGTCATGCTTCTATAGTGAAACAAAGGAAATAGCCCTTGAGCATCTCCATCTAATTCTGGTTAATTCTGGTAAGATGGAAGGGGTTTCGAATATTCCGATGATTGGCGATGAATTGATAGGTGAACAACTGAGTTACTCTATAAAATTTTCAATTTCTCCTTCAGTCGGAGAATGAAACCATGCGCGAGTTTGTCCCTTCAGAGTTGTCGGGAACACCTGGCAAAACATTTGATCGGGGGAGTTGTAAATCTGCATGATCATTACAAAGTGGTTAATATGCTTCATGGGCTCATTGCCACTGTAATAGGTCTCGATATTCGACAACTTAAATTTGTGCGTTATTGGGGTGCGCTAGAACTTGCAGAGTTAACAGGGAGCTATGGCATATGGGTCATCGTGGATACACAAACCGTCGTCTGCCATGCTCATAATCCTCTTCAATCATGTTGTGCGCTACCTCGTGGGTAATCATTCTGTTGGGAAATCCAACGTATTCTCCCGTCGGGAGGGGATTGTACTGCGCATGTTCAGGGTTCACGTCGGGTGGCGCTGGGCGCATGAAGCCAGTGGCGTGGGATAACTTATCTGCCATGGGATTTCTGAAGCGAGCGGCTCCTTCAAGATGTGACATGTTGCTGGGGAGCGAGTTGGTGGGGGTTGGTCGGCTAGCTCTTCTGGATCGGCTCTGTTGGTGGTGCGAGCGCTTCTTCTCGCCATTTTTTTGGAATATTGCCCCTCAATGTTTCCTAGATTTGAAGATGCATCACATACAATGTAAGTGCATATTGTATCTGAAAAACCATTTTATCTCATGTTTATACATGCTTAAGCTACTCCAAACCTTGGAATAGTATTGCATATCTCACTGTCAAGATCAGCTGAGATAACAGTCTGGTCTCAGCTGAACCGCTGACTCAGCTGTATTGCGGCTGAGAGTGAAGACAGTCTAAGCCCATCCGCTGAGATAAATTCAAATGGATCATTAAACTGGCGGGATCTATTTTTGGCGGAAGTGCCTAGAAAGCAAGATATGCTTTTCTATTTTCGTCCATGTTGTGACCAGACATTCAATAGAGCCATTGATGACTGCTGAAGGTATAAAAGAGAGTGCTAGGTCATTGGATCAAAATGGGACCGACCTTAAGGAAGAAGACATTATGCTGTGCAAAAGATCATCGTCTTCTTCTTCCTGTGAAGTCATCTATCTCTCAAACTGCAAGCAGATCAATCCAAGAGGGATAACTAGTTCTTGTTGATAGGTTTCAGAAGAACAAGAAGATCTTCATTCTTCTACTAAAGAGGAAGATCAAGTGGAGCAAGGACTGGAGGAAAATCCAGTCTGCTCAAGACAGCATCTGCTGCATTCAACAACAAAAGCATCAAGCTGAAGGGTTATCTATATAATCTTCTGTTGTAAAAGCATAATTATGCATTTCTGTAATAACATTATTATTCTGAGTTGTAGGGCCTTCTCTGCCTGAGATTGTAGGGCTAAGTGCTTGAGTGTAGGGCTGTACTCCTAGCCTGAGTTGTAGGGCTTCTTGATAGGCCTGAGGTAGGTCACTAGGAGAGTCACTGAGCTGTAGGAGTATAGTTACTCTGAGTTGTAGGACTGCTGGCATGAGGTAGGGTTTGGTGAAAACCTGAAAGGTCCTGAGGGATCATTGTTGTAGGCTCCTTGAGCTGAGTTTTTGGAGGAGATTGCCTTGTCTAACATATTGTTAGAAAGGTGTAGAGGGAAAGTTGTTGTACCCAAACCTTGGGGAACCACTATAAATCACTGTGTTTTTTTGTGTGTTTGCTTCTACTTACGCTTAACATCTAAATAGCTTATTAGTTGTAGAAGGAGCCAAGAAACCTATTCACCCCCCTTTATGTGAGTTAGACTACTACCAACTAAACTATCACCATTGATTTCGGTCAGGAGCGATTGCGTAGAACAAGCACGGTCCATTGAAATTCTTCAGAGCTTTGTGGAACACCTTCTCACAGACTACGCCAAACTATTGCGGGCCGCCTAGCTCCCTCCGGGTCCGGAAAAATCGAAACACCTTAGCTCGAGAGCGAGCCAAGCGCGCAAACAATCAAAAGAGAACCAACAACAGAAATAATGAGATGTTTGACATGGAAAAACACAAATGGGAAAAAAACCACATGGCCAGTTCTGTGCTGACCAAATCCACTAATTTGTAGGCGGTTACACGAGTTAGAATTTCCAGGAGGATGATAGACCACCACTCTGTTTACATGCTCTTGAAAGGGAGAAATGTTGGGTTTTCTTAATACCATTTCAGAAATGATAATACAACATATCACATATACGCAGCGGAATAAATAACTAGAATAACCCAAAAGAGTTATATGGAACTTGCAATTTCACTGATTCAAGAAATAAAAACATCCAGCAACACATTGCAGAAATTATACCTGAAGGGGGTTGAGTCTCAACTCAACCGAGATGCTCCTATGGCGGATCTAGAGAACAAAACTTGAGTTCCAAGCGCTGAAATAGATTTGCGCCTCTACGGGAAATCCACATGAGTGCTAAAGAACCCTAGCCTCTTGTTGCACAAGATATAGGTCGGAGAAGAACTGCTCTCTACGTCTCCTACGGACTGCTAGGTCCGACGATAGGGAGAGGCGGCGACGGGATCGACTGGTCGGAACACTTCCGTCAGAACCCTTGCGGAACTCTTCCGTCGCTCTCTCTCTCTCGTAAAACAGATCGCCAAAAATAGATCTGATCATTAGGTTAAAATAATCGTATTCTTTTATACCTCCAGCAATCAAGAGAAGCATCGGGCGAAGATAAAAGGTCTAACACTGCATTCGACGAACTGGCCAGCGTTGGTCGAACACGCTGGCCGTTCGACCAACGTGCTACGCTAGCCGTTCGACGAACCATTCGACGAACGTGCTACGCTAGCCGTTCGACGAACGTTGTTCGATGAATGCGCTACATTAGCCGTTTGACGAACTGTTTGACGAACGCGCTACAATAGCCGTTCGATGAACCATTCGATGAACGCACTACGCTAGCCGTTCAACGAACTTGTTCTACGAGAGTCGTTCAACGATCGCGCTACATTAGCCGTTCGACGAATGCCTGCTTTAATCCGATCCCTTTAATCTGATCCCTTGTCAACAGGATTCTTCCTCCAATATTTCCAAGCACTCTTTTGTGCGACCCCATAGGCTCATATCGCGTTGGCAGTGAGACTTGATATTTGACCACTTCCAGAGCACCATGGAAACACCAACAGTCTCCCACTTGATCTTGAACGTATCAAATAAAAGTCTCACAAACAATGAGCGGCATCTAGCAATGCATCATTGCTACCCAAGCAATAAGAGTTCATAACTCAACAAGCCTGTCTTGACCAATGTATCAGTGTTGTCATGTCCCTTACATCCGGATAGAACTAGAGGCATGGACCCTGTCACCCTCGTAATTGTTCAATCCTAATTCCTTGATCTAGAATGGACTGTCTGAAAATTTGTGAGCTCAATATCACATATTGACTCAACCAAGCATGACCATGCATTTCTCAGTCTCAATCCATCAAGGGGCCCATGGATGTAACTCCTGTCGTATAGGAGGACAAATCACATATCTGCTCACACACAAACACCCAAATGAATCTTAACATACCCAATAACCACCCTTATCATCAACCTTTCTCAAGGAAGACTTTAGATGGCATCAAAGTACGCTCTTCCTCACTTGATGAATGTTGTGACTTCAGGTCGAAGAACCACAAACACCATTGTCAGTTGAGACCTACTTGTGACACGTTCATATAACAATCCACAAAGTAGTCTCAAGGTGGATTTCTGTCCAGTACAACTTGTTCACTAACAAGTACCCATGTGATGATTTGATATCACAATATCATGACCTGTGAGAACCGGTCATCAGTCAACGCACATGCTAGTCTTTATGTATCATCATCACCCTGAACTTCTAAGATGATACAACGACCAGGGACCATTTAAGAATGAAGTTTCATACAAACATAGGCCCTCACATTCAAGTCACATACTTGAATTCCTATGAAAGCAAATATTCTAAGGGCATTTATTATGCTAATTAATCTATTAGTAGAAATATATAACATAATAAAAGAACTTGCCATAAATGAAAAATGAGATATAAAGTACTCAATTCATCACATGAATAATCAAAAACCGACAAATACAATCCACAAGACTCCCACTAAAGATGATCATTCAGGTATCTAATACCCATTGATATAGTATGACCATCATGCTTTCTCTGTGCAAGAGTCTTCGTCAGTGGATCCGCAATATTTTCTTCAGTCGGTACTCTGCATATGCTCACATCTTCTCGATCGACAATCTCTCTAATAAGATGGAACCACCGAAGTATGTGCTTGGAGCGCTGATGAGATCTAGGTTCCTTCGCTTGTGCAATAGCACCATTGTTGTCACAGTAGAGAACTACGGGATCAACAATGCTAGGAACTACATCTAGCTTGCCGATGAATTTTCTAATCCACACAGCCTCCTTCGCCGTATTTGCAGCAGTGATATACTCGGCCTCAGTTGTAGAATCAACAACTGTCTCCTACTTGGAACTCTTCCAACTTACATCTCCTCCATTAAGGCAAAATACAAAGCCTGATTGGGACTTTGAGTCGTCCCTATCAGTCTGGAAGCTAGCATCTGTGTAACCCTTTACGACGAGCTCTTCCTCTCCACCATACACCAAGAATACATCTTTAGTCCTTCTCAAGTACTTTAAGATATTCTTGACTGCAATCCAGTGACTCTCACCAGGATCAGACTGATATCTGCTAGTCATGATCAAAGCATAAGAGACATCAGGTCGAGTACATAACATTGCGTACATGATTGATCCAATTGCCGAAGCATATGGAATCAACTTCATGCGGTCCTTATCTTCCAAAGATTTTGGACACTGGTCCTTAGAGAGACTCACACCATGTGACATGGGTAAGAATCCTTTCTTGGACTCAAGCATGTTGAACCGTTTCAACACCTTCTCAATGTATGTACTCTGGGTTAAACCCAGCAACTTCTTTGATCTATCTCTATAGATCTTAATACCAAGTATATAAGTCGCTTCACCCAAGTCCTTCATAGAAAGCAGTCTCCTTGCCTTTTCTTAACAGCTTGCAGGGTCGGAATGTCATTTCCGATCAACAGTATGTCATCCACATACAAAATCAAGAAAATGACAATGCTCTCACTAATCCTCTTGTAAACACAAGGTTCATCCTCGTTCTTGATAAAACCAAACTCTTTGATTTCCTCATCAAAATGAAGATTCCAACTTTGAGAAGCTTGTTTCAATCCATAAATGGATCGATTCAACTTGCATATTTTAGTGGCTTCATTTGGAGATTCAAAACCCTCAGGTTGTGTCATGTACACTTCCTCAAGGAGGTTTCCATTAAGGAAAGCCGTTTTGACATCCATTTGCTAGATCTCGTAGTCATAATACGCAGCAATAGCAAGTAGAATTTTGATGGACTTGACCATGGCTATAGGGGAAAAGGTCTAATCATAGTCAACACCATGAATTTGCCTGAAACCTTTAGCAACCAGCCGGCCTTTGAATGTCTGTACATTCCCATCCATGTCGGTCTTCTTCTTGAAGAACCACTTGCACCCTATGGGTCGTACCCCTTCAGGTGGTTCCACCAAGGTCCAAACTTGGGTTGCATACATGGAGTCCATTTCAGATTTCATGGCCTCAAGCCACTTCTCGTAGTTAGGTCCACACACAGCCTCTTGATAGGTTGCAGGCTCATCATCATGATCCATAAGCAACACATTACCTATTTGAGACACGAGAAATCCGTATCTCTCAGGCTCAAATCTTGGTCTATCAGATCTACGCAGGACTTGTGTTTCTTGAGCAGGCTCTCTAGCTACAACAACTTGTAGTCCTTGCTCAGGTTCTAAAATCGGTTCAGCTATTGTTTGTGGTTCTTGAACTTCCTCAAGTTCCACCTTTGCAGTCTTTCTAGATAAGAACTCTTTCTCTAAAAAGACGTCAGTCCTTGCGAAAAACACTTTGCCCTCGGACGGCAGGTAGAAGTAATACCCTTTGGTTTTCCTAGGATATCCCACATGATAACACTTATCCAACTTGGGTTCCAGCTTGTCAGGCATTTGACGTCGCACGTATGCCTCACAGCCTCAAATCTTAATAAAAGAAATACTAGGACGCTTCCCAGTCCATATCTCATATGGTGTCTTTAGAACCGTTTTTGTTGGAGCACGATTTAATGTGAAAGCAGCAGTCTCTAAAGCAAATCCTCAAAAGTAAACGGGCAAATCTGCATGACTCATCATCGACCGTACCATGTCTAACAAAGCATGATTCCTCCTCTCAGACACACCATTATGTTGTGGTGTTCCGGGTGGAGTGGGTTGTGATACAATACCACACTCTCTCAGATGATCATGAAACTCATGACTCAGATACTCGCCACCTCGATCAGATCGGAGTGCTTTTATCTTTTTTTCCAATTGGTTCTCTACTTCATTTTTAAACTCTTTGAGCTTTTCAAAGGCTTCAGATTTGTTCTTCATAAGAAACACGTATCTGTATCTACTGAAATCATCAGTAAATGTAACGAAGTAGTAATACCC
The DNA here is from genome assembly GCA_033032865.1 of Dactylorhiza incarnata. Classification (NCBI taxonomy): domain Eukaryota; kingdom Viridiplantae; phylum Streptophyta; class Magnoliopsida; order Asparagales; family Orchidaceae; genus Dactylorhiza; species Dactylorhiza incarnata. Next base: position 24,068,729 of record JAWHQI010000010.1, on the reverse strand, counting down.
ACCTCTAGCCATAGAACTCATGGGTCCGCATGCATCACTATGTATTACACCCAAAAGATCATCAACCCTCTCAGTATGACTAGTGAAAGGGGCTTTAGTCATTTTGCCTAATAAGCAAGACTCGCATCTATCAAATGATTCATAATCTAATGAGTCCAATAATTCATCTTTATGGAGCTTAGATATGCGTTTCTTATTTATATGTCCTAAACGACAATGCCAGAGATATGTAGGATTAGAGTCATTAGTTTTTAGGCGTTTGGTATTTTTTATGTTATAAATAGGCCGATCTAAGTTCAAAACATATAAGCCATTAAACAATTGGGCTACACCATAACAAACATCATTCATAAATATAGAACAAATATTGTTCTTAATAATGAAAGAAAATCCTCACATGTCTAAACATGACACATATATAATGTTTCAAGTTATGGCTGGAACAAAATAATAGTTATCTAATTTGATTACAAGCCCAGTGGGCAAAGAAAGACGATAAACACCAATGACAACGGCAACAACTCTTGCTCCATTTCCAATGCGCAGGTCTACCTCTCCTTTACCCAACATTTTTCTCCTTGTCAGTTCCTGCACATTCATACAAATGTGAGAACCACATCCGGTATCCAATACCCAAGATGAAGGAGCAGAAAGATTTATTTCTATAACAAATATACCTGAAGTGGAAGTCATACTTCCCTTCTTCTTTTGCAGATCTTCAAGATAGAGGGGACTGTTCCTCCTCCAATGCCCTGCCTTACCACAATGGTGGCACTTCCCTTCCTTGGCCAAGCCCTTGTTCTTCAGTGCTGAAGAGTTGGGATCAAGATATGACTTAGGTCCCACCTTAGTCTTCTTGAATCCCTTGGTCTTGCCCTTGCTTTTATGCACCATCAATATGGGGCTAGCAGGCTTGACCTTCTTCATATTGATCTCGGCAGTTCTCAACATGCCTAGGAGCTCGAGTAGTGTATTGTCAATTTCATTCATATTGTAATTTAAGACAAACTGCTCATAACTGTCCGACAACGATTGCAGGATCAGGTCAGTGGCCAACTCTTGGCCCAACGGAAACACCAGTCTTTCAAGGTTCTCCATATACCCAATCATCTTGAGTACGTGAGTTCCTACTGGGTCCCGAGCTCCCATCTTACACTGAAATAACGCCCTGGATATGTCAACCCTCTCTTGGAGAGCTTGCCCTTGAAACATTTTCTTTAGGTGCTCCACCATCTCGTAACAGCTCATGTTCTCATGTTGCTTATGAAGCTCAGAGTTCATGGTCGCGAGCATGAGTCATTCAACATCCAAGGAGTCATCTGCATACTTCTTATAAGCATCTTTATCTGCACGAGGTGCAGTATAGGCTGACTCCTCGGGGGGATCTTCTTCAAGGACATAGAGCTTACGCTCTTGCCTGAGAACCATTCTAGGTTCCTGAACCAGTCTAGAAAAATCATCCCATTGAGCTTATCCTTCTCAAGGATGGCTCTCAGGGACAACGTGGAGTGTGAAGTATTTGCCATGAAAATTCTACAAAATAATGCAAAGTTTATTTTAATACTATATTTCAAAATACATTTTTATTTTAATAAGGTTTATAATTAAATACTCCCACTATTTTATTCAAATTGATAACCCTTAATATCAATTTGGAGAGTTTATGCGAGCTACTCTCTTAGTGGACAAGATCCGTATTTCACCAACACAACGAGTCCGCTTTGGCGTTCCTCTCATAATGCGGTTATTTAGGAAGGTAACACTTGCCAATTGCATCAGTATGCAACTCTTGTATGGTTGGTGAATAACTCTTTATTCACATCCATCATCTGGTGCATGCCAACCCAATGCCTCTAGGCACTCAACTTTTGAGGTCACCAAGTTAAGTTGGACCCAATGTCGACAGTGGGATATCACAATTATCCGCTCGCACCCTTACCAAGATAAATTAATGCACCTTGCTTTGGCAAGCCCACACTTCATCGATCGAGGCAGGAAGAGTGTCATCCATCGGAAGGCATCCGTATACTTAATATTGGATAAGGGATTTTATTTATAAAATTGATTAACAATTAATCAATGTGCACTTTTCCAAAATTACAACATTCACAACCAAATACATCCAAGAAGTGCACAAAATAAAATTATCAACGCTTGATAGAAAATTGCTAAATTTGAGCATTTAGAACAATTCTAAATCTCCAAATTTACATGCATTTGACACAGACAAAACAACTCCACTTATGCAGTAGACAAGCTCGTCTCTTGATGCGCAAATCTCGCACACCGCTATAGGCGGTAGCTAGACTGCGACACGAAACGGCAGTGTACCGATCATTCAAGTAATATAAAACGAGGAGTGAATCCCCAAGTATCGAATCTCAGAGGAACACGGTAAGGTGGATTTACTTATCGAGGAAGGGCTTGAGATTGAAGTCCTTTCGAGCGGATGGGTTGCGGAAAATGGGGGTTTGGTTTATGGTAAATAAAAGAAAAACAACTACAACTACTCCTATGCAATGCCGCTATGCAATGCTTCGTCAGGCGGGATGGAAAACTACACGGGCCACTATGCACTGATTCGCAAGGGCGGATGGACGAGTAGGCAAGCGGATGGAGTGGTAAGTGCGGAATCGAACTGTGCAGGCCTTGAGCGCACAGCTTCGTTAGGCGAATGGATTACACGGGCCGCTATGCTACGCTTCGCTAGGCAGATGGAAGAGTAGGCACGCAGATGGAGTGAGTCGCACCGGCGGAATGAGGGTCGCAAGCACCTCGTCACAATGCTCACACCTAGCAATTGCTAGTGTAGAAAACCCAAATTGCTCACACCATAGTCACCACAAGAGCTCACCTCAAGCACTCATACACAAATAATATCATTGCTTAACAATTAAATAAAGATCAAATCAAGTGCAGAGTACAAACATCATCATAAAATAGAAGATTACACTGCAAGCAACAATAACCTAAGAAGAGAAAAATGTAAGAGATACGACCGAATCCGGAGGCTTGCTGTAGATTCTTGGTAGGAATCGTCGGGTTGTCAATCCGCGTCCTAGCTCGGTCCCAGCTATCATCCAGGGTAGAGGAGGGCTGTCACTTCCTCCCAATGGACCCATCTTCTCCGGTAAACTACAATCTGGCCACGTCTGATGCGAAGAACTCCTAGCTTAGCGATGAAGATGAGTGTAGAATCCTCTCCTTGAAGTGCTTGGATGATGTGAGGTGGCCTTGGGCAAGAGGTGGAGGAATGAGGGGAAAGAACGGAGCTGGAACTCCCTTTGCGGCGCAAAAAATCGCATCTATATGACCTTTTTCTTATTAGGTTGAAAACTGCAGCTTTTATAGAAAAAGATCAGAAATTTGGTCACGCACGGTCGAACCCACGACCGTGTGTTGCCCGTGCATTATTTAAGGAATAAACTGACGTGAGGAAGAAGCAGCAGCGCCCGTCCGTAAAAACGCACGGACAAATTCAGATTGGCGATAACCAAGGCTAAACAGGTCGATCGTGCGATTCGTTCACGCACGGGCAACTGCCCGTGCGTAAAGACGCACGATCAATAGCAGAACATCGTTTTCTACCCAGATGAAGGCGCACGACCGCAGCCGTCCGTGCGTCAATTAAATGCACGACCGTGCATTATACACTCATGATTTCTGAGCAAAAGGGGATGCTTCAACCACCTGTGAGCACATCAACCCAGCTGGGAGTATACCTCCAGCTCCAACATAAAAATAGAAATATGATGGAGAGTACTGTGTGCTTACCCCCAGCAAAATAGTGTGCAATTGCACACTACAACGGGCCTAAACATGCACTTCAAGTAAAAGCATGAACATGGTGAATATAAACAAATACTAACAAAAACTGAAGTACAAATGCAGGAAAAATAGCCCGGATGAGTCCGAAAATCAGTATATAAATTGGACTCATCACACCCCCAGACTTACCTATTTGCACGTCCCAAGCAAACAATTCCTAAGCAGGCGGGATAATGAAATAGCTAGCTTAAAATTACAAAATGGAGTACCATGCGAAGTCGCATGCTCATGTGCATAGAAAAATAATAGAGAAGATTTCTAATTATACACATAGTCTATAAATTTCTAAAAGCATAAATAAATATTACTTCTACTCAAAATGGGAGTCACAGTGAATCATCCGGTCACACATATGGAGAAAGTAAAATAATCGCTGAGACAAGCATTGCCAAAGCTGAGATTTTGGACAAACTCCACCGAAATCCATCGGCGTCGGAGACCATAAGCTCACCCATTCACATTCTTTCCACGACACTAGAGTGGTTCATAGCGTGAGTCGGTAGGACTTTTAGGTTTTAAATGGGGCTTGGGTTAAGGTGAGGTAAACAAAGATAAACAAGAAGGCTTGAAACACCTAGACCTAAATGAGCTTTATTACAACTCCTTGCACACCAACATCGAATGCAAGTACACCACACCCCCAGACTTAGATTTTTGCAACATGGGTGTGTGCACCGCCTACTCCCAATCATAAATTTACACAAAGAATTTTCAATTACGCTCATTTTTTTTCACTTTTTTTTTCAATTTTTCTTTTCAAAACATTTTCTGCAAATTTAGCAATAACGCACAACCACATTTTTACAAAAGAAATTCACCACATCAACACCCCAATAATGAAAATGCAACACGACTACAGCTCAGATTTGGGTGTGCGACTAGGATTGGCTTTAAGGCTTTGGTGAGATAAAAGTGGAGCTGGATCAAGGAACGGGTAGGCACAACTGGGCTAGCGAGGATAGAACAATATGAATGGGCACAAAGGCTCAACCAGGCCAAAATGATGGCCTACGTCATTCTCACGCACTAAAACTATCTTATGCCAATGCTTCAAGAATTGCTTGGGGCAAGTTCTTAGCCACCGAGAAAGATTATCTTTCCTCCAAACTCGAGCAATACACATCTAACAATCATTTACACACATCCCTATGCTACCGTTTGATTCACACCGGATTCACCATTTGAGTGGAGTAAACAATATTTATTCTAACAGAAATGTATAAAGCTAAGAGTATAAAAAGATATCTAATCTACATAAATCCCTATACTCACATGAGTAATTGACTAGAAACACCGGAGTCAACATTTTATTCCACTACATAATTTAAAAGCCAGCACAATCATTTTTCCAAATACAAAAAGAAATAAGTTAAACTTGTGACGCACTAAAGGTTAAGCACACGCTCAAGTGGGTGCTTTGTGTGCAGACAAAATGAACAAAATAATTTAGATGAAAGCTTCTAGCATGCTAAGTGATTGTTCATGTGAGTGGGTACAAACCGGTCTCCCCAGACTAACTATACAATTCAAAACAGATTATCATTAAGATATTCTAAAATAAAGCTAGGGAAAGAGAGTACCCAATGCTCAGCAAGTAAGCATACCAAAAGATTGGAGTGAAGCCCAGCAAAAGCTGCCCTACGAAGAATCACAACCACCGCCTTCACAAATAGAAAATACCTGCAAGGGGTGGTCTCCGCAAAAGCAAACTAAAATAACATATAACTAACTAATTTTTGACAGCGTTAAAATAAAAGACAAGAAAAAGTAAGATAACTACTGGGGTTAATGTCCTCCCAGCATGACTTATTCAGGAAGCGGAGGGTCTTAGCTAATGGGAGTATGGAAGAAGAAGTGGACAGGCAACTGTTCTAATATCCGTGTCGGCAACGGGTACCGATACGGTGATAGAACCACTACTCCTCTACCTAAATAATAATACCTGCTCGTCACAGGTAGAGGAGAGAGAAAGAAAGAGGTGGAGGGAGAGTCCTCCACTCTACTTTCACCAAAATAAATTTCCTTGCCTAGCAAGGTGTCATCTTCAGGGCGGAAGCAGGAAGAGAATACAATATATGGCAGGTCCTCTGTGGAGGGGGAATTAACCTCCTCACACAAGAAGATGTGCGCATTATTGAATTGTGCAAATTGCACCAAGTCCTCCTGCATTGCCTGTGAAGGCTCAACCTGCGTAGGCTCAGAAAAAGAAGAAGGTGGGTTAAGGAATAAAAGAGAAGAAAAACATAAATGATCTAAAGTTGGGGGAGTGGTCCCGGTCTCACTCCCATCAGGTTGGGGAAGTAAAACAATGTTTGCATTGTCATCAATGCTACAAGATTCGGCGAGATCAACAGTGGAGATGCCCAAGATTTGGACTTCCTCCACCGGTGCTGAGCAAAGCTCCTCTTCACCTAGAAGGTTGTCCTCCTCCATAGGAGCAGGCATAACACATAGATTGCCAGCCTCATCCTGCGACACATCCTCAACAATGTGGTAAGAGATGAATGTAGTATGCACAACAGGGGGAGGAATAGTGCTTGGATAAATGTCAAGCACCGATTCCTCACAAAGAATCGAATCCATGCATGGTAATATATGCACAGGGGAGATGGGCTCAGCCATGTCAGAGCCTAGATCAGCCAAAACTCTGATGAGCGTGTTTGCATCATTCCCTTCAAAATTTGAAGGTGATACATCAACGTAATCAGAGGTGGAAGGTGTGCTGCCAGAGTTAGGAGTTGGGACGATCCAGATATCTAGCTCATCATCCTCGTCCAATTGGCGAAGAAATGCAGCACAATCCTTCAAGGCATGATCCATGCTCCGACAAAACAAGCACTGTTTTACACTTTTCTCAGGCTCAAATTGGACCGGAGATGAATGCAAAAAGGGCACGTGCGGAGCGGAAGAGTAGCCATAGGACTTACGGGCACCATATGGAGTACCAGATGAAGTCAGTGCTCCATATGCTGGGCCTTGAGTCTTAGGGCTACTATCTCCCTTTGGACATCTATCACTAGCATGAGAGATATCTCCACACACACGACAACGATTATTAAATGAAGCCCACATTGTGTGAAGATAACAAGATTCAAAAGAAAAAGACTATTGTGCAAAATAATACACCCAACAATAATTTACTAAGAAACCTGATATAAAACAAGAAAACAGAATATGAAAACAAATAAAACGAAATGATGCAATTAACAAATAGAAGGGCTTCTCTCTCAGATTCTCCCTCTCCAGAAAACTCACACGACTGTGTTCCCCGGCAACGGTGCCAAAAACTTGATGCCCAAATCTCGCACACCGCTATAGGCGGTAGCTAAACTGCGGCATGAAACGACAGTGTACCGATCGTTCAAGTAATATAAAACGAGGAGTGAATCCCCATGTATTGAATCTGAGAGGAACACAGTAAAGTGGAGTTATCTATCGAGGAAGGACTTGAGATTGAAGTCCTTTCGAGCGGATGGGTTGCGGAAAAGGGGGGTTTGGTTTATGGAAAATAAAAGAAAAACAACTACAACTACTCCTATGCAATGCCGCTATGCAATGCTTTGCCAGGCGGGATGGAAAACTACACGGGCCGCTATGCACCGATTCGCAAGGGCGGATGGACGAGTAGGCAAGCGGATGGAGTGGTAAGTGCGGAATCGAACTATGCTGGCCTTGAGCGCACTGCTTCGTTAGGCGAATGGATTACACGGGTCGCTATGCCACGCATTGCTAGGCGGATGGAAGAGTAGGCACACAGATGGAGTGAGTCGCACCGGCGGAATGAGGGTCGCAAGCACCTCGTCGAAAAGCTCACACCTAGAAATTGCTAGTGTAGCAAACCCAAATCGCTCACACCATAGTCACCACAAGAGCTCACCTCAAGCACTCATACACAAATAACATCATTGCTTAACAATGAAATAAAGATCAAATCAAGTGCAGAGTACAAACATCATCATAAAATAGAAGATTACACTGCAAGCAACAATAACCTAAGAAGAGAAAAATGCAAGAGATATGACCGAATCCGGAGGCTTGGTGTAGATTCTCGGTAGGAATCGTCGGGTTGTCAATCCGCGTCCTAGCACGGTCCCAGCTATCGTCTGGAGTAGATGAGGCCTGTCACTTCCTCCCAATGGACCCGTCTTCTTCGGTAAACTACAATCCGGCCATGTATGATGCGAAGAACTCCTAGCTTAGCGATGAAGATGAGTGTAGAATCCTCTCCTTGAAGTGCTTGGATGATGTGAGGTGGCCTTGGGCAAGAGGTGGAGGAAGGAGGGGAAGGAATGGAGCTGGAACTCCCTTTGTGGCTGAAAAAATCGCAGCTGTACGACCTTTTTCTGATTAGGTTGAAAACTGCAGCTTTTATAGAAAAAGATCAGAAATTTGGTCACGCACGGTCGAACGCACGACCGTGCGTTGCCCGTGCGTTATTTAATGAATAAACTGATGTGAGGAAGAAGCAGCAGCGCCCGTGCGTTTCCTTCGCGCACGGTCAAATCCGCCCGTGCGTAAAAACGCACGGACAAATTTAGAGTGGCGATAACCAAGGCTAAACAGGTTGATCGTGCGATTCCTTCGCGCACGAGCAACTGCCCGTGCGTAAAGACACACGATCAATAGCAGAACATCATTTTCTACCCAGATGAAGGCGCACGACCGCAGCCGTCCGTGTGTCAATAAAACGCATGATCGTGCATTATACACACTCAAGATTTCTGGGCAAAAGGGGATGCTTCAACCACCTGTGAGCACATCAACCCAGCTGGGAGTATACCTACAGCTCCAACATAAAAATAGAAATAGGATGGGGAGCACTGTGTGCTTCCCCCCAGCAATGTAGTGTGCAATTGCACACTACAACGGGCCTAAACATGCACTTCAAGTAAAAGCATGAACATGGTGAATATAAACAAATACTAACAAAAACTGAAGTACAAATGCAGGAAAAATAGCCCGGATGAGTCCGAAAATCAGTATATAAATTGGACTCATCATCTCTCAATGTCAGATTCAAAATCTAAGACATTTGGTTTCACAAACCAATTAGAGAGATGATTGCTGCTAAGGAGACATAATTTCTGAAACAATGAAATCGCAACCCAATCACATGCATTCCTGGGAGTGTTCCAATCTAGAACATTTCTTCGAAATCCAAACACTCAGGAAGAAATCCAGATATTTAGAACACTTCTAAATTCCTGATTTACACGCATTATATCGCAAACCTAGCTTTGATACCACTGTTGGGTTTTCTTAATACCATTTCAGAAATGATAATATAGCATATCACATATGCGCAGCGAAATAAATAACTAGAACAACCCAAAAGAGCTATATGGAACTTGCGATTTCACTGATTCAAGAAATAAAAACATCCAGCAACACATTGCAAAAATTATACCTGAAGGGGGTTGAGTCTCAACTCAACCGAGATGCTCCTATGGCGGATCTAGAGAACAAAACTTGAGTTCCAAGCGCTGAAATAGATCTGCGCCTCTACGGAAAATACATACGAGTGATGAAGAACCCTAGCCTCTTGTCGCATAAGATCTAGGTCGGAGAAGAACTACTCTCTACGTCTCCCACAGACTGCTAGGTCCGACGACAGGGAGAGGCGGCGGCGGCGGCGGGATCGATTGGTCGGAACACTTCCGTCAGAACCCTTGTGGAACTCTTCCGTCGCTCTCTCTCGTAAAATAGATCGCCAAAGATAGTTCTGATCATTAGGTTAAAAGAATCGTATTCTTTTATACCTCCAGCAATCAAGAGAAGCGTCGGGAGAAGATAAAAGGTCGAACACTGCATTCGACGAATTGGCCAGCGTTCGTCAAATGCGCTGGCCGTTCGACGAACCGTTCGATGAATGTGCTACGCTAGCTGTTCGATGAACCATTCGACGAACATGCTACGCTAGCCGTTCGACGAACCGTTCGACGAACGTCGTTCGACGAACGCGCTACATTAGCCATTCGACGAATGCGCTACAATAGCCGTTTGACGAACCGTTCGACGAACTGTTCGACGAACGCGTTACGCTAGCCGTTCGACGAACTTGTTCGATGAGCGCCATTCGACGAAAGCGCTGCATTAGCCGTTCGACGAACGCCTGCTTTAATCCGATCCCTTTAATCCGATCCCTTGTCAACAGGATTCTTCCTCCAATTTCTCCAAGCACTCTTTTGTGCGACCCCATATGCTCATATCGCGTTGGCAGTGAGACTAGATATTTGACCACTTACAGATCACCATGGCAACACCAACAAGAAAGTCACAAGTCTTCTGCAGTGCTCGTATGAGCGTCCTCTGGAGCAGATTCTGGAACATACTCTAGAGTGAACAGAGGGAAATCTGATAGGGCGAGCAAGAAGAATGATAGGTATTTGTTGGTGCTTGCAAGAATATCTTCTGGAGTTGTCACAGAAGCAGACACTGTGGAGAGAGGAGAACACTTGAGCGAGAGAGCGAGCAAAATGTTAAGTCTTCGCCAAAAAACTTCAGAGCTCTCTCTAGTATCCATGGTGGCTTGTCTTCAAATGAAAGCCCCGGGGACTCTTTATAGTTTTCTAAGGGGCACATAAGTAATTACGCCCTCTTGGAATTTGAACTGACGAATGAGGTTGCGCGATTCTTGTCACAAGGATCACCAATTTTTGAAAAATGACAACCATGCCCCCCTAAGTGGCTTGGACAATTCGGGAAGTACGAGCAAGCTTGCCAGCAATGGCGGAGGTGGTGATTGCAGCTATGTTGAAGGTTAGTGCGATGGTGAGCGAGACATTGAGCGTGGAGATGAGCGCAACATTTAACGCGGAGGTGAGCGCGTTGTTGAGCGAAGAGGAGGTGTACATGAGCGCTATGATCGAGGAGCTCGGGATGCATGCCAAAAATGGGTGCCGACTCGCTGTGCACCCCCCAAAGGAGGGGGGGGGGGGGTACTCGCGCTGCGCATTCCCCCAAAAGGGGGATGCTGTGCGTGCACATCCTCAATGAAAATGTGCACAGAGCGCATCCCCAATGGGAATGCGATGCGCGTTTGCATTCCTAACGAGGATGTGCACATCACATATCTTCTATTAGGGATGCATTGCGCGCTCCCCGATGGGGGAGTCACACAACGCGCATCCCCCATTGGGGATGTGATGCCAGCGGGGTGCTGACTTGGTCAGTGCCCCATGGTGGCGTTGTACTAAAACAACACCCACTTGGGGCTACCATATGCGGCGCCGCTGCGCTCGCGCTTAGTGCGCACGACCCACGCAGCACTACATCACTTACACACGCTTTTCTTGAGCACAGCTTGCGCGCGGCGCTTGTGCATAAATTGGGGCACGAGGTGGCTTGCGCGCATGGGTTTACGGGCATTCCAGCGTCTATTTGGGAGACCAAATAGACTCAAAATTGCGCAAAAAGGGGCTTGCTGGGACTATTTCGACGAGTCGGCTGAGACCACTGACAAAAAAATTTCGGTTCGGACCAACTTTTTTTTTGAGAACCCATTCTTTTATATATAAAACAATATGCATATTCCTCTAACGACTTAGGTTCAATCTCGATCATCCAATTTAATACCACTGTAAATTAGATTGATTGATTACTGTAGGCAGTGACAATCTCGGGACGAACAAATTGTCGAAAGCACGAGAGAGTCCCGGTATTCTTCCTAATACCTGCGGAGCCCCGACATTCCACCTTCCATCAAATTAATGCTCCGTATTCTTCTGCACAAAGCTTCACATCCCAGGATATTCCTACTTTTGTCGACGAAGGGTTTGCCAGCCACCTATGAGGTTTGGTGAAGCATTCCTGGCTAGAAACGACGACCGCTTAAAGGTTCATCAACCTGGAAGTAAGATCGCCCAAGGGTTCTTCTTGATGTCCCAACAACCCCAGGCTCTTGAAATCACTGAATATGGTTTCCTGCAACCCCACTAAAGGCAGCTTCGCCTTCCACGATCCCCGATTCCAAGATTACTGCATTATTTCTGCCCTTCATTGTTGCTAAGATATCTGAACACATCTTAAATTTTATTCTATCATTTGTAACAATGTTCGTTGGGGTTTTGAGCTTTGTTTTCTTTGTATTTAACCATTTTCAGGTCTTCTCATATTTCTAGTTAATCGAACTTGCATTTTGTAAAAACAACAATGAATACAATGTGTAAACATAATTGGAATTTGGAGCACAATAAAATAAGCATAATCAAGGAAACTCGCATTAACTGCAACTATGCGTATGTGGATTAGAATCCCAAAGATTTTAAGCGAAACAAATAACCACATTGATTTCTCCAACATTGCTTGGATGTGGTGATTATCCACAGATAACTACTTACATATGCAATCACTTGACAATGCAAAGAAAATATGAAAACTACACAATTTACTTAATCACCAAAAATCCATTATTGACATAGCAGGAAGGAAATGGAAGAGAAGATCGTAAACTTGTTGTTGTTTGAGAGGGGGGTCTACTTTGTTGCTACAAAGATTATAAGGGTTAGTTCGTTAGGTCGGAATTGAAGTGTTGAAATTGGAATGCGTTGGAATTGAAATTCAATTGACAATTCCAATTCCAGTGTTCGACAGCCATAAAATTATCTCAGAGTTGAAATTTATTTCAATTCCCATAAGAATTGATTATATAGGAATCACGCCTCCCTCAATTTCGACCTCAAGTGGTCTTCATTTGCGATACCCACCTTACAAGTGCGCCACCGACTCTCTTAAAAAGACCTCGACGCCAACTATGTTGTTCGCCCGAGAGCGCATTTTTCGCCCGTGCTCACATTTTCAGCCCGTGCACGCATTTTCAGCTGGGCGCGCATTTTCAGCCCGTGCGCGTATTTTTCACCTGTATGCGCGCATATTTTTTGACCAGGCGTGCATTCTTCGCGCGGGCGCGCATTCTTCGAGTGGTCACGCATTCTTCGAGTGGATGCGCATTTTTCGAGCGGGCGCGCATTCTTCGCGCGGGTGCGCATTCTTCGCGCGGGCGCTCATTCTTCGGGCGGGAGCGCATTCTTCGGGCGGGAGCGCATTCTTCGCGCGTGCGCGCATTCTTCGCGTGGGGCGCGCATTCTTCGCGCGGGCGCGCATTCTTCGCGCGAGCGCGCATTCTTCGTGCGGGCGCAAATTCTTTGCGCGGGCACGCATTTTTTGCAAGGGTGTGCATTTTCCGCCTGTGTTACCATTTTTTCGCCCGGGCGCGCATTTTTCGAACGAGTGTGCATTTTTCGCGCGGGAGCAGATTCTTCGCGCGGACGCGCATTTTTTGCACGGGCATGCACTTTCCGCCCTGTTCAGCATTTTTTGCTCGAGCGAGTATTTTTCCACCCGGGGGCACAATTTTCGTCATGACGCGCATTTTACGCCGTGCGTACATTTTTAGTCCGGGAGCGCATTTTCAGCCCGGGGGCGCATTTTCTGCTCGATCGAATATTTTCTGCCCGAGCGCACATTCTTCCGCCCGAGCGCGCATTTTCACTTGGGCGTGCTTTTTTCACCAGGGTGCGCATTTTTCACCCGGGCGCATATTTTCAACCCGGACGCTCATTTTCCTTTCGAGCACGCATTTTCTGCCCGGGTTCGTATTTTCCGCAAGGGGGCATATTCTTCCGATCGATCGCTCATTTTTCGCCCGGGCGCGCATTCTTATCACGGGCATGCATTCTATGCGCGGGCGCGCATTTTCCGCCCGAGCGTACATTTTTTGCCCGACCACGTATTTTTTCTCTCTAGTGCACAATTTTCGCTAGGGCGCGCATTTTACGCTCGGGCAAGCATTTTTATTCCGGGAGCGTATTTTTAGCTCGGTCGCGCATTTTCCGGCCAGACGCGTCTTTTCTACCTGAGCGCACATTCTTCAGCGTGGTAGCGCATTTCTTGCCTGTGCGCGCATTTTTTGACACGTCACACATTTTTCGCCCGGGCGCATATTTTCAACCTGAGCGCACATTTTCAGCCCAAGCGCATTTTTTGAAGAAATCTATGTTTTAGTGTGTGTAAATATCAATTCCATCGACTGAGTTACAATATGCATCCAAACAGTAGAATTACTAATTCCAATTTCTGTGATAAAATTCCTGCATTCAGCCGAACAATAGAATTGCAATTAACTTCGTGTTGCTATAAAGAGGTGTACATTTTCACGAGCTATTCGATGGAATGGAAGGCCATGGCAATCCATGACACATACATACATATACTTATATTGAAATTCGATGGAATGGAAGGCCATGACCGTCCCAACTCCCCCATTTACATCACATCCACTCAAATTTTATAGAACAAAAAAGGAAGCTAAAGTGTGTCGGTGGTAAGCCCAAACGAATCCAATGAAGACATTGTACATTATTTAACAAATAAGAGTAACAATCTTTAGAAAAAGAAACTTTTGTAAGTGATGGGGTTCCCCCAAATAGGTCCGATCGAACTGGAGATCCTTCAAGCACAAATCGTGTGACACATGCGTGAGCAAGCACATGCCCCTAGCCGCACGCCTCGCAAGTAGTCCTGACCATGCGCGTGCCTCCAAGCGGTCCTGGACGCGCGCACCGGCATCCCGGCCTAACTGTGTGCACTCTCACGCGCGGCCCTGCCTGGGCACGCGTGCGCTCACGCGCGGCCCTGCCTGGGTAGGCGCGCGCTCGCGCGCGGCCCCTCCTGGCCGTACGCGTGCGCACGGCCTCGCCTGGCCGCACGCCTCCACGTACGGTCTTTCCTAACCGCGCGCACCCGCGCGCGGCTCCGCCTGGCCCAGGAGTGGCCGCCCGATCCCGGCCGCCACCCCCGCAGAGAGCGGTGCCCCCCTCGCCCTAGTCGGGAGGCCCCATGGACGCCCGATCTCGGCCTCCGCCTCGCCCAGGTCGAGCGGCCCCATTGCCGCCAGATCTCGGCCGCCGCCTCCGTCGGGGGCGGCCTCCGCCTCGCCCAGGTCGTCTGGCCCCATGGCCGCCCGATCTCAGCCGCCGCCCCCGCCGGGGGCAGCCTCCATCTCGCCCAGGTCGGGCGGTACCATGGCCGCCCGATCTCGGCCGCCTCCCTTTCCCGGGGCGGCCTCCGTCTCGCCCAGATCAGGCGGCTCCTCGCCGGGCAGTACCCCCCCCCCCCCCCCCCCCCCCCCCCCCCCCCCCCCCCGCGGGCGGTTCCCTCGTTGTCGGTAAGGCCCTCAATCGCCGCCGTCCGATCCTCCACGCGATCTCTCCACCGTACGATTAGCGAGTAACCACCCGCGTAACCGCCGACATAACCACCCGTAGTGGGCAGGTGCGAATAGCCGAAGTCACTTTGGTTTGCGTATAGAGGAATATTAAATTAATACGCGTCATATTTCCTATGAAACCGGTTTGCATTTAGTATTTTTGGTGGTTACGGTCAATAGTTATCCACAGTAACCACCGTAACCACTCCTAGGGCTTATAAATAGACCCCAGAATCCTCTTCTTTTCTCGATTTGATTCTATTCTCTCCTCCCTCCTTTCCTCCTAAGTGCAAGAGAGAAACCTTGAAGATCTCCCTTACCTTCGAAGACTCCTTCGTAGATCTTCGAGCACTTGGAAGATCCTTCGAAGGCCTTCTTCCGTTCCAAACGTACCTTCGTGTGCTCTGTAACGTCCCTGATTTTCGTTAATTATTTACGTGGGCGCTGTGGTGTAATTTTGGCGTAAGGGCGTTACGTCAGCTAGTCATGTTTAGTTTTGAGTCTTAGCTTGGTTAAAGTATGTAAATTAGATCGAGCGTGCGAAATTTTGTGTAGTTTTGAGATTTTAGCTTCGGGAATCTTTAACCTGAGTTTGGCTCGTTGGAATTAAATTTGGACTTCGTCGTTGGATTCGTAGCGCTGAATTTCTGTTTGGGTGCGAATTTCGTAGAAGTCCGAGGTGTTTTAGTTGTCGTCGTAGTTTAAGTAGAAGGGGAAGTGGTTATTTGTATTTCCCTGTCTGCGTTCGACGAACGTCGGGCAGCCTGCTTTCGACGAACGTCGGGCAGCCTGCATTCGACGATCGTCCGGCAGCCTGCGTTGGACGAACTGTAGGCAGTATGCGTTCGACGAACTGCGGGCTATCTGTGTTCGACGATCCGCTGGCTGAGTCCGTTCGACGAATTTCTGGCTGGGTTCGACGTTTTTCCTGGAGTATTAGTATATATACTTTAAGTTTAGGTTTTATTCTTTCATCTCCTTTCCTCTCGACCGACCTAGAGTTCTTGCGGGCGAGAGAGCGAGAGCGGCCTGTCGAGGAGTTCCGGCAATTTCTAGGGCTGTTGTACTCGGAATCGCGTTTGGATAGTAGATTTGGAAAGCTCTCGGTGAGATCTTCATTTTAGAGGTAAGTTTTTATCTATTCTTGGATTTTTGGGGTCTGAGGTAGTGACCTAACTCCTCCTTTTGATCCGAAATATTCCAGGTTTTGTGTTCGGGTAAGTTTCTTGTCCAGATCTTTAGCTTTTGGCGTGGAGAAATTTGTGGTTCGCCGGGTTTTGAGGCAAGTGGCTTTCTCCTCCTTCTTTCTTGTTTCTTGAAGCTCAGTTTTCCTTGTTTATGGGTGTTGGTTGTGCTTTTGGCTTGTATATCTTTGAGTTATGGCTGTCTTTTACCTTGGGCATATATGATAGTATCAAGTCTGGAGTTTTTTCCATGGAGTTTGTTTTCTGTTGTTTCCTGCCTTCATTTCTCGAGAAGCCTTCTGTAGTAATTCTCCCTGCTGTTTGATTTCTCTCGAGAAATGCTTAATACCTCTCGAAAAAATGTCATTTATGCCTGCTTCCTTTATTTCTCTCGAGAAGTGCATGCCTGCTTTCCTTTTAGCTCTCGAGAAGTGTTGCCTGACCTTTTAATCTCTCGAGAGGTGCTGTTCTAATTTCCTTTAATTCTCGAGAAGTGCCTTGCCATGTTTCCTTTAAAATTCTCGAGAAGTATTTGTTCTGGCTCCTTTAAATTCTCGAGAAATACTTGTGTTGTTTTCCTTTATCTTCTCGAGAAATCATTGTTCAGACCCTCATGTGTTCTCGAGAAGTCCTTTGCAGTCCCCTTTAATTCTCGAGAAATCCCTTGTCTGCTCCTTTATTTCTCGAGAAGTCTATGCTAAGCCCTCTACTTTCTAAGTGCTTGAGTTATGCCTCCGATTTCTTCTCCCCTTTGAAATATCATACCCGTTGCGGTTAATTAACTTATGTCTTCCCTTATGAATCGTTGAGTAGTGTTTGTATCATTGTAACCCTATTCTTAAGGTGTTATGATGCTGATATCTCGGGTTACGTCCCGTGCTTAACTGAAATCTAAATTTAATTATATTTGGGTGGCAGTGGATAAAGTACCACCAACTGGTTTTGGCTTTTTGGGTGGCGGTGGATAAAGTACCACCACCCGGTTTTTGACTTTTGGGTTGGTAGAGGATAAAGGACCGCCACCCGTTTAATGTGAGCTGATCAGTCACTTTAATAAAATTTACAAGATAATTGAACTATGCTTGTTCCTCTTTAAGATATTGGTGCAATCTGTGCTTTGTTAGTTCTTTGTTTAGAGCTTCTCCTTCGGTAAATATGGCTTGGGTTGGTACCCCTTATGCCTTATTTTTTTTCTCTTCTGCCTATTTTTCTGCCACATGTAATTCCATTGCTGAGGCATTCTTTGTTTTATTGAATGCCTCAGGTTCAGAGCCGTAGCGGCTAGAGGTGTAGCCCGGAGTTTCAGAGTTTTAGTTGTTGTTTACCCCGCTGCTGCGAGGTAGTTGTCTTTAGTTTTCTTCTTGCGTTCAGACATACTAGTCAGAGCCAATGGGTTAGTGTCATGTTGTTGACGCCCATTGTGCCCTTTTTATACTTTATAGTTTACATGCCAGTTAAATGTCACTACTTTTAGATCTTGTGTATCTTGTTCTCTGGAAATGATTTATGTCTAGGTGCATTATAGTTATAAAGTGACTTTCCTTTCATCCTCCTTGTATTCTTTGTAAGCTGAAATCCTTATCTTTTAAGTCGCCTAAAGGTATTTTCTATACTTATACTACGCCTAGATATGTGCATATTATTTACTTTATGTCCTGTCATCACATACATTTAGGACCTTAAGTGAACTAAATCAAGTACTTTCCACTGCAATTATATATATTTTCTCGGTGGACTAGTTGATCCATGAACTGAGAGACACAGTTCTTACCCCAAACCCAAATAAATGATTTCAAATGATGACTTATCATATAATCATGTTTTGAATAATTAAGTAATAGGTTCCCGCCTGAGCATCTGCAGTTGTCTCCTGCATGACGTGACATCATGACGTGTATTTTCTCTTACTCTGATATTCCTAAATTCGGAGAAATGTGGGTTGTGACAGTTGGTATCAGAGCGAGGTTGTTCGACAAGTCGGTCGAGCAACAAATTCTGATATAGTATAGTTATTTGGTTTCATTGCATACACACACCGATGCGTCATCAGTACATCTTGGCCGAGGCATGAACACTACACTCATAGCATGATAAGAAGTATATGGGGCATATTATGTAGTATGGGATGCATAATATGTGTCTGTATATGGATCCACCATAGGTGGCACCATGTGACAGTTATGTAGTATTGGATGCGTAACCATCATCACATGGATGCCCATTAGCACGTTTTCTTTTTGTTACATGCGATATTATATAGTATGGGATGCATAATATTTCATATGTACGTCGCTCATAACATGAATTAAGTCCTTTATTAGAATGCATAGCACAACATACCTTACATAGCATTGCATAAGCACACATGCAAAGTTAAATACTTATATGATGACACACGTACACACATGATTTCAAATCAAACAAAAAAATTCATGCATTCATGCCCTTTGTACATGAGTCAAGAGGGACGATGTAGTATCGTTCCCGAATTTAGCATATCATCATGAATATATCACAGAGAAAAGTAGTGGAAATGGCAAGTATCAGTACATGTATGTTCTGAACCAAGCAGTGTTGTTCTAGTGTAAGGTTAAGTTTTAATTATAGGTTTATGCGTATTAGCAGTGATGTCTCGGAGGCGTGTTGCGACGAGTTTGACCCCCCAATCAGTGGGTGAATCTTCGGGTGCGCAGAGTGAGGCCATGATCGAAAGTCTGCGACAAAGTAACGAGGCTCTGTCCAGGCAGTTAGTTGCGATGCAATCGTAGATTCAGACGTTGATGACTGCCGCCGCTGGGCAGCAGCCTGTGGTGCAGGACCCTGTAGTTGGTCAGACTGTACCTATTCCTCCCGCTCCTTTGGTGCCTCCAGTTTTGCTTCCACCAGAGATGAACTTCATATCGCATTTGCAGCGACTAGGACCTCCTATGTTTGACGGAAGAGCTGATTTCATGGCATTGGATGACTGGTTTGTTGCCATTGAGGATATGTTTTCGTACTCGGGAATTTCTGCAGGCCAAAAGGTGATGGTCGCTGCTTACCAGCTGAAAGGACTTGTTAAGAGCTGGTGGATCAGGGAGAGGGAAAACCTCGTAGACGGATGTTCGTGGGAGTCGTTTAAGGCATTGGTGTTAAAGAAGTTCCTGCCGTCGGTCGAGCAAGACCGTTTAATGAATAATTTTCTGCACCTGAAGCAAAGTCAACTCACGGTTAGTGAGTATGAGATTGAATTCAGTAAGCTGAGCAGATTTGCTCCAGATTTAGTGGCTTCTGAGGCAGGAAGAGTAAAGCATTTTCTCGGAGGACTTCGTAGCGACATTCAGCAACTGGCTAGCGCTTACAGATCTAAAATTTATGCTGATGTAGTAGAAGTAGCGCTGAAAGTCGAGGCGATCGACAACGCCAAGAATAGAGGTGCATTAATGAAAAAGGACAAGAGGAAAGTCGAAGAGGGGGAAACCCCCACGGTATCAAGCCCGGCTCCAAAGAAAAGAAGTGGCGGAGTTTGTAGCTTCTGTGGTCGCCCGAGGCATCCGTTCGAGAAATGTTTCAAGAGGTTGGGAGCTAAGAAGCAACAACAAGTGTCAGCAATACAGAGCTCTCCCAGAGGGGATCTGACATGTACCTTCTGTAAGCGAAATGGGCATGATGTTGCACATTGCTGGTCCAAGGATAAGGTGTGTTTTCAGTGTGGACAGAAGGGGCACGTTAAGACTAGATGCCCGCGTTTCCAACCGCCTCTGCAGCCAGTGCCACTTCGGGCTTTGGCGCAGTCGCAGCATCAGGATAGAGGAAACGGCAAGTTGAATGTGGTGACTAGGGGAGAAGCTCAGAATTCCACCCAAGTTATTTCAGGTTAGACCTTAATTTAACTCTCACCCTTTATCCTTTGTTTCAATTTCTGCCCGGCTAGTTATGTATCCAATTGTTATAGGAGAATTTAAGGTAAAGAACCGTTGGGCGCGTGTCCTTTTCGATTATGGTGATACCCACTTGTTCATGGCTAGGGCTTTTGTAGAGCGTCATCGTTTGATCCTCGATCAGATTGGCGATGTGGTTCGCATTAAGTTTCCTTCTGGCGACTCCGTGGTGTCGGACCAGGGTATCCAGAATTGTCCTATCCTCTTAGGTGACTTCTTAGCTTTTGCGGATTTAAAAGTGCTAGACCTAGAAGATTTTGATGTGATTATGGGCATGGACTGGTTGTCCAGATATGATGTGGTTATCCAACGCAAGGATAAACGTTTGGAATTCAAGATGGACAACGGTCAACCCATGAGTGTGTATGGTTTTCCACGCCAGGATTCCTCAATTATTTCTGCGGTATGTGCTCAGAAACTTTTAGATTCCGGTTGTTTTGCTTACTTTGTTTCTGTGTTAGAAACTGTTAGCGGTTTGCCGTGTATCGAGGGTGTTCCGGTGGTATGTGATTTTCGTGATGTTTTCCCGGTTAGTCTTCCTGGTCTCCCGCCTGAGAGAGATGTGGAATTTGTTATTGATATGGAGCCTGGTACTCGTCCTATTGTTAAGGCACCGTACCGTATGGCCCCGCGCGAGCTGGAAGAGTTGCGTACCCAGTTAGATGAATTGTTGCAGTGTGGATTCGTAAGGCCAAGTTCTTTGCCCCGGGGTGCTCCAGTGTTGTTCGTGAAAAAGAAGGATGGTTCTATGAGGTTGTGCATAGACTATAGGGAGTTGAATAAGGTAACCATTAAGAATAGATATTCGTTGCCGCGAATCGATGATTTGTTTGATCAGTTGCGTGGTAGTTCGGTGTTTTCAAAGATCGATCTTCGTTCAGGTTACCATCAGTTGAGGATCCGTGAGTCGGACGTCCCTCAGACTGCCTTTCGTTCCCGATATGGTCATTTTGAATTTCTCGTGATGTCTTTTGGTTTGACTAATGCAACCTCTGTGTTTATGGATATGATGAACCGAGTGTTCAAAGACTTCCTAGAGCTTTTTATAGTGGTTTTCATCGATGATGTGTTGGTATACTCAAGAAGTGCTGAGGAGCATGCTACGCATTTGCGCTTACCTTGAGCACAAGTTGTATGTGAAACTGAGTAACTGCGAATTCTGGCTTTCGCAAGTGTCCTTCCTGGGTCATGTAGTGGGCAAGGACGTAATTTCTGTAGACCCGACAAATATCTCTGCTGTCTTGGATTGGAAGACACCTACAACGCCTAAGGAGATAAGGAGTTTCTTAGGTTTGGCAGGTTATTATAGGAGATTTGTGCAAGGATTTTCTGTGTTGTAAGCACCTCTGACTAAGCTTACCCAGAAGAATGCAGCTTTTGTTTGGAGTGATTCCTGTGAAGGAGCTTTTCAAGAATTAAAGAGGCGTTTGTGCAGTGCTCCTATTTTGGCTTTACCGACCGAGGGAGTTGAGGATGACGTTTATGTAGCCGCATCTCACGTTGGTCTTGGTTGTGTTTTGATGTAAGAAGGAAAGGTGATCGCGTATGGATCCAGACAACTGAAAGTTCATGAAAGGAATTACCCTACGCATGACTTAGAGTTTGCGGCAGTGATTTATGCTTTACAGCTTTAGAGACACCTTCTTTATGGAGTGTCATGCAATATTTATACGGATCACAAGAGTTTGAAGTATGTCTTTACCCAGAAAGAGCTGAATTTGCGCCAGCGCAGGTGGTTGGAGTATGTGGCGGACTATGAAGTTGATATTCTCTATCATCCGGGTAAGGCTAATGTGGTGGCCGATGCCCTGAGCAGAAAGACCGCGCATATATTCAATCTCTCTATGCAGTCCTTAGTAGAGGAGTTTATGTTGATGGATATCTCAGTCGGTAGGAGTACCGAGCCTTCGAGTTTAGAAGCTGAAGAGCCCTCTTGGACTACATCAGAAGGAAGATCCTGATTTGCAACATCTCCGGAATAGAACTAAAAAAGGTGAGCTACCAGATTTTTCAATTGATGATAATGATACTTTGAAGTATCGAGGTAGATATTGTATCCCCGCATTTGAGGATATTCAAACAAAAATCTGTAGTGAAGCGCATGATTCTAGTGTTTCCTATCATCCTGGCTCCACAAAGATGTATAAAGACATGAAGCAGATTGTTTGGTGGTCAGGTATGAAGAGTGATATTGCAAAGTATGTTTCTGAATGTTTAACTTGCCAGCATGTTAAGGCAGATCATAAGAGGCCTGGTGGTAAATTGAACCCTTTGGATATTCCAACCTTGAAGTGGGAGAGTATTTCAATGGACTTCATTACCGATTTGCCGAGATCTCCCGCAGGACACGATTCGGTATGGGTCATAGTTGACAGATTGACAAAGTGTGCTCACTTTGTACCTTTTAAGACCGGCTTATCTATGGAGAAGATAGCAAAGCTTTACTTGGATGAAGTCATCAGATTGCATGGTGTGCTCGTGAGCATTGTGTCGGACCGAGATTCCAGGTATATGTCTCGTTTCTGGCAGAGTTTGAAGGGAGCTTTGGGCACTGACCTCAGATACTCTACCGCTTACCATCCTCAGACCAATGGTCAGACTGAAAGAGTAAATCAAATTCTGGAGGATATGACCAGGTGCTATATTTTGGATCATGGAGGAGCTTGGGATAAGCGTCTTGGATTGATGGAATTTGCCTACAATAACAGTTATCAGGAAAGCTTGCAAATGGCCCCCTTTGAGGCTTTGTATGGGAGGCGTTGCCGAACTCCTTTGTTTTGGGCCGAGGTTGGTGAGAGCCCGTTGTTAGGCCCAGAGGCTTTGGAAGAGATGAGCATCGTTGTGACTCATATCCGCGAGAAGCTTCGTATTGCTCAGGAGCGGTATGAGAAGTATGCTAATCGGAGGAGGGTGGATCTAGAGTTTTCCGTTGGAGACTTGGTTTCTTAAAAGTTTCTCCGATGCCGGGCGTTAAGAGATTTGGAAGGAACCACAAGTTGGACCCCCGGTGTGTGGGACCTTTCCAGGTTGTTGAGCACGTCGGAGTGTCAGCTTATAGGTTGGATTTGCCTGCTTCCTTCCCTAATGTTCATGATGTGTTTCATGTGAGCCAGTTGAGGAAGTGTTTGCGTAGTGATCGGCTCGTTCATGATTCGGTGCCCGTATTGCAGCCCAATCTTTCGTATGTTGAAGAGCCTGTCCGAATCTTGGAGACTCGGGAGCGTGTGTTGCGGAGGAAGACGATCCCGATGGTTAAGTTTCTTTGGAAGAATCAGGGTGTCGAAAGCGCAACATGGGAGCTGGAATCTTCCATGAGAGAGACACATCCTAGCCTCTTCTCTTAGATTTCCGGTAAATCTTCTGTCTGGTAACCTTTGGATTTGATTCAGTATCTTTCTTAATCTTTGGATTTCAAGTTTCGGGACGAAACCTCTTTTTATGGGGAGTGACTGTAACGTCCCTGATTTTCGTTAATTATTTACGTGGCCGCTGTGGCGTAATTTTGGCGTAAAGGCGTTACGTTAGGTTTAGTTTTGAGACTTAGCTTGGTTAAAGTATGTAAATTAGATCGAGCGTGCGAGATTTTGTGTAGTTTTTAGATTTTAGCTTCGGGAAGCTTTACCCCGAGTTTGGCTCGTTGGAATTAAATTTGGACTTCGCCGTTGGATTCGTAGCGCTGAATTTCAGTTTAGGTGCGAATTTCATAGAAGTCCGAGGTGTTTTAGTCGCCATCGTAGTTTAAGTAGAAGGGGAAGTGGTTTTTTGTATTTCCCTGTCTGCGTTCGACGAACGTCGGGCAGCCTGCGTTCGACGAACGTTAGGCAGCCTGCGTTTGATGAACGTCAGGTAGCCTGCGTTCGACTAACTGCAGGCAGTCAGCGTTCGATGAACTGCGGGCTATCTGCGTTCGACGATCCGTTGGCTGAGTCCGTTCGACGAATTTCTGGATGGGTTCGACGTTTTTCCTGGAGGCTTAGTATATATACTTTAAATTTAGGTTTTATTCTTTCATCTCCTTTCCTGTCGACCGACCTAGAGTTCTTGCGGGCGAGAGAGCGAGAGCAGCCTGTCGAGGACTTCCGGCGATTTCTAGGGCTGTTGTAGTCGGAATCGCGTTTGGAGAGTAGATTTGGAAAGCTCTCGGCGAGATCTTCATTTTAGAGGTAAGCTTTTATCTATTCTTGGATTTTTGGGGTTTGAGGTAATGACCTAACTCCTCCTTTTGATCCAAAAGGTTCCAGGTTTTGTGCTCGGGTATGTTCTTGGCCAGATCTTTAGCTTTTGGCATGGAGAAATTCGTGGTTCGCCGGGTTTTGAGGCAAGTGGCTTTCTCCTCCTTCTTTCTTGTTTCTTGAAGCTCAGTTTTTCCTTGTTTATGGGTGCTGGTTGTGCTTTTGGCTTGTATATCTTTGAGTTATGGCTGTCTTTTACCTTGGGCATGTATGATAGTATCAGGTCTGGAGTTTTTTCCATGGAGTTTCTTTTCTGTTGTTTCCTGCCTTCATTTCTCGAGAAGCCTTTTGTAGTAATTCTCCCTACTGTTTGATTTCTCTCGAGAAATGCTTAATACCTCTCGAAAAAATGTCATTTATGCCTGCTTCATTTATTTTCTCGAGAAGTGCATGTCTGCTTTCCTTTTAGCTCTCGAGAAGTGATGCCTGACCTTTTAATCTCTCGAGAGGTGCTGTTCTAATTTCCTTTAATTCTCGAGAAGTGTCTTGCCCTGTTTCCTTTAAAATTCTCGAGAAGTATTTGTTCTGGCTCCTTTAAATTCTCGAGAAATACTTGTGTTGTTTCCCTTTAACTTCTCGAGAAATCATTGTTCAGACCCTCATGTGCTCTCAAGAAGTGCTATGCAGTCCCCTTTAATTCTCGAGAAATCCCTTGCCTGCTCCTTTATTTCTCGAGAAGTCTGTGCTCAGCCCTCTACTTTCTAAGTGCTTGAGTTATGCCTCCGATTTCTTCTCCCCTTTGAAATATCGTACCCGTTGCGGTTAATTAACTTATGTCTTCCCATATGAATCGTTGAGTAGTGTTTGTATCATTGTAACCCTATTCTTAAGTTGTTATGGTGCTGATATCTCGGGTTACGTCCCGTGCTTTAACTGAAATCTTAATTTAATTATATTTGGGTGGCAGTGGATAAAGTACCACCACCTGGTTTAGGCTTTTTGGGTGGCAGTGGATAAAGTACCACCACCCGGTTTTTGACTTTTGGGTTGGTACAGGATAAAGGACCGCCACCCGTTTAATGTGAGCTGATCAGTCTCTTTAATAAAATTTACAAGATAATTGAATTATGCTTCTTCCTCTTTAAGATATTGGTGCACTCTGTGCTTTTCTAATTCTTTGTTTAGAGCTCCTCCTTCGGTAAATCTGGCTTGGGTCGGTACCCCTTATTCCTTATTTTTTTTCTCTTCTGCATATTTTTCTGTCACTTGTAATTCCCTTGCTGAGGCGTTCTTTGTTTTATTGAATGCCTAAGGTTCAGAGTCGTAGCGGGTAGAGGTGTAGCCCGGAGTTTCAAAGTTTTAGTTATTGTTTACCCCGCTGCTGCGAGGTAGTTGTCTTTAGTTTTCTTCTTGTGTTCAGACATACTAGTTGGAGCCAATGAGTTAGTCTCATGTTGTTGACGCCCATTGTGCCTTTTTATATTTTATAGTTTACATGCTAGTTAAATGCCACTCCTTTTAGATCTTGTGTATCTTGCTCTCTGGGAATGATTTATGTCTAGGTGCATCATAGTTATAAAGTGACTTTCCTTTCATCCTCATTGCATTCTTTTTAAGCTGAAATCCTTATCTTTTAAGTCGCCTAAAGGTATTTTCTATACTTATACTACGCCTAGATATTTGCATATCATTTACTTTATGTCCTGTCATCACATACATTTTGGACCTTAAGTGAACTATTCAAGTACTTTCCACTGCAATTATATATATTTTCTCGGTGGACTGGTTGATCCACTAACTGAGAGATACAATTCTTACCCCAAAACCCAAATAAATGATTTCAAATGATGACTTATCATATAATCATGTTTTGAATAATTAAGTAATAGGTTCCCGCCTGAGCGTCTGCAGTTGTATCCTGCATGACGTGGCATCATGACATGTTTTTTCTCTTACTCTGATATTCCTAAATTCGGAGAAAATGCGGGTTGTGACAGTTGGTATCAGAGCGAGGTTGTTCGACATGTCGGTCGAGCAACAAATTCTGATATAGTATAGTTATTTGGTTTCATTGCATACACACACCGATGTGTCATCAGTACGTCTTGGCCGAAGCATGAACACTACACTCATCGCATGATAAGAGGTATACTGGGCATATTATGTAGTATGCGATGCATAATATGTGTCTGTATATGAATCCACCATAGGTGACAACATGTAACGGTTATGTAATATGGGATGCGTAACCATCATCACATGGATGCCCATTAGCACGTTTTCTTTTTGTTACATGCGATATTATGTAGTATGAGATGCATAATATTTCATGTGTACATCGCTCATAACATGCATTAAGGCCTTTATTAGAATGCATAACACAACATACCTTACATAGCATTGCATAAGCACACATGCGAAGTTAAAGACTTATATGATGACACACGTACACACATGATTTCAAAACGAACAGAAAAATTCATGCATTCATGCCCATTTGCACATGAGTCAAGAGGGACGATGTAGTATCGTTCCCGAATTTAGCATATCATCATGAAAATATCGCAGAGAAAAGTAGTGGAAATGTCAAGTATCTATATATGTATCTTCTAAACCAAGCAGTGTTGTTCTAGTGTGAGGTTAAGTTTTAATTATAGGTTTATGCGTATTAGCAGTGTTGTTGCGGAGGCGTGTTGCGCGAGGTTGACCCCCCAATCGGAGGATGAATATTCGGGTGCGCGGAGTGAGGCCATGATCGAAAGTCTGCGACAAAGTAATGAGGCTCTGTCCAGGCAGTTAGTTGCAATGCAATCGCAGATTCAGACGTTGATGACTGCCGCCGCTGGGCAGCAGCCTGTGGTGCAGGACCCTATAGTTGGTCAGACTGTACCTGTTCCTCCCGCTCCTTTGGTGCCTCCAATTTTGCTGCCACCAGAGATGAACTTCATATCGCATTTCCAGCGATTAGGACCTCCTAAGTTTGACAGAAGAGCTGATTTCATGGCATTGGATGACTGGTTTGTTGCCATTGAGGAGATGTTTTTGTACTCGGGAATTTCTGCAGGCCAAAAGGTGATGGTCACCGCTTACCAGCTGAAAGGACTTGCTAAGAGCTGGTGGATCAGGGAGAGGGAAAACCTCGTAGACGGATGTTCATGGGAGTCGTTTAAGGCATTGGTGTTAAAGAAGTTCCTGCCGTCGGTCGAGCAAGACCGTTTAATGAATAATTTTCTGCACCTGAAGCAAAGGCAACTCGCGGTTAGTGAGTATGAGATTGAATTTAGTAAGCTGAGCAGATTTGCTCCAGATTTAGTGGCTTTTGAGGCAGGAAGAGTAAAGCGTTTTCTCGGAGGACTTCGTAGCGACATTCAGCAACTGGCTAGCGCTTACAGATCTGAAAGTTATGCTGAAGTAGTAGAAGCAACGCTGAAATTCGAGTCTATCGACAAAGCCAAGAATAGAGGTGCATTAATGAAAAAGGACAAGAGGAAAGTCAAAGAGGGGGAAACCCCCACGGTATCATGCCCAGCTCCAAAGAAAAGAAGTGGAGAAGTTTGTAGCTTCTGTGGTCGCCCGGGGCATCCGTTCGAGAAATGTTTCAAGAGGTTGGGAGTTAAGAAGCAGCAGCAAGTGTCAGCAATACAGAGCGCTCCCAGAGGGGATCTGACATGTACCTTCTGTAAGCGAAATGGGCATGATGTTGCTGGTCCAAGGATAAGGTGTGTTTTCAGTGTGGATAGAAGGGGCACGTTAAGACTAGATGCCCGCGTTTCCAACCGCCTCTGCAGCCAGTGCCACTTCGGGCTTTGCCGCTGCCGCTGCCGCACCATCAGGATAGGGGAAACGGCAAGTTGATTGTGCTGACTAGGGGAGAAGCTCAGAATTCCACCCAAGTTATTTCAGGTTAGACCTTAATTTAACTCTCACCCTTTATCCTTAGTTTCAATTTCTTTATGTTCGGCTAGTTATGTATCCAATTGTTATAGGAGAATTTAAGGTAAAGAACCGTTGGGCGCGTGTCCTTTTCGATTATGGTGCTACCCACTCTTTCGTGGCTGGGGCTTTTGTAGAGCGTCATCATTTGATCCTCGATCAGATTGGCGATGCGTTTCGCGTTAAGTTTCCTTCTGGCGACTCCGTTGTGTCGGACCAGGGTATCCAGAATTGTTCTATCCTCTTAGGTGACTTCTTAGCTTTTGCGGATTTAAAGTGCTAGACCTGGAAGATTTCGATGTGATTATGGGCATGGACTGGTTGTCCAGATATGATGTGGTTATCCAACGCAAGGCTAAACGTTTGGACTTCAAGATGGACAACGGTAAACCCATGAGTGTGTATGGTTTTCCACGCCAGGATTCCTCAATTATTTCTGCGGTATGTGCTCAGAAACTTTTAAATTCCGGTTGTTTTTCTTACTTTGTTTCTGTGTTAGAAACTGTTAGCGGTTTGCCGTGTATCGAGGGTGTTCCGGTGGTATGTGATTTTCTTGATGTTTTCCCGGTTAGTCTTCCTGGTCTCCCGCCTGAGAGAGATGTGGAATTTGTTATTGATCTGGAGCCTGATACTCGTCCTATTGCTAAGGCGCCGTAGCGTATGGCCCTGCGCGAGATGGAAGAGTTGCGTACCCAGTTAGATGAATTGTTGCAGTGTGGATTCATAAGGCCATGTTCTTCGCCCCGGGGTGCTCCAGTGTTGTTCGTGAAAAAGAAGGATGGTTCTATGAGGTTGTGCATAGACTATAGGGAGTTGAATAAGGTAACCATAAAGAACAGATATCCGTTGCCGCGAATCGATGATTTGTTTGATCAGTTGCGTGGTAGTTCGGTGTTTTCAAAGATCGAACTTCGTTCAGGTTACCATTAGTTGAGGATCCGTGAGTCGGAACGTCCCTCGGACTGCCTTTCGTTCCCGATATGGTCATTTTGAATTTCTCGTGATGTCTTTTGGTATGACTAATGCACCCTCTGCGTTTATGGATAAGATGAACCGAGTGTTCAATGACTTCCTAGATCTTTTTGTAGTGGTTTTCATCGATGATGTGTTGGTATACTAAAGAAGTGCTGAGGAGCATGCTACGCAGTTGCGCTTAGTATTGTCTACCTTGAGCACAAGTTGTATGCAAAATTGAGTAAGTGCGAATTCTGGCTTTCGCAAGTGTCCTTCCTGGGTCATGTAGTGGGCAAGGACGAAATTTCTGTAGACTGGACAAAGATCTCTGCTGTCTTGGATTGGAAGGTGCCTACAATGCCTTAGGAGATAAGGAGTTTCTTAGGTTTGGCAGGTTATTATAAGAGATTTGTGCAAGAATTTTCTGTGTTGTCAGCACCTCTGACTAAGCTTACCCAGAAGAATGCAGCTTTTGTTTGGAGCGATTCCTATGAAGGAGCTTTTCAAGAATTAAAGAGGCGTTTGTGCAGTGCTCCTATTTTGGCTTTACCGTCCGAGGGAGTTGAGTATGACGTTTATGTAGACGCATCTCAAGTTGGTCTTGGTTGTGTTTTGATGCAAGAAGGAAAGGTGATCGCGTATGGATCCAGACAACTGAAAGTTCATGAAAGGAATTACCCTACGCCTTACTTAGAGTTTGCGGCAGTGATTTATGCTTTAAAGCTTTGGAGACACCTTCTTTATGGAGTGTCATGCAAGATTTATATGGATCACAAGAGTTTGAAGTATGTCTTTACCCAGAAAGTGCTGAATTTGCGCCAGCGCAGGTGGTTGGAGTATGTGGCGGACTTTGAAGTTGATATTCTTTATCATCCGGGTAAGGCTAATGTGGTGGCCGATGCCCTGATCAGAAAGACCGCGCATATATTCAATCTCTCTATGCAGTCCTTAGTAGAGGAGTTTATGTTGATGGATATCTCAGTCGGTAGTAGTACCGAGCCTTCGAGTTTAGAAGCTGAAGAGCCCTCTTGGATTACCCTTACCAGACTGCATCAGAAGGAAGATCCTGATTTGCAACATCTCCGGAATAGAACTGAAAAAGGTGAGCTACCAGATTTTTCAATTGATGATAATGATACATTGAAGTATCGAGGTAGATATTGTATCCCCGCATTTGAGGATATTCGAACAAAAATCTGTAGTGAAGCGCATGATTCTAGTGTTTCCTATCATCCTGGCTCCACAAAGATGTATAAAGGCATGAAGCAGATTGTTTGGTGGTCAGGTATGAAGAGTGATATAGCAAAGTATGTTTCTGAATGTTTAACTTGCCAGCTTGTTAAGGCGGATCATAAGAGGCCTGGTGGTAAATTGAACCCTTTGGATATTCCAACCTGGAAGTGGGAGAGTATTTCAATGGACTTCATTACCGGTTTGCCGAGATCTCCCGCAGGATACGATTCGGTATGGGTCATAGTTGACAGATTGACAAAGTGTGCTCACTTTGTAACTTGTAAGACCGACTTTTCTATGCAGAAGATAACAGAGCTTTACTTGGATGAAGTCATTAGATTTCATGGTGTGCCCGTGAGCATTGTGTCGGACCAAGATTCCAGGTATATGTCTCGTTTCTGGCGGAGTTTGAAGGGAGCTTTGGGCACTGACCTCAGATACTCTACCGCTTACCATCCTCAGACCAATGGTCAGACAGAAAGACTAAATCAAATTCTGGACGATATGATCAGGTGCTATATTTTGGATCATTGAGGAGCTTGGGATAAGCGTCTTGGATTTGCCTACAATAACAGTTATCAGGAAAGCTTGCAAATGGCCTCCTTTGAGGCTTTGTATGGGAGGCATTGCCGAACTCCCTTATTTTGGGCCGAGGTTGGTGAGAGCCCGTTATTAGGCCCAGAGGCTTTGGAAGAGATGAGCGTCGCTGTGATTCATATCCGCGAGAAGCTTCGTTTTTCTCAGGAGCGGTATGAGAAGTATGCTAATCGGAGGAGGGTGGATCTAGAGTTTTCCGTTGGAGATTTGGTGTTCTTGAAAGTTTCTCTGATGCCATGCGTTAAGAGATTTGGAAGGAACCACAAGTTGGACCCCCGGTGTGTGGGACCTTTCCAGGTTGTTGAGCACGTCGGAGTGTCAGCTTATAGGTTGGATTTGCCCGCTTCCTTCCCTAATGTTCACGATGTGTTTTATGTGAGCCAGTTGAGGAAGTGTTTGCGTAGTGATCGGCTCGTTCATGATTCGGTGCCAATATTGCAGCCCAATCTTTCGTATGTTGAAGAGCCTGTCCGAATCTTGGAGACTCAGGAGCGTGTGTTGCGGAGGAAGACGATCCCAATGGTTAAGGTTCTTTGGAAGAATCAGGGTGTCGAAAGCGCAACATGGGAGCTGGAATCTGCCATGAGAGAGACTCATCCTAGCCTCTTCTCTTAGATTTTGGGTAAAGCTTCTGTTTGGTAACCTTTGGATTTGATTCAGTATCTTTCTTAATATTTGGATTTCAAGTTTCAGGACGAAATTTCTTTTTATGGGGAGTGACTGTAACGTCCCTGATTTTCGTTTATTATTTACATGTCCGCTGTGGCATAATTTTGGCGTAAGAGCGTTACGTCAGCTCGCCAGGTTTAGTTTTGAGCCTTAGATTGGTTAAAGTATGTAAATTAGATCAAGCGTGCGAGATTTTGTGTAGTTTTGAGATTTTAGCTTCGGGAAGCTTTACCTTGAGTTTGGCTCGTTGGAATTAAATTTGGACTTCGTCGTTGGATTCGGAGCGCTGAATTTCAGTTTAGGTGCGAATTTCATAGAAGTCTGAGGTGTTTTAGTCGCCGTCGTAGTTTAAGTAGAAGGGGAAGTGGTTTTTTGTATTTCCCTGTCTGCGTTCGACGAACGTCGGGCAGCCTGCGTTCGACGAATGTCAGGCAGCCTGCATTTGATGAACGTCAGGCATCCTGCGTTTGACGAACTATAGGCAGTCTGCGTTCGAGGAACTGCGGGCTATCTGCGTTCGACGATCCGCTGGCTGAGTCCGTTCGATGAATTTCTGGCTGGGTTTGACGTTTTTCCTAGAGGCTTAGTATATATACTTTAAGTTTAGGTTTTATTCTTTCATCTCCTTTCCTGTCGACCGACCTGGAGTTCTTGCGGGCGAGAGAGCGAGAGCGGCCTGTCGAGGAGTTCCGACGATTTCTAGGGCTGTTGTAGTCGGAATCACGTTTGGAGAGTAGATTTGGAAAGCTCTCGGCGAGATATTCATTTTAGAGGTAAGCTTTTATCTATTCTTGGATTGTTGGGGTTTGAGGTAGTGACCTAACTCCTCCTTTTGATCCGAAAGGTTCCAGGTTTTGTGCTCAGGTAAGTTCTTGGCCAGATCTTTAGCTTTTGGCACAGAGAAATTCGTGGTTCGTCGGGTTTTAAGGCAAGTGGCTTTCTCCTCCTTCTTTCTTGTTTCTTGAAGCTCAGTTTTTCCTTGTTTATGGGTGCTGGTTGTGCTTTTGGCTTGTATATATTTGAGTTATGGTTGTCTTTTACCTTGGGCATGCATGATAGTATCAGGTCTGGAGTTTTTTCCATGGAGTTTGTTTTCTGCTGTTTCCTGCCTTCATTTCTCGAGAAGCCTTCTGTAGTAATTCTCCCTGCTGTTTGATTTCTCTCAAGAAATGCTTAATACCTCTCGAAAAAATGTCATTTATGCCTGCTTCCTTTATTTCTCTCGAGAAGTGCATGCCTGCTTTCCTTTTAGCTCTCGAGAAGTGTTGCCTGACCTTTTAATCTCTCGAGAGGTGCTGTTCTAATTTCCTTTAATTCTCGAGAAGTGCCTTGCCCTGTTTCCTTTAAAATTCTCGAGAAGTAT
The DNA here is from genome assembly GCA_033032865.1 of Dactylorhiza incarnata. NCBI lineage: Eukaryota > Viridiplantae > Streptophyta > Magnoliopsida > Asparagales > Orchidaceae > Dactylorhiza > Dactylorhiza incarnata. The sequence continues at coordinate 24,035,670 of JAWHQI010000010.1, read as the reverse complement.
TTGTTCTGGCTCCATTAAATTCTCGAGAAATACTTGTGCTGTTTCCCTTTAACTTCTCGAGAAATCATTGTTCAGACCCTCATGTGTTCTCGAGAAGTCCTGTGCAGTCCCCTTTAATTCTCGAGAAATCCCTTGTCTGCTCCTTTATTTCTCAAGAAGTCTGTGCTTAGCCCTCTACTTTCTAAGTGCTTGAGTTATGCCTCCGATTTCTTCTCCCCTTTGAAATATCGTACCCGTTGCGGTTAATTAACTTATGTCTTCCCTTATGAATCGTTGAGTAGTGTTTGTATCATTGTAACCCTATTCTTAAGGTGTTATGGTGCTGATATCTCGGGTTACGTCCCGTGCTTTAACTGAAATCTTAATTTAATTATATTTGGGTGGCAGTGGATAAAGTACCACCACCTGGTTTTGGCTTTTTGGGTGGCAGTGGATAAAGTACCACCACCCGGTTTTTGTCTTTTGGGTTGGTAGAGGATAAAGGACCGCCACCCGTTTAATGTGAGCTGATCAGTCTCTTTAATAAAATTTACAAGATAATTGAACTATGCTTGTTCCTCTTTAAGATATTGGTGCACTCTGTGCTTTGTTAGTTCATTGTTTAGAGCATCTCCTTCGGTAAATCTGGCTTGGGTTGTTACCCCTTATGCCTAATTTTTTTTCTCTTTTGCCTATTTTTCTGCCACTCGTAATTCCCTTGCTGAGGCGTTCTTTGTTTTATTGAATGCCTCAGGTTCAGAGCCATAGCGGCTAGAGGTGTAGCCCGGAGTTTCAGAGTTTTAGTTGTTGTTTACCCCGCTGCTGCGAGGTAGTTGTCTTTAGTTTTCTTCTTGCGTTCAGACATACTAGTTGGAGCCAATGGGTTAGTGTCATGTTGTTGACGCCCATTGTGCCCTTTTTATACTTTATAGTTTACATGCCAGTTAAATGGCACTACTTTTAGATCTTGAGTATCTTGCTCTCTGGGAATGATTTATGTCTAGGTGCATTATAGTTATAAAGTGACTTTCCTTTTATCCTCATTGCATTCTTTTTAAGCTGAAATCCTTATCTTTTAAGTCACCTAAAGGTATTTTCTATACTTATACTACGTCTAGATATGTGCATATCATTTACTTTATGTCCCATCATCACAAACATTTAGGACCTTAAGTGAACTAAATCAAGTACTTTCCGCTGCAATTATATATATTTTCTCGGTGGACTCGTTGATCCACGAACTGAGAGACACAGTTCTTACCCCAAACCCAAATAAATGATTTCAAATGATGACCTATCATATAAGCATGTTTTGAATAATTAAGTAATAGGTTCTCGCCTGAGCGTCTGTAGTTGTCTGCTGCATGACCTGGCATCATGTCGTGTATTTTCTCTTACTCTGAATTCCTAAATTCGGAGAAAATGCGGGTTGTGACACGCTCCGCTCCAAGGGCGCCTCCGTGCGCTCCGCTGCAAGCGCGCCTCTGCACGCTCCGTTGCAAGCACGCCTCTGCGCGCTCCGCTCCAAGCGCACCTCCGCGCGCTCCGCTCCAAGCGCGCCTCCGCGCGCTCCGCTCCCAAGAGCGCCTCCCTGCGCTCCGCTCCAAGCGCCCCTCCGTGCGCTCTTCTCTCAAGCGCGCCTCCGTGCGCTCAAGAGCAAGCGCGCCTCTGTGCGCTCCGCTCTAAGCGCGGCTCCGTGCGCTCTGCTCCAAGCGCGCCTCCGTGTGCTCCACTCTCAAGCGCGCCTCCGTGCGCTCAAGAGCAAGCACGCCTTCATTCGCTCAAGAACAAAAGTGTCAACCACCGTCAAGATCAGTACTCCAAACTCCTCTCATGCAGCAGGAGACAAGCCACAAAGACAAAGACGCACAGAGCGCAACATTCTCCTCTACAGCAGGCAAAAGACTTAGCTCCGTGAGTTGTGGCCTGCCACCCTACGAGCACCTTTCTATCAACAATTGTAATGAGAGACGACCTGTCGCCCTCGAGTTCTTCGAAACAATTCTGTACAACAACCAACAAATAGTGGAAGTTTTGGCCGGCACAGACCCGACCGCGTGGTTTTTCACCCAGTTGACGGGTTTTCCATGTTAAAAAAATTGTCTTGCTAGCTTTCCTTTTTCAGTGACTATTTGCACGCTCAAACGCTCCCGGGCTAAGACGGTTCAATTTAGTTCAGTCTATCAGAGCCTTTAGTGGCCCGCAACAGTAAATATGGACAAATCCTTGTCTAGAATCAAGACTCTCATAATAGATCCAAGCAAGTGACTTGTATTGAAGTTGCAGTTTCCCTTCAGAGCGATAATATAATTCTCTGTAGCATCTACCACTCGACTTCTTTATCTCTAAATGTTATATTCAATATAATTTAAGACCATTAATATAGGTGCACTGTTACGTGCACACCACACCACGTTTGGTTTTGTTCACACAAATACTATGTGCACACCAAGAAGCTTATGTGCAGACCAAATTGATAAATAAAGACCAAAATGAAAACTTCTTGTACGCCAGCTTCGCCAAGATGCCAGAGCCACTGATACAATACCTCTGCCACCTCAGCTTCGGCTGCCACACCATCTCTCTTTGTTCCATTAAAAACTCAAAACTTTCTCCATCTTATTCTCCCTTTTATAAGCATCGATGCCACACATTCACCATTCGGCTCTAGACCGCCCTCCCTCAAATTCTCCACAGTGCTCCGAGCCCCGTCGCTCTTTCCGATGATACGAAAAGCATTCACTAGAAGCGCGTAGAGCTTGTAATCGGGAATGATCTCGGCGAACTAGATGGCGAGGTTCATATTTCCAGCAAAAACTTCATCGGTCTCCATCTTCTTTAGTAGGCTTTTGGCGAGGTTCTGATTTCCGGCGCGAAGGTAGGCCATGTCCATCAAGCCATACACACAGCAGAGGAAGGCGGCGGCGGCGGAATCCTGGATGGCGTCCAACGGAAGCAGCATGGAGAGATGCGATGGCCGGGAAACCTTAGACGGGAGTGGGATTTCTATTAGTCGAGTGGTGAGCGTGTGCTGCAGGAACTTAGTTTTAGTGTGTGTGTGAGGAGGGGGGGAGGGGGGGAGGGGGGGGGGGGGGGGGGGGGTGGGGGGTTGAGAAGTATATTTAATGGGGTTTCATTTCTTTTTTGGGTGTGCACATAACATCGCCCTTAATTTATCTTCACTGCATTCCCACGCATTCCATCTCGCAAAATATTTCTTTCGTGTGAAATTCAAAATCTCCATGGTGTGACGAAAAAATATAGACCTTATGGATATTCATTGCTAAACATAAGTTCAAATCATCCCTTAATGATTGACACTCAGCCTTAATAGCTTCAGTGAAATCCTAACTGTTTACAAGCCTTCGGTAAATTACCACCCCAATCCCTAATGCATCTCAAATTCACCAACAGTTGAGTGAGAAATTTATAGAAGACCTATATATGTGAAGAAGTGAGCATTATTAGTATTACCTTTCCAAGTAACAGCTATGGCCATTTCCATCTTCATAATAGGAGTAATACATTACAAGCATGCTAACCATAACTCCTCCTAGATATTTCAATAATGTTGGTCTTTTTTAAATATGCATTGGCTTTTATATGAGATGTTCTACATAATTTTCAAGTAAGAGTCCTATTGTTCCCCAAATCTTCGAGTGCATCATTCAATCTTGATAAACCAAGAGTAAGTAATAGGAATCGCGAGAATGAGCTTCTACATACCCTTTCCCAATGTATAACTAAAGATTTGTCAGGCCTTCAATCTATTGCAATATGATGTTTGCATAGAAAATCAACCCATAATATATTTTCAAAATAAATGCATATAGCCATAGCCATCCACCTGTTGCAGAGCAAGTGATCCAAATTCTCCTATTTATTCTGCTCAGCACAATAGATACATTTCAAAATAAACATGATAACAATCCTTCGAATATCGCTATTGATGGCAAAACCAGTAAGCACACTTTTTCCAACATATACTACTCAAAGTAGGAAGAAATAAATCATGATGAGCCATAGTTAACTCCTTTTTACTTTCTAAATCTTATTAATGTTAACAACTATATATATAAATATATAAATATAAATACACATGCACATATATATATATATATATATAACGTAACTATATATATATAATGTAATGACTATTTGTGTAATTACATCATATCCTGATAATAAAAATAATGATAGAAATTCATAAAATTCAAAAGTTTTTAGTAGACCTCCTAGACCTACTATGGTATGTTATGATTAGGCCTACAAAAACTAATTTCGAAATATAATGACTTACTTTAAAAATAATTTTTTGTTAAAATATTAATGTTTTTGAAAAAAATAATTATAAAATATTGATGTATATTTTTTTACGGTCAATTTGAGCACTCATATGTATATGTTGGGGGTAAAGCCCGCCGTCGCCGGTCGGGTACTGTCGAACGCGGGCGCAGCCGGCTAAGAGTCAGCGAGCACGGGCGAAGCCCGTGCGGAGCTGCTCGTATGTATATAAATCCGCGCTTAACACTATAGTCGTTGGATACAGTGTTAAGCGCACGCAAACAGTGTTTTACGGAAGGGGCGGCCGACGGCTGCAGGCTCGCCGGCCCCCGGCCGGCCTGGGCTCGTCGGCGTCCACGCCGACGAGCCCAAGGCGGCCGGGGGCCGGCGTGCCCGCAGCCGCCGGCCGCCCCTTCCGTAAAAAAAATTTGCAACGGCGGCGACGCCGCTGCCGTTGCAATTTTTTTACAGTGGGGCGGCCGACGGCTGCGGGCTCACCGGCCACCCTGGGCTCGTCGGTGTCCACGCCGATGAGCTCAGGGCGGCCGGTGGCCGGCGAGCCCACGGCCGTCGGCCGCCCCTCTGTAATGCAGCATTACTGCGGGGCGGCCGGCGGTTGCGGGCTCGCCTGCCACCGGCCACCCTGGGCTCGTCGGCGTCCACGCGTCGCGCAACCACGTGCCGATTTAATGTATATACGCGTCGCACGTATATACATTGATCCGTGTGTGTCTATATATATATATATATATATATATATATATATATATATATATATATAGTGCACGTGGGGCCCCCCGTGCCCCGCACGACAGTACTTAGCTCGCGGTGTCGGGCTTCGCCCACATATGAGCTGACCGCTCTCGCATATGAGCACTTATTTTTATTCAAAACATATACATATGTGTACTTAAAATGACCGTAAAAAAATAGAAAAAATTTTAGGTGAGTATCTCGCACCGCGATCAAGGTGAGAGGAGTGCATCTCAGCCATTGATAGCTCTAAATATTGCAGTATTTATGAATAATAAATAATGTCAGTATTTTCTCTACCGTCGGATCAAAGATCATACGACTGTATTTTCCCCCCACCTATTTCTAGGTGAGAGTTGCGCACCTAAGTATAGCTCAAAAAAATATGAATCAACATTCTTATTTTTATTATGTAAAAAAATGTAAAATTTTACCTAAAAAAATTAATTTCTCTCCGCCTCTCTCTCCCCCTCCCGCCCCTCTCTCTCTCTCTCTCTCTCTCTCTCTCTCTCTCTCTCTCTCTCTCTCTCTCCCCCCCCCCCTCTCTCTCCTTCTCATCCCCTCTCCCCCCTCTCTCTCCCTCTCATGTAGGTTTTGGAGACCAATAAAGATTCCCTCTCCGTCTCTCCACCTCTCTCCCCCCTCTTTTTCTTTATCTCTCTCTATTGTAAGGTTGAGATGCAAAATTTGTCTCATTTTGGATTGCTAATATTTTTGTACCACTTCAAACTACTTCTGTATAGTAGTTAAGATATAAATATATATATATATATATACAAGCAGCTCCGCACGGGCTTTGCCCGTGCTCGCTGGCACTTAGCGGGCAGCGCCCGCATTCGACAGTAGCCAGCCAACGACAGCGGGCTTCGCCCTCCCCCGCGCGCTTCGCTCGCCCCCGCGGGCTTCGCCTGCCCCCGCGGGCTTCGCCTGCCCTCGCGGGCTTCGCCCTCAACATATACATATGAGTGCTCAAAATGATCGTAAAAAAATATACATCAATATTTTATAATTATTTTTTTCAAAAACATTTATATTTTAATAAAAAATCATTTTAAAGTATGCCATTATATTTTGAAATTAGTTTTTGTAGGCCTAATGATAACCTACATAGTAGGTCTACTAACAACTTTTGGATTTTATTAATTTCTATCATTATTTTTTTTATAGGGATATAATGTAATTACACAAATAGTCATTATATTTTATGAATTTTCATTTTTTTATAATATATGTTAAGTCATTAGAGTAAAAGAAGGAGGATATATTTGGCAACTTTGAATGTTGCACCAAAGGCAACTTCTTATATATAGTAGTTAAAAATATATACTATATTATAAAACAATATACTTTTTACTACTCTAACGTCGTTGGTTCAATCTCGATCATCCAATTTAATACCATCGTAAATTAGATTCATTGATTACTCTAGGCAGCGACAATCTCTGGATGAACCAATTACCGAAATAACGAGAGAGTCTCGATATTCTTCCTAACGCCCGCGGAGCTTGATATTTCTCCTTCCATCGACTTAACCCTCCATATTCTTCTGCACAAGGATTTGCATTCCAGGATATTCCTCCTTCTGTCGACCAAGGGTTCGCCAGCCACCTATGAGGGTCAGTGAAGGGTTCCCTGCCAGGAACGACGATCGTTCAAAGGTTTGCCAACCCATAAGGAAGTTCACCCAAGGGTTCTTCTTGATTTGCCAACAAACCCACACTCTTGGAATCGCTGGATATGTTTTCCTGCAACCCCTCTCAAGTCCTCGCCTGCCACGATCCCCCGATTCCACGATTCCTGCTCATTCTTCAATTTTTGATTAAGTCAGAATCTACTCTTGATGCTTTGTCTCAACCCCTTCATTGTTGTTAAGATATCTGAATACATCTTTAATTTCATTCTATCATTTGTAACAATGTTCTTAGTGATTTTTATCTCTGTATACTTTATGAAGGTGACCATTTTCAGGTCTTCTCATATTTCCAGATAATCGAACTTGCATGTTTGTAAAAAAAACAATGAATACAATGTGTAAACATAATGAGAATTTGGAGCATGATAAAATAAGCAAAATTACGGAAACTCACATTAACTGCAAGTATGCATATGTGGGTAAGAATCCGAAAGATTTCAAGTGAAATAGATAACCACAGAGATTTCTCCAATTACGCTTGGATGTGGTGATTATCCACAGAGAACTACTTACATATGCAATCACTTGACAATGCAAAGAAAACATGAAAACTACACAATTCATTGAATCACCAAAAATCCATTATTGACATAGCAGGAAGGCAATGAAAGAGAATATTGTAAACTTGATGTTGTTTGAGAGGGGGATCCGGTTCGTCACTATAAAGTTTCTATGAGATTTTGTTGATGATGTGCTAACTCGTGTTGCTATAAGGAGGTGGACATTTCATCTCCTCTATATTTAATAAATTGATAGTTTTTTATATTGTTTTTTTCTTGATGTTACGTGTTGGACTTTTAATACAATCATTTCTAGAGCTTCTTCCTTAACCGTGGTGTCATCTTACTCCATCCAATCACTTTTTTGTATGTTTTGTCTGTTTACCCAGATGTCTATGTGGGACTGAGCTTCTGACAACCTTTATCACTAGAAACTCCATGCATAGACCTAATCTTAAGGAGTACTTTATCTCCAACAACGAACTCAACCTTTCGATGCTTAACCTTGAAATACATAGCTTGACGACTTAGGACCTCAAGCATCCTTTTTTTGTATCAACCTGACAGAAACATCCGCATCATTGATATAGTAAACACCCAAAACCTTAGGATCCTTCGACTGAATCTAAGATAATGGTCTCCTACACCTCCTTCCGTATAAAGACTCGTAAGAAGCCATCCCAATACTAGTCTGGTGGTTGTTATTGTATGAGAAATTCATGAGAGGCAAAAGTCTCTCTCAAGGCTCATTGTAGTCTAGAATTCACAAATGTAGAAGATCTTCCGTCATGGTTCATCCACTCAGTCTGGCCATCATTCTGAGGGTGAAATAATGTGGTAAAAGCTAGTTTTGTTCCCAAGTAAGCTTGAACTTTATTCCAATAATGAGACATGAATCACCTATCTCGGTCAGAAATAACTGATTTTAGCATGCCATGATATCTGCCAACTTGCTCTATAAAGAGTCTAACAAGAACATCAACATGATCTCCCCGACGGACAATAATAAAACGAGATACCTTGGTCATATGATTGAACACAACCCAAACTGAATCATTCACTATTCAGGAGCGGGGCAAACCATGTACAAAATCTATAGATATATTCTCAAACTTCCATTATGGAACTGGAAGTGGTGCAATAAACCTCCAATACTTTTTGCATTCCTCCTTCACTGTTTGGCATTCCTGGCAGTGTGTCAAATGCCGAGTGATGTCTTTCTTCATACTTGGATAGAACATGGTCTTCGATAGATCAACATACATTTTAGTTGTACCCAGGTGCATCAAAACTTTGAATTATGAGCTTCCTTTAGGATCTCATCACAGATTCCACCAACTCTAGGGATGTATAATCTGTGATGGAAATAAATAAATCCATCTTGAAGACGATAATCATCTTGAGTGCCTTCCTACAAGGCCAAGATGATAACTACCATTACTGGGTCCTTCTTCTGTGTTATACAGATCTTATCCCGCAGATCATACTGGATCTCTGTCCATGCTAAGTACTCACGGTAATCTTCTTAGGATAATGAATTTACTGGTGTGATTCCCAATGATAAAAGTCTCATTTTGCTATTGAAAGTGGGTAGTCTCCTGCTTAATGCGTCAACAACAGTATTAGCCATACCTGCGTGATAGTGTAAAGTAAAATCATAATCACATAGAAACTCAAGCCATCGCCTCTTCCTCAGATTTAAATCTTTATGTGTATAGATGTATCAGAGACTCTTGTGATCAAACTATATCTCACATCTAACGCCATAGAGAGAGTGCCTCCATATTTTGAGGGCAAATACTACAACATCCAACTCCAAATCATGTGTCAGGTAGTTTCTCTTACGCTTCTTCAGCTGCCTATAAACATAGACAATCTCATGCTCGTGTTGCATTAGTTCAACACCCAGTCCTTGAAAAGAAGCGTCGATATTGATTTGAAATTATTCTTTCCCTGTAGGGAGTGTCAGGACAGGAGTTGATTTGAATTGATCCTTCAACTCTGTGAAAGCTATTTCACACTCTGGTGACCACACAAAAGGAACATCCTTCTTAGTCAATGATGTCAAAGACTGTGCTAACTCGAGAATCCTTCAACAAAATTTCGGTAGTAATCAGACAAACTAGGGAAGATTTGAATATCAGCTGCCAACTTAAGTGCGGGACAATCACACACTATCTGATCTTCGTGGATTCACTCCTAAACCAGACCCCGCTGATGATATGCCCCATTAAATGGACTTAATTAAGCCAAAATTTGCACCTGCTAAACTTTGCGAAGAGCTGATGCTCTCGTAGCTTCTTCAAAACCATCAGCAGGTGCTTGGCATGAGCTTTCTCAGTCTCAGAGTACATGAGATGTTGTCAATGAATACAATGACAAAGATGTCTAAGAAAGGCTCAAAAACTCTGTTTATAAGGCTCATGAACACAAACGGTGCATTAGGGAACATGAAATACATCTATGTAAACTCATATTGCCCATAACTAGATCTAAAGGAGGTCTTCAGAACATCTTCTTCTCAGATCCTCAATTGATAATATCCAGATTATTGGGAACACTGCCCACAATGTTTTAGATTTGGAGAAGTCTCTCAGTCAATGATAAATACATTATGTATGTAATATCTATCTGATGTGACATAAGTAGAATGGGACATCATTCATCCTATGTATGTTTGGAGATCAAGTACAATATCATCGTGTGTGTGACACTCATACGACGATATCATTATGATCACTCACAAATGGGAGAAGAAAAGTCAGTCACACATCAGCATGATAATAAGAAGAACATGACGATATCGTCATGTCAACAAGCTTCACACGATGATATCGTTGTGAGAGCTCAAAGAAAGTCTGCTAAGTTATTTATCATCGTGCCAACAAGTTTTACAAGATGATATCGTTGTAAAAGCTCAAGGAAAATTTATTAAGTCATTTATCATTGTCTCAACAAGCTCCACACGATGATATCGTTGCAAGAGCTCAAGAAAAATCAGTTATGTCTTTTATCATTGTGTCAACTATCTTCACACAATGATATCGTCTTATCAAGCTCAGAAGATAGGATTTCAATTAATAGAGATGACAAAAGTAGATGTCAAATCAATCACTTCTGAAAAGAGCTCTGAGACAAACCTTTTAAGGTCTCAACAGTATAAAGTGTCAGGGCTATAAAAAAGATAAGAGAGGGTCAACAAACCCTAACCTTTGATCTTAATCATTTTGTGAAATCTAAATGAAAAAGCCTGCCGGCCGCAAAAACAATAGAACAGAAAAACAAGCTTTCTCAAGAAGAAGAAGAAGAAGCCAAGCTTCAAGAAAGAAAGCTCTCACTCTTGAGAGAAAGAAGGCTTCTATTCTCATGGAAGCTCAGCACTGGTCCTGGTACAAAAGCACATCCATTGATTGATCCAGTGCTGCTGCTGAAGAAGGCTTTCTACTTAGAAAGACCTAAGAAGACTCAAGCTACAACATCAATGTTTTCTAGAGTCTAAATCTTGTAAACCAACTTGTTTATTTCTTCTGTTGTAAGATCTATATGAGATCTGAGGTAGGGATGTGTTGTCAGCCTTAGTGTAGTGCTGGGGAGAAGGCCTGAGTATAGGGCTTTGTTGTTAGTCTGAGGTAGGGTCTTGTGAAGACCCGAGGTAGGATTCAGAAGTGAATCTGAGATGTAGGAGTGTTATCACCTGAGGTAGGGATGTTACTTGCACCTGAGGTAGGATCCAAGAAGTGGACCTGAGGTAGGAGACTTGTTAAGTTCATGAGTTGTAGGAGTCAAGGGCTTTGAGGAGTAAGATCTTTGATCTGAGATATTGAAGGAGTTGGCCTAGTCTAACACACTGATAAATAGGTGGAGGGGAACATTGAAGTACCCATAATCTGGGGAACCACTATAAATCTATGTGTGCTAATCTGTGATGTATTTTCTTTGCCTAAATTAAAAATAGTCCACATAGGTAAAAGAGACTAGAATATTTTAAACATCTATTCACCCCCACTCTAGGTGATTAGACTGCTCCTTAATTTTTCAAGTGGTATCAGAGGGAGGTTGTTCAAAAAGGACTTAACAGTCTGAACAAGATCCTCAAGGAAATCATTAGTATATTCACTATGAGTTCTGGTGAAAGTTATAAAGAGCCCAGTTCAATGAAGGTACCTATCTGCAGAAAGAAGAACTTCAGCATCTGGAAGCAAAGGGTTCAGCTATTTATGGAGGCCTCTGACCCTAGAATCTTCATCACTGTTGAAGAAGGACCCTTCATCCCAAAGAAGGTCTCAACCATTGATGCAAATATGTAATTCCCAAAGATGCTCATAGAGATGCCCAAAGATGAGATTGTTCTGTACACAATGGGCAAAAGGGCCAAGAACATAATTGTTAATGCCATAGATGACTCCACTTTCCAAAATCTGATTCACTGCCAAACTGCTAAGAAAATGTGGGATACATTGATTGTGTACATGGAAGACACTGCTGAGGTAAGGAATGATAGACAATCCTTACTGAACCAAGAATATGAAGCATTTATGCAAGGGAAGAAGGACTCCATTGCTGAATGCTATGTAAGATTTTTCAAAATTGTGAATGGACTGAGGACTTATGGCAGGACCTTCAAAAAATATGATCTAAATGACAAATTCCTTAGATCCCTCAACATGGAATGAGACATGAAGATCTGTTCCATAAGGGAGATGGGAAATCTCGACAACATCCAGCCCCAGAATCTATTTGGGAAGTTGCTTTCCCATGAGCTACAACTGAACACCAAAAAATCTAAGGAGGAAGGCAACAAGGTAAACAGTAGGGAGAAGTCTGTGGCCTTCAAAGATGAAAGATCTAGAAGGTGTAGAGAGAAGTCCCCTTCACCTCCAAGGAGAAATGCTGACACGAAAAGCTCAAATCCCTTCACTTCAGAAGATGAGTTAACTGATGGAGAACTTACCCTATTCTCCAAACAGTTTAAGAAAATGCTAAGCAGCAAGAGACAATGGAAGAGCAAATCTTCCTCTACCTCCAGCTCAAAGAAGCCCCACAACAACTCTGACAGATCAAGAAGAGACCCCAAGGGGGACATATATGGTTCTAAATTGAATAAACATTCTAGTGCTGACATTATCTGCTACTGTTGCACTAGGCTGGGGAATGTTATTGCTAACTGTCTAGTCAAAAAAAAAAGAAAGAAAAGAAGCAGATGAGAAGAAGCACTACAAGGCCAAGAAGTTTGAGAAGAGCCTCTTGGCAAAGAAGAAGAAGAAGAGCTAGAGTGAGAGTGACTCAGACTCGCCTGAGTCAAAAGATGAAGAAGCCCATAATGGGATTATTGCTCTAACAGAAGAAGAGGACTATCATGCTGCCAAGATGGGCATTAGGGCTCCTCTATCATTGTCTGATAGTGATAATGAAGATGAAGACAGTTGTGGTCTTATGACCATGACAGATGAGGAAGAACATGATGACACTCATCTTGATGAGGTAATTACTAAAGCTCCCTTTTCTTTATCTGATTCTGAATATGAAACTGGTGCAGATTCAGATGCATTCTCATCATCTAATGATGAGGATTAATCTAAATCTGAAAATGAATTCAATTATATGGTTAACTAATATGGGGCTCTCCCGGAAGCACTATAGAAGAGAAAGAAGCTTGATAAGAAGCAAGTTGAGGAGATTGAGTCCCTAAAACTTGCTCAATCTGAATGTGATGAGACAACTGAAAGGCTGACTCAAATGAGCAAAGAGATTAACAAGTTGAGAGGTATGTCAATCATCCAAATTGAGACAATAATCAATTAGAACAAGATAATTGTGGATCTTGAGAAGAAGCTCCTCAATGAGAGGAATCTAGTGACTAAGTTTTCCAAGCCACAAACTGTTTGCCAATCATTGACAACTTTTCTGCCCAGTATAAAAGTGGCTTAGGTTATAAAAAAAAGGCCGAAGCAAAGAAAGGCAATGATGGAAAATATAAAGTACAACAGACCATTTTCCAAAAGGTGCTTCTGGCATCCAACAATTATGACCATGATAACATGTATGGTCACTTGAAAAATAGATGTTCCTCTAGTGGGGCTAGCAATGCTCCTCACTGGAAAGGAAGGATAGACCTTGGGTCTAGTGTACTGAAAGCTCCATATTACGAAATACAAATAAAACATCATGGATCATTTGTATTTGGTTCAACAACACCAACATCATTAGCTAAAGGCAAGGGCAAGGCCATTCTGCAAAGGCATGTCCCTAAGAAGAATCTTGTGGTTGTGCGGTTCATTCCGCATCATACACACAACCACAAGATCCTTTAGAGAAATGAAAAGAATGATAATGCCTACTCTCGTGAACATGAGCATGCACATCAAATACCTAAAGGTGTTCAGAAGATAAGGTATAATTAGTATGAGTGTTGGTGACGTGGTAAGGTATGTCACTTTTCCTTGGACTGTTGGTATAATCCTACTATGCCACAGGTTAAGAAAGTCATCTTTGTTAGTGCATTTTTCACTCAAAAATTGGCTCCAAAAGCTAACAAGAATCAAGGACCCAAGGTTGGTTGGGTTTCTAAGGTAAATTAGTTCTTTCTTATAGGTATGACCAAAGGCCAATCGCATGCCTATATGGTACTTGGACAGTGGATGTTCCAGACACATGACTGGAACAAGATGACTTCTAAAGGAATATGCCCCAGTGAAAAATGGACCAAAAGTCATCTTTGGAGGTTCTGATAGAGGGGTTACTAAAGGCTATGGTATAATCTCCAGTAGCATAGTCTCTTTCACAAAAGTATCCTATGTAGAGGGGTTACAACAAAATCTCATAAGCATAAGTCAACAATGTGCCTTAGGCTATGTCATTGAATTCTATAAGTCAAAGTGCCTTATTAAAACGTCAATTGACTTGGAAATAATCCTCTCAGGCAGTAGGAATGAAAATGTTTATTGTTTAAATTTAATTTGTTCTAATTCTTCCATGCCTATCTATCTTGTAGCTAGTGAGAAAGAATCTCTTTATGTACAATGACACAAGAGATTAGCTCATCTTAACTACAAGACAATTAGTAAGCAATTCTCTAAAAACCTAGTTAGAGATGGAACAAATCTAAAATGCATTAAAGATGGTCCATGTCATGCTTGCCAAATGGGCAAGCAAACAAGGACAACCTTTAAGAGCATTGCTCATAAGGATTCTATTAAATGCTTGTATTTATTGCACATGGATCTTTTTGATCCAATGCCAATTTACAGTTTAGGAGGGAAGTTATATACTCTTGTGATAGTTGATGATCACTCTAGATTCACATGGGTCTTCTTCCTAAGAAAGTCAGATACTCTTGACATCTTCATGATATTTGTCAAGTCTATCCAGAATGAAATGGACTATTATGTGGCCAAAATAAGAAGTGACCATGGAAGAGAATTCCAGTCTGGTGCTACAACAAATTTCTATCAAGAAAAAGATATCTCCCAAGAATTCTTTTCTCCCAGGACCCCACAACAATATAGGGTGACTGAGAGAAAGAATATGACTCTTATTGAGGATGGTAGAACAATGCTAAATGACTCCTCATTGCCATAGTATTTCTGGGCTGAGGCTATCCAAACAGCATGTCATGTGCTAAATATGGCATATCACCAGAGATCACAAGAAAACTCCCTATGAACTGTTGAAGGGCAGAAAACCCACTGCATCCAACTTTAGAATCTTTGGAAGCAAGTGTTTCATTTTAAATAATGGAAAATCTTATCTAACAAAGTTTGCAGAGAAAAGTAGTGAGGATATTCTTGTTGGATACAACTCATATAACAGAGCATAGAGGGTGTTCAACAAGAAAACTAAAGTTGTGGAAGAGTCAATTCATGTCATATTTAATGAGATTAGCATGATCTACATGGGCTGGTCTAGTTCTTCAAATGATGCAGGCACTGAACTAAAAATGCGAGACTTATTTAAAGATGACATGCCTGCTGCCAGTGAGATCACCTATAATGGCCTCCCCATCACACATCTCGCAAGGACGACCGTCGGTACCCCCGACACACAACTCAGAAGGGTTCAGCCTCAACCGGTCTGTAGACCGTGTACCTCAACCCCTCTCCATCCCACCACAGGGCACATCAGGTTATTGTAGGCCGCAGCCCTCCCTATCATGAGGAATGCTTCAGTTAAACGGCAATACAAGGACTTCCTAGGGGTTCACCCATCCCGTGACTACTCCAGCCTAAGCACGCTTAACTATGGAGTTTTTCCACTTCTTATCTTCAATTGAGCTAATAATTTCATTTTCATTTTTTCTTTAAGGTTGGTCAGGGATGTTTGAATTAGCTGGGAAGATCAATGTCTTCTAGTGGCGACTAACCCATGTGTTGGTGTCACCGCAAGGCGAAGGTTTTGGCGATAAGACCCAAGCAAAAAAGGGGGTCTTACATCACCTCACCTGATGCAATAGTCAGAGAACAAGGATAGTGATTAGGAGAAACACAAGTTGCTGCTGAAGAAATACAGCAGGAAATACAGTATGCTGGAAATAAAGCTGGAGCTAATGCACAAGGAACTGCAAAAAGGCTGCCACTAGCTATCAGACACCTAAGTGATCATCCCAGAAATCTGATCATTGGATATGTAAGCCAGGGAGTCACAACCAGGAGCAAAACTCACAATGAAGCAATGTTCCTAAGCTTCGTCTCCTAGGTAGAACCAAAGAAATTTGAAGAAGCAAATGGAGAACCATTTTGGATAATGGCCATGCAAGATGAACTGAATCAATTTAAGAGGTGCAAGGTGTGTAAGTTGGTTCTAAAACCCCAAGGACAGAACATAATTAGAACAAAATGGGTCTACAAGAACAAGATGGATGAGAATGGAGTTATTGTGAAGAACAAGACAAGGCTTGCAGCAAAAGGCTATAGACAAGAAGAAGGTATTGACTATGACCAGACTCTTACACCAGTGGCAAGGATAGAAGCCATCAGACTATTCCTTGCATTTGCTTCCCACAAAGGATTTAAGATCTACCAAATGAATGTGAAGTCAGCATTCCTGAATGGTGACCTAAAGGAAGAAGTATATGTAGACAACCATCAAGTTTTGTCAATCCAACCTTTCCTGATTATGTATATTATCTTAGAAAAACTTTATACGGCTTAAAACAAGATCCAAGAGCTTGGTATGAAACTTTGTCTACCTTCCTTATTCAGAATAAATTCTCAAGGGGGGAGGATAGACAAAGCATTGTTCCTAAGAGAAGTGAAGGGAAAGAGTCTCTTAGTCCAAATATATGTTGATGATATCATATTTGGTTCAACAGATGATAACCTTTGCAAGAGGTTTGCTAACCTGATGCAAGGGGAATTTGAAATGAGTAGTATGGGAGAGCTTATGTATTTCTTAGGCCTCTAGGTGACACAATCTGAAGATAGAATATTCATCTCCCAGACTAAGTTCACCAAGGAGTTAGTTAAGAAATTTGGAATGTAGAGTGCCTCCACCATGAATACTCCTATGAAGTCAAATATATCCCTTGACAAGGATGAGAAAGGGAAACCTTTTGATGAAACCTTGTGCAAGTGCATAATTGGCTCCCTCCTCTACTTAACTGTAGTAGACCTGATATCATGTATGCTACATGTGTATGTGCTAGGTACCAGGCTTGGCCCAAGGAATCTAATTACTCAGTTGCAAAGAGGATTCTGAGATACCTTAAGGGCACACCATATCTTGGCCTATGGTACCCTAGAAATAATAATTTTTAACTAACAGGCTATTCAGATGCAGATTTTACAGGCTGTAAAGAGGACATGAAAAGTATCTATGGGACATGCCAATTCCTTGAGAGAAGACTGATTTCGTGGAGTATCAAGAAACAAACCAGTGTTGCTATTTCAACAGCAGAGTTAGAATACATATCACCTGGGAGTTGTTGTGCACAACTATTGTGGATCCAACATCAACTACAAGACTACAATCTACAGCTAAGTAAAACTCTAATGGTCTTTGTCTCATCAAGTGCAATTTTAATTACTAAGAGTCCCGTGTCACACAGCAGGACCAAACACATTGAAATTAGGTATCACTTCATTAGAGAATATGTTGAGAAGGAAGACATCTGCCTTGAGTTTTTCCCCATTGACAAACAAGTGGCAGATATCTTCACTAAACCACTGGATGAAGCAGAATTTAATTTCTTCAAAATAGAACTGGGCATGCTCAACCTAGAATAACTCCTTCAGAGCTGCCCATAATTATTTATTCTTGTTACAATTTTCTCTTAGTAGGTGTTAGGACACTAACAAAGTATGCAAGTTGCAACTGGGAAAGCTGGGAGTAACACACAAAAGGAGTATATATTGTTTTGTGTGCACGAGAGCACTCAAAGACCATATCGTTTTGTTTACAAAACAATTTTGTCGTGATGACACAACGATACCCTTTTGCCTAGCTGTCAAATCAGAAATTCTAAATGAATTCATCTCAGCCATTGGATCTGACATTTATCAAACCTCAGGTACACAACTTTTCATTTTCCTCAATAAAATGTATAAATGGGTGTTAAATGTCTTGAATTTAAAACATAAACTACATTTGCCCTAAAAAGCCATCATGTGCTCTCCGTCTCGCGGAGGTAGACAAATCTATATAGCTCAGCTCAACAACAAGTGTCAAAGGAATGACTCCAAAGGGCGAAGGATGTCTGCATGAAGGCAATGAAGTTGTGAGAAATGGATTTTAGAATGCCTCTGAGGAGATTCAAGTAGTTATTAGATGACTAGATGCCGTCGACTTACAGTTTGTAGTGACAGAACCTACAGTGATCATGAGAAGGGAAGTGCTTGAGTTATACTCTAATGCCAAAGTTGGGTCATCTGGGAAAACATTCAAGAGTAAAATCAATGGAATGAAAGTGAAGTAAACTCCAAGAGTCTGGCCAAAGTGCTCCACCTGCCCCTATTTTCCAATGAAGAAGTAGAGGAAGAGGTTTCAAAGCAGGATCTGGATGATCCCCTGGAGTGGTGTGGACATTCTAAAAAGACATATGGGTCCTTAGAAAGAAACACTTCAATCAGCAAGGAAAGCTGTTAGCTGATAATGTTGGGAAACCCCTTCTCTGCAAAGTGGGGTACCATGACATGATTTCTAAGCCAATGTTTGAACTGATGGCAAGGATAATCCTAATAAAGAAAACCAACTTGGCTCAAGTCATTCTACAGAAAATTCAAGAGAGTACTCAAGTGCCAAACCTTGGAATAATTCTATATCTCTTCTTGCTGCAATCATATCCTGATCATCTCAACAAGAAGTTGGGAGTCAAAATTCATCATATGAAAAGAATGGACATCAAGGTTCTAAAGAGGTGGGAGAATGTCTTGACAAAGTCTCCAAAGGGGATGAAAATTGTGGAAAATAAAAAAAGTGAAGAAGAAAGCTCCTCCTCAGGAAGTGAGTAAGTGCATGATCCAAATCTCTCAAGATCTCAGGAGGAGGTAGAGCTAAGGGATTTTACATTCCAAGTTTCATTACAAATCAATGAACTAAGTAACACTAAAGGTGATGATCAGGGTGAAGATATGGAGGTTGCTGACAATCCTGATGACTCTTTGGGCAACATGTCTGACAAAGGAAGTGCAGATAGTGCTACAAGTGAGGGGGAGCATGACACTGAGCTCCCTGCTCAGGTACTAGAAGTGATCAATCAAA
The DNA here is from genome assembly GCA_033032865.1 of Dactylorhiza incarnata. NCBI lineage: Eukaryota > Viridiplantae > Streptophyta > Magnoliopsida > Asparagales > Orchidaceae > Dactylorhiza > Dactylorhiza incarnata. Next base: position 24,016,767 of record JAWHQI010000010.1, on the reverse strand, counting down.
TCACTAAGGTTGAGGATGCTATCCACACTGCGTTGGCGGTCCAAGAGGACCAATTTGGAGTTCCCGAGAAGATAAGTCCAGAGAAGTCTGCTGACAACGCTTGCAGGGAGTTGATAAATGCTGAAGCCACAATCATTACTGAGGATGAAGTGAGACCAACTTATATAAGAAGATCTCCTTCTCTAATATTTGAAGAAGCAGAAGGAATGCAAGAATTTCTCCAGGTAATAATCAAGAAGAAAGATGCGCCTGAACCTAGAAGACTAAGCTCCTCCACAGGACAAATGCCAGAAGAATCCTCCATGTTAAATCAGATTAAGATGCTCCTGGATGAGCAAAGAACTAAGATTGAAACTTATGTTGATAATGTTATCAGTGTCTAAGAAGAGATCTGTCTAGTGAAACTGCAGGTCTGAGGTTAGAAATGAAACTTCTTAAAGAACACACTTTCAATTTCCTTATGAGAGTAGCCCCTACAGTTGATCATACTGCACAACAATTGGAGTTGGCACAGAAATATCTAACAAACATAATCACAAATCAATGTGCAACTGCTGATAATCTGGAGGATACCTTCACTACTTCAGCAAGGAACAAGTTTGGACACAGAAAAACCACTCTAGAAACAATGGACTTCTGTAGTCAAGAGTTGGACAACCATCTTCTAGAAACAAAGAATCATCTTGTTGGTATAATCAACATGCTGAAGGATAAAATTCTCAATCTTCAAGCCAATATGCAGAAGGAAATATCTGGAGAAGTACTAAAGGGGGAGAGATCAATGATAAAGGACAATGGTGATCATGCCATCTGGACCTCAAATTCTATAAGGGAAGCACTGGACCTTCCCATATCTTATTATGATGAACCTGCTGAAGTACCTGCTTCTACCCCTGCTACATCTGAAGTGCCCGCTGTTGAACATGTCAAAGGGAAGGAGATTGCATCTGAGGAGGATGAAATCAAGTTATGAAGGAAATGATATATGGAAGAAATGGAAAGAAAACATGATTATGAGCATTGGAGCCCCAAGTTAATGGAAATCATTTTAACTGCATGGGATCATTTTAAGACAAAGAAAACTGACAGAGCCAAATTTTACAACACTCAAGAATGAAGCAAGCATGAGAATCAAGAAGAAATAAGAATGATCTACAAAAGAGATAAAATGGCAGGAAAGCTTCTAGGGGATGCAGTAGAACCTTCAAGATATCATCCAAAGCCTTATGAATATTTCACAAGATAGACTGAAAACAAAAAGGAGGCTATTGTCAAGAAGGCAAGGGGTGGAATAGTCATAAGAGAACATGAAGAATAGTTGGATTATATTTAATGGGTAAATGTTTAACTGTTTTAAATTTCAAAACATTTCAAAACTTAAAATTTATGATAATGCTGGTGATATTTTGTGTATGTGTGTGTTGTGCATTACTATGTTCATCATATTTTATGTTTTTTGTTCTTATTTCATGTTATTACTAATTATTGTGCTTTATCATTGACTGGGTTATAACTTTTTCAAATAGGGGGAGATTATTAGGAACACTGCCAACAATTTTCCAGATTTGGAGAAGTCCCTCAGTAAATAATAAGTACATTATTTATTTAATATATATCTGATGTGTGATAAGGAGTATTTATATAACTTTTTAATCAAAATTTTTGTAATTATTTAATATGAATTTTTCTTTGTTGGGAAAACCCCTTTGATTTAACTTAACAAATTACCTAAAAGTGATCTTATTTCTTAGGATTGAATTACCCAGTGTATAGTGAGGGTAATCTGGTCATTAGATGGCTTAGGATGTCACACTCAACCTAGGGTGTTAAGGCCAGATCAAGAGAAGAAAAACTTGGGCAAAGTTAACATTTGCGTCGAATGGAATTTGACGCAACGTCAAGATGTTGTTGACGCTACTCTGACTAAAAGTCCAAGTAGTTCACCCTTCTGTCAAAGTGTTCTAAGTTGACGGTACGTCGAATAGATATCGACGCAAAAGCCATAGACCTGTCAAAGTACTTGGAGAAGTCGACGTAGCTTCTTCTTCAACTCGGCGCAGAAGGAAGTATCTATTGGAGTAATCTAAAGTCGACGCAACGTCCACTTCATCTCGACGCAGATATTGAAGCTCAGAACCATTCCTTCAACTTGACGGTTACGTCGATAGGGTATCGATGCAACGCCGACTAGCAGAGTTCAATCAGAGCAAGGATGAATTCAAAGCTGCTCCTACAAGAACTCGAAGGTGCGTCGATAAGAGAGGAAAAGAACTAGACGTTACGTCGAATGCAGTCTGAAAAGGGAAACCTTTTCAGCTGTCATTTTGGACCTTCTCTAATGGCCCACCTCACTCAAGACCATTCTCCAACGACACATTAATTGGCTGAAATAGAAAGAAGGATTAAAGAAGACAAAAAGCTTTCTTGGAAACAAGCTTAGTGCTGGTGGACAGGTCGGGAATTAAAGAAGGAAGGAAGGATTTATTGTCCAGACATTTATACCCTTTCAGGACTTACCTGAAAGGGAACCAAATTCAAATTCAATAGAGGGACAAAAAAGGCAATAGAAGAGAGAGAAAAGTAAGGCATTGATCACAATTGGCTGAACTGTTCTATTGGGGTCTCCTTCTTCTTCCTCTCTCTTACAGGAACCCTAATAGAAGAAAATACAGAGAAGAAACATTCGCTGCTCTTCTTCTCTCTAAGAATAGAACAGAACAAGGCTGCTCATCAACACAATTATATATCAGCCATAGTTCAATCAGAAAGAAGATAGAAGGATCTGACAAACATAGCTTCTGCAAATCATCACTATCATTAGCAGAAGTTCATCAAGAGCAGATCTAGTGAAAAGATACAAGAAGCTGTTCTTCATACAGCCATCATAAGAATTCTGAAAACAGAATTCCTACACCATTTCTCTTCCTTCTTTCTCCTTCTTTCTCCTAACTGTAAAAGAGTTTTATTAATACCTCTTCAAAGGATTCAATGGTTCAAGATCTCCTTATCAAAAGATCTGGTGGTTCAAGATCTCCTTATCAAAAGATCTGGTGGTTCATGATCTTCTTATCAAAAGATCAGTGGTTCTAAGAGTCTCCTTACCAAAAGACTCAAGCATAGTGGTGCATCCCTACCAGGTGGTAGAAGAGGGGAGTAACCACATTTTGAGGAACCTCTATAAAAAATTCTTTGTCTTCTGGATTGCTTTTCTGTGTTGTCCCTCATAGAGTAGATTTCCTTTACTGTCTTTTATTTCATTACTTAAACTACAGCTATTTTATTCTGAGATATATCTTGGTGAAGCATAATACTTAGGTTTATTAAATTTGCACAACTAGAATAAGAATAATTTTTAAATCTCTATTCACCCCCTCTAGATGATTCTCAGAGGCACACTGTGCACTTTCAATTGGTATAGAGGGAGGTTGATCAATAAAAGGTTAACACCTTGATAAAAAAGACCTCCTACACTTTTTCTTTATTTCATATATATTTAAAAAAAAAAGGGAAATGAGCTCTAACGATTATGCCTCTACAAGACCTCCAGTGTGTAATCTGAATAAGTTTACACTCTGGAAGGCCAGAATAAAACTATATATGAATTCTATTGAAGATGAAATTTTCAATGTCATCCTCACAGGTCCTCCAGCCCCAATAAGGAAAGACTATACTGGGAAGGTCATACAAACCTTAGTCCCTAGAGCAGAATGGACTGAGGATGAGAATAAGGTCAAGGCATGTCATGCCAAGGCCATGAACATACTGGTCCCAACTATGTCTGATGACATATTTTAGAAAGTTGCTGATTGCAACTCTGCAAAAGAGATTTGGGAATCTCTCTCCAGACTAGTTGAAGGAAGCTCTCATGAGAGGAAAGATGAAAAGTCTCTTATCATATCTCAATATGAGAATTTCAAGAAAAAGGCTGATGAAAGCATTACAGAAATGTATGACAAATTCAACCTCATCATAAATGAGCTGAGAGGGCTTGACAAGGAAATTTCTCTGACAGATATTAATGACAAGCTCCTTATATGCTTCCTTAGCACATGGGACTCTAGAATCTGGGTTATCAGAGATTCTAGATGCCTCAAGGAGATATCAACTGATGCTCTCCTAGGAAAGCTCAAGTCCTTTGAGCTCCTACTGAAAAGCAGGGCTGAGTCAGAAGCCCAAGAAAGGAAACCTACATCTAAAAAGAGGACACTTGCATTAAAGACTGCAGAAGCAGAGTCCTCCACCACTGAAGATGAAATGTTTAATCTCTTGGCTAAGAGATTCAAAAAGTGGGTTAGGACAGAAGATTCTAGGAGAAGAGAGAGGAGCTCAAGCAAGCCAAGGTATGATAAAACTCCTAAACATGAGATTATTTGTTTTTCTTGCAGAAAGCCAGGACATATTTCTACTGAATGTCCTGAGGAAGAAAAGAACAACAAAAACAAGCAGAGGAAGGTGCACAGGAAGAAATCCTTCTTGAGAAAGGATAAGAAAGGAGAGAGAGGTTTCATAGGTGAGACCTGGAGTGATTCAGATTCAGAATCAAGCTCCTCCTCATTTGATGATGAAGAAGATGGTGGACCAAAAGTAGCCTGCTTAATGGATTTGGAAGATTCCACTAATGAAACTGAGGTAAACATCTTTGAAGACTTTGACTTTTCTTCAAAAGATTTTAAAGGATGCTTTAAAGAATTTTGCCAAGATTACATTAACAATCAAAATGAACTTGAAATAATCAAATCTGAATTAGAAGTTCTTAGTAAAGATCCTTTATCCTCAGCTAACTGTAATCTGAAATGTGAACTACTTAAGAAAGAAAAAGAAATAAATTCCATAGATAATGAAAATTCAGACCTAAGAAAAAAACTCTCAAAGGCAAAGGCTTTTGAAGACTCCCTCAATGGAAGGAGCCAAAAGATAAAAGATATCTCACAAAATCTCTCCAAGATATTTGATCATCTTGATCAGGAATCACAATCACTCACTGACAAACATGCTTGTGATAAACCAGTAGCATCCTTTAGGTCTAGACCTAACAATGTTTCAGAATCATGTGAAGAACATGAGAAAAATTACCCTAATAAACTCACCACATTTAATAGGGTATACACTAGTGATGAACCAGGAATCCTAGGCAAACAACCCTTAGAAAATTTGGAGTTGAAAAATGAGTGTGCTACATGCAGAAGTTATCAAATTGAAATAGAAGAGATGGATGAAACTTTTGAGGAATATAGAAATGATTACCAAGCTCATATTGACTCTGTCATTTCCACTCTTAAAAATAGCACAAATGCCTACAATAAAGCTAGACATGATTTAATGACCAAGAATGATAAATTAAGATCAGAAATCAACCTGCTTAAGAAAATTTTAAATTCAAATTCACAAACACTAAATGATATGAATTATACGTCGAATAGAACTCGACACAATATAAGGAATGCGTCGAATGCATCTCGACGGACTACAACATATGCGTCGACATCATCTCGAAGCAACTATGTGGGTACGTCAAATTACACTCAACGCAACCAATACCATACTTCGAATGATCATCGACGGGACTATGCAGGTACGTCGAATTTCACTCGACGCAATTCTAAAACTGCGTCAATTTCTTCTCGACACATATTTTCTGCACTAAATCAGCAAACATCAACACCTTCTTTTGCTTCTATTCCAAGATGTTTTTGCTGCTCTAAACAAGGACATATTGCCAAACATTGCTGGCATAACAATGCAACACTTCTTCACCTAAGGGAGAACAATGGAAGACCATCTCACTCTTTCATATCTCCATATGATGATAGAAGAAAGAGACCCCAGCATGAGAGGGTCTATACTAATGTTTAATTTAATGTGTAGAGAGAAGGCTGTTCAACCACAAACAAGCAGTGATATCTAGACAGTGGCTGCTCCATGCATATGACTAGAGCAAAAGATTTGCTGGAAAATTTCAAGGCCAAGGAAGGGCCCAAGGTAATCTTTGGGAACTCCCACTCTGGTCAAACCAAAGGATATGGTTTGCTCAGAATTGGAGAAATCTCCTTTTCTATAGTAGCTTATGTTGAATGACTTCAACATAATCTAATTAGTATTAGCCAATTATTTGATGGTGAATACAAAGTTGTGTTCACCAAATCTCAGTGTCACATAGTCAGCTCTAAGACTGATCAAATTGTATTGACTGGTCTCAGAAAGGGCAAGGTCTATGTTGTAGATTTTGAATGCACAAAGTCCGAGATCTTCTTATTCAATTCCCAAGTGGAAATAGTGAGCTATGGCAAAGGAGACTTAGTCACACAAACTTTAAGACTATTTCCAAGCTATCCAAACTTAACCTAGTCAGTGGTTTACCAACTGGTAAATTCAATAAGGATCATCCCTATAGAGCATGCCAGGTAGGAAAGCAGATCAAGGAATCATTCAAACCAATTGGTAAGAATGATTATCCTAGACTCCTTTTTCTGTTGCACTTGGATCTATTTGGTCCCATCTCAACTCAAAACTTAGCAGGTAAGACTTACACACTAGTCATTGTGGATGACTTCTCTAGATTCAGCTGGTGTTCTTCCTGAAAGCAAAGTCAGACACCTTCAAGATCCTCTCAAGATTCATTAGACAGATTCAATCTGAATTCAACACCCAGGTTGCTATGATCAGAAGTGATCATGGAACTGAGTTTGAAAATCAGTTAATGTGTCGATTCTGTGAGGATGAAGGGATCAAACAATGCTTCTCAGCTCCTAGAACTCCCCAACAAAATGGGGTAGCTGAAAGGAAAAATAGAACTAGAATTGAATCTGGTAGGACATTATTAGCTGAATCCAACTTGCCAAAGTCGTTTTGGGCTGAGGCAGTGAATACAACCAACTATGTTCTAAACAGAGGTCTCATCCACATGACTAAACTAAGGAATCCCTATGAGTTATTGAAGGGAAAGTCACCCATAGTCACTTATTTTAGAATCTTTGGGTGTGCTTGTTTTATCCTCAATAATGGGAAGAGCCATCTTGCTAAATTCGACAAGAAGGCTGATGATGGGATATTTCTGGGATATTCATCATCAAGCAAGGCCTATAGATGCTACAATAAAATCTCTCTCAAAATTGAGGAATCTGTGCATGTGGTCTTTGATGAAACTAACTTGTTTAACAAGGGGAAGAAAACTTCCACCAGTCCTATTCTACAAGAAGAAGACCAGCTGGCAGAACAAGTTGAAAGGATAAGCTTATTAGACCATCCTCCTATATGTCAAGAAAAAGAACAACAAGAGTCTGACACTGACTCAGATGAAGATTATGCAGCAGAAGAAGAGAAAACTGCAGCACCTGAGTTACCAGTCACAGACATCATTCAAGTGAATGAGGATGAAGCTCCTACTGTCTCTGAGCAGGTGGTAGCTCAGGAAGAAGATAATCTCCTAGATCATCCAACAAGATCCAGGATGACTCAAAAAGATCATCCTCCAACTCAAGTAATAGGAGACTTGACAACAGGAGTAAAGACAAGGAAACAACTAACTTGTGAGATAATGCTGCAGTGTTTTCTGTCACAATATGAACCTAAGAAATTTGAAGAAGCAGACAGTGACCCTCACTAGATATCTGCTATGCAAGAGGAACTAACCCAGTTTGAAAGGAACAAGGTTTGGACTTTGGTTGAGAGACCAAAGAACTACCCAGTGATTGGCACCAAGTGGGTGTTCAAGAATAAAATGGACTCAACTGGGGTCATAATCAGAAACAAGGCTAGACTAGTGGCCCAAGGGTACAAGCAAGAGGAAGGCATTGATTTCAACCAGACATTTGCCCCAGTAGCCAGACTGGAGGCAATCAGAATGTTCCTAGCATATGCTGTCCACATGAAGATCAAGGTATATCAGATGGACGTCAAGAGTGCATTTCTCAATGGGAAACTACAAGAAGAGGTGTATGTGGAGCAGCCACCAGGTTTTGTCAATCCAAATTTCCCCTCTTCTGTATATAGATTAGATAAAGCACTATATGGTCTAAAGCAAGCTCCAAGAGCCTGGTATGAGACCTTATCCACCTTTCTCCTGGAACACAACTTTGAAAGAGGAAAGGTGGATAAAACCCTGTTCACAAGATCACATAAGAATCAGCTACTACTTCTACAAATATATGTAGGTGATATTATATTTGGCTCCACAGACCAATCTTTATGCAAAAGGTTTGCTTACCTGATGCAGTCAAGATTTGAGATGAGAAGCATGCAGGAATTATCCTATTTCCTTGGTCTCCAAGTTAGACAAAATCCAGATGGCATTCTCATATCCCAATCAAAATATACTAGAGAACTCATTAAAAGGTTTGGGATGGAGAATGCATCTGTTATGAAAACCCCCATGGCTACTAATGTCATTTTAGATAGAGATGAACACGGTAATCATTTGATCAGAAGACTTACAGAGTAGCCATTGGCTCTCTTCTCTACCTAACAGCTAGCAGACCTGATATAATGTTTGCCACCTGTATTTGTGCAAGATTTCAGGTTGACCCAAAGGAATCCCACATGAGTTCTGTCAAAAGAATCCTCAGATATCTGAAGGGTACTCCTGAGCTTGGCTTATGGTATCCAGCTGAATCTGGATTTGAATTGGTTGGATATTCAGATGCAGACTATGCTGGATGCAGGCTTGATAGAAACAGCACTTCAGGAACATGTCAGTTTCTGGATGCTAGACTGATATCATGGTTTAACAAGAAGCAAACCACAGTCTCCACCTCTACAGCTGAAGCTGAGTATATAGCTGCAGGAAGTTGCTGTTCACAAATTTTATAGATGCAAAATCAGTTGTTAGACTACAACTTCTCTCTTGCCAATTCCACAATCTATTGTGACAGCTCTAGTGCAATTTCAATTGCTTCCGATCCTATTCTCCACAGTAGAACTAAGCACATAGAGATAAGATACCACTTTCTCAGAGGCAATGTAGAGAAGGGTAAGATCAACCTTCAATACATATCTACTGACAATCAAAGGGCCGACATCTTCACTAAGCCTCTTGATGAAAGTTAGCATAATTTTTTCATCAATTCACTGGGGATGCTTGATGGAGCTTTGTAGGTCCCCTATTATTATGTATAAAGATCTATTTTCTGTAGAAAATTATTGCTGGGAAAAATAACAAAAATCTTAAAGAAAATCATAACTGCTTAATCAAAGCTGCGTCGAATTAAATCGACGTACCGTCGACCTCTACTCAACGTCATCTTTGAGAGCTCTATGGGTAGGATCCTTCGAATACCACTCGATGTAAAGTCGAATTCTTATCGACGCTTACATCGACATCATTATTGATGACTATATCTCGAAGCCACGTCGACATCAACTCGACGCTCCATCGACTTGACAGATCGCGTGCATTGACATATTTTGGCGCACTGAATTCTTCTCTTCTCGATGTTACTTCGAATAAAACCCTAAGTTGTGACGATTCATCTACTCAAAGCAATATTTGTGTTTAATTCTATTGTGCTATTCGAGTTCTCTCCCTCCTGCTCTCTTCCTTCTTCCCTCTCTTCATCTATTTTACTTGTTTTAGTGTAGGTTCTCACAGTGTTTCAATGGATTCTCCGTCCAGTCATGAAGATATTATGGAGGCAGTCAATCTAGCCCTTGAAACAGTACTATCCAAGTTCTGCTCGCTCTATCTGGACTTTTCCACAGACTGTTATCGCAAATTACACCGTCAACATAGAAGATTGCAAGACCTTACCTCTGACCTAGAGCTCTTTGACAGGGAAGTGAGATCGGCAGCTGTGCCTACTGATGGCTTTATATCCTTCTTCAATAATATAAAGCAGGGGGAGAGTAGTACCAGCAGGCAGCAAACTCATCAACAGCAGGTTCCTCAAGATTCGGTTTACACAACTGCAATCCCTCTCTCTTTCATCTCTGAAGGAGAGCCTGTTGTATCTTCCAAACTACAACTTTCAGATGCAGTAAATCAGGGGGAGGAAATCTCTCCAAGGACCCTGCCCTTTGCTCAGTGGGAGCCATCAACTTAGGGGGAGGACCCCTCAATCTCAGATGATCAGATGTACCTCAAGTCTCTACAAGAATTTCAGGAAGACACTGAACCATCCATCCTTGATCCTCTCTCATTCAGAGTGTATTCTGAAGATTCATCCACATCACCCTCTCCAGCCAAGATAGCTGGTCATGATTATGTTTCACCTGATCCAACACCAGCTCAACCAGTACCTCCAGTTCAGCTTCCTTCTCCACCTGCTCCTATGTCTAAACCACTTCTTCCAACACCAATCTTCAGAGGGAGACCTCCATATAGAGGTGGGAGTAGAGGTAGAGGAAGAGGAAGAGTACCTATCTGGGAGATGTATACAAAAGAACAAAGGAAGGAACAAAAAAAAATCATATCACAAAAAGTATGCAAGGATTGAAATTCCTGAGAACGCAATGAAAACCTACACCAATCCAGAGTTGGATAAAACTTTAGAAGAGATTGCAGACAGAGAAAGATATGAATATGAGACAGCTCAAAGGGAGATTGAAAAGAAGAAAAATAGATTTATTGATATTTTGCAAAGAGGAAAACAGGTGGTTGAACAAGAAGAACTAGCAAAAGCAATCCCCATCAAGTCCTCCTTGTTTGATCCCACTGAGTATCTTACAAAAAATCCTAAAGCTAAGATGTTGGAGGAAAAAGGCCAACTTCACAAAAGGGGCATTGGATGTGTTCCAGAGGACACTGAGGGGCTTTCTCAGAAGAAAAAGAAAGGAAAACAACCTCCTGTGAAAAAGAAAAAGATACTGTTCAAGTCTTCCTCAGACACTGGTAAACCTCAATCAACCTTTGTTGTACCAAATCCTAATGGGGACCCAGAATCAGATGATCTAGAGTTGGAAACCATAAATCTGTTGACAGCAAAAGTTCTTGGTCTGGGCTTCACCTTAAAAGATGTTTCTCCTGAAACAGAAAGTGACCTAGCAAAGATATTCAAAGGCCATGAGAAAATACAAAGGAAACCAGAGAAGGCAACTCCTGCAAATTTCAAGTATGTGGAAAGAAAGTTCAGAAGGATTTATGAGGATTTATCCAATTTTCTAAAAGGAAGAAAGTAGATGTGTTCTGGGGTAATCTCTGATAAACTATTGTGACAATTAATCAGATACATTTCTGCTTACTAGTTCAATCTAGTCAATTATTCTATGTCTTATTATCTTGTCTGTATTATTCTTGATTATATAGGAGGAATGTGTAAAATCTCTTTATTCAAATTGTAAATTTTGTTAAGGTAAATAGGAGGAGATTGTTGGGAAAAACCCCTTTGATTTAACTTAACAAATTACCTAAAAGTGTTTTTATTTCTTAGGATTGAATTACCAGTGTATAATGAGATAATCTGGTCATTAGATGGCTTAAGATGTCACACTCAACCTAGGGTGTTAAGGCCAAATCAAGAGAAGCAAAACTTGGGCAAAGTTAACATTTGCGTCGAATGGAATTTGACGCAACGTCAAGTTGTTGTCGACGCTACTCTGACTAAAAGTCTAAGTATTTCACCCTTCTGTCGAAGTATTCCAAGTCGATGGAACATCGAATAGATATCGACGCAGAAGCCATGGACCTGTCAAAGTACTTGGAGAAGTCGACGCAGCTTCTACTTCAACTCAGCATAGAAGGAAGTATCTGTCGGAGTAATCTAAAGTCGACGCAACGTCGACTTCATCTCAACACAGATATTGAAGCTCAGAACCATTCCTTAAACTCAACAGTTACATTGATAGGGTATCGACGCAACGTCGACTGACAGAGTTTAATAAGAGCAAGGATGAATTCAAAGCTTCTCCTACAAGAACTCGAAGGTGCGTCGATAAGAGAGGAAGAGACTCGACGTTACGTCAAATGCAGTCTGAAAAAGGAAACCTTTCAGCTGTCATTTTGGACCTTCTCTAATGGCCCACCTCTCTCAAGACCGTTCTCCAACGACACATTAATTTCCTGAATTATAAAAAAGGATTAAAGAAGAAAACAAGCTTTCTTGGAAACAAGCTTAGTGATGGTGGACGGGTCGGGAATTAAAGAAGGAAGGAAGGATTTATTGTCCAGACATTTATACCCTTTCAGGACTTACCTGAGAGGGAAACAAATTCAAATTCAATAGAGGGACAATAAAAGGCAATAGAAGAGAGAGAGAAAAGCAAGGCATTGATCACTATCAGTTGAACTGTTCTATTGGGGTCTCCTTCTTCTTCCTCTCCCTTACATGAACCCTAATAGAAGAAAATACAGAGAAGAAACATTCGCTGCTCTTCTTCTCTCTAAGAACGGAACAGAACAAGGCTGCTCATCAACACAATCATATGGCAGCCAGAGTTCAATCAGAAAGAAGATAGAATGATCTGACAAACATAGCTTCTACAAATCATCACCATCATAAGCAGAAGTTCATTATGAGCAGATCCAGTGAAAAGATACAAAAAGCTGTTCTTCATACAACCATCATAAGAATTATGAAAACAGAATTCCTACACCATTTCTCTTCCTTCTTTCTCCTAACTGTAAAAGAGTTTTATTAATCCCTCTTCAAAGGATTCAGTGGTTCAAGATCTCCTTGTCAAAATATTTGGTGGTTCAAGATCTCCTTATCAAAAGATCCGGTGGTTCATGATCTCCTTGTCAAAAGATCAGTGGTTCTAAGAGTCTCCTTACCAAAAGACTCAGGCACAGTGGTGCATCCTTACCAGGTGGTATAAGAGGGGAGTACCCACATTTTGGGGAACCTGAAAGTGAGGTATTAGATCTTAGATTTACTCTAGAGGGTGGGGGGGGGGGGGGGGGTGAATAGAGTATTAAAAGTTTTTAACTTATTTTATAGCGGAATTAAAATACTGATATAAATATGTGTAACAGAGTGAGTGTAAAAACAAAATAATAATCACAACACAATATTGAAAGAAAAATACAATCACAGCAGACACAAGGATTTATAGTAGTTCCCCAATCAACCTGGGTACATCTACTCTTCTACCACCCTTGGTAGGAATCCACTAGGTTTTTGATCAGGTGCCCTATCACCACTTGGATTTTTGATCAGGTGCCCAAACACCACTGAGCTTTTGATCAGGTGCTCAAACCAAAACACAAGTTTTTGACGTGCCACCAAAGGTTTAACTTTTGAAGGGAGTTAGAACCGTGTACACGATGAGATAAAAAGGGTAAACAAAAAGTGTTTATGAAGTTCTTCTCTGTCAACAAGATCTGAGAGAAGACTAGTGGATTGTTGTGTTGTAAAGCTCCCCCTGTCTACTTGAAATTCTTGACAGTTGGATGGATGGAGCTTTCTCTTGGATGTAGAAAATCTTTCTTGATAGCAGATGAATCTGAGAGACAATGTTTCTCAGACTATTGTTGCTCTTTGAAGATTAGAATCAGCAGCTGAAAACTGAGAGATGATTTTTGATGTTCTCAGAGAGTGAAAGTGCTACTATTAAGGATGATGATCTGTGTAACTCTTTTTGACTTTTTGTATTTCTACAGTATGTTCTTCTCTGATCATGTATCACTTGTACTACTTCATCCTTTTCTTTAGGTATATGACCGATTTGAAAATCAAATCTTCTGATTAAGGAATAAAATAATCAGAAAAGATATTTCTTGGAACTGCAATCTAATTCAGCAAGAGTATATTAATTACTTTTCCTTTCCCATGAAAGTATCTTTTTTCCAATATATCAATGGCTACATTCTCGAAAGAAGAGAATAGAAAGGAATAATAAAAGGAAATATCAAATCTTGACTTATCTGATAAATGAATAAGCCCAAATAATTGAATTGATCCGTTGCTGATTAGTCGATCTGAGTTCAGAGAAAAGAAGATAACTGATCCATCAAAATTTGTCAAGTTGAAGAAGAAATTCGTCGAACAGAAAGCTTGAGTTCGTCGAGCAGAGAACTGAGTTCGTCGAACTGAACATTTAGTTACTTATTCATCAAACACAAGGCTGAGTTCATTGATCTCAATTTAGTGTTCGTCGAACTGAGAGAAAATATGTTGAACTGGCTGGAAGACTGAATTCATCGAGCAGAGGAGCAAGTTCGTCGAACTGAAATATGATGTTTGTCGAACACAGAAAGGAGTTCGTCAAACGCAGAATGATGTTCGTCGAACGCAGAGACTTGGAATTTTCCTAAGTTCTATCTAACTCAGACAACTTTAGACCTTGACCCTTAGACTATACAATGGAGTCAACTTGAGTCCTAATCACAGATAGTGATCCTATCCCAAATCAGTAATAGGGTTGTTCCAACAATCTCCCCTTATTTGGGTTAGGATACTATTTGACAAAATCAAATAATAAAACAAACAACAAACATAGAGCAAATATATCTGACAGAAATTAAATTTCATTTCAGCAGATAAGAAATATAGTACTCTAAGTTTAGAACACTTTACACTGAAAGTAGAAATAATAAGCAAGACCAAATAAATAGGAGCTTTACTCTGTCACTTTGATGATGGCTTGCAAATGATTTGTCTGTTAGGATTTTCTGATTCTCTTTTGCTCATATAAAGGTCATTAGCTCCCAGTAGTGTTTGAGATGATGCATGAGGAACCACTGCTGCTGGGTGCAACCTTAAATAATCTTCAGCATTAAAGAGGTGTCTTGAGCTATACCTTTCAAATTCTTGTCTTCTAAAATCAGACATTATAGTATACTGAGAGTAATCTTTGCCTTCTGCTTTGGCTTTATTTATCTGAGCTGTAGCAATTGATTCTTTAAATCTATCCATATGAGCAATCTTATCTTAATCTTGATTGATTGGAGAAGGAGGCCTTTCATCAATTTCACTGGCCTGATAAGAAGATTGATCATCAGAATTTCTTTTTCTGTGGAAGGAACCATCAGAAATATGATATTTATAGTCTGAGGAAGAAGATCTGGCAGATCCTAAAGGAGGAGCTCTGGCAGATCTAGAACTATGGGAGCCACTTGAGCTTCTATGACTTCCTTATGATGTTCTTGAATGCTGCTGAGAAGGATTCTGAGAAGATGAGGAGGACATCCCTGCTGATCCTGCTGCTGGAGGAGGAGGAGGAGGATGATTGAACTTAACTGGCTTATCTAAGTAGAAGCCTGTCTTTTTCATTTTCTTTCTCTTGTTATTCTCATTTCTAGAGAATCTCATCCAAGCTGGGGAATCCTTGGTGAGGGTGATGTTATGCAAGATGTAATATGGAGTATCATTTGTACAAGAGGGAGGTTTAGGAACAGCAACAACCTTTGCTTTGCTTCTTGACTTTCTTTTCTTTGAAGATTTTACATCTGAATCATCATCATCACTATCATTATCAGAAAACTGAGCAGGAGCATTGTACAAATCATCAATCTCTTGAATAACCTTAACAACATCTTGTTGTTCTTGAGGACCAATATCATCATCAAAATCCTCTGGAAGAGGGGAATCATCATATATAAAGGTAGGAGGGGATAAGGGTGATTCATCAAAAACAAAAGTTGGAGGTGACTTCACCAAATCAACTTCTTCTGATACTGCAACTGGAACTGGAACCTGAACTGGAACTGAAAAGCTTTTGATAATTTTCTTTAACTAAGTTGTATCTACTGGTGTTGTATAAGGAACTATAGCTTTTGAATACTCTTGAGGCTTAGGCAGCCTGCTGAATACTGAACTGAACTTTGATAATAAAAAAATAATATCTATTGAGGGATTAATTGAAATATTATTTACTGGATCTATATCAAAAACTGGAACTGAAACTTCTTCATTAATGACTAGAGTTGTTTCTAGGTCAAACACCATATCTGAACCTGCATTGATTGGAGCTTCTTCATCATGCATCTCCCCCTACCTAGTTTCAGGGAGACCTGAATTTAGACCCCTAAAAGAAGGGACAAAGGATGAGTAGGTAGGGAAGGATGCAAGCTTGGAAGAGAGGTCAGATATGGCTTGCAGAACCGGAGCTAGCTTTTCATCTAGAAGAGCAGTTAGCTTTAGAGAAATATGATTAAATATCTAATCAGCTATTGAGGAGAAATCAACATACACAAAATCTGAGGTATGTTGAGAAGATGATGGTGCTGGGATAGAAGAAGAGGGAATATAAGAGGGTATGAAGATGTTAGTAGCATCTGAAAGGGGTGGAATGTTATCCACATGGATAGGAGATTGAGGTGGAGAATGTGGAGGACACAATAAGTCAAAAGATGGAGGGGGAATGAAGGAAGGAATAGAATCAAGAGGTGGAAGAGAATCATCAGCTGGGATTGAGGATGATGAGGGAAGATCTGCAGACAGATTTGTCTGATGAGGAGGAGAAGAATGCAATGGGGAAGGAATGTTTGTGGGAGAGTTAGAGGGAGGAACTTCTTCAGGAGCGGTGCGCTGAAGAGGTTGAGAGGGGAGAGGAGTTGAAGATTCAAGGGGAGGAACTTCTGGTAGGGTGAGGGGAGTGACTGGAGCTTTTCAGAAATACTCCTAGAACCTTCCGCCCTTGGATTCTTCTTTGGCATCACTCTCTCCCACTTGCCAAAGAGAGCTGGAGTCAGCCTCTTGCTTGCATTAATGAAGACCTTTGGTGACACCAACAGGTCTGGGCATTTCTCTTGAAGAATAATGCCTAACACTCTGCCATAACAAACATTCAGTTTGCCTTGCTTCTTCTTTATTGATTCAAACAGAATCAATCCCCAATTCACTTGTTTTCTTCTCAACTAAGGCCACCATCAAAAGAAATTGGTGCCTAGTGATATAGTCATGGGCTGAGGTTTTTCCTAACAAAACCTTTCCAAAAATATCTGCCAAAAACATAAATTTAATGGACAAGTTCTTTTTCAAAAGGTGAATAGGGTTTCCAGAGGAGTGACCCATTTTAACCAATTCATCATTAAATTCATCAGAACTAATATCCAACTCATCATTACCATTTCTCAGACCAAAAACTTCTGTTAAAATTTCTGGTGAAAGAGGAACGTGATTTCCTGAGATTGATCCTGATATTGATGTTGCATTCTCTGACTGAATAGTATGAACCCATTCTATTATTTCTGTCACTGGAAGCTTTATCCTGGTTGTCATGAACTTCCTTAACTGCTGTTCTTCAAAAAGTTCAAGAATATCTTGGAAGACTTGGTTAGAACGAGCAAATGATTCCATATCAATGTCAAAGCCTGCATCGAACTTCATCGATGAGATTACTGCTTGAGAGATTGCCATTGTACCTGCAAGAGAGAAACAGATCAAGTGCAAGGGTACTATAGGGAAGCAAGAACAATTTCTATAGGCGTAAGGACGAAAGGAAATCAAAGTTTTGATTTTAAGAGAGAGAGATCGGAGAAGGCGCAAGATTTCGTTGAACTGAGTTCGGCTAAACCTAATAAGATCAGAAGTCGAAGAGTCTTAGGCTTTATTAAACTGTGGTCGATGAAAAATAAATTTTTATCGATCTCAGTTCGATGAACGCGCTGGCTTCATCGATCTCTGAAGCTAAAAGGTTTCGTCGATCTCCGTTCTACGAACGACTGTCTTTCGTCGATCTCCGTTCGACGAATGAGGGGATAAGTAGAAAATATAATTTTTAATTGATTGAATCTCCATCTATTATTCCTAGCTGATTTTTAAAGAAGATGTGCTTCATTTCATCCAATGGTTTGGTGAAAATATCAGCTCTTTGTAAGTCAGTAGGAATAAATTGTAGGCAAATTTTATTTTTATCCACATTATCTCTGATAAAGTGATGCCTAATTTCTATGTGTTTAGTCCTACTATGGAGTACTGGATTTTGTGCTATATATATTGCACTAGTATTGTCACAAAATATAATTGACTTATTTAAGTTGATTTTGTATCCACAGTATCTGTGAGCAGCAACTGCCAGCAGCAATATATTCTGCTTCAGCTGTTGATGTAGACACAAATGTCTGTTTCTTACAAAACCAAGACACAAGCTTATCACCAAGAAACTAGCAAGTTCCTGATGTGCTTTTCCTGTCTACTCTGCATCCAGCATAATCAGAATTTGAGAATCCAGTTAATTCAAATTCTGATGCAGTTGGATACCAGAGTCCTAGATTTGGACAACCCTTTATATATCTCAAAATTCTTTTTAGTAAAATAAGGTGAGATTCCTTGGGGTTAACTTGGAACCTAGCACAAATGCATGTAGCAAACATTATGTCTGGTCTACTAGCTGTTAAGTATAGTAAGGAGCCAATAATTGCTCTATACACTTTCTGATCAACAGGTTTCCCCGATTCATCATTATCTACAACAACATTGGAGGGCATGGGTGTTTTCATAGTAGAAGCATCAGACATACAAAATCTTTTCACTAATTCCTTATTATACTTGGATTGTGATATGAATATGCCATTTAGAGTTTGCTTCACTTGAAGGCCATGGAAGTAAGATAACTCACCTATACCACTCATTTCAAATTTAGATTGCATTAGGTCAGAAAATCTTTTGCATAAAGTTGAATCAGTAGAGCCAAAAATAATATCATCTACATAAATTTAAACTAGTAAGGTTTCATTTTTATGTATCCTAAAAAATAAAGCTTTATCAACAATGCCTCTACAGAACTTGTTCTCTAAAAGAAAATTAGCTAGGGTCTCATACCATGCTCTGGGAGCTTGCTTGAGACCATAGAGAGCTTTATTAAGCTTAAAGACATAAGAAGAGTGAGTTGGAGAGATAAAACCCGGTGATTATTCCACATAAACTTCTTCTTTGATATCTCCATTTAGAAAAGCACTCTTCACATCCATCTGATAGACTTTAAATTTCTTGAAGGCAGTGAATGCAAGAAATATCCTTATAGCTTCAAGTCTAGCAACAGGAGCAAAGGTTTGATCATAATCAATTCCTTCTTCCTGAGAATATCCTTGGGCTACCAATCTTGCTTTATTTCTGATTATGAAGCATTGATCATCTAGCTTGTTCCTGAAGACCCATTTAGTGCCAATATGATGGCGATGACGACCCTCAACGTGAAGATATTGCGGATGGCGCATTTATGGGTGACGGCGTTTCTCCAACCAAAGATTCACGCCATCGCCGCCGCGGTGACATGTATGAAGAACGGCGTTACAACCTTCGCCCGAGGTGCCAACATAAAAATTAATAATTATAATAATCTTATTATAATTATTAATTTAATTTTATCATGCTTTATTTATATTTTCATGTTGTATTTTAATTTGTACTGCATTTAGACATTTCTGTGGCAAGTCTATATAAGGCTAACTTGTATTTGTTTTAAGCATGATTGATGAAGCTAATTTGAAAACCCTAAAACCTCCTCTCTAGTTTTTCCCTTTCCTTCTTGTGGCCGCCCCCCTCTCTCTTCCCCCCTCTCCAAGTTTCTGCCAAGGGAGGCCGCCCCCTCCTCTCCTCCTCCTTCTAGCCACCGACTGCCCTCTCCTCTTGGAGATCCACCCCTCTTCTCCCCTCTAGCCGCCCCTTCTCTACCAAGTATTCTCCCACCACCTTTCTCTCTCCTATTCTTGGACGGTTCTTCATCCTCTACGGATTCCTCCAAGGGATCAAAGTGATATTCGATGGATCTTGGACACGGTGAAGAAAAGACGGCGAACGGATTCCTCTCCAAACAACGCGCTTCCCGTGGATCCGAAAAAGAACGTTCGGGCGAGTGTATTGCTTGAGGCCAATCAAATCTCAAGCGGGTAACGAACAAACCACTACTGTGCTTTCTCTCTTGATTTTTCTTGTGGTGGATTTCTGTGGCGTGATCTTCGAATCACTGATTTCTTTCGTGGGTTTCTTCATATTGGAATTTGCATATCATCCGTTATTTTAATATTCGAAGGGGTTTGGCGAGCCCCGCTTTTTGTTGGGAGAGATCAACCTTTTTTCGAATCGATATTTTTTGGTGGATCTCTTTTGGTACAACGCATAGCTTGATCGGATCGGGTGGGTCCATTTCGCTAGATCGAACATTGGCTTATCGCCCTTGGGAGATCTAAAGAGATTTAGCGATCCTTCGTGTGGCAATTGTTTCTCTTTTCCTAGTCCGGTGCACTTGCACTGTGTGGCTTGCATTTCCATCATTTTTCTTGAGTCGCGCGTCCATCGAAAAATCAGTCCGTAGAGATCGTGTCGGAGAGCGTAGCCTACATCAATTTGGTATCAGAGCCAGGTTTGTGTCAATTTCTTAATTGACGCATTCCTGAGGTTTTCTTAGAACGCCGACACTCACATTCTACACACGTTTCTACGCCCAAAATTTAAAAATAAAATTTCGCCGGTCTGCGAATAGCGGCCTAAAATTTTCATTTTTCTGCGAAAAAAAAAAAACATTTCTGAAAATTCTCCATTATTTTTTCAGCAAGAAAATCAAAAAAATATATTTTACTATCATAGTTATTATGCGGGAGAAAATTTATCTTTCATAAAATTTTAGCCTGTTTAGAAATTCTGGTATGCGTTTAGCGTCCTAAATCTGTTATTTTCCAGCAAAAAAATCAAATTTTTTTTAATATCCTACATATTATCTTCTGTTAGAAAATCAGAAAAAAAATTTTGTTTCATTTATAAACTTTTTCGGGACAGAACAGTTAGGTCTACGTTGCCTGCGTACGAGACTTGGCACAGAGTATCCTACATCCTCTTCTCAAATGATGGACGATCGGGACTCGGGACACGGTCCAACGGCTGTTGATGAACTCCGCCAGGAGTTCAATGATCATCTGACGGACATCGTGAGATGCTACACGAGATTCGGCTAGCCCAAAGGGCACCTCAGGATCATGTTGCCCGTCAATACGTAGGGGAAAATATTAACGTTAATCTTGTTCCTGATCCTGACCCCCCAAACCCTGCAGCCCACCAACTTACTGAAGGGAACATTAATCCTAATGGTAATCCCGAATAGGCCCCATGAGCAACACACGGCTTTGATATCACTAGGGCTGTCCGGATCAAACCACCATCCTATGATGGGTTGGGTGATCCCCAAGTTTTCTTGGATTGGGTTACGGAGATAGAATGCTACTTTCAGTGGCAAAATTTGACTGACTAGGATAAGGTGTTTGTGGCGCGTATGATGTTGTTGGGTCGAGCTAAGTCTTACTGGCTGAATGAAGAGCGGCGTTTATTTGCGAGGGATGGTTTGCCTCCCATTGGTTGGGTGGGCATGAAAGCCCTGTTGACTGACCAGTATGTCCCGACGTATCATCGAACACAAATGTTTGATGAGTTAGCCTCCCTTCGGCAAGGGAACCGCTCGGTCGCAGAGTACATGGGGATCTTGAAAGACATGATGGTTAGATGTGACGTTAAGGAGATGCCCGAAGTTACCCTCTCCCGGTTCCGCAAGGGACTTAGTCCCAAAATTCAGGGTAAACTCCTTCGCTATGGTCACACGGATTTGAGCACAACGTATAACGCCGCGTTAGACATTGAAAAGCACCTGGCCCACAAATCTAAGTCGCGTTCCTTTCAGAAGAGTAAGTCTATCTTAGGACCTCCTCCGTTAACCATGAGAGATAAGAGCAAATCGAATGCTTCCTGTTTTAGTTGTGGTGTTCAAGGGCACTACGCGAGTGAATGCCCCACTAAGGCCAAGCCCTTAGCTCTGTTGGACACTGCTGATGATTCCGCCGAGCTCGAGTATGAAGCCGGTGATGACTCCGATTCGGAGGGAGTGCCGAGTGATCTAGATGAAGACACCAACATGATGGTGATGCGTTGTATATTCGCCACCCCGCGTGCGTCTGATGACTGGAATCAGACGAATATATTTTCGTTAAACTTTATGAGCGGTGAGAAGTGGTGCAAGTTAATCATCGATAGCGGTAGCTGCATGAACGTGATTTCGGAGAACGCGGGGACCCGTATAAAATTAGTCACCGACCCGCACCCTCACCCGTATAAGGTGGCATGGGTTAATAAAACGTCCCTTCCGGTTGCGCGACGTTGTTTGGTACCTCTCACCATCAAAACTTATTCAGAGAAGATTTGGTGTGACGTCATCCCCATGGATGCCTGTCATGTGTTGCTCGAACGTCCGTGGCTTTATGACCATGACGTTGCCCACTTCGGGCGAGCCAACACCTACGAGTTCAAGTTTAATGGCAAGACCATTATCTTGAAGCCCACTCTGCCTAAGGACCCTTCGAGCGCCTCGAAAGACACAATTGTGCCCGTAGAGAAGAAGACCTTAAGTTTGATTGGTAAGAAAGAGTTCGCACGCCAGACATTTTTGGATGGTGTCCTCTATGCCTTAGTTTGCCTACAAATCAAGGAAGACGTGCCTTCATTTGATTGTTTACCACCCGCCCTGCGGAACATGTTAGAAGAATTCAAGGATGTCTACCCGGAAGAGCTACCCCGTACGTTACCCCCATTACGAGACATCCAACATGCGATAGATTTAATTCCAGGATCCTCGTTACCCAACTTGCCTCACTATCGGTTAAATCCGTCTGCACATTTAGAGCTCCAAACTCAAATTTCGGATTTGTTACAGAAGGGATTTATTCATCATAGTAAGAGTTCGTGTGCCGTTCCGGCCTTGCTAGCACCAAAGAAAGATGGCTCGTGGAGGATGTGCGTCGATAGTAGAGCCATTAATAAAATCACAATTAAATATCGGTTCCCCATCCCGCGTTTGGACGACTTGTTGGACATGTTAGCCGGTGCCACGATCTTTTCTAAATTGGACCTTAGGAGTGGCTAACACCAGATTAGAATCCGGGAGGGCGATGAATGGAAGACTGCTTTTAAATCTAAAGAGGGGCTTTATGAGTGGTTAGTAATGCCGTTTGGATTATCCAATGCCCCTAGTACATTCTCGAGGATGATGGCACACGTCTTCCAATCCTACATGGGAAAATTTATTCTGGTATATTTTGATGATATTGTCATTTTTAGCACGTCTGCTCTTGATCATGAATCGCACTTCAGGACTATCCTAGTGACGTTGCGCGCGGAAAAATTATTCGTCAATATAAAAAAAAGTACGTTCTATGTTTCGTCCGTAGAGTTCCTCGGGTATATTTTGAGTTTGGAAGGCATACACGTGGATCCTAAGAAGGTCCAAGCCATCAGAGATTGGCCTGAACCCACTAGCATTAGGGACGTTAGAGTTTCCATGGATTAGCCACCTTTTATCGCCGATTCATTCGCGATTTTAGTAGCATCATGGCACCGATCACCGAGTGCATGAAAAAGGGGAGTTCACTTGGACGAAATCGGCCACTCACGCGTTCCAAACGATTAAAGCTAAGATGTTGGAAGCCCCCCTATTGCGGTTGTCGGACTTTAATAAGGTTTTTGAATTATCTTGTGACGCGTCGGGGATCGGGATTGGAGGCGTGTTAAGTCAGGAGGGTCATCCGATTGGGTATTTTAGTGAGAAATTGGCGGGTCCAAAACTGAATTATTCGAATTATGACCGTGAGTTCTATGTCGTGATACGATGCCTCCAACATTGGTGACACTACCTTCTCCCGAAGGAGTTTGTCATTCAATCCGATCATGAGGCATTAAGATTTGTCAACTCCCAAAGAAAGGTCAGCTCCCGACACGCTAAGTGGGTCTCCTATCTCCAGGAGTACTCTTTTATTATCAAACATCTTAAGGGAACCCTTAACCGGGTGGCGGACGCCCTTAGTCGCGTCTCCTTGTTATTGACCACGTTAGAGGTGAAGGTGATCGGATTTGAACATATTAAGGATGAGTATGTCAACTGTCTGGACTTTAACGAGATATATCTTTCCACTCAAGGCGATGCGCCCACGACCATTTCGGAGTATTATATTCGTGACAGCTACCTATTTAGGCATGCCAAACTTTGTATCCCTCGCTCGTCCCTTCGGCATTTCATCGTGTGGGACTTGCATAGTGGTGGTCTAGGCGGTCATTTTGGACGTGACAAAACCATCACGTTAGTAGAGGACAAGTTTTATTGGCCGAGTCTTAAGTCTACGGTGCACAAGATTGTGAGCAGTTGCCGGACGTGCCAATTGGCTAAGGGGAACAAAATGAATACGGGGCTTTATACCCCTCTCCCGATTCCTTCCGTACCTTGGGAGGATATTAGTATGGATTTCATTCTAGGTCTTCCTGTCACTTTTCGTCGTAACGATTCCATTCTGGTGGTCGTTCATCGATTCTCCAAAATGGTGTATTTTATTGCGGGTAATAAGACCGATGATGCATCTCATGTAGCAAAGTTATTTTTTTAAGGAAGTCGTTGGACATCGGGGCGTTCCTAAGTCTATCGTCACAGATCGGGATGTGAAGTTCACTAGTTATTTCTGGAAGACCTTGTGGCGAATCATGGGCACTAAGCTCATGTTCTCCTCAGCCTACCATCCACAAACGGATGGGCAAATGGAGGTAGTGAATCGGAGTTTGGGTAGTTTACTAAGGTGTCTCGTTGGTGACCACAAGGGCACGTGGGACCTCATCCTTCCCCATGCACAATTGGCTTACAGTAATTCTAAAAATAGGTCCACCGGGTTGTCCCCAAATAAGATCGTGCACGACTATAAGGCCCCTGTGCCACTTGACTTAATTCCGTTACCTCCATCTTACAAGTTGAGTCAATTTGCACAGGATTTTGCCGCTCATGTTCATGAATTACATAAACACGTAAAGGACACGCTCGAAACTCAATACGCGTCTTATCAAGTCCACGCTAACACTCATAGGAGGGCATCCCACTTGAAAGTTGGCGATTTGGTTATGGTGCGTCTTGTCCCTTAACAGATGCCTTCGGGTTCCATAAAAAAGTTGGCTAATCGGCGAGCGGGGCCGTTTCGAATATTAAAAAAACTAGGAGAAAATGTGTTTCTTTTGGAGTTACCCACTGATTGGGGCATCTCCCTTATGAGTCACATTTATATACACATATTTGGACTCATCTGGGCTAGTTTTCAAGCACTTGCACTCCATTTTTAGTTCATTAATGCTTATATTTCACTTGTTCACTCTTCTCACACTAAGTGCACCTTTTAGGCCTGTTTTGGTGTGCAATTGCATGCTTTGTTGTTGGGGGCAAGCAAAATGTGCTCCCCATTATTTTCTTTATGTTTATCTAGTGCTGGAGGTGTTTTCCCAGTTGTTTTGTCTTGTATACAGGTGGTCGAATCATCCAGTTTTCCCCCAGAATTCATGATTGTGTGCAACACACGGTCGTGCGTTTCCTTGACGCACGGACGGTTGCGGTCGTGCGTTCTCGTCTGGGTAGAAAGTGGGAGATCTGAGTTTGGTCGTGCGTTTTGACGCACGGGCGGAATTGCCCGTGCGTGAGTAAAAGGCACGGTCGCCTGTTTCTTCCTGTTTTTAGCTTTTCTGAATTTACCCGTGCGTTTTGACGCACAGGCGGATTTGCCCATGCGCGAGTAAATCGCACGGGTGGCGCAGCTTCTTCTTCACGCCAATTTTTATCATTAATTATCGCACGGTCCACGTACGGTCGTGCGTTCGACCGTGCGTGACCAATTTTTGACTGTTTTTCTATATAAGCTGCAGATTCCGCCCTAATGAGAGATCTTCTTTTCCCGCGCCCAAGAGCTCCAGTTCCGCGCCCTTCGCCTCTCCATCGCCGCCCACCATCTGGAGGTGCTCCGGACATATTCTTCACGCCAATCTCAAGCCGGAGTATCCTCTCGGCCTCCTCCATCATTCAGAAGCTTCCAAGCTCCATTTCAACGGATTTTGCACTATATCCTTGGAGTTCTCCGGCAAGATCGTGGATGAAGGAAATTGACGAAGAAGACCGGTCCATTGGGAGGTAGTGACAGCCCTCTTCTACCCCGAACGACACTTGAAGACCGAGCCCGGAAGAGGATTGACAACCCTAGATTCCGGCCGTGAATCTCCGACGAGTCTTCGTGCTTCGGTTGTAATCTTACCTCCTCCTTGTTATATTTGCTGATTCTATTTGATGTGTGTGGTTGAATGTTTCTATATGAATGATGTCCATAAACACTAAATATTATTAGTGTAATTTTCCATAGTTTTGTGGTTATGTTTGTGGTTTATGTGATTTGAGGAGCTTCCCATTCCATCCTCCATCCCACCGTCACGTTCATGTGCCGCACTAGCAATTGCTAGTGGCGTGCTTGTCGACGAGGTGCTTGCGACCCTCATTCCGTAATACTTCTCGTCCATCCGCCCAGTGAAGCGTGGCATAGCGGCCCGTGTAATCCGTTCGCCTAACGAAGCAGCACGCTCAAGGACTACACAGTTCGATTCTGCTTGCCAACTCATCCATCCGCCCTTGCAACGCAGTGCGCTCAAGGCCTGCCTAGTCTCCATCCCGCCAAGCGAAGCATTGCATAGCGGCATTGCATAGGAGTAGTTGTAGTGTTTTCTTTTATTTTCCAAAAGCCAAATCACCCCGTTTCCGCATCCCATCCGACATAAAGGACTTCAATCTCAAGTCCTTCCTCAATAATAAACTCCACCTTACTGTGTTCCTTCGAGATCGATACTTGGGGATTCACTCCCACATTTTATATTACTTGAACGATCGGTACACTGTCATTTCGTGCCGCAGTCTTGCTACCGCCTATAGCGGTGTGCTAAGATTTGCGCATCAAATTTTTGGCGCCGTTGCCGGGGAACACAGACGTGTGAGTTTTCTGGAGAGGGAGAATCTGAGAGAGAAGCCCTTCCATTTGTTTATCGCGTCCTTTTTGTTTTATTTCTTCTTATTCTGTTTTACTGTTTATATTAGGTTGCTCTAGTAAATTTTTGTTAGGTGTAGTATTTTGCACAATAGTGTTTTTATTTTGAATCATTTTATCTTCACACTATGTGAGCTTCATTCAATATTCGTTGCCGTTGGTGTGGAGATATTTCTCATGCTAGTGATAGATGCCCATCGGGAGATAATAGCCCTAGCACTCAAGGCCCAGCATATGGAGCACCGACTTCGTCTGGTACTACATATGGTGCGCGTAAGTCCTATGGCTATGCTGCCGAGCCTTTACCGTCATACTTCTTTTCGGCTTCAGCGCCTGCTGTGCCAAAGAAGCCCGCAAGGCAGTGCTTGTTTTGTCAGAGCACGGATCATGTCTTGAAGGACTGTGCCGAGTATCTTCGCCAAGTGGACGAGGATGATGAGCCGGATATCCGGATCGTCCTGACTCCTACTTCTGGCAGCACGCCTTCAACATCCGGTTATGTGTCTGTGCCACCTTCACATTTTGAAGGGTATGGCATGGACACAGGCACCAGATGTGTGGCTGATCTAGGTTCTGACATGACTGAGCCCATCTTCCCTGTCCATATATCACCATGCATGAACTTGAATCTTCGTGAGGAATCGGTGCTCGATTTTTATCCGAGCACTATTCCTCCCCCTGTTGTGCATACTACATTCGTCTCTGCCGACATTATTGAGGATGTGTCGTAGGATGAGGCTGGCGATCTATGTGTTATGCCTGCTCCTATGGAGGAGGACAACCTTCTAGGTGAAGAGGAGCTTTCCTCAGCACCGGTGGAGGAAGTCCAACTCTTGGGCATGGCCACTGTTGATACCGCTGAACCTTGTAGCATTGATGACAATGCAAACATTATTTTACTTCCCCAATCTGATGGGAGTGAGACCGGGACCACTCCCCCGATTGATTTTTGTTTATGTTCTTCTTCTTCTTTATTTCTTGATCCCCTTTCTTCATCTGAGCCTGTGCAGGTTGAGTCTTCACAGGTGCTTCAGGAGGACTTAGAGCATTATGCTCAAGTCAATGATGAGAGCATCCTCTTATGTGAGGAGGTTGATCCCCCCTCCGTAGAGGAAGCCCCACTCATTGCCTTCTCCTCCTGCTGCCTCCCTGGAGATGATACCTTGCTGGGCAAGGATAGTTTTGGTGAGTTGAGTGAGGATTCCTCCTCTTCTTACTTTTTATTCCCTCTACCTGTGACGAGCAGGTATTATTTATATTCGGGTAGAGGCGTGATTGTTCTATCGTCGTATCGATACCCTCTACCAACACGCATATTAGAACAGTTACCTGTGCACTTTTCTTTTCATAGACCCATTAGCTAGAACTGTTTAAAGTTGAATAAGTCGTGTTGGGAGGACAATAACCCTAGTTGTTATCTTACTTTTCTTGCAATTTCAGTTTATCTAGTTTGTTTAGTTAGTTTTACTTTGTTTTTAGTTTGTATATCTTCTTTTGTTTTTGCGGAGCTCACCCTTGCAGGTCATTCTTCTGGCGGATGCTGCAGCTTTTTCTTGGTTTACACACCAATCTTCTGGTATGCTCACTTCTGAGCATGGGGTACTCTCTTTCCCTAGACTTCATTTTGAATTTCATGGTTCTATCTTATGCTGGTTCATTTAGTTTAAGTCTGGGGGAGAGATATTTATTGTACCCACTGCACGTGCGCATCTTAGTGCATGCTAGAAGTATTTTATTTTCAGTTATATATTATTTTGTTGCATTTTCTTCGCACACCACAACACCCACATGAGCGTGTACTTAGTTGTTGGCGCGTCATGAGTTGAATTCATTTCCTCTGTGTGATTGGGAAAATCATTGTGCTGGCTTTTAAATTATGTAGTGGAGTAAAATGTTGACTCCGGTGTTCCTAGTCAAGTACTCATGTGAGTATAGGGATTTGTGTAGATTAGATTTCTTTTTATACTTTTAGTTTTATGCATTTCTTTTAGTGTAAATATTGTTTACTCTACTCAAATGGTGAGTCTGGTGTTAATCAAAAGGTAGCATAGGGATGTGTGTAAAGTATCGTTAGATATGTATTGCTCGAGCCGGGAGGAAGGATAATCTTTCTCGGTGGCTAAGAACTTGTCCCAAGCGATTCTTGAAGCATAGGCATATGATAGTTCTTTTGCTTGAGAATGACGTAGGCCGTCATTTTGGCCCGGTTGAGCTTTTGCCCATTCCTATCGCTCTATCCTCGTTATCCCAGTTGTGCCTACCCGTTCTTTGATTCAACCCCACTTTTATCTCACCAAAGCTTAAAAGCCAATCCTAGTCGCACACCCGAATTTGAGCTTTAGTTGTTTATCCTTTTCATGATTGGGGTGTTGATGTTGTGATATTTTTGTGAAAATGTGGATGCACTTCATTGCTCATCTTGCTGAAATTGTTTTGAAAAGAAAAGAAAAAGAAAAAATGAGAAAAAGAAAAGAAGTAAAAAGAAAAAGAAAAAGAAGAAGTGCTTAATTGAAAAATCATTGAATAAATTTATGATTGGGAGTAGGCGGTGCACACACCCATGTTGCAAAAGTCTAAGTCTGGGGGTGTGGTGCACTTGCATTCGATGTTGGTGTGCGGGGAGTTGTAATAAAGCTCATTTGGTTTTCGGTGTATCAAGCCTTCGTGTTTATCTTTGTTTACCTCACCATAACCCAAGCTCCATTTAAAACCTAAAGTCCTACCGACTCGCGCATTGAACCAATCTAGTGTTGTGGAGAGAATGTGACCGGGCAAGCTTATGGTCTCCGACACCGATGGATTTCGGTGGAGTTTGTACGGAATCCCAACTTTGGCAATGCTTGTCTCAGCGATTATTTTACTTTCTCCGTATGTGTGACAGGATGATTTACCATGACTCCAATTTTGAGTAGAAGTAATATTTATTCACTCTTTTAGAAATTTATAAACGATGTGTATAATTAGAAATCTTCTATATTATTTTCCTATGCACATGAGCATGCGACTTCACATGGTACTCCATCTTGTAATTTTAAGCTAGATATTTCTTTTTCCTGCCTGCTTAGGATTGGTTTGCTCGGGACGTGCAAATAGGTAAGTCTGGGGGTGTGATGAGTCCCATTTATATACACATATTTGGACTCATCTGGGATAGTTTTCACGCACTTGCACTTCATTTTTAGTTCATTAATGCTTATATTTCACTTGTTCACTCTTCTCACACTAAATGCACCTTTTAGGCCTGTTTTGGTGTGCAATTGCATGATTTGTTGTTGGGGGCAAGCACAATGTGCTCCCCATTCTTTTCTCTATGTTTATCTAGTGCTGTAGGTGTTTTCCAAGCTGTTTTATCTTGTATACAGGTGGTCGGATCATCCAGTTTTCCCCCAGAATTCATGATTGTGTGCAATGCACAGTCGTGCATTTCCTTGACGCACGGACGGTTGCGGTCGTGCGTTCTCATCTGGGCGAAAAGTGGGAGATCTGAGTTTGGTCGTGCGTTTTGACACACGGGCGGAATTGCCGGTGCGTGAGTAAAACGCACGGTCGCCTGTTTCTTCCTATTTTTAGCTTTTCTGAATTTACCCGTGCATTTTGACGCATGGGCGGATTTGCCCGTGCGCGAGTAAATCGCACGGGTGACCGCAGCTTCGTCTTCACGCCAGTTTTTATCATTAATTATCGCACAGTCCTCGCACGGTCGTGCGTTCGACCGTGCGTGACCAATTTTTGACTGTTTTTCTATATAAGCTGCAGATTCCGCCCTAATGAGAGATCTTCTTTTCCCGCGCCCAAGAGCTCTAGTTCCGCGCCCTTTGCCTCTCCATCACCGCCCACCATCTGGAGGTGCTCCGGACATATTCTTCACACCAATCTCGCGCCGGAGTATCCTCTCGGCCTCCTCCATCATTCAGAAGCTTCCAAGCTCCATTTCAACGGATTTTGCACTATATCCATGGAGTTCTCCGGCAAGATCGTGGCTGAAGGCTATTGACGAAGAAGACGGGTCCATTGGGAGGTAGTGATAGCCCTCTTCTACCCCGGACGACAGTTGAAGACCGAGCTCGGACGAGGATTGACAACCCTAGATTCCGGCCGTGAATCTCCGACGAGTCTTCGTGCTTCGGTTGTAATCTTACCTCCTCCTTGTTATTTTTGCTGATTCTATTTGATGTGTATGGTTGTATGTTTCTATATGAATGATGTCCATAAACCCTAAATATTATTAGTGTAATTTTCCATAGTTTTGTGGTTATGTTTGTGGTTTATGTGATTTGAGGAGCGCCCCATTCCGTCCTCCATCCCACCGTCACGTTCGTGTGCCGCACTAGTAATTGCTAGTGGCGTGCTTGTCGACGAGGTGCTTGCGACCCTCATTCCGTAAGACTTCTCGTCCATCCGCCTAGTGAAGCGTGGCATAGCGGCCTGTGTAATCCATTTGCCTAACAAAGCAGCGCGCTCAAGGTCTGCACAGTTCGATTCCGCTTGCCTACTCATCCATCCGCCCTTGCGACGCAGTGCGCTCAAGGCCTGCCTAGTCTCCATCCCGCCAAGCGAAGCATTGCATAGCGGCATTGCATAGTAGTTGTAGTGTTTTCTTTTATTTTCCAAAAGCCAAATCACCCCGTTTCCGCATCCCATCCGACATAAAGGACTTCAATCTCAAGTCCTTCCTCAATAATAAACTCCACCTTACTGTGTTCCTTCGAGATCGATACTTGGGGATTCACTCCCACATTTTATATTACTTGAACGATCGGTACACTGCCGTTTCGTGTCGCAGTCTTGCTACCGCCTATAGCGGTGTGCTAAGATTTGCGCATCACTCCCCCATTTTCAATGTTTCGGATTTAACGCCGTATGTTTCTCCAACACTTGATTTATCGGTCTTCCCATTTGGTTCCACTTCTTTATCTTATGGGTCTGGGGATGAGGTTATGCCTGGATCGCTCTCTTCTTCGGTCCCCACTGGAGGTACGTTGAATGTTGAGGACGGAATTAATTCTCCTTATTTGCCTAATGCGTTTCCAAGGTTCCCCCGAACCATTTATGTTCCTGACAGGATCCTTAGAGATGAATTTCTTTCCTCGCCCGATGGTTCCAGTCGCCGCTACTTGATTCGTTGGTGTGACCGTCCAACCTCCGATGACTCGTGGCTTCCAGAGTCGGAGGTGACACTTTTGGATGATGCTCTTCTCCGCCGCTACCACCGCGACAACTCATCGGTGATGAGTACTTTTGAGCGGGGGAGGATTGATGGCGACAACGACCCTCAACGTGAAGATATTGTGGATGGCGCGTTTATGGGTGACGGCGTTTCTCCAACCAAAGATTCACGCCATCGCCGCCGCGGTGACATGTATGAAGAACGGCGTTACAACCTTCGCCCGAGGCGCCAACATAAAAATTAATAATTATAATAATCTTATTATAATTATTAATTTAATTTTATCATGCTTTATTTATATTTTCATGTTGTATTTTAATTTGGACTGCATTTAGATATTTCTGTGGCAAGCTTATATAAGGCTAACTTGTATTTATTTTAAGCATGATTGATGAAGCTAATTTGAAAACCTTAAAACCTCCTCTCTAGTTTTTCCCTCTCCTTCTTGTGGCCGCCCCCTCTCTCTTCCCCCCTCTCCAAGTTTCGGCCAAGGGAGGCCGCCCACCTCATCTCCTCCTCCCTCTAGCCGCCGGCCGCCCTCTCCTTTTGGCGATTCACCCCTCTTCTCCCCTCTAGCCGCCCCTTCTCTACCAAGTATTCTCCCACCACCTTTCTCTCTCCTATTCTTGGACGGTTCTTCATCCTCTACAGATTCCTCCAAGGGATCTAAGTGATATTTGGCGGATCTTGGACACGGTGAAGCAAAGACGACGAACGGATTCCTCTCCAAACAACGCGCTTCCGGTGGATCCGAAAAAGAACGTTTGGGCGAGTGTAATGCTTGAGTCCAATCCAATCTCAAGCGGGTAACGAACAAACCACTATTGTGCTTTCTCTCTTGATTTTTCTTGTGTGGATTTCTGTGGCGTAATCTTCGAATCACTAATTTCTTTCGTGGGTTTCTTCATATTGGAATTTGCATATCATCCGTTATTTTAATATTCGAAGGGGTTTGGCGAGCCCCGCTTTTTGTTGGGAGAGATCAACCATTTTCCGAATCGATATTTTTCGGTGGATCTCTTTTGGTGTAACACATAGCTTGATCGGATCGGGTGGGTCCATTTCGCTAGATCGAACATTGGCTTATCTCCCTTGGGAGATCTAAAGAGGTTTAGCGATCCTTCATGTGGCAATTGTTTCTCTTTTCCTAGTCTGGTGCACTTGCACTGTGTGGCTTGCATTTGCATCATTTTTCTTGAGTCGCGCGTCCATCGAAAAATCAGTCTGTAGAGATCGTGTCGGAGAGCGTAGCCTACATCACAATAACTGGATGGCCCTTTGGTCCTGGAACCAAATCCATAACCTTGTTCCTTTCAAATTGATTGAGTTCCTCTTGCATTGCAAGAATCCAGTTTGAATCTTGTTCTACATCTTTTATGGATTGAGGTTCAATTTGTGATAGGAAACAAGTATGCATCTGATTTTGGTTGAGTTGATGCCTTGTTTGAACACCTGCTGAGATATTTCCAATAACTTGGGATGTTGTATGATCTCTAACTGTGATGTGATCAACAGTTGGAGTGGGTTCAACAATAGTTTCCTCTTGAGGGATTTGTTCAGCTGTCACTTGATTTGAATTGTCAGCAAGATCATCTGGAATATCTTCTTCTTCACTGTCTTTAGTAGTTTGAGTTGATGGAAGTAGAGAATCTTTACTCTGTGGATCTAATACATTGAGCTCTTTACATAGAGCCGGTACCTGCAAAATATCTTTGGTATAGGTGATATACCTCTCCTCATTTAACATGTTAATTTCATCAAAAGACACATGCATGGAAACTTCTATCTTAAGAGTTGATTTTCTATAAACTCTATATGCTTTACTAGAAAGAGAATATCCAAGGAATATATCTTCAGCAGACTTAACTTCAAATTTCCTTAGATATTTCTTATCATTATTATGCACATAACATTTATAGCCAAAAATCTTAAAATAGTTAACCTTAGGCTTTTTATTCTTAAGTAATTCATATGGTGTTTTACCTTTAAGTTTATGTATCAGACTTCTGTTCAACACATAATTTGTTGTGTTCACTGCCTCTGCCCAAAAAGAGAGTGGAAGTGAGCATCAGTAAGCAATGTAGTTGCTGATTTAATTAGTGTTCAATTTTTCCTTTCAGCTACACCATTTTGTTGAGGAGTTCTAGGAGCAGAGAAACATTGCCTGATCCCTTCTTTTCCACATTATTCTCTCATCAGAAGAGACTCAAACCCAGTGCCATGATCACTTCTGATCAATGCAACTAGAGTAGAGTACTCAATCTTGATGGACCTGAGAAAGTCCGTCAGAACACTGAAGGTGTCAGACTTGATCGTAAGAAAGAACACCCAAGTGAATCTAGAGAAGTCATCTACAATAACTAAAGTGTAATGCTTCCCTCTTAGACTCTGTATTGCAGTGGGTCCAAATAGATCCAAATGCAGTAAGTACAAAATCCTAGGTGAATCACTCTTGGATAAAGATTTAAAACTACTCTTGGTCTGCTTTCCTAGTTGACAAGCCCTGTAGAATCCTTCCTTCTTGTATGAACCAGAAGGCAGTCCTCTTACTAGATTGTCCTTGGAGAGCTTAGAGATAGTTCTAAGGTTAATATGCCCTAGCCTTTTATGCCATAATTCATTTGTTTTATTTATTGAATTAAATAAACAAATGTCTGAATTGGCAGAGATAAAATTGACTAAATAAATATTTCCATGTCTAATACCAGATAACACATTAATGTTTTTATTATTGGTAATAAGACATAAGGAATGATTAAAAGTTACCTGATAGCCTTCATCACATAGCCGGCTTATGCTGACGAGGTTATGCTTGAAACCCTTGACATATGGTACCTCTTTGAAGGTAACTACCCCAACTTTGATTTTTCCATATCCTTTGGTTTGTCCACAGTTGGAGTCTCCAAAAATCACTTTGGATCCAAGCTTTGCCTTGTAATTGCTTAGGTTGGCCTTGTTTCCAGTCATGTGCTTAGAGCACCCACTATCCAAATACCATTGTCCTTTTATGCTTGGATAACCTTGTACCTGCACAACAGAAAATAAACTAGTTGTTCTTGACCCAAATTACCTTGGGTCCTTTTGTCTTTCCACAAAATTTAGAAATGTAAGACATCTCAGGCTGATCCTTATAGCCTTGTGGATGATATTTCCTTGGAGGAATAATCCACTCAGTAAAGGGATTTTTAGTATGTTGAGAATTAGAATTCTTTTGAAATTCAGTACATTTTCTGTTCGACGAACTTGTCTGAGTTCGTCGATCGTCGTTCGACGAATGGAAGTAATTTCGTCGAGCACCATTCAAAGCATAACTGTACTGAAAATCTGTCTTCAGCGTTCGTCGATATCCATTAGACGAATTCATGTTATTTCGTCGAGCGCCGTTCGATGAATGTTTTTGAATTCCTTTATTCATAACATCCTTGCTTGAGGTATTCTTACCTACTTCTACTGCCTCTTTGCTTTTGGCAGAAATGAACTTTACTGGTGTAGATAAAATATTTTTCTTAAGAAGATGTGGCTGACTTGATTATGCACCCAAGCCTAGTTTTCCATTGAGTCTGGCATTCATAGTGCTTGTGATGTCCATCAGTTTGATGCTTCTCCCATTGAGGAATTCTTCAAAATTTTTAGCCTCAGATAATTTGTTCTCAATGAGAACAATATGTTGTTTGGAGGCAGCCAGTTCTTTCTTAAGATTGGCATTATCTTTAGTCAGTTGATTCATTTCAACCAACTTACTTCTGAGGGAAATTATTTCCTTCTCATATTTAATTAAATCTAAACAGAGAGTTTTGAATTCATTTTTAAAATCATTTGAATTAAAGTCAAAGGTAGAGATTACCTGATCACTGTCATTATCAGATTCTGATTCATCTGAATTATTTCCTGAGGCATTGATAGCCATCATGCAGAAATTTCTTTCATCTTCATCTTCATCATCACTAGATCTGGATGATAATGCACTTTCAGAATCCTTGCATGAGTCATAAACAACCATTAAGCATTGATCCTTTTCATTTGGATCAACTTCATCTTCAGAGGAGCTGGATGATGGCTCTGACTCAGTATCACTCCATGTCTCAGCTACAAAGCCTCTTCCCTTATGTTTGTGTTTGTGGGAGGATGGCTTGCTGGAGTGTCTCTTTTCCTCTTTATCTTTTCTCTTGTCCTTCTTTTGATTCTCTGGACACTCAGGTAGAATGTGTCCAGGTTTTCTGCATCCAAAACAAATAATTTCTTTAAAGTTTGTTTTATCATACCTTGGTTTTTCTTTTGATCTGAGATCCTTCTTCCTGAAGTCCTTTATAGCGATTTTTTAAAATCTCTTGGCTAGGAGGCTCATAAACTCCATTTCTCCTGGAGCTTTATCTTCCTCTCCTGTAGCTTGGAAAGCAATGCTTCTCTCCTTTTTGGTGGCTGGAGAGGAGGTAGACTGTTCAGCTTCTCTTGACTTGATAAGCTGCTCATAGGATTTTAATTTGCCTAATAAGGTCTCATTAGAGATCTCATTTAGGCTTCTGGCTTCCTTGATTAGCCAGATCCTTGAGTCCCATGTGCTGGTGAAGCACATTAGGATCTTATCATTCATTTCAGTGATTGAGATCACTTTATCCAAAGACTTTAGCTCATTGATTATGAGACTGAGTCTGTTGTACATGTCTGTTACTGTTTCAGTTTCTCGCTTTTTGAAGTTCTCATATTGGGAGATGAGATGAGATCTTCTGTCCTTTCTCTCATCTGCAGATCCTTCAACCATGTTGTTGAGAGAGATCCAGATGTCCCTGGCTGAGGTGCAGTCCACAACCTTCTGGAATATGTCATCAGACTTTGTTTGTGCCAATATGTTCATTGCTTTGGCATCTGTATTTCTTTGTTTCTTCTGAGCATCTGTCCACTCAGGAGGTGGAACAACATTATTGTTGGTTGCTATTTCAGTACTTGTTGATGCTGAAGGAGTAGGAGGTCCTGTCAAAATGGAATTAAAAATATCCTCATCAATAGAATTTATATACAATTTGATCCTTGCCTTCCATAATACAAACTTATTGAGATTGCACATAGGAGCTCTTGTGCTTGAGTATTCTTTGTTCTGTGCCATGAGTTTTTAGCAAAAGAAAACTCTAGAAGAAATTAAGATCTAATTGATCTTTTGATTCAGGTGTTAGCCTGTAAACAATCAACCAACCTCTGATACCAATTGAAAGTGAGGTATTAGATCTTAGATTTACTCTAGAGGGGGGGGGGGGGGGTGAATAGAGTATTAAAAGTTTTTAACTTATTTTATATCGGAATTAAAATACTAATATAAATATGTGTAACAGAGTGAGTGTAAAAGCAAAACAAGAATCACAGCACAATATAGAAAGAAAAACACAATCACAGCAGACACAAGGATCTATAGTAGTTCCCCAATCAACCTGGGTACATCTACTCTTCTACCAGCCTTGGTAGGAATCCACTAGGTTTTTGATCAGGTGCCCTATCACCACTGGGATTTTTGATCAGGTTCCCAAACACCACTGAGCTTTTGATCAGGTGCTCAAACCAAAACACAGGTTTTTGATCAGGTGCCCTGCCACCAAAGGTTTAACTTTTGAAGGGAGTTAGAACCCTGTACAAGATGTGATAAAAAGGGTAAACAAAAAGTGTTTATGAAATTCTTCTCTATCAACAGGATCTGAGAGAAGACTAGTGGATTGTTGTGTTGTAAAGCTCCCCCTGTCTGATAGAAATTCTTGACAGTTGGGTGGATGGAGCTTTCTCTTGGATGTAGAAAATTTTTCTTGATAGCAGATGAATCTAAGAGACAATGTTTCTCAGATTATTGTTGCTCTTTGAAGATTAGAATCAGCAGCTGAAAACTGAGAGATAATTTTTGATGTTCTCAGAGAGTGAAAGTGTTGGTGTTGAGGATGATGATCTGTGTAATTCTTTTTGACTTTTTGTAATTCTACAGTATGTTCTTCTCTGGTCGTGTATCACTTGTACTACTTCATCCTTTTCCTTAGGTATATGACTGATTTGAAAATCAAATCTTCTGATTAAGGAATAAAATAATCTGAAAGGATATTTCTTGGAACTGCAACCTGATTCAGCAAGAGTACATTAATTCCTTTTCCTTTTCCATGAAAGTATCCTTTTTCCAATATGTCAACGACTACATTCTCGAAAGAAGAGAATAGAAAGGAACAATAAAAGGAAAGATCAAATCTTGACTTATCTGATAAATGAATAAGTCCAAATAATTGAATAGATCTGTTGCTGATTAGTCGATCTGAGTTCAGAGAAAAGAAGATAACTGATCCATCAGAATTTGTCAAGTTGAAGAAGAAATTCATCGAAGAGAAAGTTT
Organism: Dactylorhiza incarnata; assembly: GCA_033032865.1. Classification (NCBI taxonomy): domain Eukaryota; kingdom Viridiplantae; phylum Streptophyta; class Magnoliopsida; order Asparagales; family Orchidaceae; genus Dactylorhiza; species Dactylorhiza incarnata. The sequence goes on along the minus strand of JAWHQI010000010.1, from coordinate 23,978,571 downwards.
AAGTTTGTCGAGCAGATAACTGAGTTCGTCGAACTGAACATTTAGTTACTTATTCGTCGAACACAAGGCTGAGTTCGTCGATCTCAATCAGGAGTTCGTTGAACTAAGAGAAAATCTGTTGAACTGGCTGGAAGACTGAATTCGTCGAGCAGAGGATCAAGTTCGTCGAACTGAAACACGATGTGCGTCGAACACAGAAAGGAGTTCGTCGAACGCAGAATGATGTTCGTCGAACGCAGAGACTTGGAATTTTCCTAAGTTCTATCTAACTCAGACAACTTTAGACCTTGACCCTTAGACTATACAATGGGGTCAACTTGAGTCCTAATCACAAATAGTGATCCTAGCCCAAATCAGTAATAGGGTTGTTCCAACAGAACCTCTATAAAAAATTCTGTGTGTCTTATGGATTGCTTTTCTGTGCTGTCCCTCATAGAGTAGATTTCATTTACTGTCATTTATTTCATTACTTAAACTGCAGCTATTTTATTCTGAGATATATCTTGGTGAAGCATAATACTTAGGTTTATTATATTTGCACAACTAGAATAAGAATAATTTTTAAATCTCTATTCACTCCCCCTCTAGAGGATTCTCAGAGGCACACTGTGCACTTTCATTCTTTTTCATGTCAATTTTAGGTTATAAGTAGTTCTTTTGTAATCTTGATTCTAACTTAGCTTAATTTTAATTTTTGCAGAATTTTGGGACAAATTAGAGAAATTTACAAGTCATGCCATTGGTCACGCCCGTGACCAAGGGCGTGTAACCTGAAGATTAGTCCAGAATTGATGCCGCGCTGATTGAGTTAGTCCACAACAAGTCATGCCCTTATTCATGCCCGTGACCTAAGGTCACGCCCGTGACCGAGGGCGTGTAAACTTAGAACCTTCCCAACAAAGTTAACGGACACCGTCTTAAGTTATGTCTTCCAGGAGATCTGTCAAACGAAAAGAGTGATTCAATAATTCTTCCACCAATATCGTGAGCGCCAATTGGGTCAAGCAACATGACCTTAAGCAAAGCGCTTTTGGGAGGCACCCCAAAGTTATCTTTTTATTATTTTCTCTTGTTTTGGTTTCTTCTTTAACATATTTTGTAGGTAACCGCCGCTTCCCCCCGCATCCTCAAAATCAGGGAAGCCCTTTTTCCTTCTATTTTATCTTGCATTTCTTTTTGTTTTGTCTTGTGCATTATTTACCTTTTCTCTTTTTTTTTTCTACTTCATACTTAGTTCTAAACATTGGGGACAATGTTTAACTTTAAGTATGGGGGTGTAAATAGCTCTTAAAAATGTTGTTCTTAATTTAGAAAATCTTCAAAAAAAAATTTTATTTTCTTATATCTTCTTTTATTCAAGCACTATCAAAACCCAAAAATTCAAAAAAATTAGATAATCGAAAATTTAAATCTTGGAAAGGGACGTTTGTGTTATCATCTTATCACACCTCCTAGTACCGTTGAGAACCCTTCATGGAGTATACCTCGGGAAATTCAAGAGTTAACAAAAAAAATTTGTTAGGTTTAAAACTACTTTGCTTTCTTTTATTATAAAAAAAAGATAATATCAAAAATTCCAAAAAAAAAAAATGAAAAACTTAGAACAAAAACCAAATTTTTTTATTAAACCCCTACTTGTTGTTTTTGTGATTTCCTTGAAATTTAGTTGAGAATATTTATAAGCATTTTTATGTTTTTAATTGGCTAAAATTTTGTTTATCATAGTTTGTTAAATCTAAATTTTAGGTAATCTTGTTTTAAGAATCATTTTATGGTTTGAGCTTGATTAGAGAATTTTCTTTTGCATGACTTCTCTTTTTATTTTAAGTAGCTTCATTTTGTGGTAAATTTGCTAAACCTCTTTAGATTTCTATTATATTTTCTTCTAGCTTTTTAGATCTTAGGAAATTTAAATTTACTAGAATTTGCTCTTAACGTAATTTAATTTATAAGCTATAAATCTTTCCTACTCACCCCTTTTGATGGCATAAAAAAGTGTTTTAAAAGATCATATGTCATGGGAATAAGAGGATAAAATTCATTATTCCCTAAACATATGCACCCAAATTCATTAAAAAGATTATATAACATGGAGTAAGAGGATAAAATTCATTACTCCTAAACATATACATTTTGGGTTTTTATTAGAAGAGAATTATAAAAGATTATATGGCATGGAATAAGAGGATAAAATTCATTACTCCTAAACATATACAAATTAGAAAATAAATTTTGAGTTTCAAAGATCTCTTCTTATACCAAATTTTGTGAAATCCCCCTTAGCCAATTATCATTGATCTAGATTTAGGCTTCGTTTGGGGGGACTTATTTTCACCGGTCAAGCGGTTACGACCGCATGAACCGGACCTTAATTAAGGACCGATTCCTGCGATCGTAACCGCTTGACCGGTAAAAATAAATTCCCCCAAACGGAACCTTAGTTTAAATTATGAAGAGAGCAATATTTAGTAAGTTACTTTTCCTTAAGTTTCTTTTAAGATAGAGTTCTTATAATTTTAATTTAATTTAGTTTTATAATTTCTACAATTTTGTTTGCTAGTTAGTTATTTCGAGAAGTCCTTGCCTAAACACTTCCTCTCTTTTCAAATCATTATCATAACTTAGGACTTAATTCCTCCTAGAATTTATTTTTAACCTAACTTTTGGTTAAATGAAATTTTAGTTTATAATTAAAATTTTTATAGATGTCTTATAAATTATGTCTCATACTTTTGCTCTGAAATAACAAAACCTCAAGTATGGGGGTATTTGATAAGTAGTATTTATATAACTTTTCAATCAAAAATTTTGTAATTATTTAATATGAATTTTTCTTCTTCATGTCAATTTTAGGTTATAAGTAGTTCTTTTGTAATTTTGATTCTAACTTAGCTTAATTTCAAATTTTTTAGAATTTTGGGATAAATTAGAGAAATTTACAAGTCACGCCCTCGGTCACGCCCGTGACCAAGGGCGTGTAACCTGAAGATCAGTCCAGAATCGATGTCGCGCTGATTGAGCTAGTCCACAGTAAGTCACGCCCTTGGTCACGCCCGTGACCCAAAGTCACGCCCATGACCGAGGGCGTGTATACTTAGAATCTTCCCAGCAAGCTGCCGTCGAGAATTTAATATAAGTCACGCCCGTGACCCAGATGTCATGACCGTGACTTTCCCGCGTGATCCTTACACACCGCCAAGTCGCAATCAAGCCCACGCCGCATTAAATGAAGCCATCCAAGGTCACGCCCGTGACCCACATGTCACGACCGTGACATGCACTTTTTCGCCGCGCCATCACGTAATCTCCCACGCCTTGTTGGAGCTGAGATGAACAGTGCTTACCCGCCCCCAGTCACGCCCGTGACCGAGGGCGTGTAACATGAAATTTTTTTTCTATAAATTCAGAGGTTCTCCTTGAGTCCAGGGTTGAGAATTTTGGAGAGGGGGAGGTGCTGCTAGAGCTGTTAGTGTGCTTTTTCATGCTTTTGTTCATGTATTTCCATTTCATGTTCTCTCTCTTTCCCATTCATGCAATGTTATAGTTTTCTTTTAATGCAATAGTTTCTTAAGCTTGTAATCCTTATATTTCTAGCATTGTAATCTTGTTTAAGGCTTGTAATAGTTTTTAATTTCAATAAAAATTAGTTTAGTTTTTCTTCATTCTCCTTTTCTACTTAGTAACCTTTCCTTCATGCAATTTTACTTTTCTTTCTCTCTCCCCTCCACTATGATTAACTAATTCTCATTAGTGCTTGATCGAAATGATCCGAGGATGAGATAATCAAGTTATGATTTCCTAAGCTCTCTTTTTCCGTTTTTTAACACTTGAATTACCCTTGATTTTTAACTAGTGAGGCCATATTTTTGATGTATGGTTTTCGCTTAGGTTTTCATACTTAGCTAGCCGAGAGGCTCAAAGTATGAGTCTATCACTCAAGGGTAAAGAGAGTTGCACGCACCCCTCGAGAGAGGATGACGTAAAACTCCCGGATTGGAGTCAAATCCAATAGTGGGGTTCACATGGTAAAACAACTTTTAGGTAATCGATTATAGAACGAGAGTTCGGCTGATTTTTCCTAAACTTAGTTGGGCATTAATCCCGAGAGAGGCATGTTCGAGCTTCGGGAACCTCCACGGTCAAGTAGTTTAATTAAACAGAATTAGATGTATTTTTCTTTCACTTGATAATTCTCACTTAAAGGTGATTTTTGATTGAGCACTAAGCTTCTTACCATAGTTTATCCCTTTCTTTTAGCTTGCAAATTGTCTCTTTTTAGCAAAGTACAACAAAACCTCAAAAATTATTAGATAAGATAATAGTGACCTCCTCAAAGTAGAAGTAATCAACGCGCCCCGTGGAATACGACCTTGGTATTTCTAAATATCCTATACTATAGACGATAAGGTACACTTGCCTTTATCGGATATAGTTTTGGAAAACATCCTTAACCCTTCGCTTAACTAAAACCCTAAATTTTTATATCAATGTGACAAAAGCAAAATGTGACATCATTCATCCTATGTATGTTTGGAGATCAAGTATAATATCTCTAAGTAAAATATCATCGTGTGTGTGACACTCACACGACGATATCGTTATGATCACTCACAGAAGGGAGCAAAAAGAGTCAGCCACACATCGGCATGATAATAAGAAGAATACGATGATATTATCATATCAACAAGCTTCACACAACGATAACATTGTGTGACCTCAAGGAAAGTCTACTAAGTTATTTATAGTTGTGCCAACAAGCTTCACACAGCGATATCGTTATAAAAGCTCAAGGAAAGTTTACTAATTCATTTATCATCGTGCCAACAAGCTCCATATGATGATATCATTGCAAGGGCTTAAGAAAATCTACAAAAGTCATTTATCATTGTGTTAACAATCTTCACACAATGATAACATGTCAAACTCAAAAGATGGGATTTTAAATTGACGGCGACAACAAAAGCAGATGTCAAATCAATCACTTCTGAAAAGTGCTCTGAGACAAACCTTTTGTGGTCTCGACCATTTGAAGTGTCAGGGCTATATAAGGATAAGAGAGGGTCAGCAAACCCTAACCTTTGATCTTGATCATTTGGTGAAATATAAAAGAAAAAGCTTGTCGACTACAAAAACAATAAAACAGAAAAGCAAGCTTTCTCAAGGAGAAGAAGAAGTCAAGCTTCAAGAAAAAGAAAGCTCTCACTCTAGAGAACAAGAAGACTTCTATTCTCAAGGAATCTTAACACTAATCCTCGTACAAAAGCACATCCATTGATTGATTCAGTGCTGCTGCTGTAGAAGGCTTTCTACTTAAAAAGACCAAAGAAGTCTCAAGCTACAACAATAATGTTTTCTAGAGTCTAAATCTTGTAAACCATTTTGTTTATTTCTTCTGTTGTAAGATCTATCTGAGATCTGAGGTAGGGATGTGCTGTCAGCCTGAGTGTAGAGCTGAGGAGAAGGCCTAAGTGTAGGGCTTTGTTGTTAGCCTGAGGTGTAAGATCCCCCTCCTCATTACTGGAGAGTTCCCGGACTTTATGCCTAGAACTGCCGTCTAACGGTGTCTCCAACTCACGGGTTAGCTGTCACCGCTCAACACCGATCCTGCCGGCTAGTTCGATCATATCACATGCCAATTTTTGCAAGAAAGAACACTAACAAATATGACTAGTCCACTACCACAGGAACATATATATATATATATGCAAATAGTCCACCAAGAGAGCAAAACTAAAAGAGTGCAAGGGCTTAAGCCCGGTACAAATCCAAAAAGGACATAAAAATATTAATACACTCTCTCACTCTATATTATGCGGAAGTTACACAAAGTACTCCCCAACCTATCGCAGTGTGGTAGTAGTGATGCGTGACATCTGCTCCACAGGGTCTAACATCACATCCTGCCTGACGTTCTGCGGCTCCTGCTCCTCGATCTCCTTATGTTACGACCACATACGACCATTTGTAAAAAAGACTAAGGCAATTTTGTCCTCGCCCCCCCCCCCCACAACTCGTAGTTACTGAGCGGGAGGATGAAGTGAAGGACAAGGGGTAAAAGAAAGAGCAGATGACATGAATTATACTAGTAGTATATATACATAAATAAGCAGTGTGTATAACAACAATAATTAATAAGTGAGCAGTAAATAATTAAATGCAGTGCAAGTAAAGGTAATAAGTAATCTACTACGCTACCATCTAAAGTACCTTAACTTATATGAATTCCCATACAAACTTATAGGTTAAGGTTTCCGGAATTATAACTTATCATATAAAAGAGCCCATACTAATTTATATGATAAGGGTCTACAAATGTATATGCATATAGTATGTATGAATGTTATGCTATGTGATGCTATGTTCATACAGTGCAACTCACTCACATGACTCTATGCGCACAAACCTTTAATTCCATCTTTTCGGAGGTAGCAAGTCTCTCAGATACTTCCACCATGGCTATGGAAACAGTGGATTAGGCACTCCACTTCTAGGTGGGTATACACACTACCAAGCCTAGACCTTACGTACGATGTTGTACACATCCTAAGTGCACTTCTGTGAGCTCTTGCGTACCCTTGCTGCCATCCCGCCAATCTTTTATGGTCGGGGTGGGGGGGGGGGGGGTGGGGGGGTGGGGGGGGGGGGGGGGGGGGGTGGGGTGGGTGTCACAACCCGCATTTTCTCAGGAATTAAGAATATCAGAGGAAGAGAAAATACGCGTCATGATGCCACGTCATGCAGGCGACAACTGCAGACGCTCAGGCGGGATCCTATTACTTGAAAATTGAAAACATGATTGCATGATAATCATTATTTGAAATCATTTATTAGGGTTTAGAGTAAGAACTGTGTCTCTCAGTTCGTGGATCAACTAGTCCACAGAGAAAATTATATATGTAACTGCAGCGGAAAACACTTGATTTAGTTCATTTAAGGTCATATATGCACGTGAAGGCAGGACATAAAGTAGATGATATGCACTTAACTAGGCGTAGTATAAGTATAGAAAATATCCTTAGGTGACTTTAAAACTAAGGGTTTTAGTTAAAAATGATGCGATGAAGATGAATGAAAAGCCATTTTATCACTATAATGCACCTAGTCATAAATCATTCCCAGAGAGTAAGGTATCAGATCTAAAAGCAGTGGCATAAACTGGTAAGTAAACTATAAAGTATCAAAGAGGCACAATGGGCGTCAACAAGCTGACACTAACCCATTGGCCCAAACTAGCATGTCTGAACACAAGGAGAAGCAAACAACAACAACTACTACTACCTCGCAGCAACGGGGTAAACAGCAGCTAAAAACTCCCGAAGACCTCGGGCTACTCCACTAACCGCTACGGCTCTGAAACCTGAGGCATTCAATAAACAAGAACGCCTCAGCAAGGGAATTGCAAGTGGCAAGAAATAAGGAAAAACAAAGTAAAATAAGGCATAAGGGGTACCAACCCAAGCCAAACATACTGAAAGAACAACTCCAAATGGAGAAGTAAGCATAGCACCGAGTTCATCAAATACCTTATAAAAGGAGCATGTAAGGTTCATTTGTCTTATAAAAGTTTCAATTAAAGAGACTGATCAGCTCAAGTTAAACGGGGGCGGTCCTTTATCCTCTGCCACCCAAAGCCTTAACTGGTGGGGGTTTCTATTACCCTATCACCCAAACACGGCCCACAGGAACACAGGCAACGCCTGCTGATCACGTCCTTGAAATGGCCACCGTGCAAAGCTAAAAGCATATATTCATTTTAATTAAATCATTAAGACACGGGACGAAGCCCGAGAAACAATCAACAGGGATACCCTAAGAGATAGGGTCAAAGCAAGGCACACACCAATCAAGATGAATCACAAGCGAAACCAAAGATTTGCAAGATCACAGCAGGTTTAGAATTTTGATAGGAGGTAAACATGATCAAAGACGCAATGCAGTTATTAGCAACATCACCGCATACTGCTAACATCACAAATACTAAGAAGAAACACCCTAAGGATAGGGTCACCATGAGATAACTGCTGATCAAACGATTCATAAGGGGAAACTCGGAGTCATTGAACCAAAAAGGCAAAGGGGTTCAAGCTCGAGGGATTCACGATCAAGGACACCCAAGAGACTTGGGCAAAACTCCTTGTACCCTTGTAAGAGGCACAAGGTTTCAAGAAGGAGGAGAAGTAATCAGAGGCATAACTCATGACGAATCATAAGAGTAAACTCAAACATTATCAGACCACCACGAGTAAAAGAATTCAAGCAAAAGGGATTCAAGATCAGGAGCACCGAAGGGATACTGGCAACATCCTTGTGCGCTTGAGAGGACACAAGATTTAAACATGAGAATCGCAACGAAATCACATGTGCTCCTGGCGGGGTTCTAAGGGGCCGCACCCCTGGCGGGGTCTTAGGGGCAGAGCCCCTAACGGGGTCCAAGGGGCAGCGCCCCTGGCGGTGGTCCAATTTTTTTTTTGAAATCCCACCACCGGGAACCATACAAAAATCACATCAAATAGAGGACTTCCCGAGAACTACAAAGGACTTCTCGGGAGAGAGAAGGTTGAATTTCGAGTAATAGGCAAACTCTCGAGACATGAAAGGGATCTCTCGAGATATGAAGGGGAAATCTCGAGACATCAGAAGGGATCTCTCGAGACAGGACAGGGCTCAGGCTTATTTCTCGAAAGATGAAGGCAAGGTTCAAGTTGATATCTCGAGACATAGGAGGTTAATTTCTCGAGACAAGGGAAATCTCTCGAGAGATGGAAAAATTGTTTTCTCGGGACAAAGCAAGGATTTCTCGAAATATAGCAGGGATTTCTCGAGAACCAGAGGGGAATCTCTCGGGAAATCAGAAGAAAGCTCTAGATTCAGTAAAGGAACGAGGATTTTATCTATCCTGGTTTTCTCTAGGGAACAACTACCCGATTCATAGCAAAGGAAGAACAATCAAGGAAGCTTATATCAACACTCCAAGACTTAAGTTAAAACGTGCGACATGAAATCGACACGAGCGAAACAATGCTTCAAGAAAAGAAAGAGAAGGAGGAGGAAGCCACTTGCCTTAACCTTGCAAAACTCGCCTAGCTCCGCTCCGAATGCCAAGGTAACTCCCGAGCACGAAGACCCGGAGCGCTAAGGACCGAAATGAAGAGTTAGGTCATTTCCATAACTCCAAAACTTCCACGAAGAAGAACAAGCTTACCACTAAGACGAAGATCTCGCCGAGAGCTTTCCAAATCTTCAAACCAAACTCGATTCCGACCACTACAACTCTAGAAAATCGCCGGTTGAAGGCTCCACGAAGCTCCGCTCTCGCCCTAACCTTCGGCAGCTGATTTTGATCGAGGAAGGAGATGAATAGGGAAGGGAAAGATTTTAGGCTTATATATAAACCTAATTTATTATTTAAATAATTAATTAATCCTCCAAATTACTTAAAACTGCGAGGGCGACCAAAACACCTCGGATTTCTACGAAATTCGCACCCTAACTAAAACACGGCGCTACGAATCCAACGGCGAAGTCAGAATTCAATTCCGACAAGCCAAAATCCGGATAAAGCCTCCTGAAGCTAAGATCTTGATAATTACTCCAAACCTTCATTTTAACTCGAAACGACGCGAAATCTCGCACGCTCGATCTGAATCACGAGCTCCAACTAAGCTAAGGCTCGAAACACTACCAAAAGAGCTGACGTAATGCCCTTACGTCAAAATTATGTCACAACGGGTACGTAAAATAATTGACGAAAATCAGGGGCGTTACAGTGGGTCACTAGGGATTGTCTGCTAGACCACAATAAAGTAACATACTGGCCCTCTAACTCACCACACCGCACCCGCCAAAGTCAATGTACTACCATCGGTGTGAAGAATGGACCCATATCGAAGACCCGCCACTAGTTTATGCACATGCATAGTTTTAATACATCACCAGAGCCTCCATCTCGCAGAATCAACTATTCCTGAACCATTCCGTCCTCTGTAATAGGATAAAATTTACTTTTCTCATCTTTCCTTATTTAAAGTTACTCTTGATTGTTATTTAGTCGATCATAGCAATTTATGGTGAATTCTGGACTTCCCGAGGTCTACCCGGTGAAGGGCTCCTAGCGGCACTAGAAGGTATTCTGGGGTGACATTCCAGACCTTCCTTTCTCAGAATATTTACTTTTATTGATATCTACCCATTGTTAAGGTTATTCTCACGGTTGCTCTAAAATTACAAAAGGCTGGCTTAGAACTCTTTTAGGCAACTCAACGATCTACTTACAGTGCGTGGTGACCCTTAGATATTCATCTATATGTCCAACTCTAATCTTGAAATGCACCATGATTATATTTGTACAACCCCGTATTCGCCGAGTGGGTCCCCATGGCCCAAAGGGCCCAGTGGGCGAGATATGGGTTTGAGAGTTTTCAGGCGAGTAAGGGCCCACTCGCAGGGCACTCACGCATTATCGGAGTATGTGTATCAGTAACAGGGCGAGTGAGGGAGAAAGCTCCACTCGCCGTGCAAGCCGGGTACCTAGCGAGTGGTGCCCTCACGGGCCACTAGCCCGGTGGAATCCGATGGGCCAGAAGCCTGGTGAGTGGTGCCATCACGAACCACTCGCCCAGAGGGCTTCAAGGGGGAAAATTACCTAGATACCCTTTATGGGCTGCCAATAGCCCTTCAGAACAGCGGAGTTAGGATGTTAACAGACCAATTTGGGGTGCAGTTAGTAAAACTAAAAGGCAGATTCATGCTATTTGCAGACCAGACTGGAAAAACTATAAATAGACCCTTAAGGGAACCTTGGAGGAGATCCGATCTTTTAGGCTCTCTCCTCCTAGGAAAGTTTTGGTTGGCCGCTAGTGCCCTCCAAGGTGCCCGACTGAGCTTTGGTTTGGGAGGGGAAGCTCTCTAAGATCTTCCAAGTGTGTGGCGCGACCTCCTCGCTGCAGCCTTGGGTCTATTCTTAATTCTTCATCCATAATCAAGAGTCTAAGTAAGGGATAAGTAGGTGTGGTCTACAACCCCCTGTGGGTCCGAGCTTAAGAGACTGGTTGCCGATTTCAACATTTTTGGTGCGGTGAGCGTGGATCGTAGCCTGTGCAAGAAAATACCAAGCTGAGCTCCATGGCTGGAGAGGGAGGAGAAGGATCCGACCAAGGCCACTTGCAGCCACCTGCGAAAGAGGTAACACTGGAAATGTTTGAAGGCCTCAGGCTAGAGATCCTGCAGACCTTGCAGTTGGCTTTCGCCACGAGGAGCGAGTGTGAGACACCAACAGTTCTGGTGGTCCCGCCCCAGCAGGTAGGCGAGAATGCCCCCGGTCAGCGGCTCGGGAAGGAGGTGGTGGCATAGGCGAATGCGCGAGATCTCCCAGGGCGGCAACTATTTGGTAGCCCAACGAGTGCGGAAGTCTGCGAGTTGACTCTGCGCGAGAGGACCACTTGCAGAGCAGGGGAAGGTAGCCCCTTTTGTGAGTTGATCCTCTCGGCCCCAGTTCTAGAGGGGTTCAGAGGGCCAGAGATGTCTTACTACACCGACAAGGATGACCCGGTCCTGCACCTGTAGTGGTTCGAGGACATGGTCTCAATCCTCCCATGTCAGATGCCTTCCAGTGTCAGCTCTTTACAACCACCTTGAAGGAGAAGGCGAGGGACTGGTTTCACCAGCTCCCAGTGGGGTCTATCTACACCTTCGAGGATCTGCGTCGAAGCTTCAGGTTGCGTTTTTTAACATCAAAGAAGAGGATGAAGGATGCGGAGGCACTCTTCAAAATCAAGCAAGGGCCAGGGGAGTCACTGGCTCATTACGTGGATAGGTTCCAGGAAGAGGTCCTGCAAGTCCAGGAGGTGCCAGTGTTCACCCTCCAGCTGGCCTTCATTGTAGGGATGCGTGAGGGGTTCTTCAAAATGGACCTAAAGCGGAAGGCCCCTCTATCCTTCGAGGAATTGATGGAGAGGGCGGCAGAAGATATTGAAGGGGAGGTTTCCAACCCAGAGTTTGCGAAGAGGTTGGCAAGCCTGAGCGAGCCAGAGGTGAGGCAGCAGGAGGGAAGAAGAAGGGATGAGCCCAGAGGTTAGGAGTTTCGGGGGAAACAATGAGATTGGAGGAATCAGGAGCCCAATAACCGGTTGGCTTGGAGACCCCTGGAAGGACCAGTGCAAGGTCAGGAAAGAGGGTACCAAGGGAGGGGGGAAGGGAGGGTCAATCATCCGGGATGGAGGAAAGGTCTCAGAGCCCCTCACCCCCCTCGAGAACAAGCCATGCCAGTAGGATGAGGAGGAAGATGAGGAAGAGGAAGGGGAGGAAGAGGGGGTAGGGTGGTGTTGCCCTATTGTGACTTCCACCAGGAGGAAGGTCATGCAACGGCCACCTGCCCAGAGTTTCTGGAGGTGAGGGCAAGAGGTCAGCAATGACAGCAACCTGTAAGGATTGAAGAAGTACTACCCAAAGAGGGGGAGGATAGATATGAGGACAGGGCAGATGTGGGAGATAGGTGGGGGAATCAGAGTGATCCATGGAGGGGTTGGGATTGACAACTCGCAGGAGGAGCTTCCAAGCAATGTTCCGGAGGAGCGTAGCATCGACCTCCCAAGCCCAAACCACCTCGGAGAAGCTCACCTTCACATCGGAGGACATGCCAGACTTTGAAGACCCATTCTATGACGCATTAGTGATCCAAACGGCAATTGAGAACTTCACAGTCTCCCAGATATTGGTCGACAATGGGAGATCCGTGAACGTAATCTTCAAGAAGGCCTTCGACGCCATGTAGGTGGAAGCAAAGAGGGTGCAGGCCTCAGATGGGCCATTGTTCAGATTTTTTGGAGAAAGGAAGGAGGTTGAGGGAGGAGTTGGCCTCTAGGTGACATTGTGAGGGGTCCCCAAGAACTGCCGGTTTGTCATTGTCGATGATCTGAGTAGCTATAATGCAATCTTTGGACTCCCTCTCATCAGGACCTTCCGGTGCGTTCCCTCGTCCTTCCAGCAGTGCTTGAAGTTTCACAGCGGAGGAGTCCAGGTCCGAATTTATGGAGATGCAAAGGTGGCGAGGCAGTGTTATGTAACTGCCGTCAACACCATCTCCTGGATGGCAGAGGCTGAGAAGGTGTATAGAGAGATGATGAGGCCGGACGGGCCAAAAGAAGAGGAGGAAGCAGTAGAAGAAGGAGAGAGCAGCATCCGAGAAGAGGAGATGGATGAAGCTCAGGAGGAGCAGGCTGAGCCATTAGAGGAGGCTGCGGTGGAAGAAGAGACCCTAGCGGAGTGGAGAGAGGTAAGGGGCAGATGGGAAGAGCTACCCCGGCTTGAGGCGGCAGAAGAGGTAGTCGAGATGGAGCTCACCACCTAGGAGGGAAAGGTGGAGAAGGTGCGGATCAGTGGGGGCCTTGGCCCGGAGGACAGGAGGAAGATGCTGGAGTGCCTCCAATGGAACGTGGACATCTTTGCATGGAGTGCGTCAGAAATGCTGTTTGGCTAACAAAATTTCAGGCGATTGAGGAAGATCCCTGAGGAGGATCTTGCCCGGGAGGCCGCGCGGGTTGGAGCTGAGAGCCTCATCACCAACGTCTTCATGGGGATGACCTTTAAAAGATTGATCAGAGCAAATGATCATCTAGAGAAGGAAATTGCCGAATTGAAGAAGGAAAATGCGCGGCTAAAGGAGGCCGAGTTGGTAAGTCATCACCTGGCTAGCCATCTTTCTGTTTTTTCCAAACCGTGCAGTTTCTTACGTTTGCTCTTTCTTCGCAGGCAAAGTATGATGAGACCGATCCGGTCTATCAAGAAGAACTTTTCCCTCATGTTGCCGAGGGAATTGATAATTCTTTTAACCACCTCCGAGAGCTCGGAGGGTTCGCAGCTGGTTTTGAGCATTTCACCTTTTCCGATGCCTACCCGACTTTACAGAAGAAATTAGAGAAAATCAGGCGGAAGGCCAAAGGGAAGAACAAAGTTGATGGGTCTAGCTCGGAGGAAAGTGACGATGAGGATGATGAAGCCGAAGAGCCCGCTGCGGCTAAAGAAGGAGAGAGCGGCTCGGACTCTGAGTCCACCGACTCTGACGAAGGGAGCGGGCGCAAGTCGGGCGAACTGAGCAGCTCATCTTCGTCGAGTAGAGAAGGCTATTCCCCCGATGTTTCAATTGGAGGCAGCGAACATTCAAGTGCTCCTGCATCTAAGAAGCTCAAGTCGGGTGACGAATAACTGTATTTTGTTTTTATTTCGGATGACCGACGGTTTGATTTTGTCAACCGGTCAGTTAGAACATAATGTAAGAACATTTTGAAAATGAAATGGAAAGTTTTTACCTGTCTAGCTGTCTACTTTCTGCGACTTACTTGTGATTGTTTGCGATTTCTTTCTACTTTGGATAATTGACTCTTCTAATCAAGTCGTGTGACTTAATATTAACCCAACCGGTCAGAACACTGATCTTCACGGAATTTCGGTTAAGTAATCATTAACAAAAACTTGTTCGCATAGCTTGTTTCTTCAATCCGGATCAAGTGAACTTGATTCATCCTGAGAAAGTGGTAACTATAATGTTTCGTTATGTGGTCGATGCGGTTTGGATATATAATCGAGCGGACAGAAATCCAAGTTCTGCCTCATCTTATTATGGATGCCTTGTGATAACCAGGAAATCTAACATAACCAAGCCGCGCGACTATTACTAGGTTCTGCATATTTGCTTTCCAGGATAAAGAATGCCAAGTCATAAGAACAATCAACAGGTCGAGCGGCCAGCATTTTAACTCGAGCGACTTACAACTCAGATTGTTGATTTTATATACAGGATAAAGAATGCCAAGTCATAAGAATAGTTAACAGGCCGAGCGGCTAGAATTTTAACTTGAGCGACTTACAACTCAGGCTGCTGCAAGCCCTATCCCTGTGAATATAGTTGATAACCGAACAGGAAATTGTCATAACCAAGCCGCGCGATTATGACCTGGCTTTTTGTGATTTCTTCGCAAGATTGAATATCAAGTCATAAGAAGGCCGCGCGATTAATATTTAACCTGAACGATTTATGTGACATATCATCGACTGATAAATCCGCACGGACTATACATATTTTGAGCGACCTAGTAGCTTGATACTTGTAATGAGAATCATAGTTGCCTGATTGTGAAGAGTCCGTTATTAATCGAACGGATTGAATTGAAACCCATAAAAATGATAGGTTCATAAACCAAATGATGAGATCGACCGATCAGGATTATGCTTGATCCTTTGATATTTTCCTTGTGTCGTTCTATAATAACCTGTATATTTCAAATCGTGCGGTCTGAAGACCAGTCCGCATGATATCTTTGATACCTGCTTATGCCAAACCGTCTGGTTTAAAAACCAGACCGCATGATATCTTTGGTGCCTGCTTGTTTCAAACCGTCTGGTTTAAACAACAGGCCGACCGGTTTGTGATGCACCCAAAAAAATCCTGTTTTTTCTCCCAAATGGTCTAGAGTGACCATATAGGATGAGATAATTTCCTGTAATGTAACAAGAGATGGCTTCAGACTCAGATGACCAAGTGGGCAGGTGGGCCTAGGCGGTGAACATTGCTTTCCTCAAGTGGTCATAAGAGCTGTAGAAATAAAGAAAAAGACAAGTACAGACCCAGATGACCAAGTGGGCAGGTTGGCCTAGGCGGCGAACATTGCTTTCCTCAAGTGGTCATAAGGGTTGTAAGCGACTCAACTGCTCTCTTGCCTAGGGCTACAAGCCGAGTTGATCAATTGGTCAGGTGGGCCTAGGCGGCGAACATTGCTTTCCTCAGAGAGATCAACTCAATTGTGGGTCCCGCTTAGGCATCGCTTGAGAGTACCTAGGAGTATTCGATGGTCACAGACTAAGATGATCAGTTGGGCAGGTGTGGTTATGCCGCGGGGGCTATACCTACATTGCTTTCCTCAGAAAGATCATCAAAGCTGTAATCATATCCCTCTCGGGGCATGATAGAGCCAACATTCACCTAGACCTCCCTTGATGCAGGGGTGTGTCGGATATTAATCGGGATCCAAGGTTCCGAAGACCACCGCACGGGAATTGGCAAGCTACCACTACACGTGTGCGAAAACTCCCCACTACACATGATCTTCGTGGTTTTATGCTAATGACTACAATCCGAGGGGGTTCGAGCAGAACTTGGCGATGTCTCCGCGGTTCAGTGAGGTTGATATATAAGAAAGTGTAAAGAAACATCAGACATGGAGAAGTGTTAGTATAGGGCTTCTCATTAAAATATCCAAAGAATGCAAGAAAGTAAAAAGGACATTTTAAGGATAGAACCGTTTGAGATCGTCACCGCTCCAGGTGCGTGAGATGTCTTCTCCTTCACTTGTCTGAAGGAGGTAAACCCCACTTTTTAGTACTTCCTTGATGATGAAAGGTCCGGCCCAATTGGGATTCAGCTTCCCGACATTGCCTATTCTGGCTGCTGCATCAACTTTCTTTAGTACAACGTCTCCGACTGCAAAATGTTTTACTCTGACATTCTTGTTAAAGTATTTCGCCATTCTCCTTTTAACTTCCTCCTGTCTGATTGTTGCCTCGTCCTGAAGCTCTTCGATCAGATCCAGACTATACTTGATAGCTTCATTATTGTCTTATATCCAGGCTTCACCTCCTTCCTTTGCATACACAACTCTTGGAGTGACCACCTCAAATTCTACAGGAACAATAGCCTCTGAGCCATGAGATAATTTGAATGGTGTCTCCCCCATAGCTTAAGATGGAGTAGTATGAAGAGTCCAAAGGATGGAAGGAAGTTGGTCTGCCCAATTTCCTCTTTGATTCAAGACCCTCTTCATCAGAAGCTGCTGGATCTGTCTATTTGCGGCTTCTACCTGACCATTCGTCCTTGGGTGGTGTACCGAGGCAAACCGAAGATCAATTCCCACCTGATCACAAAAGTTTATCACCTCTGGATTGTTAAATTGTGGACCATTGTCAGTGACAATTGCTAGCGGAATTCCATGCCGACACACTATCTCCCCCAGATGAAGTTTCTGATAATTTGAGTTGTAGTTCTTGCTAATGCCATCGCCTCAATCCACTTGCTGAAGTAGTCAATCATCACAATGATAAAGCGACGCTGGCCACTGGCTATTGGGAAGGGTCCGATAAGATCCATCCCCCAAACTGCAAAGGGCCATGGTGCAGTTATTGATCTGAGTGACTGAGCAGGCAAATGCTGAAGAGGAGCGAACTTTTGACACTGAACACATCGCTTGGCGAATGCTTCAGCATCCTTCCTCATGGTTGGCCAGAAATATCCCTGCCTTAAGATTCTCTTCTCTAGAGTCTTTGCTCCCGAATGGCTACCACACTCCCCGGAATGAACCTCCTGAAGTATGGTCGGGATTTCATCCTCGGAAACACACTGTGCTGAGGGAGAGATTAAAGTCTTCCTTAGAGAATTCCTGCTATCAGATAATAGTATGCCTCTTTCCTTCTGAATTTTCTTCTATCTTTGATGGTATGATGGAACTCCCCTTTTGACAAAAACAGCTCGTAAGGGTCCTTCCACGAAGGGTTGTGATCAATTTGCATGAGTTTCGCTTCATCTGTTGCCGGATGAAAAAGTTCAAAGGTCACTCCCCTGGATGGAAGACCGAACTTTGACAGCTCATCTGCTTCCTCATTTTGTGTTCTTGGAATATGCTCAATGATGAATGACTTGAATTTCCCAATCTCCTTAGCCAGCAGTAGATATTTTCTTAGAATCGGCTCTCTTGTCTCGTAGTTCCCCAAAACTTGAGAGGCCATTACCAACGAATCGGTCTTAATATGTACATGTTTTATGCCCAGTTCTCTTGCCAGCCTCAGACCAGCCAGAAGTGCTTCATATTCAGCCTGATTATTCGTAACCGGAAAGAAGAATTTGATAGCTTGCTCTAGCTTGATGCCATTTGGACTAATCAAAACTACTCCGGCTCCCACAGAGTTTTCGCCAGAAGCCCCATCCACATAGATGACCCAAGCTAAAGGAGATTGAACCACCTGTTCAGAACTAGGTTCTGCTGTATCCACCAAGAAGTCTGCCAAGATTTGTGCTTGGATTGCTGTTCGGGGGATGTATGATATTTCAAATTAGCTTAGTTCGATAGCCCATTTAGCCAACCTCCCTGAATGATCTGGCTTTTCATGAACATTTCTTAAAGGATGATCTGTAATCACTTGGACAGGATGAGCCTAGAAATAAGGATGAAGCCTTCGCGAAGACATAACTAAGGCCAAGGCTAGTTTCTCCAAGATTGAATATCTAGTTTCTGCATCTTTGAGAATGTAACTAACATAATATATCGGGAACTGCCTCTTCTTTTCTTCTCGAACGAGGACAGAACTCACCGCATCTGGGCCGACTCCCAAATATAAGAATAATGTTTCCCCCTCACGGGGACTTTGGAGTAGCGGAGTTAAAGTCAACTGTACTTTTAGCTGCTCGAAAGCCCTATTACACTCCTCGCTCCATTCAAACATTGATCCTCCCCGCAGTATTTTAAAGAATGGGGCACCTTTATCCCCGGATTTGGAGATAAACCTGCTCAATCCTGCCAATCTTCCCCCAAGCTGCTGAACTTCCTTGGTGTTTCGAGGAGGGGTCATATCATGGATGGCCTTAACCTTATCTAGATTCAGTGCAAGGCCATCGGGGGTTAAGAGATGCCCGAGAAACTTTCCTTTGTTTGCCCCAAACACACATTTCAATGGGTTTAATTTTAACTTGAACCTCCGTAGAGTAGCGAACGTCTCTACGAGGTCTTTCAAGTGTGATGAAAATGTTTTACTTTTCAGAAGTAGATCATCAACATAAACTTCGATGTTCCTGCCTTGTTGATGCTTAAAGACGGTATCCATCATTCTTTGATATGTTGCGCCCGCATTTTTAAGACCGAAGGGCATTATGAGATAGCAGTAACACCCATCGTTTGTGATAAATGAGGTGTGCGGGATATCAGGTTTGTGCATTTTTAATTTGATGGTACCCAGAGAAAGCATCGAGAAAACTCATAAAATCATACCCAACCGCGGAATCAACTAAGACATCTATCTGAGGCAGAGGGTAGCAATCTTTGGGACACGCTTTATTAAGTTTGGTGAAGTCTACGCACATGTGCCACTTCCCACCAGATTTCTTAACCATTACAACATTCGACATCCACGTGGGATATTGAATTTCAGAAATAAAGCCTGCTTTCAGGAGTTTGGCAACCTCCTCTCTGATGGGCAACGCCAGCTTGGTTGTCACTTCTCTCTTCTTTTGATGGACAGGCTTGAACTCGGGAGATACGTTCAGATGATAACAAGCCACGTCCGGATCCACTCCTGGCATATCCTCCGCTGACCAAGCGAAGATATCCAGGTTTTCCAAAAGGCAGGAGATCAGCTCCACTTTTTCCTCCTCCAGCAACTCAGCATTGATGACCAGCTTCTTTTCTTCCCCTTCAGCAATAGGGACCTCTTGGGTTGCCTGGGCAGGTTCCAGGTGAGCCCCTTCTCGATCTTTTTCTTCCTCAGCAGCCTTTGAGGATTCAGCAATCTCCAAAACTTCAGCCACGGCCTCGGGAAGTGAAATGTCGGTGATCATGTTGACAGTTTGGACGTAGCACTCCTGAGCCACCTTTGGGTTACTTCTGACCCGATACTGCCTTCCTTCGGCGGCAAAATTAAGAGCAAGATGGAAGGTTGATACCACTGCCCGGTATGCATTAAGAATCGGCCTCCCGAAGATGGCGCAGTAGTTACTTGGGGCATCCACCACCACGAAGTTGATTAGTTTTATCACTCCTCCAAGAGAGACCAGGAGCTTTACTGAACCCTCCACTTCTTTCTTCTCCCCAGAAAAACCGTAGAGGGGCCCGTCGGTTGAAAGTAGAGGCTTTCCAGTTTTCAAGGCTTCGAAGGTTGGGCGGAAAAGGAGATTGACAGAGCTACCTGTGCCAATCTAGATCTTGTGAACAGTATAATTTTCGATGACGGCTTTGATGACCACCGCATCGTCAAAAGGATTGGCATTGGGGGAAGGTCATCCTGTCCAAAGGTGACAATAGTGCTTTCGGGGGGAGAATTTGTAGTGGCTGCTACTTCCTGCTTCAGAACTCTCGCGATGCTGGATTTGCGAGATGACTCTGCTCCAGACCCTCCATGGATACAATAGATGTCCCCCAAGGGGCTCACATCATTGACCTCGATGCATTCGGCGGAAGGATGGATGTCTCCATAGCAGTCGGCGTCTTCGACGTCGGCGCATTCCCAGGTTACTTCCACGGTTTCTTTCTCTTTTTTCTTCTCAGCTGCTGGCTCAGCAGTTGACTCTTTCCGAACTAGGCCCCGGAGCTTTCCTTCTCCCAGGAGTCTCTCTATCAGCAAGCAAAGGGCCCGATAGTTTTCGATCAGATGCCCTCCCTCTTTATGGTATTCACAGTAAAGGTTCGGATTTCGATTGCGAATATCCGACTTCAGAGGAGCAGGCCTTTTGAAATCTGGCCTTTTCTGCAGGATCTGGACCACTTCATCCATGGTAACGTTTAGGGGAGTGAATGACTCTTGCGAGTCATCATATTGAGTGGATGGAATGACTGGAGGTGGATGCGCCGTATACTGTGGCAAGTATACCGGCATGATTTGCAGAAAAGGAATGGATGGATTGGGAGCGATGGCCAACGACGGTTTCTTATCCTGAAACCGTTGATGGCCAATAAAGGGTTGTTTGTTTTTGTAGTTTCTTCCCCTATGGGAATGGGGTTCAAAGTGGGACTGATTTGATGGTGGATGGTGGAAGGACGGATTGGTCTGCTCCTTGTCGCTTACCAGCTTTGCGACATAGCCAGGATTGCTCTTTTCTCCTCTGATGAACATATTTGCCAAACTTATCATTTCTTGATAAGTCCTGGGCTCCCTTATATTTGCTTCAAATTTCAAGGGGCCCTCTCTCAAGCCGTGAATGAGGGCAACCCTATATAGCTCTGGATCCACATTCTGGACTTCCATGATCTCCTTATGGAAGCGGTCTACGAAACGGGCCCACGTTTCGTCTTCCCGCTGCTTTATATCGAAAAGGGCCGCAGGGCCACTTTTCCTCTTCCTTGAAGTAGAGAATCTCAGAAGAAATTCCCTACGCAGCTCGGCAAAACAACTGATCGATCTGGGGTAAAACCCATAGAACCACTCCCTTGCTTGTCCTTCAAAGGAGGTCACAAGGAGTTTGCACTTAGTTGCATCAGTTAAGGTCCTAAGAGCGATGGCTGACTCAAAGGCTTGTAGATGAACGGTGGGATCAGTCTCTCCATTGAAAGCTGGCTGACGAGGCTCTCTGAAATTATTAGGGGCTGTCTCCCCCCGGACTTCATCCACGAAGGGAGAAGTTTCTTCAACATCTTCATATAGAGGAGCAGGGTAGTAAGTCGCCGGAGTTGCGGCTACTCGTGGACAAGCCGCCTGATAAGGGGACCGGGCAGCAGCTTCTGGCGGGTAGGAGAAACAGGTTGCGCCCTCTTGCGGGTAAGAAAGGCGAGCGGCATGAGAAACCGCCCCCTGGAAATCGAGGACTCGAGCCGGTATGCTGTGCGCGGCTTCCTGGTAGAAGTTTTGCCTAGACGCAAAACCTTCTTGCTGGGGTTGGAAGTTGGCGGCTTGTGGTAGCGGGTAGGGTGGAGGCAGAGGAGGAACCGGAGTTACCGCCTGATTAACCGCGGCTTGCTATGGAACTAACCGCTCGGTTAATAGGGCCAAAGTTTGACTGATTGCGTCCAACCGCTGATCAGTCGCCTTCTGAGCCCGCTCGGCTTCCCTTATGGATTGCTCCAAGGCTTCCCACAAAGAGTCCTCACTGTGATCGGAGCGGTCTCCGAGGGGGAACTGACAGTCTGACATTGTATCGAGGATTTCACCGACAATCCGCGATCTGAAGGTTGCGTGTTTCTGTTGAGTCCGAAATCGCACCTCCGAAAGAAATCGGAGGCTGCGGGTTGGCGGTTACTTTTTAGGTGGAGAAAACGAGACTGCTAGCAGTGGTCAAGGCCAGACTTTGCCCGTCATGGCGAATGCCAGTCCTGTGACGGGCTTTCCTTTGATTAAGAAGAAGCGGTTACAGCGGGTTACAAGTGCAGGAAAGCAGAAGCCGGCCGGTCAGACAGTTCACAAGACGGGAAACTTGAGACCGCAGCTCAAACAAGCGAGCTCCTGGATTCGAGTGTGCGTGCCTTGGGAATGGTGCTGCCCCCTATTTATTGGCTTGGGGGCCTGCCCGAAAGGGCAGGGATAAAATAACTGCCCTCCCGGGTATAGGAGAATCGGGCAGGCGGTGACGGGATACAAAAAGGAGAAAAGAAAGAAGTCGCGCGGCTTGGCAGCTTGCGCTTGCGGTTTGTCTCGTAGATGGGCTGGAGATGTTGCGGACAAGGTGATGAGGCCACCCGAGCGGTCTCCGACTTGAGACTGCGGCTTGTCTTCTTGGACTTGATCCTTACTGGTCTTCATGGCACAATCCAGGCGGGCTCCAACTTGAGACCGTAGCTTGCCCGTGAGAACGTGGCCTGTTGCCCGGACTTGAGCCTTTGTCAGCCTTCAAGATGCAACCCGAGCGGTTTCCAACTTGAGACCGCGGGTTGCCTTCTGGACCTGGACCCTGATAGCTTTTGTGGCACAACCCGAGCGGTCTCCGACTTGAGACCGCGGTCTACCGTATTGGACTTGGGACTTGGTGACCTTCAATCTTTGGAGGCGACCTGAATGCTCGGACCGCCCGGTCTATATGGGTGGACGTTGGTGGACCTCGTAAAACCTGAACCGGGCGACTTGTATCCGCAGACCGCCCGGTCTGTGATTCGGAAGCGGTCTTCTGGGTAAACAGTAAAGTAGAGTCTTCTTGGGCTAGATGAAAACAACATTCATGGATCAACAACAGATCATGATAGAATCTTCTTTGAAAACTTGATCTATCTGAATTTGGGTATCAGAGAAAATGTCTTGCTATTTAGAGATTTTAGAATGAATAACCTGGAGAATTCATAGGAGCACTTGAGTTGATCTTATGAATGAATCCTTCTAAATATTTTCTTTGAACTTAGTGTTTGTCAGCTGTTATTCAGAATACTGCTCGATTGATTGGAATTCTAGGATTATGTTTTTCCCTTCACATCTCATATACATTTATATGTCTCTAAGCATTAACGATCGAATCCAACAGTCTTTATGCCAGAAATCTTTTTCCTTAAAGCTCTCATCTGATTGACGCAATCAGTGGCGGTGAGGTTTTGAATTTCCATGACTTGATCTGTATTGATGACATTTGCATTGTCTCGACGATATTTCATCTCTTCTCGATGACATTTGAGTCTTCACACTGACAAGATGTAACATCTCCCAAACGACTAGACCCCTAGGATGTTTTTTCAGGACTAGGTCATGACAAAACCCTAGGATGTGCGAAGACTACATAAGATTTTAGACTCGAGGCGAAAATCACCATGGTCTGCAGAAAGTGATTTTCGATTACCAAGCCTAGGGTTGGCCTTAGGGCATCACCGTGACCCATGCCCCCACCATGACATGACTAACCCAATAAGAGGGTCCCCTCGTAATACCCCAATTATCCAACCTTAGAAAGAAGGTGGTGTATTGAATGCGACGCTAGTGCCGGCTCTAGCGCAGGCTCTAGCGGTAGCAGTGGCACCTGGAGGTTGCCGAACCGGTGAGCGTTACGCCGTCGAGATGTTAGCGTTGGCGCTAGTACTAGCATCGATGGTATCTCAACCGATGGGAGGCGGTCGAGACTCGTTTTGGTGGCCAAATTAATGGCCAAGGGATTCCAAAAGTCCTCCCAATTGATGGGGATTCATTCCCCCCATCAATTAGGAGAATATTAAAGGGTTTTCCAACTCTTTTGGATGATGAATTGGGTGACCTTTGGGGATGGCCGAAATTTTCACCATGAATGGTGTTAATGGATGAATCCCAAGGTTCATCTCTTCCCCTACCAGGATTGGCTCTATAAAAGGGCTCAAGGGGTGAAGGGAATGAGTTTCCCCCACTTTTCTAGAAGAATTTTCCTATCTATGCACCTACCGGCATGACACCCAAGAGATCTCGACCAACCATGGCGGACCGGCGATCGGCACGGCTACAACTCACAATTCAGGTCCTCTCCTCTCATCTATTTCTTAGTGGGTAGATCGCTTCATTTTGGCAACTAGATTTGGGGCCAATTGATCTTGGATCGGCATGTCCGGAAGCTTGTGTTCAAGATTTTCATCCCTTGTTTAAATTCCTGATTGCGGCCGCCTCCAGCCGGCCAACCACCGTACATCGTCGGTCGCCACCTCAACGGAGATGGTGGAGGCAGTGGCTGACCGGGAGATCGTCTAGGTGGCCAGGAAATCACCTCCCAAGTTGTTACAGGATGGGCCAACCGTGGTCGTTGGCTGATTGGAGAAGATGAAGGGATGCCCTTCGTTTGTGCTTTAAGATTGTGCAAGTTTATGTAATAATATATTTGATATTCCTATTTCTGCCCCTTTACTGCTAGTAGATAAAAATAACAATAGAAAGTACTTAGAGCCCTCTACTGGAAGAGTGATCTATATCAAACTTTTATCCCCTGATGTCTACTTTAATTTAAAATTAATTGAGCCGATTTGGCCCACCGGTTTGACTGCAGCACTCAAAATGGTACAACCTGTACATAGGGTTGACCAGACTTTGATTTGTGTGCCCCCATTAATCTAGATGTCCAAATGCTTTGAAATTTTGAGCATAGGTTAGATTTACCCTTACCCTCAACATATCCAAAAATGGGAATTTTTGGAGAAACTTTTTCTATAGTTTTTGTAAAAATTTATAATTCATGTAATAATTAATTATAGGGTCTAATTATATCAAAACCCTTCCAAATTTTGGTGGGTGGTCCTTAAGGTCACTTCAGGTCTCTGGTAAAAATTTCATTCCATTTGGGATTGATTTGTGTGAGTAATTGAGTAACCCAAGATTGATCAAACTAAGGGTTAAAAGGTCAAAAGTGCACTTGTTGAGTTGAATGGGCAAATCTCATCCAAAAGTAATGAAACCTTGGCCACTAATTTAATGTCACATACAACACCTCCTCCCAAGACTTGGGGTGATTTGAAGTAGTTGTGCCCTAGAACCCCAGTTCGAACCTTAGGTTGTACCTTGAACCTAATGAAGGATATAGGCTCATATGTCCTTGGATTGACTTGAAATTTGGTAGAGAGCTTCATAGGGTGGTGTAGAGCCCTAGGTAATTTATTTGGAATTTTTTGAGTCTTATATTCTCTACGATTTAATGAAGAGTCATTTAGGGCTCTTTCTTACTAGAAGGAATTACATGCTCATATAGCTTAGGATGATTATGAAACTTTGGCAGTGAGTTTTTATTGATGATATTATTCTCTGATAATTTTGTCAAGAATTTTGATGTGTTATTTATGATACTTCATTCATAACCCTTAATCCGTGCCCTTGTTGTATACAAAATAATTATGGGTTTAATACTCACTGAAAAATTATGGAAATTGGTCAGAGGACTTGTTAGACCAAACACATTATCTAGAAGGTTTAGAATAATTTTTGGAGTTATTTATTTGTGGTTCCCTTCACAAGGTGACCTTGGATATGTTTACTTAATTAATAGAATTATAAGGTCAAATGGATTTAGAAAATTATAGAACTTCATCAGTGAACTTTTCTGACCATTTTAAACACCAACTAATTTTCTTAAAATTGTTAAAATAGAATTTCTAGTAGCTCCTTTGTTAATAATTGATCTTGATTAATTAGTTTATATTTTAATTGGAGGTCAAAACCTTTCTGGAAAATTGTGAAATTCAGGTTTGGCTGTTATTTTGTTGTTATCTAGTTGTACAAATTTTAGTGAAGCCATACCATGTGAGAAAACCATACTTGATGTACAAAATCATAGGTTCCCTACTTTTGGAGAAATTATAATAAATACCAAATAAAGTAGGAAAATTATGAATTTCTGGAGATGGTGTTAAAATATCATAACACACCCCCAATAATGATCTTGGGTCGTTCAGATGATTGATTGTAATACCTCCTCTCATGCACCTCATGTAGCTCGTTTGGTCTGCGTATAGTAAAACAGTGGAGTTAAGATAACTTGTAGACCATTAGGTGGGAATGGGAGGTAGATGGTGTAACTAGTCTGGTTGAGGAGATTTGAGGTCACCAATAGGAGTCTATATGTTGAGTGTGCCCGATAAGCTAAGGGGCAAGGTTGTGTTCGGGATCGACGAAAGATCGCCTTTCCCTTAGAGAGTCATAAAACACTTAAGGTTAACTCAAGTGAAATGGTAAGAGGGGTATGTTCATGGGTAGTTATCAATAAAAGTAAGTATCTTGGAAAGTGCGGTTTGGGCTATCATCCATCGTACCTCCTAATACCGCTGTGAGCCCCTCACAGGGTAGACCTCGGGAAGTCCAAGGTTAACCATAAATTGTGGGAGAAAACTGTTATGCAAGATTAACTCAATAATACACTCACCAACACCCCGCTACTGCGGGTATTACCTTGTTTAGTCGGACGAGCAGTTGGCTCGGTGAATGTGATTGCGGACGGGTTTGTCCGTCGAGCAGGTGGCTCGGAAGATTGTTGCGACGGGCGGGTTAGCCCGGGGAGCCTATGGTTAAGAGGTACACAGTAATCATATTGCATGTGCATAAAGGTGGTGGGTCTTTGGTAAAGATGGTCGTTCACACCGACGTTGATACGCTGACTCGGCAAGTGTGGATTTGCATTTAGCCAAGAAAGTCTGGTGGTCTAGCCAGTAAGAGTACGCAGGCGCTCCGCAGTTTTGCGTTGAGGCGTACGATAGGTCTTGGTTAGGTAGTGTGAATACCAACCTAGAGGTGGGCGAGGCCCAACCCACCGCTTCCGCTTGCCACAACGGGGGTATCCTGGGAGTCTTGCTAGCTCCAAAAAGGGGGAACTAAAGGTCTGTGCGCAAAGAGTCCAAGTGTGTGAGTTGCTCTTGTGTGATCATAACATTACCCAGCATAACACTGCAGTCATAGTATACACATTGCATTTCAACCCCTACCCCTATCGTATAAATTGGTTATGAGACTTTTTATACGCTAGACCTTGCTAAACAACCCCTTGGTCTATAGGTTTGTATGGGCATTCCTATAAATCAATGGTTACTTTTCTATTATATACCTATCTTTACCTACTTACTTTACTCTTCTTTATCCTGCTTACTTATTGTTTACTGCTTCAATTATATATAAACATATGCATAGTGATAGTCACTCCTGAAAGTGCACAGTTAACCTCACTAGAATTCTCTAGAGGGGGGGTGAATAGAGATTTAAAATATTTTGTGCAAAGTAAATATATATATATATGTATGATCACAAATTAGAGCTTCCCACACACACCAACAAGAATTAAACAAATAAAGAAAGTAAATGCAAGAAAAGAAATCACAGCACAACACAAGAAAATATAGTGGTTCCCCAAACTTTGGGTAGTCCACTCTTCTACCCCCTTGGTTGGAATTCACTATCTTGCACTGAGTCTTTTGATAAGGAGACTCTTAGAACCACCCTGAGTCTTTTGATAAGGAGACTCTTAGAACCAACTGAGTCTTTTGACAAGGAGACTCTTAGAACCAGTACAACTGAATTTTTTGAAGAGTGATTCTAAAAACTCTTTTACAGTATGTGAGAATGAAAATAAGAAAAAGGAAAAGAAGTATTTAAAACAAGAATGAATCTTCTTCCTAGCAAGAAGATTGGAAGCACAAGAAGTAGTGAATTAAATCTTTCTTCTATAGTGAGAAGGAGATTGTAAGCTTTTCAGAATTTTGCAGCAGTATGGCTTTAGAAGCAGAAGAAGAAGAATGCTTGAAAATTGCTGCAGGACTATTTCTCAATTCTCTCTTTTTCACTTGAGAGCTTTTCCTCTTTTTCAAATGTAAAATGGTGAATCACCTTCTTCCATTTCTCTGCCGACCTCCTTGGTTATTTATAGCTCTGTTCATTAAAATAACACTATAGGAGAGTAATTAATTAGCAGGCAGAGTATTAGAAAGAAAGAGAAATTTACATAACAGTTATATCCATAGAAGGAAAGTATTCATTCTGATTTCAAATAATGTCCATAAAGGATTTAATCAATTTAGCCAAGAATCTAATAGAGGAAAAGAAAGATTCAGAACGGCTATAAGACATAAATTGATTCCATATAAATCAGATCTATAAGATAAGGAAAGAGATCTGGCGATTTTGAATTCTGTCATAAAGATCGACGTGTGTCGAGTACTATTCGACGCAAGCGTCGAATACATCCTGTCTGGACGTCGAGAGGAGAATAAGGAAGGTGCGTCGACTAGGGTGTGTCGACTTCTCAAGATACGTCGACTAGAAGTCAGAGCTACGTCGACATAGGATACGTCGAATTCTGCTTGGAGCTACTTCGACTCATTCTGATAGAAACGTCGACTTTATCTCGACGATGCGTCGAATACTATTCGACACATATTTACTTAACCTTGATTTTCTTTTCTTGGAATTCATATTCAACTTATGTTCAGGGGTTAAGAGAAATCATTTTCCCAACAATCTCCCCCTATTTGTCTTAACCTTATAGAAGAGAAAGCATATAATTAATACTTCACAGCATTTGTAAAGATAAGAAATATATTAAACAATCAGAAGAGAAATTGGAATAAGAAAGCATATGACAAGCATTTGTCTTTCACAAGAATTAAACCAGAAACTTCTTTCTGTACATGAAGTTGACAAAAGCAGAATAAAGTTTCCTAGATAAGTTTTCAATGGCATCAAAAATGTAGCCCCTAGCTCTATCAGGTCGTTCCTGGACATTCCTGATGATTGTATGCAGTTTTTCCAATAGTTTATCACCATCAGGGATTGTGTCATTTATGGAGTAGCCTTTGCTGATGATGATTGCTGCCTTTTCATCAATCATCTCAATTGTAATGTCTTGAACTTTCTTTTCAGTAGGCTTGATCTCAGGTGGTCCCTTGTTATCAACCTTGGGCCTATATTTTGTTTTTTTTCTGATTGCTGCTTCTCAGGAATGTCAGCCATTTTTCCTTTCCCTTTCCAGGGTGAGGCATGCCATTTGTCTAATTTTACAGGTCTGTTGGGCTTCTTGTAGGGAATGTAAGTATCTTCTGTACACCCTACACCCTTCTTGTGTTTTTGACCTCTTTCTAGAATGATCCCTGCCTGATGGTTTTTCTTTTGATAAGCTTCAATATCAAACAACTTCTTTGGAATTCTGATAGAAGATTCAGCAAGAATTTGTTCTTTAGTCATTCCCTTGTTGATCTTTTCTATCCAGGCATTCCTTTTATCTTCCACTTCTTTCCTAGCTGCTTCATATTCATACAGTTCTCTTTCTCGTATCTCTTCATGCCTCTTTTCCATGTCAGGGTCATGGTACTCCTTCACAGGGCTGTTAGGAGTGATAATAGGCATCTTTTCAAATCTTTTTATTTCCTCACATGCTTTTCTATACTTCCTTTCTTTTGCATACTCTCTCATTTCTTCTTTGGAGAAGTATTGCCAGTAGGGAATGACTTCTCTTTTCCTTTTCATCTGTCCTCCTGGACTTTGCCTAGGTAGGATCTGTTTAGAGAGGCTTGCTACTTGTGGAGGTAGAGGTAGCAGAGGAGGTAGAGAAGAAGGTTGAAGTGAAGGTAGAGGTAGAGGTGGAGATGAAGGAGAATGAGTTTTCTCTTTGGGTGGAGAGGGAACTATATCAAGAAGAGGAGTCTGTTCTGCAATAGAAGGCAGAATGACTTCAGGTAGAATGATCTCTACTGAGGGATGATTGTCTCCTCCAAGCTCTTTTGTAGGGATGTCCTCATGTATAGGTGTCTGCAGCTTGATGTAACTGGTAGAGGGTGCATCAATCCACATAAGGGTGATGTTGAAGTTCCTCCTCACATAAGGGTGCATCAATCCACATCTGTCCATTCCAATCATCAGAGGTGACTGCTTCTTCCTCCCCCTGGATTTCTGGGTTCTTTACTACAGGAATCTCCCCCTGGTTAAATGGGTCATCAATTCTGAATGCTGAATCCACAGCATGGTCCCCTTCAGTGTTGTAAGAAGAACAACTCTCCCCCTGGTTTATATCATTCAGGAAGGATGTAAACCTTTGTGACGACAGAGGTTCTTCTCGAAGAAGAGCATGAAGCTCAGGAAGAGAGGCAGATAGGGTGGCCAATTTGGCTTCACAGGTGGTGATCATATTGGCACATTCATTGGAGAAGTTGGTTAGACGTGTCTGGAAGTCGTTGAGAAGATTTTCCAGAGCATCGTTCATCGCTTTGATAAGGGCAGATTGACCAGGAGTGGGCGCCATTGAAGCAGAAAGAGAGAGAGGTAGAAGACAAAGTTTTGGCGGGTTCAGAAAGGTATATGTTATGAAATAAGAAGTATTATTTAAAGAAGATGAAACATCGAGAAAGGAAACAGAAATCAAGGTAATCCAATCGTCAGAAGAGGAAGTAAGGATTTGATTCTAATTTTAACCTGAAGTCGTCGTTACGTCGAATGGATGTCGACGTTTGCGTCGATATAGAGTCGGCGCTCCGTGGAGATTGGCCAGCCTGGAGTTCTATCGACATGATCATAGTCTTGCGTCGATATGAATTCGACGGTGCGTCGATAAAGGATCGACGTAACTTTGTCTGATGGAAATCGGTGTCAGCGTCGAGTTTGTCTCGACGGAGCGTCGATATGTATTCGACGTATCTGCAGGAAATTTTCTTAGATTGTCTGATTTCTTTAGAGTTCCCTAACAATGGTGTTTACAAGCTTCCATCAAGCATTCCTAAGGTGTTTATGAAGTAGTTGTGCTTGGTTTCATCCAAGGGTTTTGTAAAAATGTCTGCTCTTTGACTTTCTGTGGGTATATATTCTAAGGTTATCTTACCTTTTTCTACATTGTCTCTAAGGAAGTGATGTCTGATCTCTATATGTTTGGTTCTACTATGAAGGACTGGGTTAGATGCTATAGATATAACACTAGAGCTATCACAATAAATCTTAGAGTTATTGACTTCCAGTTTGTAGTCAAGAAGCTGATTTCGCATCCACAAGATTTGTGAACAACAGCTCCCAGCAGCTATATATTCAGCTTCAGCTGTTGAGGTTGAGACTGAGGTTTGTTTCTTACTAAACCATGAGATTAATCTGTCACCTAGGAATTGGCAAGTGCCAGATGTGCTTTTTCTATCAACCCTACATCCAGCATAGTCTGCATCTGAGAAACCTATTAATTCAAAGTTGGTTTCTGCTGAATACCATAGACCTAGTTCAGGAGTTCCCTTTAGGTATCTAAGAATCCTTTTTACAGAGGTGAGATGGGATTCCTTTGGATCAACCTGAAATCTAGCACATATGCAAGTTGCAAACATAATGTCAGGTCTGCTAGCAGTGAGATATAGAAGGGATCCTATGATTGCCCTATATGTCTTTTGGTCTATTGATTTTCCCTTGTCATCCTTTTCTATAATGGCCTTTGTTGCCATGGGGGTTTTCATAGAGGAGGCTGATTCCATACCAAACTTCTTGATTTGCTCTTTGGTATACTTTGATTGTGAGATAAAGATTCCTTCACTGCTTTGTTTTACTTGTAATCATAAGAAATATGAGAGTTCTCCCATACTACTCATTCCAAATTTAGATTGCATGAGATTAACAAATCTTTTACACAGTTTAGGATGAGTTGAACTAAAGATGATATCATCTACATATATTTGAACAAGAAGAAGTTGGTTTTTATGAGTTCTAGTAAAGAGTGTCTTGTCTACTTTTCCTCTTTCAAAGGAATTTTCCAAAAGAAAGTTAGAGAGAGTTTCATACCAAGCTCTAGGAGCTTGCTTAAAACCATATAGTGCTTTGTTGAGTTTATAAACAAAGTTAGGAGAGGAGGGATTAACAAAACCTGGTGGTTGCTCCACATATACCTCTTCTTGAAGGTCACCATTCAGAAAAGCACTCTTGACATCCATCTGATATACTTTCATCTTCATGAAAGCTGCATAGGCAAGAAAGAGCCTAATTGCTTCCAGTCTGGCTACTGGAGCAAAGGTTTAATTGTAGTCTATTCCTTCTTCTTGTCTATATCCTTGTGCTACAAGTCTTGCCTTGTTCCTGACAATTACTCTAGTGGAATCTAATTTGTTTCTATATACCCATTTTGTGCCAATCACTGGGTAGTTTCTTGGTCTTTCCACTAAATTTCATACTTTATTTCTCTCAAATTGGCCTAGTTCTTCTTGCATGGCCATAATCCAGTGAGGATCACAATTTGCTTCCTCAAACTTCCTTGGTTCAACTTGTGATAGGAAGCATTGAAGCATCATCCCAGTGGAGACCTGGTGTCTTGTTCTTACTCCTGTATTGGGGTCTCCAATTACTTGAGTTTGTGGATGATCTTTTAAATTGACCCTTGTCCTACCTGGACTTGTCAGATGTTCTTCTTCCTCATTGGTGATAGGGTCAATGTCCACCTGGCCTTCCTGAACCATGTTCTCTTGTGGGAGTTGGTTTTGCATGCTCTTTTCTGAATCTTCTTCATGTTCTTGTTCAGATTCCTCACTTGATTCCTTTATCTTGTTTTCTTTTCCATTATCTGTGTTCTCTAGAACTAGTTGTTCAAGCTGTGTTTCTATGCTGTTGCTTTCCTGTGGAAAAGAGCTGGTGGGAGTTCCCCCTTAAACAGCATGTTAGTTTCATCAAAAATAATGTGCATAGACTCTTCAATTTTAAGAGTTCTCTTATTATAGCACCTATAGGCTTTACTAGATGTTGAATATCCCAGAAATATTCCATCATCAGATTTCTTGTCAAACTTGGCAAGATGATCCTTTCCATTATTTAGGATAAAACAAGCACATCCAAAGATCTTAAAATATTTAACTATGGGTGTTTTTCCTTTCAGGAGCTCATATGGAGTTGTTGATTTAGTTTTGTGTATTAGGCTTCTATTTAGAACATAGTTGGCAGTGTTGACTGCTTCAGCCCAGAAAGTTTTTGGCAAACCTGATTCTACAAGTAAGGTCCTTCCTGATTCTATTAAAGTCCTATTCTTTCTTTCAGCAACTCCATTTTGCTGAGGAGTTCTAGGGGCTGAAAAACTTTGTTTGATACCTATATCTTCACAGAAACTACTCATAAACTGATTTTCAAATTCAGTCCCATGATCACTTCTGATTATGGAAACCTGACTATTGAGTTCAGATTGAATTTGTTTTATGAATCTTGAGAGAGTCTTGTGGGTTTCAGACTTAGCGCTTAGAAAGAATACCCAGCTGAATCTAGAGTAGTCATCCACAATGACTAGGGTATAGGATTTTCCACCTAAGCTCTGAGTGGAGATGGGACCAAAGAGATCCATGTGTAGTAAGTAAGGGACCCTGGGAGAGTCATCCTTACCAATTGGTTTGAAGGATGATTTAGTTTATTTTACTAGTTGGCAAGGTCTGCATGGAGAAT
Organism: Dactylorhiza incarnata; assembly: GCA_033032865.1. NCBI lineage: Eukaryota > Viridiplantae > Streptophyta > Magnoliopsida > Asparagales > Orchidaceae > Dactylorhiza > Dactylorhiza incarnata. The sequence goes on along the minus strand of JAWHQI010000010.1, from coordinate 23,945,049 downwards.
CCTTAGGGTACCTACCTTTTGGTAAGCCTCTGACTAGGTTACTCTTTGCTAGTTTACTAATTGTTTTGTAGTTTAGATGACCTAGTCTCCTATGCTATAGTTCACTTTTATCAATAATATTGTTGAATAAACAGACTTCTGTGGGTGAGGAACTAAATTCCACTACATATACTTTTCCTTTTCTAATTCCATTGAGTACTGTGGCACCAGTCTTGATATCAATAATATGGCAGAATAGTGTGGTGAATTTTACCTCATATTTACCATTTTCACATATCTGACTTATACTTATCAGATTGTGCTTCAGTCCTTTGACTACTGCCACATTCTTGAAGGTGACTTTCCCTTCTTTGAAATCTCCAAAGCCCTTGGTTTGGCCACAGCTAGAGTCTCCAAAAGTTACTGATGGTCCAAGTCTGTCCTCAAAGTTGATTAACAGGTTTTTGCATCCTGTCATGTGCATGGAGCATCCACTGTCCAAGTACCACACCAGCCTGGAGATGTGATACATCTGCACATAAAATTTTAAACATTAGTTTGAATCCTGCTGAGCTGGGGTCCCTTTCTCCCATCAGTGTGAAATTTAATAAGAGAGTAAGTGGGTTTTTCTGAATATCCTTCCTCCTTTCGGGGCATTGATTTATCATACCAATTTTCTTTGGTGATGTTACAGAAGTAGTGATCATAGTAAAAGGATATGGATTGAGATTGTTGTTTGGTAGAGGAGAGATGTCTGTCTGATTGGTTGCGTTGATATGTATTCGACGTAGGTTTATGGTTGCGTCGATATGAAGTCGACGCTTTCTCCATTCTGCGTTTTCTTTCAGTCGAAGCATGAGAGAGGTTGCGTCGGGTAGAAGTCGACGCACTTTGGTGTAAGCGTCGATTACAAGTCAACGCACGTTGATAAGAATTCGACGTATGTTTAGATTTTTTTTGAGGATATCTTCCTAGGATTCCTTCATATATAATGGGATTAATTTTATTAAAGACAGTGGTTGTTTCTGGATTTTCCTGTGATCTTTCTCCTGTCAAGTGTCCTTCCCTAGTGGAGTGAATGGGATGTCTCCAAACAGATTTCCTAGGTGATTGAGATTTTGGTTCTAAGTTAGTATTATCCTCTAGTTGTCTAAATCTATTGGTAAGATTTTTAGAGATGTTCTTGAGCTTCTGAATTCTCCCATTTAGAGAGTCTTCAAAGGACTTTGCTTTTGCTAGCTCATTTCTTAGTGTTTGGTTTTCTGTACAGATTTTGTCTAATTCCTTTTCTAAGAGTCCTAGACTGAGCTCATAGTTATTATACTGTGTGTTCACTTGTTTGAGAGTTTTTAATTCATTTCTTAGTTCATCTATTTCTTTTTCAGATTTGATTAAATTTAAACAGAATTCTTTGAAATTGTTTTTGAAGTCAGTGGAAGAAAAATCTACATCATCAAGTATATTTACCATAGATGTGTCATCATGCTTCTCAGTGGCCATCAAACAGGTTTCCTCCAGCTTGGTCTCTTCTTGATCATTGTCAGATGAGGTGCTTTCTTCAGTTTCTGAATCACTCCATGATTGAGCAATGAGACCTTTCTCTTTCTTCTTTTTCTTCTGTAGATCTGTTCTTTTCAGATCTTTCTTTTTGCTGATCTCCTTAGGACATTCAGGTGCAATATGTCCAGGTTTCCTGCAAGAGTAACATATAATCTCTTTAGTAGGTATTTTATTATACCTGGTTTTTTAGTCTCTTCCTCTGGATCCTTCTGATTTAATCCACTTCTTAAACCTTCTGGCTAGCAGACTGATCAGCTCCTCATCACTTGTAGAGGGTTCACCTTCAACAGCCTTCAATGCAGTACTCTTTTCTTTTGAGAGTGAGGGAGCTTTTTCTTTCTCTTCTTTCTCAGCTCTTGTCTTCAACAGATGTTCATAGGATTTTAATTTGCCCAATAGGACATTGATACGCTGAAATTTAACTTTTTAGAAAAGCTCTTTCTTTCTTTGGGATTTAATCTTAGGCGGACGTTTTCGAAGAGTCCCGCGAGTAATTCTACTTCGAGGAATTACCCGTTATCCTATCGAAAGATAGAAGTAACGGCCTTTTCCTCTTTCGAAATATCGAGGATTACTTTTTGGCCGCGTCGCCAAAAGCTAAGTAGAAAGGGTTTGAAAGGCTTATGTTGAAATGAAAGTTGAAAGCTTTTTGAATATGTTGTTCCAACAATTTTGTGAGTTGTTGCAACAATTCTTTAAGAGATCGTTTTAAAACTTCTTTTACCTTGAGCTAGTTGCAACAACCAAAGGTTTGTTGCAACAAATTTTCTAAGTGTTTTTAAAAGAGTTTTAATTGGCTTTTGAGAGAAAGCTTTTGGGTTTATATAATTATCCGGACTAAAATCAATAAAGGCAAGTGGACCTTATCGATAGTAGTATAGGATATTTCTTTTGAAATATCAAAGTCGTATTTTTCCAAGGTCGTATCGGTTATTTCAACTTCTTAGGAACGCGCTATTATTTTATCGAAAAGAGATTTGAATTGATTTTTATAGCTTTGTAGAAAAACTAATGACGAAAATTAAGGTTGGCGTGCGTTTAACGATAATTGCGATAAAAAGCGAGAAAGCACGAAAATGTTAATTTAGAAAGTAGTTTTGCTTAGAATTTTCTTAGAGTTTTATAAAGCGATAATGATAACTACGGCGATTTTAAGCGATTGAGCGGTTAGCGACATTAGCAAAAAGCAATTATATTAAAAACAAAAGACGCACTAATTGAAAACTCACGCACTCTACGGAATTAAAATGAAAGCGGTAAATTACAGAAATTAAAGAAATGCGATCCCTACCCAAATAGGTAGAGGGGAAATAAATGCGTGAGCGAGTCCTATCCAAATGGATAGGCGGGAATTAAATGCGTGACGAGTCCTATCCAAATGGATAGGCGGGAAATAAATGCGTGACGAGTCCTATCCAAATGGATAGGCGGGAAATAAATGCGTGACGAGTCCTATCCAAATGGATAGGCGGGAAATAAATGCGTGACGAGTCCTATCCAAATGGATAGGCGGGAAATAAATGCGTGACGAGTCCTATCCAAATGGATAGGCGAGAAATAAATGTGTGACGGAAATGAAAGCTAAGCTATTGAATTACAAAAAAGGAGCAAAATTTATACTCATACACACACACACACTTACTTGAACTGAAATCTAAGTTAAAAGAAAACAAAATCTATACTAACACACACACACATACTTAAATTAAAAGCTAAGTTAAAAAAAAACAAAATCTATACTCATACACACACACACACTTACTTGAAATGATACAAAAAATTACAAAAAAAACTAAAACATGAAAGTTAGCCTCATACACACTCACACACAAATTAAAATGGAAACACTACTTAACAGAACAAAATCTAAAAAAAGGAAAAACAAAAGGAAAACACACACACACTTTCACAAAAACAAAGAGAGAGATAGTTACAAAAACAAGCAAATTTTATTTTATTTTCATCATAAAGAGGTTACAAAACAAGAGAGAGAAAGAGTGCAAAAATTTACCTAAACACAAAAAACTAGGAAAGGAGCAAGATTGGATCAAAATATCAAGAACAAGTCTCAAAATTTTGAACCCCTTAAACATCAGCCACCCCCTCTATTTATAGAGGATTTATGGGCTGCATTTAACAAAAAAGAAGCTAGGCAGCTTCTAGAAGGAGGAGGCCAAATTTGACTTTGCAAGCTTGCTGGCTGGAAGAGTGTGGGGTGCGGTTAGAGGGCTGGAATGCTAGCTGAGCTGGAGGTTGGCGCGGGCAGCGGGCAGCAGGGCGCGGGCGCGGGCAGCGGGGCACGGGCGCGGGCAGCAGGGCGGCAGCTGGCGCGGGCAGGGCGGCAGCGGGCACGGGCGCGGGCAGGCGGGCATGGGCGCAGGCAGACGGGCACGGGCGCGGGTAGCGGCTTTAATCCAGCAAAATGTGGCTGTGCTGGGATTCGATCATGCACCTCTAATGAAGACAACCTACACCAAATCCACATAGGCAAGTGGACTTTGATGTAAACACAAGAACATATATATACATATTATATATTTACAGATTTTTTTCTTTTATAAATTAACTTTAATATTCTTAACTTTAATAATATATATAACATTATTTTTACATATATAATACATTCAAATACATAATTTTTATTAACATAATACATATTTTTTTTTATAGTTTTATACAACATTATTACACACTAAATAAAATATACGTTAAATAAAATATACACTAAATAAGATACACAATATATATATTCATATTTAACTTATTTATAGTTCATATTTACACGAGCAGTCATGCACGGGGGACCCCGTACTGGGAGCGACATTGGTCGGGGCAACATTGGTCGGGGCGGCGACATTGGTCGTCGGGGCGACATTGGTCGTGGGCGGCGAAATTGGTCGTGGGGGCGACATTGGTCGTGGGGGGCGACATTGGTCGTGGGGAGCGACATTGGTCGTGGGGAGCGACATTGGTCGTGAGAGGGCGACATTGGTCGGGGTGACGACATTGGTTGAGGGCGGCGACATTGGTCGGGGCGGCGACATGGGTCGTGGGCGGTGACATGGGTCGTGGGACGCGACATTTTTTGTGGGCGGAGACATTTGTCGTAGGGGCAACATTTGTCGTGGGGGGCGACATTTGTCGTGGGCGGCGACATTTGTCATGGGCGACGACATTTGTCGTGGGCGGCGACATTTGTCGTTGGAGGCGACATTGGTCGGGGCGGCGACATTGGTCGTGGGCGGCGACTTTTGTCAGGGCCGGGACATTGGTCGTCGGGACAACATTGGTCGCGAAGAGCGACATTGGTCGGGGCGGCGACATTCATCGCGGGGTGGGGGGCATTGGTCGCGGGTAGGGACATTGGTCGTCAGGCTGACATTGGTCATGGGGGGCGACATAAAAATGGTGTGGGGGGAGGGCCATCGATCACGGGGCCCGACATCGGTCATTGGGGGAGGCATTGGTCACGGGGGGCGGCATCGATCATGGGGAGGGGGGCGCCATCTGTCGCAGGTGGAGGCATCTGTCGCGGGGGGCGGCATCGACTGTGGGGGGCGACCTGAAAAAAGTGGGTTGTCTATTTTGTAACTATCTCATATTATTTTATTTTTTGTTTTCGCACCTATCAAGTGTCTATATTAGATTTTTGTTTTTTTGTAAGGAATATATAACAAAGTTGTAGAAAAATAATGGCATGAACAATAATGAAAGTGAAGGTAATCACATCAAATTCCTAAGTAACCTTAATATGTTAAGGAGAATGACTCTTACACAAAAATTCAACAAAGCAAACAAAGTGTAACTTTTGATTTCCATAAGCATAACAGAACAAAACATGTGCCTTGAACTTCAAGAATTACATGAAATAAGCTTTTTATAAACTGAAACACGGCTGAGGAGTTTCGGATCCAAAGATAACTATGAGCATATACTGGGCTGAGATTTGGCAACCCAATGCAATATAGATCTTGGATCGCTTAGAAAGGTATAAAAAACATTCTTTTGTTGACAACCCTGCACAGCAGCAAGATATCCAGGAAGTGCTTGAAGCAGAAAATTCTCTATAATGCTGAGAGCTTACTCAGAACAATTATAAAAGACAACAATTTACAAATCCGCAATCCTGAAAGATGAGATATATATTATTATAGTTATAGAATTTGATTCTTACTTTGCATCCTTATGTGACCATTAATCGAAAAAAAAAACAATGATTCATACTTTGAAAATGAAGGAGTTGCCAACATATGGAGCTTACTTTGAAAAAGATGTTAAGCAGCCAAGGAGGAGGGTGGAGGAAGCATTTAGTAAAATAGGCATGCTGGAGGAGCTGATCTGCTTTCGGCGGGCAGGCGTGCAGGAGGAGTTGACATTGGGTTGAGAGTAACGGGAGTTGACACATACCTCGGTGGTTTTGAGAGTAACGGGAGCTTCAACAGCTAAAATACGGCTTCAGATCCAGGAGTAACGGGAGCTTCAGATCTAGGAGGAAAATGAGTGGGGAGGGGGGCTTGCCGAGAGCGAGTGCGTGCCTCTCGCCACAGTCGCAGCATCAGATGCAGAAGAGATCCGTGTCAGATGAGGTTGGAACTCGGCGATGATGCACCGCTTGGTGGAGCGATCGAAGAGGGAGCGGCGACCTTTGGTGAGGATCTGGGAGGAGGAGACTTGTAGGAGGCTGAGGATGTATACCTGCTACTTTCGGCGGGAGCCATGTCAAGGGGGAGGGTTCATGCTGCTTTCGGCGGGGGCCTGTCGAGGAACGCAGGAGAAGCTTGTCGTGGCGTGCGGGAGGAGATTTGCTGGCTGCTGGCATACTTTATTGAAGAAGAATAGTTGAAAGCATGGGGGCGCGGGTCAAATTCTGGTGGGAGGAGCTGTTCTGGTGGGTCAAAGGTCCAATGCAGGCGGAAATGACCAAAAAAAACCAAGATTTAGAGTTGCAGGAGATAGTTTTTGAGGGCATTTCTGTCCAGAAAATGTTACACCAAGCCCTATTTGCTCTTCCCTTATATAATAAAGATATATAGACATAGCTTTTATTTAATAAATATTTACACAAATTTTTAGATACTTTAAATATACATTTACATATATATTTTTTACAAAATTACTTACATAAATATTTACATACTTATTATATAGTTTTTATTTAATAAATACTTAAATAATTCATTTTTACATATAAATATATATGTATAAATATAAGTAAAAACAAGTCATTTATTCAATAATTAACAAGAAATATTACAAATTTTGTATAAAACTATATAAGAAACTATATAGAAAATACGTATATTTTACTATTCATCAAATACCCCCATACTTAAGCTTTTGCTATTCCAGAGCAAAAGTAAGGGATACCTATAAGACGTTTAATAAAATTTCTAATTTACTAAAGCTTTTATTAAATCAAAAGTAAGATCGAAATAAATTTAGGGTATTTAAAGAGGTAAGTCCAAAACTATGAAAGTAATTTAAAAAGAGCGAAAAAATTTTAGCGAGACTTCTAAAGTTAGTTAAATAGCGTCGATTATTGCAGTCTTTGGTACCTTTTAATTAGAATAGAATTATATAAAACTTTAACCTTTTTTAAGAAAGTTTTTAAGAATAAATAAAGCCTACTAATTATGCTCTCCCAAACTTTTTTAAATTAAAATCTAGGTACAATTTTATTGGCTAAGGGGTAGGGGAAAAAAGGTAGCCTTGGCAAAAAGAAGAGTGCTTGGATTTAGGGGTGATGGACTTTATCCTCTCACCCCACCTTTTTGGTGGTTTTGCTTTGATTCCCCAGCGTTGGTTTACGCGGGAGAATTGAAATCTTTTCTAAACTTAACCCAATGCCCGTGTTTACGGAATTTTATTTTTTTATTCCCATTGACACGGGATTTCTTTTAACAATATTGGGTGCCTGTGTTTACGGAATCTTTTTATTCCCATTGACATAGGATTTCTTTTAAAACTCCTACTTTTATTATTTTTATGCCAAGCTAAGGGGTGTTTATAAGGGGGGTTTCAAGAGAAATTCTAGATTAATAAAAAAAGATTTTTGAGAGCAAGTTTAGTAGATTAAAAACATTCCTAAAGTTTCACAAGTTTTGAGTTAGAATAATTGAATCTAAAGATGGTTTGCCAATATAATACAAAAAGGAATCTATTTAGGGTAAACCCGAGGTAGTGCTAAAAATTCTGTTCTCAAATTAAATTAAGATCGCAAGATTTTCTTTACTACTGAAAATTCCTCGATTTAAATTTTTCAAACTATGAAATAAATAAAATTGTTTTAGCAAATCAAAAACAGTTAAAACGCTTAAAGATAAACTCTACCTAGCCTTGAAAATAACAAAAAGCTAAGTAGGGGTTTTTATTCTATTTTTGGAGTTTTTTGATAAGTTTTTCAAATGTATCTTTTTGGAGTTTTTAAGATATGATATATTTTTTTTTGGGATTTTTTGATTTTCTTAATAACAAAATACATAAACACTTAATAAAAAGAAAAGAAGAACAAAAGTTAAGAACATACAAGATACATACAAAAACATTTTTGGGTTTTTTCTAATGTTTTTTTTTCAAAATATATTATTTTTTTTAAATTATGTACATTAATACTAAAAACAAAGGAAATGTAAAAAAGAAAGGAAAATAAAAACATATATAAAATTTTTTTTGGGTGTTATGACAAAATTTTATGGATTTTGTTATAACATATTTTTAAGTAACTTTTTCATCAATTTTTTTAGATTTTGATTTATTTTTTATAACAAAATACATATATAAATACTTAATAAAAAAGAAAAGAAACAAAGAAAGCAGAAAATTAAAAAAAGTAAAAATACATACAAAATATTTTTGATTTTTTCTAAGAAATTTTTTTCATCATATATTTTTTTGAGTTTTTAATTTTGTTAAAAAAATGTCATTAATAGAAAAAAAGGAAAAGAAAAGAAAAGAGAGAAGGAAAAACATTTTTGGTGTTATGACAAAATGAATTTTGTTATAACAAATTTTTAAGTACAATTTTCGTCATTTTTTTTATTTTGATTTATTATTATAAATAAGGATTTTTATATACAAATAAAAGACATAAACATAAAAGATTTGTATAAATTTTTTTTTTTGTGTTTTTTCTAAGTTAATTAATGATTTTTTTGGATTTTTCATTTGATTTCCTATTTACATATTAAATTGTTTTTACAAAAAGAAAAGAAAAATCAAAAGAGGGACAAAGATGTTGCAACATAATTTTCTTATGTCATAACAAATTTTGTTATGTTATAACAAATAAGTTTTATGTTGTAACAAATTTTTCATATAAATTTTTTTTTTCTAATATGGGAGGGGCAAAAATAATTACAAAAAGAGGGAAAACACGCCCACATACTTAAAGCCAACATTGTCCTCAATGTTGAAGTTAAGTGTGAGGAACGAAAATATTTACAAAAAATGTGAAGATTTAATTACAAAATAGAAAAAATATATACATGAATAGTTACAAATAAAAAGGAACTCCACGAATATATACAAAATTGTTTTTTGGTTTGTTTTAGTTTTCCGAAATGTACAAAACACGAATAAAATATGTATAAAAGAAGTTAAAAGTATATATGTGATCATATATTTTTTTGGGGTATGATACAAATAAATTTGTATCATCATTTTTATTTTATTATTTATATTATATTTTTTTTGTTTTGGTTTTAATTTTGAAATATGCAAGTTTTAAAATATATCAAAATTTTAAGAAAGATAAAATAAAGTAAATAAAGAAAAAGCTTTAAGATAAAAAGCAAGGAAGAAATAAGAGAAATAAAAAGGTAAAAGCAACGGGGTTTTCTCGTTTTGAAATATCGGCAAAAAATCCCCTCTCGGGTCTGTAGAGTAATCCTACTTTGAGAAACTTCCTATTGTCTTATCTTAAAATTCCCAAAATTCTTTTTGATTTTTGTTTTAAAGTTTTTGCATTATTTGATTTTGTTTTATGTTTCTTTTTGGAAAAAGAATGATAATTTAAAATATGCATAGTTATTAATATTATTTTTCATTTTGTATTATTATTATTATTATTTATTATTATTATTTATTATTATTATTAATTATATTTTTGTTTAAGTTTTTTTGTTTTGAAATTAAAATTTATTTCATCATTTGTTTTTTTTATGTAAATAAGAACAATAAAAAGAAGAGTGTAATGAGATAAATATTGGGGTGCCTCCCACGAGCGCTTTGTTTACCGTCTCGTAGCTTGACGCGTTGGCGGGGTACGATCTTTTTTGAGGTGGGGGAGGGGTATGGAATTTAGCTTCCCTCCCAGTTGATCCCCCGCGTGGTAGAGTTTTAATCGGTGACCGTTAACTTTTAAGTCGGCTTTTTCCGGGTGGGTTATAAGGACGGTCCCGTATGGCCAAACCTCTTTCACTTGAAAGGGGCTGGACCAACGGGATTTTAGTTTCCCTGGAAAAAGACGAAGACGTGAATTATATAGGAGGACGAGATCGCCCGGCGCAAATGATTTTGGAAATTTAATTTTTCGGTCGTGGTAAAATTTAGAGCGTTCCTTATAAAATATATTACTCTCGTAGGCATTCGCACGCCATTCATCGAGTTCGTTTAATTGGAATTTCCGGTTTTCGGCGGTTAAATTATGATCGAGATTTAAAAGTTTTAACGCCCAAAAAGCGCGGTGCTCTAATTCTACGGGCAAATGGCACGCCTTGCCGTAGACTAATAGATAAGGCGTACAACCGATTGCGGTCTTATACGCCGTACGATATGCCCACAACGCGTCGTCTAATTTAATTGCCCAATCCTTCCTATTAGTGGAAACGGTTTTTTCTAATATTCGCTTAATTTCTCGATTTACTACCTCCACTTGGCCGCTCGTTTGGGGGTGATAGGCAGTGGCGAGCTTATGCGTAACGCCATATTTGGTTAATGTTTTTGCAAACTGGGCGTTGCAAAAGTGCGTACCTCTATCACTAATTATCGCACGGGGCGTACCGAAGCGAGAAAATAATTTTTTTAGGAATTTAACGACGACTCTCGCATCGTTGGTGGGGAGACCTTGCGCTTCCGCCCACCTAGATACGTAGTCGACCGCCACTAGAATGTAGCAATTTGTATATGAAGGAGGTAGGGGGCCAATGAAATCTATGCCCCATAAATCGAAAATCTCGCATTCTAAATAAAAATTTTGGGGCATCTCGTCGCGACGAGAGATGTTACCCGATCGTTGACAGCTATCGCATGCGCTCACAAAAATGTGAGCGTCTTTGAAGAGAGCTGGCCAATAAAAGCCAGCCTCCAGCGCCTTCTACGCGGTCCGGTTGGCTTGATAATGCCCCCCGGCCGGCCCCTCGTGGCAGTGACGCAATATTTGCGCACCCTCCTCGCTCGAAACACATCTTCGCACGACTTGGTCCGCACAGACGCGAAATAGGAAAGGATCTTCCCAAAAGTAGTTTTTCAAATCAGAAAAGAATTTCTTCTTTTGCTGTTTTGAAAAGTCCTTCGGAAGCACCCGCGCAACTAAATAGTTGGCGTAGTCCGCGAACCAAGGTGTGGAAGAAGTTTTTAAATTTGATAAAGTTAAAAGACGCTCCTCGGGAAATCGATCATCGATTTCCGGTTCAACGAGCGCTTGCGTCATCGGGCGCTCTAAACGAGAGAGGTGGTCGGCCGCTAAATTTTCGGCCCCCTTCTTATCCCGGATCTCTAAATCAAATTCTTGTAATAGGAGGACCCATCGAAGAAGGCGGGACTTAGCATCTATTTTATCTAATAAATATTTTAGGGCGGAGTGGTCAGTAAATACTATAATTTTTGAAAGCGTAACGTAGGGCCTAAACTTATCGATGGCGAAGACGACGACAAGGAGTTCCTTTTCCGTGGTCGTGTAATTAGCCTGTGCGGCCGTGAGCGTGCAGGATGCGTAATAGATAGGATGAAAATATTTATTTACGCGTTGACCTAATACGGCCCCTACCGCTATATCGCTCGCGTCGCACATAATCTCAAACAGAAGGGTCCAATCGGGCGCCACCAGAATGGGAGAATGGATAAGTTTTTCTTTTATAATTTCAAATGCCTCTACGCACACGTCATCAAAAATAAATGGAGATTCCTTCTCCAGGAGGTGGGTTAGCGGTTTTGTTATTTTAGAAAAATTTTGAATGAACCGCCTATAAAAACCCGCGTGGCCAAGAAAACTACGAATAGATTTTATATTTGAGGGCGTGGGAAGTTTTTCGATTATTTTGACCTTGGCCTTGTCGACCTCCATCCCTCTTGCGGAAATTTTGTGTCCGAGAACTAAGCCTTCTCGAACCATAAAATTACACTTCTCCCAGTTTAAAACCAGGTTCGTGTCTTCACATCGTTGGAGGACTCGATCTAAATTTTTTAATCAATTTTGGAAGGAGCTTCCAAAGACCGAGAAGTCATCCATAAAGTCTTCCATAATATCCTCTACGAGCTCTCCAAAAATCGCCATCATACATCGTTGGAATGTAGCGGGCGCATTGCAGAGGCCGAACGGCATCCTTCGGTATACGAAGGTACTGAAGGGGCACGTAAAGGTAGTTTTCTCCTGGTCTTCGGGGGAGATAGGAATTTGTAGAAACCCCGAAAGACCATCGAGAAAACAGTAATATGGATGACCCGAAAGTCGCTCCAGAATTTGATCGATAAACGGTAACGGAAAGTGGTCTTTTCGGGTGGCATCATTTAATTTTCGGGTGACATCATAAACGTGGCCAACCCGTAACAGTACGGGTTGGGATTAATTCGTTGTTTTGATTTGCCACTACCGTTAGACCGCCCTTTTTTGGCACGGCATGAATGGGACTAACCCACGTGCTGTCGGATATATGGTAGATAATCCCCGCATCCAGGAGTTTTATTACTTCAGCCTTAACGACATCCCGCATATTCGGGTTAAGTCGTCGCTGAGGCTGGATGGTTTTGCGGGAATTATCTTCTAAGAAAATTTTGTGCGTGCAAAAAGAGGGATTTATCCCCCTAATATCTGAAATTTGCCATGCAATTGCATGGCGATGCGTGGACAAAACTTTAACTAATTCGGAGGTTTCCGAATCGGTTAAAGAAGACGAAATAATAACCGGGAGTTTTAAGTCCGCGGCGAGAAAAGCGTATTTTAAATGGTCGGGGAGTGGCTTAAGCTCCAAGACCGGGGGTTCTTCGTAAGAAGTTGTAATTTTTAAACTTTTAGAATTAAAAGACTCGAAAGGCGAATCTGGCGGTAATTCGTCCAAAGGGGCGAGGTTCGCCAGATCCGGGTCGTCTAATGTTAAAGCGAGTAATTCTGCAAGCGAAGAACACTCATCCTCAAACGCGGATTCTAAGTGAAAGCAGGAATCGTCGTTCGATAAAGAGTTTCGCATCGAAATATTAATATGAAGGGTAACTTCGTCGTCCCCTACCCGAAGGAGGAGGCGACCGTTACTCACATCAATTAATGCTCGGGAGGTCGCGAGGAAAGGGGGACCGAGGATAATTGGTACCTCGGTGTCCTCCTCGATGTCGAGGATGACGAAGTCTACCGGGAAGATAAACTTGTCAACCTTGACCAGAACGTCCTCCACTACCCCGATAGGATATTTTATCGAGCGATCCGTGAGTTGGATGCTCATTTTCGTTGGGGTGGGAACACCCAAATCTAGTTTTTTTAAAGAGGGAGAAGGGCATTAAATTAATGCTCGCTCCTAGGTCCGCTAGGGCGTATTTTATTAATAGATTGCCAAAAAGGCACGGGATGGAAAACCTTCCCGGGTCGTTTAGTTTTGGCGGCAATTTATTAAGTAGGACCGCCGAGCATTCCGCATTTAATGAAACATGCGAAATACCCTCGAGCTTCTTTTTATTAGAAAGGAGCTCCTTAAGGTATTTCGTGTATTTCGGCATTTGAGAGAGTGCCTCGCACAAGGGGACGTTAATTTGAATTTGTTTTAATATTCGTAAAATTTTTTGATAATGTTCGTCCTCCTTCTCTTTATTAATTTTTGCGGGGTAAGGAATTTGCGGGCTCGAAACGCCCGGCGCTAATATTTTTTCCTTATCTACTAAAATTGAAGACGAGGGTGGAGGGGTCGGAGGCGAAACAGTTACCTGATGCTCAACACGCAATGGGGAGTCGACCTCCCTGCCGCTGCGAAGGGTAATGGCGTGGGCATTTTCACGCGGGTTCTGCTCCGAGTTTCCTGGCAATGCTCCAAGTGGCCGCTCGGAGATTATTTTAGCGAGCTGTCCAACCTGCATTTCTAATTTTTTTAGCGATCTGGTTATATTCCGGATATTTGCCTCGTTGGACGCTACGTATTTTGTAAAAATCTCCTCGAGCGGAGTAGGTTTTAGAGGGGGAGGCGGAAAGCCCTGCTGAAATCCTTGGGGATATCCTTGCGGAAATCCTTGCGGGATCGCAGGTGGAGGGCGCTGCGCGTTGTTAGGATTACTCCAGGAGAAGTTCGGGTGGCTCCTCCAACCCGGATTATAGTTATTACTATAAGGGTTGTTATTAGGATTGAAGGGCGCCCGCACATGATTGCCAACGTACTCCACCGATTCCTCGATATTATTATTATTATTTAGATTATTATTATTATTATTATTATTATGAGTATTAAAATTATTATTAGGATTATTAAAATTATTATTATTATTATTATTAGGATTATTAAAATTATTATTATTATTATTATTATTATTAGGATTATTAGCCCAAGCGGGAGTGGAGGAGGAAGCAGTCATCTCCGCCACTTATTTACGTAGCCGCTCTACCTGCGAGGCTAAGTGAGTAGTGGCATCCACTTCGAAAAGACCAGCCGGTTTAGGAGGACGCGACCTTGGCACGTTCCATTGGTACGCGTTTATGGCCATTTCTTCGATCAGAGCTTGAGCGGCCTCTGGGGTTTTGTTGTTTAACGTTCCCCCGGCGGCTGCGTCGATCATCTATCGCGTTGAGAAATTCAAGCCGTTATAGAATGTTTGTACCTGTAGCCAAGTTGGTAGCGCGTGATGAGGACACCTACGCAAATATTCTTTAAAACACTCCCAAGTCTCGTAGAGAGACTCGGAATCGAAGTGAATGAAGGATGCGATATCGGTGCGTAATTTAGCGGTTTTTGACGGAGGAAAATATTTAGTTAGAAAATTCTCCGTCAATTCGGCCCACGTGGTTATGGACCCTCTCAGAAGAGAAGTCAACCACGATTTAGCCTTTGTCCGCAGGGAAAAGGGAAATAAGCGCAAGCGAATGGCGTCATCGCTGACGCCATTAATCTTGAAGGTGTCGCAAATTTCTAAAAAATTTGAAAGGTGTTGGTTTGGGTCCTCATTTGGCAAACCGTCGAACTGAATCGACTGTTGTACCATTTGGATTATACTGGATTTGATTTCGAAATTATTATTAGCAACCGCGGGGCGGGTGACGCTCGATCCTGTATCCTCTAAATTTGGCCTAGCATAATAGGCCATGGTCCGCTGTGGGGCCGCATTTAGATTAGGATCGCCCATCACGCCTATATGTATATCGCCGACGGATTCTTCGGGATCTATTTGTTGATTTTGATTACGAGATCGGCGGCGCTCGTGAAACGTGCGCTCGATTTTGGGATCAAAAGGTAAAGTCGGATTATCCGAAGATTCTCTTCGGGTCATACACTATTAAATGTTTTTTTTGGAAGAAAGAGTGTTTTTTTCTTTTTATAGATTTTTTGATGTTTTTGTTTTGGAAATTTTTTTACAAGGAAGAAAAAGAAGGAAAGAAAGAAAGAGGGGGAAAATTTTTTTTTTTTGATTTTCTTTTCGTAAGCAGAAAATATCGCTATATATATATTTTTTTGGGTAATTTTTAAGGTTTTGTTTTGTTTGGTTTTATATGAACATATATATGTATGTTTGTAAATATATAAGCAAAAGGTTTATAATTGCAAAAGGTTTTAAATTTTGCAAATATGAGTTTATAAGAGGTGGTAAAAATAAAGGAGATATATCTTTATATTTTTTTTTTTGAAGATTTTGGATTTTCCTTTTTCTTAGATAGGTTTTTTTTTTCTTAATTAATTTTTGTTGTTGTTTTTAAGATGAAAGTAAAATATATAATTAATAGAGAGTTGAAATATAAGATAAAATTAATAGCGTTTCCTATTTCAAAATAACGATACAAGTCCCCGGCAACGGCGCCAAAAACTTATACGCTGAAATTTAACTTTTTAGAAAAGCTCTTTCTTTCTTTGGGATTTAATCTTAGGCGGACCTTTTCGAAGAGTCCCGCGAGTAATTCTACTTCGAGGAATTACCCGTTATCCTATCGAAAGATAGAAGTAACGGCCTTTTCCTCTTTCGAAATATCGAGGATTACTCTTTGGCCGCGTCGCCAAAAGCTAAGTAGAAAGGGTTTGAAAGGCTTATGTTGAAATGAAAGTTGAAAGCTTTTTGAATATGTTGTTGCAACAATTTTGTGAGTTGTTGCAACAATTTTGTGAGTTGTTGCAACAATTCTTTAAGAGATCGTTTTAAAACTTCTTTTACCTTGAGCTAGTTGCAACAACCAAAGGTTTGTTGCAACAAATTTTCTAAGTGTTTTTAAAAGAGTTTTAATTGGCTTTTGAGAGAAAGCTTTTGGGTTTATATAATTATCCGGACTAAAATCAATAAAGGCAAGTGGACCTTATCGATAGTAGTATAGGATATTTCTTTTGAAATATCAAGGTCGTATTTTTCCAAGGTCGTATCGGTTATTTCTACTTCTTAAGAACGCGCTATTATTTTATCGAAAAGAGATTTGAATTGATTTTTATAGCTTTGTAGAAAAACTAATGACAAAAATTAAGGTTGGCGTGCGTTTAACGATAATTGCGATAAAAAGCGAGAAAGCACGAAAACGTTAATTTAGAAAGTAGTTTTGCTTAGAATTTTTTTAGAGTTTTATAAAGCGATAATGATAACTACGGCGATTTTAAGCGATTGAGCGGTTAGCGAAATTAGCAAAAAGCAATTATATTAAAAACAAAAGACGCACTAATTGAAAACTCACGCACTCTACGGAATTAAAATGAAAGCGGTAAATTACAGAAATTAAAGAAATGCGATCCCTACCCAAATAGGTAGACGGGAAATAAATGCGTGAGTGAGTCCTATCCAAATGGATAAGCGGGAATTAAATGCGTGACGAGCCCTATCCAAATGGATAGGCGGGAAATAAATGCGTGACGAGTCCTATCCAAATGGATAGGCGGGAAATAAATGCGTGACGAGTCCTATCCAAATGGATAGGCGGGAAATAAATGCGTGACGAGTCCTATCCAAATGGATAGGCGGGAAATAAATGCGTGACGAGTCCTATCCAAATGGATAAGAGGGAAATAAATGCGTGACGGAAATGAAAGCTAAGCTATTGAATTACAAAAAAGGCGCAAAATTTATACTCATACACACACACACACACACTTACTTGAAATGAAATCTAAGTTAAAAGAAAACAAAATCTATACTAACACACACGCACACACATACTTAAATTAAAAGCTAAGTTAAAAAAAACAAAATCTATACTCATACACACACACACACTTACTTGAAATGATACAAAAAATTACAAAAAAAACTAAAACATGAAAGTTAGCCTCATACACACTCACACACAAATTAAAATGGAAACACTACTTAACAGAACAAAATCTAAAAAAAAGGAAAAACAAAAGGAAAACACACACACGCTTTCACAAAAACAAAGAGAGAGATAGTTACAAAAACAAGCAAATTTTATTTTATTTTCATCATAAAGAGGTTACAAAACAAGAGAGAGAAAGAGTGCAAAAATTTACCTAAACACAAAAACTAGGAAAGGAGCAAGATTGGATCAAAATATCAAGAATAAGTCTCAAAATTTTGAACCCCTTAAACATCAGCCACCCCCTCTATTTATAGAAGATTTATGGGCTGCATTTAACAAAAAAGAAGCTAGGCAGCTTCTAGAAGGAGGAGGCCAAATTTGACTTTGCAAGCTTGCTGGCTGGAAGAGTGTGGGGTGCGGTTAGAGGGCTGGAAGGCTAGCTGAGCTGGAGGTTGGCGTGGGCAGCGGGCAGCAGGGCGCGGGCAGCGGGGCACGGGCGCGGGCAGCAGGGCGGCAGCTGGCGCGGGCAGGGCGACAACGGGCACGGGCGCGAGTAGCGGCTTTAATCCAGCAAAATGTGGATGTGCTGGGATTCGACCATGCGCCTCTAATGAAGACAACCTACACCAAATCCACATTGGCAAGTGGACTTTGATGTAAACACAAGAACATATATATACATATTATATATTTACAGATTTTTTTCTTTTATAAATTAACTTTAATATTCTTAACTTTAATAATATATATAACATTATTTTTACATACATAATACATTCAAATACATAATTTTTATTAACATAATACATATATATTTTTTTATAGTTTTATACAACATTATTATACACTAAATAAAATATACGTTAAATAAAATATACAGTAAATAAGATACACAATATATATATTTATATTTAACTTATTTATAGTTTATATTTACATATATAGACATAGCTTTTATTTAATAAATATTTACACAAATTTTTAGATACTTTAAATATACATTTACATATATATTTTTTACAAAATTACTTACATAAATATTTACATACTTATTATATAGTTTTTATTTAATAAATACTTAAATAATTCATTTTTACATATAAATATATATGTATAAATATAAGTAAAAACAAGTCATTTATTCAATAATTAACAAGAAATATTACAAATTTTGTATAAAACTATATAAGAAAATATATAGAAAATACGTATATTTTACTATTCATCAGACATCTGTTGAAATTTCTCTTTGACTTCTGGAGTCTCTAATTGGCCAGATTCTTGAATCCCAAGAGTTAGGGAAGCAAGTAAGCAGTTTGTCATTTATCTCAGTGAGAGATATGTCCTTTTCAAGTGCCTTCAACTCATTCACTATGAGGTTGAATCTGGCATACATGTCAGCAACACTTTCACCTTCTTTCTTCTGAAAGTTTTCATATTGAGAGATGAGTAGTGCCTTTCTATCCTTTTTCTCATCAGGACTTCCCTCTACCATTTTGGTGAGAGCTTCCCATACTTCCTTAGCTGACTCACAATCAGCAATCTTTTGGAAGACTTCATCTGAGAGGGTTGAGACTAGGATATTCATAGCCTTGGCATCATATCCTTGGGCTTTCTTTTCTTCCTCTGTCCACTCAGCTTTTGGAGCAAGTGTTTCAGTCACTTTTCCACTTGAGTCCTTTCTGAATGGCTTAGGGGGACCTGTCAAGATAACATTAAACAATTCATTATCAATAGAGTTTAAGTAAATTCTAATTCTTGTTTTCCAAAGTGCAAACTTTTCAAGGTTGCAAATTGGTGGTCTGGAGGAAGCATAATCTTTGATTTGTGCCATGTAAAAAATAATTGTTAGAGAAATATATATTTATAAATAAGAGGTAGGATCTTTTTGATCAAGGAGTTAACCTTTTTAGATCAACCTGGCTCTGATACCAATTGAAAGTGCACAATTAACCTCACTAGAATTCTCTAGAGGGGGGGTGAATAGAGATTTAAAATATTTTGTGCAAAGTAAATATATATATGTGTATGATCACAGATTAGAGCTTCCCACACACACCAACAAGAATTAAACAAATAAAGAAAGTAAATGCAAGAAAAGAAATCACAGCACAACACAAGAAAATATAGTGGTTCCCCAAACTTTGGGTAGTCCACTCTTCTACCCGCTTGGTAGGAATTCACTATCTTGCACTGAGTCTTTTAATAAGGAGACTCTTAGAACCACCCTGAGTCTTTTGATAAGGAGACTCTTAGAACCAACTGAGTCTTTTGACAAGGAGACTCTTAGAACCAGTACAACTGAATTTTTTGAAGAATGATTCTAAAAACTCTTTTACAGTATGTGAGAATGAAAATAAGAAAAAGGAAAAGAAGTATTTAAAACAAGAATGAATCTTCTTCCTAGCAAGAAGATTGGAAGCACAAGAAGTAGTGAATTAAATTTTTCTTCTATAGTGAGAAGGAGATTGTATGCTTTTCAGAATTTTGCAGCAGTATGGCTTTAGAAGCAGCAGAAGAAGAATGCTTGAAAATTGCTGCAGGACTATTTCTCAATTCTCTCTTTTTCACTTGGGAGCTTTTCCTCTTTTTCAAATGTAAAATGGTGAATCACCTTCTTCCATTTCTCTGCCGACCTCCTTGGTTATTTATAGCTCTGTTCATTAAAATAACACTATAGGAGAGTAATTAATTAGCAGACAGAGTATTAGAAAGAAAGAGAAATTTACATAACAGTTATATCCATAGAAGGAAAGTATTCATTCTGATTTCAAATAATGTCCATAAAGGATTTAATCAATTTAGCCAAGAATCCAATAGAGGAAAAGAAAGATTCAGAACGGCTATAAGACATAAATTGATTCCATATAAATCAGATCTATAAGATAAGGAAAGAGATCTGGCGATTTTGAATTCTGTCATAAAGATCGACGTGCGTCGATTACTATTCGACGCAAGCGTCGAATACATCCTGTCTGGACGTCGAGAGGAGAATAAGGAAGGTGCGTCGACTAGGGTGCGTCGACTTCTCAAGATACGTCGACTAGAAGTCAGAGCTACGTCGACATAGGATACATCAAATTCTGCTTGGAGCTACTTCGACTCATTCTGATAGAAACGTCGACTTTATCTCGACGTTGCGTCGAATACTATTCGACGCATATTTACATAACCTTGATTTTCTTTTCTTGGAATTCATATTCAACTTATGTTCAGGGGTTAAGAGAAATAATTTTCCCAACAACTCCTATATCTACGACATGTCACTTGCTTTGTTTTATACCCCTTGCTATCCTCCGCTTCATCCTCCCGCTCGGTGCCTAGGGCCACTGGGGGATGGATGGGGGAAAATGAGGCTGTCTTTTGACTAACGGTCGGTGGACCATATCATTTTAGGGGATCGAGGAGACGCAACACCACCAGAGACCGGTGCAGATGGAGGCGGGGCAGTCTAGCATGGGAGCGCCAGTCACAGAATCTGTGAGTGTCTTCAGTAGTTTTGCTTCCGCGAGTGATTCTGTAGTGAGGAAATGATGTACCGGGCATGAGCCCTTTATGTTGCTACCTTTTATTTCAGTTATTATTGCGGACATCTCCTTTTCATTATGATCTATATTTCATGTGATGTGGGCTTGAGCTTACTTTTGCTTTATTTATACTTTTCTTCTTCTGTGATCGATATGGTCGGCAGGATCGGCGTTTTGTAGTGGCGACCTTCCCGAGTGTTGGTGTCACGGTAAAGCGATGGTTCTGGGCATAAGACTCAGTTTTGTAGAAAAAAAAGGGGTCATACAAACTGGTATCAGAGTACAAACTAGCAGCAGAAGCAATGGTGTGCCAGTATGAGAAATCGCATGAAAAAGTGCACTTTTTACTGAACCTCTTTAGACAAACCACCTTACGAGTGTCAAATTTTCCTTTGTAGCCTGCAACGAACCCTACTCCGCAGCATAGAGCGCCTCCGACTCCAAACGTCGTCCCACCACCGCCGGCTCCTACTCCGCTCCAGCAGACGGAGATGGGACAGATGCTGACCGCCATACTGGATGCATTCAAGGCTCAACAGGCTCTGGCTCCTCAACCAAACCCCGGGGCCAAATGGCTGAGCATCTTCCATGGGATTTCTCCCCCATCCTACCTCGGGACAGAGTAAGTGGTTCGTACTGAGGAGTGGGTGGATATCATGTACGAGATGCTGGCAGGGATATAGTGCCCGATAGAGATGGCAGTACCGCCGGTTGTCCCATGCTTGGAGTCCCATGCGAAGAGATGGTGGAAGTCATTGTTGGACACCACCTATGCAGGATTGGAGGCTGCGGTTGTTTCGTAGGAAGATTTCAAGGCAGCACTACTGGAGCATTTTGTGCCATAGTCTGCGAGAGACGAGTTGGAGGATGGATTCCTGCAGTTGAGGCAGGGGAGCAGGACAGTTCTGGAGTACCACCGGGAGTTTATCCACCTGGCCTGGTTTGCGGACTCCTATCAGCTAGACGACGCAGGGAATGAAAAGAGGTTCTATAAGGGCCTCCATGATGAGCTGAGATAAGCCCTCCATTTTTTTCTGATGGCAGCATGGCCAGGATCTTGGAGATTGCCAAGAAGCTGGAGGCAGACCAGCACACCGTCTGTGGAAGGAAGAGACCGACTGAGGATCAGGCTCGGGGCGGTAGGAGAGACCAGTAGAGAGGTCGCGATGTTGGAGAAAGGAGGGTGGAGGGCATACCCCGCCAGGAGGAGAGACAGGAGCAGAGGGAGCAGGTAGTATTGGCTCATCAGCCTTTATAAACGCGAGAGGTGCCGAAGCTAGGAGGTGGGCCGCCTTCCCCACCATAGTGCTACCTGTTCCACCAGATGGGCCACATCCGGAGGAACTCCCCACAGAGGAATGCATCGCCGGCACAACAGGCTGCCCCACATGCCCAGCATTTCGGGGGCCGAGGGAGGGGACGAGGTCATGGTTTCCCGGGGCGTGATCATAGGCAGGACAGGGACAAGATGTATGCCTTAGACCTGGCACAGCCCGGAACCCGAAAAGGGTAATAGCAGGTACGCCAGAAAAATTTAAATTCTTTTCATTCCCAAACAGTAGAATTGATATAGAACTGTTAGGAGTAGGAAGGAAAACCCACAAACAAACTAGCTAAGATTATACAATAATCCAGGGGTAGTGATGGTGTGTGGAAAGCCTGCCAACACTCTGTTCGACACGGGATCCTCCCACAACTTCGTCTCGGAGGACTTCTTCAAGAAGTTGGGTTAGCTTCGGCTCTATGAGGGAGTCGCCAAGAGGGTGCGTCTTCTGAACGACGCAGAGATGCAGTCCACAACCAAGTGCATCCTGAAAGTGACCATCGATGGTATGACATTGGATGCTCCAACAACCATCTTGAGGATGTCAGACTTTGATCTGGTCCTGGGTATGACATGGCTCTCCTGGAACCATACTTAGATAGACTGCCCGACAAGGAAGGTCGTACTGAGATACAAGACCACCTACATAACCTTCAAAAGTACAACCCCGGTCTCCCATTATTTTCTTTCATCTATTCAGGCCGCCAAGGCCCATCTACAGGGTGACGAAGTATATCAGGTGCTGTTTGAGGCAATCGAGGCGTAGGACTCTGTGGCCAGTATTCTGGTAGTATGGGATTTTGCCAACGTATTCCTGGAGAAGTTGCCAGGGCTGCCACCACACTACAAAAGGGACTTTCAGATCCAGCTGGTGCTGGGAGCTAAACCGGTATCTAGAGCTCCTTATCGGATGGCCCCAAAGGAGTTAGTGGAGTTTCGGAACCAGTTGCAGGAGCTGGTGGAAGCTGGATTAGTTAGACCGAGTTCCTCGCCTTGGGGAGCTTCGATGCTATTTGTGAAGAAGAAGGACGTGATGCTTAGACTGTGCATCAACTACAGAGCACTGAACATGCTGAAAGTTCGGAATACGTATTTGTTGCCTAGGATCGATGAGTTGTTTGACCAGCTAGAGGGATCCCACTACTTCTCGAAGCTGGATTTGAGGTCGGGGTATTATCACCTACGGATACAGGAGGAGGACATCCCGAAGATGGCTTTTAGCAGCCAATACGGACTGTATGAGTTCACCGTGATGCCCTTCGGGCTCACGAATGCGCCGTCGGCATTTAGGAGTCTGATGAACCGGGTGTTCGAGCCATATCTCGACATCTTTGTCATCGTTTTCATTGACGACATTCTCATCTACTCGAGGACGGAAGAGGAGCATGCACGACATCTGGCACTGACATTGGAGAAACTTTGGGAGCACAGTCTATACGCAAAGTTTAGCAAGTGTCAGTTTTGGCTGAAGGAGGTGGCCTTCCTGGGTCACATTATCAGTGGAGCTGGACTAGCAGTGGACCCAGCGAAGATCCTGGCAGTACGGGATTGGCCACCGCTGAAGACGGCCACCGACGTGTGGAGTTTCTTGGGACTTGTCGGTTATTACCGGATGTTCATACATGGCTTTTCTCAGATAGCCCTCCCGCTCACATCCTTGACGAAGAAGGATACCATATTCGTTTGGACTCCGCAGTGCGAAGTGGCCTTCCAGGAACTGAAGGGTCGGCATAAGTCGGCCCCATCCTTGCCCTTCCGTCGGGGAAGGAAGGATTCTAGGTGTATACTGATGCGTCATATCAGGGGATGGGTGTCATCCTGATGCAGAACGGACACGTGATAGCATATGCCTCCCGACAGTTGAAGAACCACGAGCAGAACTACCCGGTGCACGATTTGGAGATGGGAGCGGTTATATTCGCGCTAAAGATCTGGCGGCACTACATCTACGGTGTCCACTGTGATATATTCTCAGATCACAAGAACCTGAAGTATGTGGACACGCAGAAGGAACTGAACATCCGATAGAGACGATGGGTGGAGTTCTTATTGTACTATCAGTATACCATGCACTACCAACCAGGGATGGCGAATGTGGTAGCGGACGCACTAAGCAGGAGATGTCTATGGAGCTGGTACGGATACTCGAGGACATGCAGATCTCATTGGTGTCTGAGGATGACCCTGAGCTCTATAAGGAGTACTTGGCGGCGATGAGTACCACAGATGACATTTGATACCACATCAGGGATGGACAGAGGCATGATGCCAAGATGGAGCCGATATTCGGGGCCTTGGAGGAAGGTACGACAGGGGATTATTCACTGAAGGATGGGCTGCTTTGTTTCAAAGGTCGAGTTTACATACCGACAGGGGGCAGGATTCGGGATGATATTATGACCGAGGCTCACTGCAGTAAGTATTCAGTGCACCCGGGTATCACGAAGATGACGGAGGATTTCAAGAGGACCATGTATTGGCTGGGCATGAAGAGGGACATCGCTTATTTTGTGACCCACTGAGAGCCTTTCGATCTCCTGAAGGCGGTATACAAGAGCCCGACCGGATTATTACAGCCACTCCCGGTGCCGGAGTAGAAGTTAGATGACATCACGATGGACTTTATACATGGACTTCCTCGATCACATGCGGGGAATGATTTGATATGGGTGATCATCGACAGGTTAACGAAGGTGGCCAGATTCATTCTGGTCAGGAAGGACGCTCCGGTTAGAGATTTGGTACGGAGATTTGTGGATCAGTTTGTCCAGTATCATGGTGTTCCTAGGACGATCGTGTCGGATGGGGATGGGCGGTTTACATCCCGAGAGTGGAGATCGGTCCAGGATTATTTGGGTACGCGGTTGACATTCAGCACAGCATTCCACCCACAAACAGATGGGCAAATGGAACGTACCAACCAGATGCTGGAGGATCTATTACGCCTATGCATTTTGGACCGCGGAGTGCCGTGAGAGAGACTGTTGCCGCTTGTAGAGTTTTCCTACAACAACAGTCATCAGTCCAACATAGGCATGGCCCCTTATGAGGCATTATACGGACGGAGGTGCATGACTCCATTGTCTTGGGTCTAGGATGAGGATCCTAAGGCACTCGGCTCGGAGTTCATGGAGGATACTGATGCTCAGGTGAGACTGATCTGAGACAGGATGCTGGAAGCCCAGAGCAGGAAGGCCAAGCATTACGATGCACGACATCTTGCATTAGAATTTCAGGTTGGAGACCAGGTGTTTCTGAAGATACGTATGAAGCACGGATTCTCACAGGTACGCGGGAGGAAGAAGCTCAGTCCTAAGTATATGGGGCCTTTTAGGATCCTGGAGCGGATCGGTCCCCTGGCATACAGATTGGAGCTGCCACCGGAGCTAGCGGGATTGCACGATGTCTTCCACGTGTCCTCCCATAGGAGAGCTCTACTACGGCCGGAGCAGCAGATATCTATAGCGGATGGGCCAGTAGCTACTGATCTATCGGTTCATCTAGAGCCGGTCTGGATATACGAAACTGATATGCGAGTCCTATGGTGCAAGAAGGTTCCGCTAGTCAAGGTCCTATGGAGGAACCATGGGGAGGAGGAGCACACCTGGGAGCTACTAGACCTGATGCAGTAGAGGTATCCAGAGCTTTTCACGCCAGGTATAATTTAAATTCTCCAGGGATGTTATATTTAAGCACTATTGTTAGAAACCCCGCATGCTTAACCTAAATTTCGGGGACAAAATTTTTATTTTTATGTATTGGGATTTGTAACATCCCCCAAACGACTAGAGCCCTAGGACGGTTTTGTCATGACTAGGTCATGACAAAACCCTAGGATGCGCAAAGAGAACATAAGAGTTTAGGCTCGAGGCAAAAATCATCATTGTCTGCAGATAGTGATTTCCGGTTACCAAGCCTAGGGTTGGCCTTAGGGCATCACCATGACCCATGACCCCACCATGACATGACTAACCCAATAAGAGGGTCCCCTCGTAATACCCCAATTATCCAACCGTAGAAAGAAGGGGGTGTATTGAATGCGGCGCTAGCGCGGGAGCTAGCGGTAGCGCGGGCGCTTGCGGTAGCAGTAGCGCAGGCGCTAGCGGTAGCGGTAGCGCCTAGTGGTTGCCGAATCGACGAGCATTACGCCGTCGAGATGTTAGCGATGGCGCTAGTACTAGCGTCGGCGGTATCTCAACCGATGGGAGGCGGTCGGGACTCATTTTGGTGGCCAAATTCATGGCCAAGGGAGTCCAAAAGTCCTCCCAATTGATGGGGATTCATTCACCCCACCAATTAGGAGAATATTAAAGGGTTTTCCAACTTTTTTGGATGATGAATTGGGTGACCTTTGGGGATGGCCGAAATTTTCACCATGAATGGTGTTAATGGAGGAATCCCAAGCTTCATCTCTTCCCCTACCAGGATTGGCTCTATAAAAGGGCTCAAGGGGTGAAGGGAATGAGTTTCCACCACTTTTCTAGAAGAATTTTCCTATCTAAGCACCTACCGGCATGACACCCAAGACCTCTCGACCAACCATAGTGGACAGGCGATCGGCATGGCAACAACCCACAATTCAGGTCCTTTCCTCTCATCTATTTCTTAGTGGGTAGATCGCTTCATTTTGGCCACTAGATTTGGGGCCAATTGGACTTGGATCGGCATAGCCGGAAGCTTGTGTTTAAGCTTTTCTTCCCTTGTTTAAATTCCTGATTCCAGCCGCCTCCGGCCGGCCAACCACCGTACATCGCCAGTTGCCACCTCAACGGAGGTGGTGGAGGCATTGTGATATAGAAATTTACGATTTTGCACAGTGAAATGATTAAAGATTTTCTCCAAAACTATATCCGATAAAAGGCAAGTGTACCTTATCGTCTATAGTATAGGATATTTAGAAATACCACGGTCGTATTCCATGGGGCGCGTTGATTACTTCTACTTTGAGGAAAATCACTATTATCTTATCTAATCGATTTTTTAGTTTTGCTTTACTAGCTAAATATAGACAAATTGCAAGCTAAAAGAAAAGATTAAACGATGGTAAAAGAGATTAGTGTTCAATCAAAAGTCACCTTGGATTAAGGATAATCAAGCGAAAGGAAAAAAAATCTAATTCCGATTAATTAAACTACTTGACCGTGGAGGTTCCCAAAGCTCGAACATGCCTCTCTCGAGGTTAATGCCCAACTAAGTTTAGGAAAAATCAACCGGACTCTCGTCCTATAATTGATTACCTAAAACTTGCTTTACGAAGTGAGCCCTGCTATTGGATTTGACTCCAATCCGGGAGATTTACGTCGTCCTCTCTCGAGGGGTGCGTGCAACTCTCTTTACCCTTGAGTGATCGATTCATACTTTGAGCCTCTCGGCTAACTAAGTATGAAAACTTAAGCGAAAACCATACATCGATAATATGGCCTCACTAGTTAAAAATCAAGGGTAATTCAAGTGTTTTATAAAAACGAAAAAAGAGAGCTTTAAGAAATCATAAATTGATTATCTCATCCTCGGATCATTTCGATCGAGCACTAATGAGAATTAGTTAATCATGGTGGAGGGGAAAGAAAAAGAAAAATAAAATTGCATAATAAGGAAAATTGACTAAGGTAGAAGGAGACATATAAAGAGAGCAAACTAATTAATACCAAAACCGAGTACAAGCTTGAAGGAAAATTACAACATTTGCAAAGAAAAACTACAAGATCACTAAACTATTGCATTGGAAGAAAAACTAGTACATTGCATGAGATGAAAAAGAGAGCTTGAAAGTATAAAAAGACATGAACATGAACATGAAAACTCACTATCAGCTCTAGCAGCACCTCCCGCTCTCCAAATTTCTGAACTCAAGGAGAGCCCTGGACTAAAGGAGAGCCCTGGAATTTATAAGAAAAAATTTCAAGTTACACACCCCTTGGTCACAGGCGTGACCTAGGGGCGTGTAATCACTGATCTGCACGACTGGGACAGTAGCGTGGGCTTTGCATGACGGTGGGAGAAATTCGGACATTACACGCCCGTGTAACTTGGGTGACGGGCGTGTACTTGGACGGCTTCATTTAATGCGGCGTGGGTCTTCTTTGCGGCACAGCAGTGGGCAGGGATCACGGGGAAAGTCACAGGCATGACATATGGGTCACGGGCGTGACTCATGTTGACTTCTCGACGGCGGCTCCACGTCTTGACCGCAGCACGCTGGGTAGATTCTAATTTTACACGCCCTATGGTCACGGGCGTGGCCTTGGGTCACAGGCGTGACTGTGGGCGTGACTTGCTGTGGGCTAGCTCAATCAGCGCAGCATCGACTCTGGTTCGATCTTCAGGTTACACGCCCCTTGGTCACGGGCGTGACCTTGGGGCGTGTCTTGTAAATTTCATCAATTTCTCCCAAAGTTCTGCAAATATTGGAATTAAGCTAAGTTAGAGTCAAAATTACAAAAAGAACTACTTATAACCTAAAGTTGACATAGAAAGGGAAAATTCATTTTAAATAATTACAAAAATTTCTATTAAAAACTTATATAAATACTACTTATCAAATACCCCCATACTTGAGGTTTTGCTATTTCAGAGCAAAAGTGTGAGACATAATATATAAGACATCCATAAAATTTTTAATTTCGAACTAAAATTTTATTAAACCAAAAGCTAAGTTAAGAATAAATTCTAGGAGGAGTTAAATCCTAAATTATGATGATGATTTGAAAAGAGAGAAAATTGTTTAGGCAAGGACTTCTCAAGATAATTAATTAGCTTACCAAAATTGTAAAAATTATAAAACTAGATTAAATTAAAATTATAAGAACTCTATCTTAAAAGAAACTTAAGGAAAAGTAACTTACTAAATATTGCTCTCTCTATAACTTAAGTTAAACCTAGATCAAAGATATTGGCTAAGGGGGGTTTACAAAGCTTGGCATAAGAAGAGATTTTTTGATTTGAGGTGATGAATTTTATCCTCTCACCTCTATTTTTTTCTTTTCCTTTTTTTGTATATGTTTAGGGAATAATGAATTTTATCCTCTTATTCTCATGCATATAATCTTTTAAATTCTCTTCAAATAAACCCAAAATGTATATGTTTAGGAGTAATGAATTTTATCCTCTTACTCCATGCCATATAATCTTTTAAATGATCTTAGGTGCATATGTTTAGGGAATAATGAATTTTATCTTCTTATTCTCATGCATATGATCTTTTAAAATTCCATTTTTTATGTCATCAAAAGGGTAGGGTAGGAAACATTTCTAGTTTATAAATTAAATTATATTGAGAGCAAATTCTAGTAAATTTAAATTTCCTAAGATTTAAAAAGCTAGAAGAAAGTATAATTGAAATCCAAAGAGGTTTACCAAATTCACTACAAAATGAAGCCATTTAAAAATAAAAAGAGAAGTCATGCTAACAAAAATTCTCTAATCAAACTCAAATCATAAGATGGTTCTTAAAACAAGATTACCCAAAATTTAAAATTAACAAACTATGATAAACAAAATTTTAGCCAATTAAAAACCTAAAAATGTTTATAAACATTCTCAACTAGATTTCTAAGAAATCACAAAACAACATGTAGGAGGGGGAGGGGTATAAGAAATTTTTTTTTCATATTTATATTTGTTGGAATTTTTGATATTATCTTTTTTTGAATTTTTGAATATTATATTTTTTGAATTTTTGATAAAATAAGAAAGGAAACTAGTTTTAAACCTAACACTTTTTGTTAATTCCTGGACTTCCCGAGGTATACCCCGTGAAGGGTTCTCACGGTATTAGGAGGTGTGATGAGATGATTTCCCAAACGTCACTTTTCAAGATTTAAATTTTCGATTTTCTATTTTTTTTTTGAGTTTTTGGGTTTTTCTAAAAAAACTATTTACAAAGAACTATTTACACCTCATACTTAAAGTTAAACATTGTCCCTAATGTTTAAAATTAAGTATGAAGTAAAAGAAAAGAAAAATAAGCAAATAAAGTGCATGACAAAATAAAAAGAAATGCAAAATAAAAGAGAAGGAAGAAGGATAAAGGGCTTCCCTGATTTTTGAAGATGCGCGGGGAAACGGCGGTTACCTGCAAAATATGTTAAAGAAGAAAAATAAGGGAAAATAATAAAAAGATAACTTTGGGGTGCCTCCCAAAAGCGCTTTGTTTAGGGTCGCGTAGCTTGACCCACTTGCCGATCATATTATAGGAGGAAGTAAAATTGACTCACTCTTCTCGTTAGCTAGCTCTCCCGGAAGATATAACTTAAGGCGGTGCCCGTTTACTTTGAAGGAACCTTTTTCCGGGTGGGAAATTAAGATTGTCCCATAGGACCAAACCTCTTTAACAATTAAGGGTCTGGACCATCGGGATTTTAATTTTCCCGGAAAAAGGCGAAGGCGAGAATTATAAAGGAGGACGAGATCGCCCGGCGAAAAGGTTTTCAGAAATTTTATGTGTTTATCGTGATAAAACTTTGTTCGCTCCTTATATAATTTGTTACTTTCGTACGCATTTGCTCGTCACTCGTCTAATTCGTTCATTTGAAATTTTCTTTGTTCGGCCGCTAATGTAGAATCAAGATTTAAAAACTTAAGCGCCCAAAATGCGCAGTGTTCTAGTTCGACCGGAAAGTGGCAAGCCTTGCCATAAACCATTCGATACGATGTACAACCGATAGCGGTCTTGTACGTCGTTCGATAGGCCCATAGCGCGTCATCGAGCTTTATTTCCCAATCCTTCCGATTAATAGAAATAGTTTTTTCTAAAATTCGTTTTAATTCACGATTTACGACTTCAACTTTGTCGCTCGTTTATGGGTGATATGCAGTGGATAGTTTGTGCGTGACACCGTATTTTGCTAGAATTTTTGTAAATTGGCTATTGCAAAAATGGGTGCCCCGATCACTCACTATAGCGCGTGGTGTGCCAAATCGAGAAAATAATTTTTTAAGAAGTTAACGATGACTCGCGCATCATTGGTGGGGAGAGCTTGCGCTTCCGCCCACCTCGACACGTAGTCGACCGCAAATAGAATATACTTGCTTGAAAACGAGGGAGGGAGAGGACCAACAAAATCAATACCCCAAAGATCAAAAATTTTGCATTCTAAGAAAATATTTTGGGGCATCTCATCCTGGCGAGAGATATTCCCCGACCGCTGGCAGCTGTTGCAAGTACTCATAAGGGTGTAAGCATATTTGAAGAGCGTGGGCTAATAAAAGCCCGCCTCCAGCGCCTTCCTCGTAGTTCGGTTCGCTTGATAATGACCACCGGTTGGTCCATCGTGACAATGACATAAAATTTTAAGGCCTTCCTCACTTGAGACGCATCTTCTCAAGACCTGGTCTGTGCAAACATGGAATAAAAAGGGGTCCTCCCAAAAATAATTCTTTAAATCAGAAAAGAACTTCTTTTGCTGACTCGAGAATTCTTTTGGCAGGACCCGGGCTACTAGATAGTTAGCCAAATCCACAAACCAGGGGGTGGAAGATGAATTTAAACTTTCGAGAGCGAGGAGACGCTCTTTGGGAAATTTATCATTAATGTTGGCTTCTATTAATGCTTCCGACGCGGGATTTTCTAATCGAGAAAGATGATCGGCCGCCAAGTTTTCAGCTCCCCTTTTGTCCCGGATCTCTAACTCAAACTCCTGCAAGAGGAGGATCCATCGCAAAAGACGGGGCTTGGCGTCCGATTTACTTAAATGATATTGAAGAGCGGAATGATCCGTGAAGATGATAACTTTGGAAAGCGTGATATATGACCTAAACTTATCAAAAGCGAAAACGATTGCTAGAGGTAGTGGTGTAGTTTGCTTGTGACGATGTGAGTGTCATGCTTGCATAATAAATTGGGTGGAAATACTTACTCACACGTTGTCTTAACACGGCTCCTACCGCAATATCACTCGCGTCGCACATAATTTCGAAGGGTAGGGACCAATCCGGCGTAACTAGAATCGGAGAATTTATAAGCTTTTCTTTGATAAGTTTAAAGGCCAAATGGCATTCATCATTAAAAAGGAAGGAAGACTCTTTCTCGAGGAGATGGGTTAACGGCTTCGTGATTTTGGAAAAAATTTGGATAAAGCGCCGATAAAACCCCGCGTGACCTAGGAAACTTCTAATGGCTTTTACATTCATTGGAGGGGGAGTTTTTCAATTACTTTGATCTTGGCCCTATCGACCTCGATCCCTTTGCTCGAGATTTTATGGCCAAGGACTAATCCTTCTTTGACCATAAAATGTCACTTCTCTCAATTGAGAGCAAGATTAGTTTCCTCACAATGTTGTAACACGCGCTCGAGATTTTGTAAACAATTTTTAAAAGAGTTTCCGAAAATGGAAAAGTCGTCCATAAACACTTCCATCACCTCCTCTACTAACTCGTCAAATCTTGCCAGCATATATCTTTGGAATGTAGCTGGCGCATTACAAAGACCAAATGGCATCCTTCGATAAGCAAAGGTGCCAAAGGGACAAGTGAAATTTGTTTTCTCTTGGTCGTCGGGCGAAATCGGGATTTGGAAATATCCTGACAAACCATCGAGAAAATAGTAGTAGGAGTGACCTGAAAGGCGCTCTAAGATTTTATCGATAAAAGGTAGCGGGAAGTGATCCTTAAGGGTGGCATCATTTAGTTTTCGACAATAGATGCACATCCGCCAACCCGTAACAGGAAGAGTTGGGATTAATTTGTTATTTTCATTCACAACTACCGTAACACCACCTTTCTTCAGTACGACTTGTACCGGACTAACCCAAGTACTATCCGATATTGGGTAGATGATTCCCGCGTCCAAAAGTTTAATAACTTCGGCCTTAACGACTTCTTTCATATTCGGGTTTAGTCGTCGTTGAGGCTGGACCGTGTTGCGGGAATTATCTTCTAGGAAGATTTTGTGAGTGGAGAAGGAAGGGTTAATACCCTTGATATCCGATATTTGCCACGCAATTGAGTGTCGGTGCTTGCTTAAGACTATAGTCAATTCAGAAATTTCTGAATCGCTAAGTTCGGATGAAACGATAACGGGTAGCTTAGACTCTTTTTCTAAGAATAGATATTTTAGGTGAGGAGGGAGTTGTTTCAATTCTAAAATGGGTGACTCTTTATAAGAAGTTTTGATTTTTAATTTTTCTAAAAATAATGGTTCGAGTGGTGTGGAGCGAGAGACTTCTTCTTTTAAACAAAAGAGCTTGGCGAGCTCGGAATCGTGACTCGATGTGAAGACTAACTCGGGAGATGGATAAAATTCGTTCTCAAAACATTCTTCTAAATAAAAGCACGAATCGTCATTCTCTAAGGTGTTTCACATCGAGGGATTTATACTAAAGGTAACTTCATCGTCTCCAACCCGTAGGAGGAGCTTTCTGTTACTTACGTTGATAATTGCGCGGGAGGTGGCAAGGAAGGTGCGGCCGAGTATGAGGGGTACTTCAGCATCCTCTTCGATGTCAAGAATGACAAAGTCCACTGGGAAGATGAACTTATCAACCTTAATGAGCACATCCTCCACTATCTCTACCGGATATTTTAATGAACGATCGGCGAGTTGAATACTCATTCGAGTGGGGCTCGGATTTCCTAGACCTAACTTTTTGAATAACGAAAAAGGCATGAGGTTATTGCTTGCTCCAAGATCCGCTAAGGCGTGTTTTACTAACGAATTGCTAAATAGACACGGGATGGAGAACCATCCCGGGTCATTTGCTTTTTGAGGCAATTTGTTGAGTACAATCATGAAGCATTCTGCGTTTAAGGAAATATGCGAAATATCTTCTAATTTTTTCTTATTGGAGAGCAACTCCTTAAGATATTTCGCATATTTAAGCATTTGAGAGATAGCCTCGCAGAAAGGTACATTAATATGAATTTGTTTTAAAATTTCTAAAAACTTTTTATAATTCTTTTCGGCGCACTCGCTTTTAAACTTAGACGGATATGGAATATTGGAAGTAGAAGCGTGCAGAGCTAACGTAGCGGGCAAATTCGAAGATAAAATAAGAGGAGGTGAAGGAGAAGAAGTTACCTTGGGTTCGTCCTGTTTTGAAACCACCTCCTTCCCGCTTCGGAGTGTAATCACGTTTGCGCTCTCCCTTGGATTTTGTTCCGTATTACCCGATAGTGCTCCTTGTTGCCGCTCGGAAATCATCTTTGCGAGCTGGCCCACTTGATTCTCTAAATTTTTGATCGATCTGGTAAGATTCTGGATGTTCGTTTCATTTGTAGCAACATATTTTGCAAAAACCTCTTCAATAAGGGAGAGTTTTTGCTGTTGTGGTGGAAAACCGGGTGGATTAAAATTTTGATAATTCAAATTTAGAGGGGGATTAGGAGGTTGATTAATATTTAGAGGACGTTGGGCATTTCCTTGGTTGCTCCAAGAGAAATTCGGATGGTTCCTATAATCCGCATTGTAAGTGTTGTTGTACGGAGCGGTGTTGGGGTTATAGGAAGGCCGAGGCGGATTTCCCATGTAGTCAACCTGCTCTTCAATTAAAATATTATTAGCCCAAGGAGGAGTGGCGGAGGAAGCAGACATCTCCGCCACTTGCTTTGTTAAGCGCTCAACTTGTAAAGACAAATTTGCGTTTGCGTCTATTTCAAAAATTCTGGCTGGCTTGTTAGGCCGTGCTCGGGACATATTCCATTGGTACGCATTCATGGTCATTTCCTCAAAAAGCTCTTGAGTGGCCTCTGGGGTCTTTTTATTTAATGTTCCCCCGGCGACCGCATCAATCATTTGCTTAGTTTAGAAATTCAAGCCATTATAAAAAATTTGCAGTTGTTGCTAAGTGGGAAGTGCGTGGTGAGGGCATCTACGCAAAAGCTCCTTGAAGCGCTCCCATGTATCATAAAGAGTCTCCGAGTCGATTTGCATAAATGACGCAATATCTGTTCGCATTTTGGCGGTCTTTGCAGGCGGAAAATATTTAGTGAGAAATGTTTCCGCCATATCGGCCCATGTAGTGATGGACTCCCTAGGAAGTGAGCCCAACCACTGCTTGGCCTTAGACCGCAAAGAAAAAGGAAAAAGATGCAATCGAATGGCGTCATCGGTGATGCCATTGATTTTAAAAGTGTCGCAGATTTCGAGAAAATTAGAAATATGATAGTTTGGATCTTCGTCCGGCTGACCATCGAAGGCCACTGATTGCTGCACCATTTGTATGATGCTGGACTTTATCTCAAAGTTATTGTTCTCCACCGCGAGGCAAACAATACTTGACTGTGTGCCTTCCAAATTCGGTCGCGCATAATAGGACATGGTCCGTTGCGCGGCCTCATTAGGATTTGGCGTGTTAGGATTAGGAGGATTAAGATTCATATTCATTGTGTTAGTGTCCCCGATCGACTCTTCGAATTCTAATTGATTATCCTTATCAAGAGAACGGCGGCGCCGCCAAAGGGTTCGCTCTATCTCTAGATCAAAAAGAATATTCGAAGCGCTACCTCGGGTCATACACTAAAGAAGAAAAAAAAGAAATGAAGAAAAAGAGCGGATAATGAAAAGAAAAGAAAGAAAGAGGAAAACTAGACTATTATATTTTTTCATTTTGAAATTTAGAAAAGGCAAAATAAAATAAAAAGAAGCATGATAAAATTAATAGCTATCCTCTTTTCAAAATATCTACGCAAGTCCCCGACAACGGCGCCAAAAACTTGATATAGAAATTTACGGTTTTGCAAAGTGAAATGATTAAGGATTTTCTCCAAAACTATATCTGATAAAGGCAAGTGTACCTTATCGCCTATAGTATAGGATATTTAGAAACACCAAGGTAGTATTCCACGAGGCGCGTTGATTACTTCTACTTCGAGGAAAATCACTATTATCTTATCTAATCGATTTTTGAGTTTTGCTTTACTAGCTAAATAAAGACAAATTGCAAGTTAAAAGAAAGGATTAAACGATGGTAAAAGAGATTAGTGCTCAATCAAAACTCACCTTGGATTAAGGATAATCAAGCGAAAAGAAAATAAATCTAATTCCGTTTCATTAAACTACTTGACCGTGGAGGTTCCCGAAGCTTTAACATGCCTCTCTCGAGGTTAATGCCCAACTAAGTTTAGGAAAATCAACTGGACTCTCGTCCTATAATTGATTACCTAAAACTTGCATTACGAAGTGAACCCTGCTATTGGATTTGTCTCCAATCCGGGAGATTTACGTCATCCTCTCTCGAAGGGTGCATGCAACTCTCTTTACCCTTGAGTGATCGATTCATACTTTGAGCCTCTCGGCAAACTAAGTATGAAAACTTAAGTGAAAACCATACCTCGATAATATGGCCTCACTAGTTAAAAATCAAGTGTAATTCAAGTGTTTTATAAAAACGGAAAAAGATAGCTTTAAGAAATCATAACTTGATTATCTCATCCTCGGATCATTTCGATCGAACACTAATGAGAATTAGTTAATCATGGTGGAGGGGAAAGAAAAAGAAAAAGAAAATTGCATAATAAGGAAAATTGACTAAGGTAGAAGGAGACAAATAAAAAGAGCAAACTAATTAATACCAAAACCGAGTACAAGCTTGAAGGAAAATTACAAAATTTGCAAAGAAAACTACAAGATCACTAAACTATTACATTGGAAGAAAAACTAGTACATTGCATGAGATGAAAAGGAGAGCTTGAAAGTATAAAAGACATGAACATAAACATGAAAAACTCACTATCAGCTCTAGCAACACCTCCCCCTTTCCAAATTTCTGAACCCTGGACTCAAGGAGAGCCCTGGAATTTATAGGAAAAAATTTCAAGTTACACGCCCCTTGGTCACGGGCGTGACCTAGGGGCGTGTAATCACTGATTTGCATGGCTGGGACAGGGCCATGGGCTTTGCGTGACGGCGGGAGAAATTCAGACATTACATGCCCGTGTAACTTGGCTCACGGGCGTGTACTTGGATAGCTTCATTTAATGCGGCGTGGGTCTTCTTTGCGGCGCAGCGGTGTGCAGGGTTCATGCGGGAAAGTCACGGGCATGACATATGGGTCACGGGCGTGACTCATGTTGACTTCTCGAAGGCGGCACCACGTCTCGACGACAGCACGCTGGGAAGATTCTAAATTTACATGCCCCATGGTCACGGGCGTGGCCTTGGGTCACGGGAGTGACTGGGGGCATGACTTGTTGTGGGCTAGCTCAATCAGCGCGGCATCGACTCTGGTTCGATCTTCAAGTTACACGCCCCTTGGTCACAGGCGTGACCTTGGGGCGTGTCTTGTAAATTTCATCAATTTCTCCCAAAATTCTGCAAATATTGGAATTAAGCTAAGTTAGAGTCAAAATTATAAAAAGAACTACTTATAACCTAAAGTTGACATAAAAAGGAAAAATTCATTTTAAATAATTACAAAAATTTCTATTAAAAACTTATATAAATACTACTTATCACATTGGCCGACCGAGAGAGCATCTAGGTGACTTGAAAATCACCTCCCAAGTTGCTACGAGATGGGCCAACCGTGGTCGTTGGCTGATTGGAGAAGATGAAGGGAATCCCTTCATTTGTGCTTTAAGATTGTGCAAACTTATGTAATATTATATTTGATATTCCTATTTCTGCCCCTTTAGTAGCAGTAGTTAAAAATAATTATAGAAAATAATTAGATCCCTCTACTGGAAGAGTGATCTATACCAAACTTGTATCCTCTGATGTCTACTTTAATTTAAAATTAATTTGAGCCAATTTGGCCCACTGGTTTGACAACAGCCCTCAAAATGGTGCAACCTGTACATAGGGTTGACGAGAGCTTGATTTGTGTGCCCCTATTAATCCAGACGTCCAAATGCTTTGAAATTTTGAGCATAGGTTAGATTTACCCTTATCCTCAACATATCCAAAAAGGGAATTTTTGGAGAAACTTTTTCTATAGTTTTTGTAAAAAAATTATAATTCATGTAATAATTAATTATAGGGCCTAATGACATCAAAACCCTTCCAAATTTTGGTGGGTGGTCCTTAGGGTCACTTCAGGTCTCTGGTAAAAATTTCATTCCATTTGGTATTGATTTGGTTGAGTAATTGAGTAACCTAAGATTGATCAAACTAAGGGTTAAAAGGTCAAAAGTGCACTTGTTGGGTTGAATGGGCAAATCTCATCCAAAAGTAATGAAACCTTGGCCAGTAATTTAATATCACATAAAACACCTCCTCCCAAGACTTGGGGTGAATTGGAGTAGTTGTGCCCTAGAAACCTAGTTCAAACCTTAGGGTTATACCTTGAACCTATTGAAATACATAGGCTCATATGTCCTTAGATTGACTTCAAATTTGGTAAAGAGGTTCATAGTGTGGTGTAGAGCCCAAGGAAATTTATTTGGTATTTTTGGAGTCTTTTATTCTCTCTGATTTAATGAAGAGTCGTTTAGGGCTCTTTCTTTCTAGAAGGAATTACATGCTCATATTGCTTAGGATGTTTATGAAACTTTGGCAGTGAGTTTTTATTGATGATATTGTTCTCTGATAATTTTGTCAAGAATTTTGAAGTGTTATTTATGGTACTTCATTCATAACCCTCAATCTGTGCCCTTGTTGTATAAAAATTAATTATGGGTTTAATACTCACTGAAAAATTATGAAAATTGGTCAGAGGACTTGTTAGACCAAACATATGATCTAGTAATTTTAGAATAATTTTTGGAGGTATTTATTTGTGGTTCCCTTCACAAAGTGACCATGGACATGTTTACTTAAATAATGGAATTATATGGTCAAATGAATTTAGAAAATTATGGAACTTCATCAGTAAACTTTTTTGACCATTTTGAACACTAGCTAATTTTCTTGTAATTGTTAAAAGAGAATTTCTAGTAGCTCCTTTGTTAATCATTGATCTTGATTAATTAGTTTATATTTTAATTGGAGGTCAAAACCTTACTAGAAAATTGTGAAATTCAGGTTTGGCTGTGATTTTGCTGCTATCTAGTTGTACAAATTTAAGTGAAGCCATACCATGTCAGAAAATCATACTTGATGTACAAAATTATAGGTTCCCTGATTTTGGAGAAATTATAATAAATACCAAATAAATAGGAAAATTATGAATTTTTGGAGATGGTGTTAAAATATCATATTACACCCCCAATAATAATCTTAGGTCATTCGGATGATTGGTTGGAGTACCTCCTCTCATGCACCTCATGTAGCTCGTTTGGTCTGCATTTAGTAAAACAGTGGAGTTAAGATAACTTGTAGACCATTAGGTGGGAATGGGAGGTTGATGGTGTACCTAGTCTGGTTGAGGAGATTTTAGGTCACCAATTGGAGTCTATACGTTGAGTGTGCCCGATAAGCTAAGGGGCAAGGTTGTGTTCGGGATCGATAAAAGATCGCCTTTCCCTTGGAGAGTCATAAAACACTTAGGGTTAACTCAAGTGAAATGGTAAGAGGGGTATGTTCATGGGTAGTTATCAATAATAGTAAGTGTCTTGTAAAAGGTGGTTTGGGCTATCATCCCATCGTACCTCCTAGTACCGTTGCGAGCCCCTCACAAGGTAGACCCCGGGAAGTCCAAGATTAACCATAAATTGTAGAAGAAAAACTGTTATGCAAGATTAACTCAATAATACACTCACCCACACCCCATTACTGCGGGTGTTACCTTGTTTGGTCGGACGAGCATTAGGCTCGGTGGATGTGGTTGCGGACGGGTTTGTCCGGCGAGCAGGTGGATCGGAAGGTTGTTGCGACGGGCGGGTTAGCACGGGGAGTCTATGGCTCGGAGGTACACAATAATCATATTGCATATTTATAAAGGTAGTGGGTCTTTGGTATACACGGTCGTTCACACCGACGTCGATACGCTGACTTGGCAAGTGTGGATTTGCACTTCGCCAAGAAAGTCTGGTGGTCCAGCTAGTTAGAGTATGCAGGCGCTCCGCGGTTTTGCGCTGAGGCATACAATAGGTCTAGGTTAGGTAGTGTAAATACCAACCTAGAGGTGGGCGAGGCCCAACCCACCGCTTTCGTTTGCCACCACGGGAGTATCCTGGGAGTCTTGCTAGCTCCAAAAAGGAGGAACTAAAGGTCTGTGTGCATAGATTCAAAGTGTGTGAGTTGCACTTGTGTGATCATAACATTACCCAGCATAATACTGCATGTCATAGCATACACAATGCATTTCAACCCCTACCCCTGTCGTATAAATTTGTTATGGGACTTCTTATATGATATGCCTTGCTAAACGACCCCTTGGTCCATAGGTTTGTATGGCCATTCCTATAAATCAATGGTTACTTTTCTATTATGTACCTGTCTTTACCTACTTACTTTACTGTTCTTTACTTGTTCTTTATCTTGCTTACTTATTGTTTACTGCTTCAATTATATATAAACACCTGCATAGTGATAGCCACTCCTGTAGCTACGACATGTCACCTGCTTTGTTTTATACTCCTTGTTGTCCTCCACTTCATCCTCCCACTCGGTGCCTAGGGACACTGGGGGATGGATGGGGGGAAACGAGGCTTAGTCTTTTGACTAATGGTCGGTGTACCATATCATTTTATGGCCGGGATCGAGGAGACGCAACACAACTAGAGGCCGGTGCAGATGGAGGCGGGCCAGTCTAGCATGGGAGCGCCAGTCACAGGATCCGTGAGTGTCTTCAGTAGTTTTACTTCCGTGAGAGATTCTGTAGTGAGGAAATGATGTACCGGGCATGAGCCCTTTATGTTGCTACCTTTTATTTCAGTTATTATTGTGGACATCTCCTTTTCATTATGATATATATTTCATGTGATGTGGGATTGAGCTTACTTTTGCTTTATTTGCACTTTTCTTCTTATGTGATCGATATTGTCGGCCGGATCGGCGTTTTGTAGTCGAGACCTTCCCGAGTGTTGGTGTCACCGCAAACTGGCGGTTCTGGGCATAAGACTTGGTTTTGTAGCAAAAATGGGGTCTTACAAACTGGTATCAGAGGAAACCTCGATCCGAAGAAAAGAAGTCCACAAACCCTAGGCCATCCCGCGTGAGCTTAGTTTGAGGACAAAGTAGCAGCGGAAAAAATTGTGTGCCCATATGGGAAATCACATGAAAAAGTCCACTTTTAACTGAACCTCTTTAGACAAACAACCTTACGAGAGTCAAACTTTCCTTTGTAGCCTGCAACGAACCCTACTCCGCAGCATGGAGCGCATCCGACTCCAAACATCATCCCACCACTGACAGATCCTACTCTGTTCTAGCAGACGGAGATGGGACAGACGCTGACCGCCATACTGGACACATTCAGGGCTCAACAGGCTCCGGCTCCTACTCCGTTCCCACATTGTGTTTGTTTAGACATGATGATTTAAATAACGGGCATTTGCTGAACCGAACCCGCACCATATTGTTCAGCTCGAGATCTTGAGGAGAGCATCACTGCTAGCATGGGAAAGAGTCAATACGGAACCGCTTGACTATTAAAATGTTCAATTGGAATCCGAGTTGGCGAGAGTTGGCTTGGTGTAACTGCTCATGTAAGAGTTCACCTAAACATGTCGTGAGAGCCTGAAAATTTGTGGTCATGCGTACCAATGTTATGATTGATGTTTGTTAGAAACATGCTTAGGCAGTTGAAGGAACCTTCGGGTAGACCAACCAACATCATGTGCATATCTAGGTTCACTTACTTTGATGCTCAACCAAGATGCATTGATTGTCCATGGAACTTCACTCAACTTAGCATAGTTGCACTTTCTTTTGTTATATATATGTACTGCTTGTACAACATGCTTGCAGGATAGCGGTACCGCCTCCTCGGATTTGGCTAGATGGCCGGGGTGGGGTCATTACACCATTTGTGGTCAACCTAAAGATGACCCTAGTTTACCGCTTCTTTATGGATGGTTAAGGTACCGGCGAGCCAAGCAGGAAATAGTGGACAAGGAGCCTAAAGATGGGATGACGCTCGAAGGTTGAAGTGTTTTTATATCTTTTACGTATTGTCGGCCTGCATGTCGAAGTACGTAAATCATGTAGCGCATATACACTTTTGAAGAAAAACATGTAAGGCCTTAAGGCCAAGACTACTGTTATGAGTACATTCCTAGTGTTGTAGTGCACATTCTTATTAATAACTTAAAATACTTTCGCTAGTGTTTACCTCTGTGATGAGTAATTGATAGATGGATGGTTTTTATTCATAAGTAACTCTATGTTTGTGCGCTCAATATGGCGTGGGGTCCCGACCGGACCTATTGTTATATTGTTTATTACAATTAGGGTGCTACAAATTTGGTATCAGCTTACGAGTCAGTATGTTGTCTTTCAAATTCACAGTCAAATTCTTTTAAGGGGTGGAGAGCACGTGTCGTGCATCACCTTAAACAGATAACATACAATGAATATCCACTTAGGAATGAAATTACAACAAGCAAAACATGTTATTTGTTGATTGCAGAACCTGAGTGTTCCTTGTTTGCTATTTTGTTATGATTTTCATCACTAAATTATGTATGCCATGATTATAGATAAATAAGAGTGGTGTGGGGCAATCTTAACCCCATAACTCTGCAGAGAGTAGCGCATCTACTGAGATACCTACAAACCCTCCTTCTACTGAAATGATATAGTTGGTTGCTGAAGTTGTGTTTTCTATGATCAGTGCACAATCAGGAAGGCATGTACAACCTCCTACCCTTGGTGTAGCCCCGAAGCCAATTGGTGTAGTTGAGCCATTTGTTGTGAGATGAGAGTTTGAAGAATTGATAACGGCAAAACATGTGAAAGACCGACAGTTGAAGCACTTTCTGGGCATCCATCCTCCATCATTCTCGAGGACAGAATCCCCAACTGAAGCTAAAGATTGGGTCTCTTGGACGAAGAGAACCCTGACAGCTATGGAGATGGAAGAAGTGAAGAAAGATACCTTAGCAACTTTGCTTCTAAACGGGGAAGCAAGGCTTTGGTGGGAAGAGGTGGAATTGCATAGGTTTGCAGGAAAGGTCAGTACTGATATCTCGTGGAAAGAATTTGCTGAGATTTTCATATAGTGATACGTCCCTTCTGCCCAGTACATCGCGTTGTTAAACCAGTTCCTGAGTCAGACTCAAGACAATCAATCGGTAGATGAGTACTTCCATGAGTTTACTAGGCTGAGTCGTTCTGCTAGAGACCTGATGGAGGACGAGGAGAAGTAAACAAATAAGTTCTATGAAGGTTTGCGAGATGACCTGAGGCTGCTTCTAGCAGGTCCGATGACATTGGGTTTTCTTACCTTGGTAATTACTGCCAGATATCTGGAGTTGTACACGTTAAAGGTCCAATGCAAGAAGGACCTATCTGTGAGAAAACCAAAGTTCAAGGAGCCAACTTCTGCATAGTCTGGGTACCGAAGTTAGAAAAAAAAGTCTAGGTTTTTGGAACCAACTCCCTCTGCTATGTCGGGAGTGACTACTGGGCAAGGTCCACTCACTTGCTACACATGCGACAAGGTGAGATAGTTTGCTCAAGATTGTCGGAATGGTCTTCCGAAGGTAGACCAAAAGGCAAGTGCTTCTTATGTTGAGAAAGGGAAAGCAACGGAGTCGTATGCATCCCAGTATACACCAACTCAACCGAGAGTGTTCTCTCTTATTCAGTAAGAATCCATCTGTCAGATTAATGTCGTGACAGGTATGGCTTCGTATTTATCTTGCACTGCTTATTATACTATCTGTCATGTGTACGATTGCTTGTTTATCTTGTGTGTAATTAGGCTTCGTCCTAATACATAACTATCTAGCGAGAGCTCTCTTTGACACTAGAGCATCTCACTCTTTTTGGTCTGAGGACTTCGTACTGCGCAACGGAAAAAGATGGATTGGATGTAGTGCTGCCAAATGGGTGTAAGACGAGCGTGGATAAGAAGTGCTATGTGATGGCGAAGATAGGAAGTCATTATTTTGACATGGAAGCGTCAATACTGCTGTTATCAGAGTTCGATGTGATCTTTGGCATGGACTGACTCTCAAAGAAGCGGGCATGCATCGATTGCAATTTGAAGGATGTCACACTAGGGCAAAATACTGAATGCGAGACTACACTTTCTAGTATGCGAGGGTCGAGCAAGATGCTGATGTATGCTCTCCAAGTGGTCAAGGTAGTTCGAAAAGACACAGCGTTGTTCTTCATGTTGTTGGAGGCTTCAGTGCCCAAGCAAATTTTGATGTTCCTGTTATATTGGAGTATGCAGATGTGTTTACAAAAGATCTCCCTGGAGCACCGAATCAGAGAGATATTGACTTTTGTATTGAGGTAGTGCCATGTGCCAAACCTGCATCACGCCCACTATATCGAATAGCGCCAAAAGAGATGGCAAAACTGAAAGTTCAGTTGTAAGAATTACTGGAGCAAGGCTATATACGTCTAAGTTCATCTTATTGGAGTGCATCGGTCCTCTTTGTGAACAAGAAGGATGGAGCTTGCATCTATTTATTGACTATCACGAACTGAATAAGCTGACAGAGAAGAATAAATATCAAATTTTGAGAATCGATGATTTGTTTGATCAGCTTTATGGATCAACTGTGTATTCGAAACTGGACCTGAAGTCTGGTTACTATCAGTTGAGAATCAGGGAAAGTGATATTCCCAAAATGATATTCAGTACCTGTTACGGGCACTCCGAGTTCACAGTGATGTTGTTCAGCCTAACGAATGCGTCATCGGTATTCATGAACTTGATGAACATAATGTTCAGAGAGTATTAGAACCAATTTGTGATTGTCTTCATCGACGATATATTGTTTTACACTCAGTCTGAAGAGGAGCATGCAGATCATCTGCTAGCAGTGTTGAGTA
Source organism: Dactylorhiza incarnata (assembly GCA_033032865.1). Lineage (NCBI taxonomy): Eukaryota > Viridiplantae > Streptophyta > Magnoliopsida > Asparagales > Orchidaceae > Dactylorhiza > Dactylorhiza incarnata. The sequence continues at coordinate 23,900,259 of JAWHQI010000010.1, read as the reverse complement.
CCATGAGGATGAGTCATTTGTATGCCAAGTTCTCTAAATGTGAGTTTTGGCACCGTTAGTGGCATTCCTAGGTCATGTGGTTAGTGGAGAGGGCATCACAGTGGATCCGACGAAGATAGTTGTTATACAGGAGTGACCTGTGTTGACAAATATGGCAGAAGTATGAAGTTTCTTAGGACTTGTCGGTTACTATATGCGCTTCATAGAGAACTTCTTGAGGATAGCCTTACCACTCACGATATTGACTAGGAAGGATCAAAAGTTCATTTGGTCTCCGGCGTACGCGCGAGCTTTTGAGGAGTTAAATAGTCGTCTAACGACGGTGCCAATTTTGTGTTCATCATGTGGTACGGAAGGCTATAAAGTCTACAGTTCCACCTCAGGGAGCAACTTGGGTAGCGTTCTTCTTTGGTTTGGAAAGGTTTTTGCTTATGGATCTCTCCAATTGAATGTGCATGAGAGGAATTATACGGTCAACGACTTGGAGTTGGCGTCTGTGATATTCGCTCTTAAGCTATGACGTCACTACTTATGTGGTGTGAAGATCGACATCTTTACGAACCATAAGACCATGAAGTATTTGATAGATTATAAGGAGCTGAATATGCGACAGAGGAGGTGAATGGAGTTCCTTGGGGACTACATCTTTGAGATTTATTATACTCCCAGGAAGGTAAATGTTGTCGTGGATGCGTTAAGTCGGAGGGCTTCTGCGCAAACAAACTGGATTCAGATGCATGATGAAAATCTAATCAGTGACTTGGAGTCCCTTTCGATTAAGTTTGTCGATAGGAGAAAAACTGATACTGCTTGCTTGAACTGGATCGATGTGCAATGCGACCTTGCAGACCGTATCCATCAGTCCTTGGAGCTTGATGAAAGCTTGAAGTAGTATATGACAGAGTCCGTAGATTGGTCAAATGCTGATTCCTCTTTCGACGATGGTCCTTTATGGAAAGACAGGCGGTTGTGCATCCCAAATTTTGGGAAGTTACGGGAGGAGGTGATGTACGGGGCTCATTTTACCAAGTACTCAATCCACCCCGGGAGCACAAAGATGTTATGGATATGAAGAAACTTTTCTGGTGGCTAGGTTTGAAGTAAGACATAGACGTCTATGTGGTGAAGAGTCATTCTTGCACACTTGTGAGGACGGATGTCAAAGACCTGGTGGATTTTTGAAGTCTTTGCCGATTTCGGAATGGAAGTTCGATGATATATCGATGGATTTCTTGCATGGATTGCCGAGATCACAGCATGGGAATGATGTCATCTAGGTGATCGTAGACCGTTTGACTAAAGTATCTCACTTTATTCCAACCCGGAAGGACGATTTTGTGGAAAAATTGGAAAAACTTTATATCAATAACATAGTACGATTACACGACGTGCCATGTAATATCGTTAGTGACCGAGATGGGCATTTTAGATTGAATGATTGGAGGCTAATTGACCAGCTATTAGGTATCATGCTGAAGTTTAGCATGACCTTCCATTCGCAAACAAACGAGCAGACCAAAAGGACCAATAGAACCATGGAGGATATGCTCTGAATGTGCACCTTGAATTTTGAAAAGATGTGGGAAGACCATCTATATATGATCGAGTTCGCCTACAATATAATCTACCAATTGAGTATACAAATATCACCCTTGGAGGCCCTATATGGTAGAAAATGTCATACTCCCATGGATTAGGCAGAAACTGGCAACACGAAGTTGTTCAAGCGAAAAGATGTCGATGATGCAAATTCAACGATTCGAACGATCCGGGAGAGATTGTTGATTGCTCAGGATATGCAGGCAAAATACTACAAAACCAAGCACTGAAATATTGAGTTTATTGTTGGAGACTGGATATACATGAAGATCAAACCATTCAAGGGTGTATCGAGGATTCGACGCTTGAAAAGGCTAAGTCCGAGACACTTTGGACCGTTTGAAATTTTGAGTGTATTGGTGAAGCTGCCTACCGGCTTGCTCTTTTGACAGAGTTATGTGGTTTGCACGATATGTTTCACATATCGGTATTGAGGAAGGTGGTGCAAGAGCCTACAAATATAGTGGCGGATGTTCAAGTGCTGGTTGATGGTGTGCTGATGACAAAAGTCAAGCCTATTCACATGGAAGACACGAAAGTCAAGCAGTTGCGGAATAAAGGGATTAGGATGGACAAAGTCAGCTGAGACAAGTGTTGTTGTGAGGAGCTTTCTTGGGAGCAAGAGCAAACCGTGCTTGAGGAGTTCCTCGAGTTGTTCTGTTGAGGTACCATTTATGTTTTATATCTTTTTATTGCTTTCATAATTCTGGAAGTTCTAGACGAACTTTCTTTAAGGGGAGAGGAATTGTAACAACCCGATTTTTCCTAATTGTAGAAAATAAGGCAATCTGGTAGTAGAAGCTAACGCAAAGCATTAGTTCTAACGCCGACAGTAGTATACGAACAGAGAATCATTGAGGTCGAGCCGAATAGCACAATTCGGGCGAATGTTATGTTGAATTGTAATGTCGGGCATTACTGCTAACGTTGGGCATTAGCATTCGACCGAAGTTGACTAGATGTCAAGGAATTTGACTAGATGAATTCGACTATCTGTCAAGGAATTCGACTAGATGGTCAAGGCAATCTGTTTGGTATTGTATCCATAATAACCTTGATTTGAACAAGCCCCCTTGAAGTAAGATGAATTGAATTTGTATTTGATGTTGTATTATTCTAGCTATGTTATTGCATATCTTAAATGCTAAGTACAAACCATTGTCAGATTATAATGGGTCATCAATCACAAGTCTATGCAATATAATTTCTCATTGCATAGAACTTTGTGTTGCTCATATGTAATCTCTCTAATGGGGGGGTACTTCAATTTTGAGCAATAGAAGAAAGCTGGTTGCTGGTTGTTGTGCTGAGCCCAAGAAATTTTTCCTAAGGAAAATTCATCGAGTGAGTTAGTATACACTCAATGAATCGTCGAGTGATCATGGATATACTTGACGAATTCGACGAGTGCTCTCTTGCTCTCTCAGACAATATTCCTCTTGGTTATCTAAGTAGATTCGTTGTATGGTTTTATGGATACTCGACGAATCGTCGAGTACTCTCGAGAAGTCTCAGCTAATTCGTCGAGAACTCTTAAGTGTTATGGTCGAGATTTCCAGTAAAGTGCAAGCTGCTCAACCAAGTCTAGTTCATTAAGAAGTCTCAACTAATTTCTCTCAAGTACTCAGGAATTAGTCGAATGATCACAAGTACTTTCAACGAATTCGTTCGGTATCTCTCAAATGTTTCGACGAATTATCATATTCTCTGAGTGGTTTCGACGAATTATAATTTTCTCCTAGATGTCTCGACAAATCATCCGAGTTGTCTCGTCGAATCTGCTTGCTCAAAATTTCTTTTAACCTATTGGATCCGAAGAGTCAAATTCATTCTAATTAAAAGGTATGTGCCTTCTCATTTTTCTAAAAACTTTAATATTATATAAATACTCAAGGGCATACATGATCTCTCACGATTATTCATTGAGAGCGACCCTTCAACTTCAGCGAATCGTTCCCTCGAATTGCAGAGCTTCATCAACTGCAGATCAGTGGTTCTGTAAGTTTATTGCTCATTTTCAACTCTAAATCCTTCGCAATGGCAAGGAAAGGTTCTGGAAGTATTCAAGTAGGGGGAGAACTTGTGCGATCTTGATTTGCCAGCTCTTCAGACGATTTCAGGAACGTGATTTTAATGCTTGAGACCGCCAACTTATCATTTGTGTTGGAGAAGGACTGCAAAGTCCTTGACCGAGAGGTTTTGGAATTCTTTAAGAATGCTTCAGTGATGAGGGAGGGACTGTTAATCAAGAGTTCAGTTAGAAACTTTTCAATTAAGATGAATGCAAAATTTATCAACAAGTTCTTGAGATTGCCTGAGGTCGGGGTAGAAGATGATTTAGAAGAAAGTGATTTCAGAAGGGCTCTCTCCTTCTGTGGTTTGAATAGAATATCCTCTTCCATAAAGAGGAAGGAAATGGAATGAAGGCAAGTTGTTAACTGATATAGTTGGGAAAGTTTTGCTTTGCAAAACTGGTTCTCATGATTATGTCTCAGGGGACATGTTCAGGTCTTTGACAGGAATAATCTGCAGGAAAAAGGTAAATTGGGGAGCAGTACTGTTTGAGAAAATAAAAGCCAATTTGTCAGCTCAAAACTTTGGTAGTATTATCACTCTATATCTCAATCAGTTGGATCAAAACCAATTTGATATGTCTTCAGGTATTCCCATACATCATCTTAAAAAGATAGGCTCTTCTATATTCAGCAGATGGGAGAGGAGAATGCCCAGGCCAGTTTCAAGAAAAGATGATGAAGTGGCAAGGAAGGATGATGTAGATGAGGAAGAAGTTGAAAATGAGACAAGAAGACAACCTTCACCTCACACTGATGCACAGAGAAGTTCTTATATAGTTGCTCAGGGGGAGAATCTTTTTGTTCCATCTTTTGAAGGTCAGAAAGAACCATCTGAAACTCAGTCCCCAGTGCCACATGTTCCTTCTCCTCCAGTGGATGATGTTCAGGAGGATGATATAGTTGAAGATGAAGTCCCCGGAGCTCAAATTTCTGGTGAGAAAGAAGTTGATCAGGGGAAAGGATCCACATCTGGTGGAGTCCTTGATCTTGATGCAAGTTCTGTGGAGAAAGAATTTGTTGCAGAGTCTGAGGGTGAGAAACTCAAAGAAGATGAGGTAAAAGATGATGGAATTAGAGAAAATGAGGTCTTACCTTCTGTGGAAGTGAGCGAAGATGTGCACTCAACACCTTCTACTCAGGAGAATGTTCAACCTTCTCCAGGGGGAGGAGATTCAAATGATTTCATTTTCAATGATGAAAGCTTTGGAGTCCCAACTCCTCAGCATGTTCCTATTCCATCCTCCTCTAAAAGTTCATTGTTGAAGACTATTGAAGCTTTGCTCATCTCACAGGCAGAGCACTTTGAATTTTCCTTGAAGCAAGTCTATGAGACGGTAAGAGAAGTTGAATTTGATTTCAATAATGGTTTGGCTGAGTTGAAGCACAGTATGAGACAGATAAAACAAGACATAAATAACAATTTTACTGCTACTGGTAAGGCTGTGAACCTCGCCATTGACGGAGTTCATTATGTTTATGATAAAGCAGAAGAAGTTTCTAGAGGGAAAGACATCTTGATGTCTTCTATAGGATCTGACAGTGATTATCATCATACTGAAATGAGAATATTCAAAGAAGAGATCATCCAAACCCTTAATGAAGAAGTCAGAAAGGGGGAGGAAGAGCTTATGAGCAAAATGAATGAATTAAGCAAAGAATTGAAAAGCAAAGTTCATGATGCAAACATATTTAATTATCAGAATTTCAAGTGGCTTCATGAAGAATTAACAGGGAGAGTGCCAGAGCAACCTTTTGAAGCTGATCCAGAACAACCTTTTGAAGTTGATCAGTTTGACCCTCCTCAGTAGTATGCTCAAGTTTTTTTCAGATCCTGAAGAGTCTGCAGAACCTTCTAGACCTTCTGGAGAATCTTCTAGGCCTCCTGTGAAATAGAGACAGTATGGGGAAGGTCCCTCAGCACGCAGATCAGATCCTTGTGAGAGAAGAGGGGTTGGCATAGTAATAAGAGAAGTTGCTAAAGAAAGGAGAGAAGGTGGTGAAATTTGGAGTCATGCTTCCAAAGTAATTATCTTTGACACATTCAAATTAATAGAAATTTCAAATGAGTTATCTCAGAATCATTATAGCCGGGAAGAACTGAACAAACATAAAGCTGCCAAGTTAAAAAGGATGACATTTCAGAATGCATGGCCATGACAATCCTGATGCACCTCCAGCTCCTCCCAAGTAGTACCCAAAGCCAAATGCTTACTTTGACAGGCAGTTGAAGAAGTCCAAAAGGCAGAAGTCTAAGATGCCTTAGTAAAGTGTTGTGATCTATGAATGCCCCTTGAACATTTATATAAATATTAATGTTTTGTTGATATAGTTTTTAATCTCAATCTCATTTTATCACTTTCTATATCTGTGATTATTATTATTCTCTGTGCAATTCAACTTAGTACATAGGGTTCTGACTTCTTCAAATAGGGGGAGATTGTTGGGTATTGTATCCATAATAATCTTGATTTGAAGAAGTCCCCCCTGAACTAAGATGAATTGAATTTGTATTTGTTGTTGTATTCTAGCTATGTTAATGCAGATCTTAAATGCTAAGTGCAAACCATTGTCAGATTACAATGGGTCATCAATCACAAGTCTATGCAATATAATTCCTCATTGCATTAAACTTTGTGTTGACTCATATGTAATCTCCCTAATGGGGGGGGGGTACTTCAATTTTGAGCAATAGAAGAAAGCTGGTTGTTGTGCTGAGTCCAAGAAATTTTTTCTAGGGAAAATTCATCGAGTGAGTTAGTATACACTCAATGAATCGTCGAGTGATCATGGATATACTCAACGAATTTGACGAGTGCTCTCTAGCACTCTGAGACAATATTCATCATGGTTATCTAAGTAGATTCATTGTATGGTCATATGGATACTCAATGAATCGTCGAGTACTCCCGAGAAGTCTCAGCTAATTCGTCGAGAAGTCTTAAGTGTTTTGGTCGAGGTTTCCGGTAAAGTGCAAGCTGCTCAGCCAAGTCTAATTCGTCGAGAAGACTCAACTAATTCGTCAAAAGGTCTCAGCGAATTCGTCGAGATGTCTCGAGATGTCTTTCATGTAACATCCCAGTTCGAACTAGACCCCTCGGGTGACACGGGTCACTTAGAGATGCTCGGACCAGGTGGGATCTGGAGATCCTAATAGTTAGGTTAAAAGAGGCACTTAATGATAAATGTTGACAAAAATCATATTGATTACATTCACTTGAAAAGAAATGAAGTTTCAACCATTAGTAAAGAGAGAAATCTGTAAGTGTTTTGGAGCTGGGCTGTTAGGGAAGAAAATAGGGGGTGATTGGTAAGGATCTGCTTCCTGTTAGCTAGCTCCCGACGGTAACGCTACCGCCAGCGCTAGCGTGAGACTTGTTCCCCCGTCGAACGGAGTCTTGATTTCATCGAATGCAGCTCACCGTCCATTCGTCGAACGCAGTTCACCTTCTATTCGTCGAATGCAGCTCACCTTCTGTTCATCGAACGCAGTTCACCTTCAGTTCGTCGAACGCAGTTCACCTTCTGTTCGTCGAACGCAGTTCACCTTCTGTTCGTCGAACGCAGTTCACATTCTGTTCGTCGAACGCAATGTAACATCCCATTTCGCGCTAGACCCCTCAGAGACGTTTTGACTACCCAGTTTTGGGCTTTCCAGTGCGTGCTCGGATTTGGATTAATTGGGGAAAAGAATGACAATACTGCTTTAGGAAATATTAAAATATGACAGGAAAATATGACAGGAAAATATAATAAAATAAGAACTTATAAATTTGAACTTAAGAACTATTTGATATTGCCGTTCGACGAATTTCTTAGAATTCGTCGATCTAATGTTGCCTCCGTTCGACGAAATTCTCAGATTTCATCGATCTCAGAAAGCTGGAGCAGCGCTCGACAAATTAATATTAGGCAGCGCTCGACGAATTAGAATTAGCCGCAGATCGACGGAAATATAGCTGTTGCCGCCGTTCGACAAAAATCCTGAATTCGTCGAACGCCGGTCTGCTTTTATTATTTCTGCGCGTTTTCTTTCCGTTCCACGAATCTGCTTAAATTTGTCGAACGTCGGTCTGTATTTATTAAATTCTGCGCGCTTCCTTTCCGTTCGACGAATTTGCTTAAATTTGTTGAGCGTCGGTCTGTATTTATTAAATTCTGCGCGCTTCCTTTCCGTTCGACGAATTTGCTTAAATTTGTCGAACGTCGGTCTGTATTTATTAAATTCTGCGCGCTTCCTTTCCGTTCGACGAATCTGCTTAAATTTGTCGAACGTCGGTCTGTATTTATTAAATTCTGCGCACTTCCTTTCCGTTCGACGAATTTTCTTAAATTTGTCGAACGTCGGTCTGTATTTATTAAATTCTGCGCATTCTTCTTTCCGTCACCCGATAAAGCCTGAATGCTTATTTTTATGATTATTTTAGGCTAACAGAGGAATTATTGTCCAATAAGGAGCTGACACCTAAAATTGGAGTTCCACGGCTTATTAATGCAAACCCTCTTTTCTCTTAACACAAGGGCTGAGCATTTCTCCCGAGGGAAAATCTGGATCTTCATCTTCTTCTTCCTCTCCTTCTTCTTCTTCCTCTCACTTCAGGGAATTAGTTGGGGGAATCTTTGAAGGAGCAAAGCTTGGAGGAAATTTGGAGCTTGGCCGACCACCACCATGCTTCCATCAAGATGAGCTCCCACCATGTCCGTAAAATCAGGTGACTTCCGACCCCTCTCCCTTGGTGCTAGTGTCTTAGATCACAATAGGAGAGATGAAGGCTCAAGAGAGCTTCTCGTGTAAGCTTTCATGGAGTTTCCTTAAGAAGACCAAGCCGGAACCTCAAATTTAGGGCATCGTTCGCCGCGAGGTTTTAGGAATCATTTCTTCTCTTCAAGAAGAAGAGATGGGATTTGATTTGGGGCAAACCCATGGTCGTTGAGGGAGAGTGAGGGGAATGTCATTTAGGGTTTTAACCTAACCCTTGTTTGGGAAAGATGATGAATAGCCCTCTATTTATTAGGGTTGTTAATTATATATTTGTGCGATAAATGTGATGATAGCCCCCCCCCCCCCCCCCCCCCCCTTGCTAAAGAAGTTTTCAATTTATAATTTTGCACTTGGTTATTAAGGAAATCTGTGCGCAGCTGGAGTCAAGCCAATTTTTATGCTTGATCCCACTGGATTTAGACTTCGGGCTCAACACGAAGGTTGTAGCCCTCGGAAAGATCTTTCCAACGATAGGTTACCCATTTTCTGAAGTGACCTGTAGCTCCCTAAAGGTCCAGTCGAGTGGACTGTCCAGAAAGCTGGAATGGGTTTAGTGCGTGCTGTTTTTGCTGTCCAGATTTCTGCAGTTGACTTTATAGCAGATTTTTGGTAGGACACTCTTAGATATGGGTTTAGGACTCTACAGGAATGTTGTAGCCCTTGATGTTAGCTTTCCAAATTGGGGTGGATCATAATGTTTGGACAACTGTAGCACCCAAAAATCCAATTTTAATAAACTGTGTCATAACATCTTCGATCTCAGTATTTTGTGGATTTCTCCCATTATATTGGTTGGATGCTCATAAATATTGGTGGAGACATTTGTGATAACAATATGTACATCACTTTTGAAATTCATAATTTATGATTAAGTAGTATTAAAGTTATTGCTGTGTTATTTCATAACTTGAAGGGGATATAAATGTTGAATGTGAAGCCTGTTTGGGCTAGAATTTTGTATGAATGATGTATATGCTAGCATTGGCTCGTGATAATGATTTCAGATTTATTTCTGTTAAGATGACTCCTTGAATGAACCTTCAATTGTATATTTATGTGGAATCATAAAAAGGACATGTATGAATTAATGTTCATATCGCTTGATAATCTATTGGATGGTGTAGATTGGTGATAACCTCTCCATAAGGTTGATAGCTTTAATCGTGTTGAAACACGTTGTGATTTGTACATAAGACAATTGAATATTGGTGATATGTTCGGGCTTACATATTTAGTAAAATATGAATATGACATCGTACGCACAAGTAGTCCTACAGGACCTTATAGAGTAATTTCCATGATATACACAGGCTACTGCATAGAGACATGATAGCTCGGTATGGGTAGCATTGATGGATCGGTGTGGATTATAAGATATTGTTATATCTTATGGTGAAATGTTAAGGACCCGGTTGTTGGGGGCCTTGGATGCTAATTAGCATCGGTTGAACTGGTATAATGTGAAAGGAAAGAAGGCCTTATCCTTGAGTCCCTGGGTGCTTGAAAGCATGGGTGTGCATGGGAATTGCATGGGTTGCATGGCTTACACATGGTGGTGTATGGATCTTGTTTGGAGGATTACTTGTGGCGGGTCTACGGGCTTGCTAGTCGTGACACCGACAGAAGCCAGCAGTTAGACTCTAGACCTATTGGGTTGGACTCTTGGTGCTCACCTACCCAAGTCCCCTTCTGTGTCCTTGGAGGCTCCGTTGTGTGTTCTTAGCGTCGAGCAGTACGCAGGGTCTCCGCTGTGTGTTCTTAGCGTCGAGGCGTATAGAGGCTTAGGACTGGTAGTGTTCATACCCTCCTAGTAGTGGAGGATCTCGTTCCACTGTCTCCGTCTGGCCACGACGGGAAATGCCTGAGTGGTTAGCTACCCCTCAAAAAGCGAGAACTAAAGGTCAATGTCGACATAGCAAAATGCATGGGTGAGATCATCATATCATAACCATTACATTGCATTCATCCTTCATAATCATAGCATTGCACCGCATCGGGTCCATCATATAAATTAGTAGGGGCTCTTTTATATGATGGGTCCCAAATTGGGAACCTTAACTTATAAGGTTGTATGGGTATTCATATAAGTTAAGGTACGATATGAACTACTAGCTTACATGTTGTCATTGCCTTATTACTTGTTACTTGTGCTTATTATACCTGTTACTAGTACTTGCATTTATAACCATTGCTACTTATATACTTAAGAACAGCTTAGTCAGTGCCATTGCAAGTACTTGGGTACTTATACAACCGACATATATGAACAACCATTCATGTCACCTGCTTTGTATATTATTGCTTATATTGCAGCTTTTCTTCTTTTCCTTCCGCCCGGTGCCTTGGAGTCGCCGGGGGAGCGGATGTGAAGCCACTTAGTCTTTATGACTAACGGTTGCTACATCCCTCTTTTTAGGAGTGTACCTTAGAGCAGCAGTGCACGGTGCTGGAGGAGGATAGTCAGGTCAGGGTGACAGGGCCGGAGACCATGATACCTTGGCTACCGTCAGTGACAGAGGCGAGTGAGTGTTTTGAGATGTAGCCCCTGGGGCATTTAGCTTGATACTCTGATGATTTGCAGGAGCTTGTGTAGCTTTCTGTCTTTCTTTGTACTTACTGTTTGGACATTATTACCTATTGTGAATTTATGGCTTTTAATGCTTTCTTTTATTGATGGGTAGGCGTTGTTTAGTTAGTTTGGCCGGTGGGATAGGCGTCTTATGGGGGGAGGCTAGCTCGTGTGCTGACGCTTCCGCAAGGCGGCTGTCCTGGGCATAAGACTCCCCTCGGTCGTGTCTTGTGTTTTGGGAGGGGGGTCTTACAAATGGTATCAGCTTGCAACGATCCTGAGATAAAGAAGTCCATTAAACCACTAGGCCACCCCTACTAGCTAAATCAGTTTGAGGACAAACTGATGCAGCGGAAGCGGTGGTGTGCCCATGTGTGATTCACATTAAGTATGTCCTCTTTTTCCTATAGAAAGTGTCAACCTAAGCCAAACTCGTACCCTTACATACAAATGCGGGCTCACTCCGAGACAGTAATTGGTATTCCCATTCCAACCATTAGAGTTGGTTTGGCATAAGATTGATGCCAACCTAACTAGGATACCATTTTTGGTCGACTTAGCAGGATATGTCGTGACATACCCTAACCTTATATAGATCTTGGGGATGATTGGACTAAGCAATAAGTGACCTTGACTGACTAAGGAAAGAGTTTAACATGAGTGTAGAAGCTAGAGACTCACACCCTGAGATTTCTATCCTAGATATGGAGTAATATTATCACCTTACCCAAAATATTAGGGCAATCTCAATGAGATTGGTGCCTGAAATCTATCATCAGCTTAGTAAGAGACCACCAAGCTTGTCTTTTATACTGTATGTGGATACCTCTCACTTCTATTTATGTGTAGAATGTTTCATATATATGGAGGAGATATGATAAGAATTCGGATCCAGAGAAGGCTCATTTTGGGACGAATGTGTTATATTGGTGGTAGAAGAAACGCAGTCGAAGAGATATGGGGGCTTATCTCTTCATTTATTGGGCTAGTTATGTACCGTCTTGGATCCCTTGAGAGGTTAGAATCTCTGTAAATTTTGACATTGGAAGTTTTGATCCTTGAGAGTTAATTCACCTTAAGCAAAGCAGACTGCTAAGACCGTGTTTGGGTTGATAGGAATTTTATTAGCGGAATAAGAGAGAAAAGACATTTTTTAAGATGAAAATTTTCTCTATGTTGTTCTAAGCTTATGTGGATAAGTAATGAGGAGAGTAGTAAATTAACACTTTGGGGATATGCAGCTTGGCCGTCGCCGTAAAATTTAAATTTCTACATCATGGATGATATATAAGTGCGTCGATACGGGGATCTATGGTGTAAGAACTCTAGTCAAGGAGGATATTCCCCTAAGGTTTGTGCTCATACGTGAGATGAATGTACCATATGGGCGGTGGAAGAAATTTAGTCCAAAAATGTACGGGGGCTTGTCCTTTCGTTTATTGGCCTATTTACATGGCGACTTCTTTTTCCCGTAGATCTTGTTTGTTCGAATAGTACGTGAACGATGATGATTGGATTCGTGATAACCTCTCAATACTGGTGAGAGCGTCAAGGGTTTGTGACACGTCGTGAATTGAACACGGGAATTGAATATTGAGGATAAGTTGAATTTACTTATTTAAGAAGATATGAATATGTCTCTATACGTACAGGTAGGTGCACGTGTAATTGTATTGCCTCGACAAGGCAATCCTTTAAAGGCCCTGTACTGAAACCCAACCCTTGGATAAGGTTTATGTTCACGGTTTAGGAGCCCTTAAATGAAATGAATTAAATCACGAGATAAAAGTAGCACCAATTTTTGAATCCGGTGCAAATCTAAGTAAAACTGGGAGTAGAAAAAAGTAACAATTGACTCGAGGTCATGTGTTATTAGAAGGGAATGATGTGATTATAACCCATGCGAGGTGTAGAGTTATGGATTCACCTTACTTTGAGGCCGTCCCCGTTTAACGCAAATTTTTGTATGCACAGAAGTGATGATATTGAAAGTGCTACACGTTATGTGTATAGCGATGCTTGGGATTGGAAGAATCAATTTATTTTTGCAAATCTAAAGCACATGACTCCTTTGGTGGAGGATTCTAAATTTTATCTGGAGGCACGAGTAGTAACCTCATGTGTATCGGGGTCACCGATCTTAAGGGGTTTAGATCAAAGGTGCAATGAAAGTTGGCTTATTAAAGTAAGGAAACACTTCTCCTTCCCCCTCTTCCTCCTTCTCTCCCTTCCATTTGGGTTACATTTCCGGAAAATTTATTTTTCCCATTAGTGGCTGTTGGGCTTGTTGCTCCAAGAAATTTGTTATTTTGGAACTTCCTTGTTTGTAAGCAATTATTTTTTCTCTTATTTTAGCAGATGTTTTTGGGGGTTAAACTTCAGAAATTTTGTTTATAACACCTTACTCATTCTCGGAAATCTCTTCCTTGATTTGTGTTAGCAGTTACTTGGTATTTCCTTGGTTTCATGACTAGCAGCTATCTTGGCTTCCCTTGATTTATATGCTATAATTTCTGTCCAGAATATGTGCCCTGCTCTGCTCGTTTTTTTCTTCCAGGATTATTTATTCACATCTGCCCCATTTCCTTCCAGATTATGAGCTTCACATTGCCAACATGTTTTAGTATTTGGAATTTATTTGGAAATTCAGGGCTAGTGGCTGCTTGGTTTCTCCTTCCAGGATTGATAAATTTATTTTTGACTCATGCTAACAGTTATTGATTTAGTGGGGAGTTTGGTGATTTCCTTGGTTTCATGCTAGCAGCTATTTGATTTCTTTGGTTTGGTTGGCAGCTAGTATGTCCCTTGGGTTAGGATAATAACTGCTATGTTTGGTTCCTGTCGGCTGCCTATGAACTGATTGGAAATTTCTTTCCTTTTAGGGGCTGCTGCTTGGATTATATTACTTTGGCCTTTGCTTGTATAATCCCGAATGCTTTGGAGGTTGTTGTATATCTATCTTGTTGGATTCATTTTGGGATGCTTCTATATGATCTAATTTGGGGCTGCTTCTTATACTTGTTAAATGGGGGATGCTGCCATGTTGTTCTGTTAGGGCTGCTTCTATTTTCTTTCCTTGTCTAAATGGGGGATGCTGTTATGCTCTTTGTTATGGGGCTGCCTTATATAACTGCTTCTTAAGTATTGTTCAATGGGGGATGCTATATTATGTTGTATGAAATATGGATACGCATGCTCTAAGATCTTACGATCCAGTTTCGGTAACAGCGACACACACGTAAAGTTTATAATGTTGTATGGATTTCTCTCAAATTACTTACCGGATGCTCGTGAAATTTGGCGGACATGTGCCTAATGGTATTGAGATCACCCCCGATCAGAATTATGAATTTTGGATATATATATTTACGGTAATATGGCTAGCCTCTTCTTATAAATTTATTGTGTCGTAAATAACTTTGGAAAATATAAATGAGGCTTAAAAATTGGTTGAAATATTCGAGGTGATGATTATGTGATATCATAGAAATTTCATAGGATTTGGTTTGAAATAAGCCTTGATTAAATGCCCTGTTATATATTATTTTGATGAATGAATCGTGGTGATGTGTATTTGAATAAGATGTTGGAGTTTTCCTTGGACTATATGTTATGGGCTAAATCCTGGACTCATTTATTTAGTTAAGTATAAGTGGTCTGCTTGGCTAATTTCCAATCCTGCACTTTTACTTTTGTTGGCTAAGTTTTGATGTTTTGGCGGGCTAAACCTCCTGGAAATTATGCTTAATGATTCTTGATGGGTCGGAGGAAATTGGATCTTAATTTCCCCGGAAATTTTGTTTTCTAATTCTTGGCAGTTTGGAGAATTAGATTCTACATTTCCTAGGAGATTATTTATAGTATTCTCCTTATATTTTTTTTGGCTGTTTGGGTGTACTCCAGGAAAATCTATTCAGGAAATTTGGTTGCTTTCCCCTTTTTATAGTGTCTGTTTGGGTTTATACTCCAGAAAACTTTTGGGGAAATATGTTGGTGGCTGTCTAGTTTCATGTTAAAATAATTTTCCTGATTTATGAGATTCTGGATTGGTTTGGTCTGGAGTTCTGGGAAATTTTTTTGAGTTAAGGTTCTTACCTTCAAATATCTGATAACTGCTGCTATGCAATTGTGTTCCTTTTCCCTTTCTCTTTCCTGTTGGTGTGCTGTTGGGAGATTTGAGCTAGGGCTTTTAGTTTGGGTAATGTTGACTGAATATATGTTGGATAATTAAGTGGATCAAAACCCCCCTAACCTCAACTTAAATTTCGGGGACGAAATTGTTTCATCGTTTATTGGATTTGTAACATCCCATTTCGCGCTAGACCCCTCAGAGACGTTTTGACTACCCAGTTTTGGGCTTTCCAGTGCGTGCTCAGATTTGGATTAATTGGGGGAAAAGAATGACAATACTGCTTTAGGAAATATTAAAATATGACAGGAAAATATGACAGGAAAATATAATAAAATAAGAACTTATAAATTTGAACTTAAGAACTATTTGATATTGCCGTTCGACGAATTTCTTAGAATTCGTCGATCAAATGTTGCCTCCGTTCGACGAAATTCTCAGATTTCGTCGATCTCAGAAAGTTGGAGCAGCGCTCGACAAATTAATATTAGGCAGCGCTCGACGAATTAGAATTAGCCGCAGATCGACGGAAATATAGCTGTTGCCGCCGTTCGACAAAAATCCTGAATTCGTCGAACGTCGGTCTGCTTTTATTATTTCTGCGCGCTTTCTTTCCGTTCGACAAATCTGCTTAAATTTGTCGAACGTCGGTCTGTATTTATTAAATTCTGCGCGATTCCTTTTCGTTCGACGAATTTGCTTAAATTTGTCGAACGTCGGTCTGTATTAATTAAATTCTGCGTGCTTCATTTCCGTTCGACGAATTTGCTTAAATTTGTCGAACGTCGGTCTGTATTTATTAAATTCTGTGCGCTTCCTTTCTGTTCGACGAATCTGCTTAAATTTGTCGAACGTCGGTCTGTATTTATTAAATTCTGCGCGCTTCCTTTCCGTTCGACGAATTTGCTTAAATTTGTCGAACGTCGGTCTGTATTTATTAAATTCTGCGCGTTCTTCTTTTCGTCACCTGATAAAGCCTGAATGCTTATTTTTATGATTATTTTAGGCTAACAGTGGAATTATTGTCCAATAAGGAGCTGACACCTAAAATTGGAGTTCCAAGGCTTATTAATGCAAACCCTCTTTTCTCTTAACACAAGGGCTGAGCATTTCTCCCGAGGGAAAATCTGGATCTTCATCTTCCTCTCCTTCTTCTTCTTCCTCTCACTTCAGGGAATTAGTTGGGGGAATCTTTGAAGGAGCAAAGTTTGGAAGAAATTTGGAGCTTGGCCGACCACCACCATGCTTCCATCAAGATGAGCACCAACCATGGCCGTAAAATCAGGTGACTTCCGACCCCTCTCCCTTGGTGCTAGTGTCTTAGATCACAATAGGAGAGATGAAGGCTCAAGAGAGCTTCTCGTGTGAGCTTTAATGGAGTTTCCTTAAGAAGACCAAGCTGGAACCTCAAATTTAGGGCATCGTTCGCCGCGAGGTTTTAGGAATCATTTAGGGATTTGATTTGGGGCAAACCCATGGTCGTTGAGGGAGAGTGAGGGGAATGTCATTTAGGGTTTTAACCTAACCCCTGTTTGGGAAAGATGATGAATATCCCTCTGTTTATTAGGGTTGTTAATTATATATTTGTGCGATAAATGTGATGATAGCCCCCCCCCCCCCCCCCCCCTTGCTAAAGAAGTTTTGCACTTGGTTATTAAGGAAATCTGTGCGCAGCTGGGGTCAAGCCAATATTTATGCTTGATACCACTGGATTTAGACTTTGGGCTCAACACGAAGGTTGTAGCCCTCAGAAATAGCTTTCCAACGATAGGTTACCCGTTTTCTGAAGTGACCTGTAGCTCCCTAAAGGTCCAGTCGAGTGGACTGTCCAGAAAGCTGGAATGGGTTTAGTGCGTGCTGTTTTTGCTGTCCAGATTTCTGTAGTTGACTTTATAGCAGATTTTTGGTAGGACCCTCTTAGATCTGGCTTTAGGACTCAATAGGAATGTTGTAGCCCTTGATGTTAGCTTTCCAAATTGGGGTGGATCATAATGTTTGGACAAATGTAGCACCCAGAAATCCAGTTTTAGTAAAATGTGTCATAACACCTTCGATCTCAGTATTTTGTGGATTTCTCTCATTATATTGGTTGGATGCTCATGAATATTGGTGGAGACATTTGTGATAACAATATGTACATCCCTGTTGAAATTCATAATTTATGATTAAGTAGTGTTAAAGTTATTGCCGTGTTATTTCATTACTTGAAGGGGATATAAATGCTGAATGTGAAGCCTGTTTGGGCCAGAATTTTGTATGAATCATGTATATGCTAGCATTGGCTCGTTATAATGATTTCAGATTTATTTCTGTTAAGATGACTCCTTGAATGAACCTTCAATTGTAGATTTATGTGGAATCGTAAAAAGGACATGTATGAATTAATGTTCATATCGCTTGATAATCTATTGGATGGTGTAGATTGGTGATAACCTCTCCATAAGGTTGATAGCTTTAATCGTGTTGAAACACATTGTGAATTGTACATAAGACAATTGAATATTGGAGATATGTTCGGGCTTACATATTTAGTAAAATATGAATATGACACCGTACGCACAAGTAGTCCTACAGGATCTTGTAGAGTAATTTCCATGATATACACAGGCTACTGCATAGAGACATGATAGCTCGGTATGGGTAGCATTGATGGATCGGTGTGGATTATAAGATATTGTTATATCTTGTGGTAAAATGTATGGATCTTGTTTGGAGGGTTACTTGTGGCGGGTCTACGGGCTTGCTAGTCGTGACACCGACAAAAGCCGGCAGTTAGACTGTAGACCGGTTGGGTTGGACTCTTGGTGTTCACCTACCCAAGTCCCCTTCTGTGTCCTTGGAGGCTAGTGTTCTCAGCGTCGAGCAGTACGTAGGGTCTCCGATATGTGTTCTTAGCGTCAAGGCGTACATAGGCCTAGGACTGGTAGTGTTCATACCCTCCTAGTAGTGGAGGAGCTCGTTCCACTGTCTCCGTCTGGCCACGACGGGAGATGCCTGAGTGGTTAGCTACCCCTCAAAAAGCGAGAACTAAAGGTCTATGTCGACATAGCAAAATGCATGGGTGAGATCATCATATCATAACCATTGCATTGCATTCATCCTTCATAATCATATCATTGCACCACATCGGATCCATCATATAAATTAGTGTGGGCTCTTTTATATGATGGGTCCCAAATTGGGAACCTTAACTTATAAGTTTGTATGGGCATTCATATAAGTTAAGGTACGATATGAACTACTTGCTTACATACTGTCATTGCCTTATTACTTGTTAGTTGTGCTTATTATACCTGTTACTAGTACTTGTATTTATAACCATTGCTACTTATATACTTACGAACAGCTTAGTCAGTGCCATTGCAAGTACTTGGGTACTTATACAACCGACATATATGAACAACCATTCCTGTCACCTGCTTTGTATATTATTGCTTATATTGCAGCTTTTCTTCCTTTCCTTCCGCCCGGTGCCTTGGAGTCGCCGGGGGAGCGGATGTGAAGCCACTTAGTCTTTATGACTAACAGTTGGTACGTCCCTCTTTTTAGGAGTGTACCTTAGAGCAGCAGTGCACGGTGCTGGAGGAGGATAGTCAAGTCAGGGTGACAGGTCGGAGACCATGATACCTTGGCTACCGTCAGTGACAGAGGCGAGTGAGTGTTTTGAGATGTAGCCCCTGGGGCATTTAGCTTGATACTCTGATGATTTGCAGGAGCTTGTGTAGCTTTTTGTCTTTCTTTGTACTTACTGTTTGGACATTATTACCTATTGTGAATCTATGGCTTTTAATGCTTTCTTTCATTGATGGGTTGGCGCTGTTTAGTTGGTTTGGCCGGCGGGATAGGCGTCTTGTGGGGGAGGCTAGCTCGTGTGCTGGCGCTTCCGCAAGGTGGCTGTCCTGGGCATAAGACTCCCCTCGGCCATGTCTTGTGTTCCGAGAGGGGGGGTCTTACACGCAGCTCACCTTCAGTTCATTGAACGCAGTTCACCTTCTGTTCGTTGAATGCAACTCACCTTCAGTTCGTCGAACGCAGTTCATCTTCTGTTCGTCGAACGCAGTTCACCTTCAGTTCGTCGAACGCAGCTCACCTTCAGTTTATCGAATGCAGTTCACCGTCTGTTCGTCGAACGCAGCTCACCGTCTGTTCGTCGAACGCAGCTCACCATCTGTTCGTCGGACGTAGCTCACCGTCTGTTTGACGAATGGCCTGGCCCTTTCTTTTCCCGAGAAATCAGGCGATTTTCAACATGCCTTGGAAATGGAAATTGCATTTAATGCCATTAATGCTATCTTTTTATCTCTCTTTCTATCTTTCTCTCCCTCTCTCCTTCTCCCCTAGCCGAATGGGCTGGAATAATGGAGTCAGAAGAGTATTCTTCTTCATCTTCTTCTTCTTCTTCTTTTCCCTCACCTTAAGGTTTCAACTTAGGGTTCTTGAAGGAGCAAGCTTGGAGAAGGATTTGGAGCTTGGCCGACCACCACCCCGCTGTCATGAAGATGAGCTTGAACCATGGCTAGAAAATAAGATGACTTCCGACCCCTCTCCCTTGGTGCTAGATCGTAGAGAAAAATTAGGAGAGGTGTTGAGCTCAAAAGAGCTTGGCTTGTGAGTTAATAGAGTTTCCTAGGAAAAGACCAATCCGGATCTTTCATGTTAGGGCACCGATTGCCGCGAAAGTTCCTTCAATCACTTCTTCTCTTCAAAAGGAAGCGATAGGATTTGATTTCTTTGAAATCCATGGTCTATGGAGGGAGTATTGGATGGGAGAAGGTGTAATGACCTAACTCTTGTTTTGGGGGAAGATGATGAATAGTCCCCTGTTTTGTAGGGTTTCAAATTATTTCTTACGTGAAAAGATGAGGAGTAAATTCCCTGTTTAAAAATCCCCTGTTAATTAGGGTTGTTAGTTATGTAATTGTGTGATAAAGGTGACGATAGCCCCCTTGCTAAAGAAGTTTTCAATTTATAACATTGCACTTGGTTGTTAAGGGGTAAAATTGTGCGCAGCTGGGTTCCAGCCAATTTGTAAGTTTGATCCCACTGGAATTAGACCTCGGGCTCAACATGGAAGTTGTATCCCTCGGAAAGAGCTTTCCGACGATAGGATACTCGTTTTCTGAAGTGACCTGTAGCTCCCTACAAGTCCAGTCGAGTGGACTGCCCAGAAAGCTGGGAGGTGTTAAGTGTGTGCTGTTTTGCTGTCCAAATTTCTGCAGTTGACTTCAGAGCATATTTTAGATAGGACCCGCTTGGATCTGGGTTTAGGACTCAAGATTAATGTTGTAGCCCTTGATGTTAGCTTTCCAAAATGGGGTGGATCATAATTTTTGAACAACTGTAGCACCCAGAAATCCAGTTTTAGTAAACTGTGTCATAACACTTCCGATCTCAGTATTTTGTGGATTTCTCTTAAAATATTGGTTGGATGCTCTTGAAAATTGGTTGAGATATGAGTGACAACAATATGTAGATCCCTGTTGAATTTCATGATATTTAGATAAGTGGCATTAAAGTTATTGCCATTTCATTTGATAAATTTGTAGGAGATATAAATGCTGAATGCGAGGGCCGCTTGGGCCGAAATTTTGTATAAATCATGTACATGCTAGTATTGACTTGTGATAATGATTTAAGATTTATATACATTGGATGACTCCTTAAATGAACCTTCAACTGTTAGTTTCAGGTGGAACCATAAACAGGGCATGTGTGGTTGATGGTGAAGGTAAGTAACATTGGTTATGGGTGAGATCTAAGTGTTTAGCATTGTTTATAATGGTCATATAAATGTAGAGCACCGTAAATACGTATTGCATAATACAATCAGGTCAAAATTTGGTGGTAATGATTCCGGCATTAATTATGACTTATAGTAGAAGTTTCGATGGATTTGGTTTTAGAACAAATCCATAATTAAACGTGCCGCTAATAATTATTATGCTGAAAAGAGAGGTTACGGTGCTCATCTGGACCAGGATTTTGGAAACATGACGTTAAGCGCACAAGTAGTCCTACAGGATCAAGTATGGTAATTTCCATGTTATACACATGCTACTGCATAGATTCATGACAACTCGGTATGAGTAGCATTGATGGTTAGGTATGGACTATAAGATATGGTTATATCTTATGGTGAAATGCTCAGGACCCGGTTGGGTTGGACTCTTGGTGCTCACCTACCCAAGTCCCCTTCTGTGTCCTTGAAGGCTCAGCGTGATGCGAGCAGTACGCAGGGTCTCCGCTATGTGTTCTTAGCATCGAGGCATATATAGGTATGATGTGAAAGGTAAGAAGGCTCCATCCGTGAGTCCCTGGGTGCTTGATTGCACGGGCGTGCATGGGAATTACATGAATATGCATGGTTTACACATGGTGGTGTAATGATCCGGGTTGGAGGATTACTTATGGCGGGTCTACGGGCTTGCTAGTCGTGACACCGACAGAAGCCAGCAGTTAGACTCTAGACCGATTGGGTTGGACTCTTGGTGCTCACCTACCCAAGTCCCCTTCTGTGTCCTTGAAGGCTCAGCTTGATGCGAGCAGTACGCAAGGTCTCCGCTGTGTATTCTTAGCGTCGAGGCGTACAGAGGCCTCGGACTGGTAGTGTTCATACCCTCCTAGTAGTGGAGGAGCTCGTTCCACTGTCTCCGTCTGTCTACGATGGGATATGCCTGATTGGTTAGCTACCTCTCAAAAAGCGAGAATTGTAGGTCTATGTCGACATAACAACATTGCATGGGTGAGTATAATTACATAATCATTGCATTGCATTCATCATTACATAATCATGTCATTGCACCGCATCGGAACTCATCATATAAACTTGTATGGGCAGCTTTATATGATGGGTTACATTATGCTCGGATCCTTAACTTATAAGCTTGTATGGGCACCCTTATAAGTTAAGTTCAAATTCTGTTATTATATGCTCAACTGCTTATACACTGTCGTTGATCCTGCTCTCTTTTGATGTACTCTCTTATACATATGTTATAACTGCTCTCTTTTGATGTACTTTCTTATACCACGATATAGCTGTCATGATTGCATCTTTCCTTGTCACCTGTTTTTGCTACTACTGAATATATTGCAGCTTTTCTTCATTCCCTTCCGCCCGGTGCCTTGGAGTCGCCGGGGGGGGGGAGGATGTGAAGCCACTTAGTCTTTATGACTAACGGTTATTGCACCATTATTTTTAGGAGCAGCAACGTACTACACAGGAGGACAGCCAGGCCAGGGTGACAGTGCTGGTGATTACGATACCTTGGCTACCGTCGGCGGCAGATATGAGCGAGTGGTTAGAATGTAGCCTTAGGGCAAGTTTATACTCTGATGATATACAGGAACTTGTGTAGCTTTCTGTCCTTTTTGTACTGTTTGGACATTGTTGCTTAATTGTGAATTTATGGCTTCTTGCTCTTACATTATTGATGGGTTGGCGATGTTCAGTTGGTCTGTCCAGCACGATAGGCATCTTGTGGGGGAGGATAGCTCGTGTGCTGGCACTTCCGCAAGGCGGCTGTCCTGGGCATAAGACTCCCCTCGGTCGTGTCTTGTGTTCCGGGAGGGGGGTCTTACAAATGGTATCAGCTTGTAACGATCCTGAGATAAAGAAGTCCATTAAACCACTAGGCCGCCCCTGCTAGCTAAATCAGTTCGAGGACAAACTGATGCAGCGGGAGCGGTGGTGTGCCCATGTGTGATTCACATTAAGTATGTCCACTTTTTCCTATGGAAAGTGCCAACCTAAGCCAAACTCGTAACCTTACGTATAGATGCTGGCTCATTCCGAGACAGTAATTGGTATTCCCATTCCAACAGTCAGAGTTGGTTTGGCATAGGATTGATGCCAACCTAACTAGGATACCATTTTGGTCGACTTAGCAGGATATGTCGTGACATACCCTTACCTTATACCGATCTCAGGGATGATGTGGCCAAGCAAAAGTGACCTCAAGTGACTAAGGGAAGAGTTTAACGTGAGTGTAAATGCTAGAGACTCACACCTGAGATTTCTATCTCAGATATGGAGTAATATTATCACCTTACCCAAAACATTAGGGCAATCTCAATGAGATTGGTGCCTGTAGTCTATTATTAGCTTAGTAAGAGACCACTAAGCATGTCTTTTATACTGTATGTGGATACCTCTCACTTCTATTTATGTAGAAGATTTCATATGGAGAAGATATGATAAGAATTCAGATCCAGAGAAGGCTCATTTTGGGACGAATGTGTTATATTGGTGGTAGAAGAAACTCAGCCGAAGAAATACAGGGGCTTATCTCTTCGTTTATTGGGCTAGTTATATATCGACTTGGGTTCCTTGAGGATTTAAAATCGTTGTAATTTTTGACATTGGAAGTGGGGACCCTTGAAGGGTTAATTCACCTTAAGCAAGGCGGGCTGCTAAGGCCACGTTTGGGTATGCTCCAGGAATTTTTATTCAGGAAATTTCATTCTCCTTATAGTGGCTGGTTGGGCTAAAGCTCCGGGAAATTTTGTTTACTAGCAATTTCACTACTTATTGTTTGGGTTCATACTCCGGGAAATTATTCATATTTATCTCCTCATAAGGGGTTGGTGGCTGTTTGGTTTAAGTTAGAGATTCTATATGATTTATGTGCTATTGGTGGCTTGGTTTTACGAGAAACGATTGGTCATATCCCCTTATGCTAGTTGCCTGTTAAACTTTAAGCTAAGCCTTGGAGGCTCTGTCTGAACCTGGGAATTTCTTTTGCTAGTTCTCGATGATTCAAAGAACTATTAATTGCTAACTGGAAAGTTATGTAGATGTATTTTGAGTTTCGAGCTTTATACCTGTTCCAATTATCGGCAGCTTTATTCTTACGGTAATGGTTACCAAATGCTCTTATACAGTATTATACTCATGTGTATCGGGGTCACTGATCTTAAGGGGATTTAGATCAAAGGTGCAACGAAAGTTGGTTTATTAAGGCGAGGAAACAAGGAAGTATGGGTTTCGGTTGTTTCCGACCTGCCCGTAGTGAGAGCGTGGCTATAAACCCAACTATGTCTTATCACCGCCATATTTGTGTTTGCATCAGGATGAGAGACACTTAAGATTTCTCTGTGCATATTTTGGATTATAAGTGTCATGAAATATAACGGAAGTACACACGGGAGAAATTGAAAGTGAGGTGATGTGAATGAGTTATGACCCTCACTAGTAGTGAGCGGGATTTAAAGTGCACTATAGATGACTTTTGTGATTTGAACTTAAACCCCATAACCTCAACTTAAATTTCGGGGACAAAATTGTTTCTTCGTTTATTGGATTTGTAACATCCCAGTTCGAACTAGAACCCTCGGGTGACACAGGTCACTTAGAGATGCTCGGTGTAACATCCCGACTTCGAAAAAGGGGTCTAGCCGGTTCAGTTGAACCCTTGGAGGAATCTAGGCCGGGTCATCAGGCAATCACGACCTGACCTTCACCACATAGAGGTGGTCATTTAGAGAATTGACTGTTTTGGGTAGCATCGTGCTTCGCCACGACGTCAAAGCTGTTTATTGAGCATACGTGCTCCGAATCGACTTCCGTCAGTTACGTTAGACTCGTATAGTTGACACGAGTGCAACGGAACTCGTTTCGTTTCAATCAGAGGTCATTTGGTGAAAGTGACCGTTTTGAGTATCGCAGCGCGTCACGACGACGCAGTTTTAGAATATGGAGCATACGTGCTCCGAATCGACTTTCGTCAGTTACGTTAGACTCGTATAGTTGACACGAGTGCAACGGAACTCGTTTCGTTTCAATCAGAGGTCATTTGGTAAAAGTGACCGTTTTGAGTATCGCAGCGCGTCACGACGATGCAGTTTTAGAATATGGAGCGTACGTGCTCCGAATCGACTTCCGTCAGTTGCATTAGACTCGTATAGTTGATACGAGTGCAACGGAACTCGTTTCATTTCGATCCGAGGTCATTTGATAAAAGTGACCGTTTTGAGTATAGTAGCGCGTCACGACGATGCAATTTTAGAACATGGAGCATACGTGCTCCGAATCGACTTCCGTCAGTTGCGTTAGACTCGTATGGCCAATACGAGTGCAACGGAATTCGTTTCGTTCCAATCCGAGGTCGTTTGGAGAAAACGACTATTTTAAATATCAAGTGCCGCAACGATGCCATTTTAAGTATATTGAGCATTCGTGTTCCGAATTAAGTTCAATCAGTTACATTAGACCCGCACGATCAACACGAGCGTGATGAAATTCGTTTCAACCAAATCCGATGAAATTGGAGAAAGTTAGCCAAAATAACCTATTTTGAGCTACGTACTGATTTGAGTGAATAATTATGAATGAACGGACTCGGAATCAACTTCGGATAATTCCGTTAGCTTCGTATGGTTGACACGAACACGACGGCGCCCTCCGCGAAATTGTCTCGTGCCTATTTCGGTAGTCATGAGCATATGTACATAAAAAATTTAGAAATTTATGCATATATATATATACATATATATATATACATATATATATACATATATATATATATACATATATATATACATATATATATATATAAAAACAGATGGCTGGGAACGGGAAACCAGGGAGGAGCGATCCAGGCACTGGAGCAAAACCATGGGCGATCGTGGGGGCACGGGATTGGAGCTCGTCGGCTATGAAAGGGCAGACCGCAGTGCGTCCTGGTCGCACCCCTCGATCTTTCTTCTCCTCTTCCAAGGGCGATGGTGGACGGTAAGAACGCCCTCCTCTCTCCCTCTTCCTCCTCTTCGAAGCTCTGTCCTGGCAGAGGGATTCACGGCAAGGTATGGCAAGAAAACATGTTCTCCCTCCATCTCCTCCTTCTCGCTTACTTATCCTGGCCGATTAGGGTTATGCCCAGTTGTTTTCTTTCTCTGGTTTTGGTTTCAAAAAAAAGGGACCTGGATCCATTTTTCCCTTGGTTTAGTTGCTATTTTCCTGATGTTTTACTACCTCTTATTTATGCTGGAATGCTTACTCCTTATCCTGATGCTATCGGGTTATGCTGGGGGTTTCACCTCCCTGTTTGTTTGGAATTTCCTAAGTTCTATGCTGAAATTATTTCTTTCTTGGATATCCTGATGTTGCCCCGGCTGAATTGCTAGGGTGCTATGCAAAGTTTTCTTCTGAGACCCCTCTCCCCTAGTATACTTGCTATGTTTGATTAATTAGTAGTCTCAAAATAAATTTGTAAATCAAGGGGGCTGCCCTTGGGGTTCTCTCTCAGGGGGGCTGTTTGCACATAATTTCTTGTGGGGTTTCCTATTTCGGCTGCTATGCAAGTGATCCTACTGTTTTGGGCTAGATTCATTTAATTCCTTTGATTATCCTGTTGCTATGTGAAGTATTCTATGGTCGGTGGCGAAGGGTCCAGCTATTGGTACATATATAATTAAATGCATGTCTCTTTTGGCTCACCTATTATTGGGGGCTGCTTCTTGTTAACTTGGACTGCAGGTTTAATTGTTGGGGCTGCTCCTTTCCTTGTTGGTTTGGGGGCTGCTTCTTGTTAACTTGGACTGCAGGTTTGTTGAGATGGGGCTGCCCCTTTCCTTGTTGGTTTGGGGGCTGCTTCTTGTTAACTTGGACTGCAGGTTTAATTGTTGGGGCTGCTCCTTTCCTTGTTGGTTTGGGGGCTGCTCCTTGTTAACTTGGACTGCAGGTTTAATTGTTGGGGCTGCTCCTTTCCTTGTTGGTTTGGGGGCTGCTTCTTGTTAACTTGGACTGCAGGTTTAATTGTTGGGGCTGCTCCTTTCCTTGTTGGTTTGGGGGCTGCTTCTTGGTAACTTGGACTGCAGGTTTGTTGAGATGGGGCTGCCCCTTTCCTTGTTGGTTTGGGGGCTGCTTCTTGTTAACTTGGACTGCAGGTTTAATTGTTGGGGCTGCTCCTTTCCTTGTTGGTTTGGGGGCTGCTTCTTGTTAACTTGGACTGCAGGTTTAATTGTTGGGGCTGCTCCTTTCCTTGTTGGTTTGGGGGCTGCTTCTTGGTAACTTGGACTGCAGGTTTGTTGAGATGGGGCTGCCCCTTTCC
This sequence comes from Dactylorhiza incarnata, assembly GCA_033032865.1. NCBI lineage: Eukaryota > Viridiplantae > Streptophyta > Magnoliopsida > Asparagales > Orchidaceae > Dactylorhiza > Dactylorhiza incarnata. The sequence continues at coordinate 23,873,078 of JAWHQI010000010.1, read as the reverse complement.
TTGTTGGTTTGGGGGCTGCTTCTTGTTAACTTGGACTGCAGGTTTAATTGTTGGGGCTGCTCCTTTCCTCGTTGGTTTGGGGGCTGCTTCTTGTTAACTTGGACTGCAGGTTTGTTGAAATAGGGCTGCTCCTTTCCTTGCTGATTTTGGGGGCTGCTCCTTGTTGAGTTGGACTGCAAGTTTGTTGAAATGGGGCTGCTCCTTTCCTTGTTGGTTTGGGGGCTGCTCCTTGTTGAGTTGGACTGCAGGTTTGTTAATAGGGGGCTGCCTTGTGAGCTGTTCAATGGGGGAGCTGCTATGCTTGATCAGCTAGGAGCTTTTAGATTTTATCTTGGGGCTCCTATGCTTGATCAGCTAGGAGCTTTTAGATTTTATCTTGGGGCTCCTATGCTTGATCAGCTAGGAACTTTTAGATTTAAAATGGGGGCTGCTCTTTACTTTCCTATTATATAATCTGTTTAGGGGCTGCTTCTTAAGTATTGTTTATTGGAGGCTGCCTCTTTGTTTCCGTTTCTTTGGGCTGCTCTTTACTTGTTAGTAGGGGGCTGCCTTGTGAGCTGATGTTGGGGGCTGCTCCTTGTTAGTAGGGGGCTGCCTTGTGAGCTGATGTTGGGGGCTGCTCCTTGTTAGTAGGGGGCTGCCTTGTGAGCTGATGTTGGGGGCTGCTCCTTGTTGAATTGGGGGCTGCCTTGTGAGCTGATGTTGGGGGCTGCTCCTTGTTGAATTGGGGGCTGCCTTGTGAGCTGATGTTGGGGGCTGCTCCTTGTTAGTAGGGGGCTGCCTTGTGAGCTGATGTTGGGGGCTGCTCCTTGTTAGTAGGGGGCTGCCTTGTGAGCTGATGTTGGGGGCTGCTCCTTGTTGAATTGGGGGCTGCCTTGTGAGCTGATGTTGGGGGCTGCTCCTTGTTAGTAGGGGGCTGCCTTGTGAGCTGATGTTGGGGGCTGCTCCTTGTTGAATTGGGGGCTGCCTTGTGAGCTGTTAATGGGGGCTGCTTACTTTCCTGTTGTGTTAATAAGGGGGTTGCCCTTCATAGCTCACGATAAGGTATGGTAGCTTCACTCTCTCTTCCTCCTCCTCCTACCTCAATTCTCCCTCCCATGGCAGGAATCTGCCACTTATTAGTTTTCCTTGTCGTTTCGATTTGGTGAGGAATGGAGTCGTGCTACTCCGAATTGGTAGGAGATTAGGAATGCGATCACATGCCTAGGCATGAAATTTATGGGGGACTCTCACACCATAAGCATCACCCAAGAGGAACCCCTTCTCCGCCTCTTGCTTGAGCCTATCTTCATCTGGTTTGGTATCCGATTGAGGGAGCTTCATCTCTTCCTCCTCCGACAAATGGTAGACTCTAAACCTTATCTAGTTTCGTCTACTCTTCATCTTATTTCTCTCTTTCACACTACTGTGCTACTTCTTGTGCCTATAAAGCTTATGGGTGTCTTGGGCTTGATTACCAAGCATTCAAGTGATTGACGGAAGTTTACATAAATACAAGCGGGTCTTATGTGGATGACTTGGGATTGATCGCCAAGCACCGAAATGATCGACGAAGGTCTACATGAATGCAATTATGCCCTATGTGGGCAGGTTGGATTTGATTGCCAGCCGAGTTAAATTAGTGGTACCTTCCCGGATAGAGATATGCTAAGCTTATAAAGAGTTCGTCTTCTCTCCTTCTACAAGACTACGGGTGGATATTTTGTTAAGCTTTAAGAGAGTTTCCGTAATTCCTACGGGAATGAAATGTTGCCTTCGAGAAAGTAATTCCTACGGGAATGAAATGTTGCCTTCGAGAAAGTAATTCCTACGGGAATGAAATGTTGCCTTCGAGAAAGTAATTCCTACGGGAATGAAATGTTGCCTTCGAGAAAGTAATTCCTACGGGAATGAAATGTTGCCTTCGAGAAAGTAATTCCTACGGGAATGAAATGTTGCCTTCGAGAAAGTAATTCCTACGGGAATGAAATGTTGCCTTCGAGAAAGTAATTCCTACGGGAATGAAATGTTGCCTTCGAGAAAGTAATTCCTACGGGAATGAAATGTTGCCTTCGAGAAAGTAATTCCTACGGGAATGAAATGTTGCCTTCGAGAAAGTAATTCCTACGGGAATGAAATGTTGCCTTCGAGAAAGTAATTCCTACGGGAATGAAATGTTGCCTTCGAGAAAGTAATTCCTACGGGAATGAAATGTTGCCTTCGAGAAAGTAATTCCTACGGGGAATAAGTTGTGCCTTCGGGAAATATTCCTACGGGAATATATCGTGCCTTGGGATAAAATCGGATGGCCTATGAGTTTTACTCTAAGGCAACCCGCGCGATGGATGGTCTGGGAGGGCAACCCGTGCGAAACTAATAGAACTACGTGGGTCTGAGGCCGTATGCAGGATGATACGGAGTACGTAGGCGGTGGTCGTGGGAAGACCGCCTCGGCCCAATAAAAGTCCAGATATCCCCTTCCTTATAATTGTTATATTATGTTTGTGTGATAGTAGGAGTTGGATTCTGTTTGTAGTTCTAATAACTTGTCTTTAGCACAGGTGACAGGTGCAGATGAGGGACAACACTCATGGGTGGAGAAGGCCACCGAGCAGGCTACTTCAGGTATACGTTATTAAGCCGCATCTCCCCTTGTTGTGCCCTATCTCAGGGTATACATATATGATGCAATGAAGCCTTGATGGATAGGATTCATTGCGGCGGCGAAATCAATATTACTCATACAGGTTTTGAAATTATGGTTTCTGTGATATTTAACAAAGCGCACTCTTTAATAATATCTTCCGCTAAGGGTAACAAAGCGCACTCTTTAATAATATCTTCCGCTAAGGGTAACAAAGCGCACTCTTTGATAATATCTTCCGCTAAAGGTAACAAAGCGCACTCTTTAATAATGTCTTCCGCTAAAATACTGCTTCCTTACTCTGTTGGTGTGTAGTGAATTTCGCTTAACACCACCCCTAGGTGTGTCTTCGGAGTGTTCCAGGAAAAGGGTTGGAGAAGCTAGTGCCTTCACCCTTCGGAGTCGCTTCGGCGTCGTGCTAAAGGGTGGTGTGCGATAAGATCCCCCGGTCGGACCGTCGATTTGGGAGGGGGGGTCTTACAAATGGATCAGAGCGTAACCGATCTTTCGACCTATTCATGATCACAGAAACACTTATTGCTCCGCTAATCGCTGTAGCGTGGTTCGGGACGAACCACTGCAGCGGAAGCGGTGGTGGACCTAAAAGGTAAAAGTTGGCAACAAACTTGGCATATATATGAACATTTTCACTCGAACTTATCAAATTCAGTTTTAGTCGTGCAAAATATTTTTATAACTCAGATCGACACTTAAATGTCTTTTACTACATCTGATCTCGAACAATCATCTATCTTATTTCCATAAAACACTCTCTTTAAACCCCACAAATGATCATTTCAAATTTGGAACTCTAGGTTCAAGCCTCTTTGTTTTATTGGGAGTAGATGCTCGTTTTCAAAATTTCATTTAAGGTGAACTAATCAAATGAAATTTTGTGTACAAATGTAAGAACTTCACTAATAATTTCTAATCCCAGGTTTAAGCCTCTTTGTTTTATTGGGATTAAAAAAAAAATTCTCGTTTTCCAAAATTTCATTTGAGGTATGCTAATCAAATGAAATTTTGTGGGTATATGGAGAATTGCTCCGGCGATTGCAAATATGAAGTATGATTTGACTTGCGATGTTTGCATTCTCAGCCAGCCGGGAAGCCTCGTTAAAAAGGGTAAGCCACTGAGGACCCGAAGGTGATGGTTACCTTTTGTTGCTTGCTTGCATTGGGAAAAGTGGCGGGTCGGTCATGCCCGTAGACCGTACGTACCGGTGCGGGAAGGTTGACGACTCTAGGCGACAGGGAGGTGTGCACCCCGGGAGCTCGGTTGTATCTTATATGCCCCGCTGGGTCCCTCCGCTGGTTGGCCAAGTTCAGTTATTGCCGGATGTCTCCTACGTCCGAGGGTACACGGGGTTGTACGCTGGGGCCTGGGTAGTGCGGTACATCCACACCCAGAAGTGGCAGGACCGGCCACTGTCACCGACGGCCACATCGGTGAGGCCCGCGGGGTTCGCTACCCTGCAAAAAGAAGCGGTCAAAATATTTCAACGTAAAGAGCAAACTGGTAAAACATTATATGTGATTACCGTGGCGGGTCAGTCGTGCCCAAGGACCGTTCATACAGGAATGGGAAGGTTGACGACTCATGAGGTACTAGGGAGTGTGTGAACCCCGGGAGATTATTTCCCCGCAGGGTCCCTCCGCTGGATAGCCGAATTTTGTAAGTGACGGATGTTGCTCACATCTAGGAGTACACTGGGTTGTACATTAGGGCCTGGGTAGTGCGGTACGTCCACACCCAGAAGTGGCAGGACCGGCCACTGTCACCGACGGCCACATCGGTGAGGCCCGCGGGGGTCGCAACCCTGCTGGAAAAAAAGCGGTCAAACTGTTTCAACATTGTGTGTTGTGATTGAGTCATGAGTACTCATATTACATATTTGCATATGCATCATTTGCATCAAAACATTCATATCCGCATATACCATTAACATATAACCTTCGTATGGGAGTTGGTTATATGTTTATGGATTACTCTGCTTATTTACAATTTTCATCTGTCCCACCAACATATAACCTTCGTATGGAAGTCAGTCATATGTTGATAGGTGTTACAAAAGCTTATGCAAGTTAAAACTTTTATATGTTCCACTGACACGTAGCCCCGTAAGAGAATTAGCTATATGTTGATGGATTTTTACTTTCGGACACCACTCAAAAATGTTGCGTTTCAGATATGCAAACCTTGGAAGATGTTAAGTTGCCCCCACTTCCAGTTGAGCTCGGCTCCTTGGAAGGTGTTGAATTGCCTCCACTTCCAGTTGAGCTCGGCTCCTGGAAGGTGATTGAGTGCCTTCGTCTCCCGTTAAGCTCGGTTCACGGGAGGGGTATCAAGTGATGAAGGGTTTCTTGTTTCTCACGATTAGATCAATTTGAATCGTTCAAGCTACCCCGTAGTTCACGTAAGCTACTTGTATAGTACACGGCGGGAGCCGTCTACATAGCTCGTTAGGTAAAACCAAACCTAGAGACCCTTAAAATTTGGGATCATTCGACACCTCTAGTGGTCTGCAATACGTCCTGTTTTGAATCTCCATGACCCACTCGTATTTTCGGGGACGAAAATTTTCTTTGTTTTATTGGATTGTAACATCCCGACTTCGAAAAAGGGGTCTAGCCGGTTCAGTTGAACCCTTGGAGGAATCTAGGCCGGGTCATCAGGCAATCACGACCTGACCTTCACCACATAGAGGTGGTCATTTAAAGAATTGACTGTTTTGGGTAGCATCGTGCTTCGCCACGACGTCAAAGCTGTTTATTGAGCATACGTGCTCCGAATCGACTTCCGTCAGTTACGTTAGACTCGTATAGTTGACACGAGTGCAACGGAACTCGTTTCGTTTCAATCAGAGGTCATTTGGTGAAAGTGACCGTTTTGAGTATCGCAGCGCGTCACGACGACGCAGTTTTAGAATATGGAGCATACGTGCTCCGAATCGACTTCCGTCAGTTACGTTAGACTCGTATAGTTGACACGAGTGCAACGGAACTCGTTTCGTTTCAATCAGAGGTCATTTGGTAAAAGTGACCGTTTTGAGTATCGCAGCGCGTCACGACGATGCAGTTTTAGAATATGGAGCGTACGTGCTCCGAATCGACTTCCGTCAGTTGCATTAGACTCGTATAGTTGATACGAGTGCAACGGAACTCGTTTCATTTCGATCCGAGGTCATTTGATAAAAGTGACCGTTTTGAGTATAGTAGCGCGTCACGACGATGCAATTTTAGAACATGGAGCATACGTGCTCCGAATCGACTTCCGTCAGTTGCGTTAGACTCGTATGGCCAATACGAGTGCAACGGAATTCGTTTCGTTCCAATCCGAGGTCGTTTGGAGAAAACGACTATTTTAAATATCAAGTGCCGCAACGATGCCATTTTAAGTATATTGAGCATTCGTGTTCCGAATTAAGTTCAATCAGTTACATTAGACCCGCACGATCAACACGAGCGTGATGAAATTCGTTTCAACCAAATCCGATGAAATTGGAGAAAGTTAGCCAAAATAACCTATTTTGAGCTACGTACTGATTTGAGTGAATAATTATGAATGAACGGACTCGGAATCAACTTCGGATAATTCCGTTAGCTTCGTATGGTTGACACGAACACGACGGCGCCCTCCGCGAAATTGTCTCGTGCCTATTTCGGTAGTCATGAGCATATGTACATAAAAAATTTAGAAATTTATGCATATATATATATACATATATATATATACATATATATATACATATATATATATATATACATATATATATACATATATATATATATAAAAACAGATGGCTGGGAACGGGAAACCAGGGAGGAGCGATCCAGGCACTGGAGCAAAACCATGGGCGATCGTGGGGGCACGGGATTGGAGCTCGTCGGCTATGAAAGGGCAGACCGCAGTGCGTCCTGGTCGCACCCCTCGATCTTTCTTCTCCTCTTCCAAGGGCGATGGTGGACGGTAAGAACGCCCTCCTCTCTCCCTCTTCCTCCTCTTCGAAGCTCTGTCCTGGCAGAGGGATTCACGGCAAGGTATGGCAAGAAAACATGTTCTCCCTCCATCTCCTCCTTCTCGCTTACTTATCCTGGCCGATTAGGGTTATGCCCAGTTGTTTTCTTTCTCTGGTTTTGGTTTCAAAAAAAAGGGACCTGGATCCATTTTTCCCTTGGTTTAGTTGCTATTTTCCTGATGTTTTACTACCTCTTATTTATGCTGGAATGCTTACTCCTTATCCTGATGCTATCGGGTTATGCTGGGGGTTTCACCTCCCTGTTTGTTTGGAATTTCCTAAGTTCTATGCTGAAATTATTTCTTTCTTGGATATCCTGATGTTGCCCCGGCTGAATTGCTAGGGTGCTATGCAAAGTTTTCTTCTGAGACCCCTCTCCCCTAGTATACTTGCTATGTTTGATTAATTAGTAGTCTCAAAATAAATTTGTAAATCAAGGGGGCTGCCCTTGGGGTTCTCTCTCAGGGGGGCTGTTTGCACATAATTTCTTGTGGGGTTTCCTATTTCGGCTGCTATGCAAGTGATCCTACTGTTTTGGGCTAGATTCATTTAATTCCTTTGATTATCCTGTTGCTATGTGAAGTATTCTATGGTCGGTGGCGAAGGGTCCAGCTATTGGTACATATATAATTAAATGCATGTCTCTTTTGGCTCACCTATTATTGGGGGCTGCTTCTTGTTAACTTGGACTGCAGGTTTAATTGTTGGGGCTGCTCCTTTCCTTGTTGGTTTGGGGGCTGCTTCTTGTTAACTTGGACTGCAGGTTTGTTGAGATGGGGCTGCCCCTTTCCTTGTTGGTTTGGGGGCTGCTTCTTGTTAACTTGGACTGCAGGTTTAATTGTTGGGGCTGCTCCTTTCCTTGTTGGTTTGGGGGCTGCTCCTTGTTAACTTGGACTGCAGGTTTAATTGTTGGGGCTGCTCCTTTCCTTGTTGGTTTGGGGGCTGCTTCTTGTTAACTTGGACTGCAGGTTTAATTGTTGGGGCTGCTCCTTTCCTTGTTGGTTTGGGGGCTGCTTCTTGGTAACTTGGACTGCAGGTTTGTTGAGATGGGGCTGCCCCTTTCCTTGTTGGTTTGGGGGCTGCTTCTTGTTAACTTGGACTGCAGGTTTAATTGTTGGGGCTGCTCCTTTCCTTGTTGGTTTGGGGGCTGCTTCTTGTTAACTTGGACTGCAGGTTTAATTGTTGGGGCTGCTCCTTTCCTTGTTGGTTTGGGGGCTGCTTCTTGGTAACTTGGACTGCAGGTTTGTTGAGATGGGGCTGCCCCTTTCCTTGTTGGTTTGGGGGCTGCTTCTTGTTAACTTGGACTGCAGGTTTAATTGTTGGGGCTGCTCCTTTCCTCGTTGGTTTGGGGGCTGCTTCTTGTTAACTTGGACTGCAGGTTTGTTGAAATAGGGCTGCTCCTTTCCTTGCTGATTTTGGGGGCTGCTCCTTGTTGAGTTGGACTGCAAGTTTGTTGAAATGGGGCTGCTCCTTTCCTTGTTGGTTTGGGGGCTGCTCCTTGTTGAGTTGGACTGCAGGTTTGTTAATAGGGGGCTGCCTTGTGAGCTGTTCAATGGGGGAGCTGCTATGCTTGATCAGCTAGGAGCTTTTAGATTTTATCTTGGGGCTCCTATGCTTGATCAGCTAGGAGCTTTTAGATTTTATCTTGGGGCTCCTATGCTTGATCAGCTAGGAACTTTTAGATTTAAAATGGGGGCTGCTCTTTACTTTCCTATTATATAATCTGTTTAGGGGCTGCTTCTTAAGTATTGTTTATTGGAGGCTGCCTCTTTGTTTCCGTTTCTTTGGGCTGCTCTTTACTTGTTAGTAGGGGGCTGCCTTGTGAGCTGATGTTGGGGGCTGCTCCTTGTTAGTAGGGGGCTGCCTTGTGAGCTGATGTTGGGGGCTGCTCCTTGTTAGTAGGGGGCTGCCTTGTGAGCTGATGTTGGGGGCTGCTCCTTGTTGAATTGGGGGCTGCCTTGTGAGCTGATGTTGGGGGCTGCTCCTTGTTGAATTGGGGGCTGCCTTGTGAGCTGATGTTGGGGGCTGCTCCTTGTTAGTAGGGGGCTGCCTTGTGAGCTGATGTTGGGGGCTGCTCCTTGTTAGTAGGGGGCTGCCTTGTGAGCTGATGTTGGGGGCTGCTCCTTGTTGAATTGGGGGCTGCCTTGTGAGCTGATGTTGGGGGCTGCTCCTTGTTAGTAGGGGGCTGCCTTGTGAGCTGATGTTGGGGGCTGCTCCTTGTTGAATTGGGGGCTGCCTTGTGAGCTGTTAATGGGGGCTGCTTACTTTCCTGTTGTGTTAATAAGGGGGTTGCCCTTCATAGCTCACGATAAGGTATGGTAGCTTCACTCTCTCTTCCTCCTCCTCCTACCTCAATTCTCCCTCCCATGGCAGGAATCTGCCACTTATTAGTTTTCCTTGTCGTTTCGATTTGGTGAGGAATGGAGTCGTGCTACTCCGAATTGGTAGGAGATTAGGAATGCGATCACATGCCTAGGCATGAAATTTATGGGGGACTCTCACACCATAAGCATCACCCAAGAGGAACCCCTTCTCCGCCTCTTACTTGAGCCTATCTTCATCTGGTTTGGTATCCGATTGAGGGAGCTTCATCTCTTCCTCCTCCGACAAATGGTAGACTCTAAACCTTATCTAGTTTCGTCTACTCTTCATCTTATTTCTCTCTTTCACACTACTGTGCTACTTCTTGTGCCTATAAAGCTTATGGGTGTCTTGGGCTTGATTACCAAGCATTCAAGTGATTGACGGAAGTTTACATAAATACAAGCGGGTCTTATGTGGATGACTTGGGATTGATCGCCAAGCACCTAAATGATCGACGAAGGTCTACATGAATGCAATTATGCCCTATGTGGGCAGGTTGGATTTGATTGCCAGCCGAGTTAAATTAGTGGTACCTTCCCGGATAGAGATATGCTAAGCTTATAAAGAGTTCGTCTTCTCTCCTTCTACAAGACTACGGGTGGATATTTTGTTAAGCTTTAAGAGAGTTTCCGTAATTCCTACGGGAATGAAATGTTGCCTTCGAGAAAGTAATTCCTACGGGAATGAAATGTTGCCTTCGAGAAAGTAATTCCTACGGGAATGAAATGTTGCCTTCGAGAAAGTAATTCCTACGGGAATGAAATGTTGCCTTCGAGAAAGTAATTCCTACGGGAATGAAATGTTGCCTTCGAGAAAGTAATTCCTACGGGAATGAAATGTTGCCTTCGAGAAAGTAATTCCTACGGGAATGAAATGTTGCCTTCGAGAAAGTAATTCCTACGGGAATGAAATGTTGCCTTCGAGAAAGTAATTCCTACGGGAATGAAATGTTGCCTTCGAGAAAGTAATTCCTACGGGAATGAAATGTTGCCTTCGAGAAAGTAATTCCTACGGGAATGAAATGTTGCCTTCGAGAAAGTAATTCCTACGGGAATGAAATGTTGCCTTCGAGAAAGTAATTCCTACGGGGAATAAGTTGTGCCTTCGGGAAATATTCCTACGGGAATATATCGTGCCTTGGGATAAAATCGGATGGCCTATGAGTTTTACTCTAAGGCAACCCGCGCGATGGATGGTCTGGGAGGGCAACCCGTGCGAAACTAATAGAACTACGTGGGTCTGAGGCCGTATGCAGGATGATACGGAGTACGTAGGCGGTGGTCGTGGGAAGACCGCCTCGGCCCAATAAAAGTCCAGATATCCCCTTCCTTATAATTGTTATATTATGTTTGTGTGATAGTAGGAGTTGGATTCTGTTTGTAGTTCTAATAACTTGTCTTTAGCACAGGTGACAGGTGCAGATGAGGGACAACACTCATGGGTGGAGAAGGCCACCGAGCAGGCTACTTCAGGTATACGTTATTAAGCCGCATCTCCCCTTGTTGTGCCCTATCTCAGGGTATACATATATGATGCAATGAAGCCTTGATGGATAGGATTCATTGCGGCGGCGAAATCAATATTACTCATACAGGTTTTGAAATTATGGTTTCTGTGATATTTAACAAAGCGCACTCTTTAATAATATCTTCCGCTAAGGGTAACAAAGCGCACTCTTTAATAATATCTTCCGCTAAGGGTAACAAAGCGCACTCTTTGATAATATCTTCCGCTAAAGGTAACAAAGCGCACTCTTTAATAATGTCTTCCGCTAAAATACTGCTTCCTTACTCTGTTGGTGTGTAGTGAATTTCGCTTAACACCACCCCTAGGTGTGTCTTCGGAGTGTTCCAGGAAAAGGGTTGGAGAAGCTAGTGCCTTCACCCTTCGGAGTCGCTTCGGCGTCGTGCTAAAGGGTGGTGTGCGATAAGATCCCCCGGTCGGACCGTCGATTTGGGAGGGGGGGTCTTACACTCGGAACATGTGGGATCTGGAGATCCTAATAGTTAGGTTAAAAGAGGCTCTTAATGATAAATGTTGACAAAAATCATATTGATTACATTCACTTGAAAAGAAATGAAGTTCCAACCATTAGTAAAGAGAGAAATCTGTAAGTGTTTTGGAGCTGGGCTGTTAGGGAAGAAAATTGGGGGTGATTGGTAAGGATCTGCTTCCTGTTAGCTAGCGCCCGACGGTAATGCTACCGTCGGCGCTAGCGTGAGACTTGTTCCCCCCGTAAAACGGAGTCTTGATTTCGTCGAACGCAGCTCACCGTCCGTTCGTCGAACACAGTTCACCTTCTGTTCATCGAACGCAGCTCACCTTCTGTTCGTCGAATGCAGTTCACCTTCAATTCATCGAACGCAGTTCACCTTCTGTTCGTCGAACGCAGCTCACCTTCAGTTCGTCGAACGCAGTTCACGTTCTGTTCGTCGAACGCAGTTCACCTTCTATTCGTCGAACGCAGCTCACCTTCAGTTCGTCGAACGCAGTTCACCTTCTGTTCGTCGAACGCAACTCAACTTCAGTTCGTCGAACACAGTTCACCTTCTATTCATCAAACGCAGTTCACCTTCAGTTCATCGAACGCAGCTCACCTTCAGTTCATCGAACGCAGTTCACCGTCTGTTCATCGAACGCAACTCACTGTCTGTTCATTGAACGCAGTTCACCATCTGTTCGTCGAACGCATCTCACCGTCTGTTCGTTGAACGCAGTTCACCGTCTGTTCGTCGAATGCAGCTCACCGTTTGTTCGACGAACGGCATGGCCCTTTCTTTTCCCGAGAAATCAGGCGATTTTCAACATGCCTTGGAAATGGAAATTGCATTTAATGCCATTAATGCTATCTTTTTATCTCTCTTTCTATCTTTCTCTCCCTCTCTCCTTCTCCCCTAGCCGAATGGGCTGGAATAATGGAGTCAGAATAGTATTCTTCTTCATCATCTTCTTCTTCTTCTTTTCCCTCGCCTTAAGGTTTCAACTTAGGGTTCTTGAAGGAGCAAGCTTGGAGAAGGATTTGGAGCTTGGCCGACCACCACCCCGCTGCCATGAACATGAGCTTGAACCATGGCTGGAAAATAAGGTGACTTCCGACCCCTCTCCCTTAGTGCTAGATCGTAGAGAAAAATTAGGAGAGGTGTTGAGCTCAAAAGAGCTTGGCTTGTGAGTTAATGGAGTTTCCTAGGAAAAGACCAAGCTGGATCTTTCTTGTTAGGACACCGATTGCCGCAAAAGTTCCTTCAATCACTTCTTCTCTTCAAAAGGAAGGGATAGGATTTGATTTCTTTGAAATCCATGGTCTATGGAGGGAGTATTGGATGGGAGAAGGTGTAATGACCTAGCTCTTGTTTTGGGGGAAGATGGTGAATAGTCCCCTGTTATGTAGGGTTTCAAATTATTTCTTACATGAAAAGATGAGGAGTGAATTCCCTGTTTAAAAATCCCCTGTTAATTAGGGTTGTTAGTTATGTAATTGTGTGGTAAAGGTGATGATAGCCCCCTTGCTAAAGAAGTTTTCAATTTATAACATTGCACTTGGTTGTTAAGGGGTAAAATTGTGCGCAGCTGGGTTCAAGCCAATTTGTAGGCTTGATCCCACTGGAATTAGACCTCAGGCTCAACATGGAATTTGTAGCCCTCGGAAAGAGATTTCCGACAATAGGTTACTCGTTTTCTGAAGTGACTTGTAGCTCCCTACAAGTCCAGTCGAGTGGACTTCCCAGAAAGCTGGGAGGTGTTAAGTGCGTGCTGTTTTGCTGTCCAGATTTCTGTAGTTGACTTCAGAGTAGATTTTAGATAGGACCCGCTTGGATCTGGGTTTAGTACTCAAGATGAATGTTGTAGCCCTTGATGTTAGCTTTCCAAAATGGGGTGGATCATAATTTTTGGACAAGTGTAGCACCCAGAAATCCAGTTTTAGTAAAATGTGTCATAACACTTCCGATCTCAGTATTTTGTGGATTTCTCTTAAAATATTGGTTGGATGCTCATGAAAATTGGCGGATATATGAGTGACAACAATATGTAGATCCCTGTTGAATTTCATGATGTTTGAATAAGTCGTATTAAAGTTATTGTCGTTTCATTTGATAAATTTGAAGGAGATATAAATGTTGAATGTGAAGGCCGCTTGGGCCGAAATTTTGTATAAATCATGTACATGCTAGTATTGACCTGTGATAATGATTTAAGATTTATATCCATTGGGATGACACCTTAAATGACATGGCATGTGTGGTTGATGGTGAAGGTAAGTAACATTTGTTATGGGTGAGATCTAAGTGTTTAGCATTGTTTATAATGGTCATATAAATGTAGAGCACCGTAAATACGTATTGCATAATACAATGAGGTCGAAATTTGGTGGTAATGATTCCGGCATTAATTATGACTTATAGTAGAAGTTTCTATGGATTTTTATTTTTAGAACGAATCCATAATTAAACGTGCCGCTAATAATTATTATGCTGAAAAGAGAGGTTACGGTGCTCATCTGGACCAGGATTTTGGAAACATGACTGAAAGTGCACAGTTAACCTCACTAGAATTCTCTAGAGGGGGGGGTGAATAGAGATTTAAAATATTTTTGTGAAAAGTTAATAATTATATATATAGGTGTAGTGATCACAGATTAGAGCTTCCGACACACCAACAAGAATTAAACAAGTAAAGAAAATAAATGCAAGAGGAAAAATCATAGCACAACACAAAGAAATATAGTGGTTCCCCAAACTTTGGGTAGTCCACTCTTCTACCCCCTTGGTAGGAAATTCACTATCTTGCACTGAGTCTTTTGATAAGGAGACTCTTAGAACCACCCTGAGTCTTTTGATAAGGAGACTCTTAGAACCAACTGAGTCTTTTGAAAAGGAGACTCTTAGAACCAGTACAAATGAATTTTTTGAAGAGAGATTCAAAAAGTTGAAAGTGAAAATAAGATAAGGAAGAAAGAGAGATAATAAAAAGACAAGAAGGAATCTTCTTTCTGGCAAGAAGATTGGAAGCACAAGAAGTAGTGAATGAAATCTCTCTTCTATAGTGAGAAGTAGATTGTAGGTCTTTTCTCTCTTTTGTGAGAGCTATCAGAGTATGCAGCAGTATGGCTTCAGAGTGAGAAGGAGAAGGAAGCTTGATCTTTGCTGCAGCACTATCTCTCAATTTTCTCTTTTCACTTGGGAGCTCTTCCTCTTTTTCAAATGTAAAAATGGTGGATCACTTGTCACTTGCTCTCTGCCGACCACCTTGTTATTTATAGCTCTGTTCATTAAAATAACACTATAGGAGAGTAATCAATTAGCAGACATAGTATTAGAAAAAAGGAGAAATTTCCATAACTATTATATCCATAGAAGGAAAGTATTCATTCTGATTTCAAATAGTGTCCATAATGGATTTAATCAAATTAGCCAAGAATTCATTAGAGGAAAAGAATAATTCAGAACGGCTATAAAGAATAATTTGATTCCATATAAATCAGATCTATGAAATAAGGAAAGAGATCTGCCGTTTTTTGAATTAAACATAGAAATTGACGTGCGTCGATTACTATTCGACGTAAGCGTCGAATTCGTCCTGGCAGAACGTCGAGAGGAGAATAAGGAAGGTGCGTCGACTAAGGTGCGTCGACTTCTCAAGTTACGTCGACTAGAAGTCAGAGCTACGTCGACATAGGATACGTCGAATTCTACTTTGAGCTACTTCGACTCATTCTGATAGAAACGTCGACTTTATTTCGACGTTGCGTCGAATACTATTCGACGCATATTTACTTATCCTAATTTTTTATCTTTAGAATTTATATTTTACTCATTTCTAGGGGTTAAGAGAAATCATTTTTTATCTTTAGTATTTGTGAACAACAGCTCCCTGCAGCTATATATTCAGCTTCAGCTGTTGAGGTTGAGACTGAAGTTTGTTTATTACTGAACCATGAGATTAATCTGTCACCTAGGAATTGGCAAGTGCCAGATGTGCTTTTTCTATCAACCCTACATCCAGCATAATCTTCATCTGAAAAACCTATTAATTCAAAGTTGGTTTCTGCTGAGTACCATAGACCTAGTTCAGGGGTTCCCTTTAAGTATCTAAGAATCCTTTTTACAGAGGTGAGATGGGATTCCTTAGGATCAACCTGAAATCTAGCACATATGCAAGTGGCAAACATAATGTCAGGTCTGCTAGCTGTTAGATATAGAAGGGATCCTATAATGGCCCTATATGTCTTTTGATCTACTGATTTTCCTTTATCATCTTTTTCTATAATGGCATTGGTTGTCATGGGTGTTTTCATGGTAGATGCTGATTCCATACCAAACTTTTTGATTAGCTCTTTAGCATATTTGGATTGTGAGATGAAGATTCCCTCACTACTTTGTTTTACCTGTAATCCTAAGAAATATGAGAGTTCTCCCATACTACTCATTTTAAATTTAGATTGCATTAGATTGGCAAATCTTTTACACAGTTTAGGATGAGTTGAGCTAAAGATGATGTCATCTACATATATTTGAACAAGGAGGAGTTGGTTTTTATGGGTTCTAGTAAAGAGTGTCTTGTCTACTTTTCCTCTTTCAAAGGAATTTTCTAAAAGGAAGTTAGAGAGAGTTTCATACCAAGCTCTAGGTGCTTGCTTAAGACCATATAGTGCTTTGTTAAGTCTATAAACAAAGTTAGGAGAGGAGGGATTTACAAAACCTGGTGGTTGCTCCACATGTACCTCTTCTTGAAGGTCACCATTCAGAAAAGCACTCTTGACATCCATTTGGTAGACTTTCATCTTCATGAAGGCTGCATAGGCAAGAAAGAGCCTGATTGCCTCCAATCTGGCTACTGGAGCAAAGGTCTGGTTGTAGTCTATCCCTTCTTCTTGTCTATATCCTTGTGCTACAAGTATTGCCTTCTTCCTGACAATTACTCCAGTGGAATCTAGTTTGTTCCTGTATACCCATTTTGTACCAATCACAGGGTAGTTTCTTGGTCTTTCAACTAGGTTCCACGCTTTGTTTCTCTCAAATTGGCCTAGTTCTTCTTGCATGGCCATAATCCAGTGAGGATCACAATTTGCTTCCTCAAACTTCTTTGGTTCAACTTGTGATAGGAAGCATTGGAGCATCATCCCATTAGAGATCTGGTGTCTTGTTCTTGCTCCTGTATTAGGGTCTCCAATTACTTGAGTTTGTGGATGATCTTTCAAATTGACCCTTGTCCTGCCTGGACTTGTCAGATGTTCTTCTTCCTCATTGGTGATAGGATCATTGTCCACCTGGCCTTCCTGAATCATGTTCTCTTGTGGGAGTTGGTTGTGAATGCTCTTTTCTGAATTTTCTTCATGTTCTTGTTCAGATTCCTCACTTGATTCCTCTATCTGGTTTTCTTTTCCATTATCTGTGTTCTCTAGAACCAGTTGCTCAAGCTGTGTTTCTATGCTGCTGCTTTCCTGTGGAAAAGAGCTGGTGGGAGTTCCCTCCCCCGTAAACAGCATGTTAGTTTCATCAAATATAATGTGCATAGACTCTTCAATTTTAAGAGTTCTCTTGTTATAGCACCTATAGGCCTTACTAGATGCTGAGTATCCCAGAAATATTCCATCATCAGATTTCTTGTCAAACTTGGGAAGATGATCTTTTCCATTATTTAGAATAAAACAAGCACATCCAAAGATCTTAAAATATTTAACTATGGGTGTTTTTCCTTTCAGGAGCTCATATGGAGTTTTTGATTTAGTTTTGTGTATTAGGCTTCAATTTAGAACATAGTTGGCAGTGTTGACTGCTTCAGCCCAGAAAGTTTTTGGTAAACCTGATTCTGCAAGTAAGGTCCTTCCTGATTCAATTAAAGTCCTATTCTTTCTTTCAGCAACTCCATTTTGCTGAGGGGTTCTAGGGGCTGAAAAACTTTTGTTTGATACCTATATCTTCACAGAAACTACTCATGAACTGATTTTCAAATTCAGTCCCATGATCACTTCTGATTATGGAAACCTGACTATTGAGTT
This sequence comes from Dactylorhiza incarnata, assembly GCA_033032865.1. NCBI lineage: Eukaryota > Viridiplantae > Streptophyta > Magnoliopsida > Asparagales > Orchidaceae > Dactylorhiza > Dactylorhiza incarnata. The sequence goes on along the minus strand of JAWHQI010000010.1, from coordinate 23,856,076 downwards.
CAGATTGAATTTGTTTTATGAATCTTGAGAGAGTCTTGTGGGTTTCAGACTTAGCCCTTAGAAAGAATACCCAGCTGAATCTAGAATAGTCATCCACAATTACTAGGCTATAGGATTTTCCACCTAAGCTCTGAGTGGATATTAGACCAAAGAGATCCATGTGTAGTAAGTAAAGGACCCTGGGAGAGTCATCCTTACCAATTGGTTTGAAGGATGATTTGGTTTGTTTTCCTAGTTGGCAAGGTCTGCATGGAGAATCCTTAGAGTACCTACCCTTTGGTAAGCCTCTAACTAGGTTATTCTTTGCTAGTTTACTAATGGTTTTGTAGTTTAGATTACCTAGTCTCCTATGCCATAATTCACTTTTATCAATAATATTGTTGAATAAACAGACTTCTGTAGGTGAGGAGCTAAAGTCCACTACATATACTTTTCCTTTTCTAATACCATTGAGTACTGTGGCACCAGTCTTGATATCAATAATATGATAGAATAGTGTGGTGAATTTTACCTCATACTTACCATTTTCACATATCTGACTTATACTTATCAGATTGTGCTTCAGTCCTTTAACTACTGCCACATTCTTGAAGGTGACTTTCCCTTCTTTGAAGTCTCCAAAGCCCCTAGTTTGGCCACAGCTAGAGTCTCCAAAGGTCACTGATGGTCCAAGTCTATCCTCAAAGTTGATCAATAAATTTTGCATCCTGTCATGTGCATGGAACATCCACTGTCCAAGTACCACACCAGCCTGGAGATGTGATACATTTGCACATAAAGTTTTACACATTAGTTTGGACCCTGCTGAGCTGGGGTCCCTTCCTCCCATCAGTGAAAGATTTAATGAAAGAATAAGTAGGTTTTTCTGAATATCCTTCCTCCTTTAGGGGTATTGGTTTATCATACCAATTTTCTTTGGTGATGTTACAGAAATAGTGGTCATAGTAAAAGGAAATGGATTGAGAGAGCTGTTTGGAAGAGGAGAAATTTCTGCCTGATTGGTTGCGTCAATATATATTCGACGTAGGTTTATGGTTGCGTCGATATGAAGTCGACGCTTTCTCCATTCTTCCTTTATTTTCAGTCAAAGCATAAGAGAGGTTGCGTCGGGTAGGAGTCGACGCACTTTGGTGCAAGCGTCGATTAGAAATTGACGTGCGTTGATAAGAATTCGACGCATGTTTAACTCTTTTCTGAGGATATTTTCCTAGGATTCCTTCATACGTAATGGGATTAGTTTTATTAAAACAGTGGTTGTTTCTAGATTTTCATGTGATCTTTCTCCTGTCAAATGACCTTCCCTAGTGAAGTGAATGGGATGTCTCCAAACAGATTTTCTAGGTGATTGAGTTTTTGGTTCTAAGTTAGTATTATCTTCTAGTTGTCTAAGTCTTTCAGTAAGATTTCTAGAGATGTTTTTGAGCTTCTGACTTCTCCCATTTAGAGAGTCTTCAAAGACCTTTGCCTTTGCTAGCTCATTTTTCAGTGTTAGATTTTCTGTATAGATTTTGTCTAATTCCTTTAGGCTAAGCTCATAGTTATTATACTGTGTATTTACTTGTTTGAGATTGTTTAATTCATTTCTTAGTTCTTTAATTTCTTTTTCAGATTTGATTAGATTTAAACAGAATTCTTTGAAATTGTTTTTGAAATCAGTGGAAGAGAAATCTATATCATCAAGTATATTTACCATAGATGTACCATTAGGCTTCTCAGTGGCCATCAAACAGGTTTCCTCCATCTTGGCCTCTTCTTGATCATTGTCAGATGAGGTGCTTTCTTCAGATTCTGAATCACTCCATGATTGAACAATGAGACCTTTCTCTTTCTTCTTTTTCTTCTGTAGATCTGTTCTTTTCAGATCTTTCTTTTTGCTGATCTCCTTAGGACATTCAGGTGCAATATGTCCAGGTTTCCTGCAAGAGTAACATACAATCTCTTTAGTAGGTGTTTTATTATACCTGGTTTTTGAGTCTCTTCCTCTGGATCCTTCTGTTTTGATCCATTTCTTGAACCTTCTGGCAAGTAGGCTGATCAGCTCCTCATCACTTGTAGAGGGTTCACCTTTAATAGCCTTCAATGCAATACTCTTTTCTTTTGAGAGTGAAGGAGCCTTTTCTTTCTCTTCTTTCTCAGCTCTTGTTTTCAACAGATGTTCATAAGATTTTAATTTGCCCAACAGGACATCTGTTGAGATTTCTCTTTGACTTCTAGAGTCTCTAATTGGCCAGATTCTTGAATCCCAAGAGCTAGGGAAGCAAGTTAGCAGTTTGTCGTTTATCTCAGTGAGAGATATGTCCTTTTCAAGTGTTCTCAACTCATTCACTATGAGGCTGAATCTGGCATACATGTCAGCAACACTTTCACCTTCTTTCTTCTGAAAGTTTTCATATTGAGATGAGTAGTGCCCTTCTATCCTTTTTCTCATCAGCACTTCCCTCTACCATTTTGGTGAGAGCTTCCCATACTTCCTTAGCTGACTCACAATCAGCAATCTTTTGGAAGATTTCATCTGAGAGGGTTGAGACTAGGATATTCATAACCTTGGCATCATATCCTTGGGCTTTCTTTTCTTCCTCTGTCCACTCAGCTTTTGGAGCAAGTGTTTCAGTCACTTTTCCACTTGAGTCCTTTCTGAATGGCTTGGGGGGACCTGTCAAGATAACATTAAACAATTCATCATCAATAGAGTTTAAAAAAATTCTAATTCTTGTTTTCCAAAGTGCAAACTTTTCAAGGTTGCAAATTGGTGGTCTGGTGGAAGCATAATCTTTGATTTGTGCCATGTGAAAAATAATTGTTAGAAATATATATATATATAAGAGGTAGGATCTTTTTGATCAAGGAGTTAACCTTTTTAGATCAACCTAGCTCTGATACCAATTGAAAGTGCACAGTTAACCTCACTAGAATTCTCTAGAGGGGGGTGAATAGAGATTTAAAATATTTTTGTGCAAAGTTAATAATTATATATATATATATGGGTGTAGTGATCACAGATTAGAGCTGCCCACACACCAACAAGAATTAAACAAGTAAAGAAAATAAATGCAAGAGGAAAAATCACAGCACAACACAAAGAAATATAGTAGTTCCCCAAACTTTGGGTAGTCGACTCTTCTACCCCCTTGGTAGGAAATTCACTATCTTGCACTGAGTCTTTTGATAAGGAGACTCTTAGAACCACCCTGAGTCTTTTGATAAGGAGACTCTTAGAACCAACTGAGTCTTTTGAAAAGGAGACTCTTAGAACCAGTACAACTGAATTTTTTGAAGAGAGATTCAAAAAAACTCTTTTACAATATTTGAAAGTGAAAATAAGATAAAGAAGAAAGAGAGATAATAAAAAGACAAGAAGGAATCTTCTTCCTGACAAGAAGATTGGAAGCACAAGAAGTAGTGAATAAAATCTCTCTTCTATAGTGAGAAGGAGATTGTAGGCCTTTTCTCTCTTTTGTGAGAGCTATCAGAGTATGCAGCAGTATGGCTTCAGAGTGAGAAGGAGAAGGAAGCTTGATCTTTGTTGCAGCACTATCTCTCAAATTTCTCTTTTCACTTGGGAGCTCTTCCTCTTTTTCAAATGTAAAAATGGTGGATCACTTGTCACTTGCTCTCTGCCGACCACGTTGTTATGTATAGCTCTGTTCATTAAAATAACACTATAGGAGAGTAATCAATTAGCAGGCAGAGTATTAGGAAGAAGGAGAAATTTCCATAACTATTATATCCATAGAAGGAAAGTATTCATTCTGATTTCAAATAGTGTCCATAATGGATTTAATCAAATTAGCTAAGAATTCATTAGAGGAAAAGAATAATTCAGAACGGCTATAAAGAATAATTTGATTCCATATAAATCAGATCTATGAAAGAAGGAAAGAGATCTGGCATTTTTTGAATTAAACATAGAAATCGACGTGCGTCGATTACTATTCGACGTAAGCGTCGAATTCGTTCTGGCAGAATGTCGAGAGGAGAATAAGGAAGGTGCGTCGATTAAGGTGCGTCGACTTCTCAAGTTACGTCGACTAGAAGTCAGAGCTACGTCGATATAGGATACGTCGAATTCTACTTTGAGCTACTTCGACTCATTCTGATAGAAACATCGACTTTATTTCGACGTTGCGTCGAATACTATTCGACGCATATTTACTTATCCTAATTTTTTATCTTTAGAATTTATATTTTACTCATTTCTAGAGGTTAAGAGAAATCATTTTCCCGACAATGACGTTAAGCACACAAGTAGTCCTACAGGATCTAGTATGGTAATTTCCATGTTATACACACGCTACTGCATAGAGTCATGACAACTCGGTATGAGTAGCATTGATGGTTTGGTGTGGATTATAAGATATGGTTTTATCTTGTGGTGAAATGCTCAGGACCCGGTTGGGTTGGACTCTTGGTGCTCACCTACCCAAGTACCCTTCTGTGTCCTTGAAGGCTCAGCGTGATGCGAGCAGTACGCAGGGTCTCTGCTATGTGTTCTTAGCGTCGAGGCATATATAGGTATGATGTGAAAGGTAAGAAGGCTCCATCCGTGAGTCCCTGGGTGCTTGATTGCACGGGCATGCATGGGAATTACATGAATATGCATGGTTTACACATGGTGGTGTAATAATCCGGGTTGGAGGATTACTTGTGGCGGGTCTATGGGCTTGCTAGTCGTGACACCGACAGAAGCCGGCAGTTAGACTCTAGACCGGTTGGGTTGGACTCTTGGTGCTCACCTACCCAAGTCCCCTTCTGTGTCCTTGAAGGCTCAGCTTGATGCAAGCAGTACGCAGGGTCTCCGATGTGTGTTCTTAGCGTCGAGGCGTACAGAGGCCTAGGACTGGTAGTGTTCATACCCTCCTAGTAGTGGAGGAGATCGTTCTACTGTCTCCGCCTGGCCACAACGGGAGATGCCTGAGTGGTTAGCTACCACTCAAAAAGTGAGAACTGTAGGTCTATGTCGACATAGCAACATTGCATGGGTAAGTATCATTACATAATCATTGCCTGCATTCATCATTACATAATCCATTCATTGCACCGCATCAGAACTCATCATATAAACTTGTATGGGCACCTTTATATGATGGGTTACATTATGCTCGGATCCTTAACTTATAAGCTTGTATGGGCACCCTTATAAGTTAAGTTCAAATTCTGTTATTATATGCTCAACTGCTTATACATTGTCGTTGATCCTGCTCTCTTTTGATGTACTCTCTTATACATATGTTATAACTGCTCTCTTTTGATGTACTTTCTTATACCACGATATAGCTGTCATGATTACATCTTTCCTTGTCACCTGTTTTTGCTACTACTGACTATATTGCAGTTTTTTTCATTCCCTTCCGCCCGGTGCCTTGGAGTCGTCGGGGGAGAGGATGTGAAGCCACTTAGTCTTTATGACTAACGGTTGTTGCACCACTATTTTTAGGAGCAGCAGCGTACTACACAGGAGGACAGTCAGGCCAGGGTGACAGTGCTGGTGATTATGATACCTTGGCTACCGTCGGTGGCAGATATGAGCGAGTGGTTAGAATGTAGCCTTAGGGCAACTTTATACTCTGATGATATACAGGAGCTTGTGTAGCTTTCTGTCCTTTTTGTACTGTTTGGACATTGTTGCTTAATTGTGAATTTATGGCTTCTTGCTCTTACATTATTGATGGGTTGGCGCTGTTCAGTTGGTCTGGTCGGCAGGATAGGCGTCTTGTGGGGGAGGCTAGCTCGTGCGCTGGCACTTCCGCAAGGTGGCTGTCCTGGGCATAAGACTCCCCTCGGCCGTGTCTTGTGTTCCGGGAGGGGGTTCTTACATTTCATGTAGTCGACGAATTGACTTAAGCTGCTTTTCAGAATACAGTTTTGACGGCTTACCGGTAGAAGTCTTTGCGCCATGTACAATACACGTGGAACCTTCTTATCATTTCGAAGTTAGCCGTTGGAGTAGGAATCTCCTATAAATAGATCAAGGGATATTTTATTAACCCAAATCGTGCTTTTGGAAAGAACTCTGTCGTAATCTCAAATTGCCTCTTACGAAGAACACGCCGACAAATACCTAGAGTTCGTGATTCCTCCTACAAGAAAAGTGTCGTCTGATCTCCTACTTCTCATAATCATTTTCACATTTGGAGATCAAGACGAAACTAAGATCAGATCTTTCTTAAATCGATTCAAGCCTTCCTCTTCAAGTTTCAAGTCAAAGGTTTTCAAGTGAAGAAGACGGATATTTCTTTTCAGATCTGAAGAAAAACTCTTATAATTTTAAGAAGATCGTTTATAATTTATTTTCTTGTAAAAATCCTTTTACATATTGTAGGAAGTGTTTACTTCTGAATATTGTAGGTCCTTGTTGGAAGGATCAAGTGTAGGAGACGTTGTGCTCCGAGATTGTAGGAGTAGGAGACTCGGAGTTGTAAGATTAGAAATAATCTGAGTTTGGTAAGGTAACCGAGTCTAGCCCGAAGTGCTAGATAGGCGAGGCGGGAAAGTGGACGTACCCATTCTGGGGAACCACTATAACTCCTTGTGTCTGTGCTGTGCGGTCTCTTTCTGTGTGCTTTTGTTTACAAGTTTTTAATTCCGCTTAAAGCCATAGAACTCACATATTCACGTCCTCTAGGTGATTTAGGTAGCAATTAGATACTTTCACGATCGGCTAGATGGTCAAGTCGATCGGATAGTTGAAGGTGAAGCAAATTCGACTAGATATCAAGTTGAAACATCGAGATGGCTAACACCGAGCGGTAGAACTACCGCTGACGGTAGCTATTCGACTAAAAACTCTAGCTTTTCGTCGTGAAGCTTTGTCGTGTCGTCAAGAAGTCACAGTGACAAATCATCGACTAGATGCCAATGTCGGGCACTAGTGTTAACGCCGGTGGTAGGTCATCTAGCCTAATTGTTAAGTGGAGCTGGATATTATCCGCCGCCTTTGGGACTACCCTGCTGCAGTAGTACTAGCGCCGACGGTAGCTGATGGAAACAGATTCGTAAAATCTGCATCGTGGTTGTCCGATTCTTTATGAAAACTGATCAAATGATTCATATTAGTCTGTCCTTTTATACAAAAGGGCTGGCAGTAAGTCTTTAGTCATTATCTTGACTTGGAGATTTAGAGAGCTCTTTTGGAGGAGAAGTTAGTGGAAGAAGAAGATCTTCCATCGACCATTGTTGGAGCTCTGAAGGTCCATTTTGCAAGCTGATTTCAGATCCACGGAGAGCAAATCGGTGCAGTTCTTTCCATCCATTTGGATTTCTGATTCATGGAGCCAAAGCGATCATCAAGGGTAGCGATCCTTCTCTCCGATCTTAGGACGTACTTGTCCAATTTTTTATATTGATATATTTGTATAGGAAGAGTCTCCTTTGCTTATTAGCAAAGTACATGACCTCCACCAGGTCGATTGTGTTCATCCCCGACATATATTTGCATATAGAAATTCGATTGGTTTGCGGATTTATGCATGTTGTGTGAAGCCCATCTACAACTGGTGGTTCGGATTGGTGATGCTTGATTTGCTTGCCGGAGAAGACTATTATAAATGCGTTGTTGCATTGTGAGAGGTTAGACTAAGGGAACTCTTGAAGCACGTAGTAAAAACCCCATTGTGGAGGTGGGAGAATGCAAACCTTCTCCACCTATTCCATAGTGGAGTGCACTACGATGGTTGCGATTGTGAAGCCTATGTCCTTTTGAGTGGATTGGGTGCTTAATGTGTTTGTTGATGAACGGGCCGAGGTAAAGTTGTTCTCGCATTGTGTTTGTCTAGACTTGATGATTTGAACAATGGGAAATTGCTGAACTGAACCCGCACCATATTGTTCAGCTCGAGAGCTTGAGGAGCGCATCGTTGTTAGCATGAGAAAGAGTCAATGTGGAACCGCTTGACTAGTAAAATGTTCAATTGGAATTTGAGTTGGCGAGACTTGGCTTGGTGGAACTGCTCGTGTAAGAGTTCACCTAAACATGCCGTGAGAGCATGAAAACATGTGGTCGTGCGTACCAATATTGTGATTGGTGTTTGTTAGCCCCATGCTTAGGCGGTTGAAGGAACCTTCGGGTAGACCAACCAACATCATGTGCATATCTAGGTTTACTTACTTTGATGCTCAACCTAGACGAATTGATTGTGTTTGGAACTTCACTCTGCTTAGTGTAGTTGCACTTACTTTTGTTATATATATATATATGTAATTCTTGTATGGCTTATTTTCAGCCTAAAGCTGACCTTCGTTTACCGCTTCTTTGTGCATGTTTCAGGTACTGACAAGATGAGTAAGAAATAGCCGGCAAGGAGCCCAAAGCTGGGATGGCCCTCGAAGGCTGAAATGTTTTTATAGCTTTTATGTATTGCCGGCCTGCGTGCCGAAGTATGTAAATCATGTAGTATATATACACTTTTGATGAAAAACATGTAAGTCCTTAAGGCCAAGACTACTATTGTGAGTGCATTCCTAGTGTTGTAATGTACATTCTTGTTAATAAATTAAAATGGTTCCGCTAGTGTTTACCTCTGTGATGAGTAATTGATAGATGGCTGGTTTTTATTCATAGCTCTCTGTTTGTGCGCTCGATATGGCATGGGGTCCCGATCGTACCTACTGTTATATTTTTTGTTACAATCAGGGTGTTTCACAAGCCTTCAAGACGATACCACAACTTCAACATGATTTATACTTAGTACTTGATAGCTCTCACTTGAGTTGAATTAGCTAAACCTCTTCAAGACGATATTTTTCTATCTGAGCTTCATCAAGATGACATTCTGATGAATGAACTAATTCTTTTTATCAAGATGATTTGTGACTTTAGCTGTGTATCTTCAAGATGATAGTCCTTGAAGCTTAAGGTTATTAAGTTGATATATCTAACTCATCAAGACGATATTTGACTTGGACAAATTCTAATCTTCCTGAATTTTGAACCTTTTCTCTATCCAACTTTCTATATCTTTCTTCCTTATGTTTATGAGTGAGTGACAAGTCTAATATAGACTTAATCTTAGGACGACATGATATTTTGCACAATAAGGGATTACATTAGGTAAATTATGTCTGATGACACTAAGTCTAGCCCTATGCTAGACTTGCACTATCTAATACCTGAAATCAACACAACTAAACACATGCATCAAATACAAAGTGAGTTTATCTTTATCATGAGGAATTCTTCAAATAAGGATATTTGTGAGAAATTTTCCCAACACTTACTGATGGTGAGCCTCCTTTGAGCCACGAGGAGTTGAAGCAAAAATAGGAGATTATGCTCAATGATACCGAGCAAAGGGAATGTGCTTTCCTTCCCCTCTTGACCTAAGCAGCCGCGATTACTTTAGATGTTGATAGGAATCTGTGGTCATGCAATTTCTTACTATTTGCAGATACTAAAAGTATATTCGTGTTCCCGCATTTGTTTGTTTACTTAGTATGAAATCTACTTAACCTACTACGGTTACTTTTTTAGGGTCTGCACCTCCTCCACCTCCATCGTTCGAAGAAGCATTGGTACTATTGTTGAAAGAGCTGAAGGAGATAAGAGAGAGAGGAGATAAAGGAGAGGGAGAAGGTCCTCTCTTATGAAGTGCAATCGTTGTAAGAGAAACTATATTATCTCCAAAAAGATAATAAATATTATAAATGAAAGTTGACCACCCTATCCACGGAACTTGAGCATTTCAAGAAGAAGTTTCCGGCTGAGGTTACGAAAACTACACCTCGAGTCCACGACGAGTCAATTCCAGCTAAGGCTACGAAGTCTAACGTAGTTCCTTATGAAGTTCGTGTGTGCAGGGACATCGCACGACTTCATTGATCACTATATCAAGCCACCCGTGTTAGAACGAAACTAAAAACACCACACTATTTTGAGGAAGAAGAACTTCAGATTTCATTGTATTATTCAATAGAAAACTATTACCTATATAGGCAAAAGAGATGACAAAAAAAACGGAAAGAAATAAATGCCCAAAACAATTTAGGCAAAAGAGCAAATAATAAAAGCAGAATAATGCCTAAAAGAAAACATCCAAATTGGACTTTATTCCCTACCATTAATAAAATAGGAAAGACAGCTAATTATTAACATTCAACCCCTAATTAGTTTGTTCTTCACGTCACGCACTCGAAGTCGCTCCCGCATTTCAACGAACTTGTTCCCTGTGAGTGCCTTAGTGAATATGTCAGCAAGCTGGTCGTTAGTATGTAGATACTCGACCTCGATCATCCCACGCTCCATGCAGTCCCGAATGTAGTGGTAACAAGTATCAATGTGTTTTGACCGATCATGATATACGGGGTTCTTGGTTAGTGCAATTGCCGACTTGTTGTCAACAAAGAGAGTTGCCTTACACCTAATCCGCTTTCGAATATCATCGAGTAGGTTGAGTAACCATACTCCTTGTTGTGCCGCAATCGAAGCTGATATATTCGGCCTCGCAAGAAGATAAGGCTACAACCCGTTGCTTCTGCGACATCCAAGTGATGATGTTCCGGCCTAGGAAGTATGCAACTCCCGTAGTGCTCTTCCTATCATCAATGCTCCCTCCATGATCACTGTCGCAGTAGCCAACTAGCTTCGTTCCTCCACGAAGATTCCTCTCATAAGAAAGACCATACCCGCTTGTACCTTTCAGATACCGCAAAATCTGCTTCACCACCGCAAAGTGCTGGGTATTGGGCATCTCCATGAACCTGCTTGCTATCCCAACAGCATATGCAATATCCGGACGCGTATTCACCAAATATCTCAAGCATCCTATTGCGCTCCTGTACTCCGTAGGATCCACCAAAGGATAATCACCCGTCTTGCTCAATTTGAGCCTTGGTTCCATCGGAACTTGAGTGTTGTTGCAGTCTCCCATCCCAAATTTCTCAAGAATGTTTAATGTGTACGCAGACTGACAAAGGGTGATTACCTGAGGCGTTTGCAATACCTCTATCCCCAAGTAGTAGGTGAGCAACCCGAGATCGCTCATGCAGAAAAGTTCCTTCATATGAGCTTTGAACTTATTCACCTCCACGCCGCTTGACCCGGTGATGATGAGATCATCCACATAAACTCCAACCAGCAAGTTGGAATATCCCACAACTCGCTTGTAAACAGCGTGCTCAGTCGGACTCCTCTCGAAACCCAATGAGGAAAGGCTTTGATCCAGCTTGAAATTCCAAGCCCGCGGGGCTTGTCGAAGACCATACAACGCCTTCTTGAGCTTCAGCACCTTGTGCTCTTCTCCGGCAATGACAAAACCTGGAGGTCGAGAGACGTATACCTCTTCGACTAGATCCCCGTTGAGAAACGCCAATTTGACATCCATGTGGTGGATTTCCCATCCTTCCTCCGCTGCCAAAGCAATGAGCAAATGGACCGTCTCCAATCTAGCCACGGGTGCATACACCTCGTTGAAGTCAACCCCATATCGCTGCACATACCCCTTCGCCACAAGCCGAGCTTTATGCTTTACAATGTTCCCCTTCGGATCTCGCTTCGTCTTGAAGACCCACTTGAGTCCAATAGACTTTTGACCATTCGGGAGGGCGGTGATCTCCCAAGTGTCATTGTCCCGGATGGAAGTTAGCTCCTCCTCCATAGCTCGTCTCTAACTTGGTTCGTCTTTGGCCTCCTCAAACGTTGTTGGCTCCCCTGCTGCGAAAAAACAAAGTCCAGCCTCCTCCTGCTGCAATTCCATCTCTTCAGTTTCGCCGTAGATCTCCTCAAGTGAGCGGAGTCGAATTGGTCCGCTGGAGCTCGAAGTCGCCTCGGAGGTTGCGTCCATGGTGGGGGAGGTACTGGCCGCGGGTGAGCCGCGGTGGGGTGAGGCGCTGGTCGCGGATGAGCCGCGGTGGGGCGAGGTCGCCCCGTTGCTGGTGGGGTTTGTTGGTACGGGTGCAGCAAGAGGAGCTGCAGCTGCTCCTTCTGATGTCAAGTGTTGATCGCAGACAGAGAGTACTTCACCATTTCTCTCATCCCAGTCCCACTTCGCCTCTTCGCGAAATACGACATCACGGGTGATCACGAGCTTGCCCGTCTCTGGATTGAATAGCATGTACGCCTTAGAGCCCGCCTCGTAACCAATGAGCACCATCTTGGTGCCCCGATCCTCCAACTTTGCAAGAATTGGCTTCGTTGTCTTCGCGTACGCAAGGAAACCGAAGGTGCGAAGGTGGTGCACATTTGGTTTCCTTCCGTAGAACGCCTCGTAAGGTGTCTTCCCCACAACATTATGAGTAGCCGCCCGGTTTAGAAGATGCACCGCGGTTGCTAACGCTTCTCCCCAAAACTTCACGGGCACATTTTTGCACTTGAGAAGGCTTCGAACCATTCCCATGACTGTTTGATTGCGGCGCTCCACCACACCGTTCTGTTGCGGAGAATAAGGGCTTTGAGAAATCGTTTGATCCCGACTTCCTCACAATAGGCATCAAACCCCTTGGAGGTTAACTCCACACCTCGATCGCTACGGAGTCCCTTCACTTTGAACTCTGTTTCCATCTCCGCTCGCGCCTTTAGCCTCTTGAATGCATCCAAGGCCTCGTCCTTGGATTTTAATAACTCCACCCACATGAACCTGCTATGATCATCTACTCGCAAGAAGAAAAATTATTTACCTCCAGGGGTGGCGGGATTGATGGGTCCGCATAAATCTCCATGCACCAATTGAAGAGGAGTTGATGCACGGTCCGCTACAGCTGATGCGTGTCGGCAAGTGCACTGGTCGCTGTCAAGTAATAATTGTGGAGAATAAATTCCCCGGATGTCGGTCTCTTGAGGAATGCAGGATGGGTGAACGAATCGCGCAGTGATTATTGTTACACAAGCGTTCACAAACACAAAGATGGGGCTTTTGGTTGGTTTTCCTAGTCTTATCAACAACAAAAGAGATGCGGGTCGAAAACACCGCTTCGCAAAGTGAGGTGGATGCAACGACCGCGATGCCGTGCTTCGTGAGGCGGATGAAGTGAACTCAAGTGCGAGAGGGTGAGGGTCGCAAACACCTCTTCACAACCGCCGTTAGCTCTTGCCAACGCGGATCAAACACCTTGCGTGCGTGCGAGTGAGTGAGAGAAAGCGGAATGAATCACCACCAAACCATGAAGAACAACAAAGAAATATTCATTTCCATCAAAATAAACATCACAATATTCGAGTATTGCACGGTTCAAAGAGTACAACGAGGGAAAAGAGGAAAGAAATAACCGGTGGTGAAGACTAGCGGCCGTTCACGGCCGGAATGGTAGGTTGTCGGGCTACCTCCGGACTCGGACGGACTATGCTTCCGGCGTAGAGAGCTGTCACAATCTCCCTACGTAGCTCCGTCGTCTTCGACTTCAGGTTTCTTCTTCTTCTCACCGAGCGGAATGCGAGAGTGGTTGCTTGGAGGCTTGCGGACGATGGAGAACACTCACGGACAATGGAGGAAGTCTTGGAATGGGTGGAGGAGGCTTCCCCTTGCGTAGAAGATGAAGTGGAGGCGTCCCACGGTGGAAATCGGCGGCGTACGGAACAGGAATCCCGCTCCCGCCAGTGATAATACCCTAAAAATCGCAACAGGCGTTTAAATAGGCGCTGGATTAAATACTGCGCACGATCATTGGCGCACGACCAGTGGTCGTGCGCACTAGAATTCTGCGATCGTGCGCACTGCCTGGGAGGAACCTGCAAGATACGAAATTATAAAATAAAATGTTCGCACGACCAGTGGCGCACGACCGGTGGTCGTGCGCACTATCGTTGATGGTCGTGCGCAATACAGCAAACAGAACTCAGAATTTTAATGAAAAGTGCGCACGAGCAGTGGCGCACGACCGGTGGTCGTGCGCACTGGCGTTTGTGGTCGTGCGCACTGCACCAAACAGAACTCGTGAAAAAGGGTTAAGTGCACACGATCAGTGGCGCACGACCAGTGGTCGTGCGCAATAGAACCGGCGATCGTGCGCAGTGTTCCTGTGCAGAATTGCACCGGGAACACTTGCACGACTCCTATTCCAGCACAACCACAGATCCAGCCACTGAAAGTGGCACTTAACAGCACATGAATACTACTAATGACAAAAAGCACGAAAATCACACCAAAGTGGCCTAGATGTGCACCTAGCATGGATTATCAAATATAAGCTATAACAAGGCTAAAGTGCGGAGAAATGACTAAATAACGGCCCGGATGAGTCCATAAATGTGTATATGATCAGGACTCATCACACCCCCAGACTTAACTGTTTGCGCGTCCCGAGCAAACGAATCCGGCGGAGCGTGAAAACGATAATTAACATAGAGAATTACACAAAGGAGTACGGTGCGAAGTAACATACGCGTGCAAGTAGAGAATTTAGTAGAAGGAGATTCTAACTATGCTAACTAATTTACAAGAGTATTAACGCGTAATTAAAGATTTAGATGTACTCAATTGGTGAGTTATGAAGAATTTGACGATCATGCCCGGTATGAAAGTGACGAGGCACTGAGGCAGGTGTTGCAAAAGATCGGGGCTTAGGAATAACTCCGCTGAAATCCATCAACGTCGTGAACCATACGCTTGCCCGGTCACACTCTCTCCACGGCGCTAGCAAACTTGCAAATCAAATCAGTAGGGCTTATAGGATTAAAACGGGGTTTAGGTTACGGTATGATATTCAAAGTTAAACACGGCGGCTACGCAACCCAAGTGAGCTAACGGAACGCTGCACCACGCAAGACCAACAACTATGCTCGTGTGACACACCCCCAGACTTATCATGAAAACCAGGTGTGCACACGGCCTACTTCACAAATACCAACAGATTTTCTATTTAGCTCGGAAGGATTTTTTTCAAAATACTCTTTTTTTTCTTTTAACATCTTTTACTTCCTTTATATATCCTCCGGTTGGTTCAAAATCAGCAGATAGACTTTATTTTCCTTTCATGACACAATGATTCCACACACCACACAAGTTGAGACTTATAAGCGCAGTCAAAAACAATTTGGTTGCGGGTAGGATAGGCTTCAGGCTTTGGTGGATGAAGAGGAGCTGAACAAAGGATTGGTAGGCACAAATTTGGCTTGCAATGGCAAATGAAATGGTCATGGAATAACAAAGCTCAAACTAGCCAAAGGGTGGCCTACATCATGTTTAACTCGACAAGTCGCTCTCACCCATGCTTCGAGAGTCGCTTGGGGCAAGTTCTTAGCCCACGAGAAAGGTAAACCTTCCTCCCGACTCGAGCAACACACGACTAGTAATCGCACACACACAACACCGGGTTATCGTCAATTTCATGCGAATTCACCACTTGAGTATATTAAATCTAGATTTACGCAGAAATACTAAACATAAATTAGATGCATAGAGAAAATCTAGTTCTACTCAAATTCTACCATAACATGCGAAGTGACTAGAACACTACATGAGTCAACATCGCACTCCAAATAATAATTCCTACGTTAACAAACTATTTCATATTCCAACCAAGATAGTTTACAACGGAACAACAACAAAAAGATAAGCGCGCACTCAAGTGGGTGAAATGGTGTGTGAAAAACGAAAAACAATGATAATGCTAGGATAAATAAGAATCAACCTTCTAGTATGCGGTGCAACTCGTGCACAGTGGATAACAACAACCGCTCCCCCAGACTTAAGCTAAACAATATATCTAGAAATTTGAAGCTAAAAGAGGGGAGGAAGCGTTACCCCATGCTCAGAAATGAGCATACCAAACGATTGGCGTTTATGAACAGGAATAGTCTGCAGCATCCGCACCATCGAACACAAAACCTGCAAGCACAAACTCAAAACAACACAAGCAAATGCAAAAGCTGAACTAAAAGAAGTTAGATAAGGGGAAATACGAAATCAGGAAATCTGGGTTGTCTCCCAGTAGCGCTTTCATTTAACGTCCTTAAGCTGGACCAAATACCTGTATTAGCAGTGTTTAAAGAGTTCAGGAATTAAAAGAGAAATATTCAGAAGCAGTTCACCACATCAACTAAACACAAATCAGCTAAAAGCGCTCTTATGGTGCGCTTCTCCCGTAGCACGTAGGCGGGAGGTGAAGGCTTTAGGGCCAGCACTAGTGTTACCCAATGCTCCCCTAACCTCCGCCACCTTGCCACGAAGAGCGGCAGCACGAGCGTCGCGCAGAACTTTTTCCTTTTTAAGTTTGGTGACAGTCGGAGACTGCCACCGTTGAAAGTTTTCAGAATTTTCCGCCTTAGTGGCGGGTGGCGTCACCTCCGGTATCGCGGTGACCACCGGATCGGCCCAGGAGATGGAGCGCTTAGATAGCTTATTACAGGATTCACCACAAGAAGATAAATAATCAGCATCCCTAACTAGATCCAAGTCAACGTTTCCCGAACTGCAGTCTTCCTCCTTCTCCGAGTCGAACTCTTTCCGGAAGTCAACCTCTTCTTCCTCATCTGATTGGAGCTCCTCCTTTCCTCCTTCACTTGTTTCATGATCATGTATCTTTCCTGCACAGCTTAGAAATTCATCAGAAATCACGAGAGGGGGAGGAGTGGATGTGTCAGCTGTAGCTTCGAGGTGAGTGGGCTGCAGCGCCTTGTTAGGCAGGAGAACACACCCCGTAGCGAAGTCAAGGGTGGCGCCGCTCTCTTTCAAGAACGGCACGCCCAAGATAGGAATGGATTGATTTTCCTGGGGGCCCAACACCTGAAAGTCCGCGACCACAGTCGTCCCCTCAACTATTACTTCCACATTTCTCACTTCCCCCTCAGATTGGATAATAGTGCCGTTAGCGAGAATAAGCGATTTCCTTTCCTCCGTGTTCATCTCAAGTTGTAATCTCGCAACATCTTGCAGTGCAATGACGTTGCGGGAGGAACCGGAATCGCATAAAGCTTTTGTTTCAACCTTATTGATGGAACAAGAAATTACCAGCTCACTCGGTTCAACCTCTACCACATCCCCAAGACTCTTCCCTTGATCAATTGGGTTCTTCTCCGTGTTGCTGGGAAGGGTCCCCTGCGATCGCTCGGTGAGCACTTGGGCCAATTGGCCCAACTGCGTTTCCAGGTTTCGCATGGATGCAGTTTGATTCACCATATTAGAGTTGGCCGCTTGCATGAACTTCTCCATCATTTCCTCCAAATTACTCTTTTTTTGGATTGGGGGACCTTGGTTATAATCCGGGTGTGGTTGCCTCGGTTGGCTCCCGGAGGCGTAAGCATCGTTTTGATGCTGCCCCGGTGCCCATCGTTGGCCAGGTGTGTTCGGATTCCACGAGAAGTTCGGGTGACTTCTCGCTCCCGGATTATAAGCATTATTGAAAGGCGCCCCCTAGGCTGATTTCCTACATAATTAACAGATTCGTTCAAGTTCAAGTGTGCGAAGTCACCTGCCACGTTGTTCCCCGAACACTCATACGCGTGGTGGCCTCCGCCTCCACATCCCTCGCAGGTAATGATAGCAGCAGGTGGGGATGGAGAAGGGAGAGAGTCGACCATGAAAAGACCTCGGCCGCTTTTTGGAGCATTTCTCCCTGCAGTCCAGAATGTACTGTGGGAGGCAGTGTCGCGCAGAATTCGGAGGGCTTCCTCAGGGGTGTGGTCCATCAAGGTGCCACCCGCCGCAGCATCGATCATTGCCCTGTAGTTGGGCTCGATCGCGAAGTAGAACAATTCAACCACATTCCATGGTTGGAGCTCGTGGCCAGGGCAACGGCGAAGGAGATCGTTGAGGCGCTCCCATGCTTCAGCAAGGGTCTCTTGGTCAAGTTGGCGAAATGTGGCGATCTCCCTCCGCAAGCTTACAATCTTATCCACAGGATGGAATTTAGCAAGGAACTTGGATGCGAGAGCATCCCAAGTTGCAGCAGTCCCGGGCGGAATGGAGTGGAGCCACACATTTGCTTTGTCGCGGAGTGAAAAGGGAAACAGTCTAAGCTTGACCGTGTCGTCAGCAATCCCCGCGTAGCGGAAGGTTCCGCAAATATCAGAAAAATCCGCCAGATGCAGATGCGGATCTTCGCTGGCCAACCCCGAGAACTGAGCGTTGTTCCGGATGATGTTTAAGATCGCTGGCTTGATCTCAAACTGATTATTCATAATATTGGGCCCAAGCCCCGGATACACACTCCCAGCAGTTGGAGTGGTGTAGTCTCTCATCGTGCGGGGCCGAGGCCTGACCGCCTCCTGCTCGTCTCCAGGCTGATGTTGCCCCACGCCGGGCGCTCTTGCGTCACCATCATTTGGGTCAACCTGATCACCCATTGCCGCTTGTATGGCAGCCGCGCGCCTTCGTGCCGAGCAGTCCGTTCAATCTCAGGATCGAAGGGTACTAGCTCCCCTGCGGCTTGTCTCTGCATGCACTGTCACAAACAAAAAGAAAAACAAAGAAAATCAAAAACAACTGCTCGTATAACGAAAGTCACAACACAAAACGAAACACGCCTGCATTCCCCGGCAACGGCGCCAAAAACTTGATGCGTGTTGGCAAGTGCACCGGTCGCTGTCAAGTAATAATTGTGGAGAATAAATTCCCCGGATGTCGGTCTCTTGAGGAATGCAGGATGGGTGAACGAATCGCGCAGTGATTATTGTTACACAAGCGTTCAAAAACACAAAGATGGGGCTTTTGGTTGGTTTTCCTAGTCTTATCAACAACAAAAGAGATGCGGGTCGAAAACACCGCTTCGCAAAGTGAGGTGGATGCAACGACCGCGATGCCGTGCTTCGTGAGGCGGATGAAGTGAACTCAAGTGCGAGAGGGTGAGGGTCGCAAACACCTCTTCACAACCGCCGTTAGCTCTTGCCAACGCGGATCAAACACCTTGCGTGCGTGCGAGTGAGTGAGAGAAAGCGGAATGAATCACCACCAAACCATGAAGAACAACAAAGAAATATTCATTTCCATCAAAATAAACATCACAATATTCGAGTATTGCACGGTTCAAAGAGTACAACGAGGGAAAAGAGGAAAGAAATAACCGGTGGTGAAGACTAGCGGCCGTTCACGGCCGGAATGGTAGGTTGCCGGGCTACCTCCGGACTCGGACGGACTATGCTTCCGGCGTAGAGAGCTGTCACAATCTCCCTACGTAGCTCCGTCGTCTTCGACTTCAGGTTTCTTCTTCTTCTCACCGAGCGGAATGCGAGAGTGGTTGCTTGGAGGCTTGCGGACGATGGAGAACACTCACGGACAATGGAGGAAGTCTTGGAATGGGTGGAGGAGGCTTCCCCTTGCGTAGAAGATGAAGTGGAGGCGTCCCACGGTGGAAATCGGCGGCGTACGGAACAGGAATCCCGCTCCCGCCAGTGATAATACCCTAAAAATCGCAACAGGCGTTTAAATAGGCGCTGGATTAAATACTGCGCACGATCATTGGCGCACGACCAGTGGTCGTGCGCACTGGAATTCTGCGATCGTGCGCACTGCCTGGGAGGAACCTGCAAGATACGAAATTATAAAATAAAATGTTCGCACGACCAGTGGCGCACGACCGGTGGTCGTGCGCACTATCGTTGATGGTCGTGCGCAATACAGCAAACAGAACTCAGAATTTTAATGAAAAGTGCGCACGAGCAGTGGCGCACGACCGGTGGTCGTGCGCACTGGCGTTTGTGGTCGTGCGCACTGCACCAAACAGAACTCGTGAAAAAGGGTTAAGTGCACACGATCAGTGGCGCACGACCAGTGGTCGTGCGCAATAGAACCGGCGATCGTGCGCAGTGTTCCTGTGCAGAATTGCACCGGGAACACTTGCACGACTCCTATTCCAGCACAACCACAGATCCAGCCACTGAAAGTGGCACTTAACAACACATGAATACTACTAATGACAAAAAGCACGAAAATCACACCAAAGTGGCCTAGATGTGCACCTAGCATGGATTATCAAATATAAGCTATAACAAGGCTAAAGTGCGGAGAAATGACTAAATAACGGCCCGGATGAGTCCATAAATGTGTATATGATCAGGACTCATCAACAGCGCTTGGAAATGGTAATCGCCTTTGCTTCGCCACCAAGCACCCGTCGCAAAGTTCTTGTGAGTGCTCAATGGAGGGCATCCCCTCCACCATCTTGAAACGCCCCATGTCATGAAGTGCCCGGAAGTTGAGATGTCCCCATCTAGCGTGCCATAGTCATGCCTCGTCTTTGTACTTCTCCGCTAGCAAGGCCACCGGAGCATCCGTCTTCATATTCAGGATGTAGAGACGATTCTTGGACCTCTCCACCTTCGCCAAGAGACGCCTCTCTTGATCGAATAGACACAGGAATCCGTCCTCCATGACGATCTTGCATCCGTTCTCCTCCAATTGTCCCAAACTCGCAATGTTTGTGCGGAGTTTCGGGATGTAGTAGACGTTAGTGAAGACTTTGTGCTTCTCCTTTTAGTCTTTGAAGAAGATCGCTCCCCGACCACATATCTCCACCGAAGAGCCATCGCCAAACTTCACCTTGCCTCTCACCGTCTCATCTAGCGAGGAGAAATAATCCTTGCAACCCGTCATATGGTTGCTAGCCCCCGTATCAAGGTACCAATCTGATTTCTCCACGTCACCGGGAAAAAAATGCTCGGTTGCACATTCTATTCATTAAGGAGAAGATTAGAACATACCATTTTTGGGTGATCTTCTTCGCCGCCAATAAAAGGGCCGGTTCGAGATCCTCGAAGGCTTCGGCCATGTGTGCTTTCTCCTCTTTGTCCTTCTTCTTCGAGCGGCACTCCGCGGCAAAGTGGTCCATCTTGTGGCAATAGAAGCACTCGATTTTTGACTTATCTTTAGCACCGTCATTGCGATCTTGACCATCCCGTCGATCATTGTTGCGATGTTGTCCGCCTCGCCCTCGTCCACGGCCACGGCCTCCACGGCCGCCGGTTTGGTGTCCTCCACCATTTGATGGCTTCTTGTCACGAGCCATAAACTCCCTCATCATCAAGAGGAGTTTCTCGTCGTCTTTGTTGGTAGCCCCACCAACACGCTCTTCATGAGTCTTAAGATGACTGACAACCTCCTCCACGGTCATCGTCGTGAAGTCGCCAAATTGCTCTATCGTCGAAGCAATCTGGACGAACTTCGATGGGACGGATAGCAAGAACTTCTTCACAACCGCAGTCTCCGCTACACTTCCTCCCAACGCCCTTTGCATGTTGACGTTTGTGGTAAGCTTCATTGTGAAATCATCTATTGAATCCGTCTCCTTCATGCGAAGCATCTCAAACTCCGTCTGCAGAGTTTGGATCTTTGCATCCTTGACGCGGTCCGCGCCTTGGTACATGATCCTAAGCATGTCCCATATCTCCTTCGCAGTTTTCTTCTCCGCAACCATCTGGAGAACGTCTTCTGGAAGTGCTTGTTGGATGGCCGAAAAAGCTGTTTTGTTCTTTTTCACATCCACTTTCGCCGTTGGATCGGTTGGTTCCACCGCCTCCAATGCATCTTGAACATCAAGGATCCCCCTCATTCTGATAGCCCAAACGCCGTAGTTGCTCCTCGTGAGCATCGGGTATTTGAAGTTGCCATGGAACCCATCGTGTTTTGAAGGTGTCTCCGTCATAGTTGCTCTAGCTTTGATACCAATTGTTAGAACGAAACTAAAAACACCACCCTATTTTGAGGAAGAAGAACTTCAGATTTCATTGTATTATTCAATAGAAAACTATTACATATATAGGCAAAGGAGATGACAAAAAAAACGGAAAGAAATAAATGTCCAAAACAATTTAGGCAAAAGAGCAAATAATAAAAGCAGAATAATGCCTAAAAGAAAACGTCCAAATTGGACTTTATTCCCTACCATAAATTAAATAGGAAAGACAACTAATTATTAACAACCCGATGTCTTTCTCAAGCGCTTTTGGCTATTAGGTACCTGCAGGCTGATGCAACTCATATTGGGAAGGAGAGCGGTCAACCACAGGAGTAATTCTTCTGTTTGTTGCTTAATGTCGTTCTTTTGTAATATGTCAGACTTACAGTCTTCTAAACTCTGCGATAAATGATATTTTAGTAATATCGATAAGACATTATGTTTTGCTCTTACCTTGCAAATGCTTGTGCGATCATTATTTGGATATACTATTGCAATTGCGGACATGACTGTGTTGTCCATGTATGTCGTTTGTTGCTTTTTTTATTGATTGCAGGAGAGAAGATTGAGACCGCGCGGTTAGACGTGTGAATGCTATTTGAGTGTATTATTGTTGGTGCAGACGTTTGCATGATGTACATGTATTTTACTTTGATTTCTGTTGTTTCTTGTAGGGAACAATAATGAGTCTGTGTAAACATTGATGGAGACCGTACGACAACTTAAGTTTCCACCTTTATGTCTTCCAGTCTGAAAAACTATAAATAGGGGGATGCGTAGTTCAAAAATCATTTCCTCTGAATATGACCAAAGCAAATGTCTGTGAGGACTCTCCAGATTTCATTTATGTGCTCTTTTGTCACTAATGACTTCTTGTCCGCAAACCCACCAGCACCAAAAATGACCAAAAATCGTTTCCTCTGAATGGGACCACTTCAACTATATAGTTTGTAATTTCCTATCTTCTGGGAGGTGGTTGAGATATTTGACCACTTCAGAGTGGTACACGTGCAGCTTACTAAGAACTCAATTGTTCAGTGTATTCTTTTGTAATCTACTTGCCTGCGGAGGGTGACCACTTTAGCATGAATGTCTACTGTGTTGGTTTGATTTGGTTGACTTGTCAACAGTTATGTTATTTTGAGTTGGTATGTATTTTGAATTAATTATTAGGAGAGAGGGTGTCCCGCATTTATTGCGGAGAGAGAAGTTGATGTTTTTGCTTTGCCTATAAATAGGCCCCCCATTGTATTTGTTTATGTGTGCTGTGAATAGAAGAGAAAAAAAAAAAAAGTTTTTTTCTTTTTCCTGTGAATAGGAGCGAGAGAGAGGATATAGAAAAGTTGAGAGAAATTTTCGGCAGAAAAATTTAGAGAGAGAGAGGGAAGTAATGAGAGAAAGCGGAATACTAACACTCTCGCCAACTGCCTCTCGCCGCCCCATCTCGCCAGCCCTTGCCGGTGCAGCCTGCTAGCTCGTCGTTGGACGTGGAGGAAGGGAGGAGCCAGCCAGCTCGCACTCGCCTACAGGAGCCTCGCCAACGCTGGGTGTGTGCGAGTGGGGTGCATCTCGCCGAGAATAGGAGGTCTCGCCGGTGTGAAGTGCTTGCAGGAATTCAAGTTCTCGCTGAAGTTGAAGTGGGTACTCGCCGGAGTCCATCTCGCTAGGAGCATCTCTCGTCCGTCCATCTCGCCGAGGTTGAGGGTGCGTGAGGTAGAGCTCTCGCGAGGGTTGGAGCTCGCGTGAGGAAGAGCTCGTCTGGAGTAGAAGGTGATATCCGGGGTGTGATCGTCGTGGTGACCATTCGCGAGGAAGTGGAAGTAGAGAGAGCTCGTGTGGATCGTATCGCTTCCAACAAGTGGTATCAGAGCCAGGTTGCAAACCTTTTCGGTGACTCGGAAGGTTTGAGGAGTAGAAGCAATGGAGACGGGTGGAGCTATGCCGGGGCAAGTCCCCAAGCTGACGAAGACCAACTATGGAAATTGGAGTATACGGATGCGAGTGTTACTCGCCTCCAAGGAGTTGTGGGATGTAGTGGAGAATGGGTATGAGGAGCGCACTGCTGCAGCAGAGGCGACGTTGACTAACGTCCAGAAGACGACACTTAGAGAAGCAAGGAAGGCGGACAAAAAGGCTCTATTCTTGTTGTATCAAGGGGTTGACGAAGCAACCTTTGAGAAGATCTCAGACGCGAAGACTTCCAAGGAGGCATGGGAGGTGTTGCAACGCTCCATGCAGGGGGTAGACAAGGCAAAGAAGGTGAAGCTGCAGTCCCTCCGTGCGGAGTATGAAGTAACGAAGATGCAGAGCACCGAGAAGGTCCGTGACTATGTGACCCGTCTGCGGACGCTCACAAATGAGATGAAGCGCAATGGGGAGGCAATCGAGGATGTGAGTTTCATGGAAAAGTTGCTGAGATCTATGGCCAAGAAGTTCCGTCATATAGTGGTGGCGATTGAAGAATCGAAGGACCTCAACTTGATGGCCGTTGACGAGCTTGTAGGGTCTTTGCAGGCTCATGAGTACAGGATGTTGCAGGATGACGAAGAAGCGAGTGGCTTGGGAAAAGCACTCCAGACCCAGTTAAACTTTGGGGAAAGTTCAGGAAGAGGAGGCGACCAGCGTGGCCGAGGTCACCAAGGTAGAGGCAGAGGTAGAAGAGGAGGTAGAAACCAAAATTTTCAGAAAGAGGCGGAGCGACCTCAAGGAGGTTGGCAAGACGGAAGAGGAAGAGGAAGAGGCCGAGGAGATATGTCCCAGATACAATGTTACAACTGTAACAAGTTCGGGCATATGAGCTAT
The DNA here is from genome assembly GCA_033032865.1 of Dactylorhiza incarnata. NCBI lineage: Eukaryota > Viridiplantae > Streptophyta > Magnoliopsida > Asparagales > Orchidaceae > Dactylorhiza > Dactylorhiza incarnata. Next base: position 23,831,740 of record JAWHQI010000010.1, on the reverse strand, counting down.
GACTGCTGGGATCCAAGAAAGAGAGAAGAGACAAACCACTATGCCGAGGCTAGGAATAATGGGAACAACACTGGCGCTGGAGATCCGATGATGTTCCTAACCTACAAAAGGAGCGGAGGAAGGTAGAAATGAAGTGTGGTACCTGGACATAGGTGCAAGTAACCACATGTGCGGAGATAGGGAGATGTTCTCTAACCTAGAACCCAGTGGGGGTGAGGTTAGCTTCGGGGATGCGTCGAATATCTCATTGGAAGGAAAGGGCCTAGTGGTTGCGAAACTGAATGGAGAGAAGGTGCCCCTGAACGATGTGTTCTACGTTCCAGGATTGAAGACTAACATCTTGAGCCTTGGGCAGTTGGTGGAGAGAGGCTACTGCGTGCAGTTGAAGGATGGGTCCCTAGCGATGAAGAACGGTCAAGGAAAGGAGGTAGTGAAGGTGAAGATGATGGCGAACCGCCTCTTTACATTGAAGATGGATACTCAAGAGACGACATGTCTCGCGAGGACCGAGGAAGAAGAGGAAGCATGGCTGTGGCACCATCGGATGGGTCACTTGGGCTTCACAGGCATGAAGTTGCTATCCCACTCCAGGATGGTGCAGGATCTACCTATGATCTCACCTCCGGAGAAAGTCTGCGAGGCATGCACGAAGGGGAAGCAGAAGACGTTGACGTTTGAAGGAGGGAAGTCTCGGAGAGCGAAGAGACTACTTGAACTAGTTCACTCGGACATTGCGGGTCCGTTTGAGACCACCTCAGTTGGCGGAAGCAAGTAATACATCACCTTCACCGATGATTTCAGTCGGAAGTGTTGGGTGTATTTTCTGAAGGAAAAATCTGAAGCCCTTGACAAGTTCAAGGAGTAGTTCAAGGCGATGGCGGAAAATGAGAGTGGTCAGCTACTGAAGGTGCTAAGGACAGATCGAGGTGGGGAGTACACCTCGAGGCTGTTTGATGTGTTTTGCAAGGAGAATGGGATCTCACACCAGCTGACAGCGGCGTACTCACCACAACAGAACGGAGTCGCAGAAAGGAAGAATCTCACCATCATGAACATGGCGAGAAGTATGGTGAAGGGCAAAGGGTTGCCAAAGATGTTCTGGGCAGAGGTAGTACAGTGTGCGGTGTATCTACTGAATAGATGCCCCACGAAGAGTGTGAAGTTCATGACCCCGTTCGAGGCTTGGAGTGGTTGGAAGCCAAGTGTGAAGCACTTGAGGTTCTTTGGGTGTGTAGCTCATGCTCACATCCTGGACCAGAGGAGGAAGAAGCTCGATGACAGGAGCGAGAAGTGCATCTTTGTGGGCTACGCTCTGGAGAGCAAGGCTTACAAGTTATACAACCCGGTGACGGAGAAGGCCATAGTCTCGAGAGATGTGGTGTTTGAAGAGGACAGCTGCTGGAGCTGGGATGAGGAGACAAGGAGCAAGAAAGGGATGTTCTTTGAAGATGAGGAGGAAGGTGGTCAAGAAGCAGGAGCTGAGGATGGCGGGGCTGAGCCACCATCACCACCTAGCGGACATTCAGGGGGAGCTTGCACTCCCAACTCAAGTGGAGGAAGTACTAGTGGAGCAAGCACTAGTGGAAGCAAGGATGATCGTCCTCAACCTAGGATGAGGAGGATGGAGGAGATCTATGAGGAGACGGCGCCGACACTTAACAATTTTTCTTTGTATTGTTTGTTGACAGATTGCGAGCCACGATCTTATGACGAAGCGGCCCAGGAGAAATCTTGGAGGACGGCGATGGATGCTGAGATAGCTTCCATAAAGAGGAATGACACTTGGAAGCTGGTCGATCCACCCGCAGGCCACAAACCCCTCAGGGTGAAGTGGGTCTACAAGGTGAAGAAGAACAAGGAAGGAGCTGTGGAGAAGCACAAGGCGAGACTCGTCGTGAAGGGCTGTAGGCAAGTCCAAGGAGTGGGCTATGACGAGGTCTACGCCCCGGTGGCGAGGATCGACACCATCAGGTTGATCATAGCGCTTGCAGCTCACCATGGATGGAAGGTCCTACAGATGGATGTGGTGTCGGCCTATCTCAATGGATACTTGGAGGAAGATGTGTACATCGAGCAACCTCCCGGATATGAAGTGAGGGGCCAAGAGAGAAAGGTGTGCAAGTTGAACAAGGCATTATATGGCTTGAAGCAAGGAGCTCGTGCATGGAATGGAAGGATAGACGCATACCTTCATAAGCATGGCTACAGGAAGTGTCCCTACGAGTATGCTCTTTACACCAAGGTGGAAGAAAACGGTGATATCATGATCGTATGCCTGTACGTAGACGATATGATATTTACCGGGAACAACCCATCTATGTTCGAAGAATTCAAGAGGATGATGAAGAGGGAGTTTGAGATGACCGATCTGGGAGAGCTGACCTACTTTTTGGGTGTCGAGGTGAAGCAGGATGAAGATGGCATTTTTATCTCGCAGAAGAAGTACGCGGAGGAGATCTTGAAGAAGTTCAGGATGGAGAATAGCAAGGCTATCTCCACTCCCGCTGATCCCGGAACAAAGTTGAGGAAGGACTCGGAGGAAGAAGCTGTGGACCCAACGATGTTCAAGAGTTTGGTTGGGAGTCTAAGGTACCTGACTTTCACCAGACCTGACATCATGTATGCGGTTGGGGTAGTGAGCAGGTACATGGAAGAACCCAAGCAGGACCACTTCACTGCAGCGAAGAGGATCCTGAGATATGTGAATGGGACAAGGGATCATGGTCGGATGTACTCCACTGGAGAGGAGTTGAAGTTAGTCGGCTACTCGGATAGCGACTATGGTGGTGACGTGAATGGCCGGAAGAGCACTTCCGGATATGTGTTTCATATGGGAACCGCGGCGTTCTCATGGAGTTCGAAGAAGCAGGCTACGATAGCCTTATCGTCGTGCGAGGCGGAGTACATCGCAGCTGCAGCATGTACTTGCCAAGCCATCTGGCTGAGGAACTTATTGGAGGAGTTGCATCATGGACAGGAAGGGCCAACGACAGTGTTAGTGGATAACATGTCGGCCATCCAGCTCGCGAAGAACCCGGTGCTGCATGGGAGGAGCAAGCACATCGAGACGAGGTATCATTTTCTTCGGGAGCAAGTGGAGTTGAAGACTGTGGAAGTTGTGTATTGCCCTACCGGAGAGAAGGTTGCGGATATTTTCACTAAGGCTTTGAAGGTGGAGACGTTCGTGAAGCTCAAAGGCAAACTCGACATGTGCTGCCAAGTTTGAGGGGGAGTTTGTTGGTTTGATTTGGTTGACTTGTCAACAGTTATGTTATTTTGAGTTGGTATGTATTTTGAATTAATTATTAGGAGAGAGGGTGTCCCGCATTTATTGCGGAGAGAGAAGTTGATGTTTTTGCTTTGCCTATAAATAGGCCCCCCTTATATTTATTTATGTGTGCTGTGAATAGAAGAGAAAAAAAGAAGTTTTTTTCTTTTTCCTGTGAACAGGAGCGAGAGAGAGGATATAGAAAAGTTGAGAGAAATTTTCGGCAGAAAAATTTAGAGAGAGAGGAAAGTAGTGAGAGAAAGCCTTTTATATTATTCCCGCAGGAATACTAACACTCTCGCCAACTTCCTCTCGCCGCCCCATCTCGCCAGCCCTTGCCGGTGCAGCCTTGCTAGCTCGTCGTTGGACGTGGAGAAAGGGAGGAGCCAGCCAGCTCGCACTCGCCTACAGGAGCCTCGCCAACGCTGGGTGTGTGCGAGTGGGGTGCATCTCGCCGAGAATAGGAGGTCTCGCCGGTGTGAAGTGCTCGCAGGAATTCAAGTTCTCGCTGAAGTTTAAGAGGGTACTCGCCGGAGTCCATCTCGCTAGGAGCATCTCTCGTCCGTCAATCTCGCCGAGGTTGAGGGTGCGTGAGGTAGAGCTCTCGCGAGGGTTGGAGCTCGCGTGAGGAAGAGCTCGTCTGGAGTAGAAGGTGATATCCGGGGTGTAATCGCCGTGGTGACCATTCGCGAGGAAGTAGAAGTAGAGAGAGCTCGCGTGGATCGTAACGCTTCCAACATACTGGAACATCTTCTTCATGTGTCCTTTATCAGACATGAAGATTTATAAGATGCATTTCAGCAGTCAACTGTATTTTGGTTCGAGGCATATACGGATATTGAACCTTCTAAACAAGGTTCACAACTCGATTGATAGATTCACTTTCTTCAAGGGCGACCTTGGAGGATTATAGACAAGACCGTAAGTCTGCAGCTAGAGGATGTTCAGGGCATCTAGGAAGAAAAAGTTGGAGGATTAGATCTTTGATTCCCTCAAGGCCGCAGCCCGGCCTGGACATCGAAAAATACTTGCCCCTAGCGATTGATGTTGCCGAAGTGATCCCAGACGAGAGTAAGAAGTCATAGGCTCCAACTTTTTGACTGCCTCTGATCAAATTCTTTATTACTTGATTCGACATTTTCTTACAGCGGTACTGACGGTTCCCCTACACAAACAACACAAACCAGAAGAACCTATGTTAACACAACACGATAAAAGGAGGAAGAGGGAGGAAGAAAAGAAGGCCGAGCTAGATACAGAAGGTGCATGCTCTTATTCATCTTCAGACTTTCTTTTTATCGGAGTTAGTAAAGGCATGAAGGGTACTAATAACTGATGTACTGGGATCGGTAGAGAAAAAATGTCGTGGTAAGCACCTCCCTTCCCTCTTGGAAGGATGAGAAAGTTAGCCTCCATGCTGGAGCGGGCATAATAGTTTTATATGGAAAGAAGAAACTCCAGAAGTTGCAGAAGACTCCCTTGGTGGATCTTCCTACTATGGCCGCTCAAGCGCTGATAGGGAGTGTCGTTTTAATCCACAATATTGGTAACGAGCTCTGCAATGAACTGTTAGTGATTGATGACATGTGGGATCAATTGAAGTGTAGTTTAAAGTGATTATAGCGGTTACACACACCTGTACGCTTTGTCTAATGCTTTGTTTTGCTCTTCACAATGCATACAGTGCGAAGAACCCTATCTTCCACATGACTATACTCAATAATAGCAAAGACTCTTTGCAAGAGACCATTGATTGGTTAAAAGATCATGGCATGATTACAGACAAGTTCATAGATATGAACTTTGCATCCATATATCCCGATATTGCGAACATAAGTTTCTATGGTGATTATGACACATAATCTGGGGATGAGGAGGAGGTGGAGGATGAATAGGAAGGAGAAAGGTGAGATGATGAAGAAGAAGAAGAGAAAGGGGCCACCAAATGTCCCGAGGAGAAGGTTGTAGATTCAACTCCAAGACGTTATCGTCATGATGAAACAATAAAGAGAAAGAATCCTCCAGCGGGTCTAGCAGGTCTTTGTCTTGTTCATCAAGCTCATCATATATGAGCTCGGCCAATCATTCATGCCAAATAGCGGACTCATCTGGGAGTTCATCCAACACAAAGCCTGAGAAGAAAAAACTAAGGTATGACGAAGGCGAGACGACCGACGTCCAAAATGATTGACTTTCTTCTTTTAATTTTTTTTTTTTGTTTTTGAAGTGTCCATGTGGTCTTATAAATGCAGACACATTGAAATAGTGTATGAATTTACTTTAAAAGAACTAAAGAAAATATTTTTAGTTTACCTGCTTTTGTCTGTGAGAACTTACCTTTTCTGTCCGCATTACCTGTAGATATGTTAGGGATGCCTTTTCATAGTCTGGATGAATGCATCTTGTAGTTCGCGCGGGTGCAAGGTGTGTGTATGCCCAAGCTATTATATGAAGACAACCTCTATGAAACTAGAACGAGGTGAGCATGATGACGAATGTCCGAAAATTTCTTAGTGTTTTCAAAATACTTCTAATATTTTTTTGAAGCCAAATTAGACATAGTTCTAAGAGGTCATAAGATGCATTCGGTATGTATACTTCAATGTTTCATCGGCAACGTATCAACATTTATATATGTCGCGGCCTCAAGTTGAGCGTCCGCCTAAATTTATACTTAATGAGATAGAGAATTAAGAGCGTGGTATACATAATGAGAATTGTCTATGAATTGCACAAAATTTGAAAGAATGTTTGATTATTCCTCTATGTGTGTATATATATATATATACATATATATATACAAGTGACAGTGCACGGGGGGCCCCCCGTGCCCCGCGCGTCAGTACCCGACCTCTGATCGGCGGGCTTCACCCGCCCCAAATCGATGCATCGCTGCGGGCTTCGCCCGCATTCAAGCTGACCAATTAAATCGATGCGTTGTTGTGAGTTGCGCCCACATCAAAGCGTTTGCGCCCACATCAATTTGGGTTGCACCGTTAACATATACGTATGAGCACTCTAAACGACCGAAAACATATAAATTAAAATTGCATTTTTTATTTTTTATCCCACTCTATCCCTTTCTCTCTCCCTCTCAATTTCTTTCTTTCTCCCTCTTTCTTTCTCTCTCCTCGTCTCTCTCTCTGGAATGATAAGAGAGAATGAGGGAGTTGAGAGTTTTGGTCTAACGGTCCCTATTTATCACACTATAATTGACGGTGCATATTTTTCCCATGAATTTTTATTTCGGGCTATTCGCAAGCCGCATTATTTCATTTTAATATAGTATATATATATGTATATATATATATATATTTTGAAGTCGGAAGAACACGTCAACCAACAGGAGAATAAGGACACCAATAGATGAACACAAGCTTTCACAATAATAACTCTGGCAGCTAGTTACAAATGCTACACCACGAGATAGCAGCTGCTCCACACAAGAACACGTAACCTGATGTCGACTTGCGATCATCAGCGTCACCTCCGTAGTCTGCATCCGTGTACCCATGCAGCTTGAAGTCAGACTTCTCTTCATAGGACAACCCCATCTCATGGGTTCCCTTCACGTACTTCAGAATCCCCTTAGCTGCCTCCAGATGAGGCTTCCGCGGCTCCTGCATATACCGACTAACTCGGCCGACAGCAAAGGCGATGTCCGGCCTCGTGATAGTCAGGTAGATAAGACTCCCCATTAGTGCCCGAAAGATCTTCGGATCAGGAAGAATCCTCCATTCTTCCTTCCGAAGCTTCAGCCCAGCCTCCAGAGGAACGGAACTGCTCTTCCCCTCCTTCATGCCGAATCTTTCGACGATCCTCTCGGCATACGCCCTCTGGGAAACATACAGCCCGCCTCTTCTCTTCTCAACTTGGAGGACAAGGAAATGGTGCAGCTCACCAAGATCCTTCATCTCGAATCGTATGAAAAGCTGCTGTCTCAGCGCCGCGACCTCCTCAGGGTTGTTCCCTGTCACGATCATGTCGTCGACGTACAGCAGCACCAGCACGTGAAGACCTCCACTCTTCTTCATGAACATGCTGGAGTCTGAGTCTGAGGCATCGTAGCCGCAGAACTGTAAGTATTCCGCAATCTTTCCATACCAGGCTCTCCGTGCCTGTTTCAACCCATAGAGAGCCTTCTTCAGCTTGCATACATGACGTGGCTGAGACTTGGATACGTATCCAGGTGGTTGCACCATGAATATGTCCTTGTATATCTCTCCGTATAGGAACGCGTTCTTCACATCAAGCTGCCACAACTTCCAATCTCGGCACGCCGCCAGAGCGATGATCGTCCTCACCGACGTCATCTTTGCGACAGGACTAAATGTCTCCTCGTAGTCCTCTCCGTAGGTTTGCGAGAAGCCCCGAGTGACAAGCCTCGCCTTGTACCGCTCCACTTCTCCATCCGCTCTCTTCTTAACCTTGTACACTCATTTGCAGGTGACAGGTTTGATGCCCTCCACCATGGGAACCAGGTCCCATGTCTCATTCTTCTCTAGGGCCTCCATCTCCTCGATCATGGTCGCATCCCACTCCTTGATGCCAGCTGCATCCTCAAAGCAGGTAGGTTCCCTCTCGTCGAGTGGTCCTGCGAAGAAGTAGGAGACCAAACTCACGAAGTTCCCCTCCTTATAGCGAGCAGGCGGGACGATCGTCCTCTTCGACCTCCTCAAGGCTTGGCCACTATGTACCACTCCGGTAGACTCCTCTACTTGATCTCCTCTCTGAACTCCTCCTGAAGCGGTGCTCTCCCTGCTTCTTGAGTTCGTAGCTCCCCCTGAGCCAGAAGCTCCTCCCGAGCCAGAAGCTCCTCCTGAGCCAGATGGCGATGGAGCACTGGGAGAAAGCTCCAACTCTACAGTAGGGTCCTCAGTGACCCATTCTTCTTCCCTGCTAGATTCTCCACTCTCCGGCAGCACCACAGAAGAGACTCCCTGGTATGAGACCAGTTCGTCAAACATTACGTCGTGCGAGATGACGAACTTGTGGGTCTGCGGATCCATGCACTTCCACCCCTTCTTCCGCTCATCGTAGCCGATGAAGATACACTTCCTCGCTTTCGGCTCCAACTTGGTTCTCTGAGCGTCCGGGACGTGCACGAAGCAGGTAGAACCAAACACTTTCATGTGACCCACATTAGGCTTCTCCCCGAACATGAGCTGGTGTGGAGACACCATCCTGTTAGGACTCAGAGGTAGACGGTTGATCACATGAGTAGCACACGCCATTCCCTCCGCCCATAAGGCTTTGGGAATACTCTTGGCATGTAGCCAACTCCTGGTAGTCTCCACCAGATGGCGGATCTTCCTCTCTGCCACCCCATTCTGCTGAGGGGTGTGAGCGCAGGAGAGCTCCCGCCGAATGCCGAACCTCCTGCAGAAAGAAGCAAACTCATTGGAGGTAAACTCCCCTCCATTGTCGCTTCTCAGCTTCTTCACTCTGCGGTTCAGCCTCCCCTCCACAAGCTCCTTCCACTCGAGGAACTTGTTGAATACTTCTGACTTCTCTCTCAGAAAGTATACCCACGTATAGCGGGTTTAGTCATCCACCAAAACCAACGCATACTTATTGCCTCCATAAGTAAGGGTGGCGCACGGCCACATAACATCAGCATGTACACACTCAAGAGGTGCCTTACACCTGGTCTCCGACTTGTCAAATGGAAGTCGATGTGACATTCCATATTGGCATCCGTCGCACACATGGCCGTCGCCGTAGGAAGAGAGATGAGGCAGGCCACTCACTAGTCCCTTTGCCGCCATCATCTTCAGCTTGTCCATCCCTACATGACCCAGCCTCTCATGTCAGATCACAGCACTGTCGTTTGTCTGCAGCTTGTCCACGCAGGCATTTGCAGACAAAACATACAAATCCTTCACCCTTCTCCCGGTGAGCGTGACGTCAGCATCGACAGACGAAAGGTTCTTCAGGAACTTCACCTCCTTCGGTCCAAACAGCATGTGGTATCCAGCATCCACTGCGTTAGCCACCGAGAAGAGGTTCTTCTTCATGCCAGGCACATGATACACACTCTTCAGTGTCACTGGCTTCTCTCTACTCCCAAGGGACACCTTCCCTTCTCGCTCCACGGGATGTACCGTATCATCCGCAGTGATGATAGCATCCGTTCCTTCATATGCTTCCAAGGAGACGAACTTGGACATATCTCCGGTGAGATGATGCCCGCAACCGGAATCCACTATCCAGTCGTTCTCGAGGTTGATGGAGGCTAAGACATCGACTGACGTTGCCGTCATCTCTGCCAGGAAACAATTGTCTCCCCTCTCCCGCCCTGGTGACCTCCACCTCTTCCTCCACCTCTCTGGTGATCTCCCTCCTTGTTAGCAGCATGACCGACCTCCAGATTGGACCGGCAGTCCTTTGCCATGTGCCCGTACTTCTTACAGGCAAAGCAAAGGGATCTCCCCTTCTCATCACGCGTAGGGAGAAACTTCCTCCCATCTCCTTGAGAGGACGTTGAAGGTCCATCTCCGGAGTTATTCTTTCTCTTGTCCTAGGATCTCCTCTTTCCTGTGAACAAGGCCTCGTCATCTCCTCCTGAGATGGATACTCCCGCCATCTGCTTCGTCAAGCTCTCCTGTGACGATAGCAGGTTCTCTAGCTCCAGAAGGGAGGGCTGAGTAGCCCATCCTTGCACAGAAGTAACGAAGGGGACATACTCCTTCCTCAAGCCTCGGAGTATGTGCCGCTTCAACTTCGCCTCTCAGATTGGCTCTTCAGGGTCCAAGGTCGAGATCTCCCCACACAGGTTCTTCACCTTCAGGAAGAAGGTGGATATCGCCATCTCGCCTTGAGTCGACCTCGCCAACTCATTCTCCAGGAATTGTAGCCGCGCCACATTCTTCTTGTTGAATAACCCATCGAGGGCTATCCAGATCGCAGACGCTGACTTGCAACCTATGATGTGGTCGAACAAGTCAGGCGATATGGCTCTCTTCAAGGTGAACTCCGCCTTGGCGTTGGTCTTCCTCCAAGCTCTCACAGCTGGACCATTATCTCCGGCAGCTACAACTTCCTCTTGCTCCCCACCACCAACAACATCCCAGAGATCCTCTCCAAGAAGGTAGCTCTCCATACAAGACATTCACTTCTTGTAGTTGGTTTGAGTAAGCAGCTCAATGCCAAGTCCCCTAGCATACCCGCCTCCACCGTCCATCTTGGTTGCTCAGTCCTTGTACCCACTATCCCTCTGATACCATGTGAAATATTTTGAAGTCGGAAGAACATGTCAACCAACAGGAGAATAAGGACACCAATAGATGAACACAAGCTTTCACAATAATAACTCTGGCAGCTAGTTACAAATGAACAAGGCTGAATACAAGTTGCATCCAACTTGAATCACAACAGCCAATAGTAGGTAAGAACTTGGTCACGGACAAGGTCCGCTTCTTCTCCGGAGCACACCGCGCAGGTGATACTCGCTCCTCGCTACCGCCAGCGTTAATGCTAGCGCCTAGCGTTAGCTCTCCAACTCGCAAGCTCGCTACTCGCACTCCAAGCTACTCGCACGCTCGCCGCGCTTCGCTTCCTCCACTTCTCGCTATCGCACATGCTAGCCACTAGCGCCGGGCGCTATCTCCGAAGTAGGTACTCGCTCCTTCCTTCTCTTCTCGCTAACGCAGGCGCTATCCACTATCGCCGGCGCTATCTTGCGAGTAGGTAACTCTTCTGCCGAACTTACTCCAAGTTCGATGCTCGCCTGGTAGCGCTCTGGTATCTCTAACTCGCTCAAAGTTGAGGATACTCGGCACTTTCAGAATCAATGCTCTTTAGGGGTGGGGGTACCCCTCTATTTATAGGCAAAACAGGGGGGGTGGCGAGAAGGAGCTAACGTCGGCGCTAGTGCTAGCGCTGGCGCTAGCTCACTTCAATTCTAACAGTCTTGTTCATCAAGCTCATCATATATGAGCTCGGCCAATCATTCATGCCAAATAGCGGACTCCTCTGGGACTTCATCCAACATAAAGTCTAAGAAGAAAAAACTAAGGTAGGACGAAGGCGAGACGACCGACGTCCAAAATGATTGACTTTTTTCTTTTAAATTTATTTTTGTTTTTGAAGTGTGTCCATGTGGTCTTATAAATGCATACACATTGAAATAGTGTATGAATTTACTTTTAAAAGAACTAAAGAAAATATTTTTAGTTTACCTGCTTTTGTCTGTGAGAACTTACCTTTTCTGTCCGCATTACCCGTAGATATGTTAGGGATGCCTTTTCATAGTCTGGATGAATGCATCTTGTAGTTCGCGCGGGTGCAAGGTGTGTGTATGCCCAAGCTATTATATGAAGACAACCTCTATGAAACTAGAACGAGGTGAGCATGATGACGAATGTCCGAAAATTTCTTAGTGTCTTCAAAATACTTCTAATATTTTTTTGAAGCCAAATTAGACATAGTTCTAAGAGGTCATAAGATGCATTCGGTATGTATACTTCAATATTTCATCGGCAACGTATCAACATTTATATATGTCGTGGCCTCAAGTTGAGAGTCCGCCTAAATTTATACTTAATGAGATAGAGAATTAAGAGCGTGGTATACATAATGAGAATTGTCTATGAATTGCACAAAATTTGAAAGAATGTTTGATTATTCCTCTATGTGTGTATATATATACATATATATATACAAGTGACAGTGCACGGGGGGCCCCCCGTGCCCCGCGCGTCAGTACCCGACCTCTGATCGACGAGTTTCACCCGCCCCAGATCGATGTATCGCTGCGGGCTTCACCCGCATTCAAGCTGACCAGTTAAATCGATGTGTTGTTGTGAGTTGCGCCCACATCAAGGCGTTTGCGCCCACATCAATTTGGGTTGCACCGTTAACATATACGTATGAGCACTCTAAACGACCGAAAAAATATAAGTTAAAATTGCATTTTTTATTTTTTAAAAAAAATTACGCTTATATAAAAAAATTTATTTTTTCTTCATCTCTCTCCCTCTCTTTCTTTCTCTCTCTTCCGCCATCTCCCACTCTATCCCTTTCTCTCTCCCTCTCAATTTTTTTCTTTCCCCCTCTTTCTTTCTCTCTCTCCTCGTCTCTCTCTCTCGAATGATACGAGGGAGTTGAGAGTTTTGGTCTAACGGTTCATATTTATCACACTATAATTGACGGTGCATATTTTTCGCATGAATTTTTATTTCGGGCTATTCGCAAGCCGCAGTATTTCATTTTAATATAGTATAGATATATACATATATATATATCATATATATACATATATATATACATATATATATATATATACACACATATATATATACATATATATACATATATATATATTGATGCATGTATATTACATATATATACATACATATATATATACATATATATATACATACATAAATATACATATATATATACATACATAGATATACATACATATATATATGTATATATATGTATGTATATATATGTATATATAAACATACATAGATATGCATATATACATACATATGTATATATATACATACATAAATATGCATATATATATATATATACATCCATATTCACAAGCCGCAGTATTTCTTTTTAATATAGTATAGATATATACATATATATATACACATTATATATACATATATGTAATATATATGTAATATACATGCATATATATACATCCATATATATACATCCATATATATACATACATATATATACATACATATATATACATACAATTATATACATACATATATATACATACATATATATACATACATATATATACATACATATATATACATACATACATATATATACATACATATATATACATGTATATACATGTATTTGATCATGCACTTTTAGCTGTGATGTTGCAGGATATTCCATTCTAAGTACATAGCAATGTCAAGTTTCAATGAGTCGTCAAACACAGGCCTATGCAATGTAATTCCTCATTGTGTAGACCAAGGTGTTGACTCATGTGAAATCTCTCTATTGAGATGTACTTCATATACTAAGTGCTGGAGATGAAGGACTGAAGATGTTGCTGATTCTACTTAAGGAGAAAAATGGTGTAAGTAAGAATTCGGCTATAGGCATTGAAACATAAAGTATAATTCGGATATATGGTTCAAATAAATATAGATGAATTCAGCTAAACCATTTCAAGAAGCCAGAAAAATTTCTTAAGTAAAGATTAGACGAATTCGACTAAAGGTTTTCTCGAATTAGGCTATTGGCATTCGACGAATTCGGCTAAAAGTCTTCTCGAATTCGGCTAATGTTATTCGACGAATTCGGCTAAAGGCTTTAGGCGAATTCGGTTAATGATACTTCGGCTATTTCATTTAGATGAATCGGAGATTGCGTCTTTTCGGTTCAGTTCGTTATGACTCGACATTTAGGGCTTTTTCTCCATGTACAGTACGCGTGTTGCTCGGTCCCTAAATCGCGCATATAGTGGTTAGAGAAGAATCCCTCTCTATATATACATAAGGGTTATTCACTTAAACCCTAACCGTTCTAATCGTTCTATTCGTTCAAAATAGAATATCTCTCTCAGACTGTCGACCGATCTTTTCTCACGCAAGTTCCTCGCCTCCGACAAGAAAGAGTTTTGTGATTCTTCTTCGCTAAGAGCAGCCGACAAGATCAAAGTTAATCAAAGATCTAATCTCTTCTTGATCCAGTCGACTCTAAGTTTCAGATCAAGCCATTAACGACTTCAAGATTTCTTCTTCCTCCATTTTCAAAGGACTGAACGTATTTTTTCAGGAAGAAGAGATTTGTTTTTCAGATCTGAAGAACTTCAACAGAAGTTTTAAGTGTATTTTGTAAAACACCCTTACATCTTATTGTAGGAGGTTTACCTCCGAGTTTTGTAGATCCTTCCGAGTTTTGTAGATCCTTGTTGAAGGATCGAGTTGTAGGAGTGGTTTGCTCCGAGTTGTAGGAGAAGGTTATTCTCTGAGTTTGTGTAGGAGTTGTTTGCTCCGAGCTTGTAGGAGTTATGAACTTTGAGTTGTAAGATTTGAAGAATCTAAGTTTGGTGAAGTAGCCGAATCTAGCCTTGGAGTGCTAGATAGGCGAGGCGGGAAAGTGGACTACCCACATCGGGGAACCACTATAAATTCCTTGTGTTGTGATGTGTTTGTTTCTGTGCATTTTATTTCTCATATTTTTTATTCCGTAAAAAACCATAGAATCCACATATTCACCCCCTCTAGGTGATTTAGGTTGCGACTAGATACTTTCAATTGGTATCAGAGGTAGGTTGTTCGTTAAATGGTTAACACCTTGAACAAGATCTCCTTATCTAGTTGCAAGAGCAAGTATGTCTGGAATGGAAAAATCCAAGGATTCCGTCAAGTTGCCAGTCTGCACTAAAGAGAACTTTCCGATCTGGAAAAAAAAGGGTAAGATTCTACATGGAAGCCGCATACCCAAATTTTTTTCAGATTGTTGAAGAAGGCCCTCATATCCCCATGAAACCTTCTTCAATAAATTCAAATATTCAGATAGCCAAGAAAATGCTGGAATTGACCAAGGATGTGATTGCTCTCGTCGCTTTGGACAAAAAGGCTAAGAACATCATTGCCGGTGCAGTGGACGATTCAATGCTGCAAAATCTGATACACTGCAAATCTGCCTTAGAGATGTGGGATTCTCTAGTGGTTCTCATGGAAGGTACAGAAGAAGTGCGAGATGATCGACGATCTTTGCTAAATCAAGTGTATGAAGCATTTAAGCAAGATCCGAGAGACTCCATCTCAGACACTTATGAAAAGTTCTTCAAGATAGTCAACGGTCTAAGAAATACGACCGGGAATTTTCTGTTGGCAAACTGAATGATAAGTTCTTGAGATCCCTGACAAAAGAATGGGATACCAAGGCGATCACAATCAGAGAATTCGGAAAGTTGGCTACTATGGAGCCTTAGATATTATTTGGAAAGCTCTTATCACATGAGCTTAAGCTCAGCATCAGGAAAGCTGAGGAAGAGGGCAACAGGACATCCGGAAAGGAAAGATCCGTGGCTCTGAAAGCTGAAGGATCTAATAAAAATAAGGTCATGACACCAGTAAGATCTCAGTCATCAGAAGAGGATGATGAGTCCGTGACTGGCTCGCCAAGCTCAGACATGTCCGATGGAGAGTTTTCTCTTCTCTCCAAGCAATTCAAGAGGCTTCTAAATAAAAGAAAGCAGAGGATATGCCAATCCTCTACTTCTGATCACAGAAGATCAAGACGTGATGGTGAACACCACAAGAAGGATTACAATAATGACATGTATAATTCTAAACCGAACAAACATGTTTCCACTGACATTATTTGTTACTGTTGCAATAAGTCAGGACACGTGATAGCTGAATGTCCATACAAAAAGAAGGAAGGATCAAAGAAGGAAGAAAAGAGATCCTTCAAAGGAAAGAAGAAAGAAAAGAGCTTCCTCGCTAAGAAGTCTAAGACTCTGAGCGACAGCGACTCAAATGAGTCAAGCTCAGATGAAGAAGCCTATTTTGTACTGATGGCACAGTTAGATGAGGAGACTCCTCATATAAGGGGAAGGTACACTCTCACACTCCTCTTTCCGCTTCTGAATACGAGACTGCATCCATAGAAAATGAAGGCTACTCATCAGAGGAGGATTCATACTTGATGACTCAGTATAAAACCCTTTTGAAGGGATTCGACAAGTGTCCCAAGGTCGTCAGATCCCAGTCAAAAGAAATTGCATCACTTAAGACTTTGGAATCAGAACTGAAGGAGGAACTCGAAAGATTGTCTCCCTTCAGAGATGAAGTCCAAATCTTAAAAGATGAACTGAATGGCTCCACTGAATTATTAACTCTGAAGGAGAAAATCATAAATGATCTAGAAGAAAAGTTAATGGTGGAAAGGAAGATAGTAGAAAGCTTCTCCAAGCCAAAAATCATTCTTCCAATCATTGATAGATTCTCTGCTCCTGCGAAGGGTAGCGGCCTTGGTCATGAGGCTGAAAGTAGTAAGGCTGCTGAGAAAAGAGACGTGAAAGGAAAGGGAAATGCTGATCAAAGTCAACCTTCATTCAGGAAGGTGGTTTTTCCGGCAAATCCCTTTGACTTTGAGGCATCCTATGGTCACTTTGCTAGACCAACACATGTTGAAACTAGCAATAGATATCAAGGATGGAGCGGACCCTGAAACTTTGACACGACTCCATTCAAAGCTCCTCATGAAGAAGTAATCCTCAAGGATCATGGTCCATTTGTACATGGATCAGCTGCCAAGAATGCACCAAAGATCAAATCGACAGCTCCCAAATCTGTTGAGAAGAAGTTGGATCCATATGTGTGCTATCACCATGAGGCCCCTACTTCTAAGAAAGCTACTTATAAGAAAGCTGCTCCTGTTATACCCCCCATTTAAAAAGTAAAATAGCAGACAAAAAGAAGGTACAATCGATTTGATTGTTGGTGTTGTGGCAAGGTTGGTCACTTTGCCATAGATTGCTAGTTTAATCCCAGAAATGTTAAGACTCCACGAGTTAACAATGCAAGAATGACCCCTCGCAATGTTAACATTCCTAGTGGCGGTCATCTAACAAGAAGCCAAGGACACAAATCTGTTTGGGTTCCTAAGGGCAATTGATTGTTGATTACAGGTATGTCCAAAGGCCAATACAAATCCCATATGGTACTTGGACAGTGGATGTTCACGGCACATGACCGGAACAAGAAGCCTATTACAAGACTTTACCCCAGTAAAAGATGGTCCAAAAGTTATTTTTGGCGGATCTGATCGGGGAGTTACCAAAAGCTATGGTATGATTACTAATTGCATAGTCTCCTTCACAGACGTGGCTTATGTTAAAGGATTACAGCATAATCTCATTAGCTTAAGTCAACTATGTGACAAAGGCTATATGGTAGAATTCTACAAGGACAAGTTCTTGATAAAGTCGTCTGACTCGTTAGAGACGATTTTAACAGGCACTCGGAGTAGAAATATTTTTTGTTTAAATTTTCTATGTTTAGACTCTTCTACACCAGTGTACTTTTTTGCAAAAGATAGTGCATCTCTTTGTGACCAGTGACACAAGAGACTAGCAAATATTAATTTCAAAACTATAAATATGTTATTTTCTCACAATTTAGTTCGTGATGGTCCTGACGTTAAGTGCATTAAAGAGAGACCGTGTCACGCATGCCAAATGGGTAAGCAGACTTGGGATACCTTTAAGAGCATCATTGGCAAAGATTCTACCAGATGTTTATATCTGCTCCATATGGACTTGTTTGGTCCCATGCCAATCTGGAGTTTAGGAGGCAAGTCTTATACATTAGTTATTGTTGATGACTACTCACGTTTTGCTTGGGTATTCTTTCTGAAACACAAGTCAGACTTCTTCGACTCTTTCACAACGTACGTCAGGCAAATTCAGAATGAATTTGAATGTTCCGTGGTCAAAATTAGAAGTGACCATGGTACAGAATTCAAGTTTGGGGTCATGACAGAATTTTGTGAAAGCTTAGGCATCTTTCATGAGTTTTCCTCTCCTCGTACTCCACAACAAAACAGAGTTGCCGAGAGAAAGAATAGAACACTCATAGAGGCTTGCAGAACAATGTTGAGTGATTCTTCACTACCGGAGTACTTCTGGGCTGAAGGTATCAGCACTGCTTGCCATGTACAAACCAGAGCTCTAATCAACAAAAACCATCATAAGACTCCTTATGAACTTCTGAAAGGCAAGAAACCAACCTTATCTTATTTTAGAATCTTTGGTAGTAAATGTTTCATGCTTAACAATGAGAAGTATTACAAAACCAAATTTAGTGAAAAATGTTTTGAAGGCATTTTTGTAGGCTATAGTAGCCATAGTAAGACATATAGGATTTTCAACAAGAAAACCCTGGTCGTAGAAGAAACTTATAATGTCATTTTTGATGAGACAAGCATGCTTCAACGCAGCTCTTCTAGTGTTTTTGTTGAAGATGCAGGTGCAAAATTCAAAGAACTCAACTTGGAAGAAGCACCAAAGGAAGACACTCCACAGTCTACATAAGTAAATGTTCCAATTCCACCTGAGGAAGAATCTAAAGAGGAAGAAGAGACTCCAGAGGAAGAAGAGACTCCAGAAGTGGAATTACCTCCTGATGGCATGGATGATGGAAGAAACCTGATGATTAGCCACCAGAAAGATCATCCGGTTGAACAAATCATCAGTGAAACCAGTGCTGGAGTAAGAACAAGAAGAGGTACATCTAACTAGATTTTGCACTTAAGTTTTCTTTCACAGATTGAGCCAAAGAAGTTCGATGAAGCAAAGAACGATGCCTCATGGATCGTTGCAATGCAAGATGAACTCAATCAGTTCAAGAGATGCAAAGTATGGAAGCTAGTACCCAGACCCAAAGGACAAAAAGTCATTGGAACAAAATGGGTTTTCAGAAACAAGCTGGACGAAGATGGAGTAATCATCAAGAACAAGGCCAGACTTGTTGCTCAAGGTTACAGACAAGAAGAAGGGATCGACTACGATCAAACCTTTGCTCCCGTGGCAAGAATCGAAGCGATCAGGTTGTTTCTAGCGTATGCTGCTCACAAAGGTTTCAAAGTCTATCAAATGGACGTGAAGTTAGCTTTCCTTAATGGTGATCTAAAGGAAGAAGTATACATAGAACAACCCCCAGGTTTTGTTGAGTCCTCTCGACCTGATCATGTATACTATTTACATAAAGCTTTATATGGTCTCAAACAAGCTCCCCGAGCTTGGTATGAGACGCTCTCTAGCTTTCTTCTTGAGAATAAGTTCACAAGAGGAAAGATTGATAAGACATTATTTCTTAGGTAAGTAAAAGGCAAGATTTTGCTAGTGCAAATCTATGTCGACGACATTATCTTCGGATCTACTGACGATAACCTCCGCAAAAAGTTCTCTAACTTGATGCAAGGGAAATTTGAAATAAGTAGTATGGGGGAGCTGAAGTATTTCTTAGGTCTTTAGGTAAAGCAATCTGAAGATGGAATTTTCATCTCTCAGACGAAGTTTACCAAATAGTTAATTAAGAAATTCGGAATGGAGAATGCAACCTCTATGAGGACTCCAATGGGTTCAGCTATGTCTCTAGACAAGGATGAGAAAGGGAAACCTTTTGATGAAACCAAGTATAGAAGCATAATTGGATCTTTGCTCTACCTTACTGCGAGTAGACCAGATATAATGTTTTCAACATGTGTATGTGCTAGATTTCAGGTGAACACTAAGGAATCTCATTATGCTGCTGCAAAGCGGATTTTGAGATATATGAAAGGTACACCAAATCTTGGCTTATGGTGTTTGCCCGGAAAACCGCTTCTCGGTTTGAACCATTATCAGACCGCTCGGACTCTTGAGCCAAGCCGCTGGGTCCTGGAATCGGCGGTTCCCCGTTCAAGAAGGGCCAGGCCGGGCGGCCTGGTGTCATTTCCAGGATCACCCCCGAAGAGATAAGATCGTCAAAGAGCCAAGGCAGGAAGTTCATCCGCGGTCTCAGCAAGGAGGCCGCGCGGGTTGTCCCATAGGAACTCGAAGTTCCAGCCCCGAAGAACAGGTCGGGGTTCCAGATCGAAGGCTATCCAAGTTACCTCTTGAAGATCGGCTGAGTCATGACCAGAGGGCAGACCGCGACCTCAATCTCCAAACCGCGCGGTCTGCATTATTGACTTGGTCCCGGCGTCCTCAGCCGCAAGCAAGACAGATCGGGAAGGCAGGCCGTCAGATCGCGCGGCCTCTTTTCTTTCTCTTCTTTGTGTATCCCGTCACCGCCTGCCCGTTTCTCCTGTACCCGGGCAGGAGGTTATTTTATCCCTGCCCGATCGGGCAGGCCCCCAAGCCTATAAATAGGGGGCGGCACTGTTCCCAAGACACGCACACTCGAATCCAAGAGCTCGCTTGTCTGAGCTCCGGTCTCGAGTTTCAGGTCTCGCGAACTGCTGACCGGCCGGCTTCTGCTCTTTCACATTTGTAACCGCTACTTTTCAATAAAAGGAAAGCCCGTCGCAGGAGTGGCATTTGC
Organism: Dactylorhiza incarnata; assembly: GCA_033032865.1. NCBI lineage: Eukaryota > Viridiplantae > Streptophyta > Magnoliopsida > Asparagales > Orchidaceae > Dactylorhiza > Dactylorhiza incarnata. The sequence continues at coordinate 23,811,442 of JAWHQI010000010.1, read as the reverse complement.
CGCGACGGGCGAAGTCTGGCCTCGACCGCTGCTAGCGGTCTGAATTCTCTAGCTAAATAGTAACTGATAGTCCGCAACCCTCGTTTTCACTTCGGAGGCGCACTTTTGAATCGAACAGAAACACGCGACCTTCAGATCGCAGACTGTCAGCGAAATCCTTAGCTCAGAATGACAGACCGCCAGCTCCCTCCCAGAGACCGATCCGACCATAGTGAAGACTCTTTGTGGGAAGCTCTGGAGCAGACAAAGAGAGAGGCCGACCAGGCTCGGCAGGCGACCGACCAGCGTCTGGACGCAATCACTCAGGCCTTAACTCTACTAACCGAGCGGTTAGCCCCTCAGCAGGCCGCGGCTCCCCAGGCGGTCACTCCTGTTTTACCTCCTCCACCTCCATATCCGTTCGCGCAAGTCGCTCATTCCCGACCACCACAAGAAGGTTCCGCGGACCGTCCGAATCTCTACCAAGAGGCCGCGCGATGCATGCCAGCTCGGGTCCTTGACTTTCAAGGGGCGACCTCTCAGGCCGCTCATTTTCTCTATCCGCCTGAGGTCGCCACTTTCCAATCATATCCGGCTGGAGCACCTGCCCGCTCCTATCATGCGGCCTGTCCGCCAATGACCGCAGCCGAGATCCCTTATAACCCTGCTTTCCCTCTGTACGAGGATGCCGAGGAGAGTTCTCCCTTCACCGACGAAATCCGAGGAGAGCCGGCCCCAAACAACTTTCGAGAACCACGTATGTCGGCATATAGTGGGGAGTCCGATCCAGCGATACACCTCCAGGCATTTGAATCAGCTGTTGCTCTAAGGACCATCACTGATGCAACAAAGTGCAAGCTCCTGGTGACATCCTTTGATGGGCAGGCCAGAGAATGGTTCTATGGATTGCATCCTCGATCTATCAGATGCTTTGCGGAGTTACGTAGAGAATTTTTGCTTCGATTCTCTACCTCTAAGAAGAGGAAGAATGGCCCGGCAGCCCTATTCGAGATACGACAGCAAGAAAACGAAACGTGGGCCCGTTTCGTCGATCGTTTCCAAAGGGAAATTATGGAAGTACAAAACGTCGATCCGGAGTTATATAGGGTCGCTCTAATGCATGGCCTTAGGGAGGGGCCACTGAAGTTTGAAGCCCAAATCAGGGAACCAAAGACATATCAAGAAATGATTAGCTTGGCAAACAAATTCATCAGGGGTGAAAAGACTAATCCGGGATACGTTGCCAAGTTGCTCAGTGACAACGATCAGTTCAATTCTGCATCAACCCATCAGCAACGTTATAATCACTCGTCTCGGCCTGATTTCGAGCCTCGGGCTCAAAGGGGAAGGAATCTTAAGCCCAAGCAACCATTCATTGGCCATCAACGGTTTCAGGATCAGAAGCCGCCGTTGGCCATCGCACCCACTCAACCCATGGGAGTTCCGCAAATCATGCCCGTATATCTGCCACAATACATCGCACAACCATCTCCACCTATCCCATCCATCCGATATGATGAATCACAAGATTCGTTCACCCCACTCAACGTTACCATGAATGAGGTCGTGCAGATTCTTCAGAAGAGGCCTGACTTTAAAAAGCCCCCTCCTTTGAAATCAGAAGTTCGCAATCGGAACCCAAACCTTTACTGTGAATATCATAAAGAAGAGGGGCATCTAACTGAAGATTGCCGGGCCCTCCGGTGGTTGATAGAAAAACTCCTGAAAGAGGGAAAGCTTCGGGGGTTGATTCGGCAAGAAGCTCCGGTTGAACCACGAGCTGAGAAGAAGAAGGAGGCAGTCGAAGTAACATGGGAGTGTGCTGATGTAGAGGAGGCCGGTGGTTATGGGGATATACATCCTGCAACCGAATGCATAGAGGTGAATGATGTTGGCCCTCTCGGCAACATCTATTGCATCCATGGTGGGGCAGGGATAGAATCCTCCCGAAAATCTAGCATCGGGAGAGTTACAAAGCAAGAAGTGGCAGTTGCCTCCACTTCTGCCCCGGAAAGGACGGTTGTTACGTTTGGCCAGGAAGATCTCTCCCCAAATGCGAATCCGTTCGATGACGCGGTGGTGATAAAGGCGGTTATTGAGAATTACGCAGTGCACAAAATTTTGATCGATACAGGCAGCTCAGTTAATCTCATCTTTCGCCAAACGTTTGAGGCCCTCAAGACTGGAAAGGCCTTACTCTCTACGGAAGGCCCCCTCTATGGCTTCTCAGGAGAAAAGAAGGAAGTAGAAGGGTGCGTGAAGCTTCTGGTATCGCTAGGGGGCATAACAAAGTTGGTGAACTTCGTAGTAGTGGAAGCCCCAAGTAGCTACTGCGCTATTTTCGGAAGACCAATCCTAAATGCTTACAGAGCGGTGGTATCAACTTTCCATTTGGCCTTGAAATTCGCTGCTGAGGGGCGTCAGTACCGGATCCGGAGCGATCCAAAGGTGGCACGCGAATGTTACGTGAAGACAGTTAATATGATCACCGAGGCACCACTTCACAAGCCCCAGAATGACATCCAAGAGGTGTCCGAACTCCCTGAAGAAGCTGAGGGGAGCGTGGAACGGAAAGGGACCTACCTGGAACCTGCCCAGGAGACCCAAGAGATCCCCATTGTTGAAGGGGAAGGGAAGAAGCTGATCATCAACGCCGAGCTATCAGAAGAGGAAAAGCTCCAGTTAACCTCCTGCCTGCTGAATAACTTAGACATCTTCGCTTGGTCGGCGGAAGACATGCCTGGAATAGATCCAGATGTCGCGTGCCATCACCTCAACGTTTCTCCGGAGTTCAAGCCAATCCAACAGAAGAAGAGGGAGGTAGCAACTAAGCTGGCGGTGCCTATCAAAGAAGAAGTTGCAAAGCTTCTTAAGGCCAATTTCATTTCTGAAATCCAGTACCCCACCTGGATGTCGAATGTAGTAATGGTGAAAAAGTCTGAGGGGAAATGGCGTATGTGTGTTGATTTCACTAAACTCAATAAAGCATGCCCCAAGGATTGTTATCCCTTGCCTCGGATAGATGTTTTGGTAGATTCCGCGGTGGGATATAGTTTTATGAGTTTTTTAGATGCATTTTCTGGTTATCACCAGATTAAGATGCATAAGCCTGATATCCCGCATACATCCTTCATTACCAATGATGGATGTTATTGTTATCTCGTCATGCCTTTCGGCCTCAAAAATGCGGGGGCAACATATCAGAGGATGATGGACACAGTTTTTGAAAAACAAAAAGGGAGAAATCTGGAAGTATATGTTGATGATCTTCTTCTAAAAAGTAAAACTTTTTTAATCCATCTGGAAGACCTCGTAGAGACGTTCGCTACTCTACGGAGGTTCAAATTAAAATTAAACCCCTCGAAATGCGTGTTCGGGGCGAACAAGGGGAAATTTCTTGGACATCTTCTCACTCCTGATGGACTCACACCGAACCCAGATAAAGTAAAAGCCATCCTAGACATGACCCCTCCTCGTAATCCGAAAGAGGTACAGCAACTTGGCGGAAGGTTGGCAGGATTGAGCCGATTCATTTCCAAATCGGGAGATAAAAGCGCTCCGTTCTTCAAAACACTTAGGGGAGGATCTAAGTTTGAATGGAACGAGGAATGCAATAATGCTTTCGAACAATTGAAAAAGCAATTAACTTCAACCCCCCTTCTTCAAAGCCCTCGCGAAGGAGAAACACTATTCTTGTACTTGGGGGTGGGCCCTGATGCGATAAGCTCTGTCCTGGTTCGGGAAGAGAAAAAGAAGCAGTTTCCGATATATTATGTCAGCCATATCCTTAAAGATGCGGAAACTAGATATTCAATCCTGGAGAAATTAGCCTTGGCTTTAGTCATGTCATCACGAAGGCTCCGCCCCTATTTTCAAGCTCATCCTATTCAGGTGGTTTCAGATCATCCACTGAGGAATATCTTGGAGAAGCCGGAACATTCAGGAAGGTTGGCCAAATGGGCAATTGAGCTAAGCGAGTTCGAAATACTGTACACTCCCAGAACAGCAATAAAGGCACAAGTATTGGCAGATTTCTTGATAGACACGATGGAGTCTAATCCCGAACAGGTAGTGCAATCTCCTTTGGCTTGGATCATTTATGTGGATGGGGCTTCTGGCAGGAACTCCGTGGGAGCCGGAGTGGTTTTGATCAGTCCAAACGGCATCAGGCTGGAACAGGCTATTAGATTTTTCTTTTCAGTTACAAATAACCAGGCCGAATACGAAGCACTCTTGGCCGGCCTGAGACTCGCAAAGGAGCTTGGGATAGAACATGTTCATGTGAAAACTGATTCTCTTGTAATGGCCTCGCAGGTTCTAGGGAACTACGAGACAAGAGAACCAATGTTGAGAAAATATCTATTCCTAGCTAAGAAAGAAATCGGGAGATTCAAATCCTTCATCATCGAGCACATTCCGAGAACGCAGAATGAAGAGGCAGACGAATTGTCAAAATTTGGTCTTCCATCAGGAGGAGTAACCTCGGAACTTTTTCATCCGGCAACAGAGGAGACAGAGGAAGAAGAGCTCATGCAGATCGATCAACATCCTTCTTGGAAAGACCCCTACGAATTGTTTCTGACAAAAGGAGAATATCATCCATCAATCAAGGACAAAAACAGGTTCAGAAGAAAGGCGGCGTACTACTACCTGATAGCGGGAGTCTTGTACCGAAAAACTTTGATTTCTCTCTCGGCACGGTGCGTTTCAGAAGAGGAGATCCCGGTCATACTTCAGGAAGTTCATTCTGGGGAATGTGGTAGCCATTCGGGGGCGAAAACCTTAGAAAAAAGGATCCTGCGGCAAGGATACTTCTGGCCAACCATGAGAAAGGATGCTGAAGCCTTCGCCAAGCGATGTGTCCAGTGTCAAAAGTTTGCTCCTCTTCAACATTTGCCTGCTCAGTCACTCAGGTCAATAACTGCGCCATGGCCTTTTGCAGTATGGGGAATGGATCTTATGGGGCCTTTCCCAATGGCCAGCGGACAACGTCGCTTTATCCTGGTAATGATCGATTATTTCAGTAAGTGGATCGAAGCAAAAGCATTAGCAAGAACTACCACCCAAATTGTCAGAAACTTCGTCTGGGGAGAGATTATCTGCCGACATGGAATTCCGTTGGCAATCGTCACCGATAATGGCCCACAATTCAACAATCCAGAGATGATAAACTTCTGTGATCAGATAGGAATTGATCTTCGGTTTGCCTCAGTACACCATCCAAGGACCAATGGTCAAGTGGAGGCGGCAAACAGGCAAATTCGGCAGCTTTTGATGAAAAGAGTCTTGAACCAGAAAGGAAATTGGGCGGACCAACTTCCTTCCATCCTGTGGACCCTTCGTACTACTCCGTCTTCGGCTACCGGGGAGACACCTTTCAAATTATCTCATGGCTCGGAAGCTGTTGTCCCTGTGGAATTCGAGGTGGTCACTCCAAGGGTTATTTACGCCAAAGAAGGAGGAGAATCCTGGATAGATGAAAATGGTGAGGCCCTCATGCATAATCTTGATCTAATCGAGGAACTTCAGGATGAAGCAACAATCAGGCAGGAAGAAGTCAAAAGGAGAATGGCAAAATATTTTGATAAGAATGTCAGAGTGAAGCAGTTTGTAGTCGGGGATTTGGTGTTAAAAAAGGTGGATGCCGCAGCAAGGTCTGGTAATGTTGGAAAGCTGGATCCTAATTGGGCAGGACCTTTCATCATCAAAGAAGTATCTAAGAATGGGGCCTACCGTCTCCAAACCAACGAAGGAGAAGACATCCCACGCACGTGGAGCGGTGACGATCTCAAACGATTCTATCCTTGAAACTATTTCTTTTATTCTTTACATTTCTTTTTGGTATTGAATAAAAAGCCCTATACTGACATTTCCTTCTTGTATGATGGTTCTCCGCATCATAAATACAAACACACGTATCCCACTCCCCGAACCTCTGAGATATCGCCAAATTCTGCTCGAACCCCCTCGGATTGTAGTCGTAGCGTAAAACCCACCAAGACCATGTGATGCGGGGAGTTTTCGCACACATGTAGTGGTAGCTTGCCAATTCCGCTGCGGTGGTCTTCAGAACTTTGGATCCCGGCCGATACCTGACACACCCCTGCATCAAGGGAGGTCTAGGTGATTGTCAGCTCTATCATGCCCCGAAGGGATATAGTTACAGCTTTGATGATCTTTCTGAGGAAAGCAATGTTCGCCGCCGAGGCCCACCTGCCCAACTGATCATCATAGTCTGTGACCATCGAATACTCTTAGGTACTCTCGAAACGGTACCTAGTTGGGCCCACAACTGAGTTGATCTCTCTGAGGAAAGCAATGTTCGCCGCCGAGGCCCACCTGCCCAATTGATCAACTCGGCTTGTAACCCTAGGCAAGAGAGCGGATGAGTCGTTTACAGCTCTTATGACCACTTGAGGAAAGCAATGTTCGCCGCCGAGGCCCACCTGCCCACTTGGTCATCTGAGTCTGTACATATTTTTTCTTTTTTCCCTACAGCTCTTATGACCACTTGAGGAAAGCAATGTTCGCCGCCGAGGCCCACCTGCCCACTTGGTCATTTGAGCCTGTAGGATTATTCTTCTTCCCTACAGGGAGGCATTCACTTCTGATGATTTTATATATGGATCACTCAAGGAGAATATTGTTAGAACAGGTGCAGGTGTTCGTCTACCCCAATAAAGGGGTTGTGATATTAAGACCGGACGGTTTGAGTTTTTCAGGCCGATCGGTCTGGTTGAACAGGTGCAGGTGTTCGTCTCCCCCAATAAGGGGTTGTGGTATTAAGACCATGCGGTCTGAGTATTTCAGGCCTAGCGGTCTGACTGAACATAGGTTAAGTCATCTTTTGGAACTGATCATATTATCACCAGGGTTATATTCAAACCGGGCGGGTATGCCCGTCGTCTATTAAGGAAAGTATTTCTGAATCTAAGCATATGATTACCCGAGTTATTATGCGACCGGGCGGTCTTATCAATATTTTGCAAGTTGGAATACTTTCTGGCAAAGCATATGATTACCCGAGTTATTTTGCAACCGGGCGGTCTTATCAATATTTTACAAGTTGGAAATCTTCTAAGCTAATCATCTATTTCCCGGGTGGCATTCAAACCGGGCGGATTTAATCATCTTTTATAAGTTTGGTATTTCTGGATCTAACATGTAAACTGCTCAGATTTCATCCTGACCGGCCGGACTTATCTATCTATCCGTCCGATAATGAGTTAGGCATTTCTAAATTCAAAGCATATGGTTGTCCGGATTGCATTCTGACCGAGCGAACCTATCAATACTTCAAATTAATCAAATCTGGTTGTCTTTGGAATTGAGTATATCACCGTTCAGTTTATATTTTAAACCGGTCGGGTTGACTGATTTCCTAGCAAAAGTCATCCTTGGATGCAATGAGTTGTTCGCCCGGATTGATTTCAAAATCGCTCAAACTTAAAGGATTATTATTTGCATCAACAAGGATGTGGTATCTCTCTTTTTAAATAAGGGGCCGCTCGGCCTAAAACTATGATCGCACAAGGAATCGGACATCCTGAGATTTTTAAAGAAAAAAAAAGAGAGAGATAGCCGCGCGGCTAGATTATAAGAAGCGAAAGAAAAGAAGGAGAGAAAAAGACAAGATATCAATCACAAGTAAGTAACAGCAGAATGACAACCAGACAGGTAAGAAATTTCTATTCATTTCTTCAAAAATATGTTTACAAAAGTACTGACCGCCCGGTTAACAAAAGGAAACCGGCGGTTACAAAAATTAAAAAGTAAAACAAGAGCACTAGTCTGCCGACTTTTTCTGCTTCTTGACAGGCGGACTTGAGGTCAGGCCTTCGATGTCAATCTCCGGCGAATAGCCTTCGCTGAACGAAGAAGAATCCGACGAACCGCTGGAACTTGATCGCCCGGTCCTACTGGCGGAGCCGGTGGTCCCAGAGGACAGGTCATCTTCATCGTCCTCATCAGCATCACCGGCTTCACTGTCCGCGTCGACCTCATCAGCGGCTTCACCGCTTCCATCGCCTCCTTGATGAAGCACGACCTCTCTGCCCGCGACGGCCTCAGCCTCCTCGCCCACCTTGGTCTTCCCTTTGCGCCTTCGGCTGATTTCATCGAGTTGAGTCTTCAAGGTGGGGAAGAGGTCGGAGAAGGTGGTACCCTCGAACCCTTCGCTCAGACCGCCCCGGTCTTCCATAAGACCCAGGGCCTTGTTGATTCCTTGGGCCACGTGAGGCAGCACCTCGTCTTGGAAGGCCGGGTTAGTTATCTCATATTGTTTCTGCAGGAAAGAAAGGAAAAACGAGTTAGGTCGCTCGAGCTAAGCAAAAAGGGCCGCGGCATTTGTTTGTCGAAACTCACCGCCACGACTTCTTGAAGCCGCGCGGTCTCCTCTCGAAGCCGCGTGATCTCCGCGGCCTGCCCCTCGAACTTCTTCTCCAGGTGTTCTTGGACGGAAACCAGCCGCTTGAACGACAAGGCCATAAAGTGGTTGGCCGCAAATCCCCATGCACCGGCCTGAGCCGCTAACCGGGGGAGCTCTTCCTCGGGAGTATTCCTCAGCCTCTTCAAAGTCTTTCGACCATATAAGGCAGCCCCGGCGGCTAGGGCGTGGCGGTCAATCTTTTCACTCCCCCACGGAGGGAGCGCGGTGGATACCCGGATCCGACTTCCATCCCTGTGCCAAAGGACGGTCGGGTTGCCCTGCAGGTCGGGCGGGTTCCCACTTGAGCGAAGGATCTCGTAGTCGTCAGAAGAGGTCGGGCCCTCTTCCTCCGAAGATGGCGACCTCTTTCGCCGCTGCCTCTTCTCCCTCTGGGTTAAAACTGGGCCGGCCGGCGTGACCGGCTTGTTCGCTGGAACGATATGGGCGGCTGCAAAACAAAATCAAGAGTATAAGTAAAGAAGGCCGCGCGGTCATATAAAGGCGGTCTAGAAAAACTTACTATGTTCGGGGAGAATGTTCTCGAGCTCCGAGAAAAGCGGGATGTAGTGGTTGATATCAAGCCGCTCCTTCTCAAGGAACGCGAAGGTGTCCGCCTCGATCTTGCCGACCTGGGGGATCTGGAAAACTTCTTCCCCCCGGACTTGCGGGTTGGTCTGCAACAGTCCGAAGTTGCCTTCGAGCATTACAAACCGCTCCGACCAGTCGGAGACTTTGTTCGCCAGATTGACAATCTTCAGCCCGTGGCAGCCGAAGTAAAGGTGCCCCCTGTAAGTTGAAGTCCCCGAGTCGGAGACCGCCCGCACTGAGAAGAACTTTCTGAACAGGTCGAGGGAGAACCGGATCCTCTCGAACCGCAGGTACGAGATGAAACTATATATTGAGGCGATGGAGTTCGGCGGAAGCTGACCGGGCACAACCCCGTAGTGGTCGAAAATGGCTATGACTTCAAGCGGCAGTGGAAACTTGAAGCCATACTCGAAGTGGTCAACTGGGATGGCGATCTGGTGCGGACTGGAAGAGTTAATCCGCTCGTCGCGCAAAGGAAGCCGCGCGAGCAGATTACTCCCTACCATGTATCTAGCAATAAAGTCATCCAGTTCGTTCTGAGTAAGACGGCATTCCGGGTGGTCCGCCGAATGGAATGCCAAGGCCGCGTCAGCTCGGACGGCCTTAACTTTAACAGGTCGCTGCGACTTGTTCTTGGATCGCGCCATCTGGAAATCGTGAGAATGACTTCGGCAAAATTCTATACTTATAGATTTCTATGATCTGTGAATAGTAAAATCACGACACGGTTATACATTCTGACCGCGCGGTCAATGACCTATATGGTTAGATTCACCAGAAAAATGAAAGAAGCAAAGGCATCCAGAAAAAACAGAAGCATACATCACAGTTCGACCGACCAGAAAACAGTTCGAATGAAACATAAGATTTAAACAAGGCACAAAATACAGCGGTTAACATAGGAGACCGCTCGAATTGTTCAAATAAAAGACAAGAATAAAGAGGAATATTGTCCAAATCAACAAGCCACATTCACAATACAAGTTATGTTCAAATATTAATCACGATTGACGGCGCTCTGGGGAAGCATCCTCTCTATGAAGTCGCGCGACCTGGTCACTGGTCGTATTCAAGAGAGAATAAATTTGGCTTGTATGATAATGAAGGTGGTTGATTGTGCAATGAAGCCGCCCGGCATCCCTTTCGACCCGCGTAGCGGCAATCATACGGGGGACCGCAGCGGCCTCGTCAATCATTGGATCAGCCGCCCGGACTGAAGGAGGATTTGAGCTCGCTCCAATAGTCGGGCGGCTAACAGTTACCACCCCATCATTCACATTTCGCCGACCAGCGGCGACTTCTCTGGTTAAGCGCAGGAATTTATCCTGGTAATATTTTGAGTCACTCTCAAACTTGGCAGAGGCTTTTTTCTCCTTCTCCAGTTGGACGGTTAGAGCAGTCCGCGTAGCCACCACCGCTGCTCGCGCGGCCTCAAGCTGAGTCTCCAGGATTTTCACTTTCTCTGTGCTGGACCTCCTGTCGATCTCCGATTGCGCCAGAGCGGTCCGAGTGGCGGCCTCCCGGTCCTCTACCTCCTTCAAGCTGGCCCTCAAGTTGATCAGATCTGCCTCAAGGCGATCAAACAGATGCGGTCTTTCCGGCAAGGATGTCGCACAGGTTGAGATCGGGGGTGCTAGCTGAGGCAGACTGGCCTCAAGGTCGCCCGGCTTCACAATCTGATCGCTGCTATCTGCAAAAAACCGCGCGGTCATAAAAAATAAAAGCAAAGAGGCTCAGCGGCGGGTTCACTAATTTATTATGGCGAGGCCGCGGAATGAAAAAGCGGACAGCTTTGTAGTCCGTAGAATCCTTACCTGCCGCAAGAGGATCAGGCCGCGACGGCTTGTTCAAGGCCTGTTCCGCCCTTTCCTTCTTCACCTTCATGATCTCTTTCCCGGTCATTGCTGGGGGTACCTCCTCCCGCGCTCGCTGAACCTCTTCAAGTTCCCTCGCTTTCTTTTCGACCTCCAAGACAGTCCGGGCGGCGGCCTCTCGCTCTTCGGCCTCCATCCGAGCGGTCTCTTCAGACCGGGCTGTGTCATCAGTAGCAGGAGCGTTTTGGTCAGAGGCGGTCGGGCTGGCAAGAAACTGGTCTCGCTTCACCAGCTCATCCATGTCTTTGAAGATCCCATTGAAGGATATACTGCTCGCCGGGTCCGGGGGCAGTTCGCCCGTCTTCACGTCAGGAGTGGCCGGCGATTCGTTTGACTTGCTGGGTGGGGGAGTCGCAAGACCTAGCTCCTCTTTCAGCCGCGAATTGGTCTGAAGGAGGGATTCGGTCGGTTTCTTGAGGGCCGCCCTTTCCTTAGCGGCCAGCCTCTTGACTTTCTTGGTTATCCGCTCGGTAACAGACCCGGTCTTCTTCCTTTTTCTCTCTCTCTTACTCGGCGCTGGGCCAAGTTCTTTCGAGGGGCTGGGGTAGTCATCCACGGACAAAGGGGTGTTCTGTTCGCCCGTCCTTGGGGAGGTAACCGCCTCCTTCTCTAGATCTCGGACGAGCAAATGAGGGTTCCCGGATGGTGTGATTTCCACACCAAACGAGTCATTCTCTCCGGCCTTCTTCGAAGGGCTTTCTGGAGCAACTTCTTCAGGAGGAGCGGTCTCCTCTTTATTCGGCGGACTGGCGGTCTCCAAACTGTTCGCCACGGGCTCTGCAGGAGTCTTAGGTGTCGTTAAGTCCACAACCGGCTTGGAGCTGCCCGTTGCGGCCTTCTCGACCTGTTTTCTCTTTTTCCGGTCTTTCCGGTCTTGCTTTTCCCTCGCCTTATCCAATTTTTCCGGCGATTCGCTCCTCTTGTTTTCCGCCCTCTTCTGGTCCCCACTGGGATTCACGCGGTCTAGCACGGCGTCCAGGAAATCCATTACTGAAGAATTGCCGGTCTTAAAAAATCTAACCGCAGCTGGCGAGTAATACCCCGAGATTTCGCAGAAAAACTCCACAGAATGAATTCTCTGGCTCTCTTATAGGATTCAAGGCAGGTCGGATGCGGTCTCCCGGTCAAAGCTAATATTTTCGAAATCCTCTTGAGATTTGAAAATATGCGGGGATTATGTTTGCCCGGAAAACCGCTTCTCGGTTTGAACCATTATCAGACCGCTCGGACTCTTGAGCCAAGCCGCTGGGTCCTGGAATCGGCGGTTCCCCGTTCAAGAAGGGCCAGGCCGGGCGGCCTGGTGTCATTTCCAGGATCACCCCCGAAGAGATAAGATCGTCAAAGAGCCAAGGCAGGAAGTTCATCCGCGGTCTCAGCAAGGAGGCCGCGCGGGTTGTCCCATAGGAACTCGAAGTTCCAGCCCCGAAGAACAGGTCGGGGTTCCAGATCGAAGGCTATCCAAGTTACCTCTTGAAGATCGGCTGAGTCATGACCAGAGGGCAGACCGCGACCTCAATCTCCAAACCGCGCGGTCTGCATTATTGACTTGGTCCCGGCGTCCTCAGCCGCAAGCAAGACAGATCGGGAAGGCAGGCCGTCAGATCGCGCGGCCTCTTTTCTTTCTCTTCTTTGTGTATCCCGTCACCGCCTGCCCGTTTCTCCTGTACCCGGGCAGGAGGTTATTTTATCCCTGCCCGATCGGGCAGGCCCCCAAGCCTATAAATAGGGGGCGGCACTGTTCCCAAGACACGCACACTCGAATCCAAGAGCTCGCTTGTCTGAGCTCCGGTCTCGAGTTTCAGGTCTCGCGAACTGCTGACCGGCCGGCTTCTGCTCTTTCACATTTGTAACCGCTACTTTTCAATAAAAGGAAAGCCCGTCGCAGGAGTGGCATTTGCCGCGACGGGCGAAGTCTGGCCTCGACCGCTGCTAGCGGTCTGAATTCTCTAGCTAAATAGTAACTGATAGTCCGCAACCCTCGTTTTCACTTCGGAGGCGCACTTTTGAATCGAACATATGGTACCCAAGAAGTAATGACTTCGAGCTAACAGGTTTTTCAGATGCAGATTTTGCAGGTAGCAAGGACGATAGGAAAAGCACTTCCGGGACTTGTCAATTCCTAGGAAGAAGGCTAATTTCTTGGAGTAGCAAGAAACAGAATTGTGTAGCAATATCAACCGCTGAGTCGGAGTACATCTACGCAGGCAGTTGCTGTGCACAATTACTGTGGATAAAGAATCAATTGGAAGACTACAATCTGAAGTTAAAGGACATTCCCATGTATTGTGATTCGTCAATTGCTATTGCAATTGCTTGTAATCCAGTATCTCACATCCTGACAAAGCAGATTGAGATCCGTTATCATTTTACCCGAGAGCATGTGGAACGGAAGGACATCAACCTCAGTTATGTCCCGACGGATAAACAAATTGCAAATATTTTCACGAAGCCACTCGATGAGACAAAGTTTAATTACTTCAAAATGGAGCTCGGTATGTTGAACAAAGATTCTTAAAGACAAACTAAGAAGATAAGTCAAATTTCAGATAAAATTTTTCATCAAGAAGACTTGAAGAATTTCGGAAAGCTTATATGCAAATTCGACTATATGATATAACCGAATAAATTTCATTCGACTATATGCTATAAATGAATTATATAATTCGTCTATATCATATAACCGAATTCGGTTATATCAAAATTCGTCTATATGGTATAACCGAATTCGACTATTCCCTATAGCCGAATTCATCTATACTCATTAGCCGAATCGCATATGTTTCGGATTTCAAATCTATTATATCTAACTTATTGGATCTGAAGAGTCCATTTCAAATGCCAAGGTACGTGCTCTCTCTCCTATAAAACATTCACACTATATAAACAATTTTAAAGAGACATTAAAGTTCACGCGTTCGTCTATACCCTGGTTTCCGACACTTCATCTCCCGAACCGCCGATTTGCGTTCTTTCAATTTCATCGCTCGTCTGCTTCGTCTTCTTCAAGCTTCTCGCTCTCAATGGCTAAGAATGCGTCTGATAAGCTCCTCTCTGGCGGCGAATTGGTTCGCATTGGATTCAATGACTCTGTAGATGAATTTCGAAATGTTGTCTTGATGCTATAAGTGGCAGGGCTCGAATTTATCCTGGAACATCCATGCAAAGTGTTGGAAAAGGATGTTCTCAAGTTCTTCAAGAATGCCGAATTGAAGAAGCACGACACTATCATCAAGAGCTGAATAGGCGATTTCCCAGTAAAGGTCACTCCTTCCAAGCTTACAAAATTTTTGAAACTTCCAGTTGTTGAGCAAGAAGATGATTTCTCACATAAGGACTATCAGAAATCCTTGTCATTCTGTGGTTTGCCCAAGGGAACAACTTCCATTCGTAGAAAAGAAATGAATGAGGAAGGGAAAATTCTATCCGATATCATTGGCAAAGTGTTGATTTGCAAGACAGGTTCCCATGACTATATCTCCAATGAGATGTTCAAACTCTTAGCTTCGGTTATTTGTCGAAAGAGAATTGACTGGGGAAAAATACTTTTTGAGAAGATTTCTACAAGTTTGTCCACCCCAAATTTTGGAAGGATACTCACTTTATATCTTCATCAGCTAGACAAGCAAAGGTTCAGTATGCGCTCAGGTACTCCAATTCATCACTTCAAAAGGATTGATGTTTCAATCCTTGACTGATGGTCCCGAAAGATCGGTGAATGCAAAGTCAGGAAGCAATCAGTTCCCAGCTCAAATGATGATTCAGATAGTGCTTCTACTTCACATCCTCCAGCCTTGTCTCCAAAGAAGTCTGCACCTTCAAAGGGGGAGTGTTCTAAAGGAACCCCATCACCTTCAAAGGGGGAGTCCTCTCAAGCCCCATGCAATGCTCCAGTGGACCCTCCAGTTATCTCTCCAAAAGACAAATCTAGTGATCCCTCCAAGACACAAGATCTAGGAGATAATGGTGGTGACGATAGTGATGGGAATGATCAAGGGGGAGATCACCCTAATATTGACAGTGGAAAGGTTGCCTCCTCTGCCAAAGGCAAAGAAGTTCTTCAAAGTGTTGAGTCACCTAAGCAGCAGACCCCTGCAAGTTCTGAGGGGGAGACTCATGTTCATGATCGGTACATGTCAGCAGCTGAAGTTGGTCAAGATAAGGAAGAGCCTCTGCCGGCCCCTTCTCCTCCAGGAAATGAAATTGTTGTTGCAAATGAAAAAGAAGATCTACCTTATGTCCGTACAGCCACAGAAAGAGCCAAAGATAAAGCTACACTTGAACGTCTTTACTCACTTGATGATGTTGATTCTGATGAATTTCTGTTTGCGGAAGATGATTTTGGCATATCTTCCTGGCCTCAACCTCTATCCACTACAAGAAAACTGGCTTTTAGTGACGAAAAAATAGTGACAAATTATATTTCATCACTAAAAGCATGTTTTTTAGTGACGAAATATATTTCGTCACTAAAGATAAGTCTTTAGTGACAAAATTTATGTTTGGTCACTAAAGACACATCTTTAGTGACGAACTATAAATCCGGTCACTAAGAACAAGTTTGTAGTGATGAAACTTTATTTTGTCACTATTTATTAGTGACCAAATATAATTTGCTTACTAATTTATTTATATAATGATCCACCAAGACAAGCCACCCTAGCTAGCTCATTATCAAAAAATTAAATTTTTGTCATATCATGGCCACGACGATGTCCAAACGAGACGGCGGTGCCCCGATGCATGAGGTATTTATGCTCCGAGATCAATGTTGTGTCATATTGGATTGAACTCAATCGTTGAGACGATTAATTAATATTATTTATTTAATTATGAGGTTACCGATTCGACGATAAAATTAAAAGTTATACATGATAAGAACGAAATTTCTTTCGTGCCATTAGAAGTTGTTTATGTCCACATTAACATATACTTGCCATGCGAAAAAATTTTTTGATAACTATTCAGTGACGAATATCGGATTCGTAACAGAAAATGTAAATATGACGGGTTGATTTTCGATTCCCTCTCATTTTTTATCGCTCCCGAAGTTTCTTTTCCCTTATTAATCGCACGACGGGTTACGGGTTGCTGCGCCAAATCCAGGGTTTCCCCATCGTTCCTCCATCGTTCCTCTCCGACGAGATCCAAGTTTCCTCCTCCATTCCTTTGGCGTTCCTCCGGCGAGATCTAGGGTTTCCTCCTTCCTTCGACATTCCTCGCTTATAACAAACCCGACGTGATCCAGTTTCCTCCTCCAGCGAGATCTAGGGTTTCTTTCGTGCTGCTCGACGGGTTGCTGTGCTGCTACCTCCATCGTTCCTGCGGCGTGATCCAGTTTCCTCCTCCGTTCGGGTTGATGCTATCCATGATCCTCCACCAAAAACATCTGGTTATGATATTTAGGTTTCAATCTCAGGTATTTTCGGTTTCCCAATCAAGTTGGAGGAATACTAATTAATATTTTACGAACTATCTCTGTTGACTTCAACTATTAGATTTTCTAAATACGATCCCTGGTCTTCTCCATACTCATTGGTTTTACACTTTATAATCTAAGAGCTGCACAAGAGAATGTGTGAGACATAATATGTTAAAACATATTGTCATATCTGTTGTAATCTTCTCCAACTTGTATCTATCGCTCAGTTTTTCGAGCAAACTAAAGGGTTTGTGGATAAGAATTTATACTGATTTGGGCTGATTTGGAGTTTGTTTTTTGTTGACATTTCATGAGTAAAGGATGAAAACTGAGCGATAGATAAAACTAAGCTAGCTTATATCTGTTGTAATCTTCTCACACTCCCCTTTTTTTGGAGCATGGATGGAGAAGATGTTAGCATTTTCCAACTTGTATCTTATAATTTTGTTCTTAATTCCGGTAAGAGATTTTGTAATGATGTTATTAAGTTGGTCATTAATCTTGATAGTTGTAGTAATGGTACTATCGATCCCATCCATAATCTTTTCTCTGCCAAATGATAATCTATTTCAATATGTTTTGTTTGTTTATGAAAAATATGATTAAAGGTCTAACTGTATAAGACTAGTAGCCTCTTTCGGTTTCAACGGATTTCATAAGTAAGATTTTCTGGTCGTTTGGGGCGGCTTTTGCCATAATCATCGTTGCTCCAAGTGCAAAAGCCGTCCCAAACACAAAAGCTTCCCAAATAGAGCTTGAGGGATTAGCTTGAGCATGATTCCTTCACAAGTAGTTGCAACTTTTGCATGATTCCTTATCAATACATTATTTTATATTTTACATATGTCCATCTGTTAGCATTTATAGGTGTTATGTGTTTTTTTGGTCCTCTCTATTGTATGTTTATATCCTCTATATAAAGGAGAGAGGGTCATTAGTTAATGAATTAACTGGCCGGGGCAATTATTTAATTAATATCTCTATATCCTTGCAGCCTATTTATAGTTGCGCATGAATGAATATATGGGCGGGCAATGATATAAACATTGTTCAATCATAATTTTGAGATTTTTTTGTTACTTTGTGAAGCAAATCCTTAATATTATATTTATGTTAATGTAATTTTTTTTTAATTTATTTCTAAATAGAGCAATGGATAAGAGTTGGATGGATATTGGTGATCGACGACAACCTGATTACATCAATGGAGTTTTGACAAATGATGATCAACATACATATGCTGAGAGCGAGGTTGAGCGCACTTCTATTGAGGCTGAGGCTGATCATGTACTTGCTAATCCAACAAATCTTGAGCATGATAAAAATAATGGTATCTCTCGTTTAAGTTTTTATAGTTTGATATATATATATATGTATATATGGAAACATGTCAACAAAAGAATATTCAATGACAGGTTCAAATGCAAAACGAAAAAGAACTCGTGGTCCAACCACAGGTGTTGAGTGGTCGAAGAGAAGACAAAATAATGTGGAGAGTATGGTTGTGCAACTACCAGAAGAACTTCGAAGAGTAGTTGGGTACAGAGCTCAAGAGCTCATTACCAAAAGTGGGCGATACGTAAGACATCATGCTCCCTTGAATGTTGAGAAATGGTCTTCAATTCCAGCTGATATCACTGATAAAATAATTAATATCATCTATGTAAGTATATAATTTTGTTTTTTTCCTTTAATTTAGAAATGCTTTTCATTTTTATTACAAAATTTTTGTTGTCCTATATTTTACTTAGGCAGATGTTCGAGCAGAAGTAGAAGCGGAGATGACGACACGTATCCAAGAGATGGAGGATCGAATGACCAAAAGATTTGATGCGAAGATGTTGGCACTCTTAGCGCAAACACAAATTGAGGATCAAGCTGATAACACAAATTGAAGCCCTTTACCTTACTTTTGAGATACACAAGTATGTTTATATTTTTAATACATACTATTTGCTATTGTATTTGCAATCTTCCTAGTCAGTATCTAATGCTAAACTTATGTATTAACTTGTAGGTACTAGTGGAGCTTTGGAGCAACTAGCATAATTTCATATGCAGATTTATGCTTACCCAAACATTTAGTTACTTGTTATATTTATGTCTTCTTGAAGCTTGCATAGTATCAAAGCCAAGCATTTACCTATTATAAAAATTTTGTTGTGTTACGTGTTGTTTTTTGAAGGGTAAGGAGGCAAACTCCCATTAGTTGTAGTAATAGTAGTACAAACTCTGAATTCTATTTTGACCCACTGGTAGTATTAGTGATAATAGTCCTGTTATATAAATCTTGTTTATGTTAATATTTAAGAAATTCCCAAAAATTGGAATCAGTTTTCTGCGGGAAACTGGAATTTCCTTTAGCGTGCGCCAGAATCCCGAGATTCCGCCTCATTATGCTGATAAAGAAAAAACGATAAAGTTCAAGACTCCACATATCACTTCAGACTCAGCATGTGTGGTTGTTCCTCCTGATGTTTTTCACATATCCGAGAAACCATTATATGAGTTCTATGGTCATACAGGGAGTGTCTTGGACCTTACGTGGTCAAAGGATAAGGTATGTTTAAACTTTTTTTTGAAAAATGTTATTGATCTTAGTAAACATCTCTGAATTGAATTTGATCAACTGCTTGCAGCATTTGCTGTCTTCTTCCGCCGATAACACTGTTCGCTTGTGGCAATTGGGGTGCGATTGCTGTCTCAAAGTCTTTCCTCATAATAACTATGGTGCACTTTCTTCAATACTTCTAATAACTATGGTGCACCTTCTTTAGTATTTATTAACCACATAATGCATTCTTTTATCAAGCTAAAATGCAGTGGGAAAGCTTAATTAGGTCTTTTGGTGTTATCATGCAGACCTTATTCAAAGTTGCAGACCTTATTCGAAGTTTTCCAGAGGAAAGACCAGTCATCGTTCTATCTGCCATGGGGAAGACAACAAACAATCTTCTTCTGATTGAATCTCCTTTTTGAGATGCATCAATAATTGATTGAATCTCCTTTTTGAGATGTCGTTTATTATATGTTTTAGTTTCTTTTTCATGTTTTCTTTAACAATGTTTGTCATTCCATTGTGAAGGGCTCATTTTCCTGCGGACTTACACTGCTTCTCATGTTTTTATAGTGTTGTTGGATGAACTGGAGCAACTGCTGAAAGGGATTGCGATGATGAAATAGTTGACACCTCGAACGAGAGACTATCTTGTTTCATTTGGAGAATGCATGTCGACAAGAATCTTTGCCGAGTATTTTAACCAAATTGGGGTTAGAGCAAGGCAGGTAAACTATTTCTACCCATTTTGCAGTATATATAGGGAGATAACATGCTTGATTGGTCCTAAAAGATATACTTTCTTCAGTGTAGATGTATTATTAGTAGCCTCTTAATTTGTTTTGCTGTATATATTCAATCATATGGTTTTGTCCTTGATCATGTGAAGTTTGCACACGGTTCTTTTGGGTTAATCTTGCTGCTTATCAGGCTTGGGCTTAGAATGTCAATTATTGCTGTTCATAGCCTCTTATTTTCTTAGCATGTTGCTGTTGTTTTTTCGTCAGACTGGTTGCTGAAGGTGATTAGATCTTCCCAACCTTTGTAGGAGAAATTATTCGGTCCACGCAGATTTGTAGTTTGAATACATTTCGAGTATGGGATAAATTTGTGTTCAACACGCTCATTGCAAATTCTGATTTTGGTAGTTTGATCATGGTAAAGATGTCTCTTCGACGGCCTGAAGGGATTCTCATCTCTAGCCGGCGCTGAAGAGGGCGGTCTCAGCAGCATGAAACAGGCGAAAGTAGAGGCGGAGGACGTTGTTTCCAAGAATGGTAAGAAGAGGAAGAGAGAGGATGCCCCTGTGAAGGTGCCGGAGGATGAGAAATACAAGATGGGCTACGGGCTGATAGGAAAGGGCGTGGATGCCCCTTGGTATACTTCCAGGCCCTCGTTTTTATCACCTGATGATGTGAGTGAGGGCGCCAATGGAAGGAAATATTTAGAGGGTGGCAGCGGTGGGTCGGAGAAGAAGGGCAGGGAGAGGAAGAAGGTGGAGGAGTTGAGGGAGGAGCGGCTAAGGAGGGAGAAGAAAGAGAAGGAAAGAGAGAGGTTGCTCCTTGCTTCTCTGGGGAGGAAGCAAGACGATCGAGCGTTTTCTAGGTAACGGTGTGATTGATTTTCTTCTTGGATTTGTTATCAGTGTTGGAGCTCTTATTCATGGTTTAATTGCAGGAGGAGGGTGTAAATCTGAGAGATGAAGAACCATGCAGCCATCTTTAATTATTGTTTACTTATCCTGTCTACTGGTAATGGGCTTTTCTTCTTCTAGGCATTACTCACAACCAGTTGTGCAAATTGTTACCTTTTGAATTTAGGTACAAATCTCCAAAACAAATTGTAGAACTTGGTTTTACTCCTTCATTATTGCTTGTAAGTAAAATTCCAGGGATATGAAGTTAGAGTTACATAAATGAAGCATTCCTCTTGTTTAGTTTATAAAGTTGACCTAGATGTATGCATCTCATCCCATGTGTTGACGCCTAAACCTACCACTGAGAACTTGGAACTATTGTTTTTTTAATTTGTTTTCTAGCCATAGGATTAGGAGTGACTTGTGCATTCTATTATTATTGGTAAATTTTTTTATTATTTTAGCCTATTACAACCTATGTTCTCATTTATATGATTGGAATATGATATTATGCATGCATAAAATTAGTTGATGCATTTCTCTGGTAAGAAATCTTTATAGAATTGTGGGCCTGTACATACTTCACGTCACAGTTCGGTGCCAGATTCCATCCTAAAATGTGTTTCATAATAGATATTGTTTCAACTTTCAAGTAGTTAACATTGTAAAGTACTTGATACTTCCTTTGATGTAATTGTGTAAATGAATTGGAATGCTTTGCACGCAAATGAATATCTATCGTCTGCACTTTCTGCGGTGGATGCTTCATTTTGGTCTTTCAAAGGAGTCTTGATATGAATTGTATTAGTATTATTGATGTTGTTTTTTCTTTAACTATGATCTTATTTTTTCAGTATTATTCTATTTATCAGTCTAGTGGCCTAGAGATGATTTTTTTTGTCTTCAAGGTCAATTAGTTTGACTTTATAATAATTTTCTGTTGCTCCTGTTCCTCAAAAATATGACTACGTGTCTATTTTGATTGTCTTTTTAGTTTTTTTGCTAAGATGTCACTAATTATTTTATGAATTGAAGTTGTTATGGTAGTGGAGATATTTGCACATAACTCTCCTGACTACTGTCCAGTTGAAGGCATGACATTGTTTCTCATGCATAGCAGGTTTGGAAGGATGTAGATGGAGTTCTTACGTGTGATCCGAATATTTACTCAAAAGCAAGGCCTGTGCAATTTTTAACCTTTGAGGAGGCAGCGGAGCTCGCATACTTTGGTGCACAGGTATAGTACTTAGTTTCTTAGCCATTCGAAATCGCTTTTTCGAACTTCTGATATCACGTGAGTGTTGCGAGGGGCTGAGGTTGACAAACGGCTAGAATCTTGATTTTTCATTTATGATTTTCATTATCTTTCAAAGTTTGTCATAATTAATAGTGTTGCAAGTGTGATATCCTTACAATCATAATATTCACTTTGATCTCTTTATATATATAGGAAATTTTGGGTTGATCATAGTCCTTAAATAGGTCAATGAATTTGAGTTCTTGGATTTCAATCCAATTAATCTAGCAAGCTTGCGATTTTGTTTTTAGTACATAGGATTACCATGAAATCAAAAAATATATATGCTATTGATAAATACTAGTAGCCATGTATAGGGTCTGCCGTGTGTAGTGTGCGGTGGCCATAGTACTCGGTCATCATTCAGGCAATGGTCGGGTATTGTCGTCATCTAACACTATGCACAGAAGAGCCATGTGCGCGTGTACATATCACATAAATGGAAATTGATTTGGAATCATCTAGACACATTTACGTCTAATTTTTTGAGTAGACGCGAATCTGAATTCACTTTTACGGACATGTTATTCAAAAGCAAGAGGGGTGCAACATGTAATTATACCAACTCCCAACTCACTCCCTTGGGAAGTTTGGGTAATTAATTCTTTAAAAAATCATAATATACATGAATTTAGAAGTTCCTCTTGTCTGTGCACCTTATAAAGTGGGTTATGAGCAAGAAATGGATGATTTAACTTGCAAGTTTCATCTCAATGTCATATTATTTTCAATTTATACAAATGATTTATCTTGAATACCAAGACATATCTATTATATTTTGCATCCATGAATGATGATTATGTGAGCAGGAACTTGACCATGTTGTGGAGAGCTGGAGAAGATCGCCGTGGTTCATCTTCTTCAGCACAGGTCGATAATATCACTAATTGGGAACGTGCAAAAGTCGTCTGCCATACTCGAGAAGGTTCAACCCCCTCCTCCGTAATCAGTCTCTTTTTCTCTCATTTTGTTTCTTAAACTATGTCGCTTAAACTATGTCGAACGGCAGGTGTTCAGTGTACTTTGAATGAATGGAGTCAATGTTCAGATGATCTCAAAAGGGGAATCCAAGGTAATTCTGGTGCTGCTGTTGCTTTCATACTTTTTTGATCGACCGGAGAGTCGAGATCCGCCGATAATGTCTATGTGAACACGTCTTCTCTTGATAGCAGGTTAATATCTCATTGGTTGTTAGCGCCGCCGAAGCAAAGCAGTGCGTCTGCGCACTTCATTCAGCGTTCTTCGAGAATTGCTACGTGTCTGAAGCCAGCGAAGACCTGTGGTAGAACGGCTCGGCAGGACGGCTCTTCATTGAACGTTCTTCTGCAAAACCATGTGTCTGATAGCAGGTTAATATCTCGTTGGTTGATAAATGTGATATCTTTTTTATACCATTGTTCATTGAATCATGATTCTAGACTAGGACACAAACTTTGCATTGTTAATTGCAGGAAACTGATTCCAAAATGATTTGACTAGATAAGTTGTTCATTAGTGTATGGGGCAACTTTATATTCTTCTATAATAGATAAAGTTGTTCACTTTTAAAATTTATGTTTAATATGTTACTTTTACAAAGCTAAATGGTTAAGTCAATTTGTAATAACCCTGCATCTATATTGTTCTTCTTTCTGCAGGTGGGGCATGCAAAGACTCTTATGTTTGTGCAGATAAACCCAAATGGAAACTCATATTCGGAGAGCTTAAGCGCCTTGAAGTTTGCCGAAAGGATATCTGGGGTTGAGTTAGGGGCTGCCTGCATTAACAAAGAGGGCACAATTAACCATGACAACTTGGAGGCGCTTTAGATATGGTCAGAGCAAGTGTTATACTGTATTGAGAGCTTTGGGCTATCTCCCACCCTCTTTTTTTCATATTTTTTGGTTTAATTAGAGATGAAAATATTGTATTGAGGGGTTTGGGCTATCTCCCACCCTCCTTTTTCTACTAATAAAATTACTCATATTGAATGTTTAAATTTGTGTAGATTATTTATCATATTGTTTGAATATATAAAATTGGATTCTAGTAAATAAAAGCAAAATAATTGTATAATATTTTTATAAAGAATTGAATAAAACTTAGTGACAGTTGTCATTAATGTGTCTTTAGTGATGAAAATTTAAAATTTAGTGACGAAATGGTTGTCACTAAACGTGCTTTTAGTGACCAAAATAATTCGGTCACTAGAGCTTCTTTTAGTGACCGAATTAATTTGGTCACTAAAATATATTTTAGTGACCGAATGAAATTCGTCACTAAAACTTATTTTAGTGGCCAAATGAAATTCGTCACTAATTATGTACATTTAGTGACGAATTTTTATTCGGTCACTAAAAGTATTTAGTGACGAAACATAACATTTTGTCACTAATACCCAGTTTTCTGCTTCTAAACATTGAAGGCATGTTAAAAAGGCAAAAGCAATACTTTGAATTCTCTCTGAAGCAAGTGCGAGACAAAGTTAAAGTGATAGAGCACGACTTAAACAATGGACTGTATGAAGTAGCTCATTGTGTTGATCTTTTCAAGAAAAATCAAGATGATTATTTTGTGCAGGGTGTTGCTACTCTCAAGCATGTAGTTGATGGCTTGGAGTTTGTTGATCAGAACACAAGAGACCTCCCTGAAGGACAAAGACATATCTATGTTGATGGAGAAGCTAGTCGTAATTCAATTCAAAACTCTCTGGAAAGTATGAAGGCTGAAATTATCCAAACCCTGACTGAAGAAGTCAGAAAGGAGGGGGGGGGGGGGGGGGGGGGGAGATTACACGAAAGGATTCGGACTCAAGTGTTTGACCTGCATAGAGAGCTGTAAGGAAGACTTCAAGAATAAAATATTCATATTCAAACTCAGATCAGAGATCTAAGCAAAGAGTTAGAAGGCAGATTTCAAGAATCAAATGGCTATGTTCATCAAAGCCATACATGGCTGCATGCAGAGCTACCTAGGGGATATGCTTTTGGCTCCCAAGGACAAGGTCAATCTTCTCAGCAAGGCTAACCTCTCAGCAAGTTTTTAATCCTCAAGAGTTCAATCCTGAAATATAGTTTGCTGCTCCTTCTGAGCCCTTTGAGCCTCTTGAGCATTATTATTGGTCTGATGATAATGATGAAAGCACAAGGAAAAGAGCCCGAACTGATCAAGGTGGATCAAGTGAAGCAGGTTTTATGCAGGATGCCAGAAGAGCTGCTGGTCCAAGGTTTGTTGAACAAAGAGCCGCAAATCCTAGAAGATTCGATGGTGAAGTGTGGAGCCCAGAATCGAGAAATATCATTCTTGATACTTACAACCTGATCATGAATTCAAATGAACCATCTGCAAATCACTTTGACAGAGAAGAGATTAACAAGTGGCAGATCTCTATGTTGAAGAGAAGAATTCATTTCAGAAATCACAAAGATAATTCAGATCCTCCTCTACCTCCTACAAAATATTTTCCAATGCCTAGGGCTTATTTTGACAAGCAGCTCAAGAAAATTCAAATGGGAAAGGGTCATGAGAAATGACAAATGCTAGAACTCTTAATAGTCTCTTTAAAAAAACATTTATGCTGTTTAATGTTTTGTGTGGATTGAGTTTTTGATGTTACTTTACATACATAATTTTTAGTTCTTCACATGTTTATTATTATTATTATTGTTCTCTGTGCAATTCACCTTAGTAGATAGGGTTCTGACTTCTTCAAATAGGGGGAGATTGTTGGGTATTGTAGCCACAATTACCTGATTTGAAGAAGTCCTCTTCAAACTAAGATGAATTGTAATTGTATTTGATCATGCACTTTTAGCTGTGATGTTGCAGGATATTCCATTCTAAGTACATAGCAATGTCAGGTTTCAATGAGTCGTCAAACACATGCCTATGCAATGTAATTCCTCATTGTGTAGACCAAGGTGTTGACTCATGTGAAATCTTTCTATTGAGATGTACTTCATATACTAAGTGCTGGAGATGAATGACTGAAGATGTTGCTGATTCTACTTAAGGAGAAAAATGGTGTAAGTAAGAATTTGGCTATAGGCATTGAAACATAAAGTATAATTCGGCTATATGATTCAAATAAATATAGACGAATTCGGCTAAACCATTTCAAGAAGCCACAAAAATTTTTTAAGTAAAGATTAGACGAATTCGACTAAAGGTTTTCTCGAATTCGGCTATTGGCATTCGACGAATTCGGCTAAAAGTCTTTTGAATTTGGCTAATGCTATTCGACGAATTCGGCTAAAGGCTTTAGGAGAATTCGGTTAATGATACTTCGACTATTTCATTTAGACGAATCGGAGATTGCGTCTTTCCGGTTCAGTTCGTTACGACTTGGCATTTAGGGCTTTTTCTCCATGTATAGTACGCGTGCTGCTCGGTCCCTAAATCGCGCATATAGCCGTTAGAGAAGAATCCCTCTCTATATATACCTAAGGGTTATTCACTTAAACCCTAATCGTTCTAATCATTCAAAATAGAATATCTCTCTTAGACTGTCGGCCGATCTTTTCTCACACAAATTCCTCGCCTCCGACAAGAAAGAGTTTTGCGATTCTTCTTCGCTAAGAGCAGTCAACAAGATCAAAGTTAATCAAAGATCTAATCTCTTCTTGATCCAGTCGACTCTAAGTTTCAGATCAAGCCATTAACGACTTCAAGATTTCTTCTTCCTCCATTTTCAAAGGACTGAACGTATTTTTTCAGGAAGAAGAGATTTGTTTTTCAGATCTGAAGAAGAACTTCAACAGAAGTTGTAAGTGTATTTTGTAAAACATCCTTACATCTTATTGTAGGAGGTTTGCCTCTGAGTTTTGTAGATCCGTGTTGAAGGATCGAGTTGTAGGAGTGGTTTGCTGCGAGTTGTAGGAGAAGTTTATTCTCCGAGTTTGTGTAGGAGTTGTTTGCTCCGAGCTTGTAGGAGTTGTGAACTCCGAGTTGTAAGATTTGAAGAATCTGAGTTTGGTGAAGTAGCCGAATCTAGCCTTGGAGTGCTAGATAGGTGAGGCGGGAAAGTGGACTACCTACATCGGGGACCACTATAAATTCCTTGTGTTGTGCTGTGCTTGTTTCTGTGCTTTATTTCTCATATTTTTTATTCCGCAAAAAGTCATAGAATCCACATATTCACCCCCTCTAGGTGATTTAGGTTGCGACTAGATACTTTCACATACATATATATATATACATACATATATATATATACATACATATATATATATGTACATATATATACATATATATATACATATATATATACATATATACATACATATATATATATGTACATACATATATATATATATGTACATGTCCATGTATATATAAATATATGTACATATATATATATGTACATACATATATATATACATGTACATGTACACATATATAAATATGTATATATATATACATATATATATACACTAGTGACAGTGCACGCGGGGCCCCTCGTGCACCCGGCGGGCTTCACCTGCCTCCGTCAGGCTTCACCTGTCCCCGACGGGCTTCGCCCCTCGGCACGCACTAATTATATTTAAAAAAAATTTCATTTTTTTAGAATTATTTTTAAAAAAGAATATATATTTTTTAGGGTTTAAATAATATATATATATATATAATATAATCAATATTATATAATAATATAAATTTTGTATTATATTATATTATTTAATAAATTTTTTATTATATATTTATAATATATTTTGTAACATAGTTTTCGTATTAAATTATATTGTTTTAATAAATTATAGATTTCTTTTTTTTAACCCCGTACGCAGGTCCGCCCTTTGCCGTTCGCCACCGTTCTCCACCGTCGGCCTAACCTTTGCACCCCGACGAGGTCGCCGGACCCCGGCGAACCTGCCAGGATTGGTCCGATAGGGCCACCGGCGGCGGTGGCCCTGGCCGTGAGTCCCGGATGTCTGGGCCACCGCCCCCGATGGCCCTGCCGAAGCGCCGCCGGACCAACCCCGACAGGTTCGTCGGGGTCCGGCGACATCACCGGTTGGCGAAGGTCAGGCCGGCGGTGGCGAATGGCAAATGGGGGCGACGGTCTGCGTACGGGCTTTGATCGGGATTCAATATTCCTGAATTTGTTTTTTGGGCTATTTGCAGGCCCATTGAATCCAGATGTGGCTATTTGCAGCCCATTTTATCGTGATCGAACGGCTGCGATTCATTGATCGGTCCTAATTTGGCCTCAAAATGGGCTTGAATGTTTTGCTTTGTATAAGATATATATATATACTGGCAGATCCGCACGGGCTTCGCCCGTGCTCGCTGCTCCACTGCGGCCTTCGGCCTCTCGGCGGCCTTCGGCCGCCGCTCCTCGGCGGTCTTCGGCTGCCGCTCCTCGGTAGTCTGCGGCCGCCTTCGGCTGCCGCGCAGGCGGCCTGCGGCCGCCCCGACGCTCCTCGGCTTCGCCCGTGCTCGCTGCTCCACGACGGCCTTCGGCCGCCTCGACGAAAGCTGACATACACATATATATATAATCTTGCGTTCTACGAATGCGTGCCGCCATTCGTCGAACGGCGGAACCCCTGCGTTCGACGAACGGCGGCACTCCTGCGTTCGACGAACGCTGAGACCCCAACCGCTGGGACTTCTCCCTCGTCGATCGCAGGAGGCCGCCGTTCGTCGAACGCAGGAGTGTCGTTGTTCGTCGAACGCAGGAGTGCCGCCGTTCGTCGAACGACGACACTCCTGCGTTCGAAGAATGCTTGCCGCTGTTCGACGAACGGCGGCACTCCTGCGTTCGACGAACGCTGAGACCCAACCGCTGGGACGAAGTCCAGCGTTCGTCGAGCGTCGTTCGTCGAACGCAGGAATGCCTCCTGCGTTCGACGAACGCGTCCCGCCGTTCGACGAACGGCGACCCACCTGCGTTCGACGAACGGTGCGGATAGGATTCGTCGGTTGGACTGGCAGGCTGGGGTGCGGATAGGCTTCGTCTCAGCCGGCTGGGCCCAGAACATATACATATGAGTACTCAAAATGACCGCAAAAAAATTTAATTGTTATTTTATAAAAAAAACTTAAAAAAAAAATATATGTTAACCAAAAATCATTTTAAAGTAGATTTTAGTAGGTAATGATAACCTATCATAGTAGGTTTAGGAGGTCTACTAAAAACTTTTTGATTTTCTGAATTTGTATTATTTTTATTATTATTGGGATATAGTGTTATTACACAAATAGCCCTTATATTTTATAAATTTCCCTTCTGTTTATCCTATACGTTAAGTCATTGGAGTAAAAGAATGATGTTATATTTGGGCAATTTTGAATGTTGCACCAAAGGCAACTTCTTGCATTTAGTAGTTAAAGATATATATATACTATTCTAAAAAGAAGTATGGATGACTTTTTAAAGCCATGAATTTAAAAGCAATTGAAAAGATCTTGACCGTTCAATGTGAAGATTTCATCATAATTTTAGACTGCGAATATCAATTCAACTGAAATCTTTTTCCCCCTCTCTCACTAAAATCCCGAGCCCTCTAAAATCGAAGAGAGAGAGAGAGAAATAAAGAAAGAAAGGAGAGAGGGGGAGAGAGTTTGGCGGAGAGGAAGAGAGAGAGTGGGAGAGAGAGAGAGAGTGAGAGAGAAAGAGAGGGAGAGAGAGGAATAGAGGGAGAGAGAAAAATAAATATTTTAAGTATATTTGTATATTTTTTTACAAAATAAATGTTGTAATATTGATGTATATTTTTTTACGGTCATTTCGAGTACTTATATGTATATGTTGTGGGTGCAGTCCGCAGACGCATCGCGCACGGGCGAAGCACATGCGGAAAATTCCGCCTGGATGTGGCCGAAGGCCGCCCGACAGCATCGCACCGGGGGCGGGCGAAGCCTACCGTCGCCGGCCGGGTACTGTCGCGCTTGGTCGTAGGGGCGGAGCCCCGTGTCGGACACTTATATATATATATAATATGTATATATATAATATATGTATATATAATATATGTATATATAAATATATATATATATATATATATATGTGTGTGTGCATATATATATGTGTATTGATACGGACCCGTGCACTTATAGGAGATCCGGGGTGCGGTTAGAGAGAAGCCCCACTAAGGAGGAGTGGAGTTAGTGGGATGAATGGTCAAACCCATGATCATAACTCCGCCGCGCGCGTATTTCACGCCCGGAGCAGCGCCTAGCGAGGCCAAAAACCGCACCCCACTACTGGGGTGCGGTTAGTCTGCACCCCACTAAGTGGGGTGCGGATAGCCCCCTACCCCACTACGGTGGGGTACGACCAAGTCGCACCCCACCCATGGGGGGTGCGGCCAAACCCCCCGGGGGTCGCGGGGGATGCAGTCAAAACCGCATCCCCCCTGTCAGGGCAAGCGGAGCCTGTTCTCCTCCCTGGAGGGCTTCGGTTCCCGCCTTCCAAATAGACGCGTTCGCTGGGAGCCACTACTCGACCGCATGACGACTGTGTTCCAGCACCGCTCACCTGTTCACTTAGAACGCCTCCGTGCTCGTTGCACGCTCAGAACGCCTCTGAGCGCGCTCAGAACACTTCCGTTTGCTCAGAACGCCTCGCAGCATGACCAGGACGCTTCCATGATCGTTGCACGCTCAGAACACCTCCGCGCTCATGCGTGCTTGGAATGCTTCTGAGCATTCTCAGAACGCTTCCCCAGTCGCCTAGATTGCTTCCCCGTTCTTTGCACGCTCAGAACGCTTCTGAGCGCGCTCAGCTCACTTTTCGTCTTTCCGACGCGCTCACTTTTTTTCTTTCTAGCATGCTCATTTTTTGTCTTTCCAGTTTCTCAGATTTCAGGAACAGCTTGTCGCCTTTTTCGCCTCCAACAAAACTGCCCAAACTGCCCAAACTGCCCGAACTGCCCGAGGGGCAAGATGGTCATTTACGAAAAATGGCGATCCGTGTGCTCCGAACCGAAAAATATGATTCGTCCGTCAGGCGGTTACGGTGGTTACAACGGCAAAATTACCTGGCTACCCCCGGCCAAAGCTATAAAAGGAGCCCCAGGGCTTCATTTCAAATGACCTTGCCTGCTGGACTCGGGAGAGCTTCTTGCAGACTTACGCGGAATTCTCCTTCGGGACTTGAAGATTTCCTTCATCCCAAAAGGCGACTCAGCATTCTCACTTTTGTTCTCCGGAGCATCTCACTTTTGTTCTCCCGGAAGGCAACTCACCATTCTCACTTTTGTTCTCCGGAGCATTCTCACTTTCATTCCCAGCAGTTCTCAGAAGGAAAAAGACTTAGTTTTTCTGGAGGTGGCCTGTCACCTTTGGAACTCTCTCTCTCTCTCTCTCTCTCTCTCTCTCTCTCTCTCTCTCTCTCTATTATTGTAACGAGTAGCGGCCTGTCGCGCTCGAGTTCTAAGTCTCTAATTGTAACCCCCCCAGAAGATAGTAGAAGTTTGGTCGGCCCAGCTCCGGCCGCGTGGTTTTTACCCTTTCCGGGTTTTCCACGTTAAAAAGCCTCAGTGTACTCAACGAATCTCTAATTGATTGTTTGCGCGCTCGGTTGGCTTCCGAGCTAAGGTGGTTCAATTCAACCGGTCTACCAGAGCACCGGAGCGACCCGCAACAGTTTGGTGCCATCTGTGGGAAACGATTCCCAAAACTCTGCAAAGACTCACTGAAGGAAGCTCTTCGTCACCAATTGCAATGGCAAGAAAAAGTGCTCGCACTACTGAAGTATCAATCCCGGAGGGACGCATCGACCCGGCTCCCTCCCACTCGCTTATCAATGCGCCTCTCGCAGAAGAGGCAGTGCCTGCGCCCGCAGCAATACTGGAAGGGCGCATGCGGCAGATGGAAGAACAACAAGCCGAGATGCTGGCTCTCGTAAGAAATCTTGGGGCTCCTCGAGCTCCCGTTCTACCCCCAGCGTTGAACATTCCGCCGCCCCCAGCTCCGAATCATGCTCCGAATGAGGAGGTCGTTCGAGAAGAAGAAGCCTCAGAAGAATTCTCCGACGCAGAAAGCTCCGCCCATCCCGCTCCGCCAACCAGAGGACCAGAAGCTGACTACCATCACCATCGCCAAGGAAGAGTTGTTCCTGGTCGAGCAGTAGAAAGAACCACACGAGAAGAAATACGCGATATGATAGAGGAAGAATACATCCAGGCGGGGCGACGCGCAGCTCTCGCCCGCCGTCCCGCACACCATGGCTCCCCACTATCACCTCAAGTTCTAGCCCATCCAGTTCCAAACGGTTTCAAGCTTCCCAACATCGAAACGTTCGATGGGACGGACGACCCGGTGGAACATGTCAATCACTTCACCACCATCATGAGGATCTACAGCGCCCCCGACCAGCTCCTCTGTCAAGTATTCTGGGCAACTTTGAAAGGACAAGCGCGCACTTTGTTCCACTCCCTGCGAGATGGGGCCATCAACAACTTTGTAGAAATGGCGCAGCAGTTCGTGGACCAGTTCATCGCCAATCGTAGGATTGTCCGAGATCCCTCCCACCTCTCAGGAATCCGCCAAAATGACGGAGAGACTCTCAAGGATTTTTTCCGACGCTTCACCTCGGAGGCTCGGCAGATCCCGGGGGTCGACCCTGAGCTCTTGCGAGGAGTCTTCCTTGGAGGTCTCCGCCCAAGTGGCTTTTACTCAGATCTAATGAGAGAAACCGTACCAAGCTATCCTGACCTCGTTCAGCGAGTCGAGGGCCAGATAGCAGCAAATGAGGCAATTGAAGCGCACCACCGACAGTTCGAGGGGAGCTCGAAGAGGAAGAAAGAGGAGCCGTTGCCGCAGACAGTTCCCAATAAGAAAAACAAGCATTACGACAACCCCGGACGAGACCGAGGATCTCGCCAACATCAGAACTATACTCCCTTAAACACTACCAGGACTAACGTACTGTACGCAATCAAAGACGACCAGACGCTCCGCAAGCCCAGACCCCTCGCTAAAAACGCGGGGGACCAGACAAAATATTGTGAGTTCCATCGTGGACGAGGACATGACACGGAAAATTGCTCCAAGCTTAAAGATGAAATCGAGCGTCTCGTCAAACAAGGCCTACTGGGGAAATTCCTACGAGACTAGGCGACGATTCAGCTAGCAGGAGATCAGCTAGCGGCCTGCCAGAAAGGACCGGGAGCAACCCTTAAGGCAGTCTTCCCAGGAGAAAGCTTCATACCCATCAGGGGGGCTCTACCAGCGCCACTGAGATACTCTGTCAACTTTGTTTCTGTAAAAACTTTGTGTAAATTGCCACTACTAATTAATTTAAAAGTTAATCATTCCAGACATGTCATATCTTGCGCTATCGAAACTACGTAAAGACGTCCACTTGCATGAATGAACAGCACCTGCCTCCAGGAAGTGCGCTAATGAACAGCACCTGCCTCCAGGCAGCGCGCTAATGAAGAGCACCTGCCTCCAGGGAGTGCGCTAATGAACAGCACCTGCCTCCAGGCAGTGCGCTAATGAAGAGCACCTGCCTCCAGGCAGTGCGCTAATGAACAACACCTGCCTCCAGGCAGTGCGCTAATGAATATCACCTGCCTCGAGGCAGTGCCCTAATGAACAACACCTGCCTCCAGGCAGTGCGCTAATGAACAGCACCTGCCTCCAGGCAGTGCGCTAATGAACCGCACCTGCCTCCAGGAAGTGCGCTAATGAACATCATCTACCTCAAGGCAGTGCGCTAAAGAACAGCACCTGCCTCCAGGCACTGCGCTAATGAACAGCACCTGCCTCCAGGCAGTGCGCTAATGAACATCACCTGCCTCCAGGCAGTGCGCTAATGAACAGCACCTGCCTCCAGGCAGTGTGCTAATGAACAGCACCTGCCTCCAGGCAGTGCGCTAATGAACAGCACCTGCCTCCAGGCAGTGCGCTAATGAACAGCACCTGCCTCCAGGCAGTGCGCTAATGAACAGCACCTGCCTCCAGGCAGTGCGCTAATGAACAGCACCTGCCTCCAGGCAGTGCGCTAATGAACAGCACCTGCCTCCAGGCAGTGCGCTAATGAACTGCACCTGCCTCCAGGCTGTGCGCTAATGAACACCACCTGCCTCCAGGCAGTGCGCTAATGAACAGCACCTGCCTCCACGCAGTGCGCTAATGAACTGCACCTGCCTCCAGGCAGTGCGCTAATGAACAGCACCTTCCTCCACATAGTGCGCTAATGAACAGCACCTGCCTCCACGCAGTGCGATAATGAACAGCACCTGCCTCCAGGCAGTGCGCTAATGAACAACACCTGCCTCCAGGCAGTGCGCTAAAGAACAGCACCTGCCTCCAGGCATTGCGATAATGAACAGCACCTGCCTCCATGCAGTGCACTAATGAACAGCACCTGCCTCCAGGCAGTGCGCTAAAGAACAGCACCTGCCTCCAGGCATTGCGCTAATGAACAACACCTGCCTCCATGCAGTGCACTAATGAACAGCACCTGCCTCCAGGAAGTGCGCTAATGAACAGCACCTGCCTCCAGGCAGTGCGCTAATGAACAGCACTTGCCTCCAGACAGTGCGCTAATGAACAGCACCTGCCTCCAGGCAGTGCGCTAATGAACAGCACCTGCCTTCAGGCACTGCGCTAATGAACAACACCTGCCTCCAGGCACTGCGCTAATGAACAGCACCTGCCTCCAAGTAGTGCGCTAATGAACAGCACCTGCCTCCAGGAAGTGCGCTAATGAACTGCACCTGCCTGGAGGCAGGTGCAGTTCATTAGCGCACTTCCTGGAGGCAGGTGATGTTCATTAGCGCACTGTATGGAGGCAATGCGCTAATGAACAACACCTGCCTCCAGGCAGTGCGCTTATGAACAGCACCTGCCTACAGGCAGTGCGCTAATGAACAGCACCTGCCAACAGGCAGTGCGCTAATGAACAGCGCCTGCCTACATGCAGTGCGCTAATGAACAGTACCTGCCTTCAGGCAGGGCACTAATGAGCAGCAACTTCCTCCGAGCGGCGCGCTCACAGCAATCTCTCACTATCATCGATTGAAGGCTCGCCCTTCTCCACCGCGGTAAGGTCCCGACGTCATAAGTGTCTTCCCCTTACGTTCGTCTACGGTCTGAATACGCCTGCTATTCATCGTGCAAATTTATCTTCTATGTAAAAGCCACGAGCACAGGCTCGTGCAAACTAATTTTCTATATTATAAAAGCCGCGAGCACAAACTCGTACAAACTAATTTTCTATATTATAAAAGCCGCGAGCATAGACTCGTGCAAACTAATTTTCTATTATGTAAAAACCGCGAGCTCAGACTCGTGCAAACTAGTAAAAAGCCGTGAGCTCGAACCCGCGCAGACTCATCCGTTATCTTGTAAAAGGCCATCAAGCGGTTCGGGTATCAACGCTAAACAGCAAGCCATCAACAATCTCAAAGTACGAACAACCTTCGCCAGCCAACTTGAAGCATCTTCCCTAAAATCAACACTTCGACAACAACCAGGGTAGCGGGGCCACGAGAACGCTATCACAACGGAGCGCATAACGAGATATGCCTAAATAGAACAAGAAATCAAAACCTCCGCACTCCTCCACGCGATGACTCGGACTCCGAAGGTTTGGGGGGCTCTTGATACGAACCCGTGCACTTATAGGAGATCCGGGGTGCGGTTAGAGAGAAGCCCCACTAAGGAGGATTGGAGTTAGTGGGATGAATGGTCAAACCCATGATCATAACTCCGCCGCGCTCACGCCCGGAGCAGCGCCGAGCGAGGCCAAATACAGCACCCCACTACTGGGGTGCGGTTAGTCTGCACCCCACTAAGTGGGGTGCGGATAGCCCCCTACCCCACTACGGTGGGGTACGACCAAGTCGCACCCCACCATGGGGTGCGGCCAGGCCGCACCCCTCCATGGGGGTTTGGCCAAGCCGCACCCTTACCCATGGGGGGTGCGACCAACCCCCCCCCCCCCCCCCCCCCCCCGGGGGGTCGCGGGGGATGCAGTCGAAACCGCATCCCCCCTGTCTAGGGCAAGCGGAGCCTGTTCTCCTCCCTGGAGGGCTTCGGTTCCCGCCTTCCAAATAGACGCGTTCGCTGAGAGCCACAACTCGACCGCATGACGACTGTGTTCCAGCACCGCTCACCTGTTCACTTAGAACGCCTACGTGCTCGTTGCGCGCTCAGAACGCCTCTGAGCGCGCTCAGAACACTCCCGTTTGCTCAGAACGCCTCGCAGCACGACCAGGACGCTTCCATGATCGTTGCACGCTCAGAACACCTACGCGCTCATGCGTGCTTGGAATGCTTCTGAGCATTCTCAGAACGCTTCACCAGTCGCCTAGATTGCTTCCCCGTTCATTGCGCGCTCAGAACGCTTCTGAGCGCGCTCAGCTCACTTTTCGTCTTTCCGACACGCTCATTTTTTGTCTTTCTAGCATGCTCATTTTTTGTCTTTCCAGTTTCTCAGATTTTAGGAACAACTTGTCACCTTTTTCGCCTCCAATAAAACTGCCCAAACTACCCGAACTGCCCGAGGGGCAAGATGGTCATTTACGAAAAATGGCGATCCGTGTGCTCCGAACCGAAAAATATGATTCTTCTGCCAGGTGTTTACGGTGGTTACAACGACAAAATTACCGGGCTACCCCCGGCCAAAGCTATAAAAGGAACACCAGGGCTTCATTTCAAAGGACCTTGTCTGCTGGACCCGGGAGAGCTTCTTGCAGACTTACGCGGAATTCTCCTTCGGGACTTGAAGATTTCCTTCGTCCCAAAAGGCGACTCAGCATTCTCACTTTCATTCCCAGCAGTTCTCAGAAGGAAAAAGACTTAGTTTTTCTGGAGGTGGCCTGCACCTTCGGAACTCTCTCTCTCTATTATTGTAACGAGCAGCGGCCTGTCGCGCTTGAGTTCTAAGTCTCTAATTGTAACCCCCAGAAGATAGTAGAAGTTTGGTCGGCACAGCTCCGGCCGCGTGGTTTTTTACCCTTTCCAGGTTTTCCACGTTAAAAAGCCTCAGTGTACTCAACGAATCTCTAATTTACTGTTTGCGCGCTCGGTTCGCTTCCGAGCTAAGGTGGTTCAATTTGACCGGTCTACCAGAGCACCCGAGCGACCCGCAACATGTATGTATATATATATGTGTATATATATATGTGTGTGTATATATATATGTCTATATATATGTGTATATATACATCTATATATATACATATATATGTATATATATACATATATATATACATATATATAGATATACATATATATACATATACATATATATGGCCGTCGGATATGGTTCCTAATTCTACAACCGTCGATTCACATCTTATAACTCCCTATTTCTATCCCTAAACCCGCAGAATGCCCCGCGCCGCATTCATTCCTCTCGCATTCGTCCCTCGCCGCACTCCTCCTCCCCTGCCTCACGCATTCATCGTCCTCCTCCCCTCCCTCACGCTTTCCTTCCTCGCCGCATTCGTCGCCCTCCTCCCCTCCCATCCCTCGGCATTCGTTGTAGTCCTCCCCTCCCTCGCGCAAACGAACTGTAAGTATTATTTCTAGTTTGATTACCGCGCATTTCACCCACGATCTAGGGCATCCATTACCCATTGCGTTCCCGATATGCAGAGGGGAAGCAACGGGCCCGCTCTCCTGTGATGAATCTTCTCCGGCGAAGATTCATCGCACGCCATGACCACTCCACACCTCCATCAAATGGTATCTTAAAATCCAACTTAGATATCACAACAAAATGGTACAGGTTAGATGGTAGCAAATTTTGCTTAAATCTAAGTTGGATTATTTTAAGATACTTTTTTTTTCTATTTGTTGGATTTTTAGTGATTTGCATGTTGGATTACAAAAAAAAATATACATAAAATTAACGATTTAATGGACCCAATATCACACAACTTCTGTATGACTGAATACTGATTCGTTGCCATTTTAGCTTCTAATTTTGGATTCAGTGGCTCTGGCAAAATGCAATCCCTCATCATCGCCATTCCCATAACCATACTCATTGATCAACCATAAATCTAATACAACAACAACAACAACAACAACAGAACCCATATAGTCCCCAATCATTGGGGGTATGGGCGGGGGAAGATTGGAAACAGACCTAACCTTTGGCACTATGCACAAAGTGGCTTCTCTCAGAAGAGAAAGACCAAACCTTTGACAATAAATGCACAAAGTGGCTGCTCACAGAGTACCACTGAAATAGTGCCCCCCTATACCATCGCGTTTGCTGCGGAATCATGCCCTCAAATCAAAGCCAAAGACATCAGAGAGGGCAGACCCAAGAATCCATTTTGATTTATGTGCACATAACCATGCTTCCTTCATTCAGCATCCAATTTAATGCAAACAAACCATAAATCTAATGCAAACAAAAAATGTTCCAACTTCCAATTTATTACATCTGTGATTTATCAATGGCGTCTTTGGGAATGAATGATGCTTTGTCGACTTCCTGATATCAAACCTTACATTTCTGATGTTAAATCTATTTTTCTTGGGAAGTTATGTTTTAAGTGAGAAATCTTCCTTTTTCTTGGGAAGTTATGTTAAATCTAATCTCCTTGATTAGACAAATTTGTATGAAATTTTTTCCATACCAAGTTTACCTGCCCAAGGGAAAATCCATCTTTGAAAGTAGAGAAATTGTTCTATTGCAAAAGTTTCATTCTTCTTTTAGTTACCCAAAAAATAACATACTACAATTTCAGATGGTAATTGGCCTCCTTCAAATCTATTTGGTTTTGGAAGTCTTATCTATTCACCTCTGATGCAAACTTCAATGCTTTGAAAAATTGCAGGCAATGTTACAGCCCAGAAATGCAAACTTCAATGCTTTATCAGTTTGTGATATCAGTGTTTGATATTAGGATTTATATCAGTGTTTGATATTAGGATTTATATCAGTTTTTGATATTAGGATTTATATTAGTTTTTCACATCAGTTTTCGATATTAGGATTTATTCCAGATATTTGTTAACATTTTTACCATGATTTCGAAAATTGTTTTCAGAATTGATTCTAAAATTAATTTATCAATCATTTATGCTCAAAACATAATGTGCTTAGTTTTTTAATTAGAGTTGGACAATTAAAATTAAAGGCATTTACATGTTTCTTTCTTAACAACGCAACGACAGGGGCAGCTTGAATCATGGAGACGAACATCACACAAGTTCCAAACGCAACTAGAGGCCGAAGAGGACGGACTCCTACATATGCATCAACTCAAGAGAGACGTTAAGCAAATAATGCCCGAAGAAGGGAACTTCGTAGAAATCGACAAAGAATTGTAGCGTACACACCAAGTAACCTACAACATCAGCAAGTCATGACGAACTACGCAGGTCGTCTACTTCAACAGTACATCGTCGATATGTACCTAAAAATTGAAACACAAAAATTACGGTGGATTAGATCGCACCAAAGCGATGTTAGAGCCGAGTTGTATCAAGGACTACAGGATTGCTTACAAAGCGGTGAAGACGATACAGGTACATATAACTGTTATTTGAACGTAAACAAAAATACCTTATTTTTATGTTCAAATTACGTCACTACAGGTAACGTCGGTCGTAGAACAATTTTGCCGTCTTATATATATATAAATATATATAAATATATATATATATATATTTACACGAATACATTAGGCTCCATTTGTTTCGTAGGTTTTGATTGAAAAGAATTGTTTTGGTCCAAAATAAAAAACACAAAGGTTTTGGTTTTGAGGCATAGTAGCAATTACAGTGTAGTGGACATATTTTACACATTTGTTTTAGTTGTCTAAGAGCTTTAGAATCGTTGGTGAGTTTTCTATTTCATTTTTTATTTACGTTATTACAATAGCACTTAAAGTGATTGCACTAAAAAAAGAGGAAAAAAAGGAGATATGAATTTAAGATTACTTTTTTTTGGTGAATTGACATACACATTGAAATCAACTTTCTTAAGATGTTTAACATCAAAACCCATTATGTCTTCAAATTTACATTCATACCTCTTAAAACTTTATACTTACATTCAATACACATGATGCCTACTACATTCAAGTATAAAATTATGTTTATATATTTGTAGACTTTCCAGCTCCCAATGCCTATAAACCCTGCATGCTCTTGAACTGCTCTGAGAGTCAAACCAATGGCTACTACATTCAAAACTTTCTTGAGATTCAAACCAATGCCTACTACAAATGTCGCCCCCACGACGTATGTCGCCTTGCATAGGGCCGGAGGCCCGTGCCTGTCACTCGTATATATATACATACTGTTGGGTATTGTAGTCACAATCACCTTGATTTGAAGAAGTGTCCCTTGAACTAAGATGAATTGATATTGTATTTGACATAGTCTCTTAGTTGTGATTTTGCAGGATTGTAATTACTAAGTACAAACCAATGTCAGGTTTCAGTGAGTAATAATCACAGACCTATGCAATATAATCTTTCATTGTATTGACCAAGGCGTTGACTCAAGTGAAATCTCTCCATTGGGATGTACTTTATATTCGAGCTCTAAGGAAAAGTGAGAAGTCAATGGTTGCTGGAATCAGGGTTGGAAGAAATTGTTTCTAAGCACTTTCGTCGAGTAAAGATTTGCGTTCATCGTATAAAATCCGTTTAACCGACGAACTCAGTAAATCCACTTAAGAGTTTTTCGTCGAGTAATTCTTCCTTCGTCGAAGAAAATTCTCTTACTCGACGAACACGGAAAATTCTTTTACAAGTTTTGCGTCGAGTAATTCTTTGCTCTCTCGACGAATGAGTACCTTTTGACGATGTTTGGCAGCGCATTTTTGTCTTTCGTCTGTTGATTTATAGGTTTCATCCACGTGGTTCTCTCTCCCTAATTTCCTCTTACAGCTGTTGGAGAAAAGACTATTTATAGTTATGAGAAGTTTTCCCTTAACCCTAATCGTGAAAAATCAAAGAATAGAATCGAGATTTCTGTCGGCATTTCTTTCGCTCGCAAAAGACGTTCTTGTGTTGCCGACAAGCTTTGTGCTCGATTCTTCTGCAAGTTTCTATTACACAAGATCTCTGTACTTGGATTGCTTCAACTCTCCTCTAGATCTTGTTGGGTAGATAAGTGTGCAGATCAAAGCTTTCAAGAGAAAGAGTTTTCTTCTCCCTCATTCTAGCTCTGGATTTCATCTTTCAAGGTAGAAGAAGACTTATTATTTCAGATCTGAAGAAGAAGAATTTCGTGGAGATTCTTAGAGATTGGATTTTTAATCCAAAGCCTTTGTAAAATCTTTTACATATCCTTGTAGGAAGTTTCATCTTCCGAGTTTCTGTAGATCCTAGTTTAGATGATCGAGTGTGTAGGAGAGTTTGTTCTCCGAGTTTGTAGGGGACGTTGTCTCCGAGCTTGTAGGAGTTGTGAACTCCGAGTTGTAAGATTTGGAAAAATCTGAGATTGGTGAAGTAGCCAAATCTAGCCTCGGAGTGCTAGATAGGCGAGGCGGGAAAGTGGACTACCCACATCGGGGAACCACTATAAAGTCCTTGTGTTGTGTTGTGCTCATTTTCTGTGTGCTTGTCTGTTTAAATTTTAAATTTTTCGAAAAGCCATAAAATCCACCTATTCACCCCCTCTAGGTGATTTAGGTTGCGACTAGATACTTTCAAATTGTATCAAAGGGAGGTTGTTCGCTAAAGGTTAACACCTTGAACAAGATCTCTATATCTAGTTGTAAGAGCCAATATGTCTGGAATGGAAATAACCAAGGATTCCTCTGTGAAGTTGCCCGTCTTCACTAAGGAGAACTTTCCGATGTGGAAAGAAAGAGTAAGATTCTATATGGAGGCTGCAAATCCAAGAATCTTTCAAATAGTGGAAGAAGGTCCCCATGTTCCGACAAAGTCATCTTCTATAAATTCAGCTATTATGATTCCTAAGAAGATGTTGGAACTAAACAAAGATGAGATTGCACTTGTCGCCTTGGACAAGAAGGCAAAGAACATCATAGCCGGTGCAGTGGACGACTCTATATTGCAAAACCTCATTCACTGCAAGTCAGGTAAGGAAATGTGGGACTCTCTAGTTGTTCTGATGGAAGGTACAGAAGAGGTAAGGGATGACCAAAGATCTTTGCTGAATCAAGAATATGAAGCATTTAAGCAATATCCGAGGGACTCCATTTCTGAAACTTATGAAAAATTCTTTAAGATAGTAAATGGTCTAAGAAATTATGACCGCGAATTTACTGTTGGTGAGCTGAATGATAAGTTCTTGAGATCCCTGACGAAAGAATGGGATACCAAGGCGATTGCAATCAGAGAATTTGGAAAGCTGGCTACCATGGAGCCACAAATATTGTTTGGAAAGCTCTTATCACATGAGCTTAAGCTGAGCATAAGACGAGCCAAAGAGTAAGGCAACATGACTTCAGGAAGAGACAAGTCTGTTGCCCTTAAGGCAGAGAGTTCAAGAAAAAGCAAGGTTGTGTCACCTATAAGGAGACCACCATCAGATGAAGATGAAGAATCTGAAGCTTGCCCCTCAAGCTCCGATATTTCTGATGGAGAATTCTCTCTCCTCTCCAAGAAATTCAAAAGATTGTTCAATTAAAGAATACAAAGACAGAATCAGTCTTCCTCCTACGATCACAAAAGATCAAGGCGTTATGATGATCATCACAAGAAAAGCAACAGAAATGATAGGTATAATTCTAAACCGAATAAACAGATTTCTTTTGACATTATTTGCTACTATTGCAATAAGCCAGGGCATGTCATTGCGGAATTCCCATACAAGAAGAAAGAAGGATCAAAGAAAGAAGAAAAGCGATCGTTCAAGAGTAAGAAGAAAGCCGAGAAGAGCTTTATCGCAAAGAAGTCAAAGACTCTTAACGACAGTGACTCAGATGAGTCAAGATCGGATGAGAAAGCCTCCTTCGGGCTAATGGCACATTCAGATGAAGACGTCTACAACACCCCAAATGAGGGGAGGTAAACATTCATACTCCTCTTTCTGCATCTGAAACTGGATCCAATGCAAATGAAGGATAC
The DNA here is from genome assembly GCA_033032865.1 of Dactylorhiza incarnata. Taxonomy (NCBI): domain Eukaryota; kingdom Viridiplantae; phylum Streptophyta; class Magnoliopsida; order Asparagales; family Orchidaceae; genus Dactylorhiza; species Dactylorhiza incarnata. The sequence goes on along the minus strand of JAWHQI010000010.1, from coordinate 23,768,713 downwards.
TCTTCAGGGGAGGATTCAGAGTTAATGATTCAGTATAAAGCTCTTTTGAAGGGATTTGACAAATGCCGCAAGGTAGTCAGATTTCAGTCAAAACAGATTGAATCACTCAACACGTTGGAATCTGAACATAAAGAGGAAATTGAAAGATTAAGTCCTTTCAAAGATGAAGTCCAACTCCTGAAGGATGAATTAAAAAACTCCACTGAGTTATTAACCATGGAGGAGAAATTTATAGATGAACTAGAAGAGAAGCTAGTGGTGGAAAGGAAACACGTAGAAAGCTTCTCAAAGCCAAAAACTATTCTTCCAATCATCGATAAATTCTCTGCTCCTGCTAAGGGTAGTGGTCTTGGTCATGTGGCTGAGACAAGTAAGGAGGCCAAGAGAAGAGCCGTTAAAGGCAAGAGCAAGGCTGATCAAAATCAACCCTCATTTACAAAGGTAGTGTTTCCTACAAACACATGTGATTTTGAATCCATGTACGGTCACTTTACGAGACCAACTCATGTTGAGTCAAGCAAGAGTAACTAGGGATGGAGTCGTCCCCGAAGCCTCAGAACGACTACTTTCAAGGCACCTTACGATGAAATAGTCCTCAAGGACTATGGTTCATTTGTACATGGATCAACGGCTAAGAAAGCACCAAAAGTTAAGACTGTTGTGACAAAATCTCATGAGAAGGAGCCATGTGTTTGTTGCAACCACGAGACTTCTACTTCTATGAAAGTTACTCCTATTAGACCTCCCATTCAAAAAGTCAAACAGGAGGGCAAAAGAAGATACAACAGGTTTGACTGTTGGTGTTGTGGAAAGGTTGGTCACTTTGCCTTAGATTGTTGGTTTAATTCGTTAAATTTCAAGACTCCACGGGTTAACAATGCAAGAATGACCCCTCGCAAGGTTAACATTCCTAGTGGTGGTCATCTAACGAGAAGCCAAGGACCCAAGTCTGTTTGGGTTCCTAAGGGCAATTGATTATTGACTGCAGGTTTGTCCAAAGGCCAACAAAACTCCTATATGGTAGTAAGACAGTGGATGTTCATGGCATATGACCGGAACAAGGAGCCTACTACAAGATTATACCCCTGTGAAAGATTGCCCAAAAGTTATCTTTGGCGGATCCGATCGGGGAATTACTAAAGGCTACGGTATGGTTACCAATGGTATAGTCTCATTCACAGATGTGGCTTATGTTAAAGGATTACAACATAATCTGATCAGCATAAGTCAACTAGGTGACAAAGGCTATATGGTAGAATTCTACAAGGACAAGTGCTTGTTAAAGTCGTCTGATACGTCAGAAACGATTTTAACAGGCACTCAGAGTAAAAATATCTTCTGTTTAAATTTTCTATGTTTATACTCTTCTACACTAGTATTTTTTTAGCAAAAGATAGTGCATCTCTTTGTGACCAGTGACACAAGAGACTAGCACATATAAATTTCAAAACTATAAATATATTATTTTCTCACAATTTAGTTCGTGATGCACCTGATGTTAAGTGCATTAAAGAGAGACCTTGTCATGCATGCCAAATGGACAAGCAGACTAGAGCTACCTTTAAGAGCATAATTGGCAAAGATTCTACCAGATTCTTATATCTGCTCCATATGGATCTATTTGGTCTCATGCCAATTAGAAGTTTAGGAGGTAAAGCTTATACTAGGGGTGCAAGTTGAGTCGAGCCGGCTCGTGAGCTCGATGAGCCGGCTCCAAAAAAGCTCGACTCGAGCTCGAGCCAGTTGAGCTCGAGCTCGATTTCGAACCGAGCTCGAGCTCGATTGCTCTTGTTCATGAGCTCGCGAGCCAGCTCGCGAGCTTTTTTTTTGGTATTTTTAAAAAAATATATATATAAATATAAATATAAATGGGCTCATGAGCAAAAAGCTCGCGAGCAGCTCGAGCTCGACTCGAGCTCGCGAGCTCGACTCGAGCTCGCGAGCTCGAAAGCTCGAGCTCGAGCTCAATATACAAGTCTCGAGCTCGAGCTCGAGCCAAGCAGGATGAGCTCGATGAGCTCGAGCTCGAGGTTGGGATTTTTGCCAAGCTCGACTCGAGCTCGACTCGTTTACATGCCTAGCTTATACTTTGGTTATTGTTGATGACTACTCACGCTTTGCTTGGGTATTCTTTCTAAAACACAAGTCAGATACGTTTGACTCTTTCACAAATTTTGTCAGGCAAATACAGAATGACTTAAACTACTTCGTAGTCAAAATCAAAGGTGACCACGGAACAGAATTCAAATCTGGAGCTATGACAAAGTTCTGTGAAAGCTTAGGTATCTTTCATGAGTTTTCATCTCCTCGTACTCCACAACAAAATGGAGTCGCCGAGAGAAAGAATAGAACACTCATTGAGGCTTGCAGGACAATGTTGAGTGACTCTTCACTACCAGAATATTTTTGGGCTGAAGATATCAACACTGCTTGCCACGTGCAAAACAGAGCACTAATCAACAAAAATCATCATAAGACCCCTTATGAACTTCTGAAAGGCAGGAAGCCAACTCTATCTTATTTTAAGATCTTTGGTAGTAGATGCTTCGTGCTTATTAACGGGAAGTATTACAAAACTAAATTTAATGAAAAATGTTTTGAAGGTATTTTTGTAGGATAAAGTAGCCATAGTAAGGCATATAGGATTTTCAATATGAAAATCCTGGTTATAGAAGAAACCTTCAATGTTATTTTTGATGAGACGATCATGCTCCAAAGCAGCCCGTCTAGTGTATTTGTTGAAGATGCAGGTGCAAAATTCAAAGAACTCAACTTGGAAAAAGCACCAAATGAAGATGCTCCGAAGGCTAAGGAAGTACTTGTTCCAATTCCACCTGAGGAAGAATCTCAAGAAGAAGAAGAGACCCCAGAAGTGGAAGTACCTTTATGTGGTATGGATGATGGAAGAAACCTGATGATAAGACACCAAAGAGATCATCTAGTTGATCAAATCATCGGTGAAACTAGTGTTGGAGTAAGAACAAGAAGAGGTATGGCTAATCAAGTTTTGCACTTAAGCTTTCTGTCTCAGATTAAGCCAAAGAAGTTCGATGAAGCAAAAAGTGATGCCCCGTGGATCATTGCAATGTAAGAGGAGCTCAATCAGTTTAAGAGGTGCAAAGTTTGGAAGCTAGTACCAAGACCCAAAGGACAAAATGTCATAGGGACAAAATGGGTTTTCAGAAACAAGCTGGATGAAGATGGAGTAATCATCAAGAACAAGGCCAGACTTGTTGCTCAAGGTTATAGACAAGAAGAAGGGATCGACTTTGACCAAGCTTTTGCTCCAGTGGCAAGACTCGAAGCAATCAGGTTGTTTCTAGCATATGCTGCTCACAAAGGATTCAAAGTCTACCAAATGGACGTGAAGTCAGCCTTCCTAAATGGTAATCTAAAGTAAGAAGTGTACGTAGAACAACCCCCAGGTAAAACTTTATATGGTCTCAAATAAGCTCCTCGAGCTTGGTATGAGACACTTTCTAGCTTTCTTCTTGAGAACAAGTTCATAAGAGGAAAGATAGATAAGACATTATTTCTTAGGGAAGTAAAAGGCAAGATTTTGCTAGTGCAAATCTATATTGACGACATTATTTTCTGATCTACGGACGATAACCTTTGCAAAAAGTTCTCTAACTTAATGCAAGGGAAATTTGAAATGAGCAGTATAGGTGAGCTGAAGTATTTCTTAGGACTTCAGGTGAAGCAATCTGAAGATGAAATTTTCATCTCTCAGACGAAGTTCACCAAAGAGTTAATTAAGAAATTCGGAATGGAGAATGCAACCCCTATGAGGACTCCAATGGGTTCAGCTATGTCTCTGGACAAGGATGAGAAAGGGAAACCTTTTGATGAAACCAAGTACAGAAGCATAATTGGATCCTTGCTCTAGACCAGATATAATGTTTTCTTCATGCGTATGTGCTAGATTTCAGGTGAACTCTAAGGGATCTCATTATGTCGCTTCCAAGAGGATTTTGAGATATCTTAAAGGCACACCAAATCTTGGCTTATGCCACCCAAGAAGTAATGACTTCGAACTAACAGGTTTTTCAGATGCTGATTTTGTAGGTAGCAAGGATGATAGGAAAAGCACTTCCGGGACATGTCAATTCCTTGGAAAGAGGCTTGTCTCGTGGAGTAGCAAGAAACAGAATTGTGTAGCAATATCAACGACTGAATCAGAGTATATCTCCGCTGGCAGTTGTTGTGCACAATTGCTGTGGATAAGGAATCAGTTGGAAGACTATAACTTAAAGCTAAAGAATATTCCAATGTTCTGTGCTTCGTCGAGTGCTATTGCAATTGCCAACAATCCAGTCTCTCACAGCCGGACAAAGCATGTAGAAATACGTTATCATTTCATCCGGGAGCATGTGGAGCACAAGGACATCAATCTCAGTTATGTCCCGACGGATAAGCAAGTTGCAGATATCTTCACGAAGCCGCTTGACGAGTCAAAGTTCAATTATTTCAAATTGGAGCTCGGTATGCTAAACAAAGATTCTTGAAGACTCGCTCAAAGGCTAAGTAAAAGAAAATCTCAGAAATTTTTTTCCTTCAAAGACTTAAAAGATTTCAAAGACATATAGGCAAATTCGTCGAAATGGTATTCGTCGAAATGAAATTCGTCAATATGAAATTTGTCGATATCATTTAGCTACATTTCGTCGAATTGTATATATCGAATTTCAAATCACTTATTTTATTTGATCTGAAGAGTCATTTCAAATTCCAAGGTACGAGCCTCCACTCTCTTTTATATTTAAACATAAATATATATGTATATATATATAAATGTTTACGGATTTTCAAATCACGCCACTCTGTTGACGAAACCTGTTGGGAAAATGATTTCTCTTAACCCCTGCAAAAGAGTTAAATATGAATTCTAAGAAAGGAAAATCAAGGTTAAGTCAATATGCGTCGAATAGTATTCGATGCAACGTCGAAGTTATATCGACGTTCCTTTCAGAATGAGTCGAAGTAGATCCAAGCAGAATTCGACGTATCCTATGTCGACATAGCTCTGACTTCTAATCGACGTATCTTGAGAAGTCGACGCACCCTAGTCGACGCACCTTCCTTATTCTCTTCTCAACGCTCTGCCAGGATGAATTCGACGCCTACGTCGAATGGTAATCGACGGACGTCGATTTATATGATTAATTCAAAAATCGCCAGATCTCTTTCCTTCTTTTATAGATCAGATTTATATGGAATCAATTTATTCTTTATAGCCGTTCTGAATCATTCTTACCTCTAATAGATTCATGGCTAAATTGATTAAATCCTTTATGGACATTATTTGAAATCAGATTGAATACTTTCCCTCTATGGATATAACTGTTATGGAAATTTCTCTTTCTTTCTAATACTCTACCTGCTAATTGATTACTCTCCTATAGTGTTATTTTAATGAACAGAGCTATAAATAACTAAGGAGGTCGGCAGAGAAAGAAAACAAGTGATTCACCATTTTTACATTTGAAAAAGAGGAAGAGCTCCCAATTGAAAGGAGTAAATTGAGAAATAGTGCTGCAACAAAGAACAAGCTTCCTTCTTCTTCTCATTCAGAAGCCATACTGCTGCAAAATTCTGAAAAGGGCTACAATCTTCTTCTCTCTATAGAAGAAAGATTTAATTCACTTCTTGTGCTTCCAATCTTCTTGCTAGGAAGAAGATTCATTCTTGTTCTTATTTCTTTCTTCTTTCTTATTCTTACTTAAACATTGTAAAAGAGTTTTTAGAATCTCTCTTCAAAAAATTCAGTGTACTGGTTCTAAGAGTCTCCTTTTCAAAAGACTCAGTTGGTTCTAAGAGTCTCCTTGTCAAAAGACTCAGGGTGGTTCTAAGAGTCTCCTTATCAAAAGACTCAGTACAAGATAGTGAATTTCCTACCAAGGGGGTAGAAGAGTGGACTACCCAAAGTTTGGGGAACCACTATATTTCTTTGTGTTGTGCTGTGATTTCTTTTCTTGCATTTACTTTCTTTATTTGTTTAATTCTTGTTGGTGTGTGTGGGAAGCTCTAATCTGTGATCATACATACATATATATATATATATTAACTTTGCACAAAATATTTTTAATCTCTATTCACCCCCCCCCCCCTCTAGAGAATTCTAGTGAGGTTAACTGTGCACTTTCAATTGGTATCAGAGGGAGGTTGATCTAAAAAGGATAACTCCTTGATCAAAAAGGTCCTACCTTTCATATATATATATTTTTCTAACAATTATTTTTCACATGACACAAATCAAAGATTATGCTTCCACCAGACCACCAATTTGCAACCTTGAAAAGTTTGCACTTTGGAAAACAAGAATTAGAATTTCTTTAAACTCTATTGATGATGAATTGTTTAATGTTATCTTGACAGGCCCCCCAAGCCATTCAGAAAGGACTCAAGTGGAAAAGTGACTGAAACACTTGCTCCAAAAGCTGAGTGGACAGAGGAAGAAAAGAAAGCCCAAGGATATGATGCCAAGGCTATGAATATCCTAGTCTCAACCCTCTCAGATGAAATCTTCCAAAAGATTGCTGATTGTGAGTCAGCTAAGGAAGTATGGGAAGCTCTCACCAAAATGGTAGAGGGAAGTGCTGATGAGAAAAAGGATAGAAAGGCACTACTCATCTCTCAATATGAAAACTTTCAGAAGAAAGAAGGTGAAAGTGTTGCTGACATGTATGACAGATTCAGCCTCATAGTGAATGAGTTGAAGACACTTGAAAAGGACATATCTCTCACTGATATAAATGACAAACTGCTTACTTGCTTCCCTAGCTCTTGGAATTCAAGAATCTGGCCAATTAGAGACTCCAGAAGTCAAAGAGAAATTTCAACAGATGTCCTGTTGGGCAAATTAAAATCCTATGAACATCTGTTGAAGACAAGAGCTGAGAAAGAAGAGAAAGAAAAAGCTCCCTCACTCTCAAAAGAAAAGAGTATTGCATTGAAGGCTGTTGAAGGTGAACCCTCTACAAGTGATGAGGAGCTGATCAGTCTGCTAGCCAGAAGGTTTAAGAAATGGATTAAATCAGAAGTATCCAGAGGAAGAGACTCAAAAACCAGGTATAATAAAACACCTACTAAAGAGATTATATGTTACTCTTGCAGGAAACCTGGACATATTGCACCTGAATGTCCTAAGGAGATCAGCAAAAAGAAAGATCTGAAAAGAACAGATCTACAGAAGAAAAAGAAGAAAGAGAAAGGTCTCATTGCTCAATCATGGAGTGATTCAGAAACTGAAGAAAGCACCTAATCTGACAATGATCAAGAAGAGACCAAGCTGGAGGAAACCTGTTTGATGGCCACTGAGAAGCATGATGACACATCTATGGTAAATATACTTGATGATGTAGATTTATCTTCCACTGACTTCAAAAACAATTTCAAAGAATTCTGTTTAAATTTAATCAAATCTGAAAAAGAAATAAATGAACTAAGAAATGAATTAAAAACTCTCAAACAAGTGAACACACAGTATAATAACTATGAGCTCAGTCTAGGACTCTTAGAAAAGGAATTAGACAAAATCTGTACAAAAAACCAAACACTAAGAAATGAGCTAGCAAAAGCAAAGTCCTTTGAAGACTCTCTAAATGGGAGAAGTCAGAAGCTCAAGAACATCTCTAAAAATCTTACTAATAGATTTAGACAACTAGAAGATAATACTAACTTAGAACCAAAATCTCAATCACCTAGGAAATCTGTTTGGAGACATCCCATTCACTCCACTAGGGAAAGACATTTGACAGGAGAAAGATCACAGGAAAATCCAGAAACAACCACTGTCTTTAATAAAATTAATCCCATTATATATAAAGGAATCCTAGGAAGATATCCTCAGGAAAAATTTAAACTTACGTCGAATACTTATCAACGTGCGTCGACCTCTAATCGACGCATACACCAAAATGCGTTGACTTCTACCCGACGCAACCTCTCTCATGCTTCGACTGAAAGAAAACGCAGAATGGAGAAAGCGTCGACTTCATATCGACGCAACCATAAACCTACGTCGAATACATATCGACGCAACCAATCAGACAGACATCTCTCCTCTACCAAACAACAATCTCAATCCATCTTCTTTTACTATGATCACTACTTCTGTAACATCACCAAAGAAAATTGGTATGATAAACCAATGCCCCTAAAGGAGGAAGGATATTCAGAAAAACCCACTTACTCTCTTTTTAAATTTCACACTGATGGGAGAAAGGGACCCCAGCTCAGCAGGGTTCAAACTAATGTTTAAAATTTTATGTGCAGATGTATCACATCTCCAGGCTGGTGTGGTACTTGGACAGTGGATGCTCCATGCACATGACAGGATGCAAAAACCTGTTAATCAACTTTGAGGACAGACTTGGACCATCAGTAACTTTTGGAGACTCTAGCTGTGGCCAAACCAAGGGCTTTGGAGATTTCAAAGAAGGGAAAGTCACCTTCAAGAATGTGGCAGTAGTCAAAGGACCGAAGCACAATCTGATAAGTATAAGTCAGATATGTGAAAATGGTAAGTATGAGGTAAAATTCACCACATTATTCTGCCATATTACTGATATCAAGACTGGTGCCACAATACTCAATGGAATTAGAAAAGGAAAAGTATATGTAGTGAACTTTAGTTCCTCACCCACAGAAGTCTGTTTATTCAACAATATCATTGATAAAAGTGAACTATGACATAGGAGACTAGGTCATCTAAACTACAAAACAATTAGTAAACTAGCAAAGAATAACCTAGTCAGAGGCTTACCAAAGGGTAGGTACTCTAAGGATTCTCCATGCAGACCTTGCCATCTAGGAAAACAAACCAAATCATCCTTCAAACCAATTGGTAAGGATGACTCTCCCAGGGTCCTTTACTTACTACACATGGATCTCTTTGGTCCCATCTCCACTCAGAGCTTAGGTGGAAAATCCTATACCCTAGTCATTGTGGATGACTACTCTAGATTCAGCTGGGTATTCTTTCTAATGGCTAAGTCTGAAACCCACAAGACTCTCTCAAGATTCATAAAACAAATTCAATCTGAACTCAATAGTCAGGTTTCCATAATCAGAAGTGATCATGGGACTGAATTTGAAAATCAGTTTATGAGTAGCTTCTGTGAAGATATAGGTATCAAACAAAGTTTTTCAGCCCCTAGAACTCCTCAGCAAAATGGAGTTGCTGAAAGAAAGAATAGGACTTTAATAGAATCAGGAAGGACCTCACTTGTAGAATCAGGTTTGCCAAAAACTTTCTGGGCTGAAGCAGTCAACACTGCCAACTATGTTCTAAATAGAAGCCTAATACACAAAACTAAATCAAAAACTCCATATGAGCTCCTGAAAGGAAAAACACCCATAGTTAAATATTTTAAGATCTTTGGATGTGCTTGTTTTATCCTAAATAATGGAAAGGATCATCTTGCCAAGTTTGACAAGAAATCTGATGATGGAATATTTCTGGGATATTCAGCATCTAGTAAAGCCTATAGGTGCTATAACAAGAGAACTCTTAAAATTGAAGAATCTATGCACATTATATTTGATGAAACTAACATGCTGTTTAAGGGGGAGGAAACTCCCACCAGCTCTTTTCCACAGGAAAGCAGCAGCATAGAAATACAGCTTGAACAACTGGTTCTAGATAATGGAAAAGAAAAAAAGATAAAGGAATCGAGTGAGGAATCTGAATAAGAACATGAAGAAGATTCAGAAGAGAGCATGCAAAACCAACTCCCACAAGAGAACATGGTTCAGGAAGGCCAGGTGGACATTGACCCTATCACCAATGAGGAAGAAGAACATCTGACAAGTCCAGGCAGGACAAGGGTCAATTTAAAAGATCATCCACAAACTCAAGTAATTGGAGACCCCAATGCAGGAGTAAGAACAAGACACCAGATCTCCAATGGGATGATGCTCCAATGCTTCCTATCACAAGTTGAACCAAAGAAGTTTGAGGAAGCAAATTGTGATCCTTACTGGATTATGGCCATGCAAGAAGAACTAGGCCAATTTGAGAGAAACAAAGTATGGAATTTAGTGGAAAGACCAAGAAACTACCCAGTGATTGGCACAAAATGGGTATATAGAAACAAATTAGATTCCACTGGAGTAATTGTCAGGAACAAGGCAAGACTTGTAGCACAAGGATATAGACAAGAAGAAGAAATAGACTACAATCAAACCTTTGCTCCAGTAGCCAGACTGGAAGCAATTAGGCTCTTTCTTGCCTATGCAGCTTTCATGAAGATGAAAGTATATCAGATGGATGTCAAGAGTGCTTTTCTGAATGGTGACCTTAAAGAAGAGGTATATGTTGAGCAACCACCAGGTTTTGTTAATCCCTCCTCTCCTAACTTTGTTTATAAACTCAACAAAGCACTATATGGTCTTAAGCAAGCTCCTACAGCTTGGTATGAAACTCTCTCTAACTTTCTTTTGGAAAATTCCTTTGAAAGAGGAAAAGTAGACAAAACACTCTTTACTAGAACCCATAAAAACCAACTTCTTCTTGTTCAAATATATGTAGATGATATCATCTTTAGCTCAACTCATCCTAAACTGTGTAAAAGATTTGCTAATCTCATGCAATCTAAATTTGAAATGAGTAGTATGGGAGAACTCTCATATTTCTTAGGATTACAAGTAAAACAAAGTAGTGAAAGAATCTTTATCTCACAATCAAAGTACACTAAAGAGCTAATCAAAAAGTTTGGTATGGAATCAGCCTCCTCTATGAAAACCCCCATGTCAACAAATGCCATTATAGAAAAGGATGACAAGGGAAAATCAATAGATCAAAAGACATATAGGGCAATCATAGGATCCCTTCTATATCTCACTGCTAGCAGACCTGACATTATGTTTGCAACTTGCATATGTGCTAGATTTCAGGTTGATCCAAAAGAATCCCATCTCACCTCTGTAAAAAGGATTCTTAGATACCTAAAGGGAACTCCTGAACTAGGTCTATGGTATTCAGCAGAAACCAACTTTGAATTAATAAGTTTCTCAGATGCAGACTATGCTGGATGTAGGGTTGATAGAAAAAGCACATCTGGCACTTGCCAATTCCTAGGTGACAGATTAATCTCATGGTTTAGTAAGAAACAAACCTCAGTCTCAACCTCAACAGCTGAAGCTGAATATATAGCTGCTGGGAGCTGTTGTTCACAAATCTTGTGGATGCAAAATCAGGTTCTTGACTACAAACTGGAAGTCAATAACTCTAAGATTTATTGTGACAGCTCTAGTGCTATATCTATAGCATCTAACCCAGTCCTTCATAGTAGAACCAAACACATAGAAATCAAACATCACTTCCTTAAAGACAATGTAGAAAAAGGTAAGATAACCTTAGAATATATACCCACTAGAAGTCAAAGAGCAGACATTTTTACAAAACCCTTGGATGAAACCAAGCACAATTACTTCATAAACACCTTAGGAATGCTTGATGGAAGCTTGTAAACACCATTGTTAGGGAACTCTAAAGAAATCAGACAATCTAAGAAAATTTCTTGCAGATACGTCGAATACATATCGACGCTCTGTCGAGACAAACTCGACGCTGACACCGATTTCCATCAGACAATGTTACGTCGATCCTTTGTCGACGCACCGTCGAATTCATATCGACGCAAGACTATGATCACGTCGATAGAACCCCAGGCTGGCCAATCCCCACGGAGCGCCGACTCTAAATCGACGCAAACGTCGACATCCATTCGACGTAACGACGACTTCAGGTTAAAATTAGAATCAAATCCTTACTTCCTCTTCTGACGATTGGATTACCTTGATTTCTGTTTCCTTTCTCGACGTTTCATCTTCTTTAAATATTACTTCTTATTTCATAACATATACCTTTCTGAACCCGCCAAAACTTTGTCTTCTACCTCTCTCTTTCTGCTTCAATGGCGCCCACTCCTGGTCAATCTGCCCTTATCAAAGCGATGAACGATGCTCTGGAAAATCTTCTCAACGACTTCCAGACACGTCTAACCAACTTCTCCAATGAATGTGCCAATATGATCACCACCTGTGAAGCCAAATTGGCCAACCTATCTGCCTCTCTTCCTGAGCTTCATGCTCTTCTTTGAGAAGAACCTCTGTCGCCACAAAGGTTTACATCCTTCCTGAAAGATATAAACCAGGGGGAGAGTTGCTCCAGAAACCCCTCTTGCCAGGTCTTTGATCTCACTTAAAGCTCAGGTTTACCTCTCTTCTCTCCAACTCTAATTATTCTCTCTAACTATTACTCCAATTCCATTATAGGCTCCACTCCTCTCAAATCACTCTGACTACACCTTCATCAAACATTTTGGTGAATCCTCTTCTTACAACACTGAAGGGGAGCATGTTGTGGATTCAGCATTTAGAGTTGATGACCCATATAACCAGGGGGAGACTCCTGTATTAAAGAACCCAGAAATCCAGGGGGAGGAAGAAGCAGTCACCTCTGATGATTGGAATGGACAGATGTGGATTGATGCACCCTTATGTGAGGAGGAACTTCAACATCACTCCCCTGGATTCTCTGTCAGTTACATCAAGCTGAAGACACCTCTACTTGAGGACATCCCTACAAAAGAGCTTGGAGGAGACAATCATCCCTCAGCAGAAATCATTCTACCTGAAGTTATTCTGCCTTCTATTGCAGAACAGACTCTTCTTCTTGATATAGTTCCCTCTCCACCCAAAGAGAAAACTCATTCTCCTTCATCTCCACCTCAACCTCTACCTCCACTTCAACCTTCTTCTCTACCTCCTCTGCTACCTCTACCTCCACAAGTAGCAAGACTCTCTAAACAGATCCTACCTAGGCAAAGTCCAGGAGGACAGATGAAAAGGAAAAGAGAAGCCATTCCCTACTGGCAAAACTTCTCCAAAGAAGAAAGGAGAGAGTATGCAAAAGAAAGGAAGTATAGAAAAGCATGTGAGGAAATAAAAAGATTTGAAAAGATGCCTATTATCACTCCTAACAGCCCTGTGAAGGAGTACCATGACCCTGACATGGAAAAGAGGCATGGAGAGATACGAGAAAGAGAACTGTATGAATATGAAGCAGCTAGGAAAGAAGTGGAAGATAAAAGGAATGCCTGGATAGAAAAGATCAACAAGGGAATGACTAAAGAACAAATTCTTGCTGAATCTTCTATCAGAATTCCAAAGAAGTTGTTTGATATTGAAGCTTATCAAAAGAAAAACCCTCAGGCAGGGATCATTCTAGAAAAAGGTCAAAAGCACAAGAAGGGTGTAGGATGTACAGAAGATACTTACATTCCCTACAAGAAGCCCAATAGACCTGTAAAATTAGACAAATGGCATGCCTCACCCTGGAAAGGGAAAGGAAAAATGGCTGACATTCCTGAGAAGCAGCAATCAGAAAAGAAAACAAAATATAGGCCCAAGGTTGATAACAAGGGACCACCTGAGATCAAGCCTACTGAAAAGAAAGTTCAAAACATTACAATTGAAATGATTGATGAAAAGGCAGCAATCATCATCAGCAAAGGCTACTCCATAAATGACACAATCCCTGATGGTGATAAACTATTGGAAAAACTGCATACAATCATCAGGAATGTCCAGGAACGACCTGATAGAGCCAGGGGCTACATTTTTGATGCTATTGAAAACTTATCTAGGAAACTTTATTCTGCCTTTGTCAACTTCATGTACAAAAAGAAGTTTCTGGTTTAATTCTTGTGAAAGACAAATACTTGTCATATGCTTTCTTATTCTAATTTCTCTTCTGATTATTTAATATATTTCTTATCTTTACAAATGCTGTGCTGGGTTAATTATTTGCTAGTCCAATTTCTCTCTAAATAGGGTTAAGACAAATATGGGGAGATTGTTGGGAAAATGATTTCTCTTAACCCCTGCAAAAGAGTTAAATATGAATTCTAAGAAAGGAAAATCAAGGTTAAGTCAATATGCGTCGAATAGTATTCGACGCAACGTCGAAGTTATATCGACGTTCCTTTCAGAATGAGTCGAAGTAGCTCCAAGCAGAATTCGACGTATCCTATGTCGACGTAGCTCTGACTTCTAGTCGACGTATCTTGAGAAGTCGACGCACCTTCCTTATTCTCTTTCCTTATTCTCTTCTCAACGCTCTGCCAGGATGAATTCGACGCCTACGTCGAATGGTAATCGACGCACGTCGATTTATATGATTAATTCAAAAATCGCCAGATCTCTTTCCTTCTTTTATAGATCTGATTTATATGGAATCAATTTATTCTTTATAGTCGTTCTGAATCATTCTTACCTCTAATAGATTCTTGGCTAAATTGATTAAATCCTTTATGGACATTATTTGAAATCAGATTGAATATTTTCCTTCTATGGATATAACTGTTATGGAAATTTCTCTTTCTTTCTAATACTCTACCTGCTAATTGATTACTCTCCTATAGTGTTATTTTAATGAATAGAGCTATAAATAACTAAGGAGGTCGGCAGAGAAAGAAAACAAGTGATTCACCATTTTTACATTTGAAAAAGAGGAAGAACTCCCAAGTGAAAGGAGTAAATTGAGAATAGTGCTGCAGCAAAGAACAAGCTTCCTTCTTCTTCTCATTCAGAAGCCATACTGCTGCAAAATTCTGAAAAGGGCTACAATCTTCTTCTCTCTATAGAAGAAAGATTTAATTCACTTCTTGTGCTTCCAATCTTCTTGCTAGGAAGAAGATTCATTCTTGTTCTTATTTCTTTCTTCTTTCTTATTCTTACTTAAACATTGTAAAAGAGTTTTTAGAATCTCTCTTCAAAAAATTCAGTGTACTGGTTCTAAGAGTCTCCTTTTCAAAAGACTCAGTTGGTTCTAAGAGTCTCCTTGTCAAAAGACTCAGGGTGGTTCTAAGAGTCTCCTTATCAAAAGACTCAGTACAAGATAATGAATTTCCTACCAAGGGGGTAGAAGAGTGGACTACCCAAAGTTTGGGGAACCACTATATCTCTTTGTGTTGTGCTGTGATTTCTTTTCTTGCATTTACTTTCTTTATTTGTTTAATTCTTGTTGGTGTGTGTGGGAAGCTCTAATCTGTGATCATACACACATATATATATATTAACTTTGCACAAAATATTTTTAATCTCTATTCACCCCCCCCCCCCTCTAGAGAATTCTAGTGAGGTTAACTGTGCACTTTCAAAACCTTTCCTCTTCTGACGATTCATCTTCCTCGATTCGTCCTCGTCGATTCGTCTTCCTCGCCGCCTCTTTCCATCGACAAAAATAATGTCTCGCAAGAGCTACGGTCTGCTTCAAGTAGGGGGAGAGTTGGTTCGCACGGGATTCGCCAATGCCTCCGATGAGTTTCGTAACATTGTTCCCTGTTTGGAAGAAGTCGGGCTATCATTCGTTCTAGAACATCCTTGCTGAGTCCTTGAATCAGACATTCTCAAATTCTACAAGAATGCGAAGGTCAGACGCAGTGGGGAGGTGATCAAATCATCGGATAAAGGGAGGATGATCAAGCTGAAGCCATCACGATTGACAAAACTTCTAAAATTGCCAGTCGTCGAAGAATTGGACTGTCTTTTTGAGGATGATCATCAAAGTGCGTTACTGTTCTGTGGTATGCCAAGAGGAACAACTTCCGTAAGGAAAAAGAACATGAATGGAGAAGGGAAGCTCATTTCAGATATCTTGGGCAAGGTACTGTTATGCAAGGTAGGCTCTCACGACTACCTTTCTAATGAAATGTTCATGCCGGAAAAGAGTGGATTGGGGTCTAGTCCTTTTTGAAAAAAAATAAAGGCAATTCTTGTGGTCCCCAATTTTGGGAGAATAATAAGTCTCTATCTCAATCAATTGGATGGAGACATGTTCGATATGAGAAATGGCAGCCCTATTCACCACCTCAAGAAAATAGACTCTTCTATCATGAACAGATGGGAAAGAGTGATTATTAGGCTAGGCTTGAAGAGACCAGTTGAGGATGCAGTAGCAGATGAAGAGAAAAGGCAGGAACCCTCTCTTGATAGGGTACCTCCTCAGTCAGTTGTATCTCCGATGTAAGATCCAGTAGTTTCATCAGTTGAAGGGGAGATCTTTAAGTCCCCAGAAGTATCATTTCAGCAAGAACCTCCTCTAGTCTTATCAGCTCCTCCATGTATTCAGAGTCTCTTTAATACTTGTGTGTCAAACATTGAGAAGAGTTTTTATCTAGTTCCAGGTCAATATGCGGAGAAGCTTCTTGCCCTTTCTACCAAGGAACCAGAAAGGTTGGCTGTTATTGATGTTGTTGTTGAGGCTGATGCTCAAGTCCACCAGATCAGTAGTGATAAGGATGGTGATGATGTCGCTGATGAAAATGATGGTGCTCAAATTTTTGCAGGTTCTGAGGGGGAGACTGCAAAAGAGAAAAGTGAGAATGCAGTTGATCAAGATAAAGATGATGTGCTTGACCTAGGGGGAGCTCCATCCAATGAATTCTTATTAAATGATGAAAGCTTTGGCACCCCCTCTCATCAAAGTGTGCATGCTCCAATGCCATCTACCTCAAATAGTGAGCTGCTTCAGAACTTTGAAGCTCTGCTCAAGTTCCAGGCTGAACAATTTGATTTCTCCATAAAGCAAGTTTTTCTAAAAGTGAGAGAAGTTGAGACAGACTTGAATAATGGTCTTGCTAAGGTGAAGCATACCTTGTCCAAAATGAAAGGTGATCCAGATAATTATTTCTCTAATGACGTTAAAGCCGTGAGCCACACCAATGAAGGTATGAAGCATGTTTATAACAATTCAAAAAAATCTTCTGGAAGGCCAAAGATCAATTTATGAGCAAGGTAACAATATTCAAGTTGGTATAATTGAAAATCTGCCAAACTTCAAGGATGAACTGCTCCACTCCGTATCTGAAGAAGTCAGAAAGGGGGAGGAGAAAATTCAATGTCACCTTTTTTGATCTTAGCAGTGAGATAGAAAGAAAGTTCTCAGAAGCAAGTGTTGAACACCATCAAGGGTTGAACTGGCTATATGAATCCTTCATAGGAGTTCCTCAGCAATTTCCATCTTCTGAGCAGTTCCAGCCCTCTGAGGGTGTTTTTGAAGATTAACCTATTATTCCTCCATCTCATTATGACCAGGTATGGTCTGATGCTGAAGAGGCTGCTGAGCCATCAGAGCCTGCTCCTAAGAAGAGAAAATTTGATGCAGGAGCATCTTCAAGCAAAGCTAACTTTCCTTCAAGAAGAAATCCCGACATAGTAATTAGAGAGCCAGCAAATGTAAGAAGAGTTGGTCATGAAGTTTGGAGTCCAATTTCTAAGACTATTATCTTGGATAATTACAATCTTTTGGAGATTGGTAACATTAAACCTGAAGAGTATTACAATCAAGAAGAATTCAACATGTATAAAGCTTCCAAGCTGAAGAGAAAGATCCACTTCAGAATATATGGTCACAACAATCCTTCTGCACCTCCTCCACCACCAAGATACTATCCAAAGCCAAGGGAGTACTTTGACAAGCAGTCACAGAAGTACAAGAAAGAAAAGGCCAAAATGCCTTAGTTGTGTGCTGTGAAACTTTTGAAATCTGAAAAACATTTATTTATATATTCTGATGTTTTGATATTTCAGTTCATTTTATTTGTCACTTTACTTCTTGCCGTGCTTATAATTATAATCATTTTCTGTGCAATTCACCTTAGTAGATAGGGTTCTGACTTCTTCAAATAGGGGGAGATTTTTGGGTATTGTAGCCACAATCACCTTGATTTCAAGAAGTGTCCCTTGAACTAAGATGAATTGATATTGTAATTGACATAGTCTCTTAGTTGTGTGTTTGCGTGATTGTAATTACTAAGTACAAACCAATGTCAGGTTTCAGTGAGTCAAAAACACAGGCCTATGCAATGTAATCCTTGATTGTATAGACCAAGGTGTTGTCTCAAGTGAAATCTCTCCATTAGGATGTACTTCATATTCAAGCTCTAAGGAAAAGTGAGAAGTCAATGGTTGCTGGAATAAGGGTGGGAAGAAATTGTTTCTAAGCATTTTCGTCGAGTAAAGATTTGCGTTCGTCGAATAAAATCTGTTTAACCGACGAACTCAGCTAATCCTCTTAAGAGTTTTTCGTCGAGTAATTCTTCCTTCGTCGAAGAAAATTCTCTTACTCGACGAACACAGAAAATTCTTTTACAAGTTTTGCGTCGAGTAATTCTTTGCTCTCTCGACGAATGAGTGCCTTTTGACGATGGTTGGCAGCGCATTTTTGTCTTCCGTCTGTTGATTTATAGGTTTCGTCCACGTGGTTCTCTCTCCTTAATTTATGCTTATAGTCGTTGGAGAAAAGACTATTTATAGTTAAGAGATGTTTTCCCTTAACCCTAATCGTGAAAAATCAAAGAATAGAATCGAGATTTCTGTCGGCATTTCTCTCACTCGCAAAAGACGTTCTTGTGCCGCCGACAAGCTTTGTGGTTGATTATTCTGCAAGTTTCTATTCCACAAGATCTCTGTACTTGGATTGCTTTAACTCTCTTCTAGATCTTGTTGGATAGATAAGTGTTCAGATCAAAGCTTTCAAGAGAAAGAGTTTTCTTCTCCCTCATTCTAGTTCTGGATTTCATCTTTCAAGGTAGAAGAAGACTAATTATTTCAGATCTGAAGAAGAAGAATTTCGTGGAGATTCTTAGAGATTGGATTTTTAATTCAAAGCCTTTCTAATATCTTTTACATATCCTTGTAGGAAGTTTCATCTTCCGAGTTTCTGTAGATCCTAGTTTAGAGGATCGAGTGTGTAGGAGAGTTTGTTCTCCGAGTTTGTAGGGGACGTGGTCTCCGAGCTTGTAGGAGTTGTGAATTCCGAGTTGTAAGATTTGGAAAAATCTGAGATTGGTGAAGTAGCCGAATCTAGCCTCGGAGTGCTAGATAGGCGAGGCGGGAAAGTGGACTACCCACATCGGGGAACCACTATAAAATCCTTGTGTTGT
The DNA here is from genome assembly GCA_033032865.1 of Dactylorhiza incarnata. Lineage (NCBI taxonomy): Eukaryota > Viridiplantae > Streptophyta > Magnoliopsida > Asparagales > Orchidaceae > Dactylorhiza > Dactylorhiza incarnata. Next base: position 23,749,757 of record JAWHQI010000010.1, on the reverse strand, counting down.
GCTGTGCTCGTTTTCTGTGTGCTTGTCTGTTTAAATTTTTAATTCCGCGAAAAGCCATAGAATCCACCTATTCACCCCCCACTAGGTGATTTAGGTTGTGACTAGATACTTTCACATACACATGAGTGATAGGTACGGGGATTCGTCCCTACGGCAATCGTGACAGTACATCAACTGCAATAATGCACTGGGGCTCCGGTGCCCAACGCGACATTATCCCAGCCACGACATTGTCTCGTCGTCATGGTGCTCCTGCCGCTCGCAAACCACTGAGTATTGCACTCCGCTCGTCACTCATTTTGCGGTGAGCACGGGGATTTGCGAGCGGCGGAGAGAACTTATTTTCTATTATACGTAGATAACTTTGTTTATATGAGAGCATATTTTTAAAAGAAATGAAAAACAAATTAATTTTTAAAATTGAATTTTCTTTATTAAAGAGGGGTAAAATCGGAAAGTGAATGTTTAACTAAATGATGTTTTTCCCTTTTAATATAGTATATATGGTGTTTTTCCAGTGCGGGGCGGCGACATTGGTCGGCGCGATAACATTGGCTGGGGGCGGTGACATGGGTTGTGGGCGGTAACATTGGTCGTTGAGGCGATATTGGTTGTTGAGGCGACACTTGTCGTGGATGGCAACATTTGTCGTGAGCGACAACATTCGACGGAGGAGGCGACATTCGGCGAGGGAGGAGATATTCGGTGAGGGCGGCGACATTCCGCGGGGGTGGCGACATACGACGTGGGCGGCGACATTTGACGGGGGAGGCTACATTCGACGGTGGCGGTGACATTCGACGGAGGTGGTGACATACGATGGGGGCGGCGACATTGGTCGTGGGCGGCGACATTGGACGTGGGCGGCGACATTTGTCGTGGGCTTCGACATTTGTCGTGGGGTGCAAGATATGTCATGGGCGGCAACATTCGACGAGGGCGGCAACATTGGTCGTGGGTGGCGACATTGGTCGTGGGGGACAAAATTGGTCGTGGGCAAATTACATTGGTCGTGGGCGAGTCGACCCATGGGTGTCTGTGAGTGCACCTAAGTTGGAGCGAGTGTAGCTCCCTGCGAAATACAACACTCGCTCAGGTGCTTGGACTAAGGGGCTCGCCGGTCCTAGGATAGGAGGCAGGAACCATGCACCGTTGTGAGATTACTTAACGCCTGACAGTAAGGGTGAGTGAGTGCGAAGCCCAGCCCTGTAAGGGAATTCGGCTCCCTGGGCGAATGCACCGAGGGAAGCACTCGCCAAGTATTTCCTGTGGTATGCCTCTAGTAATTTCAAATAGCGGGTTTTTGCTATCCATAGATCATTTTGGGTTGCGGTTAGGAGAAACCAAAAGGCAGAGGCCATTATCCGCTGACCATTTTCAGAATCCTATAAATAGACCCCATATGCACCTTAGAAAAGGGATCTCAATTCTGGTTTTTAAAGCAAGCTTCTTCTTTCCCGCTCTCTAGTTTTCTAAGGTGTCGAGCTCAGTCTTGGTTTAGGAGGGGAAGATCCTTAGATCTTTCGGGTTTGTGGCGGGACCTCCTCGCGGCTGTTCATGGGTCTGTTTTGGGGATAAGGTTGCCTTGCGAGTGCCCTCAGTTCCGAGTGCCCGGTCGTTAGTTCTCGCTCGTTAGAAGTAAGGGAGAGCAACACCCTTCTTGGGGGGTCGAACTCCGTGAAACGAGTTCTCGATTTCAACATCGACATTGGGCATGAGATGCGACATTGGTCGGGTGCGGGGACATTCGTCGGGGATGACGACGATGTTATGGGGTTTCTTTATTGTATACAGATAAAGATAACTCATCAAAAATTCAATAAACAATCTTCATAGGACGATCATGCATAAATTAAAATTTGAAGACAAAATAAAATGCAAAAATGTAAATAAACAAAATGTAAATAAACTACAAATCCACATTCAAATAAGAGAATAACACAGAAATGCATTCCATAATAACATAAAGGAACTTAATCTAAGGAGCAAGCAGAAAGATTATCCATAAGATTACAGGAAGTTGAAGAAATTGAACATACAAGTTAAAAGAATTCAAATAAAAATATATTACACATTTTCTATCATTTGGATTAATTCCCAACCATCGCATTTTCGAATTCACCTGGAACCCAAAAAGAAGTGCTGGAAACATGCCCAACAAAAGAAGCTTATGTAAAATAAAGTCTACCATCACTTTCATATTTCATTAAATATCTAAGAGAAAATTGATCCAAAATCATTCGAACATATTAGTTGGGAAATTGATCCAAAAACAGGATGTTTTCAGAGAAGAAAACCAAATCCACTGAACATATTACGCATTTTCTTTCGTCCCTTTCATTAAAAAACTTCCTCTTGGGTTTCCTTCTCTAAAACAGGAAGTTTTTAAAAATGCCAGTGTATCTCTAAAAATAAAAACTTCCTAAAAACTTCAATCAATATGATTTTCAAACAGTTTTGGGTTTTTCTGTTGGGAATAAAAAACTTCATCTACATCTTACAGAATTAGGAATAAAAACTTCTAGTTGGGTTTGGTTTTTAGAGAAGACATACCCTCATTCAAGCTTCAAATTTTGTATGATTTTCAAACTGCAGAGTGGTCATACCATGCCAGGACCTTCCAAGGAGCATCTTCAACTTTAAGAATGAGGAAAAATGAAGAGATACACTGACATAGAGGAAGGAGCTCCTTCACCACGACCAAACAGGTACTAATTTATAGTTCTGAGAAATCCAAAGAAATAGTTGGTGGTGTGAGGTGGAAATGGAAGAATAAAAGTTATTGGCGATGCCAAACAGACCTACAAAATTGAATTACCTGAGTGAAATGGCTGCATGTGTGCAGAAAATTGAAAAGTTATGTGCCAACCCCCGTATTATTGGATGAGTTCTAATTCTGCCAAAGCAACATGACGCATATTGCCAATGCTATATCCCGCACCATCAGATAAGGAATGTTAATGAAAAAGGAAAAATAAGAAAAATATAAATTGCAAAATTAAAGGATCGCAAACCTTGTGATAATTGACAATGCTGTATGGAAGTTAATGATTGATATAATCATATTTTTTCAAACCTTGTGATAATTGATCATCTCAAAGTTCCCCAGCATATAGTGCCAAATCTTAAGGCAAAAGGTGAATCATAGTCCGAACGACATTGACAAAATTATAAAGATACTTGATTAAGTCATAAATAACACAAATACAGTTAATGCAAAACTTGAGTAATACTTAATTAACACATATGGTAATACAAATGTATTCATGCATTTATAACCACTGTGAAGTCTTGATAAATCCAAAAGTCTTAACAAAAATAAAAAGTTCAACGCATTTTATATCTTTACTGTATTTTTTCTAAATATCAAAAACCTCATTCATCAAGCAACTAAATTAATCTCATTGACAATGATAGATTATAGGGTAGAAGTCTAATTCACCTAGAGGGGGGGGGGGGGGGGGGGGGGGGGGGGGGAGGGGGGTGAATAGGTTTCTTTGATTTTCCTTTGTTGTAGCTAGCAGCTGTTAGATATAATTTAAAAAACAAAAGCACAACACAGAAAGCACATAGTTATTTATAGTGGTTCCCCAAGACAGTGTGTCTATCGGTAGTCCACTTTCCTTCTACACCTTTCTAACAGTGTGTTAGACAAGGCAACCTCCTCTAAACTCAGCTCCAAGAGCTTACAACACAAATCCCTCAGGATCTCACAGGTTTGCTCCAAACTCTACCTCAGGCTAAACAACCCTACGAACTCAGAGTGCTCCCACTCCTACAGCTCAGAAATCCCCCTGATTTCCTACCTTAGGCCTATCAAGAAGCGACCTCAGATCTGCACAAAGATCCTACACTCAAGCTTTCATCTCTACTTCTCAGGCTCAACAACCCCACAATCACTCAGGCTCAACAACCTTACTACTCAGGCTTACCAGCCCTACACCTCAGGCAAAATGCCCTACATACTCAGAACACAAGTATTCTTACAAAGGTAATAAGTTATGCTTACAACAGATGACAGTTAGATGTATCCTTCGGCTTTTGTCTTCTATTGTGGATGTTCTTCTGATGCTGACTTGAAGCAGGGATAAATGCAATAACTTCAGACCTTGCTCTTATCTGACCATTCTCTTCAGAAGATGAAGAAAGATCAACTTGCTCTTCTTGATTGAATCAGGAAGAGCTATCTTCTCTCCTTGTATTTTCTTGCAGGTTCAGGAAGCAGGAAGGAAAGCACTTCTGGAAGCCGTGAATGGACTAGTGAAAATCTTTCTCCACTTTTCATCACCCATTCTACAATTCCCTAACTTGTTCTTTTATACTCTTATCCATCCGCAACGGCTCTAAGAAGGCCCTGACATAGCATGGAGGGTAATAGAATACTTTATCTTGCTTTACAGTTATTTGCTCCAAAAGCAGATCCCGCCAGTGTATTATTCAAATATGAATCTATCTCAGCGGTTAGGCTGAGACAGTCTTCAGTCTCAGCGGCTGAATCTGTCTTGGTCTCAGCGGATCCGCTGAGACAGATAGTCTTCTCAGCGGATTCTATCTAAATGCAGCTCAGCTGAGTAAGTGCCCTTCTCAGTGGCTCCTGGCCTCGTGTCAGCAGTTTAGCTAAGACAGTGAAGTCTTCTCAGCGGTTTTATCAGTAAAACTACAGAACTTATTCCAAAGTTTGGAACAACCTAACCCAGCATATACATGATGTAGAATAGGGTTTATCAAATACAATCTGTACTTAACATTGAGTGTGATGCCTCTTCAAATCAAGGAAACATTGAGGGCAATGCTCCCAACAATCTCCCCCTATTTGAAGAAGGCAGAACATACACCAATGCTAAGATACAAACCACAAAAAGAACTATCATGACACTATATGAAATAACATTAATGATAACATAACAAGTATTTGTTAACAGAAAATGGGCATTATGGAAAATATCATGACAAGTTATAAGATGGTCATGACAACATAACAATATAGCAATAATATTGTTCAACACATATAGGCACCACAGAATATGTAAAGCATTAATATTGAACTATATTAAGCATAACTAATGATGGCCTATAACACAGGATAATATATCAACCATTCAGAAAATGGAAAAATGTTGATACATTATTCAGTTTACAATTTGATTTAATGAAAAACTAAATACATAAATTTAAGTTTTTCTCTTCTTTACTGAAGTTGAGCATTCAGCATCATCATCAGCAACTTCCTTTCCTTTAGCAGTAGCCTCCTTTTCTTCAGCAGCAGCCTCCTTTTCTTCAGCAGCATCTTTGATTTCAGCTAGCTTCCTTTTGTTTTCTTGCCTCTCGAAGTAAAGATAGGGCTTGGGAATATATCTTGAAGGCATCCTCTTTAGATTGTGCTTCCTTACAAGATTTTCTTTGAAGACCCTTTCCCTCTTGGATTTTTTTTCTAGATGCCTTATCCATTCTTCAGCTGGGTATATCCTGTCAATGTCCTTGCAGATTTGTCCATGGTTCAGCCAAGCATTCAGAATAATGCTTTTGGAGTCCTCACTCCAATACCTATAATCAAGGTCATTACCCTGCTCTTTTCTTTGCTTAGCCATGAATTCTTCAGCTAGCAGCACTCCTTCTCTTTTTCTCCTTTTTGCAAGCTGAGCATTTTGTGCTATCTTAGCTTGACCTTCAAAATCAAAATCTTCTTTTCTGAAGTTGTCCATCAGAGGAAGATTTAGAGCTATTCTTGTTCCCTGTAAAACTTTGAGAGCTAGCTCAGAGTTGGTTTCAGCATTGACCACCTCCCCCTTTCTTTCTTCATCAACCACTTTAGCTTCTAAGCTTTGGGAGGCAGCAACAACAGATCCTGAGAGGGTTTGCAAGGCATTTTTAAGTCTGATTTGAGCACATCATTCGTCTTTTCTGCCTCTCCAATCATTGTAGTAGTTGTGTCCATACATAGTCTTCAATGTGATTGGAGGCCTTCTCTATGACCTCATTAGTCTTGCTAACATAATTCTTGACATATGACATGCCTTGCTCAGATAGCTGCAGATGCTTGTCCATTGATCTTAAAATTGTATTATGAGATACAACAGAATTTTCTGCTAGGTCAAACCACTTTGTCATCTGCTTATTAAGGAAGGAAGTTTCTTCCTTGATTTCTTGAATTTCAGCCATGACTTCTTTTTTTACTATCAAGACAGAACTATCAATATAATCCTTAATTGAAGTCATATGACCTTCAATAATTGAATTGATTGAAATTAGGAGTTGTTCCTATGATACCGCTAATGTGGAGGGATGGACTTCAGGTACCACTGTTAATGGCTACATTGCATGCTTGTCATGCTCCCCCTCAGCTTGAGTAGGGAAATGCTCCCCCTCAGCTGCATCATCCTTCTTGGCAGCATCATCTTCTATAGCCTCCTTGCTTTCTTTGTCAGTTGAGCCTACTTTCTCCCCCTCATTAGGAGCATCCCTATCTTCCTTATCAGAAACATTCTTCTGCTCCCCCCCCCCCTCAAATGGGGCATTATCATCTTCAATATCATCCCCCCAGTAATCTGCTGGTTCATGAGGGATTAGTTTAAATCTTTTCTCTATATTTGATATGATTAAATCAATCTTACCCTATAGGTCAACAACAATGTCCCCTTGTTCATCCTCATGATCTTCCAAGATGATAGAACATTTTGTATACTTTTATCAGCTACACGGGGATTAGGAGCATCACATGGAGTGTGATCTCCTTCATTTCCTTCTGATTTTCCTCAGCAGCAGCAGCATCCTTGATCTTCTCATGCTCTTGAACAACAACATTATCCTCATGACCTAAAGTGTCAGGGTCCTCATTATCATCTCTTACTGGACTGCTGGCTAGTCCTTGATTATCCTCAGCAGGGACATGTTCAGTATCATTTGACTCAGAATCAGAACAAATCATTCTGGTCTTCTTTAGTCCTTTGACTAAAACCTTCTTCTTTTCTTTTGGATCAAAGGGCTGGCTCATTGGTAGCACCCTTGGGAACCCGTCCAAGGTCTTAATGTCCATCATTTTCAGATAATGAAGGTTTGATCCTTTTGACTTATCAAAGTCCTCAGGATATGTGTTCAGAAGATATAATGAAAGAATTCTGCCTAGGTTGGGGGCCTGCAAACATTCTTTGATCATTTGAAACAGAACAACAGCCCAAGAGGTCTTTTTCTTCAAGACCACTCTTGTCATTAGTTCAAACATGTGCTTGGAAATAGTATCATATGATCCTGGTTTGCACAACACTGCCTTGCCTACTATATCAGATAGTAACTTTCCCTTTTGATTGAAAACTTCCTCTTCAGTGTGCCAGTTTTGGCATCACTATATTCACACAATTTAAGGGTCTTTTCCTTATCTTTCTCAGACACTTCATCTTCTTCCTCATGACTACAAGATGGCAGTTGAAGGGCTTTCTCCATCTTCCTTGGAGATATATTTATCTTCAAACTTCCTATCTTGGATTTTAAAGAGAAGTGGGAAGATGAGAGACTTGCATTATTGAATAATTCCAGAACTTCAATTCTGAGAATTATAGTTGGCTCTGATAGGAGATATTCTAGACCTTGATCATTCAGAAGTATAATCAATTCTTGAATCTCAACTGGGGCATGCTGGAATCCATTTCTAATGATCTCATAACTTTCCTGGAGATCCTTTGCCAACTTTCGCACCATTTCTTCAGAAGGACAAGTCGCTGAGATGGAATGGAAGATGGTTCATCTCGCCGGCTAGGGTGTAAGAGTTTGTAAATTAATTAATCAACTTTAAAATATTTATATAGATTTGGTTTAGGATTAGGTTTGCCCTAATGATAGATGTTGATTTGACTTATCAATTTAATTGATTTTATATTGTTGACATGTCAATTAGGGTAAAATTTAATTGAACCATCCGGTCTCAGCAGAACCGCTGAGACGGAGTGACAACCCGCTAGGACAAGTTATTGTCAACCGCTGAGATAGTTTAAGTCATCTCGGCGGATCAGCTGAGACTTTCTCAACTGTCTCAGCGGTTCAGCTGAAACTTTCTCAGCTATTTTAGCTGACCTCACTGCCTATCAGTGAACCATATAAGGAGGAATATTTCTAGCCCTAATCATGCTACTAAGTATTCGAGATAACAATCTATCCTAACAAAGCTTATGATACATGTTTACCTATTTTAGTAAAGTTAAGTAATAAAGCAATAGGCATGATAGATAATTTGACATTATGAAATCTATTCTAGATTTAACATACCAAGCTCAATTTTGAAAGCATTAAATTTAGCCTCATCCAATGGCTTTGTAAAGATATCAGCTACTTGTTTGTCAGTGGGGACAAATTCAAGACATATATCTTTACTGTCTACATGCTCTCTAATAAAATGATACCTTATCTCTATATGCTTAGTCCTGCTATATGAGACAGGATTCTTAGCTATAGAGATAGCACTGGATGAGTCATAATACAATGGAGAGTGACTTACCTTGAGGTTGTAATCCTCTAGCTGGTGTTGTATCCATAAGAGTTGAGCACAACAACTCCCTGCAGCTATATATTCAGACTCAGCAGTGGATATAGCCACACTGGATTACTTCTAGCTACTCCAAGAGATCAACCTCCTTCCTAGGAATTGACAAGTTCCACTTGTGATTTTCCTATCTTCTTTGTATCCTGCAAAATCTACATCTGAAAAGCTAGTCAGTTCAAAATCATTATTCTTAGGGTACCAGAGGCCAAGATGTTGGTTGCCTTTAAGGTATCTCAAAATCCTCTTTGCAGCTGAGTAGTGAGATTCCTTAGGGCATGCTTGGTACCTAGCACAAACACATGTAGCATACATAATATCTGGTCTACTAGCAGTTAGATACAACAGGGATCCAATAATGCACCTGAACATGGATATATCAAAGGGCTTACCCTTCTCATCCTTGCCTAGAGAAATGTTGGACCCCATGGGAGTTTTCATGGTGGAAGTTGATTCCATCCCAAACTTCTTGATAAGGTCCCTAGTGTACTTGGTTTGAGAGATGAATATCCCCTCATCAGATTATTTCACTAAGAGGCCTAAAAAGTACTTGAGCTCTCTCATACTGCTCATCTCAAACTCCCCCTGCATAAGGTTAGCAAACCTTTTGCAAAGGTTATCATTAGCAGACCCAAAAATTATGTCATCAACATAAATTTGGACTAGGAGACATTTACCCTTTGTTTCACTAAGAAAAAATATACTATCTATCTTCTCCTCAAGAACTTGTTCTTGATGAGAAAGCTAGACAAGGTCTCATACCAAACCTTAGGGGATTTCTTTAGACCATATAATGCTTTCCTAAATAAATATATATACGAGGAAAGGGTTGGATGAACAAAACCTGAGGGCTGCTCCATATATACCACTTCCTTTAGATTGCCATTCAGAAAAGCTGACTTAACATCCATCTGGTAAACTTTGAACCCCTTGTGGGCAGCATAGGCAAGAAATATCCTTATTCCTTCTAACCTTGCAACTGGGGCAATGGTTTGATCAAATTCAATACCTTCTTCTTGCATGTATCTCTTGGCCACCAGTCTAGCCTTATTCTTGATGATGGTGTCGTTCTCATTAAGCTTGTTTCTGTAGATCCATTTGGTGCCTATGAAGTTGTGTCCTTGAGGCATTGGCACCAACTTCCATACTTTTACCTTTTAAATTGTAGAAGCTCTTTTTGCATGGCTTGAATCCAGAATGTATCTAGATTTGCTTCTTCAAACTTCTTGGGCTCCATCTGTGACAAAAAGCTCAGGAATAGAGTTTCATTATGAGCCCTGCTTTTGGTGTTCACCCCTTGGTTCTCATCTCCTATTATCTGGTTCCTTGGATGATCTCTTAGATGCCTGTTTGTTGCAGACAATCTGTCCATAATCTGCAGCTCTTCTTCTAGAGCAGTAGGATCTTCAGCAGCTTGCTGATCTTCATCTTCAGGAACAACAACATCTGCATAGATCTTGCTTGTGATGGGCATGTCTTGGATAAACAAATCTTGCATCTTCTGTTCATTACCTGTCAAAACAGGAGAACTGGACCAGCCCTTATAAAGCAGGTTGATCTCATCAAAGACAACATGCATAGACTCTTCTACAATATGAGTTTTCTTGTTGAATACTCTATAGGCCCTGCTATGTGATCTATATCCAACATGAACCCCAACATTGCATTTTTCAGCAAACTTTGTTAGTTGGGATTTTCCATTATTCAAAATATAGCATTTATAACCAAAGATTCTAAAATATGAAATGATTGGTTGTTTGCCTTTTAGAATTTCATAGGGAGTTATACCAAGTGCCTTATTGATAGAAGCTTTATTAAGAACATTACAAGCAGTATTGACTGCCTCAACCCAGAAATATTCTGGGAGTGAGGAGTCACTAAGAAATGTTCTCCCAGCTTCTATCAAGGTCCTATTCCTCCTCTCAGCCACACCATTTTGTTGTGGAGTCCTTGGGGAGGAGAACTCTTGGGTGATACCAAGTTCTTGACAAAACTTTGTAATGGCCCCAGATTGAAATTCTGTACCATGGTCAGTTCTAGTTCTGACCACATTACATTACAGTTCATTCTGGATTGCCTTAACATGGTTTATGAAAACCTCCAAGGTATCATATTTCATCTTCAAGAAGAATACCCATGTACATTTTGAGGGATCATCAACAATCACTAAAGTATACAACTTCCCACCTAGGCTCTGAATTTACAAATGACCAAAATAGTCCATATGCAACAAATAAAGACATCTTTCAGTGTCTTTGGAGCCAATGCTTTTAAAGGTGGCCCTAGTTTGCTTGCCCATTTGCCATGCATGACAGTGACCACTTTTAATAAATTTTAAATTTGGACTATTCCTAACAAGGTTTTTAGAAAATAGTCTATACATTGTCTTGTAGTTAATGTGGGCAAGTCTCTTGTGCCATTGAACACAAAGAGACACACTTTCATTAGCCACAAGACACACGAGAGATAATGAAGTATTGCATATAAAATCTAAACAATAAATATTCCCATTCCTAGTGAGTGAGAGAATGATCTCTAAGTCATTTGACTTTTTGATCAAGCACTTATCATTGTGGAATTCAATGACATAGCCCAAGTCACATAGTTGACTTATGCTTACAAGGTTGTGCTGCAACCCTTCAACATAAGCCACCTTAGTAATAGAGACTATGCCATTTCCTATCATCCCTCAGTTCTTCAGTACCTTCCATGCACAAAATGAGTTTGTCCCACATATCCTTGGCAGTCTCACAATGTACCAAGTTTTGGAAGGTGGAATCATCAATTGCATTTACTATTATATTCTATGCTCTCTTGTCCATTGTAGCAAGTGCAATTTCATCCTTTGTCATTTCAGCATATGACTTGGCTACTTGTCTTGTAGGATCAATAGTGGAGGGCTTTGTGAAGACAAAAGGACCCTCCTTGACAGTAATATATATCCTAGGGTCTGAGGATTCCATGAGCAACCTAACCTTTTACTTCCAAATACCAAAAGTCTCCTTTTTGCATATGGGCAATTTCATTGACCCTATCTCCTTCTGACCTCCAGTGGTAGCCATTGGATTCAGATTTGACTACTCCTTTGTAGGATCTGATCAGACTATTAAGTCCTTTTAACCAACCTCCCTCTGATACCACTTGATAGATTATAGGGTAGTAGTCTAATTCACCTAGAGGGGGGGGGGGGGGGTGAATAGATCTCTTTGATTTTCCTTTGTTGTAGCTAGCAGTTGTTAGATATAATTTAAAAAACAAAAGCACAACACATAAAACACACAGCTATCTATAGTACTTCCCCAAGACAGTGTGTCTATGGGTAGTCCACTTTCTCTCTACACCTTTCTAATAGTGTGTTAGACAAGGCAACCTCCTCTAAACTCAGCTCCAAGTGCTTACAACACAGATCCCTCAAGATCTCTCAGGTTTGCTCCAAACCCTACCTCAGGCTAAATAACCCTACCAACTTAGAGTGCTCCCACTCCTACAGCTTAGAAATCCCTCTTATTTCCTACCTCAAGCCTATCAAGAAGCCCTACCTCAGATCTACATAGAGATCCTACACTCAAGTTTTTATCTCTACTTCTCAGGCTCAAACACCCTACAATCACTCAGGCTCAACAGCCTTACTACTCAGGCTTACCAGTCCTACACCTTAGGCAAAATGCGCTACAGACTCAGAACACAAGTGTTCTTACAAAGGTAATAAGTTATGCTTACAACAAATGACAGTTAGATGTATCCTTCAGCTTTTGCCTTCTGTTGTGGATGTTCTTCTGGTGCTGACTTGAAGTAGGGCATAAATGCAATAACTTCAGACCTAGCTCCTATCTGACCCTTCTCTTCAAAAGATGAAGAAAGATCAACTTTCTCTCCTTGATTGAATCAGTAAGAGCTATCTTCTCTCCTTGTATTTGCTTCAAGGTTCAGGAAGCAGGAAGGAGAGCACACGTGGAGCTCGTGAATGGAATAGTGAAAATCTTTCTCCACTTTTCAACACCCATTCTACAATGCCATAACTTGTTCTTTTATACTTTTATCCATTTGCAATGGCTCTAAGAAGGCCCCTTGACACAACATGGAGGGTAATATAATACTTTATCTTGCTTTACAACTGTTTGCGCCAAAAGCAGATCCCGCCAGTATATTATTTAAATATGAATCTGTCTCAGCTGTTGGGCTGAGACAGTCTTCAGTCTCAGCGGCTGAATCTGTCTTCGTCTCAGCGGATCTGCTGAGACAGATAGACTTCTCAGCAAATTCTGTCTAAATGCAGCTCAGCTGAGTCAGTCCCCTTCTCAGCGGCTCCTGGCCTCGTCTCAGCGGTTCATCTGAGACAGAGAAGCCTTCTCAGCGATTTTATCAGTAAAACCACATAACTTATTCCAAAGTTTGGAACAACCTAACCCTGCATATACATGATGTAGAATAGAGTTTATCAACAATATGTACTACTTAACATTGAGTGTGATGCCTCTTCAAATCAAGGAAAGATTGAGAGCAATATTCCCAACAGACAACACACTAAAGATCTAACTCATAATAAATCATAAAAAAATAAAGTAAGGAAGTGCACCAAGCTTTATAATGAACCGAAGGTTGACCGTCACCAGGATGGTTCCATCTTCCTCCGCCTTATTTCAGTTTCAACTTCAATTTTATAGAAGAAAAACCTACAGAAAACCATTTTTCAAATGTAAGATAATTAAAATATATTCATAATTTACTTGATAATACTAATAATTTAATTTAGTTTCAGCTAAATACCACGAAGATAAATAGAATTAATGCTGAATTTTTACAAAATATGAAAATACTTGCTTTCGACCTGCAAATTGTGCTGCTCTGCTCTGCAAAAGAAAGTTTTCGTGCTAAACATCGAAAAAAATAGAGAAATCAACTATAGATTAGGTTTTCTCTCCCGCGAGGTGACAAAATTGACTCCTGTGACAAAAAATTGATTTATAACATTTTGTTGGCTAAACTCCATGAAGTTGGATAGAATTAATGCAGAAACTTTATAAAATATGAAAAATGCCTGCTTCGAATGTGATTGTAGAGGCTGCAAATCAGAAAAAAAAACTATTTTACTGTTTACTCAACGTTGCGAGTAGAATTATTAAACAAAAAGGAAAACAAAAAATAGAAGACATGAAGGCAGCACACTACGAAGATACAATCAATTCGTTGAAGTGGTAATTTCGAGCAGGATTCTTGTAGTGAAACACATGCTGATTCCTAACTAAAACTCCTGCTATGTTATATACTAACTAAAATCTGTTTTCTTCCTCCACTCAAAGAAAGAATATAATTTCCTTCGTCTCAGTTTAGATACTGAAGATAAATAACCGGGTCAACCATTAAAACTGAAGAAAAATAAGCGGGGTTTGGAGAAAGGGATCATAAAACTAGAAGCGGGGTCAACCATTTGCTCAAAACTGAAGAAAAATAAGCGGGGGATTTGTTGGTTTGAGCTGTGTTGACATGGTCAACAGTTTTATATATATTTTTTATATATGTATTTTGTATTAATTATGAGGAGAGAGTGTGTCCCGCATTTATTGCGGAGAGAGGTTGTTGAAGTTTTTTATTTGCCTATAAATAGGCCCCTCTTTGTAATTATAAGTTGGCGGATGAATAGTTGAGAAAAGAAAAGTTTGGAATTTTTTTTGGCTTGCGTACAGGAGAGAGAGAGAGAGAGAGAGAGAGAGAGAGAGAGAGAGAGAGAGAGAGAGAGAGAGAGAGAGAGAGAGAGAGAGTAGAGATTAAATTAATTCCCGCAGGAATTTTTCTCGCCTCTACCTTCCCGCAGGAAGTAAACCCGCACCCCATCTCGCCAAGTTGACCTCGCCGGAGCTGTACGTCTCGCCGGGTTGTGGGTACTCGCCGGAGCAGCTGCCATCTCGCCTGTAGGAGGAGCAGCCTTTCTCGCTTGTCCCTCTCGCAAGCCATCCTCCTGGCTCGCCTGATTGTGCAGCCCGCCAGCTCGCATAGGGGAGTGTTGTTGGCAGTAAAGGAGAGCTTGCCTGGAGTATCTCTCTCGCCGGAGTGTTGGAGGGTGGAGCTCGCGTGGGTTGTGCTCGCCGGTCCAGCTCGCGTGAGGAGCGTCTCGTCGAGAGTGGAAGGTCTCGCCAGTGTGAAGTACTCGCCGGTGATAGGAGTGGTGCGCTGCTCGCCGAAATAAGGAGTAGTGTGAGTGCTCGGCGAGAGTAGTGATTTTTCGCCGGAAGGTGTTCGTTTTTGAAGTGTGGAGTTGAAGTGTGCTCGCGTGCCCATATAGCGCTTCCAACAAGTGGTATCAGAGGTAGGTTGCAAACCTTTGCGGTGACTCGGAAGGTTTGAGGAGTAGAAGTGATGGAGACGAGCGGAGCCATGCCGGGGCAAGTCCCCAAGCTGACGAAGACCAATTATGGGAATTGGAGTATACAGATGCGAGTGCTACTTGCCTCCAAGGAGTTGTGGGATGTAGTGGAGAATGGGTATGAGGAGCGCACTGCTGCAGTAGAGGCGATGTTGACCAACGCGCAGAAGACGGCGTTGAGAGAGGCAAGGAAGGCAGACAAGAAGGCTTTGTTCTTGTTGTATCAAGGGGTTGACGAAGCGACCTTCGAGAAGATCTCAAACGCGAGAACCTCTAAGGAAGCATGGGAGGTGTTGCAACGCTCCATGCAAGGGGTTGAGAAGGCTAAGAAGGTGAAGTTGCAGTCCCTCCGTGCGGAGTATGAAGTAACCAAGATGCAAAGCACCGAGAAGGTCGGTGACTATGTGACTCGTCTGCGGACGCTCACAAACGAGATGAAGAGAAATGGGGAGACAATCGAGGATGTGAGCTTCATGGAGAAGTTGCCGAGATCTATGGCCAAGAAGTTCCGTCATATAGTGGTGGCGATCGAAGAATCGAAGGACCTCAACTTGATGACCGTTGACGAGCTTGTAGGCTCTTTGCAAGCTCATGAGTACAGGATGCTGCAGGATGATGAAGAAGCGAGTGGCTTGGGAAAAGCACTCCAGACCCAGTTGAACTTTGGGGAAAGTTCAGGAAGAGGAGGCGGTCAGCGTGACCGAGGTCACCAAGGAAGAGGTAGAGGAAGAAGAGGAGGTAAAAATCAAGGGAGAAACCAGAACTACCAGAAAGAGGGGGAGCAACATCAAGGTGGATGGCAAGAAGGAAGAGGAAGAGGAAGAGGCCGTGGAAGAGGCCGAGGAGATATGTCCCAGATACAATGTTACAACTGTAACAAGTATGGGCATATGAGCTACGACTGCTGGAGTCCGAGGAAGAGAGCAGAAGCTAACCACTATGCGGAGGCTAGGAACAATGGGAACAATGCTGGAGGTGGAAACCCGATGATGTTCTTAACCTACCGAGGTGGGGAAGAAGGGAGAAGTGAAGTGTGGTACCTGGACACAGGGGCGAGCAACCACATGTGTGGATATAGAGAGATGTTCACAAACCTTGAACCCATTGGGGGTGAGGTTAGTTTCGGGGATGCGTCAAAGATCTCCTTGGAAGGAAAGGGTTTGGTGGAGACGAAGCTGAACGGGGAGAGAGTACACCTGAACGATGTGTACTATGTGCCAGGGTTGAAGACCAACATCTTGAGCATTGGGCAATTAGTGGATAGAGGCTACTGCGTCCAGATGAAGGATGGGTCTCTGGCAATGAAGAATGGTCAAGGGAAGGAAGTAGTGAAGGTGGAGATGACGGCGAACCGTCTCTTCACGCTGAAGATGGATGCTCAAGAGACAGCTTGTCTCGCGAGAACGGAGGAAGAGGAAGAAGCATGGCTATGGCACCATAGGATGGGCCATTTGGGTTTCACGGGGTTGAAGCTGCTATCTCACTCAAGGATGGTGACAGATCTGCCAATGATCTCACCACCCCAGAAGGTGTGTGAAGCTTGCACGAAGGGGAAGCAGAAGAGGCAGAGTTTTGAAGGAGGGAAGTCCTGGAGAGCAAGGAGACAGCTTGAACTGGTTCACTCGGACATTGCGGGTCCGTTTGAGACCACCTCAATAGGCGGAAGCAGATACTACATAACCTTCACGGATGACTTTAGTCGGAAGTGTTGGGTATATTTCCTAAGGGAGAAATCTGAGGCCCTTGACAAGTTCAAGGAGTTCAAGGCTATGGCGGAGAAGGAGAGCGGTCAGGCTCTGAAGGTGCTAAGGACAGATCGGGGTGGGGAGTACACCTCGAGGCTGTTTGATCTTTTCTGCAAGGAGAATGGGATCTCACACCAGCTGACGGCGGCGTACTCACCGCAGCAGAACGGAGTGGCAGAGAGGAAGAACCTCACCATCATGAACATGGCGAGGAGCATGGTGAAGGAGAAGGGGCTACCGAAGAGTTTCTGGGCGGAAGGAGTGCAGTGTGCGGTGTATCTACTAAACAGATGCCCCACAAAGAGCGTGAAGTTCATGACGCCATTTGAAGCATGGAGTGGCTGGAAGCCAAGCGTGAAGCACCTAAGGGTCTTCGGGTGTGTAGCTCATGCTCACATCCCGGAACAAAGAAGAAAGAAGCTCGACGATAGGAGCGAGAAGTGTATCTTTGTTGGCTACGCTCTGGAGAGCAAGGCTTACAAGCTTTACAACCCGGTGACAGAGAAGGCCATAGTCTCGAGAGACGTGGTGTTTGAAGAAGGCAGCAGCTGGAGCTGGGATGAGAAGACGAGGAGCATGAAGGGCATGTTCTTCGAGGATGAAGATGAAGGAGGTCATGAGGCTGGAGCCGAGGATGGTGGAGTGGAGCCACCATCACCACCGAGCAGGAATTCAGGGGGAGCTTCTACCTCCCACTCAAGAGGGGAAAGCTCAAGTGGAGAAAATTCTGCAGGAGGCAGCGGGAGTCGGAGTGACTCCGAGAGTCCACCACCCAGGATGAAGAGGGTGGGGGAGCTCTATGAGGAGACGGCCCCAATCCATACTAACTATTCATTGTATTGTCTCTTAGCAGATTGTGAGCCAAGGTCCTATGAAGAAGCTGCCCAGGAGAAATCCTGGAGGACGGCGATGGATGCCGAGATGGCTTCTATCAAGAAGAACGATACCTGGAGGCTAGTGGATCCACCGGCAGGCCACAAACCCCTCGGGGTGAAGTGGGTCTATAAGGTGAAGAAGAACAAAGACGGAGCTGTGGAGAAACACAAGGCCAGGCTGGTGGTGAAAGGGTACAGGCAAGTCCAAGGAGTGGACTATGACGAGGTCTATGCCCCAGTGGCGAGGATTGACACCATTCGGTTGATCATCGCACTGGCAGCTCATTATAGGTGGACAATCTTGCAAATGGATGCTGTGGCAGCGTACTTGAATGGGTACCTGGAGGAGGATGTGTACATCGATCAGCCTCCAGGGTATGTGGTGAAGGGCCAGGAAAGAAAAGTCTGCAAGCTAGACAGAGCCTTGTACGGGCTGAAGCAAGGAGCAAGGGCGTGGAATGGAAGGATAGATGCCTTCCTCCAGAAGCATGGATATGTGAATTGCCCGTACGAGTATGCCCTATATGTGAAGACAGAGGAGAACGAGGATATCATGGTCTTGTGTCTATACGTGGACGACATGATATTCACCGGGAACAACCCAACTATGCTTGAGGAGTTCAAGAGGCTTATGAAGAAGGAGTTCGAAATGACGGACTTGGGAGAGCTATGTTATTTCTTGGGGGTTGAGGTGAAGCAGGAGGAAGACGGGATCTTCATATCCCAGAAGAAGTATGCTGAAGAAATTCTGAAGAAGTTCAGGATGGAGGGTAGCAAGGCTATCTCCACTCCAGCGGACCCAGGGACAAAGTTGAGGAAGGACTCTGAAGAGGAAGGTGTGGAGCCGACGATGTTCAAGAGCCTAGTCGGGAGTCTAAGGTACTTGACCTTCACTAGGCCGTACATCATGTATGCGGTCGGGGTAGTAAGCAGGTACATGGAGGAGCCCAAGCAGGATCACTTCACCGCAGCGAAGCGAATCCTAAGATATGTGAACGGAACAAGGGACCATGGCCTGAAGTACTCATCTGGAGGAGAGTTGAAGCTAGTCGGCTACTCGGATAGCGACTATGGTGGAGATGTCAATGATCGGAAGAGCACTTCCGGATACTGTTTTCACATGGGGACGATGGCGTTCTCATGGAGCTCGAAGAAGCAGGCTACTATAGCCTTGTCATCATGCGAATCAGAGTATATAGCGGCGGCGGCATGCGCCTGCCAAGCCATCTGGCTCAGGAAGTTATTGGAGGAGCTACATCATGTGCAGGACTGGCCAACGACAGTGTTAGTGGATAACATGTCGGCCATCCAGCTCGCGAAGAACCCGGTGCTGCATGGGAGGAGCAAGCACATCGAAACGAGGTATCACTTCCTTCGTGAGCAAGTGGAGCAGAAGACCGTGGAGGTCGTGTATTGCCCTACCGGAGAGCAGGTCGCGGATATTTTTACTAAGGCTTTGAAGGTGGAGATGTTCGCGAAGCTCAAAGGCAAGCTCGGCATGTGCGGCCAAGCTTGAGGGGGAGTTTGTTGGTTTGAGCTGTGTTGACCTGGTCAACAGTTTTATATATATTTTTTATATATGTATTTTGTATTAATTATGAGGAGAGAGTGTGTCCCACATTTATTGCGGAGAGAAGTTGTTGGAGTTTTTTATTTGCCTATAAATAGGCCCCCTTTGTAATTATAAGTTGGCGGATGAATAGTTGAGAAAAGAAAAGTTTGGAATTTTTTTGGCTTGCGTACAGGAGAAAGAGAGAGAGAGAGAGAGAGAGAGAGAGAGTAGAGAGAGTAGAGATTAAATAAATTCCCGCAGGAATTTTTCTCGCCTCTTACGTCTCGCCAACCACCTTCCCGCAGGAAGTAAACCCGCACCCCATCTCGCCAAGTTGATCTCGCCGGAGCTGTACGTCTCGCCGGGTTGTGGGTACTCGCCGGAGCAGCTGCCATCTCGCCTGTAGGAGGAGCAGCCTTTCTCGCTTGTCCCTCTCGCAAGCCATCCGCCTGGCTCGCCTGATTGTGCAGCCCGCCAGCTCGCATAGGGGAGTGCTGTTGGCAGTAAAGGAGAGCTTGCCTGGAGTATCTCTCTCGCCGGAGTGTTGGAGGGTGGAGCTCGCGTGGGTTGTGCTCGCCGGTCCAGCTCGCGTGAGGAGCGTCTCGCCGAGAGTGGAAGGTCTCGCCAGTGTGAAGTACTCGCCGGTGATAGGAGTGGTGCGCTGCTCGCCGAAATAAGGAGTAGTGTGAGTGCTCGGCGAGAGTAGTGATTTTTCGCCGGAAGGTGTTCGTTTTTGAAGTGTGGAGTTGAAGTGTGCTCGCGTGTGCTTCCAACAGGATTGAGAAAGGGATCATAAAACCATATAATCATATTTTCAATAACTGTAGATTCAGTAAAACCCTATCTTATCTTGATCGTAAAACCATAAAACCAGCAACCATATAAGCGGGTCAATATAAATCAGTAAGCTACACTGAGAATATTGTAAAATCAGCATACTTTTGCCAGAATATGAGAGTCTTTTGATTTGCCAGAATAACAAAATATTTTTTTAACCTTAAACTACCCTTCAAAATGTGAAACTGAAACATGGATGGGAGATCTCAGGAACGATGGAGGAGGACCTTAGAACATCCTCCCCGTTACATAGAATATAATAGTAGGTCTGGTCGGGACCCCGCGCCATATTAAATGAACAGTAAAAAGAGTTACGTAATTAGTTTTTAAATAGTTCATAAACAAACCATCACAACTGAATCAGAAAAGACAACGAAAACATTTTTTAAGGTAAAATCAGATTTACATGTACACTAGTCCCATAGGAACGAAATACGACTGGAGTTCTTTAAACATAATGTTTACAACAACATGTCGATTACAAACATCGGCACGGAGGCGTCCACACAAGAAAACAGGTAAACAATCACTTGGGCCTTCGAGGGCCAGCACAGTGTAGCAGCTGAGGCTCCAACTCGCTATATCCCGCTCGACTCTCCAGGACCTATAGGAACACATACCACCAAAAGGTGACAAACAAGCAACCGGTCATCTTTAGCTGAGCAAGATTTATAATGACCCCACCACATTCCCGCGGTGGTGGCACTCCTTCCCAGTAAGCAAGCATTAACAACTTAAATCTCAAATGTGTGATTAAGCATTGCAATCATCATCAACGTAGACACACCCGGACATACATTTCGTGTACTCATGACACTCTGAAAGATATGAGACGTCTATAATCTACACCTAGAGGGGGGTGATTAGGTGTTTTCAATATTCTTTGCTACTTTAAAATGCAACTATCACAGCACAAGAGCAACACAGAAAACACACAAGATTTATAGTGGTTCACTACAAGACAATGTGTCTAGATGTAGTCCATTGCCCCTCCCACCTATCTAGCAATGTGTTAGACTAGGCAACTTCTCCAAAACTCAGATCTTTTCCACTATACAGCAGATCTTACAACTCAGATCACAAAGGATCCTACCTCAGCCCTTCACACAAAAAAGCTTACACTCAGGTTATACAAACCTTACAACAATTTTCTCAGACTTTACAAGTCCTACCAAACACTCAGATTTGTACCAAGATCCTACCAAAACTCAGGCTCACATAAAACCCTACCAAGCTCAGGCTCACAAAGAACCCTACAGGGCTCAGGCTCACAAAGAACCCTACCAACTCAGATCTATCACAAGATCCTACAAGCTCAGACTCACAAAGAAACCTACCAATCTCAGGCTCACACAAAATCCTACCAATCTCACATTTATTACAAGATCTTACTAGTTCAGGTTCACAAAGAACCCTACAGAATAGTACAAAAAGTTTGTTGTTGTAGAAGAAAAGACTTCAAGATGAAAGCTTTGAAATAGCAGGTCTTCTTCTTCTTCTTCTTGCAACAGTAAGCCCAGAGATCTTGTGAATCACTGAACCTTTCTTTAGAATCTTCTCTAGACCTTCACAGAATAGCAGTGAAGTCTTCTTCTTGTTGATTCTTTTCTTTCTCTTCTGGAGGTATGTATGAGAATAAACTTGAGAAAGAATACTTTAGCAAAACGTCTGTTCTGAAAGAAAAATGTATCTTTTATACTGCTCTGTCATTTTGCATAAAAGCCCTTATTGATTATTCTATAATCAATTTGTTCATTTGAAACATTTGACAGAACTGGCATAATATTTCATCATAAATGACTTACCGTTCTTGGAACTTGCATAATATAAAAGTAATAATATTCTTCATTAAATATTATGCAATGACTATATTCTGTAGAGAATATATCATTTATTACTCCTTGATTAGTGTGCAAGATAGTTGGCATGCACGTTCCTTGAATACCAATTTCCAAGAACGTCTGTGCATTAAATGCAGCTCTGCAACAATTAAGGCGATAATATTCCTTCAAGCCGATATCATCTTGATCAATGTAAACGACAGATATTCTTCACGATAATATCATCGACATACTTCCTGCTTCAAGACTCTACTTGATATCTCAACGATATTGCTTCTTCTAGCCAATATCGTCGAGATGTTTCTTTTTATAAGAGTTAGACTTACTCATCAGGCTGATAGTCTTTCTTCAAGATGATATCGTCTTGATCTTCTAGACGATATAAGGTCTTCAACCCGTTGTCTGTCTACATGAACCTTTCTTCATGACTTAATGAGTTATGTCTTTAATCTTCAATGCTATACCTCTTCTTCAAGACGACATCGTCGAGACATCTTAGTTTTATCCACAATAAGCTTTCTTCAACCTTCAAGACTATACATCTTCTTCAAGACGATATCATCGAGATATCTAAACTTAGCTTTATCAATGATAAGCTTTCTTCAACCTTCAAGACTATACATCTTCTTCAAGACGATATTGTCGAGATATCTGAACTTAGCTTTATCAACGATAAGGTTTCTTCAAGATGATATCGTTCGAACTGTCTCGACGATATGTTATCTTTCTCAATGATTTATCTGCTGAGTCTTGAGACGATATTTTACTTAGTTTTCATTACTTTTATAGTCTTGATACTAGGGATGTAGCTTTGATGCATTTTAATGATATGTATATCATCTCAACAATATTTCTAGTCTTTCTTGATGATTTTGGACTTACAAAATTACTGGATATTTGGTTTATCTTCTGCAATCATGAATAAAATATACCATCAAATACATAGTGTATTTATCATTGATCTGAGCACTTCTACCAGGAACATTGTTGGGCACTGTTCCCAACAATCTCCACCCTATTTGAAGAAGTCATAACTCACTTCAATGATAAATGACAAATGATAAAAAGAATATGAATTTGAAGACATTCAGCAGGTATTATATGATTCTTCTATCAACATGATATAAATAGAGAATAATATTTTAGAACAAAATATTTCAGTCATTTGCCCAAATCATTTTTAGACAAATCATTGTATGATCCTATGGTCCTGCTCCTGCTTCCCTTTCCTTTTCTCCTCTGCCTTTCATAGAAGCTGATTGGTTTTGGAATCTTCTTTGGAGAAGGAGGAGAACCATGAGTGAATGCTAGTTTATGATTTCTCCTTTTCTCCATTTGAGTTAAATGCAGATTCTAGTCAGCAGAATAACAAACTCTTTCTGACCCATCTTGAGGGTATCCAGACTCCATCCAAGCTTCTGAGATCAGGGTCCTAGAGTTAGGACTCCACTTGCATGACTGTGGATCCTGCTCAATTTCCCTTAGCCTCTTCTGCCTGCACCTCTTGCTCTGAACCCTTTTCCTTTTTCTGGAGCTGGAAAATTCTCCAACTTCTATGCCATATACCTCTAAGGTAGTGCCTTCAGATGGTTCTACTAACTCATAGGCTGAGGGAGGCTTCTGTAAGGCTTGCTTATCTTGATTGACAGTCCACGTGGCTTGATTTGAACCAACATTTATCATTGCCTTCTCCCCCTTTAGGACTTCATCAACAATATGATCATCAAGAGCTACTTGTACCAAATTTATCCTCTCATATAGCTGTTGTTCAGCTTCATCTAAGTTATTTCTTACTTCTAGCAGATGTTCATCTAGGGTCTGAGTATTTTCATTTTCTCTATTTAGAATTTGATCTCTGTCTTGATTCATAAACCCTGTTATTTGTCGAAGAGCTCTCTCAGTATTCCTTATCATAGTGCCTTGATTTTGGATGATCTTATGGGACTGATGTCCAACCTTGTTGATCTCCTCACCAACATGTTCCATGGCTGGAGCTGCTAAATGAAACAAATGAGTTTGCTGAGTGTTGAGATGATGTAGATCATCCTTCACAGTTTGCAGCTCAACCTTCATTTCTTGCCTTAGGTCATCTACAGTCTGTAGAATGAACCTTTCTATCTTTTCCCTTTGAACATTCAGTAAGGCTGTGATCATTTTGAATAGGGAGCCTGAGTGATCAGTAGATGGTCCAACTACATCTACTTCTGGAGCAGCATTTTCCTCTGGAGAACCTCTAGGAGCACTGTCTTGAGCCAGAAGATCAGGAGAGTCTACCTACATCTGCTCATCTTCTTCCAACAGCACTTGCTTGTCTTTGATTAGAGCTAGGTCAAGCCCAATCCGGGGATTATTACTTCCAGCCTTTTCTAGAGAAACCATCTCCTGAACTACTTTCTCAACTATAGGTCCTTCAGATTGACTCTCCAGGGTTGAGCACCCCAGATGTGGCCCTCACTCAACCATTTCAGTGTCTTGGGATGAGCTTCCAATAAGGAATTCCCCCTCAACTGGATCACTGCCCAGAATTTGGCTTCTTCTTACTTCAATAACCTTTGTGTTAGTAGGTTCACTTACATCCTCTGGAATCATTTGATTTAGAGCTACCTCCCCCTCTGTCAAAGCAGGGTTTGGTAGAGGATGGGCTCCTTCTTCCCCTTTGTCAGAACAGCTAGAGGACCCTTCCTCCTATGAGTCATCAACTATCATAGCTTTCTTTTTCTTTCCTTTTTATCTTCTTGGGTAATCTTAGGGGTTTTGTAAATAACTCTCTCCCATCTATCCGATATCTTTGAATCTAACCTCTTTGAATAATGTAGAGGTACTCCCATATTTCTCTTTACCACATCCCCAAGGGTATTCAGGAGGAAGATAGATATGATTCTTCCAAATGAAGGGGTCTTCAGGGTGTTCTTAATCCTTTGGAATAGAAACTTTCTCCAGTCTGTCTTCTTTGAAACAATGATCCTGCACATTGCCTCAAACATTTCCTTGGAAATCCTGTCATGGGAACCGGCTTGCATAGCAGTACTTTCCCTATAATGTCTCCAAGGAGTTTTCCCTTCTGGTTGAATTCTGCCTTTTTAATAGACCCATAGGTCTTTCCACTATGCCCACACCAGGCATATACAACTTCTTTCTCTAGTCTTGGAATCCTCATGGCTTTTCATAAGCTCTTGGCAGACATTTTGATCTTCTTTCCGGCCATTGCAGACTTTAGGATGGTCCCTGAACTATTGATTCTTGCTCCATCAAAGAATTCCTGGAGCTCCCTATTCATGAGAGAACAGGGTTCGCAGAGCAGATATTCCAGCCCTACCGATTCCACCAGTTCAATTACTGACGTAATTTCTTTGGAACAGGAGTTGAATCCTCCTCTCAGAAGCTCACAGCCGAAGATGACTAAGGATTCTTCCTTCTTGGGAGCCATTGAAGCAGAACGTCAAGAACAAATGATTGTCAGAGACGGAAAGGAGGTTTGTCGCGGAAATGACTCGGGGCAAATGAAAGTGTAATTTTTGACCTAAGCATTCACTCTATTTATATTAGAAGTATATGAAGAGGCGCATACCTTTTTGTCCTGATTAAGAATCCATCAGACAACTCTGATTAAAGATCCAATATTGTATTAATTATCTGGGTTGTATTTCGATGATGTGCATTTTTATCGTCGATAGTGTCATCAAGATTACTTCAACCATATTGTCGGAATCACTTCAGCTTTGTCGTTGAGATTCCAGTAATATCGTCGAGACTTGGATTTTGTCGTCGAAACATTTCATTCTGTATTGCTGAGAACTCATCTATGTCGTTGAGATACCCATCTGATACTTGTCTATCTTGAGAAAATTATCAGCACTTCTTGAAAGATTCTTGGAGACATTGCCACTTAGATCTTCTCCTTCACATCTCTTATATGGAAATACCATTTGATATTTACTTGAGCAAGAGCTCCATTCTTCAAAGTTTGGATTCTTCTTTACTTCCTCCATTCTCTTCATTTTGGCTTCTCGTTCTTCAAAGTCAACAAGATGTCACTTCATTTCCTAAATCTTCATGGTGTGAGGAGAGTTGGGCTTGTGGTGGTTGGAGTATAGTGCTCATCTTCTATCCTTGGAAGTGAGGATTGCACTGTGAGTGGAGCAGTGGACTCCCCCTCCATTGTTGCAGGAATTTGAGAGGACTGCTCAAATTCTTCTTCATTTGTATGTAGATGCATGTCATCATTGAGAAACTCATGCAGGGATCTGGTAGATTCTTCTAAATCTTCAATAATTTCATGTCCACCAATTGGATCTTTCTCAGATTCCTCAATTTCCATATTCAAAACAGCCTCTTAGGCAATTTTAAGGATATCTTCTTGATGTACCTCATCTTGAAGAGCTGGATCATTTTCCATCACAATTGTATCTTCTCTTAGAAGCTCCCCCACAATAGAAGCAAGAGAGGGTTGAATTTCTTGTGGGAGGTGTGTTGGGATTTGAGTGGCATCAGTTTGTGGAGAGGAAGGATAACCTGCCATCTTTTTGGTGAACTTCTTTTCCCATCTGCTTATTATGTTTATGTCTATTCTTTTTATTTGAAACCCCAAGTGTCACTATTGGTCTATTTTCTCTGGATTGAGTTTTCTTGAATACTTAATTACTCCAGCCTTATGGCTGGAGCAACCATTGTCCAAATACCAAAAGGGTTGACATTTGGACATATCTGCAAAAAGGATTACTTATTCTTAGGCACCAAATTGGATTTGGGACTTAGGTTCATGTTAGGGGGATAAACTGAAACATTACACCTATGAGTGGTCTGCACTCTTCTTGCATTAGGCGTTGTTGGATTAAACCAGCAGTCCAGGACAAAATGACCAATTTTTCCACAACACCGGTACTCATTCCTGTTGTATCTTCTCTTATGTCTCACCATCTAAAAATGCTGGTGGGCAGGAGTGAAGATAGCTGGCCTGATAGGCCTTGGGTGAGCCTCACAAGTGTGAGTATGTAGTTGAGCCAGTCTCACCACTTTTTGGTTCACCACTTTGGGAACAGGCTTGGCGGGGACTGCCTTTCCCATACTTTTGAGTGTTGATGATGTAGGTCTATGGACATGAGGACATGGATTCTTCATTTGAGTCTCTTCAAGGGGTGCTTTATAAGCACTCAACCCAAAAACTGCTCTTCTAAGTGTGTTAGAGGGTTTAGTGCCTCTTGTAGAGCGGACATTGGTCAGATGACTATATGCAGATTCCTGGTCATTGAAATTTGATGCCAATAGCTTTTCCTTGAAAGAAGGTTGGGCCTCAGATGCCTTTCTCTTGACTGCCTCTTGACCAGATCCTACACCGCCTCTGAATGGTGTAGAGAATTCATCAATAATGGGAAGGACGGTCTTGGGCATTGAGAAGCTGGCAACAATTTTCTTCTCAGCAATAACATTTCCTCAAGGTCCTTGATAACCTCGTTCTTCTGACCCAACTTAGCATTTTTGAGCTTTGTGACATCCTTGAGTTTGTCCATTTCCTTGCTCATTGCAGTCAGCTTTTCAGCTGTCTCTTGGAGCTCAGATTGGGCAGATTTTAGGGATGCTAACTGTAACATCCCAATTTTAAAAAGGGGTCTAGTCGGTTCGGTTGAACCCTTGGAAGAGCTTAGGTCGGGTCACAGGACAACCACGGCCCGACCTCCGCCACATAAATGGTGGTCATTTAGAGAAGTGACCATTTTGAGTATAGTAGCGTGTCACGACTACGCTATTTTAGTATAATGAGCATACGTGCTCCGAATTGACTTCCGTCGGTTGCGTTAGACTCGTATGGTCGATACGAGTGCAACAAAATTCGTTTCGTTCCAATCCGAGGCCGTTTGGAGAAAATGACTATTTTGAGTAATATCGAGCGTCGCAACAACGCCATTTTAGAATATTAAGCAAACGAACTCCGAATTGAATTCTGCCAGTTGCATTAGACTCGTATATTCGATACAAGTGCAACGGAATTAATTTCGTTTCAATCCGAAGTCGTTTGGAGAAAACGACTATTTTGAGTAATATCGAGTGTCGCAACAACGCCATTTTAAAATATTAAGCAAACGAACTCCGAATTGAATTCTGTCAGTTGCATTTGACTCGTATATTCGATACGAGTGCAACGGAATTCGTTTCGTTTCAATCCGAAGTCTTTTGGAGAAAATGACTATTTTGAGTAATATCGAGCGTCACAACAACGCCATTTTAGAATATTGAGCAAACGAACTCAAAATTGAATTCTGTCAGTTGCATTAGACTTGTATAGCCGTTACGAGTGCAACAAAATTCGTTTCGCCCGATTTCGACATCATTTGGTCAAGTAAATGAAAATAAACGTTCGTAAAAATATAAGAATTTTGAGATACGTAAACGCTTGACTTCAACCCCGTCACATCAATAATGACTCGACAGTCGACGACGCGGACCTATGTGAACTTTGACATGCATAGGAGGACCCCGCGTAGGGTTGACTTGGTCAAATCGTCTCCAAAAGAGGATTTTTCTTAATTTCAAACCACTCAACCTCTCCACCAAAGCCCCATCTCCTCACATCTTCTTGATAAGCACCAATCTCAAAGCAAAGGGCATGGTGGGTTTAGATATTTTGCCAAGCCTAACACTTCCAAACCTAAATCTAAATCTAAGCTCACTCTAAGCCTAAGCTAATCCCCAAACCCATGAGTGGTCTTGGATATTTTGCTAAAAACCTAACCTAGGTTCCCCTCCCCTCCAACAAAGTGCTGCCAGCTGCCCTCAACCCAACCTTGGTTAGATGAAAGCTTACCTGAGAGAGAAGTGGAAGGAGAGGGAGGAGACCTCTCAGCCGTTTCTATAAAAGCTCCCCCACAGCTATGTAGGAGGGGACCCCTCTCCCTCAGCCCAAGTCTCGCCCATCCAAACCCCTGTCGGAGCTCCACCTCGCCGGAGAGGAAGCTCCAAGCCCCACCGCCACCTCCATCACCCTCCCATGGCAAGTTCGCCGGAGGGCTCCCGGAGGACCCCAAACAAGATGGAACCTTCTCCTCTCCTTCCTCCCCGCCTCCCGGACGCGTTGTATGCAAACTCCGGCGACCGGAGCGCCGCCGCCGCCCTCCCTCTCCTCCATTCAGAAGGTGATAAAAATTAACTCCGGCGGTGGCCGGCGGCGGCAGGCCGCCGGACCACCGCCGGAGGGAGCGCCCGCCCCCTAGGAGTCGGCCGGGGGCGGAGCCATGGCCTGCCGGCGGCGGAGGAGGCCCGCAAGGGCGGCGATACGTACAGCAACGGCATTTCTGTCCAAATTTTTGAGAAATTTTTTATAAAATTTTATAAATTATTTATATTACCATATTAGAATTTTCTGGGCCTTGTAGCCCAAATGCAAAAACTTTGAACATGAAAGTTGCTCATCTTGGCAAGAGGGAACTGCTGTAAAAATTTCATAATTTTTGGAGGAGGCTAAGTATTTTTAGAAATTAAAATACTATGATTTTTTGGGTTTTTGAATTATCAGAGGGTCTTAACAGTGATGAAAATTTCTAAAAAAATTTGGGAAGCCTCCTACTACTGACCTACACCCACTGTAATTATTTTGGAATATTTGAAATAGGTTTACTATTTTTAGATGCTTAAAACTTATGTTATAAATTAATAATGAATCACGCTCTCCTCCAGCACGTCTTCGAAAATTATGGAAAACTTGGGAGGCTGGATTGTAGCCTATGAAAAAGTTTAGGGATTTTTTTTAAAGTAATCTTGCTATATTTGGGAATTTATTTTGCGATTTTGATAGCCTAAATAAATTAGCAAATACCGTTTATACCTCAACAAGCCTTGCAAAATTTATGATAACTCTTTAAGGAGGTTATCAGCCTAGGATAAAAGTTGGATGATTTTCGGGATGGTTTACTATTTTAATGATTTTAAAATAGAATAATAACTTAGGCTCAAAGCGGCGTGGGGCCTTATGATTCACCGAGTTGCGTTTAAAGTGATTCCCGGACATCGGAAATTGTCTGTTGGAGAAGCTGAGGAATTCGTGATAACATATCCACCTAAAGCCGTGTTTAAAAGGAAGCAAATAAAACTCATGCTCGAACTTTAATAAAGAGGCAGAATTCAGAAGAGAACTTTACCCCTATGAACGGGGAGAAATCTGAACTTCCTCCTAGGAACGGAGTCGACATTGAAGCCTCCTGTTATGGAGTGATTGGACTACTAACCCTTTATTTATTTACTGCTTTCAGTACTTTCAATTCTCGAGTCTCGCACTGGTCCTGATTTACTACTTTCAGTACTTTCAATTCTCCAGTCTCGCACTGGTCCTGATTTACTGCTTTCAGTACTTTCAATTCTCCAGTCTCGTACTGGTCCAGTTCAGCTACTGCACTTTATTTCAGTATTTCCTTTACTGTACTCTATTTCTTTATTGCCTATAATTTAGAGTTGACATGGGGCGTCCCTTTAGGGTCAACTCTAAATAGTGCCGAACTGGCCGCCGCTTGTAGAGCAGAGTGGACAGATCGATGTTTTGGCTTTTCCTTCTGTATTGCCTATAAATTTAGAGTTGACGTGAAGACGTGGTGTACAACCCGTATTCGCTGAGTGGGCCCATCAAGCCCACCGGCGAGATCTGGGTCAGCCAGACCATTCGCCTAGGCTGAAGCAGGTGGAAAGACCCCCAGGTAAGTAGGTGGCGAGCCATAAGGCGAGAAGAGGAAATCGGCGAGTGGTACCCTTGTGGACCACTCGCCCATAGGCGTAAGCATTCGCCCAGTCACGCGAGAGCTCGACGAGTGGTGCCCTCATGGACCACTCGTCCCCAAGGGCTTTAAGGAGGAAATGACCATGTTGCCCCTTATGGGCTGCAAATAGCCCTTCAGAACAACAGAGTTGGGCTATTAGCAGCCCAATCTGGGGTGCGGTTAGTAAAATTAAAAGGCGGATTCATGCTATTTGCAGACCAGCCTGAAAAAATCTATAAATAGACCCTTAAGGGCACCTTGGAGAAGGACGGATTTTCAGGAGAGTCCTCTCCTCTAGGCTAGTTTTGGTTGGCTGTTAGTGCCCTCCAAGGTGCCCGACTGAGCTTTGGTTTGGGAGGGGAAGCTCTCTAAGATCTTCCGGGTGTGTGGCGGGACCTCCTCGCTGCAGCCTTGGGTCTATTCCAATTTTCTCATCCACCAGTCAGAGAGTTTAGTGAGGGAGAAGTAAGCGTCGGCTACACCCCCCAGTGGGTCCGAACTCAGGAGACCGGTTGCCGGTTTCAACATTTTTGGTGCGGTGAGCGTGGACTGTAGCCGGTGAAGGAAAATCTCAAGCTAGGTTGGATGACAGGAGATGGGGAAAATGGTTCTGACTCGGGCCACTCGCAACCACCAGCGACAGGGGAGTGGCTGGAGATGTTCGAAAAGTTCAAGCGAGAAGTCCTGCAGACGGTTCTCGCAGGGAGAAGCGAGTGCGAGACGCCGACATTCCCTGTGGTTCCGCCCCAGCAGATCGACGAGAATGCTCCGGGGCAACGGCCTGGGAAGGAAGTGCCAGCGGAAGGAAGCGCGCGAGATCTCCCCGGGCGGCAGCTGTTCCGTAGCCCGACGAGTGCGGAGTTCTGCGAGCTGATTCCGCGCGAGAGGACCACTCGCCAAGCAGGGGAAGGAAGCCCTTTTTGTGAGATGATCCTCTCGGCCCTAGTGCCAGAGGGCTTCCGGGGACCGGAGATGTCCTATTATACAGGCAAGGACGACCCAGTCGTGCACCTGCAATGGTTTGAGGACATGGTTTCAATTCTGCCCATGACGGATGCCTTTTAGTGCCGACTCTTCGCGACCACTTTGAAGGAGAAAGCTAGGGACTGGTTCCACCAGCTCCCCGCAGGTTCCATCTACACGTTCGACGATCTGCGCCGGAGCTTCCGGTTGCGCTTCTCGACGTCAAAGAAGAGAAAGAAGGATGCGGAGGCTCTCTTCAAGATCAAGCAAAGGGAGGGGGAATCACTGGCACACTGTGTGGACAGATTCCAAGAGGAGATACACCTCGTGCAGGAGGTGTCGGGGTTCGCCCTCAAGATGGCATTCATCGTGGGATTGCGAGATGGGTTCTTCAAGATGGACCTGAAAAGAAGGGCTCCTTTCTCCTTTTAGGAGTTGATGGAGCAGGCAGCGGAGGAGATAGAAGGGGAGGCGGCCAACCCAGAATTCTACAAGAGGTTGGCAAAGATGAGCGAGCCTGAGGTGAGGCAGCAAGAAGGAAGAAGGCGAGAAGAACCCAGGGGTCAGGGGTTCGAAAGACCGCCTCGAAATTGGAGGTATCAAGAGCCCAACAACAGGTTAGGCTGGAGGCACCAGGAAAGACCAGCGAGAGGTCAGGAAGGGGGGTTCCAAGGAAGAGAGGCGGGGGGAATGAATCCGGGGTGGAGGCAAGGCCCCAGACCCCCTCACCCCCCAAGGGAGCAAGCTACGGCAGTAGGCCGGGGAAGAGGAGGTAGAGGAGCCATAGGAGGGAGAGGAAGAGCAGGAAGGGGGGACAGAGTGGTGTTGCCCTATTGTGACTTTCATCAGGAAGAAGGTCACGCGACCGCCACCTGCCCAGAATTCTTGGATATAAGAGGGAGAGGTCAGCCACGGCGGCAGCATGCCAGGATCGAGGAAGTGCTCCCAGAGGCGGAAGAGGACTGATGCGAGGACAGGGCGGATACAGGAGCCAGGGGGAATCGGGGTGATTCATGGTGGAGTTGGGATAGAGGCCTCTCGCAAGAGGAGCTTCCAGGCGATGTTCTAGAGAGACGTCGCATCAACTTCCCAGACCCCACCCCCCACAGAGAAGCTCACCTTCTCCTCGGAAGATATGCCCGATTATGAGGACCCGTTCTACGACGCCCTGGTGATCCAGACGGTGATAGAAAGCTTCACGGTCTCTCGGATCCTGGTGGACAATGGGAGCTCGGTGAATGTTATCTTCAAGAAGGCCTTCAATGCGATGGAGGTGGAGAAGAAGGGGGTGCAGGCCTCTGATGGACCGCTGTTTGGTTTCTCAGGAGAAAGAAGGAGGTTGAGGGAGGTGTCGGCCTCCAGGTGACGTTAGGAAGGGTCCCAAGGAACTGCCGGTTCGTCATCGTTGACGCTCCGAGCAGCTACAACGCCATATTTGGATGACCCCTCATCAGTGCCTTCCGATGTGTGCCCTCATCATACAACCAGTGCTTGAAGTTCCATAGTGGAGGAGTCCAGGTCCGAATCCGGGGAGATGCAAAGGTGGCCAGGCAGTGCTACGTGACTGTCGTCAACACCATCTCTTGGATGGCGGAGGCTGAGAAGATGGATGAAGAGATGAGGAGGCCGGAGGGGCCAGGAGAAGGAGTGAAGAAGAGGGGAGAAGAGGAAGAGGGCAGTGCCCGAGGAAAGGAGATGGAGGTAGCTCAGGAGGAGCAGGTCGAACCAATGGAGGAGGAAGGTGCGGCAGAGGAGGAGGCCCAGGTAGAAGGGCGAGAAGCGAGGGGCAGATGGGAAAAGCCGGCCCGGATAGAGGCGGCAGAGGAAGTAGTGGAGATGGAGGTTATCACCCAGGGAGGAAGGGTGGAGAAGGTGCGTGTCAGCGGGGGCCTCGGCCCGGAGGACAGGATAAGGATGCTGGAGTGCATCCAGAAGAACGTGGACA
The DNA here is from genome assembly GCA_033032865.1 of Dactylorhiza incarnata. Lineage (NCBI taxonomy): Eukaryota > Viridiplantae > Streptophyta > Magnoliopsida > Asparagales > Orchidaceae > Dactylorhiza > Dactylorhiza incarnata. The sequence continues at coordinate 23,716,373 of JAWHQI010000010.1, read as the reverse complement.
TCTTCGCATGGAGCGCAGCAGACATGCCAGGCATCGAGGCGGACGTGGCTTGCCATCGTCTCAACCTTGAGCCAGGAGCCCGCCCCATCCGACAGAAAAGGAGGGCCTTCGCCGACAAGCTCGAAGAACCGATCCGCGAGGAGGTGGCCAAGCTCCTTGAAGCAGGTTTTGTATCGGAGATCCAGTATCCCGGCTGGGTCTCCAATGTCGTCATGGTAAAAAAGGGAGATGGTCGCTAGCGTATGTGTATTGACTTTTCTTTGTTAAATAAAGCCTGCCCTAAGGATTGTTATCCCCTGCCTCGGATCGACGCGCTGGTTGACTCAGCCGTCGGTTTTTCTGTGATGAGTTTTTTGGATGCTTTTTCAGGTTATCACCAGATCAGGATGCACCCCCCGGATGTCAAAGATGTCTCGTTCATCACCCGGGAGGGGTGCTACTGCTATAAGATGATGCCCTTTGGGCTGAAAAATGCAGGAACAACCTACCAGAAAATGATGGACCGGGTTTTTAAGGAGCAAAGAGGAAGGAACTTGGAGGTTTACGTAGATGACCTCATGGTGAAGAGCAAGAGCGTGAGCATTCATCTCCAAGACCTCGAGGAAACCTTCGCCACCCTACGCAAGTACAAGATGCGCCTGAACCCCCTGAAGTCTGTGTTCGGGGCCAGCAAGGGGAAGTTCCTGGGACACCTCCTCACCCCTTCGGGAGTAGAACCTAACCCGGACAAGGTCAAAGCCATCATGGAGTTGGGATCGCCTCGGAATGCCAAGGAGGTCCAGCGCTTGACGGGAAAGCTCGCGGGGTTGAGCAGGTTTCTCTCCCAGGCCCGGGAGAAATGCTCCCCCTTCTTCAAAACATTACGAGGCAACCGGAAATTCGAGTGGACAGAAGAATGCGAGGAGGCCTTCCAGGACTTGAAGAGCCAGCTCACCCAGGCTCCGCTGCTCCAGAGTCCCAAGGAGGGGGAGGACCTAGCCTTGTACCTAGGAGTCGGGACTGAGGCCGTAAGCTCCGTCCTGGTCCGGGAAGAAGGCAAGAAATAGCTGCCCATCTACTACGTAAGTAGGGTCTTGAGGGAGGCGGAACTCAGGTACCCAATTTTAGAGAAGCTGGCCTTCGCTCTGGTCGTCACGGCAAGAAAGCTCAGGCCATACTTCCAGGCCCATTCAATTCAAGTGGTGACTGATCACCCCCTTCGCCAGATCTTCGAAGGAGTAGAGCACTCGGGGAGGCTCGCGAAGTGGTCAATAGATTTAAGTGAGTTCAATATCACCTTCGTCCCTCGACTATCCATGAAGGCACAGGTAGTGGCAGATTTCATGGCAGATTATGTGGTCGGGATGGAGGAGGGTCAAGCCCCTCGTCATGTTCCATGGAAGCTGCTGGTTGACGGGGCCTCTGGTAAAAACTCTCTCGGAGGAGGGGTGGTGCTGGAGAGCCCCCACGGGATGAAGATCGAGCAGACGTTCGTTATACATTTCCCAATCACCAACAACCAGGAGGAGTATGAGGCGGTGATCGTCGGCCTGCGTCTGGCTCAGGAACTGGGAGTCCATGACGTGGAGGTCCTCACCGACTCGATGATAATAGCCTCTCAGATCAAGGGAGAGTTCGAGACAAGGGAACCTACACTCATAAGATACTTAGCCAAAGTGAGAAGCCTCATTGGAGCGTTCAAGACTTTCTCCATCAGGCACATCCCTCGAGAGGAGAGCACCCCAGCGGATCGCCTGGCCAAGGCCGGTCCTCAAGCCGGAGGAACCCTGACAGACCTGTTCCGTCCTTCGATCGAGGAGGGGGAACTCATGGAAATAGAGCAGCGACCCTCTTGGAAGGATCCCTTCGTTACCTTCCTTGCAACAGGGAAATTCCCGTAGGATGTTCCAGACCAAAGGCGCTTACGGTACAAGTCCGCCTACTACGTGCTCCATGAGGGGGATTTATATCGGAAGACCCTCTCGGGCCTCCTGGCCCGATGCATCTCGGAAGATGAAGTCCCGAGGATCTTGGAAGAAGTTCACTCAGGCGAGTGTGGCAACCACTCGGGGAGCAGGATGTTGGAGGCAAGAATAATGAGGCAGGGGTACTTTTGGCCGACCTTGAGTAGAGATGCGACGGACTTCGCTAAGAAATGCCAGAAGTGCCAGATGTTCGCCCCACTTCAGCTCCTGCCTGCTCAGAGGCTAAGGAGTATCACGGCGCCTTGGCCATTCGCCATATGGGGGATGGATCTGGTAGGACCCTTCCCCCAGGCCAGTGGGCAGAGAAGATTCCTCTTGGTCATGATCGACTACTTCTCGAAGTGGTTGGAAGTTAAGGCGCTGGCTAAGTTCACCTCCCAAGTGATCCGCAACTTCATATGGGGGGAGATCATCTGTCGACATGGGCTTCCGCAGGCCATAGTCACAGATAATGGCCCATAATTTGCCAGAGAGGAGTTCCTCAATTTCTGTGGCCAGTTGGGGATAGACCTCAGGTTTGCATCCGTCCACCATCCCAGGAGCAACGGGCAGGTGGAGGCGGCAAACAAGATTATCGTGAACTTGCTCAAGAAGAAGGTGGAAAATCTTAAGGGCAATTGGGTGGAGCAGCTCCCCTCGGTCCCGTGGGCTTTAAGGACTACCCCCAACACCGCCACGGGAGAGACCCCTTTCAAGCTCTCCCACGGCTGCGAGGCCGTCATCCCCATAGATTTCGAGGTCATGACGCCACGAGTAAAGGCCGCCACGAATGGAGAGGAAGATTGGAGAGCTGGGAACGAAGAGGAGTTGCGGCTCTCCCTCGACCTCATCGAAGAAGCCCGGGATCTAGCAGCCATTCGCCAAGAAGAGGTCAAGCGGCGGATGGCCAAGTACTTCGACAAGCACATCAGGGTCAAGCAATTCGAAAAGGGGGACCTAGTACTCAAAAAGGTCGACGCGGCTGGAAGGTCTGCCGCAGTGGGGAAGCTTAATCCCAACTGGGAAGGTCCCTATGTCGTGGAAGAGGCACTAAAGTCTGGGGGATACCGCCTTCAGAATGTGGAGGGCCAATCCCTCAGTCACACATGGAGTGGTGACGATCTCAAACGCTTTTATCCCTAAAAACTATGTAATGCTAATGTTTTTGAAATGAGAATATTCTGTTTATCCTATATGTGTGAAAGTAATGCTGCAGCTTGTGGGGAAACCTCTAAAGTTCCAGAAGATGGCCCCGAGCAGACCCGCTGTCCAGGCTCCCATCTAGCTGGCAGGTCCGAAGGCTCACTCGGGGGCAGGCTCTAAGTTGGTGGGAAGATGGCCCCGAGCAGACCCGCTGTCCAGGCTCTCATCTAGCTGGCAGGTCCGAAGGCTCACCCGGTGGCAGGTTCTAAGTTGCTGGGAAGATGGCCCCGAGCAGACCCGCCCTCCAGGCTCTCATCTAGCTGGCAGGTCCAAAGGCTCACTCGGTGGCAGGTTCTAAGTTGATGGGAAGATGGCCCCGAGCAGACCCGCTGTCCAGGCTCTCATCTAGCTGGCAGGTCCGAAGGCTCACTCGGTGGCAGGCTCTAAGTTGGTGGGAAGATGGCCCCGAGCAGACCCGCTGTCCAGGCTCTCATCTAGCTGGCAGGTCCGAAGGCTCACTCGGTGGCAGGTTCTAAGTTGCTGGGAAGATGGCCCCGAGCAGACCCGCTGTCCAGGCTCCCATCTAGCTGGCAGGTCCGAAGGCTCACTCGGTGGCAGGCTCTAAGTTGGTGGGAAGATGGCCCCGAGCAGACCCGCTGTCCAGGCTCTCATCTAGCTGGCAGGTCCGAAGGCTCACTCAGTGGCAGGTTCTAAGTTGCTGGGAAGATGGCCCCGAGGATACCCGCTGTCCAGGCTCTCATCTAGCTGGCAGGTCCGAAGGCTCACTCGGTGGCAGGTTCTAAGTTGCTGGGAATATGGCCCCGAGCAGACCCGCTGTCCAGGCTCTCATCTAGCTGGCAGGTTCGAAGGCTCACTCGGTGGCAGGTTCTAAGTTGCTGGGAAGATGGCCCCGAGCAGACCCGCTGTCCAGGCTCTCATCTAGCTGGCAGGTCCGAAGGCTCACTCGGTGGAAGGTTCTAAGTTGTTGGGAAGATGGCCCCGTACAGACCCGCTGTCCAGGCTCTCATATAGCTGGCAGGTCCGAAGGCTCACTCGGTGGCAGGTTCTAAGTTGCTGGGAAGATGGCCCTGAGCAGACCCGCTGTCCAGGCTTTCATCTGGCTGGCAGGGCCGAAGGCTCACTCGGTGGCTGGTCCTAGATTCTCAAAAGGTCGACCTCGGGAGCACTCGCGAGGACTACACACCAGTAAGATAATCTCTCCTCTCTCCCTTATAACCTATCCATGCGAGACCCCTGACATAGGCGAATGGTCAGAGGGGCGAGTGGAGCAAGCGGCGGAAGATCGGAAAGGGCAAGACATCCTAGGTCACCTTCGAGCATCCGACGAGTGGCCAAGACAATAACACTACGACCCAACATGCTAATGAGCCTAGCGAGATACAGTAGCAAATGAGTGAAAATCAAGATAGCACAAAATTTTGTAATTGATATATACGCCAAGAGGACTCGCCCTAGTTCATGATTACATCCAAAATGAAAGATAAAAAGAAAGCAAAAAATTGCGAGGGCCCCTCTCATGGGTCGGCAGGCTTCTCACCAGAAGATCCATCGCTCTCGCCCGAATCCGGGAGGAGGGCTTCTTCTCGCGACTCGCCGTCTTCATCTCCCGGGAAAGGGATCGGGATGTAGAGCTCGGGGACGACCTGTCGGGCAGAGAGGCATTCAGCCTCCTCCTTCAGGTACCCAGCCTGCCGCAGCACCTGCAGCGCGTGCTTCACGGCGCTTTGAGCATTCTCCTGCATCAGCTGCTCTAGCTCATGATGGGGGTAAAAGTGCCCCCTACTCCCTGAGGCGAGTGCCAAGGCATCGGCTTCTCGCGCCTGCTGGACCTCGGCCTTAGCCAGCCGGACTTCCTCCTCAAGGTTGCCCACTCGCGCGCGAAGCATCTCGGAGATCATGGTGTCCTGAGAAAACGAAGATGGTGAGAAGAAAGTGCGGCAATCATCAACGGTCATTCGCGGGGAGGGTGGGGAAAATGTACCTCTCTGACGGGGCGGTTGGCGAGAAGGGCCTCCGCAGCTTCCAGTTTCACCATGAGGTCACGCGCCTCGGCGGAAATAATAGCCCTGGTCTCCTCAACCTCCGCCAAACTCCGCGCCAGATTAATGCTCCGGCGCGAAGACATATGCGCAAGCTCAAGGGCCAGCAGCAGGGCTCGAGCGGTCTCGTGGGCGAGAACTTGCGTCTTCTCGGCATCAAAGACCTCGACGTCCTCACGATCATAGAGGGCATACGCAATGGCGTAAGCCTCACCACTGACAAGGTCGCTCTCTATCCACGATGGATGGAGGGTAGAGAGCGAGACCCTGTTCGAGTTCCTGTCCCACTTCACCAAGGGAGCCCCTGAGGGGTCCACATACTTCTCGCCCTGAGGAAAGTTCCGGTGGTCCCTGGGCAATGGCGTCGGCGGCAACGACGGCCCCGCATTCCCGTCCGGCACACTCATTCCCGGGGTCGGGGCTGGAGCTTTCCCCCTGAGGTCTCACCCAAGACCCCCTTCCCTTTGACAGAAGAGGAACGTCTCGACTTCTTGGAAGAGGAGGAAGGAGGCACCCCGGTCTTTCGTTTTCGGCTGCCAGACTTGGGGGAGGAGGGTTCCTCCCGACAAGCATCCGCGGTGGCTTGTGCAAGAGACACGAAAACCCCCGAGGGACGCGGCGGATGAAGAGGGAGGTCCCGCACGCCTGTTTGTGAACACGAGCGGATCAGCGAATGGTATGAAGTCAACAAAACCGAGCGAATGAAGAAGGTTTAGAAAACTCACCCTCACCCTGCGGAATGGGCGGAAGCGAGTTGACGTTTCGCCAGAGGTAGACGAGGTCCATCCCGTGCTCCAGGATATACTGGTGCAGCTTGGCCTCGTGCCCCCCCAGAGTCGGGGGCCGGAAGGTTGATTCCTCCTCCTGCACTGGGGCGAGAAGGGTGTTTCCGAGGCTCCCGCTGACGAAGATGAAGCGGCGAACCCAGTCGTGGTTCTTGTTCGGGAGACCCTGGTGCTTGAGTGGGCTCTGACCCGAGAAGAAGGAGATGCCGTGTGAGGAGCGGAAAGTATAGAGCTTGCGAAAGACAGGCAGCGAAAACTCAATCCCCTCCTCTCGCAGGTAGCACGCGTACCCGACTAGCATGGCGATAGAGTTAGGGTTGAGCTGGACGGGCACGACGCCATAGTATCGAAAAGTCTGGCGGAGTTCCGGCCAGATGGGGAGGCGAAATCCCACCTCGAAGTGCTCCAGCGGGATCGCGAGAGCACACGGCGAGATGGAATTTAAGCGATCCTCCGGCCCGGGCTTTCACGCTTCGAATCCCGGCGGGACATAGTCCGCGACAGCGGTTAAGTAAGCTTCATCGGAGAGATCACAAGAATTGAAGACGTGGTTGACGAATGCACTGGCGCACCTGGCCCTGCCTTCGGTCTCGGCACCCATCTTGCGAATACGGAAGAAGACGGGAATTGCAGAGAAGAGAGAAGTGCGAGTGCTAGCGCAGGGAGAGAGAGGGAGCGCATGGTGAGGTAATCAATACGGTAGTTGAGCGGCCTATTTATAGAGGAAATAAAAAACGCTTAGGCTTTCGAGGCAACGGGTGTGCGGATTGCCATCGCGTCTTCCCGGCGCCTCGAAACCCGGGCCGATCCCTCTCGCCCATTAATGACGAATGACCTATGGCTACTCATTCGACGGCTACGCAACAAGGTTGGGAAGGCATTCTGCTGTAAGACATCATTCAGCATACCCAAGCAAGTTGCGAGAAACATAAGCGGAAAATGCATTCGCAAAGCACAGAGTAAATTATTACAGACATAAAATAAGTCCAACCTCCACAGCACCATAAACTGAATAAGAAAAAAGAAAATACGAAAAGAGGCGGATGATGACCAGACTAGCGCTCCTCCCAATACCACCGACCATGCCCTCGCGGCCCAGCCTCCGGGGGCATTCGCGGGCGATAGTACGCAAGCATGGAGGTGATCTCATGAGATGCCAGCTGAAGCTGGTCCCGAGTACGCGCAGCATGTCTCCCGGGAGACAGCTCCCCTCCTTCACCTCCCAGACGCTCCACCACTGCAAGGAGGCGTGAATAGTCCTTCCGAAGGGCCTTCAGCTCACGCGAGACTTCCACCCACACACCATCCACCTGGACGACGATGTCCCGCTGCGTACAAATGAGCTTCCCCAAGACTTCCGTCATTCGCTCCTTCAGGGTCGCCTGGTCCGAGGGCTCGCCGAGGAAGTCAGAGAGGTCCCTGGGAGAAGGGAGAGGCGAGGGCATCCCGTCTTCCCCCTCGTGGTAAGATCCAAAGGGGGAGGCTTCCCGATAGCCTGCGAGAACACAGGCTGGTCAGTCGCGTTAAACAAAACGAATGCGCTAAACGTGGATGAGGTCACTAACCTAGTGTGGGATCCCCATGACCCGGGGGACAAGATGAGTGGGGGTGCGTTTTACTCAGTCTAGCGGGAGGTAGGACTTTTCCTTTCCCAGGGCGGAAGGGCTGTGGAGAAGGAGCTGGAGCATTCACTTGATCATCCGCACGGTCCTGATGACCGGGTCCCCTTTCAGGAGATACCCTCAGCTCATTCACGAGCACGGAGGGGTTCGGTCGAGCAGGGGAACTCGGAGGAACGGAGTCACGCGGCGGAAGGTCGGGGTTGAGGGCTACGAAAAACAGTGGTCAGTAACGCGCAGTGTGCAGGACGAGAATTCACAACTTACCAGATTGCCGAGGGGACTCGCCCGGAGGGGGTGGAGGAGCAAGATGCAGATCGGGAGGAGGCCTCGCATCCGCGAGAGGCGGCACCATGGCACAATTCAAGATGGCCCCATGACCGTCCTCAGGTGCCGAAATCCCCTGCGAATGGTCTGGGCGATTGCAGGATAAGGGAAGGGCAGAAGCTAAACGAAAGGACGGGAAGAATTCTCATACCCGCGTCCCGGGGTCTGGAGCAGTATTCGCCGGAGACTTCGAGGCGCTCTCGCCTCCCTGGCGATTCAGCCGAATCGCCTTGGCTCAACGCGAGACGTAAGGGGCACTCGGGTCCCGCTTTGACGTAAGCCAGGGAGCAAACCTGGCAGTCTTGGGGGCGGTTGTACTCTGGGCCGCAGCCAGGCGCTCGATCATTTCCTGCGAGAGGGGTCTCGTGGAAGGTTTGTGGGAAGACATTGAAATCAGCGAAAGGTCAAGGGGGAGAAGGATCTCCAAGCCGAGGAATGGAAGCGTTCTAGGAAAATCTGACACTGAGAAGTATATATAGGGTGACGGTGGGACCCACCGAATCTTATGGGTCCAGTCAGCAAGCACTCACCGAATACCAGGTTGGACTGTTCTTTCCGAGCATAGGAACCACTCGCAAAGAGCGGGGATTGTGTACAACCTGTATTCGTTGAGTGGGCCCCTCAAGCCCACCGGCGAGATCTGGGTCAGCCAGACCATTCGCCCAGGCTGAAGTAGGTGGAAAGACCCCCAGGTAAGTAGGTGGCGAGCCATAAGGCGAGAAGAGGAAATCGGCGAGTGGTACCCTTGTGGACCACTCGTCCATAGGCGTAAGCATTCACCCTGTCACGCGAGAGCTCGGCGAGTGGTGCCCTTATGGACCACTCGTCCCCAAGGGCTTTAAGGAGGAAATGACCATGTTGCCCCTTATGGGCTGCAAATAGCCCTTCAGAACAGCGGAGTTGGGCTATTAGCAGACCAATCTGGGGTGCGGTTAGTAAAATTAAAAGGCGGATTCATGCTATTTGCAGACCAGCCTGGAAAAATCTATAAATAGACCCTTAAGGGCACCTTGGAGAAGGACGGATTTTCAGGAGAGTCCTCTCCTCTAGGCTAGTTTTGGTTGGCTGCTAGTGCCCTCCAAGGTGCCCGACTGAGCTTTGGTTTGGGAGGGGAAGCTCTCTAAGATCTTCCGGGTGTGTGGCGGGACCTCCTCGCTGCAGCCTTGGGTCTATTCCAATTTTCTCATCCACCAGTCAGAGAGTTTAGTGAGGGAGAAGTAAGCGTCGGCTACACCCCCCAGTGGGTCCGAACTCAGGAGACTGGTTGCCGGTTTCAACACGTGGCATACCTTCAGAGTCAACTCTAAATAGTGCCGAACTGGCCGCCGCTTGTAGAGCAGAGCGGACAGATCGATGTTTTGGCTTTTCCTTCTGTATTGCCTATAAATTTAGAGTTGACGTGAAGACGTGGCATACCTTCAGAGTCAACTCTAAATAATGCCGAACTGGCCGCCGCTTGTAGAGCAGAGCGGGCAGATCGATGTTTTGGCTTTTCCTTCTGTATTGCCTATAAATTTAGAGTTGACGTGAAGACGTGGCATACCTTCAGAGTCAACTCTAAATAGTGTCGAACTGGCCGCCGCTTGTAGAGCAGAGCAGACAGATCGATGTTTTGGCTTTTCCTTCTGTATTGCCTATAAATTTAGAGTTGACGTGAAGACGTGGCATACCTTCGGAGTCAACTCTAAATAGTGCCGAACTGGCCGCCGCTTGTAGAGCAGAGCGGACAGATCGATGTTTTGGCTTTTCCTTCTGTATTGCCTATAAATTTAGAGTTGACGTGAAGACGTGGCATACCTTCAGAATCAACTCAAAATAGTGCCGAACTGGCCGCCGCTTGTAGAGCAGAGCGGGCAGATCGATGTTTTGGCTTTTCCTTCTGTATTGCCTATAAATTTAGAGTTGATGTGAAGACGAGAGTCAACTCTAAATATTTCCGAACTGGCCGCCGCTTGTAGAGCAGAGCGGACAGATCGATGTTTTAGCTTTTCCTTCTGTATTGCCTACAAATTTAGAGTTGACGTGAAGACGTGCCATACCTTCAGAGTCAACTCTAAATAATGCCGAACTGGCTGCCGCTTGTAGAGCAGAGCGGGCAGATCGATGTTTTGGCTTTTCCTTCTGTATTGCCTATAAATTTAGAGTTGACGTGAAGACGTGGCATACCTTCAGAGTCAACTCTAAATAGTGCCGAACTGGCCGCCGCTTGTACAGCAGAGCGGACAGATTGATGTTTTGGCTTTTCCTTCTGTATTGCCTATAAATTTAGAGTTGACGTGAAGACGTTGCATACTTTCAGAGAACTCTAAATAGTGCCGAACTCGCCGCCGCTTGAACAGCAGCGCGGTCGAATCAATGTTTTGAAGTCTATTCTTGTATTGACAGTTATAAATATTCCTACGGGAATATACTGAGCCTTTGAGAAAATATTCCTACGGGAATATATTGTGCCTTCGGGGAATATTCCTACAGGAATATATTGAGCCTACGAGAAAATATTCCTACGGGAATATATTGTTGCTTCAGGGAAGTATTCCTACGGGAATATATTGAGCTACTTTACTATATATTGTTGACATAAGAGAGATAGAAATTCTGAGCTTAAATGGTCTCAGCGGTTGGGCTTAAATGGTCTCAGCGGTTGGAATAATGGTCTCAGCAGTTGAGATAATGATCGAACACAAGAATGCAATTGTGCCTTATGTGGGCAGGTGGGGTTCGATTACCAGCTGGGTTAAAATAGTAGTTCATCTTCTCTCCTTCTACTAAACTACAGGTGGATATATTGTTAAGCTTTAAGAGAATTCTCTTTTCTCCTCTTATGATGAAATATACTTCCAAAAGTAATTCCTACGGGAATGAAATGTTGCCTTCGAGAAGTAATTCCTACGGGAATGAAATGTTGCCTTCGAGAAGTAATTCCTACGGGAATGAAATGTTGCCTTCGAGATATATTCTTACGGGAATATATTGTGCCTTCGAGAATTATTCCTCCGGGAATATAAAATGTGCCTTGGGAGAATGTCGGATGGCCTATGAGTTTTTACTCTAAGGCAACCCGCACGAAGGATGGTCTGGGAGGGCAACCCGTGCGAAACTAATAGAACTACGTGGGTCTGAGACCGTATGCAGGATGATACGGAGTACGTAGGCGGTGGTCGTGGGAAGACTGCCTCGGCCCAATAAGAGTCCAGATATCCCCTCCCTTATAAATGTTATATTATGTATGTTTGTTAGTAGGGGTTGGATTCTGTTCGTGGTTCTAATAACTTGTCTTTGGCACAGGTGACAGGTGCGGATGAGTGACAACATCTGTGTGTGGATGAAGCCACGGAGCAGGCTACGTCAGGTATAAGTTTGATAAGCCGCATCTCCTTTTGTGGTGCCCTATCCCAGGGTGTATATATATAATTGCAATAAATACTTGATGGTTAGGATTTTATGCGGCGGAGGTATGGATGCTATTCATACAGGTCTTGAGTTTAAGGTTTCTGTGATGATTAATCTTCCGCTATATTACTACGTCTTCCGCTAAGTGCTGTAAAGTGCACTCTTTAATGAAGTCTTCCGCTAGAATGTCGCTTTCTTACTCTGTTTATGTGTAGTGACTTTCGCTTAACACCACCCCTAGGCGTGACAACGGAGGGTTCAAGGAAGGGAGTTGGAGAAGCTAGTACCTCCACCCTTTGGGATCGCTTCGGCGTTTTGCCAAAAGGGTGGTGTGCGATAAGATCCCCCGGTCGGACCGCCGATTTGGGAGGGGGGGGGGGGGTCTTACAAATGGATCAGAGCGCAATCGATCTTGTCGACCTACTCGTGATCACAGAAACACCTCTTGCTCCGCTAATCGCTGTAGCGTGGTTCGGGACGAACCACTGCAGCGGAAGCGGTGGTGGACGTGAAAGGTAAAAGTTGACAACAAACTTGGCATATATATTTTTTCACTCGAACTTATCAAATTCAGTTTTAGTCATACAATTTTTTTTTATGACTCAGATCGACACTTAAATGTCCTTTACTACATCTAATTTCGAACGATCATCTATCTTATTCTCATAAAACACTCTCTTTAAACCCTACAAATGATCATTTCAAATTTTGAACTCTGGGTTTAAGCCTCTTTGTTTTATTGGGATTAAATCCTTATTTTCAAAATTCCATTCGAGGTAAACTAATCAAATGGAATTCTGTGTGCAATATGAGGACTCTATTACTAATTTCTAATCCCAGGTTTAAGCCTCTTTATTTTATTGAGATTAAAATTCTCGTTTTCAAAATTTCATTTAAGGTAAGCTAATTAAATGAAATTTTGCGTGTATATGGAGAATCGCTCTAACGATTGCAAATATGAAGTATGCTTTGACTTGATCAATTTGACGATCTGTTGAAAATAAAGTCGTGCAATCGCAAAAGACTATGATAAAATGTTAGTCTTTTCAATAACGTTAATATTTCAGGAAATGATTACTGAGGCGACGCGCTGGATTGAAGTAAATTTGTGGCAAATTTATAAAAGCTTGTATACAAACCATCCTAAAAGTACATTGTTAGCATTCACAGGACTTGCGATGGTTGCATACTCAGCCAGCCGGGAAGCCTCGTTAAAAAGGGTAAGCCACTGAGGACCCGAATGTGATGGTTACCTATTTTTATTGCTTTTATTGTAAATTGCTTGCATTGGGAAAAGTGGCGGGTCGGTCATGCCCGTAGACCGTACGTACCGGTGCGGGAAGGTTGACGACTCTAGGCGACAGTGAGGTGTGCACCCCGGGAGCTCGGTTGTATCTTATATGCCCCGCTGGGTCCCTCCGCTGGTTGGCCGAATTCAGTTGTTGCCGGATGTCTCCTACGTCCGAGGGTACACAGGGTTGTACGTTGGGGCCGGGGTAGTGCGGTACATCCACACCCAGAAGTGGCAGGACCGACCACTGTCACCGACGGCCACATCGGTGAGGCCCGCGGGGTTCGCTACCCTGCAAAAAGAAGCGGTCAAAATATGTCAACATAAAGAGCAAACTGGTAAAACATTATATGTGATTACCGTGACGGGTCAGTCATGCCCAAGGACCGTTCATACAGGAATAGGAAGGTTGACGACTCATGAGGTACTAGGGAGTGTGTGAACCCCGGGAGGTTATTTATTATTTCCCCGCAGGGTCCTCTGCTGGATAGCCAAATTTTGTAATTGACGGATGTTGCTCACATCCAGGAGTACACTGGGTTGTACATTAGGGCCTGGGTAGTGCGGTACGTCCACACCCAGAAGTGGCAGGACCGGCCACTGTCACCAACGGCCACATCGGTGAGGCCCGCGGGGGTCGCAACCCTGCTGGAAGAAAAGCGGTCAAACTGTTTCAACATTGTGTGTTGTGATTGAGTCATGAGTACTCGTTATGCATGTCTTGCATATGCATCAAAACATACATATTTGCATATGCATCATTTGCATCAAAACATGCATATTTGCATATACCATTAACATATAACCTTCGTATGGGAGATGGTTATATGTTTATGGATCTTTACTGCTTATTTGCAATTTTATCTGTACCATTAACATATAACCTTCGTATGAGAGTTGGTTATATGTTTATGGATTTTTACTGCTTATTTGCAATTTTATCTGTTCCACTAACATATAACCTTCGTATGGGAGTTGGTTATATGTTTATGGATTTTTACTGCTTATTTGCAATTTTATCTGTTCTACTAACATAGAACCTTCGTAAGAGAATTAGCTATATGTTGATGGATTTTTACTATGTGCTTTTCGGACATAACTCATAAATGTTGCGTTTCAGATATGCAAACCTTGGAAGGTGTTGAGTTGCCTCCGCTTCCAGTTGAGCTCGGCTCCTTGGAAGGTGCTGAATTGCCTCCACTTCCAGTTCAGCTCGGCTCCTTGGAAGGTGCTGAGTTGCCTCCACTTCCAGTTGAGCTTGGCTCCTTGGAAGGTGTTGAGTTGCTTCCACTTCCAGTTGAGCTCGGCTCCTTGGAAGGTGCTGAGTTGCCTCCACTTCCAGTTGAGCTCGGCTCCCTGGAAGGTTTTGAGTTGTCTTCCCTTCCAGTTGAGCTCGGCTCCCTGGAAGGTGTTGAGTTGCCTCCACTTCCAGTTGAGCTCGGCTCCCTGGAAGGTGTTGAGTTGTCTCCACTTCCAGTTGAGCTCGGCTCCCTGGAAGGTGTTGAGCTGCCTTCGTCTCCCGTTAAGCTCGGTTCACGGGAGGGTTATCAAGTGATGAAGGGTTTCTTGTTTCTCACGATTAGATCAATTTGAATCGTTCAAACCTTGGAGGTACTCGATTTTGCTAGAATTAGTTACTCGATATAATTATCTAAACTGGTAATACCTTTAGCAAACAATTTGCCGCACAAAATATTCTCATGAATAGTATATATCAGAGTTACGGCGGGGCAGACATGGCTACGCTCAAGCTACCCCTTAGTTTACTTAAGCTACTTGTATATTACATGGTAGGAGCCATCAACACAGCTCGTTAGGTAAAACCAAACCTAGAGACCCTTAAAATTTGGGATCGTTCGACACCTCTAGTGGTCTACAGTACGTTTCGTTTTGAATCCCCATGACCCACTCGTATTTTCAGGGACGAAAATTTTCTTTGTTTTATTGGTTTGTAACATCCCAATTTTAAAAAGGGGTCTAGTCGGTTCGGTTGAACCCTTAGAAGAGCTTAGGTCGGGTCACAGGACAACCACGGCCCGACCTCCGCCACATAAATGACGTTCATTTAGAGAAGTGACCATTTTGAGTATAGTAGCGCGTCACGACTACGCTATTTTAGTATAATGAGCATACGTGCTCCGAATTGACTTCCGTTGGTTGCGTTAGACTCGTATGGTCGATACGAGTGCAACAAAATTCGTTTCGTTCCAATACGAGGTCGTTTGGAGAAAATGACTATTTTGAGTAATATCGAGCGTCGCAACAACACCATTTTGGAATATTAAGCAAACGAACTCCGAATTGAATTCTGTCAGTTGCATTAGAGTCGTATAATCTATACGAGTGCAACGGAATTCGTTTCGTTTCAATCCGAAGTCGTTTGGAGAAAATGACTATTTTGAGTAATATCGAGCGTCGCAACAACGCCATTTTAGAATATTAAGCAAACGAACTCCGAATTGAATTCTGTCAGTTGCATTAGACTCGTATATTCGATACGAGTGCAACGGAATTCGTTTCGTTTCAATCCGAAGTGTTTTGGAGAAAGTGACTATTTTGAGTAATATCGAGCGTCGCATTAACGCCATTTTAGAATATTGAGCAAACGAACTCCAAATTTAATTCTGTCAGTTGCATTAGACTTGTATAGCCGATACGAGTGCAACAAAATTCGTTTCGCCCAATTTCGACATCATTTGGTCCAGTAAATAAAAATAAACGTTCGTAAAAATATAAGAATTTTGAGATACGTAAACGCTTGACTTCAACCCCGTCACATCAATAATGACTCGACAGTCGACGACGCGGACCTATGTGAACTTTGACATGCATAGGGGGACCCCACGTTGGGTTGACTTGGTCAAACCGTCTCCAAAAGATGATTTTTCTTAATTACAAACCACTCAACCTCTCCACCAAAGCCCCACCTCCTCACATCTTCTTGATAAGCACCAATCTCAAAGCAAAGGGCATGGTGGGTTTAGATATTTTGCCAAGCCTAACCCTTCCAAACCTAAATCTAAATCTAAGCTCACTCCAAGCCTAAGCTAAACACCAAACCCATGAGTGGGATATTTTGCTAAAAACCTAACCTAGGTTCCCCTCCCCTCCAACAAAGTGCTGCCAGCTGCCCTCAACCCAACCTTGGTTAGATGAAAGCTTACCTGAGAGAGAAGAGGAAGGAGAGGGAGGAGGCCTCTCAGCCGTTTCTATAAAAGCTCCCCCACATCTATGTAGGAGGGGACCCCTCTCGCTCAGCCCAAGTCTCGCCCATCCAAACCCCTGCCGGAGCTCCACCTCGCCGGAGAGGAAGCTCAAGGCCCCACCGCCACCTCCACCACCCTCCCATGGCAAGTTCGCCGGAGGGCTCCCGGAGGACCCCAAACAAGATGGAACCTTCTCCTCTCCTTCCTCCCCGCCTCCCGGACGCGTTGTATGCAAACTCCGGCGACCGGAGCGCCGCCGCCGCCCTCCCTCTCCTCCATTCAGAAGGTGATAAAAATTAACTCCGACGGTGCCCGGCGGCGGCAGGCCGCCGAACCACCGCCAGAGGGAGCGCCCGCCCCCTAGGAGTCGACCGGGGGCGGAGCCATGGCCTGCCGGCGGCGGCGGAGGCCCGCAAGGGCGGCGATACGTGCAACGGCATTTCTGTCCAAATTTTTGAGAATTTTTTTATAAATTTTTATAAATTATTTATATTACCATATTAAAATTTTCTGGGCCTTATAGGAAGCCCAAATGCAAAAACTTTGAACATGAAAGTTGCTCATCTTGGCAAGGGGGAACTGCTGTAAAAATTTCATAATTTTTGGAGGAGGCTAAGTATTTTTAGAAAATAAAATACTATGATATTTTGGGTTTTTGAATTATCAGAGGGTCTTAACAGTGATGAAAAATTCTAAAAAAAATTGGGAAGCTTCCTACTACTGACCTACACCCACTGTAATTATTTTGGAATTTTTGAAATAGGTTTACTATTTTTAGATGCTTAAAAGCTATGTTATAAATTAATAATGAATCACGCTCTCCTCCAGCACGTCTCCGAAAATTATGGAAAGCTTGAGAGGCTGGATTGCAGCCTATGAAAAAGTTTAGGGATTTTTTTAAAGTAATCTTGTTATATTTGGGAATTTATTTGGTGATTTTGAGAGCCTAAATAAATTAGCAAATACCGTTTATACCTCAACAAGCCTTGCAAAATTTATGATAACTCTTTAAGGAGGTTATCAGCCTAGGATAAAAGTTGGATGATTTTCGGGATGGTTTACTATTTTAATGATTTTAAAATAGAATAATAACTTAGGCTCAAAGCGGCGTGGGGCCTTATGATTCACCGAGTTGCGTTTAAAGTGATTCCCGGACATCGGAAATTGTCTGTTGGAGAAGCTGAGGAATTCGTGATAACATATCCACCTAAAGCCGTGTTTAAAAGGAAGCAAATAAAACTCATGCTCGAACTTTAATAAAGAGACAGAATTCAGAAGAGAACTTTACCCCTATGAACGGGGAGAAAGCAGAACTTCCTCCTAGGAACGGAGTCGACATTGAAACCTCCTGTTATTGAGTGATTGGACTACTAACCCTTTATTTACTGCTTTCAGTACTTTCAATTCTCCAGTCTCGCACTGGTCCTGATTTACTGCTTTCAGTACTTTCAATTCTCCAGTCTCGCACAGGTCCTGATTTACTGCTTTCAGTACTTTTAATTCTCCAGTCTCGTACTGGTCCAGTTCAGCTACTGCACTTTATTTTAGTATTTCCTTTACTGTACTCTATTTCTCTATTTCCTATAATTTAGAGTTGACATGGGGCGTCCCTTTAGGGTCAACTCTAAATAGTGCCGAACTGGCCGCCGCTTGTAGAGCAGAGCTGACAGATCGATGTTTTGGCTTTTCCTTCTATATTGCCTATAATTTTAGAGTTGACGTGAAGACATGGCATACCTTTAGAGTCAACTCTAAATAGTGCCGAACTGGCCGCCGCTTGTAGAGCAGAGCGGACAGATCGATGTTTTGGCTTTTCCTTCTGTATTGCCTATAAATTTAGAGTTGACGTGAAGACGTGGCATACCTTCAGAGTCAACTCTAAATAGTGCCGAACTGGCCGCCGCTTGTAGAGCAGAGCGGGCAGATCGATGTTTTGGCTTTTCCTTCTATATTGCCTATAAATTTAGAGTTGACGTGAAGACGTGGCATGCCTTCAGAGTCAACTCTAAATAGTGCTGAACTGGCCGCCGCTTGTAGAGCAGAGCGGACAGATCGATGTTTTGGCTTTTCCTTCTGTATTGCCTATAAATCTAGAGTTGACGTGAAGACGTGGCATACCTTCGGAGTCAACTCTAAATAGTGTCGAACTGGCCGCCGCTTGTAGAGCAGAGCGGACAGATCGATGTTTTGGCTTTTCCTTCTGTATTGCCTATAAATTTAGAGTTGACATGAAGACGTGGCATTCCTTCAGAATCAACTCTAAATAGCGCCGAACTGGCCGCCACTTGTAGAGTAGAGCGGGCAGATCGATGTTTTGGCTTTTCCTTCTGTATTGCCTATAAATTTAGAATTGTCGTGAAGACGTGGCATACCTTCAGAGTCAACTCTAAATAGTGCCGAACTGGTTGCCGCTTGTAGAGCAGAGCGGCCAGATCGATGTTTTCACTTTTCCTTCTGTATTGCCTATAAATTTAGAGTTGACGTGAAGACGTGGCATACCTTCAGAGTCAACTCTATATAGTGCCGAACTGGCCGCCGCTTGTAGAGCAGAGCGGGCAGATCGATGTTTTGGCTTTTCCTTCTGTATTGCCTATAAATTTAGAGTTGACGTGAAGACGTGGCATACCTTCAGAGTCAACTCTAAATAGTGCCGAACTGGCCGCCGCTTGTAGAGCAGAGCAGACAGATCGATGTTTTGGCTTTTCCTTCTGTATTGTCTATAAATTTAGAGTTGACGTGAAGACGTGGCATACTTTCAGAGTCAACTCTAAATAGTGCCGAACTGGCCGCTGCTTGAGCAGCAGCGCGGTCGAATCAATGTTTTGAAGTCTATTCTTGTATTGACAGTAATAAATATTTCTACGGGAATATACTGAGCCTTTGAGAAAATATTCCTACGGGAATATATTGTGCCTTCAGGGAATATTCCTACAGGAATATATTGAGCCTACGAGAAAATATTCCTACGGGAATATATTGTGCCTTCAGGGAAGTATTCCTACGGGAATATATTGAGCTACTTTACTATATATTGTTGACATAAGAGAGTTAGAAATTCTGAGCTTAAATGGTCTCAACGGTTGGGCTTAAATGGTCTCAGCGGTTGGAAAAATGGTCTCAGCAGTTGAGATAATGATCGAACACAAGAATACAATTGTGCCTTATGTGGGCAGCTGGGGTTCGATTACCAGCTGGGTTAAAATAGTAGTTCATCTTCTCTCCTTCTACTAAACTACAGGTGGATATATTGTTAAGCTTTAAGAGAATTCTCTTTTCTCCTCTTATGAGGAAATATACTTCAAAAAGTAATTCCTACGGGAATGAAATGTTGCCTTCGAGAAGTAATTCCTACAGGAATGAAATGTTGCCTTCGAGAAGTAATTCCTACGGGAATGAAATGTTGCCTTCGAGATATATTCTTATGGGAATATATTGTGCCTTCGAGAATTATTCCTCCGGGAATATAAAATGTGCCTTGGAAGAATGTCGGATGGCCTATGAGTTTTTACTCTAAGGCAACCCGCACGAAGGATGGTCTGGGGGGGGGGGGGGGGGGGGCAACCCGTGCGAAATTAATAGAACTACGTGGGTCTGAGACCGTATGCAGGATGATACGGAGTACGTAGGCGGTGGTCGTGGTAAGACTGCCTCGGCCCAATAAGAGTCCAGATATCCCCTCCCTTATAAATGTTATATTATGTATGTTTGTTAGTAGGGGTTGGATTCTGTTCGTGGTTCTAATAACTTGTCTTTGGCACAGGTGACAGGTGCGGATGAGTGACAACATCTGTGTGTGGATGAAGCCACGGAGCAGGCTACGTCAGGTATAAGTTTGATAAGCCGCATCTCCTTTTGTGGCGCCCTATCCCAGGGTGTATATATATAATGGAAATAAATCCTTGATGGTTAGGATTTTATGCGGCGGAGGTATGGATGCTATTCATACAGGTCTTGAGTTTAAGGTTTCTGTGATGATTAATCTTCCGCTATATTACTACGTCTTCCGCTAAGTGCTGTAAAGTGCACTCTTTAATGAAGTCTTCCGCTAGAATGTCGCTTTCTTACTCTGTTGATGTGTAGTGACTTTCGCTTAACACCATCCCTAGGCGTGACAACGGTGGGTTCAAGGAAGGGAGTTGGAGAAGCTAGTACCTCCACCCTTCGGGATCGCTTCAGCGTCGTGCCAAAAGGGTGGTGTGCGATAAGATCCCCCGGTCGGACCGCCGATTTGGGAGGGGGGGGGGGGAGTCTTACACTAACTCCTTAGATTGAGCTCTAAGAAGCTTCTTGCTTCTTTTCAAAGCAATCCACAAGGCTTCATTATATTGCACTAGCTCAGATTCAACCTCATGTGGGGATCTTGAGGATATGCTATTACAAGCAGATCCACACTTACTCTCATGAACAAAATCTGTCATTGATTCAGAATCAGAGACAAACAAGGGAGCTCTAATAAGTACCTTCCCAGGAGAGGTGTTCTCATCCTGGATTTCTTCTGTTATAGCCATGAGGCCAATGAGAGCTTCTTCCTTAGTTTCGGATGAATCTGAATCAGAATCACTAAGTGTTCTGATTTTCTTAGCAATGATGCCTTTGTCAGATTTATTTTTGTCCCTTGGACTTCTTATATCATTCCTCTTCTTTGATTCTTTCTTCTTTGAGGGGCAGTCAATAGTCATGTGATTTGTCTTCTTGTAGTGATAACAAACTAAGTTACCCAAATCAAATTCACTGAATTTAGAGTTATACCTTACCTCATTTGTGGATTTGGACTTATCATGTTGACCAGATCTTCTGGAGTTTGAGGAGGATGTCTTATGGATGTCTCTTCTTCTTCTAGGTATCTTCCTTTTGAACTACTTGGTAAAGAGCACTGGTTCATTAACAATGTCATCAAATTCTGATGTGCTTACATCAGAAACTTCATTGTCTTCAGAGATATTCTGAATTATAAGAATCTTGTCCTTGGTACTCCTCAATCTTTCACCCTCAAGAACCATGGGCCTTTCTCTGGTGTTCCCCCTTGAGTTTTCATCTTCAGTTCCCTCCATGTAGACCTCCAAGGAATCCCACATTTCTTTTGTTGTTTTGCAATGACTTAAGTTTTGAAATGTAGAATCATCAATTGCATTTTCAAGTATGTGTTTTGCTCTCTTATCCATAGTTATCAAATCTACATCTTCCTTGGTAAACTGTGACAAAGTTTTAGGGACTGAAGGAGTTGTTGGAGTCATTGAACTAGTCATGGGGACATAGGGTTCCTCTTCAACAACCATGAATATTCTGGGATCTGATGCTTCCATGAACAACATGACTCTTTGCTTACAGATGTCAAAGTTCTCTTTGGTGCAGATAGGCAGCCTCATTGATCTCATCTCTTGATGATGCTCACAAGCCATTGAAAGATCACAACCCAATCAAAAACTTACAGATCTTGTTCTAAGTTGTTAAGCCTTTGAACTCAACCTAGCTCTAATACCAATTGAAAGATATGAGTTGTCTATAATCTACACCTAGAGGGTGGTGATTAGGTGTTTTTAATATTCTTTGTACTTTAAAATTTAACTATCACAACACAAGAGCAACACAGAAAACACACAAGATTTATAGTGGTTCCCTACAAGACAATGTGTCTAGAGGTAGTCCACTGTCCCTCCCACCTATCTAGCAACGTGCTAGACTAGACAACTTCACCAAAACTCAGATCTTTTCCACTGCACAGCAGATCTTACAACTCAGATCACAGAGGATCCTACCTCAACCCTTCACACAGAATGCTTACACACAGGTTATACAAATCTTACAACAATTTTCTCAGACTTTACAAGTCCTACCAAGCACTCAGATCTGTACCGAGATCCTACCAAAATTTAGGCTCACACAGAACCCTACCAAGCTCAGGCTCACAAAGAACCCTACAGGACTAAGGCTCACAAAGAACCCTACCAACTCAGATCTATCACAAGATCATACAAGCTCAGGATCATAAAGAACCCTACCAACCTCACACAGAACACTACCAATCTCAAATCTATTACAAAATCTTACAAGCTCAGGTTCACAAAGAACCCTACAGAATAACACAAAAAAGTTTGTTGTTGTAGAAGAAAAGACTTCAAGATGAAAGCTTTGAAATAGCAGGTCTTCTTCTTCTTCTTCTTCTTCTTCTTCTTACAACAGTAAGCCCAGAGATCTTATGAATTACTAAACCTTTCTTTAGAATCTTCTATAAACCTTCACAGCACAGCAGTGAAGTCTTCTTCTTGTTGATTCTTTTCTTTCTCTTCTGGAGGTATGTATGAGAATAAACTTGAGAGAGAATACTTAAGCTAAACGTCTGTTCTGAAAGAAAAAATGTCACTTTTATACTGCTCTGTCATTTTGCATAAAAGCCCTTATTGATTATTCCATAATCAATTTCTCCATTTGAAACATTTGACAGAACTGGCGTAATATTTCATCATAAATGACTTGTCGTTCTTGGAACTTGCAGAATATAGAAGTAATAATATTCTTCATTAAATACTATGCAACAACTATATTATGTAGAGAATATATCATTTATTACTCCTTGATTGGTGTGCAAGATAGGCGGCGTGCACATTCCTTGAATACCAATTTCTTAGAACGTCTGCGCATTAAATGCAGCTCTACAACTATCAAGGCGATAATATTCCTTCAAGTCGATATCATCTTGATCAATGTAAATGACAGATATTATTCACGATGATATCGTTGACATACTTTCTTATTCAAGACCCTACTTGATATCTCAACGACACTGCTTCTTCTAGACGATATCGTCGAGATGTTTCTTTTTATAAGACTTAGACTTATTTGTCGGGGTGCAGCAATGCCCCCAGTGTCGTGGCACTAGTCGAAGCAGAAGGGCGTGTCTCCTGTGGGCCTAACTGGCCGCCCCGTGGGTCCTGCCTTGGGATAGCCAGCTCTATAAAGGAGCGGTAGGCGCCTTTCCCACCAGTTCGGGCTTTTGGGAGAGTTGGTTGCGTCGTGTCCCTACATTATTCATCAGGATGATAGTTTTTCTTCAAGATGATGTCTTTTTGATCTCCTAGACGATATAAGGTCTTCAACCCAATGTCTGTCTACATGAAGCTTTCTTCATGACATAATGAGTTATGTATTTAATCTTCAAGGTTATACTTATTCTTCAAGATGACATCATTGATGCATCTTTGCTTTATCCACGAAAAGCTTTCTTCAACATTCAAGACTATACATCTTCTTCAAGACGATATCATCGAGATATCTGAACTTAGCTTTATCAACGATAAGCTTTCTTCAACCTTCAAGACTATACATCTTCTTCAAGACGATATCGTCGAGATATCTGAACTTATCTTTATCAACGATAAGCTTTCTTCAAGACGATATCATTGGAACTGTCTCGACGATATGTTATCTTTCTCAACGATTCATCTGCTGAGTCTTGAGACGATATTTTACTTTGTTAGTTTTCATTACTTTTATAGTCTTGTTACTAGTGATGTAGCTTTGATGCATTTCAACGATACGTATATCATCTCAACAATGTCCAGTCTTTCTTGATGATTTTGGACTTAGAAAATTTATGGATATATGGTTTATCTTCTGCAGTCATGAATAAAATATACCATTAAATACATAGTGCATTTATCATTGATCTGAGCACTTCTTCAAATCAGGAACATTGTTGGGCACTGTTCCCAACACACTCTTTCAGTGTACTCTTCGAGTTACACCACCATCTTACGCCCCGCTTAACGTGGATGAATATGAGCTCTACCGTCAAGGTTATCCTGCCTTACAATTTTTTTCCCAAAATACTAACAGGGAACGGAGGGGCGACCTCATCAATAAACAACTAAGGGACGGGTTCGGTTTGGCTTTGCCCGTGCTCATATCATCGGGATAAAGTCTCCCCAATGCCAGTATGGCTTCCCCTTATTCTTGTTATTGGCACACAAGGCCAACAAAGCTAGGCTCAACATGCGCTTCTGCTTCACAAACTGCTCACTGGAGCTACCGCCGGCAATAAGGCTACCACCCGGCGTTAGTGATAGAACTCACTTCTGCCCTCTCCTATGCTCTTATCTATAAATTTCTGGTGTTACGCACCCAGTTCCCAGGATCTAGTCTTCACACCCACCACAAATGGCTTCCAGGATTCGACTAGAAGCTACCACCAGCGGTAAGGCTACCGCTGGGTGGTAACAAACATAACACCGATTCTGCTATCTTTTTCCGGGTATTTTTTGGAGATTTCCTCCAAAATTCCCTGCATTACATCACAACACCCAGAACCCGAAAACACGGCATATACACGGAATGTTCTCCGAATCAGAATAAGCAAATCATCATCAATCCATACCAACTTATCCAGATGGGTTTCACACAGCATACCTGTAAGACCCCTTTTTTCCGCTACAAAACCAGGTCTTATGCCCAGAACTGCCGCTTTGCGGTGACACCAACACATGGGAAGGTCGTCACTACAAAGCGTCCTGCCGGCCATATCGATCACATAAGAAGAAAAGAATAATCGAACATATAGAAGTTCAAGTCCACAATCACATGCTATATATAATAAATGTCCACATGGTATAACTGAAATAATAAATGTTACAATAATAAAGGGCTTATTCCCTGTACTTCATGTCCTCAATACAAGATCACTCGCAGAAGCTAACTACTAATCACTCACTGATCCTGAAACTGGTGCTCCTGTAGTAGACGGGCCCGCCTCCGTCTGCACCAGCCTCTGGTGCTGCTGCATCTCCTCGATCCCCTAAAATGATATGGTCCACCGACCGTTAGTCAAAAAGACTAAGCCTTATGTTCCCCACCCCACCCCCAATGGCTCCTAGGCACCGTGTGGGAGGATGAAGAGGAGGACAGCAAGGGGTATAAAATAAAGGAGATGACAACGGATCTTGTCTACAGGAAATGTCTACAACTACACATGTGTATATAAATAATTGAAGCAGTAATATAGCATGGTAAAGAGCAAGTAAAGAACAGTAAGTAAAGATAAGTACACAATAGAAATGTAACCATTGATTTATAGGAATGCCCAAACAAACCTATAGACCAAGGGGTCGTTTAGCAGGGCATATCGTATAAAAAGTCCCATAACCAATTTATACGATAGGGGTAGGGGTTGAAATGCAATGCTTATGCCATGACATGCAGACTTATGTAGTTTAATGATATGTTCATACAAGTGCAACTCACATACATCTACTCTATGCGCACAGACCTATAGTTCCCCCTTTTTGGAGCTAGCAAGACTCCCAGGATACTCTCGTAGTGGCAAACGGAAACGGTGGGTTGGGCCTCGCCCACCTCTAGGTTAGTATTCACACTACCTAACCTAGACCTACGTATGCCTCAATGCAAAACCGCGGAGCATCTGCGTGCTCTTACTGGCTGGACCACCAGACTTTCATGGCTAAGTGCAAATTCCACACTTGTTGAGTCAACGTATTGACGTCGGTGTGAACGATCCTACAATACCGAAAACCCACCACCTTTATGCACATGCAAACATGTTTACCATCTATCTCCAAGCCATAAGCTACCCGGGCTAACCCGCTCGTCATAATAACCTTCCGAGCCACCGGCTCGCCGAACCAACCCGTCTATACCAACAAGCATTACTGAGTCACAAGCTCACCGGACTAACTAGTCCGCTGCTTCAACCACCGAGCCTACCGCTCGTAAAACCAAACCAACTAACCTACCGTAACCACGGGGTGTGGGTGTGTGCATTATTAAGTTAATCTTGTACATCAACTTATCCCTATAATTTATGGTTAATTTTGGACTTCCCAAGGATTACCATGTAAGGGGCTCGCTACGGTACTAGGAACTATAATGGGATGACACCCTAAAGCGGCCTTTCCATGGGATTTAATGTTATTGGTAACTACCCGTAAGAATACCCTCCTTTTTTTCATTACACTTGGATTACCCTAAGTACTTTATGACCCTCTAAGGGGAAAGACGATCTTTCGTCGGTCCCAAACACAACCTTGTCCTTTTAGCTTATCGGCCACCCTCAACATGTATACTCCTTTTGGTGACCTCACATCTTCTCAACCAGTCTAGGTACATCCCCTACCTTCCATTCCCACCTAATTATCCACAAATTACTCAAGTTTTACCATTTTACTATACGCAGACCAAATGAGTTACATTAGTTGCATAAGAGGAGGTACCCCAAATATTCATCCAACTGACTCAAGATTATTAAGGGAAGTCTATCTTGATGTTATAAGACTAAATCCATATAATCATATTTTTCCTTAATTAATTGGCATTTATTATAATTTCTCCAACATTGGCCAAGTGTGAAATTGAACATGAAGTGTAAGATCTTCCTATGATATGACCTCCATAAAATTATGGAAAGTCTATGATGTCAAAATAACAGTAAATTTAGAATATCACAATTTTACAGTAAGGTGTTAACCTCTATTTATAATATTGAATATTTATCCAAAATTAGAAATTAAAGAAGGAACCACCAAAAATACTTGTCCAAAAATTATAGAAAAATTACCAGAACTTTATAATGATCAAAAAAGTCTACTAACTAAATTTCAGAATTTATAAGAACTAATTAGTCACATATATAAATATTCCAAGTAAACTCATACTAGGGAAAATTGTGAAGTAACCTACTGATAAATAATTCCAAAAATTATACAAAAATTCACAGTGCTTTCTAATGCCCTAAAATGTCCTACCATTAAGTTTCATAATTTTCCAGAGGATATTTGGCCCTCATTTATTTAACATATTCTTAAGGCCAAATAGATGACTTGTGAATGAAATGCTAAATAAATTAATTCAATAATTACAAAAAAATTACCAGAGATCTATTATATAATTATGAGGGTACCACCAAACTTTCATCACGATCCAAGATTATTTGAGCATATAAATTTCTCTCATAAGGAGGTTCCCAAAAATGGTTATAACCTAAATTAGTGGGAATAATTGGTCTTAAAATTTCCTAGGGAATATTTACACCCTATGAACTTATCTATCAAGTTTCATGACCATTCAAGGACATATGCCTCTATGTCCTTTAGAAGGCTTAAAGTGCAACCCTAAGGTTAAAACTAGGGTCCTAGGGCATATCCACCCCACATCATCCCAAATAACTCATGGGGGTGTCTTATGTGATCCTAAACTAGTGGCCAAAGTTTCACACCACTTGGATGAGATTTGACCACCTAATTTTATCATGTGCATTTTTGATCTAGTTTGACCTAGTTTGACCAAACTTGGGTTAACATATTACCCAACCAAATCAGTCCCAATTGGGCTGAAATTTTTACCAGGGTCATATAATAACCCTAAAGAGAACCCACCAAAATTTGGAGGGGATTGGAAGTCATTAGGCCCTATAATTAAATAATATATGAATTATTAAATTATTACAAAAACCTTAAAAAAATGTCTCCTAAAATTCCCATCTTTGGATAGGTTAAGGGTGTGGGTACAAATAGCCTATGTTTCAATTTTTAAGTCAATATCATTTCCCAATCAAAAGTTATTCAAGAAATAGTGGTTGTCCTACCCTAGGGACCAGTCCCACCAAAATGGCTCTACAGGGAGCTACATGCTCCGTTTGGGCTGAAACAAATTTTAAATTAAAGTACACTCTAAGGTCTACAAAATTCGGTCTCACAAACTTTTCCTTATTTCTCCTCTAAGGCTTTCATTTTGCTGTTTGAAAAAGTGTCATTCTAGGTAGTAAAACGAAATATAAATTTTTTATAAATTAAAACACTCTTGATCAAATGGACGGTGGAGATTGTCTTCTTCCTCCAGCAATGGCTGAAAAGCCTCCTTCCTATAGGTTTTGTAGGAGCTGCCGCCGGCCATCCGGCCACCTCCCTGGCCGGCCACCACCACCACCACCTCTGTTGAGGTGGTGGCTAACGCCGGGCTGCGGCACGGCCGCCGGAGAGGCGATTTCCGGTGAACCCGACCGTGTCCATTTTCATGTAAATTTCAGATTTTGCTCACTTGGATCGGGTACAATTGAGCCCGATTTCTCACCTATTTTGATCTAAGATATATCCACAGAGAGAGAGGAGGAGAACCAGGCCTGTTTGGAACCCGACGACGATGGCGGCGGTGGTCGACAATGGCTTTTCCCTTCTCCGACGAGCTTGACCGATTTCTCCATTCTCCACCAAAAGCATTGATGTAAGAGTTGATTTTGACTGCCATCCAACTTTTGAAGCTAATGGCGAAGTTAGATTTGAGTGGGGAGGGCTGTATAGGGAGAATTTGAAGAGGGGAATTTCGGCCATATCCATTAATGGCCATTAAGGGGGAATTTCGGTTTTGCTTGGGGGAGATGAATAGGGCCTTAATTTGGCCGGGAGAAGGCTGTAAACTCCTCATGTCCCCAAGAGGAGATGAATCCTCATCAATTGGGAGAGCCTTTGGCCTCGCTTGGCCATGAATGCCATCACTCCCTCTCTTTCTCTCTCCTCCATTTTTGGGGAAAATGGAGGTTTCTCTCTCCTGGCTGAATTTCCTGAAATTAAATGATAATTTCAGTAACTACCAACCCCATTAGCTAGTGGAACTCATCAATTGGGTCTATCCCAAGTGGATTGGGCTTGATTAGGTCAAAATATGTCATTTTGACCTAAATTTAGGGTGCAGTTGACTTTGGTCAATTTGACCATTTGGGTTGACCCCAATGAGTGGCTAGTGACCCATTGCCGTTAGGAAGGTCTAGGTAGGGTCAATTTGGCATGGTGGAGGGAAATTGACCCACAATAGGGCAATTTGACCAAAACATGGCTAGAGTTGACTTTGGTCAAATTGGCCAAATTGGTGGCCCCATGGTGGGGAGTTTTGGTCCATTGGGTCTCTAGTATCCTTATAATGGTAGGGGCAAAGTCAATTTGGCATGGTGGAGGCCAATTGACCCTAATTAGGCTACTTTGACCAATTTGGGATTAGGGTTGACTTTGGTCAACTTGGCCACTTTGGTTTACCCCAATGGGTCCTTAGTGTTCTAAGGGGACCCCTAAAGGGTTATGTATGCTATGGTGGGGTCAAAGGGTCAAGGTGAGGCCCTAAAGTCCAACCATAGGCTTGTTAACTGGAAATTATTATTTGCAGACCACTGTGGTTTCCTTCTTCTTAGCTAAGGCCAAGTGGTCTCTTCAAGCTTCCTAGGGTTTTATCATGACCTAGACATGACAAAACCACTCTAGGGGTCTAGTTATTTGGGGGATGTTACAAATCCCAATAAACAAAAAATAATAATTTCGTCCTCGAAATTCAGGTTAGGCCTGCTGGGTTTCTACCGCAAGTGATTGTATGTAACCTCCCATAAGAGACTAATTTTACCTGAAGCAAAAAGCTCCGGATACTTCTGTTGCATCAGTTCTAGTGGCTCCCTGATAAGCTTCTCATATCCATGATTTCTCCACAGGACCTTGACCAGCGGGACCATCTTGTGCCGTAAGACTCGCACCTCGGTGTCATCGATCCGGACCAGCTCCAGGTGAATCAATCAATCGGAGGCTATCAGGCCGTCTATAGTAGAAATTCGATGATCTGGCCATAGTAGAGCTCTCCCAAAGGAGGAGACATGGAAGACGTCGTGCAATCCCGCTAACTCTGGTAGTAGCTCTAGTCTATGAGACAACCGGCGGATCCACTCCAGGATCCTGTAGAGCCCCATTTATCTTAGACTAAGCTTCTTCCATCTGCGTACTCATGAGACTCCATGTATTAGATGTAACTCAGGGATACCCGGTCTCCAACCTGAAACTCTACTGCACGATGCCACGCATCGTAATACTTGGTCTGCCTGTTCTGGGCTTCCAGCATCCTAACTCGAATCAGTCGCACCTGGGCATCTGTGTCCTCCATAAATTCAGAGTCGAGTGTCTTAGTATCCTCATCCTGAATCCAAGACAGTGGAGTCATGCACCTCCGTCCCTCTGAGGGTGGAAAGTTGTGTTGAACGTCAACCAAGAGCCCAGACAAGCCTGGACTGATCTTAACTTTTTGGTCGTAAACTGTTCTTCCTGATCTGACACAATCGTCCTGGTCACACCACGATAACATACAAATTGCTCAGCAAATCCCATCAAACACCAACGGGAGTGTCCTTCCAGCCCAGGGTGACCCTAGCAACCTCGGTCAATCTTTCCTCGATGTTCCAAATGAACTTATGCCCGGAGTGGGGATGTGATAACCTGTGTATGAAATCCATAATTATGTCCTCGAACTCCACTATAACACGGGCGGTGACTGTGGTAGTTATCCAAAGACTTTTGTACTTGGCCTTCATCGTGCATCACAAAACCTATGACGTCTTTCTTGATTCCGAGGACATGCATGCTCCGGAATACACCAATTTTTCGGTGACTAAAGCTCTCGTTTATATGGATAGACAATGCTTTTATAAAATTTCTCCACACGTTCAGATTCTTATTCCTTCACGCATGTCCGAGTGATCAATCAACTCCACTCTACAACTTATCCAGTTCTTAACATTGATGGAACTGATCAAATCATCAGGCATCCCAATTATCCTCCAAATTTAAGTGGGGGTGTACTCGTGAACTTTTATGAGTATATGTTAACCAATCATTATTAGTATCAATGTTTGTAAGATAACTGCCAATCATTTTCTAGGTGGAGTTAGATTCATAAGGTATACAGGTAAAAATCTTTTGAAACCCTAAGATTTTTGACAAGTCAATTTCATCAAGGAAATATCATCACGTTCATTTCACCAAATTCCTATCACTTCCACATATGCTAGTTGTTGCGGGTCGCTTAGGGCTCTTGGTAGACCAGTTTACTTGAACCAACTTAGCTCGGGAGAGAACCAAGCGCGCAAACAGTCATAGAGAAATTCGTTGAGTACACTGGGACGTTTTAACGTGGAAAAACCCGGAAAGGGTAAAAAAACCACGCGATCGGGGCTGTGCCGACCAAACTTCACTGTCTTCTGAGAGGTTACAATCCGGTATTTTAGAATTCGAGCGCGACAGGCCGCCGCTCGTTACAATATGAGAGAGAGAGAGAATGCTCCGAGGGTGACAGGCCACCACTCGGAAAAAACTAAGTCTTTTCCTTCTGAGAACGGTACAGAACAAAAGTGAGAATGCCTTGTCCGCTTTCGTGAAGATGAAAGTGAGCGTTGTGTCCGCTTTCGTGAGAACGAAAGTGAGAATGCCGAGTCGCCTTTCGGGATGAATGAAAACTTCAAGTCCACGAAGGAGATCTTCAAGCGCCGAAAGAGAAATCCGTGGAAATCTTCAAGGAGCTCTCTCTGGTCATCAAGGCGAGGTCCTCTCAAATGAGGCCTAGGGGGTCCTTTTATAGCTTTGGCCGGGGGTAGCCCGGTAATTTTGCTGTTGTAACCACCATAACCACCTGGGAGGACGAATCATATTTTCCGGTTCAGAGCCCACGGATCACCATTTTTCGTAAATGACCATCCTGCCCTTCGAGGAAAGGTGACAAGCTGTTCCTGAAAAGTGAGAAACTGAAAAGACAAAAAGTCAGCGTGCTAGAAAGACAAAAAGTGAGCATGCCCAAAATGTGAAAGTGCTCTGAGCGCGCTCAGAAGCGTTCTGAGCACGCAACGAACACGGGAGCGTTTTGAGCACGCAACGAACACGGGAGCATTCTGAGCGCGCAACGAACACGGGAGCGTTCTGAGCGCGCAACGAACACGGGAGCGTTCTGAGCGCGCAACGAACACGGGAGCGTTCTGAGTGCGTTCAAAGCGTGAAAATGTTCTGAGCGCGCGGTGAATAATATCCCGTAAGAATAATGCTCTGAAAGGATAATATTTATGCAAGAATAAGGTTCTGGCGTGTACTTTGGCCAGTGCTTTGAGCGCGATGAACGTAGAGATGTTCATCGTGCGGCTGCGAGAATACCTCGAAGCTGAGGCGGCCGGGAGCACGATTCACGTAATTCCCCTTTGGGGAGTTACGTGAATATCATTCATGTAACTCCCCATTGGGGAGTTACGTGAACTCCCCAATTGGGGAGTGGGGCACTCCCCAATTGGGGAGTGCCACATGGATGTTGACCAAGTCAGCACCCAAAATGGGTGCTGATTTGGTCAACCCCCACCAATAGGCAGGAGTGCGGCAATGCCGCACCCCCCTTTAATTAGGCAGGGGTGCGGCAATGCCGCACCCCTTCTAATTGAGCAGGGGTGCGGCAGTGCCGCACCCCTTCTAATTGAGCAGGGGTGCGGAAGTGCCGCACCCCCTTGGCGCGGCGAGTGTCGCGTCATTTCGGCGCGGCGAGTGCCGCGCCATTTCGGCGCGGCAAATGCCGCGCCATTTTGGCGCGGCGAGTGCTGCGCCATTTCGGCGCGGCGAGTGCCGCGCCATTTCGTCGCGGCGAGTGCCGCGCCATTTCGTCGCGGCGAGTGCTGCACCATTTCGGCGAGGCGAATGCCGCCCCACTTTCACGCGGCGAACACCACGCCTATTTTGCGCGGCGAATGCCGCACTCTTTTGGCGCGACGAGTGTCGTGCCCTCTTGGCGACGTAGTCGACGCACATATTGGCACGCAGATTGACATGCGTCGCTTGCCGCGTGACACTTTTTGATTTTCACGCCACGCGTGGTGCTTGCGTGCGTGGCGGTACCCGTCCGGGTACGTTTTGTGGGACCGCACCCCGCATCATTTTTACGGGTGCATATCATAAGCCCCCCAAACCTTCGGAGTCCGAATTACTGCGCGGAGGAGTTCGGAGGTTTTGATTTTCCTTTGCGGCAATTTGGATCATCATCATCTTCGTGCGACGTGCTGGAAGTCGACGCTCGGCTCTAGTTGTGGGAGAAACTTTTATTTCGTCTTGATCGGCTTCGGGCTTAATGCCCAACGATTGCATCGGAGATTGCAGCGAGCTCTCTATTTAGCGTTGATACCTAAGTAGCTTGATGGTTTTTCACAAAATACCAGATGAGCCTGCGCGAGTCTTAGTAGAATATTAGTTTGCGCGAGTCTGAACTCGCGGCTTTTTTCATAATAAAAGATAAGTTTTTGTCGGTGAAGGGCGCACGTATTCAAACCGTGGATGAACGTAAGTGGGGCAGACCCTTATGACGTCGGAACCTTACCGCGGTGGAGAAGGGTGAACCTTCAATCGACGACAGTGAGAGATTGTTGTGAGCGCGTTGCCCGTATGCAGTTACTGTTCATTAGCGCCCTGCCTGGAGGCAGGTGCTATTCATTAGCGCCCTGCCTGGATGCATGTGTTGTTCATTAGCGCACTGTCTGGATGCAGGTGCTGTTCATTAGCGCACTGCCTTGAGGCAGGTGCTGTTCATTAGCGCACTGCCTTGAGGCAGGTGCTGTTCATTAGCGCACTGCCTTGAGGCAGATGCTGTTCATTAGCGCACTGCCTTGAGGCAGGTGCTGTTCATTAGCGCACTGCCTTGAGGCAGGTGCTGTTCACTAGCGCAATGCCTGGAAGCAGGTGCTGTTCATTAGCACACTGCCTGGAGGCAGGTGCTGTTCATTAGCGCACTGCCTGGAGGCATGTGCTGTTCATTAGCGCACTGCCTGGAGGCAGGTGCTGTTCATTAGCGCACTGCCTGGAGGCAGGTGCTGTTCATTAGCGCACTGCCTGGAGGCAGGTGCTGTTCATTAGCGCACTGCCTGGAGGCAGGTGCTGTTCATTAGCGCACTGCCTTGAGGCAGATGCTGTTCATTAGCGCACTGCCTTGAGGCAAGTGCTGTTCATTAGCGCACTGCCTTGAGGCAGGTGCTGTTCATTAGCGCACTGCCTTGAGGCAGGTGATGTTCATTAGCGCACTGCCTTGAGGCAGGTGTTGTTCATTAGCGCACTGCCTGGAGGCAGGTGCTATTCATTAGCGCACTGCCTGGAGGCAGGTGCTGTTCATTAGCGCACTGCCTGGAGGCAGGTGCTGTTCATTAGCGCACTGTCTGGAGGCAGGTGATGTTCACTAGCGCACTGCCTGGAGGCAGGTGCTGTTCAGTAGCACGCTGCCTGGAGGCAGGTGGTGTTCATTAGCGCACTGCCTGGAGGCAGGTGGTGTTCATTAGCACACTGCCTGGAGGCAGGTGCTGTTCATTAGCGCACTTCCTGGAGGCAGGTGCTCTTCATTAGCGCACTGCCTGGAGGCAGGTGCTGTTCATTAGCGCACTGCCTGGAGGCAGGTGCTGTTCATTAGCGCACTGCCTGGAGGCAGGTGCTGTTCATTAGCGCACTGCCTGGAGGCAGGTGATGTTCATTAGCGCACTACCTTGAAGCAGGTGCTGTTCATGGACGTCTTTACGTAGTTTTGATGGCGCGGGATATGACATGCCTTGAATGATTAACTTTTAAAAACAATTAGTAGTGGCAATTTACACAAAGTTTTTGCAAAAACAAAGTTGACAAAGTATTTCAGTGGCGCTGGTAGAGCCCCGCTGATGGGTATGAAGCTTTCTCCTGGGATGACTGCCTTAAGGGTTGCTCCCGGTCCTTCCTGGCAGGCCGCTAGATGATCTCCTGCTAGCCGAATTGTCGCCTAGTCTCGTAGGAATTTCCCCAGTAGGCCTTGTTTGACGAGACGCTCGATTTCATCCTTAAGCTTGGAGCAATTTTCCGTGTCATGTCCTTGTCCACGATGGAACCCAAAATATTTTGCCTGGTCCCCCACATTTTTAGCGAGGGGTCTGGGCTTGTGGAGCGTCTGCTCGTCTTTGATTGCGTACAGTATGTTAGTCCTGGTAGTGTTCAGGGGAGTGTAGTTCTGATGTTGGCAAGATCCTCTGTCTCTGCTAGGGTTATCGTAATGCTTGTTTTTCTTGTTGGGAACTATCTGCGGCAGCGGCTCCTCTTTCTTCCTCTTCGAGCTCCCCTCGAACTGCCGGCGGTGCACTTCAATTGCCTAATCTGCTGCTATCTGGGCCTCGACTCGCTGAACGAGGTCAGGATAGCTTGGTACGGTTTCTCTCATTAGAGCTAAGTAGAAGCAACTTGGGCGGAGACCTCCAAGGAAGACTCCTCGCAAGAGCTCAGGGTCGACCCTCGGGATTTGTCGAGCCTCCGAGGTGAAGCGTCGAAAAAAATCCTTGAGAGTCTCTCCGTCATTTTGGCGGATTCCTGAGAGATGGGAGGGATCTCAGACAATCCTACGATTGGCGATGAACTGGTCCACGAACTGCTGCGCCATTTCTGCGAAGTTGTTGATGGCCCCATCTCGCAGGGAGTGTAACCAAGTGCGCGCTTGTCCCTTCAAGGTTGCCGAGAACACTTGACAGAGGAGTTGATCGGGGGCGCTGTAAATTCTCATGATGGTGGTGAAGTGATTGATATGTTCCAACGGGTCATCCGTCCCATGAACGTTTCGATGTTGGGAAGCTTGAAACCGTTTGGAACTGGATGGGTCAAGACTTGAGGTGATAGTGGGGAGCCGTGGTGTGCGGGACGGCGAGCGAGGGATGCGCGTCGCCCCGCCTGGATGTATTCTTCCTCTAACATGTCGCGCATTTATTCCCGCGTGGTTCTTTCTACTGCTCGGTCAGGGACAGCTCTTCGTGGGAGACGGTGATGGTGGTCAGCTCCTGGGCCTCTGGCTGGGGGAGCAGTATGGGCAGAGCTTGCCGCATCGGAGAATTCTTCTGAGGATTCTTCCTCTCGAATGACCTCCTCGTTCGGGGCATGACTCGGAGCTAGGGGCGGCGGAACATTCAACGCTGGCGGTTGAACGGGAACTCGAGGAGCCCCGAGATTTCTTACAAGAGCCAGCATCTCGGCTTGCTGTTCTTCCATCTGCTGCATGCGCCCTTCC
The DNA here is from genome assembly GCA_033032865.1 of Dactylorhiza incarnata. Classification (NCBI taxonomy): domain Eukaryota; kingdom Viridiplantae; phylum Streptophyta; class Magnoliopsida; order Asparagales; family Orchidaceae; genus Dactylorhiza; species Dactylorhiza incarnata. The sequence goes on along the minus strand of JAWHQI010000010.1, from coordinate 23,680,779 downwards.
AGTATTGCTGCGGGCGCAGGCACTGCCTCTTCTGCGAGAGGCGCATTGATAAGCGAGTGGGAGGGAGCTGGGTCGATGCGCCCCTCCGGGACTGATCCTTCAGTGGTGCGAGCACTTCTTCTTGCCATTGCAATTGGCGGCAAGTGTTAACTTCAGTTATCATTGCTGAACTTTGGGAATTCGGTTCCCGCAGACGGCGCCAAACTGTTGCGGGTCGCTTAGGGCTCTTGGTAGACCAGTTTACTTGAACCACCTTAGCTCGGGAGAGAACCAAGCGCGCAAACAGTCACAGAGAAATTCGTTGAGTACACTGGGACATTTTAACGTGGAAAAACCCGGAAAGGGTAAAAAAACCACGCGGTCGGGGCTGTGCCGACCAAACTTCACTATCTTCTGAGAGGTTACAATCCGGTATTTTAGAATTCGAGCGCGACAGGCCGCCGCTCGTTACAATATGAGAGAGAGAGAGAACGCTCCGAGGGTGACAGGCCACCTCTCAGAAAAAACTAAGTCTTTTCCTTCTGAGAACGGTAGAGAACGAAAGTGAGAATGCCTTGTCCGCTTTCGTGAAGACGAAAGTGAGCGCTGTGTCCGCTTTCGTGAGAACGAAAGTGAGACTGCCGAGTCGCCTTTCGGGACGAAGGAAAACTTCAAGTCCACGAAGGAGATCTTCAAGCACCGAAGGAGAAATCCGTGGAAATCTTCAAGGAGCTCTCTCTGGTCATCAAGGCGAGGTCCTCTCAAATGAGGCCTAGGGGGTCCTTTTATAGCTTTGGCCGGGGGTAGCCCGGTAATTTTACTGTTGTATCCACCATAACCACCTGGGAGGACGAATCATATTTTCCGTTTCAGAGCCCACGGATCACCATTTTTCATAAATGACCATCCTGCCCTTCGAGGAAATGTGACAAGCTGTTCCTGAATAGTGAGAAACTGAAAAGATAAAAAGTGAGCGTGCTAGAAAGACAAAAAATGAGCATGCCCGAAATGTGAAAGTGCTCTGAGCGCGCAACGAACACGGGAGCGTTCTGAGCACGCAACGAACACGGGAGCGTTCTGAGCGCGCAACAAACACGGGAGCGTTCTGAGCGCACAACGAACACAGGAGCATTCTAAGCGCGCAACGAACACGGGAGCATTCTGAGCACGCAACGAACACAGGAGCGTTCTGAGCGCGTTCAAAGCGTGGAAACGTTCTGAGCGCGCGGCGAATAATATTCCGTAAGAATAATGCTCTGCAAGGATAATATTTATGCAAGAATAAGGTTCTGGCATGTAGTTTGGCTAGTGCTCTGAGCGTGATGAACGTGGAGATGTTCACAGTGCAGCTGCGAGAATACCTCGAAGCTGAGGCGGTTCGGAGCACGATTCACGTAACTCCCCTTTGGGGAGTTACGTGAATAACACTATATTCTTATCATAATAACTCTGAGCGTGATTCACGTAACTCTGAGCGCGATGTACGTTTTGTGGGACCGCAACCCGCATCATTTTTACGGGTGCATAACACTAGTCTTGATCACTTTCAGATGGCCCAAAGTAAGATAAACTTAGATCATTCTTATCATAGTAAACTCAAGCACTATATTTTAATTCCAATAAGTCATCGTCTATGATCTCTGGTTATTTATCCTCATAGTTCCCAAGGTATAAGGGCTATTATTGTAGTTAATATTTTTCCACCATGATAGGGTGTGAATTTTAACAAATCATAAGTTAATCACTTCCGAATGCCCCGAACCACAAGAACTTCCGGATATAACTATAACATGTAAGATCTAATTTCAGTTCCCAACTTCCAGAAAGGCATCCGCATTCCTAAGTGATTAATCCTGGTGACTTTACATTTCCAATTATTCAACTAAGGTCAAGTTGTTGTTCGATCAATGATGTCTATCCATTGTCCTAGTAATACTACAGATCATGATTCCAAACATATTGTTACACCGTCTCATCTTCGTCCAAGTAACATCGAATAAGATCGACTTCAAAATCACCACACACAACACCTTCTAAATTAGATCCAAAGGAAACCCATGTCAGTAACTAATTTGCCCAATAAACAAAAGGTAAGCCCCAATAAACAAAAGATAAGTCACTATCCATTTTGGGCTAAGTATCTTCGGTGTTACTGTGATATATTTGTCATAGGTATGCAAACAATTCTTAGGGCACATAACCTTAGACTTGGGGTTCTATCTTGAGACTTGTTGGTACACTTCATACTTTAGAGTCTTCAAGGTACCTTCTACGAAAACCTTATCGGGGTCAACATGTGACCCAATCCCAAATGGGTCTCTTCTGAACTTGAATTCTCATCCGACCCTCGGTGTTTGTCGTAGTGGTTGTCTCAATGTAATCATGTCACCGGTACGAGGGTTGAGTCTATGAGTCCCATACCATTCTGCTTATGTGTCAATCTCTCTTTCTCTAGCCTCTTTGGGGTATTCTTATACCTTCACCAAAGTTATACCAACGGTCTATTTCAGACTAGGGCATGGTATAAATTGTCATGGTAAGTCATGTGTCCTAGTGGGGTTGAGTCTAACTCATTGGCTAAAGGACTATCTAAAGAGATTTTTGTAGCCGGAGGTATTTCCTGCTAGGGGCAGGGTTCGTCGCAGGTTACAAAGAAAACTTGCCACTCGTAAGGAGATTTGGCTAATAAAAAATTCATTTAAAAGTGGACTTTTCATGTGATTTCCCCATATGGGCACACCATTGCTTCCGCTGCTTAGTTTGTCCTCAAACTAAACTCGCGCGGGGTGGCCCAGGGTTTGTGGACTTCTTTTCTTCGGATCGACGTTTGCTTTGATACCAGTTTGTAAGACCCCTTTTTTCTGCTACAAAACCGGGTCTTATGCCCAGAACCGCCGCTTTGCGGTGACACCAACACACGGGAAGGTCGCCACTACAAAGTGCCGATCCTGTCGGCCATATCGATCATAGAAGAAGAAAATAATAAACGAACATATAGAAGTTCAAGTCCATAATCACATGCTATATATAATAAATGTCCACATGGTATAACTGGAATAACAAATGTTACAATAATAAAGGGCTTATGCCCGTACATCATGTCCTCACTACAAGATCACTCGCGGAAGCTAACTACTAATCACTCACTGATCCTGAAACTGGTGCTCCTGTACTAGACTATCCCGCCTCCGTCTGCACCGGCCTCTGGTGCTGCTGAGTCTCCTCGATCACCTAAAATGATATGGTCCACTGACCGTTAGTCAAAAAGACTAAGCCTTATGTTCCCCACCCCACCCCTAATGGCTCCTAGGCACCGTGTGGGAGGATGAAGCGGAGGACAGCAAGGGGTATAAAACAAAGGAGATGATGACAGATCTTGTCTACAGGAAATGTCTACAACTACATATGTGTATATTAATAATTGAAGCAGTAATAGAGCATGGTAAAGAGCAAGTAAAAAACATTAAGTAAAGATAAGTACACAATAGAAATGTAACCATTGATTTATAGGAATGCCCATACAAACCTATAGACCAATTGGTCGTTTCGTAGGGTCTATCGTATAAAAAGTCTCATAACCAATTTATAAGATAGGGGTAGGGGTTGAAATGCAATGCTTATGCCATGACATGCAGAGTTATGCAGTTTAATGATATGTTCATACAAGTGAAACTCACACACGTCGACTCTATGTGCACAGACCTTCAGTTCCCCCTTTTTGGAGCTAGCAAGACTCTCAGGATACTCCCGTAGTGGCAAACGGAAGCGATGGGTTGGGCCTCGCCCACCTCTCGGTTGGTATTCACACCACCTAACCTAGACCTATCATACACCTCAACACAAAACCGTGAAGCATCTGCGTACTCTTACTGGCTGGACCACCAGACTTTCATGTCTAAGTGCAAATTCCACACTTGCCGAGTCAACGTATTGACGTCGGTGTGAACGATCCTCCAATACGAATGACCCACCACATTTATACACATGGAAACATGTCTACCATCTATCTCCGAGCCATAAGCTCCCTGGGCTAACCCACTCATCACAATAACCTTCCGAGCCACCGGCTCGCCGGACCAACCCATCCGTACCAACAAGCATTACTGAGTCACAAGCTCACTGGACTAACTAGTCCGCTGCTTCAACCACCGAGCCAACCGCTCGTAAAAACCAACCAACTAACCTACCGTAACCACGGGGTGTGGGTGTGTGCGTTATTAAGTTAATCTTATACATCAACTTATCCCTATAATTTATGGTTAACTTTTGGACTTCTCGAGGATTACCCTGTAAGGAACTCGCTACGGTACTAGGAACTATAACGGGATGACACCCTAAAGCTCCCTTTTCAAGGCATTTAATGTTATTGGTAACTACCCGTAAGAATACCCTCCTTTTTGTCATTACACTTTGATTACCCTAAGTACTTTATGACCCTCTAAGGGTAAAGACGATCTTTCGTCGGTCCCGAACACAACCTTGCCCTTTAGCTTATCGGCCACCCTCAACATGTAGACTCCTTTTGGTGACCTCACATCTTCTCAACCAGTCTAGGTACATCCTCTACCTTCCATTCCCACCTAATGATCCACAAATTACTCAAGTTTTACCATTTTACTACACGCAGACCAAATGAGTTACATGAGTTGCATAAGAGGAGGTACCCCAAATATTCATCCAACCGACTAAAGATTATTAATGGAAGTCTATCTTGATGTTATAAGACTAAATCCATAGAATCATATTTTTCCTTAATTAATTGACATTTATTATAATTTCTCCAACATTGGCCAAACATGAAATTGAACATGAAGTGTAAGATCTTCATATGATATGGCCTCCATAAAATTATGGAAAGTCAATGATGTCAAAATAACAGTAAATTCATAATATCACAATTTTACAGTAAGGTGTTGGCCTCTAATTATAATATTGAATATTTATCCAAAATTAGAAATTAAAGAAGAAACCACCAAAAATATTTGTCCAAAAATTATGGCAAAATTACCAGAACTTTATATTGATCAGAAAAGTCTACTAACTAAATTTCAGAATTTGTCAGAACTAATTAGTCACATAAATAAATATTCCAAGTAAATCCATACTAGGGAAAAAATTGTGAAGTAACCTACTGATAAATAATTCCAAAAATTATACAAAAATTCACAGTGCTTTCTAATGCCCTAAAATATCCTACCACCAAGTTTCAAAATTTTCTAGGGGATATTTGGCCCTCATTTAATTAACATATTCTTAAGGCCAAATAGATGACTTGTGAATGAAGTGCTAAATAAATTAATTCAATACTTACACAAAAATTACCAGAGATCTATTACATAATTATGAGGGTACCACCAAACTTTCATCACCATCCAAGATTACTTGAGCATACAAATTTCTCTCATAAGGAGGTTCCCAAAAATGGTTATAACCTAAATCAGTGGGAATAATTGGTCCTAAAATTCTCTTAAAATTTCCTAGGGAATATTTACACCCTATGAACTTATCTATCAAGTTTCATGACCATTCAAGGACATATGCCCCTATATCCTTCACAAGGCTTAAAGTGCAACCCTAAGGTTAAAACTAGGGTCCTAGGGCATATCCACCCCACATCACCCCAAAATACTCATGGGGGTGTCTTATGTGATCCTAAACCAGTGGCCAAAGTTTCACACCACTTGGATGAGATTTGACCACCTAATTCTATCAAGTTCACTTTTGATCTAGTTTGACCAAATTTGGGTTAACAAATTACCCAACCAAATCAGTTCCAATTGAGCTGAAATTTTTACCGGGGTCATATAATAACCCTAAAGAGAACCCACCAAAATTTGGAGGGGATTGGAGGTCATTAGGCACTATAATTAAATAATATATGAATTATTAAATTATAACAAAAACCTTAAAAAAATGTTCTCCTAAAATTTGCATCTTTGGATATGTTAAGGGTGTGGGTACAAATAGCATATATTTCAATTTTCAAGTCAATATCATTTCCCAATCAAAAGTTATTCAAGAAATAGTGGTTGTCCTACCCTAGGGACCAGTCCATCAAAATGGCTCTACAGGGAGATATAATGCTCCGTTTGGGCTGAAACAAATTTTAAATTAAAGTGCACTCTAAGGGCTACAAAAGTCTGTCTCACAAACGTTTACAGATTTGGCCTTTAAGTCCTTCATTTTTGTTGATACCAAAAATGGTACCTTTTCCACAATCGCTCAAGCTGAAAGATGGGGGGTGAAACTGTTGGGTGGCCGGTTACTTTGAGCTGGAGGAAAGGTAATTTTATTGATAGAAAGCTTGTATTACAGCTGAGGTTACAGTAAAAAAGTATGAAAGAAAGACATAAGATTTGAAGAAAAGAGCTAGCAAGGAGGTCTCCTGAAAAAAAGGTGAAGAGGGCTCCGGAAGAGAGACGGGAGGGTCTCGACGGTCTCCAAAAACTGAGACCGCTCAAGTCCACGACTAGAGCTGGGGACTCTCCCAAGATCCACAAACTGGTACCCCTACCCCTCTATTTATAGACACGGCGCCTGCCCGAACGGGCAGATCTGAAAGGTAATGGGCTGCCCTGAACTGCTGAGATCGCCTGAGACCGCTGCTGAGACCGCCGAGATCGTCTGGACCAGCTAAGACCGCCCGGGACAAGCTTAGATCGCTGAGATCGTCTGGGCCTGCTGAGATCGTTTGGACCTGCTGCTGAGACCGCCGAGATCGTCTGGACCAGCTGAGATCGCCCGGGACATGCTGAGATCGCTGAGATCGTCTGGGCCTGCTGAGATCGTCTGGACCTGTTGCTAAGACCGCTGAGATCGTCTGAGCCTGCATCACCTGAACAGATCACACAAAATAGGATCAGTTCGGGACCGAGAACCTCCGAAGTGAGGTCGTCGAAGAGAAGCGATCTCCCCTTTTGAGATCGCCCAGGAGGGGCGATCTCCTCCTTACAAGGTCGCCCGGGAGGGGCGGCCTGCCCTGCTCGAGGTCGCCCGGAAGGGGCAGCTTCCTTCATGCGAGGTCGCACGGGAGGGGCGACCTGCTCTTTGGGAGATCACCCAGGAGGGGAGATCTCCTCCCTGCGAGGTCGCCCGGGAGGGGCGGCCTGCCCTGCTTGAGGTCGCCCGGAAGGGGCGGCCTGCTCTGCTCGAGGTCGCCCGGAAGGGGCGACCTGCTCCTTGGGAGATCGCCCAGGAGGGGCGATCTCCTCCCTGCGAGGTCGCTCGGGAGGGGCGGCCTGCCCTGCTAGAGGTCGCCCGGGAGGGGCGACCTGCTCCTGCTCGAGGTCGCCCGGAAGGGGCGACCTGCTCCTTGTGAGATCGCCCAGGAGGGGCGATCACCTCCCCGCGAGGTCGCCCGGGAGGGGCGACCTGCTCCTTGGGAGATCGCCCAGGAGGGGCGATCTCCTCCCTGCGAGGTCGCCCGGGAGGGGCGACCTGCTCCTTGGGAGATTGCCCAGGAGGGGCGATCTCCTCCCTGCGAGGTCGCCCGGGAGGGGCGACCTGCTCCTTGGGAGATCGCCCAGGAGGGGCGATCTCCTCCCTATGAGGTCGCCCGGGAGGGGCGACCTGCTCCTTGGGAGATCGCCCAGGAGGGGCGATCTCCTCCCTGTGAGGTCGCCAAGGAGGGGCGACCTTCTTCCTGACTGAGACTGCCTGGCTCGATGAGACCCCCCAGAGGAGCGAGATCGGCCCGAATCTCCGTACATATCGTAATACCTGAAAAGATTAGCTCGTAGAGATCGCCGATTTCTGGGTAAAACATAATCCCCGCATTTTTTTAAGTTTTGAAAAAACTTCGAAAAAATTAAACTTACCCGCGAGAATCACGATCTACCTTTCCTGTTATAATAGAGCATTTGTGATGAAAAAGTGCATGTACCTTTGCGAACATCCTACCGCCAGATGTGCTTGCGAATATTTTTTCACTTCTTAAGAAGACTTGCGAACGTTTGGTTTTAAGCGAGTGCCTGAAGAGAAAATGCGAGCACTTGCCTATCTCTGCGAAAGAATGGTCAGAACAGGTATAGGAAATGATATATTACATGAGTACCTGAGGAGAACCAGTGAGCACCTATTTCCATATGCGAAAATGTATGTTGAACATGTATATGAAAAAGTAAAGATATGTCAGGTACCTGAGACAACTTGTTGCCGGTCAATCGATCTGAAACGGATGAGAAACTTATTTTGTTCATATTTGAATTATAATCAATTATAAGAATGGCGATCTTGTGGTTGTCAAAACATATTTTGAGAAGATATCAACTTTGGCCATTTGAAACTGCTTTGTTATGGAATAATTCCGATGTCAAATGACGATCTTCAATATTCGAGATGTTTTGTAGAAGAATCAGATCATGATAATCCATAAATGATGTTTCTGAACTCTGTTATGTACTTTAATGAATGAAGGTGTCAAATAATTCAAACTGCTCCTTCTGTGAATGATAAATGAATCTTGAGAAATATTGGTCTTTTGAGATAGATAATTAACGATCTCAACTTTCCTGACTGCTTCTTTGTTGAATAATAGAAGAGAGATCTCATGAATACCTTCATATACTTCAAATTGCTTGATAGATGAGTACTGAAGTTGTGATCTCAATTTCTCCAGACTGCCCAAAAATGAATATGAGAGGTTCTAAGATGATGATCACAAATTTCCCAAAACACTTGTCAAAAAAGCTTTTCTGAGAAGAACCATTTAACAGTCTCCAACACTTCAGATTGCCAAAAACTTTTCTCAAAGGGAGCTCTGGAGATCCCACCAGCAATCTCTAACATCCAAGTCCTGGAGGAAATTAAGCCGGCGGTCTCAAATAACTCAGGTTGCTGAAGAAACCAGAAAGATCAAATAAAACTCTGGAGATCCCACCGACAATCTCTAACATCCAATTCCTGGAGGAAATTCAGCCGGCGGTCTCAAATCATTCACATTGCTGAAGAGACTAGAAAGACCAAATAAAACTCTGGAGATCCCACCGGCAATCTCTAACATCCAATTCCTGGAGGAAATTCAGCCGGCGGTCTCAAATCATTCACATTGCTGAAGAGACTAGAAAGACCAAATAAAACTCTGGAGATCCCACCGGCAATCTCTAACATCCAAGTCCTGGAGGAAATTAAGTCGGCGGTCTCAAATAACTCAGGTCTCTTTCATAAGGGAGAAATAAGAATCTGCGGTCTCAATAAATTCTGACCGCCCGATCTCAAGGGCAGGTGCGGTCATGCCTCGAGGGCTACACCGACATTGCTTTCCTCAAGAGAAAGAGTTCAAAAATGATCTCAAGGGCAGGTGCGGTCATGCCTCGAGGGCTACACCGGCATTGCTTTCCTCAAGAGATCATTTAAATCTGTTTCAAACTTGCCACTTTTGCTAACCACGCTCCAATGAGTATTCAAAAGTTACAGAACAAAAATGATCCATAGGGCAGGTGCGGTTATGCCGCGGAGGCTATACCGACATTGCTTTCCCTAGAAGATCACTCAGTCTGTAACAGTGTCCTAAAAAGCATGACAGAGCTGAACATTCACCTGAACTCCCTTGATCTAGAGATGTGTCAGATGTCAGCAAGGACCCGGCATCCTCAACGTCCACCGCACGAGCTTGGCGAGCTACTGCTACAAAGATGCGAAATCTCCCCAACATCTGTGGTCCTGGCAGATTTACATCTCATGCTTCAAGTCGAGGGGGAAAGAAGTAGGATCCGTCGATGTCTCTTTTGGCAGGTTTCTAGCCTTTGAATCAACTCTTCTTTGGTGCTTCCTTAAGAGATTACAGCCTTATCATCTCAAAAATTGAAAGAAGGAAAACGAAAAAAGAAAAGAAAGTGAAAATACAAGTTTTCAAGAAAAGAGAAGCTCGAGGTCATCTTCACTCCAGATATGAGATAGCTTTCCTATGCTCCAAGTATGAGATAGCTTTCCTTTTTCATAAATTTGGAGGTAATATGTATCATCGATAAGAACTTATTTGACGGTAAACGACCTTGCCCAATTACAATGTGCTTTCTAATTGAGTTAGCTCTTGCTGCTGCATCTGCTTTCTTGAAGATGAAATTACCAACATCAAAACCTTTAACTCTGATGCTTTATCGATGTTTGTGGTTATTCTTCTTTGCTTATTACAAGTAAAAGGTGGAAAAGAGAAAATGCAAAAAACTTTGAAACGAGAAGAAAGGGAGGTACTCAAAATAAGAAATAAAATGACATTCTATCTCATCCATAGTCTACCCACTTATTCTATTGAAAAGAGAAGCTCTTTGCCTCTTTGCTTTGTGATATTTCCACCGATGAGGGAGAGGTCATCATCCATTTACTGAGCAAAATAGACTTATAATTTTCCTACCTTCAATAATTGGTTCATTAATTTTGCCAATCCTTGGATGGCATGACAGTCCTCTGTATCATGGCCAATTTTTGAATGATATGTGCAGAGGAGTTCCTGCTGTGATTTCTGACCTTAGACTTTATATGCTGAGGTCCTCTAAACTCTGGCACATTTTGAATAATTGGAAAAACTTTCTTGGAAGTATTAAGCTGGGTATAGTTTTCTTGATAACTTTTGAATTCAAGTGATCTCGGATCATTAGATAGAGTATGACAAGCTCTTGAAGATTCAGATGATACATCTTGTTGTTGGGGTTGAGTGGATGTATTTTCTAGAAAGAATAAGATCTATAGTCTTTACCTTGTGAAATGTTTTGCGACGAAGAAGTGTGTTGATAAAAAGATTTCCTTTGCCGCTTTCGAGTTGTCCGAGAAAAAACAAAGCTAGGACCTGTTTTCTCTATTTTAATAACTTGATTTGCTATTCTGATAAGATGTTCATAAGACTCAGGCTTATTTCGGGTGACTGTAGATTTGAGAAGACCTTCTTTCAACCCATTGATTAAGGCAATTTTATACAAGTTCTGATCAACCTCAATAATTTCAAGTATTTCTCTTTGAAATCTGTCAATGAAGTGAGCAAGTGTCTCATCATCTCCTTGCTCGATTTGAAAGAGAGCTGGTAGGCCTCTTTTCCACTTCTTTGAGGCGAGGAACCTCAAGAGAAGCTTTCTTCGAAGGTCAGCGAAGCAAGTAATTGATTGAGGTGGCAGCTTGAAAAACCATTCTCTAGCTTGACCGACAAAGGTTGAAGCCAATAATTTGCACTTGATTTCATTTGAGACAGCTTTTAAAGACATAGCAGATTCAAAAACTTGAAGATGGACGATGGGATCTTCTCCTCCAGAGAAAACTGGCAAATGAGGCCTTCTAAATCCATTAGGAATCGGCTCCCATTCAATTCTGTTAGTAATGGGAGAAGGCCTCTTTATTTCAACAATAAAAGGATTAGATGGAGAATAAGCTGCATCAGCAGGGGTCGGAAAGTAAGCACAATCCTCCTGAAAGTTCAGCATTTCTATTGGATCTTCCTGGGCAACTAGTTTGAGGTAGTCATGACGAGTAATTGAGGATTTCTCAGCTTGAGATAGCAGAGGAGCAACAGGATGCGAAAATTTCATCGGAGGTGTTACTACTTGAGAAGGAAAAGGAGCTGCCACTTGAGGAGGAAACTGCTGAGTGATCGCGATTAGAGTTCGGTTAATTGCATCCAACTGTCGTTGAATTTGCTTTAGTTCATGAGCATTCTTTTGGCGAGACCGCTCCATATCTTGGCTAAATTGCTCCAGACAAAGCTCTATTCGAAGCACGAGAGCTTCTAGGGAAAGTTCGACATTCGACTTGGCTTGAACCTTTGGCATCTCCATTGCTACTTAAAAAATAGGAAATGCAAAAATAGAAAAAACTGCGATAACTTCCAAACGGAGTCGAATTTTTGAAAACTGAGGGCTGAAAAGTGCCTGAACGAGGAGGCCTGTTCAATTTTTGGATAGTTCAGGCCGAGCTGGTCGCAACAAGCTTTGAATTCTGAATTCCGACACCCGGATCAAAAGTTATGACTGTTTGAAGTTTTGATGTTTTTTAGGTCGAAATCCTCGCAACCGCTGTTCACCAACCACTCAAAATCTGAAGGTCGCGTGTTTTCTGTTGATACCAAAAATGGTACCTTTTCCACAATCGCTCAAGCTGGGGGGTGAAACTGTTGGGTGGCCGGTTACTTTGAGCTGGAGGAAAGGTAATTTTATTGATAGAAAGCTTGTATTACAGCTGAGGTTACAGTAAAAAGTATGAAAGAAAGACATAAGATTTGAAGAAAAGAGCTAGCAAGGTGGTCTCCTGAAAAGAGGTGAAGAGGGCTCCGGAAGGGAGACGGGAGTGTCTCGGCGGTCTCCAAAAACTGAGACCGCTCAAGTCCACGACTAGAGCTGGGGACTCTCCCAAGATCCACAAACTGGTAACCCTACCCCTCTATTTATAGACACGGGTCCTGCCCGAACCGGCAGATCTGAAAGGTAACGGGCTGCCCGGAACTGCTGAGATCGCCTGAGACCGCTGCTGAGACCGCCGAGATCGTCTGGACCAGCTGAGACCGCCCGGGACAAGCTGAGATCGCTGAGATCGTCTGGGCCTGCTGAGATCGTTTGGACCTGCTGCTGAGACCGCTGAGATTGTCTGGACCAGCTGAGATCGCCCGGGACATGCTGAGATCGCTGAGATCGTCTGGGCCTGCTGAGATCGTCTGGACCTGTTGCTGAGACCGCTCAGATCGTCTGAGCCTGCATCACCTGAACAGATCACACAAAACAGGATCAGTTCGGGACCGAGAACCTCCGAAGTGAGGTCGTCGAGGAGAAGCGATCTCCCCTTTTGAGATCGCCCAGGAGGGGCGATCTCCTCCTTACGAGGTCGCCAGGGAGGGGCGGCCTGCCCTGCTCGAGGTCGCCCGGAAGGGGCAGCTTCCTTCATGCGAGGTCGCCCGGGAGGGGCGACCTGCTCTTTTGGAGATCACCCAGGAGGGGAGATCTCCTCCCTGCGAGGTCGCCCGGGAGGGGCGGCCTGCCCTGCTTGAGGTCACCCGGAAGGGGCGGCCTGCTCTGCTCGAGGTCGCCCGGAAGGGGCGACCTGCTCCTTGGGAGATCGCCCAGGAGGGGCGATCTCCTCCCTGCAAGGTCGCCCGGGAGGGGCGGCCTGTAACATCCCGATTCGAGCTAGACCCCTTGTGTGTGTTTTTGGGTCAAGCGAGTCGACTCGGGCTCGGGGTGTAGTGGGGGCCAGGTTTGCACCTGAGCCGGGGAAGTGCACTCGACGAATGCGGCGAGTATCAATTCTATTCTTTGTCCCGATGTTTGCTGTATCGGGATCTGAGACGTCCGGAGAGCATAACTTGAGTGATAAAACTCGAAGGAGGCGTACCGCCTCGAAGGAATTATAGTACGTACATTAGCTTAAATAACGTGGTCTGCGAATAACATATTTATCCAAAATGGTGAAATTGACCAAACGATCTCGGAATTCACCTCAGTCAATTTTGTTAGACTCGTGAAACCCATACGAGGCCAACGAAACTGTCCGCGCTCGATTCTGATTAGAATCGGCGAAATTTTAACGTGATTTGCAAATAGCTCATTTACCCGAAAATGTGCAATCGAACAAACGGCCTCGGAATGGACCCCAGTCAGTTTTGTTGGACTCGTAATGATGATACGAATCCAACAGAGTCGTCCGTTTGAAATTCTGACGTCGTTCGGCGAGTTTTGAAGCGACGTAAAATTAGGCCGTACACGCTCCGACAAGCATAAAATGAGCAAACGAACTCGGAATTAATCTCGGATCGTCCCGGTGGATGCGTGTCAGCGAGACGGTCGTAACGAGCCCTTTTGGGCCAAATTCCGCGTTCTTTACGGCATTGTGCGAGCGTTTTAGTCGATAATGATAATAACATTGCTATTATTATTATTATTATTTTCATTTTATAATAAATATTATATATATATATGCATATACGTATATTAGGTTAGAAAGAAAATCCCGATTCCCTTCCCTGCTCCCTCTCTCTGACGGCGCTCCCCTCCTCCACCCCCGATCCCTCTTCCTCTCCTCCGGCGCCGCTCTTCACGGCGAGCTTCTTCGGCGCATCCTCCTCCGGTGAGCTCTCCAAACCGCCGACCACCTCTCCTCCGATCTCTCTCCGGCAAGCTCATGCTCCAACGCAACTCCACACGACAAGAAAACTCTTCACTCTCCCCTCTTCCTCCTCCAACCCCTTCCATTTGGGTCATGCATCAGGAAATTTATATTGTGCCTTGGTTTTTTTTCCCTTCTGGGTGGCGGTTTGGGGTATGCACAAGTTGCAGGAAATTATTAAGCTTTTTTTCTTGTTAATTAGGAGTTGCTCTTGTGTTTTCCTTTTGATTAGTGGCTGCTCCTTATATCTGTTAATTTGGGGGCTGCTCCCTATGGATTTTGTTTAGTGGCTGCTCCTTATATCTGTTAATTTGGGGGCTGCTCCCTATGGATTTTGTTTGGTGGCTGCTCCCTATACTTTTGTTTAGGGGCTCCTTCTTTCTTTGTTGAATTGGGGTGTTGGTGCCTTTGGGGCTGCCTTATTGCTGTTTTTGTATGCATCTTGAGGGGGGGCTGCTTCTCATATCATTGTTTAGTTGGGCTACCTTATTTTCATGTTTAATTGGAGGGGGCTGCTAGTATTGAACTGCTGCTGTCCTCCTCTTTCAGTAGGGCTGCTGTTTTGCATTTCCTTATAGGGCTGCTGCTATTATGCTTTCTTACCTAGCGGGGCTGCTGCTGTCTTTCTCATTTAGTGGGGCTACTGCTATGTAGTTCTGTTGGGGGGAGCTCTACCTTATTTACCTTGAAATGTGGGGGCTGTTTCCTTATACTTGTTAATTAGTAAAGTGGGGGCTGCTGTTTTATTATTATTGGGGGCTGCTTTTACCCTTGTCCATTATTTTGGGGGCTGCTCCTTGAGTGTTGTCTAGTTTGAAGGCCATGAGCAGGCTGTTTGGAATTTCTGTTGTCTAATATTTGTCCCTCATTTCAGTTAGAATTATTGTTAGGAGATTTGAGTCAAACTCGTGAATACCTTTGGGGCTTTTACCTTGACCGACCGTCTGTTGTTTCTTTTTTTTAGTTTGGAGTAATGTTGGATGATTATATGTTTGATAATATTTGGATCAGGACCCCTTTATTCAGCCTTGGCCAACTGCCGCCATGCCTCGGAGGAGACCGCCGCGATCGTCGGCCGAAAATCAGGTGACTTACTCCCCTCTCCCTTGGTGCTAGATCTTTAGATCTAAATATTATGAGAGATATTGAACTCAAAAGAGTTTGATCCAGTGAGTTTCATGAAGTTTCGTAGGAAGAGTCCACGCTAGAACTTTCGTTCTAGGGCGCCGTTCGCCATGATATTATCTTCAATCAACTCCACTCTTCAATACGAAGATTTTGAGCTTGATTTCGTGAAGATTGGTGGTCTGTTGAGGGTGTATTGGGTAGAGAAGGTGAAATATTATTTGTATGTGCTGGAGGGAGAAGATGACAGATGCTGTTCATCTGTCTTGAGTTTTGACCAAATATTATAATTTGGGGTGACGCGTCTAGATTGGAGGAGTGTAGCTCCCAGAAACTCAGTTTTAGTGATGGCATTGGGAAGGTTTATTATCTTATTATTGTGGTATGTTATACACCATTTGAATTGCAAGCACGAATAGGATTGGTAATTATGTACTGGTTGATGTCGAGATCTTCCTAAATTAGATTTAAAGCGATTACTTATACGGTTGTTAAAGGATGAAGCAACGAGTAATCCTGCGGGAGCGTATAGAAGGATCACCACACTGTAAGCACACCACTGCACGAGAGTTGTGTCAACTCGGGATGGGTAGCATCGGCTAAGCGTGCAAAATGTGAAAGGTGATAAGACTCCGCTTGGGGGTCCTTGGGTGCTTATGAGCACGGGTGTGTACGGGTTGAGTGGCTTACACATGGTGATGTATGGCTTGGTGTGGATTATAAGGTATGGTTATATCTTGTGGTAAAATGTTAAGGACCCGGTTGTTGGGGGCCTTGAATGCTAGATAACATCGGTTGATTTGTGTGTTGTGAAAAGAGAAGACGCCTTCGGCGAGTCCTTGGGTCCACGATAGCACGGGTTATGCATGGAAATTACAAGAATGTGCGTGGTTTACACTTGGAGGTGTGACGACACTGGTTGGAGGATATTTATGGTAGGGGGATTACCTGTGGCGGGTCCACGGGCTTGCTAGTCGTGACACCGACAGAAGCCGGCAGTGGACTCTAGACCGGTTGGGTTGGACTCTTGGTGCTCACCTACCCAGGTCCCCTTTTGTGTCCTTGGAGGCTCCGCTGTGTGTTCTTAGCGTCGAGCAGTACGCAGGGGCTCCGCTGTGTGTTCTTAGCGTTGAGGCGTACATAGGCCTAGGTCTGGTAGTGTCATACCCACCTAGTTGTGGAGGAGCCTGGTCCACAGTCTCCGTCTGGCCACGACGCGAGGTGCCTGAAGGGTTAGCTACCCTCGAAAAGTGGGAACTACGAGTCTATGTCGACATAGCAAAATGCATGGGTGAGTTCATCATATCATAATCATTGCATTGCATTCATCATTCATAATCATAACATTGCATTGCATCGGGTCCATCATATAAATTAGTATGGGCTCTTTTATATGATGGGTTCCACATTGGAAACCTTAACTTATAAGTTTGTATGGGCATTCATATAAGTTAAGGTACGATTTGATGCTGCTTACTCTTATTTACATACACTGCTTACTTCTGTACTGATACACTGCTAGTATAGATGTACTTTTACATATATGTTGATACCTTTTTGCCATTACTTGCCTTCTTGATGTACTGTTGATATGTTAACTGCTAGATTAAGAACCTCATCGTATCACCTGCTTGTTTTATTACTGTTTATATTGCAGCTTTTCTTCCTTTCCTCCCGCCCGGTGTCTTGGAATCGTCGGGGGAGCGGATGGGAAGCCACTTAGTCTTTATGACTAACGGTTGTTGAATCCCTCTTTTTAGGAGCACACTTAGTTGGTGTATCAGCGTTCAACACAGGAGGCCAGCCTGGGCAGGTGTGCAGGGTTGGTGACTATGGTACCTTGGATGTCGTCAGTGGCAGAGGTGAGCGAGTGGTTTGAGATGTAGCCCTCGGGGCATTTAGCTTGTTACTCTGATGTTTTGTAGAAGCTTGTGTAGCTTTCTGTCCTTCTTTGTACTTGCAGTTTGGACATTATTACTTATTGTGAATCTTTGGCTTTTATTGCTTCTTTTATTGATGGGTTGGCGCTGTTCA
Organism: Dactylorhiza incarnata; assembly: GCA_033032865.1. Classification (NCBI taxonomy): domain Eukaryota; kingdom Viridiplantae; phylum Streptophyta; class Magnoliopsida; order Asparagales; family Orchidaceae; genus Dactylorhiza; species Dactylorhiza incarnata. The sequence goes on along the minus strand of JAWHQI010000010.1, from coordinate 23,663,565 downwards.
GTTGGTTTGGTCGGCAGGATAGGCGTCTTGTGGGGGATGCTAGCTCGTGTGCTGGCGCTTCCGCAAGGCGGCTGTCCTGGGCATAAGACTACCCTCGGCCGTGTTTTGTGTTCCAGGAGGGGGATCTTACACGGCCTGCCCTGCTAGAGGTCGCCCGGGAGGGGCGACCTGCTCCTGCTCGAGGTCGCCCGGAAGGGGCGACCTGCTCCTTGTGAGATCGCCCAGGAGGGGCGATCTCCTCCCCGCGAGGTCGCCCGGGAGGGGCGACCTGCTCCTTGGGAGATCGCCCAGGAGGGGCGATCTCCTCCCTACGAGGTCGCCCGGGAGGGGTGACCTGCTCCTTGGGAGATCGCCCAGGAGGGGCGATCTCCTCCCTGTGAGGTCGCCCGGGAGGGCGACCTGCTCCTTGGGAGATCGCCCAGGAGGGGCGATCTCCTCCCTATGAGGTCGCCAAGGAGGGCGGCCTTCTTCCTCCCCGAGACCGCCTAGGCTCGATGAGACCCCCCCGGAGGAGCGAGATCGGCCCGGATCTCCGTACATATCGTAATACCTGAAAAGATTAGCTCGTAGAGATCGCCGATTTCTGGGTAAAACAATTTTGCTGTTTGAAAAAGTGTCATTCTAGGTAGTAAAACGAAATATAAATTTTTTATAAATTAAAACACTCCTGATCAAATGGACGGTGGAGATTGTGTCTTCTTCCTCCAGCAATGGCCGAAAATCCTCCTTCCTGTAGATTTTGTAGGAGCTGCCGCCGGCCATCTGGCCACCTCCCTGGTCGTCCACCACCACCACCTCCGTTGAGGTGGTGGCTAATGCCGGGCGGCGGCACGGCCGCCGGAGGGGCGATTTCCGGCGAACCCGACCGAGTCCATTTTCATGGAAATTTCAGATTTTGCTCACTTGGATCGGTTTCAATTGAGCCCGATTTCTCACTTATTTTGATCTAAGATATATCCACAGAGAGAGAGGAGTAGAACCAGACCTATTTGGAACCCGACGACGATGGCGGCGGTGGTCGGCCATGGCTTTTCCCTTCTCCGACGAGCTTGCCCCATTTCTCCATTCTCCACCAAAAGCATTGATGTAAGAGTCAATTTCGACTGCCATCCAACTTTTGAAGCTAATGGCGAAGTTAGATTTGAGTGGGGAGGGCTGTATAGGGAGAATTTGAGGAGGGGAATTTCGGCCATATCCATTAATGACCATTAAGGGGGAATTTTGGTTTTGCTTGGGGGAGATGAATAGGGCCTTAATTTGGTCGGGAGAAGGCTGTAAACTCCTTATCTCCCCAAGAGGAGATGAATCCTCATCAATTGGGAGAGCCTTTGGCCTCCCTTGGCCATGAATGTCATCACTGCCTCTCTTTCTCTCTCCTCCATTTTTGGGGAAAATGGAGTTTTCTATCTCCTGGCCGAATTTCCTAAAATTAAATGATAATTTCAGTAACTACGAACCCCATTAGCTAGTGGAACTCCTAAATTGGGTCTAGCCCAAGTGGATTGGGCTTGATTAGGTCAAAATATGTCATTTTGACCTAAATTTAGGGTGTAGTTGACTTTGGTCAATTTGACCATTTGGGTTGACCCCAATGGGTGGCTAGTGACCCATTGGCCTCTATTAAGAGTTAGGAAGGTCTAGGTATGGTCAATTTGGCAAGGTGGAGGCCAATTGACCCACAATAGGGCAATTTGACCAAAACATGGCTAGAGTTGACTTTGGTCAAATTGGCCAAATTGGTGGCCCCATGGTGGGGATTTTTGGTCCATTGGGTCCCTAGTATCCTTATAAGGTTATGGGCAAAGTCAATTTGGCATGGTGGAGGCCAATTGACCCTGATTAGGCTACTTTGACCAATTTGGGGTTAGGGTTGACTTTGGTCAACTTGGCCACTTTGGTTAACCCCAATGGGTCCTTAGTGTTCTAAGGGGACCCCTAAAGGGTTAGGTATGCTATGGTGTGGTCAAAGGGTCAAGGTGATGTCCTAAAGTCCAACCCTAGGCTTGTTAACTAGATATTACTATTTGCAGACCACTGTGGTTTCCTTCTTCTTAGCTAAGGCCAAGTGGTCTCTTCCAGCTTCCTAGGGTTTTTTCATGACCTAGTCATGACAAAACCACTCTAGGGGTCTAGTTGTTTGGGGGATGTTACAATACCTATATCCGTACAGCGATTCTGGACTCTAAATGTAATTTTTATGGGGATAATCTATATCAACCCATCGGAAGAACCTATCCATTAATTAGTGGAAATATTCCTACTCATATGTCAATCAAAGGACTAGTATGTCCAGATAATTGGAAGGAGAGTTGTTACCCTTGATGCTCATTTCAGTGCCATTGACTCACTGTTGAGACAGACAAAAGCGTTTGGATCACCTTCCTTTCCGCGGATCCAACGTTGGCATGAGCGTTGAAGATCTCTCACAAGTTTAATGGCCGATTCCACTTCAGCCTTTTCTCCTTCTTCCTTCCCTTTCTTTTCTCCTTTCTCCTTAGCCTTAGGATTTTCCTTAACTTGAAGAGAGAGAATGAGAGATGATAAATTAAGTATCAAATAAGCCTCTCAGCCCATATAGATTTCGGGCTTAAACTCAGCTACATGATCCCAAATCCAAATAAAATGGATGGCCATGATTTAATCTAATAAATCTGATCCCGACAGCTACCGCCACGCGGTAGCACTACCGTCCCGCGGTAGTAACTTAGGCGGTGGAGCCTATCTGCTCACCACTTAAGGAATTCGATGCTCCATCGTGAAGCTACCGCCAGCGTTAACGCTAATACGCCGCGTTATCGTTGTGTCAATTTGACCTCCTCTCGACGATATGGGACATATCCCATCGATACAGCTACCGCCCGACGGTAGGAGCTAATGTGTGGCATTAACTGAATAGTCGTCGAGACTTCTCGACGACAACAGGAGCTTCACATCGTCAAGTGAACATCATCACGTCGAAACACTACCGCCAATGGTAGCGCTACCTCATGTTATCAAATTTCATTTCTTTCAGTCATGGGGAAACTTGGGGCATTACAGACCTTATCGTTGGTAGCTGAAGGTTGCTTCGGAATTGTAGCAATGGTGGAGGAGGATCTCTTGAGGAGGGCTTTTTTGTCAAGGAATGGAAGCAATGACCTGAGATTAAAAAATGTTGGGTGAGAATGGAGAAGGATATGACAGAGGGGGAAGTATGAGAACCTTTATCGCAAAAAGCAGGCGAATGCCGATTCCATGTACTTCACCGAAATAGGGCAGCAATAGGATAGCAGAGGAGGTTGCCATGGGGCAAGTGTTAGAAAGCAGCCATCATCGTCGTCTTCGTGAAAATAGGGCTGCGATAGGAAAGCGAAGGAGGATTTCTGTTGGGAACAGTGCCCAGTAATGTTGCTGATTTGAAGAAGTGCCCATGCCAATGATAAGTACAATTTGTATTTGATATGAATTTGATGTGACACAAGTAGGTTAGAATATCTTACGCACTGAGCATAATGTATAAGGATCGAGCAAAGACATCTTATCTATGACTGCAGAGAATAGACTGTATGTCCAATACTTCTCTAATCTCTCCAAGTCCAGAATCGTTGAGAAGAACTGGACATATCGCTGAATAAATATGTATATATCGTTGAGACTACTCGCAGAGATCAGCAGAAGGATTATGTCATTAATCGTTGTGACAATATGGACAACATGATGATATCATTGTGTCAACAAAGTACACATGACGATATCATTGTGAGAATAAGAAGAATCAACCAAGCCACAGTATCGCCGTGTCAACAAGAATCACACGACAATATCGTTGAGAAGTCTGTCATGAAGAAGCTATTCAGAAGACTTGAGTAAAGTATCTGGCTAAGGAGATTTATCGTCGAGAAAGAAAGGTTGTCGTTGGAAAGACTACCTTACAGAAGTTCTTCAGAATCTTAAAGAGAAATGTCCAGCTAAGTCGATGACATCGTCGTAAAGGAGATTTGTCGTCGAGAAAACTAAGTCAGAACTCAAAGAGATAGTTTGTAGTTGAAGTGTTCCTTATCGTCAGGATGATCCCGATGATATCGACGATAAGTCAGGATGATCTCAACAATATCGTTGAGAAGACCTCAAGTAGGCAAGATGTTCACGACGACATCGTTGAGATGACTTGATGTCGCCATGAGTGCAAGTGTAGTTGTGATATCTCGTATCGTTGAAATATCCTTCTTAGAAGAAGATTTAAGAAGACTTGAAGATGTATCGGCGAGACGGCAGGGTCTGTCATCGAGATGTTGCTCATATCATCGAGATAGACCAAGATATTTCGAAACACATATCTGCATTTAATGACGCCGCCTGATGATCCAATCAGCGCATTTCGTTAAAGAACGGGCCTTTTACACTTAAAGGACATCTGAGTAGACCGTTAGACAGTCCCTCCATCATATAAAAAAGATAAGTGTCTGCCCTAATTTGAACACAGAGAATATACAAATCAATCGATCAGTAAAGACGACAATGTAAAGAAGGAACAGTCTCTCGAGAACAATATGATCTTGATCTTCATTCTCCAAGTATCAGTCAAGCAACATCGACTGAAAAGTTGTGTTCCAGATTGAAGAAAGGATTGAAGAGAAGCATGTGTTCTGCAAGATAAGATCTATATCGTTTTCTCTTTAAGTCTAGAGGTCGTCAACATATGGGCCTCAGAAGAACTCTCTAGTATTTTCTTTACTGTGTTAACTGTTCTTCATTATTGTATCTTATTCATTCTCTATAGGGCTTGAGGGCCTGAGTTGTAGGGCTTGAGGGTCTGAGTTGTAGGGCTTAAGTGCCTGAGTTGTAGGGTTCTTGGAACTTGAGGTAGGATCCTAGAAGGATCTGAGTTGTAGGGCTTGAGGGCCTGAGCTGTATGGCATATGTGCCTGAGTTGTAAGATCTGTGGAGTAGATCTGGGATTTGGTGGAGCTTGCTTATTCTAACATACTGCTAGATAGGCGTAGAGGGACAGTGGAGTACCCTAGACACATTGTCTAGGGGAACCACTATAAATCACTGTGTATTTTCTTTGGCGTGCTTCAAGTATATTTATATCCCTAAGAAAGAACAGTCATTAAGTAAAAGAATACTAAAATCTTTGAAACACCTATTCACCCCCCCCCCCCCCCCCCTCTAGGTGATTAGACAAGATCCTAAACAAACAATTTTTGATAGAGTTACCGTGCGGGAGGGTGAAGAAAAAGTTTTTTTGGGTTTTGAGGAAAGGGTGATCCAAATTTAGGAGGGAAAAATAAGCGATAACTAACAAATGACCAAATAACCAGATATTTTAAAATTAAAAGAGAATTTTTAAGGGTATTTTGGGCAGCCAAATATTACCCCATAGCTATTTTTGGGTTCCCTTATAGTATATATATATATATATATATATATATATGTATACACACACACACACATCGATTTCTTTTTACTAGATGATCATGGGCGACATAAAGTTAGAGGTATGGATTGTGAATGCTTCATAAATCAAATATAACCAGCACGTGAAAATGCACAGAGAATATTTGTAACATGTATTATAATTCCAAATAAGATAGCTTTAGTATAGAATAACCTGGGCAAGTGCGAGCATACAGTCATTGTCTATGACATTTATGATAAGAGGTGGAGCTCATTATGAGAATGTGATATATAATGTAACCGTGCAGACACAATGTTGCAATCCACAGATACTATGAAACCTATAAATAGTGAGGATTCAGATGCCGAACAGATTCATGCTGATGTTTCATATCTAGGAAAATGCATAAGCTAGTGATACTTTTATCGTAGATTTTCATAGGATAAGTCCATAGGACGACGATCCGTTAATCTCAATTTTTCATAAAATAAGGCCATAGGTTAGCAATCCTTTATTTTATTATTGCACAAGATAAGGACAGGTTGGCGATCCTTTTTTGGGTGGATTCCATGATAATTTTTGAGGCCCTATGCTAAGATGAACTAGTTGGGTAGGCAACCTAGATTTCCTCAATAGGCCATCTAGCGATAGTGATATCTCTGTTGGTGCATAATAGTGCTGGTCATTCTCTGGACCACCCTTGATGCTGAGGTGTGACAAATGTCAACGGAGGTCCAAAGTCCTAAAGACCACCACATTAGATTGGATCGAGCTTCCACTACACGACACAAAATCTCCCTGCTACACGTGGTATTGTGGCATTACACACGTGAGCTTCAATTCATGGGGATTCAAGTAAGTAACCATCCTCCACTAGGAATTCAAACTTGAGCAAACAACCTTTTCAAAGGTTGAACCTGATACCTCTGTCCTAGGGAGGATTGAAATTTCATATCATGAAGCCATCAACCCACTTTTATTTAGAACTCGGGAGAACAGCCTTTTTAATGCTGAACCTGATGTCTACATCTTATGGGGATTGAAATTTAATGTCAAGGATCCATCCACCCTTTTGATTTTGAACTTAGATGAATAACCTTTTTCAAGGTTGAACCTGATGTCTCCATCATAGGGGTATGCTAAGATCTCGTTCTACTCCGTTTCTAATCAATGTGATATGTATGGATGCATGAAAAAAATTTGAAAAAAAAACAAAGGATATTCTTTATTAAGGGAAAAATCTCTTCACGTCATCTACACTCCAAGTGTTGGAGATATCTCCTCCATCATTGGTTTGGAGGCGGTAAGCTCCTCCTTCTAACACTACTTTAATAATGAAGGGACCTGCCCAATTTGGGTTTAGTTTACCGATTGAAGTAGTTCTAGACACTGAATTGACTTTCTTCATGACAATCACCGATGACGAACTAATTCACCGTGACATGTCAAAATATTTATCCATTCTTCTTTTAACCTCTTCTTATCTAGTTATAGCTTGATCTATTAGTTCATCAACTAAGTCGAGGCTATAAATAATTTACTCAACAATGGTGTCCATCATGTCCTCATCACCTTGTTTTGATAGGAGAACTCTTGGACTCATTAATTCAAACTCTACTGTGATGAGTGCCTCAGACCCATGAGAAAGTTTAAAAGGAGTCTCACTAGTGGCAGAAGACGGAGTAGTCCTTAGAGTCCACAATACTTATGGTAGCTGCTCTAACCAATTTCCATGAGTATTATCAACTTTCTTCTTCAGGAGATTCAAAATCAATTTGTTGGCGGCTTTGACCTGAATATTGCTTCTTGGATGGTGAACTGAGGCAAAACTCAACTTAGTACTAATTTGATCATAAAAGCTCATTAGATCTGCATTCTTGAATTGAAGACAATTGGCGATGATAATAGCCATCAGAATCCCATGTTGACAAATAATCTCTCCCCAGATAGATTTCTTGACGACTTGATTAGTTGTCTTGGTCGAAGCCTTTGCCTCAATCCAACTATTGAAATAGTCAATCATGACTAGAAAAAAGCGGCGCTGTCTATTGGAAAAAACCCACCTTTTGATTGATGTACAACTTGAAGAGAGATTAATTAGGATATTACCGAAGTTGTATAGAGGGGTAATTTGAGACATAAGGACTTAGTATCTAAGATGTCATAATGTATCCTGATGCCAGAAGCGGGAGAACTTGTGTTCAACGTTGTGCACACACAGGTTTTTTCAGAGTAGTGTCTAAATGTATTTGACGCAGAATCAAGAATAACCGACGCAACATTAGAAAATACTCTAAGTGTTTAAGAACTCAAAGCTACTTTGACCCCATCTCGAAGTGGCATTGAAATCTCTAATGCAACATCAAATTTGCAAAAGTGACGTCGACTCCTCCAGCAATTCTAAAGTCTCCTCTTCTACTATTCAGAGCATACGTTGATATGTCTCGAAGCAATCACACATGGAGTTGATATCTTAGAAGGCCTATAATTTTCATTTCTCAGAACTTATCACGAGAAATATCATGGATAAAATACAGCCGTTAATCTTCTATTTTACGAAAGAGGCCCACACCTATGAAATAATTCATCAAAGCATTTACTGTTGCAGTTTTGGAAATGATTTCTAATGAAGATGTATATAAGATAAATCAGCAGATCAAAACATGTGCGTGTGTATGAAGAAAATGAGAAGCAGTAAGACAATGTTTGATAATTGAGCAAAGGGAAGATCAACTCCCTCTAAGCTTAGCACACATTCTGAAAGAGTGTTCCTCTCAGAAACTCTAATAGCTGATCAATAAAAATCTTTACTACTATCAGAAGATTCAAAAGAAGAGGCACTTGTCTCAAGGATCATTGTTAAAGAACAAGATTCAATTTCCTCCTCTAGAATCTTGATCAAAAATAAGAAGCCCTAATCCACACAGTGTTCAACGACTCAGTTCCTTCAAAGATATGCTACTGAAGGACATATTGTGGAAACTCAAATTCAACGTGTAGAAAGAGTTTTTGAATCTCTCTTTAAAAGATTCTAATTGGTATTGGAGAGGCCTTAACAACCTCTTCTAGTTCATCGAGTTTTCCTTAGAAAAACTCTTGGTTTTGAGAGACCTTATAAATAACTCCTGCTTAGAGTGACCTTATCAACAACTCATTCAATTTTGGAGAGACCTTGTCAACAACTCCCGATAAGAGTGACCTTATCAAAAGCTCATTTTTTTTTGAAGATACCTTATCAAAAACGCCTAATTCTAAGGGATCCTTCTCAAAATCCCAACACTGAGAAAGTGGAATCCTGCTTGCGAGCAGAAGAGTAGACATACCCAGATTAATTATGGAACTAATATAAAATTCTTGTGTCATCTGTATTGATTTCCACTTCTTTATGCTTTTCTTTTCCACACTTTTATGTACTTTAGATTGTCGTGGTTGTGATATAATTGAGGTATTACGTGAAACAATGAAAAATACTGAAACAAACACTTTAAAATTTTAATTACTATATTCACCCCCTCTAGAGTACTTCTCAAGAGATTTCCTTCTCTTTTAATTGGTATTAGAGGGAGGTTAATCAGAAATGGCTAACACCTTGAAGATGCTCAGAGGATAAATCACTAGAGAAATGTTTATATCACAAACATGAGCACATCACAAGCTAAAGAATATGCAACCACAAGACCCCCTGTGTGCAATTTAAATAAATTTTCTTTATGGAAGTCTAGAATTAGATTATATATGAACTCTATTGATGAAGACATATTTGACTCTATCTTGACAGATTTTGTTGTTCCATCTAGTAAGGATATTGATGGAAGGATTATGCCAGAGCCCATGGCAAAGTGGTCAGAGAATGACAAAAATGCTAGGTCCAATAATGCCAAAGCTATGAACATCCTTATCACCACAATGTCTGATGACATCTTTCAGAAGGTTGCAAATTGCCAATCTGCTAAGGAGATATGGGATTCCCTCATGAAAATGGTAAGGGATCCTATGATGAAAAGATAGATTAGAGATCCTCTCTTATCTCGCAATATGAAAGTTTTATGAAAGGAGATGAAGTAACTATAGCTGATATATACACCAGATTCAACATTATAATAAGTGAACTAAAAGTCCTACAAAAAGGGATCTCAGTTACTGAGATCAATGATAAGTTGATGATGTGCCTACCTGTACAACCCTCATTCTACGAGGGTAGGCCCATTTAAAGCCACGTAGACAAAAGTCAAAGGTCAAAAGGGCAACACAGAGACCAGCAGTCCAAGACAGAAGCAGAAAAGACTCTGGCGAGTATGCAGGTAATACTCGCCAGATAGGCGAGTATTGACCAGAGGAGTTAGTCGCGCACAGGAAAGCAGCAGAAGACCTAGGCGAGTATTGGCCCGGCGTGTGCGAGCAATACCCAATACTCGCCAGATGGGTGACTATGGCATAGTACTCGCCGAGTATCCCATAGTCGCCGGGTTGGGGGGCTGGGCTATAAAAAGCCCCCCTACCCTTTGGTTTTCCTATAAATAGGACCCCAGGGGTACTTGGATTGGCACCTGGACTTGAGCTTTTGGATCCCGATTCCCGAACTCTCGAGCCCGTTACCCTTGCTTCTAGCCAAGTCGGTGCCTTCCCTGTAACAAGCTCGGCCACTTTGGTTTTGGAGGGGAAGACTCTCTTGAGCTTCTGGGTACGTGGTGGGACCACCCTGCCGCAGCACCCGGGGTCCTGTGTGTTGCTCTTCTAGCTTCTTCGTTGTTGCCAGCCAAGCCATCTCGTTGGGCTGCTGGGCGAGTAGCCTCCCGCTGCATCGGTCCGAATCTTGAGGTCAGGATTTTCCTGGTGTCAACACTTTGGTGTGGTGAGCGTGGACCGTAGTCAGAGAAGGAAAGTTCAGTAAGAAGGCGAGATGGTCATAGTTGGCGACCATGAGGAGGTAGTCGGCAACTCGTCTGCGAGCGGCGAGTTCATGACGTTGGCAGTTTTCGAGGCCTTCGCGCAGCGTATGGAAGGGACCATGCGGGCAGCGCTTCAGCCGCGCGTCGAGGTCACGGCGACCTCGCCGCATTGCCCTATTCTTACCGAGGGAAGGAGTCCCCCTCGACTAGCAGGAAAGGAGCATGTAGAGGAGGAGACCGAGCGACCAAGGAGGTCGCAGTTCTACCAGCCGACCTCGCAAGGGATCCGTTTCCGCGAGACGGAGGAGCAGGCGAGGTATCAAGATACTCGCCCATATGGCGAGTATGGTGGTGATAATCGCCAAGTGGAGGATCATCGTCGGACAGGAGGGAGGAGCCCCTTCTGCGAGGAAATCCTTGCCGCACCCATTCCAGAAGGGTTCAGGGACCCCGTGCTGAAATATTATTCAGGGAGGGATGACCCTGTCTGGCACATCCAGTTGTTCGAGGATATAGTCTCTATCCGAACCATGTCGGATGCCTTTAAGTGCAGACTGTTTGCCATCACCTTCCGGGTAAAGGCCTGGGACTGGTTCCATCAGTTGCCCGTCGGCTCGATTTACTGCTTTTGAGGACCTGTGCCGTGGAGTGACGACCCAGTTCAACACGGCCCGGATGCTGAAGAAGGAAGCAACGGCCCTATTCTATCTGGTACAAAGGCCGGATGAGGCGTTGGGAGCCTACGTCGAGCGCTTTCAAGAGGAGGTATTGCAGATCCAGGAGGTGGATAGCAACATCCTGTTGCTGGCCTTGACGTTCGGTATAAGGCAAGGCCTCTTCAAGTTGGAGCTCAGTAGGAATCCTCCCTATTCCTATGACAACCTCATTCAGAGGGCCAACAAGTTTATCCGAGGAGAGGCTTCCAACCCTGACTTCTTGGCCAGGCTTGCTAGGGTGACCGGAGGTGAGGGAGAAGAGAGGGATAGGATCCCTGAGATGGGGAAGAGAGAAGAGCCTCGGAGGGAGGAAAGGAAGAGGCCGGAGCGGCGCGAAGAAAGGAGAGGAGAAGAGAAGAAAAGGGAGGAGCCCCGGAGGGAGGAAGCCAGGAGAAGAGATGAGAGGAGGCCCATCGTGACCCCGGAGCGTCAGGAGGAGGAAAAGCGCTATCAGGTCCCCGTCAACCGGCCACCTTGGAGGTCGGCTGGATGGCACCAGCGTCGGGATCAAAGGGGAGGATCCCCAGAGAGAAGACCCTTTCGCCAGCCGGAGAGGCGTCAGGAGAGGAGAGACGAAGCGATGGCGGTAGCCGGGCGTGGTCATCGTCAAGGAAGGAGGAAGCAGCGGCAGAGAAGGCAGCAGACAGAAGAGGTTCCCCTCTACTGTGACTTCCACCAGGAAGAAGGGCATGCGATGATGGCTTGCCTAGACTTTTGGGAAGCCAGGAGGAGGCTAGCAGCAGGAGAAGGTGGAGGGGAGCAGCGAAGAATCGAAGCCCCTATCGAGCCGCCGGCAGTACAAGCTGTCGCTCGAAGGAGGATTGAAGACCGGGTCGACCAGGGAGGTCGAGGAGACCTGGTTCAGGGAGGCAGAGTCGGAGTGATCCATGGGGGAGTAGGGCTGGAATCTTCCCGCAAGGGGATTCTCCATCAGATCTATCGCAGGAGCGTCGCCTCGACCTCGGAAGCACCGCCCCCGATGGAGGAGATCACCTTCTCTGAGGAGGACATGTTAGGGAATGAGAATCCCTTCCATGATGCCCTCGTGATCCAATCCGTAGTAGAGGACTTCACCGTTGATCGGATTCTGATCGATAATGGTAGCTCAGTAAACATCATTTTCAAGGGGACATTTGACGGACTGGGAGTCGGAACAGCAAGGGTTCGGGCAGCCGATGGTCCCCTCTTCGGCTTCTCCGGAGAGAAGAAAGAGGTGGAAGGAGGAGCAGATCTCCTTGTAACACTCAGTGGCACCTCCATCAGCTGTCGATTTGTCATCGTCGACGCCCCGAGCTGTTACAGGGCTATCTTCGGGAGGCCACTTCTCAATGCCTTCAAGGCCGTCCCATCCTCCTACCATCAGTGCTTGAAGTACTGTAAGGGAGATGTACAGGTGAGGATCAGGAGCGATCCAAGAGCCGCTCGGGAGTGCTATCTCAGCGTCTTCAGTACCATCAGCTGGATGGATGACGCGAAAGAATTCGAAATGGTGTTGGAGAGCCCGGCCAGGCTGGAGGTGGCCGAGGAAGTTGAAGAAATCGAGGTACTCTCCACAGCAGGAGTACCTGGGTTGCTGAAGATCGGCGGGTCGCTGAAGACGGAGGAAAAGATCGAGATGGCGGCGTGTCTGCAAAAGAACGTCGACATCTTTGCTTGGAGTGCCGCCGAGATGCCAGGAATCGATCCTAAGGTTGCATGCCATCGCCTCAACTTGGATCCCGCGGTCCATCCCGTCTGCCAGAAGAAGAGGAGAAGCGCCACCATCTTAGCCAAGCCGATCCGGGAGGAGGTGAAGAAGCTGCTCGATGCAGGCTTTGTATCGAAGATCCGGTACCCAGACTGGGTCTCCAATGTTGTAATGGTGAAGAAAGCGGAGGGTAGCTGGAGGATGTGTGTTGATTTCTCTTTGATGAATAAAAGCTGCCCTAAGGATTGTTATCCCCTGCCTCGAATCGACGCGCTGGTTGATTCAGCCGTCAGTTATTCTGTGATGAGTTTCCTTGATACGTTTTCAGGATACCACCAGATCCGGATGCATCCCCCTGATTTCCGCGATGTCTCCTTCATCACCGATGATGGCTTCTACAGCTACAAGATGATGCCCTTCGGGTTGAAGAATGCGGGAGCTACCTACCAGCGGATGATGGACCACATCTTCAAGGAGCAGAAGGGGAGGAACCTGGAAGTGTACGTGGATGACCTCTTGATCAAAAGCAAGAGCGTCCAGGAACACTTAGCTGATCAGGTGGAGACCTTCGCGGCGCTGAGGAAATTTAAGATGAGACTCAATCCAGCGAAGTGCGTCTTTGGAGCTGGAAGAGGAAAGTTCCTGGGGCATCTCCTTACCCCGGAGGGAGTAGAGCCTAACCCCGACAAGGTTAGGGCGATCCTGGAGATGCGGTCCCCAAAGACAATGAAGGAAGTTCAAAGGTTGACAGGAAGGCTGGCAGGTCTTAGCCGCTTCTTATCGAAGGCCGGGGAGAAGTGCTCTCCATTCTTCAAGACACTCCGCAAAACGGAAAGTTTCGAGTGGCCCGAAGGATGTGAGAAGGCGTTCGAAAGACTGAAGGAGCAGTTGACTCAGACACCTCTCCTTTAGAGCCCGAAGGAAGGCGAAGACCTACTCATCTACTGGGAGTAGGAGCAGAGGCAGTAAGTTCCATGTTGGTCCGAGAAGAAGGAAGGAAGCAGCTGCCCGTCTACTATGTCAGTCGGGTGTTGAAGAAGGCGGAGTTGAAATATCCGATCTTGGAGAAGCTTGCTTTCTCCCTGGTGGTGTCGGCACGGAAGCTCCGACCTTACTTTCAAGCTCACTCCATCCGGGTTGTGACTGATCATCCTCTCTGAAATGTCCTAGAGGGAGTGGAGCATTCAGGGAGGTTAGCGAAATGGTCGGTGGAACCCAACGAGTTCGACATTTCCTTCTCACCCCGGGTGGCGCTCAAGGCCCAGGCGGTAGCAAACTTCTTGGCTGACTTCTCGGTGGAAACGGAGCCAGGGGAAGATGCTCTCAATCCAATTCCATGGAAGATGTTCGTGAACGGAGCTTCGGGCAGAAGTTCTGTGGGAGTGGGCATCGTGCTCGTTAGCCCACAGGGAACAAGGATCGAGCAAGCCGTCGAGATCCTCTTCCCCGTCATAAATAACCAAGCAGAGTACGAGGCCATAGTGGCAGGCTTGGGCCTTGCCAAGGAGTTAGGGATCCGTGATGTCTGGGCTTTCACGGATTCGATGGTGGTCGCGTCGTAGATTCGAGGAGAGTTCGAGGTGCGCGACATCATCCTGCAGAACTACTTAGTAAAAGTGAAAGGGTTGGTAGGAGGCTTCCAGTCCTTCTTCGTCGAGCATGTGCCAAGAGAGGAGAACTCGGCAGCAGATCGCTTAGCCAAGTATGGGCCGAGGGCTGGAGGAACTATTACCGAGCTATTCCGCCCATCTATTGAAGAGGGAGAGATGATGGAGATCGAGCAGCTCCCTTCATGGATGGATCCCTTTGTGGCCTTCCTGGTCAGCGGCCAGCTCCCAGCGGGCGAAGGGGATCAAAGAAGATTTCGGTACAAGGCGGCGTACTATTTACTGCAAAGCGGAGAGCTGTACCGCAAAACCATCTCAGGCCCCATGGCCAGATGTGTCTCCGAAGACGAAGTACCCCGAGTGTTGGAAGAGATCCACTCGGGAGAGTGTGGAAGCCATTCTGGGACTCGCACTTTAGAGCAAAGGATCCTGAGGCAAGGTTACTTCTGGCCTACTATCCGAAAAGATGTTGAGACCTTCTCGAAGAAGTGTCAGAAGTGCCAGCTCTTCGCCCCCCTTCAGTTGCATCCAATCCAGCAGCTCCGATCAATCACCGCCCCATGGCCGTTCGCCATCTGGGGGATGGACTTGATCGGCCCTTTCCCTCAAGCAAGTGGCCAAAGGAAGTTCATTCTCGTCATGATCGACTACTTCTCCAAGTGGATCGAGGCCAAAGCTTTGGCCAAGACCACCTCTCAAGTCGTGAAGAACTTCATCTGGGGGGAGATCGTCTGCAGATTTGGAATCCCTCTCGCCATCGTCACCGACAACGGTCCCCAGTTTGCCAGCTTAGAATTGGATGATTTTTGCAGGCAGTTGGGAACTGATCTTCGATTCGCCTACGTACACCATCCCAGGAGCAATGGTCAGGTGGAGGCCGCCAACAAGCTGATCATCAATATGCTAGAAAGGAAAGTGGAGAACCTGAGAGGTAGTTGGGCGGACCAGCTCCCCTCGGTCCTATGGGCTTTGAGGACCACTCCTAGCTCAGCCACCGGGGAGACACCGTTCAAGCTCTCTCACGGGTCAGAAGCTCTCATTCCAGTAGAGTTTGAAGTCAGAAGCCCAAGGGTGGTAGCCGCCGAAGACGGAAACAAAGAATGGCGATTAGAGAATGAAGAAGCGCAGAAGCTATCCCTCGACTACATAGAAGAGCTGCGGGATCTAGCCTCAGCTAGGCAAGAAGAGATCAAGCGCCGAATGGCAAGACATTTTGACAAAAATGTCCGCCTCAAGCACTTCCAAGCAGGTGACCTGGTCCTAAAAAAGGTGGACGCGGCAGGAAGATCAGCAGCCGTCGGGAAGCTTAACCCAAACTGGGAAGGACCCTTCATCATCCAGGAAGCACTCCTGACAGGAGGGTACCGCTTGCAGAACCAGGAAGGCGAGCTGCTAGGGAACACCTGGAGCGGCGATGACCTGAAAAGGTTTTATCCCTAAAAGGGAATGTACATGCCCCCCTTGTAAGTTCATTTATGAATAAATAAAAATTTACATCTCCCTGAAACATGGGATGAGGCAGTCTTTCCTATCACAAAGAAGTCTGTAAAGAAAGGAGGCCAATAATGTCGATCTCCACGCTAGGTTGGGAAATGAGCCTCTGACTTAACCCTCGTAAAAACTCAGAATGGATGATGGGACAGTGCCTCGGGTGTGCGTTCCCTTAAGTCCAAGCCTCTGCAATGACGGCCGAGACCAGCTCCCCCCTTGCACGTTGGCCACGGTTCCCACCGACCGCACTTCTCGTCCGACTGGAGAGATTACCAGGAAAAAGTCTGGACGCCGACCTCCCGATTCAACGAAGAGATGATCGACTTAACCGATCAGGGGACCCTTGAATAAAGGTGTCGTGTACCCTCAGGTCTAAAAGCCCATAACAAAGCAATTCGCTTCCAATTATTTCCTCCAATTATGTGAGTTAATGTGCTTAAGTGTGCTTAACTCCCCGTTTAATTGTTGAGCAACAGGAAGCAGGTTTGATCCACATCCAACATCCAAGTAGGATGGAGGCCTCGGGATGGTGTGTCCCCTTGGACCTCCCCGACTGCCACTCCCTGCTTGACGTCGTCCTGCATCAATATTCGACGCCGCAAGTTGGAAAATGGGCCTCCGGCTTAACCCTCGTAAAAACTCAGAACAGATGATGGGACAGTTCCTCGGGTGTGCGTTCCCTTAAGTCCAAACCTCTACAATGACGACTGAGATCAGCCCCCCCCTTGCACGTTGGCCGCGGTTCCCACCGACCGCACTTCTCGTCCGACTAGAAAGATTACCAGGGGAAAGTCTGGAAGCCGACATTCCAACTTGGGAAAGAGCAAGACCGATTCGACCAACCAAAGAATGGAGACATTCTGGCATCCAAGTAGGACGGAGGCCTCGGGACGGTTGATGAGTCCTGATCATATACACTTTTATGGACTCATCTGGGCCGTTTAGTTAGTCATTTCACTGCACTTTAGCCCTGTTTTAGTTCATATTGGTTAATCCATGCTAGGTGCACCTTTTGGCCCATTTTGGTGTGATTTCATGTTTATTTTCATTAGTGGTTTTCATGCACTGTTAGGTGCCACTTTTAGTGGCTGGATTTGTGGTTGTACGCTAGAACAGGAGTCGTGCAGGTGTTTCCGGTGCAATTCTGCACAGGAACACTGCGCACGATCACTGGTTCTATTGCGCACGACCACTGGTCGTGCGCCACTGATCGTGTGCATTTAACGCCTTTTTACGAGTTCTGTCTGGTGCAGTGCGCACGACTATCGACGCTAGTGCGCACGACCATCGGTCGTGCGCCACTGCTCGTGCGCATTGACCATTAAAATTCTGAGTTCTGTTTCATCTATTGCGCACGACCACCGATGCTAGTGCGCACGACCATCGGTCGTGCGCCACTGGTCGTGCGAACATTTTATTTTATAATTTCTGTCTTTGCAGGTTCCGTCCAGGCAGAGCGCACGATCACAGGATTCTAGTGCGCACGACCACTGGTCGTGCGCCACTGACCGTGCGCACTGTTTAATTCCAGCGCCTATAAAATTCGCTGCTCGCGATTTAGGTCGGATCGATCGCTTCCAGCCGCCGTTTTCCGCCCGATTCCGCCCGATTTCGCCCCTCCACCGTCGCCCACCATATAGAGGTGCTCCGGGCTTGCTCTTCACGCCTATCTTGAGCCGGAGTTTCCTCTCGGCCTCCTCCTTCATCCAAGAGCTCCAAAGGAAGACCTAGCCGCTATCTCCATCGAGCAAGAGGAAGTTGGCAACCTCCACCGGATCGTGACACGAAGAAGACGGGTCCATTGGAGAGTCGTGACAGCTCTCTCTACCCCGGACGTAGTTGCGGACCGAGCTTGGACGCGGATTGACAACCCGGCGATTCCAACCGTGAATCTTCAACGAGCCTTCGGATTCGGTCGATTTCTTGCCTTGTTCTCCTTTTATTGATGTGTTTGCAACTAGATCTAACATTATGATGAAGTGTATTTTGATTAAATAGCATTTTTACTTGATTATGTCTATGTGATTGAGTATTTTTGTTTATATTATTGAGGTGCGCCTTGTGGTGTGGTTTGTTGGTTGCGTTGTGCCGCCCTAACAATTGTTAGTGGTGTGCTTGTTGAAGAGGTGCTTGCGACCCTCATTCCGTTAGCCTACTCGTCCATCCGCCTACCGAAGCGTGGCATCGCGGCCCGTGTACTCCATCCCGCCTAACAAAGCAGCGCGCTCAAGGCCTGCATAGTTCGATCCGCTTGCCTACTCGTCCATCCGCCCTTACGAAGTAGCGCGTTCAAGGCCTACGTAGTCTTCCATCCCGCCGAGCGAAGCTTTGCATAGCGGCATTGCATAGGAGTAGTTGATAGCTTTTATTTTATTTTCCAAAAGCCAACCCAACTCCCCCGCATCCCATCCGATTTTAGGACTTCCATCTCAAGTCCTTCCTCGAAACCTAACTCCACCTTACTGTGTTCCTTGAGAGATTCGATACTCGGGGATTACTCCTCGTTTTATATTACTTGAACGATCGGTACACTGCCGTTTCGTGTCGCAGTCGAGCTACCGCCTATAGCGGTGTGTGAGATTTGCGCCATCAAGTTTTTGGCGCCGTTGCCGGGGAACACAGACGTGTGAGTTTTCTGGAGAGGGAGAGTCTGAGAGAGAAGCTCTTCCATTTGTAAATTGCATCTCTTATTTTATTTCTGTTCTTTTTATTCCTTTTTCTTGTTTTATATCAGGTTGCTTTAGTAATTTCTATTTGGTTTAGTATTTGCACAATAACATTTTTATTTTGAATCGTTTTATCTTCGCACTATGTGGGCACATCTCAATTTCCGTTGCCGTTGGTGTGGAGCTACCTCCCACTCTAGTGATGAATGCCCTACGGAGAATAGTAGGCATAATTCTTATAGCCCAGCATATGGAGCACCGACATCGTCTGGTACTCCATATGGTGCGCGTAAGTCTTATGGCTACTCTGCTGAGCCTTTACCGTCATACTTCTTTTCGGCTCCAGCCCCCGCTGTGCCAAAGAAGCCTGCTAGGCAGTGCCAGTTTTGTCAGAGCACAGATCACGCCCTGAAGGATTGTGCTGCTTTTCGTCGCCAATTGGATGAGGATGACGAGCCGGATATCCGGATCGTCCCAACTCCTAACTCTGGCAGCACACCTTCAACATCCGGTTTTGTGTCTTTGCCACCTTCACATCTTGAAGGGTATGGCGTTGACACAGTCACCAGATGTGTGGCTGATTTGGGCACCGACATTGCTGAATCTATTCTCCCAGTGCATCCACCACTTCTTGTGGAACCGATTCTTCCCGCTGTTGTGCATACTACGCTCGTCTCCGACGACATTGTCGATGAGGTGTCACAAGAGGAGGCGGTTGATCTTAGTGTTGTGCCTATTCCTATGGAGGAGGACAACCTTCTAGGTGAAGAGGAGTTTTCCTCAACACCGGTGGAGGAAGTCCAAATCCTAAGCCTGGCCACCGTTGATCCCGCCAACTCTTGTAGCATTAATGACAATGCTAACATTATTTTACTTCCCCAACCTGATGGGAGTGAGACCGGGACCACTCCCCCGATTGATGTTTATTTATGTCCTTCGTCTTCTTTATTTCTTGACCCCCCTTCTTCATCCGAGCTTGTGCAGGTTGAGTCCTCACAGGTTCCCCAGGAGGACATGGAGCTTCTTGCCCGAGTCAACGATGATTGCATCCTTATATGCGAGGAGGTTGGCCCCTCCTCCATTAAGGAAGCCTCATTCGTTGCCTTCTCCTCCTGCGGACCTGCTGTGGACGATACCTTGCTAGGCAAGGATATTTTTGGTGAGTTGAGTGAGGACCAGGCCTCCTCCTCTTCTTACTTTCTTTTCCCTCTACCTGTGATGGGCAGGTTTTATCTTTATGCAGGTAGAGGGGTGACTGTTCTATCACCGTATCGGTACCCGCAACCGACACGGATATTAGGCCAGTTACCTGTCCACTTCTCCTTCCATAGGCCCATTAGCTAGAACCTTTAAGATTTTGAATAAGTCGTGCTGGGATGACAATAACCCCAGTAGTTATCTTCCTTTTCTGCATTTCTATTTTTATCTAATCATGTTTAGTTAGTAGTATTTTCTTTTCAATTTTCTTTTGTCTTTTGTTTTTGCGGAGCTGACCCTTGCAGGTATCTTATTCTGGATGGCGGACGCTGCAGCTTAGTCTGGGTTTAAACGCCAATCTTCTGGTATGCTCACTTGCTGAGCATTGGGTACTCTCTTCCCCTAGCCCTATGCTGATTTTCATGTCATATGTTTTGTGGATTGTTTAGTTTAAGTCTGGGGGAGAGTAGTTTTGTTTACCCGCTCACGCGCACTATTGCACTGCATGCTAGAAGATTCCATTTAAAATGTTTTGTTTATTTTCATTGCACACCACATCACCCACTTGAGCGCGTACTCATCTGTTTGCCTGCTCTGTTGTGAATTTAATTCTTCTGCTTATTTGGGAAAGTCTAGGTGATGGCTTAGGATTATGTAGCAGAGTAAAATGTTGACTCTAGCAGTGCTCCTAGTCGAGTGCTCGGTTGCATAGAAATTTGTGTAGATTAGATTTCTCTTTATACTTATGGTTTTATATTTTTTTTTCTATTCGTGTAAATGTTGTTTACTCTACTCAAATGGTGAATCTGGTGTGAATCAAACGGTAGCATAGGGATGTGTGTAGACGATCGCTAGATTCGTATTGCTTGAGTCGGGAGAAAGGAGAATCTTTCTCGGTGGCTAGAACTTGCCCCAAGCGATTCTTGAAGCATGGGTATACGGTTAGTCAATTGTGTGAATGTGATATAGGCCATCATTTTGGCCCGGTTGAGCCTTTGTGCCTATCCCTACTGCTATAGCCTCGCTAGCCCAGTTGTGCCTACCCGTTCTTTGATTCAGCCCCACTTTTATTTCACCAAAGCCCAAAAGCCAATCCTAGTCGCACGCCCAAATCTGAGCTTTAGCTGTTTATTATTTTCATGGGTTGGGGTGTTGATGTTGTGATACTTTTGTGAATATGTGGATATGCAACATTGATAAATTTGCTGAAAATGTTTTGAAAAGAAAAGAAAAGAAAAAAATGGGAAAAAGAAAAGAAGTAAAAAGAAACGAAAAAGGAGTTGAGCTTTAATGAAAAATCTGTGTAAAAATGTATGTTTGGGAGTAGGCGGTGCACACACCCATGTAGTAAAATCCAAGTCTGGGGGTGTGATGTACCCGCGTGTTTGTGTGGTGAATGAGGAGAGTTTCTGCATTAGCTCATTTGGGTTTAGTGTTTTAGCCGTCGTTTTTATCTTTGTTTTTCCTCACCTAAACCCAAGCCTCATTTAAAACCTAAAGTCCTATTGATTCACTCATTTGAGTCAAACCAGTGCCGTGGAGAGAATGTGACCGGGCAAGCTTATGGTCACCGACACTGATGGATTTCAGTGGAGTTTGTCCCGTATCCCGATCTTGGGCAATGCTCGTCTCAGCGTTTAGTTTACTTTCTCCGTATGCATGACCGAATGATTCACCGTAATTCACCATTTTGAGTAGTTGTAATATGCTTTTACTCTTTTAGAAATATATAAACTGTTTTTATAATTAGACGTCTTTTCTACTATTCTTCTTATGCACGTGAGCATGCGACTTCGCATGGTACTCTGTACTGTAGTTTTAAGCCATCTACTGTTCTTTCCTAGTTCGCTTAGAATTTGTTTGCTCGGGACGCGCAAACAGTTAAGTCTGGGGGTGTGATGAGTCCTGATCATATACACTTTTATGGACTCATCTGGGCCATTTAGTTAGTCATTTCACTGCACTTTAGCCCTGTTTTAGTTCATATTGGTTAATCCATGCTAGGTGCACCTTTTGGCCCATTTTGGTGTGATTTCATGTTTATTTTCATTAGTGGTTTTCATGCACTGTTAGGTGCCACTTTTAGTGGCTGGATTTGTGGTTGTACGCTAGAACAGGAGTCGTGCAGGTGTTTCCGGTGCAATTCTGCACAGGAACACTGCGCACGATCACTGGTTCTATTGCGCACGACCACTGGTCGTGCGCCACTGATCGTGTGCATTTAACGCCGTTTTACGAGTTCTGTCTGGTGCAGTGCGCACGACTATCGACGCTAGTGCGCACGACCATCGGTCGTGCGCCACTGCTCGTGCGCATTGACCATTAAAATTCTGAGTTCTGTTTCATCTATTGCGCACGACCACCGATGCTAGTGCGCACGACCATCGGTCGTGCGCCACTGGTCGTGCGAACATTTTATTTTATAATTTCTGTCTTTGCAGGTTCCGTCCAGGCAGAGCGCACGATCACAGGATTCTAGTGCGCACGACCACTGGTCGTGCGCCACTGACCGTGCGCACTGTTTAATTCCAGCGCCTATAAAATCCGCTGCTCGCGATTTAGGTCGGATCGATCGCTTCCAGCCGCCGTTTTCCGCCCGATTCCGCCCGATTTCGCCCCTCCACCGTCGCCCACCATATAGAGGTGCTCCGGGCTTGCTCTTCACGCCTATCTTGAGCCGGAGTTTCCTCTCGGCCTCCTCCTTCATCCAAGAGCTCCAAAGGAAGACCTAGCCGCTATCTCCATCGAGCAAGAGGAAGTTGGCAACCTCCACCGGATCGTGACACGAAGAAGACGGGTCCATTGGAGAGTCGTGACAGCTCTCTCTACCCCGGACGTAGTTGCGGACCGAGCTTGGACGCGGATTGACAACCCGGCGATTCCAACCGTGAATCTTCAACGAGCCTTCGGATTCGGTCGATTTCTTGCCTTGTTCTCCTTTTATTGATGTGTTTGCAACTAGATCTAACATTATGATGAAGTGTATTTTGATTAAATAGCATTTTTACTTGATTATGTCTATGTGATTGAGTATTTTTGTTTATATTATTGAGGTGCGCCTTGTGGTGTGGTTTGTTGGTTGCGTTGTGCCGCCCTAACAATTGTTAGTGGTGTGCTTGTTGAAGAGGTGCTTGCGACCCTCATTCCGTTAGCCTACTCGTCCATCCGCCTACCGAAGCGTGGCATCGCGGCCCGTGTACTCCATCCCGCCTAACAAAGCAGCGCGCTCAAGGCCTGCATAGTTCGATCCGCTTGCCTACTCGTCCATCCGCCCTTACGAAGTAGCGCGTTCAAGGCCTACGTAGTCTTCCATCCCGCCGAGCGAAGCTTTGCATAGCGGCATTGCATAGGAGTAGTTGATAGCTTTTATTTTATTTTCCAAAAGCCAACCCAACTCCCCCGCATCCCATCCGATTTTAGGACTTCCATCTCAAGTCCTTCCTCGAAACCTAACTCCACCTTACTGTGTTCCTTGAGAGATTCGATACTCGGGGATTACTCCTCGTTTTATATTACTTGAACGATCGGTACACTGCCGTTTCGTGTCGCAGTCGAGCTACCGCCTATAGCGGTGTGTGAGATTTGCGCCATCAACGGTGTGTCCCCTTGGACCTCCCCGACCGCCATTCCCTACTTAACGTCATTCTTTGTCGACATCCATCATCCAAGAAGGATGAAGGCCTCGGGATGATATGTCTCTCCGGACCTCCCCGACTGCCATTCCCTATCTCTTTTCCCTTGAAAACCCCCTTATTATTGAGTGATCCTAATGAACTCTTCACCAGGTGCAAGGCAAGGCTTTGAGAGCATGTGTCCCTCAGGACCCTCCAAGTGCCCCTCACAGCTCGACTCTATCAAAAGGTACCTTTGGAAAAAGGCGAGTATGCAGGTGCGAGCATGCAGGTGCGAGTATGTAGGTGCGAGCATGCAGGTGCGAGTATGTAGGAGCGAGTATCCACATGCGAGCACTAACGAGAAGCGAGCACTCAACCGCGCCTCAATCCTAAGAGCCTAGCGAGCCCTCAATCTCGCCTCGAGCCTAGGAGCCTAAGCGACATTCAAGAAAGGAAGCAAATACAGAAGAAACAGGCGAGCAAAAAACCTTGTCCTTTCATTTATATGTTTGGTATAAATTACAAAAAATCTTCAAAGGGTTTACAAAAGGTCGCCGGGCGAGCAAAAAGGGTGCCCAGGCGATTAGGCGTCATCCTTGCCATCAATGTCTACATCTGGATCATCGCCACCATCATCATCATCCTCGTCCTCAGAATCATCGTCCTCGGAGTCACTGGACAGCTGGGGAGATACTCGCAAGGGGGAGGTGGACTCCTCAGCGAGCAGTGCCAGGATGAGGTCCACTACTGTCAACTCCATCGCCGCCAGCTTCAGAAGATTGTCTGCCTTCAGTTGGCTCAGGATGACAGTCCCAGTGGCTCGCGCGATCTCCCGACGAATGTGAGGCATATCGTCGCCATACATCCTGATCTGCTTGCCGACCCTGGAGGGGCCTGCCGCCGCTGGCTGTTGCTCGGCAGGCCGAGTTTCCAGCTCGGCAATGCGAACTTGAGCGGCCTCCAAAGCCAGTCGGGTGTCGTCCATCTCTTTCTCCAGCTGGGATGCCTTCTTCGCCATCTCCACCTCAGCGGCCTGCAAAAATGAGAAGACGCGGAAAGTAAGCAAACTATTCGGCAAAATGGCGAGTATCCCAGAAGCGAGTAAAGAAGCGAAGCGAGTACCTCATGCTCCTTCTCTTTGAGCCCCATGGCGATCATTTTCTTACACTGGGTCCGGATCACCCCCTCATATTCAAGCAATCGCCTTGCTGTCGAATGGGCCAGCTCGGCAGATCGCAGCAGAGATCGCGATGTCTGGTGAGCCAGATACTCGGAAGACTCCTCCTGCAGTCTCTCAGCATCCTCACGACCATAGATGGCGTGGAGCACGTCGAAGCCCTCGCACTTGTCCTCCCATTCCTCCGACCATGGAGGGAGGTTGGAGCTTAGAGACACCATGTGGGCGCTCTCCGACCAGGCCACCAAGGGGAGACCATAGGCGTCCTCGCCACGCCCGCCGAGGTTGAAATTCGGGTGGGCATAAGGCTCGCCAGCCTCAGAAGCGTCCGCCTTCTTGCCAAGGTCCCTATGAGCGACCTCCTTCTTCTTCCGCGAGGGATCGGAGGGCTCGCCCCTCTCCTTCCGCTTCTTGGAAGGTCCGTAACCGTCGCCGACGATCAAAGGCTCATCGCCTCCTGACGACAAATCAATGGGCGAGGAAACCCCATCCCCACGAGTGGAGGTCCCCACACCTCCTTGTATGGAAGCCGCCGGCTTCACCGCCATAGGGAGAAGTTCGCGTGGCAGAGTGTGGACTGCTGCAGCAAAAAGAAAGACATCTCCAGTTAGTCGCCATATTGAAGATGAAGAACGAGTATAACAAATACTCGCGTGGTAGGTTACCTTCGCCCGGGAACACCTCAGCGAGTTTGTCTGCTCGCTTCCTCCAGAACACCACGTCAAGGCGGCGATTCTTGAAGGACTCGAGCAGTTCCTCGCCGCTCTCACTTAGGAGAGAAGCCCCGAAGACGCTCTCCGGCGGCTGGAAGGACCTGTCAGGAATGGCTTGGAAGTCGCCACTAATGACAACTAATCGCTCTCCCCAGCGATGATTCTTCTTCGCCGTGCCAACCAGCGTGCAGACATGGCTGCACAGGAAGACGACGCCCTCGCCAGTCGCCATGAAGTGGAATACCCGTCTGAAGACGGAGAGGTCGAAGGCGATCCCCTGGTCGCGCAGATAGCAGAGGAACCCCACGATCATCGCCACTCCGTTGGGGTTGATCTAGGCAGGGACTATCCAAAAGTAGCGGAGTATCTGGCAGAACTCCGTCCACAATGGTAGTCGCAAGCCCACCTCAAAGTGGCGAGTAGGGAATACCCTCTCGGTGGTTAAGACGATGTTTAGTCGCTCGCCCTGGCGAGGAAGTCGAGCGACAAACCCCGGCGGGATGTACTTCGCCGAGAATATCTCCAAATCCTTCTCGGTTGTGATCGATTTCTTGAAGGTGGTCGCCGCGAAGTTCTTGGCGTGATTCGCACGCTGAATGGTCGCCTCGTCAGTCATCTTCGAGGAAAGAAGGAAAGAAGGGCGAGTATCGGAGAATGCGAGAAGAAAAGAAGAGGATGGAGGATACTCACGTGTGAGCTAGAAGATCGCCGAAAGCGTAATTAATACTCACCCCCCTATTTATAGTAGTCGGGTAGCTTGGCTTATCAAGCACGATGGCGCGATTAAGAATAAGGGGGTGGAGAGTATTAAGTTAAGGTCGCCTACTCAGCAGCACGCGCCAGAAAGGTGCCGACTTCCAAAGTGCGAAGACCTACACGAAGAAGCATGAAAGAAGTTCGCCAGGTGCATGCGACATTCAGATACTACTCGCCAAATTAAAGAAGATAGAAAAAATCTGACAAAAAAAACATCACAGAAAAAGAAAGCAAAGCAAGTAATAGAGGGCGAGTTTCCAATATTCGCCAAATAATATTACATCAGGAAAATCTAAGTGTTCAGAACTACAGGGATGCTCGCCCGAAGACGATCGAGCGACTACAAAGAAAAAAGAAAAGAGAAGACAGCAGCTAGGGAGGCCCCTGGAGATTCGCCTGAGGATCCTGAGGCTGAGGATGTCGCCCGACCCATCCCAAGCTGCGAGCTCGCTTGAAATGCTCGGAGTCTACGGTCATCGATCCCATGCCGCAGCTGGTCTTTAATCCTCGCCAGCCGACCAACCGAGCCCATGCTCGCGCGCATCCCTACCATCTCGTCATGGTGCAGCTGCTGGCGATGTTCGAGCCTCGCAACTCGACGCTCCAAGTCGCTGACAGTCTGAAGGCGAGACTCCGCACCAGGCAGGAGAGTATCAAACTCTTCCAGTCGTGATACTAGCACCTCCAACTCGGTAAAGCGACGATAAGCGTCGCTGCTCGCCAGGCGCTCAACCCGCGACTCCACCTCAGTCAGGCGGCGATAAGGCTCACTGACCGCCAGACGCTCTAACTTCGCCTCCAAATCCAGGATCGCGCGAGTAGCCCTCTCCTGGTACTCACGAGAAGGAAGCCCGACGGCGTCGATCAAGGCTCCTATGGGAGTACGAGCGTGAACTGCAAAAAGGGTAAGAGTGTCAGAGCTTTGATGACGAAAGGAACGGAGTGAAGACAGTGGCGACTATCGAAGATAGCGACCAAGTACCTGGCCGAGGACTGCGAGAGTGACGGCGAGGAGAGCCTCTTCCTCGCTGAGGAGGTGCGCTGCGATGATGATCACCTTGCCGAGCAGAATGGGACCCAACGGTCTGACCCCGACTGGGAGGCACGTTCCCTCGACCGCGACTATCAAATGGTCGCCCTCCCCCCCTCGGGGGAAGGAAGCCCGAAGGGCCCTCGGTCCCACCATGGCATGAGGATTCTCCCTGGTGGGTTGAGGGAGTGGTAGAAGTCGAAGGGCGCTGCTCGCCCTGAGTAGTGGCAGAAGGAGGAAAAGGAGGAGGTGGCGGAAGCCCACCCGCGGGCAACTACGAACTGCTCGCCAGCCCCAAGGATTGAAGAGGCGGTGGTGGCGGAAGCACGCTGCCCGCCAGAGGAGCCTGTTGCTCGCTCATCGGACTCTTCTCCAGCAAAGAGCTGTGGAGAACTCGCGTCGTGCGCCCACCACCCCTAGGCGAGATCATGGGCGACGATCTCAGAGGAGGTACGGCCAGAGGCTCCTCCCGAGCACCGATGGTAGACGAATCTGCGAGCATATAAGAGGCATTTAGCATTTCAGACCAAGTTGAGACTAATCAAGGAGGTGGCGAGTATGTTGCTCCCACCTCGTGCAAGAGCGAGATTCTCCGGTTGATTCTGGGCTGAGGTCCCAGGCATGCTCGCCCTCTCGGAGATGTTTGGAGCAGGAGGATAAGCGACCAGCGAGTTGCCCTCGTTAGACAGCCCCATCTCGTCCAGCAGCTGCTGGTGTTGGTCGCCCAAAGGGGCGGCGACATCCTCTCCAGCGGCTTTCTTCTTCTCCCGCTTCTTCTTCTTCTTCTTCACAAGCCTCTTCCTCTTCTTGGTAGTGAGGAAGTCCCTCGAGAACTAGGTGTGGAGGGATCGAGGGAACATTGAACAGGCCCACAAGACCAGCATGGGCCGCCTTAGCTTCTGCAGCATAGTCGCGCGCCATCTTGAGAGAGTTCAGAAAAGTCGTGCCACCAGAGACCCCTGACCCTCTATTTATAGAGTTCGAGCGTCAGCCAGCAAGACGGCGAGTATAAGCCAATATTCGCCAGTAGGGAGTCTCGTCGAATGAAGGTTGGATGATTCTTTTCGAGCAACTACGTTACTCGCAAAGAGCGGGGATTTTGTACAACCATCATTCTCCGAGGGTGGACCCACCCAAGGCCACGTAGACAAAAGTCAAAGGTTAAGAGGGCAACACAGAGACCAGCAGTCCAAGACAGAAGCAGAAAAGACTCTGGCGAGTATGCAGGTAACTCGCCAGATAGGCGAGTATTGACCAGAGGAGTTAGTCGCGCACAGGAAAGCAGCAGAAGACCTAGGCGAGTATTGGCCCGGCGTGTGCGAGCAGCACCCAATACTCGCCAGATGGGCGACTATGTCATAGTACTCATCGAGTATCCCATAGTCGCCGCGTTGGGGGGCTGGGCTATAAAAAGCCCCCTACCCTTTGGTTTTCCTATAAATAGGACCCAGGGGTACTTGGATTGGCACCTGTACTTGAGCTTTTGGATCCTGATTCCCGAACTCTCGAGCCCGTCACCCTTGCTTCTAGCCAAGTCGGTTCCTTCCCTGTACCAAGCTCGGCCACTTTGGTTTTGGAGGGGAAGACTCTCTTGAGCTTCTGGGTACGTGGTGGGACCTCTCTGCCGCAGCACCCGGGGTCCTGTATGTTGCTCTTCTAGCTTCTTCGTCGTTGCCAGCCAAGCCATCTCGTTGGGCTGCTGGGCGAGTAGCCTCCGGCTGCATTGGTCTGAATCTTGAGTTCAGGATTTTCCTGGCGTCAACACTACCTAGTTCATGGGATGGCATATTATGGGCTATAAGAGAAGCTGGATGTCAGAATGAGATCACCACTAATGCTCTCTTGGGCAAGCTCAAATAATATGAGCTATTGCTGAAGATAAGGGAAGATGAAGATGTGCAAGAGAAGATTCATCAATCAAAGGAGAATTCAATTGCTTTGAAGCCCATCAATGAAGGAAACTCACTTGATAGGATGAAGTGATAAGTCTGATTCAAGGAGTGGATCAAGTCTAAAAGAATCAAAAGGAAGCAGAAAAACCATACAAAGCCAAGGTATGACAAGACTGCTTATAAAGATATAATTTGTTTTACTTGTGGTAAAGCAGGTCATATTTCCCATGAGTGCACTGAGGGCACCAATGAGAAGCAAAAGAAGGATCATAAGAAGGAATATGATCCAAAGAAGAAGAGTATAAAGAAGAAGGGCAGTTTCATGGTTGGAACCTGGAGCTACTCTGGAGAGGACAGCTCCTGAAGCTCAGATGAAGAAGATGAAGGCACATAGATGATGACCCATATGAACTTAGAATATTCTGATGAAGAACTGCCTCAAAAGGAATAAGAGGTAACCTTACTTAATGAAGTTGATTTTAAATCAGATGAGTTTTAACAATTCTTCAAGGAAATGTGTCTTGAACAACAGAAGGCTGAGAAAGAGATTGAATCTCTAAAGAAAGAGATTGCTGCCTTGACTAAGAAATGTCTAAATCAGAATATTATGAATTAAGAGGTGAAATATTCACCATAAATAAATCTATAGCATCCCTGAAGGAAGATAATGCTGGCCTTCAGGAGTCTCTCAGAAAAGTAAAAAAAATTAGGATTGCCTCAATGGTAGAAGTAACAAACTTAAGGACATTGAAAGTTTAATCAGTAGTCTAATCACCTAGAGTGGGGGTAAATATGTGTTTCAATAATTTTAGTCTCTTTTCAAATGCTGATTATTCTAGCTCAAAGAAAGTAAAGTAAGAAACACAAAAAATCACACAATTATTTATAGTAGTTCCCCAAATGATGGGTACTCCACTGTCCCTCTCCACCTATCTAGTAGTGTGCTAGGTTAGGAAAACTCCTCCAAAAGCTCAGATCAAAGATCTTACTCCTCAGAGTCCTTAACTCCTACAACTTAGGAACCCAACAAGTTCCCTACCTCAGATCAACTCATTGGATCCTACCTCAGGTGCAAACAATAGTCCTACCTTAGAGTAATAACATTCCTACAACTCAGATTCACCTCTGAATCCTACCTCAGGTCTTCACAAGACCCTACCTCAGGCTTACCATAAAGCCTTACACTTAAGCATTCTCTCCAACCCTACACTCAGACTGACAGCACATGTAACGCCCCTGATTTTTTTTCGGCAATTTATTTAATCCTCTTGGTGACGTCATAATGATGTAAGGGCGTTACGTTAACGTAGAGTGACGGTGCGCCGCCGTTAGTGCATTTTTGCGTCGATTTAGTCGAGTCGACCAAATCTTTGTAACCTTATCGAAAGTGGAAATTTTTATGTTAGGAAATTAAATTAATTAATTTTAGACGTGCCCGTCAAGTTTCGTTGCGATCCAAGCAATATTAGAGCTTCGATGCATTTTCGAAGATTTGTAGATTTATTGTTCGTCGACAACTTTGGAAAATTATAACTCGAGAACAGCTCGTCGAATTTTGGTTTTGACTTCTCCGTTGGGTTCGTAGAGCCCTTCGTAATAATATAACAATATTAATGTTATTATTATATTACTACTATTACTATTATTATTATTATTAACATTATTATAAAATGAATATATAAATATATATTTATATAGATTCGTTGAATGAGATCTTGATTCATTCAATGAATTTTAATTCGTTGAATGCTCAAGACGAATCTTTTATTCTCCCCCATAATCCTATCTTAACCAACCCAGCTAATCCTATTGGCCTATTTCCTATATGTATGTAATATAAAATAATATATATAGTTTTTATTTTATTTCCTATTCCATACATTAAAATCGATCTAGCATTTAGGAAAGAGGAATCCGTATTCTTATTCCTCCCAGAACCGCTGAGCCAGAGAGTGCGCGAGGGAGAGAGAGTGCTATTTTCATGAGCCTTTTGATCGCCGCCATAGGAGTTCTGGTGGGCGAATTCGTCGTCGAAGCATAGATCCGAAAAGCTCTCGATGAGAGCTACGCGTGCGTGGTAAGTATTTTCGGTTTTGTGAACTTTTTAGCGTTAGGGTTTTCGGCCCTGATCGTCGTTTTGGCCGAATCTTCGTAGGTTTTGCCTTGACGCGCCTTCAGTTGGATCGATCTACGACGTGGAGTGTTTCAGAGGATAAATTCGGGTAAAAATCGAGGCAAGTGTTGTTTTGCTTGATTTTCTCCCCTTTTTGCTTACCTCCGTTGGTTAGCTTGATAGTTGAACTTGTTTAGACATTATCTCTACAATCTAGGACGTGACCTAAGGCCGAGAAACCCTTGTTTTTGATGTAAGTCTTTTTTTTGTCAAGTAGTTTGTATGTGTCGGTCCGTGAAATTGTTTGTTCGTCGTAGTTCAGTTCGTCGGAAGCCTTGTCATTTTCTGACGGAGTTCAGTATGTCGGAAGCCTTGTTGCCTTTCATCGTGACGTTTGTTCGTCGTATCACTTGTTCATTGTGTCATTTGGATTGTGGCGTCGTGCCGATCGTGTGTTAATAGTTGGGTAAGTCTTTTGTCGATTGAATAAGTTGGAAATTTGATAAGTTATAAATATATTAAATGTTTGCTGGGTTGTGCGCGTTGTGGTCTACTCCCCGGCACAGTACTGTGGTTGTTGGGCTGTGCACGTTGTGGTCTACTCCCCGGAATAGTATCATGTTTGTTGGGTTGTGTGCGTTGTGGTCCACTCCCCGACACAGTACCTCTCTTGTTAAGCCGACTAGTCTCATTTACATTTGGTTAATAACATCTAATAATAATATATCTATACAACGTTTTCTACTTTTGGTATTGAGATTGCATAGTTATAACTGCATACATAATTCATCTTTTCTGTTTCCGTTGATGTGTACTGACCTTGGCTGCTAGTTTGTTCATGTGGTTCCCTTCTACTTGGAGGTTTATCGTGGTTCCTTGGTTTCTTTTACCATCGTTTGCAACTTGTTTCTGAAGTGTTCTTTCTTTGAATGCCTCAGGTTTGGAGCAGTAGCAGGTTAGGCCAATAGAGCTTGTGTCTTCAGTGCTGCGAGATGTTGCAGTCTTTTGTATTTCCCCTCTTGTTGTGAGGTAGCTACTTCTTTTGTTTAAGACTAGACATATTTTCTATGGGTTCATGTCAGTTTGTTGACGCCCATAATGTTTGTTTCCGATGTTTGACTACTTGCAAGCTTTTTCTGATGTTACTTGCTGATAGTTTATATATTTGGTCTCTGTGAATGATTTATGTTAGGATGCATGTTAGGTATTTTAATTATAAAAGGCTGCATTCTAGCGTAGTTACATGGCATTTCTTTTAAATGAAATTCACTCTATTTTAAGAGCGATAAAACTACCTTTTTACTTATATTAAATGTAGAGGTCACATCTCCATGTTATATTCCGCTGAGTCTCCATACTCATATAGGATAATAAACAAAATAAATAAAATATTTTCCGCTGCGTATATACTTTCTCACTTGTTGACTAGTTGATCTACTAGACTGAGGGACATAGTCAGTAAAACCTAAAAATATAAACTATGTTTCAAAACATAATTCTTTTATCTTTTTATAAAAAAAATGAAAGGACAGGGCTGCCTGAACGTCTATAGTTGTCCCCTGCACGGCGTGGCATCATTATCACATATTTTTCTCACACTCTGAGAGTAATTTAATACCGAGAAAAATGTGGGTTATGACAGTTGGTATTAGAGCCAGGTTTTGCAAGAGGGTTGGTTGGTTTGGCATGTAAGTCGGACGACCACTTCCCTTAAGAAAAATTCTAATCATGTCATTTCATTGCATACACACACTGATATGCCATCAGTATCTCTTGATGGAAGCATGTACACTATACTCATAAGCATGACAAGAAGTATACGAGGCATATTATGTAGTATGAGATGCATAATATGTGGTTGTATATGAATCCACATATGAAGCAACATGTGACTGTTATGTAGTATGAGATGCATAACAATCATCACATGGATGCCCATTAGATTTTTTTATTTTTCGTTACATGCGATATTATGCAGTATGAGATGCAAAATATTTCATGTGTACGTCGCTTACAACATGCATTAAGGCTTTTATTAGAATGCATATCACATCATATACATCATAACATAGCACCAGCACACGTGCCAAGTTAAAGATCTACGTGATGACATATGTACACACATCATTT
The DNA here is from genome assembly GCA_033032865.1 of Dactylorhiza incarnata. Taxonomy (NCBI): domain Eukaryota; kingdom Viridiplantae; phylum Streptophyta; class Magnoliopsida; order Asparagales; family Orchidaceae; genus Dactylorhiza; species Dactylorhiza incarnata. The sequence goes on along the minus strand of JAWHQI010000010.1, from coordinate 23,630,507 downwards.
GAAACGAAAACTTAAGCAGTCATGCATTCTTATTATAAGCACAAGTGTCATTGGGATGGAGATATACCATCCTAAGTTAGAAGCATAATCTCATTTCATGAATCCCAGAGCAAGGTAACAACAAGAGCAAGTATTTACACATTTCTGATCTGTATCGAGTTAGGAAATTCTAGTTTGCTAGTTGAGGTATTTTAAGCTAGGTTTTTATTAGATGTTCGTTTGTCTTGTAGTGATGCCAGCAAAGCATATTGCGAAGAGGTCGACTCCCCAGTCGGAGGGTGATTCGTCAGGTGCGCAGAGCGAAGCCGTAATCGAAGGGCTGCGACAGAGCAACGAGTCTCTATCAAGGCAAATGATTGAGATGCAATCGCAAATTCAGGCGATGTTGGCTACCGTCTCAGTGCAACATCCTAGAGTGCATGACCTTACAGTGGGTCAAGCCATCCCTATTTCTCCTGCTCCATTGGTGCCTCCAGTGTTACTACCACCAGAGATGAACTTTATATCGCACTTTCAGCGATTAGGACCTCCTACCTATGATGGTAGAGTCGATTTCATGGCATTAGATGACTGGGTCATTGGTATCAAGGAAATGTTTTCCTATTCTGAGATTTCTACACACCAAAAGGTGATGGTCGTCACTTACCAGTTGAAGGGACTTGGGAAGAGCTTGTGGATAAGGGATAAGGAGAACTTTACCGATAGATGTTCATGGGAATTGTTCAAAAGAATGCTTCTGAAGAAGTTCTTGCTGACCGTCGAGCAAGATAGTCTTATGAATAATATTTTGCATTTGAAACAGAGGCAGCTCACAGTTAGTGAGTATGAGGTTGAATTCAGCAAATTGAGCAGATTTGCTTCGGATTTGGTAGCCTCTGAGGTGGGCAGAGTGAAGCATTTTCTGGGTGGTCTTAGGAGTGAAATCCAGCAGTTGGCAAGCGCATATATATCTGAGATTAATACGAAAGCGGTTGAAGCTTCCTTGTAGGTAGAGGCGATTGATAATGCAAAGAATCGTGGGCTGCAAATGAGAAAAGACAAGAGGAAGTCTGACGACAGTGGAGGCACTAGGGCATCTGGCCTTGCTTCGAAGAAAGGATGAAAGGAAGCGTGTAGTTTCTGTGGCCAACCAGGACATCCTTTTGAAAGGTGTTTTAAGAGACTGGATGCGCAGAAGCAGTCTCAAGTGCATGCGATCCAGGATGCACCTAAAGAAGACCTTGTTTGCACCCGTTGCTAAAAGAAAGGGTACGATGTGACCCGTTGCTTTAGAAAGACTGGAGCTTGCTTCCATTGCGGTCAGAAAGGGCGTAGGAAGTCTGATTGCCGGCAGTCCCAGCCCACGCTGCAGGCGGATCCCTTGCAGACTCTACTGCGACCCCCATAGCATGTGGACAAGGGGAAAGGAAAGTGTAGTGTACTGACTAAGGTGGAGGCTCAGTCATCTGCCCAGGTGATTTCAGGTTAGTTCTGACCAAGCTAGAAATATTTTATGACAAATTTAAAATTTCGGTATTTAAGTTGCGCGCGGAATATTTATAGGTGAGTTTAAGGTGAAGAATAAGTGGGCAAGCGTTCTTTTCAATTTTGGTGCTACTCACTCCTTCGCGGCTAGGAGTTTCGTAGACTGACATCGCTGGGCTATTGAATAGTTAGACGATTCTCTTAATATCAAGTTCCCCTCAGGAGATATGGTGATGTAAAATCAGGACATTCAGAAGTGCCCTATTTCTCTAGGTGGTTTCCTAGCATTCACTAATTTGAAGGTGTTAGATCTGGTGGACTTTGATGTGATCTTGGGCATGGATTGGTTGTTTAGTTATGATGTTGTCATCCAATGCATGGTTAAGTGTTTGGATTTTAGGGGGCAATGGCCAACCCATGAGCGTGTGTGGCTTGCCACATCAGGACTCCCCAATCATCTCTGCGACACGTGCTCGTCAATTCTTAGAGTCTGGTTGTGAGTCTTATCTTGTTTCTATTTTTGTTTTGGAAAATGCTCTTGGTGTACCGCATGTCGAGGACATTTCTATGGTACAATAGTTTCCAGATGTTTTTCCTTCTAGTCTTCCCGGACTTCCTCCCGAGAGAGAGGTGGAGTTCATTATAGATCTTGAGCCAGGAACTCATCCTATTATGAGGCACCTTACAGCATGGTGTCGCATGAGTTAGAGGAGTTGCGCACCAAGTTGGATGAGTTATTGCAGTGTGGCTTTATCAGGCCTAGTTTTTTGCTCTGGGGTGCTCCAACCCTTTTTGTGAAGAAAAAAGGACGGGTCAATGAGGCTGTGTATAGATTATCGAGAGCTGAACAAGGTGACTATCAAGAACATATATCTGTTGCCTCAGATTGATGATTTGTTTGACCAATTACGAGGTAGTTCGGTGTTCTCAAAGATTGACCTTCATTCATGCTATCATCAATTGAGGATCTGTGAGTCCGATGTTCCTCGGACTGCTTTTCGTTCCCGATCCAATCATTTTGAATTTCTGGTGAGGTCATTTGGATTAACGAATGCACCTTCTGACTGTATGGATATGATGAATCGGGTGTTCAAGGACTTTCTTGATCACTTTGTAGTAGTTTTTATCGATGATGTTCTGGTATATTCCAAAAGTGCTGAAGAGCATGCCTTACATTTACGCTTGGTTTTGGCTACTCTGAGAGAGCACAAGTTATATGTTAAGCTGAGCAAGTGTGAATTTTGGCTGTCTCAGGTGTCATTCTTGGGTCATATTGTAAGTAAAGACGGTGTCTCTGTGGACCCAGTGAAGATAGTTGCGGTTTTGGATTTGAAGAGACCTTCGACGCCTAAGGAGATAAGGAGCTTCTTAGGGTTGACAGGGGTACTATAGGAGATTCGTGCAAGTATTTTCAGTGCTGTCTGCGTCGTTAACCAAGCTTATGCAGAAAAGCGCAGCTTTTGTTCGGGGCGATGCCTGTAAGGAAGCTTTCCAGAAGCTGAAGAGGAGGTTGTGTTCTGCCCCAGTTTTGGCGTTACCTACCAAAGGACTAAAGTATGTTGTTTACGTGGATGCTTCGTGAGGTGGGCTCGGTTGCATTTTAATGCAGGATGGCAAAGTAATTGCATATGGATCGAGACAATTGAAGGTCCATGAAAAGAATTATCCTACGCAGGACTTGGAGTTTGCTGCTGTCATCTATGCTTTGAAGCTGTAGAGACATCTTCTATATGGAGTGTCGTGCAAAATCTATACGGATCACAAGAGTTTGAAGTATGTCTTCACTCAGAAGGAGTTGAATTTGCGCCAACGTAGATGGTTAGAGTAGCAGACTATGAGGTTGATATTCTTTATCATCCCGGCAAGGATTACGTGGTGGAGGACTCCTTGAGCAGAAAGCCCGCGCATGTCTTTAACCTTTTCGTGCAATCCTTGGCGGAGTTCTTATTGATGAACATAACCATTGGGAGTAGCGCTTCGTCGAGTATCTTGGAGGTTGTAGAGCCTTCTTGGATTACGCTTACAAGGATACATCAGAAGGACGATCCCGATTTGCAGCATATCCAGAGTATAACTGAAAAGGGGGAATTACCGAACTTTTTGATTGATGATGTTAGTACTTTGAAGTACCGTGATAGGTATGGCATTCCCACGGTTGAGGGTATTCTAGCAAAGATTTGTAGCGAAGCGCTTGGTTCTAGTGTTTCCTATCATCCTGGTTCCAAAAAGATGTATAGAGAGCTGAAGCAGATCGTTTGGTGGTCAGGTATGAAAAATGATATCGCTAAGTACGTTTTAAGCTAAAGTTGGTGAGAAACCTTTGCTTGGCCCCGAAGCCTTGGAAGATATGAGTGTTGCGGTGTCACATATTTGTGAAAAGCTATGGTTGGCTCAAGAGCGATATGAAAAGTATGCAAATCAGCGTAGGATTGATCTGGAGTTTGTGGTTGGGGACATGGATTTTCTGAAGGTCTCTCTGATGCCAGGTGTTAAGAGATTTGGAAGGAACCACAAATTGGATCTCTGGTATGTGGGACATTTCCAGATTGTGGAACGCATCAGAGTGTCTACTTATAGAATGGAATTATCTGCTTCTTTCCCTGGTGTTCACGATGTGTTTCACGTGAGCTAGTTGCGAAAGTGTGTTCTTAGTGATCGTCATGTACTCGACTCGGCGCCCCAATTGCAGCCTAATCTCTCGTAAGTTGAGGAGGCCGTCCGTATTCTGGAGATGCATGATCGAGTGCTGAGAAGGAAGATAATTCTTATGGTTAAAGTTCTCTGGAGAAATCAGGACGTCAGGAGTGCAACTTGGGAATTGGAATCTGCTATGAGAGAATCTCATCCTCAGTTGTTCTCCTAGTCTTCTCTGGTTAGTGTTTCTATCCAGCAAGTTTTATCTCATCTCTCCTCTGCCCTCTTATTTCGATTTGTGTTTCATGTTTCGGGACGAAACTTCCTTTTTGGAGGGGTGATTGTAACGCCCCTGATTTTTTTCCTGGCAATTTATTTAATCCTCGTGGTGACGACATAATGACATAAGGGCGTTACGTTAACGTAGAGTGACGGCGTGCCGCCGTTAGTACGTTTTCGCGTCCGTTTGGTTGAGTCGACCAATTCTTTGTAACCATATCGAAAGTGGAAATTTTTATGATAGGGAATTAAATTAATTAATTTTAGACGTGCCCATCAGGTTTTGTTGCGATCCGAGTAATATTAGAGCCTCAGTGTATTTTTGAAGATTTGTAGATTTATTGTTCTCCGTAAACTTTGGAAAATTATAACTCGAGAACGACTCGTCGGATTTTGATTTTGACTTCGTCGTTGGGTTTGTAGCGCCAGCATTCGCCTTTGGTGCGAATTTCGTTCGAATCGGTGTGCGTTTAGCCCTTCGTAATAATATAACAATATTTATATTATTATTATAGTATTACTATAATTATTATTATTAACATTATTAAAAAATGAATATATAAATATATATTTATATTGATTCGTTGAAAGAGATCTTGTTCATTCAACGAATTTTAATTCATTGAATGCTCAAGAGAGCATTCAACGAATCTTTTTTTCTCCCCCTCATAATCCCATCTTAACCGAACCCAGCTAATCATATTGGCCTATTTCCTATCTGTATGTAATATAAAATAATATATATAGTTTTTATTTTATTTTCTATTCCATACATTAAAGCCGATCCAGCATTTAGGAAAGAGGAATCGTATTCTTCTTCCTCCCAGAACCGCCAAGCCAGAGAGTGCGCGAGGGAGAGAGAGCGCTATTTTTGTGAGCCTTTCGATAGCCGCCACAGGAGTTCCGGTGGGCAACTTTGTCGTCGGAGCATAGCTCCGGAAAGCTCTCGACGAGAGCTATGCGTGCATGTTAAGTATTTTCCGTTTCGTGAACTATTTAGCGTTAGGCTTTTCGGCCCTAATCACCATTTTGGCCGAATTTTCATAGGTTTCGCCTTGTCGCGCCTTCGCTAGGTTGTGCGCGTTGTGATCTACTCCCCGGCACAGTACCGTGGTTGTTGGGTTGTGCGCATTGTGGTATACTCCTCAGTACAGTATCATGTTTGTTAGGCTGTGCGCATTGTGGTCCACTCTCCGACAAAGTACCTCGCTTGTTGAGCTAACCAATCTCATTTACATTTGGTTAATAAGATCTAATAAGATATATATATATACAACTCTTTCTGCTCTTGGTATTGAGATTGCTTAGTTATTACTGCATATATAGTTCTTATTTTCTGTTTCCGTTGATTTGTACTGACCTTGGCTGCTAGTTTGTTCGTGTGGTTCCCTTCTACTTGGAGGTTTGTCGCGGTTCCTTGGTTTCTTTAACCACCTTTTGCAACTTATTTCTGAGGTGTTCTTTCTTTGAATGGCTCAGGTTCGTAACAGTAGCAGGTTGGGCCGATTGAATTTGTGTCTTCAATGTTGCGAGTTGTTGCAGTCTTTTATTTTTCCCCTCTTGTTGTGAGGTAGCTGCTTCTTTTGTTTAACACTATACCTATTTTCTATGGGTTCATGTCAGTTTGCTGACGCACATAGTGTTTGTTTCCGATGTTTGACTACTTGCTAGCTTTTTTCGTTGCTACTTACTATTAGTTTATATACTTGCTCTCTGGAAATGATTTATGTTAGGTATTTTAATTATAAAAAGCTGCATTCTAACATAGTTACATGTCATTTCTTTTAACTGAAATTCACTCTATTTTAAGAGCGATAAAACTACAATTTTACTTGTATTAAATTTAGAGGTCGCATCACCATGACATATTCCGTTGAGTCTCCATACTCATATAGGATAATAAATGATTTAAATAAAATATTTTTCCGCTGCATATATACTTTCTCACTTGTGGACTAGTTGATCCACCAGACCGAGGGACACGGTCAGTAAAACATAAAAATGTAAAGTATGTTTCAAAACATAATTCTTTTGTCTTTTTATAAAAATAAATGAAAGGACAGGGTTGTATGAACGTCTACAGTCGTCCCCTACACGGCGTGGCATCACGATCGCGTATTTTTCTCCCATTTTGATAGTATTTTAATACTGAGAAAAATGCAGGTTGTGACAGCACAGCCCTACCTCAAATCTCAGATAGATCTTACAACAAAGAAGATAGAATATTTTGTTTACTATATTTAGACTCTAGAAAATATTCTTTATGCCTTGAGTCTTCTTAAATCTTTCTAAAAAGAAATTCTTCTTTAGCAGTAACACTGGATCAATCAGCAGAAAAACTTTTGTACCAGGATTAGTGCTGAGCTTCCTTGAGAATATATGTCTTCTTGCTTTCTAGAATGAGAGCTTTCTTTTCCTAGAAGCTTTTCTTCTTCCCCTCCTTCTTCTTCAACAAGTTTGCTCTTTAGTGTTCTATTACTTTTTAATGGCCGACAAGCTTTTTTTTTATTTCACAAAGTTCTTAAGCTCAAGTGTTAGGATTTGACGACCCTTTCATATCCTTTTATAGCTCCGACTCTTCAAACGGTCGCGACCTAAAAATGTTTTGTCTCAGACCACTTTTTAGAAGTGATTGATTTGACATTTGCTTTTGTCATCTCCGTCAATTTGAAATCACGTCTTCTGAACTTGACAAGATGATATCATTGTGTGAGGTTGGTTAACACAACGATAAATGACTTAGCAGTCTTCTCTTGAGCTCTTACAATGGTATCATCATGTGCACCTTGTTGTCACGATGATATATACCTTAGCAGACTTTCCTTAACCTCTCACAACGATATCGTCATGTGGACCTTGTTGTCATGACAATATCGTCGTGTTCTTCTTATTATCATGACGATTGTTGACTGACTACTTTTGCTGCCTCTTGTGAGTGATCAAGATGATATCATCGTGTGAGTATCACATACACGATGAAATTTTACCTAGAGATATTGTTCTTGATCTCCAAACATTATATATAGGATATATAATGTCCCATCCTGCTCATGTCACATCAGATTGATATTAGATACAAAATATACTTATCAATGACAGAGAGATTTCTCCAAATTTGGAATATTTTGGACAATGTTCCCAACAATCTCCCCCTATTTGAAGAAGTCATAACCCAGTCAATGATAATGCACAATAATGAAAAGTAACAGACAATAAGAGCAGAGAGAAGAAAATATTCAGAATATTGCAGCGCATAACACAAGAAATATCATCAGCATATTATAAATTTATAAGTGTTAAAATGTTTTGAATTATAAAATATTTCTACATTTGTCCATAAAATGAAAGCCGACTATTCTTTAGGTTCTCTTATAACTATTCCACCTCTTGCTTTCTTGACATCAGCCTTCTTTTTCTTTTCATTCTGTCTGGTGAAATAGCCATACGGCTTTGGATGATATCTCAATGGTTCTTTTGCATCTCCTGGAATCTTTCTTGACGACTTGCCTCTTTTGTGGATTCTTCTTATTTCTTCTTGATTTTCATACTTGGTCCACCCATGGGTGCTGTACAGTTTGGCCCTATCAGTTTTCTTTGTCGTGATATATTCCCATGCATTTAAGATTATTTCCCTTGATTTAGGGCTCCACTGCTCATAATCATGTTTCTTTTCCATTCCCTCCCTATACATTTTCTTTCTTAGCTTGATTTCAACCTCTTCAACATCAATCTCCTTTCCTTTGCCTTGTGCAGCAGCAGCAAATGCTTCAGATGTGGCAGGAGAAGCAGTAGGTACTTCAACAGGATCATCATAATAGAAAGGGGGAAGGTTCATTGCTTCCCTTATAGAATTAGAGGTCCAGATGGCATGCTCACCACTGACATTAATCATTGATCTCTTCCCCTTTAGGACTTCTTCAGATAGGTCCTTCTGCAGATTGACTTAAAGATTTAAAATCTTATCTTTCAGCATATTGATTCCACCATCCAAATAATTCTGTCTCTAGAAGATGGTTGTCCAGTTCCTGACTGCAGAAGTCCAATCTTTCTTGGGTGATCCTTCTGTGCTCAACCATTTCCCTAGTTGTAGCTTTGAAAGCCTCCTCCAAAATCTCAGATGTCGCACATTGATTTTCAAAAATATCAACCAGACCCTTGTGGGTGAGTTCTAGCTGTGTAGCAATATGATCTACTGTTAAAGCTGCTCTCATAAAGAAGTTGAAGGTGTGTTCTTTGAGAAGTTTCATTTCTATCCTCAGACCTGCAGTCTCACTAGATAGATCTCTTCTTAAATCATTAACAACAATATCAACATAAGCTTCAATCTTAGATCTTTGCTCATCCAGGAGCATCTTAATCTGATTCAGCATTGAGGAATCTTCTGGCATTTGTCATGTGGAGGAGCTTGGTCTTTCAGTTCAGACTCAACTTTCTTCTTCATTATCATCTAGAGAAGATCTTCCACTCCTTCTACTTCTTCATACATTGAAGAAGGAGATCTTCTTATAGAGGTTTGTCTCACTTCATCCTGAGGAATAATGGTGGATTCAGTATTTATCAACTCCCTGCATGAGTTGTCAGCATAATTTTCTTGGCTTATCTCCTCAGGAGCATCAACTTGGTCCTTTTGGACTGCTAATCTAGTGTAGATAACATCCTCAACCTCAGTGATTTTGTTGATAACTTATATTACATGAGCAGGGAGCTCAGTGTCATGCTCCCCCTCACTTGAAACACAATCTGTACTTCTTCTGTCAGACATGTTCCCCAAGGAGTCATCAAGATTTTCAGCAAGCTCCATTTCTTTACCCTTAATATCATCTTCAGTGGCACTTGACTCAGTGATTTGTATTAAAACTTGGACTGTAAAGTCCATTTTCTCTGCCTCCTCCTCAAAACTTGAAAGATTGGGATCATGCACTGACTCACTTCCAGAGGAGGAGCTTTCTTCTTTACTTTCTACATCTTTCACTACTTTCTTCCTTTTATGAGACTTTGTCAAAACCTTCTCCCACCTTTCTAGTAGCCTAATGTACATTCTTCTCATGTGATGAATTTTGACTCCCAATTTCTAATTAAAATGATCAGGATATGACTGGAGTAAGAAGAGAGATAGTATTCTACCAAGGTTTGGTACTTGAATGCTTTCTTGAATTTTCTGTAGGATAACCTGAGCCCAATTTGTTTTCTTGATTAGAAATATCCTTGCCATCATGTCAAACATTGGCTTGGAGATCCTATCATGGGACCCTACCTTGCATAGAAGGGCTTTCCCAACTATATCAGCTAGCAACTTTCCTTGTTGATTGAAGTGCTTCCTTTCTAAGGACTCATAGGTCTTCTTATAGTACCCGCACCATTCTAGGCTATCATCCAGGTTCTGCTTTATGACCTATTCATCTTCTTCTCCATTAGCAAATGGAGGCAGATGGAACACTTTGGCCAGTCTCTTGGAGGTCACCTTCACTTTCATTCCCTTGATCTTACTCTTGATTGACTTCCCAGATGAGCCAACTTTGGCATTGGAATAGAACTCAAGTGCATCTCTTCCCATGATCGTAGTTGGTTCAGTCAGCACAAACTGCAATTCAACGGAGTCGACCTGTCTTATAACTTCTTGAATCTCTTCTGAGGCCTTCTGAAATCCATTTTTTGCCACTTCACTGCCTTCATATAGATATCCTTCTCCTTTTGGAGCCATTTATTTGACACTTGAAGGAGAGTTGAGCTTTATCGACTTATCTACCTCCGCCAAACGGAGAGCACGCGACGACTTTTTAGGGAAAATATAGCTTATGTTTTAATTTAAAGACATTTGACACTTATTTATAGTTTATATTGTGGAAAGCAAAAATCCATGTACCATAGGAGTTTCCATGGTGGAGGCACTTTCCATTCCAAATTTCTTAACTAACTCCTTAGTGAACTTAGTCTGGGAGATGACATCTTTAGATTGTTTCACCTAGAGGCCTAAGAAATACTTAAGCTCTCTCATACTGATCATTTCAAATTCCCCTTATATCAGGTTAGCAAATCTCTTGCAAAGGTTATCATCTGTAGACCCAAATATGATATCATCAACGTATATTTGGACAAAGAGACTCTTGCCCTTTACTTCCCTTAGGAACAATGTTTTGTCTATCCTCCCCCTTGAAAATTTATTCTTAAGAAGGAAGGTAGACAAAGTTTCATACCAATACCTTGGGGAATGTTTTAAGCCATATATAGCTTTTCTAAGATAGTATACATAATCTGGAAATGTTGGATTGGCAAAACCTGATGGTTGTTCTTCATATACTTCTTCTTTTAGGTCACCAGGAAGGAAGGCTAACTTCACATCCATTTGGTAGACCTTGAATCCATTATGGGCAGCATATGCAAGGAATAATCTGATGGATTATATCCTTACCACTGGTGCAAAAGTCTGGTCAAAATCAATGCCTTCTTCTTGTCTATAGCCTTTTGCTACAAGTCTTGCCTTGTTCTTCACAATTACTCCATTCTCATCCATCTTATTCCCGTCAACCCATTTTGTTCCAATTATGTTCTGTCCTTTGGTACTTGGAACCAACTTCCACACCTTGCATCTTTTGAACTGATTCAGTTCCTCCTGCATGGCCATTATCCAGAATGCGTCTCCATTTGCCTCTTCAAATTTCTTTGGCTCTACCTGGGAGAGGAAGCTTAGGAACATTGCTTCATTGTGAGTTTTGCTCCTGGGTTTGACTCCTTGGCTTGCATCTCCAATGATCTGATTTCTGGGATGGTCTCTCAGGTGTATGATAGCAGGTGGCAGCCTTTCTGCAATTCCCTATGCACCACCTCCAGTTTCCTATTCAGCATGTTGAATCTCATGTTATTCTCCTTCATCGTCAACTTGTGTTTCACCTGATGATTGTCCTTTTTCTCTGACTATTACATTATGTGAGGTGATCTCATTGGCAGTTGGCTTGCCCTCAATAGATAAATCTTTCATCTTTAGTTCAGTACCTGCAATGTTAGAAGAAAGGCTGCCACCTGCTATCATATTCTTGTTGAACACCCTAATGCTCTACTATGGGAGTTGTATACAACAAGAATACCCTCACCGCTTTTCTATGCAAACTTAGTTAAATAAGATTTACTATTATTTAAAATGAAACACTTGCTTCCAAAGATTCTAAAATAGGATACATTGGGTTTTCTGCCCCTCAACAGTTCATAGGGAGTTTTCTAGTAATTTTTGGTGATATATGCTCTATTCAACACATGACATGCTGTTTGGATAGCCTCAACCCAGAAATATTCTGGTAATGAGGAGTCACTCAGCATTGTTCTACCAGCCTCAATAAGGGTCCTATTCTTTCTATCAGCCACTCATTCTATTGTGGGATTCTAGGAGAAGAGAATTCTTGGGAGATACATTGTTCTTGACAGAAATTTGTTATAGCACCAGATTGGAATTCTGTTCCATGGTCACTTCTCATTTTGACCACTGGACAGTCATTTCATTCTGGATAGACTTGACAAATGTCATTAAGATGTCAAGAATATCTGACTTCTTTTTGAGGAAGAAGACCCTTGTGAATCTAGAGTGATCATCAAATATCACAAGAGTATATAACTGCCCTCTTAAACTTTGAATTGGCATTGGACCAAAAAGATCCATGCGCAGTAAATACAAGCATCTTATAAGATCCTTGTGAGCAATGCCTCTAAAGGTTGTCCTAGTTTGCTTGCCCATCTGATAAGCATGACATGGACCATCTTTAATACATTTTATATTTGGTCCACCCCTAACTAGATTTTCAGAGAATAGCTTACCAATTGTCTTGTAGTTAAGATGAGCTAATCTCTTGTGCCATTGTACACAAAGAGATTATTTCTCATTAGCTAAAAGACAGATAGGCATGGAAGAAGTAGAATAAATAAAATTTAAACAATAAACATTTCCACTCCTACTGCCTGAGAGGATTGTCTCCAAGTCAATTGAATTTTTGATAAGGTACTTATCCTTATGTAATTCAATCACATAGCCTAAGTAACATAGTTGACTTATGCTCATGAGGTTGTGTTGCAACCCCTCTGCATTAACCACTTTGTGAAGGAGACTATGTCATTGGAGATCATACCATAGCCTTTTGTAACCCCTCTATCTGAACCTCGAAAGATGACTTTTGTTCATTTGTCACTGGGACATACTTCTTCATAATGCTTCTTGTTCCGGTCATTTGTCTGGAACATCCACTGTCCAAAGACCACATAGGCATGTGATTGGCCTTTGGACATGCCTGCAAGAAAGAACTAATTTACCTTAGGAACCCACCAACTTTGGGTCCTTGGTTCTTGTTAGCTTTTGGAATAGAATTCTGAATAAAAATGCACTAAGAGAATTGGCTTTCTTAGCCTGTGGCATAGTAGGATTATACCATCAGTCCAAGATAAAATGACCTACCTTACCACAACACCAGCACTCATACCTATTATACCTTCTTTTCTGAACAGTTTTGGGTACTTGATGTGCAAGCTCATTTTCTTTAGAGAAGGCATTGACATTCTTTGCATTCCTTTGAAAGATATTATGGTTGTGTGCATGATGTGGAATGGACTGCACAACCACATGATTCTTCTTAGGGGAAGGCCTTTGCAAAGTGCCCTTTCCCTTGCCTTTAGCTGATGGTGTTGGTGTTGTTGAACCAAATACAAATGACCCATGCTGCTTCATTTGCATTTCTTCATGTGGAGCTTTAAGTACACTTGACCTAAGGTCTTTCCTGTTGGGTTTTCTTTACCCCTTCATAAAGGGATGACATATCAAATATGCGCAGCAGAAATAACAAGAACAACCCAAAAGAAGTTAACGGATCTTGCGCTTTTCATGATTCAAGAGAATAAGCAAATCGAAATACAAGGTACATTTGCGGGATTGAGTCAACACTCAACCAAGGTGCTCCAAAGAGAAATTTGAAATCTGAGTTCCAAGAACCGAAATGTATCGGCTCCTCTACAGCGATCCACACGAACGATGGAGAACCCTAGCTTCTTGTCGCACAAGAACTAGGTCGGAGAAGGAAGCTCTCAACGTCCTCACGGACTGCTAAGTCCGATCCAGAGGCGGCGACCAGCGGCGACGACTAGCGGCGGCGGAAGGCGATCGGCGGACGGAACGAGAACGATCAGAACACTTCCGTCTTTGGCTTTCCAAAAATCGCGTAAAAGGCTCGATCTGAAAACCGTCTCACACTGAAGACCTAATCGCGTGCCCTTTTATACTAAAACGCATAAATCAGGCTATCCGCAGACCAGAAGAAAATCCATCCAGATTTACATTCGGCGAATTCAACTAATCACATTAACCGAATTCGACTAATCACTATAACCGAATTCGGCGAAACCATTTCGACGAATTCGTCTATATATAAATTCGGCTATATAAATTCGGCAAAACCATTTAGCCGAATTTGACTTTAGCCGAATTCGTCTAAACCTTTTAGCCGAATTCATTTAAAGCCTTTAACCGAATTCGTCTAAACCCTTTAGCCAAATTCTTCTAAACCCTTTAGCCGAATTATCTAGTGTAAATCCATTCATTTAAACCCTTTAAACGATTTCCCGTTGAGACATTCTCAACTAAATTCTAAGCAGTCACAGGATTGGTCCTCTACTCATATCCAATATGAGTAAGGCCAACACAATCCTTTCTCCAATTTCTCCAAACGCTTTTATATGCGACCCTATAGGCTCATATTGCGTTGGCAGCAAGAATAACTATTGATTGCTTTGAGATCACCTCAGAAACTCCAACATTTCCTTCCTTTCCAGTGAGGAGCATTACAAGCCCCACTGGTGGAACATCCATTTTCAAGTGACCATACATATTGTCATGGTCATAATTATTGGATACAAGAACCACCTTTTTGAAAATGGTCTGTTGTACTTTATCTGTTCCATCATTTCCTTTCTTTGCCTTAAGCTTTCTTGTTATAACCTAAGCCACTTCTATACTGGGCATAAAAGCTATCAATGATTGGCAATATAGTCTGTGGCTTGCAAAACTTAGTCACTAGCATCCTCTCATTGAGTAGCTTCTTCTCAAGATCCACAATGGTCTTGTTCTTATTTCTTATGGTCCCAATTTGGATAATTGACAGACCTCTCAACTTGCTAATCTCTTTGCTCATATGAGTCATCCTTTTAGTTGTCCCATCATAAATAGCTTGAGCAAGTTTCAGAGTTTCAATTTCCTCATATTGCTTCTTAGCAAGCTTTTTTATCTTCTTTAGTGTTTCCAAAGAGCACCATATTGGTTAACCATATCATTGTAATCTTTTTCAGATTTAGATTCACCCTCTTCAACAGGTGATGAGGATGCATCTGAATCAACACTAGTCTCGTATTCAGAATCAGATAAAGAAAGGGGGGGTTAGTGATTACCTCATCAGGATGAGTTTCATCCTGATCTTCCTCATCTGACATGGCCATTAGACCACAATAGTCTTCATCTTCATTGTCACTGCCTGACAATGACATGAGAGTCTTGATGCCCACCTTGGCAGCAAGATAAACATCTTCTTCAGTAAAAGCAACAAGCCCAATAAGTGCCTCTTCATCTTTTGAATCTGAAGAGCTTGAGTCAATGTCACTCCAACTCTTCTTCTTCTTGGCTAGGAGACTCTTCTCAGATTTCTTGGACTAGTAATGCTTTTTCTCATCTGCTTCCTTTCTCTCTTTTCTTTTGACTGGACAGTCAGTAATAACATGTCTGGGCCTGTTGCAACAGTAGCAAACAATGTCAGTATGAGAATGTTTGTTCTGTTTAGAACCATACCTTTCCCCTTTGGGAGCTCTTCTTGTTCTATCAGTGTTGTTGTGGGGCTTCTTTGAGCTGGAGTCAGAGGAATACTTGCTCTTCCATTGTCTCCTTCAACTCCGCATCTTCTTGAACTGTTTGGAGAACAGGGTAAGTTCTTCATCATTTAGCTCATCTTCAGAAGTGGAGGGATCTGAGCTTTCTGTATTAGCATTTCTCCTTGGAGGGGAGGCGGTCTTTTCTTTACACCTTCTAGAGCTTTCAGCCTTGAAGGCCACAAACTTGTCCTTACTGTTTGCCTTGGTTCCCTCCTCCTTAGCTTTTCTAATGGTTAGTTGAAGCTCATGGGAAAGCAACTTTTCAAACAGATTCTGTGGCAGGATGTTGTCCAGATTCCCCATCTCCCTTATGACACAGATCTTCATATACCATTCCATGTTGAGTGATCTCAGGAATTTGTCATTTAGATCATAATTTATGAAGGTCCTTCCATAGGTTCTTAGCCCATTCACAATTCTGAATAACGTTTAATATCATTCAGCAATGACGTCCTTCTTCCCTTGCTTGAAAGCTTCATATTCCTGGTTCAGTAAGGATTTTCTATCATTCCTCACCTCAGCAGTGCCCTCCATGTACACAATCAGTGTATCCTACATTTCATTGGCAGTTTGGCAGTTAATCAGATTTTGGATTGTGGAATCATCTATGGCACTAACAGTAATGCTCTTGACCCTTTTGTCCATTGTGGCCAGAACTACCTCATCTTTTGTCATTCCTGTCAGCTTCTTTGGTACTTGTATATTTGTATCTATAGTTGAAACTTTCATGGGGATGAAGGGTCCTTATTCAACTATGACAAAGATTCTATGGTCAGAGGCCTCCATAAATAGCCTAAACCTTTGCTTCCAGATGCTAAAGTTCTCCTTTCTGCAGATATGCAACTTCATTGAACTGAGAAATTTATAACTTTCACTAGAAGTCATGGTGAATAGACTAAAGATTTTATTGAGGAACTTGTTCAGACTGTTAATGTTGGGAATTTGGTCCCCAAGATTCCTGATTTGAAGAAGAATACTAACATAATAATAAACTTAATGTGTTTGATGAATTCTTGATTAAGCTTGAGACATGTGCTCATAATCCGCGGAAGAATAATATATATATAAGTGATGGAGGCAAGGACCCGCCAGATGGTTGTGATCGTGTTTGTGATTCCACGTCGACGCATTACTTTGATCGCGGCGGCAAATTTGAAGACTACGATGGAAGATGCCGCGAGATTATTGGAGCCGGCTTGATGGTCTATGTTCGAGTCGGCACGGTTCATATTGGAGCACTCTTGGTCCATGACGACGGCGGATGACGGCGCCACTCCAACCATGACGTGCGCCATCACCGCGGCGCAAGAATTAATATTTATAGTTATAATCACTTTATTATAATTAGTATGTTTGTGTTATTTCATGTTTTGTATTTTTTATTTTGAACTTTAGTTAAGGGGTGCATGTAACCATGTGGTGTGCATGTAACCATGTTTGTTGGGCTGCATGTAGCCTTTTCCCTCCTATGTAGGCTTTATAAAAGGACACAAATGATGTTAATTGGAATTATTATTGAAGATTATTGAAAAAAAAAAGGAAAACCCTAAGGTTCTCCCTCTCTCTCTCTCGTTTCTCTCTTCCAGCCGCCCAAGGGCCCTCCCCTCTTCTCTCCTATTTCGGCTCCCTCCTCCTTCCTCTCTCTAGGCCGACCCCCCCCCCCCCCCCCCCCCCCCCCTCTCTCCTTCTTCTATAGTTCGGCCCTCCATCTAGAGGCCGCCCCCTTCCCTCTCCCTCTCTTTGTTCTAGCCGACCACCCCCTCTCCTCCTCCAATAAAATCGAGCAGCACCTCCCCTTGAGGAGTCGCCGACCACCATTCTCCTCACCAAAACAGCCCCGGTTTTTGGCCTTGCTCGTGGCGGCCGGACTTGAAGGCGACGTTGCTCTACGTCAAGGATTCTCCTCCGGCGACCACCACCGTGAACGGCCTAGGAACTTCTACAACCCGGATCTACGGTTCCGGGAAGGGTAACGCGTTTCTACAAATTGTGAAATTTCTCTTAAAAGGTTAACTGTGGTGGTATAGATTTGTGACGGATTTTCTCGCCGCATTTTGCTCGCTTTTATTTTCATTTGGTTAGTGGAACGCTTTAGGATTTATCGTTTGTTCGACGAGGAGTGGCGATCCTCATTTGTTCTTGTTGGGGAAACATCCACCCTTTCCGAATCGATTAGTTTTGGTGGATTTTCTTTGGTACAACACCATCGCTTGCCCGGACGCAAACATTCGTCCCTTTAGCTTGACGGATCCCGGCTTATCGCCGACGATTCGAACTTGTCACGGAGTTGCTAGCCGTACGCGTATGATAATTATTTAATAAATTTAGTCGTGGGCTGCGTTTTAAGTTGTGTTTGGAAGAGCGGAGCGCTTGGTAGTTGTTGTTCGTAGTCGCGTGAGATTGCCTCTTCCGGTGGCCTGCATCAATTTGGTATCAGAGGGAGGTTGTGTTGATTTCTCAATCGACACCATCCTTACTTTTTCCGTAGGCCATTCGCTCTCACTTGGGTGTGCACCGTTTTGCCAAAATCTGAATTTTAGCATTGGTGTGCAAATAGCGATTTTCAAAATTTCGTCGGAATCAGCAAACAAAAATTCTGTAGGTTCTTAGTCAGGATATACGAATTAAAATAAAAAAATATTTCAGTTTCATTAAGGTTTAGGTGGCTACAAAAATTAAACGCTCGTAATTTAATACTGGACAGCACCTAAGTTTTTCACTAGTAATGACTACTAGGCTGAACCCGGGGTATCCCCCGCCCCTTTCACGTATAACTACACCACGGGCCTGCTCTATGAAGATAATTAGGTTCAGCCGTGACCCAATGCACCAATTTAAATTAAATTTTAAACACGGTGAGAAGTGGTGCAGGCTTGTTGTCGATAGCGTCTGCCACACAAATGCTATCACGGAGAACGCGGTGTCTAGGATGTTGGTGACCACCGAACCACATCCTCACCCATATCGGCTCATATGCCCTGATGAGAGCGTTGTGTTAGTGTCCCGGCGATGTTTGGTGCCCCTCACCATCAAAGCCTATTCTGAGCACGTCTGGTGCGATGTCTTTCCCATGAAGGACTTTCATGTACTGCTAGGACACCCTTGGCTTGCTAGCCATGATATTATATACGATGATCGCGATGACACCTTAGACTTCATGCATCAAGGTCGGCTTATATCTCTTAGGTCCACTCCGCCCAGGAAGCCCACAGTCTCATCTGGAGACATTTGTGGCTCGGTTGAGTCGACACCACCCGGTATTGACACGCATGGGGATTTTGACACCTTTAGTCAAAATCAGCCCCTTGTATGTGTTAGCCCATCTGGGGCAAGCACACCGAGCCAAACCTTAGGACCCGACCCTATTAGTCTTAGCCAGTCCGGGGACATTATAGCCCCTGTTGAGTTACCCACGGTTGAGCTAATATTTGAGTCTGAGGTTAGTCTGATTAGCCAACCTCCACATGATTCTGATAGCCTTAGGGAGCCATCTGTTGGCCATCCCGATGTCATTCTGGAGGTTGAGGATACTTTTGTTAGTGGGTTGAATGATTCGGGTACTGATGTTGAGATAGTCGAGGAGGTAGGGCTAGCCTTATCTACTCCTCGCACTTTTGATCGTGGGATGAGTGCTCGTGATATTTTAGTGTTAGCTCCACCGCTGATCCCTCACCCCTTTGTGGTTACCTGGGTTCCCCCTACGTCAGTCCCATTCTTGAAATACGGCATGGAACCCGTTACCCCCGCTGGGCGTGCTGAGTGGTTTTGTTGGGTTATCCTTCCTATGTTAGCTGACTCTACTATGCATGATCACCCTAGGCTTTGTGATCATGACACCACTCGCGCTAGGAGAGCTAGCATATCTGAAATCAATTTAGGGGACGAAGTCACGAATTGTTGGAGTCCTTTTCCACCCACGGACCCACCACCCCTTAGGACGATCATAGATTTAAGTTTATATTATGACTTATCATATGTTCCACGATGTCTCCACTCACCTGGACTTGATGTTACATTGCTAGCCGACCCACTTGGGTCCAATTACTCTATTTTCACCGCACCCCATGGAGCATCCCGCTTTATGCTCGATTCGGTTTTAGTGGATCTTTCCCCTAGACTGTTGTCTATTGGCAATTTAGAGAGCGATGTTAGTAGTTTCGGTACTTTGCGTCGAATATTTGGAATGCTAGAAACTTTCACTTTACCATCGAAAATTTTTGCTGAGCGGGGCCCCAACCCCATTTTTAGTGTTTCGAGATGTCTTTCACTTTTTCTAGAGCCGCTACATTTAGCTTTCTTCTCGTTTCCCTCCACTAAAAATTCTGTTGGGTTGAGAGGTGAGCTGGGTAGCATGTCGTTCACGCTCATGGTGATCTCTGGAGGTATGAAGTCTTTTGATGTTTTAGCACTTTCCCCTTCTTTTTCCAATGCTATGATCAAGGCCCTTGGGCTCTACTTTTTGCATGACAGGTTGACACAGGTGGACATTTCTTTGGGGCCAAGCTGGGCCCCTTGCTGCTTCCTGCCACCCTGGCCGGATGGGCCACCCTCACGGCCCGCTCCCTCGGACGTACTTCTACAGGTTGCTGATCGGCTACACCAGTTCCTTCACTCCCACTCATCGGTGATGAGTGTTTTTGAGTGGGGGAGGATTGATGGAGGCAAGGACCCGCCAGATGGTTGTGATCGTGTTTGTGATTCCACGTCGACGCATTACTTTGATCGCGGCGGCAAATTTGAAGACTACGATGGAAGATGCCGCGAGATTATTGGAGCCGGCTTGATGGTCTATGTTCGAGTCGGCACGGTTCATATTGGAGCACTCTTGGTCCATGACGACGGCGGATGACGGCGCCACTCCAACCATGACGTGCGCCATCACCGCGGCGCAAGAATTAATATTTATAGTTATAATCACTTTATTATAATTAGTATGTTTGTGTTATTTCATGTTTTGTATTTTTTATTTTGAACTTTAGTTAAGGGGTGCATGTAACCATGTGGTGTGCATGTAACCATGTTTGTTGGGCTGCATGTAGCCTTTTCCCTCCTATGTAGGCTTTATAAAAGGACACAAATGATGTTAATTGGAATTATTATTGAAGATTATTGAAAAAAAAAGGAAAAACCCTAAGGTTCTCCCTCTCTCTCTCTCGTTTCTCTCTTCCAGCCGCCCAAGGGCCCTCCCCTCTTCTCTCCTATTTCGGCTCCCTCCTCCTTCCTCTCTCTAGGCCGACCCCCCCCCCTCTCTCCTTCTTCTATAGTTCGGCCCTCCATCTAGAGGCCGCCCCCTTCCCTCTCCCTCTCTTTGTTCTAGCCGACCACCCCCTCTCCTCCTCCAATAAAATCGAGCAGCACCTCCCCTTGAGGAGTCGCCGACCACCATTCTCCTCACCAAAACAGCCCCGGTTTTTGGCCTTGCTCGTGGCGGCCGGACTTGAAGGCGACGTTGCTCTACGTCAAGGATTCTCCTCCGGCGACCACCACCGTGAACGGCCTAGGAACTTCTACAACCCGGATCTACGGTTCCGGGAAGGGTAACGCGTTTCTACAAATTGTGAAATTTCTCTTAAAAGGTTAACTGTGGTGGTATAGATTTGTGACGGATTTTCTCGCCGCATTTTGCTCGCTTTTATTTTCATTTGGTTAGTGGAACGCTTTAGGATTTATCGTTTGTTCGACGAGGAGTGGCGATCCTCATTTGTTCTTGTTGGTGAAACATCCACCCTTTCCGAATCGATTAGTTTTGGTGGATTTTCTTTGGTACAACACCATCGCTTGCCCGGACGCAAACATTCGTCCCTTTAGCTTGACGGATCCCGGCTTATCGCCGACGATTCGAACTTGTCACGGAGTTGCTAGCCGTACGCGTATGATAATTATTTAATAAATTTAGTCGTGGGATGCGTTTTAAGTTGTGTTTGGAAGAGCGGAGCGCTTGGTAGTTGTTGTTCGTAGTCGCGTGAGATTGCCTCTTCCGGTGGCCTGCATCAATAAGTATTGCTAAAGGTCGCTTAGACCTAGCACACACTCATGATATATGATCTCAAGTATATAAATTATTACATACTGGCATCTATTTTGAAGATACTACTTGGAAATATCAAGGAGAATTACTGAAATCAAGAAATAGGGAAGTCAGAATTGTTAAGTAAAAATCGACGGGATAGTCTGTCGATTGATCTTAAATTATCGATGGGAAGATATGTCGACAGAATAGATCGACTAGACAGACTATCTATGATGAGCTTATCTATTTTCTTACAAGGAAAAATTGACTAGACAGGCCACCTATTTTGTAATTCAACTAGACAGGGAATCGACTAGATTAATAACGATCGACGGGACGGGCTCTATGTTGACTGTATAGATTAACACTTATTCAAATTTACTCTAAGTATTTGTAAAGTGTGTGTCATAATTATTTCTCCAATCTTTTCATGCAAATCAAGGCGCAATCAAATGACACTCCTATAGAAGTATTTAATGGATTAAATTCGTTGGAGAAATGATTATGGAATAGATTTCTCAATTAATACTAATGGAGGACCATTCCAAAATAAAACAGAATCATGTATTCCTTTTTCTTACCATTATTACTATATGATGAATATTCCAAAATAAGCCAAATTGGCATATTCCCTTTTCTGATCAAATTTGAAAATTCAAATTCAGTGATAATAATCACATCCCATAATCTCCTCCATTTCCTTTTGAGAAATGCTCCATTATAAAAGGATATGGACTCCTCCTATCATAACTAATGATCTGCGGAATTTAAAATTTGACAGCAAGAATTCTCAAGTCAATTCTGCCATAAAGAGCAAGTTCCATCTCAATACTCAAAAGTGCTAGTGACTCCAATTCTGAAGAAGCTTTCAACAATCTGCAAAGAAAGAAAGGATTACTGCTGCTCTTTGCCTTGATATAGATCTTGTCAACAATATATATATATATATATCATTGTTTATTAAGGAAGAAGAATCCTACTTCTAGGTTTCTACTGAATACTCAAGATTCAAGTTCTAATTCTTTTTGAGTCTATTACTGTAACAAACTGCAATCTTATAAACAGTTTTGTAAGATCTTTGTGATCTGAGTGTAGGATCCTTGTGTGAATCTGAGAGTAATATCTTAGTGATCTAAGTGTAAGATCTTTGTAATCTGAGGTTAGATCTATCTGTAGATCTATGTGTAAGTCTTGTGTTGAAAGAGAATGAGGTAGGAACTCTGTGTGAGTTCTGAGTTTTGGAGGAGTTTTGCCTTATTTAGCACACTGAAAGGTGTGGGGAAAGTGGATGTACTCAATTCTTGGGGAACCACTATAAATCTTTGTGTCTTCTATGTGTTTTGTTGTGATTGATTGCTCTGTTCTTTTTATTCACACAAAGATCTCATAAACCCCATCATACTATTCACCCCATCTAGGTGTGATCTTGGTCATCCCTACAAAATAACAATTGGTATTAGAGGTAGGTTGAGTTTTAAATATCCTTACAACTAAGGAACAAGATCTACTAAGGATTGATCTATACTCACATCATGACTGGAGAAAACTATAAAGAACCCAGCTCTATAAAGTTGCCCATATGCAGAAAGGAGAACTTTGCCATATGGAAGGAAAGGGTGAAACTCTATATGGAAGCATCAGATCCAAGGATTTTCATGACCATTGAAGATTGCCCCTTCATCCCAATGAGCACTCCATCTTCCAACATTGAAGCTCCTGTTCCAAAGAAATATGCTGATAGGAATAAGGATAAGATAGTGCTTGCTACCATGAACAAGAGGGCCAAAAATATTCTTGTAGGTGCTATTGATGATTCCACATTCCAGAATCTAGTACACTGTAAAACTGCCAAAAAAAGTGGGACTCTCTTGTAGTCTACATGGAAGGAACTACTGAAGTCAGGGATGATAGAAAATCTCTCCTAAACCTAGAATATGAAGCATTCAGACAAGATAAGGAGGATTCTATCTCTGAATGTTATGAAAAAATTCTTTAGAATTGTGAATGGCCTGAGAACCTATGGAAGGTTGTTCTCTAACTATGAGCTTAATGATAAATTCCTGAGGTCCCTTCACAAAGAATGGGATACTAAAATCTATGTTATAAGGGAGGTAGGAAATTTGAGCAACATGGAACCCCAAAATCTATTTGGGAAAATCCTTTCTTATGAGCTACAACTAAACACCAGGAAAGCTGAAGAAGATGACAACATGCTAAAAACCAAGGAAAGATCAGTAGCTCTCAAAGGTGATAAATCCAAAAAGAATAAAGAATCTGAAGATGAAGAATCTGAAATAAGCTCCACTAGCACATGACTGTCTGATGGGGAGCTTACTCTATTCTCCAAAAATTTCATGAAAATTCTTTGAAGAAGGAGGAGAGAGAAGGGAAAACATACTTCCTCCTCAAGCTCAAGGAGAAACTACAATCCCCATAAGGGAAAAGGGGACATGTAAGATTCTAAATGGAACAAACACTCTTCTTCTGAAACTATTTGCTATGGATGTAGGAAATCTGGACATATGATAGCTGAATGTCCTTCCAAAAGAAGAGACAACAGAAAACCTGAAGAGAAAAAGGCCTTCAGGGAATAGAACAAGGAAAAAAGCTTCTTGGATAAGAAATGCGAAATCCTAAGTGATGATGAGAGCAGCTCCTCCTTATCAGAAGAAGAAGAATAATATATGGTAGCCATGGCCATAAGTGAAGAAGAAGAGCAGGAGAACTCTCTCTCTCTCTCTCTCTCTCTCTCTCTCGCTCTCTCTCTGCATAGGTACCCATTAAAGCCTCTCTATCTATTTTAGATACTAACTCTGAGGAAAATCTGTTGGTGTTTCCAAGGTAATCTCTAAGTAATCAAATAGTTAGTCTTACTGCCAACGCAATTTGAGCCTATAGGGTCGCACATAACAGTGTTGGAGAAGTTGGATGAATGATTGTTTTGGCCTTACTCATATTGGATAAGAGTGGAGGACTAATCCTATGAGCAATTGGAGTTGAGTCGAGAATGTCTCGACGGGAAAAGGGAGTACATGATGAATCATCAAGAGTGTCTCAATGAATTGCATTGTACTCGATGAATCGTCAAATCGTCTCTACGAATCACCGAATTGTCTCGATGAATTGTTGAAATGTTTCGATGACATATGTGGTGAATACCTAAGTCAAGAGTTCCGTGATCATTTGAGAGAGTGTGGTATTGTACCACAACTTACTCCACCTAGAATACCACAACATAATGGTGTTTCTAAGAGGAGGAATTGTACTTTGTTAGACATGGTGCGATCGATGATGAGTTATGCAGATCTGCCCATTTCCTTTTAGGGGTTTACTCTAGAGAATGCTACTTTCACTTTAAATCGTGCTCCATCGAAAATAGTTCTAAATACACCATATGAGATATGGACTGGGAAGCGTCCTAGTATGTCTTTTATTAAGATTTGGGGCTATGAGGTATACCTGCGATGTCAAATTCCTGACAAGCAGGAACCCAATTCGGATAAGTGTTTTCTAGTGGGGTATCCTAGGGAGACTAAAGGGTACTACTTCTACCTGTCGTCTGAGGGCAAAGTGTTTGTCACAAGGACTGGTGACTTTTTGGAGAAAGAATTATTATCTAGAAAGACTGCAAAGGTAGAACTTGAAGAAGTTCAAGAACCACAAACTGAGAATGAACAGAAATTGGAACCTGAGCAAGGACTACAAGAAGTTGTGGCTAGAGAGCCTGCTCAAGAAATACAAGTCCTACGTAGATCTGGTAGACCAAGATTTCAGCCTGAGAGATATGGATTTCTCATGTCTCAAATAGGTAATGTGTTGCTTATGGATCCTGATGATGAGCCTACAACCTATCAAGATGCTATGAATGGACCAGACTCCGAGAAGTGGCTTGAGGCCATGAAATCTGAAATGGACTCCATGTATACAAACCAAGTTTGGACCTTGGTGGAACCACCTGAAGGGGTACGACCAATAGGGTGCAAGTGGGTCTTTAAGAAGAAGACCGACATGGATGGGAATGTACAGACATTCAAATGTTGGTTGGTGGCTAAAGGTTTCAGGAAAATTCATGATGTTGACTATGATGAGACTATTTCCCATGTTGCTATGGTCAAATCCTTCAGAATTCTACTTGTTATTGCTGCGTATTATGACAACGGGATCTAGAAAATGGATGTCAAAATGGCTTTACTTAATGGAAATCTCCTTGAGGAAGTGTATCTAACACAACCCGGGGGATTTGTATCTCCAAATGAAGCCACTAAAATATGCAAGTTAAATCGATCCATTTATGGGTTGAAACAAGCTTCTCAAAGTTAAAATCTGCATTTTGATGAGAAGATTAAAGAGTTTGGTTTCATCAAGAATGAGGATGAGACTTGTGTTTATAAGAGGATTAGTGGGAGCATTGTCGTTTTCCTGATATTGTATGTAGATGACATACTGCTGATCGAGAATGACATTCCGACCCTACAAGTTGTTAAGAACAACCTATGAAACTGCTTTTCTATGAAAGACTTGGGCGAAGCGACTTATATACTTGGTATTAAGATCTATAGATAGATCGAAGAAGTTGCTGGGTTTGACCTAGAGTACATACATTGAGAAGGTGCTGAAACAGTTCAGCATGCTTGAATCCAAGAAGGGATTCGTACCCATGTCTCATGGTGTGAGTCTCTCTAAGGACCAGTGTCCTAAATCTTTGGAAGATAAGGACCGTATGAAGATGATTCCATATGCTTTGGCAATTGGATCAATCATGTATGTAATGTTGTGTGCTCTACCCGATGTATCATATAATTTAAGCATGACGAGCAGGTATCAGTCTGATCCTGGTGATGGTCACTGGATAGCTGTGAAGAATATCCTAAAGTACTTGAGAAGGATTAAGGATATGTTCTTGGTGTTTGGTGGAGAGGAAGAGCTCGTTGTAAATGGTTACACGGATGCTAGCTTCCAGACTGATAGGGACGATTCAAAGTCCCAGTCATGTTTTATATTTTGCCTGAATGGAGGAGCTGTAAGATGGAAGAGTTTCAAGCAAGAGACAGTTGCCGATTCTATGACTGAGGCCAGTATATCGCTGCTGCAAATGCGGCGAAGGAGGCTATATGGATTAGGAAATTCATCAACGAGCTTGGTGTAGTTCCTAGCATTGTTGATCCCATAGTTCTCTACTGTGACAACAATGGTGCAATAGCCCAAGCTAAGGAACCTAGATCTCATCAGCGCTCCAAGCACATACTTCAGCGGTTCCATTTTATTCGAGAGATTGTCGATCGAGCAGATGTGAGCTTATGTAGAGTACCGACTGAAGAAAATATTACGGATCCACTGACAAGGCCCCTTGCACATAGAACGCATGAGTGTCATACTATATCAATATGTATTAGATACCTGAATGATCATCTCTAGTGGGAGTCTTGTGGATTATATTTGTGTCGGTTGTTATTCATGTGATGAATTGAGTATTTTATATTTTATTTTACATTTATGGCAAGTTCTTATTATTATGTCAACTGTTTCTATTTGATAGATTAATTAGCATAATAAATGCCCTTAGAATGTTTGCTTCCATAGGAATTCAAGTACGTGACTTAAATGTGAGGGACTATGTTTATAAGAAGCTTCATTCTTAAATAGTCCCTGGTCGGAGTATCATCTTAGAAGTTGAAGGGCAGTGATGATACATTTAGACTTGCATGTGCATTGACTGATAACTGGTTCTCACGGGTCTTGATATTGTGATATCAAGTCATCAAATGGGTACTTTCTAGTGAACAAGTTGTACTGGACAGACCCACCTTGGGGCTACTTTGTGGATTATTATATGAACGTGTCACAAGTAGATCTCAACTGACAATGGTGTTTGTGGTTCTTTGACCTGAAGTCACAACATTCCTCAAGTGAGGAAGAGCATACTTTGATGCAATCAAAAGTCTTCCTTGAAGAAGGTTGATGATAACTGTGGTTATTGGGTATGCTACGATTCATTTGGGTGTTTGGGTGTGGACAGATATGGGATTTTTCCTCCTATATGACAGAAGTTACATCCAAGGGCCCCTTGATGGAATGAGACTGAGAAATGCATGACCATGCTTGGCTGAGTCAGTATATGATATTGAGCTCACCAATTTCAAACAGTCTATTCTAGATCAGGAAATTAGGATTGAATGATTATGAGGGTGACACGATCCATGCCTCTAGTTCTCTCCGGATGTAAGGGACATGACAACACTGGTACATTGGTCAAGACAGGCTTATTGAGTTATGAACTCTTATTGCTTGGGTATCAATGATGTATTGCTAGATGCCTCTCATTGTTTGTGAGACTTTTGTTGATACTTTATGATCAAGTGGAAGACTGTTGGTGTTTCCAAGGTGATCTCAAAGCAATCAAACAGTTAGTCTTACGGCCAAGGCAATTTGAGCCTATAGGATCGCACATAATAGTGTTGGAGAAGTTAGATGAAGGATTGTGTTGGCCTTACTCATATTGGATATAAGTGGAGGACTAATCCTATGAGCACTTGGAATTGAGTTGAGAATGTCTTGACGGGAAAAAAGGAGTACACGATGAATCGTCAAGAGTGTCTCAGCGAATTGCATTGTACTCGATGAATCGTCGAATCATCTCTACGAATCATCGAATTGTATTGATGAATCATTGAAATGTTTCGACTACATATGTGTTGATTTGTCTCATTGAATTCATCAAAATGTCTCGACAAATTAGATGTACTCGACGAATCGTCGAGATTATCTCGACGAAACCTGTATTGATTCGCCACGTCGAATCGTCGAGAGTGTCTCAACGAATTATATTGTATTCGACGAATTGTCGAATTGTCTCGATGATTTTGCTATACTCAACGAAATCTTTGTTAACTCCAATAAAGTCTCGGGTCTGTGGATAGCGTGTTTTATGCCATGAGTATAAAAGGATGTAATTAGGTTTCCAGAATACTTCTTCTTTTCATGAATCTGGAAGAGCCGAAACAAAACTGTTCCGCATAGGTTTCGACAGTTACGTCAGCACTCTGCAAGATCGCCATCGCCGCCTCTCCCTATCGTCGGATCTAGCAGTCCATGGGAGATGTAGAGGGCATTACTTCTCCATCCCAGATCTTATTGGACAAGAGTCGTGGGGTTCTTCTTCACTCATGTGGATCTCTATAGAGGCGCTGATCGATTTCATCGATAGGGACTCAGTGTTCATCTTTGAGATTTCTTCTTGGAGCATCTTGGTTGAGTGTTGACTCAATCCCCTCAAGGTACTTCATTGTTGTTACCTTTATTATTTCTTGGTTCGTGAAATCATATGATCCTTGAACTCTTTTTGGTTGTTCTTGTTTGTTATTTTCGCTGCGCATATATGATATGTTGTTCATTATGAATGAAGTAGAAAACCCAACAAAATCTTTCCTCAGAAGATGAATCTGAAAGTGACTTATTTGATCAATATGGAGAATTGATTGAAGCTCTTAAGAGAAGCAAGAAGCTCTGCAAAGAGCAAGCTGAAGAGATCTCATCTCTTAAAGCAAGAAATTGTGACCTTTCTAAGAAAGCTGAAAGGCTGACTCTGGAATATGCAGAATTCTGCCAACTCAAAAAGGACTACAATGCAGACTCTAATCTTAAACTAATAAGCAAGTTTGGGAAAACTCTAAAGTCTTTGATATACAACTAGGAGTTGTGCAAAGTCCTATCCAGAGAGGTTGAATATCTAAAGAAAATTAGAGATCAACCTTGTGTCCTGATATCAAGGGATAAGAAAATCAAAGGTTTGGAGGATAAACTTCTTATTGAAAGAAAGTTGGTAGCTAGTTTCTGCAAACCTAAGACTCTACTTCTCCTGATTGATGGATTCTGCTCCATTCATAGAAGAGGCCTAGGATACCTTAAGAAAGGTAAATCAGGCAAACCTATGGATAAGATGATCAACTTTAGGAAGGTAGTGTCACCCTCCAATAGGTATGATCAGGAATCTATTTATGGACACCTCAGAAATGAGTGTTCCACAAGTTGAACCAAGGATGTGCCTAGTGCATCAAAGGAACCTAATGAATAGATCATCATAAGGAAACATGGGTCCCTTATATCTAGTAAGGGGAAGGAATCATTAAAGAAGACTGACTTCAAAGGCATAACTATGGGTGGGAATAATCAATACCATAATCATATGCAGTGCAATTCAGTCTCCTTCAAATACCCTTCTGCTCACATACAAAGGAACCATGTTCCTTATGAAAGCAAGAAAAGGAGATACAACAATTTTGAATGTTAGTGCTGTGACAAGATTGGTCACTTTACAATTGATTGTTGGTCCAACCCAACAGTTCCAAGGGCAACCAATGCCAAGCTAGCAAACAATTTTGTTAAGTCCCATTCTGCACATCCAGGAGCAGGTAGATCTAGTGTACTTTTCAGGACTAACAGAAATCTAGGACCTAACCAATATTGGGTACCTAAGAAGAAATAGTTTATTTTTGAAGGTATGTCCAATGACCAATCAAACTCATATCTGGTACTTGGACAGTGGATGGTCTAGGCACATGATTGGAACAAGAAGCCTTTTAAAGGAATTCACTGTTGTAGAAGATGGCCCTAGAGTTATATTTGGGGGATCTGACAGAGGGAAAACAAAAGGTTATGGTAAAATTACTAATGGCATAGTTACCTTCTCAAGGGTAGCTTATGTGGAAGGATTGCAACACAATCTGATAAGCATAGACCAACTTTGTGATCTTGACTATGTAGTTGTTTTCCACAAGGATAAGTGCCTTATTAAGAATACTGAAAATTCTAAAGTAATTCTTACTGGTACCAGGAGTGGGAATGTAAATTATCTCAATTTGCTTTGCTCTAGCTTACATTCTCCTATTTGTTTAATGGCAACTAGTAGGGCATCACTGTGTATTCAATGGCACAAGAGTCGAGCTCATATAAATTATAAATCCATAAATAAGCTCCTATCAGAAAACTTGGTTAGAGATGGTCCCAAGTGGAAATGTGCACAAGAAGGTTGTTTTCATGCTTGCTAAATGGGGAAGCAAACAAAGACCTCCTTTAAGTCAATTGGTTTGAAGGATTCCACTAGATGTTTATACTTGCTGCACATGGACTAGTTTGGTCCAATGTCAATTCACGGTTTAGGGGGAAAGTCTTATACATTTGTGATTGTAGATGATTACTCTGGATTTGCATGAGTGTTCTTTGATAAACAAAAGTCGGTTACCATAGAAGTCTTCACTACATTTGTCAAACAAATTCAGAATGAACTTGATTGTTTAGTGGTCAAAATCAGAAGTGATCATCGAACAGAATTTCAATCTGGAGCAATGACAAAGTTTTGTGAGAGTCTAGGTATCTCATAAGAGTTTTCCTCTCCAAGAACTCCACAACAAAATAGAGATGCTGAGAGAAAGAGTAGAATCTCATTGAGGCGAGCAAATCAATGTTAGTGACTCCTCACTACCAAAATACTTCTGGGCTGAGGCAGTCAATATAGCTTGTCATGTGCAAAATAGAGCTCTAATCAACAAGAATCACAACAAGACTTCCCATGAACTTTTGAAGGGTTGGAAGCCAACCTTGGCCTATTTCAAGATTTTTGGGAGTAAGTGCTATGTCATAAACAATGGGAAGCAACACTTGACAAAGTTTGCTCAGAAATGCTTTGAAGGCATTTTTGTTGGATACAGTCATCATAGCAGAGCTTATAGAGTATATTTAATCCATTATAAAACTATAGAAGAATCTATTAATGTGGTTTTTGATGAATCTAGCATGATACTTGAAGAGCCTTCTAGAATTTATGTCACAGGCTCTAGCTCCAAGCTCAAAGAATTGAAGATATCAATTTCAGAAGAAGAAAAGGAACCCCCCTCCCACACTCAATGGGAATAGATGTAGGGGCAGTAGAAAATCAAGATAATAATTCTGCAGATGAAGACAAGCAACCAACTGTGGTACAAGAAACAGAACCCCCGGTTGAAGAAATCCCATCAAAAAATAGAAGACTGAACACTGCCATCAAGTTTCAAAGAGACCACCCACCTGATCAGATTAGTGGCAATATCAACCAAGGAGTATAAACTAGAAGCAACTCGATGAATGAAGCATTATTCATGAACTTCCTCTCACAAGAAGAAACCAAGAAGTTTGAAGATGCAAACAAAGATCCATTCTGGATCTTAGCTATGCAAGAGGAATTGAATCAATTCAAGAGATGCAAGGTCTGGAAACTGGTTCCAAAACCACAGGGTCACAACATAATTGGAACCAAGTGGGTGTTCAGATATAAATTGGATGAGCAAGGGTTCATTCTCAAGAACAAGGCAAGATTGGTTGCTAAAGGATATAGACAGGAAGAAGGAATTGATTATGATCAAACCTTTGCACCTGTGGCAAGGTGAGAAGCAATCAGGCTCTTCATTGCATATGCAGCTCACAAAGGATTTAAAGTCTAACAAATGGATGCGAAATCAGCCTTTCTCAATGGTGATTTGAAGGATGTGGTTTATGTAGAATAGCTTCCAGGTTTTATCAACTCAACTTTTCCTGATCATGTTTATTTTCTTAGGAAAGCACTTTATGGTCTAAACCAAGCACCTAGAGCTTGGTATGGACCTTGTCTACCTTCCTCCTTGAAAACAAATTTTCAAGAGGAAAGATAGATAAAACATTGTTTCTTAGGGAAATCAAAGGCAAGATTTTGCTGGTTCAAATCTATGTTGATGATATATTTTTGTCTCTACAGATGACAACCTCTGTATAAGGTTTGTCAAGTTTATGCAAGGGAAGTTTTAAATGAGTAGTATGGGAGAGCTAAAGTACTTTTTGGGTCTTCAAGTTAAATAATCTGAGGAAGGAATTTTCATTTCTTAAACAAAGTTTACCAAAGAGCTCACTAAGAAATTTGGCATGGAGAATGCAACCTCAATGAGGACTCCAATGGGAACAAATGTATCACTGGACAAGGATGAGAAAGGGAAACCTTTTGATGAGACCATGTATAGATGTATCATTGGCTCCCTACTCTACCTCACTACTACTAGACCAGATATTATTTTTTCTACATGTGTATGTGCCAGATATCAAGTGAACCCCAAGGAATCTCATTACACCTCTGGTAAAAGGATTTTGAGATATCTAAAGGGTACACCCATTCCTGATCTATTGTACCCTAGATGCAGTGATTTTGAGCTAACCGGATTTTCAGATGCAGATTTTGCAGGTTGTAAGGAAGATAGAAAAAGCACTTCTTGGACATGTCAATTTCTAGGCAGAAGATTAATCTCATGGAGTAGCAAAAAGCAAACTAGTATTGTTATTTCTACTACAGAATCAGAATATATCTTTTTTGGAAGCTGCTGTGCCCAACTACTATGGATACAACACCAATTGAAGGACTATGATGTTCATATTAATAAGACATCTCTTTATTGTGATTCTTCAAGTGCTATATCAATAATAAAAAATCCAGTTTCCCACAGCAGAACAAAACACATTGAAATCAGGTACCATTTCATCAGGGAGCATGTTCAAAAAGAAGACATTTGCTTAGAATTTGTTCCAACTGATAGGCAAGTGGTATACATTTTCACAATGCCCCTTGATGAAATGAAATTTACTCAATTTAAAATTGAACTTGGAATGTTAAATTTAGATTAATCTTTAGTATCATGTGAAGGTCAAATCTCTGGCATTCACATATGATGGTCTAATATTCTACTTAAGTGTGCAGGATCAATCTCTATCCTTAAGAGACAATCACCGGGAATAAGGTGTAATCAACCAGACTTGGTTCCTAGTGCAATTAAAATCTTCAAAAAGATTTCTTTTCTGGCATCAGATTAAATTTCCATATATATCGGCTCTCTCAATTAGGCAATATTGTCAAATCAGGTACGCGCCTCTTGAGCTGCCTTATTTATATTAAATCTAGGGTTTAATATGGGCTTAAGAATATATATATATATATATATATATATATGTGTGTGTGTGTGTGTGTGTGTGTGTGTGTGTGTGTTGTGTATGTATATATATATGTATGTATATATATGTGTATATATATATGTATATATATATGTATATACATATATATACATATATATACATACATATATATACATACATATATATACACACATATATATATATATATCACAAGCTGCATACCCCACCATCTCTCCCTCTCGTCGATAGTGTGCTCTTCGTCATCCACAATGGCGCCAAAATCCGATCCCTCCAATAAAAGCTCAGTGAACATCGGTAGTGAACTGGTACGGAATAGCTTCGAATATACAAGTGAGGACATCCAGAATGTTATATGGATAATTGCAACATCTAGGTTAGAATTTCTTTTCTCTGAACCTTCTCTCATATTTAATAGAGAAGTGCTTGAATTCTATCAGAATGCCAAGATAAATTCTAGTGGAACAAGAATAAAGAGCAGTGTGTGAAGTAGGACTATAAGAATTTCTGCAAATAGTCTGGGTCGACATCTTCACATACCACTGCTGGAAGACAATGAAATTGAAGAGGTAGTCACAGTGGAGGACAGAGAGTCAACATTAGAATTCTGTGAATATGTAGAAGAGACCAAGGGGTCTCTCCACGGAATGAGAATAAACCTACAAGGGAAACTATTATCTGATATAGTAGACAAAGACCCCATCTGCAAGACAGGCTCCTTCGACAGAATCTCCAAGGAAATGTTTTCTCTGATGACAAGGATCATTCTAGTGAAGGCAACTGGCTGAAGCAAAATCTTCTGTGAGAAAATAGTACAAAGTTCGCATAGCCCAAACTTTGGTAGAATACTATCTCTATACCTCTCTATCAGCCTACCCTCAGAAATGGATCCCAACTTGGGAATGCCCATTCACTATCTAAAGAAGATTGATCTTAACACAATCAGAAGATGGGATGAACATTTTCCCCACCCCACCAGAAGAAAAGAAGCATCCCCTACAAAGAAAAAGAAAGATGTGGTTTGTCTATCAGCTCCCCATTCTCATGAGGGGGAGTGTGCAGCTCCAATGTTCTCTACCATAAATCTACTAATAGCCACCTCAGCACAAGATGTCACAGAGGTCATATGTGACTTAAGTGAACACACTGTGACAATCCCCTCCCTTCCTGCTGATCTGAAAAAGGAAGTTGAGATGCTACCAGAAACACAACAACTGATAGCCACACTCATAGTTGAAATTGGTGAAGTCCACCCTCAGGAAGTAGGGATACCTGACCAAGAAAAGATAATATCCACTGGCAAAACTGACTCCATTGTAGAGACAGAAATAGTTGAATCACAAGAAGATGATGATTGTGAGGGGGAGTCCCAGCAAAAGAACTATGCCCAAGAACTCCTAGCAAAAATTCCTAAACAAGCACCTCATCAAGTGGCTCACATGGAAGATGTCATCACAGGGTTGAAAATAGTTCCATACAAATGCAAATAAGTTGCAAGAGAGCCATCACCATCTAGGCAATCAAAGGCAGACACTCCTGATTGTGTGTATGAAGATGTTGATTTTGGCAAATTTCAACCAAGCACTCCTCCATCTGTCCAAGCACCACCCATCTCATCTAGCAACATTCCTGAATCATCTTCCACCTCCCTCATCAATCAGATCCACCTACTACTATACAATTAAATAAAACATATTGAAGCATATGTTAATTAATCTGTCCAATCCTTAAGAATAGAATTGTTGTCTAAATATTCAGACTTGTAGTAGGATGTGTAACACATGAACATTCAATCATACAAATTCTTTGACAGAGCAGTAAGTGCAGTAGACTTCACAGCAAATCAATTACAAGATGCAAACAGAAAAATGGATGATGTCATCGGAAATCAATACACCACTACTGAAAACTTGAAAAATGCCTTTTAGGTTTCTAACAATCTCATCCTAGAAAGCAGAAGAGTTCTTCTAGAGACAATTGCTGAAGAGAATTAGGTATTAGAAGCTTATGTCCTGGAAACTAAGAATCACATCATAAATGGAGTAAACTATCTCCATAGAAAATTAGCTGACTGCACAGCTGAAGTATGCTCCCACCTATCCGAAGAAGTCAGAAAGGGGGAGGAAAAACTTAGGAGATTTGGAGCAGATCAAGCAATATGGGTGGCAAATGAAGCAAGAGATGCCATGAATCTACCAGGACAAAACTATGAGCCTCAATATGATGATGGTGATGAAAGTTATGTTCCCCCTGAAAAATATTATAACAGTCCTCCTCCAAGAATGGAAGCTAGCCTATCTTTGAAAAGAAAAGCAGTCAACACTGAAGAAGACTGGCAGGCTAGGAAAAGGAGGAGAGAGGAGATCAAGCAACTGTCAGGGTATGATGAATGGAGCCCTATCTCTAAGGAAATCATCCTCTCCACCTGGAGAGATTTTTGCAGCAAACGACTTCATATGGAAAGATTCTACAATTCAGCTGAGCTAAAGAAGCACCAAGATCAGGAGACCAAAAGAAGGATTCATTGGAAAAACAATTCTCATGGTCCAGCTCCTCCTAGGTACATACCAAAGCCAAGAAACTACTTATCCAGGCAGAAAAGGAAAGCTGATGGTGATAGTGATTAACTCTGGGAGAACAAGTGTGGATCTTGTGACTATTGTTATAACTCTATATTAAGCCACTGAACTCTAGCATTTAATATCTACTAGATTGCTCACCATATATCTATTTACTTTCTTTTCCAGTTATAAAGGTTATTATTATGTGAGGTTCTGACTTCTTCAAATAGGGGGAGATTGTTGGGAATTTGGTCCCTAAGATTCCTGATTTGAAGAAGAACACTAATATAATAATAAACTTAATATGTTCGATGAATTCTTGATTATGCTTGAGACCTATTGTCACAACCCGCATTTTCCCACGAATTTAATAAATATTATCAGAGTAAGGAGAAAACGTGCATCATGATGCCACGTCCTGCAAGGGACAACTACAGACGCTCAGGCAAACACTCCTTACGAACATTTATAAAAGACATTAACTTGATTGAGTTAAATAAAAAGAATTTATATTTTTAGCTTAAGACCATGTTGTTGGATCTGTAGGCGCCCTTAGAGTGGGGGGGGGGGGTGAATAAGGGGTTTTAAAAACTTTAAACTTTAATAGAAAACTTTTGATATTTTGATCGAAGTAAGTTAAATCAAAAGTAAAGAGATAATGAAATTAAAAATGAAGTCAATTTTATTAAACAAGAAAAGACATGATTATCATTTATAAAATTGATTACAAAATCTGATTTCAATGACGCTAGAAATCGAAGCGAATAACGTGAAAACCCTTTTTTTATACCGACTCGTATCCCCACGAACCGGTTGGCTTTGGCTGATCTCTCCCCAGATACGGCCTCAAGCCGCTCTAGCCAATCTATCACCAGAAAGGCTTCGAGCACCCCCGAGATCTACTCCCTAGACCCAGTCACCAACATGAGGAGAATTACTCCCTAAGTCCAACCTAGACCTTGTCGTCGTGTGGCGAATTCACGAACTGATTACAATGATAAAATAAAAGCGTTACAAGATAAGATAATGGAAAAACTCCCCTCTAAGTAGAACCCTTGATGTAGATGTTGTTTCGCTTGCAAAGGTTTGATCGTTGTGGCTTGAGAGTCTTCCTCTTTGATATTCTTGAGATCCTTGGATGTTTCCAATTGATTAGAGATTGTTGCAGCGAGAACACTCCATGTGTATGTTGAGAGAAGGCTTCTTGATCACCGTTTTGATAGCCTTCAATCCTTGCGCATGATTTTCTTTTGATCTCCTCTGAAGAACTCTCTCTCATTATGAGTGGGAAACACCCCTCACTTTTCTCTAGACGGCTAGGGCTTTCAGCCCTCGAAAATTTCGTCCAAATCCGTCAACCGAAACTCATTTTCGGGATGTTTTAAATAGAGGTTTGTTGTCTAGGAAAGTTAGCGCTGGCGGTAGTTCTATAGCGGAGCGGTAGCAGCGGTGAGTAGTTTCCTTCCTTCTATTCTCATCAATTTCATGGGTTTGTCTTCTATCTTTGGAAATACATTATTCTCCACGAAAATATGATATATTCTTGCCTTCATAATGATATTGCATGCTCCTTTTGGTTTCATAATTAAATCTTGATTGATTGGAGTTTCCAAATCTTGATTAATTGGTTTCATAATGATATTGCATACTCTTGATTGATTATTCCTTCCCGTGAGATCACCTTCCTCATTTGCTCCTCAATCAGCATCATGATGGCGGGACATCCAAACGATACCGACGGGGCGTTAGCCTTAACGCGCCGCGATAGTACTTGCTAAAATAGCATCCCGTCGACATTCCTTTTTCTCCACCGTTTTCGTCCTGTCAATAGTTTTCATATATGCTAACGCCAGCGTCAGTGCTAGCGCTCCACGGTAGATCATTACGTAGGGCCAACTTGCATCTCAGCGGTTCCCCTTCTCAGCGGTTTCTTCTCAGTGGTTCGTTAATGCTAGCTCAAGCGGTAGAGTTAACTAGGCGTGGTAGAGCTTTCAGATCTTCTCAGCGGTTTCCTTCTCAGCGGTTTCATCTCAGCAGTTTTGTCTCAGCGGTTCATTAGTGCTAGCGCCAGCGGTAAAATTAACGCGGCGCGGTAGCAACAATACACAGCACCATGGAGATATGAAAGCACAGAATCCTGCATACTATAAACACAAAACAAGTATGATCAAATACAATAGGATTTGTTATTGTCAAACCAAGAGATGCGGAAAGCATGTTCCAACACATGTCCCTCGGTTCAGTGGATCAACTAGTCCACGGGTAGAATACTATACATACGCAGCGGAAAAATAGGTTTATTTTAGCCTACACGAGCATGAAGATCAACATTCTAGTAAAGATATGCGCATATCTAAATTTAGTATAAGGAAGGATTTTTTTCTACGATCTTCAAAGATGGTGATATTTACTTAAAATCATGATATGCAAGAATGTCATTTTCTATACACAAAATAATTCATGCATCCTAACATAAAACTTCCTAGAGAGCAAGTATATAAACTGACTAGCAAGTAACAGCAGAAAGGTAGCAAGTAGTCTAACACTGAAAAATCAAAGCTACAACTGAATCAAAGGAACAAATACCTCACAACAGTGAGGGGAGAACGAACAACTGCCACTAACTGCAACTCCGAAGACACCAACTTGACTACCCAAACCGCTACAGCTCCGAGCCTGAGACATTCAAAAGAAAAGAATGTCTCAGCAAGAAAGTGCAAGTGGCGGTAAGAATAAAGCCATGATTCTACACAAGAGTTAGCAGCAATCAAAATATTAGATTGCAGAAAAGATAACTAAAAAGATAAGCATTCATTAGCTTACAATAACCTGAGCCAGCTTTAACGAGTGCACTCGGTAAGAGAAATGTCTGCACCAAAGTAATGGTCAAATTGAACAAAACCAACCACGTGTCTGTTACGGCGGCTCAGAGGTGATGGTCAAACATCATATAATATACATATATATAATTAAGCATATATGTTTAAGCATTTGAGACTGATCAGCTCGAGAGAAGGGCATCATTTAACGTCGGGCAATACACAAGGCCTCGGGTGTATGATCCACAAACGGGTATTGTGGGGGCGGTCCTTTATCCACTGCCAACCTTAGCCCAAAATAAACCAAACCCGGGGTGTTGTGGCGGTGACTCCAGTCCATACAAACCAACAGCCCAACACAGGCACTGTGGCGGTGACTCTTAGCTCACACAACCAACAGACCCCAATGGAGCATACCTGGCTCCTAAAATCCAACAGAGCAAACATCGCTCTTCAAATCCAACAGGTCAAATAAAAGAGTGTTAGGCAGGAAAACAACATGATGTCAGATGGTTTTAACCATAACTCAAGATGAGAGAATCAATAAGCACATGATTCAATAATTAATCATTAGATCAACATTCAACTTAATAACAGGTTGAATATTTCAAGAAGCCGACACCATGCAAGGATTGGTGCCGGAACACGACCAAGATAAGCTTAACACGAAGGCCAAACACCAGAACAATACTCAACAGATTATTAGAAACCACTCGGCGAGTCCAAACTTGACTCCCAACGAACTTCTCGTAACAACACGACGAAAGCCACAAAATAACACCATAAATGATCACTTAACAATTATGGGACATTTCGACGAATAAAGCGTAGCTTCGTCTAAAAGTCTCAACAAAAGGACTTAAAATGCTTGATAACATCGCTTAAGATACCCGGGAACACCCGGCAAAAGAACATAAAAAAATATGCCGAACAATTCAGAATATGCGATGAAATCGACAGAAAGACTTATCAAAAGTTATCGGGAACACTTAACGAAAGTCGACAGGAAAGACTTAACAAAAGTCGACGGAAAGGACTTATATCAATGTCGACGGGAAAACTTATCTCAAGTCGACGGGAAAGGTTGATAAAATCGACGGGAAAACTGTATGAAAGCCAACGTGAGAAGCTGCCCAAAATCGATGGGAAAAGCTCAAGAAAATCGATGGGAAAACTTTATGAAAGTCGACTGGAAGGCTAGGTGATCGACGGGAAGACTTAAGAAAAAGTCGACTGGAAACACTTTAGAAAAGTCGACGGGAAGACTAGCCGATCGACGGGAAGACTTTAGAAAAAGTCGACTGGAAACTCTTTAGAAAAGTCGACGGGAAGACTAGCCGATCGATGGGAAGACTTTAAAAAAAAGTCGACTGGAAACTCAAGTCATAATCGATGGGAAAGCTTATACTAACAATCGACGGGAGAGATTATATAAAATCGACGGGAAAGATTATAACTTATAATCGGCGGGAAAAGTCAAAACTTATCGACGGGAAAGACATAATTGACGGGAAAGCTAACTCAATATCGACGAGAAGCTAACTCAATCGATGGGAAGCTAAGTCAATCGAGGGGAAAGCTTAAGTCAAAATCGACTGGAAGGCTAGAAAAGGGCCCGATTGACGGGACGGGAGCCCGATCGACGGGGCGGGAGCCCGATCGACGGGGCGGGAGCCCGATCGACGGGGCGGGAGCCCGATCGACAGGTGTCCCGTCAATTCATACTTAGAAACTCAACAAAACATGATCACCATGCCCTCTCCCGTCGATCGATTGGACGGGGTTCCGATCGACGGGGAGGCTTTACAAACAGAAATTCCAGGAAAAACTAAGGCAAAAGAAAATCGGCTGGATAGACTCCTGAAATGAAAATCGACGGAACAGACCTTCTTCAAAGGAAAATTCTAGAAATAAACTAAGTTGAATAATTTGACAGGAAACATAAGCGTGAAATCAAACCATCCAGAACACTCAATTAACAACATTTTAAGATAAAGTAAATCATTCAAGAATTATATACCAACATACAACAAATAACACACAGAGGAGGAAAATTGGAGAAACATTCCAAAGGGGAAAGAAAACAAACCACCACTTGCCTTTACTCGAAACACTGAAAAATGGCCTCACAAGCCCACCACGCCAAGGATCGGCTCAAACACGACCTACGCACGAAGGATCTACAAAGATCGGACAAAAAGAGGGTTAGGGTCGCTAACCCTAGCGCCAAAAATCTACGAAACGAACAAAACTTACCAAGCACACGACGAGCATGGCGAGAGCTTTCCAAATCTATGCTCCGATGAAGATTTCGAGCTCTCGAGCTCCCTCGACGGCCAACGGAAAGAAGAAAAACCCTCTTTCTCTCTCACGAAAGCTCTGGTTCGGGAAATTAGAAAAGAAGAAGATAAAGAAGGAGAATAGTAATAATAATATATATTCATAAATAGTGGAGATGGATATTTATATAATATATATATAATCAGATAGTGGAGGAATAGAATTATATATATATATATATACAGAGAGAGAGAGAGAGAGAGAGAGACAGAAATGGAGGAAGACAGCAGGAATCCATAATAATCATAATAATATTAATAATAATAATAGGAAAAGAATTGCTGAACCAACGGTCGCCGATTCCAACAAAAATCGCACCGAAGACAAAGGTCTGCGCTACGAATCCAACGGAGAATCGGAATCAAAATGCGACGAGCCAAACTCAAGATATAAATTTTTTGAAGTTTGCGGCGACGATAATTAAACAAATCTTCAGAAAATCACCGGGGCTCTAAAAATGCTCGGATCGCAATGAAACTTCCACGAGCCTCTCTAAAATTAATTAACTTAATTTCCTAACGTAAAATTTCCCAAATCCGGCACACTTCAAAATTTGGTCAACTTGACGGAAAGAACACGCAAACGACGGTGCGCCGCTAACTTCGCACTAACGTAACGCCCTTACATCAAAAATGACGTCGAAGAATGATTAAATTAATTCCTGAAAATTCAGGGGCGTTACAGTCACCCCACCAAAAAGGAAGTTTTGTCCCGAAACTTAGAACCGAAACTTAGAATACAAACGACTCCAACAGGTCGAAGGGAGAGATAAGCTAACACTCGCTGGATCGAAATGCTAAATGAAGAGGTCTAGGGAAATAGAGGTGGGTAAGGTTACTTCTTAGCAGTCAAAATAGATCACCTGATCCCCGATCAAGGTCACGATAAAGGTCTCCTGAATCCAGCACCTCCTAATTAACCTAAGCGAGGGAATCATCTAAAAGGGAAAAAACATTACCAAGAACTCGAAATATTCAAGCCGAGAATGGAAAGCAGACCGCGGAACATCTGACTCGCGGATCCTCAACTGAAGGTAGCCTGGACAAAGATCAATCTTCGAAAACACTGAACTACCATGCAACTGATCAAGCAAATCATCAATATAAGGCAACGGATACCTATTCTTCATGGTCACCTTGATTAGCTCTCAAAAATCGATACATAATCTCATCGAACTATCTTTCTTCTTCACGAACAAGATGGGAGCACTCCAGGGCGAAGAACTAGTCCAGATCATGCCACACTGCAACCACTCATCCAACTGAGTGCGCAACTCTCGCAACTCACGCGGAGCCAAAGGGTACGGTGCCATAGCAATAGGACGAGTACCCGGCTCAAGGTCAGAAACAAACTCCTCAACTCTCATAGGCAGAAAACCCGGGAGACTAACTGGGAAAACATCAGGGAACACTCGCACCACGGGAAAAAAATCTCGATACACAGCAAACTACAAACATCTTACATAGAAACAAGGTAAGCAAAACAACTGGAATCAAAAGGGTTCTGAGCACACCATAGAAATAATCGGGGAAAACCTAGCGAGGATAGCCAAACACACTCAAGGGATGACCGATGTCCAGCTTGAAGACCAAACGCTTTACCTTGCATTGGATAATAGTATCATATCTGGACAAACAGTCCATGCCCAAAATCACATTGAAAACCTCCAGGTCTAGCACCCCTAGAATAGCAAAAGCTAAGAAATCACCTAAGATGATAGGACATCTCTGAATACCCTGATTCGACACCACGAAGCCACCAGACGGGAACTTAACACTAAGGGGATCTGCTAAATGATCAACAACCTAATGATGACCACCTGCGAAGCTCTATAGCCAAAACATTGAGTAAAACTCGAATCGAAAGGAAGGCACGCTTAACATCGTCTACCTTAACTTGCGTATAATCGAGATAATGAAAATCTAAATCCACCACTGCAAGCCAACAAATAAACTAGCTCAAAACCTAACCTGAAAATGCCTGGGAGGAAAACTGTGCTTCCTCCTCCGCTACAGCATTTAACTTGGCCTCTCCTCAATCTGACTGTCGCTGTTGAGTCGGTGGCGGTGCCAGAGCTGGAAGGGCAAGCTGCTGGCCGGCCG
The DNA here is from genome assembly GCA_033032865.1 of Dactylorhiza incarnata. Taxonomy (NCBI): domain Eukaryota; kingdom Viridiplantae; phylum Streptophyta; class Magnoliopsida; order Asparagales; family Orchidaceae; genus Dactylorhiza; species Dactylorhiza incarnata. The sequence continues at coordinate 23,587,432 of JAWHQI010000010.1, read as the reverse complement.
ACCGGATCTGCGAACACCAGAATTTCACATGCCCTTTCTGCCCATACTGATAACAGACCTTGCCCTTTGACCAGCAACGACTGGCGCCGTGCCCCATCTGTTTGCACAAAGTGCAAAGTAGATCATTCTTCAGAGCACCAAGAAAAGACATTGCTTGCTTGCCCTTCTTGCTTGCAGCAGAGCTGCCACTTTCAACATCCTTCCTCTTTCGTTTCTTCTACACCACATCCTGACCCACATCAGGGTTCTGCACCCTAGGCAGCTGCCCAAAAGTAGCCGCCATCAGCATCTGAATCTGCGCCTGTATCTCGATCATTTATCTCGACAATGCCTCGATACTCTGACGCAACTCCTCAATCATCGCCACACTGCGCGCACCCGAGGATTCACCCTCTAACTGGAGAGCCAACTTTGACGCACTACGCTCTAGAGTCATCGACTGCAATTACAAACGAATACCTCACTACACCTAACTTAAGACACAATAGCTAGCAAACTAGAATTTCCTAACCCGATACAGATCAGAAAAGTTTAGATACTCGCCCTTGTTGTTACCTTGCTCTGGGAATTCATGAAATGATGTTATGCTTAACCTAGGATGATATACCATCATCCTATTTACTCATGTGCATATAATATGAATGCATGAATGCCAAAATTTCATTTCAAATCATGTGTGTGCGAGCGTCATCATGTATATCTTTAACTTGACACATGTGCTAATACTATGTTATGATGTGCATGCAGTGCTATGCAGTCTAAAAAGGACCTTAATGCATGCTATGAGCGGCGTACACATGCGATCTTATGCATCCCATACTACATATTACCGCATGTAACGAAAAAGAAAAATCGAGCTAATGGACATCCATTGGACCGACGTTATGCATCTCATACTACATAACTGTCGCATGTTGTCACCTATGAGGACCCATATACAGACACATATTATGCATCCCATACTACATAATATGCCTCGTATACTTTTTATCATGATATGTGTGTAGTGTTCGTGCTTCAGCCAAGACATACGGATGACCCTTTGGTGTGTGTATGCAATGAATACCGATTCTCACCAGGCGGTTAACCGGGCCAACCAGACTATCCCGGCAACCCGGCTAACCTCCCTCTGATACCAACTATCACAACTCGCATTTTCCCATGAATTTAATAAATATTATCAGAGCAAGGGGAAAACACGCGTCATGATACCACGTCCTGCAGGGGACAACTATAGATGCTCAGGCAAACACTCCTTACGAACATTTATAAAAGACATTAACGTGATTGAGTTAAATAAAAAGAATTTATATTTTTAGCTTAATACCATGTCCCTCGGTCCAGTGGATCAACTAGTCCACAAGTAGAAAACTATACATGCGCAGCAGAAAAATAGGTTTATTTTAGCCTACACAAGCATGAAGATCAATATTTCCAGTAAAGATATGCACATATCTAAATTTAGTACAAGTAAGGAAGAATTTTTTTTCTACGATCTTCAAAGTATGTGATATTTACTTAAAATCATGCTATGCAAGAATATCATTTTCTATACATAAAATAACTCATGCATCCTATAATAAAACTTCCCAGGGAGCAAGTATATAAACTGACTAGAAAGTAAAAGAAAAAAGCTAGCAAGTAGTCTAACACTGAAAAACCAAAGCTACAACTGAAGTAAAGGAACAACTACCTCACAATAGTGAGGGAAGAACGAACAACTGCAACTAACTGCAGCTCTGAATACACCAACTCGACTACCCAAACCGTTACAGCTCTAAGCCCGAGACATTCAAAAGAAAAGAATGTCATAGCAAGAAAGTGCAAGTGGCAGCAAGAATAAAGCCATGATTCTACACAAGGGTTAGCAGCAATCAAAATATTAGATTGCAGAAAAGAGAACTAAAAAGATAAGCATTCATTAGCTTACAACAACCTGAGCCAGCTCAAATGAGTGCACTCGGTAAGAGAAATGCTTGCACCAAAGTAATGGGCAAATTGAACAAAACCAACCACGTGTCTGTTATGGCGGCTCAGAGGTGATGGTCAAACATCATATAATACATGTATATATAAGCATATATGTTTAAGCATTTGAGACTGATCAGCTTGAGAGAAGGGCATCATTTAACGTCGGGCAATACACAAGGCCTTAGGTGTATGATCCACAAACCGGCACTGTGGGGGTGGTCCTTTATCCACTGCCAACCTTAGCCCAAAATAAACCAAACCCAGGGTGTTGTGGTAGTGACTCCGGTCCACACAAACCAACAACCCAACAGAGGCACTATGGCGGTAACTCTTAGCTCACACAACCAACAGACCCCAATAGAGCAAACCTGGCTCCCAATATCCAACAGAGCAAACATCGCTCTTCAAATCCAACAGGCCAAATAAAAGAATGCTAGGCAGGAAAACAATATGATTTCAGATGGTTTTAACCACAACTCAAGATGAGAGAATCAATAAGCAAATGATTCAACAATTAATTATTAGATTAACATTCAACTTAATAACTTGTTGAAGATTACAGCAAGCCGACACCATGCAAGGCTTGGTGCCGGAACATGACCAAGATAAGCTTAACACGAAGGCCAAACACCAGAACAATACTCAACAGATTATTAGAAAACACTCGGCGAGTCCAAACTTGACTCCCAACGAACTTCTCGTAACAACACGACGGAAGGCACGAAATAACACCATAAATGATCACTTAACAATTACGGGACATTTCGACGAATAAAGCATAGCTTCGTCTAAAAGTCTCAACAAAAGGACTTAAAATGCTTGATAACATCGCTTAAGATACCCGGGAACACCCGACGAAAGAACATTAAAAAATATGCTGAACAGTTCAGAATATGCGATGAAATCGACAGAAAGACTTATCAAAAGTTAACCGGAACACTTAACAAAAGTCGACAGGAAAGACTTAACAAAAGTCGACGGAAAGGACTTATATCAAAGTCGGCGGGAAAACTTATCTCAAGTCGATGGGAAAGGTCGACAAAATCGACGGGAAAACTTTATGAAAGTCGACGGGAAAAGCTGCCCAAAATCGACGAGAAAAGCTCTAGAAAATCGACGGGAAGACTTTATGAAAGTCGACTGGAAGGCTAGCCTATCGACGTGAAGACTTAAGAAAAAGTCGACTGGAAACACTTTAGAAAAGTCGACGGGAAGACTAGCCGATCGACGGGAAGACTTTAGAAAAAGTCGACTGGAAACTCTTTAGAAAAGTCGACGGGAAGACTAGCTGATCGACGGGAAGACTTTAGAAAAAGTCGACTGGAAACTCAAGTCATAATCAACGGGAAAGCTTATACTAACAATCGACGGGAGAGATTATAAAATCGACGGGAAAGGTTATAACTTATAATCTGCGGGAAAGGTCATAACTTATCGACGGGAAAGACATAATTGACGGGAGAGCTAACTCAATATCGACGGGAAGCTAACTCAATCGACGGGAAGCTAACTCAATCGATGGGAAAGCTTAAGTCAAAATCGACAGGAAGGCTGGAAAAGGGCCCGATCGACGGGATGGGAGCCCGATCGGCAGGACGGGAGCCCGATCGACGGGTGTCCCATAGATTCATACTTAGAAACTCAACAAAACATGATCACCCTGCCCTCTCCAGTCGATCAACTGGACATGGTGTTGATCGACGGGAAGGCTTTACAAATAGAAATTCCAAGAAAAACTAAGGCAAAAGAAAATCGACTGGACAGACTCCTGAAATGAAAATCGACGGGACAGACCTTCTTCAAAGGAAAATTCCAGAAATAAACTAAGTAGAATAATTTGACAGGAAACATATGCTTGAAATCAAACCCTCCAGAACACTCAATTAATAACATTTTAAGATAAAGTAAACCATTCAACAATTATATACCAACATACAACAGATAACACACAGAGGAGGAAAAATTGGAGAAACATTCCAAGGGGAAAAGAAAACAAACCACCACTTTCCTTTACTTGAAACACCGAAAAACGGCCTCTCAAGCCCGCCACGCCAAGGATCGACTCAAACACGGCCTATGCACGAAGAATCTACGAAGATCGGACAAAAAATCTATGAAACGACAAAACTTACCACGCACATGACGAGCACGGCGAGAGCTTTCCAAATATATGCTCTGGCGAAGATTTTGAGTTCTCGAGCTCCCTCGACGGCCAACGGAAAGAAGAAAAACCCTCTTTCTCTCTCACGAAAGCTCTGGTTCGGGAAATTAGGAAAGAAGAAGAAGATGAAGAAGGAGAATAGTAATAATAATATATATTCATAAATAGTGGAGAAGGATATTTATATATAATATATGTACATAATCAGATAGTGGAGGAATAGAATTATATATATATATATATATATATAGACAGAGATGGAGAAAGACAGCAGGAATCCATAATAATCATAATAATATTAATATTAATAATAAGAAAAAAAAATGGCAAAACCAACGGTCGCCGATTCTAACGAAAATCGCACCGAAGATAAAGGTCGGCGCTATGAATCCAACGGAGAAGTCGGAATCAAAATCCGATGAGCCAAACTCAAGATATAAATTTTTTGAAGATTGCGGCGACGATAATTAAATAAATCTTTGGAAAATCACCAGGGCTCTAAAATTGCTCGGATCACAACGAAACTTCGACGAGCCTCTCTAAAATTAATTAACTTAATTTCCTAACGTAAAATTTTCCAAATTCAACTTGACCGAAAGAATGTGGAAATGCGCAAACGACGGTGCGCCGCTAAGTTTGCACTAACGTAGCGCACTTACGTCAAAAACGAAGTCGAAGAAGGATTAAAATAATTCCTGAAAATTCAGGGGCGTTACACCTGTAGTCATAATCTGTGGAAGAATAATATATATAAGTATTGTTAAAGGTCACTTAGACCTAGCACACACTCATGATATATGATCTCAAGTATATAAATTATTACATACTGTCATCTATTTTGAAGATACTATTTGGAAATATCAAGGAGGATTACTGATGTTGAAACCAGAGAACTGGTCTCGACGTTCGAAAGGGGGATGCAGCTAACCCTTACTTGTCCCGAGCTAGAACCCTTGACCAGTTGCTAAGAACCGAAAGACCTCGCCCTATGAAGAACACTTGAGTTTAGAAACAGACCCCTTAAGCTGCAGCGTGGAGGTCCCACCACACACCAGGAAGCTCACAAGGAACTTCCCCTCCCAAGCCAATGTTGAGCCTGGGCACCTTGGAGGGCACTAAGGACCACCTCACCGTCAACCTTCACTGACAGGGGGAGGGGGTAGTGCTTGCTCACAAGACACACACGAGGAGATGGGTGGAGACCAACCCTTCCCAAGGTACCCATGGGGGTCTATTTATAGACTACCCAAAATTGGGCTGCGGATCCAAAATTCTGTTATCCGCAGCTCAACCAAGAAGCTGGACGATCAAAACAAGAGGGGGCGAGTAGAGGACGAGACATCCACTCCCGCCTTGTCGGGGGTCAAACGAGTGGACCGAGGTCCACCGCCCTGACTGGGCGAGTGGACCTTACGGTCCACTCAACCCACTGGGTGAGTGGACCTTTGGTCCACTCGCCCGGCTGCACGGGGCGAGTGGACCACAGGTTCACTCGCCCATACCCTTGGGCGAGTGGACCCATGGGCCACTCTCCCCCCCCCCCCCACTCGGGCGAGTGGACCCAAGGTCCACTCGTCCAAGGAGGTCTGTCTCCCCCCCTGAGGCCTTCTCTTTCTGGTCTTGACGACCTCCAATGGATCGGTCTGCTGCGCGATGGCCACTCTCCCTATCTCGACCTCACCTACATCGGGTCACACCGACTCGGCAAATATGAGGGTTGTACACAATCCCCGCTCTTTTCGAGCTTGTCTCAAGCTCGGAAAGAAAGTCTAACCCACCTATTTGACGAGTAGGTGGGGCTTCAGAATAATCCACGGAGGGCCCTGCCAACGGGTTACTCTTTCCGAGCTTTTAATCGCAACTCAACTTGAGGCGAAAGGCAAACCTTTCTCCACTTAACAACCCACCTGTGAACCGAGTTCAACTGGAGGTGGAGAAAGCTCAACACCTATGGTCGAGCTAAACTCGACCTGAGGTGGAGGAAAAAAGAATACCTCTAGTCGAGCTGAACTCAACCCGAGGTGGAAAGCGAACTTTTCTCCACTTAACAACCCTCCTGTGAACCGAGTTCAACTGGAGGTGGAGAAATCTCAACACCTAGGGTCGAGCTAAACTCAACCTTAGGTGGAGGAAACTCAACATCTCTAGTCAAGCTGAACTCGACCTGAGATGGAGGAAACTCAACATCTCTAGTCGAGTCAAACTCGACCTAAGATGGAGGGAACTCAACATCTCTAGCTGAGTTGAACTCGACCTGAGATGGAGGGAACTCAACATCTCTAGATGAGTCGAACTCAACCTGAGATGGAGGGAACTCAACACCTCTAGTCGAGTCGAGCTCGACCTGAGATGGAGGGAACTCAACATCTCTAGTCAAGTCGAACTCAACCTGAGATGGAGGGAACTCAACATCTCTAGTTGAGTCGAGCTCGACCTGAGATGGAGGGAACTCAACATCTCTAGTCGAGTCGAGCTCGACCTGAGATGGAGGGAACTCAACATCTCTAGTCGAGTTGAACTCAACCTGAGATGGAGGGAACTCAACATCTCTAGTCGAGTCGAGCCCGACCTGAGATGGAGGGAAACTCAACATCTCTAGTCGAGTCGAACTCGACCTGATATGGAGGGAATTCAACATCTCTAGTCGAGTTGAACTCAACCTGAGATGGAGGGAACTCAACATCTCTAGTCGAGTCGAGCTAAACCTGAGATGGAGGGACCTCAATATATCTAGTAGAGTCGAGCTCGACCTGAGATGGAGGGAACTCAACATCTCTAGTTGAGTCGAGCTCGACCTGAGATGGAGGGAACTCGGCATCTCTAGTCGAGTCGAACTCAACCTGAGATGGAAGGAACTCAACATCTCTAGTCGAGTCGAGCTCGACCTGAGATGGAGGGAAACTCAACATCTCTAGTCGAGTCAAACTCGATCTGAGATGGAGCGAACACAACATCTCTAGTTGAGTCGAACTCAACCTGAGATGGAGGGAACTCAACATCTCTAGTCAAGGCAAGCAAACTCAACCTGAGATGGAGGGAACTCAACATCTCTAGTCGAGTCGAGCTCGACCTAAGATGGAGGGAACTCAACATCTCTAGTCGAGTCGAGCTCGACCTGAGATGGAAGGAACTCAACATCTCTAGCCGAGTCGAACTCGTCCTGAGATGAAGGAAACTCAACATCTCTAGTCGAGTCGAACTCAACCTAAGATGGAGGGAACTCAACATCTCTAGTCGAGTCGAACTCAACCTGAGATGGAGGGACCTCAACATCTCTAGTCGAGTCGAGCTCGACCTGAGATGGAGGGAAATCAACATCTCTAGTTGAGTCGAGCTCGACCTGAGATGGAGGGAACTCAACATCTCTAGCTGAGTCGAACTCGTCCTGAGATGGAGGAAACTCAACATCTCTAGTCGAGTCGAACTCAACCTGAGATGGAGGAAACTCAACATCTCTAGTCAAGTCGAACTCAACCTGAGATGGAGGGACCTCAACATCCCTAGTCGAGTTGAGCTCGACCTGAGATGGAGGGAATTCAACATCTCTAGTCGAGTCGAGCTCGACTTGAGATGGAGGGAACTCAACATCTCTAGTCGAGTCAGACTCAACCTGAGATGGAGGGAACTCAACATCTCTAGTCGAGTCGAGCTCAACTTGATATGGAGGGAACTCAACATCTCTAGTCGAGTCGAGCTCGACTTGAGATGGAGGGAACTCATCATCTCTAGTCGAGTCGAACTCAACCTGAGATGGAGGGGAACTTCAACACTTCTGAAACCAACTGGGGCGGAGAGCCGGACCACGTCCTAGGTGCTTACCTCACCTGGAGGCAGAGTAACTCAACAATTTTACCAAACCAATTACCCTTCCTGAAGTCTTGCCCGTAGCGAGTCGACCCGATGAGCCTCTCATCTATCGACATTACTGAGCCCGGTGAATGGTCTCTAGTCGGGGATCACACCGATTGGAGGCGGAAGTACCCCTCCGCATCCTAGGTGCCTTGCTTACCTAGAGGCAGAGGAACTCAACACCTTCCCAATCCAATTGGAGGCAGAAGTACCCATCCACGTCCTAGGGGCTTAGCTTACCTGGAGGCAGAGGAACTCAACACCCTCCCAATCCAGTTACCAAGTAGCGAGTAGACTCGATGAGCCTCCCATCTGCCGGCATTACGGAGCTCGGTGAATGGTCTCTAGTCAGAGATTTTACCGATTGGAGGCGGAAGTACCTGATGCGCAAATCTCGCACATCACTATAGGCGGTATCTAGACTACGGTACGAAACGGTAGTGTACCGATCGTTCAAGTAATATAAAATGTCGGAGTGAATCCTTAAGTATCGATCTCGAAGGAACACAGTAAGGTGGAGTTTACTATTGAGGAAGGACTTGAGATTGAAGTCCTTAAGTCAGATGGGTTGCGGAAACGGGGGGTTTTGGTTGTGGAAATAAAAGAAAATAACTAAACTACTCCTATGCAATGCCGCTATGCAATGCTTCGCTAGGCGGGATGGAGACTAGGCAGGCCTTGAGCGCGCTGCTTCGCAAGGGCGGATGGATGAGTAGGCAAGCGGAATCGAACTATGCAGGCCTTGAGCGCGCTGCTTCGTTAGGCGAATGGATTACACGGGCCGCTATGTCACGCTTCACTAGGCGGATGGACGAGTAGTCTTACGGAATGAGGGTCGGAATGGAGGATGGAATGGGGCGCACCTCATACACACGTATAAACAAAATGATACATTCACATAGACATGAAATATCTTTATAAAGCAAGGTCTATAGTATTCATCATCTAAATACAAAGGATCTAACAATTACAACACAAAATACAAAGAAGGAGAAAGTGAGGAATCGACCGAATCCGAAGTCTTGCTAAGGGTTCACGGTTGGAATCGCTGGGTTGTCAATCCGCGTCCAAGCTCGGTCCTCAACTGCGTCCGGGGTAGAGGAGGCTGTCACTACCACCCAATGACCCGTCTTCTTCGTGTCACGATTCAGCCGCACAACCAAGCTTCCTTCTCCTTGGATATTAGTGTATGAAGAGCTAGATCCTTCTCCTTGGAGCTTGAGGCTGATGGAGGTGGACTAGGGCCAAGCCCTCATGGAAAGGTGGAGGTGTACGGAGCTGGAACTCCTTTTGTGGCCGAAAAAGCGGAATAGATGTACGATCCCCGATTTAGGTCGAAAGCTGCAGCTTTTATAGAGAAAGATCAGAAAATAGGTCACGCACGGTCGAATGCACGGCCGTGCGTAGACCGTGCGATATTAATAATAGAGAACAGCACAGGAAGACGACCTGGAGCGCCCGTGCGATTTACTCGCGCACGGGCAAATCTGCCCGTGCGTCAAAACGCACGAGTAAATTCAGAAAAGCTAAAATCAAGGCTAAACAGGCTGATCGTGCGATTCCTTCACGCACGGGCAACTTCCCGTGCGTAAAGATGCACGATCAAAATCAGATCATCGTTTTCTACCCAGATGAAGTCGCACGACCACGTCTATCTGTGCGTCAATAAAAACGCACGACCGTGCATTGTACACAGTTATGATTTCTGGGCAAAAGCGGATGGATCAGCCACTGCAAGCATCGCAGCCCAGCTGGGAATACACATCCAGCACCAGCATAAAAATAGAAACAACATGATGGGGAGCAGAGTGTGCTTACCCCCAGCAACGTAGTGTGAAATTGCACACTACAACAGACACTTCAATCACAAGAATGACAGGGTGAAAATAAACAAATACGAACAAAAACTGAATAACAAAAGCAGGAAAAGCAGCCCGGATGAGTCCGAAAAATAGTATACAAATTGGACTCATCACACCCCCAGACTTACCTGTTTGCACGTCCTGAGCAAACAAATCCCAAGCAGGCAGGAACATGAAATAGCTTACTCAAAATTACAAAGTGAAATACCATGCGAAGTCGCATGCCCATGTGCATAGAAAAATACTAAAGAAGATTTCTAATTTATACACATAGTTTATAAATTTCTAAAAGAGTAAATAAATATTACTTCTGCTCAAAATGGGAATCACGGTGAATCATCCGGTCACACATATGGAGAAAGTAAAAGAATCGCTAAGACAAGCATTGCCAAAGCTGGGATTCTAGACAAACTCCACCGAAATCCATCGGCGTCGGAGACCATAAGCTTACCCGTTCACATTCTCTCCACGACACTAGATTGGTTCCTAGCGTGAGTCGGTATGACTTTAGGTTTTAAATGGGTCTTAGGTTATGGTGAGGTAAACAATGATAAACACGAAGGCTTGATACACCGAAACCCAAATGAGCTTTATAACAACTCCCCGCACACCGACATCGAATGCAAGTGCGCCACACCCCCAGACTTAGACTTTTGCGACATGGGTGTGTGCACCGCCTACTCCCAATCATAAATTTATACAAAGATTTTTCAATTAAGCACTTCTTCTTTTTCTTTTTCTTTTTACTTCTTTTCTTTTTCTCATTTTTTTTTTCAAAACAATTTCAGCAAGATGAGCAATGAAGTGCATCCACATTTTCACCAAAAAAAATATCACAACATCAACACCCCAATCATGAAAATAATAAACAACTAAAGCTCAAATTTGGGTGTGCAACTAGGATTGGCTTTTAGGCTTTGGTGAGAAAAAAGTGGGGCTGAATCAAAGAACGGGTAGGCACAACGGGGCTAACGAGGATAAGATGGTAGGAATAGCTCAAAAGCTCAACCAGGCCAAAATGATGGCCGACGTCATTCTCACGCACTAGAACTATCCTATGTCTATGCTTCGAGAATCACTTGGGGCAAGTTCTTAGCCACCGAGAAAGATTATCTTTCCTCCTGACTCGAGCAATACGAATCTAACAATCATTTACACACATCCCTATGCTACCATTTGATTTACACCGGATTCACCATTTGAGTAGAGTAAACAATATTTATGCTAACAGAAATGCATAAAGCTAGCAGTATAAAAGAGAAATCTAATCTACATGAATCCCTATACTCACATGAGTATTTGACTAAAAACACCGGAGTCAACATTTTATTCCACTACATAATTTTAAAAGCTAGCACAATCATTTTCCAAACTACAAAAAGAATGAGTTATACTCGTGACGCACTAAAGGTTAAGTACGCGCTCAAGTGGGTGCATTGTGTGCAGACAAAATGAACAAAAGTAATTTAAATAAAGACTTCTAGCATGCTAAATAAATGTGCACGTGAGTGGGTACACAAAAAGGTCTCCCCCAGACTTAAACTATGCATTAAGATATTCTAAAACAAAGTTAGGGGAAGAGGGTACCCAATGCTCAGCTAGTAAGCATGCTGGAAGCCTGGAGTGAAGCTCTACGAAGAATCACAACCACCGTCTTCACAAATAGAAAATACCTGCAAGTGGTTGTCTCCGCAAAAACAAACTAAAATAAAATCTAACTAACTAGTTAGAGTAGGCGATAAAATAAAGGACAAGAAAAAGTAAGATAACTACTGGGGTTATTGTCATCCCAGCACGACTTATTAAGGAAGGCGAGGTTCTTAGTTAATGGGAGTATGGAAAGAGAAGTGGACAAGCAATTGTTCTAATTCCCGTGTCGGTAGCGGGTACCGATACGGCGATAAAACAGTTACTCCCCTATCTAAATAAAAATACCTGCTCGTCACAGGTAGCGGGAATAGGAAGTAAGAAGAGGAGGAGAGCTGGTCCTCACTCATCTCACCACAAACTAAATCCTTGCCCAGCAAGGTGTCATCTCCAGGAAGGCAGCAGGAGGAGACAGCAATGAGTGGAGCTTCCTCTACGGAGGGGAATCAACCTCCTCACAAAAGAGGATGCTCTCATCATTGTCTTGAGCATCAAGCTCCAAGTCCTCCTGGGGTACCTGTGAAGAGTCAGCCTGCACAGGCTCAGATGAAGAAGGGGGATTAAGAAATAAACAAGAAGAAGAACATGAATAAAAATCAATCGAGGGAGTGATCCAGGTCTCACTCCCATCAGGTTGGGGAAGTAAAATAATGTTTGCATTGTCATCAATGCTACAAGGTTTGGCGGGATCAACAGTGGCCATGCCCAAGAGTTAGACTTCCTCCACCGGTGCTGAGGAAAGCTCCTCTTCACCTAGAAGGTTGTCCTCCTCCATAGGAGCAGGCATAACACATAGATCGCCAACCTTATCCTGCGACACATCCTCAACAATGTCGTCAGAGATGAATGTAGTATGCACAACAGGGGAGGAATAGTGCTTGGATAAAAGTCAAGCACCGATTCCTCACAAAGAATTGAATCAACACATGGTTATATATGCACAGGGGAGATGGGCTCAGCCATGTCAGAGCCTAGATCAGCCACACATCTGGTGACTGTGTCCACATCATACCCTTCAAAGCTTGAAGGTGAAATGGGCACATAACCAGATGTTGAAGGTGTGCTGCCAGAAGTAGGAGTCGGGACGATCCGGATATCCGGCTCGTCATCCTCGTCCAATTGACGATGGAATGCAGCACAATCCTTCAAGGCATGATCCGTGCTCTGAAAAAACAAGCACTGCCTTGCCGGCTTCTTTGGCACAGCAGGTGCTGAGGCCGAAAAGAAGTATGACAGTAAAGGCTCGACATAATAGCCATAGGACTTACGCGCACCATATGGAGTACCAGACGAAGTCGGTGCTCCATATGCTGGGCCTTGAGTGCTAGGGCTATTATCTCCCTTTGGACATCTATCACTAGCGTGAGAAATATCTCCACACCAACGACATCGAATATTAAATGAAGCCCACATAGTGTGAAGATAAAAAGATTCAAAATAAAAACACTATTGTGCAAAATACTATACCTAACAAAAATTTACTAAAGCAACCTAATATAAACAGTAAAACAGGATAAGAAGAAATAAAACAAAAAGGATGCAATAAACAAATGGAAGGGATTCTCTCTCAGATTCTCCCTCTCCAGAAAACTCACACGTCTGTGTTCCCCGGCAACGGCACCAAAAACTTGATGCGCAAATCTCGCACACCGCTATAGGCGGTAGCTAGACTGCGGCACGAAACGGCAGTGTACCGATCATTCAAGTAATATAAAATGTGGGAGTGAATCCCCAAGTATCAATCTCGAAGGAATATAGTAAGGTGGAGTTTACTATTGAGGAAGGACTTGAGATTGAAGTCCTTAAGTCGGATGGGTTGCGGAAACGGGGGGTTTTGGTTGTGGAAATAAAAAAAAAAAACTAAACTACTCCTATGCAATGCCGCTATGCAATGCTTCGCTAGGCAGGATGGAGACTAGGCAGGCCTTGAGCGCGCTGCTTCGCAAGGGCGGATGGACGAGTAGGCAAGCGGAATCGAACTATGTAGGCCTTGAGCGCGCTGCTTCGTTAAGCGAATGGATTACACGGGCCGCTATGCCACGCTTCACTAGGCGGATGGATGAGTAGTCTTACGGAATGAGGGTCGCAAGCACCTCTTCGATAAGCACGCCACTAGCAATTGCTAGTGCGGCACACGAACGTAACGTCGGGATGGAGGATGGAATGGGGCGCACCTCATACACACGTATAAACAAAAAGATACATTCACATAGACATGAAATAACTTTATAAAGCAAGGTCTACAGTGTTCATCATCTAAATACAAAGGATCTAACAATTACAACACAAAATACAAAGAAGGAGAAAGTGAGGAATCGACCGAATCCAAAGTCTTGCTGAGGGTTCACGGTTGTAATCGCTGGGTTGTCAATCCGCGTCCAAGCTCGGTCCTCAACTGCGTCCGGGGTAGAGGAGGCTGTCACTACCACCCAATGACCCGTCATCTTCGTGTCACGATTCAGCCGCACAACCAAGCTTCCTTCTCCTTGGATATTGGTGGATGAAGAGCTAGATCCTTCTCCTTGGAGCTTGAGGATGATGGAGGTGGCCTAGGGCCAAGACCTCATGGAAAGGTGGAGGTGTACGGAGCTGGAACTCCTTTTGCTGCGAAAAAAGTGGAATAGATGTACGATCCCCGATTTAGGTCGAAAGCTGCAGCTTTTATAGAGAAAGATCAGAAAATAGGTCACGCACGGTCGAACGCACGACCGTGCGTAGACCGTGCGATACTAATAATAGAGAACAGCGCAGGAAGACGACCTGGAGCGCCCGTGCGATTTACTCGCGCACGGGCAAATCCGCCCGTGCATAAAAACGAACTGGTAAATTCAGAAAAGCTAAAATCAAGGCTAAACAGGCTGATCGTGCGATTCCTTCACGCACGGGCAACTACCCGTTCGTAAAGACGCACGATCAAAATTAGATCATCATTTTCTACCCAGATGAAGGCGCACGATCACGTCTATCCATGTGTCAATAAAAATGCACGACCGTGCGTTGTACACAGTTATGATTTCTGGGCAAAAGGGGATGGATCAGCCACCTGCAAGCATCGCAACCCAGCTGGGAATACACATCCAGCACCAGCATAAAAATAGAAACAACATGATGGGGAGCAGAGTGTGCTTACCCCCAGCAACGTAGTGTGAAATTGCACACTACAACAGGCACTTCAAGCACAAGAATGCCAGGGTGAAAATAAACAAATACGAACAAAAACTGAAGAACAAAAGCAGGAAAAGCAGCCCGGATGAGTCCGAAAAATAGTATACAAATTGGACTCATCAGTACCCGTCCGCGTCCTAGGTGCCTTGCTTACCTGGAGGCAGAGGAACTCAATACCTTCCCAATCCAATTGGAGGCAGAAGTACTCATCCACATCCTAGGGGCTTAGCTTACCTAGAGGCAGAGGAACTCAACACCCTCCTAATCCAGTTACCAAGTAGAGAGTTGACCCGATGAGCCTCCCATCTGTTGGCATTACGGATCCCGATGAATGGTCTCTAGTCGGGGATTTTACCGATTGGAGGCGGAAGTACCCGTCCGCGTCCTAGGTGCCTTGCTTACCTGGAGGCAGAGGAACTCAACACCTTCCCAATCCAATTGGAGGTGGAAGTACCCATCCACATCCTAGGGGCTTAGCTTACCTGGAGGCAGAGGAACTCAACACCCTCCCAATTCACTTAGCATATAGCCAGTCGACCCGATGAGTCTCCCATCTGCCAGCATGACTGAGCCCGGAGAATGGTCTCTAGTTGGGGATTTTACCAACTAGGGGCGGAGTACCCATCCACGTCCTAGGTGCTTACCTTCACCTGGAGGCAGAGGAACTCAACACCTTCCCAAAGACTAGCCAACTGGAGGTCGAGGACTTCAACACTTCTCGGGAGCTTAGCTCAACTAGAGGCGGAGGACCACTCGACACTCCCTAGAAAGGGTCTTACCTAAGATACTACTTCTAAACATTTCTCACTCATAACGAGGATTTTACCTATTACAACGCGTATTCTTGCTCCTACTTGGCCACATGCAACTCGGCCATCTACTTCATCACCTCCTCTACTTTCTTCGTCTTCTTACTCATGGTCCTTCCTGCTTCTCTAGTCAACCTAGAGATGGAAGACTTGCTCCTGGAACCGATCTGCGTAGATTCCCAGCATCTCCCCCTGCTTCTATTAAATCAAGAATAGGGACTCTGGCCCCTTCCTCCCCTTCTTCGAGGTGGAGAACCTCAACAAGAAACTCTGACGCAGGTCCTTGAAGCTGTAGATGGTGCCTGATGGGAGCTGGTGGAACCAGTCTTTTGCCTCTCCCTTGAAAGTGATGGCGAAGAGCCTGCATTTGGAGGCGTCCGTCATCTGCCTGACTGAGACCATGTCTTCGAACCACTGGAGATGCTGAATAGGGTCATCCTTCCCTGTATAGTAAGACATGCCAGGCTCGCTGAAACCATTTGGAACGGGAGCTGAGACGATCAGCTTGCAGAAGGGACGTCCCCATCCTCCCTGGTGAGATGGGGGCACTCTTCTAACCCCTTCACCGGGGCAGTTGGTCCTGGGTGAGATGTTGAAGAGCACTCGCGCTTGGAGGCTCAAGCCTTCCTTTGAGGCTGGCTCCTTCCCTTCCCGATGCTCTTGCTGTGTCTCCATCAAGGACGGAGAGGTGAGTACGGGTGCTGGTGGTGTCGAGTACTCATCGTGAGGGGGGAGTGCGACCCGCGAGAGCTCCAGGATCGACTTCCTGAATTCCTCAAAATCCCTTTTCTTCACGCACTTAATGGTAGGGGGTGAGTCCTCTAACTCATCGCTTCCAGCCATGAGACTTGCTCAGAGCTTTCCGAACTAGCTTCTTCCACGCTCACCACACCAGAATGTTGAAACTAAAGAACTGGTCTTGACGTTGGAAAGGGGGATGCAGCTAACCCTTACTTGACCCGAGCTAGAACCCTTGACCAGTTCTAAGAACCGAAAGACCTCTCCCTATGAAGAACACTTGATTCTAGAAATAGACCCTTAAGTTGCAGCGTGGAGGTCCCACCACACACCCGGAAGCTCACAAGGAACTTCCCCTCCCAAGCCAATGCTGAGTCTGGGCACCTTGGAGGTCACTAAGGACCACCTCACCATCAACCTTCACTGATAGGGGGAGGGGGTAGTGCTTGCTCACAAGACACACACGAGGAGATGGGTGGAGACCAACCCTTCCCAAGGTGCCCATGGAGGTCTATTTATAGACTACCCAAAATTGGGTTGCGGAGGCAAAATTCTGCTATCCGCAGCTCAACCACGAACCTGGACGATCAAAACAAGAGGGGGCGAGTGGAGGATGAGACGTCCACTCCCCCCCCCCCCCTTGTCGGGGTTCAAACGAGTGGACCGAGGTACACCGCCCTGACTAGGCGAGTGGACCTTATGGTCCACTCTACCCACCGGGCGAGTGGACCCTTGGTCCACTCGCCCAGCTGCACGGGGCGAGTGGACCACAGGTCCACTCGCCCATACCTTGGGTGAGTGGACCCATGGTCCACTCGCCCCTCCCCCCCTCCCCCCACCCCACTCGGGCGAGTGGACAAATGGTCCACTCGCCTGGGTCCTTGGAAGAGTGGACCAAGGGTCCACTCGCCCGGGGCCTAGGGCGATTGGAACCAATGTCTACTCGTCCAAGGAGGTTTGCCCCCTTCGGGCCTTCTCTTTCTCGTCTTGACAACCTCCAATTGCTCGGTCTGATGCGCGATGGCCACTCTCCCTATCTCGACCTCACCTGCATCGGGTCACACCGACTCGGCAAATATGAGGGTTGTACAACTGAAATCAAGAAACAGAGAAGTCAGAATATTGTTAAATAAAAATCGATGGAACGGTCAATCGATTGAACTTAAAATATCGACAGGAAAATATGTCGACAGAATAGATCGACCAGACAGACTATCTATGTTGAGCTTATCTATTTTATTACAAGGAAAATTGACTAGACAAACCACCAATTCTGTAAATCAATGGGACAGTGAATCGCCTAGATTAATAACGATCGACGGGACGGGCTCTATGTCGACTTGACAGATTAACACTTATTCATATTTCTTAGAATTGGGGAACACATCTGGTCAGGGTTCGTCAAACGGCGTTCGACGAACGGAGAAGGGTTCGTCGAACAGCGTTCGACAAACGAAGAAGGATTCATCGAACGGCGTTCGACAAACGGGTCCTTAAGTAATGTTATCTCAGCGGATACTCTTGTGTCGTCTCAGCGGATGTTGCTGAATCATCTCAGCGGTTATACATGCCGTCTCAGCGGATGTTGCTGAACTGTCTCAGCGGGTTTTACATGCCGTTTCAGCGGATGTTGTTGGACCGTCTCAGCGATTGTTGTTCTGAGCTCGGTTCGGTACCCTATTTAAAGGATGCATAACCCTGGTTTATAGTTAAGGAGTGATTAAGTCCAAGTGAGTGCAATAGTTTTGCGCGGTGTTCCTTGGCGGCGGCGGTTCCTCCATTCTATCTTGAGAGAAGGCTGTGTGAGGTAGGATTGGTTTAGATCCTTGTAACCTTGTAAGCTGTAAACCTTCTTGGTAAATAGAGGAGAAGAAGAAGGGGAGAGGGGACGTAGCCCAGTTTGGGGTGAACCTCTGTACATCTGTGTGTCTTCTGGATTGATCTGTTTCTTCTATATGCTTTGTGTTTTGATTTCTTTCAAATTTTCTCGTCTCTGCACACCCGGTTTTCTTTACATTTGGTATCAGAGCTAGGTTCTTGATCCTGGAAATGGGTTTTGGCGGCGTGCGGATCGAGATCGAAAAGTTTGACGGAAGTCGATTCGATCTATGGAAGATGAATATGGAAGATATGTTGATTGATCGATATCTATGGTCTGCGATCGAAGATGATCCTCCCGTTCCTAAGGTAGCAGAGAAGGATGGGAGCGCATCGAAGGGAAAATCTGCAGACGCGACTGCAGATGGTGCAGCGGAGGCGGCGGCCTGGATGAAAACCGATCGGAAGGCTAAGGGCCTGATTCGGTTATTCCTAGCAGATTCAATCTTGACTAACGTCGTGGAGGAGTCCTCGGCGCGAAGTCTGTGGCGTAAGTTGGAATCCCTCTACCAGAGCAAGTCCCTGGTAAACAAATTGCTCTTGAGGAAGAAGTGGTATAAACTTCAGATGCGTGAGGGTGACTCGTTAACTGAGCACCTGACTCAATTCAACACCATTGTGAGTCAGCTAATCTCTATCGGTGAGAAGATCTCGGATGAGGATAGAGCCATCACCTTGTTATGCTCACTGCCAGATTCATGGGACAATCTGATTGTCGTGATTGGAGGGAGTGGAGACAAGGAACTGTCATACGATACTGTATGTGCAGCTATTTTATCTGAGGAGACCAGGAGAGGAGGTTCTGAGGCGATGAGCAAAGGAGCGTTGAGTGTATCTAGATCCCGCTCTCAGCGAAGGGAGAGCAAGCAAGGTGGATATCGAGATAAGTCTCAAGGGAGATCCAAGAGCCAGGAGATGGAGAAGAGTAAGAAGCCCGTTCGGTGCTGGAAGTGCAATGAGACTGGTCATGTGAAGTCTCAATGTCCAAATAAGGCCGTTCAGAATAAGGAGACACCGACAACTTCTGGTACGAAGAAGGAGGGCGATGGCAGTGATATGTACATCGCTGCTGCGTGCGTTGCTCAGAGAGATTCTGACTTGTGGTATATAGACACAGGAGCATATACCACATGACCCCTCATAGGCACTGGTTCTGTGAGTATGAGAGGTTTGAAGATGGAGATGTCATGCTGGGTGATGATTCTGCTGTGCAGATCATTGGGCGTGGAAAGGTGATGTTGAAGTTGTCTAATGGGACCACAAGGTCTCTTCCAAATGTGATGCATATTCCTGGAATGAGCAGGAATTTAATCTCGGTGGGTTCCATGGTAGATGTCGGAGTGCACTTTAGCTGTGACAAGCAAACTTGCAAGATGTCAAGGGGGGCAATGGTGATTGCCAGTGGAGTAAGACATGGAACACTGTATACTCTGCTTGCTGATACAGTGGTTCCAAGTGGGGCTCTTATCTCTAAGAGCCAGGAGGTTGACCAGGAGGAAGTGTCTAGGTTGTGGCATCATCGGCTTGGGCATATCTGTGAGAAGGGGATGTCGGCCATGGCATCTGGTCAGATGGTGGAAGGCGTGCTGGAGTGCTCCACAAGCTTTGGGTTCTGCGAACATTGCCTGTTTGGCAAACAGACCAGGGTAAGCTTTCGTGGGATGGGCATGAGGGCGACTGAAGTGCTGGAGCTAATACACAGTGATGTGTTTGGGCCAACTCCAGCTCCATCTCTTGGCGGCACTAGGTATTACGTGTCCTTTACTGATGATCTCTCACGATATTTCTGGATCTATTTTCTCAGGTCCAAGTCAGAAGTTCTGGACAGGTTCAAGGAATTTAAGAACCTGGTGGAGAACCAGTTGGAGAGAAAGGTGAAGGTCCTCCGTTCTGATAATGGAGGGGAGTACTGTTCTGATGCCTTTGAGCAGTACTGTACTGAGCAGGGGATTGCACGGCAGAAGACCACACCGTATACTCCAGAGCAGAATGGAGTGTCGGAGAGGCTGAATAGGACCTTGATGGAGAAGGCCAGGTGCATGCTCAGTTGGGCAGGTTTGGGGAAGGAGTTCTGGGCTGAAGCAGTGGCGACTGCAAATTACCTGAAGAACGGGTCCCCTACATCTGTTGTGGAGGGATGTACTCCCTTTGAAGCCATCTTCAAGAGAAAGCCAAATTTGGCCTATGGCCGTGTGTTTGGGTGTGATGCATATGTTCACATTCCAAAGGAGAAGAGGGGGAAGCTTGATGTCAAATCTGAGAAGTGCATCTTTGTGGATTACAAAGATGGCATAAAAGGCTACAAGCTTTGGAACCCTGTGACCAGGACTGTTATATTCAGCAAGGATGTGGTGTTTCATGAAACCAGTCCACATGCAGTCACACAAGCTGAGAAGGACAAAAAAGCAAAGAAAGGGACAGTGGTGGTGGAAGAAAGCTTTGAGAAAGAAGCTACTACTGTTGGGGCTGAATCTGATTCTGAATCAGATGATTTGGAGGTGGTGAGAAGTGATGATGAGTCAGAAGATGAGGCTGAAGAAATTCCACTTCTGAGGAGGTGGACAAGGGAAAGAAAGACACCAGTGAGATATCCCCAATGTGCAGTGGCTGCACAATGTTGCCTAAGTATGCTTGGTGAAGATCCAATCTCTGCCAGAGATGCTAGATCAAGGGTTGATTCAAATCAGTGGGAGCTAGCCATGGTGGATGAAATGGAGTCTCTGAGGAAGAATCAGACTTGGAGTCTGTGTAAGCTTCCAAAGGGGAGGAAGGCCATTGGAAGTAAATGGGTCTTCAAGCAGAAGGTGAAGGGGGATGGCACTGTGGTGAAATATAAGGCAAGGTTGGTTGCAAAGGGATTCTCCCAGGTAGAAGGTGTTGACTATGATGAGATCTTCTCACATGTAGCCAAGATGACGTCGATCATACTGGTTCTCTCTATTGCGGCAGCGCATGATCTAGAAATTGAGCAGATGGATGTGAAGACAGCTTTTCTTCACGGTGATCTGGAGGAGGAGATATACATGAAGCAGCCAGAAGGACTCGAAGCCAAGGGCAAGGAGGATCAGGTTTGCAGGCTGAAGAAGTCCTTATATGGACTAAAGCAATCTCCGAGGATGTGGTACCAGAAATTCGACACCTACATGCTGGAGTTAGGTTTTGAAAGGTCGAATTCGGACCACTGTGTGTACATCCAGAGAAAGGGAGAGCAGTTCATCTTCCTGACACTCTATGTAGATGATATGCTACTAGTGGGCAATAATGTCAGGATGATCCAACATGTGAAGAAGCTGCTCTCAGCCAAATTCGAGATGAAGGATTTGGGGCCAGCAAGTGTCATATTGGGAATGCAGATTTCCAGGGATCGAAGCAAGAAGAAGCTTTGGTTGGGGCAGCAAAGGTACGTCGAGGAGGTGTTGAAGAAGTTCAATATGACGGACTGCAAGCCAGTGGGAGCACCTATGCCAGTTGGGTGCAAGTTATCTGCAGAGCTGAGCCCGAAGACACAAGATGAGGTCGAGGACATGGAGAAGGTCCCCTATGCTTGTGCTGTGGGAAGCTTGATGTACGCCATGGTCTGCACTCGCTCTGACATTGCTCAAGCAGTGGGAGTGTTGAGACGGTATATGTCTACACCTGGAAAGGAATACTGGAACGCGGTGAAGCGTGTGTTCAGGTATCTCCGAGGCACTTCAAATTACTCCCTATGTTTTGAGGGTGCTGGTGAAGGAGGAGTCCTGGACGTGGTTGGGCACGTGGACTCAGATTGGGGAGGTGATCTGGATAGCAGGAGATCCACCAGTGGGTACATTTTCACACTGTTTGGAGGTGCAATCAGTTGGATGAGTCGGAGGCAATGCGTGGTGGCACTCTCGTCGACGGAAGCAGAGTACATGGCTCTTATTCACGCAATGAAGGAGGCCATTTGGCTGAGGAGGCTAAGTTTGGAGCTCGGGTTTGAGCAGGGGCCAGTGAAGTTGTGGTGTGACAGCCAAGGGTCTATTCAGCTAGCCAAGAATCTAGCCTTCCACGCACGAACCAAACACATTGACATCCAGTACCATTTCATCCGGGAGAGGGTGGAGAAGAAGGTAGTTCAACTGGAGAAGGTGGACACGATGGAGAACAGCTCAGATTTTCTTACCAAGGCGGTTCCTGTTGCCAAATTTCAGTGGTGTGCAATGGCCGTAGGGTTGAAGAGGAAGCTTGGAGGAGCAGCTCTCATCGGAGGAAGGTGTTCACCAAGTGGGAGAATGTTAGAGTTAGGGAACACTTCTGGTTAGGGTTCGTCGAACGGCGTTCGACGAACGGAGAAGGGTTCGTCGAACGGCGTTCGACAAACGGAGAAGGATTCGTCGAACGGCATTCGACAAACGGGTCCTTAAGTAATGCTGTCTCAGCGGATACTCTTGTGTCGTCTCAGCGGATGTTGCTGAATCGTCTCAGCGGTTATACATGCCATCTCAGCAGATGTTGCTGAACTATCTCAGCGGGTTTTACATGTCGTTTCAGCGGATGTTGTTGGACCGTCTCAGCGGTTTTTGTTCTGAACCCAGTTCGGTACCCTATTTAAGGGATGCATAACCCTGGTTTAGAGTTAAGGAGTGATTAAGTCCAAGTGAGTGCAATAGTTTTGCGCGGTGTTCCTTGGCGGCGGTGGTTCCTCCATTCTATCTTGAGAGAAGGTTGTGTGAGGTAGGATTGGTTTAGATCCTTGTAACCTTGTAAGCTGTAAACCTTCTTGGTAAATAGAGGAGAAGAAGAAGGGGAGAGGGGACGTAGCCCAGTTTGGGGTGAACCTCTGTACATCTGTGTGTCTTCTGGATTGATCTGTTTCTTCTATGTGCTTTGTGTTTTGATTTCTTTCGAATTTTCTCGTCTCGGCACACCCAGTTTTCTTTACAATATTTACTCTAAGTATTTGTAAAGCGCGTGTCATAATTATTTCTCCAATCTTTTCACGCAAATCAAGGCACAATCAAATGGCACTGCTATGGAAGTCTTTAACGGATTAAATTTGTTGGAGAAATGATTATGGAATAGATTTCTCAATTAATACTAATGGAGGACCCTTCCAAAATAAAACAGAATCATGCATTCCTTTTTCTGAGCATTATTACTATATGAGGAATATTCCAAAATAAGCTAAATTGGCATATTCCCTTTTCTGATCAAATTTGAAAATTCAAATTCAGTGATAATAATCACATCCCCTAATCTCCTCCATTTCCTTTTGAGAAATGCTCCATTATAAAAGGAGATGGACTCCTCCTATCATAACTAATGATCTGCAGAATTTAAAATTCGACAGCAAGAATTCTCAAGTCAATTCTGCCATCAAGAGCAAGATCCTTCTCAATAATCAAAAGTGCTAGTGACTCCAATTCTGAAGAAGCTTTCAACAATCTGCAAAGAAAGAAAGGATTACTGCTGCTCTTTGCCCTTATATAGATCTGGTCAACAAAATATATATCATCATCTATCAAGGAAGAAGAAACCTACTTCTAGGTTTCTATTCAAGACTCAAGATTCAATTTTTAATTCTTTTTGAGTCTATTGTTGTAACAAGTTGTAATCTTATAAACAGTTTTGTAAGATCTTTGTGATCCGAGTGTAGGATTCCTGTGTGAATCTGAGAGTAAGATCTTAGTGATCTGAGGTAGGATCTATCTATAGATCTGAGTGTAAGTCTTGTGTTGTAAAAGACTGAGGTAGGAACTCTGTGTGCGTTTTGAGTTTTGGAGGAGTTTTGCCTTGTTAAGCACACTACTTGAAAGGTGTGGGGAAAGTGGATGTACCCAATTCTTGTGGAAACACTATAAATCTTTGTGTCTTCTGTGTGCTTTGTTGTGACTGATTGCTCCGTGCTTTTAATTTATAAAATGATCCCATAAACCCCCATCACACTATTCACCCCCCTCTAGGTGTGATCTTATTCATCCCTATAAAATAACAGTTAAGTCCTTTTTGAACAACCTCCCTCTGATACAACTTGAAAGTTTAATCAGTAGTCTAATCACCTAAAGGGGGGAATAGGTGTTTCTATAATTTTAGTCTCTTTTCAAATATTGACTATTCTAGCTCAGAGAAAGTAAAACAAGCAACACAGAAAAGCACACAATTATTTATAATGGTTCCCCAGATGATGGGTACTCCATAGTCCCTCTCCACCTATCTAAAAGTGAGCTAGACTAGGCCAACTCCTCTAAAAACTCAGACCAAAGATCTTAGACCTCACAGTCCATGACTCATAAAACTCAGGAACCCAACAAGTTCCCTACCTTAGATCCACTCCTTGAATCTTATCTCAGGTATAAACAGTAGCCCTACCTCAGAGTAATAACACTCCTACAACTCAGATTCACATCTGAATCCTACCTCGGGTCTTCACAAGACCATACCTCAGGCTTATAACAAAACCTTATACTCAGGCCTTTTCTCCAGCCCTAAACTCAGGATGACAACAAAGCCCTACCTCAAATCTTAGATATATCTTACAACAAATAAGATAAAAGATTTTGTTTACAATATTTAGACTTTAGAAAATATTCTTTATGCCTTGAGTCTTCTTAGATCTTTCTGAAAAGAAAGTCTTTCTCATCAGCAACACTAGATCAATCAGCAGAAATACTTTAGTACCTGGATCATTGCTGAGCTTCCTTGACAATAAAATTTGATAGTTTACTTAGTAGTAGTCAAACTCACCTAGGGGGGGGGGGGGGTAAATAGGTTCCTTTGATATTTTCTACTTGCAGTTAGTAGTTGTTTAGTGATTAATTAAAGTAATAGCAAATCACAGAAAACACACAGCTGTTTATAGTGGTTCCCCAATACAATGTGTCTGTGGGTAGTCCACTTTACCTCTACACCTTTCTAAGAGTATGTTAGACAAGGCAAACTCCTCCAAATCTCAACTCCAAGAGCTTACAACTCAGATCCCTCAGGATCTCAAAGGTTTCCTCCAAAACCCTACCCCAGGCCAATAACCCTACCACTCAGAGTACTCCAACTCCCACAACTCAAAAATCCTCCTGATTTCCTACCGCAGGCCTATCAAGAAGCCCTACCTCAGATCTCCTTAGGAATCTTACTACTCAAGCTGGGAGTACAGCTCTACATCCTCTATCACAAAGCCTTATACACTCGGGCACAAGGCCCTACACACTCAGATAAAATAAGTTCTTACATAGTTTATATGTTTGCTTATACAATAGAGGACAATATAGATTAAACCATCAGCTTAGATCTTCTGTTGTTGAAGCACAGCAAATGCTGTCTTGAAACAGGGCTGAATGGCAGTATCTTCGGGCCTTGTTTCTTCTGATGTTCTTCTTCAGTAGATGAAGGAAGATCCACTTGTTCTTCATGATAGAATAAGCAAGTTATTAAACCTTCAACTTAGATCTTCTGTGTTGAAGCACAACAAATGTTATCTTCAAACAAGGTTGAATGGCAGTAGCTTCAGGCCTTGTTTCTTCTGAACTTCTTCTTCAGTAGATGAAGGAAGATCCACTTGTTCTTTAGGATAGAATAAGTAAGAACAAACTTATCTCAGTAATCTGCTTGCAGCTTCAGGAAGCAGATTGAGATATCTTGTGGAAGCAGTTTTTCCTTCAATAGAATAGTAGCAACTATTTCAGCTCTTATCTCTTTTGATTTAGTGACCTAATATCTTCTTTTATACCTCCTCCATTCTGCAACGTCTCCGAGGAGTGCCTTGTCACAATATGGACATAAATAGAAAATATTATCCTTACTTTCTAGCCAATTGCGCCAAAAGCAGATCCCGCCAGGCTTTATTCAAATATGAATCTGTCTCAGCGGATGGGCTAAGACAGGCTCTAGTCTCAGCGACAGAGCATACTTCGTCTCAGCGGATCCACTGAGACATATATTCTTCTCAGCAGTTTTCCTCTTAATGCAGCTCAGCTAAGACAAACTCCTTCTCAGCGGCTGACCAGCTGCGTCTCAGCGGTTCAGCTGAGATAGGTTGTTGTCTCAGATGTTTTGACAGTACAATCAGAGAATAATTCCAATGTTTTGAATGATCTTACCCTGCATAGGCATGATATAAAAGAGGGCCTATCAAATACAATATGTACTTAGCATTGAGTGTGATGCCTCTTCAAATCTAGGGAACATTGAGGGCAATATTCCCAACAATCTCGCCCTATTTGAAGAAGGCAGAACATACACCAATGCTAAGATATATAACCACAATAATCCTATCATGACATATTATGAAATATCAGAATTAAAAGACATGACAACATAACAATATCATTGTTGACAAAATATAGACACCACAGTAGATATTAAACATTAATACAGAGCAATTATTAAGCTTGACATTAATTAACCTATTAACACAGGATTTCATAATTCAACATAAGAACCAATTGCATTAGAAATAACATGTCAATACAAATTACAGTTCACATTTGTCTCTAAGGAAAGTTTAAATACAGGTTCAAGTTTTTCTTTTCTTTGAGGCACTTGAGCATTCAGCATCTTCACCAGTAACCTCCTATTTTGCAGTAGTAGCTTTCATCTCAGCTGACTTCTTCTTGTTCTCTTGCATTTTGAAGTGACGGGATGGCTTAGGGATATATTTGGAAGGCATTCTCTTTGGGTTGTTTTTTCTTACTAGATTTTCTTTGAAGACTCTTTCCCTAAGGGAATTCCTCTCTAGATGCTTGATCCATTCCTCTACAGGATATATCCTATCAATGTTTTTGCAAGTCTGACCATGGTTCAGCCAAGCATTCAGAATTATGCTTTTGGAATCATCACTCTAATGCTCAAAGTCAGGATCTTTGGCCTGCTCACTTCTGTTCTTGGCCATGAATTCTTCAGCAAACAAGACACCTTCTCTCTTCCTTCTTGCAGCTAGTTGAGCATCTTGAGCAATTTTGGCTTGAGCCTGAAAGTCAAAATCTTCCTTTCTTAGATTATCTAATAGAAGGAGGTTTAGTGTAATCCTAGTTCCTTGCAGAACCTTGAGAGAAAGCACAGAGTTTGTCTCGACATTGGTCTCCTCCCCCTTTCTGGCTTCTTCAAATATTTTCTTTTCTATACTTTGGGAAGCAGCTGCTATAGACCCAGATAGAGTTTAGAAAGCATTTTCTAAGTCAGTTTTGAGTTCATCCTTCATCTTCTCAGCCCCTCCTATCATTGTGGTTGTTGTAGACCACACATACTCTTCAATATGGTTTGAGACCTTCTCTATTACCTCATCAGTTTTGCTGACATAATTCTTGAAGCTCATGTCTTTCTCTGAGAGTTGCAGACTTTTGTCCATTGATCTTAGAATAGTGTTCTGAGACACCACTGACTTTTCAGCAAGATCAAACCATTTGGTCATCTGGCTATTGAGGTAAGATGTTTCTTCCTTTATGACTTGAATTTCAGACATGGCCTCATTTTTGACTGATGGAACTGACATATATATATATATATATTCCTTTATTGAGGCCATGTGACCATCAATTAGAGTCTTG
This sequence comes from Dactylorhiza incarnata, assembly GCA_033032865.1. Lineage (NCBI taxonomy): Eukaryota > Viridiplantae > Streptophyta > Magnoliopsida > Asparagales > Orchidaceae > Dactylorhiza > Dactylorhiza incarnata. Next base: position 23,559,852 of record JAWHQI010000010.1, on the reverse strand, counting down.
ATAGAACTTAGTATAAGTTCATTGGAGGTTGTAGAGGTGGAGGGTTGCACTTCAACAATGGTGGTTTGTTGTTGTTCAGCTACCATTGGGGGTAAACTCTTCTCTTGTAGGGCTTGATTATCATACTCAATTAGAGTGGATGGCTCCTCTGCAGAGGGGATGAAATTGTCTCATCCAGAGTAGGGATCTTTGTATGCTCTCCCTCAGCCTTATCATACTTGTCAGCAACCTCTGCAAAGTTATCAGTGTGATCAACATAAATTTACTCATCATCATTATCATTATTGTCATCTTCATCATTTGATAAGATTTCTGCTGCTCCACCTCAGATAAGGCATCCATACTTTCTGGATCAGTTGAATCTAAGGAATTTGGGGAGTTATCAGGAATTAGAATTATCCTTCTTTCAAGATTAAAGATAATTTTGTCAATATTACATTACAAATCACCAGGAGAATCTGATTACTCCTTATTATTTCTTTCTAAATCAGTAGGCACATTGTGTGCATTGATATTAACTAGGACTTCTTGAGGGTTAGAAGCATCAATTTGATCTTCAATATGATCTCCTTCATTTCCATCAGATTTCTCTTCAGCAGCAGCATCATCCTCATTTTTCTCATTCTCATGATCTTCATAAACTTCTTTGTCTTGACTGCTATCAGATCCTAGATCATCATCAGCTGGAACATTCTTTGCAGCATCTGAGTCTGAATTAGAACAGGCCATTCTATCCTTCTTTTGTCCTTTAACTAATTTTATTTTCTTATGCTTTACCTCAGAGGGCTGACTCATATGGAGCACCCTTGAGAACCTATCCAGTGTTCTTATATCCATTCTCTTAGGATAGTGAAGGTTTGATCCTTTTGAGCTATCAAATTGATCAGGGTATGAGTTCAAAAGGTAAAGAGAAAGAATTTTGCCAAGTTAGGAGCCTGTAGACATTCTTTAATCCTTTGGTAGACCGCAATAGCCCATGATGACTTTTTCTTCATGACCACCCTTGTCATCAGCTCAAACATGTACTTTGATTTTGTATCATGAGACCCAGGTTTGCATAGTATTGCTTTGCCCAGTATGTCAGATAAGAGCTTCCCTCTTTAGTTGAAATGCTTCCTCTTTAGTGAGACTGTATTGGCATCACTGTATTCACACCATCTGAGAGCTTTCTCTTGGTCCTTTTCAGAGACATTGTCTTCCTCATCAAGACTGCATGAGGGCAATTGAAGGGCTTTCTCCAGCTTCCTAGGAGAAATCTTAAACTTTATGCTTCTAGTCTTGGACTTCAAGGAGGACTTGGAAGATGATAGCCTAGCATTGTTATATAGTTCCAGAACTTCAGTTCTGAGAATCACAGTAGGTTCTGACAGTAGATATTTCAATCTTTGCCCTTCCATAAGTTGAATTACTTATTTTATCTCTGGTTGAGCATGTTGAAAACCATTTCTGATTATCTCATATCCTTCCAGGAGATCCTTTGAAATCTTTGGCGCCATTCTTGGATAAACCGATTCGCTGAGTCGGGGGGAAAGGAAGGGTCATCTCGACGGCTAGGTAGGGTTTTGGGTGAGAAAGTGATTTAATCAGCATAGCTCTATTTATAGGTGTATTACAAGTTTTCCTTAAAGAGAGATGTTGATTAAACTTTATAATTAGTTGATTTAATTAAGCTATCCCATCTCATAGGATCTGCTGAGACGGAGAGCTTGACCGCTAGGACAAGGTAATATAAACCATTGAGATGACTTAGCTGTTTCAGTGGTTCAACTGAGACTTTCTCAACTAAACTCATTGCCTAGCAGTGAACCCTTTTAATTAGGATTGTTTGTCTCCCTAATCATGTCACTAAGTGTTTTGAAGTATTACCATCTTCTAGTAAACCTTAAGATAAAAAATAACAAGCATGATAGACAATATGAAATGTTGATGCCTATTCAATATTCAACATTCCTGGCTCAATTTTGAATAAATTAAACTTAGCCTCATCCAATGGATTTTTAAATATATCTGCAACTTGATTGTCAGTGGAGACATGTTCAAGGCGGATATATTTATATTCTACATGTTCTCTAATAAAGTGATACATTATTTCTATATGCTTAGTCCTACTGTGAGAGGCAGGATTCTTAGCAATAGAAATTGCACTGGATGAGTCATAAAACAGTGGATAGTGACTTACCATGAGGATGTAGTCCTCTAACTGGTGTTATATCCACAGTAATTGTGCGCAGCAGCTCCCTGCAATAATGTACTCAGACTCAGCTGTGGATATTGCCACACTAGTCTATTTCTTGCTACTCCAAGAGATCAACCTCCTTCCTAGGAATTGACAAGTTCCACTGGTACTTTTCCTATCTTCTTTGCATCCTACAAAATCAGCATCTCAAAAGCCAATTAGTTCTAAATCATTATTCTTATGGTACCAAAGACCAAGATGTTGGTTGTCTTTAAGGTATCTCAAAAACCTCTTTGCAGTTGAGTAGTGAGATTCCTTAGGGCATGCTTGATACCTAGCACAAACACATGTTGCATGCATAATATCTGGTCTACTAGCAGTCAGATACAACATGGATCCAATTATACACCTGTACATGGATTCATCAAAGGGTTTTCCCTTCTCATCCTTGTCCAGGGAAGTATTGGACCCCATGGGAGTTTTCATGGTGGAAGCAGATTCCATCCCAAACTTCTTGATAAGCTCCCTAGTGTACTTGGTCTAAGAGATAAATATCCCTTCATTAGACTGTTTCACTTGGAGGCATAAAAAGTACTTGATGTTGGAGCCTATATTCCGCATCTCTTGGTTTGAGAATAACAAATACTGTATTGTATTTGATCTTGTATTTTGTGTGTTTATAGTGTGCAGGTTGTACATGAATTATAACTACACATCCCTATGAGTAGTATGTTGAATGAAGACAATTCTATGGAGAGAGAGCTAACGCCACGCGTTAGAGTTAACGCCCCGCGTTAACTTATCATCGAGATGGGATGTCGTCGAGAAGGGAATGATGTCGAGAAGAAGTATTGTCGAGTACTAAGTGACAACGCCAGCGTTGGAGCTAACGCCCGCATTGAGTCCATGATCTGCCACGATCTCGGTAGTTGTACGATCTCATCCACGATGTGCACGAGCCGCTAACGCTGGCGTTAGCTCCTGTGCCTATTTAAAGAGAAGCCCCTCTTATTCTACAACAAGTATTATATTGCCTCTAAAACCAGAATTCTGATTCTTCTGAAAGAGGCTCGTCTACAACAATTGAGAGATCTCCCTTGGGCTAACATGAAGATCTATTGAATATTTTGAAAGAGAAGGTCTACAACGCATATTCTATACGATGGACGAACGCTTCAAGAATGCCAACGTCTACATCGCCTTCGTCTTCACCTTTAGAATTTCTTGGGGAGTTTCTCTTAATTTATTTTATCTTGTAATCTTTTATTGTATTTTTGTAACGGGTGTTAAGAAATTGTTCGGGGAAATGTCAAATTCCGTGAAGGATTCCATGGGAAATTCGCCGCCTTGTGTATGGCGACTAGGCCTTGTGAGGTTTAGGGGGAATTCACAGCCTTGTGTGAGGCGACTATGTCGAGGTTAGAACTAGGGTGTGGCTAGAGGCCTTTCTGAGGTTAGATAGGCTATAGCCAACCAGTCCTTGGGAGAAGGACCGATGACTCGCAAAAAAGGGTTTTTCATATTCTCGCCTTGATTTCTAGCATTATAGAAATCAAATATTTGTATAATCAATTTCTTATGAAATAAAATCATGTTCTTTAACGTTTCATTCCATTGATTTTTTTTGCTCTTTAAGAATGTGATAAATTATATTTTCATCAAAGCATTAAAGCAAACATTTGTGTAATCAATTTCTTATGAAATAAAATCATGTTTCAAATGTAACATTTAATTGATTTTATTTCCTCTTCAAAAATATTTTAAATTATGTTTGCATCAAAGCACTAAACAAAATATATTGTTTGATTCATTTTTTTTGTAACACCTCAATCTTCAGTGCACTAAAATCAGCAAATCATTAAGTCTTAAAGCTGACGCCGGCGTTAGCGCTAACGCCAGGCATTAGCCTAGGACTTAGTGTCAGCAATTTCTCGAGAAATCAAAGTAAGAGAATTGCATTCTCGAGAAATTAAAAGGTTGAAGACTAACGCCAGCGTTACGACTAACGTCCGGCGTTAGCTCTAGTCGTTCGTCGAACGCAGCCAGCCGTTCGTCGAACGCAGCTAGCCGTTCGTCGAATGCAGTTTTTAGTCATTCGTCGAATGCAGCCAGTCGTTCGTCGAACGCAGTTAGTCATTCGTCGAACACAGTTTTTGAGTCGTTCGTCGAACGCAGCCAGTCGTTCGTCGAATGCAGGCTTCAGGCAGTTCGTCGAGCGCAGGCTTCAAAGAGTTCGTCGAACGCAGCTTCAAAGAGTTCGTCGAACGTCGATCGTCGAACGTCGTCGGGCTTTAAGCGGCTGTGGATAAACTCAGCCACCGACTTAGGGGCTAACGCCCAGTATTAAGTGCTAACGCCGTCGTTAGCTAAGAAAATATAAAGGCAGCCAAATTCAGTTTTCCTTCTCATTTTCTGATTCGAAGCCCGTTCCAAAGGCAGAAACTTGGGATTTTGAAGGAAGGAGGTCTGTTTGGGCTAGCCTTTTGCTTATGTTGAGAGCAAATCCGTGGGGGAGATTGCTTGCGTGTTTGCTATCATCAATCTAGTGGAGAGGAAGCTGTTTCAAAAGAGTCCAGACAAGTTCCTCTCAGATCTATGGCACCAAAATGAACGCCGAGTGTAACGATTCTCCTCCCTAGTATTTGGACACGTTCGTTCTTTGATTTGCATAGTAGTAGGCAGATTTCCACTAGTGAGTGCATAGATTTCTGCCGACGGGTCGATGTTATCCTCGTAGTAATTGCATATAGAGTCCGGAATTGAAGTACGGGCATAGGCATGCTGTGTGAAGACCATCTGGACAGGTTGGTCTGGATTGGTGATGTTGATATGTTATTGCACTCCGGAGAAGACTCCGTGATCTATGCTGTGTTTTTCGGGTTCTGTGTACTAATTTGTACTGCAAAGAGGTCTGGAGGTGTTTCCCAGAAAATACCCGGAAAAGAGTAGCAGAACTGAGTTCTATCACTAACGCCGGGTGGTAAAGCTAACGCCGGCGGTAGCTCCCAGTGAGCTGTGTGAAGCCTGTGTGCATGAACTGGGTTGAGCAGCAGAAGCTGAAGGACCGCGTACCTTGCTTCATTAACCTTACGGGTCAAGAGCGGGTTAGGGAAAGTCGTACCCATTTTAGGTGGATGTTATCCCTAATATTATGAGCATGGGCATCTGGCGGAACTGAAACCCCACCCTTAGCTATCTTGTGATGAGGATTGCAACCTCAGGTCACGATATGTCGTTTGGGACTAGAACTCGTCAAGGTCGGCCAACCTTGATGAGAATCAGCTCATAGTGAGAATCCGAGTTGAAAAAGGATTTGTCGATTGCGTGCCGAGAGTGCACAAAGCGTGTAAGCCTACATCCGAGTTGAAAAAGGACTTGTCGATGAATGCTTCTATGCGGTACTTAGACGCACCTGTGATATATGTACTGTTGTTGCTTGCCTGCAGGGAAGGAGCACCGCCGCCCCGAGCATGGGGTGGGGTCGTTATAAATCTGGGTCAGCTAAAGCTGACCGGTTACTTGTTTTCCCACCGCTTGGTGGATTTGTTTGTACAGGCCCTGGCGAGACTAGCGGGAAATAGCGGGTTGATGCCCCAGCTGCTGTGCTATACTGGCCCTCGAAGGCCAAAGCTTTTGTTTACTGTTTTTCACGTGTGGCCGGCCTGCGTGCCGATGTTTGGAAGCCACCTTTATTATGTAAACAACCTTGTAAAGATCTTGTTATGTCTTTCATTCCTAGTAACTATTGTGGACAATGTTTACACTGGTTTTAATTTAAATTAAAATGTTTCCGTTGTGTGACTCTGTGCGCTGAGATGGTTATGTTATTAACTGTTTAATGCTAATCTCGTAACGCGCTCTTCTGTTCATTTTATATGGCGTGGGGTCCCGGCCGGACCTACTGTTATATGCTATGTAACAGGGAGGGTGTTACAAATTGGTATCAGAGCTAGGTTTCGATCCTAGGACCTGTGGGTTACAAATTGGTATCAGCTGCGGGTCTCGATCCCTTTCCGTCTGAATTCGTGGTCGAATTCTTTTCAGGGGTGGTGAGCACGTGTGTGCGTCGCCGTCAAGTCATGTAAATAACCAATAATTGTCCACTTTAGGAATGAATTACATGTATGTGTGTAGCATTGGGATGGAACTTCTGTATTCCTTCATTTATCCATGCTATCTCTTAGTCGCTAATTGTGTTTTGTGCACATATATAGGTGACTAGGAGTGGAGCGGGGCCATCTCGACCACCGCATTCGACTGCCAGCAGTGCACCAACTGCGGTGCCGACTCCTCCTTCTACTGAGATAGCAAGGATGATAGCTGAAGCAGTGTTTGCTATGTTCACTGCACAACCTGGAGGGCATGTCCCTGGACAGCCTCCTACTATTGAAGTGGCCCTAGTGTCGGTGGTGGCAGTTGAACCTGCGGTTGAAAGGCCAGTGCCGGTGAGGGCACGAAGAGCTCTGGACCAACAACTGCAGTACTTTCTGAGTTTCCATCCTCCTACGTTCACGGGGGAAGGAACCCCGACGCAAGCTGAGGATTGGCTATCAAAGGTGCGCAAGACTTTGAAGGCCACTAATAGGAAGGAAGGCCAGAAGGTTACTTTGGCAACCTTCCTACTTGATGGGGAGGGCGCAGTTGTGGTGGGATGAGATAGAGCTGCATCACCTAGCAGGAAGACAGCTGGCGGACATCTCGTTTGACGAGTTTTCAAGATTGTTCTTGGTGTGGTATCTCCCACCTGCTCAGCAAATCGAGATGGAGAACCAGTTCAACCGTCTGACTCAAGGTGATCGTATGATAGATGATTACCTGCATGAGTTTACTCGGTTGGGGCGCTACGCCGGAGCGACCTTTGCCGATGAAGCTCGGAAGACCAATCGGTTCTATGAAGGTCTGCGAGAAGAGTTATGGTTCCTTATGTCGGGGGCAATGACACAGGGGTTTATGACCCTAGTCAATATGGCTCGTTCCTTAGAAAAGGATATGAAACGGTCCCAGAGCAGGAAGGAGTTAGCAGTGGTAAAGCCAGAGTTCAAAGCATCGAGCTCTACGAAGTCGAGGCGAGGCAGTTGGAAGAACAGAGCGTGACCTTCTGGGTCAGCTCAATCTGCGGCTTCGGGTGTGACGACTGGGCGAGGCCCACTCATCTGTTTTAACTGTGGTAAGCTGGGTCATAGGGCCCAAGGCTGTCGTGGAGGCAAGAAGGCAGCTGCGGCTTACGCGGCAGAGAAAGGGAAGGCGGCAGAGTCAACCGCATCCCATGCTTCTCCAGCCCAACCTAGAGTGTACAATCTTGGCCAGCAGGAGGCCATAAAACAAAGTGATGTGATGACAGGTATGTGCTAGTATACAGCTTTTGTTGCATTTTATACTTCATACCTTGTGCATTGCTTGTAATCATTTGTATATTAGGCTTTGTCCTAATATTTAACTCTCCGGCGATAGCATTATTTGATACGGGAGCTTCACATTCTTTTCTATCGGAGGCCTTCATACGACAGCTTAGAGTACCTTCGTCATTTAGAAAGGAGCGATTAGATTTGTTGCTACCCAATGGGTGTTCTATGCGTGCGGATAGAGGTTGTGTTGTAAATGTGCGAATAGGAAGTCAAGATTTAGATTTGGACGCACTGATACTGCCACTTTCAGAGTTCGATGTAATCTTTGGTATGGACTGGATGTCGGCGCAGCATGCCTACATTGATTGCACTTCTAAGGAGGTAACACTGGGGCGGAATACCAAACGTGCGACTAGTTTTGCCTGTTTGCGTGGATCGAGCAAGACGTTGATGTCTGCTGTCTAAGTAGTCAAGGCTATTCGGCAAGGCGCAGACTTGTGTGTTGTGCTAGTGGAGGCTACAAAGCCTCAGCCCAGTCTGAGTGACGTTCCTGTTATTTCAGAGTATCCTGATGTGTTTCCTAAAGATCTTCCTGGGGCGCTGCCTCAGCGAGAGATAGACTAACTATAGAGCTGGTGTCAAGTGCCAAGCCTGTGTCACGCTCTTCGTACCGTATTGCGCCAAAGGAGATGGCAGAGTTAAAGGTTCAATTACACGAGTTACTAGAGCAAGGCTATATATGCCCAAGTACATCACCTTGGGGTGCTCCGGTCCTTTTTGTGAAGAAGAAGGACGGCAGCCTGCGTCTATGCATCAACTACCGTGAATTGAACAAGCTGACCGAGAAGAACAAGTATCTGATTCCTCGAATCGATGGCTTATTTGATCAGCTAGTGGGTTCGTCGGTGTATTCAAAGCTGGATCTTAAGTCTGGCTACTATCAGTTGTGGATTCGAGAATGCGATATCCCCAAGATGGCATTTCAAACCCGCTACGGGCACTATGAGTTTACTATTATGCTGTTTGGATTGATGAATGCGCCGTCAGTATTTATGGATCTGATGAATAGGACCTTTCGAGAGTACTTGGATCGATTTGTCATCGTCTTCATCGATGATATCTTGGTGTAATCTCAGTCTGAAGAAGAACACGTGATTCATTTGCGCGTAGTTTTGGAGACCCTGCGACAGAGTCAGTTGTATGCCAAGTTCTCCAAGTGCGAGTTTTGGCTAGCTTCAGTAGCGTTCCTTGGTCATGTGGTTAGTGGTGAGGGTATCGCAGTGGATCCAGGAAAGATAGTTGCTATCCAGGAGTTGCCCATTTTGACGACAGTAGCGGAAGTCAGGAGTTTCCTTGGACTTGCCGGCTACTATCGGCGCTTCGTGGAAAACTTTTTGCGGATTGCTCTTCCTCTCACAACCTTGACAAGGAAGGATCAGAAGTTCGTTTGGTCACCAGCGTGTGCACGAGCTTTTGACAAATTATAGAGTCGTCTTACCACGACACCGATCATGTGTTTGTCATGTGGTGTAGAAGGCTATGAAATTTACAGCGATGCGTCAGGGAACGGTTTAGGTTGTGTACTTCTTCAGCATGGTCAAGTGATAGCTTATGGCTCTCGCCAGTTGCAAGTGCATGAGCGGAATTACCCGGTTCATGACTTGGAGTTGGCGGCCGTGATCTTCGCTCTGAAATTGTGGCGACACTACTTGTATGGCGTGAAGGTTGATATCTTTACGGACCATAAGAGCCTAAAATATCTGCTAAATCAGAAAGAGCTCAATATGCGACAACGAAGATGGATGGAGTTCCTGGGGGACTGCACTTTCGAAATACACTATAATCCCAGGAAGGGAAATGTCATCGCAGATGCTTTGAGCCGGAGGGCTTCTGCGCAGGCCAATTGGATTCAGATGTATGATCCACGTCTGATCAATGACTTGGAAGCCTTGGAGTTCTCCTGTGTGGAGAAGAGTTCTAGTGCAAGTGCGTGAACTGGACGGATGTGCAATACGACCTCGCGGACAGAATACGATAGGCCCTGGAGCTTGATTCGAGCATGCAGCGCTATTTGGCGGAGTCTGAAGTTGGAACTGCTGCAGAGTTTGTGTTAGACGACGATCTGATGTGGAAAGACGGTCGGTTGTGCATCCCAAATGTGGGTAAGTTGCGGGAAGAATTGATGTACGAAGCGCACTTTACAAAGTACTCAATTCACCCGGGGAGCACAAAGATGTACCAAGACATGAAAAAGCTATTTTGGTGGCCAGGTCTGAAGAAAGACATTGCCTTGTACGTGGCAAAATGCAAACCTTGCGCACTTGTGAAGACGGAATGTCAGAAACCTGGTGGGTTCCTGAAGTCGTTGCCAGTACCGGAATGGAAATTTGACGATATTTCTATGGTTCATGCACGGTTTGCCGAGATCTCAGAGTGGGAATGATGTCGTATGGGTGATCGTGGATCGCTTGACCAAGGTAGCCCACTTTATTCCAAACTAGAAGGATGATTCAGTTGAAAGGTTGGCAAAGCTATATGTTGATAGCATTGTACGATTGCACGGTGTGCCCCGTAGCATCGTCAGTGACCGAGATGGACGCTTTACTTCAAAGGATTGGAGGCTAATCCACACGTTGTTGGGTACAAAGTTGAAGTTTAGTACTGCCTTCTGCCCTCAAACAGATAGACAGACTGAACGTACGAACAGAACTCTGGAGGACATGCTCCATATGTGCGTCCTGGATTTCAGTAAGAAGTGGGAAGATCATCTTTTCATGATCGAGTTCGCTTATAATAACAGCTATCAGGCAAGTATAAAGATGGCACCCTTCAAGGCCCTCTATGGTAGAGCTTGCCGCACTGCCTTAGCTTGGGCGGAGACAGGTGAGACGAAGCTGTTTAAGCGGAAGGAAATCAAAGATGCAAATTCGGCTATTCAAACAATCCGGGAGAGATTGTTGATTGCACAAGATAGGCAGGCGAAATACTACAATGCCAAGCACAGAAACATCGAGTTCGTCGTGGGCGACTGGGTTTACCTAAAGATCAAACCTTTCAAGGGTGTGTCCCGGATTCGACGCTTGAAAAAGCTGAGTCCGAGGTACCTTGGACCGTTTGAGATTCTGGAGCATGTTGGCGAAGCTGCCTATCGGCTCGCTCTTTCGACAGAGTTGAGCAGACTGTTGAAATTATTGAAGTGGAAGTGGAGGAGGCTTTTGGACCTGGGCGGTCTGGGAAGAGATCGGGCGGTCTGGCGTGACCGCACGGTCTGGCGGTCTGGCAATGGCGATCCGTTCTATTGGTCAGCTGCGGCTTCTGGGGTTGACCGCTGGTCTGGTCCAAGGGCTGCTGAAGGTGGAGGTCGTGCGGTCTGGCTGTGACCGCATGACGGCTGATCATCCTCAGGGTCACGCGGTCTGTCTCTGACCGCGTGACAAGTTGTTCTCTTCAAGGACGTGCCGGTCTGGCGTGACCGCACGGGTTGGCTCTTGAATCCAGTCTGGTGGCTTTCCAGAGGGTTCTGAAGGAGTTCGCGGACTAAGTCATCTTAGTCGCGCGGTCTCAGTTCGCGGTCTCAGGAGGAGACCAGGAGGGCGAGCTGGCTGTGTTTGCGGTCTCAGGCGAACACAGGTGGTGGGTGACTTCTAGGCGGTCTGGCGATCTCCGTGTGGAGTCGTGTTCAGACTAAGGGAGTAGCGATCTCCCGCGGTCTGGAGTGAAGTCGGCGCTCACCAAAATGAAGCAAGAGGGTTGCAGTGATTGCGCGGGTTGACCGGTAAGGTCGCGCGATCTGATGGGTGGTGACTCTATCTCATGGGGTGGTGACTGGATCAGGTCTCACGCCTATAAATAGGGAGCCACTGTTGCAACAAGAAGAACACACCAAGTGTAAGCCGAGTTTGCCTAGTTCCTGCGGTCTGTGTTTCTGACCGAGCGGTCTCTGATTGAATTCTTCTTTGTGCAGCTTCTGCGGATAGTGCAGGCAGCAGCGATCACCTCTTCCTCTGAAAGTGTTCGGGCGGTTTGCGGCTTGGAGTTGTGGTGTTGGAGTTCGGGAATCAGGAGGTCAGCAAAGGAGCGGTCTGGTGCAGCGGTTTGGTGGTGTTTCGAGATCGGGAGCGGTTGCGGTCTGGCAGCAGCGGTCTGGCGAGCTGCTGAGTTCGGCAAGAGACCGTGCGGTCTCAGTTATCTTCAGTTTCTGTTCTTTCTCTTTGAAGTTTTGTGCTGACGAAATCATGTCTCGTCGAGCATGTCTTGCCCTGTAATTGAAGTGTTGCTATCAATAAAGATCGTTTTGTTCGCCTAAGATTGTCTCTGGTTGTTTGGCTTGCATCTCTAGTTGTTATTCCTGCTTACTCTCACAAGGTCCGGAAAATTTCACACAGACTGCATGATGTGTTTCACATCTCTGTGCTGACGAAAGCTGTGCCAGAGCCTAGCCAGGTCCTGGTAAAGAATCAGGTGTCGGTCGATGATGAGTTGAAGACATTGTTCACGCCTATTTGCATCGAAGACACTGATGTCAGGCGGTTGCGGAATAAAATGATCTGAATGGACAAAGTCCGCTGGAACAACTGCTTTTTAAAGATCTTTCTATCTCAAACTTCTTTTTGAAGATGAAGAATCTCTGCGCTGAGATATCAGCACTGGATCCTGATGAGCCAATTTCTGAGGCGAAGCTGAAGAGGCACATCATTCGCGGCTTGCGGAAGGAATATGTGGCCTTTGTGACGTCGGTACAGGGATGGGCAAATCAGCCATCTCTGCTAGAGCTGGAGAATCTGCTAGCTTCGCAGGAAAGTCTGGCAAGGCAGATGGCAGGGGTGTCAGTGACTGGGGGAGATGGCGAGGTTCTCTTCTCAGGGAAGAAGAAGTGGGAGAAGAAGAAGAAGACCACGGAAGTTCATGGGCCTTCAACTTCTGGGCAGCAGGAAAGGGGGTATGCTCCCAAGGCTGACGGGAAGAAGAAGAAGGAAGGTCTCAAATGCTTCAAGTGCGGAAAGGTTGGGCACTTTAAGAAGGACTGCAGGCTGAATACTCAGCCAGGGCATGCTGTTGAGAAGGAGGAAGCACCAGCCAGGCACCTTGATGGAGGATGGGGAGGAGCCTTCTCGGCTTCTATTGGAGCCTCGGCTCCTATCAACTATCAGGAGGACTGGATCGTGGACTCAGGGTGTGGTCATCACCTCACCGGGGACGAGTCGAAGCTTTCTTCAGCAGAGCCGTACACAGGTAACAATGCTATCATCACTGCAGATAATACTGTGCATGCAGTCGAGAAGGTGGGGGTTGTTTCTTTGGGCAGTGATAGAGGGCCACTTACTTTGAAGAGTGTCTATCATGTGCCCGGAATGAAGAAAAACCTCTTCTCCGTGACCAACGCTGTTGACGCTGGGTATCACGTTCTGTTCGGCCCGACAGAAGTGAAATTTCTACGAAATGTAGAGGCCGTGAAGGCCGAGGTCGTCCATGTCGGGAGAAGGGCGAAGGACTTGTTCGTTTTGTCGACAAGTTCCTACGTTGACAAGATGAAGACGAATGATGGTGCCGTTATATGGCATGAGAGGATGGGGCACGTAGGTATGGACAAGCTGAAAGCTATGGCAGTGAGAGGTCTGTTCAAGGGCCTGCCAAGTCTATCTTCCTACGGAGAAGGTCATGTTTGCGCGGGATGTCAGTTCGGCAAGTCTCATCGACTACCGTTTGACAAGTCGCAGACAAGGAGTTGTGTGCCGTTGGAGTGCATCCACGGTGACTTGATGGGACCTACTGCTACCCCAAGCCTCGGAGGCAGCAGATATATGCTGGTGTTGATCGATGATTACACCAGATATGTCTGGGTTTATTTCCTGAAGGAGAAGGCGGAGGCGTTTGCCAGGTTTGTGGAGTTCAAGGAGCTAGTGGAAGGTCGGCTGGGACTGCGGGTGAAGAAGTTGACGACTGACAACGGAGGGGAGTTCACCTCCAGTGAGTTCTCTACTTTTTGCAGGAAGGCGGGCATCCGGAGAGAGCTCACTTGTGCTCATACTCCACAACAGAACGGAGTTGCAGAACGGAAGATCCGTCATCTGACGGAGACCTGCAAGTGTTGGCTGCATGCCAAGAGTATCCCAAAGTCCTTCTGGGCGGAGGGAATGTCTTGTGCTGCCTACGTCATCAATAGGATGCCTCAGAGCCCCATCAACATGCTGACCCCACATGAGATGATGTTCAAGGAGAAGCCGAGTGTGGCACACCTTAGGGTGTTTGGTTCCACCTGCTACGTGCATGTCCCAGATGCTCTTCGGACGAAGCTAGATGCGAAAGCAAGGAAGGTAGTCTTCGTGGGATACGATGAGCGGAAGAAAGGGTGGAAGTGCATGGACCCGGAGACGCGGAGATTTGTTGTATCTCGCGACGTCGTGTTCGATGAGGTGACATCTTACAAGGGGTCTTCTGATGTGGAGTTACCAGAGAGCAGGGTGGAGATGCCAGAGAAAGCTGTGGAAAATCTTCAGGTGGAGCTACCTGTGTCACCAGGTGGTCCATCTCCTTCTAGTTCCGAGACGGGGGCTTCTGGTTCAGGGAGCAGGGGGAGCAATGCTCCTAGCACGACTGGAAGAGGAGCTAGGGAAGAAGCAGCTGGAGATGAAGCGGTTCAGGGGAAGGAGATGAGGAGATCGAAGCGATCTATCATTGCCCATGATCGCTATACAGGAGGAAACGCAGTGAGCTTTGTCTCATGTTTCTTTGCTGGTCCCTTGGATGAGAGGGAGCCGTCGAGCTTTGAGAAGGCCAAAGGCGTGAAGGAGTGGGATGTTGCGATGCAAGAAGAGATGGCAGCTCTCGAGAAAAATGAGACCTGGTCTCTTGTGCCCAAGCCTAAGGGCATCGCTCCTGTGACATGCAAGTGGGTCTACAAGCTGAAGAAGAAAGCTGACGACAGTATCGAACGTTACAAGGCTCGTCTTGTAGCTCGGGGGTTCTCGCAGCAATACGGTGAAGATTATGATGAGACATTCAGTCCGGTGGCAAAAATGACTTCAGTTCGGTTCATCATTGCCTTGGCGGCGTTCAGTGGATGGGAGATTTGGCAGCTCGACGTCAAGAACGCTTTCTTGTACGGCGAGATTGACAAGGACATCTTCATGGTCCAGCCACCAGGTTTTGTGTCTGAAGATTTTCCGGAGCATGTCTGCAAGCTGAAGAAGGCCCTGTATGGGTTGAAGCAAGCGCCGAGGGCGTGGTACGGGAAGATCGCAGAATATCTCCTATTCTGTGGATTTGTTACTTCAGACTCAGACTCGAGCTTGTTCGTCAAGAAGAGCGGGGAGCTTCAGGTCATCGTGCTGTTATACGTCGACGATATGATCGTGACGGGGAACTCGAAGGAGGAGGTAGCGCAGCTTCGGGCCGAGCTGTCTATCAGATTCGAGATGAAGGACTTAGGTGAGCTTCACCATTTCCTTGGACTTGAGGTGCAGAGGAAGGAAGGTGGAGTGCTGGTGACCCAAGCCGGATATGCAGAGCGGATCGTGAAGCGGTTCGGCATGAAGGAAGGGAAGTGCACTTCCACACCTTTGGAGAAAGCTATGAAGCTTCGGAAGGATGAGGGAAGGATCATGCAAGATCCGTTGGTGTTCCGAGCTCTGGTTGGGAGCTTAATCTATCTGACGATCACGAGGCTGGACATTGCATATGCAGTGGGCCGGGTGAGTCGGTTTATGGCGGAGCCACGGGTACCTCATCTGCTAGCGGCCAAGAACATTCTGAAGTATGTCAAGGCGACCTCGGACATGGGTCTCCTATACAGGAGGGATGCGGGCTTCGAGGTGCATGGATACATGGATGCTGATTACGGGGGAGATTCGGATGATCAGAAGTCGACATCTGGATTCGTCTTCATGGCGGGCCCTACGGCTATATCATGGTGCAGCAAGAAGCAGGATTCCGTATCGGTCTCTACCACGGAAGCGGAATACAAGGCTTCGGCCTTGGCAGCTCAGGAAGCCATCTGGCTTAGGAGGTTGGTTGGAGATGTCCACAAGGAGGTTCGGGAGCCGACTCTGTTACGCGGTGACAACGAGAGTGCTCTCAAACTGGTGACCAATCCAATTTGTCACGCGAGGACGAAGCATATTGAGATCGAGCATCACTTCATACGAGAGAAGGTGCTGGAGGGATCTCTTTCGGTCGAGCATGTGCGGAGTGCGGACAATGTCGCAGACATCTTCACAAAGGCGCTGGCAAAGGGGCCGTTCACACGGCTAAGGGAGCTACTTGGGCTAGTTTCCACTTCCCACTTCAAGGGGGAGTGTTGAAATTATTGAAGTGGAAGTGGAGGAGGCTTTTGGACCTGGGCGGTCTGGGAAGAGATCGGGCGGTCTGGCGTGACCGCACGGTCTGGCGGTCTGGCAATGGCGATCCGTTCTATTGGTCAGCTGCGGCTTCCGGGGTTGACCGCTGGTCTGGTCCAAGGGCTGCTGAAGGTGGAGGTCGTGCGGTCTGGCTGTGACCGCATGACGGCTGATCATCCTCAGGGTCGCGCGGTCTGTCTCTGACCGCGTGACAAGTTGTTCTCTTCAAGGACGTGCCGGTCTGGCGTGACCGCACGGGTTGGCTCTTGAATCCAGTCTGGTGGCTTTCCAGAGGGTTCTGAAGGAGTTCGCGGACTAAGTCATCTTAGTCGCGCGGTCTCAGTTCGCGGTCTCAGGAGGAGACCAGGAGGGCGAGCTGGCTGTGTTTGCGGTCTCAGGCGAACACAGGTGGTGGGTGACTTCTAGGCGGTCTGGCGATCTCCGTGTGGAGTCGTGTTCAGACTAAGGGAGTAGCGATCTCCCGCGGTCTGGAGTGAAGTCGGCGCTCACCAAAATGAAGCAGGAGGGTTGCAGTGATTGCGCGGGTTGACCGGTAAGGTCGCGCGATCTGATGGGTGGTGACTCTATCTCATGGGGTGGTGACTGGATCAGGTCTCACGCCTATAAATAGGGAGCCACTGTTGCAACAAGAAGAACACACCAAGTGTAAGCCGAGTTTGCCTAGTTCCTGCGGTCTGTGTTTCTGACCGAGCGGTCTCTGATTGAATTCTTCTTTGTGCAGCTTCTGCGGATAGTGCAGGCAGCAGCGATCACCTCTTCCTCTGAAAGTGTTCGGGCGGTTTGCGGCTTGGAGTTGTGGTGTTGGAGTTCGGGAATCAGGAGGTCGGCAAAGGAGCGGTCTAGTGCAGCGGTTTGGTGGTGTTTCGAGATCGGGAGCGGTTGCGGTCTGGCAGCAGCGGTCTGGCGAGCTGCTGAGTTCGGCAAGAGACCGTGCGGTCTCAGTTATCTTCAGTTTCTGTTCTTTCTCTTTGAAGTTTTGTGCTGACGAAATCATGTCTCGTCGAGCATGTCTTGCCCTGTAATTGAAGTGTTGCTATCAATAAAGATCGTTTTGTTCGCCTAAGATTGTCTCTGGTTGTTTGGCTTGCATCTCTAGTTGTTATTCCTGCTTACTCTCACAAGGTCCGGAAAATTTCACACAGACTGCATGATGTGTTTCACATCTCTGTGCTGACGAAAGCTGTGCCAGAGCCTAGCCAGGTCCTGGTAAAGAATCAGGTGTCGGTCGATGATGAGTTGAAGACATTGTTCACGCCTATTTGCATCGAAGACACTGATGTCAGGCGGTTGCGGAATAAAATGATCTGAATGGACAAAGTCCGCTGGAACAACTGCGGTCGTGAGGAGCTTTCATGGGAACGGGAGCAAACCATACGGGATGAGTTCCCCGAATTGTTCCGTTGAGGTACAAGTTATGTTTTGTATCTTTTTATTTCTTTGCACTGTTAAAATTTCGGGATGAAATTTCTTAAAGGAGGGGAGATTTGTAACACCTCAATTTCCAGTGCACTGAAATCAGCAAATCGTAAAGCCTTAAAGCTGACGCCAGCGTTAGCGCTAACGCCAGACGTTAGCCTAGGACTTAGTGTCAGAAATTTCTCGAGAAATCAAAGCAAGAGAATTGCATTCTCGAGAAATTAAAAGGCTGAAGACTAACGCCAGCCTTACGACTAACGCCCGACGTTAGCTCTAGTCATTCATCGAACGCAGCCAGCCATTCGTCGAACGCAGCTAGCCATTCGTCGAACGCAGTTTTCAGTCGTTCTTTGAACGCCGCCAGCTGTTCGTCGAACGCAACTAGCCGTTCGTCGAACGCAGTTTTCGAGTCGTTCGTCGAACGCAGCCAGTCGTTCGTTGAACGCAGTATTCAGGCGGTTCGTCGAGCGCAGGCTGTAGAGAGTTCGTTGAACGCAGCTTCAAAGAGTTCGTCGAACGCCGATCGTCGAACGCCGTCGGGCTTTAAGCGGCTGTGGATAAACTCAGCCACCGCCTTAGGGGCTAACGCCCTGCGTTAAGTGCTAACTCCGGCGTTAGCTAAGAAAATATAAAAGGCAGCCAAATTCAGTTTCCCTTCTCATTTTTTGATTCTAAGCCCGTTACAAAGGCAGAAACTTGGGATTCTGAAGGAAGGAGGTCTGTTTGGGCTAGCCTTTTGCTTATTTTGAGAGCAAATCCGTGGGAGAGATTGCTTGCGTGTTTTCCATCGTCGATCTAGTGTAGAGGAAGCTGTTTCAAAAGAGTCCAGCCAAGTTCCTCTCAGATCTACGGCACCGAAACGAGCGCCGAGGGTAACGATTCTCCTCCCTAGTCTTTGGACACGTTCGTCCTTTGATTTGCATAGTAGTAGGCAGATTTCCACTAGTGAGTGGATAGATTTCTGCCGATGGGTCGATGTTATCCCCGTAGTGATTGCATATAGAGTCCGGAATAGAAGTACGGGCATAGGCATGCTGTGTGAAGCCCATCTGGATAGGTTGGTCTGGATTGGTGATGTTGATATGTTATTGCACTCCGGAGAAGACTTCGTGATCTATGCTGTCTTTTTCGGGTTCTGTGTACTGATTCGTACTGCAAAGAGGTCTGGAGGTGTTTCCCAGAAAATACTCGGAAAAGAGTAGCAGAACTGAGTTCTGTCACTAACGTCGGGCGGTAGAGCTAATGTCGGCGGTAGCTCCTAGTGAGCTGTGTGAAGCCTGTGAAGCCTATGTGCATGAACTGGGTTGAGCAGCAGAAGCTGAAGGACCGCGTACCTTGCTTCATTGACCTTACGGGTCAAGAGCGGGTTAGGGAAAGTCGTTCCCGTTTTAGGTGGATGTTATCCCTAATATTATGACCGCGGGCATCTGGCGGAACCGAAACCCCACCCTTAGCTATCTTGTGATGAGGATTGCAACCTTGGGTCACGATATGCCATTTGGGACTAGAACTCGTCAAGGTCGGCCAACCTTGATGAGAGTCGGCTCATAGTGAGAATCCGAGTTGAAAAAGGACATGTCGATTGCGTGCCGAGAGTGCACAAAGCATGTAAGCCTACATCCGAGTTGAAAAAGGACTTGACGATGAATGCTTCTATGCGGTGCTTAGACACACCTATGATATATACTGTTGTTGCTTGCTTGTAGGGAAGGAGCACGGCCGCCCCGAGCATGGGGTGGGGTCGTTATAAATCTGGGTCAGCGAAAGCTGACTGGTTACTTGTTTTCCCACCGCTTGGTGGATTTCTTTGTACAGGCCCTGGCGAGAATAGCGGGAAATAGCGGGCTGAAGCCCCAGCTGCTGTGCTGTACTGGCCCTCGAAGGCCAAAGCTTTTGTTTACTGTTTTTCTTGTGTGGCCGGCCTGCGTGCCGATGTTTGGAAGCCACCTTTATTATGTAAACAACCTTGTAAAGATCTTGTTATGTCTTTCATTCCTAGTAACTATTGTGGACAATATATACACTGGTTTTAATTGAAATTAAAATGCTTCCGTTGTGTGACTCTGTGTGCTGAGATGGTTATGTTATTAACTGTTTAATGTTAATCTCGTAACGCGCTCTTCTGTTCGTTTTATATGGCGTGGGGCCCCGGCCGGACCTACTGCTATATGCTATATAACAGGAAGGGTGTTACATTTTTCATTAACTTATGTAATTCAACTTCTGTCACTAACGCCAGGCATTAGCACTAGGGCTAGTGGTAGTGGAGAAAAATTAAATTCCGTCTTCTTAAAAAGGAATCGTCAATATAATCTTATCTGAGATATTAAAATATATTTTCTTATAAAATATTCTGAAACTTCGGCCACAAACTCTGATAAATTTAGATAAAATTTAAATTCCATAAAACCCTTATTCACCCCCCCCCCCCCCTCTAAGGGCGCCATAAGATCCAACACGTGGTATCAGAGCTAGGTTATTCTAATACGGCTTCACAACCGAGAATAATGGCGCTTCATGATCTCGCATCTTCTAGATGGGATAGGTTTAATGAAAATGAAAAATCATTATCACCACCTTTATTTATGGGTGAAAATTATAATGTGTGGAAAGCTCTTATGGAAAATTTTTTTAAATCTTTGGATATTGAAGTTTGGAATATTACAATTAAAATGCACCCAAATTATTCTAAATAAAAATGAAGTGTTTTTAAATGCCAAATCTATGAATAGTCTATATTGTGCTCTAGATCAAAATATTTTCAAACTTATTTATACGCTTCCTACTGCTTTTGAAGTTTGGAAATTTCTTGAGAATTTTTGTAGTCTTGCCTTCATAGATGATGAACAAGAGCAATTCCTTATGGATCCAAGAGAAGAAACCGACGAGGACTCATGCTTGGAGGAAGATCTATCTAAGAGAGAAGAATGCAACGTCACAATATTGGACTCAAATGATGACAACACATCAAGGAAAAGAGAAGACAAAAATTTAACTATGGAAGAGGAATGTGAAGAAGCTGTCAAAGGAACCTTTGGTTCAAATCTTGCCTCATCCCATAGCAATGTAGAAAATCAATATCTTCTCTTTTTGTAACAAATTCTATTTCTACATTTCGTGTGCTTAAATTTGCTAAACGTAAAATTTCAAAGTTGAAAAAAGCTAATTCCAAATTACATTTACAAAATAAAACTTAAAAAGCAAACGCTAAAGTAGAATCTTATATTGATGTTTCAAATTCTCTTTCATGCTTAATTGAAAATGCTAAACCTTGTTTTGATTGTAATACTCTTAAAGAAGAACTCAAGGTTTTGGAAAAAGGTCTTTTAACTTCAAAAGAGCTTAAAGAAAAATTGGTTAAAGAAAATGATGTTTTAATAGATAAACTAGAATCATTAAAAATGTTTATTAAAAAAATTTCATGTAATAAAAAATCTCTTATTTCTAGTTTATCAAATCATCAAAAGCCCAAAAGCTTAACTTCACTTTATAAGAGTAGGTCTATAAGTAAGAGTGGAAATGAAAATCAACAATTAAATAAATACTTTTAACTAATGCCCCATATTCATTCACTCTTTCAACATTCAATTCTTAAGAAAGACCATCACTTTTATAAACTCTCTAAGAATGATTATTCTACAACTCTTTATGATTTTCAACATCAATCTATTTTGAAAAACAATGTCAATAAACATAATTCCCAAATGAATTGTTTTTCAACCAACTATCACAACAAAAAGATGTCGTATAATCATAATATGAAAGACAATCAACCAAAGTATGAATGGAGGCCCAAAATTAAAAATGAAACACTAACTCCACTTGTAAGGGCCCATTCATCACTATCTTCCCAAAAGCCAACATGATGTATTTGGGTACCCAAAGGAACCATCCCACTTGGACCCCTTTGGATACCTAAATCTCTCATTGATTAGTATCCAATCATTTGCATGAAGTAGAAATAATTAAAGATGAAATATCAATACTCTACTTCATGATAGGCTTAATGAATATTTCTTTTATTTGTTTTCTTATTTTTGAGCCAACTCGCTATGGTCACTTTGATATATTATGCAATATGACTTTCACATTGTAAGCTTAATGGTTAAGAAATCAAATTGAATTAAATTGAATATAAAGTCATAAAGTTTTCAAGTAATCTATCTTTTCTTTTTATATGTTTTATCCTTTTTAAATCCATTGCCTATAAATATCTTATATTATCATTATAATTTGAATGCTAAATTTGTTGAGTGATATTATCAAGACTAATGAAATTATGTTCAAAAATGGATTTAAATGTGCTTTTAGGGGTCTTACGCTAAAAAATTAAATGCGCAACTTTTAGAATATTTGTCTACTTTCTTTGCTGCATATGATAGCCCCTATAATGGAAAATCATGATTTAGAAAAATCAGAATTAAAAAAAAAACAAAAATGATGAATATGGTTTCACACACTCCACCATGATCTATTGATATCCTATGCTAAAGTCACTATTATCATATATCATAATTCATGATCTATCAAGAATTATCTTAAATCAACTATTTCTATCAACCTTAGGAATTATGAAATATATGATGTTATTGGTATTAGAGTTTCATATCTTATTTTGTGTGTGTGAAGTGCATCTCTACTATTTTCATGTATCTCATTATGTTTAGACCTAAGAATAAACTTGATATCAACAAGATGAAATCAAATTGAATTGTCACTTCATTCTAGGTCTATAAAAATTCAAAACTCTATGATTGATTACAGGCAAACCAATAATATATATTTAGCATAATATTGCATTAAAATTTATTATCCTAGCTACACCTTTTGGTATATGCTCAATTTAGTGTTTATGCTAGGTGTATCAATATAATGACATGCTAAATTAATGGTAGAGAAATTTGAACTTTAAAATTCATGATTACTATGAGGCTTTAAAATCTACTTGGTATTTTAAAACTAAAATAAACTCATATTTTATGAATCCATCCTTAAGCTAAAACACGTAGTATGTCCATAATCATTAACCTATGATATGTGTCTCACAATAGCGAGGGCATAGGATTATGTACACTAGAGACCTAACCTCTAAGTCATGTCTTGTCCTTAACAGGGGAGGGTTCTAGTAGGGCCTTGCGAGGCACTGGGGGGAAAGAGTGCTAGGTTGAGCGTCGTTGTTTGTATGCATATGGGATTAAAACCCCAACCTACGACATGCGTGTAGCTCCTCATGCTCATCTGTCATTTAGTACGGGGCTAGAGTGTAGTCATGTAGTTAAGGTATCTTGATCATAGATAAACTTAAATTATATTCATTGCGTGAACATCATCTCATTCTTTTTACTTAAATCATGCATATTATTTTTGTTCTATCTTTGCATCTTTTGTTTGCATATTTTATTATTTTGAGCATTAATAATTTTATAAAACACAAGTATTTGAAAAATCATCAAAAACATGCTTAAAAGAGCCTTCAAATCATCTCTAAAAAGTCTGAAATTTCAACAGTATGAAGGCCTCTTTATAATACAACTGAATTAAGAAAAACCTTTTTCAAAAAATCAAAATTTGCAGTTCTATTTTGGCGTTAAGAAGTTAACGAATGGTGTTAGCCCCTTTGCTCCAATAATTTTTATTTTTGAAAAAACTCCTGTATTTTCTCATGCATTATTTTGGGTTTATTTCTCTCGCATAGAATATCATTTACTGATAGGCCTTTTAAAGACTTCGATGTTTTCCAGAATTTATTTGAATTTGAATATTTAAAAATAAATACAAAATTACAAAACAATTTTAAAGAACAAAAATATGTTTTTCTCTTTATGTGTGTTTATTGTTTTGTACTTATATAAAAATAAAAAACATTTAAAAAAATTTAATTGTTATTCATTGTCATTGTCAAGGATGATTAAATATATCAATTAAATATTAAATACAATGTTTAATTTAACTTTCAAGTTTCTTAAGAAACATTGTTTTGTATTTGTCATGCCTTGAAAATTATCTTGTTATGTGCAATGAAATTGATTATAGATAAACATGTGTAGAAATGCTTAGCATGCCTCTAAGTATGAGTAATGTATTATGTTTGATAATGATTTATTCACTCACTTATTTTTGATAATCTACATGTGTTTACAATCTTATACTTACATGATTGTGTAGTTTAATAACATAAATAATTAAAATGCATAAATAGATTACCTACATAACATTGAATTGGTTATTACAATTCTTTGTCTTTCATGCACTTATTCTTTAGAGAAATGTGGTTTAAAATGCTATGTTTGCAAAATAAGTGAATTCAGAGTCCTTAGTCACTAAACTAAAAAGCAAATAATAAATGACAAGGAAAACTCCACCAAGCACCACTCACACTCCTGATAAGTCTTAATGAGCATTGTGAGGTTGAGCACCTTGGCTAAGAGTTGTAAAGTGTCTTGTAGAAAACAATTTATACACCACTTCTCTTAGTACACCGGATCACAAAAAAATGAAAATAAAGCTAATTAAAAAGTACAAAATTGATCCCCAAGCACTACTTTGCACCCTGATAAGTCTTAATAAGCATTGTGTGTGCAGAGCACCTTGGTAGTTGTACTCTTTATTTATGTGCAATGAAATATTGTGGAAGTAATATTTTTGCCTATTTTAATGTTGTGTTATTTCATTATATATGTCATGTGTTTTGTATTGATTCATTTGTATGCTTTATCAAATATTGTGTACACATCATTATCTTTCATAAAACTTCTACTCATGAAAATTGGATCATAATGCTCATCTACTCAATTCTCTACAAACTTAAGTAAATGCACTAGATAACAAAGCATGACCGCTACAATATTTATGTTTACTTGAAATGCAATTTTTTATTACATTGTAGTTTTTTTATCTTTTCTTGATATTATAAAACCATGCTTGCAATTTTATCTTAATGGAATAGCATCTCTTCAATCATAATTAACTCAAACATCAACTTTTTAAATTTAGAACTCATTATCCTTTATATGATTTTATCTTCTAAAATGATGTTTATGTTTAAGAGTGCTTAATATATTCTTCCGCTAAGCTTACTACTTATGCTCTTTCATGACTATTATTTTTTCAACAAGTGGTATCTTAAAATAAGAACGCTTACTTTATCATCTCAGCTATGTTGCTTACTACTTTATGTTTCATCATGCTTATATTTTTCTCAACAAGTAGTATTTAATAAGCTTTTGATTGCATCCTATTTTTCTTCTCTACATAGATCATATTAATCCTTATTGTATACTCTTACCTAAACCCTCTTTTGATACTACCAAAAGGGGATAATAAATGCTATAAATCTAATATTTAGGGGGGAGTGCATTATAATAATATCAAACTAAAAAGGTATCTTTGTAGGGGGAGTAATCATATAGGAGGTGCATACAATATCCTATGCTCCATCATGACAATCCTTCAATAAGTGGTTCCTAATCAATCTTAGTAGATATACACTCATTCCTACCCACTTTTGCTAATAACAAAGGGGGAGAATAAATTGAGAAATCTAGTAAAATAGATATTTAGGGGGAGTAAATTATAAGAGAACACTTATGTAAGTGGAGGACTTCATATAGAAAGAGTATGCATTAAAGCTTTTAAATCTATCACGCTCTTAACCTGTTATTCATGCATATCTTATTACCGCACATATCTATATACACAAATTATCTTAATCTCACTAATTTCTCATACAGGTATTTGTTATTATCAAAAGAAGGAGATTGTTGGAGTCTATGTTCCGCCTCTCTTGGTTTGAGAATAACAAATAACGTATTGTATTTAATCTTGTATTTTGTGTGTTTATAGTGTGCAGGTTGTACAGGAATTATAGCTACACATCCCTATGAGTAGTATGTTAAATGAAGACGATTCTCTAGAAAGAGAGCTAACGCCCTCGCGTTAGAGTTAACGCCCCTCGTTAACTTATCATCGAGATGGGATGTCGTTGAGAAGGGAATGACGTCGAGAAGAAGTATCATTGAGTACCAAGTGACAATTCCAGCGTTGGAGCTAATGCTCGTGTTGAGTCCATGATCTACCACGATCTCGACGGTTGCACGATCTCATCCACTATGTGCATGAGCCACTAACGCTAGCGTTAACTCTTAATGCCAGGCGTTAGCTCCCATGCCTATTTAAAGAGCAGCCCCTCTCATTCTACAACAAATATTCTATTGCCTCTAAAACCAGAATTCTGGTTCTTCTGAAAGAGGCTCATCTACAACAATTGAGAGATCTCCCTTGGGCTAACATGAAGATCTAAAGAATATTTTGAAGGAGAAGGTCTACAATGCATATTCTATATGAAAGATGAACGCTTCAAGAATGCCAACGTCTACATCGCCTTCATCTTCACCCTCAGAATTTCTTGGGGAATTTCTCTTACTTTATTTTATCTTGTAATATTTTATTGTATTTCTTTTTGTAATGGGTGTTAAGAAATCATTCGAGGAGAATGTCGGATTCCGTGAAGGATTTTGTGGGAAATTCGCTGCCTTGTGTGTGGCGGCTAGGCCTTGTGAGGTTTAGGGGGAATTCGCCTCCTTGTGCATGGTGACTAGGTTGAGGTTAGATCTAGGGGTGGATAGAGGCCTTATCTGGGGTTAGATAGGCTATAGCCAACCGGTCCTTGGGAGAAGGACCGGTTAATTGCAAAAAAACAAAAATTTTCATATTCTCGCCTTGATTTCTAGCGTTATAGAAATCAAACATTTGTATAATCAATTTCTTATGAAATAAAATCATATCCTTTAATGTTTCATTCAATTGATTTTATTTCCTCTTTAAGAATGTGTTAAATTATATTTTCATCAAAGCATTAAAGTAAACATTTATGTAATCAATTTCTTATGAAATAAAATCATGTCTTCAATTGTATCATTTAATTGATTTTATTTCCTCTTCAAAAATGTTTTAAATTATGTTTGCATCAAAGCACTAAAACAAAATATATTATTTGATTCATTTTGTTCATTAACTTATGGAATTCAACTTCTGTCACTAACGCCAAGCGTTAGCACTAGCACTGACGGTAGTGGAGAAAAAATGAATTTCGTCTTCTTTAAAAAGGAATCGTCAATATAATCTTATGTGAGATATTAAAATATATTTTCTTATAAATTATTCTGAAACTTCGGTCGCAAACTCTGAGAAATTTAAATAAGATTTAAATTCCTTTAAACCCTTATTCACCCCCCCCCCCCCCACTCTAAGGGCGCCATAAGACCCAACGCTTGAGCTCTCCCATACTGCTCATCTCAAACTCCCCTGCATAAGGTTGGCAAACCTTTTGCAAAGGTTGTCAACAGTAGACCCAAAAATTATGTCATCAACATAAATTTGGAATAGGAGACACTTGCCCTTTATTTCCCTAAGAAACAATATACTATCTATCTTTCCCCTCAAGAACTTGTTCTTGATGAGAAAGCTAGACAATGTCTCATAACAGGCCCTAGGGGCTTGCTTTAGACCATATAAAGCTTTCCTAAGAAAATAAACATGGGAGGTATGAGTTGGATGAACAAAACCTGATCGTTGTTCCACATATACCTCCTCTTTCAAATATCCATTTAGAAAGGCTGGCTTGACATCCATCTGGTATACCTTGAACCCCTTGTGGGCAGCATAGGAAAGGAAATATCTAATTGCCTCTAACCTTGCGACTGGGGAAAAGGTTTGGTCAAAGTCTATATCTTCTTCTTGCATATATCCCTTGGCTACCAGTCTAGATTTTTTCTTGATGATTATATCATTCTCATCTAGTTTATTTCTGTAGATCCATTTGGTGTCAATTATGTTGTGTCCTTGAGGTTTTGGCACCAACTTCCATACTTTACACCTCTTGAATTGTAGTAGCTCATCTTGCATAGCTTGAATCCAGAAGGTATATTGATTAGCTTCCTCAAACTTCTTGGGCTCAATCTGAGATAGAAACCTTGGTAATAGAGCTTCATTGTGAGCCCTATTTCTGGTGATCACCCCTTGGTTCTCATCTCCAAAGATCAGGTTCCTTGGATGATCCCTCCGATGCCTGGTTGTTGCAGGCAATCTGTTATCATTCTGCAGCTCTTCCTCTAGAGCAGCAGGTTCTTCAGCAGCCTGCTGATCTTCATCTTGAGGTACTTCAACCTCTGAATTAATTCTGATGGTGCTGGGTATGTCTTGTATAGACATCTCTTGCATCTTCTTATCATTTCCTATCAAAACAGGAGAGCTGGACCAGCCTGTATAAAGTAAGTTTGTCGCATCAAAGACAACATGCATAGATTCCTCAACAACATGAGTCTTCTTGTTTAATACTCTATAGGCTCTACTATGTGATCTATATCCAACAAGAACACCAACATTTCATTTTTCAGCAAACTTTGTTAGTTGGAATTTTCCATTATTTAAAATGTAACATTTACAACCAAAGATTCTAAAATATGAAATTGTTGATTGTTTGACTTTTAGAATCTCATAGGGGGGTTTTCCAAGGGCCTTATTGATGAAAGCTCTATTTAGAACATAACAAGCAGTATTGACTGCCTCAGCCCAGAAATATTCTGGGCGTGATGAGTCACTAAGCAATGTTCTCCCAGCTTCTATCAAGGTCCTATTCCTCCTCTCAGCCACACCATTTTATTATGGAGTCCTTCGGGAGGAAAACTCTTGGGTGATACCAAATTCTTGACAAAACTTTGTCATGGCCCTAGATTGAAATTTTATACCATGGTCAGTTCTAGTTTTGACCACAGTACATTGTAGTTCATTCTGAATTGCCTTGACATTGTTTATAAAGATATCTAAAGTATCAGATTTCTTCTTAAGGAAGAATACTTGTGTATATTTTGAGTGATCATCAACAATCAGTAAAGTATACGACTTCCCACCTAAGCTCTGAATGGGCAAAGGACCAAACAAGTCCATATGCAATAGATATAGACATATTTTAGTGTCTTTGGAGCCAATACTTTTAAAGGTGGTCCTAGTTTGCTTACCCATTTGGCAAACATAACAAGGACCACTTTTAACACATTTCAACTTTTGACTATTCCTAACAAGGTTTTTAGAAAATAATCTATATATTGTCTTGTAGTTAATGTGGCAACTATCTTGTGCCATTGAACACAAAGAGATTCACTCTCATTAGCTATAAGACATATAAGAGATAAAGAACTATTGCAAATAAAGTCTAAGCAATAAACATTCCCACTCCTAGTGCCTGAGAGAATGACCTCTAAGTCAATTGACTTTTTGATCAAGCACTTGTCATTGTGGAATTCAATGGCATAGCCCAAGTCACATGGTTGACTTATGCTTACAAGTTTGTAATATAATCCTTCAACATAAGCTACCCTTGTTATTGAAACTATGTCTTTGGTAATCATACCATATCCTTTGGTGACTCCTCTATCAGAACCTCCAAAGATTACTTTAGGTCCATTCTTCACAGGAGTGTAATCCTGCAGAAGACCCCTAGTTCCTGTCATGTGCCTTGACCACCCACTATCCAAGTACCATATTTCCCTTAGACTGGTACTTGAGCTCTCCTGCAAAATGTAATTCTTTTTCCCTTAGGAGCCCAATTGTTTTTGGGTCCTAGGCTCTTATTAGCATAAAAAGACACTTTCACCCACTGCAGCTTTTGCAGGTAAGCTCCTTTTTGCATTAGGCACACTAGTGTTGTGCCAATAATCAATGACAAAGTGTCCCACTTTACCACATCACCAATATTCATGGATGTTGTACCTTCTTTTCTGAACACTTCTTGAGGTGGAAGGAGCATCAGAAAGCTTATGTTCAGTGAAGAAGGTAGCAGCATTCTTCCTATTCATGTTAGCAATTACATGGCTTGTTGACTGTCAATAATTTGTCTTAGCAGACTTTATCTTAATGACATCAGCTTGTCTTAGTTTGGCAGCTAAGCATGAGTTGATGGCATCAGATACTATGTTTTTTGACTTGATTATAGTCCTGGCAGCAGCCATGGGTTTTGCTGAATGGGATTTAGAAGAAATAGATTCCTTATCCTTGAATGTGGAGACTGAAGTACCAAACACAAATGGTCCAGGATGGGCCATTTGAATTTCCTCATAGGGAGATTTCAAAGCACACATCCTCATGCCCTTTTTCCTGATATAGTTAGGAGTATTCTCCTTCCTATATGAGCTTCCATTCTTCCAGTGATCATACATGTTGTCCTGGTCATACCTGTTAGAGGAAAGCAACACCTTCTGAAAGGTGGTATGAGTCTTAGCTTTAGCCTGGCCCTTTCCTCCATTCTCAGCTCCTACTGCCACTTTATTGAAACCCAATCCTCTCCTATTAGTTTCGGAGGAGAAGGTGTCAATAATGAGTAGTATTGATTTGGGTTTAGAGAATTGAGCCACTAAGCTTTTCTCCTTGAGAAGCTTCTCTTCAAGGTCCTTAATGACCTTATTCTTTTGGCTTATGGTGCTTAGTTGGAATATTGTTATTCCCTTCAGCTGAATTATTTTTCTACTCATCTGGGCCATTTGATTAGCTGACTCAGTGCATTCAGGCTTTGTCTGCTGAAGGGAAGCAATTTCTAGAGCTTGCCTATTGACTTGCTTCTTGCTCTTTTTCAGAGCTTCCAAGAGGGCACCATGCTTGTCATTCAATTGATTGACATCCACCTCAGATTCTGAACCACTTTCATCATTAGATGAGAATGCTTCAGATTTTGGAATTGTCTCATAATCAGAAGAAGGAATCAAAAGAGTTGATAACTGATCAGGGTGATCCTGACTGTCTGCATCATCTGATATGACCATTAAGCCATAACATTCATTGACATTTCATCCAAATCAATGTCATTGTCTGAATGTGACAGAGGGGCCATGATGCCTATCTTAGCAGCAGGATCATCTTCATCCTCAGCAGCTACAAATAGCCTTATATAGGCTTCCTCTTCTTCATCAAAATCTGAAGATGAAGATTCAGATTCACTCCAGCTCTTTTCCTTCTTTGCCAGAAAAGATTTTTCACCTTTACTTCCCTTGTGGTGATGAGGCTTCTTATCACCTTTTTCTTTTCTCTTGACTGGACAGTCAGCTATGACATGTCCAGGCTTGCTACAGCAATAACAGATAACATTATTTGAAACATGTTTGACAGGTTTAGATTCATACATGTCACCCTTAGGGTGCAGCCTCCCCGATTTGCTGTGTTCCTTCTTGGGATGTGAGGAGGAGGAAGGTTTGTTCTTCCACTGCTTTCTCCTCATCAACTTCTTGAAGTGCCTGGAGAATGCAGCAAATTCCTTATCTGTTGAATTGCTGTCAGATGTTCTGGTCTCGGAGTTTTCTGAGTCAGTAGCCCTTCTTGGTGGAGAGGGTATTCTCTCTTTACTCTTCTCAGAGTTCTCAGCTTTAAGAGCCACAGATCTCTCCTTTACGTGAGACCTGGTACAAGTTTTCTCATCCTTTCTTGCAGACAGCTGCATCTCATATGAGAGCAGCTTCCTAAATAGTGTGTGGGGAGGAGTCTTACCTAGCTTTTCCCCTTCACTGATGGCACAGATTTTTGTATCCCAATCTCTAGTTAGAAATCTTAGGAATTTATCATTTAGCTCATAATGACTGAAGACCCTTCCATAGGTCCTCATCTCATTGACCACTTTGAAGAATCTTTCATAGCAATCAGCTATGCATTCCAGCCTGTGTTGCCTGATGGCTTCATATTCCTGGTTAAGGAGGGATTTTCTATCATCCCTCACTTAATTAGTACCTTCCATATACACTATAAGTGTATCCCACATGTCCTTGGCTGTCTTACAGTGCACTAAATTCTGGAAGGTGGAATCATCAATTTCATTTACTATGATGTTTTGTGCTCTTTTATCCATAGTAGCAAGTGCAATCTCATCCTTGGTCATTTCAGCATAGGTCTTGGGCACTTGCCTTGTTGGATCTATAGTGGAGGCCTTCATGAAGACAAAAGGACCTTCCTTTACAATGATGTATATCTTATGGTCAGAGGCTTTCATAAACAGTCTTACCCTTTACTTCCATATGCCAAAGGTCTCTTTTTTGCATATGGGCAATTTCATGGATCCCATCTCCTTCTGACCTCTAGTGACAACCATTGGATTTAGAATAGACTACTCCTTGTAAGATCAGGTCAGACTGTTAATTCCTAATTGACCAACCTGCCTCTGATACCACTTGATAGTTTACTTGGTAGTAGTTTAACTCACATAGAGGGGGTGAATATGTTTCTTTGATATTTTCTACTTGCAGCTAGTAGTTGTTTAGTGGTTAATTAAAGTAATAGCAAATCACAGAAAACACATAGCTATTTATAGTGGTTCCCCAAGACAGTGTGTCTGTGGGTAGTCCATTTTCCCTGTACACCTTTCTAATAGTATAATAGACAAGGCAAACTCCTTCAAATCTCAGCTCCAAGAGCTTATAACTCAAATCCCTTAGGATCTCTCAGGTTTCCTCCAAAACCCTACCTCGGGCCAACATCCCTACCACTCAGAGTACTCTAACTCCTACAACTCAAAAATCCTCTTGATTTCTTACCTCAGGCCTATCAAGAAGCCCTGCCTCAGATCTCCTCAGAAATCTTACTACTCATGCTGGGAGTACAGCTCTACAATCTCAGGCACAAAGCCTTACACACTCAAGCACAAGGCCCTACACACTCAGAACAAATAAGTTCTTACAGAGTTTATATGTTTGCTTATACAATAGAGGACAGTATAGATTGAACCTTCAGCTTAGATCTTTTGTTGTTGAAGCACAGCAAATGCTGTCTTGAAACAGGGCTGAATGGCAGTAGCTTCAGGCCTTGTTTCTTCGGGTCTTCTTCTTCAGTAGATTAAGGAAGATCCACTTGTTCTTCAGGATAGAATAAGCAAGCTATTAAACCTTCAGCTTAGATCTTCTGTTGTTGAAGCACAGCAAATGTTGTCTTGAAACAGGGCTGAATGGCAGTAGCTTCAGGCCTTGTTTCTTCTGATCTTCTTCTTCAGTAGATGAAGGAAGATCCACTTGTTCTTCAGGATAGAATAAGAAAGAACAAACTTAACTCAGTAATCTGCTTGTAGCTTCCGGAAGTAGATTGAGATATCTTGTGGAACTAGGTTTTCCTTCAATAGAATAGTTTCAGCTATTTCAGATCTTGTCTCTTTTGATTTAGTGACCTAACATCTTCTTTTATACCTCCTCCATTCTGCAACGGCTCTGAGGAGTGCCATGTCACAGCATGGACATAAATAGAAAATATTATCCTTACTTTCTAGCCACTTGCGCCAAAAGCAGATCCCGCCAGGCTTTATTCAAATATGAATTTGTCTCAGTGGATAGGCTGAGACAGGCTCCAGTCTCAGCGGCAGAACAGACTTCGTCTCAGCGGATCTGCTGAGACAGATAGTCTTCTCAGCGGTTTTCCTCTAAATGCAGCTCAGCTGAGATAGACTCCTTCTCAGCAGCTGACCAGATGTGTCTCAGCGGTTCAGCTGAGACAGGCTGTTATCTCAGCTATTTTGATAGTAAAATCAGAGAATAATTCCAATGTTTGGAATGATCTTACCCTGCATAGGCGTGATATAAAAGAGGTTCTATCAAATACAATATGTACTTAGCATTTAGTGTGATGCCTCTTCAAATTTAGGGAACATTGAGGGCAATATTCCCAACAAAAGTTTTCTTGCTCCCTAGAATGAGAGCTTTCCTTTTCTTGAAGCTTTTCTTCTTCTTCTCCCTCTTCTTCAGTAAGCTCGCCCTTTACAGTTCAATTGCTTTTTAATGGCCGACAAGATTTTTTGATTTTACAAAGTTCTTAAGTTCAAGTGTTAGGGTTTGCCAACCCTCTCTTATCCTTTTATAGCTCCGACTCTTCAAATGGTCGAGACCTAATGAGGTTTTTTCTCAGACCACTTTTCAGAAGTGATTGATTTGACATTTTCTTTTGTGATCTCCATCAATTTGAAATCCCGTCTTCTGAACTTGGCAAGACGATATCATTATGGGAGGTTGGTTAACACAATGATAAATGACTTAGCAGTCTTCTCTTGAGCTCTTGCAATGATATCATTGTGTGCACCTTATTGTCACGCAGATATATACCTTAGCAGACTTTCCTTGAGCTATCACAACGATATCGTCGTGTGGACCTTATTATCACGACGATATCATTGTGTTCTTCTTATTATCATGTTGATTGTTGACTAACTACTTTTGCTGCATCCTGTGAGTGATCAAGACGATATCGTCGTGTGAGTATCGCATACACAATAATATTTTACTTAGAGGTATTATGCTTGATGTCCAAACATTATATATATGATATATAATGTCCCATCCTGCTCATGTCACATCAGATTAATATTAGATAAAAAATGTACTTATCATTGACTTAGGGACTTCTCCAAATCTGGAACATTGTGGGAGTGATCCCAACAGACATAACTAAAAATATCAATATGATATTCACACTTGGGCTTGGGTGCTAATTCCTTAGCTGCTCAGGGTACCTCCAGCACACCTGCCACAATGAACCTAGTGATCTTGTTAAGCCAAATAGCAAATCTCAAATTCCTTTAGCTAAAGAGGTTCCTTCAACATCAAACAAAAATAATGCTCATGATAATGTGAACCTTCCTAGAACTTCCTCTCAGGAAGGAATCCTTGGAAAAGCTCCAAGAAAATTAATTAAATTTTTTTAAAGTTTAACAAAAATTAGAAAAATCTCAATTATTCAAAGTATGTGTCGAGTAATGATCGGTGTAGCTATATCACATCGAATACAAATCAACGCAACCTTGAAGTCACGCTGAATATTATTCAACGCAATTACCAAGCTCCATCGAATACTACTCGATGCAACTCATATGTGTTGAATACTATTCAACCTGATCATTACTCTCAGACTGCTGCCTTTCTTTACAGAAGATCTGATGGATTAAATTTGAGCACTTCTCATACTCATCTGAAAAGAAAACTAAATATAAGAGGTATGAGTGCAATTATTGCCATTAGGTAGGGCACTTCATGAAATATTGCTGGAATAATTAATCAGCAACCTCTCACCCTAGAGGTAACCTGGGAACTCCTTTCTATTGTCACATTAGTTATTACCCTGGAAAAATAGGACCCAAGGTAAACTGGGCTCCTTCTAATATTTATTCTTATTGCACGTAAAACCTCAGTCTCACCGCAATCTAGCTGTGAAATGGAGAAATAACTAAAAATACTCAACTACTGGAATAAGTTAATATATAATATCTTAGGGCATAAGTCATGAAAAATAATTGTACTCCTTAATTTTTATAAGTCTAAGACTTAGAGTCTAGGCTCAAGTCACTTGCATCGGGACTGCATGAAATAAATGACAAGAGAACTTTATGTTTCCTCACGATATCAACATATCAACACATTTCTTATGAGTTGATGACATATGAACAATCATATGTAGAACAGTCGTGATTTTATCTCCCCCAAGTCCCAACTCTTCGGTCAAAAGAAATGAATAGTCATCTCATTTAAGGCGATTCAGATATCCCGCCTATTCAAAGACCGTTTCATATGTGCATTCCACATCTCTCACGTATGTCTCATAGTTCTCCTCACTCTTACTTCCTCTAGTCCTTGAAGACTTCAAACAATCATCTTCTTCAAGTTAAACTCTTCTTCATAACTATTCCTTCCTAGGATGGTCTTGATTCCTATCTTATATAGAATCAAGAAGGGGAAGAATGGTGTTTCCTAGTAAGGATTGTTGTTGTGCAAAATAAAAATGCCACATATGGTCACTAGAGTTCAGTCTCCTATATAAGGTTGATGTCACGCAATCTCTTGCAAGGGATAACAATGCCCACATATGCTCACTAGATGTCCTATTTGTCCAGCGTGGAATGTTGAGCTCTCATCTAGGGGAGATGTTACTGAGGATTGAGAAGTATTCTCTTCTTCTGGATCCTCTGCCTTCCTTCTCGCCCACCAGGGTGACTCCTTTGTCCTCAGGAGCGCATTGCTCAACATGAGATTGTTGTTGACGAAGGTGGCAACAACTCTGAAGATGCATGAAGAATGTTGTCAAGCTCCCTTCTCACCTCTTCCTTTAGTGATCGATTCCAATGAAGATGGCAACAATCCATGGGGAGCAAGAGGAAATTGGGTTTGTCATGTCCTAACCTCAAACACGAGTAGGGCATAGCTTAGTTGTCCTATTGGACATGTGTGTCACATCCCTTTATTTGAGAATAACAAATCCCATTTTGTATTTGATCTTGCTTGTCGTGTGTTTATAGTGTGCAGGAACTATAGGTGCAATACTCCACAGGTAGAAGGCAACATGGAATCAAACTTCTGAAAGAAACACTAACACCAGCGCTAACGCTACCGCCTAGCGCAGGCGCTACCGTAGGCGCTAGCGCTACCGCCTGGCGCTAGCTAGAGTTCGTGCACACGATACCACGCCGTCGTCGGTTGCGTAACCGCTCTACACGAATGCTACCACAGGCGCTAGGTGCTACCATAGGCGCTAGCTCCAAGGTCTATAATAAGAGCCAATTTCGATCATTTTAATCATCCATCCCAGAGAGATTGCGTGTGCCATAATTCTATTGTTGTTTTGCTGTCAAAGATGGATCTCTCACAAAAAGCTTAAGGAGAATTCTGGAGGAGGACTACGTCACGCTACATCCGAAGGACGATCTCTTCGACCTCGCTCATACTACAGCGATCCTTCATCTCCGACTTCAGAAGATCTCATATAGGGAGTTTTTATTATTGTTATCATTATTTTCATTTCATATATTTTCGTAACCGTTTAGAGAATTCGCCTTGTGTTGGCGACTAGGTCCTTGCGCGGCTTAGGGGGAATTCGCCGTGTTAGTTGGCGACTAGGTCTAGGAGAATAGATCTAGGGGTGCTCGAGGCCATATCCGGGGAAGGATTGGCTAGAGCGGCTTGAGGCCATATCCAGGGAAGGATAGGCTAAAGTCATCGGTTCGTGGGGATATGAGTCGGGATAGAAAAGGAAAAATTATTTACATTTGTACGCCTCTGATTTCTAGCGATATTGAAATCAAATTTATGTAAACACCTTTTTATATAAATTCAATCACGTCTCTATTTGTGTTTACTTGATTTCTCTCCTTTGGCATAATCTCTAAAATATTGGTTACTAAGTTTTCAATTCTAATTACTTTATCTAAATTGTTTATTTCAATCTCTTTCATCATAAAACAATTTAGTACTTGTTTCTAAACTTGGAAATTATGATATTCTCATAATTTAGCTAAATTGTTATTTTGTCTTTTCCTATTATAAAACAATTTAGTAATTTTCATAAAATTAACAATAAGAATTTTTATTCCCTTATTCACCCCCCCCCCCCTCTAAGGGCGCCTATCGATCAAACAAATGGTATCAAAGCAAGGTTATTCCAATACGGCTTCACAACCGGGAATAATGACACTTCATGATCTCGCATCCAATAGAAGGGGAAGTTTTTATGAAAATGAAAAATTCTTATGTCCACCATTATTTATGGGTGAAAATTAGAATGGATGGAAAACTCTTATGGAAAAATTTCTTAAATCTTTGGATATTGAAGTTTGGAATATTACACTTAAAATGCCCCCAAGTATTTTAAATAAAAATGAAATGTTTTTAAATGCCAAATCAATAAATAGTCTATATTGTGCACTAGATCAAAATATTTTTAAACTTATTTATACACTTCCTACTGCTTATGAAGTTTGGAAATTTCTTGAGAATTCTTATAGTCTTCCTTCCACAGATGATGAACAAGATCAATTCCTTATGGATCCAATAGAAGAAATCGATGAGGACTTATGCTTTGAGGAAGATCTATCTAAGAAAGAAGAATGCAATGTCACAATATTGGACTCAAATGATGGCAACACATCAAGCAAAAGAGAAGACAGAAATTCAACTATGGAAGAGGAATGCGAAGAAGATGTCAAAGGAACCCTTGGTTCAAATCTTGCCTCATCCCATAGCAATGTAAGAAAATCAAAAACTTCTCTTTTTGTAACAAATTCTATTTCTACATCTCGTACGTATAAAATTGCTAAACGTAAAATTTTAAAGTTGAAAATTGCTAATTCCAAATTACGTTTAGAAAATAAATCTTTAAAAGCAAACGATAAAGTAGAATCAAATATTGATGTGTTAAATTATCTTTCATGCTCTTTAGTTAAAATTTCTACTCCTTGTTTTGATTGCAATTTATTAAAAGAAAAAATTCAAGGATATTGAATAAGGGCTCTTAGTTTCTAAAAAGCATAATGAAAAATTGATAATTGAAAATGATGCTTTAACTTGTAAGTTAAGACAATTAAAATCTTTTGTTGAAAAATTTCAAATGTCAAGTAATGACTTTCATCATAAGATTTTGAATAACATGGATAAATTAACTTACAAAATCATTTCTAAAAAGGACCATTTTCACACATCAACTCAAAAAAACTGTAGTTTCAAAAAGAATTATGATCCTTACAAAATTTTTAAGCCACTATTATAAGTCTCAATATATTTTCAAACATGACTCAAATTTAAAAACTCCTTTTCATGAAAATCAAACTATAAAATATTTTCCTTCACATTATAAGAGTATGTCTATAAGAAAGAGTGGAAATGAAAATCATCAAAATAAAAACCAATCATTTAACACATATTGTAACCCACTCTTTCAACAATCACTTCTAAAGAAAGACTATCACTCTTATAAATTTTCAAAGAAACCATATAATAAAATTCGCTATGATTATCAATATCAAGCTATTTTGAAAAATAATTTGAATAAACATAAATCCCCAATGTATTATTTTTCAAACAACTATCACTATATAAAGATGTCACATAATCATTATATGGATTTAAGTGATAAACAACCAATGTATGAATGGAGACCCATAAAGAAAAATGACATATCATCTTTAATTGAAAAATCTTATTCATCATTATCTCCCAAAAGCCACCACGATGTATTTGGGTACCCAAAGGAACCATCCCACTTGGTCACCTTTGGATACCTAAATCTCTTATTCATTAATATCCATTCATTTTCATGAAGCAGAAATAATTAAAAATGAAATATCAATACTCTACTTCATGATGTGCTTTATTTCCTTTTCTTTTGTTTATTTTGTATTTTTGATCCAAAATGTTTTTGGTCACTTTATATTTCATGGGATATGGCTTACACATTTTAAGCCTAATATTTAACAAATCAAATTGAATAAAAATTGAACATTAAGTCATATGTTTTTTCAAAGTGACCTATCTCTAATCTTCTTAGTTCTTTATCTTTTTAAATCCTTTACCCTTAAATGTCTTGAATTATCATCATAAATTGAATAATGAAATTATTATCAAGACTAATGAAATTATTTTAATGAATGGATTTAAATGGTTTATTAAAGGTCTTAGACTAAAAATTAAAATGCACAACATTTTTGATTATTTTCTATTTTGTTTGCTGCATATGATAGACCTTATATTAAAGAATATTATCTAGAAAATTTGAAAACAAAAATTCACAAAACGCATGTTTAATCTTTCAAAAATGCAAGTGTTCGATCAAAACTTCAAACAGCCATATCTTTTGATCCGATCGTCCGATTTTTGCGTTTAATATGTTTTCAGAAAGAGCACAAAAATCTCCATCCAACAGCGAACCAGGCTAGCCTGCTCGAGTTCATTTGGTGTTGTCAAATTGCCCAAATTCAACATCGTTTAAAGTAATTTCAATTTATTGTTTCAGCAATTTTTGTGTCTTTGGATTCTTCATCGCATGCTATCCTTAGTATAATTGTTTCATATATTGATTTTTGTGTAATATGTGTCACCATTGTGTGCATGTATTTATACCTTAGAATCATCTTGTATCATTAATTTCAAATCAAAAGTTTAATCATTTCATTCTAGGTCTAAAGAAAATTAATTTGAAATCTTCTCATATTACATGCAACATTATCTCCATTAATCCTATATAATAACATTGCATTCAGACTCATCATCCTAGCATCTCTTCTTAGTTTATGCTTAAATTTACATGCTAGGTATAACATCTACAATGTTATTCAAATTTCATGATAACTATGTAATTTGAAATTATAATAGATTACTAAAATTCCAAGAAACACATAGTTTATGGATTAATCATTAGAATATATATGAATATTGTATCATGAATCATATATTGTCATGCAAAACCAAAGGTTAATAAATTCAATTATTGAATGCAATTTTATTATAAATTTCAAAACTATATATATGTGGTATTTGTCTTTGATATGATTGCATGATTATCATTTTCTAGACTTACAAATCAAACTTGATCATTCAAAAGAAAATCACCAAATCATATTGTCATAAGTCTAGAAGGAATATAATTCACATACATCATGATGATCTAACATATATTCTTTGCAAAATTCTCTTTAATCATAAATCATTCATGTTCTATCAAGAAATATCTCAAATCAATAATGTCAATCACCTAAGAATTATGAATCTTATGATAAAAATATGAATAATGTTTTCTTTACATTATTTAGTGCATTGATATGATTTGTTATTGATTGCATGTATCTCACATATATGTAGACTCTAGAGTCAACTTTGTAATAATAAGAATAAATCAAACTAAATCATCACTTTATTCTAGATCTATAATTTGAAACTATATTTTGGAATACATGCAATATTAATGTGACATTAAATCCAAAACACATCATACGAGCATTATTTGAATATGAGTATTATGCTAGTTATCTCATATCGTCATCTCATAAAAATAGAAAAACTGTGTGGCTTTATATTTTTCTATAATTCTTCACAGTAAACAAAAATCATAGTTTATAAATTAACCCATAGTTTAAAAGCTTAGGTTGTCCAAAGATTATTCACCTATGAATTCATATCTCACAATAGCGGGGGCATAGGGTTGTATGCATTAGAGACCTAACCTCTAGGTCATGTCTTGTCCTTAACCGGGGAGGGTTCCAGTGGGGCCTTGCGAGGCACTAAGGGGAAAGAGTGTTAGGTTGGGCGTTCTTTTGTGTGTGCATATGGGATTAACACGCCAACCTACAGCATGTGTGCAGCTCCTCATGCCCATCCATCACTTAGTATGGGGCTAGGGTGTAGACATTTAGACCGGGTAGTTTTTAATCTTAGGACATACTTATATTCACTGCTTGAACTTTTTATTTACTTATCACTTAAATCATGCATATTTTGGGTTGTTCAAAAATGTCTTCTTGTGTTTGCATAATTTATCATTTTTATGTTTAAATGATTTTTGTAAAACAGATGCATTTGAAAAAGCCAAAGTTTCATGCAAATTTGATCCATCTAGAGATCTCCAAAAATTCTGAAATTTCTGCATTAAACTACTCTAAGGACACTTAATCAAAATCAAAAATTGAAAATTTAAATTTCTCAAAAAATCATGTACTGTTTCTCGCGCTAGCACTAGCCCCGGCGCTAGCGTGGGTTTGTGATTTTCCTATTTTTCAAATTTTCTAAAAATCATTAAAAATATTTTAGTCTATATGTACTACTTTATTTTGTATTTCTGACATTTGTTATTTTTGTTTTATTTATATTATGAAAAATCAACTATAAAAGTTCAAAATTCAAAAATACAAAAATATATTTTTGTGATTTTCTGTTTTTATTTCATTTAAAATTTTCAAAACAACAAAAAAACTGTATGATCGTTATTGCTAATATCAAGCATGAATGTGTTCTATTATTTAGAATTATTTATAATGTTGAAATTTGTTCCTTTAAATTACTATGAACATTGTTTTGTTTATCATGCTTTGATATATCTATTTAAAGTGCATCAAATATTGAAAAATATGTGTAGATCCAAGCTTAGCATGCCTCTAAGTATGAGTAAATGTATTGTGATTGATAATGATACTCTTACACTCACCTATGTTTGGTAATGTATATGTGTCTTTAAATCTAAAAATGCTTCCTTGTGTATTGTATTTGTACAATGAATTAAAACTTGCATAAGCTTATTACCTACACTACATTTGAATTGCACTTAAGAAATTTAGAAAAGTGGTTGAGTTTAAAAATTTTTGGGTTTGCAAAACAAGTGTATTCGAAGAATGTTGTCTCACAAATGTGAACAAAAAATAGACAAAAATAACTCCACCAAGCACTACTTGAACCTCCTGATAAGTCTTCATAAGCATTGTGAGGTTGAGCTCCTTAGAAAGAATAGTAAAGTGTCTTGTGCAACACTTGATTAGTACACCACTTTTTATAAAAAAAAGTGTGCATTAAAAGTGTGTGAAAGTTGATATACTTGTGTTTTATTGTGCACTTTACTCTACATATGTCTTGTATTTTGTGATTTAAATCAATTGTTAGCATTGCTCAAAATACACCTATGTGCACATCATTATCTTTCATAGCACTTCTTCTCATGAGTGTTGGATTTTAATGTTTTATATGTACTACTCTTTATATAAGAAATGCACTAAATAACCTAGCATGATCTCTACAATGTTTTGGTATCTCTTAAACTTAAAATTAAATAACATTGTAGTATATTCTCTTTTTGATATGTTCATTTCATGCTTGGTAAACTTTATGTAAAATTATGAGATTTCAAAAAGGTTGCAACATCTTTACATTTTGGACATTAAACTCATAAATATACTTATGATTTTCATGCTTACAACAAGATGTTTCTTATAATCTTCCGCTTGCTTAAAACTCTTATCTATTTAATTGAAATCTCTTCAAATACTATGCTTAAACTCTTTATCATTATCTATATTACAACAGCTAGATCATGATTTATATATCCTAAAGAATGCCTCCTTACTTCCCTTACCCCACCTTCTTTTGATAATACCAAAAGGGGGAGATTAATTGAAGAAATCTAGAGGAGAAATCTAGAAGATTAAGGGGAGAATAATTCATTCATGTAATCTATCATTTAGGGGAAGTAAAATATAAATTGCATTTATGTAGGGGGAGCATTAAGATAGGGGGAGTATGCACAGTCTCATGCTTATCATATACTATAGTTGCACTATTATCATACTTATCATATACCATAAACACAATTATTGATTTCTTGCTAAGAGGATTTGTTATTATCAAAAGGGGGAGATTGTTGGACATGTGTGTCATATCCCTTTATTTGAGAATAACCAATCCCATTTTGTATTTGATCTTGCTTGTCGTATGTTTATAGTGTGCAGGAACTATAGGTGCAATACTCTACAGGTAGAAGACAGCATGGAATCAAACTTCTGAAAGAAACACTAACGTCAATGTTAACGCTACCGTCTAGCGCTACCGCTTGGCGCTAGCTCGAGTTCATGCACACAATGCCACGTCGCTGACGGTTGCATAACCGCTCTACACGAACGCTACCACAGGTGCTAGGTGCTACCGCAGGCACTAGCTCCAAGGTCTATAATAAGAGCCAATTTTGATCATCTTAATCATCCATCTCAGAGAGATTGCTTGTGCCACAATTCTCTTGTTGTTTTGCTGTCGAAGATGGATCTCCCACAAAAAGCTTAAGGAGAATCCTGGAGGAGGACAACGTCACGCTACATCCGAAGGACGATCGCTTCGACCTTGCTCATACTACAGCGATCCTTCATCTTCGACTTCAGAAGATCTCATATAGGGAGTTTTTATTATTGTTATCATTATTTTCATTCCATATATTTTTGTAACCGTTTAGAGAATTCGCCTTGTGTTGGCGACAAGGTCCTTGCGCGGCTTAGAGGGAATTCGTCGCGTGAGTTGGCGACTAGGTCTAGGAGA
This sequence comes from Dactylorhiza incarnata, assembly GCA_033032865.1. Taxonomy (NCBI): domain Eukaryota; kingdom Viridiplantae; phylum Streptophyta; class Magnoliopsida; order Asparagales; family Orchidaceae; genus Dactylorhiza; species Dactylorhiza incarnata. The sequence goes on along the minus strand of JAWHQI010000010.1, from coordinate 23,516,723 downwards.
TTAGATCTATGGGGTGCTCGAGGCCATATCCGGGGAAGGATTGGCTAGAGCGGCTTGAGGCCATATCTAGGGAAGGATAGGCTAAAACCACCGGTTCGTGGGGATACGAGTCGGGATAGAAAAGGAAAAATTATTTACATTTGTACGCCTCCGATTTCTAGCGATATTGAAATCAAATTTATGTAAACACCTTTTTATATAAATACAATCATGTCTCTATTTGTGTTTACTCGATTTCTCTCCTTTGGCATAATCTATAAAATATTGGTTACTAAGTTTTCAATTCTAATTACTTTATCTAAATTGTTTATTTCAATCTCTTTCATCATAAAACAATTTAGTACTTGTTTCTAAACTTGGAAATTATGATATTCTCTTAATTTAGCTAAATTGTTATTTTATCTTTTCCTATTATAAAACAATTTAGTAATTTTCATAAAATTAATAATAAGAATTTTTATTCCCTTATTCCCCCCCCCCCCCCCCCCCCCCTCTAACGGCGCCTATCGATCCAACATGTCCATCTTCCAAAATCCTCCTCTCTCTTCTATCCTTATGTTCTTCTCTCTCTATCTATAAGACAATTAGAACTCGACTAAAAATGGTTTAGGGTTTATTCCTATTTGTGAAGTTTAATATTCAATCAAGAAATGCTCACTAAGAATTGTAAAGAAACATTTCATAAATCAACATATATAAGCTCTTGATGACTGAATCATGTTCAAAATCTCTGTTTTTCTTAAATTACTTTTGTTGATATCATCAATGTTTATTGTCAATCTGTGTAATGTAAAGGTTAATCTGTGAGACATTTTTTTATCTCCATTGATTGCCTTAATTTCTTTTTCTTCTTCTAAAAATCATTCAAAATTTTTTAAAAAATTGGTATATGAAATAGCGGGAGATTGGTTGGAAAAACCCAGCTCTTGATTTGATATACAGTTTGAAGAGTTATTAATCAGGATATTACCCAAGTTGTATAGAGGGGGTAATTTTAGTCATAAGGACTTAGTATCTAAGAAGTTGGAATGTATCCTGATGCCAGAATCGTAAGAACCTATGTTCAACATCATGCATAGACAAAGGATTTTTTAGAGTAGCATCAAAATGTATTCGATGTAGCATCAAGAATAACCAACACAACATCAAAATATAATCTAAGTGTTTAAAAACACAGAGCTACATCGACCTCTTCTTAAAGTGGCGTTGAATTCTCCAAATCAGCGTTGAATTCTCCAAATCAGCGTCGAATTTGCAAAAGTGATGTTGACTCCTCCAGCAACTCCGAAGTCTCATCTTCTACTATTCAAAGCATACATCGAGAAGTATCAATGCAAATTAACCTAGCATTGATATTTTAGAAGGCCTCTAATGTTCATTTCTCAGAACTTATCACGACAGAAATCATGGAAAAAATACAACCGTTAAACTTCTATTTTAAGAAAGATGCATATACATATGGTATGATTCATCAAAGCATTTAATGTTGCAGTTTTGGAAAGGATTTCAAATGAAGATGTATATAAGAGAGATCAGCATATCAAAACATGTGTGTGTGCGTGCGTGTGTGTGAAAAAATATCAAAAAGCAGTAAGACAATGGCTGATAATTGAGCAAATGAAGATCAACTCACTCTATACTTAGCATACATTCTGAAAGAGTGTTCCTCTTGAAAACTATAATAGTTGATAAAGAATAATCTTTACTACTATTAGAGGATTCAAAAGAAGAGGCCATTTTATACAGGATGAGGTGCTTCCCTCTCAGCATGGTGACACGCGACGGTTCTTGATCTGATGGCGTGACCGCCCCGCCTCTAATGATTCTTGGCTCTCTGCCTCGAAGGTGGCCCTTCTGGACAAAGCTCTCCTACATCGGTACCTGCACGCTCCCTCATTGGTGATGAGTACTTTTGAGCGGGGGAGGGTTGATGGAGACGATGGCCCACGGCATTGTTGTTTATGGGGTGTCTACTAAATCACCTAGAGGGGGGTGAATAGGCTTTTCTTTGTATAATATCCCCCTTTAGGTTTTTCTTACTTTCTGGTTAATAGATCTAAGAAATAAAGAACAAACCACAAAAAGCACACAACGAGCTATAGAGGTTCCTTAAGACCGGGTGTATTGAGTAGTCCTCTCTCCCTCTGCGCCTACCCAGTAGTGTGCTAGGCTCGGCAAATGCCGCCAAAAACTCCAGGCCCTCAAGCCTTACACCACGGACTCGCAAGTCCAACAGCCTAGGCCCGCAAGCCCCTACTGCCCCCGAGCCCGCAAGCTCGAAACTCAGGCCCGCAAGCCCTAGACAACACAGACCCGCAAGTCTTGTGCCTACAGCCTAGGCTCGCAAGCCCCTACTGCGCCCGAGCCCTCAAGCTCAACAAATCGCACCCGCAAGTGCACTGCCCTAGCCCTCAAGCCTCACAGCTCTCCAGCCATCAAGCTAGACAATTTGGCCCGCAAGCCTTACAAGAGATTACAGTAAATAAAACTGCTTCTTCTGCCGGATGGTGATTGGAGACTTAGCCTGACAGAGATCGGCTTCTTTAGGTTGAAGAAGATGCTTCTTGATTTGGAGATTTAGCACTGGATCTTCTTCGGCCTTCACTTCATTAGCCTGGTGTTGATCGGCTACTTTTCAGTCGATGATGATGACTGATTCTTTTGAGAGCACTTGATGCTTGCTCTCTACTTGTCCTTCTTCTTCTCCGCAGAATATATTGGTCAAGAGTAGCGGCGGGATACTTCCTTGCTCTTATTTTTCGAGAGAGTTCCTAGGGCACCCATCGTTCCTTTTTATAGGACAGAGGAATCACACAACGGTCATATGCAATGTCCTTTTCTGTCAGATGCCCATCTCATTGGAGCACACGCTGATGGCTCCATTCCTTAGGTGCACGCGTTGATTGGACAATCAGGCGGCGGCATTAACTGCTGACATCATGTCCGCAAGATTTGAATTCTGGCTTGAAGATATCTGCATCATTACGATGACAAGCTGTCTCTGACTTTGTCGTCGCGATCTTCCTTCTGCCACTAATGGAGGTATCTCGACGATACAAGATATCCTGGCGATTTTGTATATATGACGATCTTCTTTCTCTGACAGTGTCGTCGTGAGCTTCCTTCTTGCATCATGTCGTCGTGATCATGTATTCTCTCGACGACATGAGTTACACCCGACGATGTCTTGTGTCTTCTCTGCGTTCGACGAACAGCATTCCGCGATCGACAAACTTGTCATCCTTTGTTCGACGATCGCCATTCTTCGTTCGACGATCTCGCCACGTCTCAGCGGTCGACGAGACAAATACTTTGCTTCTCTGCTTTGCCCGTCATTACGACGACAAGCACGCATTGTCGACGATATCACCTGTTCTTTTCGACGATATGTACTTAGTAAAATAACTAAGGTACATGACATATTGTCGATTCCTGCAAGCATGAACTAGATGGAATGTCAAATACAAAGTGAAGTATTCTTGACTTGTTGACTTCTTTAAATCAGGAATCATGTGAGCAGGATTCCCAATAATCTCCCCCTATTTGAAGAAGTCAGAATCTCAATTCAAGACTACTTTCACTTGACAGTAATTATTATAATCTTGCATAGAATGGTTTACTTATCTTTTGCTGAGCATATGAGTACATCAATCTTGTGGCTCCCCCTAGATTCGATGCCTCCTCTTTTGTGGCTCCCCCTTCTTCTTGACATCTTTGCTCCCCCTATCTTTGAGGTCTTCATGAGCATGTTAGTCTAGAGCATATTGATGCCATTCTCCCCCTTTCTGACTTCTTTCCTCCACTTGAGATTTTCTTGAGTGAGTGACTCCCCCTAGATGTGATAACGCCCCTTGGATTGACATGGGGTTAGGATTTCTTTAGTCCAGAGTTGACCCTGGATCACTTATGGTCCATTAGCCTTGTGTGCTGCTGATTGGCTAAGTGGACTTTCCTGCAAAACAGATTTAAAATCCCTTAGGAACCCAAGATAACTTGGGTCCTAGGTTGTTGTTAGCCCAATAAGGAATTCTTATACTTACCTCAGCCGCTCCGGAAGGTCTCTTCTTTGTACTGGGCACACTAGAGTTGTGCCGACAGTCAATGGCAAAGTGTCCTGTTTTTCCACTGCACCAGCATTCAAACCTGTTGTGTCTTTCCTTCTGTCTGACTGTATGAGCAGGGGTTCTTTGTGTGCGAATGACTGAATGAAGCAAAGAAGGTGAACTGTGATGATGGTGGACAAGATTCTTGTTGTTGTCGAACAGAGTTATCCTTCTAGAGTCAGCCCTTTTTAAGGAATTCTTCTCTTCTTTGATCTCAACATGTTTTTGCCTCCTCACACCTTTCTGGGGCTCTTTGTAGATTCTAGGCATGATCTTGGATTTGAAGGAGCTTGCACCAGGCTTTACTGAAGTGACAAGCTTATCCTCCACCCTTCTGGTGTTGATATTCTTGACCTTCAGGACATTGGGTTGCATTTTGTCCTTCTTCAGAAGAACTACTTCTCTGGTGAGTGAGCGGTACAGCTCCTTGCTTTCAATTAGTGCCTTCAGAGTTTTCCCAAATTTGTCTATCAAGTCCTTTTTGAGTTGGCAAGACTCAGCACTCTCTAGAGTTAGCTTTTCTGCTTTCTGTGAGAGATCAAGATTTCTTGCTTGAAGAGAGGAGATTTTTGCATCCTGCTGCTTGCACACCATCTTGAGAGTCTTGACCTCTTCTAGAAGATCATTGTATGATTTGGACCAGTCATCATTGCTGGATGAGTTTGTCTCCGAATCTGAGTCTAAAGTAGAAAGAGGAGCCCTTATGCGCTTCGGACAAACCTCATCCTGATGACTCTCTTCTTCTGACACAGATAAGATGGTCAGTCCAAACTCATCCTGATGACTCTCTTCTTGAGGTCCTTCCATAAGGACAGTTAGAGAGTTCCACATCTCTTTTGCTGTCAAGCAGTGAGCCAGTCTCTGGAACGTGGAAATATTAACTGCACCAGCAATAATGTCTAGGCTTTCTTATCCAAGTTGTCTAGGATTTTCTTGGACACTGACTGAGAGAAATAAGCCCCTTCTTGAACAACTCCGAACATTCTAGGATCTATCACCTCCATAAATATTCTTACTCTTACTTTCCATAGGGCAAAGTTCTCCCTGGAGCATTCAGCTATTCTTGATTCCATAGCCTATGGTACTTAGACACCCACTGGAAGATCTGTTCAAGCTGTTAAGCTTTTCTTTGAACAACCTCCCTCTGATACCACTTATTGTTTATGGGGTGTCTACTAAATCACCTAGAGGGGGGGTGAATAGGTTTTTCTTTGTATAATATCCCCCTTTAGGTTTTTCTTACTTTCTGGTTAATAGATCTAAGAAATAAAGAACAAACCACAAAAAGCACACAACGATCTATAGAGGTTCCTCAAGACCGGGTGTCTTGAGTAGTCATATCTCCCTCTGCGCCTACCCAGCAGTGTGCTAGGCTCGGCAAACGCCACCAAAAACTCCAGGCCCTCAAGCCTTACACCACGGACCCGCAAGTCCAACAGCCTAGGCCCGCAAGCCCCTACTGCCCCCGAGCCCGCAAGCTCGACACTCAGGCCCGCATGCCCTACACAATACAGACCCGCAAGTCCTGTGCCTACAGCCTAGGCCCGCAAGCCCCTACTGCGTCCGAGCCCTCAAGCTCGACCAATCGCACCCGCAAGTGCACTGCCCTGGCCCTCAAGCATCACAGCTCTCCAGCCCTCAAGCTAGACAATTTGGCCCGCAAGCCTTACAAGAGATTACGGTAAATAAAACTGCTTCTTCTGCCAGATGGTGATTGGCGACTTAGCCTGACGGAGATCGGCTTCTTTAGGTTGAAGAAGATGCTTCTTGATTTGGAGATTTAGCACTGGATCTTCTTCAGCCTTCACTTCATTTGCCTGGTGTTGATCGGCTACTTTTCATTCGATGATGATGACTGATTCTTTTGAGAGCACTTGATGCTTGCTCTCTACTTGTCCTTCTTCTTCTCCGCAGAATATATTGTTCAAGAGTAGCGGCGGGATATTTCCTTGCTCTTATTTTTCGAGAGAGTTCCTAGGGCACCCATCGTTCCTTTTTATAGGACAAAGGAATCGCACAACGGTCATATGCAATGTCCTTTTCTGTCAGATGCCCATCTCATTGGAGCACGCGCTGATGGCTCCATTCCTTAGGTGCATGCGTTGATTGGACAATCAGGCGGCGACATTAACTGCTGACATCATGTCCGCAAGATTTGAATTCTGGCTTGAAGATATCTGCATCATTACGATGACAAGCTGTCTCTGACTTTGTCGTCGCGATCTTCCTTCTGCCACTGATGGAGGTATCTCGACGATACAAGATATCCTGGCGATTCTGTATATATGACGATCTTCTTTCTCTGACAGTGTCGTCGTGAGCTTCCTTCTTGCATCATGTCGTCGTGATCATGTATTCTCTCGACGATATGAGTTACACATGACGACGTCCTGTGTCTTCTCAGCGTTCGATGAACAGCATTCTGCGATTGACGAACTTGCCATCCTTTGTTCGACGATCGCCATTCTTCGTTCGACGATCTCGCCACATCTCAGCGGTCGACGAGACAAATACTTTGCTTCTCTGCTCTACCCATCATTACGACGACAAGCACGCATTGTCGACGATATCGCATGTTCTTTTCGACGATATGTACTTAGTAAAATAACTAAGGTACATGACATATTGTCGATTCCTGCAAGCATGAACTAGATAGAATGTCAAATACAAAGTGAAGTATTCTTGACTTGTTGACTTCTTTAAATCAGGAATCATGTGAGCAGGATTCCCAACAAGCATGATGAAGATGCAGTTGATGATGATCATCCACCACCATCCAAGGATTTGCGACGCCACGACGATCTTGACGGGCAACGTTACAACCTTTGCCCTCGGCACATGAAGAACCTTGTTTAAATTACTATTTCATTTCATTATGTTATTTTAGACATTTAATCTGGCCTGCGTTTAGTCAACCTTTGCTGCATTTACTTATGTTGGTCTGCGTTTAGCCGACCATTGCTGCTTTTAATTTATTTGGGCTGCATATAGCCATTGGTGTGTGTAAGGCTATATAAGGCCATGACTTTGAGATTAATAGGCAGATTATGATAGATTTGAAATTTGAAAACAGAAATCCAAACTTGGAATTCTCCCCCTCTTCCTCTCTTCCTCTCTTGGAATTTACGCCCCCCCCCCCCCCCCCCCCCCCTTTCTTCCCTCTCCTTGGCCGCCCCTCTCTCTCATTTCCCTCTTGAAGGTTTCGGCCTCCACCTCTCCCCTCTCTTCCTCTTTCTATCTAGATTCGGCCAGCAATATAGAGGAAGATCCAAGGTGCAACATAGGATTGGAGAAAACTCACTCGGGCGCGGCTCGACGAAGACGGACTTGTACATCTTCTTCGGCTCATCTCTGGTGGGTTTGTGGAGGGAACGATCGATTGTTGTGGATCCAATATCTCGGATCTACAAGCTCCGAGTGGGTAATGAAACTTCCTACCAAAGAGTTTTCTTTTCTTAGATTTTTCTTGTGGTGGTAGAGTTTTGGAGTGATTTTGGAAGCAACGGATTTTCGTGATTATTTTCTTGTAGATCCGCGTTATCTTTGATATTTCTGAAACATATAAAAAAGGATTGGCGATCCTTGCTTTGTTCTTGTTGGGGAAACATCCACCCTTTCTGAATCGATTTATTTTGGTGGATTTTCTTTGGTACAACACCGCGCTCGTCCGGAATCAATATTATTCATTTTAGCTTGTGTGGATATAGGCCTATAGCCTATATTCATACTCCAACGGTTGCTACTCGTACGCTGCGTTAAATTAATAATAAGCATATTCGAGGGCTGCATCTAATTTGTGTTTGGGTAGCGCGGAGCGGCGAGAGTCCTTTGTTCGTAATCGCGTGCGACCACCTCAATCCGGTGGCAAACATCAAATTTGGTATCAGAGGGAGGTTCGTGTCAATTTCTAAATTCATACATTCCTTGGGATTTTCGTAGAACGATGGCACTCACAATTTTCACACGATTTGGCTCTCAAAATTAAAAATAAAATTTCGCCGGTCTGCGAATAGCAATCCTAAATTCTCATTTTTCAGCGAAATTCAAAACAAAAAAATTCTGGAATTTCTACTTGTTATTTTCTGTGAGAATATCAAAAAAAAAAATTTACTTACCTTAGTTATTAGGCGGGAAAAAAATTATCTCTCGTAAAATTTTTAGCGTGATCAAAAATCTGGTCGGCATTTAGTAAAAACGAAAAAAAAATTCCACAGAAAATTATAAAAAAAAACAAAAAATCACTTGTCCGGTAGTTCATGCGCACTAGGCTTGGCACGGAGTACCTCCCAACCACTTCCATCATGGCAGACGACCATGATGACGAGCACGCTCCGGCAACGATTGCGGAGCATCGGGACGAGTTTAACGCTAAGTTCGATGCACTCACATAGTTAATACAAGGGTTAGCATTAAATCAAGCGGCGCCTCTAAATTCCGCTGCCAACCAACGAGATGAGAGACCATATCATCCCCATAATCGGGACGATGAGCAAGCGCCTCGTCATGAGTTCGACGTAACTAGAGCCGTAAAAATAAATCCACCGTCATATGATGGTATGGGTGAACCCCAAGTATTTTTAGACTGGATCATGGAGATCGAGTGTTATTTTGAGTTGAAAAATCTGACGGACGGTGAGAAGGTGCGGGTTGCACGGATGAAGCTTCTGGGTAGGGCCAAAATATTCTGGTTGAACGAAGAGAGGCGATTAGGTACTGTGAATGGAGCACCCCCAATTGGGTGGGCTGCCATGAAAGCACTCCTCTTGGACCAATATGTCCCTGCGTATCACCGAACCCAAATATTCGACGAGTTAGCCACCCATCGGCAAGGGGGCAAATCGGTAGTGGAGTACATGAGACTCCATAAAGATATGATGGTACGGTGTGACGTGCGGGAAATGCCCGAAGTTACACTATCTCGTTTTCGTAAGGGACTCAACCCAGATATCCAAGGCAAGCTCTTGCGTTATGGTCATACGGATCTTAACACGACTTTCAACGCTGCCTTAGACATAGAGAAGCACAACGCCTACAATTCCAAGGGACGAGCATTCCAGAAGGGAAAGTCCCTTTTAGGAGCCCCACCTCCATCCTCCTTGAGGGACAAAGGAAGGTTTCGATCGACTGATTCAAATTCTGTAGTCATTACCGCTAGGAATATCAAGAATCCCACGGGTGAGAGAGTCCCGATAGGGCGGATTTGTAAGACTAACGCCACTTGTTTCACTTGTGGGATCCAAGGGCACTACGCTAGTGAGTGTCCCACTAAAACGAAGCCCCTGCACTAATGGGCTCTCCCTCCGAACCCGCCGAAATTGTTTACGAGGCCGCGGATGAATCTGAAGGCGAGCCTAGTGATATGGATGACGATTCTTACATGATGGTGATGCGTTGTATCTTAGCTACCCCGCGAGTATTGGACGAGTATAATAGGATGAGCATATTTTCTCTGCACTTTAAAAGCGGTGATAAATGGTATAAGATGATTATTGATAGCGGGAGTTGCATGAATGTAATCTCTGAAAATGCGGTCAGTCGGATGAAATTAAGCACGGAACCACACCCCCAACCATATAAAATTGCTTGGGTCAACAAAACTTCAATCGGGGTGTCCAAGCGATGTCTAGTGCCATTGACTATTAAGGGATACGTGGATAAGGTTTGGTGCGATGTTATCCCTATGGACGTTTGCCACGTGTTATTAGGACGTTCGTGGCTCTTTGATTATGACGTGACCCACTTTGGCCGTGCAAATACCTATGAGTTCAAGTTTAACGGCAAGACCGTTACCTTGAAACCCACTCCCCCTAAGGACCCCTCGATCGCCTCTTCGGACACAATTGTGCCCGCGGAGAAGAAAAAATTAACGTTAATAGGTAGGAAAGAGATCGAGCGTCACTCCTTCGTTGAGGGTATCCTTTATGCGCTAGTTTGTCTACAAGTCAAGAGCGACGAGTCCTCGTTCGAGAGCCTACCGCCGGCGTTGCGGGATCTTTTAGAAGAGTATAAGGATGTGTATCCAGAGGAGAATTGCCCGCAACATTACCCCCATTGCGGGATATCCAACATGTCATAGATCTCATTACGGGTTCCTCCCTACCCAACCTACCACACTATCGATTGAATCCATCCGCCCACGCGGAGTTGCAAACCCAAATTGCTGAATTATTGCAAAAAGGGTTTATTCGGCATAGTAAAAGCCCATGCGCCGTTCCCGCCTTGCTAGCACCCAAGAAAGACGGTTCATGGAGAATGTGTGTGGATAGTAGGGTCATTAATAAGATCACTATTAAATACCGTTTTCCCATCCCGCGTTTGGACGACCTATTGGACATGTTAGCCGGGGCCACAATCTTTTCAAAATTGGATCTTAGGAGTGGCTACCACCAGATACGGATTAGAGAAGGGGATGGGTGGAAAACAGCGTTTAAGTCGAAGGAAGGATTTTATGAGTGGCTAGTAATGTCGTTCGGGCTTTCCAATGCCCCAAGTACGTTCTCTCGGATGATGACCCGCGTCTTTCAACCGTATATGGGGAAGTTTATCGTGGTGTATTTTGATGACATACTTGTTTTTAGCACTTCTACTTCCGATCATGTGGGGCATTTGAAGATTATTTTGGAGACGCTATGAATGGATAAATTATTTGTCAATATTAAGAAGTGCACGTTCTATGTATCGTCGGTGGAGTTCCTAGGTTACATTGTTAGTTCGGAGGGCATACACGTTGATCCTAAGAAAGTCCAAGCCATAGTGGATTGGCCGGAACCCACCAATATTAGGGAAGTTAGAAATTTCCACGGTTTAGCCATCTTCTACCGCCGGTTCATATGCGATTTTAGTAGCATCATGGCTCCCATCATGGAGTGCATGAAGAAAGGCGATTTTGTGTGGTCAAAGTCTGCCACCAAAGCGTTCCACACGATTAAGGCCCGGATGTCGGAAGCACCCCTCTTGCGGTTATCGGATTTTAATAAGGTCTTTGAGTTGTCTTGTGACGCATCCGGGGTTGGTATTGGAGGCGTTTTAAGTTAAGAGGGGTCCCCGGTAGGTTATTTTAGTGAGAAGCTTGCGGGGCCTAAGCTCAACTACTCCAATTACGATCGTGAATTTTATGCCATTATTCGGTGCCTCCAACATTGGCGGCACTACCTCCTTCCTAAGGAGTTTGTTATCCTTTCCGATCACAAGGCGTTATGGTTCGTCAACTCATAAGGTAAAATCAACCCCCGCCACGCAAAATGGGTCTCTTACCTACAGGAGTACTCCTTTAACATTAAACATCTGAAGGGCAATCTTAATCGGGTAGCGGATGCTCTTAGCCGCGTCTCTCTGTTATTGACCACACTAGAGGTTAAGGTCGTAGGTTTTGAGCGTATTAATTAAGGACGAGTATGTTCATTGTCCGGATTTTAAGGAAATCTATTTGTCCACCCAAGCCGAGTCACCCACGACCATTTCTGCGTATTATCTATGTGATGGATATTTATTTAAGCACGCTAAGCTATGCATCCCTCGTTCTTCCCTTCGACACTTCATAGTGTGGGAATTACATAGTGGCGATCTCGGCGGACACTTTGGGCGTGATAAAACCATTACCTTAGTGGAGGAAAAAAATTATTGGCCGGGTCTCAAGTCTACGGTACACAAAGTGGTTGGAAGTTGTAGAGCGTGTCAGTTAGGAAAAGGGAATAAGACGAATGCGGGTATATATACCCCCCTCACAATTCCTTCCGTTCCTTGGGAAGATGTTAGCATGGACTTTGTCCTGGGCCTTCTCGTCACATTTAGACGTCACGACTCCGTTATGGTGGTCGTTGACCGGTTCTCGAAGATGGCTTATTTCATTGCATGTCACAAAACTGAAGATGCGTCTCACGTCGCTAAGTTATTCTTTAAAGAGGTCGTTGGGCATAGGGGCGTCCCTAAAACTATTGTCACTGATAGGGACGTGAAATTCATGAGCTATTTTTGGAAAACTTTATGGAAGATCATGGGCACCAAGCTCTTATTTTCCTCGGCTTTCCACCCGCAGATGGATGGCCAAACGGAGGTAGTTAATAGGAGTTTGGGTAGCTAACTTCGTTGTATTGTGGGGGATCACAAGGGCACTTGGGATCTCATCCTCCCACAAGCACAATTGGCCTACAATAATTCCAAAAATCAGTCCACCGGACTCTCACCCAATGAAATCGTACACGGCTACAAGGCACCCGTGCCACTTGACTTAGTCCCGTTATCGCCGTCTTATAAATCTAGTCAATTTGCACAGGATTTTGCCTCGCATGTTCACGCCCTACATAAACACATAAATCAAACGTTAGCAAAACAATATGCCTCTTATCAAGCTAACGCAAACGTACATAGAAGGGAAATCCATTTTAATATTGGAGATTTTGTTATGGTGCGTCTCTCCCCTGAACGGTTTCCAACGGGAACCATGAAGAAACTGGCAAACAGGAGAGCCGGTCCTTTTTGTATTTTTAAGAAATTAGGAGAGAATGCTTATCTCTTGGAATTACCCACTGATTGGGGTATATCCCCTATTTTCAATGTTTCTGATTTAACGCCATATATCTCACCACCACCTGAATTATCTGTCTCCCCGTTTCTGTCCACTACCAATTCTAATGGGTTTGGGGGTGAGGTTTTATCTGGATCGTTCTCTCCATCAGCTGCTACTAGGGGTATATTGCCTAATGAATTTGCTACATTTTCTTCTTCTTCAACTAACGCATTTCCAAGTTTCCCCAAGACTCTTTTTGTGCCCGGCAGGATTATATAGGATGAGGTGCTTCCCTCTCAGCATGGTGACACGCGACGGTTCTTGATCCGATGGCATGACCGCCCCACCTCTGATGATTCTTGGCTCTCTGCCTCGGAGGTGGCCCTTCTGGACAAAGCTCTCCTACATCGGTACATGCACGCTCCCTCATCGGTGATGAGTACTTTCGAGCGGGGGAGGGTTGATGGAGACGACGGCCCACAGCATGATGAAGATGTAGTTGATGATGATCATCCACAACCATCCAAGGATTTGCGACCCCACGACGATCTTGACGGGCAATGTTACAACCTTCGCCCCGGCACATGAAGAACCTTATTTAAATTACTATTTCATTTCATTATGTTATTCTAGACATTTAATCTGGCCTGCGTTTAGCCAACCTTTGTTGCATTTACTTATGTTGGTTTGCGTTTAGCCGACCATTGCTGCTTTTAATTTATTTGCGCTGCATATAGCCATTGGTGTGTGTAAGGCTATATAAGGCCATGACTTTGAGATTAATAGGCAAAATATGATAGATTTGAAATTTGAAAACAGAAATCCAAACTTGGAATTCTCCCCCTCTTCCTCTCTTCCACTCTTGGAATCCCCCCCCCCCCTCTCTCTTTCTTCCCTCTCCTTGGCCGCCCCTCTCTCTCATTTCCCTCTTGAAGGTTTCGGCCTCCACCTCTCCCCTCTCTTCCTCTTTCTCTCTAGATTCGGCCAGCAATACAGAGGAAGATACAAGGTGCAACATAGGATTGGGGAAAACTCACTCGGGCGCGGCTCGACGAAGACGGACGTGTACATCTTCTTCGGCTCATCTCTGGTGGGTTTGTGGAGGGAACGATAGATTGTTGTGGATCCAATATCTCAGATCTACAAACTCCGAGTGGGTAACAAAACTTCCTACCAAAGAGTTTTCTTTTCTTAGATTTTTCTTGTGGTGGTAGAGTTTTGGCGTGATTTTGGAAGCAACGGATTTTCGTGGTTATTTTCTTGTGGATCCGCGTTATCTTTGATATTTCTGAAACGTACGAAAAAGGATTGGCGATCCTTGCTTTGTTCTTGTTGGGGAAACATCCACCCTTTCTGAATCGATTTATTTTGGTGGATTTTCTTTGGTACAACACCGCGCTCGTCCGGAATCAATATTATTCCTTTTAGCTTGTGTGGATATAGGCCTATAGCCTATATTCATAATCCAACGGTTGCTACCCGTACGCTGCATTAAATTAATAATAAGCATATTCGAGGGTTGCGTCTAATTTGTGTTTGGGTAGCGCGGAGCGGCGAGAGTCCTTTGTTCGTAATCATGTTCGACCACCTCAATCTGGTGGCCTACATCACCCTTGTCTCAAGGGTCATTGCTGAAGATCAAGATTCAATTTCCTCCTCAAGAATCTTGATAAAAAAGAAGACGCCCAAATCTACAAAGTGTTCAACGAATCAGTTCCTTCAGATATTTGCTGATGAAGGACATATTGTGGAAACTCAAATCCAACCCGCAGAAAGAGTATTTGAATATATCTTTTAAAAACTCTAATTAGTTTTGGAGAGACTTTATCAACAACTCCTGCTTCATTGAGTCACCCTTAGAAAATTCTCATTGTGTTGGAGAGGCCTTCTCAACAACTCCCGGTTAGAGTGACTTTATCAAAATCTCATTTGGTTTGGAGATACCTTATCAACAACTCCTGGTTCTAATGGATCCTTATCGAATCCCTACACTAAGATAATGACATCATGTTTGTGAGCAGAAGAGTAGACATACCTGGATTAATTTGAGAATTACTATAAATTTCTTATGTCATCTGTGTTGATTGCCTTTTCTTTTTGCTTTTCTTTTCCCACTTTTATTTTCTTTAGATTGTTGTGGTTGTGATATAATCGAGGTATTACGTGGAACAGTGAAAAATAGTGAAACAAACTCTTTAAAATTTCAATTACTCTATTCACCTGTAAGACCCCATTTTTTTCTTTTGAAAACCTGGGTCTTATGCCCAGAACCACCGCTTTGCGGTGACACCCTCACTCGGGAAGGTCGCCACTACAAAACGCTGATCATGCCGGCCATATCGATCACAAAAGAAGTAAAGCATAAATCAACTTATAAAAGTTCAAGTCCACATCACATAGAAAATAAAATCATCATAAAGAGATGTCCATAGCTAGAAATTGAATAAAAGATAGTAATAAGGGCTCCTGCCCATTACATCAAATCCTCACTACAAGTTCTCTCGCGGAAGGAAAGCTAGTAGTAACACTCACGGATCTCGAGACTGGTGCTCCTGTGCTAGGCTACCCCGCCTACATCTGCGCTGGCCTCTGGTGCTGCAACGTCTCCTCGGTCCCCTAATATGATAAGTTCCACCGACCGTTAGTCAAAAGACTAAGCCAATCCCCCACCCCTCCCCCGGTGACTCCTAGGCACCAAGCGGGAGGAATGAAGCGGAGGACGGTAAAGGGGTATAAATAATAGCAGGTGAAGGTGAATCTAACTACAGAAAGTTCTATCACTATGCATCATATAGTACAGTGAGTAAGGAAGTAACAGGTAAAACAGTAATAAGTAAGCGGTAGTAAAGAAGAGTAATAAGGTAAACAGTATTAAGGAAGAGTAACCTTGATTTATAGGAATGCCCACACAAATCTATAGACCAAGGTGTCATTTAGCATGGCCTATCGTATAAAAAGTCTCATAACCAATATATACGATAGGGTTGGGGGTTGAAATGCAATGTTTATGCTATGTTATGCATGGTTATGCAGTTTAATGCTATGTTCATACAAGTGCAACTCACACACAATGACTCTATGCGCACAGACCTTTAGTTCCCCCTTTTTGGAGCTAGCAAAACTCCCAGGATACTCCCGTAGTGGAAAACGGAAGCGGTCGGTTGGGCCTCGTCCACCTCTAGGTTGGTATCTGCACTACCTAACCTAGACCAATCGTATGCCTCGACGCTAAGAACACAACAGCGGAGCTCCCGCGTACTCGTCGAGCCAAAGTATCGAGTCAAAGTCTCATAACCTAGACTTTTCTTGGTAAAGTGTTATCCACACTTACCGAGCCAAAGTATTGACGTTGGTGCGACGACCGTCAACACTAAAGACCCACCACTTTATGAACATACATTTATGAGTCCTATTTATATCTCTGAGCCACATGCTCCCCGGACTAACCCGTCCGTCATAATAACCTTCTGAGTCACCGGCTCGCCGGACTAACCCATCCGTACCTACAAACACCGAGCCTACCGCTCGTAAGACCAAACTGTCTAACCTCCCATAATGATGTGGTGTGGATATGTGTATTATTAAGTTAATCTTGCATAACTGTTTATTCCTGTGGTTTGGGGTTAATCTTGGACTTCCCGAGGTCTACCCTGTGAGGGGCTCGCAGCGGTACTAGGAGGTGCGATGTGATGATAGCCCAAACCGCCCTTTCCAAGACACTTAATGTTATTGGTAACTACCCGTAAGGATACCCCTCTCATCATTACACTTGGATTAACCATAAGTATTTTATGACGCTCTAAGGGAAGGACGATCTTTCATCGATCCCGAGCACAACCTTGCCCCTTAGCTTATCGGGCACACACAACATAAACTCCTAACGGTGGCCTCACATCTTCTCAACCAGACTGGGTACACCATCTACCTTCCATTCCCACCTAACGATCCACAAGTTACTCAAGTTTTACAGTTTTACTATACGCAGACCAAATGAGCTATGTGAGTTACATGAGAGGAGGTACTCCAATTATTCATCTGAATGACCTAAGATTATTACTGGGAGTCTATCATGATATTATAAGACTAAATCCAGAAGGTCATAATTTTCCTTATTTACTTCACATTTATTATAATTTCTCCAACATTGGCCAAGTACGAAATTGAACATGAAGTATAAGATATTCTTATGATATGGCCCCCACAAAATTACGAAAAGCCTATGATATCAAAATAACAGTAAATACAGAATATCACAATTTTATAGTGAGTTGTTGGCCTCTAATTATAATATTGAATAATTATCCAAAATTGGAAGTCAAAGAAGGAACCACCAAAAATACTTGTCCAAAAATTATGGTAAAATTACCAGACCTCTATAATGATCAGAAAAGTTTACTGACTGAGTTTCATAATTTATCAAAACCATTTAGTTTCAAAAATAAATATTTCAAGAAAATCCAAACTAAGGATCATTGTGAAGTAACCTACTGATAAATGATTCCAAAATTTATACAAAAATTCACAGCGCTTTCTAATGCCCAAAAATGTCCTATCACCAAGTTTCACAATTTTCCAAAGAATATTTGGTTCTCATTTATTCATCATAATCTTAAGGCAAAATAGTTGACTTGTGAATGAAGTACTAATTAAATCAACTCAAAAATTACACAAAAATTACCAGAGGTTTATATCATGATTATATGAGCACTATCAAACTTTCATCAATATCGAAGATAAATTGAGCATGTAAATTCCTCTCATAAGAAAGTGTCCTAAAAGGTTATAACCAAATTCAGAGGGGGCAAAGTGTTCCTAAAATCCCCATAAAATTACCTAAGGAATATTTACACCCTATAAACTTACCTACCAAGTTCCATGACCATTCAAGGGCATATGATCATGTGTCCTTCACAAGGCTCAAAGTGCAACCCTAGGGTTAGAACTAGGGTTCTAGGGCACATCCACCCCAAACCACCCCAAACAACTCATGGAGGTGCTTTATGTGATTCTAAACCAGTGACCAGGGTTTCACAACATTTGGATGAAGGTTTAACCCTCAATTCCATCATGTGCACTTTTGACCTAATTTGACCAAACTTGGGTTAACTAATTACCCAACCAATTCAATCCCAAATGGGATGAAATTTTTACCAATGTCATATCATGACCCTAAGGACAACCCACCAAAATTTGGAGGGGTTTGGATGTCATTAAGCTATATAATTAATTTATATATGGATTATTAAATTTTACAAAAACCTTAGAAAAAGCTTATCCAAAAATTTCCATTTTTGGATATTATTAGGGGTAGGTATAATTAGACTATGCTAAAAATTTTAGGCCATTTGGATGGCTGGTTTAGTGTGGGCACTCAGATCAAGGTTTGGTCAACCCTTTGAACATGTTGCACTATTTTGGGTGCTGTGGTTAGACCACTGGTCCTATTGGGCTAAAATTAATTTTAAATTAAAGTGGACTCCAAGGGCTACAACTTTGGTATAGACCATTTTTCCATCAGATGAGCCTAAGTATTTTTAATAAATAAAACCAAACAGAGCATAATATGTGACAAAAAAATACAAATCATAACATTTAATATAAAGATCTTGCACAGATTTTGAAGCAGTGATGGACGGCATCGGGCTGCCTTCTTCCTCCAGCTGACGGTTGGGATATCCCCATCCTGGGCCACCTTCAACCTTGTTTTCCCGGCCACCTGAGCGCCGCCCCGGCCGTCCAATGCCACCACCACCTCCGTTGAGGTGGTGGCCGGCGATTAGGGGTGGCCGGCGATTAGGGGTGGCCGGCCGAAGGTGGCCAGAACTGGGTGTTCCAGCGGGGAAAATAGGCTCATAAACGAGCCCTTTTTAGAGCTTTATTCGAGCCCAATTTGGCTCGAATCAAGCCCCAAATCAAATAGGGATCTAGCACTAAGGGAGGAAGGGAGGATCAGACATGTGTGGTGGCCTGAGGTCATGTATTCCGGCGGGTTGTCGTGGCCGAAGCTTGAGCTTTTGGTGCCATGTCAATTTGGGTCTCAGAGGGCTCAACTTCTTCTGGTGATTGGGGGATAATGCTCCTATTACTCTTCTAAAGGAGTTATAGAGCTCAATTGG
The DNA here is from genome assembly GCA_033032865.1 of Dactylorhiza incarnata. Classification (NCBI taxonomy): domain Eukaryota; kingdom Viridiplantae; phylum Streptophyta; class Magnoliopsida; order Asparagales; family Orchidaceae; genus Dactylorhiza; species Dactylorhiza incarnata. Next base: position 23,497,998 of record JAWHQI010000010.1, on the reverse strand, counting down.
AGGAGAGGGATGGTCATGGCATCAATTGCCATTAACACCATTAATGGTGATTTTCGGCCACCTCCAAATCACCCTGAATTCAGCCCCTTATGGGCTGGAACCCCCCCCCCCCCCCCCCCCCCAATCTTCTTGTAACTGACACGGGAGATGAATCCCCATCAATTGGGGGCTTAATTGGCCATGAATGCCATTACTCCACTTCTTCTCTCTCCACCATTTTTGGGGAAAATGGTGTTTTCTCTCTCCTGGCCGAATTCCCTGAAATTGAATGGCCAATTCAATAGCACCCAACCCCCATTATGTGGTGGACCACCTTAATTGAGTCTAGCCCAAGTGGATTGGGCTTGATTAGGTCAAAATAGGTCATTTTGACCTAAATTAAAGGTAGAGTTGACTTTGGTCAATTTGACCATTTGGGTTGACCCCAATGGGTGGAGGTGAGGGTCAATTGACCCTTAATAGGCCATTTTGACCAAAATAGGGTTATAGTTGACTTATGTCAAATTGGTCAAATTGGTGGCCCCGTGATGGGGCTTTTTGGTCCATTAGGTCCCTAATATTCTCATAAGGGTAGGTGCAAGGTCAATTTGGCTTGGTGGAGGCCAATTGACCTTAATTAGGCTACTTTGACCAATTTTAGGTTAGGGTTGACTTTGGTCAAATTTGCATCTTTGGGTTACCCCAATGGGCCCTTGGTGCTCCAAAGGACCCCTAATAGGTTAGGGATTCTATGGTTGGGTCAAAGGATCAAGGTGAGGCCCTATAGACCAACCATTGGCTTGTTAACTGGAAATTGCTATTTGCAGACAATTGTGGTTTTCCTCCTTCTTGACTAAGTTCACATGGTCTTTTGTACTTCCTATGATTTTGTCATGACCTAGTCATGACAAAACCATCTTAGGGGTCTAGTTGTTTGGGGGATGTTACATCACCTCCTCTAAAGTACTTCTCAAGAGATTTCCTTCTCTTTAACTATCTACTCGCCATTAGGAAAGGTCCCAAGAGATCCATCACCCAAACTACAAATGGCCAAGGGGTCATGACAAACCTTAAGCATTGAGCTGGTTATAGCTGAAGTGGAGCAAACTTCTGATACTAGACACAACTCCTTGCAAATTTCTCTGAATCTTTCTTCATTTGATGCCAAAAGTAACCTTGCCTTAGAATCCTCTTCTGTAAGGTTGGTGCTCTTGCGTGAATTCCACACTCTCTGGAGTGAACTTTATGCAATATAACGTGAACCTCTTCCTCAAAGACACATCTTGCCAAAGGTGACAAAAAAGTTCTTATGTACAAGATACCCGAGAGAAGGTAATAATGAGTTGCGTTTAGCTTGAAGCTCTTCTTGTTTGTGACTTATGGATGAAAGTTCCCTATAGAAAGATAGAGGATGAAAGGGTCCATCCAGGATGGACGCTGATCAATCTACATAACCTCTCCTTCTTCAACTGCTGGATGCAAGAGCTCTGCCATGGTTCCTCCTAAGAGGCGACCATATTTTGCTAGCTCATTTGCCACAGAATCCTCAGACCAAGGTATATGTTGGATACTAAAATTTCGGAAGTGATCGACTTCTTTCTTGACCAACAAGAGGAATTGCTTTAGAATCGAATCTTTGGTCTCGAAGATCCCCTTAACCTAATATTCCATCAGTAGAGAATCTATTCGAAGTTCAATATCTTCTACCCCCAACTACTTTGCATACATGAGACTAGCAATGAGAGCTTCATACTCTGCTTTGTTGGTGGTGGTTGGGAGTAGAACTTGACTACTTGCTCTAGCTGAACCCCATTTAGATTGACAAGTATATCAATCCCACCAAATGAATCTCTACCTGAAGCACCATTCACAAATGTTGCCCAAGAAGAGGTGTCTTGACTTCTCTTTCTACTATTCTTTCTATTGCATCAACCATGATATTTGTCAGTACTTGAGCCTTGATCGCCATCTTTGGCACATTAGAAATATCAAACTCCTAGATTTTCATAGCCCACTTAGCTAATCTGTCAAAGTGCTCTGACTTCTCAAAAATACTCTTGAGAGAGAGGTCAGTGACCACTTAGATAGAATGATCCTAAAAATAAGGTCTGAGCCTCCGGGCCGAGATGATGGGAGATAATACTAATTTTTCAAGGATTGGATATCCGGTGTTTGCATCTTTAAGAATTCTCCTTACATAGTGAACCATATACTGCTTTTTCTTGTCCTCCAAGACAAACTAAATTGATAGCCCAACAATGAGGTAAACTATGATAGTTTCCCCTTTGCGGGGATTCTAATGAAGATGAGTTGACATAAACTATTTTTTGAGTTCATCAAATGTTTCATCACACTCTTTTATCCATTTAAACCTTGAGGCTATGCAAAGAGTTGGAAAGAATGGAGCACACTTATCTCTAGGATGACAGATAAACCTACAAAACCCTGTGATCCTACCTCCAAACTGCAAAACTTCTTTGGTATACCTTGGCGGTGACAAGCATAGAACCACTTTCACTTTATTAGGGTTAGGCTTGATTCCTTAGTGTGTTAGAAGATGTCCCAGAAATTTCCATTTACTATCTCTAATGACACATTTAGTGGGGTTGAGTTTCATTATAAATCTCTGAAGAGTAGCGAACATCTCTGGGAGATCAACGATGTGTGTGTTGAACACTTTACTCTTGATTAAGAGGACGTCCACATACACCTCCCGATTTTGGCCTTTTAGATTTTTGAACACGAAGTCCATCATACATTGATAAGTCGCGCCAGCATTTTTAAGAATGAATGGAACTGCCCGATATCAAAAACTGTATAGTTTATAATGAGTGCGGTGTGAGGAATGTCAGGTTTGTGAGTTCTAGTTTGATGATAGCCAGATAATTAATCTAAAAAGCTTATGTAAGAATAAACTACCATTAAATCCACTAATGAATCTATCTGAGGCAGGGTAGCAATATTTAGGACATGCTTTAATCAATCGGTTAAAATCTACACACATTCACCATTTATTATTGGTCTCCTTGACCATTACAGTATTAGAAACCCACTCAATGTATTGAATTTCTTGAACAAAATTGTCTTTCAATAGCCTGGAAACCTCCTTCTGGACGGGTTCTTCAAGAGTTGTCACCACTGCTCTTTTCTTCTGCTTGATCAACATGAAAGATGGATCATGTTGAGCGGTGGCAAGCGACATCGGTGTAAACTCCATGCGTGTAGGGTGCCGACCAAGCGAAGACATTAAGGTTCTCGAGGATGTAAGAGACCAGCTCAACCTTCTCTTCTTTTTGCATCTCTATAATGATGGAGAGTACTATATCTCCATCACCAACAACAACAAGAATATTCTGGATGACCTAGTAGGTTCCAGGTGAGCACCATCCCTTTTTGCCTCCACGACAGAATCTTTTTGGCAGACTCAGCTTCTGCTAATTCAATGCACTCCTAAGCAATAAGAGGCATGAGAAGTTTAGGAACACCTTCAACTATAGGAGGGGTGATCTTGATGACATTAAACGAGTTATTGTAACATTTCCTTATGATCTTGGGGACACTTCTGACCCGAAATTGCTTCCCCTACATTGAAACTTGAGCACTTGTTGGAAAGTAGATACTAGGGCTTGGTATTCATTCGAAATTGGCTGCCCAAAGATGGTTGTATAACCCCATATTTGTTGAGTGGACTCGTCAAGCCAACAAGAAGAAGGGGCAACATTAAGCCCAGGCAAGTCGGAGGGGCGAGCATACCAAGGGTGTTGCACTCACCCAAGTTCGGGGTGAGTCGCGAGTTCTCCGCCTCACCGGGTACTCGCCACCCCTAGGCGAGCAGGCCTCAGGCAGCTTGGACTCACCTCTAGGTGTTGTAGCCTATTTATTTAAGGAGTACCACCTTCTCCTTCCATTAGCTACTCTAAACAGCGGGATTCCGTTGTCAGCAGACCAATTTGGGATGCAATTAGTAAAATCAAAAAGGCGGGATTTCGCTATTTGCAGGCCATTTTCAGAAAACTATAAATAGACCCCCAAGGGCATCTTTGGAGAGGGCCTCTTTTTGGCTTCTCCTCTCTTTTGGTTGGTTTTGGTTGGTTTTGGTTGGTGGGAGCTCCAGCACTCAGCTCACCCAGGTTTCCAGGTTTGCATTCTGGTGCTCTCAAGTGTCCTCTAGGGTGCCCAGCACAACTATGGTTTGAGAGGGGAAGATCTTTTTCATCTTCTGGGTTTTTGGCGGGTCCTCTAAGCTGTAGCTCGTAAGATTTGTTTTTAGGTTAACCACCTTCATGAGCGAGACTCTTGGTTCTATGTGACCGGCACAGTGCTCCCACTCGGGAGAAGTAAGAGCAAGCTACATCCTTTCGGTCTGAACTCCTTTGAACCATGGTTTTTGGGTTCAACACTTAAAATATTTGGATTAGAAAACTTAAAACAAGCTAATACACCAATGAGTGCATCACCTAGATTGGGGAAAGATGAAGCAGAAATTTCAATTGACCAAACCTTATATCAAGGTATGATTGGATCTTTGTTGTGCTTGAGAGCGTCTAGACCCGATATTATGTTTGTTGTATACTTATGTGCTCTTTTTCAAGTCAATTCTAATGAATCTCATTTAAAAGCATTTAAATGTATTTTTAGATATCTAGTAAGCACAGCTAAACTAGGGTTATGGTATCATCACAATGATCTTTTCTCTTGCATGGCCAGTCTTATTCTGATTATGCAGGGTGCTCATTAGAACATAAGATCACTAGTGGCACATGTCATTTCTTAAGGCCTTCACTAATTTTGTGGTCAAGTAGGAAATAGAAATATGTTTTCCTCTCCATCGTTGAGGATGAGTATATCGCACTAGGTAGTTATTGCACACAAGCTTTATGGATGTACCAAACACTAGAGGACTTTGGAATTCGCTTTAATAACATAGAACTAAGATGTGATAATAAAAGTGCAATTGATCTATCTAATAAACTGGTTCACCACTCTAGTTCCAAACACATTGATGTTATGCACCACTTCATTAGAGATCGCATCAAAAGGGAGAATATTAAGGTTAGATTCATTGGAACTGGGTCACAACTTGCAGATATATTTCTTTTGAAAATTTAAAAAATGAAATAAGAAATTACAAAATAAATTTAAAAATACAAAAATATGTTTCTCCTTATATTATTTCTGAGCTTGTGTTTTTCTTATAATTTTACTCTAAATTTGAAACAAAAACACATAAAAACTACTTAAGCTGCATTGAACAGGTCAATCATGCATAATATGACATTTACAAATTCCTTACATAGTACGAATTTATTTTCAAACTTCATGAATATTGTTTTGATTATTGATGCTTTGCACTTTATTTTATAATGTACAATGAAAAATATATGTAGGAATATTATGTCTTAATGCTTAGTATGTCTCTAAGTATGAGTAATTCTTTTGTGAGATAATACTTTTTCACACTCACCTATTTTGATTCCTACATTTGTTGATAATCTTACTTGTGCATGCATGTGTAGTGTAAAATTATAACTAGTTAATATATACATATACATTACCTACACACCATTGGATTTCCCGCACGCGATCTATGGATATTCATGCACTCACATTAGAGAAGTGTGGTTGTTAAATAAAATGAATGTTTGCTTACAAGTGAATTCGGAGACCCTTAGTCATCTAAAATAAAATAAATGAGAAATTATTAAATGACAAAGATAACTCTACCAAGAACTAATTCTCCTCCTAATAAGTCATAATAAACATCGTGAGGGTGAGCACCTTGGAAACAATTGTGTAGTGTCTTGTGCAAACTATCTAAAAATACCATATAATTTTACTTCTCTTTAGTACACCGGATCAGAAAAATCAAAAATCAAAATAATGTTATGTGAACCACCAAGCAATATTCGCTCCCTGATAAGTCTTAATAAGCATTATGTGTGTGAAGCACCTTGAAACTTGTACTATTTATTGTGCATTAGAATTAGTGGAAGTAATTTTACTTTGCATTTTGATGATGTTGTGTACATTCCATTATACTTTGCATGTGTCTTGATTATCGTCTATGTATTCTCTATCAAATCACATAATATACACATTATTGTCTTGCAAATATCTCACACTCATGAGAATTAGAAACTATAGGAAAAATACATAACTTTCTACATAAATGAGTAAATGTATTAGATGACTACACATGACTGCTACAATGTTTATTTAAGCTTGAATTACAAATCATTTCACATTATATTGCTAAAATCTTGTAAGAGATATATTTTGCAATGTTAGGCAAATTCAAGTTCAACCTTAATGATCGTCTTTTACATAAAATAAATGAACACTTTATCTAGGTTTATCACGTGAACTCTTATGTTATGATCAAGGTTTTATAACGCAAATCATTCAAAAGATCTATTATTTCTTCATGCCTTTCTTTCTTGATGTTGTACTAGTATATTTACATGATTTGTTACATATGTTCTTTCCGTCACTATGCATTATTTTCACGGTTACTTTTCCACTGCATACACTCTTTGCTTGATCATGATTAACTTTATAACAAGTGGTTCTTTATTGCATATATTTTTTTACACCTCCACCCTCTTTTGATAATACCCAAAGAGGGAGTAAATTTTGAGAAATTTATGGGTGTGCAATCATAAACCACTAAGTGTAGGGGGGGCACAGATTTATGGGGAACACACACTTAGAAATAATGTCATATAATCACTTAGAATGAATGTCATATAATCATTTTATACAATTATTTTCATGATTATTATTTAATGCACACTACTATAAACAAAGCACTATTATTAATGATTAATTTCGCATTATTGGATTTGTTATTATCAAAAGGGGGAGTTTGTTGGAACATGGATTCCACATCTCTTGGTTTGAGAATAAAAGTCCTAACTTGTATTTGATCTATTTTGTTGGTGTTTATAGTGTGCAGGTTATACAAGCATAATAGATAGAAGAACAAGGAAATCTGAATGGGATGACCAAACGGAAACATGGACTGACATGACCACTATCGTGCCTCGATAATCACTAATGCATGCAGTAACACTTCCTCCAGGAGGACAGTTGGCAAGGATCATTTTAAATGGACTTGGTTGGAGCAAGGAGCCTATCATATTAAGAGGTACCGCACCGCGTTAATCTATTGTATGGAGGAAACACTTAGGAAACCTCATCGATCACAACATGATTTAAGAGATAAATGGAGAAGGACATCACATTCTAGCATGATCGAATTCTATACTGCCACTTATCGTGTCGCAATATCAGTTGCCTAAGATACGAGTTATGGATTCCATTTCAGGCTGGCTGGAGTAGTAAATTTCCTTTTTAAGGATAATGTCGCGTGGTAGCACTACTGCTGGCGATAACAGGAAGACTCATATATAAAGATCCATTCACCCAATTTTGTATGAACATCAAGATATATTGAAGAGACCAATCATGCTTCACATTCTGATCAGTACTTAGAGCCCATTCCAACAATCCTATGAGAATTTGAAGGCGATCAAGTTTAAAATAGATTCAACATGAAAAATGAACGCTTCAACAATGGCGATCTCACGCGTTCCTTCGTCTACATCGGTCTACGTCTTCAAAGCCTCTAGGGAGATTTAATTTCAGAATATTTAGGGTTACACTTTTTATTTTATTTAGCTTTTGGTTACACTTTTCGGTTACTCTTTTAATATTTTATTTAGTTTTTGGTTACTCTTTTTTAGTGAGGGTAGTGGTATTCACCCGTGTGTTGGCGACTATGTCTGTATGAAGATTAGGGGGAATTCACCTCTCGTGTTGGCAATTAGACTGATTTTTAGGTCTAGGGGAGACTAGAGTCTTATCTAGTAAGAGATAGGCTGAAACCAACCAGTTTGATGTGCGAGTCAGTACAGAAAAACAAAAGTCATTTTCTAATCTTCACCTAAATTTCTAGCATTATTAAAATCAAAATTTGTAATTATTTTTGTAAGCAATAAATTATGTCATTCATTTTTTCTCTATAAATATTTTATTGCTGAAGTTAAAAATTATTTTCTGTAAAGTTTTCTTTATAAAATGATTTTAAAAGAATTTTTAAAATCCTTATTCACCCCCTTCAAGGGCACTTCTCGATCCAACAAATTCTCTACCTTGATCAGCAGATATTTTCTACTTTAGAGCACGTTACTTCAGATCGATTAGTTTGCCTTGTGCCAGTGAAGATAGTAGACTCCAAGATTAGATCATTGTGTAAAATAATGTTCTCTTAGTGAAAGTCATATAGTCCAACCAGGGGCAAGAGGAGTTCACTTGGGAGCCCAAATACCTGATGTTGTAGGGATATTTGGGATTATTCTCTGAAGGTATGGCCTTAATCCTTATTTAGCTTTTCTCCCGTGGACCCAATCATAACTTTGGGGATGATTTTTCTTATTTTATTAGATTTATATCATTCCAGTTTTAGTAGAATACCTTGGGAGTATTAGGGCACCTCTAGGACCCTTGGTAGGCCTTAGGAGAAATTTTTGCACATTCAATACCTAGAGTGGAACCTAGGGCACCCCACATATACCTTTGATCTAACGGTGACCTATTAGAGACCTAGGTGTGCCTTATATCTCAATTTAGCAAACTTAAACCATAATGGGCCCTCATCACCCATTTGTGATCTCTTAGATAAACCTTGAACTAATTAGTGCACCATTATCTTAAGTGAGCTAATTATAGCCTAGTGACTTTGTTGTCAAGAGACCCTTGGGTGTCCACTTCTTTAATGTGGCATGGCAAGTCAACCATATTGGTTGTCTTGGTCAACCCCACCCATTTGGTAATGAAATTGAAGTATCCTAAACCCAATTTACCCCAATATAACCGTTGATAATTATCATAATCCCAGCTTGGCCTCATCTACCTCATGACTTTGCCACATAAGCTTGCAAACTCATCAATGTCAATGTTAAAGTTTCTTTGACCAAGTTAGTAAGAACTCCCCCATTAATGATTCTAACCGTATTTCTTTTGTGAATATTTCCATGGTGGTCTATGGTCATCATCGGAGTATCAGAGATGGGACTAGAAACATGGCAGTGTCACTGTCCAACGTGTTTTGATCTCTGTCATTGATCCAATGGAGAATATGACCCAGTTGATGTTGGATTACCTTAGGTTAGCCGAGCCAATGATTGGTTGCTCCCCATAATAAATCAACAATGGATCTGTTGTAGAGGAATGTCACTTTTTTATGCAAATCCTTAGAGCTTCGTTTGATATATGTAAGATTTGTGCTAGGCTTAATAATTTATTTCACATCTGATTATTATAACCTATTGTTTGGGGTGCTACTTTTAATTATGGACATCTAACTTTTAGCTTTTTTTTTAGGACACAACTGACCACAGTAGAGAAAACCCTCAGCATGAAAGTTGTAGGACTTTCCTTGATATTTCCAAAATGGGGTAGCATGTTCTCAGAGTTTTATGTATGCTGAGTTATGCTTGTTCAAATTCAGCTATTTAAAATTAATAAATTTGTGTTTTAATGGTTATAACTCCTTACATAGGCCTCACCATGACTTTGGAAATTTATAAATAAGCAAGCATGCACCAGATAATGGTCTACAAAAAAGTTAGGATTTTTTGGAGGCTATTTCCCGAAAGTTATTGTAATTATTTAATATTGTTACAATAATTAAATGAATGAAATTTAATGATGCTCACCTTCATATTTAATGATGCTCACCTTCAAATTTAATGACCAAACTTTGGGTTATCTCTTAGTATAGCATAAGTTCTCCATGGTCAAAATTTGGAGTGAATTAGAGGTGTTTTGAGTCCTTAAGTGCCTTCTGAGGCCTTTCCAAATAGGGGTTATGCATCCTATATGGATAACTGTGGTTCAAGCTATAAGAGTTTAAATTCATAGGGTTGTAGTGACTTAGGAATTGAGGTTTTTTTTATTAACTCCCCAACCATAGATCACATTGACCTAGGACTTTGATTACATATGCTCTAGGACCATATGAGGGCATACAACAAGATTTGAGATTTTTTGAGAACTTTTCTCTAAAGTTTTGGTAAACATTTAATCATTATGTAAAAAATTAAATTAATTAAATATTTAAGGGTTAATGATAAATACTAAGCCATAAATTTTGGTGGAAGACTATTTATGATATTTTGTATCCATGACCAAAGTTACAAAACATTTGGGGGTTGTTTACCTTTAGTTTCCAAGCTTAAATTATTTTAGGGTTGGAAAGTACCTAAGTTTGACTAGTCCTCTTCATGCCCTACAATGAAGGCCTTAGATTGTTCACCACAAGTTGCTGTATGTATGGATGTTGTAGCGAACTTTCTAATCATTCCATATTGGGGTTGTACATTTTTTAGACCTAGAGATCTTCCTAGAACAATCCTAAGTTGGATGATTTAGGGATATCTCAATAAAAAAATCAGCTGCAAACTTTGGGTGAACTTTGAACCTTCAACATACAATTTAGTCGTCATGAAAGTTGTAGTGAATTCTTATACCTTTACAAGTCAAAATTTCCAATTCAATTTGGAGTTGTGGAGCTCCTTGGAGGTTATTTCAAAGTTAGGTGATTTTTGGGGCAAATAAGAGGAATTTAACAAGAATGGTGATTTGGGGAAACCTCATCATTAATGATGTTGGCACAAAAATTGTACCTCCAAACTCACACTGCAAAGAGACGGGGGAAGACTATGGAGTGTCAATTACTTGGGTTAGAGAATGCTAGAAAAGGGAGTCACTAAGCGATGAGGCCTGACTGTCCGCAATAGGAACTCTTGTCACGGGTAATCTGATTGATGAAAAGAGGGTTACAAGGAAGTCTAAAAGAGGTCAGGATGTGAGACCGGAATAGACTGGATTCGAGACCGCTAATACAGGTCTTAAGCATCAAGACTCAAATCAAAAGTCTTTTCTGGGTACCATCTCCCCTCTATTTATAGACGTGGGGGCCTGCCCAAACGGGTAGGTCTAAAAATAATAGGCTTCCCAGGGTACAGGAGAACCGGGGCAAGGGAAAGAGCATACATGGGGTGCAAATAGCAAAAAAGATGGAAAAATCTAGACCGCGCGGTCACACGGTCTCGCTGGAGCCATATTGTTGATGCCTTGGAATATCTATCGGAAGGGGAAACGAGCGGCCTGGGCAGTTTCTGAAAGTTGTGACTGATGAGATCGATAATCTTGATCGAGAGCTGAGGTCGCGAACTTCCTGTCAAACATAATCCCCGCACATTTTCAAGTTTTGCTGGCGAGCTAGTCCCTTTTACGTTCAACTTTTTTTAGATCGTTGCGATCACAAAGATGGACAAGATGATGTCTCTTGATAAGGAGGCGAAGACTCGATTTTCGCCTAGGTTTTCATCTCTAAAGAAGACTGGAGGCAAAGCATCAACTACCTCCAAGAAAACTATTGTGGTCAAGCCCTCTAATGTGATAGTTAAGGGAGAAGCTTTGACCAAGGAGGTCGTTGATGTTTCCGCGAAGGAGAACCATATGAAAAAGCCTAAAGAACCTGCGAAGAAAAGTGGAACGACCTCGACAGCCTCGAACCAGGTTGATGTGAAGAACACTTGTGTAGGACCAGCCGAGCTAAATCTTCCTGAGGGCACGATCACCTTCGACTATTAGAAATCGGTTGAAGCTCTTGGTCAGACTGATATTCAGTTTGGTCAGGCTATTTCTACCAAAGTTATCTAGGTCGGGCTGTAGCAACAGAAGTCCTCAGCTGAGAAGCTCAGGAGGCAGATCGGGGAGCAGCAGGGGGTGAAAAAACAAAGAAAAGGAAGGAGATGGGCTCTTCCACCAAAAATGTTAAGCGCGGGAAGAAGAATGAAGATGAAAAGAAAAAGTTTACCGCCAAGACCGATTCAGTCAATCCAATTACTCTACATGGTGAAAGTGCACAGTTAACCTCACTAGAATTCTCTAGAGGGGGGTGAATAGAGATTTAAAATAATTTGTGCAAAGTGAATAATTATATATATATGTGTAGTGTTCACAGATTAAGTCTTCCCACACACCAACAAGAATTAAGCAAATAAAGAAAGTAAATGCAAGACAAGAAAGCACAGCACAACACAAAGAAATATAGTGGTTCCCCAAACTTTGGGTAGTCCACTCTTCTACCCCCTTGGTAGGAAATTCACTATCTTGTACTGAGTCTTTTGATAAGGAGACTCTTAGAACTACCCTGAGTCTTTTGACAAGGAGACTCTTAGAACCAACTGAGTCTTTTGAAAAGGAGACTCTTAGAACCAGTACAACTGAATTTTTTGAAGAGTGATTCTAAAAACTCTTTTACAGTATGTGAGTATGAAAATGAGAAAAGGAGAAGAAGTATTTAAGACAAGAAAGAATCTTCTTCCTAGCAAGAAGATTGGAAGCACAAGAAGTAGTGAATTAAATCTCCCTTCTATAGTGAGAAGGAGATTGTAAGCTTTTCAGAATTTTGCAGCAGTATGACTTTAGAAGCAGAAGAAGAAGAATGCTTGATGGTTGCTGCAGAACAATTTCTCTATTCTCTCTCTCTTTCACTTTTTGGGAGCTTTTCCTCCTTTTCAATGTGTATATGGTGGATCACTTCTTCTTTTCTCTCTGTCGACCCCCTTGTTATTTATAGCTCTGTTCATTAAAATAACACTATAGGAGAATAATCAATTAGCAGGCAGAGTATTAGAAACAAAGAGAAATTTCCATAACAAATATATCCATAGAAGGAAAGTATTCAATCTGATTTCAAATAATGTCCATAAAGGATTTAATCAATTTAGCCAAGAATCTATTAGAGGAAAGAATGATTCAGAACGGCTATAAAGAATAAATTGATTCCATATAAATCAGATTTGTAAAAGAAGGAAAGAGATCTAGCGATTTTTGAATTAATCATAGAAATCGACGTGCGTCGATTACTATTCGATGTGCATGTCGAATTCGTCCTGGTTGGACGTCGAGAGGAGAATAAGGAAGGTGCGTCGACTAAGGTGCATCGACATGTCAAGATACGTCGACTAGAAGTCAGAGCTACGTCGACATAGGATACGTCGAATTCTTCTTAAAGATACTTCGACTCATTCTGAAAGGAACGTCGATACTACATCGACGTTGCGTCGAATACCATTCGACACATATTTACTTAACCTTGATTTTCCTTTCTTAGAATTCATATTCAACTCTTTTTCAGGGGTTAAGAGAAATCATTTTCCCAACAATCTCCCCCTATTTATCTTAACCCTATTTGGAGGGAAATTGTACTAGCATCTCAGCATTTGTAGAGAAAAGAAATATATCAATTAAGCAAAAAAAAAATTGGAAAAAGGGATTATATAACCAAATTTTCCAGAATTATATAAACAGACTTCATGTTCATATCAATCAGTATTATTTTCAAACATTACTCAGGAGGGGTAGGAGCAGTCTTTCTCTTTCTCTTGAATACTACTGTTTTAGGAGAGGAGGGTTTCTCCTTCTCATTTGTAGGAAGTTCACCTAGCTCCCCCTGAGCAGATTGCTCCCCCTGGGATGGAACTTCCTTTAATCCTTCTACTTCTTCAATTTCTTTATTATCTCCAGCTCCAGTTGCATCTGGCTCCTGAGCTTCTACTTCAGTCAACACAGCATCTGGCTGTTCCTTTCCAGCTTCATTCTTAACAGTATCCAGCTCCCCCTGAATTGCAGTTTCTTTATCTTTCTCCCCAACTGCCACATCTTCCTTTTCAGTTTTAATTTCTGCTCTGCTTGCCTCCCCTTGTAATAGTACTACTTGATTTGCAGCCTCTCTTGCTATACTAAGTACCTCTATTGTTTGTTCTTCAGAGTGTAGCTCAGGTACAACTTCATTTCCAATTGTCTTGAGAAGTGCAAGACTGTTATCTTTTGAGGAAGGAGGGGGTTTGTGAGAGAGAGATTTAGGATTGGTGACATGTTCTTCATCTAGATTCTCCCCCTTCTTGACCTTCCTGGCCAGGGAGGTTAAGAAAGACCTGGTCACTCTAGAGGAAGAGAGAGGTCTTCAGATTTTTCACAGAGGCACTGACCCCATCTATTTGGGTGTGCATGTGAAGGATAGAGGAATGAATTTGGGAGCAGTGCTCATCCAGCATTGCTTGGAATGTTTGAGCTGCTGTTGCAATGCACTGAGTAAGAAGGGCTTCAGTGGATGCAGATGGTTCATGTTGTGGTTGATGATGAGGAGAGAGTGGTGGAAGTGGTGATGAGGGTGGAGAAAGGTTAGTTGATGTATGAGGTATTGGTGATAGTGGAGGTGAAATGGGTGAGAGAGTATGAGGAGGAGGAGATGGAGAAACTGATGTTTGAGGAGCAGGTAGAGCAGGAGTTATGAGGGTGGTAGAGACTATTTGAGTGGATGATGGTGGTAGAGAAGGATTGTCTCTTTGAGGAGGAGGAGGAGGAGATGGATGAGCAGGGGAGTTAGGAGGAGAGGGAGTTCTTTCAGGAATGGAACCAGGCTTGGGGATTTGCCTAGTCCATTTGGATAAGAGGGCAATGGACATCCTCTTTCCAGGAGGAATAGGAATTCCTTTTGACCTACAGAGGTCAGGGAAGGAGTGGAAGAGTACTTGACTCATAATCCTCATGTAGGCATTCTCTTTGTGAGAATATTTAGAGCCTATCATCTTGAGCAGACAGCTGGCCCAGTCTATTTTCTTCTTCAATACAAGAGCCCCCATGATGTTCAGTTGTTGCCTGGGCACTGCATCATGGGCAGATATCTTACATAGTAGTATCTTTCCTACTATATCTGCTAGTAGTCTATACTCCTCAGAAAAGTCTATTTTCTTTAGATGGGTTGGTTTATCCCTTGAAAACTTCATGATGGTTAGCAGATGCTTGATTTCATCAGGTGTGAGGTCTATAGATTCATCGCCTAATAAAGAAATGATGAAGAATTATGAGGTTACTCTTTAGAAATTGATTTCCTTTCCCTATTTTAGTTGAATAAAGATTATATTAGGATATACCTGATGGAATATCAAAGGTGGTCCTAATATGTTCTGCAGAGATTGAGACTGGTGTCTCATAGATTGTTCCATGGATTTCTCCTTGTTCAGATATCTGAACATGAGTTATCAGCTCTGTGAGCTCTGTTTCCAGGAGCTTGCATCTTGTTGAGATGAGTTTGTCCAATCCGGATTCAGTGAAGAGAGCTATGATGTTCTTATAGTTCTCTGCTGCTGCTTGGAAGGATTCAAGGTCGATATCGAACCCAGAATTTATCTTGGGAGCCATTGTAGATCAGTGAGAGAGGGAAAAATAATCGGCTGGACTGAGGAGCAAGAAGGATAAAGGATGCAGAGTAATGAAGGTTTCTAACTGAAGAGTCTTTTTAAGTCAGGTGAAGCGTCGAAACGGGACTCAATTCGAGGCTTATTCGGTACTTCAGTGGATGTGACCGAAAATATTTTAGCATTGCCGCTCGTTTTTATGAAGTCGACGTTGCGTCGAGTGGAATTCGACGTAAGCGTCGATACAGTCCGCGTTAAGGTGTTAGGGTTTCGTGTCGACGTATGCTTCGATTGTAATCGACGTATGCGTCGATTGCACTTATTGAGTTGAGTCGTCGACGTTGCGTCGATTGGTAGTCGACGTGACTTTTGATTTTCCTGAAGAATTTTAGGTGTTTATTTCTTTTTATCTTTTCCTAGTTCTAAGTCAGTCTTGGACTAATTTTTACAGATAGTTTGATTGGTTGTGCCAACATTGTTTGGCAAGGTGGCCAGTTTTGTTACATATATGGCACTTGATTATCTTATTCTTATGATAATTTGAGTTTAGAGAGGGATAGAAGGGTTGATTAGGATAGAAAGTTTGGTTACCAGGTTTAGGGTAGAAATTTTGGTTACGATAGAGGTGTTGATTATGATGGAAATCATGGTTAGGATGAATGGATCCTGAATGGGAATTATAGAAGGTTTTTGGAGGATAGGCATTTAAGTTGCTCTGAATTTTTGTGCGTCGATATCTATTCGACGCATGTTGATAGTTGCTTCGATTTATATTCGGCGCTTTCTCCCGGTAGCGTTGATCTGATATCGACGCATGGACAAAGTTATGTCGATTGGAAGTCGACGTACTTTTATTCAAGCGTTGAGTAGAGGTCGAGGCATCTGAGAGGTTGCGTTGAGTAAAAGTCAACGCACTATCATTCATACGTCGATATGAAGTCGACGCAACTGTTTCTTCATAAATTTTCTTTTTCCCTTTTTCTGATTTTGTTTTTTTATGTATTGTTTCTTTTGGCTTTGTTGCTTCTTCAGATGAAGTTTGAGAGTCATCAGCTGAATAATATAATATTTCATCAAATTGTTTTATTTCCTTGAGGAAGTCTTCTTCCTTATTCAGTGAATCTTTCTCTTGGTTTGATTTGATGGGTTTGGTGAATTTTACAGGGATCATCCAAGCAAGTTTGTTGGATGGAATTTGGCTGGTTGAGGGATCAGCCCCTAGACCAAGATTTGTATGTCTCCTTGTTTGTTGTTCAGTGATTTCCTTGAGAGTTTGGCTTCTCATGTTTAATGATTCTTCAAAGGCTTTTGCCTGGGATACCTTATCCTTAAGGAGCTGGTTTTCTATTCTAGCCATTTCTACCTCCTTTTCTATGATGTTAGCCCTTAATTCATAATTTTTAGAGCATTTGACTTCTCTATTTCTCTGGTGTTTAGCCACATTGATTTGTTCTTTTAGATCTTTAATTTCTTGTGTAGCTTTTAGTTGATCTAGACATATTCCCATAAAATCATTTCTGAAATTATCACTTTGAAAATCTATTTCATCAAAAATGCTTACCTCATCCTTATCCTCAGATTCCTCTATGAGAATAAGGTTATCTTCTGAAGATTCTGATCCTGTTTCACTCCATGATTTAGCATCATCATCATTCTTTGAGCCTTCAAGGGCCATTAAGCATAGATCTTCTTGATTAGGCTCTTCATTGTCACTTTTAGAAGAAGAGCTATCCTCAGAGTCTATTTCACTCCAGGCTTCAGCAATAAAGCCTCTTTCTTTCTTCTTCCCCTTTTTCTTGAGATCTTTCTTTTTCAGATCTTTCTTTGTCTCAGCATTCTCTGGACATTCTGGGACAATATGTCCAGGTTTCCTGCAAGAATAACATACAATTTCTTTAGTAGGAGTTTTGTCATACCTTGGTTTTGACTCTCTCCTTCTTGATCCATCTGTCCTGACCCATTTCTTGAATTTTCTGGCCAGGAAACTGAATAGTTCTTCTTCAGTGACAGAGCTTCCTTCTTCTGTTGCTTTTAATGCAATGTTCCTGTCTTTTTAAGAAGTTGGGATGTTTTCTCTTTTCTTCTTCTCTTCTCTGGTTTTCAGCAGTTGCTCTTAGGATCTGAGTTTTCCTAAGAGAGCATCTGTTGAAATTTCCCTTTGTCCACTTGTGTCTCTTATTGCCCATATCCTTGAGTCCCATGAACTTGGGAGACTCATCAGCAATTTGTCATTGATCTCTGTGAGAGAGATTTCTCTATCCAAGTCTCTTAGTTGATTGATGATCAGACTGAATCTGTCATACATCTCAGAGATGCTTTCTTCATTCTTCTTTTGGAAGTTCTCATATTGAGAGATCAATAGAGCCTTCCTGTCTTTCCTTTCATCAGCACTTCTTTCTACCATCTTTATGAGAGCCTCCCAAATTTCTTTGGCTGATTCACAATCAACAACCCTTTGAAAGATTTCATCAGAGAGGGTTGAGACCAGAATATTTACAGCTTTTGCATCACATGTTCCTGCCTTCTTCTCTTCAACTGTCCACTCAGCCTTTGGAACAAGTGTTTGAGTCACTTCACCACTTGAGTCTTTTCTATAAGGCTTGGGAGGACCTGCCAAGATAACATTAAATAAATCTTCATCAATAGAATTCAAATAAATCCTAATTCTTATTTTCCAAACTGCAAACTTTTCAAGATTGCACATTGGTGGTCTGGTGGAAGCATAATCTTTGATTTGTGCCATGTGAAAAATGATTGTTAGAAAAATATATATATATAAATAAGAGGTAGGATCTTTTTTATCAAGGAGTTAACCTTTTTAGATGAACCTAGCTCTGATACCAATTGAAAGTGCACAGTTAACCTCACTAGAATTCTCTAGAGGGGGGGTGAATAGAGATTTAAAATAATTTGTGCAAAGTGAATAATTATATATATATGTGTGTAGTGTTCGCAGATTAAGTCTTCCCACACACCAACAAGAATTAAGCAAATAAAGAAAGTAAATGCAAGATAAGAAAGCACAGCACAACACAAAGAAATATAGTGGTTCCCCAAACTTTGGGTAGTCCACTCTTATACCCCCTTTATAGGAAATTCACTATCTTGTACTGAGTCTTTTGATGAGGAGACTCTTAGAACCACCCTGAGTCTTTTGACAAGGAGACTCTTAGAACCAACTGAGTCTTTTGAAAAGGAGACTCTTAGAACCAGTACAACTGAATTTTTTGAAGAGTGATTCTAAAAACTCTTTTACAGTATGTGAGTATGAAAATGAGAAAAGAAGAAGAAGTATTTAAGACAAGAAAGAATCTTCTTCCTAGCAAGAAGATTGGAAGCACAAGAAGTAGTGAATTAAATCTCCCTTCTATAATGAGAAGGAGATTGTAAGCTTTTCAGAATTTTGCAGCAGTATGACTTTAGAAGCAGAAGAAGAAGAATGCTTGATGGTTGTTGCAGAACAATTTCTCTATTCTCTCTCTTTTTCACTTTTTGGGAGCTTTTCCTCCTTTTCAATGTGTATATGGTGGATCACTTCTTCTTTTCTCTCTGTCGACCCCCTTGTTATTTATAGCTCTGTTCATTAAAATAACACTATAGGAGAAAAATCAATTAGCAGGCAGAGTATTAGAAACAAAGAGAAATTTCCATAACAAATATATCCATAGAAGGAAAGTATTCAATCTGATTTCAAATAATGTCCATAAAGGATTTAATCAATTTAGCCAAGAATCTATTAGAGGAAAGAATGATTCAGAACGGCTATAAAGAATAAATTGATTCCATATAAATCAGATTTATAAAAGAAGGAAAGAGATCTAGCGATTTTTGAATTAATCATAGAAATCGACGTGCGTCGATTACTATTCGACATGCGCGTCGAATTCGTCCTGGCTGGACGTCGAGAGGAGAATAAGGAAGGTGCATCGACTAAGGTGCGTCGACATGTCAAGATACGTCGACTAGAAGTCAGAGCTACGTCGACATAGGATACGTCGAATTCTTCTTAAAGATACTTCGACTCATTCTGAAAGGAACGTCGATACTACATCGACGTTGCGTCGAATACCATTCGACGCATATTTACTTAACCTTGATTTTCCTTTCTTAGAATTCATATTCAACTCTTTTTCAGGGGTTAAGAGAAATCATTTTCCCAACACATGGAGAAGTCAAACTCCATCATTCTCTTGAGAAGGCTAGATCTGCAAAGGTAGGTGACCAGGTCGATTCTATTACCATCCTTACGGTCTCAATAACTTCAAGGGCGGAGGAGCCAGAGTTAGTAGCTTACCTTGTGTTGGGTCCAGTGTTCCTTCACTTGACCCATAGCGCCTTTCCTACTTCCTCAAAGAAAAAGTATCGCCCTTCCCATCAGTACGGGCTTTTGGGATAGTTGGTTGCGCTTGATCCTACAAGTGGTATCAGAGGAGGTTGCGGGTTCGAGGTCGGGGGGGGGGGGGGGGGGGGGTGTTGAAATTGTTGAAGTGGAAGTTTGGAGGCTTTTGGACCTGGGCGGTCTGGGCGGAGGTCGGGCGGTCTGGCGTGACCGCACGACTTGGCGGTCTGCCTCTGCGGTCTGGCTGGTAGTAGCCTAGCTGCAGTCTCCTGGCTTGATCGCTGGTATAGGTCCAAGTCGGCTGGAGGTGAGGCCGCGCGGTCTGTCTCTGACCGCGTGGCGGGTTGATCATCTTCAGGGTTCTTCCAGGTTCTCTCCGGAATGCGGTCTGGTAGCTGACCAGGCTTTCTGGGAGTATTCGCGGACTAAGGGACTTAGTCGCGCGGTCACAGTTCGCGGTCTCAGAAGGGGGCTGGTATGCGAGCTGGTTGTTGTTCATGGTCTCAGGAGGAGATCGGCATGTGGACAGGAGTTCGCGGTCTGATGGCGAACTGGCTGTGTTCGTGGTCTCGAACGAACACAGGTGGTGAAGGGCTTCGGGCGGTCTGGCGATCTCTTTGGAGAGTCGCGGTCTGCTGTGAGAGTGGCGGTCTCTCATAGCGACATTGAAGCTGGCGGGTTCACCAAAATGAAGCAGAAGTAATATTGCTGATCGCGCGGAGTGACCGATCAGGTCGCGCGGTCTGGGGGTGGTGATCCTATCTCATAGGGCGGTGACTGGATCAGGTCCCGTGCCTATAAATAGGAAGCCACTGTAGCAGCAAACATACAACACACCAAGTGTAAGCTGAGTTCGCTTGTTTCCTGCGGTCTGGTTTATTCTGACCGTGCGGTCTGCTGATTGAATTCCTCTTGTGCAGCTTCTGCGGATAGTGTGGGCGGCAGCGATCACCTCTTCCTCTGAAAGTGTTCGGGCGGTCTGCGGCTTGGAGTTGTGGTGCTGGAGTTCGGGAGAATCAGGAAATCGGAAGAAGGGAGCGGTCTGTGCAGCGGTTTTGGTGGTGTGCTGTGATCGGCAAGGCGCTGCGGTCTGGCAGTGTGTTGAAGTCGCAGGGAGGTCGCGCGGTCTGGAGCGGTCTCAAGTTATCTTCAACTTGTATCTTTCCTTTGTGTTTGTGCTGACGAAATCATGTCTCGTCAAGCATGCCTCGCCTTGTAATTTTGAAGTGCTGCTATCAATAAAGATCAGTTGTTTGCCTTCATTTGTTTCTGGTTGTTTTGGCTTTGATCTCTAAGTTGACTAGCTCCTGCTTGCTCCATAAAGATTTGAAAAAAATTTCACATGGTATCAGAGGCAGGTTGGAGTGGTTGAGCAGTGAGTAACTTAGAGTAGCCATCGCCTTTGTGAAGAAAGGAACCAGTGGAAGAACAATGGAAGGTAGATTTGCAAAGGGTCTTGGGATTGAGGTGCTTACATCGACCAACTTCAAGAAGTGGAAGTCGTGTATGCAAAGCTATCTTGTAGGTGAGGACCTCTGGGAAGTTGTTGGAGGAGATCAGACGCAGGAAGTTGTCCCGGAAGGGGATAATGGGGCTGAGGTGAGAACTTGGAGGAGGACGAATGCGAAGGCAGAGTTCACTTTGAAGAGGGCAATCTCACCTGACCTATTTGATCACATCTTGGGGTGTGGTTCAGCTGCGGAGATCTGGAGAGCCCTGGATGGGCTGTTTAACAAGAAGAATGTGGCGAGGCTGCAGTTCTTGGAGAATGAGCTGGCAAGGTCGGCTCAGGGTGATCTTTCTATCTCCACCTTCTTTCTGAAGTTGAAGAACTTGTGTGCTGAAATCTCAACATTGGACCCTGATGAGCCTATCTCTGAGGCGAAGCTGAAGAGGCACATCATCCGCGGCCTGCGGAAGGAATATGTTGCCTTTGTGACGTCGGTGCAGGGATGGGCAAATCAGCCGTCTCTGTTGGAGCTGGAGAACTTGCTTGCATCGCAAGAAAGTTTGGCAAGGCAGATGGCGGGGGTGTCGGTGGCTGGGGGAGATGGCGAAGTTCTCTTTTCAGGGAAGAAGAAGAAGTGGGACAAGAAGAAGAAGACCGCTGGAAGTGGCTATGGGCCTTCAACTTCTGGGCAGCAGGAAAGGGGGTATGCTCCCAAGGCTGACGGGAAGAAGAAGGGTGAAGGTCCGAAGTGCTACAAGTGTGGCAAGTTTGACCACATCAGGAAGGATTGCAAGGTGGTCACCCAAGCTGGGCATGCTGCGGAGAAGGAGGAAGCTGAGGCCAGGCACATTCAAGGAGGTTGGGGAGGAGCCTTTTCGGCTTCTGTTGGAGCTTCTGCTCCTATCAACTATCTGGAGGATTGGATCGTGGACTCGGGGTGTGGTCATCATCTCACCGGAGACGGGACCAAGCTTTCTTCTGCACAGCCCTATACAGGTAACAATGCAATCATTACTGCTGATAATACTGTACATCCAGTGGAGAAGGTGGGGGTTGTTTCCTTGGGCAGTGATAGAGGGCCACTTACTTTGAAAAGTGTCTATCACGTGCCTGGTATGAAGAAAAATCTCTTCTCCGTGACCAATGCTGTAGACGTCGGGTATCACGTTCTGTTCGGCCCAACAGAAGTGAAGTTTCTACGCAATGTTGAGGCCGTAAAGGCCGAGGTCGTCCATGTCGGGAGACGGGCAAAGGACTTGTTTGTTTTATCAACAAGTTCCTACGTCGACAAGATGAAGACGAATGATGGTGCCGTTATATGGCATGAGAGGTTGGGGCACGTGGGGATGGACAAGCTGAAAGCTATGGCGGTGAGAGGTCTGGTCAAGGGCCTGCCAAGTCTATCCTCCTACGGTGAAGGTCATGTTTGTGAGGGATGTCAGTTCGGCAAGTCTCATCGACTACCGTTTGACAAGTCGCAAACAAGGTGTAGTGTGCCGTTGGAGTGCATCCACGGTGACTTGATGGGACCTACTGCTACCCCAAGCCTCGGAGGCAGCAGATATATGCTGGTGTTGATCGATGATTACTCCAGATATGTCTGGGTATATTTCCTGAAGGAGAAGGCGGAGGCGTTTGCCAAGTTTGTAGAGTTCAAGGAGCTCGTGGAAGGTCGGCTGGGACTGCGGGTGAAGAAGCTGAGGACTGACAACGGAGGGGAGTTCACCTCCAGTGAGTTCTCTACTTTTTGCAGGAAGGCGGGCATCCGGAGAGAGCTCACTTGTGCTCATACTCCACAACAGAACGGAGTTGCAGAACGGAAGATCCGTCATCTGACGGAGACCTGCAAGTGTTGGCTGCATGCCAAGAGTATCCCAAAGTCCTTCTGGGCGGAGGGAATGTCTTGTGCTGCCTACGTCATCAACAGGATGCCTCTGAGCCCCATCAACATGCTGACTCCACATGAGATGATGTTCAAGGAGAAGCCAAGTGTGGCACACCTTAGGGTGTTTGGTTCCACCTGCTACGTGCATGTTCCAGATGCTCTTCGGACGAAGCTAGATGCGAAAGCAAGGAAGCTAGTCTTCGTGGGATACGATGAGCGGAAGAAAGGGTGGAAGTGCATGGACCCGGAGACGCGGAGATTTGTTGTATCTCGCGACGTCGTGTTCGATGAGGTGACATCTTACAAGGGGTCTTCTGATGTGGAGTTACCAGAGAGCAGGGTGGAGATGCCAGAGAAAGCTGTGGAGAATCTTCAGGTGGAGCTACCTGTGTCACCAGGTGGTCCATCTCCTTCTAGTTCCGAGACGGGGGCTTCTGGTTCAGGGAGCAGGGGGAGCGATGCTCCTAGCACGTCTGGAAGGGGAGCTAGGGAAGAAGCAGCGGATGACATTGCAGTTCAAGGGAAGGAGCTGAGGAGGTCGAAGCGAGCGATCATCGCCCCTGATCGCTATACAGGAGGAAACGCAGTGAGCTTCGTCTCATGTTTCTTCGCTGGTCCCTTGGATGAGAGGGAGCCGTCGAGCTTTGAGAAGGCCCAAGGCGTGAAGGAGTGGGACGTTGCGATGCAAGAAGAGATGACAGCTCTTGAGAAGAACGAGACCTGGTCTCTAGTGCCCAAGCCCAAGGGCATCACTCCTGTGACATGCAAGTGGGTCTACAAGCTTAAGAAGAAAGCTGACGGCAGTATCGAGCGGTACAAAGCTCGTCTTGTAGCTCGGGGGTTCTCGCAGCAATACGGTGAAGACTATGATGAGACATTCAGTCCGGTGGCAAAAATGACTTCAGTTCGGTTCATCATTGCCTTGGCGGCGTTCAGTGGATGGGAGATTTGGCAGCTCGACGTCAAGAACGCTTTCTTGTACGGCGAGATTGACAAGGACATCTTCATGGTCCAGCCACCAGGTTTTGTGTCTGAAGATCTTCCGGAGCATGTCTGCAAGCTGAAGAAGGCCCTGTATGGGTTGAAGCAAGCGTCGAGGGCGTGGTACGGGAAGATCGCAGAATATCTCCTATTCTGTGGATTTGTTGCTTCAGACTCAGATTCGAGCTTGTTCGTCAAGAAGAGCGGGGAGCTTCAGGTCATCGTGCTGCTATACGTTGACGATATGATCGTGACGGGGAACTCGAAGGAGGAGGTAGCACAGCTTCGGGCTGAACTATCTATCAGGTTCGAGATGAAGGATCTTGGTGAGCTTCACCATTTTCTTGGACTTGAGGTGCAGAGGAAGGAAGGTGGAGTGCTGGTGACCCAAGCCGGATATGCGGAGCGGATCGTGGAGCGATTCGGCATGAAGGAAGGGAAGTGCACTTCCACACCTCTGGAGAAGGCTATGAAGCTTCGGAAGGATGAGGGAAGGATCATGCAAGATCCGTTGGTGTTCCGAGCTCTGGTTGGGAGCTTGATTTATCTGACGATCACAAGGCCGGATATTGCATATGCAGTAGGCAGGGTGAGTCGGTTTATGGCGGAACCACGAGTACCTCATCTGCTAGCGGCCAAGAATATTCTGAAGTATGTCAAGGCGACCTCGGACATGGGTCTCCTATACAGGAGGGATGCGGGCTTCGAGGTGCATGGATACATGGATGCTGATTACGGGGGAGATTCGGATGATCGGAAGTCGACATCTGGATTCGTCTTCATGGCGGGCCCTACGGCTATATCATGGTGCAGCAAGAAGCAGGATTCCGTATCGGTCTCTACCACGGAAGCGGAATACAAGGCTTCGGCCTTGGCAGCTCAGGAAGCCATCTGGCTTAGGAGGTTGGTTGGAGACGTCCACAAGGAGGTTCGGGAGCCGACTCTGCTACGCGGTGACAACGAGAGTGCTCTCAAACTGGTGACCAATCCAGTTTGTCACGCAAGGACGAAGCATATTGAGATCGAGCATCACTTCATACGGGAGAAGGTGCTGGAGGGATCTCTTTCGGTCGAGCATGTGCGGAGTGCGGACAATGTCGCAGACATCTTCACAAAGGCGCTGGCAAAGGGGCCGTTCACACGGCTAAGGAGCCTATTGGGGCTGGTTTCAACTTCCCACTTCAAGGGGGAGTGTTGAAATTGTTGAAGTGGAAGTTTGGAGGCTTTTGGACCTGGGCGGTCTGGGCGGAGGTCGGGCGGTCTGGCGTGACCGCACGACTTGGCGGTCTGCCTCTGCGGTCTGGCTGGTAGTAGCCTAGCTGCAGTCTCCTGGCTTGATCGCTGGTATAGGTCCAAGTCGGCTGGAGGTGAGGCCGCGCGGTCTGTCTCTGACCGCGTGACGGGTTGATCATCTTCAGGGTTCTTCCAGGTTCTCTCCGGAATGCGGTCTGGTAGCTGACCAGGCTTTCTGGGAGTATTCGCGGACTAAGGGACTTAGTCGCGCGGTCACAGTTCGCGGTCTCAGAAGGAGGCTGGTATGCGAGCTGGTTGCTGTTCATGGTCTCAGGAGGAGATCGGCATGTGGACAGGAGTTCGCGGTCTGATGGCGAACTGGCTGTGTTCGTGGTCTCGAACGAACACAGGTGGTGAAGGGCTTCGGGCGGTCTGGCGATCTCTTTGGAGAGTCGCGGTCTGTTGTGAGAGTGGCGGTCTCTCATAGCGACATTGAAGCTGGCGGGTTCACCAAAATGAAGCAGAAGTAATATTGCTGATCGCGCGGAGTGACCGATCAGGTCGCGCGGTCTGGGGGTGGTGATCCTATCTCATAGGGCGGTGACTGGATCAGGTCCCGTGCCTATAAATAGGAAGCCACTGTAGCAGCAAACATACAACACACCAAGTGTAAGCTGAGTTCGCTTGTTTCCTGCGGTCTGGTTTATTCTGACCGTGCGGTCTGCTGATTGAATTCCTCTTGTGCAGCTTCTGCGGATAGTGTGGGCGGCAGTGATCACCTCTTCCTCTGAAAGTGTTCGGGCGGTCTGCGGCTTGGAGTTGTGGTGCTGGAGTTCGGGAGAATCAGGAAATCGGAAGAAGGGAGCGGTCTGTGCAGCGGTTTTGGTGGTGTGTTGTGATCGGCAAGGCGCTGCGGTCTGGCAGTGTGTTGAAGTCGCAGGGAGGTCGCGCGGTCTGGAGCGGTCTCAAGTTATCTTTAACTTGTATCTTTCCTTTGTGTTTGTGCTGACGAAATCATGTCTCGTCAAGCATGCCTCGCCTTGTAATTTTGAAGTGCTGCTATCAATAAAGATCAGTTGTTTGCCTTCATTTGTTTCTGGTTGTTTTGGCTTTGATCTCTAAGTTGACTAGCTCCTGCTTGCTCCATAAAGATTTGAAAAAATTTTCACAGGGGGGGGGGGGGGGGGGGCGCTGATTAAATCCTGATATTTCTCTACCTGTGTGGGTCCTGGCGGGTCAGGCGACCGCGACCATGTGAAAAACTACCTCTAAGCCATGTGGTGCGCCACATCTAATCCATGTGGAGCACCTCTGAGCTTACGGGTCGAGCTGGACGCTGGGGGGGATTGTTGGGACCAGCGTTCCTTCACTTGACCCATAGCGCCTTTCCTACTTCCTTAAAGAAAAAGTAGCACCCTTCCCATCAGTCCGAGCTTTTAGGATAGTTGGATGCGCTTGATCCTACAGAGTGTTATCGAGGAAAGGAAAATAAAATAGGCAGAGGGGGCAGCAAGGAGTGCTGCAAAGAAGAAGAAGAAAGAAGAGAGGAAAAGGAGAGAGGAAGAAGAGGCAGCAAGGAGTGTTGCCAAGGAAAAGAAGAAGAAAAAAAGGAGGAAGGGGCAGTGAGAACTGTCATGGAGAAGAAGAAAAAGAGAAAGAGAGGAGAAGGAGAGAAGAGGAAGAGGAGGCAGCGAAGAAGCTGCAAAAGAGGGAAAAAAAGGAAGACAAGGAAACAGCTGGGAATATGGTTTCCGAGGATAAGAAAAAGGAGATGGTGAAGAATGTCGGTGAGGAGGATAGAAAGAAAGATGAGGTGGTAAAGAGGAAGGCAGTCGAGAAGCAGGTGGTTGAAGCACTGCACGAGAAGAAGACAAGAGAGGCCGTGGAGGAGGGAGTGTTTGAGAGAAACTCTTCTGGAAGTTGTAAGGAAGACTTGTACTCCATTCTTGGAGGTATGGAGTCCCTTGTCGACCATCCTTCCATAAGAAGTGAATTCCATATGCCTCGGAGGGATTCCAAGGGAAAAGTGATGGCTGATTCAAGCGGAACCAGGGTGATGCAGGAAATGGTCACTCTTTATCGTACAGTGCATCAACGTCGATAAGATATATTTAGAAATACACCACCAAAGAAAAGAAGCAGTGCCTTTTTAGAGGGTGATGACATTGTTCCTCCCGAAGTTCTGAAGAGAAGGCACTTTGAAATGGAATAGGCTGAGAAGAAAAGGCTCGTAGGTGCGAGTACTGGATCAAAAATCCAATTTGACCCTCCGGGGTCTAAGGGATTTCTTCCTCCTCCATCACACG
The DNA here is from genome assembly GCA_033032865.1 of Dactylorhiza incarnata. Classification (NCBI taxonomy): domain Eukaryota; kingdom Viridiplantae; phylum Streptophyta; class Magnoliopsida; order Asparagales; family Orchidaceae; genus Dactylorhiza; species Dactylorhiza incarnata. The sequence goes on along the minus strand of JAWHQI010000010.1, from coordinate 23,470,550 downwards.
ACTATATAGGTTAAAACTCGCTATTATAAAATTTTGTTTGCTCTGTTTTGTTTTTATTTCTCAAATTTTTCTTTCAGACTTGCGGCCATCCCCAGCGAGAACTTTGAGCCATCCTGATGGTGAGTACCGGCGAGTTCTTCATGATATTGATTCCTTGCGGATGCGGCTATATGGTTTGGAGCGGAGTCGGGAAGAATTTATTATGGAAATAAATAAGCTTATTGATCAACGAAAAGAGATCCCGAAGGCAAGTTCTTTCGATGCGGCCGAGAAGTCAAAAGAAAAAATGCCAGAGGTGCATATTCCTGATCTTTATGCGGCCAAGGATGGAAAAGCGAAGGAGAAGACTCGACTTGATAGGGATAAAGCTAAACTCCATTCTTTAATCTCACGCTACCACTACCACAAAGCGCATATTGATGTCGTTATTTCTGAGATGAGGGAGGTCATAGCTAGCATTGGAATGGAGAGACATGCTGAATGTCTTCAAATGTGTAACTATTATTATTTGGGAAAAAATTCTCTTGCTTTGTATGAATAATTTTCATGCTAATGTCTGAATATTTGCACCTTTTATTGTCTTAAAATGTGGATGATTTTCTTGTATGCTTGTGAATTTTCGCCCTTTGTTTTGATTAATCGGACAATTTGATTTGACACATTGACTTTACTCGCCATTTCCCGTAAAATATCATTGAGAAACCTCGCATGGAGTTTCAGCTTTCGATGCATTCTATTATAAAATGGGGGTACATTGGGTTCTCAATTATCATTTCTTTTTAATCTTAGTTTTGGCGAGTCCCTAATCATGGATGGAAAGCAGAAATCACATCCCGAGAAATGGTCGAAGAGAGAAAACATGGCGCGACATTTTAATTCGTTTAGGAATTTTAAAGCTCCCAAGGTTTCTGCCGCAAAACTCACAGGCTGCTGTAAAACATTCCCGCTCCTGCCTGGAGTGATTGCCAGACTTCCCCTTCCTGACGAACAAATTAATTCTGTTTCTCAGGGGTTGATTGTCGTTCCACTTGAGTCTCTTCATTATGGCCTTAGATTTCCTTTTTTGCCCGAGTTTGTTACCATCTTCGAACATTTCAGTATTTTCCCTAGTTAAATAGTACCTATTTCTTATCTTATTCTTGCTTCCTTCGTGATTTACCTTCGGCGAGAACGCGTGCCATGGAATATGTAAGTATTCAGAAATTTGTTCTTGATGCGGTCGCAAAATGATGGTACCGTATTCTTTATTGGCGTGCGAGTGCGAATTCTTAACCTCCCCAACAAAGCTCACCATTAGATCCAAAATTTTATTGTTCTCTCCAGCGACTTAGGGCCTATGTTTGTTTCACCCTCGGCGTGAAAAGAGGAAGAGTTCATTCTGCCCAGGATGTCCGGTGTGGAACTAGAGGTGGCGGATCTTATTGCGCATAATCCACTGGACGTGAATATTTATATGGTCAAAATGAGCGAGGCTGTCACTCTTGGCCCAGCCGCAGGTTAGGCGATTATATCTATATCGTTCTCGCCATTAACTTTCTTTCTTTTAATGTTGAGTTCTTATTTTTCTTTTGCTAGGTGCTCTCCGTTGACCTAATAATCGCCCATTCCGTCCGGCGGGATACTTAGACCCAGAGAATGACCATGTTTATCTTGCTAAGGCTGAAAAGCCCGCAAGCGGCGCCAGCAATATGCTCCCAAGCGGCGAAGATTGCAACCGCAGGGGAACGAGAACCTATTGATTGAGAATCAAAAGTCGCCTCATCGGGCGAGTACCTCTGAAATAAAAACTGACCATCCCTTCTCTAATGCCATGTTTGGTACTTTGGATGTTGTCGATGATCCTCTGGTATTTTTAGACAAGGCCACCCACCAGTTTTCGCTCAACTTTTTTCTGTCACCTCATGCACGTGAAAATCTTCATTTATTTTGCTGCCCATATTCATTCCCCCTTTGCTACCCATGAGATCAATTCTACCCCCTCGAACACATCGAAATTCCCCCTCTTGAATGCTTCCATTTCCAACCCTTCTTCTACCCGTCCGCCTTCATCCATCCCTTTGTCAATATAAGGCTGATTGGATCTATGGTTCGGGACGACTGAGTTGGTTGATAAGTTGGATTACTTAGTTGTATTACTTTAGATTTTCAAATAGCTAGTAGAATTCATATTTTGGAGAAGTTTTGGAGTGTTCTTACTGATGTTTTACTGTTTTTAGTGTTCTTTTTGCACTGTTTCTTCTTTTTGCAATTTCTTTTAGTACTTTCTTACTCGTAATCCTTTTTGAATAGCAAAAAAAATTCCTTTATCTTTCCTTTAATCTTTTGTTCTTGTCATGCATTTCCTTTATATGTCATTTATTTCCTCAATCGCTATGAGTAACTAATTTCTCCTTAGTACTCGATCGAGATGATCTGAGGATGAAATAATCAAGTTATAATCGTCATTTTCTTTTTCTCTTTGGTGGAATACTTTTGGCTTACCCTTGATTCTTATTGAAGGAGGTCATAACTTCGATATATGATTGTCATTTTTATTTTTATACTTTAAATAGCCGAGAGGCTCGTGTACGAATCGATCAGTCACGGGTAAAGAGAGTATACGAAACCCTTGAGAGAGGACGAAGTAATTATCCCGGTTTGGAGTCAAATCCAATAGCGGGGTTTATAACGTAGATCGAGTTTTAGGTGTATGATTTGAGAATGAGAGTTCAGTCGATCAATCTAAACTCAGTTGGACAATCCTTGAGAGGGGAGCGTTCATATTTCAGGAACCCCGCAGTCAAACTATTTCGTTAAAGAGAATTAGAGTTTTATTTTCCTTCGAATTTTTCATGTCAAGGTGAGTCGAGATCGAGTGTCAGCCTTTAAAATATTGTCTAAGCACTTAGTTTTTAAAAGCAATCTGTCTTTTATTTGCAACAAACCCAACGTTTATTTGATAAGATATTAGTTTGTTTCTTGTAGTAAAAGTAATCAAAACGCCCGAAAAAATATGACATTGATATTTCTAATATCCTATACTATATTTCGATAGGTACGCTTGCCTTTATCGAATATTGATTGGAGAATAATTTTACAGAACTCTTAAAATCTCTATTAAGTTTTTGGTTCCATTGTCAGGGAGTTATGTTGATATTTCAAAAAAAAAACGCTATTAATTTTATCATTTCTCCTTTCTTCTCTTTCGCTTTCTGCAAATCTTTAATGTCGTAACAATATTCTTGGAAATGTAGATTTGGGGTGTCATCCCATCGCATCTCCTAGTACCTTGCGAGCTCTTCATCGGGTAGACCTGGGGATGCGGATAACACGATGTGCCTAAATCAAACAGAATGAATGGTTGAGATGCAGCAGCAACAGATTCCTTACAACCAAATCACGGGATCGGTATGTTACGATCCACTGCACTGGATATCAATCATTGTCGAGGAAGTGGACGGCTGTGATTTCATCTTTACTCGATGGATCAACGGTTACGATATAACCTTGCCTTGATATACACCACCACACCATTCCGGTGATCACCACAGTAGAGCTCCACCACCAGACGACTTGCCAGAGGAAGGAGAACCTCGGGGTGGTCCTCTGATGGCCGGCCGCCAGCGCATCTCGCCGGAAAGTAAAATTATTGAATTCATGTGGCGCGGCCGTTCGGATTCGTCTTCTACGGCGATGATAGACGCCTCAATGGCCTAGATGAGGACCAGGAAGTCTTCCTCTCCACTACGGTTCCCCTCCAGTGAATCTTAGAGAGATATAGAGTGCTTCCACAAAATGTGTGGTGGTCCAAGGCTCAGGTGGCCGTGAAATAGGTTTTTCGGAGGCTGGAATCCCCATGCTACTCCTCCTACATGATTTATGCATTAAAGGTGTTTAGATGTTCACCTGAGAAGAGACTTTTGACATTGAACGGAGGTGTGATGGCATGGTGAAGTTCACGAAGGCGGAAATCTCTTCTTCGCTCTCCAGTCGTCGGCGACCGCCTCAACTGTGCTCTCTTGTTTCGAAAGGGCTCGCGAAGAAGGAATGAAGGTTCTGGAGGCTTTGGGGAGTTATATAACTCCTCTATAACTGCCGGCCATTAACCTCCACCACTCAAGTGGCGGTTAGCCATGGTCGTGGCCTTCTCTCTCCTCTAAACTCCTTCTCTACCACAGAATCGATGGGACAGACCTATTGGAGACTGATCAGTGTCGGGCTAGCTTGGATTGAACCCAATTGGGTTTGAATAATTCAAATTAAACCCATGGGCTCGGGTTTGACTATTCATGGTCAGCCCTTGACCTTTTTGGTGACTTGACCCCACCATAAGATGGCTTAGGTCTCAAGCAAGTCAATGTTTGAGCATGTCAACTACTTCCTGGACACAATGGAGACATTCGGGCTTCCAGACAAATTAGCTGCAAGATCTTCCCAGTGACACTTCTCAGCGAAGCTCTCAACTGGTATCGGTCCCTACCTGAGGGAATCATTCACAACTTCACCGAGCTATCCCAGTTAATCATCGGTTGGCACGAAGCTCGTGTACAAAGTATAGAAGAAAAGGCTCAGACGTGGAAGGAGCTCGGGTTGGACGGACCTCCCCATACAAGGTAGACAGAGCATGACAAGCATCAAGGTGCACCATTGTAAGATCGCACCCAAAGGATCTCTGCGGATGGTTGGATTTTGCCCTGCACGCGGGCATTGGAAATCCAACATTTGAATTATGAAGGGCGTTGAAAAGCCACCATAATCGTTCAATATCTTATTCATGGCAATTGTGATACGACTCAAGCTCCTCGGCGGGAACCTCAAGCTCGGAGCTAGCCATGCAGAACTCCCGGACGGAACAAAATACCAACTATATGAGACATCGTCCTCCCTATCCACGTAGGGGCACTTCCAAAACTGTCGAATACAACGTCCAGTTCATCATCGTAGAAACTGATTCACCGCATGACGCGATATTCGGGAGTGTCCTACTCGACACACTATGGAATGACATCTCCACGGTGGTCCGCATGGCGAGTAAAGGGAAAATCCTCCAAAACTCAGTTCGTTACCTCAGCGTCGCGATGACCAAGGTTCCTTGGATCATCCATGGGCCCCTGCAAATCCTGAATCCCAAGAAACTTTGCCTATAGGAGAGCTGTTTGGCCCCAACACCGATAGCTGAAACTGACCTCCCGACATCAACAAATCAACGACAACTTGAAACCGTGGGTCAGAAGAGGAAGTGACAACGATCGCTCGTGGAGGCCGGTTGGCCTAATCAGAGCCAGTCGGTCTGTCCCCGAGGGCTGATGACCCAAAAAAGTTGGGTCTACACCCCGTTAAAATGCCTCCCGCAAGCATATCTTATCTATAATCTACAACAGCAAGATCGTCAAGTGGCTTGGACCGCTTCGTCGCAACACGGGGAATCAATTCCAGTTTTGTAACTTTTACAGGAGCTTAGGGAACCATACGACGCAATGCATGCTTGAAGAACGAAATCGAGCGCCTCGTCTAGTCGAGGCACCTTAAGGTCTTTCGCAAAACAGCTCAGAAGCAAGCAGCTCGGGAAAAGGCAACTGAGGTCCAGTCATCAGAGTGATCGGCGCCTAAACCACCGCCGCGCATCATGCAAGATGATCAAGAGAACCCATGCAAATGCTATCCAGGAGAACCAAGAGCCCTACATTATCTACGCTTTTGTTTTGTTTGTATTAAAAATAATTGCTAAATCTAAAGTCGCAAGTCTACATGTGCGCACATACTATTGTTTATTCCAATTCAATATATTTTATTTGCTCCTAACTCTTCCATCACAGGAACACTTTAGGGTCAATCCCCCGGACCACAACACGATGGCCTTAACCTCGCTACCTCGGCTCAGAAGTCTGCCCTTCACCCGCGTAGCAGGTTACGACATCGTCAGAGTCTAGTCCCCCAAGTCACCCGCATATCGCAGCACGGTGGCCTTTACCTCGCTACCTAGGTTCTAAGGTCCTCCCTTCGACCACATAGTATATTACAACATCGTCAGGGGTCATTCCCCCGGTCGCGTGTAGCCTGCATCACGGTGTCCTTGACTTCACTACCCCGGCTCGAAGGCCCTCCATTCGCCCGCGTAGTAGGTTATGACATCGTCATGGTCCAAACTCAGTGGGCTCCCACTGTTGCGGATCAAAGGTTCGCCCTTCGCCCCCGCAGTAGGTCACGACACCGCCAGAGCCTGCCCCCTTCACGATCGCCAACAGTTCGAAGTGTTGAAATTTCACTAGCTCCGATATCTTCTGATATATTTCCGCTTAGATACCGAGTTAGAATACTTAGATGCGGGAACAAAGCGCAGGAACACTACAACCATACCAAGCTAAACAACCAGCACAATAGAAGGACAAGAATCGGGTATTTGCTATCTCTTTACAATACAAGGTATACATGACGAGACATGATTTCTCAGAAAACAATGAGAGAAAACATTGACAAATAAGCAACTGGCAAACATCAATAATTGAGACCACCAGAAATCGTTGAACCAGTCAGATCGCACGGACACCACTAAGACCGCGCGAACAACACATGTTGATAACCTGTAATCTTCCAGACCGCAACCTCAGATCGCACAAACTGGTGTCTTATTAAATTGCTGAAAAACAACCTGCTCGCACGTCTTGACCGCCTGACCGCAAGGTCACCTGATCAGAGAAGCTGCCCATGAGCAGAGACTAGAACTGCAGAAGTTATCGCTTGACCGCAACTCTTGATCACCTGACCACTAGGTCGCTTGACTGCTGAGCTTGTCGCGAACAGCCCAAGAACTACAACACAGATCGTACAGGGAGACCGCTGGCGAACTGGTTATTCAAAGCTGGGAAAGTCACCAAGGAAGAAGATCGCTGACTACTGGATGTTGACATGCGAACACAACAAACGATCAAACCACTTCCAGACAGCACGACCTCAAAAGTGAGACTGACAAAAACAACCCAAGCTCTAGTTCTTACAATTCTCGATAGAAATGATGGGCCATGCACCTTTATTTATAGGCAGACTGACATATGTCATCACCACCCAAGAGAGGTACAATAACTGCCCATCCAGATCGCATGCGGTCTCAACAAAATCAGACCACTCGATCAAATAATAGGAAGCCATCTTGGACAACACGCTGACAACAACAATGGACCAGAGAGAGACTGCGTAGACCACGCGGTCACTGCGGTCTCTGCGGTCTGTCTTTCTTAGACCGCCCAACACACTTCCTCTTCCACTTCAAAAATTCAACACTCCCTCTTGAAGTAGAAAGTGGAAGTCATCCCAAGAAGATTCCGTAACCGACCAAAAGGTCCCTTCAACAGTGGCTTTGTGAAGATGTCCGCGACATTGTCCTCACTCCGCACATAATGAAGTTCAAAGTCAAGCCTTCAACTCGACGGTTACGTCGATAAGTAATCAACACAACCTCGACATCAAGGTTCAATTAGAGCAAGAAGGTATTCGAAGCTGCTCTAACAAGAACTCGAAGGTGTGTCGATAAGAGAGAAGATGAAAACGACGCAGCATCGAATACAGTCTGAAAAGGAAACTTTTTCAGCTGTCATTTTGGATCTCTCTCTCAAGGCCCACAGCACTAAAGATCGTTCTACGACGGCTTGTTTATTGCCTAGAATGGAGAGGAGCATTCAAGAAGACAGAAAAAACTTTCTTGGAAAGGATTCAAACAGTTGGCAGACGGGTCGTGAATAAAAGAAGGAAGAGAGATTAATTGTACATGCCAATACATTTTTAGGACAACCCAAAAGAGGAAAGGAATTCAAATCAAATCATGGACAATAAATAAGAATAGTAGTGAGAAAAATGGTAGAATAATCAACACATTTGATAGAGCTTATCGATTAGGGCTTCCTCCTTCTTCTTCTTCCTCCTGGAACTCTAAAAGATAGAAAAACAAGAACTGCACTCTCTCACAACACAGACCAATTGAAGGATGCTCTTCATCAATATCTCATAGCAGCCAGATTTCGATCAGAAGAAAGTAGAAAGGATCTGAAGTTTATAACCCTTGCAAATCATCACAATCATAAGTAAGGGTTCATCATTAGCAGATCCAGCAAAAGAAAAGAAACTGAAGGCTTCAATAGAATTCTGAGAACATAATTCTTCTTCTTACTTCTTCCTCTTCCTTCTCCCTTCAACTCAATTGTAAATTGTTTTAAGAATCCCTCTTCCAAAGGATTCAGTGGTTTAAGATCTCCTTATCAAAATATCTGTGGTTCAAGATCTTCTTATCAAAAGATCTGTGGTTCATGATCTCCTTATCAAAAGATCTATGGTTCAAGATCTCCTTATCAAAAGATCTTTGGTTCTAAGAGTCTCCTTATCAAAAGACTCAGGCACAGGTGGTGCATTCCTACCAGGTGGTAGAAGAGAGGACTACCCATATTTTGGGGAACCTCTATAAAATCCTTTGTGTCTTTGTTGTGATTTTCTGTGTTGTCTCATTTATCTTTTCTGCATTTATTTCCAGCAATAGTTATCTTTTTATTCTGCCTTTGGTTTTGTTTGTGTGCATAATACTTTAGTAAGTTTTATTGTTTGCACAGTTATGATAGAAAAATATTTAAATCTCTATTCACTCCCCTCTAGAGGATTCTCAGAGGCACACTGTGTACTTTCAATTGGTATCAGATGAAGGTTAATCATTAAAAGGTTAACACCTTGATCAAAAAGACCTCATACTCTTATTTATTTATTACAAAAAAATTTATTAAGAAAATGAGTTCTAAGGATTATGCCTCAACTAGACCACCAGTGTGTAATCTGAATAAGTTCACACTCTGGAAGGCCAGAATAAAACTTTACATGAACTCTATTGATGAAGACATCTTTGATGTCATAATTTTAGGTCCACCAACTCCATACAAGAAAGATACTAGTGGGACTTCAACTCAGGAACCTGTGCCCAGGGCTGATTGGACTGAAACAGAGAAAAAGCAGAAGGCATGTGATGCCAAAGCTATGAATATTCTGGTCTCCACAATGTCAGATGACATTTTCCAGAAAGTTGATCACTGTCAGTCGGCTAAAGAAATCTGGGAGTCACTTTCCAGACTTGTAGAAGGAAGTGTTGATGAAAGGAAGGACAAGAAGTCCCTTCTCATATCCCAATATGATAACTTTCAGAAGAAAGCTGAAGAAACAGTTGCTGATATGTATGACAGATTAATCCTTATCATTAATGAGCTCAGAGGATTGGACAAGGAGATATCCTTGACTGAAATTAATGATAAAATTCTCATGTGTTTCCCAAGCTCATGGGATTCAAGAATTTGGGCCATCGGAGAGTCTAGATGCCACAGAGAGATATCTATTGATGCTTTGCTAGGAAAGTTGAAGTCTTATGAGATGCTTCTTAAGAGCAGGGCAGAGATAGAGACTAAGGAGACAGTCTCAACTCCTACTCACAAGATTCTTGCCCTAAAATCTTCTAAGGAGATCCCTCCACTCCTGAAGATGAGATGTTCAGTCTCCTGGCTAAGAAATTCAAAAAATGGGTCAAGACAGAAGACTCAAGGAGAAGAGAAAGGAGCTCAAGGCCTAGATATGATAAGACTCCAAGGACAGAGATTATCTGCTTCACTTGCAACAAATCAGGGCACATAGCTCCTGAGTGCACACAAGAACAATGGGACAGGAGCAGCAACAAAGATGAAAAGAAGAAGAAGAAGTCTTTCAAAGGGAAGGACAAGAAGAAAGCCAAGGGTTTCATTGCTGAAACCTGGAGCGACTCTGAAGCAGAGTTAAACTCCTCATCATCTGAAAGTAATGACGAAGTAGAAGCAGCTTGCATGATGGCATTGGGGATGTCATCAGATGATGAAGAAGAACAGGTATCCCTGTTTGATGATTTTGATTTTAGTTCTAGTGATTTTAAAACCTGCTTCAAAGAATTCTATAATGACTTTATTAAAATTCAAAAAGAATTAGAAGCAGATAAGGAAGAATTAGAAAACTTTAAAAGAGACGAACTCTATTCAATAAATAAGAACTTAAGAAATGAAATTCAGGACAAAGAATAAGAGCTAATAGAAATAAGAAATGAAAATGTAAAGTTAAAAGAAGAGCTAGCAAAGGTAAAAGCCTTTGAGGACTCTCTTAATGGGAGGAGTCAAAAACTCAAAGACATCACAGAAAAACTCTCCATGAGATTTAATCACCTAGGGTTAGGAGTAGAGCCATCCACTAGCACAAAAATCCCTAGGAAACCTGCCTGGAAAAATCCAATTAGCTTCATTAGACCTAGTAACTATGAATCATGTGAGGATAATGCAAAAACTAAGGATCAGGAAGCTAATAAACCAAAGAAAATATCCATAGGTAATAAAGCAAATCTTAACAAAGAAAATAAATCTCAAGGGAAGAATAATGCAGAGAAACTAAACAAAAAGGCTAAAGCCAAACCTAGGGTAATAAAACACTCTGCTGATCTCTTATATTTAGATATATTCTATACTCATTTTAAGCATCAATATAATAAACATAGGTTTGGGAAACCCATTCCTTATCATCCAAAAGGGTATCATGAAAGACCCTTCTATTCTTTCATTGAACCCTACAATGGTAAAAGCAAAGGGCCCAAGGTAACCTGGGTTCCTTCTAATGTTTGAATTATTTGTTCAGGATTAGGTAGGATCCCACCTAAGAGAGGATGGAATGGGAAGAAAGATGTGGATCATAAAGAAAGAACTAAATGAAACCAAGGGAGTGATTTATGTTGGACATGTGTGTCACATCCCTTTGTTTGAGAATAACAAATCACTTGTTGTATTTGATCTTGCTTGTCGTGTGTTTATAGTATGCAGGAATTATAGGTGCAATACTCCACAGGTAGCTAGCAGCTTCAATTCAAATTCTCTGAAGGAGAGCTACCGCCAGCGCTAGGGCTACCGCCTGGCGCTAGCACTACCGCCAGTGCTAGCGATGCCGCTTGGCGCTATCTCAAGTTCATGCACAACGCCACGCCGCCAACGGTTGCGTAACCACTCTACACGAATGCTACTGCAGGCGCTAGGAGCTACCGCAGGCGCTAGAGAGAAGTTCTATAAATTGGAGCTTTGTTTCTCATTTTGGTAAGAGCTTCCAGAGAGATTACTTGTGCCAAAATTCTAGAGTTGCTACTCTGCCGAAAGTTCATCTCCCACTCAAAGCCAAAGGAGAATTCTGGAGAAGGAAGCCGTCAGGATGCATCCGAAGAATGATCGCTTCAGCCTCGCTTATGCTACAGTGATCCTTCATCCTCATCTTCAGAAATCCCATAGATGGAGTTCTTGTTATTTACTTTATTTTACTATTGTGAATTTTTGTAGTAAAATCGCCTTGTGTTGGCGACTAGGTCCTTGCGCGGCTTAGGGGGTAATTCGTCGTGTGAGTTGGCAACTAGGTCTAGGAGATTAGATCTAAGAGGTGCTCGAGGCCATATCTGGGGAAGGATTGGCTAGAGCGGCTTGAGGCCGTATCCGGGGAAGGATTGGCTAAAGTCAACCAGTTTGTGGGGATACAAGTCGGTATAGAAAAGGAAAAGAATTTAATCATGTACGCCTCCGATTTCTAGCGATATTGAAATCAAAGTTATGTAAACACTTTTTATATAATACAATCATGTCTCTATTTGTGTTTACTTGATTTCTTTCATTTGGCGTAAATTTTATTATTACAAATTACTTTTTGCTAAATTGTTATTTTGATCTCATTTATTCCGAAACAATTTAGTATATTCTTTAAAATTATAAGAAGAATTTTTATTCCCTTATTCACCCCCCCCCCCCTCTAAGGGCGCCTATCGATCCAACAAGTGGTATCAGAGCGCAGGTTATTCCAAACGGTTTAAAAACCACAAATTGTAAGATCTCTTTTCTCAAAACACGTTCGCGTACTTGAAAACTCGAACCTCTGCCGTATCGCACTGTCAAGGTGGATCTTTGCCCAGAATCGCTGCCTTGCGGTGTCACCAACACTTGGGTTAGCCAACCCCGCTCAGCACCGACTCTGACGGATATACGATCATAAGTAATATATGCCAAAAGTAAGTACAGAATTAGAGGCATGTCCACACGTCACAACATCATCTAGAATATAATGAAACAGAAATGTCCAAAAAGAGACAGTACAAGCGAAAGGGGCTTAAGCCCGATACATATCCAAAATAAGTACTCTCTCTCTCTCTACAACATGCGGAAACTACAAAACTCTCAGATACTAAAATCTAACTATCTAATCATCAACCTGTGGCGTCGTGGTAGTACGCTGCATCCGCTGCTCAGGTCCTGCCATCTCGTCCAGCTGCGCGCGGGACAACTCCGTCTCCTCGGACTCCTGCGGTCACAACCAACCGTTAGTCATAAAGACTAAGTCGTTTTGTCCTCGCCTCCCTCCACGACTCCTAGGAACCGAGCGGGAGGAAGAAGAGGAGGACAACAAGGGGTAAACAAGGAAAGAGGTGACATGGCACTAATCTAGCAAGTATAGGAAAAGCAGTAAAACTAGCTAGCAGTATAATGCAAATAAATGACAGTAAAGTAGAGCATGAAGTAAACCAGTAATAAAAATGCGGTGCAGTAAGTAAAACTAATCTACCATCACAGATTCGTACCTTAACTTATATGGACGCCCATACGACATATAAGTTAAGATGTCCAAGTAACCCATCATATAAAAGAGCCCATACTAATTTATATGATGGGGGTATGCTAATGTGTATGTTATGCTATGTTATGCTTATGATGACTTAATGTGTTTATGCAATGTGACTCACCCACACGACTCTATGCGCACAGACATTTATAGTTCCCAATTTGTTAGAAAGGAAGCCAACCTTTCGGGTACCGACCGTCGTGGATCACGGTGGCAGTGGATCGGGCACTCCACATTCTAGGTGGGTATGCTCACTACCAAGCCTAGACCTCACGTACGCCTCAACGCTAAGAACACAACAACGGAGCTCCTGCGTACTCTTGCTGGAATCCACCAGACTTTAAGGTCGGGGTGGGTTATTAGGGATTGTCCTCCAGACCGCGGTACTCAAACTTACCGGCCCTCTAAACCTCACCCTCACCTGAGTCAACGTACTACCGTCGGTGACACGACTAGCCTAGTACCGAAGACTCGCCACTATTTGCATAAAAAACAGGTGTTATTAAGTCCACCCGAGCCTCTGGCTCAGGGACTAACACACAAGCTGATCCAACCCATCTCCTCCTCGAAGGAGATCCATACTAGTTTGCTGACCTAATTTGGCTACTCTTGCCTACAATTTAGTTAGTATTATATTTAGGGTGAATCTTGGACTTCCCGCGGTATACCCCGTAAAGGGGCCCCCAACGGTACTAAGGATTTAAAGGGGCTCAACCCCACCATACTCTTTCCCAAGACAATTACTTTAGTTGGTGATTAACCTTTAGTTCACCCCTCATTATTTCATATAATTAAAGTAACTTAGCTCAACACCAGTCCCACCCAATTGGATTGGACGTACCTCCACCCTCATGCACCAACCCTAGCACCATCTCACTGCTAACCCTAGGTTTGACCCTCTTTGAATCATTGTAAGCTATAACACAAATACTGAATGGCCATAACTTCTAATCACTACTTAGGGGTCTGAATTGTCTAAAATTCAAAATTCTATTTTTACTAATCGCAGACCACTAGGTTGAACTAACCTCAAGCCTCAAAAGGAGATCCTTCTAAAAACTCAACACCAGGGTCTGGTATAATTATACTAGGCTCCCACTGACCTTAATAAGGTATTTTCCAATTTCCATAATTTTCCATATTAATTTGGTATTTATTATTATTTAAAGTAGTTAAGGCCTTAGGTCAAATTACACATGATCTATCCTCAAAATATTTCTACATGCTACATGAAAATTATCAGTGAGGTAATATTCCATATCAAGGTGGTTTATTGAGTTTCATGACCCTAGGATGTCATGTGGCCTACTAAATCATCATAGTTGTATAATTACCAAAATGCCACTATAATTAGGAAAAATAATATTTCACATCTGAAAATTCTACAAATATTACCAAGTGTCCAAATGGGGGTCTAGAGTCCTATGTCAAATATTTATATCATTACCATATGATTTGACTAACTAAAATGATTTAACATCCAAGTGTAGTAAATACCAATTTCCACATGATGTACATGAAATACAAATCCACAGGCTTCCAAATAATTATCATATGTATATAAAAACAAAATATGACAGATAACCAAGTTTCATAATTTTGCCCAATGATTTGACATTTTTCATAATTAAATTCCTCTAAGCTAGTAAGCACTTAAAAATTCCTCCACAAGAAATAACACTTCAATAAATTTTACTAAAATTACCATAGCCTATTTTCATCCCAATTCAGCCACTAATAAAATATCATAACCATACAAGGACATCTGACCATGCATTTTATTTATTTGGGAAAAAGTGGCAATTTCATTTAATATGGAAAAAATACATAAATGACTCAAAATATTCCCAATAAATTATCTAAGCCATTTTATTCTCTTAACAACATGACTACAAAGTTCTGAGCTAAGGCAAGGACATTTGGTCTTATGTCCTTCACAAACCCTAAATTGCAACCTTAAGGGTTTACCCTTAGGGTTTTAGGACACACCACCCTAATGGCTCCAAATGCTCCCTTAGGGGGTGTCACATGCATTATTATATCATTACCTACAAAATCATCAGATTGGAGGAGGCCAACTCACTCAACTCCTCATAAGGCCTAAACCCTAATTTGCCCCTTAAGGGCCCTCATTAGGGTTTCCCATTTTCCAAATCAAATCAACTCCAAATGGAGTGAAAATTTAGGCAGGCACTACTCATGTACTAAAGAGCATTCCACCAAAATTTGGTGGCATTAGGACTTCATACGCTCCAAAAATCAACATTATTTAAATATCTTAAATACCACAAAAACTATAGGTAAAAGTGCCCATCAAGGGCTGATATTTGGGCAGAGGGTGCCCCTAGTGTATACCTACCCATGCTTAAAATCTCAGCTTCAAAGCTTGAGATATCTAGGCTAGATAATTATTTTAGTGGACTGACCTAGTGTAGGACCAGTCCTAGTAAAATAGCTCCCCAGGGAGCTGTGGGTCACCAAATGATCTGAACTCAAGCCCTACTGAAAGCTAAGGTCAAGGTCTACAACTTTCATGTTGGGCACTTTTGCTAATTCAGTCATTAAGGGACCCTAATTAACTATAGAAGTGGCTGGATGATAAAGGGCAGAAAATCCAAGCTAATGAATTAATATATATATATATATATAAAAGAACAGCACGCATCTTGACGCAAATCCTGCGGCCAGGGGATCGTCTTCCTCCTCCAGCCAATGGCTGAGATCGCGCCGAGCTGGGCAACGTTGCGACCGCTATTGCCGGCGATCCACCCACCACCACCGCCGGCCAACACCACTGACACCTTCGTGGTGGTCGGGGCTACCATCTACCGGCGACTGGCGGCCGGAGGCGGCGGTTTCCGGCGAACCTGATGGTTCCAAATCCATGGAAATCGGTGAGAAATCAAGCATGGATCCCAGCTCAATTGAGCCTGATCCTTAGATTAAATCACATGGAGATCTAGCATGAGGGGAGGGGAGGAGAAACGAACCTCAGTGGTGGCTCGGCGGCGGCGGCTGTTTGCCATGGGAGTTGTTGTCTCCGGCATCCATGCACAAATCCTCCATTCTCCACCCTTTCCTTAGCTCCAGGTGTCGTTCCCGACTGCTTTCTCCCTTCTGAAGCTGATGGTGTGGTCAGTTGGGAGGGAGGAGGCTTGTATAGACAGGTTTGAATTTGAAGCTCAAGGGGAAGGCTTGGCCGACCACTTGTCCCGCTCCCTGCTGCCTCCTGCTTCCCTCTGGGTCAAGCCCAGAACAACAGCAATCAGGGATGGCCCCTAGGCTGATTGGGGTTGAGTGTGGAAGGAGGGGAGGGTGCTTTTGCTTTTCTCTTTTGGTTCCCTTCTTCTCTCTCCTCCTTTTCCACCTTAATTGGGCTAACTCAAGGTTGGGCTTGCCCAACCAGCTGCCAAGGGGCTTGCTTGATCCTTTGATTGGTGTTAAGCCAAATGATTTGGCTTGGGTCAAGTGTATGTGGCTATGTCACCTAGATTGGGTTTAATTCACAAGTGTTGACTTTGACTTTGACTTGGTCAACACGCTGAGTGGGATGGACCCACTTGATGGTCTTGGGTCCCTGGTCACTACCCAAAATTGGTTGGTCCATGGTGGGGCCCCATTTGGGCTAATTTAGCCCTAAGGTGTGATTTGGACCTAAATTAAGCTAGAGTTGACCTACGTCATATTGGTCAATTGCTTGACCAAGTGATGGGGGTTTCAGGTCCAATGAGTTCCTTAAAGTGTTTAGAGTGTGGTGGTAAGGTTAATTTGAACATCTGGAGTCAATTGAACCCTAATTGACTTAGTTTGGTTAATGTTGACCAATATTTGACTTTGATCAATTTCATGCAATTGGGTCCCACCCAAGTGCAATTTCCATGGATTTGGTCTTCCTTGGTGGTTAGGGTGGTATGGGGGAGGTCAATTTGGTGAATTGAGGATCAATTGGCCAAAGGGAGTGACATTGGACTATGTTGATTTTTGTGCCCTTAGTGTGCACTTAGCACACTCCACTTGGTCCAAGGGCCTTAGTGGCCACTCTGCACATCACCCATGCCCTAATACCAACTAGGGGTCTAGAAGGATTGGGGATGTTACACGAATAATGGTGTCTTATGATCTCGCTTTTTCCGAGGGACGGGGAATTAGTAGACCTCCACTATTTACTGAGCTAGATTATAATTATTGGAAAAATTGGATGAGATGCTTTCTTATGACCCTAGATATTGAGGTATGGAATATGGTAGAAGAGGAATACTCTCCTCCTACAATTGTAGTTGGAGAGATAACATTTGAAAAACCTAAGGATAAATGGGATGATAGGGATAAACTCAAATGCAAAAATAACGCAAAAGCCATGAATGCTCCATTTTGTGTGTTAGATATAAATGAATTTAATAGAATTTTTGCATGTACTACTGCTTCTGATATTTGGAATCATTTGGAAATTACTCATGAAGGTACAACGCAGGTTAAATATTCAAAGCTTTTCCAACTAGAGTCGGAATATGAAAAGTTACGGATGGATGAAAGCGAAGATGTTGATGGAATGTACACGCGATTCACTAAGATCATCAATGCCTCAAAAGCTCTTGGAAAGACCTTCTCAAATGGCGACTTGGTCCGAAAGATCCTTCATTCTCTTCCTCCAAAATTCAACCCGAAGGTGACGGCCATTTCAGAGTCGCACAATCTAAGAACGCTCCAAGTTGAGAGCCTCATTGGGAATCTCAAAACCCATGAGGTAGAACTCAAAATCCATTATGATGAATACAACAAGGAGCCAAAGAAGAAGGCGTTGGACTAAAATCAAAGAAGGAGTGCCAAGAGAATGAGGATGATGACGAAGAAAGTCTCTTGGTAAAGAACTTCCGAAAGTTGATGAGAAATCCGGAAAGGAGAAACACCTTCCGAAAATATTTCCAAAAGGAAGGAAGATGGAAAGGGTCATCTTCTAAGAAGGAAAAGGAGAGCGATGATGAGGAAGAAAGACCTCCACTGGAATGCTATCATTGCAGGAAGACCGGACATATTCGGAGCCAGTGCCCAATATTTCTGAAGGAGAAAAAGGAAAAGCGATGATGCGCTAAATTCGGCACTGCTAATTAGCAGGCACGAAATGCGATACGACGGCAGTGCACCGGTCGCTCAAGTAATAAAATAGGGAGGAACTCCCCGAATATCGTTCTCAAAGGACCTCAAGTTGGGTAGTATGATTTGCTCAAACCAGGAAATCAGTTAAAAGGGTTAATAAGTAACAACGGGAGGTTTGGTTTGGGATCCTATGCTATTGCAGAATAAAGAGAGATGCGGGTCAAAACTCCGCTTCGCAAGGCGAGATGGATGCAACGGCCGCGATGTCGTGCTTCGGAAGGCGCGTGGATGGAATGTAACTATGACAGTTGAGGGTCGCACGCACCTCTTCTCTAAACATCACCACTAGCAATTGCTAGTGGCTTCACACACAACGATTCTCAAAAATCACAAGGAAAAAGGGCTATTCATGCCATCACAACAACATTGCATATGAACACAAGCAATAACCATTAAGATTAACTTAACAAGCATTCATAAAACAACTACAAAGAAGTTCAAGCATCAAAGTTAGAGAGGACCACAAAGAAGAAGTCACGTCTTGGGTTCACGGCCGGAATGAGAGGTTGTCGGGCTCTCTCCGGACTCGGCCCTCAGATGGTGAGCTTGGCTCGAAGGAGGCTGTCACCGCTCCTACGATCTTCAGCACTTCTCTGATCTCTTGGCGAGGAATGCTTGAGCTAATGGTGGAGAAAGATTCCTAGTGCTCCCGGATGGAAGGATAGAGGTAGAAATCACCGGAAATGGCCTCTATGGTGGTGGAGATGAAGGGGAAGCCTTCAGCCCTCAAGAGCAGCGGGAAGGAATTGATTTCCCTCTCTCTGAATCGCTCCAGCCCGCCTCCAAATCGCTCTCACCGTTGACTGCCTTGATTCCTGCTTTTTATAGCAAACAGGCTGAAAAATGGTCACGCACGGTTGAACGCACGACCGTGCGCAGACCGTGCGATATTAACGGATAAAATATGGCTTGGGGAAGAAGCTGCGCCGCCCGTGCGTTTTGCTCACGCACGACCAATACCGCCCGTGCGTTCAATCGCACGGGTAAACTCCGGCGCTCCAAAATCACAAAGCACAGGTCGACCATGCGTTTTACTCATGCACGGGCGAATTCGCCCGTGCGTCAAAACGCACGAGTAAACTCTGACGCTCCATTTTCTGCCCAGACACAAACGCACGACCGCAGCCAACCGTGCGTCAAGGAAACGCACGACCGTGCGATATGCACAGAAATTACTTCTGGGGAAAACGGGACTATCAGGTCACCTGCATACAAGATATAACAACTGGGAATACATGTCCAGCATCAGAAAAACATAAAAGAAGGGAAGGGGAGCACCATGTGCTTACCCCCAACAACAAGGAATGCAATTGCACATCAAAATGAGCTTAATAGTGCACCTAGCATGGAATAATACATATGAATGAAAACGTGCCTAATATGTGGTGCAAAGACTAGAATATCAGCCCGAATGAGTCCAAATATATATATATATATATGGGACTCATCACATCCCCAGACTTACTCGTTTGCACGTCTCGGGCGAACACTCAATCCTATGGTAGAAAAATGAACGTTAAGGAAGCAACTGTGCCGGCGAAACACAATGGGAAGTAAAGAACTAGCGAGCGTAAAAATAAAGTAGAAAAGATTTTAAAATAAAGACTATATTTTAAGAACTTCTACAAGTGTAAAATACAAAATACTACTACTCTAAGGTGAATTATTGGTGAATCGTACTGTCGCGCCCTAGGGAAAATAGCGTGAGCTGCTGAGGTGAGCGTTGTTCAAATTGGATCTCAAGAAAGAGCTCTCCAAGAAATCCATCAAGGTCGATGGTCATATGCTTGCCCTTTCACACCTTCTCCACTGCATGAGACGATCTCATCAAGAATCAGTAGGACTTTTAGGTTAGACTTGGGCTTGGGTTGAGGTACGGTAATGAAGTAGAAGAACGTAGGCTAAACGCACTCAACCTCCGGTAGATAAACAAATTTCAACCATAACATCTTCACCTTGAAGCACACCCCCCCAGACTTCATCTAAGCACTATGGTGTGCGCGAGACTACCACACTCGTGGTTCGATTCTTTTTAGAGATCTTTTACTTTTACTTTTTTTTTCTTTTAGATCCATAGAAACATAAGGTAGGATCAATCAAAATTTTAACTCATTCTCATTTTCTTTTGCACGCACACGCCACATCACACATTCAAATTTCTATTTCTCCGCATCGCACAATCATCATAAATATGTATAAATTTCAAAGCTTTACTCTAGTGCGCTTTAGGTTAGGATATGTGGCCTTGGTGAAAGTTTAGTGGAGTTTAACAAATAGGAGAGGTAAGGCTCAATGAGGCTAGCAAAGGATGACGTTAGGTTGGGAAATCAAAGCTCAACCGGATCAAATGATGGCCTATGTCATGCTCCCAACAAGATCATTCAACGCACTCGTTTTGAAAATAGCTTGGGGCAAGTTCTTAACCACCGAGCGAGGTCTCCTCTCCTTCCAACTCAAACAACACGAGGCTAACAGCTCTTCTACACTCGACCTAGGGCTACCGCTAGATTCACCAAATTCACCGTTTGAGTAGAGTACTAAGTAATTACACAAACGAAGTAAATAAAACTATAACTTTGTAATTAAATCTATTCTACGTGAATTTTTAAGTTGCGTGAGCGCTCTACTAGCAGCACCGCACGGGTCACATCGTGTTCAGCCACACAATCCTTAACTAACAATAAAACTTCTAAACATATACATTAAGCACTTACATGATAATTGCGCACGAGTAAAAATAAAACGCATGTGGTGTGTGTTATGCAATGAGACAATAAATATAAATTTCCTAACACAACAATCTAGCATGCATGTGCGTGCAGCATAAGCAACGGCTCGCTCCCCCCCCCCCCAGACTTGAATTGAAACACAAGCAAATATAATCTTTCAAAGCAGATTAAGAGCTGGGCTAAGAGTACCTATGCTCCAAAGAGCATGCCAGAAGAGCGGTATAATCCTTCTTTAATGATCTCCTCCTCATCATCCAATCGAGTTCACACCTGCATAGTAAAAAAAACAAAAGCAAACAAAACATAATAAAAATTAAATCAAGCAAACGGAACTGGGTGGTTCCCATGGGTTGTCTCCCAAGAAGCCCTTTTTTTTAACGTCCTTAAAGGTGGACCAAATACTTGTATTAAGCAGTTTATAGAATTGTTCACGTAGAATTAAAAAGAGGAGATCATCCAAGTCTACATAGTATTATTACACAACCATATGGAGAAATCAACTATACGTTGATTTAAAATAGTAACTGCAGATAGAAGAAAAAGGTCTGAAGACTCTGTAGTAGGGGTGGAAAATAAGTAAGATGCTCAGCCACCAACCCAAATCTCCTCCTTTTTCGCTCTCTTCTTCTCCTCCAGTATTATATCTTCAAAGAAAAAACGCTTGCCCCCTTGTAACCAATCCTCAAGAGGAAGCACCAACGATGATGAGGAAACAAGATGTTCCTTCACTGTACCTTCCTCATCCCGCCAGGCTTTCGGCTCCTCCATGCATAAGGTCTGATCAACCGGAAGGAGGGCATCCTGCATCCTTATACATAAAGAAAGGGGGTCAGGAAATAAATTGGAAGAAAAACTAAAAGAAATCTCATCTGAGGGGATAATCCCGGCTTCATCCCCCATGGGGTGCGGCAATGACAAACTGATCATATCATCGAAGATTTCGCTAGACTCCACAGCGCACGCAATGGCCTCCTCTATAACTTGGACTTCCTCGCACTGGACCGAAGCGGTTGCTTCAGCACAGTCAAGGCTGTCCTCCTCCATGAGAGTGGGCACAACATTGCACAGGTTTGCAACATCCTGCAAAGTGACCTCAATAAAAATATCAGCAACAGATGTAATTTCGTGCGTGGCGGGAGAGGGCGTGCTTCTTAAGAGTTCGGGCTCACTCTCCACGCAAGGGCACAAATCCGCGCAAAGTGGTACATGAACCGAAGAAGTATGGGGGGTCGCATCAGAAACGAAGTCATGAGGGACACTGACGTACGTGTCGGTTCCATACCCTTCAAAAAGTGAAGGTGGAAGTGACACGTAATCAGAGGAAGAAGCTGTGCTCGCAGAATTTGAAGATGGGACGATCCGGATATCCGGCTCATCGTCATCCGCCAATTCGCGAAGATAAGCAGCACAGTCCTTCAAGGCGTGCTCTGTACTTTTGCAAAATAGGCACTGCTTTGCCGGCTTTGCTGGCACGAAAGGTGCGGTAGCCGTGTAAAGGTACGATAACAAAGGTGCAGCAGAGTAGCCAAAAGATTTATGGGCTCCGTACGGTTTCTGAACAACACCATACTCTTTGGGACACCTATCACTAGCGTGGGATGTGTCTCCACACCAACGACATCGAATATTCAAATGCGCCCACATGATACAGAAGAAGAAAATAGCATACTGAAGAAAAATAAAATATCTTAAAACGAATTTCCAAATAAAAACAAATCAAACACGCTTGCAGTCCCCGGCAACGGCGCCAAAAACTTGATGCGCTAAATTCGGCACTGCTAATTAGCAGGCACGAAATGCGATACGACGGCAGTGCACTGGTCGCTCAAGTAATAAAATAGGGAAGAACTCCCCGAATATCGTTCTCAAAGGACCGCAAGTTGGGTAGTACGATTTGCTAAAACCAGGAAATTAGTTAAAAGGGTTAATAAGTAACAACGGGAGGTTTGGTTTGGGAACCTATGCTATTGCAGAATAAAGAGAGATGCGGGTCAAAACTCTGCTTCGCAAGGCGAGATGGATGCAACGACCGCGATGTCGTGCTTCGGAAGGCGCATGCACGGAATGTAACTATGACGGTTGAGGGTCGCACACACCTCTTCTCTAAACATCACCACTAGCAATTGATAGTGGCTTCACACACAACGATTCTCAGAAATCACTAGGAAAAAGGGCTATTCATGCCATCACAACAACATTGCATATGAACACAAGCAATAACCATTAAGATTAACTTAACAAGCATTCATAAAACAACTACAAAGAAGTTCAAGCATCAAAGGTTAGAGAGGACCACAAAGAAGAAGTC
This sequence comes from Dactylorhiza incarnata, assembly GCA_033032865.1. Classification (NCBI taxonomy): domain Eukaryota; kingdom Viridiplantae; phylum Streptophyta; class Magnoliopsida; order Asparagales; family Orchidaceae; genus Dactylorhiza; species Dactylorhiza incarnata. The sequence goes on along the minus strand of JAWHQI010000010.1, from coordinate 23,447,699 downwards.
ACGTCTTGGGTTCACGGCCGGAATGAGAGGTTGTTGGGCTCTCTCCAGACTCGGCCCTCAGATGGTGCGCTTCGCTCGAAGGAGGCTGTCACCGCTCCTACGATCTTCAGCACTTCTCTGATCTCTTGGCGAGGAATGCTTGAGCTAATGGTGGAGAAAGATTCCTAGTGCTCCCGGATGGAAGGATGGAGGTAGAAATCACCGAAAATGGCCTCTATGGTGGTGGAGATGAAGGGGAAGCCTTCAGCCCTCAAGAGCAGCGGGAAGGAAGTGATTTCCCGCTCTCTAAATCGCTCCAGCCCGCCTCCAAATCGCTCTCACCGTTGACTGCCTCGATTCCTGCTTTTTATAGCAAACAGGCTGAAAAATAGTCACGCACGGTCGAACGCACGACCGTGCGCAGACCGTGCAATATTAACGGATAAAATATGGCTTGGGGAAGAAGCTGCGCCGCCCGTGCATTTTGCTCACGCACGACCAATACCGCCCGTGCGTTCAATCGCACGGGTAAACTTCGGCGCTCCGAAATCACAAAGCACAGGTCGACCATGCGTTTTACTCACGCACGAGCGAATTCGCCCGTGCGTCAAAACGCACGAGTAAACTCCGACGCTCCATTTTCTGCCCAGACACAAACGCACGACCGCAGCCAACCGTGCGTCAAGGAAACGCACGACCGTGCGATATGCACAGAAATTACTTCTGGGGAAAACGGGACGATCAGGTCACCTGCATACAAGATATAACAACTGGGAATACACGTCCAGCATCAGAAAAACATAAAAGAAGGGAAGGGGAGCACCATGTGCTTACCCCCAACAACAAGGAATTCAATTGCACACCGAAATGAGCTTAATAGTGCACCTAGCATGGAATAATACATATGAATGAAAACGTGCCTAATATGTGGTGCAAAGACTAGAATATCAGCCCAAATGAGTCCAAATATATATATATAAATGGGACTCATCATGCGGCACAAGGGGAAAGAAAAGAGGAAGGTGCTAAAAGCAAAAACATGGGATGACTCCTCTTCCTCCGAAGAATCAAGTAGGTCTTCATCAAGCGAAGATGAGGAAGCAAATATGTGCCGCATGGGACATAGAAACGACGACGACATGCCAGTGTTCATAGTGACACTGAGGTAACTCCTCCCACTTATGATGAACTTTTTAATAAATTTTTTGAAACTTGCAATGCTTTTGATGAAAATATGAAAGAGTATTTTATTAAATCGGGAAAATGAATCTTTAATTAAAGAAAATCAAAAGCTTTCCAAAAAATTAATTGTTTTAGAAAAGAGAAAGGTTTCTTGCCAAGAGTGTGATCACTCCACTAAAAGGGCAAAAAATATTGAAGAGTCACTTTCTAAAGCCCTCTTCCATGCCAAAACTCTTACAAAAGAGAAGGGGGAATTAGAAAGGAAATTGGAAGCCTCTCTTTTGCAAATCAAAAATAATAATAAAAAGATTTTGAAAATAGGTGTGTCATGCTTGTGAAAGAAAATTCCTCACTTAAAGCACAAGTTCATGATCTCACCATGGCCATTAAAAAATTTGGATTGGGCCAAAAATCTCTGGATATGATTTTAGGGAACCAGTGTCATGGTTCTGGAAAATTTGGGCTTGGATATCGAGGTGAGGGATACCGCCCGGCGCTAGCACCTCATACAAGAAGCCTGAATTTTCTTTTTCAAAATGTTTTTCCTCTGCAAAATTGATTCCTTCCAGCAAGAAAATACTCTAGAAAAGGGTCTTTACCCCCTTTAATTCGTGTGCAAATTGTTATAGGTTAGGTCACACATCTAGTTCTTACAGGAAAATAAAACAAAATACTTTAAAGCAAATATGGGTACCTGAGGCTTCCACTTATTCTATGGGTGGCTCCACTTGGGTATCCGGATCTTTACTCTCATCTTCTTTCTAGATGTGCAGGCAGGCTAAGGACAATAAAGACATATGGTACTTGGATTCAGGATGCTCCAAGCATATGACGGGCAATAAAGCGAAGTTCCTTAGCCTAGAAAAGAAGAAGGGAGGGATCGTGACATTTGGCGATAACGGAAAAGGAAGAATCATGAGAAGTGGTACAATTGGTAATGATTCCTTTACGATATCTAATGTTCTTTATGTTAAAGGGCTAAAACACAATACAATTTCTATTAGCCAATTATGCGATAAAGGATTAGATGTTTTATTTGAATCTTCCACTAATTTATGCAAAATATCCAATCCTACTACAAAAGATATTTTACTAACTGCAACAAGAATACATAATGTTTATATAGTTTCTTTTCATGATCTTTCTAAATCATATTTAAAATGTTTTCTCACTAAAAATGATGAATTAGAACTTTGACATAGAAGTCTAGGACATGCTAGTACAAAACTTATTGTAAAACTTGCCAAAAGAGATTTAATTAGAGGATTGCCTAGATTAAATGGGAATTTACCTTCACTATGTTCACCTTGTCAAAAAGGTAAAATTACAAAATCTATCCTCTTTCAAAAGTAAAAATATTATTTCTACTTCAAGACCCTTGCAATTAATTCATATGGATCTCTTTGGTCCCGTTAGCACCGCAAGTCTTGGTGGTAGATTATATACATATGTTTTAATAGATGATTTTTCAAGATATTATTGGACATTATTTCTCTCATCCAAATCTGATGCGTTTTGCAAATTTGCAAAATTATGTACTCGTATTCAAAATGAAAGTGATTTAAAAATTAAATGCATTCGCTCGGATCATGGAGGAGAATTTGAAAATGAAAAGTTTACACCTTTTCGTGATATGTTAGGCATTAAACATGAGTTCTCTACACCACGCACACCACAACAAAATGGTGTTGTAGAAAGAAAGAATATGACACTTTAAGAATTAGCATGCACTATGTTATGTGAATATAAATTGCCTAAGTCCTTTTGGGTCGAAGCCGTAAATACATCATGTTATGTTATGAATAGAATCATGCTTCGCCCATCTCTTAATCTCACACCATATGAACTTTATTTTCAAAAGAAGCCTAACGTATCTTACTTCAAAGTTTTTTGTTGTAAATGCTTCATTTTAAATACGAAAGATAGCTTGGGAAAGTTTGATGAAAAATGTGATGAAGGAACTTTTTCTTGGATATTCTTCAAATAGTAAAGCTTGTAGAATTTTTAATAAAATTACTAGAAAAGTTGAAGAATCAATTAATGTGAAATTTGATGAACTTGTTCCTTGTATAGAAAGACTTTCCGCGGGCAAAGAGGATGATCACTTACCACCTTTGGAGCATGGTGCTGAGGAGCCTTCCAAAGAAGAAGAAGAGGAGGCCAAGGAAGATGAATATGTACCTCCAAGTGCCTTGAAATTCACAAAAGATCATCCACGGGATTTAATAATTGGTGAACCATCCATTGGGGTAAGAACTCGCTCTTCTCTTCATGAATCTTATTCAAATATTTGTTTTGTTTTCGAAATTGAACCAAAAAATGTTTCAACCGCTTTAAATGATGAATTTTGGTTTGTGGCTATGAATGAAGAGTTAGAACAATTTGAGCGACATAAAGTTTGGAATTAGTAGAAAGACCATCTAATCACCCAGTTGTAGGAGTAAAATGGATCTTTAAAAATAAATTAGATGGTGAGTCTAGAATATCTAGAAATAAAGCACGCTTAGTAGCACATGGTAATTCTCAAATTGAGGGGATAGATTTTGAAGAATCTTTTGCACCCGTTGCTAGATTAGAATCTATAAGAATTTTTCTAGCATTTGCAAGCTTTAAAAGAATAAAACTATTTCAAATGGATGTGAAAAGTGCTTTTCTAAACGGGATTGTAAAAGAAGAAGTTTATGTTGAGCAAACCCCCGGTTTTATTAGTGAAAAATTTCCAAATCATGTTTATAAACTAGAAAAAGCACTTTATGGTTTAAAACAAGCGCCCCGTGCATGGTATGAAAGACTTACATCATTTTTATTAAAGCACGATTATATTATGGGAAGTGCGGATAATACTCTCTTCATTAAGCACAACAATGATGATATGATTATTTTACAAATATATGTTGATGATATTATTTTTGGATCTACTAATGAAGAGATGTGTAATGAAGTTATTTTAGTGATGAAAAATGAATTTGAAATGAGTCTTATATGAGAACTTTCTTATTTCCTTGGTTTTCAAATATCACAAAGAATAGATGGTATCTTTGTATGTCAAACTAAATATGTGCATGATATGCTTAAACGTTTTGGATTTGAAAACCTTAAACATGCTTCTACACCAATGAGTGCTTCACTAAAATTAGGAAAAGATGAATCGGGGATTTCTATAGATCAAACTTTATATAGAGGTGTGATAGGATCTCTACTTTATCTAAGTGCAACTAGACCCAATATTATGTTTGGCGTATGCTTATGTGCTCGATTTCAAGCCAATCCAAAATGTTGGAACCTTAGTTTTGATTTGAGTTAGGATCCATCTTTAATGTCTAAGTTTCTATCATAACACATCTTATAACTTAGATCAAATCCCATTAAGATAGAAGGCTGAAAATATATATAATTAATAGGCTGAGAAAATAAGAGAAAGATAACAATTATATATGTTCTCTGCGTTCGACGAACGGCTATCTGCATTCGACGAACGGTGCTCTGCGGTCGACGAAAGATGTTCATTTTGCGCTCGACGAAATCCAGCTATCTCAGCGGTCGACGATCCCGTCTTAGTGGTTCAGCGGTCGATGAACATATTATCTCAGTGGTCGACGAACAGACCCCGTCTCAGCGGTCGACGAAATCCAACTCGACGAAAAGTTGCGTTCGACGAATATTCAGCAGAAGCTCAGAACGGAGAATTAAATGTTCAGATCGACGAACTTGAAGCTGAGCTCGACGAATTTCTACCAGCTTTATAATTTAGATATTCTCAATTCGACTAATATTCTTATATCTGATTAAAGCAATATTTTATCATTTCTATTTATATATTGTTATATATTGCTGCCTTAACATTATAGTCGTTGTGGCACTAAATGTTATAGCCATTGCAGAAAAGCTTAAAGACAGCAGTTTATCTTCTCGAGGAGTCGAGATAATTAAAGAGACTTTATCTCTTTCCTTTTCCCAAAGAGGAATTCAAAATAAGAGAGAAGCTCTCAGATTATATAAAGACAGAGAAAAGAAAAAGAACAAGAGGACACGAGACACAACACACAGATATAATATACAGAACAGAGAACAACATATTATCAATCTTGTTTTGCTAACTCTTCTCTGCAGATCATATCCATCCTGAGACACTGATGAGTCCCAATTATATACACTTGTATGGACTCATCTGGGCCGTATTTCTAGTCTATGCACCAAATTTTAGGCACGTTTTCATTCATATGTACTATCCATGCTAGGTGCACCTTTAAGCCCATTCCGGTGTGCAATTGTGCTCCTTGTTGTTGGGGTTAAGCACATGGTGTTCCCCTTCCCTTCTTCTATGTTTTTTTTTGTGCCGGGCGTGTATTCTCAGCTGGTATATCTTGTTTGCAGGTGGCCTGATCGTCCCGTTTTCCCCAGAATTCATGTCTGTGCATATCGCACGGTCGTGCGTTTCCTTGACGCACGGTCGGTTGCGGTCGTGTGTTTGTGTCTGGGCTGAAAATGGAGCGTCGGAGTTTACTCGTCCGTTTGAACGCACAGGCAGATTCGCCCGTGCGTGAGTAAAATGCACGGTCGACCTGTGTATTCTTGATCTCTGAGCGTCGAATTTTACCCGTGCGTTTGAACGCACGGGCGGTGTTGATCGTGCGTGAGCAAAACGCACGGGCGGCGCAGCGTCTTCCCCAAGTCACATTTTATCATTTAATAATGCACGGTCTGCGCACGGTCGTGCGTTTGACCGTGCGTGACCATTTTCTGACAGAATTTCAATTTAAGCCGCAGGTCTTGCCCTATTCGATCGATCTTTTTTTCCCGCTCCCAGAGCTCCAGTTCCGCGCCCTTTTCGCCGTCCATCGCCGCCCACCTTCAGGAGGTGCTCTGGGCTTGTTCTTCACGCCAATCTTGAGCCGGAGCTTCCTCTCGGCCTCCTCCTTCATCCTAGCGCTTCAAAGGAAGATCTAGCCGCCATCGCCATCAAGCAAGAGGAAGTTTGCAACCTCTACCGGATCGTGAGACGAAGAAGACGGGCTCATTGGAGAGTAGTGATAGCTCTCTCTACCCCGGACGTAGTTGCGGACCGAGCTTGGACGCGGATTGACAACCCGGCGATTCCAACCGTGAATCTACAACGAGCCTTCGGATTCGGTCGATTTCTTGCCTTGCTCTTCTCTTATTGATGTATATGTAGTTAGATCTAACATTATGATGAAGTAGCACTTAACTTTATTTGCATTTCTATACATTTCATGTCTAAGTGAAATACTTTACTGTTTGAGTTGCTTGAGGTGCGCCCCATTCCATCCTCCATCTCGCCGTCACATTCGTGTGCCGCACTAGCAATTGCTAGTGGCGTGCTTGTCGACGAGGTGCTTGCGACCCTCATCCGTATGCCTACTCTTCCATCCGCCTAGCGAAGCATGGCATAGCGGCCCATTTAATCCATTCCGACTCCTCCGGTGCGAACCATTCCATCTGTATGCCTACTCTTCCATCCGCCTAGCGAAGCGTGGCATAGCGGCCCGTGTAATCCATTCGCCTAACGAAGCAGCGCGCTCAAGGCCTGCACAGTTCGATTCCGCTTGCCTACTCGTCCATCCGCCCTTGCGATGCAGTGCGCTCAAGGCCTGCCTAGTCTCCATCCCGCCAAGCGAAGCATTGCATAGCGGCATTGCATAGGAGTAGTTGTAGTTATTTTCTTTTATTTTCCAAAAGCCAACCTAACTCTCCTGCATTCCATCCGACCAAAGGACTTCGATCTCAAGTCCTTCCTCAATAGTTAGCTCCACCTTACTGTGTTCCTTGAGAGATTCGATACTCGGGGATTACTCCTCGTTTTATATTACTTGAACGATCGGTACACTGTCGTTTCGTGTCGCAGTCTCGCTACCGCCTATAGCGGTGTGCTAGATTCGCACATCAAGTTTTTGGCGTCGTTGCCGGGGAACACAGACGTGTGAGTTTTCTGGAGAGGGAGAGCTGTAAGATCGAAGCCCTTTTCCCTTTGTTTATACCATTTCTTTTGTTTATTTTAGTGTTAAAATTTGATATTTTTATTTCATTTCTTCCTTTATCTAGTTTCGGCATTTCTGTAGCAGGTGTTCATTTAATTCTGGTTGCGTGTAGTTTTATTTTGCAAGGAATTATTGATTTTTGTTTTATCCACATATTTCTGTGATGTATTCTGAAGCCGAGTGTCGCCTCTATGACACTTTGCGTCGATACATCGACGCCATGACTGCTTTAAATGCTGAGCATTGTATTAGGTGCTTGTTATGTCAAGGTTTAAGCCATATGGTGAAGGATTGCCCTCGTCTATGCGATCCTTCCTCCTCTGAGGACGTGTACGCAGCATCCCCCCATTTACGGGAGACTACAGCGGACAGGCCCACCAGAGTGTTGCCTGGCCCCTACACTGACATCGCACATCTTGCTCGATCTTTGCCCTTGGAGATTACCGAGGAATCTCTCGCCGCGTACAGCTCTTTCATGGGTCCCTCAATCCCCTTTTATGAGCTTCCCTTGAGTGACGATGTGCACTCATTCGATGGTCAACAGGGAGAGGATTGGGAACTCATGGATGCACCAGTATGGTGTGCAGATTCTGGTTCTTCATGTGGGGAGGCGTCTGTGGATATTTTCGCGGAGGCGACTGCTCATTTATTTTCTGATCATGAGAGCAGTCTGGTTCCTCCGCATTCCTTGCAAAAGTCATCTACTCCTATCTTTATTGAGTCGACTGATGATGTCGTGCGGGTGGTTGATTCGGCGCCTGAGGTTGCGCCAAAGTGGGACGAGGATTTCATTCTCTCTGATGGGGAGTGTGATACCTTTGAACATGATGACGCACCGCGGTGGGATGAGGAGGATTCTCTTTCCGAGGAGGAGGTATTTACTTACTTCTTGGATTTGGACATCCAGCTCACCACCGAGGACCCCGAGCTCTTGGGTTCCCCTCGTTACGACTCATATGATACCGACAGTGATCTATGCTTGGATCCTACTGGGAGTGAGACTGGGACCACTCCCCCGATTGATTTTTATTCATGTTCTTCTTCTTTTTTATTTCTTAATCCCCTTTCTCTATCTAAGCCTGTGCAGGTTGAGTCTTCACAGGTACTTCAGGAGGACTTGGAGCATTCTGCTCAAGTCAATGATGAGTGTATCCTATCATGTGAGGAGGTTGATCCCCCCTCCGTAGAGGAAGCCCCACTCATTGCCTTCTCCTCCTACTGCCTCCCTGGAGATGATACCTTGCTGGCAAGGATAGTTTTGGTGAGTTGAGTGAGGATTCCTCCTCTTCTTACTTTTTATTCCCTCAACCTGTGACGAGCAGGTATTATTTATATTCGGGTAGAGGCGTGACTGTTCTGTCGCTGTATCGGTACCCGCTACCGACACGCATATTAGAACAGTTACCTGTGCATTTCCTTTTTCATAGACCCATTAGCTAGAACTGCTTTAAATTTGAATAAGTCGTGTTGGGAAGACAATAACCCTAGTAGTTATCTTACTTTTTCCTGCATTTCTTATTTCATCTTGTTTAGTTTAGTTAGCTGTATTTTATTTTATTCTTGTACATTTTCTTTTGTTTTTGCGGAGCTCACCCCTGCAGGTCATTCTTCTGGCGGATGTTGCAGCTTTGTCTTGGTTTACACGCGTCTTTTGGTATGCTCACCTGCTGAGCATTGGGTACTCTCTTTCCCGAGACTTCATTTTGAATTTCATGGTTCTATCTTGTGTTGGATTGTTTAGTTTAAGTCTGGGGGAGAGATATTTATTGTACCCACTGCACGTGCACATCTCAGTGCATGCTAGAAGTATTTTATTTCAGTCATTTTATTTGTTCATCTTCATCGCACACCACTCCACCCACTTGAGCGCGCACTCACTTGTGTGTGTGTTTCCGTTCACGCTTATCTTGGTTTGGAATGTGAAATAGGATGTTAGCTTAGGAATTGCAAATCGGAGTGCGATGTTGACTCTTGCAGTGCTCTAGTCGCATCTGCATGCTCTAGTAGAAATTTGAGTAAAAATAGATTATTTCTATGCATTTAATTTACGATTAGTGTTTTTGCGTAGTTTTAAATTTATTATACTCAATTGGTGAATGTGAATGAAATTGGCGGTAGCACGATGTTGTGTGTAAGCAAACGCTAGTTGTGTGTTGCTCGAGTCGGAAGGAAGGTTTACCTTTCTCGTGGGCTAAGAACTTGCCCCAAGCGACTCTTGAAGCATGGGCGAGAGCATCTCATTTTGTTAAACGTGATGTAGGCCATCTAGTTGGCTAGTTTGAGCTTTGATTTCCATGACCCATTCGCTTACCATTGCAAGCCAATTTGTGCCTACCCCTCCTTTGTTTCAGCTCTTCTTTCAATCACCAAAGCCTGAAACTTATCCTATTATCGCAACCAAGTAGCGAGTTAACTGATATCATATTTCTTGATTTGGTGTGATGTTTGGAACCTTTGTGATGCGAAAGAAAAAGTGTATTGTGTGCTGAAAGCATTGTTGTAAACCAACCGGGGGATAAAAGAAAAAGAAAAAAAATGAAGTTAAAAGAAAATTGGAATGAAAAGAAATCCCTTTGAGCGTAATAGAAAATTCAGTTGGTATTTGTTGGAGTAGGTTGTGTGCACACCCAATTTTCAAGCCAAGTCTGGGGGTGTGTCACACTAGCATCGTTTTTGGTCTTATTTTGGTACATCGTTATCTTTTGACTCAATTGGGTAGCGTAGCTGTCTCGTTTATCGTTGAATATCCTACCGTAACCTAAGCCCCATTATAACCTGAAAGTCCTATTGATTTAACTTTTGAGTTTGCTAGCGCCGTGGAGAGAGTGTAATCGGGCAAGCTTATGGTTCTCGACGTTGATGGATTTCAGCGGAGTTATCCCCGAATTCTGGTCTTTAGCAACACCCTCCTGAGTGGCTTGTTTATTTCACATCGGGCATGACCGCACAAATTCTTCATGATTCACCATCTGAGTACAAATAAATCTCTATTTACGCATTTATACTTTTGTAAATTAGTTAGCATAGTTAGAATCTCCTTTTATTGAATTTCTATTTGCATGCGTATGATACTTCGCACTGTACTCCTATTTTGCAATTCCCTTCACTAACTACTATTTTCATACTCCGTCGGATTTGTTTGCTCGGGACACGCAAACAGGTAAGTCTGGGGGTGTGATGAATCCCAATTATATACACTTTTATGGACTCATCTGTGCCGTATTTCTAGTCTATGCACCACATTTTAGGCACGTTTTCATTCATATGTACTATTCCATACTAGGTGCACCTTTAAGCCCATTCTGGTGTGCAATTGCGCTCCTTGTTGTTGGGGTTAAGCACATGGTGCTCCCCTTCCCTTCTTCTATGTTTTTTTTTGTGCTGGACGTGTATTCCCAGCTGGTATATCTTGTTTACAGGTGACCTGATCGTCCTGTTTTCCCCAGAATTCATGTCTGTGCACATCGCACGGTCGTGTGTTTCCTTGACGCACGGTCGATTGCGGTCGTGCATTTGTGTCTGGGCTGAAAATGGAGCGTCGGAGTTTACTCGTGCGTTTGAACGCACGGGCGGATTCGCCCGGGCGTGAGTAAAGCGCACGGTCGACCTGTGTATTCTTGATTTCTGAGCGTCGGATTTTACCCGTGCGTTTGAACGCACGGGCGGTGTTGATCGTGCGTGAGCAAAACGCACGGGCGGCGCAGCATCTTCCCCAAGTCACGTTTTATCATTTAATAATGCACGGTCTGCGCACGGTCGTGTGTTCGACCGTGCGTGACCATTTTCTGACAGAATTTCTATTTAAGCAGCAGGTCTTGCCCTATTCGATCGATCTTTTTTTCCCGCTCCCAGAGCTCCAGTTCCGCGCCCTTTTCGCCGTCCATCGCCGCCCACCTTCAGGAGGTGCTCCGGGCTTGTTCTTCACGCCAATCTTGAGCCGGAGCTTCCTCTCGGCCTCCTCCTTCATCCTAGCGCTTCAAAGGAAGATCTAGCCGCCATCGCCATCAAGCAAGAGGAAGTTTGCAACCTCTACCAGATCGTGAGACGAAGAAGACGAGCTCATTGGAGAGTAGTGATAGCTCTCTCTACCCCGGACGTAGTTGCGGACCGAGTTTGGACGCGGATTGACAACCCGGCGATTCCAACCGTGAATCTACAACGAGCCTTCGGATTCGGTCAATTTCTTGCCTTGTTCTTCTCTTATTGATGTATATGTAGTTAGATCTAACATTATGATGAAGTAGCACTTAACTTTATTTGCATTTCTATACATTTCATGTCTATATGAAATACTTTACTGTTTGAGTTGCTTGAGGTGCACCCTATTCCATCCTCCATCCCGCCGTCACGTTCGTGTGCCGCACTAGCAATTGCTAGTGGCGTGCTTGTCGACGAGGTGCTTGCGACCCTCATCCGTATGCCTACTCTTCCATCCGCCTAGCGAAGCGTAGCATAGCGGCCCGTGTAATCCATTCCGACTCCGCCGGTGCGAACCATTCCATCTGTATGCCTACTCTTCCATCCGCCTAGCGAAGCGTGGCATAGCGGCCCGTGTAATCCATTCGCCTAACGAAGCAGCGCGCTCAAGGCCTGCACAGTTCGATTCCGCTTGCCTACTCGTTCATCCGCCATTGCGACGCAGTGCGCTCAAGGCCTGCCTAGTCTCCATCCCGCCAAGCGAAGCATTGCATAGCGGCATTGCATAGGAGTAGTTGTAGTTGTTTTCTTTTATTTTCCAAAAGCCAACCCAACTCTCCCGCATTCCATCCGACCAAAGGACTTCGATCTCAAGTCCTTCCTCAATAGTTAGCTCCACCTTACTGTGTTCCTTGAGAGATTCGATACTCGGGGATTACTCCTCGTTTTATATTACTTGAACGATCGGTACACTGCCGTTTCGTGTCGCAGTCTCGCTACCGCCTATAGCGGTGTGCTAGATTCGCACATCAGGCACCAATCAATATCATTTGCTCAGGATCTTAACTGCAGAAGAAGAAGAGTATTTACAATCAAAAGAAGAAGCCTCCACAAGCTGTCATCAATCTCAATCAGACAGGGGGAGCTCTTCAACATCATCTTCATCAAAGATCCATTCTCAACAACCCATCAGGATCTCTAGTGTCTTCTCAGAAAAGAGAAGAACAATATATATATTTTCTTTGCTTTCTTTATTCCCCTCTTGTACAAAGGGTTATAACTCCCTTCAAAAGTTAACCTCTCGGTGACAGGGCACCTTAGCAAAAACCTGTGATTTGGTTTTTGAGTTACCTGATCAAAAGCTCATATGGTGGCAGGGCACCTGATCAAAAACCTGTAGTGGATTCCTACCAGTGTGGTAGAAGAGTAGATGTACCCAGATTTAGTGGGGAACTACTATATTTCTTTGTGTCATCTGTGATGCTTTTTGTGATGTGCTAATATCTGTGATTTGTGTTTTATTTAGTTTTCATAACTCACTTAATTACACATACTTATATATCACTATTTTTAAATAACTTAAAAGTTTTAACTTAAGAACTAAACTCTCCTTCAATTGGTATCAAAGCAGGTTGATTATATTAATCACCTTCAACTGATACTCAATTGCACTTTCACAAAATAATCTCATTGAAAAATGGTAAAACAAATTTTTAGATATCTAATTGGGTCATCTATATTAGGATTATGGTACCCGCACAATAATTCATTTACACTTCACGGCTATTCCGATTCGGACTATGCCGGATGCTCACTTGATAGAAAAAACACTAGTGGTACTTGTCATTTTCTAGGACCTTCATTAGTTGCATGGTCTAGTAGGAAACAAAATTCGGTTGCACTCTCCACCACGGAGGCCGAATATATTGCATTAGGGAGTTGTTGTGCACAAGCACTATGGATGAGCCAAACTCTAGAGGACTTTGGTTTTCATCTAAAATATATTGAATTAAAATGTGACAAGAAAAGTGTCATTGATCTTACAAATAATCCAGTACACCATTCTAGATCCAAACATATAGATGTACGTCATCATTTCATAAGGGATCACATTAAAAAGGAAAATGTTATAATAAGTTTCATTGGCACGAACTCTCAACTTGCTGATATATTCACTAAACCTCTTCCCGATGCAAGGTTTCAAATGTTAAGGTTGTAATTAGGAGTCTTAGACATCTTAGGATGAGTTATTTGAAAATCGCTAAAGTCTTATGCAATTTAAGCAATCAAGACATCTCCAATAATTACAAAATTTCTGCATAAGACTACTCTAAGGAATCTTAATCAAGATCAAAAAATGAAAATTTAAAATTCTCAAAAAACCACTTACTGTTTTCGGCGCTAGCACTAGCGTCGGCGCTAGCATGGGTGTTCATTTTTTCTGTTTTTAAAATTTCTAAAAATCTATAAAAATATGTTAGTTCATATGTACTACTTAGTTTTTGTGTTTCTGACTATTTTATTTTTGTTTTATTTATATTATGAAAAATCAACTACAAAACTTCAAAATTCAAAAATACAAAAATATGTTTTTGTGGTTTTCTGTTTTTCTTTCATTAAAAATTTTCAAAACAACAACAAAAAATTGTATGATCTTTATGCTAATATCAAGCATGTATGTGTTCTATTATTTAGAATTATTTACAATGTTGAAATTTATTCCTTTAAAATTACTATGAACATTGTTTTGTTTACCATGCTTTGATATATCTATTTAAAGTGCATCAAATATTGAAAAATATGTGTAGATCCAAGCTTAGCATGTCTCTAAGTATGAGTAAATGTATTATGATTGATAATGATACTTTTACACTCGCATATGTTTGGTAATGTATATGTGTATTTAAATCTAAAAATGTTTGCTTGTGTATTGTATTTGTACAATGAATTAAAACTTGCATAAGTTTATTACCTACACTACATTTGAATTGCACTTAAGAAATTTAGAAAAGTGGTTGAGTTTAAAATTTTTGGGTTTGCAAAACAAGTGTATTCAGAGAATGTTATCTCACAAATGTGAACAAATAAGAAGACAAATATAACTCCACCAAGCACTACTTGAACCTCCTAATAAGTCTTCATAAGCATTGTGAGGTTGAGCACCTTGGAAAGAATAGTAAAGTGTCTTGTGCAACCCTTGATCAGTACACCACTTTTTATAAAATAGTGTGCATTAAAAGTCTGTGAAAGTTGATATACTTATGTTTTATTGTGCACTTTACTCTACATATGTCTTGTATTTTGTGATTTAAATCAATTGTTAGCATTGCTCAAAATACACTTATGTGCACATCATTATCTTTCATAACACTTCTTCTCATTAGTATTGGATTCTAATGCTTTATCTATACTACTCTTTATATAAGAAATGCACTAGATAACCTAGCATGATCTCTACAATGTTTTGGTATCTCTTAAACTTGAAATTAAGTAACATTGTAGTATATTCTCTTTTTGATATGTTCATTTCATGCTTGGTAAACTTTATGTAAAATTATGAGATTTCAAAAAGGTTGCAGCATCTTTACATTTTGAACATTAAACTCATACATATTCTTATGATTTTCATGCTTACACCAAGATGTTTCTTATAATCTTCTGCTTGCTTTCAACTCTTATCTTTTATTTGAAATCTCTTATATATACTAAGCTTAAATTCTTTATTATTTCATACAAAAGCTCGATCATGAATTCTCATTTATAAAGAATGCCTCCTTACTTCCCTTACCCCGCCTTCTTTTGATAATACCAAAAATGGGAGATTAATTCAAGAAATCTAGAGGGGAAATCTAGATGATTAAGGGGAGAATTATTCATTCATGTAATCTATCATTTAGGGGGAGTAAAACATAAATTGCATTTATGTAGGGGGAGCATTAAGATAGGGGGAGTATGCACATTCTCATGCTTGTCTAAAACTATAGTTGCACTATTCTCTTATACTATAAACACCATTGATGATTTCTTGCTAAGAGGATTTGTTATTATCAAAAGGGGTAGATTGTTGGACATGTGTGTCACATCCCTTTGTTTGAGAATAACAAATCACATGTTGTATTTGATCTTGCTTGTCGTGTGTTTATAGTGTGTAGGAACTATATATGCAATACTCCACAGGTAGCTAGCAGCTTCAATTCAAATTCTCTGAAGGAGAGCTACCGCCACCGCTAGGGCTACCGCCTGGCACTAGCGCTACCGCCAGCGCTAGTGATACCGCCTGGCACTATCTCAAGTTCGTGCACAATGCCACGCCGCCGACGGTTGCGTAACCGCTCTACACGAACGCTACCGCAGGCGCTAGGAGCTACCGTAGGCGTTAGCGAAAAGTTATATAAATTGGAGCTTTGGTTCTCGTTTTGATAAGATTTTCAAGAGAGATTACTTGTGCCAAAATTCCAGAGCTGCTACTCTGCCGAAAGTTCATCTCTCACTCAAAGCCAAAGGAGAATTCTGGAGAAGGAAGCCGTCACGCTGCATCCGAAGAATGATCGCTTCAACCTCGCTTATGCTACAACGATCCTTCATCCCCATCTTCAGAAATCTCATAAAGGGAGTTCTTGTTATTTACTTTATTTTACTATTGTGAATTTTTGTAGTAAAATCGCCTTGTGTTGTCGACTAGGTCCTTGCGCGGCTTAGGGGGTAATTCTCCGCGTGAGTTGGCGACTAGGTCTAGGAGATTAGATCTAGGGGTGCTCGAGGCAATATCCGGGAAAGGATTGGCTAGAGCGGCTCGAGGTCATATCCGGAGAAGGATTGACTAAAGCCAACCGGTTTGTGGGGATACAAGTCGGTATAGAAAAGGAAAAGAAATTTAATCTTGTACGCCTCCGATTTCTAGCGATATTGAAATCAAATTTATGTAAACACTTTTTATATAATACAATCATGTCTCTATTTGTGTTTACTTGATGTCTTTCATTTGGCGTAAATTTTATTATTGCAAATTAATTTTTGCTAAATTGCTATTTTGATCTCATTTATTCCTAAACAATTTAGTATCTTCTTTAAAATTATAAAAAGAATTTTTATTCCATTATTCACCCCACCCCCCTCTAAGGGTGCCTATCGGTCCAATAATTTCTTCTTTAAAAACTTCCTTGACTTTCCTTATAATTCATAAAATTAATATCATAAGCTCTATTTTCAATAAACATAATTGTTGGGAAAAACAGCAAGAATTTTTTAAGAAAATAGATCTGTTCATTCAAAGGTGCGTCAAATAGAAGTCGACGTACCATCGACTCCTACTCGACGCCAGTGTCAAGAAGCACTCAGAGTGGATAATTCAAATAGAATTTGACGCAGCGTCAAGTTCATATCGACGCATGCATCGACTTAATGGTCGCTGATCAAAGTCGAGGTCGTGATGATTAGAAATCGACGTAACGTCGACATGTCTACGTCGACTTAAGGATTGCTGAACAATCTCGAAGTTGCGTTGAATATTAATCAACGCAACGTCGATATAACAGCGCGCATAGAGTTGCGACGAATCATATTCTTTTAAGCAACTTCCGCGTCAAATTCATTACGCTTTCAATTTTTCCTCTCTTTGCTCTCTTGCTCTCCTTCTCTCCAGCTCTCTCGCGCTTTTCTCTCTCTCTCTCTCTCTCTCTCTCTCTCTTTTTGCTGTGTTTGAAGGTACTTACAATCTAATGGCTCCACCAAAGATTAACTCTGGTTTCGATTTGGATGTCGACTCCGTCAATGTAGCTCCAGAGAGTTTCAGAGCCATTCTTGGCTTATTTCAGGCAGTTGGGCTAACGAAGGTGATTTCTACAAGGAGCAAGATACTTGAAATAGAACTTACTACGTTCAAGGAGACTGTGCAGATAGGAGATGATGGCTCCCTCAGTGAAAAATTTCTGAGACAGAAATACATATCACAGAGGAACTCCTAAATCAGACATTTGATTTTACAACTGGAAATGACTCAGATGAACTAACAGGAGAAGAAATCAAAAGGGTCCTAGAGATTATGCATTTCAAGAAGGACAAGCCCATCAATCTGAAGAAAATTGATCTTGGAGAGGAATATAGGTTCCTTGCTGACATAGTAGGGAAGGTGCTGATATGTAAGATCTTTGCCCATGATGCCATTCCCAGGCAGCAGATGCAGATAATGGGCATTCTAGTTCTGCAGAAGAAGATAAACTGGGGAAGATGCCTCCTGAGAATGATTGGGCACTTATATTCCCACAAAGAAAATGCATACATGAGGATTATTAGTCAAGTATTACTCCACCACTATCCTGGTGTGTGCAAGTCCAAAGGTGTGCCCATTCCACCTAGTAAGAGAATAAATATAGGTATATTCTCTAAGTGGACCAGGCAAATCCTCAAGCTTGTCCAAGCTGCAACAACTTCACCTCCTCCCTCTCCACCTCCTTAAGATTCAGATTCAGAGAGACATATACCAGATCCCCCAAGGAATAATACTCTTCCTCAAGACATTCCAGCAAGTCAACCAGATAATCAACCAGGTGCTGATCTAAATGTTGATCCAGCCTAGTACAACCAGGCCAGTCCATCCATTCCTCCCACAGATTTTGCACCTCAACCTACTCTTTTGCCTCAGCATCAACCATCCACTATCATCACAGACATTCAGTCCGCTCCTCCACCACCACCATCATACTATGTTTCTCCAGAAGTCTATCCACTCAATTCTCCCATCCACCAAGACTTTGAGGATACTCAAGATAACTTGCCACCACCACCTCCTATGTCTACCACACCTAACCCTTCCATCAACATTGAGCAAGCAATTTCTAAGGCAGTAGGTTTGGCCTCCAACACATTTGCTGACCTACTAGCCAGCCAAGCCAGAAAATTTGATAGGAAGTACTCCCAAATGGAGTCTGAAATTCTTGATTCAAAGAGGTCTCTCCAGGGTCTCAAAGAATTCATGTCCACCTCCTTGGTGACAAAGGATTTCTTAACCTCACTTGCCAGCAAGGTTAAGAAGGGTGAGAAAATTCAGAAGGAGGAAATACCAACTCTAGAGATGAGTTGTCATGAAAAGGGCAATGAGGTTGAAGCTCCTGATAAAATTTCTATCTTTCAAAATGCAAATGTCCAGGGGGAGCCTCAAGAGAATCCTCAAGGGAATTTGGAAGAGGAAGTGATGGCTGAGGATGCAGCACTGAACCAGGTGGAGCCTCTCTCAGTCCCTCAAGATAATACTGTATAAAATCAGGGGGAGCTCCCTATAACACCTCAAGAACCAGCTCAAGAGCCAGCTTGAAAATTGATCTAGGGGGAAGTAATTCCCTCTACTCTTGTAGAGCCTAATGAAGATGATCTGCTGGATGAGGTTGTCAATAATGCTAAGGAGGCTGCTCAGACTGCTGAACAAGATCAAACCTATCGAGAAGCAGCAATGTCTCCTGAAGATGACGAGCCTCTAAAGTTTGCATCAAGGAAGGTAATTTCACAGATCTTTTCCAGAAAAAGGAAAACCCCCAATAGAGGACAGTGAGGTCCAGGTACTCTAACTTTGAGATGAGTTCAATACTTTTCTAGTCTCTGGTGGATACAATTATGATGAACAATATAACTTATTTGACAATGTATGAAATATTCTGTGATTTCATTCTATCATACTTTTACTGTCTATGTTGTCTTGTATGCAATTCTGATTATGTAAAAGAATGTGTAAAATCACTTTAAAACAATATGTAAAATTTGTTAAGATAAATAGGGGGACATTGTTGGGAAAAATTCCTTGGATTTACCTAACAAATTATCTAAAGTAATTTTAACTCTTAGGTTTTAATTAACCATTGTATAGTGATGGTAATTTGGTCATCAGATGTTCGAAGATATCACACACAACTTGGAGTGTCAAGACCAGAGCAAGACAAGTATAAATTGGGTTGAGTTAACAATTACGTCGAATAGTATTCTACGCAACTTCGACTTCATATCGACGTCACTTAGACTAGAAGTCCAAGCAACTTTACCTTTCTGTTAAAGAAGATCAAGTCGACCCCACATCGAAAGGATATCGATTTAGATGAAATGAGCATGTCGAAGTATCATTAGAAGTCGACGCAGCTTCGATTTCAACTCAACGCAGAAGGAAGTATTTGTCGAAGCCATCTGAAGTCGACGCAACGTCGACTACAATTCGACGCAGATGATGAAGTTCAAAGTCAAGCCTTCAACTCGAAGGTTACGTCGATAAGTAATCAATGCAACATCGACATCAGGGTTCAATCATAGCAAGAAGGTATTCGAAGCTGCTCTTACAAGAACTCGAAGGTGCATCGATAAGAGAGAAGATGAAATCGACACAACATCGAATATAGTATGAAAAGGAAACCATTTCAGCTGTCATTTTGGATCTCTCTCTTAAGGCCCACATCACTAAAGACTGTTCTACAACGGCTTGTTTATTGCATAGAATGGAGAGGAGCATTCAAGAAGACAGAAAAAAAACTTTCTTGGAAAGGATTCAAACAGTTGGCAGACGGGTCGTGAACAAAAGATGGAAGAGAGATTAATTGCCCAAGCCAATACCTTTTCAGGACAACCCAAAAGTGGAAAGGAATTCAAATCAAATCATGGACAATAAATAAGAATAGCAGTAAGAAAAATGGTAGAATAATCAACACATTTGATAGAGCTTATCGATTAGGGCTTCCTCCTTCTTCTTCCTCCTGGAACCCTAAAGACAGGAAAATAAGAACTGCTCTCTCTCACGGCACAGACCAACTGAAGGCTGCTCTTCATCAATATCTTATAGCAGCCAGATTTTGATTAGAAGAAAGTAGAAAGGATCTGAAGCTTATAACCCTTGCAAATCATCACAATCAAAAGCAAGGGTTCATCATTAGCAGATCCAGCAAAAGAAAAGAAGCTGAAGGCTTCAATAAAATTCTAAGAATATAATTCTTCTTCTTACTTATTCCTCTTCCTTCTCCCTTCAACTCAATTGTAAAGAGTTTTAAGAATCCCTCTTCCAAAGGATTCAGTGGTTCAAGATCTCCTTATCAAAAGATTTGTAGTTCAAGATCTCCTTATCAAAAGATCTGTGGTTCAAGATCTCCTTATCAAAAGATCTGTGATTCAAGATCTCCTTATCAAAAGATCTTTGGTTCTAAGAGTCTCCTTATCAAAAGACTCAGGCACAGGTGGTGCATTCCTACCAGGTGATAGAAGAGAGGACTACCCATATTTTGGGGAACCTCTATAAAATCCTTTGTGTCTTTGCTGTGATTTTTTGTGCTATCCCATTTATCTTTTCTGCATTTATTTCCATCAATAGTTATCTTTTTATTCTGCCTTTGATTTTGTTTGTGTGCATAATACCTTAGTAAGTTTTATTGTTTGCACAGTTAGGATAGAAAAATATTTAAATCTCGATTCATCCCCCCCCCCCCCCTCTAGAGGATTCTCATAGGCACACTATGTACTTTCAAGTTCCAGTGGAGTAGAGCTACTCTTCCCCTCTTCCATGCTGAATCGCTTCACGATCCGTTTTGCATAGCCATTTTGGGAAACAAGCACACCGCTCTCTTTCCTCTTCACCTCAAGACTAAGGAAATGGTGGAGCTCACCCAAATCCTTCATCTCAAATCTAATAGCTAGCTCAGCCCAGAGCCTAGCTACCTCCACCTCAGAGTTCCCCGTGACGATCATGTTGTCCATGTATAATAGCACCAAGACTTGAAGCTCCCCCGTCTTCTTTATGAACAAGCTTGAATCAGAATCAGAAGCAAAATATCTGCAGAATTGGAGATATTCTGCGATCTTCTCATACCACGCCCGAGGCGCTTGCTCCAAGCCGTAAAGTGCCTTTTTGAGCTTGCAGACATGTGTTGGATATGCTTCAGAAACATAGCCAAGTGGTTGCACCATGAAGATATCATTGCCAATCTCGTCATACAAGAAAGCATTCTTCACATCGAGTTGCCCAATCTTCCACCATTGGCAAGCTGCCAATGCAATCACCACCCATACTGAAGTCATCTTGGCAACATGACTAAATGTCTCATCATAGTCTTCATCATACTGTTGGGAGAACCCTCGAGCTATAAGGTGAGCCATGTACCGCTCGATGCTACCATCAACCCTCTTCTTTAGCTTGTAAACCCACTTGCACATCACATGAGTAATGTCATCAACCTTGGGCACAAGATCCCAAGTCTCATTCTTCCTGAGGTCAACCATCTCCTCATCCATGACATCTTCCCACTCCTTGACACCAGTGGCATTTTCAAAGCAGGACGGCTCTTACTCATCCAAGGGGCCAACAAAGAAACATGAGACGAAGCTCACCAAGTTCCCCCCGTATACCGAGCTGGTGGAATGATAGTCCTCTTGGACCTTCTCAGGGCTTTACCCCGATCCACATCTTCTGCTGCTTCTTCTGGACTAGCTCTCCTTTTGGGCACACTTGGAGCATCGCCCCCTGCTTCCAGAACCTGAAGTACTTGTCCCAGAGCTAGAGATAACTGGAGCACCTGGAGAAAGAAGCAACTCCACCAAAACTTCTTTAGCAGCTTCTCCTTGCACTCCATCTGACCTGCTCTCTTGTAGCTCCACAGATCAGCTACCCTAGTATGATGTCAACTCGTCAAATACCACATCCCTTGAGACCACATACCTCTGTGTCTCGGGATCCATGCATTTCTGGCCTTTCTTCCGGTCATTATAACCAACGAACACTAGCTTCCTTGTTTTCGCATCTAGCTTCATTCTGAGGGCATCAGGAACATGCACATAGCAGGTAGATCCAAACACTCGAAAGTGTTCCACGCTTTGGATTCTCCTTGAACATCAACTCATGTGGAGTCTTCATGCTGATAGGACTGAGAAGCATCTGATTGATGACGTAGGCTGCACAAGACATTCCCTCCGCCCAGAAGGACCTAGGAATACTTTTAGCATGAACCCAACACTTACAGGTCTCTGTTAGTTTATAAGGTTTGTAATCTAAATCACCTAGAGGGGGGTGAATAGGTTCCTTTTTATTTTTCCTCTAAGTACCCTAGCTGATTTCTGAGTTAGTTTAAGCAAATCAACAAACACAGAAAGCACACAAGAATTTATAGTGGTTCCCCAAAGACAGTGTGTCTTTGGGTAGTCCACTTTCCCCCTTCACCCTTCTAACAGTGTGTTAAATAGGGCCAACTCCTCCAACTCAGCTCCAAGAGCTTACAACACAGATCCCTCAGGATCTCTCAGGTTTTTCCAAACCCTACCTCAGGCTAAACAGCCCTACCTCAGATCAGCCCCTGATCCTATAGCTCAGACCTCAGCAGGTCCTACAACTCGGGCTAAACAGCCCTACAACTCAGGCTCAGCAGCCCTACCTCAGATCAGCTCCTGATCCTACAGCTCAGACCCCTTCCAGGTCCTACAACTTAGAGGAATCCTCCTCCTGCAGCTCAGGCCTTCAGCCCTACAACTCAGGCTGTTAAGCCCTACAACTCAGAACCCTCAGGTTCCTACAACTCAGAGGAATCCTCCTCCTACATCTCAGGCCTTCAGCCCTACAAATCAGAACCCTTAGGTTCCTACAACTCAGACCAGATGGTCCTACAAGCTCAGGTTGTTAAGCCCTACAAAAAAGTTTAGTTGAACCTTACTACAGCAGACAGCAGTTTAAGTCCCCTGTAGTTCCTGCACACCTGGTGCTTCCTTGTAGCTGGAGATGTTGATGTCAGCTACTATCTGATCTTCCTCTTCAGATGAAGGTTGTAAGTTCTCCTTGCTCCTTCTTGTAAAGGAGCTAACTTTCTCTCTCAGTATCTTCTTTCTTGTTCAGTGAGCAAGAGGAGATTGAGGAGAACACTGACCGTCAATGGAACAGTCTCCTGTTTATTTTGCACGCGACCGACCCTTTCAAAGTTGCCCTAACTTCTTCTTTTATACATCTCTGATCTTCAACGGCTCTCAGCCATCCTTCTGAGAAGTATGGGAGAAACTAGTGGACCGCATACTGCTTTTCTGCAGCTTGCGCCACGAGCAGAACTCGCAATCTGCGTTCGACGAACACGCTGTACTTTGTTCGACGAACATGGCAAACTCTGCGTTCGACGATCTTGCCAAACTCTGCGTTCAACGAACTTGGCAAACTCTGCGTTCGACGAACTACCTTGTCTCTGCGTTCGACTAACTGTGTTCTGCGTTCGACGATCTGCCTTGTCTCTGCGTTCGACGATCTGTCTTGTCTCTGCGTTCGACGATCTGCCATACTCTGCGTTTGACGAACTCGCCAAACTCTGCTGTCTACGAACTCGCCCAAGTCTCAGCTGATTCTTCCTTTCTGTCTGCGTTCAACGAACTACCTTCTGAGTTCGACAAACATGCTAACTATCAGCTGTTTCTCTATCTCGTCTCAGCGGTCGACAAACTGTGTTCTGCATTCGACGAATGGCTCTCTGCGTTCGACGAACACGCCCTGTGTGCCTTCTCAGTGACTCCTTCTCTGGTCTCGTCTCAGCGGTCGATAAACTGAGTTCTGCGTTCGACGAACGCCTCTCTGCGTTCGATGAACACGCCATTCTTTCCAATCTACACGCTGCTCCTTTCCCGTCTCAGCGGATCCGCTGAGACAGCGATCTCGTCTCAGCGGATTCTTGGCTATCTGCAGCTCAGCTTGCTTATAAGCTTTCTCAGCGGCTCCTGTTCTGGTCTCAGCGGTTCCGCTGATACAGTGGGCTCGTCTTAGCGGTTTTGACCCTTCATCTCAGCGGTTATGCTGAGACAAAACTTCATCTCCTAGGAGATGAATTCTCCTCATCTAAGGGCATGTTTGGTCCTTCCTTTTGAGTCACCTGTGCATGTATATCCTACACAAGTATAGCTTTATCAAATACAATATGTCCTTAGCATTGAGAGTGATGCCTCTTCAAATCAAGGTAATATTGAGGGCAATATTCCCAACAATCTCTCCCTATTTGAAGAAGACAGAACATTCCCAATGCTAAGGTACATGACCAACAAAAACATATCACAATAATGATCTATATAGCATGGGCCCTAACACCCTAGGCATTGGCCTAAACACCCTATGCATTGGCCCTATCTCCCCCTTTTTGGTTTCTTCAATTATTTATCCCTCTATGGATTGGGAGGCAACATCTATAGATCCCTTTGGATCAACTTATAGGTCAACCTATACACTCTTAGCATTTGCCATCTCCCCCTCAACCTGAGCAGGGATTTTGCTCCCCCTCAATTAGAGAGCAATTATCTTTAACAGCTGATCTTGTTCATTTTGAACAATCCATTTTAGCTCCCCCTCATTTGGAGCATATCTATTGATCTTATGATTTATGGGAAACCTGAAGCTCAGCTGAACCAGATTTTTCTGATTAAGCTGACCAGCTTTTTTTAAAATCAATAGGAGTAGAGATATTTACCTTGAGGAGGTAGTCATCAATTGATGTTGAATTCACAATGGTTGTGCACAACAGCTGTGGCCACCTCTTTCTCCATTCTGAGCTTTTGCTCCTCCAGCATCTGGGCTGTGCTCCCCCTCACTAGCACACCCATCTTCTTCTCCATAGAGAAAGAAATGCTCCCCTCACTTAGGGCATACATATGTGGAGAAATCTGCAGCAATAAATTCTGACTCAGCTGTGGATATGGCCACACTGGTCTGCTTATTGCTGCACCATGATGACAACCTCCTTCATGTCATGTGCCTTTAGCACCCACTGTCCAAGTACCAAATTTGTTGGAACATGGTCTTCCGCATCTCCTAGGTTTGAGAATAACAAATCCTATGTGTATTTGATCTTGTGTGTTTAAGTGTGCAAGAAATCAAAGTCCACATGACTCAAGGATGGTTGTCCCCAAAATTGAGGCCAGAATTCCAACATGGCCACTAGCGCCGGCGGTAGCGATAGCGCCCGGCGGTAGCGATAGCGCCCGGCGCTAGCGATGATTAGCGCGATTCCGGCAGTGTTTTTAGAAGGATCTAGCGCCTGGCGGTAGCTACTAGCGCTGGCGGTAGCGTGGCGCATAAGAGGCATAGAGCAAAATGTTGCCGCAGATTGAAGATCCTGCCGCACAAAATGTTACTTAATCAGGGATAGCGCCGGCGGTAGCGGTAGCGCCGGCGGTAGCGCTGAGGGTATAAAATGGATACTTTGGCTCCGTCTTTATCATCCTCTAGAGATCCCAAATTCCAGAGCCTCGTGCCACAGCATAGAGAGGAGAGTTCGGAGAGATACTCCCACAAATCCATAAAGCCATAAGGAGATCCGTGGAGAAGATTTCAACACGCGTCATCATCATGACGAAAGACCGCATCGACTACGATCATACTCTGCGGGCCTTCGTCCACTTCTCCAAGAGATCCATATAGGGAGTTTTTATTATTGCTGTCTTCTATTTTATTTCTCTTTTTCTTTGTAAACGGTGGTGAATTTGCCTCGTGTTGGCGACTAGGTCTGGGGTAGGACTTAGGGCTGAAATTCGCCTCGTGTTGGCGACTAGATCTAGGCTAGGTCTAGGGGGTGCTCGAGGCCACATCCGGGGAAGGATTTGCTAGAGCGGCTTGAGGCCGAATCAGGGGAGGAGAAGGCTAGGGCCACCGGTTCGTGGGGAAGCGTGTCGGGATAGAAAACGAAAAGAGCTTTGATTATTCGCCTCCGATCTCTAGCGCCATTGAGATCAAGTTTTGTAAAACTTATTTAATATTAATCAAGCTTGTCTCTCTTTTTTGTTTTACTTGACTTCTTGTTTTAATATTGCAATATTCCAAAGTTTTTCTAAATAAAATCTAAAGTTTTTGAAAACCCTTATTCACCCCCCCCCCCCTCTCTAAGGGCGCCGACCGATCCAACAAGTGGTATCAGAGGAGGTAACAACCGGGAATAATGGCGTCTCATGATCTCGCTTCTACTAGTGGGGTAAATCTTTATGAAGAAGAAAAATTTCCTAAACCACCTTTATTCGAAGGGAAAAATTATAAAGGGTGGAAATTATTAATGGAAAAATTTATTAAAAGCTTAGATATCAATGCATGGGATATAACAATAGTTAGACCAGCGGATGAATTAAATAAAAAAGAACGTCAACTAAATGCAAAAGCCAAACATTATTTATTTTGTGCTTTATCAAATGAAATTTTCAAATTAATATATTACTTTTCTAGTGCATACAAAGTTTGGCAATTTCTTGAAGAAATGTATGATTTTCCTCTCGCAGGTATAGATCAAACACAGGAGGAGAAGAACATACAAGCATCCACTACTATTCAAGAAGATCTCTCTCGTTACAAAGCCATGGAAATCATGGAAACTAACTTGGAAAAAGAGAGCAATACATCAAAAGAAAAAGAAAAAGAAAATTCATCTATGATCGAGGAAGGCGCAAAAGATAATGAAGGAACTTCATGCACACATTTTGCCTCTACCAAAAGCGCTGTAAGAAAGTCAAAATCTTCTTCTTGTGTGATAACTTCCATTTCTAGTTTCAATATACTAAAAACTGCTAAACGTAAGATCAAGAAATTGAAAATTACTAATAAAATTTTACGTTTAGAAAATAAGAGATTAAAAACTAATGTTAATTTAGAATCTAACTGTGATGTGGTTTCACCATCTTGTCCTTTACTTGAAAACACAAAACCTTGTTTTGATTGTGATAATTTTAAGGAAAAACTTAAGGAACTTGAAAAAGAAATTATTTGTATAAAAGAACATAATGAAAATTTATCTTTAGAAAATTCATCTTTAAAAGGTGATTGTGCTACATGCAAAAGTTATAAAATTGAAATTGAAGAGATGGATGAAACATTTGAGGAATACAGAAATGAATACCAAAACCATATTGATTCAATTGTTTCTACCCTTAAAAATAGCACAATTGCGTATAACAAAGCTAGACATAACTTGAAACTTAAGAACAATGAATTAGAAACTAAAATTATCTTGCTTAAGGAAATCTTAAAGAAAAATTCTCAATATCAAACAAACTCTAAAAGCAAGTTAAATATGATATCTCAAAATATGAATAAACCAAGCAATGGGAATAAAAAACATCAAAAGATTCTAAAGGAAATTCCAAAACACTATCATCATCATCATTTACAATATCAATCTTCTCCCAACGAAAAATTAAACGTTCACAAATTTCCTATGAAAAATACCTTCAATAATCATTACAATCATAATCATCAATATAAAGATTATCATAATGGAAATTTGACATATAAGAATAACATTAAACCAAAGTATGAATGGAGACCCATTCTTAAGAATAACGCACCAATGTCAAAAGAAAGGGTCCACTCATCACTATCTTCCCAAAAGCAAACACGATTTATTTGGGTACTCAAAGGAACCGTCACACCCGGTCCTCTTTGGATACCTAAATCTCTCATTCATTAGTATCCCATCATTTGCATGAAGTAGAAATCAACTAAAAATGAAATATCACTTCTCTACTTCATGATATGCTTAAACTTTCGTTTTGTTTATTTTCTTTTGTTTTGTTTAAACTAACATGATATGATCACTCTATATATCTTGTGATATGACTTTCATAAACCATAATTCATAAATGAATCAATAAAAGTGAATTACAGTCATATCATTCTGTTTAAGTGATCTACTTATCCTTTTTATTTTTACCTTCAAAATCCATTACCTTTTAAATGTCTTGAATTATGAAATTATTGCCAAGACTAATGATAATATTTTAATGGATTTAAATGGTTTATTAAAGGGCTTAGGCTAAAGATTAAAATGTGAAATGTGTTGATCTTGTTTTGTTGATTATGTTAGCCCTTATAATGAAGAAAAATATTTTTCACAAAATGCATGATTAATCCGCATCCAAACTCATCATCCTAGCATCACTTTTTGGTTTATGCTTGTGTATCTATGCTAGGTACAACATTTATGATGTTATGTGATTTGAAATCATAATAGAATAGTAAAGTTCCATCAAACACATAGTTTATGGATTAATCATTAGAACATATATCATTTGGCTTATTCAAACATGATATCTTGTGCTTACATTTCCTATCAGTTTCAATTTACATTATATTGATAAATATGAGTCTTAGAAAAATGAAAATGAAAATATAAGAAAATATACATCATGCGTTGACAAGTCGTACACTAAATCGCTAATGTTTCATGCAATTTGCACTATCTAAACATCTCCTAAAAATCTGATATTTCAGCATGGAACTGCTATTGGGACACTTAATCAAAATCAATAATTAAAATATTCAAAATCACAAAAAATCATTCACTGTTTCCCGCGCTAGCGCTACCGCAGGCGCTAGTGTCCATGTTCAATTTTTTGTGATTTTAAAATTTTGAAAAATTTCTAAAAATATTTTAATCTATATTTTCTACTTAGTTTTGCACTTCTGTTTTTCTTTATTTTTTGAAAAATCAAATATAAAACTACAAAAACCAAATTACAA
This sequence comes from Dactylorhiza incarnata, assembly GCA_033032865.1. NCBI lineage: Eukaryota > Viridiplantae > Streptophyta > Magnoliopsida > Asparagales > Orchidaceae > Dactylorhiza > Dactylorhiza incarnata. The sequence continues at coordinate 23,419,154 of JAWHQI010000010.1, read as the reverse complement.
AAAATATATTTTTTCCTGTTTTTGTTTTTGTTGTTTAAAAGTCTATTTTTATGCAAAAATCAAATACAAAAATACAAAAGCAAAAATTACAAAAATATGCTTGTATTTGCTAAAATCAAAATACAAAAATATAAAACACTAAAACTATCAAAAATACTGTATGGACTTTCCTGTGATAATCAAGCATGATTTAGTCTATTATTTAGAAATTCTACAATGTTGAAATTTATCTTTTCAAACTACGTTGAACATTGTTTTCATCATGCTTTGATATATCTATTAATATGTGCATCAATTATATTTTAAAGGTTGTGTTGAACTAAGCTTAGCATGCCTTTAAGTATGAGTAAATGTTTTATGTTTGATAATGATATTTATTCACTCACCCTTTTTGGCATTGTCTACATATGTGTTTAATCTAAGAATACTTGTGTATGTTTTGTATTAGTACAATGAATTAAAATTGCACAAGTATCTTACCTACACTCCTTATTTTGCACTCTTAAAAATTAAGAAAAGTGGTTATGTTTTTCATAAATTCTATTGATTTGCAAAACAAGTGTATTCGGAGAACTTTGTACAAAACAAAATTATAAAATAAATGACAAAGATAACTCCACCAAGCACTACTTGAACCTCCTGATAAGTCTTAATAAGCATTGTGAGGTTGAGCACCTTGGAAAGAATAGTAAAGTGTCTTGTGCAAATCAAATCTTTCTTTCAAAAATAAGAAAAACCACTTACTCTTAAGTACACCGGATCACTAGTCTCAAAATTCAAAATAAAATATGTGATCCCCCAAGCACTACTTTGCACCCTGATAAGTCTTAATGAGCATTGTGTGTGCAGAGCACCTTGGTAGTTGTACTTTTGTGCATTCAAGTGTGTGGAAGTAATCTTATTTGTGTTTTATTGTGCTATTACTTTACATATTTCTTGTATTTTTTATTAAAACATTTGTTTACACTACTCAAAAATATACTTATGTACACATCATTATCATCCATAACGCTTCTTCTCATGAGTATTGGATCTTAATGCTAATTCTATATTACTCTTTACTTATGAAATGCACTAGATAACCTAGCATGTTTTCTATAATGTTTGGTATGATTTGAAATTGTGAATTGAAATAACATTGTAGTAATCTCTTTGTGATAATATTATTTCATGCTTGGTTATTTTTGTCAACCATAAAAGTTTTTCATTGAAACATGATTTACATAAACATCTTCTTTTTGAAATTAAACTCATATATCTTTTTATGGACTATTCTTGATTACAATAAGATGTTTCATGTATTTCTGCAAGTCTTCCGCATCATCACCATATAATTTTTACCTTGCACTTTCATGCTTATATCAAGTCTTAAATCTCAATTTTTTTTTCTTAAAAATAAGTGGTAGACTTGCTTGGTAGAATTTATATTGGTTGTTCTAACACGCATATCATTTTTATAGTAACAAACTCTGATTTATTTCAATATAAACGTGTATGTTAAACGCTCTTCCAACAAGTGAAACATTGCTAAAAGGATGTTGTTTCTTTCTTTCAAAATGCTTCAACTCTTATCTTTATAAAGTTAGTTTTGAAACTCAAAAACATCTCCTTTTTAACTTAAACTCTTATTTAGTATTATGGTGTTTCTGTTTCGAAATCTTCCGCAATGCTCAAACTCTGATACATTCATGAATTTCAATATAGCTAAGTAAGTTTTATTTCAAAAAATCCAATTATGATTCTTCCCATTAGATTTAAAAGCTTCATGTTTCAAAAAACTATTATCCGTGACTTCATATCTTACCATAGCGGGGGCGTAGGGTTGTAGACATTAGATAAACTTATCTTTAGTCATGTCTTGTCCTTAACCGGGGAGGGTTCCAGTGGGGCCTTGCGAGGCACTGGGGGGAAAGAGTGCTAGGTTGAGTTTTGTCTAGTGTTTGCATATGGGACTAACACCCCAACCTACAACATGTTTGCAGCTCCTCATGCCCATCCGTCACTTAGTACGGGGCTAGGGTGTAGACATATTGTCTGGGTAGATTGGTTATTTGGAAATCCTTATTTTTATGCTTAAAACTTTCATATAAAGGGAAAATAATTACTTTTTTATGCTAAAAACACTGATTTCCTTCTATGAAAAATTTTGTAATGCTTATAACTCTGATCTATTTAAATGAAAAACAATTCTAAAACTCCTTATCAGTTACTTAAAAAGCTCGATCATGCCTTCTCTTTTATTTACACATTTTTTAGTGCTTTGTTTCCCTACCCACTTTTGCTAATAACAAAGGGGGAGAACTAACATGATAAATATAACCCGCTATCAAAAACCCAACATGACAAATTAAGATGATAGCTTACATATTAGGGGATCATTCAGTTAGGGGAGCATGTATTTAGGGGGAGCAATTCTAAATGCTAAAATCAATAATTATCCTAAAGTCATCACTCTCACACACACACAAGTATAGTCTCATCATGCTTATTTATTAATGCTTTGATTTATCATTAATGGATTTGTTATTATCAAAAGGGGGAGTTTGTTGGAACATGGTCTTCCGCATCTCCTAGGTTTGAGAATAACAAATCCTATGTGTATTTGATCTTGTGTGTTTAAGTGTGCAGGAAATCAAAGTCCACATGACTTAAGGATGGTTGTCCCCAAAATTGATGCCAGAATTCCAACATGGCCACTAGCGCCGGCGGTAGCGATAGCGCCCGGCGCTAGCGATGATTAGCGCGATTCTGGCAGTGTTTTTAGAAGGAGTTAGCGCCCGGCGGTAGCTACTAGCGTTGGCGGTAGTGTGGCACACAAGAGGAATAGAGCAAAATGTTGTCGCGGATTGAAGATCCTGCCGCGCAAAATGTTACTTAATCAGGGATAGCGCCGGCGGTAGCGGTAGCACCGGCGGTAGCGCTGAGGCTATAAAATGGACACTTTGGCTCCGTCTTTATCATCCTCTAGAGATCCCAAATTCCAGAGCCTCGTGCCACAACATAGAGAGGAGAGTTCGGAGAGATACTCCCACAAATCCATAAAGCCATAAAGAGATCCGTGGAGAAGATTTCAACACGCGTCATCATCATGACGAAAGACCGCATCGACTACGATCATACTCTGCGGGCCTTCGTCCACTTCTCCAAGAGATCCATATAGGGAGTTTTTATTATTGCTGTCTTCTATTTTATTTCTCTTTTTCTTTGTAAACGGTAGTGAATTCGCCTCGTGTTGGCGACTAGGTCTGGGGTAGGACTTAGGGCTGAAATTCGCCTCGTGTTGGCGACTAGATCTAGGCTAGGTCTAGGGGGTGCTCGAGGCCATATCCGGGGAAGGATTGGCTAGAGCGGCTTGAGGCCGAATCCGGGGAGGAGAAGGCTAGGGCCACCGGTTCGTGGGGAAGCGAGTCGGGATAGAAAATGAAAAGAGCTTTGATTATTCGCCTCCGGTCTCTAGCGCCATTGAGATCAAGTTTTGTAAAACTTATTTAATATCAGTAAAGCTTGTCTCTCTTTTTTGTTTTACTTGACTTCTTGTTTTAATATTGCAATATTCCAAAGTTTTTCTAAATAAAATCTAAAGTTTTTGAAAACCCTTATTCACCCCCCCCCCCCCCCCCCTCTAAGGGCGCCGATCGATCCAACAAAATTTGGTTAAGGTTGGTACTTGGACTAACCTGCAAGAAGTTAAGTTATCCTTAGGAGCCCAATTAGCTTTGGGTCCTAGGAACATGTTAGCATGATGAAATGGCCTTACTCTAGCTGCACCCTTGGCAGGAAGGCTCTTCTTTGCATTAGGTACATTGGGATTGTACCAACAATCTATGGCAAAGTGTCCCACTTTACCATAACACCAACATCCATGAATGTTGTATCTTCTCTTCTGAACACTTCTTGAGGGATGTGCAGCACAATCCACATGTTCAGGAGTAGATACAGCAGCATTCTTCCTGTTCCTCTCAGCAATGATTTGACTGAATGTCAATCTGTGTGCTGTCTTGATACTCTTTGTCCTGATGTCATCAGCTTGCAATGGCTTGGCAGCCATACAAGATTTGATGGCATCTGACACTGAGCAATCAGACATGTTTACTGATTTGACAGCAGTCATTGTCATGGCTGATTCAACCTTAGATGGGTTTGCCTTCATATTTTTGAATGCAGGGGCTGAAGTACCAAATACAAATGGTCCAGGTTGGGCCATTTGAATTTCCTCATGGGGAGCCTTCAATGCACTCAATCCCATTCCCTTTCTTCCACTATGGGAAGGAGAATTTTCCTTCCTATAGCAACTCCCATTCTTCCAGTGACCATAAATGCTTTCATGGTCATGCCTGTTGGAAGGAAGTAACACCTTTTGAAATGTGGGTTGAGGCTTAGCCTTCCTCTTGCTCTTCTCTCCACTCCCTTCTCCTACTTCCATTTTATTGAATCCTAGTCCTCTCCTATTGGTTTGAGAGGATAAGGTGTCAATAATAGGAAGCACAGATTTGGGCTTGGAGAATTGAGCCACCAGGCATTTCTCCTTCTCAAGCTTCTCCTCAAGGTCCTTGATGACCTTGTTCTTCAGGGAAATAGTGTTTGATTGCACAATAGTTAACCCCTGTAAATGGCTAATCTGTCTACTCATCTGAGCCACCAGGGTGGTAGGTTCAGTGTAGTCATTTTTAGCCACCTTAAGGGAAACAATTTCCTAGGCTTGCCTCTTGGCAAGCTTCTTGTTCTTCTTCAGATCTTCCAAAAGAGCCCCATACTTGTCAATCAATTGATTGACATCTTCCTCAGTTTCTGAACCACTTCCACCAATTGATGAAGGTGCTTCAGATTCTAGACATGCATCATGATTAGAAAGAGAAATGGAGGAAATTGGTACCTAATCATTGTCAGACATATTCTGACTGCCTTCCTCATCAGTGAAGGCCATAAGGCCTAGCTGAACACAGTCTTCTTCATCATCCTCTTCATCACTATCTGAGTGTGAAAGAGGGGCCCTGATTCCAACCTTTGCAGCTGGATAGTCTTCATATTCTTCTGTTGCATACAGCCCAATGTAGGTTTCTTCTTCATTCTCTGAATCTGGTGTAGAAGGATCAGATTCACTCCAGCTCCTTTCTTTCTTTGCTAGGAGGGATTTTTCTCCCTTCCTATTTTTGTGGTGATGATGCTTCTTTTCACCACTATCCTTTCTTTTGACTGGACAGTCAGCTATGACATGTCCAAGCTTGCTGCAGCAATAGCAAACTATGTTATTAGAAACATATTTACTAAGTTTGAAATCATACCTGTCACCCTTTGGGTGCTGTCTTTCAGATTTCCTGCTATCTTTCTTGTAGTGTGATGATAAGGAGGGCAAGTTCTTCCATTGCTTCCTCTTCATCATCTTCTTGAACTACCTTAAAAAGGCATCAAACTCTTCATTAGTGGAAGAGCTATCTGAGGTGATGGTTTCAGTCAGCACTTCTCCTTGGAGGAGACACCATCCTGCCCATGCTTATCTTGGAGTTGTCAGCTTTGAGAGCTACAGATTTCTCCTTTGCCTGAGCCCTTGTTGAGGTGTCCTCTTCCTTTCTTGCAGACAGCTGCATATCATAGGAGAGCAGCTTTCCAAACATTGTGTGAGTGGGGGTCTCACCAAGCTTGGCCACTTCCATGTTTGGATTGTCATTTGACTATTCCCTTTGTAGGATCTGGTCAGACAGTTATGTCTTTCTTGACCAACCTCCCTCTGATACCACTTGTTAGTTTATAAGGTTAGTAGTCTAAATCACCTAGAGGGGGGTGAATAGGTTCCTTTTTATTTTTCCTCTAAGTACCCTAGCTGATTTCTGAGTTAGTTTAAGCAAATCAACAAACACAGAAAGCACAAAAGAATTTATAGTGGTTCCCCAAAGACAGTGTGTCTTTGGGTAGTCCACTTTCCCCCCTTCACCCTTCTAACAGTGTGTTAGACAGGGCCAACTCCTCTAACTCAGCTCCAAGAGCTTACAACATACATCCCTCAGGATCTCTCAAGTTTTTCCAAATCTTACCTCAGGCTAAACAGCCCTACCTCAGATCATCCCCTGATCCTACAGCTCAGACCTCAGCAGGTCCTACAACTCAGGCTAAACAGCCCTACAACTCAGGCTTAGTAGCCCTACCTCAGATCAGCTCCTGATCCTACAGCCCAGACCCCTTCCAGGTCCTACAACTCAGAGGAATCCTCCTCCTACAGCTCAGGCCTTCAGCCCTACAACTCAGGCTGTTAAGCCCTACAACTCAGAACCCTCAGGTACCTACAACTCAGAGGAATCCTCCTCCTACAGCTCAGGCCTTCAGGCCTACAACTCAGAACCCTCAAGTTCCTACAACTCAGACCAGATGGTCCTACAAGCTCAGGCTGTTAAGCCCTACAGAAAAGTTTAGTTGAACCTTACTACAGCAGACAACAGTTGAAGTCCCCTGTAGTTCTTGCACACCCGGTGCTTCCTTGTAGCTGGAGATGTTGATGTCAGCTACTATCTGATCTTCCTCTTCAGATGAAGGTTGGAAGATCTCCTTGCTCCTTCTTGTAAAGGAGCTAACTTTCTCTCTCAGTATCTTCTTTCTTGTTCAGTGAGCAATAGGAGATTGAGGAGAACATGGGACGTCAATGGAACGGTCTCCTTTTTTTTTCACCCGACCTACCCTTTCAAAGTTTCCCTAACTTCTTCTTTTATACATCTCTGATCTTCAACGGCTCTCAGCCATCCTTCTGAGAATTATGGGAGAAACTGGTGGACCCCATACTGCTTTTCTGCAGCTTGCGCCACAAGCAGAACTCGCAAACTGCGTTCGACGAACACGCTGTACTGTGTTCGACGAGCATGGCAAACTCTGCGTTCGACGATCTTGCCAAACTCTGCGTTCGACGAACTTGCCAAACTCTGCATTCGACGAACTGCCTTGTCTCTGCGTTCGACGAACTGTGTTCTGCGTTCGACGATCTGCCATACTCTGTGTTTGAAGAACTCGCCAAACTCTGCAGTCGACGAACTCGCCCAAGTCTTAGTTGATTCTTCCTTTCTGTCTGCGTTCGACGAACTACCTTCTGAGTTCGACGAACATGCTAACTATCAGCTGTTTCTTCTATCTCGTCTCAGCGGTCGACGAACTGTGTTCTGCGTTCGACGAACGGCTCTCTGCGTTCGACGAACACGCCCTTTGTGCCTTCTTAGCGGCTCCTTCTCTGGTCTCGTCTCAGCGGTCGACGAACTGAGTTCTGCGTTCGACGAACGGCTCTCTGCGTTCGACGAACACGCCATTCTTTCCAATCTGCACGCTGCTCGTTTCTCATCTCAGCGGATCCACTGAGACAGCGATCTCGTCTCAGCGGATTCTTGGCTATCTGCAGCTCAGCTTGCTTATAAGCTTTCTCAGCGGCTCCTGTTCTGGTCTCAGCGGTTCCGCTGAGACAATGGGCTCGTCTCAGCGGTTTTGACCCTTCGTCTCAGCGGTTCTGCTGAGACAAAACTTCATCTCCTATGAGATGAATTCTCCTCATCTAAGGGCATGTTTGGCCCTTCCTTTTGAGTCACCTGTGCCTGTATATCCTACACAAGTATAGCTTTATCAAATACAATATGTCCTTAGCATTGAGAGTGATGCCTCTTCAAATCAAGGTAATATTGAGGGCAATATTCCCAACAGTCTCCGTCAAATGATGGATCTTCCGCTCTGCAACTCTATTATGTTGTGGAGTATGTGCACAAGAGGGCTCTCTCCGGATGCCACACTTCCTGTAGAAGTTGAAGAACTCACTTGAAGTGAACTCCCTCCATTGTCAGTTCTCAACTTCTTGATCCGCAAACCAAGCCGGCCTTCCACAAGCTCCTTGAACTCCACAAACTTCCCGAACGCCTCAGACTTCTCCTTCACAAAGTATACCCAGGTATACCTAGTGAAATCATCAATCGAGACTAATATATTCCTGTTACCTCCAAGACTGGCAGTTGCGGTAGGTCCAAACAAATCACCATGAATATACTCCAATGGTGCTTTGCATCTAGTTTGTGACTTGTCAAATGGAAGGCGATGAGCCTTACCAAATTGACATCTAGCACAAACGTGACCATCACCTAAGGATGATAGACTAGGCAAGCCATTCACTAGGCCTCTTGTCGCCATAGCCTTCAGTTTATCCATACCAACATGCTCAAGCCTCTCGTGCCAGATAGCAGCACTGTCATTAGCTCTTATCTTATCAACATAGGAACTTATTGATAACACAAACAAGTCCTTCACCCTCCTTCCAACGTGAGTGACTTCAGCCTTCACGCTCGACACATTTCAGAGAAACTTCACTTTTGTTTGGCTAAATAGAACGTGATACCCCGCATCTACAGCATTGTCACGGAGAAGAGGTTCTTATTCATACCCGGCACATGATATACACTCCTCAAAGTGAGTGTACCTCTATCACTGCCTAAAGAAATGACACACTCCTTCTCGACTGCATGAATAGTATCATCAGTAGTAATAATCGCATCATTACCTGAGTATGCTTGCAGAGAAGAGAACTTTGACTCATCCGTGGTGAGGTGATGACCACACCCTGAGTCCACTATCCAATCATCCTGGTAGTTGATGGAATTCATAGCCCGAACATAAGTGCCCGTCAAGAAAGCACCTACACCACCCCAACTACCTTCAGCATTGGAACCAGCCTCCTCCTTTCCTGCAACATGCCCTGGTTGAAGATTAACCATGCAGTCCCTCTTGAAGTGACCAGGCTTGTTGCATCTGAAGCACCTTGGCACTTCCTTCTTCTTCCCATCATGCTTAAGAGCATATCTCCTCTCCTGCTGATATGATGTTGAAGGACCATCACCTCTCGGTGACTTCTTCTTCTTGTCACATCTCTTCTTCTTGCCAGAATAAAGAACCTCACTTTCTCCCACGGAGAAAAATTTCTCTACCATCTGCTTTGCCAAGCTCTCTTGCGAAGCAATCAAGTTTTTCAGCTCCAGCAACGATGGCTGATTGGACCAGCCTTGCACAGAAGTAACAAAGGCCACATACTCCCTCCGCAAGCCATAAATTATGTGCCTCTTGAACTTCGCTTCTGAGATAGGCTCTTCCAGGTCCAAAGTTGATGTCTCTGCACAAAGGTTTTTCATCTTCAGACAGAAGGATGAAACAGACAAGTCTCCTTGAGTTGCTTTCGCCAACTCATTCTCAAGAAATTATAGTCATGCTACATTCTTCTTATTGAACAAGCCATCCAAGGCTGTCCAAATCTCAGCAGCAGACCGGCATCCAATGATGCGGTCAAAGAGCTCAGGAATGATAGATCGCTTGAGAGTGAACTCTGCCTTAGCATTTATTCTCTTCCATGCCTTTACCTGCTCAGCATTCCCTTCAGCAGCTTCAACAGGTTGTCTCGCATCTCCTCCGACTACCTCCCATAAATCCTAACCAAGAAGATAGCTCTCCATGCAAGACTTGCACTTCCTAAAGTCAGTATGTGTAAGGAGCTCAATACCAAGACCACTTGCATAACCTCCTTCCATTGCTATACCACTGGTTAACTTGAACTTCCAGAAATCTCAAGCAAGATACTGAGGTTGATCACTGCTCAAGCCTTCTGTCCCTCTGATACCATGTTAAAATTTCACTAGCTCTGGTATCTTCTGATAGATTTCAGCTTAGATACTGAGTTAGAATACTTAGAAATGGGAACAAGGCGCAGGAACACTACAACCATACCAAGTGAAGTAACCAGCATAATAGAAGGACAAGAATCATGTATTTTCTATCTCTTTACAATGTGTGGTATACATGACGAGACATGATTTATCAGAAAACAAGGAGAGAAAACAGAGACAAATAAGCAACTGGCGAACAACAATAATTGAGACCGCCAGAAATCGCTGAACCAGATAGACTGCATGGACATCACTGAGACTGTGTGAACAACACAGGTCGACAACCTGTAATCTGCTAGACCGCAATCTCATACCGCACGAACTGCTGACTTATTGAACTGCGGAAAAACAACCTATTCGCACTTCTTGACCGCCTGACCGCAAGGTCGTCTGATCACAGAAGTTGCCCGCGAACATAGAACAGAACTGCAAAATCTATCGCCTGACTGCAACTCTTGATCGCCTAACCGCTAGGTCGCCTGACCGTTGAGCTTGCTGCGAACAACCCAAGAACTACAACACAGATCGCACAGGGAGATCGCTGGCGAACTGGTTATTCAAAGCTGGGAATGTCACCAAGGAAGAAGATCGTTGACTGTTGGTCGCTGACCTGCAAACACAACAAACGATCAAACCACTTCCAGACCGCACAACCTCAAAAGTGAGACCGGCAAAAATAACTCAAGCTTTAGTTCTTACAGTTCTCGATAGAATGATGGGCCCCGCACCTCTATTTATAGGCAGACTGACGGATGTTATCACCGCCCCAGAGATGTACAATAACCGCGCATCCAGATCGCGTTCGGTCTCAACAAAATCAGATCACTATAGCAAACAACAGGAAGCCATCTTGGACAACAGGCTGACAACAACAAAGGACCAGAGAGAGAGAGAGAGAGAGCAGACCGCGCGGTCACTGCAGTCTCTGTGGTCTGTCTTTCTCAGACCGCCCATCACACTTCCTCTTCCACTTCAAAAATTCAACACGAAGCGTCCGCCCTTCACCAGTTTTCCAGGGCCAGTACTCCTGACCGCGCACTACCAGCTCGAAGCGTCCACCCTTCACCATTGTAGTAGGTTATGGCACCACCAGGGCCTGCCCCCTTCATGGTCGCCAATGGTTCAAAGTGCCCGCCCTTCATCGGTTTTCCAAAACCAGTCCCCCTAACTGCGCACTACCGGCTCGAAGCATCTGCCCTTCGCCATTGTAGTACGTCGTGGCACCGCCAAGGCCTGCCCCCTCCCGATCGTTAATGGTTCGAAGCGTCCGCCCTTCACTGGTTTTCTGGGGCCAACCCTCCTGACCGTGCACTACCAAATCGAATGCATACGCTCTTCGCCATCGTAGTAGGTCACGACATCGTCAGAGCCGTCCCCACTCGCGGTCGCTAAAAGTACAAATGTCATCACTCTTCATTGTCATAATAGAACCGCTCTCATACTATAACTATCGGTTCAAATGAGAAAGCTCTTCACCGTCATAGTAGCTCCGCGCCCAAACCCGCGCTCACAGTTAGACAGAATGAAAGGTCCCTACATCGGAATAATAAACCTGAATCTCTCCATCAAGCTACTCAGGCCTCAACGCTAAATGACAAGCTCGTCACGATCTCCGACGCAATCGATAAGCGGCAAGCTCGTAACCGATGAGGATGAGACAGAAGTCCCTCCTGCACGAGAGCCAAGCAATGAATCCCAGTGCAATAGCGGAACGACCAGCTCACAACCCCTCAAGTTGCAACAATTCGCCCAAACAAATATGTGCATTCGAAAAATTTTCGGGCTCATTTTTTTACAAAAAGCGACCTCCGAAAATTGCGGGGCAATTGATATGGTTCCCCAAAATGGGTTCGCTCCAACCAGAGATTTTTTGTCGCGAACTCGACCGGCTCGCCAGTACAATTCAACGGGCCAATTCTCACGCAATTCCGAGCCCGTTTGGTCTTCCAAACAGACGTTAGAATGAGCATGTAACCCACTCTCTCTCTCTCTCCTCAATGCATGCAAACCACTCTCTCAACTCCATGCATGCAACCCACTCTCTCTCTACTACATGCACGCAACCCACTCTCTCTATCATCCATGCAATCCTCTCTCTCTGGAAGCCTCTCCGGCGGCCTCCGCGCCGCCTCCCAGGTGCCTCCCCAGTGCGGACACGATCGCACCTCCGGATGTGGTCAAGGCCGCACCGCCTTGGTAGGGCACAAGCCTCGCAGCCGCAACATGGCAACCGTTGTAGGGTGGCACTCGCCACGCTATGTAGGTCGCGCCTCCCTGGGCGCGCGACACTTGATGCTCGGCCACCGCACGTCCTCGGCCTTCCAGATCCTAACGCACTGCCTCGCACATGCCCCTTATTGCGCTATCTCCGCCGGCGCATCCGCCTCCAACGTCTAAATACACATCTTTCTCATAGCACCCCCACATTTGCAGCACGGTCAGGACACCTCTACGTTCACGACGTGCGCTAAACGACTCTGAGTTCGTGGCATGCCTCCGCGCTCACTGCGCGCTCAGAACACCTCCGGGCTCACTGCGCATGCAGAACGCCTCCGGGCTCACGACGCACCTAGAACACCTCCATATCCATAGCGTGCTCATATCGCCTTAGCGCTCAGAGCGCCTCAGCGCTCACAGCGCGCTCTGAATGCCTCAACGCTCACCGCGCGCTCAGAACGCCTCCGCGATCACCGCGCGCTCATAACGCCTCCGTGATCACCGCACGCTCAGAACGCCTTCAGGATCACGACGCGCACAGAACGCATCCAAGTTTAGGACGAGCTGAGAATGCTTTCATGCTCACCGCGCGCTCAGAACTCCTCTAGGCTCACGACGCGCGCAGAACGCCTCCACGTTCACGACGTGCGTAGAACGCCTCTAAGTTCACGACGTGCCAGAACGCCTCCAAGTTCACGACGCGTACAGAACGCCTCAAAGTTCCCGACGTGCCATAACGCCTTCAAGTTCACGACGCGCTTAGACCGCCTCTGCGCTCACCAGGCTTTCAGACCGCCTCCGCGCTCACCGCGCGCGTTGACCGCCTCCGCGCTCACCGTGCGCGTAGACCGCCTCCGCGCTCACCGCGCGCCCAGAACGCTTCCATGCTCACGACCCACGATAACGCCTCAAAGTTCATAGCGCACCCAGAATGCCTTCACGCTCACCATACGCTCAAAATGTCTCTGCGATCACCGCGTGCTCAAAACGCCTCCGCATTCGCGACACGCGTTGTAGTTAATATTCTTGATTTCTCACATTGCAGCTCTTGTTCATTGCTTTCATCGCCATCAACGAAGCTGCCCGAACTGCTCGGGGGGCAAGACCGGTGTTATACACCCATAGAGGCCTTGGGGTGCGTCTAGAGAAAATTCCACAAAAGAGAGGTAGGGTCAACGATCAACGTATAATCGCTCGAGTTGAAGGAACCACCGCTCAGTCCACAGCCAACTGCCCGTGCAAAGACGCACGCAGAACGCGACACGGTGCCGCACTCAACCATGCGCGCGGCAGTGCCGCGCGCAACTGCAGGCACTACTGCGCGTGCTACCGCGCACGGTAGTAGGTGCGCCACCGCCATGACACGCGTGGCGGTACCGCGCGGCGCTACCGCGCGCTAGCATGCGCGGTAGCGCCGAACCCCCCCTCAAGGGGTACGGCCGAACCGCACCCCTCAAGGGGTGCGGCCCAGATGCACCCTTCTTGGGGTGTGGTCAAGACCGCACCCCTCTAGGGGTGCGGCCTAGCGGCCAAGGCCGCACCCCTCTTGGGGTGCGGTCAAGGACGCAACCCTCATCTGGTGCGGCCCAGCCGCTGACCCCTCTAGGGGTGCGGCCGAGCCGCACCCCCCCCCCCTTTTTGGGGTGCGCCTGGGCCGCACCCCCCTTGGGGTGAGGCCACGCCACATACGGATACGGCCAATCCGCCCCCTCCTGCATAGGGTCCTGTGGAGTGCCCGGTCGGAACCCAGTTCCCCCCCAGCGGGCGCGACTTCCCTTTTTTCCGTACCCATGCTCGTGCGCGCTCAGAACACTTCTGAGCGTGCTCAGAATGCCTCCGCGCTCACGCGCGCTCAGAACGCTTCCCCACTCGCCTAGATTGCTTCTCCGTTCGTTGCGCGCTCAGAACGCTTTTGAGCGCGCTCAGCTCTCTTTTTGTCTTTCTGACTTCTCACATTTTGTCTTTTTAGCGTGCTCACATTTTGTCATTTCAGCATGCTCACTTTTTATCTTTCCAGTTTCTCAGATTTCAGGAACATCTTGTCGCCTTTTTTGCCTCCAACAAAACTGCCCGAACTGCCCGAAGAGCAAGATGGCCATTTACGAAAAATGGCGATCCGTGTGCCCCGAACCAGAAAATGTGATTCGTCCGTCAGGTATTTATGGAAGTTACAACGGCGAAATTACCGGACTACCCTCGGCCAAAGCTATAAAAGGAGCCACATGGCTTCATTTGGGAGGACCTTGCCTTCTACACCCGGGAGAGCTCCTGGCAGACTTTTGCGGAATTCTCCTTCGGCGCTTGAAGATCTCCTTCGTGGACTTGAAGATTTCCTTCGTCCCGAAAGGCGACGCAGCTTCTCACTTTTATTCTCCGGAGCCTTCTCACTTTTGTTCTCCGGAGCCTTCTCACTTTTGTTCTCCGGGGCCTTCTCACTTTTGTTCTCCGGAGCCTTCTCACTTTTGTTCCCCAACTTTCTCAGAAGGAAAAAGACTTAGTTTTCCGAAAGGTGGCCTGTCACCTTCGGATCGCTCCCTCTCTCTCTATTATTGTAACGAGCGGCGGCTCGTCGCGCTCGACTTCTAAGTACCTAACTATAAGCTCTCAGAAGATAGTGAAGTTTGGTCGGCACAACTCTGGCCGCGTGGTTTTTTACCCTTTCCGGGTTTTCCACGTTAAAAAGTCTCAGTGTACTCAACGAATCTCAAATTGACTGTTTGCGCGCTTGGTTCGCTCCCGAGCTAAGGTGGTTCAAGTAAATCGGTCTACCAAGAGCCCTAAGTGACCCGCAATAGTTTGGCGCCGTCTGTGGGAACGTTCCCAAAACTCTTTGAAGGCCAACTGCAATGGCAAGAAAGAGTGCTCGCACTACTGAAGGATCAATCCCGGAAGGCCGCGTCGACCCAGCTCCCTCCCACTCGCTTATCAATGCGCCTCCCGCGGAAGGGGCAGTGTCTGTGGCCGCAGCAGGACTGGAAAGGCGTATGCGGCAGATTGAAGAACAGCAAGCCGAAATGTTGGCTCTCGTAAGGAATCTCGGGGCTCCCCAAGTTCCAGTTCAACGGCCAGCACTGAACGCACTGCCGCCCCTGGTTCCAAATCATGCCCCGAACGAAGAGGTCGTTTGAGAGGACGAAGCTTCAGAAGGATTCTCCAATGCAGCAAGCTCCGCTCACCCTGCCCCGCCAGCTGGGGGCCCAGAAGCTGACCACCGAAACCATCACCCGAGAAGAGCTGCCCCTGATCGAGCAATAGAAAGAACTACACAAGAAGAAATACGTGACATGATAGAAGAGGAGTACGCCCAAGCAGGACAACGTGCAACCCTTGCCCACCGTCCCACACACCACGGCTCCCCACTATCGCCTCAAGTCTTGGCCCATCCAGTTCCATACGGTTTCAAGCTTCCCAACATCGAAACGTTCGACGGGACGGACGACCCACTGGAACATGTCAATCACTTCACCATCATCATGAGGATTTACAGCGCCCCCGACCAGCTCCTCTGTCAAGTGTTTCCGGCAACTTTGAAAGGACAAGCGCGCACTTGGTTCCACTCCCTGTGAGATGGGGTCATCAACAACTTCGCGAAAATGGCGCAGCAGTTCGTGGACCAGTTCATCGCCAATCGTAGGATTGTCCGAGATCCCTCCCATCACTCAGGAATCCGCCAAAATGACGGAGAGACTCTCAAGGATTTTTTTCGATGCTTCACCTCGGAGGCTCGGCAGATCCCGGGGGTCGACCCCGAGCTCTTGCGAGGAGTCTTCCTTGGAGGTCTCCGCCCAAGTGGCTTTTACTCGGCTCTAATGAGAGAAACCATACCAAGCTATCCTGACCTCGTTCAGCGAGTCGAGGGCCAGATAGCAGCAGATGAGGCAATTGAAGCGCACCGTCGACAATTCGAGGGGAGCTCGAAGAGGAAGAAAGAGGAGTTGCTGCCGCAGACAGTTCCCAATAAGAAAAACAAGCATTACGACAACCCCAGCCGAGACCGAGGATCTCGCCAACATCAGGACTACACTCCCCTGAACACTACCAGGACTAACGTACTATACACAATCAAAGACAACCAGACGCTCCGCAAGCCCAGACCCCTCGCTAAAAACGCGGGGGACCAAACAAAATATTGTGAGTTCCATCGTGGACAAGGACATGACACGGAAAATTGCTCCAAGCTTAAGGATGAAATCGAGTGTCTCGTCAAACAAGGCCTACTGGGGAAATTCCTACGAGACTAGGCGACGATTCAGCTAGAAGGAGATCAGCTAGCGGCCTGCCAGGAAGGACCGGGAGCAACCCTTAAGGCAGTCATCACAGGAGAAAGCTTCATACCCATCAACGGGGCTCTACCAAGGCCGCTGAAATATTCTGTCAACTTTGTTTCTGTCAACTTTGTTTCTGTAAAAACTTTATGTAAATTGCCACTACTAATTGTTTTTAAAGTTGATCATTCCAGGCATGTCATATCCTACGCTATCGAAACTATGTAAAGACGTCCATTTGCATAAACAGCACCTGCCTCAAGGCAGTGCGCTAATGAACAGCACCTGCCTCAAGGCAGTGCGCTACTGAACAGCACCTGCCGCAAGGTAGTGCGCTAATAAACACCGCCTGCGTCAAGGCAGTGCGCTAATGAACAGCACCTTCCCCAAGGCAGTGCGCTAATGAACAGCGCCTGCCTCAAGGCAGTGCGCTAATGAACAGCGCCTGCCTCAAGGCAGTGTGTTAATGAACAGCGCCTGCCTCAAGGCCACGCTAATGAACAGCGCCTGCCTCAAGGCAGTGCGCTAATGAACAGCGCCTGCCTCAAGGCAGTGCGCTAATGAACAGCCCTGCCTCAAGGCAGGGCGCTAATGAACAGCGTCTGCCTCAAGGCAGTGCGCTAATGAACATCGCCTGCCTCAAGGTAGTGCGCTAATGAACACCACCTGCCTCCAGGCAGGGCGTTAATGAACAGCACCTGCCTCCAGACAGCACGCTAATGAACAACAACTGCCTACGGGCAGCACGCTCACACCAATCTCTCACTGTCGTCGATTGAAGGTTCACCCTTCTCCACCGCGGTAAGGTTCCGACGTCATAAGGGTCTGCCCCACTTACGTTCGTCCACGGTTTGAATACGTACGCCCTTCACCGACAAAAACTTATCTTTTATTATGAAAAAAGCCGCGAGCTCAGGCTCGCGCAAACTAATTTTCTATTATATAAAAGCCGCGAGCACAGACTCGCGCAAACTAATTTTCTATTATGTAAAAGCCGCGAGCTCAGACTCGCACAAGCTAATTTTTTATTATGTAAAAGCTGCGAGCTCAGACTCGCGCAACATAATTCTTTATTATGTAAAAGCCGCGAGCTCAGACTCGCGCAAACTAATCTCGTATTATTATGAAGAAGCCGCGGGCCCGGACTCGCGTAAATTTGTAAAAAGTCGTGAGCTCAGACTCACGCCAACTAATCTAACGTCTTGCAAGTTACTCAGGTACCGACGCTAAGCAGCAGGCCAGCGACAATCTCAAAAAGAGGACATCCCTGGCCAGCCATCTTGAAGCATCTTCTCTCAATCAGCATTTCGACAAAGACGAGGGCAGCAGGACCACAAGAACGCTATTGCAACGCAGCGCAGAGCAAGAAATGCCCAAGCAAAACATAAAAATGAAAGCAACCACACACTCACCCTTCGACAACAATTTTCGCCCAAGGCACCACAAAGAGAGCAATGATCAAAGCCGCCGCAGAAAAATCGAAACCTCCGAACTCCTCCGCGCCGAAATTCGGACTCCGAAGGTTTGGGGGGCTTATGTTATACACCCATAGAGGCCTTGGGGTGCGTCTAGAGAAAACTCCACTAAAGAGAGGTGGGATCAACGGTCAACGTATAATCGCTCGAGTTGAACAAACCGCCGCCGAGTCCACAGCCAACCGCCCATGCAAAGACGCACGCAGAACGCGCCGTGGTGTCGCACTCAACCATGCGCGCGGCGGTGCCGCGTGCAACTGCAGGCACTACCGCGCGCGCTACCACGCGCGGTGGCAGGAGCGCCACTGCCACGACACACGTGGCGGTACCGCGCGGCGCTTTCGCGCGCTAGCATGCGCGGTAGCTGAGAGGACCCAGCGCAACCAACTACACCAAAAGCCCAGACTGTTGGTGAAGGCGCAACTTGATCTTTATATCAATGGAAGGGCGCTACGGGTCAAGTGAGGAGACGCTGGACCCAACAATCCCCCCCAGCGTCCAGCACGACTCGTAATTCAGAGGTGCTCCACATGGCCCGCAGGCTCAGAGGTGGCTTGACACATGGCTGCGACCGCCTGACCCACCGGGACCCACACAGGTAGAGAGAATTTCAGGAATTATCAGCGCCCCCCCCCCCCCCCCCCCCCCCGGTCTCGAACCCGCAACCTGCTTTGATACCAATTGAGAGGACCCAGCGCAACCAACTATACCAAAAGCCCGGACTGTTGGTGAAGGCGCAACTTGATCTTTATATCAATGGAAGGGCGCTACGGGTCAAGTGAGGAGACGCTGGACCCAACAGTAGCGCCGAACCCCCCCCCCCCCCCCCCCCCCTCAAGGGGTACGGCTGAACCGCACCCCTCAAGGGGTGCGGCGCATCCGCACCCCAAGAGGGGTGCGGTCAAGGACGCACCCCTCTAGGGGTGCGGCCCAGCGGCTAAGGCCGCACCCCTCTAGGGGTGCGGCCCAGCGGCCAAGGCCGCACCCCTCTTGGGGTGCGGCCTTGGCCGCACCCCTCCTCGGGTGCGGCCCAGCCGCCGCACCCCTCTAGAGGTGCGACCGAGCCGCACTACCCTCCCCCCCCTTTTTTTGGGGTGCGACCGGGCCGCACCCCGCTTGGGGTGAGGCCACGCCCCGTGCGGATATGGCCAGACCGCCCCCTCCTGCATAGGGTCCTGCGGAGTGCCCGGTCGGAACCCAGTTCCCCCCAAGCTGGCGCGACTTCCCTTTTTTCCGTACCCGCGCTCATGCGCTCTCAAAACACTTCTGAGCGCGCTCAGAACGCCTCCGCGCTCACGCGCGCACCTAAAGCTTCCCCAGTCGCCTAGATTGCTTCTCCGTTCGTTGCGCGCTTAGAACGCTTCTGAGCGCGCTCATCTCACTTTTTGTCTTTCTGACTTCTCACATTTTGTCTTTTTAGCGTGCTCACATTTTGTCTTTTCAGCATGCTCACTTTTTATCTTTCCAGTTTCTCAGATTTCAGGAACAGCTTGTCGCCTTTTTTGCCTCCAACAAAACTGCCCGAACTGCCCGAACTGCCCGAAGGGCAAGATGGCCATTTACGAAAAATGGCGATCCGTGTGCCCCGAACCAGAAAATGTGATTCATCCGTCAGGTATTTATGGAAGTTACAACGACGAAATTACCGGACTACCCCCGGCCAAAGCTATAAAAGGAGCCCCAGGGCTTCATTTTGGGAGGACCTTGCCTTCTGCACCCGGGAGAGCTTCTTGCAGACTTTTGCGGAGTTCTCCTTCGTGCTTGAAGATCTCCTTCGTGGACTTGAAGATTTCCTTCGTCCCGAAAGGCGACGCAGCTTCTCACTTTTGTTCTCCGGAGCCTTCTCACTTTTGATCTCCGGAGCCTTCTCACTTTTGTTCTCCGGGGCCTTCACACTTTTGTTCTCCGGAGCCTTCTCACTTTTGTTCCCCAACTTTCTCAGAAGGAAAAAAACTTAGTTTTCCGAAAGGTGGCCTGTCACCTTCGGAACGCTCCCTCTCTCTCTCTCTATTATTGTAACGAGCGACGGCCTGTCGCGCTCGACTTCTAAGTACCTAACTGTAAGCTCTCAGAAGATAGTGAAGTTTGGTCGGCACAGCTCCGTCCGCGTGGTTTCTTACCCTTTCCGGGTTTTCCACGTTAAAAAGTTTCAGTGTACTCAATAAATCTCAAATTAACTGTTTGCGCGCTTGGTTCGCTCCCGAGCTAAGGTGGTTCAAGTAAACCGGTCTACCAAGAGCCCTAAGCGACCCACAACAACCGGCATATCCAAAAAATGGCGATCAGTGTGTTCTAAATCGACGAACATGATTCGTCCGTCAGGTGGTTATGATGGTTACAACGGTAAAGTTACCAGGCTACTCCTGCCCAAGGCTATAAAAGGAGCCAAGAGCCTTCATTTCAAGACCTTTGCCTTCATCGCCCGAGAGAGCTCCTTTGAAGATTCTTCAGATTTCCCCTCTGGCGTTCGAAGATCTCGTTCCGCCTTCAAAGTTCTCCCTTTCCTTCAAAGATCTCCTTCGAAGGCGACTTGAAGATCTTCCTTATGCTATATGAGATTTCCTTCTTCCGTAGAGATTTTTCTCTTTCTTAACCTTCTCTGCTCCCTCTGGTTGCTCCCTTTGCAATCAGAGGTGGTCTGTCACCCTCTTGCATTCTGGAATTTGTAACATCAAAAGATATAGTGAATTTTAGTCGGCACCGATCCGATCCCGTGGTTTTTCACAATTTTCAGGTTTTCTACGTAAAAAGTTCTTGCCAGCTGTCTCACTTTACATTAACTGATTGCGCGCTCGACTCACTCTAGAGCTGAGACGGTTCGATTCGACCGGTCAAACGAGAACGCCGAGCTACCTGCAACATATATATTATTTAACCATCTTATTAATGTTTGCTTAGTGGTTGTAAGATTTAAGTTGTTTTGATATTGCATCTAAAATAAAAGTATTTTATATTTAGCTAATATACATAGGATTATTGTGAGCTCAAAGCATGAAATAAATCTAAGGCTTCGTTTGGCACTGTGATGACAGTCGTGAATGCTGTGGTTATGAACTGCCGTTCACAAATTTAATTTTCTTGGTGGTGGTCATAACTGCTATCATGCCAAACATACATTTTGGCGGTGACATTTTTGTTCAAACTCACCAGAGCTAAAAAGCGGTGCCAAACAGAGCCTATATATATAGAAATAAATGAAGTATCATTATTGCTTTTCAAGCTATCTTTTGCTTCAATTTTCTTCACAGCTAAAGAAGCCCAGAACGCAGGCGCGAACCAGAAGGCCCGATTCTAGGATCTTCACAGCTTTTCATTACTCTCGTACCTTCCAATTCAAAAACTGAACCAGCGGGGGCCTACAAATTATTTGTCAAGCTCGCACTCATGGGAACGGGTCGTACTTCTTGGTCACCGTTCTAGGGCTTGTCTTCTATCTCTGCGGCGCATCCGCCTCCAACGTCTAAATACACGTCTTTCTCATAGCACCCCCACATTCGCAGCATGGTCAGGACACCTCTACGTTCACGACGTGCGCTAAACGACTCTGAGTTCGTGGCATGCCTCCGCGCTTACTGCGCGCTCAGAATACCTCCGGGCTCACTGCGCATGCAGAATGCCTCCGGGCTCACGACGCACCTAGAACACCTCCATATCCATAGCGTGCTCATATCGCCTTAGTGCTCAGAGCGCCTCAGCGCTCACAGCGCGCTCTGAATGCCTCAACGCTCACCGCGCGCTCAGAACGCCTCCGCGATCACCGCGCGCTCATAACGCCTCCGTGATCACCGCACGCTCAGAACGCCTTCAGGATCACGACGCGCACAGAATGCATCCAAGTTTAGGACGAGCTGAGAACGCTTTCATGCTCACCACGCGCTCAGAACTCCTCTAGGCTCACGACGCGCGCAGAACGCCTCCACGTTCACGACGTGCGTAGAACGCCTCTAAGTTCACGACGTGCCAGAACGCCTCCAAGTTCACGACGCGTACAGAACGCCTCAAAGTTCCCAACGTGCCATAACGCCTTCAAGTTCACGACGCGCTTAGACCGCCTCCGCGCTCACCAGGCTTTCAGACCGCCTCCGCGCTCACCGCGCGCGTAGACCGCCTCCGCGCTCACCGTGCGCGTAGACCTCCTCCGCGCTCACCGCGCGCCCAGAACGCTTCCATGCTCACGACCCACGATAACGCCTCAAAGTTCATAGCGCACCCAGAACGCCTTCACGCTCACCATACGCTCAAAATGTCTCTGCGATCACCGCGTGCTCAAAACACCTCCGCATTCGCGACACGCGTTGTAGTTAATATTCTTGACTTCTCACATTGCAGCTCTTGTTCATTGCTTTCATCGCCATCAACGAAGCTGCCCGAACTGCTCGCGGGGCAAGACCGGTGTTATACACCCATAGAGGCCTTGGGGTGCGTCTAGAGAAAATTCCACAAAAGAGAGGTGGGGTCAACGGTCAACGTATAATCGCTCGAGTTGAAGGAACCGCCGCTCAGTCCACAGCCAACTGCCCGTGCAAAGACGCACGCAGAACGCGACGCGGTGCCGCACTCAACCATGCGCGCGGCGGTGCCGCGCGCAACTGCAGGCACTACTGCGCGTGCTACCGCGCACGGTAGCAGGTGCGCCACCACCATGACACGCGTGGCGGTACCGCGCGCTAGCATGCGCGGTAGCGCCGAACCCCCCCTCAAGGGGTACGGCCGAACCGCACCCCTCAAGGGGTGTGGCGCATCTGCACCCCTCTTGGGTGCGGCCCAGAGGCACCCTTCTTGGGGTGCGGTCAAGGACGCACCCCTCCTCGGGTGCGGCCCAGCCGCTGCACCCCTCTAGGGGTGCGGCCGAGCCGCACCCCCCCCCCTTTTTGGGGTGCGACCGGGCCGCACCCCCCTTGGGGTGAGGCCACGCCACATACGGATACGGCCAAACCGCCCCCTCCTGCATAGGGTCCTGTGGAGTGCCCGGTCGGAACCCAGTTCCCCCCCAGCAGGCGCGACTTCCCTTTTTTTCCGTACCCATGCTCGCGCGCGCTCAGAACACTTCAGAGCGTGCTCAGAACGCCTCCGCGCTCACGCGCGCTCAGAACGCTTCCCCACTCGCCTAGATTGCTTCTCCGTTCGTTGCGCGCTCAGAACGCTTTTGAGCGCGCTCAGCTCTCTTTTTGTCTTTCTGATTTCTCACATTTTGTCTTTTTAGCGTGCTCACATTTTGTCATTTCAGCATGCTCACTTTTTATCTTTCCAGTTTCTCAGATTTCAGGAACATCTTGTCGCCTTTTTTGCCTCCAACAAAACTGCCCGAACTGCCTGAAGGGCAAGATGGCCATTTACGAAAAATGGCGATCCGTGTGCCCCAAACCAAAAAATGTGATTCGTCCGTCAGGTATTTATGGAAGTTACAACGGCGAAATTACCGGACTACCCCCGGCCAAAGCTATAAAAGGAGCCACAGGGCTTCATTTGGGAGGACCTTGCCTTCTGCACCCGGGAGAGCTCCTTGCAGACTTTTGCGGAATTCTCCTTCGGCGCTTGAAGATCTCCTTCGTGGACTTGAAGATTTCCTTCGTCCCGAAAGGCGACGCAGCTTCTCACTTTTATTCTCCGGAGCCTTCTCACTTTTGTTCTCCGGAGCCTTCTCACTTTTGTTCTCCGGGGCCTTCTCACTTTTGTTCTCCGGAGCCTTCTCACTTTTGTTCCCCAACTTTCTCAGAAGGAAAAAGACTTAGTTTTCCGAAAGGTGGCCTGTCACCTTCGGAACGCTCCCTCTCTCTCTATTATTGTAACGAGCGGCGGCTCGTCGCGCTCGACTTCTAAGTACCTAACTATAAGCTCTCAGAAGATAGTGAAGTTTGGTCGGCACAGCTCTTGCCGCGTGGTTTTTTACCCTTTCCGGGTTTTCCACGTTAAAAAGTCTCAGTGTACTCAACGAATCTCAAATTGACTGTTTGCGCGCTTGGTTCGCTCCCGAGCTAAGGTGGTTCAAGTAAACCGGTCTACCAAGAGCCCTAAGTGACCCGCAATAGTTTGGCGCCGTCTGTGGGAACATTCCCAAAACTCTTTGAAGGCCAACTGCAATGGCAAGAAAGAGTGCTCGCACTACTGAAGGATCAATCCCGGAAGGCTGCGTCGACCCAGCTCCCTCCCACTCGCTTATCAATGTGCCTCCCGCGGAAGGGGCAGTGCCTGTGCCCGCAGCAGGACTGGAAAAGCGCATGCGGCAGATTGAAGAACAGCAAGCCGAAATGTTGGCTCTCGTAAGGAATCTCGGGGCTCTCCAAGTTCCAGTTCAACCGCCAGCACTGAACGCACCGCCGCCCCCGGTTCCAAATCATGCCCCGAACGAAGAGGTCGTTTGAGAGGACGAAGCTTCAGAAGGATTCTCCAACGCAGCAAGCTCCGCTCACCCTGCCCCGCCAGCTGGGGGCCCAGAAGCTGACCACCGAAACCATCACCCGAGAAGAGCTGCCCCTGATCGAGCAATAGAAAGAACTACACGAGAAGAAATACGTGACATGATAGAAGAGGAGTACGCCCAAGCAGGACAACGCGCAACCCTCGCCCGCCGTCCCACACACCACGGCTCCCCACTATCGCCTCAAGTCTTGGCCCATCCAGTTCCATACGGTTTCAAGCTTCCCAACATCGAAACGTTCGACGGGACGGACGACCCACTGGAACATGTCAATCACTTCACCATCATCATGAGGATTTACAGCGCCCCCGACCAGCTCCTCTGTCAAGTGTTTCCGGCAACTTTGAAAGGACAAGCGCGCACTTGGTTCCACTCCCTGCGAGATGGGGTCATCAACAACTTCGCGAAAATGGCGCAGCAGTTCGTGGACCAGTTCATCGCCAATCGTAGGATTGTCCGAGATCCCTCCCATCTCTCAGGAATCCGCCAAAATGACGGAGAGACTCTCAAGGATTTTTTCCGATGCTTCACCTCGGAGGCTCGGCAGATCCCGGGGGTCGACCCCGAGCTCTTGCGAGGAGTCTTCCTTGGAGGTCTCCGCCCAAGTGGCTTTTACTCGGCTCTAATGAGAGAAACCATACCAAGCTATCCTGACCTCGTTCAGCGAGTCGAGGGCCAGATAGCAGCAGATGAGGCAATTGAAGCGCACCGCCGACAATTCGAGGGGAGCTCGAAGAGGAAGAAAGAGGAGTCGCTGTCGCAGACAGTTCCCAATAAGAAAAACAAGCATTACGACAACCCCAGCCGAGACCGAGGATCTCGCCAACATCAGGACTACACTCCCCTTAACACTACCAGGACTAACGTACTATACGCAATCAAAGACAACCAGACGCTCCGCAAGCCCAGACCCCTCGCTAAAAACGCGGGGGACCAAACAAAATATTGTGAGTTCCATCGTGGACAAGGACATGACACGAAAAATTGCTCCAAGCTTAAGGATGAAATCGAGCGTCTCGTCAAATAAGGCCTACTGGGGAAATTCCTACGAGACTAGGCGACGATTCAGCTAGAAGGAGATCAGCTAGCGGCCTGCCAGGAAGGACCGGGAGCAACCCTTAAGGCAGTCTTCACAGGAGAAAGCTTCATACCCATCAACGGGGCTCTACCAGCGCCGCTGAAATATTCTGTCAACTTTGTTTCTGTCAACTTTGTTTCTGTAAAAACTTTATGTAAATTGCCACTACTAATTGTTTTTAAAGTTGATCATTCCAGGCATGTCATATCCTACGCTATCGAAACTATGTAAAGACGTCCATTTGCATAAACAGCACCTGCCTCAAGGCAGTGCGCTAATGAACAACACCTGCCTCAAGGCAGTGCGCTACTGAACAGCACCTGCCGCAAGGTAGTGCGCTAATGAACAACGCCTGCGTCAAGGCAGTGCGCTAATGAACATCACCTGCCCCAAGACAGTACGCTAATGAACAGCGCCTGCCTCAAGGCAGTGCGCTAATGAACAGCGCCTGCCTCAAGGCCACGCTAATGAACAGCGCCTGCCTCAAGGCAGTGCGCTAATGAACAGCGCCTGCCTCAAGGCAGTGCGCTAATGAACAGCCCTGCCTCAAGGCAGTGCGCTAATGAACACCGCCTGCCTCAAGGCAGTGCGCTAATGAACATCACCTGCCTCAAGGAAGTGCGCTAATGAACACCACCTTCCTCCAGGCAGGGCGTTAATGAACAGCACCTGCCTCCAGACAGCGCGCTAATGAACAACAACTGCCTACGGGCAGCACGCTCACAACAATCTCTCACTGTCATCGATTGAAGGTTCACCCTTCTCCACCGCGGTAAGGTTCCGACGTCATAAGGGTCTGCCCCACTAACGTTCGTCCACGGTTTGAATACGTACGCCCTTCACCGACAAAAACTTATCTTTTATTATGAAAAAAGCCGCGAGCTCAGGCTCGCGCAAACTAATTTTCTATTATATAAAAGCCGCGAGCACAGACTCACGCAAACTAATTTTCTATTATGTAAAAGCCGCGAGCTCAGACTCGCGCAAGCTAATTTTTATTATGTAAAAGCTGCGAGCTCAGACTCGCGCAACATAATTCTTTATTATGTAAAAGCCGCGAGCTCAGACTCGCGCAAACTAATCTCGTATTATTATGAAGAAGCCGCGGGCCCGGACTCGCGCAAATTTGTAAAAAGCCGTGAGCTCAGACTCACGCCAACTAATCAAACGTCTTGCAAGTTACTCAGGTACCGACGCTAAGCAGCAGGCCAGCGACAATCTCAAAAAGAGGACATCCCTGGCCAGCCATCTTGAAGCATCTTCTCTCAATCAGCATTTCGACAAAGACGAGGGCAGCAGGACCACAAGAACGCTATTGCAACGCAGCGCAGAGCAAGAAACGCCCAAGCAAAACATAAAAACGAAAGCAACCACACACTCACCCTTCGACAACAATTTTCGCCCAAGGCACCACAAAGAGAGTAATGATCAAAGCCGCCGCAGAAAAATCGAAACCTCCGAACTCCTCCGCGCCGAAATTCGGACTCCGAAGGTTTGGGGGGCTTATGTTATACACCCATAGAGGCCTTGGGGTGCGTCTAGAGAAAACTCCACTAAAGAGAGGTGGGGTCAACGGTCAACGTATAATCGCTCGAGTTGAAGAAACCGCCGCTGAGTCCACAGCCAACCGCCCATGCAAAGACGCACGCAGAACGCGCCGTGGTGTCGCACTCAACCGTGCGCGCGGCGGTGCCGCGCGCAACTGCAGGCACTACCGCGCGCGCTACCACGCGCGGTGGCAGGAGCGCCACCGCCACGACACACGTCCTCTCCTCGGGTGCGGCCCAGCCGCCGCACCCCTCTAGAGGTGCGGCCGAGCCGCACCCCCCCCCCCTTTTTGGGGTGCGACCGGGCCGCACCCCCCTTGGGGTGAGGCCACGCCCCGTGCGGATACGGCCAGACCGCCCCCTCCTGCATAGGGTCCTGCGGAGTGCCCGGTCGGAACCCAGTTCCCCCCAAGTGGGCGCGACTTCCCTTTTTTTCCGTACCCGCGCTCATGCGCTCTCAGAACACTTCTGAGCGCGCTCAGAACGCCTCCGCGCTCACGCGCACTCCTAAAGCTTCCCCAGTCGCCTAGATTGCTTCTCCGTTCGTTGCGCGCTTAGAACGCTTCTGAGCGCGCTCATCTCACTTTTTGTCTTTCTGACTTCTCACATTTTGTCTTTTTAGCGTGCTCGCATTTTGTCTTTTCAGCATGCTCACTTTTTATCTTTCCAGTTTCTCAGATTTCAGGAACAGCTTGTCGCCTTTTTTGCCTCCAACAAAACTGCCCGAACTGCCCGAACTGCCCGAACTGCCCGAAGGGCAAGATGTCCATTTACGAAAAATAGCGATCCGTGTGCCCCGAACCAGAAAATGTGATTCATCCGTCAGGTATTTATGGAAGTTACAACGGCGAAATTACCGGACTACCCCCGGCCAAAGCTATAAAAGGAGCCCCAGGGCTTCATTTTGGGAGGACCTTGCCTTCTGCACCCGGGAGAGCTTCTTGCAGACTTTTGCGGAATTCTCCTTCGGCGCTTGAAGATCTCCTTCGTGGACTTGAAGATTTCCTTCGTCCTGAAAGGCGACGCAGCTTCTCACTTTTGTTCTCCGGAGCCTTCTCACTTTTGATCTCCGGAGCCTTCTCACTTTTGTTCTCCGGGGCCTTCTCACTTTTGTTCTCCGGAGCCTTCTCACTTTTGTTCCCCAACTTTCTCAGAAGGAAAAAAACTTAGTTTTTCGAAAGGTGGTCTGTCACCTTCGGAACGCTCCCTCTCTCTCTCTCTATTATTGTAACGAGCGACGGCCTGTCGCGCTCGACTTCTAAGTACCTAACTGTAAGCTCTCAGAAGATAGTGAAGTTTGGTCGGCACAGCTCCGTCCGCGTGGTTTTTTACCCTTTCCGGGTTTTCCACGTTAAAAAGTTTCAGTGTACTCAACGAATCTCAAATTGACTGTTTGCGCGCTTGGTTCGCTCCCGAGCTAAGGTGGTTCAAGTAAACCGGTCTACCAAGAGCCCTAAGCGACCCACAACAACCGGCATATCCAAAAAATGGCGATCAGTGTGTTCTAAATCGGCGAACATGATTCGTCCGTCAGGTGGTTATGATGGTTACAACGGTAAAGTTACCAGGCTACTCCTGCCCAAGGCTATAAAAGGAGCCAAGAGCCTTCATTTCAAGACCTTTGCCTTCATCGCCCGAGAGAGCTCCTTCGAAGATTCTTCAGATTTCTCCTCTGGCGTTCGAAGATCTCGTTCCGCCTTCAAAGTTCTCCCTTTCCTTCAAAAATCTCCTTCGAAGGCGACTTGAAGATCTTCCTTATGCTATATGAGATTTCCTTCTTCCGTAGAGATTTTTCTCTTTCTTAACCTTCTCTGCTCCCTCTGGTTGCTCCCTTTGCAACCAGAGGTGGTCTGTCACCCTCTTGCATTCTGGAATTTGTAACATCAAAAGATATAGTGAAATTTGGTCGGCACCGATCCGATCCCGTGGTTTTTCACAATTTTCAGGTTTTCTACGTAAAAAGTTCTTGCCAGCTGTCTCACTTTACATTAACTAATTGCGCGCTCGACTCACTCTGGAGCTGAGACGGTTCGATTCGACCGGTCAAACGAGAACGCCGAGCTACCTGCAACATATATATTATTTAACCATCTTATTAATGTTTGCTTAGTGGTTGTTAGATTTAAGTTGTTTTGATATTGCATCTAAAATAAAAGTATTTTATATTTAGCTAATATACATAGGATTATTGTGAGCTCAAAGCATGAAATAAATCTAAGGCTTCGTTTGGCACTGTGATGACAGTCGTGAATGCTGTGGTTATGAACTGCCGTTCACAAATTTAATTTTCTTGGTGGTGGTCATAACTGCTATCATGCCAAACATACATTTTGGCGGTGACATTTTTGTTCAAACTCACCAGAGTTAAAAAGAGGTGCCAAACAAATCCTAAATATCTATAGAAATAAATGAAATATCATTATTGCTTTTCAAGCTATCTTTTGCTTCAATTTTCTTCACAGGTAAAGAAGCCCAGAACGCAGGCCCGAACCAGAAGGCCCGATTCTAGGATCTTCACAGCTTTTCATTACTCTCGTACCTTCCAGTTCAAAAACTGAACCAGCGGGGGCCTACAAATTATTTGTCAAGCTCGCACTCATGGGAACGGGTCTTACTTCTTGGTCACCGTTCTAGGGCTTGTCTTCTATCGTCTCCAATTTAAGATGGGCCTCCTGACCACCAGACACCTGATTCAATTAAATCCTGATTCAACCATACCCATAAAAATCTCCGTCCTCCACCCAAACTATTGCCGACCGCCACCCTCCGCCATCCCGCTGGCCGCCTGCCTGCTTTTCTCCGGTGAACATTTTTCTCCTTCTGCACTTAATTTATCTTCAAAGTGTCTATCTAGATCGATTCGAATCTTTTACTCCTTAAGCCTGTTTTATTTATTTTCGAGCTTTTACCGAGTCGTTGCTATTGCCATTTTGAAAGACAATGGAAGAGCGGGTTTGCTGGTTATTGGTTGTGCATGTTCTAACCAATAAAGGATGACTCATGAAAGGAAAACTGAGAAAATCGAAGTTCACAATCTTCCGCGACTCCTCCCCAAGCGCAGGTAACCTCTCCGCGGCCGTCATTGCCATCGCATCGCCGCAATTTCTCCTTAATCTGTCGCCGAGAATATCGTAGTCGTTATCGCTACCTCCTCCTTATCGGGAAGTGCCGCAGAACTCGTGATCTTTTACTCCTTCTAAACCCTCGCCGCCCCTAGCTACTCGTAATCCTTTCTCTCTCAGTTATTTATCTATATACGTCCATAGTCATTTGTGTATCGCCATTTGCTGTAATATCAAATTTTTTGATTACCTGATATTGAGTAATTGTTCTAGTATTGAATGAACTTTGTCAACATACTAGCAGCTGTATATTTCATGAATCAATCTGCAAGATTCATGATGTTTATAGTTCACATTGTTACAAATCCTATCAAACAATTCTTAACAGAAATGCTTATGTTCATCTTCATGTGCTTGTACAATGGCTGAGATATCACAATATAATCAAAGCAATATCCTAATTGAAGTGCTTCAGATAATTTACTATTAGCCCCAATTTGGTTGCTTGAAATTATTAACCAGTTTGGAAAACAAATTAATTTGTTAGATCTATTATTTAGTTGGTATTAGACAATAACTTATGGGAATTGTTAAGCGCACTGCGATTTTGTCTATGTGCATTTTTTTGTTAAAAGCACCGCACTACGATAAGTGCACACATAATTGTTAGGGGAACCACATTATTGTTAATAGCAAACCAACAAGAATAACTTGATATATCAATGAACCACAACCAAAAAGTCATCTGTTGTAAATTTCTAATTTGGGTAGGGGAGATGTTGGGCTTTTAGGATGTCGTGATCATCATCTACCAGTCATCTTTTGGAAGCATTTATTTATACTCCATAATTTGATTGCAGTTAGCTAACATTACAAGGAAAATCACTAATTTTCTTGCACTGCTGGAGTCTGGAGAAGACGATGAGAAGGAGGAAGAACACTAGCTGCATCATGAATCTTAGAAGAACGAGACTATAAATAAAAAATCTAGTAGCTTTAATAGATTCCATCAATCCCCAGTTGTTAAAACAATTCCACAATTTCCCACATTGACAACAAAATTTTTGGAGGACTCTAACAATTTATCACTAAAATCTGCCGCAAAAAATGAAAAAAAAAAACTCCAATAATATTGATTCGAGGCCAAGCTTACATCAATAGCCTTTAGAAAAAAACTGGTAACTTGCTTCATTTGAAAAAAATTCTGGAACCAACTCTGGAACAACGAGAAGAAGGGAAGAACCGGGCAGTCTGAGTTGCTGGAGAGGCATTGAAGGGCGGCGCAGGGAGGCATCATGCTGGATTTGGTGGAGAACGATCGCGCCAAGGGTTTTCGAAACCCTTACTAATGCTGGCGTAGGGTGGCGAAGGGCGACGAAGTCCGACGAAGACCTGCAAAGGCCGACGTAGGGCGTCGTCGCACGCGATTTGGCGGAGAATGATTATGCCCAGGGTTTTCCAAACACTAGCTATCGGGGTCGCGGGATGGAGGGGCGGAACAGGTGCAGTGCCCTCAAATGCTTGCACATAGTTATTTTATTGAAAGGAATAAAATTCTAAATTTACATAAATTTGTAGTGAACATAGCCAAAAACGTGGTGCACTTAACAATTCCCAAACTTATAATGTGGATGTTATTTTTGTGTGGAGATAGTTATTTAAAATGCATCGATGTAATCTGTATTCTTTGTATTTACTTGGAAAAAATCTTTACAAAATGTCAACTCCTGTGACTGAATACAAGCCTGCAGCCGAACATTAATATTGACCAATTCTAATTCCTGTTACAAGAAATCATCGGTTGGGAAAAATCTCCTGATTTGATGTATCAGATTAATTAAGTGATTTAGGATATAGAAAGACACTATGCCTGTTTTTTTTACTTTATAGATAACAGACAAAAACTAGGCTGAAAAGATAAGCAAAAGTTGATAAAAGTCTACTTACGTCGAGAAGTAATCTATGTACGTCACGAAAGACTTTAACTTACGTCGAGAAGTTGTAAACATACCTCGATATGAATTCCAACCTACATCGAAGTCTAAGCATGCAGACTAGCCCTGTAAGCGGTTGGATGATGGATCAAGGAATACCGGAGCTCAATTCCGATTTGTTGACAGAAGCTCTTTAACCCGTCGTTGGAGAATTGATGTCCGTTATCTGTAATGATTGCCATCAAGATTCCATATCGAAAAACGATCTCTTCCCAAATGAAGTTTTTCATAATTTGAGTTGTCGTTTTCGCCAACGTCTTCGCCTCAATATATTTGCTAAAGTAGTCGATCATCACCAGGATGTATCTCCTTTGCCCACTTGCTATTGGGAAGGGTCCAAGAAGATCCATTCCCCAAACGGCAAATGACCAAAGAGTGGAAATCGAATGTAGTTGTTGAGCGAGCTTCAGTTGTAGTGGAGCAAACTTCTGACATTGAAGACATTTTCTGGCAATACTGTTCTGTATCATTTTTCATCCGTGGCCAGAAGTAACCTTGCCTGAGGATTTTCTTCTCCAAGGTACGTCCAGCTGAATGACTTCCACATTTTTCTGAATGGATTTCCTGCTGTATGATAAGTATCTCTTCTTCGGACACACATCTTGTCAGTGGTGAAAGGAACATTTTTCAGTATAAGGTTCCAGAGAGAAGGAATTAGTGTGCCTTCTTGAACCTACACCTTCGCTTGTTAGGGATTCTTGAATGGTACTCTCCGGTGGATAAGAAATAGATGAATGAGTCCATCCACAATGAGCGATAAACATTAACTTTCCTTAATCGCTGGATGGAAAAGTTTCGCAATGATTCCTCCCGACAGAAGTCTATATTTTGCTATCTCATCAGACTATGTATTCTCCACCCGAGGTATATGTTGAATGTCGAAGGTTCTGAAGTTCTCGATGTCTTTCTTCACCACCACAAAATACTTTTTTAGAACTGCATCTTTCATCTCGAAGGTACCTTTCACTTGTGAAGCAATCACGAGTGAATCCGTACTTCAATGTCTTCCACTCCTTGTTCCCTCGGAAGCCTTAACCCAACGAGGAGTGCTTCGTGCTTGACTTGGTTATTTGTAGTGGAGAAATGTAGCATATCAACTTGCTCGATTTGAACACCATTTGGATTGAACAATATGACTCCGACTTCGGAGGAATTTCTACCAGAGGCTTCGACTATAGGAGTTGTAACCTCTCTTTTGGTAATCTTCTCTTCTGCAAAATCTATTAGGAAGTCTGCGAGAACTTGGGCTTTGATTGCTATCCTTGGTGTGTATGAGATGTCAAATTTTCCAAATTCGATTGCCCATTTAGCCAATCTTCCCGAATGCTCGAGTTTCTCCAGTATATTCTTCAGGGGATAATCTGTAATGAATTTTATTGAATGACCTTGGAAATAGGGACGAAGTCTCCGTGCTGATATGATCTAGCTTCTCCAAGATTGGGTACCGAGCCTCAACATCCTTCAGTACCCCGTTGACATAATGGATCTAAACTGTTTCTTCCTTTCTTCTCAGACCAGTAATGAATTGATGGCTTCACATCCAACTCCCAGGTACAAACGTACAATAATCGATTTGCCCCCTCCCGGGGATTTTGAAGAAGAAGAGTGGACGTTAATTGCTTCTTGAGTTTCTCGAAGGCCTTGTTACACTCTTCGGTCTATTCGAACCTTAATGCTCCGCGGAGGGTTTGAAGAAGGGGCACATTTATCTCCCCGATCAAGAAATGAAGCGACTCAACCCTGCGATCCTCCCTGTTGGTTGTTGAACTTCCTTCAGAGTCCGAGGTGGTAACATGTTTAAGATTGCCTTAACCTTATCTGGATTTGGTTTAAGGCCCCAAGCGCGCCTCAGGCGCGCCTAAGGCTCCAAGCTCAACAGGCTTAGAGGCTTGCGCCTTCGTGCGCCTTTTTTGCACCTTTGAAGTATAAAAGGCGCGTCTGAGCGATTTCTGTTGCAAACATTTTTTTTCCCAAAAGAAAGAAAGAAAGAAATAATATAAGAACTCAATATTTTTTGCATGATTTAGTGTTTGTGAAACATAATCGAGTGTTAAGACTTAGATATGATGCAAGTGACCACATTAATTCTATTTTTTAAGAGTTATAAATGATAGTAATGAATGATTAATCAGTAGAATAGATGAAAAATTTGAACAAGAAGATGAACTGATATTTGATGCTTATTTTTTAAAATGAATGTGGTTGCGCCTTGCCTTCGTCAGGCGTGCGCCTGCGCCTTGAGCTTTGCGCCTAGGCTCCAAGACCCCTTTGCGCCTTGGTGCGCCTTTCTCTTTTAATAACTAAGGGGTCAACAAATGACCAAGGAACTTCCATTTGCTTGCCCCGAAGACACACTTCGCGAGATTGAGCTTCATTTTGTATTTCCTCAAGGTCGAGAATGTTTCCTCGAGGTCATGGACATGTTCTCTTAACTCCCAACTTTTGATGAGGAGATCATGTATGTATAATTCTAAGTTTCACCCCTTTTGATTTTTCAGACGTAGTCCATGCATTGGTACGTATGACCAACGTTCTTAAGCCCAAAGGGCATAATCCGATAACAGTAACATCGTTCATTTGTGATGATTAAAGTATGTGGATTATCCGGAGCATGTATTCAGATTTGATGATACCTCGAGAAAACATCTAAAAAGCTCATGAAAGGAAACCCCACAACTGAATCAACTAGGAAATCTATCCGAGACAAAGATATTAATCTTTAGGGCATTCTTTATTTAATTTTCTAAAGTCTACACACATACACCATTTATCATTAGACTTTTTGACCATTACAACATTTAAGATCCATTCGGGGTATTGGATCTCCCTGACGAAGTTGGCCTTGAGAAGCTTTGAAACTTCCTCCCGAATGGGTCCTGCTAAAGTTACCGCCACCACTCGCTTCTTATGTTTGATGAGCTTGAAGGCTGGATCAATATTGAGATGGTGGCAAGCGACATCCGGGTCTACCCTGGCATGTCAGCAGCTGACCAAGCTAAGCCGTCCAAATTGGTGAGGAGACAAGTGATTATCGTGTCTTTGTCCTCTTCTTTCAACTCGACATTGATGGACGAGGTTCTTTCTCTATCTCCCCCTTCCACCAGGATATTTTGGATAGTTTGAGTGGCCTCCAGGTGCACCATCTCTTGCATCCTCCTCCGCGGGGAGTTCCTCCCCGATGGGTTCTTCAGGTTTCCCGATAGCTTGACAACATTCTTCATTTTCTTTAGTGTTTCTTGGAGAAGGGGGATAATTCTCGATCGCATTGACCGAGCTCACGTAACATTCTCGAGAAATCCCAGGGTCACTTCAGACCCTGAATTGCTTTACTCCCATGCCGAACTTCACCACTTCGTGGTATGTGGAGAAAATGTCCCGATACTCATTGAGTAATGGCCCACCAAATTTGACATTGTAGCTGAGAGTGCACAGTGTAACCTCTGAGTATTCTCTAGAGGGGGGGGGGGGGGAGGTGAATAGAGATTTAAAACTTTTATCCTAAATATGCACACACAATAAAACTTCTAACAACTATGCAATCAGCAAATCCAATCCAGAATAAAATAAATGCAGAGTGTAGAAATAATAAATGAGGACAACACAAAAAATCACAAACACAGAGAAGACAATATTTATAGTGGTTCCCCAAAATGTGGGTACTCCACTCTTCTACCACCTTGGCAGGAATGCACTATAAGTGCCTGAGTCTTTTGATAATGAGACTCTTAGAACCAGCCACTGAGTCTTTTGATAAGGAGACTCTTAAAACCACTAACTGAGTCTTTTGATAAGGAGACTCTTAGAACCACTGAGTCTTTGGATAAGGAAACTCTTAAAACCACTAAATCCTTTGGAGAGGGATTCTTAGGGCTCTTTATACAGTTACAGAATAATTGAAGAAGATAAGAAGAGGAAGAAGAAGTTGTAGAATTGTTTCTTCTGTTGATGTTCTTCAGGATCTGTATTGAATGAACCCTTGCTTTAGATAGAAGTGAATGCAAGGGTTGTGAGCTTGTGATCCTGAGAATCTCTCTTTACTCTTGATGACTTTCTGCTGTAGATGTAGAAGAAGAAGAAGCAGAGCCTTTGTGTATTCCTATACAGAGATGCTCTTCTTTGTTCTTTCTGAGAGAGAGCTTTAGCAAAACAGAGAAGACTGAATGATTCAATTGTTATTGTTCTCTTTCTTCATCTGTATCTTTATTCTTTGTCGAATAATATTTGAATTTGTTTCCTCTTCTGTTCTGCCCTTAGAAGGAATATCCATTGGACAATAAGTATTTCTTTCTATTTCTGTCTCCCGCCGTCAATCAAATTTGAATAACTTCCAAGAATGTCTTTGTTGTCTCCAAGGTTGTAGATGTCGGATGTTGGATTCATGTCGGTTTGAGTTTGAAATGTCGGATGTCGGATTGCGGGGGATATAACGGGGATATTTTATAATGTCGGATTTTAATATTTAAATAAATTTATTCATATATATATATATATATACATTTTTTATAAATATGCATAATTTTATACATAATTTATGTTTATAAACTACAAAATAAACATATATTTATATAATGTATGTTTATAAATTACATAACAAAGAGATGTCGACTGCAATAAACGGCATAAAGATCACCAAATGAGAGCGAGATGAGAAAGTCGTCGACACTAGACTTAAAGACATGCACAAAACGATATATCGGTCGCGAAATATCGCCAGATATATCGGGTTAAACCGTTATATCGGGCGAAATTTTCAAAAACGACATTTTTGTTTAAAATATCGATGTCGTTGCGTTTTATCTCCAAAACCTTTATGTCGGCCGACATGTCGGACATGTCGGCCGACATCTACAACATCTGGAGTACTCCATTCCATTCTTGACAATAAAAGAGCCATTAGAAATCAGACTATAGCCTTGGATACCTTCGGGAAAAACATCTGAAAATATAACAGAAAACATTTTATTTCTGTCTATATTCGACGTAGCGTCGAATTCATCTTACTTCTAATCGACGCACCTCTGAGCTCTTATAGAAGCAGTTTCGAAATCCTTCTTAGCTCTGACTGAACTCAGATGTCGACGTTGCGTCGAATACTTATCGACGTATCCGTCGAGTTGAGGACTTGAACTTTGAACTCCATTTTCTGCTTTGAAATCAAATCGAAGTTGCGTCGACTTCTGATATTGCTTTGACAGGCGCTGTCTTTTACGTCGAGAACATTTTGACGTTGCGTCGACTTCACTTATACTTCGATTTCAGTCTGAGTTACTTCTACTTGTATTTGAAGTTGCTTCGACTTTAAGTCGAAGTTGCGTCGACTTCTATTCGACGCAAGTTTAACTCAACTGAATTTTGTGCTTGTTTTGGACAGGTCTTGACACTCTAGTGTGAGTGTGATATCCTAGGACATCTAATTACCAAATTACCCTCACTATACAACATGATTAATACATCCTAGATTATGAAATCACTTTAAGATAATTTGTAAGATAAATCAAAGGATGTTTTCCCAACAATCTCCCCCTATTTATCTTAACAAATTTTACAAATAATTTAAGTGATTTCAAACATGCAGTTGAATAAAAACAAGGTACATACAAATATGACAGACAAAATGAGATGGTAAACTGAAAACTTCTGATTAATATAAATAAATGTTTATCAGAGTTAATTACCCAAGAAGTGATATACTTTCTCTTTGAGAAAAGTAGATAAGACATCATAGACCTTTCTGAATTTTCTTTCCACATACTTGAAGTTTGCTGGTATGGCCTTCTCTGGATTTTTCTGAATTCTTTCATGTCCCTTGAAAAGCTTCTCCAGATCAGATTCTGCTTCAGGATAGACATTACTGAGTTCGAGTCCTAGACCAATGACTTTAACAGTCATCAAATTGATTTCTTCAAGATCTAGCTCTTCTGGACCAGGTACTATAAAAGTAGAATGTATGACTCCAGGAGTTGGAGTTGACTTGAACACAATCTTCTTTCTCTTTTGAAGTGACTGTTCTGCTTCATCCTGATCACATCCAAGACCTCCTTTGTGAAGTTGTCTTTTATTTTCAAGAAGTTTTGCTTGAGGATTCCTGGCAACATACTTTGTAGGATTAAACAGAGTGCTTGAAATTTGAATTGCTTCCTTTAGTTGTTCTTTTTCTACAGTATCCTTGCCCTTATTCAGCCTTTCAATGAACAACCTTCTCTTTTCTTCCGGCTCTCTTTGAGATGGTTCAAACTCATATTGATCCCTTTCTCTGATCTCATCTAGGGCATTATCAAGCTTTGGGTTAGTATATACCTCCATTCTATTTTTAGGGATTTCAACCTTCTCATAAGTTTTGGAATAGGATTTGTCCTTCTTGAACTGTTTTCTTTGCTCTTTTGTATATCTCTCCCAAACTGTTATATCTCTTTCATATCCCCTTCCTCTAAGCTCTATTCCCCTTTCTCTGTAGTTTCTTCATGTCCCCTTCCTCTGAATGAAGGTCTTCCTCTGGAGTCTGGTACTGATACTGCTGGAGTGGGTGCTGGAGTAGGAGCAGGAGGGAGCTCAGCTGGTGAAGGAGAATATGGAGCAGATTCAGGAATAAGAGCAACAGGCTGGATTGGAGGTGCTGCTGTTGTTGATTCTTCAGAATAGGGCCTGAAGTCTGGTGTCTCAGGGAGAGGTGACTCAGTCCATTTTTTGTACTCTTGTAGACTCTTCAGGTAGTCATTATCATCTGAGAATAGATCACTCTCCCCCTGTTTTGATGGCTCCCCCTGGATTGAAGGTAGAATTCATGGAGGTGAGAATGATGCAGGTAGAAGAAGAAGCTTGGAGGTGATGGCCGGCTCTCCGTCAGAAACAAAAGACAAGGGGAGAGCTGTAGTGCATACTGAATCTTGAGGTGGCCTACTGACACACTTCTCCCCTGCTTTATATCGTCGAGAAAGGATATAAAGATATCAGCAGGCAGTACTGACAACCTCACTTCTTCATCAAAGGCTTTTATTTGAGCAGTGAGGTTCTGTAACCTTATATGTTGAGCATATAGTTTTCGATAGCAATCTTTTGAAAAATCAAGATATAGAGAGTTGAACTGAGACAACAGTGTCTCTAAAGCTAGATCAATTGCTTCAACAAGGTCTCTTTGATTCAGAGGAGAAGCCATTCAATACCTGTGAATACCTTCACTGAAAAAGAAAGAGAGAAGTAGAGAGGAAAATAGCGGAGAGCGAAAAGGAGAGAATTCAAAAGCACAATAGAGTCTAATGACTGAGTTGTTTTGAGTAGATGAATCGTCGCAACTTAGGGTTGTATTCGAAGCAACATCGAAAAGAGGTGAATTCAGCGTGCCAAAATATGTCGAAGTCGCTTCTAGAAATAGTTTGCGCGCGCTTTGCAAAGTCGACGTAACGTCGAGTGTAAATCGACGTGACTCCGAATATAGTCAACAACTATGATGTCGACGTAAGTGTCGATATGTATTCGACGCTATGTCGAGTACTATTCGAATGAACTATCCCAGACAGCTCTTGAGGCTAACATCAAATAGAAATCGATGGTGCGTCGATTTGTATTCGACGCAGCTCTGAATAAACAGTTAAATTTTTCTTAAAATTTTTGCTGTTTTTTCCAGCAATACCTTTCTATGAAAAATAGGTTTGAGTACATAATAAAGGTGTCCTAGAGAGTTCCATCAAGCATTCCCAGTGCATTGATGAAGAACTTGTGCTTACTTTCATCAAGTGGCTTAGTGAAGATGTCAGCCCTTTGAATATCAGTGGAAATGTATTGAAGATTGATTTTACCCTTTTCTACACTGTCCCTGAGAAAGTGGTGCCTTATCTCTATGTGCTTAGTTTTGCTGTGGAGAACATGATTGGAAGCTATCGAAATAGCACTAGAGCTGTCACAGAATATTGTGGAGTTGTCAAGAGAAGAGTTGTAGTCTAACAACTGATTTTGCATCCACAATATTTGTGAGCAGCAACTTCCTGCAGCTATATACTCAGCTTCAGCTGTAGAAGTAGAGACTGAGGTTTGCTTCTTGCTAAACCATGAGATCAGTCTAACACCCACGAATTGACAGGTTCCTGAGGTGCTTTTTCTATCAAGCCTACATCCAACATAATCTGCATCTGAATAGCCTACTAAGTCAAATCCAGATTCTGCATGACACCATAAGCCAAGTTTAGGTGTTTCCCTTAGATATCTGAGTATTCTTTTCATCGAACTCATGTGTGATTCCTTAGGGTCAGCCTGAAATCTAACACATATATGTAGCAAACATGATATCTGGTCTGCTAGCTGTCAGATAGTGGAGTGAGCCAATGGTTGCTCTGTAAGTCTTCTGATCGAAAGACTTACCCTTCTCATCTCTATCAAGAACAGTATTGGTAACCATGAAGGTTTTCATGACAAAGGCATTTTTCATCCCAAACCTCTTGATAAGTTCTCTGGTATACTTGGATTGGGATATGAAAATGTCATATGCAGTTTGCTTTACTTGATGATCAAGAAAGTAGGATAGTTCCCCCATGCTACTCATCTCAAATCTAGACTGCATTTGGTCAGTAAACCTTTTGCAAAGTTTTTGATCTGTTGCGCCAAATATGATATCATCTATATATATCTGTACTAAAAGTAGATGATTTTTATGTGCTCTAGTGAAAAGTGTTTTATCCACCTTTTCTCTTACAAATGAGTGTTCTAGAAGGAAGGTGGATAAAGTCTCATACCAAGCACCTGGAGCTTGCTTGAGACCATATATTGCTTTATCTAATTTATAAACAAAAGAGGGATAAGATGGATTGACAAAACCCGGGGGCTGCTCCACATATATTTCTTCTTGAAGATTTCTATTTAGGAATGCACTCTTCACATCCATCTGATAGACCTTTTGATGCGGAGCAGAGACGAGGACGAGCTTTGGGCCCATTCGGGGCAGATTTGGCGACTTACCATATATGGCGTGCCCGGATCGACGATCCGACTCCGTGGATGCGTTCAGATTCGTGTTGCGAGTCGATTTCATATATTACTTTATATATTTTGGTTTATTATTGTTGTATTTAAGTGGATTTTCCCCCGGCCAATCATAGCCGTTGATTGGGATGCCCTAGCTTTGTTTTTATTATAAATAAGAGAGTAGTGGGCTGATTGGAGGCATTGCAGAATTTGGAGAATAGAAATCCCGGATTCCAGCGATCATCCCACAGTGCTGACTCCGTGGAACCCTAGGTGACGACTCCTAGGCTTGTATCTCCCTCCCCAAGGTACCCCCTAACCCTAGCCCTTTTTTCCCCCTCTCAAACTCCCTCCCGCAGCCCCCAACAGCCCCCCAAACAGCCACCATTTTGTTGTCCAGAATACTATATTTTCCTATTCAATGTTACTATTCAAAAATGAAATTTACTATTCCTAAACTATAGTTTTCCCCTCCTATTCCTCCGCCTGCCTCCAAGCCTTCCTTCCAGCAAGCCACCGCCTGAGCCCCCTCCTGCCACCGTGTTTAACACCTCCAACACCCTCTGCCTCCAAACCGCCAGCCCCAGGTCTTCCCCAAACCGCTGCTGCTCCTCTCCCAGCCACCAGCCTTGCTGCCGCCCCTCCCAGCCACCTGCCGCTCCTCCTACAGCCCCCTGATTCCGCTCCACCAGCCCCACCTCCCCAGCCCCAGCCCTAACCGACCATCCTCAGCCCTCCCCACGTGGATCCACCTTCCCTCCACCCTAAAAACTCTAGATCAGTCCAGATCTAGGGTTTTCGCCCCCGATCCGTTACTCCCTCTACTATACGCCACCCCACTTCCCGGATCCGCTATCATACATCGGATCTATCCATCCCCCACCCGGATCTACCCTCTAGTGGCCGGATCTATCCATTTCCGACCCGATCTCCTCATTTTCCACCGTGGACAGCCACCTTCCTCCGTCACGCCTCCGGTTCCTCCATCGATCGCCGATCTACGCCTCCGAATTCCAATTCTCCATCACGTCGGTTCAGCCCTCTACTTCGTGAGTCTTATTTGTATTGGATTATTATTCTTAGCATATTTATATTGGATGGGATCTGGTACCTGTTTTGGATATCTTGCATAGTAGTTGTTTGTTAGAATATTGTTGTGATTTGCAGGGTTTATTTGCCGCGCGCTCTTGCTTTGGCCCTCCACGCGGAGGAAAGCCTAAACCTGTTTCGCCCTAATTTAATTATTGTATCTTGCTGTGAATTATCTGCGTGGGATGTTTAAATTATTATCTAACTGTGGCTTAACCGTCGGATTTGCATAACATGTAGGGTTAGGTCGCAGATATTCCGCCGCCTATAGATTCGTCCTGCGTCACCTTTATCTTGATATGTGCGGCATAAACAA
The DNA here is from genome assembly GCA_033032865.1 of Dactylorhiza incarnata. Classification (NCBI taxonomy): domain Eukaryota; kingdom Viridiplantae; phylum Streptophyta; class Magnoliopsida; order Asparagales; family Orchidaceae; genus Dactylorhiza; species Dactylorhiza incarnata. The sequence continues at coordinate 23,377,076 of JAWHQI010000010.1, read as the reverse complement.
GAAACATCCTGATTGCTTCCAGCCTTGCCACTGGAGCAAATGTTTGGTTGAAGTCAATTCCTTCCTCTTGCTTATATCCTTGAGCAACAAGCCTGACCTTGTTTCTGACAATGACTCCAGCTGAGTCCACCTTGTTCTTATATACCCATTTGGTTTCAATTATTGGGTAATTTCTTGGTCTCTCAACTAAGGTTCAGACTTTGTTCCTTTCAAACTGAGCTAGCTCTTCTTGCATGATAGCTATCCAGTGAGGCTCATTGTCTGCCTCTTCTAACTTCTTTGAGTCATATTGTGAGATGAAGCATTACAACATAGTTTCATTTGTTATTTGATTTCTTGTCTTCACTCCCACTGTCAAATCTCCTATAACCTGAGTTGGAGGGTGATCCTTTTGAGTCATCCTGGTTCTTGTTGAACTGTTCAGTGGATTCACCTCCTCATGAATTTCCTCTTGCTCATTATCTGTGGGAGCACCATTTTCATTCACTAGAGTGACCTCTTTATCTTGTAGAGCTGGTGCTCTAATGTCATTCTCATCTGCAGATGAGTTCATCTGAAACATTGTTAGCTTTCTGTTTGCCTTTGTCCTGACAATTTGATGCGTGATCCATAATGCTGAGCCTTTCCACTTGATCTGCTAGTTGATCTTCTTCCTGCAATATAGTATTGGTGGGAGTTTCCTTCCCCTTGGAGAACATGTTAGTTTCATCAAATACAACATGCATTGACTCCTCAATTTGAGAGAGCCCTTATTATAACACCTATAGTCCTTGCTTGATGAAGAATATCCCAAGAATATCTCATCATCAGTCTTCTTGTCAAATTTGGCAAGATGACTCTTCCCATTGTTAAGAATGAAGCAAGTACACCCAAAAATCCTAAAGTGTGTGACTATAGGTGTCTTTCCCTTCAACAACTCATATGAAGTCTTCAACTTAGTTTTGTGGATGAGACTTCTATTCAGAACATAGTTGACAGTATTCACCGCCTCAGCCCAAAAGGACTTTGACAATGACTATGTCTTATCCCTTCATCCTCGTATAATCTACAAATTAACTGTTTTTCAAAAGCAATACCATGATCACTCCCTATCATAGCAACCTGAGTATTGAATTCAGATTGAATCTGTCTAATGAATCTTGAGAGGATCTTTGAAGGTATCTGACTTGGCTTTTAGAAAGAACGCCCGGCTGAATCTAGAAAAATCATCTACAATAACTAATGTACAGGGCTTGCCTGCTAAGCTTTGAGTGGAGATAGGACCAAATAAGTCCATGTGCAACAGATATAAGATTCTAGTGAAATCATTCTTACCAATTGGTTTGAATGATGACTTGGTTTGCCTTCCTAGTTGGCAAGCTCTACAAGGATGGTCTTTCTTAAACTTACAAGTTGGTAAGCCTCTTACTAGATTAAGCTTAGATAACTTAGCTATTGTCTTAAAATTCAGGTGACCAAGTCTCCTATGCTACAATTCATTGTTTTTTAGGTGAGATTTAAACAAACAAACCTCTGACTTAGCATACTCAAAATCTACTACATAGACCTTACCCTTTCTAAGTCCAGTCAATACAATTTGGTTAGTTACAGAACTAACTATATGACATAAAGACTTAGTGAATACCTCTTTGTATTCACCATCACATAACTGACTAATACTAATTAGATTATGTTGAAGTCCTTCAATATAAGCTACCTTAGAGAAGGAGATCTCCCCAATCCTGAGCAGACCATATCCTTTAGTCTGACCAGAGTGGGAATTCCAAAAAATTACCTTAGGGTCTTCCGTGGCCTTGTAGTTTTCCAACAATTCTTTTGCTCCAGTCATATGCATGGAGCATCCACTGTCTAGATACCATTGCTGGTTTGTGGTAGAACAGTCTCCTCTTTGCACATGAAATTAAACATTAGTATAGACCCTCTCTTGCTGGGGTCTCTTTCTTCTATCATATGGAGTTATGAAAGAGTAAGTTGGTCTTTCAGTATACCCCTTAAGGTGAAAAAGTGCTGGTTTATTATGCCAATAATGTTTGTTCTTGTGCCCAAATTTAGAGCAACAAAAGCATCTAGAGCTGTAAATAAGAATAAAAGAGAGATCTAGATGTTTGAAAATTTCTTGCTGGAAGCATGCGTTGAGAAGAAATCGACGCATCTTTAAAGTTGAGTCGCGTGTAATTCGACGTGTCTGCATAGTTACTTCGATAATAATTCGATGCAGAATATTGGTTGCGTCGAATAGAATTCGACGCACCCTCGTACTTGCTTCGAGTTGATGTCGAAGCATATGCAGAACATCGTCGAGTTCCATTCGATGCATCTTTAAAACTGCGTCGAGTTCTAGTCGACGCATAATTCCTTTTATTAAGAATTTTATAATTTTTATTGACTTTTCTAAGGGGTTTTTACCTAGAATTCCTGTTTGATTAGTAGTATTTACCCTATTGAATACAGTGAGTTTATTATGGTTATTATTTTGTTCTTCAGATGATTCTAAGTTGTTATTAGGTTGATTTATGCTAAGATCTAATGAACACTATAGGATTTTCCCAGGCAGGTTTGCTAGAGATTATTGTGCTGGTGGATGGATCTGCTCCTAGACCAAAATGTTTGAATCTCATGGAGAGATTTTGTGTAATGTCCTTAAGCTTTTGACTTCTCCCATTGAGTGAGTCCTCAAAGGCTTTTGCCTCTGTAAGTTCTTCTTTTAGATTAGAATTTTCATTAACTAATGTATCTATTTCTTTTTCTTTCCTATACATTTGATTTCTTAATTCATAGTTGACTGAATATAGATTGTCTTTCCTAAGGTCTTCTAGTTCTCTCTAAGTGTGTTAAGTTCTTTTTGGCTGTTAATATAATCTTGACAAAAATCTTTAAAACATTCTTTAAAGTCTTCGAAGAGAAATCAAAGTCATCAAATATAGTTACCTGATTATCTTCAGTAGAATCTTCCAAAGCCATTAAACAGGCTTCTTCAGCTGCACTCTCTTCATCACTGTCAGATGAAGAGGAACTTGACTCAGACTCTGAGTCACTTGCTGAAACCTTTACCATTCTTCTTATCCTTCCTCTTGAAAGATTTTTTCTTGTACTCCTTCTTGTTGCTTTTGTCCCTTTGCTCTTCAGTACATTCTGGTGCCAAAGACCAACTGACTGCAGAAAGAAAGATAAAAATCTTCAACAAGAAAATTCTTCTCTTTCAATTGAAACTGATAATCTGAAAGGAGAGCTGGAAACCATAAGCCACTTAGAAGAAGAAATTTATCAATTGAAAGTGAAAGTAAATTTTCTGAAAAAGGAATTAGATGCTGCTCACCTGCAAAATAAGAAACTAGTTGAAAATTTAAGAAAAACTAAGGAATTTGAGGATAGCCTTAATGGTAGAAGTCAAAGACAAAAAGGGTTTGGCTGTACAGATGATATTCATGTTCCATATACTCTAGCTGTAGAAGGCAAACAAATCGGATTGGAACCAGTTACATTCATCAGGTCTGCAGATGCACCTATTCTCAATCCTGTGTTATCAACTCCTGAGACTGAGTCTAATGTAGTGATGCAAACTGAAAAAGATAAGGAAGAAAAAAAGATTTAGAGCCAGAAACAGAAATTGACATTATAAAGGAAATGATTGCTGAGGTTGAAAGAAGCGGATATATGTTACGGACCCACGTTGGGGGTTAACATACAAGCGCCGCGCCCCGGCAAGATCTGATTAGTCGCTCATTTTGGGTGGCTTGTATCTTTTTATGATGTTTTCTTTATGTTTTGTTGTTTGAACCTTGGGTTTGTGGTTTGGGCTCAGCCATATATGAGGTTGAGGGCTGTTATGATTATTATGCAGAAATTATTTCAACTCTCACTCTCTCTCTAGCTCTCTCTCTCTCTCTCTAATTCCCGTGCCCTAGCCGTTCGCAGCCTTTCCGCCCGCCCGCACGCGAACTCCCCGATCGCGCATCTCCGCTCCCGGCGTCGCCCGCGCCTCCCAAATCCCGCGCCCAACCCTCCTTCTCCGCCCTCTCCGGCTTCCTCCTCCCCCCGTGGAACCTCTCCGGCACCATTGGATTCCCTCCTTCTCTGCCCTCTCCGGCCTCCTCCTCCCCCCGTGGAACCTCTCCGGCACCATTGGATCTCGCAAGCGCAACGCCAACCCCCTACGGGACTTCCCTCTTCTTCCCGGCCGAACTAAATCGCAGTCGAAGGGCCGTATCAACTTGGTATCAGAGCCCTCCTCTTCCTCGGCGCCTCCTCCACCCTCGCCGCCGCCCATGGTCGCTGTCCTCACTCCGGCAGCCCCATCCCAGCACCGTTCGTCGTGTCCGCAGCCCGGATCCGACCGCCCCAGCCGCTGTCCTCCCTCACCGATCCTGTTGGGGGCTTCCTCCTCCGGTATTCCACTCCTCCCGGACAGCACGGGTATTTTGCCCACCCCTCCGGTCCTCCACCCTCACTTTCAGCCTGCTCCCATGGATGACGGCAACTCAGGAGGTCTTACTTTGGCTCAGATCGTGGAATCCTTTCAACAAATGATGGTGGCCAACAATAGGGCCCTCATCGAAGCCCTTAGGCCGGATGCGTCCCCACCGGCCCCGCAAGCCCCGCGTGCCGCTTCGGGCTCCTCCCAAACGGTACACGAATCCTCGGCACCGAGAAACGAAGGAGGCGGGTTTCCTCGTTTTGTGAAGTTGGATTTCCCTCTGTTTGATGGTAAGGAGGATCCACTCACGTGGCTCACTCGTTGCGAGCAATTCTTTGAAACACAGCACACTCCGGACGAGGACTGGATTGGGATTGCGTCGTTTCATCTTCTCGGATCGGCACAGATGTGGTTCGCACAGCTCCGTCGGGAGCAACCCCAGTTGGGTTGGGAGGATTTCAAGACTCAGTGCACCTTGCGTTTTGGGCCCCCGCTTCTTGGCAACCCCATGGGTGACCTTATTTCTCTCCGACAGACTGGCTCCATTGAGCAGTATATCGAGCAGTTTCAGGTACTTCTCGCTCGCGCCCCAACCGTGCTCACATCCCAGCAGGTACCAGTCTTCCTGGCTGGCCTCCATGAGCGTTTGCGGATGGACGTTCAGTTGCAGTCCCCGGTAGACCTCTCCACGGCTATGAGCTTATCCCACATCTTTGAGCGGCGCCTGTTGATGGACCGGCAGTCCACGGGTCGTCGATCTGGAGAGGGACCCCTCAGGAGTGGTGGGCCGCCGTCTGTTATGTTTAGCCCGGGAGCTGGCAGGGGCAAGGAAGACGACAGACAGTCTACATTTCGGCGGCTCTCCGCTCAGGAGATGGTGGATCGTCGTGCCAAAGGCCTTTGCTTCAACTGTGACGAGACTTACACCCGTGGACATCGGTGCAAGCGCCTGTTTTGGCTAGAGGTGGAAGATCCCTCTGATGAGGACCCCGGTGATGAGGACACGAGAGATCCGGAGATTTCCGTCCATGCTATGATTGGATCCCAGACGGGGGACACGATTCAGCTACAGATTTTGGTGGCGGACCATCCGGTAGTCGCTCTTATCGACTCGGGCAGTACACACAGTTTTCTCAGCGACATTACCGCACAGCAACTTCATTTACCGATTACTGCTTGTCCGAGCCTCCGAGTTTCTGTTGCCAATGGCATGGCTATGTTGTGCACGGGCGTCTGCAGGGCGGTGCCGATTAGCGTGGAGGGCTATCAGTCCCACGTTGACTTCTACGTGATAGCCTTGCGAGGCTTTGAGGCAGTGTTGGGAGTCCGCTGGCTCCGCACGTTGGGGCCTCTTCTGTGGGATTTCGACGCACTGACGATGACTTGGGGGCGTCACCCGCAGCAGACGGTGTGGCAGGGCCGCATGCCCACCACCTTCCGACAGGTTTTCCTAGCCTGCGGGGACCATACAGAATCCTCTGATCTGGAGGCTCTTCTACAGGAGTACAGCGACACGACGGCGGCCCCGACGGGTCTTCCTCCCATTCGACGACGGGATCACCGTATTTGTCTCCTTCCCGGCACAGCCCCGGTGGTGGTACGCCCCTACCGCTACCCATTCAGGCAGAAGGATGAGATCGAGCGTCAGTGCGACGCCATGCTACAGCAGGGCATCATCCGCCACAGTGTATCTCCTTTTTCCTCTCCGGTCTTGTTGGTCAACAAGAAGGATGACACATGACGCTTCTGTGTCGATTACCGCGAGCTGAACGCGCGGACAGTGAAGGACAAGTTCCCCATCCCGGTCGTGGAGGAGCTCCTGGACGAGTTACATGGCTCCCGCTTCTTCTCCAAGCTGGATTTGTGCTCCGGGTACCATCAGGTGCGCATGGCTCCCGAGGATGTGGAAAAGACGGCGTTCCGCACCCATCACGGCCACTTCGAGTTTTTGGTGATGCCGTTCGGGCTCACCAACGCCCCCTCCACCTTCCAGGCATTGATGAACGAGGTATTTCATGGCCTTTTGCGTCGTTGCGTTCTTGTTTTCTTTGACGACATTTTGGTGTACAACGCGACTTGGGAGGCCCATCTTGGCCACCTCCGAGCCGTTCTCCAACTAGTCCGACAGCACAGGCTCTTCTTGAAGCGTGCCAAGTGTTCCTTTGGCACTGAACGAGTGTCCTATTTGGGGCATGTAGTGGATAACACAGGGGTGTCGGCGGACACTCTCAAGATCCAGGGCGTGATGGAGTGGCCTACTCCCCAAACCTTGCGGGAACTGCGGGGTTTCCTCGGTTTGGCGGGCTATTACAGACGCTTCATTCAGGGATACAACATCATTGCCGCCCCACTATTCGCCCTCCTGAGGAAGAGTTCTTTTGTGTGGGGTGACAGCGCGACGGGGGCCTTTCACGCTCTCCAGCAGGCCCTGGTGTCAGCCCCGGTGCTGCGTTTACCAGACTTTGACCAGGAGTTCCAGATAGAGTGTGACGCCTCCGGACAGGGATATGGGGCGGTGCTCCAATAGGAGGGCCACCCAGTGGCTTATTTCAGCCAGCGCACTGTCGTACATCATCAGAAGCTGCAGGCTTATGAGCAGGAGCTTATCGGATTGGCAAAGGCCGTCCAACACTGGCGACCGTACTTATGGGGGCGGCCGTTCACTATTCGCACCGACCATTTCAGCCTCAAGTACCTCTTGGAGCAACGCCTCATCACTACACCGCAACAGCGTTGGATCAGCAAGCTGTTGGGCTTTGATTTCCGTGTGGAATACAAGGCGGGCGCCTTGAACCGCGCCGCAGACGCGCTTTCTCGCCGCGACCAGCAGGAGGGGTCCCTATCAGCCATTTCTTGCCCGACATCGACCATTCCCCACCGCCTTCAGCGGGAGATCCAGGATACACCGGTTCTCCGCGAGTTACTATGCCGTATTGAGGAGGGAAGTGCTCCTTCACACTGGACAGCTCGGGACGGCCTCATCTGGTACAAGGGCCGCCTCTACCTTTCCGATACCTTGCCCTTGATATCAGACATTCTGACAGGTTTACATGGCACCACACATGAAGGGGTTCATAAGACCCTTCAGCGGGTTCGAGCCGAGTTCTTTTGGAAGGGACTAAAAAGGGGGGTACAAGATTTCATCGCACTCTGCCCCGTCTGCCAGCGCAGCAAGACCGACAACCTCTCACCCGCCGGTTTACTTCAGCCTCTTCCCGTTCCGACACAGATTTGGGCCGACATATCGATGGACTTTATTGAGGGACTACCCAAGTCCAGGGGACGATCAGTTATTTTTGTGGTGGTCGATCGCCTGTCCAAGGGCGCTCACTTCATGGCGATGAGCCGACCCGTAGAGGGGGATGTGGTCGCCCGCATCTTTTTCGACCAGGTGTTTCGTCTGCATGGCATCCCAGAGAGCATCGTGTCCGACAGGGACAAGGTGTTTACGTCCCTATTTTGGCAGGAGCTGTTTGCACTATGCGGTACCAAGTTGGCGATGTCGTCCGCCTACCACCCGCAGTCAGATGGCCAGACGGAGGTGGTCAACCGGACCCTAGAGATGTATTTGCGCTGCATCACGGGGGACCGCCCCAAGGATTGGGTTCGATGGCTCCCTTGGGTGGAGTATTGTTACAACACGTCCTACCATTCCGCCTTGCAGACTACGCCGTTCCGTCTGATCTATGGTCGCGAGCCGCCGCGCCTCCTTACTTACACTAGTGCCTCCGCTCGTTCTCCGACGGTCGACACCGAGCTGGCCACGCGTGACCAAGTCCTAGCAATGGCCCGAGAGAGGCTGCTCTAGGCTCAGTCCCGTATGGAGAAGGCCTACAACAGGGGGCACCGTGAGTTGTTTTTTGCCCCAGGTGATTGGGTATGGCTGAAACGCCGCCCATACCGACAGACGTCCATCGCACAGAGAGCCTACACCAAGTTGGGGCCCAAATTCTATGGGCCATTTCAGGTTGCCGAGCGCATTGGGGAGGTGGCATACCGTCTCAACCTACCAGTCGAGGCCAAAATTCATGATGTCTTCAACGTATCCCAGTTGAAACCGTTCGTGGGTGCTCCCCCCCAGGAGCCCTTGGTTGACATACCACCACAGCTGCAGGACAAGCTTGAGGACAAGCTTGATGAGGACGCCGGCGGAGAGATGTTACGGACCCACGTTGGGGGTTAACATACAAGCGCCGCGCCCCAACAAGATCTGATTAGTCGCTCATTTTGGGTGGCTTGTATCCTTTTATGATGTTTTCTTTATGTTTTGTTGTTTGAACCTTGGGTTTGTGGTTTGGGCTCAGCCATATATGAGGTTGAGGGCTGTTATGATTATTATGCAGAAATTATTTCAACTCTCTCACTCTCTCTCTCTAATTCCCGTGCCCTAGCCGTTCGTAGCCTTTCCGCCCGCCCGCACGCGAACTCCCCGATCGCGCATCTCCGCTCCCGGCGTCGCCCGCGCCTCCCAAATCCCGCGCCCAGCCCTCCTTCTCCGCCCTCTCCGGCCTCCTCCCCCCGTGGAACCTCTCCGGCACCATTGGATCTCGCAAGCGCAACGCCAACCCCCTACGGGACTTCCCTCTTCTTCCCGGCCGAACTAGATCGCAGTCGAAGGTCCGTATCAATATACCATAGGTGATATCTATACAAATGCAGCTTCAAGCTTCAGACTATATCGTCAGGCATAAAAGAATATCCGTATCAATATACCATAGGTGATATCTATACAAATGCAGCTTCAAGCTTCAGACTATATCTTCAGGCATAAAAGAATATCCTCACAAGGAAACGACTAACAGACTTCATTTCAGCAACACAAGCAAAACTGCTATAGGCTTTCTTTGAGTTTCTGGCTTGCAAATCCATGAAGAAGTGAGAATTTTGTCATCTGAAAGTCTATATTTTGTATTTTGTTTTCTTTTTGTAGAAAGGAAAAGAGAAAAATTATAAAGAGTTCTTTTTGAGATCAATAGATAAGCTTCTATTTTCTTTAAGATTAATTCCTTATGTCTTCCCTATCTCCTTTATTTCTGGTATATAAAATCACTTAAGCTTCTTATAAAATTTGCTATGTCAAATAGAGGGAGATTGTTGAGAAAACCTCGTGATATGATATATTAGATTAATTAAGTGATTTATGATATGTCTTTAGTCTGTATAAAGACATTGTGTCTGTTTTTTACTTCACAGATAACTGACAAAAACTCAGCTGAAAAGATAAGCAATAATTGATAGAAGTCCACTTATGTTGAAAAGTAATCGACGTATGTCAAGAAAGGCTTTAACTTACATCTAAAAGTTGTCAACATACGTCAATACGGATTTCAGCCTACATAAAAGTCTAAGCATGCAGACAGAAATCAGAGAGCAAAGTATACAACTTAGTACAAAATCGACTTACGTCGAATAGTAATCGACATGAGTAAGCTTGCGTCAATTACTCACATAATTAAAATTATGGTTTCCTTAGTTAAATCAGGCCGTGATTAATATTTTGATGGATTTGAATTAAGCCATTGCAGAGATAATTAAGGAAGTAATTAAGATGGTATGTTCTACTAGAAAGGAATATCAATTTTGGAATATTACAGTATTACCCCAATCAGTTTTTTTCTTCAGAATAATCCTTGTCATTACTTCAAACATCTCCTTTCAAATCCTTTCATATGATCCAGGTTTGCAAATCAGAGCTTTGCCTACAATGTCAGTTAAGAGTTTACCACAATTATTCATCTTGGCTCTATGCAGGGATCCATATAATTTGTCTGTGTAATTACACCATTCTAGAGATAGAGAAGTTTCTGCGGTGCTAACTTCCTCTTCTTCCTCATCTTTAGCTAATTGATTCAACTTAAGAACAATTGATATTCTTCTGGCCGTAACTCGAGTGAAGATTCCTGCCATTGTAGTCTTAATAGCCGTTCCAGAAACATTAATCTCTGCATTTGAATAGACCTCTTGGACCTCTCTGGACTTAATGACAACTGGCTCAGATAAAATGAATTCCAGACTTGCAGCAGTAAGGAGGTCTATAACAACGATCAAATTTGCCTTTGGGCCGACGAAAGCAGCTCGAACCAATTCACTTCCGACATTAAATTTCTCAGGTTGCTTCTTTGGACCCATTGAACCTTCTGATTCGAACTGGAGAAACGACTGTATCGACTTGAGCACGCGAGAGTTGCGGGATTTGCAGATATCGGCGAGACGTGGGGACGGGTTTTAGGGCAAACGAATGCTTAATCCGATTCTAAACTCTATTTATATACTCAATTTTGGAATGTGAAGAGACACATACCTTTGATAAAATGATTTCCTTGATTAATAGATTAATGGTTCTGATTTAATATCAATAGATCAAGAACTGTTTGCGTTAATAGTTCTCGTCCGACTTATAATAAGGTTATGCTAACTAGACTTCACATCGACATGTTCCTTATCGACTGATCTTCTAGTCGTATGGACAATACTTAGAGGAATTTCTGCAAATGAGTTGTTAGAGCACTTTGTGTCGACCTAAAGCTTGGTCAACACACTAATATAAACAATTTTAAGTACCAAAATTTACATGACTATTTAATTCAATTTTGTGCTGAATAAAAGTTAGATGTTTGATGGTTCTAAAATGAATTTGATTAATACTTAGCTAATTAAATTACTCGATGTTAAGCATGCCTAATTCTATTTTGAAGAAGTTGAACTTAGCTTCATCCAAAGGTTTGTTGAAGATGTCTGCAACTTGTCTATCTGTAGGCACAAACTCCAGGCAGAGATGTCTTCTTTCTCCACACGTTCTCTGATGAAATGATATCTGATTTCAATGTGTTTGGTTCTGCTGTGAGACACTGGATTCTTTGCAATTGAGATGGCACTTGATGAATCACAGTACATGGATGTCTTCTTAATTCTCAGATTGTAATCCTCCAATTGATGTTGTATCCATAACAGTTGAGCACAACAACTTCCTGCTGAAATGTACTTAGATTTTGCTGTTGAGATTGTCACACTTGTTTGCTTCTTGCTACTCCATGATATAAGTCTTCTTCTTAGAAATTGACATATTCCAGATGTATTTTTTCTGTCTTTTTTGCATCCTGCAAAATCTGCATCTGAAAAACCTGTAAGTTCAAAATCATTACTCTTATGGTACCACAAATCAAGATTAGGTATACCTTTAAGGTATCTCAAGATCCTCTTTGTAGAAGTGTAGTGAGATTCCTTAGTGTTTACTGGTACCGGGCACATACACATTGAAAATATTATATCTGGCCTACTAGCAGTAAGGTAGAGCAGAGATCCAATGATGCTTCTGTACAATGTTTCATCAAAAGGTTACCCTTTTTCATCCCACTGGAATCCTCATAGAGGTTGCACTATACATTCCAAATTTCTTTATCAACTCCTTAGTGAACTTTGTCTGAGAGATGAAAATTCAATCTTCAGACTGCTTCACATGGAGGCCCAAGAAATATTTTAGCTCTCATATACTACTTATTTCAAACTTCCCTTGCATCAAGTCAGCAAAATTTTTGCAGTGGTGTTCATTAGTAGATTTAAAGATGATGACATCTACATATATTTGTACCAACAATATATTGCCTTTGACTTCCCTTAGGAATAATATCTTGTCTATCTTTCCCCTTGAAAATTTGTTATCAATGAGAAGCTAGACAGAGTTTCATACCAAGCTCTTAGTGCTTGTTTCAACATATATAAAGCTTTTCTAAGAAAATAAACATGATCAGGATAATTAAGAATGACAAAACTTGGGGGTTGTTTCACATATACTTCTTCCTTGAGGTCTCCATTATGGAAGGCAGACTTCACATCCATTTGAAATACCTTGAATCCTTTGTGAGCTGCATATGTCAGGAACAATCTGATAGCCTCTATTCTTGCAACTCGAGCGAAGGTTTGATCAAAGTCAATTCCTTCTTCTTGTCTATAACCTTTGACAACCAGTCTTGCTTTGTTTTTTATGATTATCCGCTTTCATCCATCTTGTTCCTGTAGACCCACTTTGTTCCAATGATATTCTGATCTTTGGGTCTAGGAACCAACTTCCACACTTTGCACCTTTTGAACTGATTGAGCTCCTCTTGCATAGCCATAATCCATGATGGATCTGTGTTGGCTTCTTCAAATCTCTTTGGCTCAAACTGTGACAGAAAGCTGAGGTACATTGCTTCATTATGTGCATTCCTTCTGGTTTGCACTCCTTTGTTGATATCTCCAATAATCTGATGTGGTGGATGATCTCTCTGCCTCAACTAGATCTGGTACATCATCTTGAATCTGAATTTCATGTACAATGATAGCATCTGGTGAGGTTGTCTCTTTAACTTCTTCATGCTCACCAATGGTCAACTCCTTGAATCTTGATTCTGTACTTGCAACAGAAGAACTAGACGAGCTTTCATGTATCATGCTTATTTCATAAAATACAACATTAATTACTTCTTCCACAACCCGAGTTTTCTTATTATAAATCCTATAAGCTTTTCTATGACTATTATATCCTACAAAAGTATCTTCAAAATATTTTTCAGCAAACTTTGTAAGATAATATTTTCCATTGTTTAACACATATCATTTACTTCCAAAGATTCTGAAGTAAGATAAAGTTGATTTTCTGCCCTTCATGAGTTCATAAGGAGTCTTATTGTGATCTTTGGTGATTGAAGCTCTATTTTGCACACGTCAAGCTGTATTGACTGCTTCAGCCCAGAAGTACTATGGTAGTGAAGAGTCACTCAATATTGTTCTACTAGCCTCAATGAGTGTTCTATTCTTTCTCTCAGCTACTCCATTTTGTTGTAGAGCTCTTGGAGAGAAAAAACTCTTGAAAGATACCTTGACTTTCACAGAATTCTATCATAACCCCTGAATAAAATTCTGTACTATGGTCACTTCTGATTTTAACCACAGAACAATCCATTTTATTATGGATTTGCTTGACAAAAGTCATGAAAGTATCCAATGCATCTGACTTTCGTTTCAGAAAGAAACCCATGTAAAACTTGAGTAATCATCAATGATCACATATGTAAGACTTGCCTCCTAACCTACGAATAGACATGGGACCAAACAAGTCCATATGCAATAGATATAAACATCTAGTGAAATTTTTATAACTGATGCTCTTGAAGGAAACCCTAGTCTGCTTGCCAATTTGACATGCATGACATGAATCATCTTTAATGCATTTCCACTTTGGTCCATCTCTTACCAAGTTTTTTGATAGTAATTTATTAATAGTTTTAAGATTCATATGAGCTAATCTCTCGTGCGATTGAACACAAAGAGATGCTCTATCTTTTATTACAAAACATACAGGTGAATGAATCTAAACAAGAAAATTTAAGCAATAAATATTTCCACTCCTAGTGCCTGTTAATATAGCTTCTGAATCAACAGATTTCTTAATAAGACACTTATCCCCGTGGAACTCAACTGCATAGCCTAGATCACATAGCCTGATCAGGTTGTGTTGCAACCCTCCACATAAGCTAATTTTGTCGGTGAGACTATGTCGTTGGTAATCATACCGCAGCCTTTTGTAATTTCTTTGTCAGATCCACCAAATATAACTTTGGGTCCATCTTCAACAGGGTGAGATTCTTTAATAGGCTTCTTGTTCCAGTCATGTGCTTGGAACATCCACTGTTCAAATACCAGATAGGACTAAACCAGCAGTCTATGAATAGAGTGACTATGCTGGTGAACAGAGGAGCAAGACTCAGAATTAACCGATCTTGCCACAACACCAACAATCAAATTTGTTGTATCTTCTCTTCTTGTCAACTTTCTGAATAGAGTGACTATGCTGGTGAACAGAGGAGCAAGACTCAGAAGTCATAACCATTTTAACACTGGTCTTATGGCTGTGTGCATGATTTAAGTAAGGCATCACAATCATAGACTTCCTATGAACTATAGGCTTCTGATAAACAACTTTTTCTTTGCCTTTTCGTGTTGGCATAGTGGATCCAACAACGAATGATCCATGTTCTTTTAAGATAATCTCTTCATGAGATGCCTTGAGAGCACTCACTCCAAGATTTCTGGGGTACCTCCAGTTCCGTGACTTCTTTGTGCCACTAGAAGAGCCTCCATTGGATAAGTATCCATAGGACAGATTAAGATCATATTTATTTGATGGTAATTTAACCTTCTTAATTGAGGTCTAATATTGATGAGGTTTCCCATCATTCTTTTCTTTGCCATAGCCTACACCTCCTCTATAAGATATAGAGAATCTATCAATGATTGGCAAGACAGTTTCTGGCTTTGAAAATTGTGCCACTAATTTTCTCTCAATCAGAAGCTTGTCTTCTAAATCCTTAATGATTTTCTCTTTCTGACGGAGTGTATCAGTTTGGGCTTCAGACTTCTCTTGAAGCTCTATGAGATCATAACTCAACTGAGTTAACTTTTCAGCCTTCTCAGAGTGCTCTGACTTAAGGGACTTAAGAGATTCAATCTCTTTAACTTGAGTCTTGACCAACTTCTTGCTCTTTTTCAAGGCTTCTAGTAAGGTACCAAACTGATCTACTAAGTTAAATTCTTCATCCTCATACTCAGAAGAAGTACTTGCTTCATATTCTGTGTCTGTGGCAGAAAGAGGTGTTCTAATGCTTACCTTGCCAGGATGGGAGTTATCTTAGCCTTCATCTTCTGACAAAGCCATTAGCCCAAAGTAGGCTTCCTCCTCAGAGTTGGAGGAGCATGAGTTACTGTCACTCAAGGTTTTAGCCTTTTTGGCTATGAAACTCTTCTCTTTTTTCTTTCCCTTGTGTGATCTTCTTTCTTCTGATCTTCCATTATATTTTCTCTTTGCAGGGCAGTCAGCAATAACATGTCCTGCTTTCTTACAACAAAAACAAATAACATCAGTGGATAACAGTTTGTTCTGATAAGAATTGTACCTGTCCTCTTTGAACTTATGCCTTTTCTTATCATTGTTGCAGTTAGTCTTCTTTGAGCTGTAGGAGGAGGAAGGTCTGTTCTTTCCTTCCTCCTTGTTAGCAATTTCTTGAAGTGTCTGGAGAATAGGGAAAGTTCTCCATCAGTCAGATTAGAGCCTGAAGTGCTCACTTCAGTCTCCTCATATTCTACAAATTTCTTGACGGATGAGAGAGTCATCTCTGCTTCTCCTTGAGCTCTCAGCCTTGAAGGCTATAGACTTCTACTTGGCATATGATTTGTTGTCTTCTTCTTCTTCTTCTTCAGCTTTTCTGGTATTCAACTAAAGCTCATGAGATAACAGTTTCCCAAATAGGTTTTGAGGCTGCATATTTGTCAAGTTCCCCATCTCCCTGATGACACAAATCTTGATATCCCATTCCTTGTTCAGGGATCTCAGGAACTTGTTATTCAGATCATAGTTGGAGAACTCCCTACCATAGGTTCTCAGTCCATTTACAATCTTAAAGAACTTCTTATAGCATTCAGAGATATAATCTTTCTTGTCCTGTCTGAAGACTTCATATTCTTGATTTAACAGTGACTTCCTATTATCTCTTACTTCTTCAGTGCCTTCCATGAATACAACGAGTGAATCCCACATTTCTTTGGCAGTCTTGCAATGAATCAAATTTTGAAATGTGGAGTCATATATAACAATGAACAAAATGTTCTTTGCCCTCTTGTTCATAGTGACTACGGTGATCTCATCCTTAGTCATATCAACAAATTTCTTAGGGACCATCTTAGTATTATTAATAGTAGGAGTGGTAGGAATGAAGGGACCTTCTTCAACAGTAATGAAAATTCTAGGATCTGATGCTTCCATGAATAGCTCGACTCTTTCCTTCCAGATAGGAAAGTTCTCCTTGGTGCAGATTGAAAGCTTCATTGAACTGAGTTCCCTGTAGTTCTCTCCGGCAGACATGATGTATATATTAATATTCCCAATGCAGATCTTGTTCAAGTGGTTAGACTTTTAACGAACAATCTATCTCTGATACCAATTGTAAGTTTGAGAATATCTAAATAACACCTAGAGGGGGGTGAGTAGGTGATGCCCTCTTTTTGTTTTCGTAGCGGAATAATAAAAATGAGTGCAAAAATAAACAAAATACACAATACAAGCTTAGAGATTTATAGTGGTTCCCCAATATGGGTACTCCACATTCCCCCTTCGCCTATCTAGCAGTGTGCTAGCCTCGACAACTCCAACCAAACTCGGGATCAAAAATGATCTTACTCTCGGAGACAGTTCTCCTACCTCAGGAACACTAATTTGTTCTCTACCTCAGATTCCACATTAGGAATCCTACCTCAGATTCCACAGTAGGAATCCTACCTCAGGTTCACAGTTGAACCCTATCTCAGATTTCAAAGAAATCCTACAAGAGTGTTTTTATAAGTTTGTTTTATATAACTTTCATAGACTCAAATAATATAAATATGGATGGTTGAATCTTCTTGAAGACTTGAAAAACTTGAGTTGAAAATGACTTCTTCTTTATCAAAATCTTAGATCTGAAAATGTTTCTCCTCTAAGGATTGTCTTCTTGAAAAGAGAGGAGAATCTTTTGCTTGTAGAAATAGAGATCTGAACTTGAGTCTTGTTATCCGAGAACTTACTATGCTCTGATGAAGAAGATTTCATTGGAAAGCTAGAGCAAAACTTTAGCAGAAGAATGATTGATCTTGTAGAAGACGACTGCATTGAGTTCTCGGGTTCTTTGGATTCTCGTGAAATTAGGTTTCGTTCACGAAAGATTATCAGAAATTGTTTGGGTTAGCCGTGCGAATCACTTTCGTATTTATACGATATATTACCAACGGCTATTTCAATATGTTTAATATAGAATCCACGTGGCAATGACATCTATCCTGATTGGCGTAATCAGCGGCGCACATGAAATTTGAAATCCAGAGAATCGGGTCCATCTAGCCAATCAGAACTCATCTAGACGATATAGAGTTGTTTAGCCGATATGGAGACTGTAGTTGATAAAGAGCTGTCTAGTCGATAAAGAGCTGTCTAGTCGATATCCACTGTTCATTGTTCAAAGACCTTCTAGTCAACATCAACAATCAGTCGACAAGTTTCTAGTCTAGACGATATTCCTTCTGTCTGAAGATCTTCAAGTCGACAAGCTGAATTATATCTAGATCCCATCAAGTCGACAAGCTGACTTTGTCCTGCAACCTTCAAGTCAATATCTAACTTATCTGAGGATTGTCCAGTCGATTTCCAAAGACTAAAATTCTGTCTAAGTAATATCTAGACTACAAGCACAGTATGAATAACTTATCAGAATTACGTCTAGTCGATACAGACTTAAATCGACACCTTGTCTAGTCGACAAACCACTTTGTCGGAACCCAGTCTAGTCGATATTTTACTTGGTGAAATTTTGTGTTGGGTTTTCCTGATTCTCTTTTAGCCTTCCACCAACTTTGTGAACTCTAGAGATGTTTAAAATGAATAAGTGACATGCCTAACATAGTCTAGAACTTATGTCTACATGATGTTTTGCAAAATGAGGGATTACATTGGTAAAACTATGTTGATTGACAATAAGCCTAACCCTATGCTAACCTTGCACTAGGTTATACCTGAAACATCAAAAACTCACACAAGCATCAAATACAAAGTGATTTTATCTTTATCCTGATGGCTTATTCAAATCAGGAATATTGTGGGCAATTTTCCCAACACTTAGTTTTCCCATTTCCACTAATTTAAGTATATATCTATGTTAGGTACTAGTGTTGAAGAGGAGGAGTGGGAAGGGAATTGAAGAAGAGGGAAGATGAAGAATGATGAATCTAGCCCTTAGGATTCCTTCAAAATAGTTACTCCTCGATGCCTCAAATGAAAGACAAGCTTAGGATTATATAGTGCCTAGTTACAATATAAGCAAGAGCAAACGGTAAATAACAACGACTCGAGATACATGTGCGATAATAAAATATACGGTGACGGGTACGCTATGTTCGTGCGCACTATTGAAGAGTGTCATCGAATTGAGATCCGTGTCTACGCCGCCTTGGTCCCGACGTTGACATATGCGTTTTGCCCTCGTGTCCTCGTCCTCGTCCCTGACCCTCTTCCGTCTTCATAACAATGCCGCCCTCTCGAAAATTTGTCTTGTCCTCAAGGCCGAAGTAACTTCCTGAACGCACGACCGCTGGGATGGTGGAGGGGTGGTATTTCGGTGCGACGTCGTCCCATAAGTGGGTGGCCTGCGGAGTCGGAGTGCGGGCCACCGCTGGGAGGGGTAAGGACACCGCTCCGACAAGGAGGAAAGGTACTCCCGCTTGAGGAAAACATATCGTCATGCGAGCCTAGTTGAGATACACATCACTCAGAGTAAGAATCCACGCGACGTCGAGAATGATGCCAATTTGAGGTCACCGAGCTCAAAGGAATGGAAATCTGCGCGGAGAGGGCAGGGGCCCACAGTCATGTGCAGGTTCGGAAAGTGGCCCCCACTAATAGTGCGGAGGCCATCGGCCAAGCGAACCACGAGAGGAGCAGAAGACGGGTGAAAGTTGAACAATGTCTCCAAGCGCGAGGAGATGAAGTTGTAGCTGACCCCACTATCAACAAACATAGTCAGGGGAGTGCCATACATGGACCCAGAGAACGTCATAGTGAGGGGGCCAGAGGCACCACTAGTCGCCAAGCACAGAAGTTCGAAACGATGCATCCGCGCGTGGGGTCCCATGACGGTGCTGGAGTCATTGTCCTCCAGGGCTTCAAAAATCCCCAAGGTTGATCGAAGTTGTAGCTGGCCCCACTATCAACAAACATAGTCAGGGGAGTGCCATACATGTACCCAGAGAACATCATAGTGAGGGGGCCAGAGGCACCACTAGTCGCCGAGCACAGAAGTTCGAAACGATGCATCCGCGCATGGGGTCCCATGACGGTGCTGGAGTCATCGTCCTCCAGGGCTTCGAAAATCCCCAAGGGTGATCTTGGGGTCTTCCTTGCCAATGGTGATGCAGAGCTCCTTTAAATGTCTGTCGTGAATTGGAGAGTAGGGTTGTTTACAACGTAAACATATGCCTTTAGTGCGAAGATTGTGATACCCTTGGTTAGTCATCTGGTCCGTGCGGCGGCTGAGGCGGCTGAGGCGGTTGGCTAAGACGTGAGGGAGCCGCGGTATACACCAAGGAGGTGGCCGGAAGGGTGGATGAGGGTAAGCGACCGAACCGGGCGTCGAATTCCCTGGAGGATGGCTGGTGTCGACGGAGGGGACATTAAGTCCGCTTCCACCAAGTGGGCGAGGTCCATGGCCTCGACAATAGAGGGCGGATGATGTGTGCGTAGGCGGGCACGAATATGTGGGAGGAGCTCATGCATGAAGAAGGTGAGGTAGTGATCAGGGGGAATACCGGGCACATGCGTGGCGAGATCGATGAATTCGTCGATGTAGTCGTCGAGGAGTCCCGTTTGATGAACTCCGCAAAGGCGCTCCACCGCTGAACCCGAGTAACGAACATCGTATCGACGAATGAGATCTTGCTGCAGGTCGGGCCAAGAGAGTAGGTGCGGACTGCTAGAGCCAATAGACCCAATAGAGTGCGGTGCCCTTGATGCCTATCATAGTTGTGCTGACTTTGTGCGGCTCCGAGATTTGTTTGATGTCGAAAAAATGCTCCGCTCAGGCAATCCAGGCCAAGGGATCAGTGCCGTTGAAGGATGGAACTTCGAAGGATCGGGGTATCTGGGAAAAAAACAGCCGACGGCGGAACCGTGTCCCGATAAGAGTCCAGGGGTGCGCCGAGGAGGGATGGGGAGACCGTGGTGGAGGTTGCGAGCGTGCTTGGGCGGCCGACCATGATGGCATTAAGTTTCGCGTACATCCATAACACGAGGGCTTGGAGCGAGGCAATGGCGTCGTCGTGACCGTCGAGGCGACGGAGGATGGACGGATCCACCGGAGACGCCGACCCGTCGAAATGTGCCATGGAGCGGAGCCGAGGGGGCATACACACGGGAAAGGTACGGTTGGAAACAGCCCAGAGGAGAAAGCCGATAGTGGCAGTAGCGCGGGCGAAGTCGGCCTGTGGTCGTTGTAGCCGAAGGCGAGTCTGAAGTCGGGGTCGAAGCCTAATTCGATGTCACAGGGAAGACTGCACGCGAGGGAGATGTGGATCTATCAATTTCACGGTAGGCGGTGTTGATGTCGAGGGCGATGATGCAAAATCGATGTCAATGACGATGTCGTGGAAAAGAGCAGAAGGCGGTGTCAATGTCCGGAAGGAGTGTCAATGTCGTGAGAAGGAGCGACAGACGGTGTCGATGCCGCGGGAAGGAGCCGAAGGCGGTGTTGATGTTGCGGGAAGGAGTGGTAGGGGGTAGTCGATATCGCCGGAAGGAGCCGCACGTGAGACCGATGTTCTGTGGAAGAATGCGTGGTCCAACGAAGATGAAGGCCGAAGGAGGGGCACTGGTAAATTTTCGAGCGACGGAAACCACGGCCGGAAGGCGGCATGCCGGACCAAATGTTAGGTACTAGGATTGAAGAGGAGTGGGAAGGGAAGATACGAAGAGGGAAGAAGAAGAGAGATGAATCTAGCCCCCAGGGCTCCTTCAAAATAGTTACTCCTCGATGCCTTCAAAATAGTTACTCCTCGATGCCTTCAAAATAGTTACTCCTCGATGCCTCAAATGAAAGACAAGCCTAGGCTTATATAGTGCCTAGTTACAATATAAGCGAGAGCAAAAAGTAAATAACCACGGCTAGAGATACATGTGCGATAATAAAATATATGGTGACGGGTGCGCTATGTTCGTAGGTACTACTGGAGAGTGTTTGTCAAATAGTATTATGATCCGTGTCCGCGCCGCCTTGGTCGGGACGTCGACATATGCATTGTGCACTCGTGTCCTCGTCCCTGACCCTCTTCCGTCTTCATAATAGTCTATGCTCTATTTTTTTGAGTTTTTGTATCTTAGTTTTGTTGCCCTAATTATTAGGGAGGAATGGTTCTAATTTAAGTTTTTGTATCAGTAGTTTTTTATTGCGGTCATTATTAGGGAGGAATTGGTGTTCTCAAACCTCCTATTCAGCTTTATTTCATTGCTTACCTTTAAGAATGGTGCTCTCATCTTGCCTCATACCACCTTGCCTACATTGTCACCCACTGTCTTATCATTGGTTACTCCAACATTGTCACAACAAGCTCGAGAGTGCTGATTGTGCCCATTGTTGCGCCGCCACAATTCCAATGCTCAATCTCTATAGCTACCCTTTCAACCATTGTCGTTGTAACCTTGAGAATCTAGTCATTGATCTTTTGGATCTTAGCTCATTGCCCCTTCGCTTCCTTTTTGTGCTTTGCAATAACATGCAACAACTCCACATATTCTCTCACCAACATAGCTACCATCCTACCTTCAAAATACTTGATGGTACCCATCTACCCACCCCAGATGAAGCCATCTCCACCCTCGCTGGCCTAATCAACAATAATTTTTCCATTGAAGACCTCCTCCACCAACTCCACTTCAATGGACAAATCTTCAAACCCTTCAAAAAACTGCGATAAATTAGAACACCCACCCACCACCACTGAAACTAAACTTCCTTTTCTTTGACGATATCGAGACCCTCACATTGGATCTTGAAATCCACTCAATTCTTGAAGTACCATCACATCATCCTTGACCTATGAAGCACATATTCTTCCCTGCATACCCGTACCATGTACATTTCCGATACCAATATGTACCTTATTTTTTGCGGATACATTTTCTACTATGTAGACATGCTTGGACTCGGTAGATCGTTCTGCTTATTGTGATGAGACTCTGCTTTCCTAATGCAAACAAAAGTTTGCTCCATGTCTTTTAGGAAAGAAAAAATTGTGACCCATAAATGCAACTGGTGGTGGTTATTATTATAGCAACAAAGTTTGTTCCAAATTTATGTTTCTTTTTTCATGTTAGAATTAAAAGAATTTGACTTAAAATTACATCGTATTCTGATGTACCCGCATCCTTATTTTTTATCTAGTGGCAGCACCGTATCAAATACATATTGTACTCGGTACTCTTACCCATACCCGTGCTTCATAGCCCCTGACTAGTGCCCTGTATCACTTTCTTCAACATGAATGGTCTCACTTTGTCTTGCTTTTTAGTGGAATAACAACTGTTGATTTACTTGCTGGGAAGAGTTTCTCCTCTCATTAGAGACCTGCTTTGGCCCCTCGCAGTTCATCAACCATCAATGTGCTCTTTCAAAACTCAGTCCTTTATATTTCTTTCCTACACTATTGAATTTGAAACTCTTTCTTATCACACAACTGCATTATTCATTTCTTCAAAACTCAATCCTTTATATTCATTTCCTCAAAACTCAATCCTTTATATTCATTTCCTACACTATTGAATTTGAAACTCTTCCTAATAACACAACTGCATTATTCATTTCCTTCATACTTAATTGCCACATTATAGGTCTTAAACCGATCGTCTGCTGCGAGTGCTGCGACACAATTTTTAGCCAACCTCACTATTGCAAGCCCTGAGCCTTGGGAAGGATGTTATCGAGCTGACTTGGCCTTTACTCGAAGTTTGCTCAAATCAAATTTTCTTGGGCTTGAATTTGGGGTTGGAGTTTTTTTGTAAAAATTTTTAAAGCACCATTAACTCCTTACGTTATGAACTTATGATCATTCTTCTTTAACAAAAAAATGAGCTTAAAAGATAATTAGACTTTCACTTGATGTTGGGGTTGGAGCTTTTTTGTAAAAAAATTTTAAGCACTCTTAACTCCTTACGTTATGAACTTATGATCATTCTTCTTTAACAAAAAAATGAGCTTAAAAGATAATTAGACTTTCACTTGATGTTGATATTAGTCTTGATCACTTGATGTTAACAAAGAATTGAAGAAAATATCCTGATAACAATGAGAATATGAGAGCAAGATAATTCAATTAATAATAGACTTGATGTGTTTATGTTTATGATGCTCATGCCCTCAGTTTTATTGTTTTATACAGTCATTTGATTTGTCATCTGTCTGAGTATGACTTATGAGGATATATAAGTGGATAATACATACCTTAATTGTTCCATCACTAACCATTATATTTCAAATTTCAATCACAACAAATAAAAATTACATAAAAATATAAAGCAACAATAAAAAAAGTATTATTAGAAGGCAATAAACATGAAACATGAAACATATAAACAAACGTTGAAACATATAACACTATAATTTGGCATAAATAACTCATTATAGAATCTGAAATTGAGAGAGTGAAAGGTCAAGGTTACTCACAGTTACTTGGTTGAGACTGTAAAAGTGATGAAGTAAACTTAACAAAATTATAGGTTACAGGCTCATAGCTCACATGCATAACACAACTCAATAGTCAATTAAGAAGGGAGGTTGAGAGGGCCGGAGACTCTGAGTCTTAGCTCATAGCACAATGCATGCACCACATTAATTAGCTAATAAATCCATTCAACTCTAGCACAATCAATAGTCCTAATGCCCAGTAAAAGTTCAGAACTCACAAACTGAAAATCGTAGGTTATGATCCAGAACTAAGGATAGGGAGGCGCTGGAGGCGAAAAAGATCAACCCACAAAAACCCTAAATTAAAGATTACCAACAATCCGCAAGCGAGAGTAAAGGTACGAGGAAGAAGAGGGAAAGTAGTGAGTAATACCCTAATTATGGAAAGAAAAAACTAAAGACGAGAGATAAAATGTGGAGTCCAAAGTCTAGCGAGAAGCATGTACGAGAAGTTAGGGTTACAGAATAGGGGAATCACCGAATGAGGGATGGCGATGATGAAATAGGTCTTCGAGCCATCGAGAGCACTCTTAAATTTGATTGTCTCACTAATGATGGAGACATCCCTAACGAGCAATGACTAATTCAAAGGCTCTTTACGTGACTTCCCTAGGGGGGTGAATAAGGATTATTAAAAACTGTTAACTTTTCTTTTCACAAATGAACATCTTGAATAAAAATAGAGTTTAAGCATTGTTTTAAATGTCCCCCGACATGTCCGACATGTCTCCCGACATGCCATTTTTTAAGGCAGAACGATATGCTTTTCTAAAAAAAGTAGATTATGTCCTTTTGTAAAATATAGGCCGACATGTCCGATTTTTTTCGATATATCGGCCGACACGATTTTTAAATATATCGTCCGCTATTTTATTTTATGTTATATTAACAGACTAGCAACATATGTTTAAATCTCCTATAAATATTATATTATGTATGTTTAAATCGATTAGACTTATCGTTTTAATTTTTTTAACATTTTATTCTTACAACCAATTTTGTATAATTGTTTCACAATTTTTTAATTTCTTATTACAAAAAATATAAAAATATTTAATACATTTATTACAAAAATATGAAAATATTTAAATCTTCTTTATTTGCAATAAACTTATTGTTATCGTAATAAAATTATTGTACTATTAAATATATTTTACTAATATTTTGTATTTATTAACGTATCATTTTGTATTTATTAATAATATTTTATCTTAGATACTATTCGATTTTACTTCGTAATATAAATGACTCATTTTTTTTATCTATTTGTTGTATTGTTTTTCTATTTTTATAAGATATAATTATAGTTAGTATACAAAAAAATAAATTTTTTATTTATAAGACATGAAAATCCGATATTTAAAATATCTCCGACATGTCTCCGACTTCCGACATCCGACATCCGACATTTAAAAACTCAATCCGATATGTCGCCGACATCCGATATTTAAAACATTGAGTTTAAGAACTATGAAAATAGTATTTTAAATCATTAAAATCAATGAAAAGAAAAAACTAAATCATTCATATTATAATCTGTTAAGAATACAAAAGTTCGATCTTATAATGCTTAGATCGGTAGGCTGTAGAAATATTTTTTATTTTGTTTTATATACCAACTCTACGATAGAATCGCTTGACCCTAGCCAATCCAGCCTCGGATTGGCCTCACGCCTCTCCTCACCAAAGAACTTCCTAGATCTCTCCTTGACCTATTTGTTGGATCTGATGGCCTTCCTTAGAGGAGGGGGGGGGGGGGGGGGGGGAGGAATAAGGATTTTAAATTTTGTTAGCAGATCTTATAAGTTCCTGTTACAGGGAGCTATCGTCGGGCGCTAGAGTTACTGCCGGCGCTAGTTTCCTGTAATGTATATTCAGGATTCAAACAACACAGGATTCACACACCAAGTAATTTAGAGATCAGCAGAGTTTAACAACAGTAAACACCAGATATATTGAATGAACAAATAATGTTTACGAGGTTTGATCTCTATAACACTGAGATCTGAGGCGATCCATGACAAATCTAGGGGTTTCTATACCGATCCTTATCCCCAGACCGGTTGGATCTCTCCTTCTCCCTCCAAGAGAAGTCTTCGAGCCCACTAGATCAGCCCGATCTAGACGTCCTCCTGGACGAATTTCGCAGAATCCTATCCCCAGATTTTGACGACCTTACGGTCGATTTTGCAGATCCCCTCCAGGAATCCGACGACCAACCCGGTCGATTTTCCCAATATCCCTCCAAGATATTGACGACCAACACGGTCGATTTTCCACAGATTCAATCCAGAATCTGACGACCAACACGGTCGATTTTTCGCACACAAAAGTAAAAGGGAAAAAGAAAATATAAAGAGTGCTCCCTCAATGTATGTCTTCTGGATTGTGGCGGGGCTAATGTTCTTCGTGCTGAATGCTCCCGTTCATCCTCTGATCTTCATCATTGCTCCACAATCCATTGACGTTCTTCATTCTAGCATGAGGGAAGAAGTTCTCTTCAATGGTAGACTCCTTAAAGAGAAAGCGGCTGGGCTGTCGTATTTCTCCATTCTGAATCTGGAGTCTCTGTTTTTCGTTCAAGTGTGCTCCTTGAAGAAGAAGATGGGCTGGATCTTTTATATTTATAATTACCGCGCGGCGCTAAGTTTAGCGCGCGGCGGTAGCATCCATATGCAGCTGATAACTGCCCATTACACGCATGATCTCTGTCAGTCACGTCAAATCTGGACGGCATCGTAACTTTCGCGCATTATCTTCTGACGGACCCGTCAAATCAGGACGCCATCGTAACTTCCGCTGTAAGGGCTACCGCGCGGCGTTATGCTAGCGCCAGCGGTAGGATACACGTCGATATCTTATCGACGCAGTTGTCTCAGCGGTATGGCTTCGTCTCGACGGCAAGGCTCTGTCCCAGCGGCCCGCGGTAGGTTACCGCGCGGCGGTAGGCTTCTCGACGCCAAACGTCGAGATCATTTCGACGCAAACCTTCTCGACGTCATATGGCTTCACGTCGATGTCCGTCCCTTCGACAGATCTAGCGCCTGCGGTAGGCTTAGCGCGCGGCGGTAGGCTTCTCAACGCCAAACGTTGAGATCATTTCGACGCAAACCTTCTCGACGCCATATGCCTTCACGTCGATGTCCGTCCCTTCGACAGATCTAGCGCCCGCGGTAGGCTTAACGCGCGGCGGTAGGCTTCTCGACGCCAAATGTCGAGATCATTTCGACGCAAACCTTCTCGACGCCATATGCCTTCACGTCGATGTCCGTCCCTTCGACAGATCTAGCGCCCACGGTAGGCTTAGCGCGCGGCGGTAGTCTTCTTGACGGTTTCCTTGGCATGACAAGCCTTGTCGACGACGTTATATAGCTTTTCGACGACATATGCCTTTGCGTCAATACAGTCACGTCGATAATACTAGCGTCTGACGGTAGTGCTAGCGTCCGGCGGTAGTCACAGTAGACTTTATTTTTCGACCTCTTCACACCTGTAAACCTGCAGACTATACCCAAGATATGTATGATCAAATACAATAGGATTTGATATTGTCAAACTAGAGAAATGCAGAACAATGTTCCAACAAACTCCCCCTTTTGATAATATCAAATCTCGTTCATGAGATATAATTGATATCTATCAGGAAAAGCATGGTATAGTGTTATCAATCAGTAATCAGTAAACATGAACATGTTTATGTATCAAGATAAATCATATAGTGTGAACTTGCACAAAAGACGTATGTCACCCCCTGCATATGTGCTCCCCCTATCGATGTGCACTCTATAAGTGTCTCTCCCGTTAGGTGATCTTCCCTAGAAGACTAGTACGTGACTAGCTCATCATGAACGTTCTCTATTCTCCCCCTTTGATGTTAGCAAAAGGGGCGGGCTAGACCAAACTATTATGAATAAGTAGAGATGCAACGGATTAATAAACGATATGCACACGCAATCATAAATCATGATAGTAATAAGGGTTGACCGAAATATAATCAGAGAATTTGTAAAGGATATAGGCCAAAACGCACGGGGAAATCAAAGTACCACTTGTTAAAAATTGATACCACTTTTTGAAATTGAAAACAGTTTTGCATATAAAGTCTTGGTAAAAACAATATGAATCAGACACATGACACGAGACTAAATACACATGAGATGACACACAATGTCAAAAGATGTAGAAATCTAATTCACAAAGAACATCGTATGTGTCATGAAAGGCAATCGTGTATTAGTACAAACGTGCAAGATATAGATAATGCAGTTTTAGGCCAATTCTTATGCATGGAAGTGTTAGACTAAGCAATGACAAGTGTGCGTGTAGCATCAATTGAAATAGCATCAAGTGAAATTAATTTTACTACAAGCTATTTTTCAATAAGTATATATGCTAACACTAGAGTAATGAAGTGATAAATCATGCCATATATGTCAATCTTACACAAATACCAAGAATAGAACAAAAGCACTAGTTTGTGTTCCGGGTTGGCACAAGATCGTAATGATTCTTTTAACCAAAGTGCTCATCCTCACAATGCTCATCAAGACTTATTAGGAGGAGTGAGTAGTGCTTGGGGGAAAATCCTTTGTCAAATAATGATAGTATATAATTTTGAAAAAAAAATTGACTATCTTTTTCTTTCTTTTTGGACAAGGTTCCCGAATCGAACGAAATCTACCCACATAGATAGATGCACTTTAACTTGTATACACTATACACAACCCATTTCCAATATAATTTGTGCCTATTGTTCTATGCCTATATAGTTAAGATGATTTTCGTGATATTGATTTATCAAGTCATGCCTAAAGTGTTTAGACATAATATCACGAATTATAGCATGTAAGCATTTGGATTTCTACTTGAGTGCATTCTCTAAGGATGTGTGAATGTGTAAAGTCATTGTCTAGCCTAAATCCTCACACATACCTAGAGGCATATTAAACGTGCATTGCTAATTACTTAGCACTCAGTAGAGCCTACCTTTAGATTAGGACAAATCATGACGAAGACATACAATGTAATCATGAATTATAAATTATAAATCAGACAAAGTATGTAATCATGGAGGTTCAATTTCATGTCATGAATGCCCCCTTAACATGAAACTTTTCACAAATATTTTTGGTATTTTCATTTTTTTTTGACAAAATAACTAAATAAAAACAAACATAAGCAAAGAAAGACAGAACATAAATCAAAAACACGTTTTTGTGGTTTTTAGTTTTTCATTTTTTTTACATGATTTTTGTTGTTTTTATTACCGCTGGAAATAAACTAATAGTAGACAGATGGGCAAGAGAAATAGAAACAATAAAACAGAAGAGAAATCGATGAATTCATTCAGAATTGCTACCGCCGGCGGAAAGGCTAGCGTCAGGCGGGTAGTAAACAGAACACGATTTCTTTTGAAAAACAGTCCAGATTTTGATGTTTTTGTTTCTAATAAGATTGAGCAGTGAAAAACGGATGAAATATAGCAAAACTCTGGACATAGAAACGTATAGAGATCAGTTGTGAGATATGAGACTTACGATTCAAGTTCCAAAACACCCAGTTCTAAGCGAAGCAATGAAAATCTAGCGTCAGGGAGGGGTTTTGTGAAGATATCCGCAAGCTGATTGTCTGTCCCAATAAACGACACTCTTACGTTCTCTTTCTTAATGTGATCACGTATGAAGTGATGGCGTACATCTATATGTTTAGAACGAGAGTGGTTAACCGGATTGTTCGCTAGATCTATGACACTTTTGTTGTCACACCTAAGTTCAACGTTCTAAAATGTGAGACCGAAGTCTTCTAACATTTGAGACATCCAAAGTGCTTGTGCGCAACAACTTCCTAAGGCAATATATTCGGCTTCGACAGTGGAGAGGACAACAAAATTCTGTTTCCTACTAGACCATGAAACAAGAGCCGGGCCTAGGAAATGACAAGTGCCACTCGCGCTTTTGCGATCAAGGGAGCAACCAGCATAATCCGAGTCCGAATAACCATGGAGCGTGATGTCGGTGCTCTGAGGATACCAAAGACCAAGATTCGGGGTGCCTATGAGATACCTAAAGATATGTTTAACCGCTTTCAGATGGGATTCTTTAGGATTAGCTTGATATCTTGCACAAAGGGACACCGCAAACATGATGTCGGGTCTTGTAGTATCTAGTTGCCTACCTAAATCACCTAGAGGGGGGTGAATAGGTGATATCTGCGTCTTTTGCGGAATAAAAACTTGATAAAACAGACAACACAGAAAGCAAATTACAATCACAGTCGACACAAAGAATTTTATAGTGGTTCCCCGATCTTGGGTACTCCACTTTCCTGCCTCACCAATCTAGCACCACGGCTAGTCTTGGCTACTTCACTAAATCTCGGATTAAAAATGACCCTACAACCTCAGAGTCACCACTCCTACAACTCGGAGACAATTCCTCTACAAACTCAGAGATAACACTCCTACAACTCGGAGTTTACCCTCCTACAAACTCGGAGTTAACTCTCCTACAACTCAGAGATAAATCTCCTACAAACAATAGAGATTGTATACAATAAAAGATCAACAAAAGTAAGTTCAGATCTGGTATACTATAATCTTCTTCCTTCTTGAGACTTGAAGAACTTTGGCTTGATTATGAGGAAGAAAGATTGAAATCTCTGATCTGACCTTCTAGGATTCGACACGATCCAATAAACTTCAGTAGTTGATAAGAGCACTGATCTGTCGAATCTTTTCTTCCAAAAGGATCGGTTGAATGAGAGAGAGAAAGACGATCTTCAACGATGGCAGGAGGCGGCGGCTCTTTCTCGACTTTCCGATTGAAATTAATAGAATTAGGTTTGAATAAGATCTAATAAGAGCCTTATATAACAATTAATCATAACGGGAAAGAGTCCTTGAATTAAGGTATAATAAACCTTAAAACATGACACACGTGCCGTCGACTCCGTCAGAGAAAAATAAAAACCCGTCAGGAATCAGATTTCAAAGCAGGACAGGAAGAAAACTTCTTTCTCGGGACAACAAGGATTTCTCCAGAAATGAAATGATTTCTCGAGAGATGGCTGCAACAACTCGAGAAATGGCTTGGAAAAGCTTTCAGAAAGACTTGAAGAAAACTTCTCGAGAACAATAGGACTTCTCGAGAAATAGCTTTGATTTCTCGAGAGAACACTTGACTTCTCGATAAACAGCTTAGAAAAGCTTCAATGGACATCTGAGAATATTTCTCGAGAACAAACGTGACTTCTCGAGAAATAAACATGATTTCTCGAGAAACAAGAGACTTGTCGAGAAATACTTTAGAAACCTTAGACTTGAAGTTAGAGAAGGATTTCTCGAGATTTGGAAAAAACTTCTCGAGAAATATTGTGGATTTCTCGAGAGATGACTTCGATTTCTCGAGAAATGCACTTAGAAAAATTCCGAACATTTTCCTTCTTTCTTCTCTTGGACACCAACAACTCTTCCAACTTTTAAGCTTCAAGGGTCTTGAAAATGAAGTGTATCCCAATAGAGAGATTACACATGAGTCAACACCATGTTCCACACAATGAGGGATTACATTGCATGAGACTGTGTTTAATGACCCATTGTGATCTGACATTGGTCTACACTTGGCAATAATAATCTGCAAAAACATAGCTAAAAGATAACATCAAATACACTAGCAATTCACCTTGGTTCAAGGGTGACTTTTTACAAATCTAGGCTAGTGTGGATACAATACCCAACAGGTCTTGACGCACTTAGATAAAGTAGTGATCCGATCATACCTCTAAAAATCGTTTGATCTACCAAAATACCACTTTCATCCTTTCCTAACTTAAGTGATGCGCTCATAGGAGTCTTAGTTTGTTTCAGATTTTCAAAACCAAACCGTTTAAGTATATCGTTTATATATTGTGATTGACATAGAAAAATTCCATCAGGTTTTTGAAAAATCTGAAAGCCCAAAAAATATGTGAGTTCGCCAACTAAGCTCATCTCAAATTCAGATTGCATCACTTGAACTATTTCATTACATAAGTTTTCATTGGTGGCACCAAAAATTATATCATTGACATATATTTGTAGGATGATAAGCTCAGAGTCACTATGCTTTACAAATAAGGTTGTATCCGCACTCCCCATTTTAAACTCATGTTTTAAAAGAAATGCCGTAAGTCTATCATACCAAGCACGGGGTGCTTGCTTTAGACCATACAAAGCTTTCACAAGTTTATAGACATGGTCCGGGTGACAACTGTTTTTGAAACCGGGTGGTTGCTCGATATAGACTTCTTCTTTTATATACCCATTTAAGAATGCACTCTTAACGTCCATTTGATATAATTTAATTTGTTTATAACTTGCAAAGGCAAGGAACATTCTAATGGACTCAAGACGTGCTACCGGTGCAAATGACTCTTCAAAGTCTATCCCTTCTTTGAGTGTACCCTTGTGCAACCAACCGAGCTTTATTTCTAGTTATCCTAGATTCACCATCGAGTTTGTTCTTATATATCCACTTCACATCAATAACCGAATGGTTACTAGGACGCTCCACTAGCTTCCAAACGTTGTTTCGCTCGAATTGATTTAACTCCTCTTTCATAGCTAAGAACCAAGATTCATCATTTAAAGCTTCAGAAATGTTCTTAGGTTATATTTCAGAAATAAAACATAGATTTGAGAAGGATTAATGTAGTGCAGAGCGAGTTCTAACTCCATGTGAGGGTTCTCCAATCACTAGTTCTCATGGATGTTGTTTTGAAAAAATTAGTGTACTTGGAGGCTTATATTCTTCAACATGAGTTGAATCTTCTTCCTTTTCATGTTTATTTTCATTTTTGTCTTCCAAACATACGCTCTCACCATTATCATCATCATGTATGATTGATTCATTTTGAGGTACATTTTCATTAAAGTGAACATGTATTGATTCTTCAACAACTAAGGTTCTTTTATTATAGACCTTATAAGCATGGCTCGTGGTAGAATACCCAAGAAAAGTGCCTTGGTCAGATTTTTCGTCAAATTTACCTAAGTGATCCTTAGTGTTGAGAATGTAACATGGACAACCGGAGACTTTAAAATAAGACACATTCGGCTTTTTATTATAGTATAGCTCATATGGGGTACGTTTTAATATGAGGCGAAGCATGGTCCGGTTCATTACATAGCATGCTGTGTTGACCGCTTCAGCCCAAAAATATCGAGGCAAGCTATACCCGACTAGCATTGTGCGAGCCAATTCTTGTAGTGTTCGATTTTTCCTTTCCACTACTCCATTTTGCTGTGGAGTCCGTGGAGCACGCAGAAAATTCGTGCCGAATACCAAAATTATTACAAAAATCAATAAAATTATCATTCTCAAATTCTCCCCCATGGTCAGACCTTATACATTTTATTTTCATTTCTTTTTCATTTTGCAATCTAGTGCACAAGGTGGAGAATTCGATGAATGCATCCGACTTAGAAGCTAGAAAAATAGTCCATGATAAGCGTGAATAATCGTCTATCTATATAAAAGTATACCTTTTTCCTCCTAGACTATTTGTACTAATAGGACAAAATAGATCCATGTGAATTAATTCTAGCGGTCTAGGTGGTAATATCAGTCTTGCTTTTGAAAGACGATTTAGTGAACTTACCCATTTGGCAAGGAGTACATAAAGAGGTCAAGCTACCATTAAGTTGTGGAAGACCACGAATTAGCTTTTCTTTTGATAGCTTGATAATTAATTTACTCGCAGAATGTCCGAGCCTCCTATGCCAAAGTTCTAACTCCTCATTTTTAGCTATCACAGGGAATTGCCTCTTTCACGAGCTTCTTCTGCCAGCCTCAGATTTTTCAAGTCCACGACAACTTCTCTGGGTCTACAACAGGTCGTCAAATGCAGGTCTTTTTAAGCTTAATAAATTTATGCTAGAAGCTAAAATTAATCAATTAATAAATGTGTTGATTTTTTTAGCATTTTTTAGAATATGAAATAAAAATTATATAATGTGAAAAAGTTATACAAAATTTAGTGTAAGAATAACATATATAAAAAAGAACGAAACAATAATTCTAATCGATTTATGTATATATAATGTAATATATATACGTGATTTGAGTATATAGTGGTAGTTTTCTAACATAACTTAAAATAAAATAGCGGACGATATATTCATGTTTGTTGACCAATATATAGGAAAAATATTAGATATATCGGTTTATATTTTACGAAAAGTCATAATCTTTTTTAAAAAGTATCATTTTCCCCTAAAAAACGAGATGTTGGCAGAAAAGTCGGACATGTCAGTGGATATTTTGAACAATGGTTCTTTTATATTATGCTAAAAAGATTATTGTAGCGGATGCCTTGATGTGAAGATGTTGCCACAAGTAATTTTCTTTTGCCCTCGCTGGGTGAATGAAGTGATTGATGTGAGTTGCTCGATGCTTTTCTAAAAGGGAATGGACAAGAGTGTGGGCATATCGATTGTGTACTTGTGTCAGGGTCAACCGGTATACCTGATGCAGATATGATGTATCCGAGAAAATAGGCAGATGCAGATAAAAATGAGCACTTTTTAAATTGACATATAGATGCTCCCTCCGAAAGATATCAAATACCAAGCGTATAGTGCAGATGCTCCCTCCGGAGGAGATCAAATACCATGCGAATATTGTGCAAGAGCTCTGTGTGGCCTGGCCGTATATCAAAATGTCGTCGAAATATACTACCATAAATTTGTTCATGTAGGGCCGCAAAATCCGCATCATCACCCTCATAAATTTGTTGGGTGCATTCGATAATCCAAATGACATAACTAGCCACTCGTACAAACCGTTCTTCGTCTTGAAGGTCGACTTCCACTCATCCCCCTCCCTTACTCTAATCTGATATTACCCACCACGTTGGTCGATCTTTAAAAAGATCTGGGCACCATCCATCGCATCCAGGAAGTTGTCGAGTAGGGGTATGAGATAATGGTATTTCATCGTGATTTTATTAATAGCACGACTGTCAACACACATGCGTCATCTCACATCCTTCTTCTGAGTAAGAAGGGCGGGTACTGCACATGGGCTCAAGCTCTCATGCATAAAACTCTCCGTAGGAGGTCATCAACTTGCCGCTTTTGTTCGGCATGTTCTGTTGGGTTCATGCGATAGTGGGGTAAGTTAGACAAAGATGCCCCCGGGACTAGCTCAATCGCATGCCAGATGTCTCTCAAAGGATGGAGCTCATCAGGGAGCTCCTTATGCATGATATCCGAGTACTCATCCAACAAGTGACAGACGTCCAGATCAATAATCAGTGTTTGTTGATGCCTCAGAAGTCACGGTGGCTGCCACTATCTACATACCTTTAGTATCTAAACTTTCTCTCAAAAAGTCACCCTTTCTTAAGATGTGCAAAGGCCTCGATGACCCTACACCAATGAACGAGTTGACGTTACCCTTGGGAGGGTCCCTGGGTTGGTTCAGGGATGGTGTGATCTTTCGTCTCTTATCAAAGAATACACACTTGGTAGATAGATCGTCCATAGTACGTGGCATCGCGGTCATACAACTATGGTCGCCCAAGTAATACGTGCGCTACATTCATGGGTATAACGTCGCACCAGACCTTGTCCTCAACGAACGCTAAACGAATCAACACAAGACATCTATGTGTAACCTGGATGGTAGACTTGTCTACCCATAGGACGCAGTAAGGATGTGGGTGCGGCTCGACTGCGATTTGCATACGCTTCAGACCATTCCTAGCTATAATGTTTACACACTCTAACACTATCTATGACTAATTTACAAGGGTTGTGTGCAGTGGGAAAATAGGTGAAAATATAATAGTGTGGCACCAATCCTCTTCTACACGAGTGGTGTACAAAAGGAGGCTAATCACTCCTAACTCTAGCGATCTTTCAACATCGCTCTCCCACCTGTCCTCTACGGTAGCTGTAATCTCCTCAACCGGTGTATACTTGACCTCAGTACTAGGCTCACCTTCTTCTTCAATCAATAAATTCCTAGTCTGGCACTGCGCCACCATGTACCCCCAGCCAATGCACCTATAACACTGTACGCCCCCCATTTTAGGAGGTTCAGGAATGATCGCTTTGCCTTTCGTATCCATAGGGGTGCGAGGAGGCACTGTGAAAGTGGTCGTCGTCGGGGTGGGTCTCCTAAATGTAGAAGTATCGGGTTGAGGGGTGACCTATCTCGGGCCCGCAATGCGCAGGTACTGCTCTTACTCAAGTGCTAGTTGAAACACCTGCTCGACTGTCTCTACTCTGTGGGGGAATCAGTTCCCTTCAGATTTCAGATATGAGTCCGACCCGAAAGTGGGACGCAATCGCGATGAGCTCCTCTAGAATGTCTCTTCTCACCACTATTTCATCAAAACACGACATATACTCTACAATGGAAAGGGTCCTTTGCTGAAGAGCGTAAAGATGGTCTAACAACTGATCACGATATGAAGCGGGAAGGTATGTCTTTCAGCTCCTGTTTCATCTCCAGTCCATCTGGTGACGGGATATTATCCGTCTCGCTCAAGAGATCGCTCTAAGATCGTCTAGTAGATCTCGACCTACCCATGTAACTTCATTTTGTCAAACCATACTTGCCTCTCATCACTCATCTCGTACCACTAAAAGTAGTGGCCCATGTTGTTACGCCTGGCGTCATTACCAGATTCTCCGAAGATTACTGTGCACGTCGACCAAAGGAGAAGGCGGAGGAAGACCGGGCTGAACCATCCGGTTCAGCCCGCCAATATTAAATAAGGAGCAGTGGGGCTGAACTGCACTGGTTCAGCCCCTATGGGGGCCGGCCGGCCCCCATGGGTCCGGGTGCTATATAATACCGGACCCTCTTTGGAGAAGGCATCAAAGACTATTCAGGTATTCCCTCTCTTCCACCTCAAACCCTAACCCTAATCTCTCTTTCCTCTCTAGTTTCCTCTCTTTCTCCCCTTTCTTCTTGCTAGTTCATAACATTTGGTATCAGAGGAACCTTCCTGCGACCATGGTGACACGCTCGGAGGCGGAAACCGCACGATTGACAACCCTAGAGGAGAACTACGTAGGGTTGGCGGATTCGGTGGCGGCAATCGAAGATCACTTGAAAACGTCCACAAAAAAAAATGGAGGAACGCATGGATGGACGCATGGAGGAGATCAAGGCGTTGTTGATGCAGTCCTTGAAGGGGAAAGCGGTTCCGGGCAGCGATTCCGAGGCGGAGACGTCACACAATGCGCTGCCGGCAACCAACGGAGGGACGGGGGGCTCGGGCGTGACCCTCCCTGGCGGGATCGGGACCGATCCGGGCCGCACGGAGCCAGCCGGCGCCGGATCGGCCCCTGCCTGGGCCGGGGCTCCGCACAGCCAGGCGGGCTGGGCGTCGGGCCCAGAGGGGACCGGCTACGGCCGGCCAGGGGGAGGCTATCCCCCCCGCCAGCCGCAGGCCTGGGCCGCCCAACAGCAGCCGCACCCGGTTGTGCAGCCAGGTAGCGGGCCATGCGGCCCTTCCGCCGCCCAGGAGAGGGCCGAGGCTGCCCCGTGGAGGGGCCGGGAGGCCCCAGCAGCCCCCTATCGACCACCGTGGGGCTGTCGACGCCATTTTCGGAGGAGGAATGAGCCTCCTACCTACGCCACAACACGCTGGAGGGCCGATGAGGTTCAGAAACGGCGAAACATGGCACGAGCAACCTCCCATGCAGGGATTTCAAGGCGGACGACAGCAATGGGGCGGCGGCCAAGGGGGAGCGAATCTCCATGACCCTTACGGCCGACCACAACACGGACCGGAGGCTAACGGGAGACATGGGGATATGCAACAACGATCCTACATGCCTCAGAAGAGAACTCGCATGAATTTCCCTAAGTTCCGCGGCGGGGATGCTTTGGATTGGGTGCAGAAGGCGGAGTTGTTTTTCACTTACCAGGAGATCCCAGATGACCATTGGGTACAGTTGGCGTCCTTCCATCTGGAAGACGACGCATACCAGTAGGCTCAGTGGTTCATACGGGCCTACGGATACGCAATATGGACCAACTTTGTGGAAGGGTTCGTGACACGCTTTGGGCCGTTGGATTATGAGGATGTGGAAGCCACGTTGCAGAAACTCCGTCAGAAGGGTACGGTGATGGAGTACCGGGCGGACTTTGAGGAACTGGCAAATCGGGTCAATTGGGAGGAGAAGACGCTCCTTAGCTGTTTCATATCCGGCTTGCGGGATGAGTTGCGGGATGAGGTCCACGCCTATATGCCACGAAGTCTGAGCTATGCCATCAGTTTGGCAAGGATACAGGAGGAGAGATTCCACCGGCAGAGAACCCGTACAACGGTGAGAGCTCCTACGGTTGTACATCCTCCTCGGGGGGCTCCACCAGCCGAGGGCCGGCCGACAGTGACAAGAATGACGTGGCAGGAACTTCAAAGCAGGAAGGAGAGAGGGTTATGCTTCAACTGTGTTGAGAAGTACACCCGAGGGCACGCATGCCAGAAGGTCCAGGTATTCATGCTGCAGGAGGAAGCGGAAGATGTTCCTCGCACTGAAGAGGAGGGCAAGTTGGCTATTGAAGACTTTGGAGTATCCATCCAGGCCCTGGAGGGGGGTACCCCATCTTCGACCTTACGCCTAGCCGGGAGGGTCGGCAGAGAGACGGTGACGATCTTGATGGACAGCGGGAGCACTCACTACTTCATCCAACCCGCTGTGGCCCAGAAGACGGGGTGTGACATAGATCGCGGCGCTGCTTTCCACGCCAGGGTAGCATATGGACGTACACTGCAGTGCGAGGGAGTGATGAAGGGGGTGAAGCTCCGGATACAGGGTTACACTGGACATATTGATGTTTACTTATTGCCAATCCGGGGTTCTGACATGGTGTTGGGCGTACCGTGGTTGCGGCGACTTCGGCGGGTGACTTTCGATTGGGACCAGATGGCTATGAAGTTCAGCTAACACGGGAAGGGGTATTGCTTGGAAGGCCTCAAGTCGTCTCAGGTAAAGGAGATCTCACTCCGCAGCGTGGAACGACTAGGGGCACCGGATAGTACGATGACCATCGGTACGGCGAGTAGAGCAGAGCCTACGGCTCCTACAGAGGTCTCGTCTCAGATGCAAGCCAGAGCCGACTTGTTCCAAGAGCTGCACGCTCTCCGCCTCCAGCTTGAGGACAAGCTGGCCCTTGATGGGGGAGGGAATGTTACGCCTGGCGTCATTACCAGATTTTTCGAAGATTACTGTGCACGTCGACCAAAGGAGAAGGCGGAGGAAGACCGGGCTGAACCATCCGGTTCAGCCCGCCAATATTAAATAAGGAGCAGTGGGGCTGAACCGCACCGGTTCAGTCCCTATGGGGGCCGGCCGACCCCCATGGGTCCGGGTGCTATATAATACCGGACCCTCTTTGGAGAAGGCATCAAAGACTATTCAGGTATTCCCTCTCTTCCCCCTCAAACCCTAACCCTAATCTCTCTTTTCTCTCTAGTTTCCTCTATTTCTCCCCTTTCTTCTTGCTAGTTCATAACACATGTCTAGAAGCCAATCACTAAATTCCTTCGGGTCCAGATGACTGTCGAAGGATGGTGCATCAATGAGAATGCTTCGGGTAATGCCATCCTCGGCTGGAGTTGCTATGCGATGTGACTCCGGGTATTCATCATCATGATCATCATGATCGTAATTGTGTTGTGCTGGTGGAGCACGATCACTACGACCTAGTGGAGGGGGTGGACGAGGTTTGTCGAGAGGGCAATTTTGTCTCATAGGGGCTGAACCCTATCAATACTCATATGCCTACTCAGAATTCCTTCTCGCAGGAGGAGTAGGATCTCGGCAAGGTAGGTCTCTAACACGTCTCACATGGGGCGGTGGAGCATCCCGGGGATTGTCTGGAAGATCATCATAATGTGGTGGTGGGACCAGACATCTGGGGATGTCTAACTGATTGAATCTAGTGCTAACCATAACAATGTCATCCCTAATTATGTCAAACTAGGCTCCTATATGTTCAAATCAAATCAAGTGCAAGTCTCTGGAACTCGACGACGTCATGTCTGAATTTGAACTGGCACCCCGATCGTCAGTAAGGTTCTGGTCAGACATGGATGAACGAAACAACCTACCACTACGTAACATATAATGTAGCCCAACCTGGGGTTCTAATACCAATTTGATGCAATGGTACGTTGAAAATGATGAATGCCCTAAGATGCGATCTTAAGTGGAATGTAGTGCACTTGCTGATAAACCCTAATGTGGATGCAAATGCAATTATCAGTCTGATTAAGGTAGCAATGGGTAATTAATTAATATAAAATTTAAACAGGAGCACATTCGTTTGCAGATAGTGGAAATAACAAACAAACACTTGTTCACGAACAATAGAGACACAAGTAATGTAAGCATGTAACCACCCCCTTTTATTGGCTGCTGCTACAATTTAACTTTATCATTTCATATATTTCATCAGAGGTGCAAGGTAAAACATCCAGCGTGCATATCATTACGTGATAGAGTACAAAAAGCAGAGTACATAACAAAATAAACCATTTCATTTCATTTATAATCTGATACATGGTAAAAAAAAGTACAACTGGTAGCCCTACATATAACATCCAAAAGAAGGGCTTACCAAAAGTTGTAACACATATATGCATGACTGACTCACATCATAACACTAAACATATACAAACAGATACATCATATATAGACTACAAACTCTAGATGAAGAAAAATTGAAACTCCTCATGTGGACAATCGGGATCTCTGCAACTCGCCCTGTGAGTATCCAGGACGTCCCAAACTGCTATAGAAATGTCGATCCATAATTGGTATTTCTTTTCCTATCGAGACCAGTGTTTTAAATGTCGGCGACATGTCCGCCATGTCCGACATGTCCTGTTTGAACAGAAAATGACTTGCATAATGAAAATATAAAGGTTATGACGTTTTGCAATATGTCGCCCGACATTTCGGATCAAATCTGTTATGTCGCCCGACATTTTGGATCAAATCCGCTATGTCGGCCTTAGAATCTTTTGTGATTGAAGAGAAAATATTTATTTTGTGAATTAATCTATTCAATGCTTCATATGCTTTGCAATTCATTCATTTTACATATGCTTATGAGGATATATATACCATAATAGTTAGAAATACTAGGTAATTGCACCCAGTTCAATAAAATGTTGCAGCTAGCATTTTGTCATAATGCTTACTGGTGGTGGAAAAAACAGATGCATAGAAACATACATACAAAGTTGTTATAACTTATAATATAAATATTTTTTAGGAATCCAACATTTTAAAATGTCCCCGACATGTCTCCGACATTCGACATCTAAAAACTCAATCCAACATGTCCCCGACATCCGACATCTGCAACCTTGGTCGAGACGAACATGGTGGTGGCCTCTTCCTTCACCTGTTTTAGTTTTATTTTCTATGTAGTCAAAAGACTGTGAATTCTTACATTTTCTTGATTACCTATGATGGATTGATTCGAATTAATTATAATCATAGATTCTTGCTAACTTACATTGTTATTTCTTCATTATATCTTCTCTTGTATGCATTTCTGTGTTCACATAACTCTCTTTTCCCTATTCTTTTATTTCTTGGTTTCTCTGTTATCAAAAATACAAGTTACTACTTTTACTTTCAATTATGGGTAATGTTAAAGATAAACTAACATCATATATTCATTTATTTCTATAGCGCGCTTGCATTATTCATTACATGCCCTTGAACTCGCACACTCATATTTCTTTTCATTTTATGACCGAAGGTTATTCACCCCACCTCCTTGGTTGGATTAACCCTTAACACATCCCATTGTATCGATGCATTATTTCTTTTATTCATCTTAAAAACTTGGAGAATTAACTCCTCTTAAAAACTTGGTTTCATATAGTTTATTTTCTATCGAATTCTATTCAAATACATATTAGAATTTCTATCCTAATGCTGTAGTACAAGTCATATGAAAATAAATAAATTAAGATAAAGAAAATAAGAACTCACTCCGACTTTTCCCTTGCTTTTATCTTTTCGCTGCGCCTCTCCCCTTCCTCTACCTTGGGATGTCCTGTCATATACTAATTATTATTATCAGATGAACGTTGTTATATAGTAAACACTAAATGTGATAGAACAAGATAATAACATAGGAATCTCGCTCTAACATTGTCGTCCTTATATTTATACGGGTCTTACCCTAATGTCATGTTTTTATGTTGATTATGAACTTAAAATAATATTTCCCTTAAGATCTCTGTAAAATTAGCCCCCTTCTATATTAGTAGGTTGCTGTCTTAGCTAATTTAGACAAGGATTTGCCCCAATTATGTTCCCCACGTGCAAAGGCCTCCAAAATCAACACTTATAATGCATGCACACTTGCATATAAACCCTATTTTTGCCTCCCTTCACCAAACCATCTTTATTCTTCAATATCCCCCTTCCCTTTAAAGGAAGAAGAGGGTAAAATTAGTTTGGGTTTGTTGCCCTAACATTATGCATGGAGATTTTGCACTAATTAATCAAGGGAATCTCCTATCAACATTTGTCTTTAACCTAAACGAAGAATTGAATTAAATCTCAAACTAGGGTTGGCGGCCTTTATTCAAAAGATAAGGGATTTTGGTGCCCTAGAATGAAAACAGGGAGTTCTCGCATAATTTTCGCAAGAGAACCTCAATTTTTCACTAAATCATAACCTAAATGGGGAAGGTTATTAAATATTCAATCATAGAAGTCATCTACCTATCTAGGATTTTCGATTTTTGCATGAAAGGTGGGGGAAAATATAAAAAATACATACTAAATCTCCTCTAAAATTCAAGAGGAGAAATTACAGAAAATAGAGGCATTAAAAGTTTAGAACCCAAGTTAGGTTTCTCGGCCAACCTAATCCAAGCCACCGATTAACATGAAACTGAAAAGGAATTGAGAGGGAGTGATTACCTTGCTATAGGAAGAGGAAATGTGGAACTCGGAAGTGATTTGGGCTGTTGGCGAGGGTTGGCAAGCATCGGCTGCTATCTGGAGTCGTGAGCGGTTCCATGCGAGTGAAAAGACTGAGGAGGGTTCGGCTTTTCTTCTTCTTATGAAGACCCGAGCCCTCTTCGTGACACGCTACTGTCAGTGCAACATGAGTTATCTATGGACTGATGGATTCATTATTAGCTTTAGTCGGCCCTTACCTATTGAGCCAGCCCTCTCAATCAAGCCTAAACTTGTAATTAATCTATTAAACAGTGTCATATATGCATTTCTAATTCATTAGTACCTTATAATTTTACGCCGTAAACTTAATTTTACGTTGTCGTTTTGACGTGCACGATAATTAAAATAAAATACTTTAGTTAATAATACCTGTCATCGATGACAACGACACAAAATGTGCGATGAATAATTCTTGCAAATCAGACAATCTCACAAAAGAACATATACTATCACATCCACCAAATATAGTCTAAATAGACGAAGTAAAGAAGCACAAATGCCAACTATGACTTACCCGTGCAGGAGATGATGAAATGTGGCAATGATGAAGATCCGAGAATTGTTGGCTTTACTTGAGAAGAGAACAGTTAGATATTGGATCAAGAGGGGGTTGAGCAGGATGTGTGGCTGCTGGGTAGTAGAAAGAGTGAACTCGGGTGGGAATGGTGGCTGAGGGAGACGTTAGTTGTGACTGTTTGGGAGCGAGGGGCTTGCGGGCTGTGGCTGGGAGGGGAAGTTGAGAGGAGAAGATGGGATCGAGGTCGAAACAGGGAAGGGTATCATAGATGATGGTGGGAGGGAGACAGAATCGCAACAGGCGAATTAAAATGGAATCAGGAACAACATGCCGTGGGGATCGGGATCACAATTGGTGGTTGGGATCGCAACCGGGATATGGAAACGTGATGTAAACTAATTTGACCAACCCGAAAAGTCGGGGCGATACCTTGGCACAACCTTAAAATTCAGCGTGCAGTCACGATAAGAGCTCCGACGTTTTCAAAGAGAGCGGGTGATCAATTAAACGAAATAACCGGCGTACACCTTAGCCGGAACACGATCAAATTCCGTAAACCGAGTTCGCAACAACGATAAAGAGGCAACGTCAAGCAAACACGACACAACGAGATCGATGCGAGGAGCGCTACCTTCCAAATAAAGACTTATAGCTGCTACTCGTCCAATAATATTCAACCAAACAACCAGAAAATAGAGTAACGTAAAGAAAGATCTCACCCCGGGGCTTCACAAGCCCGTTCGGACGCGATCCAAGTGGTGAGCAGCTGGTCGGCTCGCCGGTGTGGGCGGGGGGGGGGGGGGGGGGGGGGGAGAAACTGGGCTGACGGTCGCCGACGGGCGGTAAATGGAGGCACCAGCTGCGAGGTACTCGCCGGCCACCCGATGGTGGTTGCACGAGCAGCGAGAAGGGAAGGGGATTGCCGATCAGTCCTTCTGGTGGCTCCACGGAACAGGAACAGGAACAGGGGAAAACGCGGAATCCAATCGGGAAGCTTGGTGGTTCCACGGAAGAGGGAGGGCACGAGCGGAGGTCTGGAGGTGGACGGTGATGCACGAGGGCTGGAGAGGCGGAGGGGGGAAGGAGCGCAGGTCGGGAGGGCTCCGCGCAACTGGAACGACGGACGCGCGGGGGAGAATCGCGGAAAGGCTGGGAGAACAGTAGCAGGCTCGTAGTTGCACCGGTTTGGCACCGTGAGAAGTTCTTTTCTCACAGTACCAGCTGCCCCCCTAGGGCTTCCTTTCCTATTTATAACAAGGTTGGGCTGAATACATTGGACATTAATATTATCAATATCTCTTTAATTTGGAAGAGTAACACTCACCTCACCGCCTCTCGTCACACCGAGCCGATTCATTCAGGGTCACGTGAGTTGGCCGGGCTCACGTGCCGGGCACAAAATTTGCGCGGCGCGCAACAACGAAGTCGAGATATCAGACAACATCAAATAA
This sequence comes from Dactylorhiza incarnata, assembly GCA_033032865.1. NCBI lineage: Eukaryota > Viridiplantae > Streptophyta > Magnoliopsida > Asparagales > Orchidaceae > Dactylorhiza > Dactylorhiza incarnata. The sequence continues at coordinate 23,332,408 of JAWHQI010000010.1, read as the reverse complement.
ACTTGCGCGGCGCGCTACAGCGAAGTAAAGATAAACATAATCTACCAACAAAGTGCAACAAAAATAAAAGACAAAAATTGGTCAATTTAAGAAGTCGTCGGGGTTGCACCAATTCCCCCGGGGTTGAGAAAGCTCGACCCCGGCGAGACTGGGCCAACTGGGGCGACGGAGAGGTCCGGGCGACGGCGCTGAAGCTCCTGAGCGCTGATCCATGTACTGTCCAGAAGGTCGCGTCCCCGCCATGCCACTAAGTATCTCTGGTAGGTGCCACGACGGGTCTGGAAATTGCGAACGTCCAAGATGTGCTTAATCTCCTCGACTGTAGGGGTGAACGTCGACTGGAAGCCTGTCTCAGATCCGAGTCCCAGTGTTGGGGGGTGGTATCGGACTTGCGGGTGGTGGACCATGAAACGGAACGAGGTCAGACACATTGAAAATTTGGGAAGTGCCGAATTCCAATGGTAGGTCTATAAGGTAGGCATTCTCGCCCATCCGCTTCCTCCCCTGAAAAGGACTAAAACGGCGCTGTTGAAGCTTGTGATACGACCCGGTGGGAAACCTTTCCTTCCGAAAGTGGACCAATACCCAATCTCCTGCTGAAAAATATAGTTCACGACGGTGCGTATCCGCCGAGAACTTGTATTTTTCGGAAACTGCCTGCAATTGTTTATTAATAGACTTATGTAGCAACTTTAAATCGTCAATGAAAGTGGTAGCATCGAAAGAAATACGCTCATGGCGATCCAGAAAATGTGGCATGGGAAATCCGTAAACAATTTCGAATGGAGATTTTTGGGTGGAACGATTCACGAAACTGTTGTAAGCGAACTCGGCTTGGGAAATAGCCATGTCCCATTGCTTAGGGTGCTCACCGACCAAACATCTCAATAGGTCACCCAAACTCCGGTTGACCACTTCGGTCTGCCCGTCTGTTTGGGGGGTGATACGCGCTGCTGAATTTTAGTTTTGTGCGAAGCTTGCCCCAAAGAGTCTTCCAAAAATATCCCATGAAACGAGTGTCCCTATCTGACAAGAATACCCGCGAAACCCCGTGAAGTCTAACTACCTCCTTAAAGAACAACTCAGCGACACGCGCTCCGTAGGATGTCTTTCTACAAGGTATGAAATGAGCCATCCTAGAGAGTCTATCAACTAATACAAAGACATCATCAACTCGACGGGCGGTGGTGGGAAGGCCACTAACGAAGTCCATGGACACCTCGTTTCATGGTCGCTCGGGAATGGACAATGGTGTGTATAGTCCCGTGTTTTGGGAATGCCCCTTAAATAGATGGCAGGTCTGACATGATTGCACCAGTCTGATGATGTCTTTCCTCATGCACGGCCAATAGTAGCGAGCCGTGACAAGGTCCAACATCTTAGACTGCCCAAAGTGTCTGCCTAACCCTGAGGAGTGTAGCTCAGTGAGGAGCAATTCCCGTAACGGACCCTGACAAATACATAAGCGCGTCCCTCGAAATAGGTATCCCTCGTTCAGAATAAAATGACCCGAACTATCCGCGCCTCTTGTTCGACAATCCTCCCAAATGGTGCTAAAGTCTGGGTCAGTGGCATATGACTCCCGCTGTGAATCTAAGTCTGTGACTCGCGGCTGAAGAGAGACAAGCAAATGTGCACGCCTACTAAGGGCATCGACCACTCGGTTGGCCTCTCCGGGCTTGTGTATAATGTGGAAGTTGTAGTCCTGGAGGAACGCGGCCCACTTTATGTGGCGCCTGACCTCATTTTGGGAGTTCAGGTGTCGCAACGCATAGTGGTCCGTGTTCAATATGAATTCGCGCTGGATCAGATAATGTCGCCAGTGTCGGAGAGCCTGGAACAGCCCCGATACCAACGTGGGACGCATCGCAGTCAACCTCAAATACTTTCTCGAAATCAGGAAGAGCCAGTACGGGTGCGCTGGACACCTTCCCTTTCATGAGAAGGAACGCAGCCTCAGCCTCGACTGTCCACGTGAACTCGCCTTTCTTGAGGCAATTCGTGATAAGTGCTATATGGGTGCTAAAATTCCGGATGAAACGTCGATAGAACGACGCTAGTCCGTGGAATCCTCAGGCCTCAGTGAAGTTCCTAGGAGTGGGTCAGGACACAATCGCCCTCACTTTCTCCTGATCTACTCGGATTCCCTCAGACGAAACTATATATCCCCAAAAGGTGAGACTGTCAGTAAGGAAAGTGCACTTCTTCAGATTGATGATCAGTCGGTGCTCACGCAGGATCTGAAGGACCTGGCGCAGGTGAGTGATGTGCTGGTCAGGCTCAGTGTTATAGATCAAAATATCATCGAAATAAACTACAATGCAAGTCCCGATCAGGGGTCTAAGGACCCGAGTCATCAATCGCATGAAAGTGCTACGAGCGTTGGACAGGCCAAAGGGCATGACCATTCACTCATATAACCCCTCCTTGGTCTTAAAGGCGGTTTTCCATTCGTCTCCAGGACGTACCCGAATTTGATGGTAGCCGCTCCTAAGATCTATTTTCGAGAACCCTTTGCACCACTAAGCATGTCGAGCATGTCATCCAATCGGGGAATCGGAAAACGATACTTGATGGTAATTTTGTTGATAACGCGGCTATCAACACACATACGCCATGCCCCGTCCTTTTTGGGGACAAGAAGAGCAGGAACAGCGCAGGGGCTAAGGCTCTCGCGTATAAGGCCCTTCTGGAGGAGCTCAGATACCTGTCTCCTAAGCTCCTCGTGCTCTCGTGAACTCATGCGATAGTGGGGAAGGTGCGGAAGGCTGGATCCAGGGATGAGATCAATGCAGTGCTGTATATCTCGTAGCGGAGGTAGCTGGTCGGGTAGGTCATCAAGTGTGAGATCGCCAAACTCCGCTACGAGTGGCTGTACTCGGACTGGTATTTCAGTGGTGGTGGTGGTGGGGGGGATTCTCTCCCCATCAGCATATAGACTAAACCCTCGTCCTCCACCTCTCGACAGAACTGACGAGCGGTCATAAGCATCGTGATGGACGGGTAGGAGGCCGAAGGGTAGGATGTGGTGGTGAGAGCAGGTGTGGTGCAGTCAGGTGCGCGGGTAAGCAGGCTAGATGGTGGTGGGAGCCTCTGAGGGATCAGTCCGTTCTTCTGGGGAAGAAGAACAATCCGGCGACCCTGGTGGTCGAACGTGTGGGCGTTCCTACATCCATCATGAGTAACGTGTCAGTCATACTGCCATGGGCGGCCTAACAGAATGTGACAAACGTGCAGGGGGGCGACGTCACACCACACAGAAACAGTATAGGTGCTCCCAATGGCGAACGTAACATAACATCGGTGAGTGACAGCTATCGTAGCGCCGCTAGTGACCCAAGATAGCTCGTACGTACGCTCTAAGCTTTGGGTGGGTAACCTCGGTCTCTCTACCATGTGTTGGGAGATGAAGTTCTCCATGCTCACACTATCAATAATGATGGAGCAAAAAATACTCCTGAATACAGGCGGTGGTACGAAAGATACTATGCCGCAGCCATGCGTCGTCAGTGGGGACACGTGGGGTCAAAAGGCTGTGTTGTAAGACAGAGACCAAAAGTGTAGGCTGCTCGCCTTCTACCTCATACTCGCCTTCTACCTCATACTCGACCTCAGGTGGTCCTAAGGCGTTCGTAGTGACATCATCGTCCCAAATCCCATACTTCGGCTCTCGGCCATCATCTGCCTCGACTATCGCGGTGAATCGGCGACGGGGGCACTCAGATGACTTGTGACCAGGCTCCATACACTTGAAACAGCGGAATACTGTGCGCGAGCCCGCTGCCTCCCTCCTTCTGGCAGCAGCAGGGACTACTCCGGTAGGGGCGGGGGCTGGTAGTAGTGGCCTAGCAGGGACTGGGGGTTTAGAACGGCTGTCGGGCTAGATCGAACAGTCACCGGGGGCGGTGCAGTGTGTGGGGTCCAATCAACGTACCTCGGCCCACTAGTCCTCCCCTGGAGGGCCTCCACCCGCCGTGCACGACTGGAGATCTCCTCTAGATCTTGGAAGTCAAGAAGTTTTAACTGGTCTTGAATCACATATCGTAGTCCATTGAGATAGCGGCCTACAACCACATGGTTGGCCTCGTTCAGATCTAATCTAGACTGGAGTACTAGAAATTCGTTGGTGTATTCGTCAACGGTTCGCTTATCCTGTCGTAGGGTGTGATACCTTCGATAAAGAGTCTGCATGAAGTCTACCGGGACATATCTCTTCTTAAGTTGAGCTTTAAACTCAACCCAAGTGGTGATCGGAGGCTGTCCCATCGACTAGCGCGCGCGTTCGACCTGTCCCCACCATGTGAGGGCCGGTCCTTTCAATCTCAAGGTGGCATACTCCACCCGCTGGTGAGCCGGAATGCGCCGCCAGCTGAGGTATCGTTCCAATCCCTCGCTCCAATCGAGGCACTCTTCCGGTTCAAGGGTGCCTTCAAAGTCTCCAATGTCCAGTCGGACATCCGAATCCCACCTCTATAATCCCGATAATCGGGCTGCGGTTCGTCGGCTGGTGGGGCTGGATGCTACGGTGGTTCATATGTAGCTGGATGTTGTGTTGGTGGGACTGGGTGCTGCGGAGGTGTACCTTCCAAGTGTAAATGGGCCTCTAGGTTGTTGACAGTGGTGTGCATCCGTAAGACGACTTGAGTAGCATCGCCCACAGTAGTAGTGAGTGTTGCGACGACAGTCAGTAATTCCTCCATGCGCTTTCCCATGTCGCTCATCCCTCCCTCCAGACGTTCGACTCTCGTTTCCATGAAAAAATTTAGAAACTCTCAAATTCACTCTCGGGTTCGAAACACGCTCGACTACCTCACAATAGGAGTGACATATCCCAGCAGCCACACCAAATTGATGTAAACTAATTTGACCAACCCGAAAAGTCGGGGCGAAACCTTGGCACAACCCTAAAATTCAGCGTGCAGTCACGATAAAAGCTCCGACGTTTTCAAAGGGAGCAGGTGATCAATTAAACGAAATAACCGGCGCATACCTTAGCTAGAACACGAGCAAATTCCGTAAACAGAGTTCGCAACAACGATAAAGAGGCAACGTCAAGCAAACACGGCACAACGAGATCGATGCGTGGAACGCTACCTTCCAAATAAAGACTTATAGTTGTTACTCATCCAATAATATTCAACCAAACAACCAGAAAATAGAGTAACGTAAGGAAAGATCTCACCCCGGGGCTTCGCAAGTCCGTTCGGATGCGATCCAAGTGGTGAGCAGCTGGTCGGCTCGCCGGAGGGAGGGGGGGGGGGGGGGGGGGAGAAACTGGGCTGACGGTCGCCGGCGGGCGGTAAACGGAGGCACCGAATGCGAGGTACTCGCCGGCCACCCAATGGTGGTTGCACGAGCAGCGAGAAGGGAAGGGGAGTGCCGATCAGTCCTTCTGGTGGCTCCACGGAACAGGAACAAGGGAAAACGGGGAATCCGATCGGGAAGCTTGGTAGTTCCACAGAAAAGGGAGGGCACGGGCGGAGGTCTGGAGGTGGACGGTGATGCACGAGGGTTGGAGAGGTGGAGGGGGGAAGGAGCGCAGGTTGGGAGGGCTCTGCGGAACTGGAACAGCGGACGCGCGAGGGAGAATCGCGGAAAGGCTGGGAGAACAGTAGTAGGCTCGCGGCTGCGCCGGTTTGGCACCGCGAGAAGTTCTTTTCTCACAATACCAGCTGCCCCCTAGGGCTTCCTCCTTTCCTATTTATAACAAGGTTGGGCTGAATACATTGGACATTAATATTATCAATATCTCTTTAATTTGGAAGAGTAACACTCACCTCACCGCCTCTCGTCACACCGAGCCGATTCATTCAGGGTCACGTTAGTTGGCCGGGCTCACGTGCCGGGCACAAAATTTGCGTGGCGCGCAACAACGAAGTCGAGATATCGGGCAACATCAAATAAACTTGTGCGGCCCGCTACAATGAAGTAAAGATAAACATAAACTACCAACAAAACTAAATAGTGCAACAGAAATAAAAGACAAAAATTGGAAATTTTAAGAAGTCGCCGGGGTTGCACGAAAACGAGATCGATGTCGCAGACAGGAGGCGGGTGCGATATCGATGTCGCTGTCGGGGATTTTGCAGTTTGCAGAGGCGTCAGAGGAGCAGATAACTATAGTCGTAGAAGGCGGACGACGTCACACCAAGGGGGTTCTCAACATTGCACCAGAAGAGGGGACTGACGGTTCCTGAAGTGGAATCTAAACCTCGATGCCACCGACCATCGCCTGCCTGCATATATAAACTACATAATTGAAAAGTGGGCACTTGGATCGGACGGCTCATAATGTCCAAACCGATCAGGTCTCTAATATAACTCAAAATAAAAAGGTAAATACATGAAAATGACTCGTATCGACCATCCGGACGCATCCATGGACTCGAATTGTCCGAACGGGCAGCGGATCACCCCCTCTTGCGGGAATATACGTATGTGGGCCGTGATCTCCATCACACTTAAGTCCAAGGTCCAACTAATTTCAAAATTACTTAAAACATATAATAAAACATGAACTCGAAACAAATAAAAGCATTAAATAGTTATGGTTATGGACAGCACGCCCTCAAGCTGTAATATAATGTCTTTTCTCCGCTTTCTAATAGATTAGGGCCATTGGGAGTTTGCCTGAAACGAGCTTAAATCTCACATTGGATTTGAAAAGATTCCCAAATGTTAATTTTTCATGATCTGCAAAGCAGAAGTTAGATTTGTTAAAAGATTCCCAAATGCTCATTTTAGTTCTTGATATCTCATCTACTTGACATTTCCCCTTCACAAGTTACGGTGTGGGTTTAAGATTGCTCTAGGGTGTTGTTGTGAAAGTTATTTCTTGTTATGTGCTGAAACAATTCTATGTTTAGTATTGCCCCAACACTCTATAATGCCCCTCCCTATCTATGGTCCATCAAGAGAAAGTCAAGTATATCACAGCCAGATGTTTTCCTGAGATTGTTATTTTACTCTGCAGTTGAACTCCTGATTGAAAGACCTCAATGTGAGCCTAATGTTAGTTTGCTTTTACAATGCATTCTAGCTTAACTTATATGCATGAGAACCGTATGAAACATTTTCCTTTAGTTGTTTTGGCGAAAGATAGTGATTATTGTCCATTATTCGATCCGGTCTTTAATGGATGCGTGGAAACTGAGTTCACAAAGTTCCTTATATAGTGTACAAACATATGTGTATATACAACCTAAACACTTATAAGCTAGCACTTCCCTCAAGCTGAAGCATAAGTATAGTTTATACCTAGCTTGTTACACAAAGATAGAGAAGATTGTCTAGGCATTAGTAAAAATATTTGCAACCTTGGAAGAACTCTGAACATGTTGAGGGAAGTGGTTTTCTCAGTCACACATTTACGAATAAAATAATAATCAACTTGTATATTTTTTGTTCCTTCATAAAATGTATGATTGTCTATAGTTTGCAAAATAACCTTATTGTCACACTGAAGATGAATAGAATCTATTCATCGAACCTAAGATTAATTAGTTATAAGTGGAGGAGTTCATGATCTATATTAAGTGCACCGGACTGCATAGGTTTCTAAGGAGTATATTGTTGTGGGCTCGGATCGTTGCGGATCTAGACCATGTGAGAGGACCCGAAGAGGAGGAAGAACTTCCCGTTTGGGAGGAACCCGTGGTGAAAACCTGCGGAAGAGGGGGGAAAAGGCAGGGAAGGAACCGAGAGGGAGAGGAGAAGGGGCGATGGCCGGCGAGCTGCTAGCGGACGGGCGACAGCGGCGGGGTTGAGCGCTAGTCGCGACGCTATTTAGGGCGTCGGGCTGGGCGAACGAAAGGAAGAGAGAGGGAGAGGGATTTGAGGATAATTTCTTGCTTGCTTCTTCCATCACACCCAACCGGACCAAATAGGTCTAAAATCCACCAAGACGAACCGGCTCGGTCCGACATTAAAAACCAAACATAAAGTTCGCGCCCCTCACCTGGACTTACTACAAGTGAGAACAAACATCTGAAATAAAAAGTACTAAGAAATTAACATAGCAACGTCAGGCGGCTTCGGTTGGTTGGCGACGTCGGTAGGTGCGCCCCCAATATGGATCCGACGCTTCGAGTGCCGTAACATCACCCTCCTCGTTCGAAGACAGCTTGTCCTCAAGCTGTGATGGAATGTGCACTAAGGGGCCTGAAGGCGGGGGCCCCACGTACTACTTGAGCTGGGAAATGTGGAAGACATCATGAATGCGAGCCTCTGGTGGCAAGGCGAGACGGTAGGCCACGTCGCCAATGCGCTCGGTGATGGTAAAGGGACCAAAAAACTTCGGACCCAACTTGTTGGAGGGAGGGCGGGCCACCGTAAGTTGGCGAAAGGGACAGCGGCGTACCCACACCCAGTCCCCCACCGTGAAGGTGAGATCCCTATGCCCACGGTTGTAGGAAATCTCCATACGTTGCTGGGCTTGCAGCAGGCGATCCCGGGCAGCTTGTAAGAACGCGTCGCGGTCCTCCAATTCTTGATCTATGGCCGTCAGTCGAGCCGAACCACCTGTGTATGACATAAGGCGTGGTGGATCGCGACCGTAGATGAGGCGGAACGGCATGGTCCGCAAGGCCGTATGATATGCCGTGTTGTAACAATATTCCACCCATGGTAGCCAACGCGGCCATTCCCGCGGCCGGTCTCCGGTCACACATCTCAGGTACATCTCCAAGGTGCGGTTGACCACCTCGGTTTGCCCGTCCGACTGCGGATGGTAGGTGGACGAAAACGCCAACTTGGTTCTGCTAAGGGCGAAGAGTTCGCGCCAAAAATTACTTGTGACAACCTTGTCCCTGTCAGACACCAGCGTCTCCGGCATGCCATGTAGGCGAAAGATCTCCTGGAAGAAAACGCGGGCCACGTGCTCCGCGACGAGCGGCCGGGCGAGGGGAATGAAATGGGCGCCCTTAGAGAATCGGTCCACCACTACCATCAAAATACATTTCCCGCGAACCGGGGGAAGTCCCTCCACAAAATCCAACGAGAGGTCCGCCCAAACTTGAGTGGGGATAGGTAGAGGCTGAAGCAACCCTGCCGGCAATAGGTGATCCGCCTTATTTTGTTGACAGACGGCGCATGTGGAAATGAATTCGTGGACGTCACGGCGCATCCCCTTCCAATAAAATTCCGAGCGGAGACGTTGAAGAGTGCGGTGAACTCCTTCATGGCTGCGAAGGTGGACGTCACCCACGATCTTGTGAATGAGGGGCGAGGATGGGCCGACATACAGCCGGCCGTGATAATATATGAGGCCTTGGCGAGCTGTCCATGTGGCACCCGGGATACCCAACTCCGCCCGGCGCAGTAGTTCGGAGAGACTGGTGGAGTCGTGGACCTCTTGACGGAGCAAAGAGAGCAGGTCAGCCGTCGGAAAAGAAATGGCGCATAGAGCTGTTGGTGTCGGGGCGTCCCGGCGGGAAAGCGCGTGAGCGGCGCGGTTGAGAGAGCCCGCCTTATGCTCCACTTGAAAATCAAACCCGAGTAATTTGCTAACCCATCGCTGTTGCGGTACGGTAGTGAGGCGCTGCTCCAAGAGATACTTGAGACTGTAGTGGTCGGTCCGCACAATGAAGGGTCGGCCCCATAGGTATGACCTCCAATGCTGAACTGCTTTAGCGAGCCCGATGAGTTCTTGCTCGTAGGCCGGTAACTTCCGGTGGTGGATAGCCCTCTGACGGCTGAAGTATGCCACGGGATGACCCTCTTGTTGCAGCACCGCTCCGTAGCCCAACCCGGAGGCATCACACTCGACAAGGAACAGAACGGTGAAATCCGGAAGGCGGAGGACGGGGGCGGCCAATAAGGCAGCCTTGAGGGCATGGAAAGCCGCGGTAGCGGCGTCTGTCCATGCAAATGCGTTCTTCCGCAATAAACTGATCAGAGGGGCGGCCACGGCTCCGTAATCGCGGATGAAACGGCGATAATAGCCCGTGAGGCCGAGGAATCCGCGGAGGTCGGTAATGTTTTGCGGTTGCTGCCACGCCGCTACGCCTTCGAGTTTGGACGGATTGGCCGCACGCCGGAATGATCCACCACGTGGCCCAAGTAGGCGATGGAACGTTGCCCGAATGAACACTTCGACGGTTTCAAGACGAAGTGGTGCCGGTTGGCCATTTGTAGAACCGCCCGGAGATGGTGTAGGTGGTCCTCCCATGATTTGCTATACACCAAAATATCGTCAAAGAAAACGAGAACGGGCTTGCGGAGGAAGGGTTGGAATACCTCGTTCATCAACGCTTGGAAGGTGGAGGGCGCGTTTGTCAGGCCGAAGGGCATAACGAGGAATTCGAAATGACCGTGATGCGTTCGAAAGGCCGTCTTCTCCACGCCCGGCTCCGCCATGCGGACTTGATGGTACCCGAAGAATAAGTCTGAGTTTGGAGAAATAACATGCGCCATGTAGCTCATCCAAGAGCTCGTCCACCACCGGAATCGGAAATTTGTCCTTGACGGTGATAGCGTTGAGGGCGCGGTAGTCCACACACATGCGCCACGCGCTATTCTTTTTGTGTACCAACAGCACCGGGGAGGAGAACAGAGAAATGCTGCGGCGGATGAGACCCTGCTGGAGGAGGAGATCGCACTGTCGTTCAATCTCGTCTTTCTGGAGGTAGGGGTACCGGTACGGTCGTACCACCACCGGGGCCGCTCCCGGAAGAAGGCAAATGCGATGGTCCTGTGGTCGCCTCGGAGGAAGGCCCAGACGCGGGCTAAAAAGAGCCGGCATGGAGTGAAGGAGAGCCGCCAGGGCTGTGGAATGTTCCTCCGCCGCCGGCAGGGGAGGCACTGATGGCTCGGTATGCACTAGGAAGGAAGAGGGGGGCTGTCCTGGAGATTGTCCCTGCCATTAGACTACCCGAGAGCCCGTGCTCCAGGAAATTGTCATGCGGTCGAAATCCCACGTGAGTGGACCCAAGGTGCGCAGCCAACGCACGCCCAGTACGATGTCGAACCCCCGAAGATCCATGAGAAAAAGGTCCGTCTGGTACGAAGAGCCGTCCACGTCAAACGCTACGCGGCGACATACTCCCGGGCACGGCATTTGTTGCTCGTTGGCCACGACGACCGTGACGTGGCTGTGCGTTATGAAAGGGAGTTGAAGTTGGAGGGCGCGGTCCTGGCGGATGAAGCTGTGGGTACTGCCCGTGTCCAAGAGAGCGAGGAGTGCGGTGCCCATGATGGTCACGAAAAGCTGAATGGTGCAGCCCTCCCGGGGCCCTTCGACAGCATGGAGGGATAGGTGAGGGGTACCGGTCTCGACATAGCCGTCGTCGTCGTCCTCGGCTGGGTCGTCAACCTCTAACCAAAAGAGGCGTTTGCACCTATGCGAGGGAGTGTATAACTCGTCGCAATTGAAGCATAAGCCCTTCTCACGGCGAGCCGTCATCTCTGGACGGGTGAGGCGGCGGCGGAAAGCCGGTCGTGGGGGCTGATCCCCGTCCGACGGTGGTGGGCGCTGGAAATTTGTGGTTGGCCGTGGGCGGCCCGGCGGCGGTGCATCCAAGGCGAGGCGGCGGTCAAAAGCGCGGGCAAAGCTCATAGCAGTTAGGAGATCCAGAGGCTTTTGAAATTCCACATCCCAACGGAGGCGTTCCGGCAACCCGGCGGTAAAGTATGATATCTGTTGGGTTGGCAACACGGTCGTGGCACGTGAGAGCAGCAGTTGAAATTACTCGAGGTAGGTGTCGATGGAGCCCGTGCACTTTAGAGCAATTAAGTCGCCGAGAGGGTTACCCGGCATCGCCGGCCCGAAGCGGAGGGAGCATGCGGCTCTAAAATCAGTCCATGAAATGGCAGGATGCTCCAAGAGAAGTTGTGTGACCCATAATTGCGCCGGCCCGAGTAAGTGGAACGAAGTCACGCCCACACGCTCCGCGTCGGGAGTGTGTTGGTTAGTAAAGAAGAACTCGCAGCGAGTTAGCCATGGAAGGGGGTCTTCGCGCCCTTCGTATAGGGGAAAATCCATCCGGACGAAGCGATGGTTGGTGTAAGGATCGCCGCGCAACAGCGGTGTGGAATCCATCCGACTCTCGGATGGGGCTGCGGCAGGGTATGGCGGGGACGGCGGAACGCCGCTGGCTGCGTCCAAGCGCGTATTGTTGGATCTACTAGCTCCCTTAGAGGGGCGGGGGGAGATGAATATGGTTTAATAAAAGTTAGGATTTATTTGCTAAAGTTATAATAAAAATATTTTACTTTAAAGATTTGAGAGAAAATTTTCTTCAAAACATTTTAGTGAACAAGAAATAAAATCAAGTTAATAAAAACAATGAATGACCTGATTTTCTTTCGTACGAAATTTGATTACAAAAATGTTGATTTCTATAACGCTAGAAATCGAGGCGGAAAATGATAACACCCTTTTGTTTTCTATACTGAACCTTCTCCCAAGGACTGGTTGGCTCTAGCCCATCTCTCCTCAAATTAGGCATCAAGCCGCCCCCTAGATATAAACCCTAGATCTAATCTCCAACACCCGCGACGAATTCCTCCCTAAGTTGCTCACGGACCTAGTCGCCAACCACGAGTGAATTCCACTACCGATTCAAAAATGATAAAAGATGAAAGAGAAATACATGATTAAACTCATAAATAAAAACTCCCTATAATGAAGCTCTGAAGGAGATGACGAATGAACGCAAGAGATTGTCGTTGTTGATGCGTTCGTCCTTCACGTTCAATGAGCGTCAATCGAATCCTCCAAGTTCCTTTCTTGATCTTCAAAATAATCCACGGGAGCTCACCAATGTCGTGAGACGAGCTTCTGGAAATATTTCGGACTGGTAGGCAAAAGACGTCTCAGAATCGTTGACCCGAAAGAAGAAGTGAAGCCGCATTTTTATAGACTGTCTGCTACCATCGGCGGTAATACTTACCGCCACGCGGTACCGCTTTAGGCAACCTTTTGGCGCGTCGGATCTGCAGACAGGGAAAGTGATATTCTTCATTTTAGACAATCTCATTTTAAGGAACACCTACCGCGCCATGTTAAGAATACCGCGGAGAGCTATCTTCATATACGCTCTTCCGTTGATATCTTGGTTTATTTGGCTCCACAATCCATCTGCTGATTGACGAGCTTTCCATATGTTACCGCCGGGCGTTAGCGTTAACACGTCGCGGTAAGACATGCTAAAGGACTTGCTCCCGCCAATCCATGTGTTTAAATTCACTTTGCCAGCTATCCCTCAGTCATCAACACTACCGCCAGCGGTAGGTCCCACCGCCCCGTAGTAACACTCAATTGAGAGCACGATCTTCATTCTGTATTGCATATCCCGATCACGCGAATAAGGGCATTGCACATGCAGTTCCTGTACACTATAAACACACGACAAACATGATCAAATACATAAAGAGATTTGTTATGCTCAAACCAAGAGAAGCGGAACATATCTTCCAACAAACTCCCCATTTTGATAATAACAAATTCTCTAAGAAAGAAATCAATTATAATAGAGTTGTGTTTATAGAAAGCGCAGTAAGTAATAATCGTGATAAACATGTATACTTCCCCTATATAGATGCTCCTCCTACATAGGTGATTCCTTTAACTTTTTTATAGAACTCCCCCTAAATTGTTAGATTTTTTTAATTTATTCTCCCCCTTTTAGTATTATCAAAAGAGGGCAGATGTGTGTTTTAGCGATAAGCTTTATTTCGCCCAATGGAGAGATGCAAGAAGATTTAAACCTGTGAGGTATTACTTGTTGAAAAACTAATCATCATCGAGCACACCGCGAAAAATAGAGTAAGCATTTCCTAAAACAACTTTTAGAAAATAAAAGCACAAAATATAAAGATTTTTAAGTTTGATAAAAAAGATGTTTTAGTTGCTCACAATGATGCTATTTCATTTAATTTTAAAAAATTGCAAGCATGATATGAAATATCAAGAAGAGATAATAACTGAAATGTACAATAATTTGCATTTCAAGTAAAAATAAATATTGTAGAGGCCATGCTTTGTCATCTAGTGCATTTACTTAAGTTTGTAGAAAATAGTGTATTTGTGCGTTAGGATCCAATGCTCATGAGTTGAAGTTTTATGAAAGATAATGATGTGTACAAATAGTGTTTTGATAAAGTATACAAGTTTATTAATCAAAACGCATGACATGTAATGAAATAAACACAACATAATCAAAAATGCACAAATAGATTTACTTTCACATATTTCAATGCACATTAAAAAAGTACACTACCAAGATGTTTCACACACACAATGCTTATTAAGACTTATCAAGGAGCGAAGTAGTGCTTGCGGAATCACCTTATATTATTCTTTAAGTTTTGTGATCCGGTGTACAAAAGAGAAGTGGTGCGGAATTTGTTTGCACAAGACACTTTACAATTATCTCCAAGGTGATCAACCTCACAATGTTTGTTAAGACTTATCATGAGGGTGAGTAGTGTTTGGTGGAGTTTCTTTGTCATTTATTACTTGATTTTTATTTTACTGACAAAGGGCTTCGAATTCACTTATTTTGCAAACATACCATTTTATTTTTTAAACCACATTTCTCAAATAAAGAAGTGCATGAAAAGACAAGGAATTGTAAAAAACAATTCAATATTGTGTAAGTAATTTATTTATTTATTTCAATTAGTTATAGTATTACACTATACAATCATGCACGACTAAGATTAAAAACACATGTATGTATCAAAGAGGCGAGTGAGTAAATCATTATCAAACATAAGTCATTACGACTTAGAGGTATGCTAAACACTTCTACACATGTTTTATACAATTCAATTTCATTGCACATTAAAAGATAGTTTTCAAGGCATGACAAAACAAAACAATGTTTTTAAGAAACTAAAAAATTAAAATAAATATTGTAATGAATCTGTAAGAGATGTAACAATTCATCCTTGAATTTGGCAATAAAACTAAGCAGTTTTTTTGAGTTTTGTTTTTTATGACACAACAAGAAAGAAAGAAATACCAAACAAAACATATTTTTTTGTTTTTTAGATTGTTTTGTAATTTTATAGTTGATTTTAAAAAATTTTAAAGAGTAAAAAATTGAGTGTTTGGTTTTATAAATGAACATTAAAAACTACATGAAAAGAAAAAGCATGTTTTATAATTTTTTAAATGGTTTTGTAATTTTCTTTGTTTTTTATTTTAAAAGGAAACAAAAATACGTTAATATAAAGGAAATAAATTTTTAGAAAAGAAAAAATCAGAGAAAAATCAGATTTTTAAGAATTTGCGGCCCCTACCGCCCGACGCTAACAAACAGAGATTTGGTATTTTGCTCTAAAATCATGGTTTTCAATGTTTTTCGATTCCGATTTCTCTTGATTATGATTTTTCATGATGGGGGCTAGCAGTTTCAGTAAAGGAATCAGAAAAATACTGAAAAAGTTACTGATTCTAAATTTTAGCCTAAGACATCCAAAACACACAATTCTAATCTAAGCATATTGAATCATACATCGGGGATTGGTTTGGTGAATATATCCGCAAGTTGAGATTCAGTCCCTATAAAACTAACTCTCACATGTTCTTTCTTAATGTGATCCCTAATGAAATGATGTCGAACATCTATATTTTTGGATCTAGAATAATGAACCAGATTGTTAGTTAGATCGATTGCGCCCTTGTTGTCACATTTTAATTCTATGTTATTTAGATGGACTCCAAAATTTTCTAGTGTTTGAGTCACCCATAAGGCTTATGCACAACAAACTAGTGCGATATACTCGGCCTCGGTGGTGGAACGGCAATATAATTCTTTTTCCGACTTGACCATGATACAAGTGATGGACCTATGAAATGACACGTACACTAGTGCTCTTACGATCTAACGAACATCCTGCATAGTCCAAATCAGAAAAACCTTGTAAAATAAACAAACAGAGATTTGTTATTTTGCTCTAAAATTATGGTTTTCGACGTTTTTCGATTCCAATTTCTCTTGATTATGATTTTTCATGATGGAGGCTAGCAATTTCAGTAAAGAAATCAGAAAAATACTGAAAAAATTGCTGATTCTAAATTTTAGCCTAAGACATCAAAAAGCACAAAATTCTAATCTAAGCATATTGTTACATCGGGGATTGGTTTGGTGAATATATCCACAAGTTGAGATTCAGTCCCTATAAAACTAACTGTCACATGTTCTTTCTTAATGTGATCCCTAATGAAATGATGTCGAACATTTATATGTTTGGATCTAGAATAATGAACCAGATTGTTAGTTAGATCGATTGCGCCTTGTTGACACATTTTAATTCTATGTTATTTAGATGGACCCCAAAATTTTCTAGTGTTTGAGTCACCTATAAGGCTTATGCACAACAAACTAGTGCGATATACTCGGCCTCAGTGGTGGAACGGGCAATTGAATTTTTCCGACTTGACCATGATACAAGCGATGGACCTATGAAATGACACGTACACTAGTGCTCTTACGATCTAACGAACATCCCGCATAGTTCAAATCAGAAAAACCTTGTAAAATAAACGAATCATTATGTGGATACCATAAGCTTAATCTAGATATTCCGATTAGATATTTAAGGATTCATTTAACCGCTTTTAAATGAGATTCTTTGAAATTAACTTGAATTCTTTCACACAAACATACGACAAGTATAATATTGGGTTTAGATGCACTTAAGTATAATAATGATCCTATCATTCTTCGATACAAAGTTTGATCAATTGAAATACCGGCTTCATCTTTTTCTAATTTTAGTGATGCACTCATTGGTGTATTAACTTGCTTAAGGATTTCAAATCCAAATCTTTTAAGCATATCATGGACATATTTTGTTTGACCAATAAATATTCCATCTTAACGTTATATAATTTGAAATCATAGAAAATATGTGAGTTCTTCTACCAAGCTCATTTTAAATTCATTTTGTATCATTAAAACCACTTCATTACACAACTCTTCATTAGTGACTCCAAAAATTATATTATCCACATAAATTTATAATATAATCAAATTATTATTAAAATGCTTAATAAAGAGTGTGTTATCAACACTTCCCATAATATAACCGTGCTTTAATAAAAATGACGTCAATCTTTCATACCAAGCACTTCGCGCTGGTTTCAAACCATAAAACACTTTTTCTAACTTATAAACATGA
The DNA here is from genome assembly GCA_033032865.1 of Dactylorhiza incarnata. Classification (NCBI taxonomy): domain Eukaryota; kingdom Viridiplantae; phylum Streptophyta; class Magnoliopsida; order Asparagales; family Orchidaceae; genus Dactylorhiza; species Dactylorhiza incarnata. The sequence continues at coordinate 23,315,278 of JAWHQI010000010.1, read as the reverse complement.
TTTGTAGATTTTTCATTTAAAAAATCAGGGGTTGTTCAACATATACTATTTATTTGATTATCTCGTTTAAAAAGATACTTTTAACATCCATTTGAACTAATTTAAATCTTTTAAAGCTCGCAAAAGCAAAAAATCCTAATTGATTCTAACCGAGCAACGGGTGCAAAAGTTTCATTAATATCTACCCCTCGATTTGTGAATAACCTTGTACTACTAATTTAGCTTTGTTCCTAGTTATTCTAGAAGTCACCATTTAATTTAATTTTAAAAATCTATTTTAGGCTTACTACCGGATGATTAGATGGTCTCTCTACTAATTTTCAAACCTTATTACGTTCAAGTTGATTTAATTCTTCATTCATAACTAAAAACCAAGATTTATTATTTAATGCGGTTGTAATTTTTTTTGGTTCAGTTTCAGAAATAAAACAAAGGTTTAAAAAAGACTTATGTAAAGAAGAACGAGTTGTTACCCTTTTTGAAGGTTCTCCAACGATGAGTTCCCTTGGATGGTTCTTTGAAAACTTTAGCATACTTGGGGGTTCATATTGCTCTTGCTCTTTCTCTTTCTCCTCTTTTTCTCCAAGTGGTTTTTCATCCTCATGCTCCAAAGAGGGAAGAGGTCCCTCTTCATTTCCTGCAGTAATATAGTCTACACAAGGAACAAGCTCATCAAATCTGACATGAATTGATTCTTCAACTATTTTAGTTTTTTTGTTATATACTAGTTGAAAAATACCCAAGAAAAATACCCAAGAAAAAGTTCCCTCATCATTTCATCAAATTTACCTAAGTTATCTTTAGTATTTAATAAAAAACATTTGCAACCAAAAACACGAAAATAAGATAAATTAGGTTTCTTTTGAAAGTATAATTCATAAGAAGTTAGTTTTAAAATGAGCGAAGCATAACTCGATTAGTGACATAACATTAAGTGCTAACTGTTTCAGCCGAAAAAAAATCTAGGTAACCCATATTCAGAAATCATAGTGCGTGCTAGTTCTTGAAGGGTTCTATTTTTCCTCTCCACTACGCCATTTTGTTGTGGGATGCATGTAGCGGAAAATTCGTGTTTAATTCCTAGATCATCACAAAAAGAAGAGATTTTTTCATTTTCAAATTCACCTCCATAATTCGAGCATATGAATTTTATTTTTAGATAAAGTTCATTTTGTATACGTTTGCATAGTTTGGTAAATTCAACAAATGCATCAGATTTAGAAGTGAGAAAAATTGTCCAACAAAATCTAAAAAAGTCATCAATTAGAACAAAAGTATATTTTCTACCACTTAGACTAGAAGTGTTAATCAGTCTAAAAAGATCCATATGAATTAATTGAAGTGTTCTAGAAGTAGAAATTTCGTGTTTTTACTTTTAAAAGAAGATTTTAAAAATTTTCTTTTTGACATGGCGAACAAAGTGAAAATAAATTTCCGTTAAGCATTGATAATCCCCTAATTAATTTATCTTTTGATAATTTTTAAATTAATTTGGTGCTAGAGTGATCAAGACGCCTATGCCAAAATTCTAATTCTTCATTTTTATATATTAAACATTTTATTGAAGAATGAGAAAGATCATGAAAATCAATCATATAAACATTATGAGTTCTAGGTGCATTGAGTACAATCTCATTTGTTGTAGAATTTATGATTTTGCAAAGTTTTGTAGAATATTCAAATAAGACATTTAATCCTTTACCACAAAGTTGGCTTATTAAAATTAAGTTATGTTTTAAACCTTCTCTAAATAAAACATTTGAAATAAAAAATGATTCGTTACCCACTGTGCCGATGTATATGATCCTTTGCCGTTATCACCAAATGTGAATTTTATTTTGTTGCACGTCCTATGTTTTGAGTATGACGAGCCCAAATACTACATGTCTTCCTTGTCCTTAGCCTGCCAACACACCTAAAAAGAAGATGGATGTAAGGATACGGATACCCAAGAGGTTCCTCCCATAGAGTGAGTGGAAACCTTAGGTACCCAGAGTTGCTTTATAGTACTTTGTCCCTTCTTCCTACAAGAGTCCGAGGTGTGTCCAAAGATATGACATTTATCACACGAAGTAAAAGGGGTTGAGACTTTTTTTGGAGTTCTGTGTGGACTCGTACTGGAAGATGTGGAACTAGCAGAAATATTATTTAATTTTTTATTATAAAAACTCTTTTTGCTAGAATCACTTCTACCGCCAGCGGTAAACGTTACCGCGGGAGATAACTTCCAGAACCATAACCCAACCCGAATTTAGCACTATCATGACATTGGTTGGCCAAAATCATGTCGAGGGACTTTTGGCCAACTCCAAAATTTTCAATAGCCACATTTAAGTCATGAATTTGGGCCTTTAGTGCGATGTTTTCGGTTACTAACATTTCACATCGATTAGCAAATATTTTTTTCCCATTTTCTATTTGAGAAAGAGATGATTTTAATTTTCTTTCCAAGTCCCCCTTCATGTGAGTGAGAGATTTGATATCAGAGTGGGATTTAGAAAGAGCTTTTTCAAGTTCTTCAACTCTTGCCAATGATTGATTCCACTCTTGGCAAGATACTTTTGTTTTTCCCTAATACTTTTGTTTCTTTAGTTAAAATTTTATTTTCCGATTTTTGGATTTTAAGGTTCGTTAAATTTTTCTCAAAGCATTTGCATGTTTTCATGTATTCGGAAAATAAATCATCATAAGAGGGAGGAGGTACCTCAGTGTTGCTTTGGACACTGCTTTTTGAAAGTGCACAGTGTGTCTTTGAGAATCCTCTAGAGGGGGGGTGAATAGAGATTTAAATTTATTTCTATCCTAACTGTGAAAACAATAAAATTAATCTAAGGGTTTATGCTCACAAAAGATCTCAGGCAGAATAAACTTGTGCTGAAATGAAAAGCAGAAATATAGTAGAATAAACTAGCTATAGAGACAACACATAAAATTGGCAACCAGAAGACACAAATTTTTATAGAGGTTCCCTAAAATGTGAGTACTCCCCTCTTCTACCACCTGGTAGGGATGCACTACTGTGCCTGAGTCTTTTGGTAAGGAGACTCGTAGAACCACTGATCATTTGACAAGGAGATTATGAACCACCAGATCTTTTGATGAGGAGATCTTGAACCATCAGATCTTTTGTTAAGGAGATCTTGAACCACTGAATCCATTGAAGAGGGATTAATAAAACTCTTTTACAGAATGAGAAAGAAGGAGAAGGAAGAAGGTTGAAGGAATTCTGTTCTCAGAATTCTTGAGAGGGCTGTATGAAGAACAACCTATTATGTTCCACATGATCTGCTCTTGATTAGCCCCTGCTTTAGATAGTGATGAATTGCAAGTGCTTTGAATGTCAGATCCTTTTTACTTCTGCTGATTGAGATCTGGCTGCTATGAGATTGTGTTGATGAGCAGCTTTCAGATCCTCTGTTCTATTGGATGAAGAACAGCTGAGCTTTCTTTTTCTTTTCTCTTTTCTGTGTTAGGGTTCCTGAGAGAGAGGGAGAAGATGAGGAAGCCCTTGCAAGAAGAAGATGGCCGATTGTGATTAATGCCTTTTTTTGTCTTCCCTTCTCCTTTTTATTCTCTCTATTCAATTTTAAAATTACTTTCCCTTCCTGGTATACCCTGATAAGGTAATCTGTCTATCACTTTCTCTTTCTTTCCTTTTTAATTCTAGGCCCGTCCATCTACTAGGAATATAGTTCCAAGAAACCTTTTTGTCTCCTTCTTTAATGCTCCTTTCTATTTCAGGCAATTATTAAGCCGTTGGAGAACGGTCTTGAAGGATGTGGGCCATGAAAAGAAGGAACAGAGAGACAGACGAAAAGATATACTTTTACAGACTGTATTCGACGTAGCGTCGAATTCATTTCTTCTCTTATCGACGCAACTCCGAGTTCTTGTAGAAGTAGCTTCGATTTCATCTCTGCTCTGATTGAACTCTGCTAGGCAACGCTGCGTCGACATCTTATCGACGTATCCGTCGAGTTGATCTGCCTGGCTCTGAGCTTGATCTTCTGCGTCGAGATGAAGTGGACGTTCCGTCGACTTTAGTTGGCTTCGACAGATAACCCCTTCTGCGTCGAGTTGAAGTAAAAGCTGCGTCGACTTCTTTAGTTACTTCGACAAGTCCCTGAACTCTACGTCGACAATCATTCGACGTAACGTCGACTTGGATTACTTCGACAGAGGGGTTGAATCACATGGACTTCTAGTCAGAGCAACGTCGATATGGACTTGATGTTGCGTCGAATTCTATTCGACGCAAATGTTAACTTAGCCCAATTTTGCTTTCCTTGATCTGGTCCTGATACCATATGTTGAGTATGACATCCTAAGACATCTAATGACTAGATTACCCTCACTATACAATGAGTAATTTACTCCTAGAGGATAAAATCACTTTTAGTTAATTTGTTAAGTTAAATCAAGAGTTTTTCCCAATACTTTTGTCATCCGGAGGTGCATTGCTTTTTCCCATAAGGCACATGTTTGTCTCTTCATCATTGCTTAAGGTAGAGTCACTTGATTCCTCGGAGGAGGAGTCATCCGATATCGGCCGCCTTCAACACCTCTTTCTCCTTCCCTTTGTGTTGTTTCTCCTTTTGCTTTTTCAAGTATTTTGGGCACTTGCTTCGGATATGTCCGGTCTTCCAGCAATGATATCACTCTGGTGGTGGTCGCTCCTCATCATTATCGTTGCTAGCATTCCCTTTCTTGGACCACGATCCCTTTTTGCTTGTATCTTTGATGAAGATATTCCCGAAGGTGTTTCTCCTTTTCGGATTTTTCATGAATCTTTTGAAGTTCACAAAGAGGCTTTCCTCATCCTTTTCATCATCATCGTCGTTCTCCTTCTTGGATTTCAGCACCAAGGACTTCTTCTTAGGCTCCTTGTGGTATTCCTCGTGTTGAATTTTTAGTTCAACCTCATGGATTTTGAGATTTTCAATGAGGCTCTAAATTTTGAGCCGCTTTAGATCATGCGATTCGGAGATGGCCGTCACCTTTTGGTTGAAATTTGGTGGAAGAGATCTTAGAATCTTTCTCACCATGTCACCGTTGGAGAACGTCTTTCCAAGTACATTTGAGGCGTTTACAATCATTGTAAATCTTGTGTACATGGAGTCCACGTCTTCATCGGGTTCCATCCGGAATTTTTCGTATTCGGATTCCAATTGGAAGAGCTTTGAATCATTGACCTGCGAAGTACCTTCATGAGGTAGTTCCAATAAGTTCCAAATATCAAACGCAGTTTCGCATGCACAAGTACGATTAAATTCGGTTCTATCCAAGCCACAAAACAAGGCATTTATAGCTTTAGCAATATTTTTACATTTTAGTTTATCTTTATCATCCCATTTATCTTTATGTTTCTCCATTGTTATTTCTCCATCTACAATTGTAGGAGGAGAGTAGCGTTCTTCTATCATAGCCCATACATCTAGATCTAAACTCATTAAGAAATATCGCATCTTAGTCCTCCAATAATCATAGTCGGATCCGGTGAACAACGGAGGTCTACCAATCCCTTACCCTTCATTGAAAGCGAGATCATGAAGCGTCATTATTCCCGGTGTTGAAACCGTCTAGGAATAACCTAGCTCTGATACCACTTGTTGGATCTACGAACGCCCTTAGAGGGGGGGGGGGGGGGTGAATCGTAGTTTAATGAAAATTATGATTTATTTGCTAAAGTTATAATTAAAATATTTTACTTTAAACACTTTAGAGAAAATATTCTTCAAAACATTTTAGTGAACAAGAAATAAAATCAAGTTAATAAAACAATGAAAGACATGATTTTATTTCATACGAAATTTGATTACAAAAATGTAGATTTCTATAACGCTAGAAATTGAGGCGGAAAATGAAAACACTTTTTGTTTTCTATACCGACTCTTCTCCAAAGGACCGGTTGACTCTAACCTATCTCTCTCCAGATAAGGCCTCAAGCCGCCCCATAGATCTAAACCTTAAATCTAGTCGCTAACACCCGCGGTGAATTCCTCCCTAAGCTGCACACGGACCTAGTCGCCAACCACGGGCGAATTCCACTATCAATTCAAAAATGATCAAAAGATAAAAAAGAAATACAAGATTAAACTCATAAATAAAAACTCCCTATAATGAAACTCTGAAGGAGATGACGAAGGAACACAAGAGATCGTCGTTGTTGATGCGTTTGTCCTTCGCGTTGAATTAGCGTCGATCGAATTCTCCTTTAAGTTCCTTTCTTGATCTTCAAAATAATCCACGAGAGTTCACCAATGTCTTGAGACGAGCCTCTGGAAATATTTTAGAGTGGTAGGGCAAAAGACGTCTCAGAATCGTCGACCCGAGCGAAGAAGCAAAGCCGCCTTTTTATAGACTCTGTCTACTACTGTCGGCGGTAGTACTTACCGCTGCGCGGTACCGCTTTAGGCAACCTTTTGGCGCGTCGGATCTGCAGACAGGGAAACAAATGTTCTTTATTTTAGGCTGTCTCGTTTTAAGCAACACCTACCGCGCCGCGCTAGGGATACCTCTGGAGCTCTAGCTTCATATACGCTCTTTCGTTGTTATCTTGCTTTATTTGGCTCCACAATCCATCTGCTGATTGACGGGATTTCCATATGTTACCGCCGGGCGTTAGCGCTAACGCGCCACGGTAAGACATGCTAAAGAAGGAGCAACATTCGTTCCCACCGTCCCAAGGGAAGGGAGGGCTTGCAGCAGGATGAGGCGTGGTCACAGTAGGAGTGATCTCCCAAGCCTGAGGCAGGGGGTCCGGGCGAACAACAACCAAGAAGGGTCGGCAAGCACAGAGACAGGAGGGCACCCGGGGCGGACATCAATTCCGGTCAGAGAGCAGAGGTCAAGGTGGACAACATGGGTCCGAGCGTACAGAAGGGGGCCGGGAGGATAACAAAGGCCCCGACTGTCAAACAACAGAAATCAGCGGGCACCCATGGAGCGCGAGAAGAGGAGGGCGCGAATAGAGTCGTGCGTGGACACACAGGCTGGGCGGACACCGCGAAGCGGTTAGTAGAGGAGGACGCACGGTCAACAAGGGGAGCCCACACGGACAAAGGCAGGGGTGCGTGGGCATGCACAAAAGTGGGTCCCAGCAAGCGCCAAAAGTCTATAAAGCCGAGACGAGGAGGCCAAGAGGACGACCCGAAAGGAGCAGAAGCTACCATGAGAGGGCACATGGGAGAGTGACTGCACTATGGGAGGTGCAGTCACAAGCAATGACAGGCGGTCACCACGGGCGCATACATGAATAGAGAGACCACATTTGAGGAGGTGCGGTTACAAGCAGGGGCAGGAGGTCACATGCAGGGACAGGCGGTCATAGGCAGAGGGACAGGCGGTCACAGGTCGTGGACCCGTTGCTCTGATACCATGTTACAAGTAAATGGCCCTTCTCATTATTGTAGAAACATGTACAATATACTCCTTATATAGAGGAAGAAAGGAGTTAAGGGAGAGTACAAGACGTGGACCTAAAGGAGTCTAAGGGATAAATAGCCCCAATGGGCCATAATACATACATGGGTAAAGTACAATAAAAATAAAAGAACATCTTAAGGATTCTTCAGCAACATTCATCTCATTGGGGCTTGGAGGGAAAGGATGGACGCCTTGTGAGCATCGAGGCAGAGGGAGATGGTCGGATCCATAGGGGTTCTGAGGCACATGCGCATTTGAGTGCACCATTGAGCGGAGTCGAGGAGGCATGCATGCAAGGGAAGTAACAAGAACGGTAACAACATGACGTGTCGTCAGTCGCATGCTGTATAAGAAACACACTAGAAAATGCGGTGAGCGGTAACAACAGGTAGCTGGTGCAGGCTTTGGAGGCCACGAACAATGCGGTGAGCGGTATTGGGGTTGTGGCTAGTGGGATCCACAAAAATCGCGCAGTGGCGGTGAGCGGGATCCGACGACGCGTCGAGCGGGAGACGATCGTTGGCGCGTCGATGGTGCAGGATCGCGAGAGCGCTGGGGCCTCGAGCGATATACGAGCAGGAGTGTTGGAGCGCAAGGGTCTCGAGCGGGATTTACTGGATCATGTTCGAGCGACAGAAACCGCGACTAGAAGAGGGCTGGTCGGACCAAATGTTACGTAGTCGGGGGATGTGTTTGACTGTCCTAGTGGGGCTGCCGAAGTTTCCGAGTAAGATTGGGGAAGGGAGAAGAGAAAGAAATGAAAGAAACAACCCTAGGTTTCCAACTTCATTATAGTTCCAAGATAAAGAAAATACAAGGCAAGGAGGGTCTATATAACGTGCGATTTTTGGAACAGGGCTCCTTTTCCAAAATTTCCCTCCGGGGCGAATGAGGAGGGGACGCCTGCCATCCACCTTTTGCGCGTGGGTCGGAGATAGGAGAGAAAGTTATTTTAGGAGATCAAAATTCGCTGAGGAGATCAAAAGGAGATCACCCGGACGGAAAAAATTTCCATCCCGGTTCTGGTCCCAAGAAATTTCGCTATATAATACCCTCTAGGGCTGAAACAAACGGGCTAACGGTAAATACATAAACTGCCCCAAATATAAAGAAAATACATATAGCACCAAATAGATGTGCGCGCCCTGATTGCCTTCTTCCGCCGATGTGTCCTTGCCGTGCTTTTCACTGCTTTGATATACTTGCCATACCGGGAGGGGGGGGGGGGGGGGGGGGGGGGGGCCTCATCGACATTCATAACAAATACACAAACTTATTTAATATTCAAACTCAAGGTACAAGTTTTTCCTGAATTATGGTAAATGTAAGTTTTAAGAAACTCACATTGATTACCTTGGCCATGTAATTTCACAAGAAAGAATGGCATTTGGTACTACCAAAATTGAAGACATATCAACTGGCATATGCCAAAAATGTTAATGGATTGAGAGTTTTTGTAGGCTTAATAGTATACTATGAAAGGTTTATTGGAGGTTATGGAGATATAGCCAGACTTTAACCATCCTCTTGAAGATAAGGATTTTTGTGTGGATTAAGGATTCAATTCAAGCATGGATAACTCTGAAGAGAACAATCACCCAACACCCTGTGTTGGCTTTTCAATCCAAAAGCTGTTTATACTTCAAACTGATGCTTCCAATACTGGGATAGTGGCAGTTTTAGCTCAACTTGGGTAATTACTTATTTTAGTAAACCTTTGGGTCAAAAGAGTGCAGGTTTATCTACTTATGAAAAAGAGCTTTTGATAGTGTGATCACTGTCAATAAATGGAGGTCTTATCTCCTGGGATGACCTTTTTTGTACTTACTGACCATCAAATTCTTTAATCCCTATTAGAGCAGAATTTCCACACTATACTGCAAAAATACATAGTTAAACTACTGGGATATGATCATTCCATCAAATGCAGGAAATGGACAAAAATGGAGGTGCTGACTCCTTAACCCGGAAGCATGAATAAAAGATGGGAGAAGAATAGGGGGCATTGGCTGCAGTAGTTACAGTGACTTCTTGCAGGTTAAGAATACTTGGACAATTGATCAAGTAATGTGAGAAATAATTTAGAATTTAGAAGAGAATGGGAATGGTGTGCCAAATTATCGGTGGCAGCATGGCATTTTGAGGAGGAAAGGGAATTTAGTAGTAGGCAATAGCGCTGACGTTAGGCAGACGCTGTTAACACTATACATGTCAAGGCATTGGGGAGCTACTCGGGAGTTCAAGGCACTCTGAAAAGATTAAAACAATGTTTTTGGCTGAAAAAGATGAAGATCTCAGTCCACGATTACATTTAAAAGTGCAATATATGCCAATAGTGTAAGTATGACACCATGAGACCCATGGGACGCCTCCAACCTTTTACCTATTCCTCATAAAATATGGAGTGATATTGTTATGGATTTTATAGGACTTCCTTCTTCAGAGGGCAAGGATGTAATCTTTGTTGTGGTGGATATACTTAGCAAACAGGCTCATTTTAGAGCTTTACAACATCCGTATTTAGCTTAGTGGCACAACCCTTCATGGATTCCATCCATAGGTTACATGCAATGCCATCCTCAATTCCTCAGTTACTAGTGATAGAGATGCTGTGTGTATGAGCATGTTCTGGCAAGAATTTTTCAGGCTTCGAGATGTTAAATCTGTCAACATCCTACCACCCCCAGTCAGATGACCAAGCTGAGGTGGTAAATAGGTGCTTATAAACTTATCCAAGGTGCGGGACTTTTTGACAAATTGGCCGAATGGTGGCATAGTACTAACTACCACAGTGCTATTGGGGCCACTCCTTATGAAATAGTCTACGGCCAGCCTTCTTCTATTCATATGCCTTATAAACCGGATTCAAGTCATTGGAAACAGTGGTCAAAAGTCTCCAAGACGGAAAAAGATATCAAACCTCTGAAGCATCACTTTATCCTAGCTCAAAATAGAATGAAAGTTATGGAAGATAAGAAAACAAGAGAAAGAGAGTTTGAGATGGGAAATTAGGTGTACATCAAAGTACAACCCGTGCCAACACCTATTACAAGCTATCTCCCAGATATTTTGCCTCTTTCAGATAATATGGACTATAGGATCAGTAGCTTACAACTACCTGATTATTACAAAATTCACAACATTTTTCACATTTCCCAGCTTAAAGAACATACTTGAAAAGTGCCGACACAACCCACAATGCCAGAAAACAGTGATCGAAGAAGGATTGTGCTGATGGAACCAGAGGGGATTTTGGATAGAAGAATGGTCCCTCGTAATGGAAAACCAATAACACAAGTTTTGGTCAAATGGTTTAACTCATGTAGAAGAGTCTACTTGGGAGAATTTTTATGACCAGGCATTATCCAAACTTTCATCCTTCAGGACAAGAATGTGGTTTAGAAGAGGGAACTGATACAACTTGACAAATCAAGGCGGGAAGAATCAGTTAGAAATCAGTTGGTTGTTATAACTACCTTAACAAACGTTTAGATTAAGAGCTACTATACATAAGAGAGTTAATAGGGAAGCGGATATTTGAAAATTGATGTGTAATAGAACAGCTTCCCATTTCTGTTTTCCTGTCTGGGGACGGTCAGTCCTGTTCAGAACTTGCTATTCCCCGGATCTGGTTACTCCTGATTTTTGCTTGCAATCTGCTGTAAATTTCTCGTACTGCAATAAGATTGAAGGTAGCAATTAGTCTTTATCTTGTAGTTGTTGTTATACAATTACCTGGAAGAATTTTGTTGCTATCAATTTGCTTAACCATGATTACTGGATACTGTTAAAACTTCTAAAGTTGTTTGCTGTAAAAATGATATTATTTTTTGAAGAAGTTATTTATATGTTCCAGATTTTATATTTCCTGTGCTTATTGTCTGCTCATTTCCCCCCTTGTTCTTCCAGATGGGGCATCATGCGCCTTCAAGTTCTCAGGTTATTGAAGTTAAAATAGATGCCCCTTCTAGTGAATCGTGTGCGGGTGGAAAAAAGAGTTGTGGTGGCGCTGCTTGTGATTTCTCAGACAGCAGAAGCATCTTAAAGGATGGCACAGAAAGATCTGCATCTATGCGAAAGCTTCTTATAGCAGTTGTCCTATGCATCATTTTCATGACCGTCGAAGTGATAGGTGGCATCAAAGCGAATAGTCTCGCCATCTTAACTGATGCTGCTCATCTCCTATCCGACGTAGCGGCATTCGCAATCTCCTTGTTTTCCCTCTGGGCATCAGGCTGGGAAGCAACACCTCGCCAATCGTACGGCTTCTTCCGGATTGAGATTCTTGGCGCCTTGGTCTCCATTCAACTCATATGGCTGTTAGCAGGCATTCTGGTATATGAAGCTATACTGAGACTAATAAACGACACCGGAGAAGTTCATGGTTCGTTGATGTTTGCAGTCGCAGCATTTGGCTTGGCGGTTAACATAGTGATGGCGGTGATGCTCGGCCATGACCATGGCCATGGTCATGCTCACGGCGCTCATGGTCCTAGCCATTTTGGACACAATCATTCTGACGAGCATTCTGAACAAGTGGACTCCTATGATCACGACTTCGAACACACTGAGGAGCACTTTCATTGCCATGGTGTCACTGTCACGAGTCATCACCATCACTCGCATCAGTCTCGCGAGGATCCTCGCGAACCTCTTCTCAGGCACTCAGAGGACGAGTCTGAGGCAAAATCTGTCGCAAAGGCTAGTAAGGATAAGAAGCGGAACATAAATGTGCACAGCGCATATCTTCATGTGCTCGGCGACGCCATCCAGAGCGCTGGAGTGATGGTGGGAGGGGCAATCATATGGTACAAGCCTGAATGGAAGATCATAGACCTGATCTGCACGCTCGTGTTTTCCGTTGTCGTGCTGGTGACGACCATAAAGATGCTCCGAAGCATACTCGAGGTTCTCATGGAGAGTACTCCCCGGGAAATTGATGCCACGACACTCGAAAGGGGACTTTGTAACCTCGACGGCGTTGTGGCCATTCATGAGCTTCACATATGGGCCATTACGGTGGGCAAGGTTCTGCTTGCATGCCATGTGACTATCACGCCCGAGGCGAATGCTGATTATGTCCTAGATGAGGTGATTGGGTACATCAAGAGGGAGTATAATATCAGCCATGTAACCATTCAGATAGAACGGCTGCAGTAGGAAATTCGCTTTGCTTGTTTTTCTTTCTACAGTTTACTGGATTATTAGTATTTAGTATCTTTGATGGGAGGGTCGATTCTATACGCTGTGTTGAGCTTTGTACAATAAAATTCCTTGTGGTGGTGTTAGATGTTGATGTTGATGTTGATGCATATCAGGCAGAGTAATGCCTTGAATTTGGTCCAATTTTTCTTCTTCCTTTTCTTCAGGGAAAGGGAATAAGCCACCGAAATGTTTCTAGTCATTTGTAGTTATGATAGCAATAAATGATAGGGGCATGCGTGAACATGTAGAATTACGGCCGATATCTTTTAAGTTTGAACATGATTTTTTGGTGCCCTAATGGTGTGACAAAATACATTTTTGTATGAGATGCTCCTGGAGCGTTTTTGCTCAGATGAGTTTGGACAAAAATGTCACCGTTATTGAATGTCTGTTTGATATGATAACGGTTATGACCACCACTGAGAAAATAAAATTAGTTTTGAACATAAAAATGGATGAAGTTTCTTAAGTGAGGTCGGACGTTTATGAACTACGGTTCTTAACTATTGCGTTCATGACTGCCACTGTCGTGCTAAATGGAGCTTAAAGGCCCTGTTTGACTCAGATGAAGAGAGAAGTTGTGAGAGGCCGTGGTTAAAAAATCAACTGTTTTACAGAGTGATGGTAATATCACCGAATTTATTTGGCAAAATAGTGATGCCATTGTAACACACACACACACACGAGTGACAGTGCACGGGGGCCCCCCGTGCTCAGTCCGCACCCCGTCTCCGATCGGTGGGCTTATTTTAATTTTTTGGTTTAATTTATTTTTATATAAATTTATTTTTTAAATTATATGTTTTTTTGCATTTTTTAAAATTATTTATACGGTATTTTATTATAATTTTTTGAAAAAAAATTCTACGCAGGTGGTCTGTGAATAGCCAATCGGCGCAAAACTGTTTGGCTATTCGCAGACTACGGTGGTTTGCGAATTGCCAACCAGCGCAAAATTGAAAGGTTATTCGCAGACCACCTACGAATGAATAAAATCATTTGGATCTTGATCTGACGGCTCGTATTCGTTTGTCGACCATGTTACGCCATAAGGTGATATTGTTTAACCAGAAGACCACTTTCAATATGATGGACCACTTAGACCGGGCGGTCTTCTATGTTAACCGTCTAGCTTTATCTTTGGTTACTTGCACAAGTCTCTCGGTTCATCAGACCAAGCCGAGCGGTCTATGCAACGTCAGACCGCGATCAAGGGGGTTACCACTGACACCAAGTTCAGAAGGCAAACCGCGGTCTCGGATCAAAGACCGCCCGAGTTGCCTCTCTGCTTTGTTCGCAGTTCATCTCAGCCCCGCCCGATACAGATCGTAGCTCAAGCCGCCAGGCCGCGCGACTTCACTCTTTTTTCCCTCATGTATCCCGTCACCTCCTGCCCGATTATCCTGTATCCGGGAAGGCGGTTATTTTATCCCTGCCCGTTTCAGTGTTTTGCGACTTTCTCAAGACACGCACACTCGAATCGAGGAGCTCGCTTGTTAGAGCTGCGGCCTCGAGTTCAGTGTTTTGCGACTTGTTGTCCGGCCGGCTTCTTTCCTGCTTTGCCCTATAACCATCTCAAGAAGGCTTCATAGCTCGGCAAGCCTTCTATCATGAAGCCGCCCAGAACATCCCGACACGGGTTCTCGATTTCCAAGGGGAGACTCCTCATGCGGCTCGCCTCTCTTACCCAGTGGCCTGTCCTCCAGAAGCCGCAACCCGTCTTCCTTATCAAGAGGCCTGTCCGCGAGTTGCCGCAGCTTCAGCGGCTTTTTACTCTGTCCCTCTTCTTTATGAGGACGTCGAGGAAACTTCTCCATTCGTGGACGAAGTTCGAGGAGAGCCAGCTCCGAATAATTTCATAGAACCACGCTTGCCAGCATACAACGGAGAATCTGATCCGGCCATTCACCTTCAAGCCTTCGAATCAACTGTTGCTTTAAGAACCCTCACAGATGCTACTAGGTGTAAACTCCTCGTGACATCCTTTGATGGACAAGCGAGGGAATGGTTCTATGGATTGCACCCCCAATCCATCAGTTGTTTCACAGAATTGCGTAGAGAATTCTTACTTAGATTCTCTACTTCAAAAAAGAGAAAAAGTGGCCCGGCGGCCCTGTTTGAAATAAGGCAGCGTGAAGATGAGACATGGGCTCGTTTCGTTGATCGCTTTCAGAAGAAGATCATGGAAATACAGAATGTTGATCCAGAACTGTACAAGATTGCTCTGATCCATGGCCTGAGAGAAGGGCTACTCAAGTTCGAAGCCAATATCAGAGAACCAAGAACTTACCAGAAAATGATCAGCCTGGCAAATATGTTCATCAGGGGTGAAAAAAGTAACCCCAGTTATGTCGCAAAGATGCTTAACGATAAGGATCCGTCCATCTCTTCTTCCACCTATCAACAACAATATCACAATCCACCTCAACCTGATTTCGAACCCCGTGCTCAAAGGGGGAGAAATTTCAGACATAAGCAGCCTGCTTTCAACCATCAACGGTTTCAGGAGCAGAAACCGACATTGGCCGCCACATCCGCTCCATCCATGACAGTTCCACAAATAATGCTGGTGTATCTGCTGCAATACACTGCGCCACCACCTACGGTTGCTCTGTCCACTCAATATGATGATTCACAAGAATCATTTACTCCCCTCAACATCACCATGGATGAGGTTGTCCAAATTCTTCAAAAGAGGCATGATTTCAAAAGACCTGCTCCCCTGAGGTCTGATGCCTGAAACCGTAATCCGAACCTCTTCTGCGAATATAATAAGGAAGGTGGGCATCTAACTAAAAATTGTCGAGCCCTTCGCTTATTAATCAAGAAACTCTTGGGAGAGGGAAAGCTCCAAGGTCTGGTTATAATTAGAAAAGAAATTCCCGCTAGACCGTCAACTTCAAAGGGGAAGGAAACAGTAGAAGTCAGCTGGGAATGTGCTGATGTGGAGGGCGTCGGTTGTTATGGTGACATCCATCCTGCCACCGAATGCATTAAAGTTAATGATGAGGGCCCCCTCGGTAACATTTATTGTATTCATGGAGGGGCTGTGCCCGAATCTTCTAGAAAATCAAGCGTTGCAAGAGTCTTCAAGAAGGAAGTGGCAACCACTTCTACTTCTGCTCCAGAAAGGTCGGTCGTTACCTTCGGCCAGGATGACCTTCCTCCGAACGCCAATCTATTTGATGATGTCGTGGTAATCAAAGCTATTATTGAAAATTACACGTTGCATAAAATCCTGATTGGCACAGGCAGTTCGGTCAATCTCCTCTTCCGCCCAACCTTTGAAGCCCTAAAGACTGGAAAGCCTTTGCTTTCCACTGACGGGCCCCTCTACGGCTTCTCGGGAGAGAAGAAGGAAGTAGAAGGCTGCGTGAAGCTTCTGGTATCTTTGGGAGGCATAACAAAGCTCATTAATTTTGTGGTGGTGGACGCCCCAAGCAGCTACTGTGCCATCTTCGGAAGGCCCATTTTGAATGCTTATCGGGTATTGGTGTCTACTTTCCATCTCGCCCTCAAATTTGCAGCTGAAGGAAGGCAGTACCAGATCCGAAGCGATCCAAAAGTGGCCCGGAAGTGCTATGTCAAGACAGTCAACATGATTACCAATACTTCACTTCCCGAACTTCCAGTTGTTGTACTTGAAGTGGCCAAGCTCCCAGAAGCTGCGGAAGAAAACAAAGAACAAGAAGGGGCTCACCTGGAACCTTCCCAGGTAACCCAAGAAGCCCCCATTGCTAAAGGGGAAGAGAAGAAGCTCGTCATTAATGCAGAACTGCCTGAGGAAGAGAAAGCTCAACTGATCCCCCGCCTCTTGGAGAATTTGATTGTCTTCGCCTGGTCGGCGGAAGACATGCCAGGAGTGGACCCGGACGTTTCCTGCCACCATCTTAACATCTCCCCCGACTTCAAACCAATTCAGCAAAAGAAAAGGGAGGTGACAACCAAGCTGGCAGTGCCAATCAGAGAAGAAGTCACTAAACTTCTTAAGGCCAATTTTATTTCTGAAATTCAATACCCCACCTAGATGTCAAATGTTGTAATGGTGAAAAAATCAGGGGGGGAAGTGTCAGATGTGTGCAGATTTCACAAAGCTCAATAAAGCGTGCCCTAAAGATTGCTACCCCTTGCCTCAGATAGATATTTTAGTAGATTCTGCGGTTGGGTATAAATTTATGAGCTTCCTAGATGCATTCTCCGTATATCATCAAATCAAAATGCACAAACCCGATATCTCTCATACGTCTTTCATCATGAATGACAGTTGTTATTGCTGTTGGAACCCTAGTTTTGATTTGAGTTAGGATCCATCTTTGGTCTAAGTTTCTATCATAACACGTATTGTATAAACTAGATCAAATCTCATTAAGATAGAAGACACAGAAAATAGTATAAGTTAGCTACGATTGACGAAAGGCTAGGAGCGCTCGACGAAATATCAAGGAAGTTGCGATCGACGAAAAGCTAACTGCGATCGACGAAAGTTCTCTGAATCTGCGTTCGACGAAAACCAAGCAGCGCTCGACGAAAGGACTCTGAAGCTGCGTTCTACGAAATCCAAGCGGCGCACGGCGAAAATCTGCATTCGACGAATTCCAAGAAGCGCTCGATGAAAGTTCATTCAACAATGATCGACGAACTAATCAATGATCAGATCGACGAACGTCGAGCTCTGCCCCGACGAACTTCAAGTTGAGATCGACGAATTATTATCAGCTTTATAAAATATCATTTCTCAGCTCAACTAAAATTCCAGATTTGATAAAGCAATATTTTTGAATAATTTCTACTTATATATTGCTGCCCTTCTTTTGTTTGAATTATCACTGCCTCACATTAATGATATAGTCGTTGCAGAACAAATTAATGTTATAGCCGTTGCAGAACAATTAATGATATAGCCGTTGCAGAACAGCTTAAATTAAAGATGGCAGTTTATCTTCTCGAGGAGTCCAGTTAATAAAAAGAGACTTTATCTCTTCCCTGGCTGGCAAGACAGAAGAAACATAGAACTAAAGATGAGAGAGAGAAGCTCTCCAGATTACAAAAAGACAGAGCAAGCACAAAGAACAACATATTTTATCTATCTTGTTTGCTAACTCTTCTCTGCAGATCATCTTCATCCTGAGATACTTAATCCAGATCATTTGCTCAGGATCTCAACTGCAGAAGAAGAAGAAGAAGAAAGGAGTTATTACATACTAGAGAAGAAGCTTCCTGACCTGATCATCAAACACTAATCAAATCAGGGGGAGCTCTTCAACATCATCAAGGATCTACTAGAGTCTTCTTAGAAAGAGAAGAACAATATATTTTCTGTTTTCTTTTATCTGTATAAAGGGTTATAACTCTCTTCAAAAGTTACAGCCATTGGTGGCAGGGCACCTGATCAAAAACCTGTAGTTTGGTTAGAGCACCTGATTAAAAGCTCACTTGGTGTGTGGACACCTGATCAAAACTCCCTTGGTGGCAGGGCACCTGATCAACAACCTGTAGTGGAATCCTACCAAGTGTGGTAGAAGAGTAGACGTACCCAGGTTTTGTGGGGAACTACTATAAAATTCTTGTGTCGTTTGTGTTGTGCTTATTTTGCTGTGTTGTGTGCTGTGCTTCTATATTTCATTTTATAACTCACTCTGCAATACACATATAAGTAACAATATTTTAATTCCGCTATAAAATTAACTAAAAAGTTTTTAAAACTCTATTCACCCCCCTCTAAAATAAATCTAAGATCTAACCTCACTTTCAATTGCTACCTTGTAATGCCCATTGGCCTCAAAAATGCGGGCTCTATATACCAAAGAATGATGGATACGATCTTTAAACAACAAAAGGGGAGGAATCTCAAAGTTTATGTCGATGATCTCCCCCTAAAAAGTAAAACCTTTTCAATGCATCTGGAAGACCTCGTAGAGACGTTCGCTACTCTACGAAGGTTTAAACTAAAATTGAACCCGTTGAAATGCGTGTTTGGTGCAAACAAAGGAAAGTTTCTTGGACATCTTCTCACCCTGGATGGCCTTGCACCAAATCCTGATAAGGTGAAGGCTATTCTTGATATGGCCCCTCCTCGTAATCCGAAAGAAGTTCAGCAGTTGGGAGGAAGGTTAGCAGGCTCGAGTCGATTCATCTCTAAGTCGGGAGATAAAAGCGCTCCATTCTTTAAGATACTCCGGGGAGGATCTAAATTTGAGTGGAACGAAGAATGCAACAACGCCTTCGAACAACTGAAAATACAACTAACGTCAACTCCTCTACTCCAAAGCCCTCGCGAAGGGGAAATACTATTCTTATATTTGGGGGTTGGTCCAGATGCAGTAAGCTCCGTCCTTATCCGTGAGGAGAAGAAGAAGTAGTTTCCAATCTATTATGTCAACCACATTCTCAAAGATGCAAAAACCAGATATTCAATTATGGAGAAGCTAGCGCTAGCTCTAGTTATGTCGTCTCGCAGACTTCGCCCTTACTTTCAAGCTCATCCAGTTTAGGTGGTTTCAGACCATCCTCTGAGAAGTATCCTAGAAAAACCAGACCATTCGGGAAGATTGGCTAAATGTGCTATTGAGCTAAGCGAATTCGAAATATCTTATATCCCTAGAACAATAATCAAAGCATAAGTACTGGCAGACTTCCTGGTAGACACAACGGAATTTGGTTCCGGGCAGATTGAAAGGTTTCCTTTGGCATGGATTATTTATGTAGATGGAGCCTCGGGTAAAAACTCTGTGGGAGCCGGAGTCGTCTTAATCAGCCCAAATGGTATCAAATTGGAGCAGGCCATCAAGTTCTTTTTTCCGGTCACGAACAACCAAGCAGAGTATGAAGCACTCTTGGCCGGTCTAAGACTTGCAAAAGAGCTCGGGATAGAACATGCACATGTTAAGACAAACTCCTTGGTAATGGCCTCACAAGCATTGGGAAACTTCGAGACCAGGGAGCCAATGTTGAGAAAGTATCTGCTGCTAGCCAAAGAAGAAATTGGGAAGTTTAAATCATTCATCATAGAGCATATTCCAAGAACACGGAATGAAGAGGTGGATGAATTATCAAAGTTCGGTCTTCCGTCCGGGGGAGTGACCTCTGAACTTTTCCATCCGGCAACAGAAGAAGGGGAACTAACGCAAATTGATCAGCACCCTTCTTGGAAGGATCCCTACGAGATGTACTTGTTTAAAAAGGAATTCCATTCATCCATAAAAGATAAGAGGAGATTCAGAAGAAAGGCGGTCTATTATTGCTTGGTTGCAGGGATCTTATACAGAAAAACTCTCATTTCTCCTCTAGCAAGATGTGTTTCAGAAGAAGAAGTTCCTATAATACTCCAAGAGGTACATTCAGGAGAATGTGGGAGCCATTCTGTGGCAAAGAATCTAGAGAAGAGAATCCTAAGACAAGGATATTTTTGGCCGACCATGAGGAAAGATGCAGAAGCATTCGTCAAGCGATGCGTTCAATGTCAAAAGTTTGCTCCACTTCAGCTTCAACCAACTCAGTCACTCAGATCGATAATGGCACCTTCACCATTTGCAGTTTTGGGGATGGATCTTATCGGATCCCCAACCGCTAGCGGGCAACGCCAATTCATAATCGTCATGATTGATTATTTCAGCAAGTGGATTGAAGCAAAGGTGTTGGCCAAAACTACCACGCAAGTTATCAAGAACTTTATCTGGGGAGAAATTGTCTGCAGACATGGAATCATGTTGGTTATTGTCACCGATAATGACCCTCAATTCAACAATCCAGAGATGATCAGTTTCTGCGATTAGATTGGAATAGATCTGCGATTCTCCTCAGTGCATCATCCAAGGAGTAATGGGCAGGTGGAGGCTGTGAATAAGCAAATCTTATATCTTTTGCAGAAGAAGGTTATAAATCAAAGAAGAAACTAGGCAGAGCAACTCCCTTCAGTCCTTTGGACTCTTCGAACTACTCCGACTTCGGCCACAGGAGAAACACCATTCAATTTATCTCATGGATCAGAAGCGCTCATTCCCATGGAATTCGAAGTAACCAGCCTCAGGGTTATGCATGCAAAACAAGGAGATGAAGCTTGGATAGGGGCCAATGATGAGGCAATAAAATATAGTTTGGATTTTATCGAAGAACTCCAAGATGAAGCAACTATCAGGCAGGCAGAAGTAAAGAGGAGAATGGCCAGACATTTTCATAAGAATGTCAGAATCAAACAATTCGCAGGCAGTTCGAGATGTTGTATTAAAAAAGGTGGATGCTGCAGCCAGAACAGGTATCGTTGGAAAATTAAATCCTAACTGGGCAGGACCATTCATCGTCAAGGAAGCATTAAAAAGTGGGGCTTATCTCCTCCAGACAAGTGACGGGGAAGACATCTCACGTACTTGGAGCGGTGATGATCTAAAACGATTCTATCCTTAAAATGTTGTCTTTCATTATCTGCAATTTGAATATTCACTGAGAAGTCCCATACTGACACGTTTCCCTATCTGATGACTGTACTTTTTTATACATATACCCCTCACTGAACCTTGGAGACATCGCCAAGTTCTGCTTGAACCCCCTCAGATTATAGTTATTAATATCACGAGGACCACGTGTAGCGGGGAGTTTTCGTACACATGTAGTGGAGGCTTGCCAATTCCCGTGCGGAGGTTTTCAGAATTTTGGACCCAGGCTGGTATCTAACACACCTCTGCATCAAGGGAGGTCCAGGTGACTGTTAGCTCTATTGTGACCCGAAAGGGATATAATTACAGCTTTGATGATCCTTCTGAGGAAAGCAATGTCGGTATAGCCTCCGCGACATAACCACACCTGCCCAACTGATCATCTTAGTCTGTGACCATCGAATACTCCTAAGGTACTCTCGAGCGGTGCCAACAGGGGACCCACAACTAGGTTGATCTCTCTGAGGAAAGCAATGTCGGTAAAGCCTCCGCGGCATAACCACACCTGCCCAACTGATCAACTTAGCTTGTAACCCTAGGCTAGAGAGCAGTTGAGTCGTTGAAATTCTTACACCTCTTATGACCACTTGAGGAAAGCAATGCTTGCTACCTAAGCGCACCTGCCCACTTGGTCATCTGAGTCTGTAATCTTTTTACTTATTTACTTCTTTACAGGAAGATATTTTGCTCTTATGGGTTTTTATGACCATTTGGGAGGAGTATTAAACAGGTACGAGCATTTGTCTGCTATTTAAGGAAATGTGGCTTTAAGACTGGGCAGTTTAATCTATTAAGCTGATCGGTTTGAATAAGAATATCAGGTGAAAAAACGGCAGCTTAATATACTAACCGATCGGTTAGATTAAATCTAGCTTTAAAGCTAGAAAATAGGTTATTACAGGAAGCCATAAGGCAGTGTTTCTAACAGTTGTCAATCATAATATTGATCGATCGGCTAATACAATCGGTTTATGATTAATTTAATTATACTGGTGCAAGCTGGTACTATCTCTAACAGGTTTATGATTAATACTATCAGCTTGAAATTCATTGGTTTATGATATAATCTTATTCGCCCTGTTAGAATCAAGTCATCCACAAGAAATCAGCCATGGGTTATTCTTGTAGTAATAAATATTGCTCGACTCTGGTTATTAGTCGCCCGGACTATACGTTGACCGTGCGACTTATTAACTATTGTCTATACTTGTGAGAATGTTTCAAACTTCAGAAAAAGGAATTCAATTTATTAGCCGCTCGGGCTGAGAACTGGTCGTATATCTTGATAATCATTATCCAGACATGCCTCATTCAATCAGGAAGTTATCATTAAGATTCCTAAGTATTGGGGATTTACATCGACAGTTGCACGAGATATGAAGTAACCGTGTGGCTTGATACTCTTTTACATCTCAATTCTTTAATATATGGAACATGGATTATTAATCGTCCGGGATATATCCAAACCGCACAACTTACGATTGGGATTCATTTATTATGACTGGCGGTTTCAGGCTATGATTTATACTCACTGGATCATGATCGATCTCAGAACTAAAAAGATAAACCGTTCGAGCAGCGTTCCATGATATTCAGGCAGTTATTCATTTGAAATTCTCGCATAAGCTCGAACTTCTATCCGCTCGAGTTAAATTCGGACCGCACGACTAAATATTCTGGTGGATTAAAAGAAAGAACTTGCGGTTTAAAGGGAATAATGATCAAATAAAAACATTCACAAGTAAGACGCAAAAACAAGCAGTCGAACATGTAGTATATTTTCCATTAAAGTTCTCAAAATTACATATATGGTCATTCAAACCGACTGGTGAACAAATCTAAGCCGTCAGTGTAAAGTAAAAAACAAAAGATAAAAACAGCTAATAGCCCGGTTTAAGCTTCTTGGTCGTAGGAGAACTTGAATCTTCACCACCTTCGATGTCAACATCAGGCAAATAGCCTCCACTATCTGTTGAAGAACTACTACTTGAGCCACTCGAGCCGCCCGATCTCCAGCGCTTAGACCGCTCAGTTTCGTCTCCGGAATCATCAGTCTCAGAACCCGAGTTGTCTTTCTTCTCGCCGTCAACCGCAACGGTTTAACAAACACCTTCCTCACCTTCTTCATCATCTTCTTCTTCCTCCTCTGACTCGCTTTCGTCGACTTTACTCTTACCCTTGGCCTTGCATTTAATAGCATCCAGCTTTTTCTTCAGAGTCGGATAGACATCCGAGAATTTGAAATCTTCAAAGCCTGAAGCCAAACTGTCAAGCTCCCTCAGGCGAGTTAGAACATCATCAATCTCCTGGGCGACGTGAGGGAAGACCTCGTCCGGGAAGATAGGGTTTTCTACATCATATTTTTTCGTCCAGAAGAGTAAAGGTTAAATTGCACGGTTCAAGTAGTATGGATATCTCAAATCTTGAATCAGGTGATAACTTACCGATTCAGCCTCTTTTAACCTCGCGACTTCCTGCGCTAGTTCGGCAATTTTCTTCTCCAAATAATCTTTGGAAGGTCATACCCATGAAGTGGTTCATAACATGGCTTCTCGCGCTAACTTGCGCGGCTAACTGTGTCAGTTCTTCTTCGGGAACTTCCTTCAGCTTTTTTAAGTTGCGTCGGCTATACAGAGCAATACTGGCAGCTTGTGCATGGCAGACTGATTTCTCGCTTCCCCAAGACGGGAGCGCAGTGGAGACTTGCACGCAATCACCTGAGGGGTGCCAGCTTAAGGTCGGGCGACCTCACAAATCTCTGGGATTGCCGTATGAGCGAAGGA
This sequence comes from Dactylorhiza incarnata, assembly GCA_033032865.1. Taxonomy (NCBI): domain Eukaryota; kingdom Viridiplantae; phylum Streptophyta; class Magnoliopsida; order Asparagales; family Orchidaceae; genus Dactylorhiza; species Dactylorhiza incarnata. The sequence continues at coordinate 23,291,436 of JAWHQI010000010.1, read as the reverse complement.
GGTCGAACCCGTCAGAGGAAACCGAATCCTCCTCTTCAGACGATTGCGACCAGCTCTTCCTCTGCTTCTGCCTCTTCTCCCTCTGAGTCAGAACCAAACCGCCCGGTCTAAGCGGCATGTTCTTCAGAACGATTGCAGTTGCTGCAAAACAGGAATAAAATGTCAATACATAAGCCGCGCGGTCAAATATGGCGGGTTGTGAGAAACTTATTGTTTTCAGGCCGGACTTGGCCTAATTCGGCGAGCAGTGAGATATAATAATTTGTATCAAGCCGCTCGTTCCTGAGGAATGCATAGGTCTCCATCTCGACCCCTTCAACATTAGGTTTTTGAAAAATCTCCTCCTGTCGGACCTGCGGGTTAACCTGCAGCAACCCGAGCTGGCCTTCGAAGATCAGATACCTCTCCGACCAGTTCGAGATCTTGTTCGCCAGGTTAACAACCTTCAAACCCCTGCAACCGAAGTATAAGTGGCCTCTGAATACTTTCGTTCCGGCGTCCGTAATAGACCGCACGTAGAAAAATTTCCTGAATAGATTGATGGAAAAGCGGACTCGCTCAGACCGCAGATAAGAAATAAACTCTAAATAGAGGCTAGGAGTTCGGCGGAAGTTGTCCAAGAACAACTCCATAGTTATCGAAAACTGTGATAACTTCAAGTGGCAGCGGAAACTTGAAACCATTGTCGAAATGGTCTATGTGAATTGCTATCTTATTAGGAAAAGAAGAATTGATTCGCTCATCACGGAGTTGAAGCCGCGCGAGTAAGGAACTCCCAACCATATGCCTATCAACGAAGTCGTCCAGCTCCGCTTGAGTCAAACGACACTCTTTATGATCAGCAGAGTGAAAGGCCAAAGCCGCATCAGTCCGCACAACTACAATTTTATCAGACCGCATCGATTTATTCTTAGCCCGCTTCTTGAATTCCGTTGAATAAGTTTTCGGAATGGCTGATACTTATAGGGTCTGATGACCTGCAAATAGCAAAATCGGATCGCAGCTAACTATCTTAAACCGCGCGGTCAGCAATCTGCACATTCACAATACCTTATAACAGGAAAACCGCAAACATACAACACAAGCCGCACGGCTTGCAGAACAGTTCAAAGACATCAAAAAATATTCTAGGAATTCAAAAGCAGAAACCGCAAGCATTCAACATAAGCCGCACGGATTATACAAACTTCCAAAGGCATCAAAGAATAGAATATTGTCAAACAAACATCCAACGTCCAGATTGTCCAAAGGACCAAATAAATAATATTACAAAGTCTTGAAATTAAAACCGCTCATGGCTGGCGGTGCTCGGGGGAAGGATCTTAACGATGAAGGCGTGCGATCTGGTCACCGGTTTGGAGAAAAAGTGTGTATATCTGACTTACACTGTGATGAAGGTGGTTGATTATACTATGAAGCCGCGTGGAATCCCGCTCTACCCGCACAACAGGAATCATACGAGAAGGTAGTGTCGCGCCGGTCTCTTCAATAGCAACCTTCGGATCGACTGCCCTGACCGGTGGGGGATTTGAGGTCTCCCCAACAATTGGGAGGCTCGACGTCCGCAGCCTCTCATCACTCGTGTTCACGGGTCGCCGGCTCCCGCCGGCTTCCCTAGTCATATGTATGTACTTCTCTCGGTAGTATTTGCAATCGTCCTCGAGCTTCAGAACCGCTTTCTTCTCCTTGTTGAGCCGCGCGGTCAGGGCGGCGTTTTGCTCCAGCAGCATCTTCTCTTTTTCCAACCGCTCCTTCTTCTCGGCCTCCAGCGCAGCCCGCACGGCCTCCACCTGATCTTCAAGGTCTTTCACCTTTTCTTTCAAGGTAATAAGGAGACCATTGAAATCGGCCAGCTCCTCCTCTCCGGAAGTCAAGTTTAGTGAGAAACTTGGTGCTGGTGGAAGCAGTGGAGGGAGGCTAGCCGTCAGGTCGCCCGACTTCTTGGCTTGATCCGGGTTATCTACAATAAAGAAAGCGCGGTTAGCACTGTTAGAAGCAAACAACCCAACACAAAATACTACATGATTAATGCCTGAATGCACAAGCCGCCTTGATTGCTCGGGGTCCATTCTTCGGCGCTGCTCTCTCCAAAATCGCTCATTCTGTCTTCGTTTAGCTACAGAAGTTTGGACCCGTGGATGGGAAATAACTCGGCGGCGGATTCAATAATAAATCATTTTTCTTTTTCCGAGGCCGCGTTCTAAAGAAGCAGACAGGGTGACGGCCCTCATCATGTTTACCTTTTGCCAGGGGGTCTGACGGTCGCGACTTGTCAAGAGACCACCTCAGCTCCTTTGCCTTTATCTTCATTAACTTCATCCCGCTTTCTTCAAAAGCCTCCTTTCTCGGCTCGGTTTCATCAGGTTTAACCGCGTCCTTACCTTGACGGTTGTCTTCGCTCGTAGTCGCAGGTGTGTCGAGCCTCTTGTCTTGCCTCTACAGGTCATCCATGCCCTTGAGGATATCACTAACAGTTACGTTGGCCGAAGAGTCGAATGGCAACTCGTCCGACTTATCTAGAGGGGTGACCTGCCCCTCAGTGACCTCCTTGTCGCGCGGGTTATGTTGGAGGCTAGACGCAGCCGGTTTCCTAGAGGCCGCTTGATTCTTGGCCCTCAACTTCTCGGCCTTCCTTGTTATCCTCTCCGCCGTCGTTTCGGCCCTCTTCCTCTTCTTGACAGAATCCTGGTCGGTTTGCTGAGACCGGCTGGAGTTATCTTCCACCACCACCACCGATGGGGCAATCAACCCGTCTGGCTTCGGGGAATTAACCACCTCTTCTTCTCGGTCATTTATTTTTAAATGAGGGTCTCCGGAAGGGGAAAATACTATGTCAAAGGGGGCGTCACTTGCGGTCTTCAACGGGACAGTACTCGAACCCGCCTTGTCAGAAGGGGCGGGGGAATTAATCGGAGGGGGATTGGAAGAACCCACTTCGGGCTTAGCGGAATTCTTATCGGTGATCGGGGAGTCCAATTTAACAGCCCGCTCGGTCTTCTCAGACCGGCGAACCTTTTTCTTCTTGCGGCCAGCGTCTTTATCCTCACAGATTACAATCTTGGACATTAGATTAGCCATGTGGAGGCATGAAAAAATATAACCGCTAGTGGCGAGTAGTGCCCCGTGGTTTCAGAAGAATTATACAGAGTGGAGAGCTTTCAGAGCATTTTATAGATTTCAGAACAAGCCGGGCACGGTCTCCGGCTAGAACTTATATTTTTGAAATTTCCTCGAGATTTAAAAATATGCCGGAATTATGCTTAACCTGAAGACCGGTATCAATATGATGGACCACTCAGACCTGGCGGTCTTCTATGTTAACCGTCTAGCTCTATCTTTGGTTACTTGCACAAGCCTCTCAGTTCATCATACCAAGCTGAGCGGTCTATGCAACGTTAGACCGCGATCAAGGGGGTTACCACTGACACCAAGTTCAGAAGGCAAACCGCAGTCTCGGATCAAAGACCGCCCGAGTTGCCTCTCTGCTTTGTTCGCAGTTCATCTCAACCCCGGCCGATACAGATCGGAGCTCAAGCCGCCAGGCTGCGCGACTTCACTCTTTTTCCCTCCTGTATCCCGTCACCTCCTGCCCGATTCTCCTGTATCCGGGCAGACGATTATTTTATCCTTGCCCGTTTAGGCAGGCCCCCGAGCCTATAAATGGGGGGGGGGGGGGGGGGGGGGGGGGGGCGAAGTTCCCAAGACACGTACACTCGAATCCAGGAGCTCGCTTGTTAAACCTGCGGCCTCGGGTTCAGTGTTTTGCGACTTGTTGTCCGACCGTCTTCTTTCCTGCTTTGCCTTGTAACCCGCTGTAAACACTTCTTAAATTAAGGGAAAGCCCGTCACAAGAGTGACATTCGCCGTGACGGGCGAAGTCCGGTCTCGACCGCTGCTAGCGGTCTAAGTGGTCTAATTTCTCTGTCAATAGTAACGATAACCCGCATCCTCCTCTTTTCCCTCACTTTTTCAGCGTCGATCGTGGAGGTGCAATTTCGGCATCAACTAACAAACATTTTTTTTCTTGTTCTTAAAAATTAAATTGAAATGATAATAAATTATCAGATTGGATTGAGTTGTTTTTCTGAGTGAAAATTGAAAAAGGCAGAGAAATGAAAGAATTTTTTTTTTTTACTTCTCCTCAATCAAGAATCCTTCCTTACATTCTCCAATGAAATGAAAATACAAGAATTCTACTTTCATACAATATCTTAATTGAATTCTACGTAATTATCAATTCATTTTATATTCTATATCTTGGTGTATTAGTATATATATATAAATATAAATATATATATATATATATAAATATATATATATATATATATAATTTATTACTATTTAAAAAGAAGTTTGGATGGCAACAAAAATAGACTAGCTTAACGAGACACCACTCAATCTCCATCATTTGTTCTCAAATCAAACAATCAAGATGGTCTGCGCATATCTATTATGGCTGAACCCTCCTCCCTCCCTCCCTCCCCCAAAATCCCGAGCCCCCTAAGACATCATATACGCGGCACCCGTTTTTGGCTGCCGTCAGCGTGAGCCCACCAGCAGGTTCGCCGGACTCCGTCGAACCTGCTGGGGGTAGCCCGGCGGGGCTCCGGTAGGGCCACCGCCATGTGAGGCTCAGATCCGGAGAAATACTGTCCTTGTATTACAACACTGCACTTATGCATTGGTTCAACTGCATCATATTTGTCGTCTACAAAATCATACGTCTTTTTGCTTAATTTATATATATCCATCAAATAAATTACACGTAAACATAAGTTGTTCCAAAATTTTACGTAAACATAAGTTGTTCCAAAATTTTGATTTTGAATTGGCCCTTCCTCATGCTCCAAAATAGTGATCATCAAGCGGGTGATTGCCAACCTCTAGCTGAACAAAACATGATTCCTGCTTAATAATCATTATGCGAGTATCTATCGATCATCGAGCAGATCATGCGCGCGCGCATGTTCTTGCATTAGACTTGGGCTTTAAAATCGGGCCTGGGGGGCCGGCCCAGGCCCGGCCTGGCAAAAGCCTGGGTAGGCCAGGTGGCGGGCTAAGCCCGCCCGGGCCAGGCCGGGCTACGGGGCCCTGCAAGGGCCCCGATTTTTGGGCAAAGCCCAGCCTGAAAACCGGCCCGGGCCAGGCCGGGCAAAGCCCGGTTTACAGGCCCGGGCCGGAATTGTGCCGGGCTTTGCCCAGGCCCATTAATAAACCAACGGCTATAGAGCCGTTGGGTGTGCACCCAACGGCTCTATAGCCGTTGGGGGCTGCCGCCTGCAACATTAATTGCTGCTGCAGGCGGCAGCAATTATTAAAATGGCTGCTGCCACTTTATCAAAGTGGCGGCAGCCACTTTATTTTATTTTATTTTTTAAAAAAATTTAAATAAATTTTTTATTTATACCCCCCCCCCTCCTCTCTCTCTCTTACTCTCTCTCACTCTCTCTCTTTCTCTCTCTTACTCTCTCTCTCTCTAAGTCTCTTACTCTCTCACTCTCTCTCATTCGATGTCGTCGAGCATGACGTCGTCTTCATCAACGATGGCGCACGAAATTGTTGAGCACAAACACACGGCTCCAGTGTGGGAGCACTTCGAGAAAGTCAAAGTCGGCAACGAACACAGGGCAAAGTGCAAACTTTGCGGGAAACTGCTCACACTCAGTGGGAACTCAACACTCGCACGACACATTAAGTCGTGCATGGCGAAGCAAGCTCCCGAGTCCAGTCAGGCGCAATTATCGGGATCCGGGCAAATATGGACATACGATCAAGCTCGGCAGCGGGAGCTGCAGGTGAAGAACGTCATCAGACGTGGGTTGCCGTTCAACCACTATGATAATGCGGAGGAGACCGAGTACATACATCAAGGGCTTCAACCCAAATATCAGCAAGTAAGTCGATCCACCATTAAACGCGACACACATAAATATTATTTAGAAGCGAAACAATCTTTAATAAATTATTTTGAAAATTTTGAGGGTCGAGTGAGTTTAACGAGCGACGTTTGGACAAGTAGTATAAAATTAGGATTATCATATATGTGTATCACTTGTCACTGGGTCGATCCCGTTTCCTGGGATCTAAATAAGCGCATAATATGTTTTGAAAGTTTTGAAGTCCCGCACACCGGTCAAGCGATTTATCAAATTATTTTAAAATGTGTGCGGGAATTTAAAATTAAAGAAAAAATTATGAGTATTTCTTTCGATAACGCCACAAATAATACCACCGCAATTGATTGGTTAAAACGCGATTTAAGACCTATGTTAAACGGTGCATTTTTTCATACTCGTTGTGTATGTCACGTTTTAAATTTAGTCGTACATGATAGTTTAGCTTATATGGAACCATGTATTAATAAAATTCGTTTAATGTTACAATTTATTTATAGTTCTAAACAACGACGACAAGATTTTAAAAAATTCGTAAACGCACAAGGTGAAATTTTTTTGAAACCTTTATTTGACATGCCAATTAGATGGAACTCGACCTACACAATGTTAAAACGGGCGGTTCGTCAAAAATCACTACTTATGGAATATTATACTACGTTAGGTATGTTCGATTTAAGTGAGTCCGATTGAGCAGTTTTAGAAAGTTATTTGGAATTATTAGAAGTTTTTTTCACGGCAACAAATTATTTATCGGGCGTATATTATCCTACTAGCCCGCTAGTTATTGAAAATTTTGTTAATATAACACAAAATTTAAATTATTTTAAACAACATATGGGATGGCAAGAATTAATAGAATTAATGAATTTTTTTTTAAAAAAATATTTTAAAGAAATGCCAGCGATGTTTTCATGCGCCGCCGCTTTGAATCCTCTATTCGGCGTAGAAGGCGTTAAAAATTTAATAGAAGAAATAAATAATAATTTAGGCGAAAATATTAGTTACTCAAATTTGGATAACAATAGTATTTTAAATTTTAACACTATTTTTACTGAATGTTATAATTATTACGATAATTTGTACGGATCGCGGCCCCGAGAGGATGTGTCGCAACCAAAAACACGCGATAATTTTAAACATAAAATGTTAGAACTAGCATCTAGGAAAAAAGCACGCACAACTTCTAGTAGTTTAAATGAATTAGGTTTGTATACGAAGACACAATTTCGTGATTTTATGAGTACGGACGAAATAGAAAATTTTGATCTTTTAAAATGGTGGAAAGGTAAAGTAAATACCTATCCTATTATGGCCTATATGACCCGAGATTTACTAACGATCCAAGCTAGCACAGTAGCTTCGGAGTCTACTTTTTCTCTTAGTGGCAGGGTGTTGAACGAGCGGAGAAGTCGTCTAAGCGAAGAATCGCTCGAAATCTGCATAGGCTACAAGGATCACTTGGATGCAATGAGGAGGAAGCAGCATACTTCAAATTTGGAGGATAGCTCGTCCGAAATGGAAGACGAGATGGACGCAATCAATCTAAATTAGTTAAAAGCACCGTTTAAAGCTCAAAGCCTCAAAGGTGACGAGCCGGATTTTGAAAAACGGACGAAATATGTAATCTTTATTTTTTTTAATAATTGTATTGGCAAAGTTAGTTTATGCGGATAATTATTATTTTTTATTTTAGAATTTAAATTTTCAAATACACATATGTATAATTCTGTGTAATTCGTTTTCGTTCAACATTAATAATTTTTTTTTTCTTATAATACTCGTGTCTTTCTTTTAATTTATATTTTATAGTTTACATTTTTTAAATGAAAAATTAAAATAAATAAATATAAATAAAAAACAAAATTATAAAAAATAAAAAAACCTGGCCGGGCCCTAGACCCGGCCTGGCCCGGCCCTGGGGGCCTAGGCAGGCCCCCTTCCATGGGTGAAAGCCCGGCCCGGCCCGGCCTGGTTGCAACAAAGGCCCGGCCCGGCCCCGGCTCCAAAAAGCCCGGGCCCGGTAGGCCCGGTTCAAGCCCGGGCCCGAGGGGCTTTTTGGTCAGGACTAGTTTGCATGCATATGGGCTTTGCCTACTTGCTTTAAGAAATGGGCACTCGACACTTATAATTAATGTTAATATTATATTATTTAATTTAAGTATTTATTTTTAGAATATATATATATATCTATATATATATATCTATATATATATTATCTATAAAGGAGAAGTGGGCTTTGGTGCAACATATGCATTTCCGAAATTACCCCTGCCACTTCCGAAATTCACCCTTATGCTATTGGAAAGGGGACTGGGCCGGGCGGGTTCCGGGCGGGCTTTGCAGGCCGCTTCTACTACTTGGCGTAGCCTATGCGGAGGCGGCCTTAGGCCGCCGTTGTGGCGGCCGAAGGCCGCCGTCGGGGAGCAGTGAGCATGGGCGAAGCCCGTGCGAAGTTGCTAGTATATATATATACACAAACAAACAGAAAAGTGCCCCAACATTCATAAGTTCCATTATACTCTCACTTTTCACTTAAAGTCTATGATTAGAGAGAGAGAAAGAAAGAGAGGAGAGAGAGTTTGGGCGTAGAGGGAGAGAGAGAAAAACGAAAATAAAATTGTTAATTATATTTTTTTACAAAATAAATATTGTAATATTAATGTATATTTTTTATGGTCATTTGGAGTACTCATATGTATATGTTGCGGGCGCAACCCGCATTGATGCAGGTGCAGCCTGTAGGGCTATAACCCACTTGCACAATTTGGGCACACTAGAAGATAATTAACAACAATCACACACAAATAAAACACAACCAAAGAACAACAAATTTTACGTGAAAAACCCTCTCCAAAGCTATGAGGGAAAAATCACGGGGCGGGGCACACAAACAATCCACTATAATAATAATAAGGATTACAACAACCAATTTAGGTTTGCCCAACCTAGATCCCCCTTTGGATTCACAAATTGAATCCTCTTCCCAACTCACGGTGAAAAATAACTTCTCTCCAAACAAGGAACAAGAACTCAAATCTCTCTCTAAGCACCAAAGCAAACGAAGATGAGACTAAGCAAAAACACTCTTACAGCGAAGACGAAGTCACTGATCTGAGAAACCTGTTCTTCCTCCTTCAAGAACTCCTCTGACGACAATGGCCGAACGCACGTCGCTCTCCCATGAATTTTCTTCTCTTGACGGCTAATTGATAGATAATCTTCTGCCAAACCGTCTCTGCCGATTTAGGGTAGATAGACGAAGTAATTTTGACCATCCACGACAGATCCAAGATGATCCAACGGTTCCTAATCGAGTATTTGACAAAACAGTTTTCGTCTGCTACAGTAATTGTCTCCACGAAATTCGTCGAGACAACTCGACGAATTCGTCGAGACAACTCGACGAAATACGATGAACAAGGTGGATACAATTCGTCGAAACATCACTTATCAACTCGACGAATTCACTGAAAACACTCGACAAATTCAGAGGCCACTCGACGAATTCAGAGACCATTAGACGAGTGAGGCGAGTCCACTCGAAGAATTCGTCGAGACCACTCGACGAGTGCAGAGAGTCCACTCGACAAATTCGTCGAGACCACTCGACGAATTCGCTGAGACCACTCGACGAATTCGTCGAGACCATTCAACGAAAAAGGACTTGTTCTCCAACCTGATCTGTTTTTTCACTTTAGGAGCTGGACCCTAACAAAATCCCCCTCCAAACCATAAAGAGGAGTTCCCCAAACCTGACACCTTCAGGTGGGCTTCATGTCGATCTGCAACCAGCACAACTCGTGCTTCTCCCTTGGCACGACCTTCGTCATCATGTCCGAAGGATTTTCATCCGTCTGGACTTTCTCCACCTTCAGCAGCTTCTCCTCGACAACATCTTGTATCCAATGATACCTCACATCAATATGCTTCGTCTTGGAGTTGTAGGCGGGGTTCTTGTCCAAAAAAATGGCGCTCTAACTGTCACTGTAGACAGTGAACACTTCTTGCGGGAGTCCAAGTTCAAGCATGAACTTCTTCATCCACAAGATATCCTTTGACGCTTCCGTCCGCGCAATGTATTCTGCCTCTATCGTTGACAGTGCAATGCACTTCTGCAACCTCGACTACCATGACACAACCCCCCCTGCATAAGTAACATCATATCCAGATGTGGACCTCCGGGAATCAATATCTCTTGACATATCTGAGTCAGAGTGCCCAATCAGCATTGGTGACCCTACACCAAACTGCAAACATAGGCTTGTGGTACCTCTGAGATATCAGAGTATCCACTTCACAGCATCCCAATGGATCATCCCTGGATTTGTCAGATATTTGCTCACTACCCCCACTGCATAAGTTATGTCTGGCCTTGTACAGACCATAATATACATCAAACTCCCCACTGCAGATGCATAGGGGATCTGGCTCATCTCCTATAGTGCCTTCTCAGATGAAGGACACTGAGAGCTAGATAGATTGAAGTGTCCAACTAGCGGAGTAGCTACCACTTTGGCCTTCTCCATCATGAACCTCTTCAATACCTTCTCCACATGCTCAACTTGAGATAGCCATAACATACCTGCACTCCTATCTCTGGTGATCTTCATCCCAAGGATCTTCTTTGCTGGTCCCAAGTCTTTCATCTCAAAGGACTCACCAAGATCTTTCTTCAGCTAAACAATGCTGGCCTTGTCATCACTGACAATTAGCATGTCATCCACATACAGCAGCAGAATAGTAAGGGTCTTCTCAGTCCTCTTCACATAGGCACAGTGATCAGCCATGGTCCTCTAGAACTTGCTCTTCAGCATAAAGGAGTCAAACTTCTTGTACCACTCCCTGGGTGCTTGCTTTAACCCATACAAACTCTTCTTGAGTTGGCAAATCAAATGCTCCTCCCCTTGGCTTCAAAACCTTCAGGCTGCTCCATGTACAACTCCTCCTCCAAATCTCCATGCAGAAATGCCGTCTTGATCCATCTGCTCAACTTCAAGATTCGTGGAGGAAGCCAACCCCAATACCAGTCTGATAGAAGATATTTTCACCACTGGTGAAAATATTTCATCAAAATCAATACCATGTCTTTGACTAAATCCTTTGACTACCAACCTTGCCTTGTACCTAGGCCGGGAGAGATTTTCATCAATCTTCACCTTGATGAACCATTTGTTTTTCAAGGCTTTCCTCCCCTTGGTAGTCGGAACAAATCATAGGTCTCATTCTTCTGGAGCGAGTCAAGCTCCTCCTTCATAGCTGCTGCATAAGACTCTCTATCTTCCGCCCTCTGAGCCTCCTTAAATGACTCAGGCTCACCACCATCAGTAAATAAGATATAATATTACGGTGGATACCTGATGCTGTGCATCTGTGCTTGTCAAATCTCCTGAGGGGAACCTCCACCATCGGTGGAACATCAATAGGCAACGCTCCCCCCTCATCCAGAATCTCCTCTGGATATGGAATCTGCACAACTCCTTCTCCAGCATGCCCTTCATCAGCACCAACATTTTCTAGCTCAAAAACTGCATCAGAACTCTCCACAACCTGTGGATCCTGTGGCTCAGCAACACTTTGCTCAACAATAATCTGGTCTTCCACGAAGACCACATCCCTACTTCTGATGAGCTTCTTCTTCACTGGATCCCAGAGTCTATAGCGAAAATCTTCATTTGGGAATCCCAACAAGATGCACTATTGGGACTTCTCATCAAGCTTCGATCTCTCCTCCTTAGGGACATGAACATATGACCTGCAACCGAACACTCGCACGTGTCCATATGATACCTCCTTCCCAGACCAAACACGCTATGAGATATCTCCATCCAAAGGTGCAGAGGGGGATAGATTGATCAAATGCACTGCAGTCTATACGACCTTTGCCTAGAACTGCTTGCGAATACCTACTTGAGAGATCATGCACCTGATCTTCTCAACAATTGTCCTATTCATCCTCTCCGCCAACCCATTCTGTTGCGGTGTCCTCGGGACTGTCTTCTCATGCACGACGCCATGCTCCCTGCAGTAGGCATAAAATGCACCAATATATTCACCCTCATCATCAGATCTTACCACTTGATCTGCTTCCCGGTCATCTTCTCTACCTTCACCCTAAACTCCATGAACTTTGCCAAGACATCACTCTTATGCTTCAAGACATAAGTCCATACCTTCCTCGAGTGATCCTCTATGAAAGTGACAAAGTAAGCTGCTCCGTCCACTGACTTGGGCTCAATAGGACCACATACATCAATGTGTATCAGGTTTAGCAGCTCCACCTTCCTTTTCGGTTCAGCCTGCGCAAAGGATACTCGTCTCTGCTTGCTAGCCAAGAAATGAGTACAAGTGTCTGGAAGCTCACCTGACAACTCTGGGAGAACCTTGTTCTTCACCAAGATCTTGAGGTTCTTCTCACTGATATGGCCAAGTCTGCGATGCCACAACTCCATCGAGTTATATTCAGCTGCATTCACACTCGGACTGCAAATCTTGGCCTTTGCTCGGTACAAACCTGATAGTTTACTTGGTAGTAGTCTAATTCACCTAGGGGGGGGGGGTGAATAGGTTTATTTGAATTTTCTTAGTTGCAGCTAGCTGTTGTTAGAGATTATATAAAGTAAATGCACAACACAGAAAACACACAGCTGTTTACTAAGCCTTACAGACTCAGAACAATAATGTTCTTACATAGATGATATTTTGCTTTTACAACAGAGGACTGTAAAGATATAACCTTCAACTTTGGTCTTCTGTTGTTGATGCACATCAGATGCTGTCTTGAAGCAGGGCTGAATGACAGTAACTTCAGTCCTTGCTTCTTTCTGATCTTCTTCTTCAGTTGATGAAGAAAGATCCACTTGTTCTTCTGGATTGAATCAACAAGAACAATCTTATCTCAGATGCTTGCTTGTAGCTTCAGGAAGCAGGCTGAAATATCTGTGGAAGTCATCAATAGCACAGTAGATTTCTTTCAGATTATTTTCCACACCTTCAAAATGACCTAACATATTCTTTTATACTTCCTCCAATTTTGCAACAGCTCTGAAGAGTGACCTGTCACAGCATGGAAAGAAATAGAAAATGTTATCTTTGCTTTCCATCCACTTGCGCCAAAAGCAGATCCAGCCAGGCCTTTATTCAAATATGAATCTATCTCAGCGGTTGGGCTGAAACAAGCTTCAGTCTCAGCGGCTAAGCTCCAGTCGCAGCGCCAGAAACTGTCTGCGTCTCATCGGATCCGATGAGATAGTTAGTCTTCTCAGCGGTTTCTATCTAAACGCAGATCATCTTAGACAGACTCCTTCTCAACGGCTCTATCTGCATCTCAGCGGTTCAGCTGAGACCATGCTGTCGTCTTAGCGGTTTTGACAGTAAAACCAGAGAACTGTTCTATTGTATGGAATAACATAACCCTGCATTGACATGATGTAAAATAGGGTTTATCAAATACAAATGTACTTAGCATTGAGTGTGATGCCTCTTCAAATCAAGGAAACATTGAGAGCAATATTCCCAACAAAACCGCAATACATCTTGCCCCTTGCCACCACCAAAGAGCCCTTCACCAGCCTCCAGGCACCTCCGCATTGAATGATGGTAAAGCCTCCATCATCCAGCCTTCCAACAGAAATGAGGTTCATCCTCAAATCAGGAATATGCCTGACATCCTTGAGGATAACCCTCCCAAGATCAGTCTTCAGGTGGACGTCTCCACTGCCAACGATCTTCGACACATCGACATTCGCCATCCGAATAATGCCAAGATCTCCTGCAACATACAAGTGAAATAAATCCCTGCGAGGAGTGCAATGGTAGGATCACCACCATCCACTACTCAGTCAGCATCAACACACTCCTGGCATGCCAACCCACTGCAATGTAAGCACATCGACTCAACTTTAGCAATCGAGGCCGCACCACCACCCTCACTGGATTCTCCTGACTCTTTCTCCTTTCCCTTCTGATCTCTCTGGAATTTAAAGCAGTCTTTTCTGCAATGGTCTTTCTTTTTGCAGTAGAAGCACTCAACCTCCTTCTTGAACTTACTCCTGCACTTGCTCCAAGAGTTGGCTCTTTGCTTCCCCTCTTTCTTCATCGGCCTGCCCCTTCCCTCCATGAGAAAGACATCCGATGTAGAGGTTCCTGAGTCCTTCCTTCTCAACTCTTCATTCAACAGACAACTCATCACCATCTCCATTGACATGACGCCTTCAGGTGCTGAATTGCTCAACGACACCACAAGCATCTCCCAACTCTCTGGTAAGGAAATAAGGATCATCAAAGCCTGTAGCTCGTCCTCCAAGGTGATCTTCATTGCCTCCAACTGATTGATGATGCTCTGGGAAAGGTTTTGATGCTCTGTCATCTGAGAGCCTTCCTTATACTTCAAGTTCACAAGCTTTCTGATCAGGAAAGCCTTGTTACCTGCTGTCTTCCACTCGTATAACGCTTCAAGCTTTCTCCATAAAGCCTGAGACGATGACTCATTGGATACATGGTGGATGACAGAATCATCTAGCCATTGCCGGATGAATCCAACTGCCTTCTGGTCCGTCTTCTTCCACTCTGCATCATCTAACATGGTAGCCAGTCTCCCTGACAATGGAGCATGGAGATCCTTGCAATACAAGAGATCCTCTATCTGAGGATTCCATATGTTCCATTTCTTGCCATTCATGCTTACCATTCTGGTGTTCTGCTCCATCTTCTACAATAGCCCGAAGGTCTGAGACAAAGCCTTGATCAAATTTAGGAAGGTAGGGAGCAGAACAATGTCGTCACCTACCGTTGACCCAAATCTAAATCAGAATGTCCAGTCAGACTGATAGGAATAAACCTGGCTCCTATACCACTTGTAGGGATATAACCCACTTGCACAATCTGGGCACACTAGAAGATGATTAATAACAATCACACAAACAAATAAAATACAACCAAAGAACAACAAATTTTACGTGGAAACCCTCTCTAATGCAATGACGGAAAAACCATGGGGCGGGGCACAAAAAAAATCCATTATAATAATAATAAGGATTACAACAACCAATCTAGGTGTGCCCAACCTAGATCCCTCTTTGGATTCACAAATTGAATCCTCTTCCCAACTCACGGTGAAAAACAACTCTCCAAACAAAGAGCAAGAACTCAAATCTCTCTCCAAGCACCAAAGCAATCGAAGACGAGACTAAGCAAAAATACTCTTACAGCGAAGATGAAGTCACCGATCTGAGAAACCTGTTCTTCCTCCTTCATGAACTCCTCTGATGACAATGGCGGAACGCACGCGACTCTCCCATGAATTTTCTTCTTTTGACAGCTAATTGATCGATAATCTTCTGCCAAACCGTCTCTCCTATTTAGGTTAGATAGGCGAAGTAATCTTGACCATCCACGACAGATCCAAGATGATCCAACGGCTCCCGATCGAGTATTTGACAAAATAGTTTCCATCTGCTACAGTAACTATCTCGACGAATTCGTCGAGACAACTCGATGAAACACGATGAACAAGGTGAATACAATTCGTCGAAACATCACTAATCAACTCGACAAATTTGCTGAAAACACTCGACAAATTTGCTGAAAACACTCGATGAATTCAGAGACCACTCGACGAATTCGAAGACCACTCGACGAGTGCGGCGAGTCCACTCGATGAATTCGCCGTGACCACTCGACGAATTCGCCGAGACCACTCGACGAATTCGCCGAGACCACTCGACGAATTCGCCGAGACCACTCGACGAATTCGCCGAGACCACTCGATGAATTCGCCGAGACCACTCGACGAATCCGCCGAGACCATTCAACGAAAAAGGTCTTGCTCGGAGACCACACACGAGTGCCTGACACACCCAATTATTTAAAAAAAAAATTTAGTTTTTGTAAATTATATATATATATATAATTACATATATCTGCATTGTATTTTTATATAAATATATATTTATATATATACATATATATATATTCAACAAATATCTAAATAAATAATTTTATATATATACCAGCATCTTCGCACGGGCTACGCCCGTGCTCGATGCTCTCGGGCGGCCTTCAACCGCATCACTGTGGGCTTCGCCCGCATAAAGCCCGTGTTGTGCCCATCTTCGCTGCTCTCGATTGCACGGGCTTCGCCCGTGAACATTACGAATGCCTCACCGCTCGCACCCCATCGCATTGAAGCCTGCATTGATGCGGACGAAGACCGCCCGAGAGCATCGAGCACGGGCGTAGCCCGTGCGAAGATGCTCGTATATATATATAATTTTTTTAGTATATATATATATATTTAAAAGAGAAGTTTTTTAGTATATATATAGATTTGGGAATTAATTAATGTTAAAGCTCTCTCCTCTCTCCGCCACTCCCCTCCTTCTCTCTTTCATCCGCCACGCTTTCTCTCTCTCTTTCTCCCTCTTTCTCTCTCCCGCCCGCCCTTTTTCTCTCCCTTATATATAAATTTTTTTTATATTTTCCTCCTCTCTCTCCCCTCCCTCTCTCCTCTCTCCCCCTCTCTCTTCATCAGGACCACACTGTAGAAGCGGGAATATCTTTATATATTAAGATGTATATATATAGGGAAGTAATTACATGGGAAGAGAATGTATATGCTAAGGTGGAAGGAGCTTATCCGACCGTCTGCTTTCTTGATTCTCGATTTCTTCTTCTTCACGCGTAATCCCTCCAGCGGCGCTCTCTCCCCGACCACGAAATCTCCCTTCTCCCTCTCGGCGGTAGCCCTCTCCGCTGACGACGCTTTCTCCCTCCCGACGGCAATCCTCTCCAGCCTGACGACGCTCTCTCCCTCTCGGGGGCATCCCTCTTCCGACGTTCTCTCCCTCCCGCGACACCTCTCTCCTGGCACTCTCTCCCTCCTGAGGCGCTCTCTCCTCCATGCCCATCACCATTGACAGCGACGCTCTCTCAAGAATACATCAAATTCAAGCAACATTTGATCCGATGGAGTATAAGAATTTATATAATATATCGGTGGCATCTGTCTCCCGGTGTTCTCTCCCTCCCGCGACACCTCTCTCCTGGCGTTCTCTGCCTCCCGCGACGCTCTCTCTTCCACGCCCATCACCATGGATAGTGGCGCTCTCTAAAAAATAGATCAAATTTAAGCAACATTAAATCCGAAGGAGTATAAGAATTTATATAATATATAACTACAAAATTTTAACCACATCTGATCAATCCTGCAAGAAAACAACAATTGTTTCAAACATAAAACTGGCAATGTGCGAGAGATTCGATACTCGGGAGTTACTCCCCATTTTATTATTACTTGACAACGACAGTGGGTGCACTTGCCCTACCACTCGGATTTCACGACAAGTTTTTGGCGCTGTTGCCGGGGAGCACAACATGTGTGATTCTTCTTCTAAGACAGTGGAGAGATAATCTCTCCTTTGTGAATCACATCTTTTGTTTTCCGTGTTTTTTTTCGTTGTTTGATTTCTTGTTTGTTTTCGTGTTTGATTTTGGTCTGTTGTACTGGAAAGGAGGAAGGGTGTGTTATCCTGAAATCGAGAGCACACTACAAACTCAGAAACGAGAGCAGGATCTCAATCAACAAGTTGTGGGGGATGTGAACCCAGATCCAATCATTCAAGTAGAGGAGGAAGTGGTGCAGCCGAGAGCTCGCACAATGTTTGAGTGCACATACCCCACTATGGGAAGCGTGTACCCAACTTTGAGGCCGACCATCACCAACCTGCAATTTGAAATCCGGCCTTCCATCCTAAATATGTTAAGAAATTTTGTTCAGTTTGGCAGTCTTCCTCTTGAGGACCTGCATCAACATGTATTTAGTTTTTTGGAAATCTGTGACACTTTTCGAATAAATGGGGTGACAGACGATACAATGTGGATGAAGCTCTTTCCCTTTACATTGAGGGATAAGGCCAAATCCTGGATCATTTCCATCCCTCCGTGAAACGTCACATCGTGGAAAAGTTTGGCGGCATGCACTGAAGAAGTTCCCCGGTGGAGGTCACCACAGGTGGAATAAAAGAAGAAAATTCATGACGAGGATGCAACCTGCAAAGCTGTAGTGAAGATTGCATCCAGGCAAGGTTGGGAGAGAAATTTTCTCACCCGCGGCAACGCACCGACACTGCGTCGTCCCCTTCCCTCCAGGCTGAGTTACACCACAAATCTGTCTTCATCTGATTTCTTCCAAGTCTAAACATCCTAAGTTAAGTAGGAGTAGTACTCTTTACAAACTCAAGTAGTATTTTTATGCTCGAACAATATATACAACTGCTAATACATGTATTTGGTCCAGCTTAAGGACGTTAAACAAAACGCTCTTGGGAGGCACCCCATATTTTGCGTAGCTATTTTTCTAACTTTTATATATCTATATATTAATATATTGTATTGTGTTTGCCTATCCTCCACAAGAATTCGACGACATACTTTGTTTGCTTAGCCGAGTCGAAACCGAGAGCAGATTTTCAAACTCAACGATCAAATACAGCCGCTTCTGGAATGCCCCATTCTCGGGCATGGGTAACAAGTCTCTATCCCAACCTTATCTTCTTAAATTCCTCATGTATTTTAGCATGCTAGTTCGCATTAAGGACAATGCTTGGTTTAAGTCGGGGGGGGGGGGGGGGGGGGGGGGTGGCAGTTTTCCGTTATCTATGCCTGGATAACACACACATATTGCATTCCGTTAGCATTGTTTTAACTTAAAAACTGCTCCAATTATTGCTTAAAGTTTTAAACTTTTTTTGCTCGTTTTCATCTTACTTTCGCTCCCACTGCGCTATAACTTTAATTAATGTTTGTCTATTATTTTCCAAGTAACATTAGGTGTGTATGTTAGATTAATTTATAATCAAAATTTTGAAATTGGTTAGTGAACCATAGACTCGTGGAGTGCTTCTAGTCAAGTGCCCATGCTGTCGGATAGAACTCGTCCTTAGTGATCTTCGAAGCATATGCACTTAATTTTAATTAACTATACCTAGAGAATTTAGGACTTCACTTGGATAGCTTGATCCTTCATATTTGATCCTATATTCATTACCATTGCAACCCATTTTGTGCTCACACCCCTCCTCTTGTTGCACCTCCACCATATTATTACCAAAGCCTAAAAGCCAAAAATCCCTATCACACTTAGTTGTGTTTTATTTAAAATATTTTTTTGAGCTAATTGTGGTGGTGGATTGAAATTTTGTTAAGTATGGTGTATTCAATGCCTATTTGGTGTGCAATTAATTTAAATGTTGAAAATCAGTGCGAAAATGAAAATGCTAAAAAGAAAAAGAAGAAAAGAAAAAAATGAGAGAGAAAAGAAAAGAATTAATTTTTATTTTTTGCGGTGTTTTGGCAAGTGGTGAGTGACCCCATGTGTTCAAATCTAAGTTTGGGGGAGTCACTCACCCATTTGTTGCCATTGGTATCTATTTTGATGTGAGCTCTTGATTTTCGTTTAAATGTGAAATAACCCTTACGTTTATCATTACAAACCCCACCTTAAGCCTAAGCCTAAGCTTTCATCCCATTCAAGTCCTAATGATAGGTAGAGTTAGTTAGTGGCGAGTGTAACGGAAAATGTGTGACCTGCTGAGTCTATGCCCAACGTCATTGATAAATTTCTTTGGAGGCCACCCTAGTAGCTATGAGCTTATAGTATTGCACTCTGCGTTACTACTTTTACCTACATTATGCTTAGGACGGATCGTTAGTTCTCTCGTTTAGGAGTCTATATAGCTATTTGATAGTTGATTTAAATACATTGTAGTTATTCTATATGTT
The DNA here is from genome assembly GCA_033032865.1 of Dactylorhiza incarnata. Classification (NCBI taxonomy): domain Eukaryota; kingdom Viridiplantae; phylum Streptophyta; class Magnoliopsida; order Asparagales; family Orchidaceae; genus Dactylorhiza; species Dactylorhiza incarnata. Next base: position 23,271,763 of record JAWHQI010000010.1, on the reverse strand, counting down.
TAGAAATTTTCTTTAACCTATTTGTATTCCCCATGAACACAAGACTTCTCGGTCCACTTTATTTTGATTTTGATTTGTAATTAGCCTATATTACTCCCCGTTGATATATGGATTGCTCGGGACGAGAAATAATTCAAGTCTGGTGGTTTTGATGAGCGAATATCATATATTGTTTTAGAGGCTTTTCTAGCTTAGTTTTCCTTTCCTTTCACTCATCTATTTGTTGTTTTTATCATAAAATCGTTGATAATCTAATTATATGTCATGTGAGCACTTATGAGCTAGTTAGAGCTTATTTTAATTATTTCATGCACGAGGGAGATCTTTTCTCCCTCTCTTTTTCACATATTTGTAGATGTTATAGTTATGGCCGTGTAAATGTAACTCCTGGAGGTTCTGGATGTGTTTCCTACAGGTACCGATGGTTGTGGTATTGTCCCCGCTTGCCTCGGTTCTTTTTCAAGGAGGAGGCCAATACTCGTGCCTTTTCCTTCTTACACGAGCACTGACCCCCTCTGCGCACGACCACTGGTCATGCACGTTCATTTGCACGTATCGACTTGATCTCCCCTCGATCAGCTTGATGTGTCCACTACACATGCAGTTTTCCTTCGTGCACAAGTAGTGGCACCTGGCGCACGTCCACTGGTCGTGCGCGGCTATTTGCAAATATTGACTTGTGACCCCCCTTGAAAATGCACGAGTGTACGCATGAGGTTAATAGCACGACCACTGGTCGTGCGAGGCTAAACCTTTTCCCCCAAAACCTCAAATTTTCCCGCCAGCCCATGTTCCTTCTCGCACGAGTAGTGGCCTTTTCCTTCGTGCACGACCACTGGTTGCCGCTGGTTAAATTTTTTGCTCTGCCTATAAATAGTCTGCCTCGACTTTTCAGTCGGGAGTCAGCAATTTTTTACCATATTTTGCCATTTTAGGTTTTCAAGAACTAGGGTTTATCCCCTAGGCTCTCCCCATCATCCGAAAGCTCAAGGAAGATGAAGAAGAAGCCCTTCTCTCACCGCAAGCTAGGGAACTAGAAAAGAAGATGTGGACGGTGCAGACCATTGAGAAAATGGGTCCATTGGGAGCTCGTGACAGGAGTTCTTCTACCCCGGAAGGCAGCCGATGAGCGTGGCATTCACAGAGTCACTATCCGGAGTACACCTTGACTTTACGGAATAGTCTCATGCACTGTTTGTATCTCTCTATTCCTCTCCCGCAATCTAGGTCGAGTGATTGTGATTTCTCTTCTAATATTTGATGATGGTGGAATGGTTTTGTGCTTGAACTACTATTATTTTTTATGAAAGTAATATATATTATTTTCCATTTCATTGGAGTAGCTTAGGCGGCATAGTTGCTTATTTTTGTTATTTCCCCTTGTTGTATGATTGTTGTTGTTCTAAAGAAGAAAGTGGTGGCTTCATTGCCTAGTTTAGGGACAAGCGTTGTTGCAAAATGGAGGTCGGCGACCCACGGAAAAGTGAAGGGAGGTTGGCGACCCGCGGAGGTGTGAACCGGTGCTTGCGAACCATATTAGTGTTAATTTTATTTTCTTGTCTTAGACTATGTGAAACTCACCCCACGTAAAATCTGACCTTAAGAGACTTCGATCTCAAGTCTCTTTTAGTCGTTGATTCCACCTTTCCGTGCTCCATGAGAGATTCGATATTTGGGAGTTACTCCCTGCTTTATTTTACTTGACAACGACAGTGGGTGCACTTGCCTTACAACTCAGATTTCACATCATCCATCAAGAGAAAGTCAAGTATATCACAACCAGATGTTTTCCTGGGTTGCACAATTTTTTATCATTTTTAGATGGCTATCATCAAATGAGATTTTTATTTTACTCAGCAGTTGAACTCCTAATTGAAATACCTCAATGTGAGCCTAATGTTAGTTTGCTTTTACAATGCATTCTAGCTTAACTTATAAGCATGAGAACTATATGAAACATTTTCCTTTAGTTGTTTTGGCCAAAGATAGTGATTATTGTCCAATATTCGATCAGATCTTTAATGGCTACATGAAAATGAGTTCACAAAGTCCTTATATAGTGTACAAACATATGTGTATGTATAAGCTAAACACTTATAAGCTAGCACTTCCCTTAAGCTGAAGCATAAGTATAGTTTATACCCAGCTTATTACATAAAGATAGAGAATATTGTCTAGGCATTAGTAAAAATATTTACAACCTAGGAAGAACTCTGAACATGTTGAAGGAGGTGGTTTTCTCAGTCACACGTTTACGAATAAAATGACAATCAACTAATATATTTTTTGTTCCTTCATAAAATGTATGATTCTCTATAGTTTGCAAAATAACTTTATTATTACACTAAAGATGAATAGAATCTTTTCATCGAACCTATGATTAATTAGTTATAAATGGAGAAGCTCATGATCTATATTAAGCGCACCAGACTTCGTAAGTTTCTAGGAGTATATTCTCAATACATCCCCTCACATGTAGAGTTTTTGATCTCTAACATGTGATTTTTTTTAATTGGGTAACAATTGAGAGAGTTGTTGTGCTTAAGCCTTCTTTGGCACCATATTATAAACTTATGCATGTGAGACTATACTTTCAGTATGTACAAGCTCTAATACAACAATAACAATAGGAATGACTTTCTTAAACTTTAATGCGTAACAGAGTTACCCATTAAAAAGAGAAGAATAATCAAGAAAGGCACGACATATGAAAGATACGTAATGATATTTATGCTTTGGGTATAAAATAGAATACTTAGTTATATTATTCAAAATAGAAGATACCATTTTTTAAATGAAAAAAAAAACTAAAATTCAAACAATAAAAATTCCAAATCTCTTTGGTACATTCATCCGAAGTAGGGGTGTCCTTACTACCTGAAGAAGATGGTAATTTGTTAACTTAACTATCCATTTTCTTTTAGTGTAAAGTCACATGCTTTTGTGTAGGTTGCCACGACCAACTAAGAAGTCTTGGAAGTGTTGTCTATGCCGGAACTCCCATGTCTTTTCATATATTAAAATTTGTACCTTCGCATTTGAATTGAGTAAAGAGATTTCTTTAATTTATGTAAGACATTTCACACTTTAATGTTTAAAGTCTGTGCCCAATTTTGTGAATCGTGAATATACATCGCTTCTTATTTTCTCCCCTTGATCTTCCTCATTGTTCTGGCCCATTTTCTTTAATCCACTATGATGTGTACAACTCTTTACATATTCCAAATTTAACTACCTTTCAATAATTTATTATCTTTGTGAATGATATTTCGTATGACTTGGTTGTTTCTCTTAAATAATTTCTCTAACACCATGTAAAATAATGAGTTGTTCTATTATTAATATTACAATGGTCCTTTATACCTTATAGTGTGTGTGTGTGTGTGTGTGTGTGTGTGTGTATGTGTGTGTGTGTGTTTGTGTGCGTGTATACGTATATGCTGGATCTCACACATTAGAGTGACCTAATGAAAACATCAAGAACGACAAAGTAAGATCAAAGGGAGAAAAAAGATGCGGTTGTGCTTTCTCAATTCAAAAGACTCTCTTTAGACCATTGAGTCTATAGAGATACCCAGATTTATATGTTGTATATTGAAGAATGAATGATAAACAAGTCGGCGGGGGCACAAGTCCGAAGCTGTAAAGATGGCCATCATTGTATATGTGACAAAACAATTTAGAACCTCCACCAATCATCCTCTCAGTGTTTAAGAAATTTTGGAAGACAAGATTGATAATATAGTAGTATCAGGGGTATAGAGAAATTCAAAATATTTGGTGTCAATGCATTAGTAATTGTGATTGCTTTATTAGTAGAATTAATTTTATAAATAAGATTATGACAAGAGAGGTATACTCAAAGAAACTATAGTACCAGTGGAATCTAAAAGGTGCATAAATTGTTTACTGGATAAAGTTTCTTATTAAGTGATTGAGATTTTAGAGGAGGTACTTTGATATGCAAATTGTTGATTATTTTTTCGATGAATCAAATATATTTTGTAGACAAGATTTGCATACAAACAACAATGAAATCTAAAAGAGAAATGGCCACCATGTCCACATCATCCAAAAGTACTGGACGGGCCATCACAAGTAAAAGAACTTCCACAACCAATATGAGTGCGTCTATGACACACACCAAAATGTATTACACATTTACACTAATAATTGAACAAATACAATAGCAAAGTATGCTCACGTAAAATCTCTCGTGGGATGGTTCCCTCAATGTGTATTCTCTAACGAGAGATCCTAAACCAAGAATTCCACGATAGCTCTCTAAGACTCCGCAACCCTTTCTTATATAGGAGGGGGAACTAATGTTAAAAACTATATTACCCTAATACATTTTAATTGTGATACTATAACCGAGAATGACCATCTAGGTGTGTATCAACTCCCCCCTTCAAAATCAACCTTGCCCTTGTTGGAACATGGTTTTCCGCATCCCTTTGATTTGAGAATAACAAATCCTACTTGTATTTGATCTTGTTTGTCATTGTGTTTTTAGCATGCAGGTTTGAACAAAGTTGACACTAGGTTGTTGTTGGTCTGTATTTGCTCACAAGCTGAAAAGAATGGAAGAGAGATAACGCTCGACGTTAACTCTTAACGCTGGTGTTGAATTTCGTTCCCACCAAGATGAAAATGGCATGGAGGGAAGCTGCCGTGATTGCATGAGCATTTTGGGAATGATTTGACTCAACGCCAGGCGTTAGACTCAAAGCCAACGTTAAGGTTGCCTAAAATGAATGTTTCCAAAGATGCAGAATCTCCTTCCTGTTTTGAAGATCTGAGCCATAAAAAAATTTCTATATTGGGTCAACGCCAAGCGTTAGCCTTAACGCCGACGTTAGCTTCCAGTCTTATAAATTGGTGGATTTCATCTTCATCAACGAACCAGTGCTAAGGAGCCCTATTCCAGCACTTTGAATTATTTGTGATCATGAGGGCCGTATTTCCAGACCACATCTCCCACTCAATTTCTAAAGGAGGAATAAAAAGAGGCTTGGATGAACACGCTAACTCAATGCGAAGAACGCACGCTTGGACTTCAACGATCTTCAACGATTCTTCGTCTTCTCCTTCAAATTACCTCATACGGAGTTTTTATAGCTGTCTTTTGTATTTGATATTTATCTTTGTAATCGGTTCATAAATTCGCATCGTGTTGGCGACTAGGTCTGGGTAGGACTTAGGGAGGAATTCACCTCGTGTTGGTGACTAGGTCTAGGGAGTAGATCTAGGGGGTGCTTGAGGCCTTTCTGGGGATAGAAGGGCTAGAGCGGCTTGAGGCCATATCTGGGGAGAGATTGGCTAAAGCCAACCAGTTCTTAGTGAGAAGAGTTGGTATATAAAACGAAAAGAGTATTTCATATTTCGCCTTCGATTTCTAGCGTCACACAAATCAGATTTTGTAATCAAATCATGTCTTTTCTTGTTTAATAAAATTGATTTCATTTCTAATTTCTATCTCTTTACTGTCTGATGGGGAGTTCTCTTTGATTTCCCGTCAGTTTAAGAAACTGCTGAACAAACGAAGGCACATGAACAACAAGCCGTCTTCCTCGGATCATAAACATTCTCGTCGTGATGGCGACTATCCCAGGAAGGGCTCAAGCAATAATGACAGGTATAAATCCAAACAGAACAAACATTCTTCTTCTGACATTATTTGCTACTGTTGTAATAAGCCAGGGCACATAATTGCTGAGTGTCCCTACAAGAAGAAAGAAGGTGGAAGAAAAGAAGACAAGAAATCCATCCACGGAAAGAAGAAATCAGATAGAAGTTTCGTCGCTAAGAAAGCCAAAACTCTGAGCGACAGTGACTCCGATGAGTCGAGTGATGAAGAAGAAGCTTACTTCGGCCTGATGGCCATGTCTGATGATGAAGAAGCACCCCCGTACACCGGAAATGTAAATGATCACACTATCCTATCTGATTCTGATTATGCTTCGGCTGAACAAAAGGATAACCCCTCAGACGATGAATCTGAGCTTATGTCTCAATATACCAAAATGCTCAAAGGCTTTGACAAGTGCCGAAAGGTCGTCAAAACTCAAGGTAAGGAGATCATGGCTCTCAAGGAGGTGGAATCTAACTTGAGAAAAGAAGTTGAAGAACTTTCTTCTCTCAAAGAGGAAGTCCAAGCCTTGAAAGACAAGATCAAAAGCTCGGAAGAGACTCTTGCCCTGAGAGATCATTCGATAAAAGTCTTGGAGGAACAGCTTGCGGCTGAGAAGAAGTTGGTTGAAGCTTTCTCTCAACCTAAAACTGTTCTGCCAATTATTGGTACTTTTACCACTAAGGCAAAAGGAAGCGGTATAGGGCATGAAGCTAGTACTGGCGATTCTTCTAAAAACACAATTGCTAAGAAGAATGGTTTGGTTGCTAAGAAAGCTACCACCAAAGAAAAAGGGAAAGCTCATCAAGAGCCTGTAGCATTCAAGAGAGTTATATTCCCTACGAATGCTTATGATATGGAGAGTTCTTATGGTCATTTCACACGACCAATTCCTTTTGCGCCTGTGAATGATCATAAGGAATGGGCTCCTCCCCGAAACTTTGGTGATAGTGCTTTTCAAGCACCCTATCAAGAGATTAATCGGAAAGGGTACGGTCCATTTGTTCATGGTCCGAGTGCTAAGAAAGCACCAAAAGTGAAGGCTGTTGCACCAAAGCCGAAGAAGACAGTACCACCTTGTGTGTGCTGCCCCCATGAGGCATCCTCATCTAGAAGGACTGCTCCTGCAAGAGCTAACGTTCAAAAAGTTAAGCAGGAGAGTGTACAAAGAAGGTACAACAGATTCGACTGTTGGTGCTGCGGCAAAATTGGTCACTTTGCCGTTGATTGTTGGTTCAACACAACGTATGCTAGGAGACCACAAGTGAACGTTGCAAGGCAGACCACTCGCAATGTTAACATTCATCGTGGTGCTCAACTGACAAGGGACCAAGGACCCAAATCTGTTTGGGCTCTTAAGGCAAAATAATATGTTTTTGCAGATATGTCCAAAGGCCAATAAAAATCCTATCTGGTACTTGGACAGTGGATGCTCTCGGCATATGACCGGGACAAGAAGCCTTTTGCTAAACTACATTCCAGTTGCGAACGGTCTAAAAGTTATTTTTGGCGGTTCAGACAGAGGAATAACTAAAGGCTATGGTATGATTTCTAATGGTAATGTATCGTTTTCCGATGTAGCTTATGTGGAAGGATTACAACATAATCTGATAAGCATAAGTCAACTTTGTGATAAAGGATACATTGTTGATTTTCATAAAGATAAGTGTTTGATAAAGTCGGCTGAAAATCATGAAACGATTTTATCAGGCATTCGCTGTAGAAACATATTTTGTTTAAATTTTCTTTGTATATCATCTTCTACACCTGTGTGTCTTTTAGCTAAAGATAGTGCATCTCTTGTTGACCAATGGCATAAGAGATTAGCACATATAAATCTCAAAACTATTAATAAATTGTTTTCTCAAAACTTAGTGCGCGATGCACCAGATGTTAAGTGCGTTACAGATAGACCTTGTCATGCATGTGTAAAAGGCAAGCAAACTAGAGCTACCTTTAAGAGCATTATTGGAAAAGATTCAACCAGGTGTTTATACCTGCTCCATATGGATTTGTTTGGTCCTTTGCAAATTAGGAGTTTAGGAGGAAAGTCTTACACATTGGTTATTGTAGATGATTACTCTCGTTTTGCCTGAGTATTCTTTCTGAAACACAAGTCAGATACCTTTGACACTTTTACTAGCTTTGTCAGGCAAGTCCAGAATGAATTTAACTGTTCGGTGGTCAAAATCAGAAGTGACCATGGTACAGAATTTGAATCTGGAGCCATGACAGAATTCTGTGAAAGCCTTGGTATCTTTCATGAGTTTTCCTCTCCTCGAACTCCACAACAAAATGGAGTAGCTGAGAGAAAGAATAGAACACTTATTGAGGCTTGCAGAACCATGTTGAGTGACTCTTCACTACCTGAATATTTCTGGGCTGAAGCTGTCAATACTGCATGCCATGTGCAAAACAGAGCACTCATAAACAAAAACCATGAAAAGACTCCTTATGAACTTCTAAAGGGCAAGAAACTGACCATTTCTTATTTTCGAATCTTTGGTAGTAAATGCTTTGCGCTAAACAATGGAAAGCATTACAAAACTAAGTTTAGTGAAAAGATCTTTGAAGGTACTTTTGTAGGTTATAGTAGCCATAGTAGGGCATATAGAGTTTTTAATAAGAAAACCCTAGTGGTAGAAGAATCTATTAATGTTGTATTTGATGAGACGAGCATGCTACAAGGCAGCTCCTCTAGCATTTCTTCTGTAGACACAGGTTCAAAGCTGCAGGACTTAAGCTTGGATCAGCCAGTTGAAGAAAATTCTCAACACTTCATCAAGATTCCCCCATTAACTACCTATGAAGAAGATCATCCAGATGAAGAGCCAATCCAAGTGGAGGAAGATACTCCAACAGTAGAAGAAAGTTCTATCGGTCCAAATCATGCAAGGAACCTCGGGCTACGACACATGAGGGATCATCCAGTTGATCAGATCATAGGAGATCCTCATGAAGGAATAAGAACAAGACGAGGTACCTTTAATGAGAATATGCATTTGAGTTTTCTTTCGCAGGTCGAACCAAAGAAATTCCAAGAGGCAAATGAAGATCCATCTTGGATAATTGCTATGGAAGAAGAATTAAATCAATTCAAACGCTGTAAGGTATGGACACTTGTTCCAAAACCCAAAGACAAAAATGTCATTGGAACAAAGTGGGTGTATAGAAATAAGCTGGATGAAGAAGGAACAATCATAAAGAACAAAGCCAGACTTGTAGCTAAAGGATACAGACAAGAGGAAGGTATCAACTTCGATCAGACGTACGCTCCAGTAGCAAGGCTCGAAGCGATCAGACTCTTCCTTGCTTATGCTGCTTTCAAGGGTTTCACCGTATATCAAATGGATGTCAAATCCGCTTTCCTAAACGGAGACATTAAAGAGGAAGTATACGTTGAACAACCCCCAGGTTTTGTTAATCCTGATCATCCCAATCATGTTTATTTATTACAAAAAGCTTTATATGGTTTGAAACAAGCTCCTCGAGCTTGGTATGAGACGCTATCTAACTTTCTTCTTGAGAACAAGTTCACAAGAGGAAAGATAGATAAAACATTATTTCTTAGGGAAGTAAAAGGCAAGGTTTTGCTAGTGCAAATCTATGTCGATGACATCATATTTGGCTCTACGGACAATAACCTCTGCAAAAAGTTTTCTAAACTTATGCAAGGGAAATTTGAAATGAGCAGTATGGGTGAGCTGAAATATTTCTTAGGACTTCAGGTGAAACAGTCTGAAGATGGAATCTTCATTTCTCAGACAAAGTTCACTAAGGAGTTGATTAAGAAATTTGGAATGGAGAGTGCAACCTCTATGAGGACTCCAATGAGCTCAGCTACGTCTCTGGACAAGGATGAAAAAGGGAAACCTTTTGATGAAACCAAGTACAGAAGCATAATTGGCTCTTTGCTCTACCTTACTGCCAGTAGACCTGATATAATGTTCTCTACATGTGTATGTGCTAGATATCAGGTGAACTCTAAGGAATCTCACTATACTGCCGCAAAGCGGATTTTGAGATACCTTAAAGGCACACCAAATCTTGGCTTATGGTACCCAAGAAGTAATGATAGCGAACTAATTGGTTTTACAGATGCAGACTTTGCAGGTAGCAAAGACGACAGAAAAAGCACTTCCGGGACGTGCCAATTCCTCGGAAGGAGACTTATTTCCTGGAGTAGCAAGAAGCAGAATTGTGTTGCAATATCAACCGCCGAGTCGGAATACGTTTCGGCTGGCAGTTGTTGCGCACAACTTCTATGGATAAAGAATCAACTTCAAGACTACAACATGAAGATCAAAGACATTCCTATGTTTTGCGACTCTTCCAGTGCAATTGCTATCGCAAATAATCCAGTCTCTCACAGTCGGACAAAGCACATCGAGCTACGATATCACTTTATCCGGGAGCATGTGGAGATGGGTGACATAAATCTGAGTTATGTTCCCACGGATAAGCAAGTTGCAGACATTTTCACGAAGCCACTGGATGAGACTAAGTTCTCTTTCTTCAAGACGGAACTTGGAATGCTCAACATGGAGTAATGATCAAGTCAACCAAAACCATGACGAACAGGAAGTTTTTGACAAGTCATGTCTCGGGACCTGGCTGGATTTCTCGAGACAAGCTGAAGATTTCGAGATAGGCAGATGTCTCGAGACACGGGTTATCACTCGAGACATCAGGGAAGGAAATGCCGCGCTGAATTTCCTGAGTTCTCGAGACATAATCGATGTCTCGAGACATAAGTACTTTAAAGAACTCCAAACGTCAGGTACGCGCTGCTCTTTCTCTTATTTTTCTTCAAAATGTCACTTAAACGTCAAATCAAGATAGTATATATATATATTAGAACTCGAAAACTTGATGTTCACGCAAATCATTTCCGAGACTTCCAAGACCTTTCGACTTCTTCTCGAGCGGCGACAGGTCGGTGCTTCCGTGGTTCTCGGTGCTTCATCATTCTCGTTCGACAATTCTCTCTCTCTCTCTCTCGCATTAATGGCTCCTACTCCTCATCCAAAGATTGGCGTTGGGAATGAGGTCGTTCGCTCAGGTATCGCCAGTTTATCCGATGACTTCAAGAACCTATTTTGTTTGCTTGATGCCGCCGGTCTTACTTTCGTTCTTGAGCATCCTTGCCGGGTGCTGTTTGATGAGGTTGAAGAGTTCTTTATAAATGTGAAGCCTATTATGGAAGGAAGAATGTTGATTTCATTTGTTAAGGGTATCAAAATCAAAGTCTCTCCAAAGACTCTTACTAAGTATTTGCAGCTGTCTGAAATAGAAGCTGAAGCAGAGCTGAATGAAATTGACTGGTTGAGAACAGCAAGGTACTGTGGTCTTGATTCAGATTTTGCTGCAGTGAAGAGGCACAAGATGAACGATGCTGGCAAGCTTTTAGTGGACATTGTTTCCAAGGTTCTTTTCTGCAGGACAGACACACGAGGACATGTGTCTGAAGAAATATTTCAGTTGGTGATTGGAATTGTGTTAGGAAAACAGAGAGATTGGGCCTCAATCTTATTCTCAAATATCAAGGCTTGCATTAATTCTCCAAACTTTGCCCGGATCATCTCATTATTCTTGAATCAGTTTAATCCTGCTATATTTGACATGTCCAAAGGTGCAGTTATCCATCACCTTAAGAAGATCGATGTCATCTCCATGCAGAGATGGGACATTCGAATCAAGAAGCCAGGAGTGGCTAGTGCTACTTCTGAGGGGGAGACTCATAAATCTGCAGTTGCAAGTGAAGCAGAAATTCCAGTTCCATCTTCTGAAGGTCAGGTACCTAAAGTAACATCATTTCCACTTCCTTCACGGATTCGTTCTAAAGCTTCAGGTCGAGCCAAGCTGCCAATCCGTTCTAAAGCCAAAGGTCAGCCCTCATCAGCTCCAATAGAATTCATTCCATCAGTGACTCAGTCAGATCCATCAGATACTTCAATTGATACTATCCCATCACCTGCTCATATTCACATTCCAGCTCCATCTTCACCTCTACCAGATTCAGTTCCATCACCTCCTCCTTCTCCATCAGTACAAGCAGATGTCATAGTGTCAGATTTTCCAGCTAAGGAGAACATACCTTCTTCTGACAAGGATGTGTTCATCCCCTCTTCTCCCTCAGTTCTTGAAGCAGACACTTCTTTGGCAGATGACAGAGTTTCAGATGTTCAGAAGGATTTGCAACAAGAAGTATCTGAAGTGCACAGTCCCAGTGGCCAACAGGCAGGGTCTGGTGCAGATTTTGTTTTTGAAGACGATGGCGATGATTCCGTTCATGAATCATCCCCTCCCCTAGTATATGTTGAGGGGGAGTCAGAGTTTGACACAACCAGGAATTCTCCAGATGAGCTAGGTTGTGAACATGACAATGTGGTTCACTCTCTTGAGATTGAAGAGCTCCCTGATGATGTTCCTGATGCCGCACCTGCTGTTACTCTTCCTTCCTCTCATCCTTCCCCTCCAATCCTTGATGCAGATTCTCTTCTGGGAAAGATTGAAGCTATGCTCAAGAAGCAGAGTGAACAGTTTGAGAACTCTTTGACAACTGTTCACAGGAAGATTGCCTCAGTTGAAAGTGAACTTGGTAGGGAGTTAGCTAAAATCAAATCAAATTATGAAAATCTCTCTGAATTGATGTGCCTAGGGAGCAAAGCAATTGAACATGCAACTGAAGGTGTAGGCACAGTGTTGGCTCAGACTATTACAATGACAAAGCTTCAAGACTCATTGTCTGACAAGGCAGAAGCAAATACATTCCGGATTGTTGATGAAGTTGGAAATTTCAAAGATGATACTCTCCAAACCCTATCTGTAGATATCAGAAAGGGGGAGGACATTATAATGGAAAGAATGACAGATTTAGTGGAAAGCTCTGTGTCAGCTATTCAAAGCTCATGGAAATCACAGTTTGATCAGTTCTCTTCTAGGGTGCAGAAGCAAATTGCTGATGTTAATGCTTATTCCTTCAAAACAACAACGTGGCTTCATAATCAGATTTTTCCTGAGTTAGAAATTGATCCAGATGTTCCTGTTCCTCAGTTTTCTCCAAGGCCAGAAGAACTACTTGGGAAGGCTCCTATAGTTGAAGATCAATCAGATAGGGCTGGGACCAAAAGAAAAAGAAAACTTGGTGAAGGTCCCTCTGCGAGTAGATCTATTCCGAGTTCTAGCTCTGCAGGCCATAGCAAAGCTCAGGTTGAGGAGGTTCTATCAGAAATCTGGAGCCCAGTCTCAAAAGACAAAATTCTTGAAACCTATAGGTTAGTCCGTGAAGCCAAAATGAAAAGATCTGAATGCTACAGCTCACTTGAATGGGAAAAACATGAGACAGCTCAAAGGAAGAGAAGAATCCATTTCAGGGCATTTGGTTATAATAATTCTGATGCTCCGGCTCCACCTCCGTTTTACCATCCCAAGCCTTATGCTTATTTCTCCAGACAAGAAGAAAAGAGGAAAAGGAGATCTTGAAGGATAATGCTGATGCTGACAAGACATATTTTGCTTTGGTTCTGATTTTGTGAACATCAAGTCTTCTTAACAATTCAATTTAGACATATATATATATATAATTGTTGATTTGATGTTCTCTACTTGTTCATTTCTATATCTTTGTGTAGTGTAGCATATTTATTCTATATTGCTGTAATTCAACTTAGTGTATAGGATTCTGACTTCTACAAATAGGGGGAGATTGTTGGGAATTGTATTCACAATTACCTTGATTGTGAGAAGTCGCCCTTGAACTAAGATTGAATTGCATTTGTATTTGATATGCTTTTCCAGTATTGTCTTGCAGATTATCATTGCTAAGTGTAAATCAATGTCAGGTCACAATGGGTCTGCAAACACAGTTTCATACAATGTAATTCCTCATTATATGAAACATGGTGATGACTCATGTGTGATCTCTCTATTGGGGTACACTTCATTTTCAAGACTATTGAAGACTTTGGAGTGCGGTTGCAGCAAATGTTCAAGAGAAGAAAAGGAGTAAATGAATATAAATTTTTCTAAGGATATGTCTCGAGAGATCAAGCATGTCTCGAGAGTCGTTTAATGTCTCGAGAAGCAAGTTCTGTTGATCTCGGTATTTCTGTTCTTGATGACTCGAGAGATCAAGCTTGTCTCGAGAGTCCTTAAGACCGAAATCTTTGTAATGTCTCGAGAGATCATCGAGTTCTCGAGACATCCCTTTCCTACTCTCTTTGTTTCATATCTCGAGAGATCCGTTAGTTCTCGAGAGATCCCTTATGTCTCGAGAATTCTGTCCGTTATTTTCTAATTTGTTTCCTCTGTTCTTGACAGTTCGTAAATGCTCCTTCCCGATCCTAACGGTTATATTGAGTGCGTTTAAGGTCGATTTAACCCTTAATCATTGCCCTCTATATATAGGATCGCTCTTGGGTTATTTCCAACAAGTTTTTCGAATCGTTCTCAAACCCTAATTTTCTTTCCTGATCTAAAAGAACGAGAAAAGCGCCGCCTCGCTGTCGCCTACGATTGAAGATCGATCTACTCATTTGAGTTGCTGATTTCTATCAAAGAAGGATTCGATCGATCCGTGTTCTGATTCTACAACCTCTATTGGATTGTTTCGGATTGCTAAAGACAGATTTGAAGGATCGTTGTTCTTCCTCATCGTTCTCAAAAGCCATTCAAGAAGAAGGAAGAAAACGCCTCTATTATTCAGATCTGGTATCTTATTGTTCAAAACCTTTTATCATCTATTGTAGGAGTTGTTATCTCCGAGCTGTAGGAGAGGTTGTTCTCCGAGTTGTAGGAGAAGTTTTTCTCCGAGTTGTAAGAGAGGTTCTCTCTGAGATTGTAGGAGTTTGACTCCGAGTTTGTAGGATCATTCTGATCCGAGATTTAGTGAGTAGTCAAGTCTAGCTGTGGTGCTAGATTGGCGAGGCCGACAGTGGAGTACCCAAGTACGGGGAACCACTATAAATTCTTGGTGTTATCTGTGGCTGTGATTTATTTTGTGTGCTGTGCTTTACGTTTAATTCTTAATTCCGCAAAAGACGTAGAGATCACCTATTCACCCCCTCTAGGTGATTTAGGTAAGCAACTAGATACTTCATGGACACATTGCACCTGAATGTCCTAAAGAGAACAATAATAAGAAAGATCTGAAAAGAACAGATCTAAATAAGAAGAAGAAGAAAGAGAAAGGATTCATTGCTCAATCATGGAGTGATTCAGAATCTGAAGTGAGTACCTCATCTGAAGATGATCAGGAAAAGGCTAAGCAAGAGGAAACCTGCTTGATGGCTACTGAAAAGTCTGAAGATACATCTCTGGTAAATATACTTGATGATATAGATTTCTCTTCCACTGATTTCAAAAATAGTTTCAAAGAACTCTATTTAGATCTAGTCAAATCTGAGAAAGAAGTAAAGGAACTAAGAAATAAACTAAACAATCTTAAACAAACAAATACACAACATAAAAGCTATGAGCTCAGTCTAGGACTCTCAGAGGAACAACTAAATAAAATCAATACTAAAAATCAAGCACTAAGAAATGAGCTAGCAAAGGCAAAAGCTTTTGAAGACTCTCTAAATGGTAGAAGTCAGAAGCTCAAGAATATCTCTAACAATCTCACTGATAGATTTAGACAACTTGAATATAACACTGAACCCAAACCTCAATCACCCAGCAAATCTGTCTGGAGGCATCCTATTCACTTCACTAGGGAAAATCATTTGACAGGAGAAAGATCACAAGAAAATTCAGAAACAACCACTGTGTTTAACAAAAATAGTCCCACTATGTATGAAGGAATCCTAGGAAAATATCCTCAGAAAAGAAACAAACTTGCGTCGAATTATTATCGACGTGCGTCGAATTCTACTCAACGCAACTCAAATAATGCATCGATTTCTAATCAACGCAGACACCAAAATACGTCGACTCCCAATCGACGCAATCTCTCCTATGCTTCGACTAGAAGTAACCACATAATGAAGGAAGTGTCGACTTCCACTTGACGCAACTTTAAACATACGTCGAATTCATATCGACGCAACCAATCTAACAGAAATGTCTCCTCTTCCAAAAAGTCTTCTCAATCCATTTCCTTTTATTATGAACACTACTTCTGCAACATTACCAAAGACAATTGGTATGATAAGCCAATACCCCTAAAGGAGGAAGGATATTCTGAAAAACCCTCTTATTCTTTCTTCAAACCAGCCACTGATGGGAGGAAGGGACCCCAGCTTAGGAGGGTCCAAACTAATGTTTAAAAGTTTATGTGCAGTTGTATCACATCTCCAGGCTGGTGTGGTACTTGGACAATGGATGCTCCATGCACATGACGGGATACAAAAACCTATTAATCAACTTTGAGGATAGACTTGCACCACCAGTGACTTTTGGAGATTCCAGCTGTGGCCAATCCAGGGGCTTTGGAGATTTCAAAGAAGGGAAAGTCACCTTCAAGAATGTGGTAGTAGTCAAAGGACTGAAGCACAATCTGATAAGTATAAGTCAGATATGTGACAGTGGTAAGTATGAGGTAAAATTCACCACACTATTTTGTCATATTATTGATATCAAGACTGGTGCCATAATACTCAATGGAATTAGAAAAGGGAAGGTATATATAGTAGACTTTAGCTCCTCACCCACAGAAGTCTGTTTGTTCAACAATATTATTAATAAAAGTGAACTATGGCATAGGAGACTAGGTCATCTAAACCACAAAACCATTAGTAAATTATCAAAGAATAACCTAGTCAGAGGCCTACCAAAGGGTAGATTCTCTAAGGACTCTCCATGCAGACCTTGCCAACTAGCAAAACAGACCAAGTCATCCTTCAAACCAATTGGTAAGGATGACTCCCCTAGGATCCTCTACTTACTGCACATGGATCTCTTTGGTCCCATATCCACTCAAAGCTTAGGTGGAAAGTCTTATACCTTAGTCATTGTAGATGACTATTCTAGGTTCAGCTGGGTATTCTTTCTAAGGGCTAAGTCTGAAACCCATAAGATTCTCTCAAAATTCATAAGACAGATTCAATCTGAGGTCAATACTCATGTTTCAATTATCAGGAGTGATCATGAGACCGAATTTGAAAATCAGTCAATTAGTAGTTTATGTGAGGATATAAGTATTAAACAAAGTTTTTCAGCCCCTAGAACTCCTCAACAAAATGGAGTTGCTGAAAGGAAGAATAGAACTTTAATTGAGTCAGGAAGGACCTTACTTGCGGAATCAGGATTACCAAAAACCTTCTGGGCTGAAGCAGTCAACACTGCAAACTATGTTCTAAATAGAAGCCTCATACACAAAACTAAGTCAAAAACTCCATATGAGCTCCTGAAGGGAAAAACACCCATTGTTAAATACTTTAAAATATTTGGATGTGCCTGCTTTATCTTAAATAATGGGAAAGATCATCTTGCCAAGTTTGACAAGAAGTCTGATGATGGAATATTTCTTGGGTACTCATCATCTAGCAAAGCTTATAGATGCTATAACAGGAGAACTCTCAGAATTGAAGAATCTATGCACATTATATTTGATGAAACTAACATGCTGTTTAAGGGGGAGGAAACTTCCACCAATCCTTTTCCACAGGAAAATAGCAGCATAGAGACTCAGCTTGAACAACTGACTTTAGAGAACAAAGACACTGGGAAAGAAAATCTGCTACAGGAACCAAGTGAGGAGTTTGAACAAGAGCATGAAGAAGGACCAGAGAAGAGCAATCAAAACCAACTCCCACAAGAGAACATGGTTCAGGAAGAACAGGTGGACAATGATCCCATTGTTAATGGGGAAGAAGAGCATCTGACAAATCCAAGCAGGACAGGGATCAATATGAAAAATCATCCACAATCCCAAGTAATTGGAGACCCCAATACTGGGGTAAGAAGAAGACACCAAGTCTCCAATGGGATGATGCTCCAATGCTTCTTATCTCAAGTTGAACCAAAGAAGTTTGAGGAAGCAAATTGTGATCCTCACTGGATTATAGCCATGCAAGAAGAACTAAGGCAATTTGAGAGAAACAAAGTGTGGAACTTAGTTGAGAGACCAAAAAACTACCCAGTTATTGGTACAAAATGGGTATACAGAAACAAACTAGATTCCACTGGAGTAATTGTCAGGAACAAGGCAAGACTTGTAGCACAAGGATACAGACAAGAAGAAGGAATAGACTACAATCAAACCTTTGCTCCAGTAGCCAGATTGGAAGCAATCAGACTCTTTCTTGCCTATGCAGCCTTCATGAAGATGAAAGTCTACCAGATGGATGTCAAGAGTGCTTTTTTGAATGGTGACCTTCAAGAAGAGGTGTATGTAGAACAACCACCAGGTTTTGTCAATCCCTCCTCACCTAACTTTGTTTATAGACTTAACAAAGCACTTTATGGTCTTAAGCAAGCACCTAGAGCCTGGTATGAAACTCTCTCCAACTTCCTTTTAGAAAATTCTTTTGAAAGAGGAAAAGTAGATAAAACACTCTTTACTAGAACCCATAAAAATCAACTCCTTCTTGTTCAAATCTATGTAGATGACATCATCTTTAGCTCAACTCATCCCACACTTTGTCAAAGATTTGCTAATCTAATGCAATCAAAATTTGAAATGAGTAGTATGGGAGAACTCTCTTATTTCTTAGGGTACAAGTGAAGCAAAGCAGTGAGGGAATCTTTATCTCACAATCTAAATACACTAAAGAATTAATCAAAAAGTTTGGTATGGAATCAGCCTCTACCATGAAAACACCTATGGCAACTAATGCCATTATAGAAAAGGATGATAAGGGAAAATCTGCAGATCAAAAGACATATAGGGCAATCATAGGATCCCTTCTCTATCTAACAGCTAGCAGACCTGACATTATGTTTGCAACCTGTATATGTGCTAGATTTCAGGTTGATCCAAAAGAATCCCATCTCACCTCTGTAAAAAGGATTCTTAGATACCTAAAGGGAAAACCTGAACTAGGTCTGTGGTACTCAGCAGAAACAAATTTTGAATTAATAGGATTCTCAGATGCAGACTATGCTGGATGTAGGGTTGATAGAAAAAGCACATCTGGTACTTGCCAATTCCTAGGTGACAGATTAATATCATGGTTCAGTAAGAAACAAACTTCAGTCTCAACCTCAACAGCTGAAGCTGAATATATAGCTGCTGGGAGCTGTTGTTGACAAATTCTCTGGATGCAAAATCAGCTTCTTGACTATAAATTGGAAGTCAATAACTATAAAATTTATTGTGATAGCTCTAGTGCCATATCCATAGCATCCAACCCAGTCCTTCATAGTAGAACCAAACATATAGAGATCAGGCATCACTTTCTTAGAGACAATGTAGAAAAAGGTAAGATAACCTTAGAATATATTCCTACAAATAGTCAAAGAGCAGACATTTTTACCAAGCCCTTAGATGAAACTAAGCATACTTACTTTCTCAACACTTTGAGAATGCTTGATGGAAGCTTGTAAACATCATTGTTGGAGAAATCTAAAAGAGATCAGAACAACTAAGCAAATACTTACAGACACGTCGATTACCTATCGACGCACCGTCGAGAGGAACTCGACGCTAGCATTGATTTCTTAAAGACAAAGTTACGTCGATCCCTTATCAACGCACCGTCGATCTAATCTCGACGCAAGTCTGCGACCACGTCGACAGGACATTAGGCTAACAACGTTTCGACAGAGCGTCGACTCCATATTGACGCATACGTCAACATCAATGACCAACGTCACAGCTGCTTCGACACATCGACCATGCGTTGACTCCAACTCGACGTACCAGCGACTTCATAATAAAACAGGAAACAAATATTCCCTTCTTCTTTTGACGATTGGTTAACTAATATACCTTGATTTCTGTTTACTTTTCGACGTTTCACCTCCTTTAAATAACACCTCTTATTTCATAACTCATACTCTCCCAACCCGCCAAAATCTTCGTCTTCTACCTCTCTCTTTGCATCAATGGCACCAACCCCTGCTCAATCTGCTCTTCTCAAAACAATAAACGATGCTCTGGCACAACTTCTGAATGACTTCCAGACACGTCTGACCACCTTCTCCAATGAGTGCGCCGACATGCTCACCACCTGTGAAGCCAAATTGGCCAACCTCTCTGCCTCTCTTCCTGAGCTTCATGTTCTTCTTCAAGAACAACCTCTGTTGCCAAAAGGGTTTACATCCTTTCTGAAGGATATAAACCAGGGGGAGAGTTGCTCCAGAAAGCCCCCTATCCAGGTTTTTCTTAAAGCTCAGGGCTAACTCTTCTCCAATCTCTAAATACTATCCTTAAGTATTAAATCAACTTCATTTTTTTTACTATAGGCTCCAATCTTCTCCAATCATTCTGATTACACCTTCAACAAACACCTTGGTGAATCTTCCTCCTATCATACAGAAGGAGATCATGCTGTGGATTCAGCATTCAGAATAGATGCCCCATATGTTCAGGGGGAGACTATTGCAGTACAGAATATAGAAGTCCAGGGGGAGGAAGAAACAACTTATTCTGATGACCTAAAAGGGCTAGTCTGGATTGAGGCACCCCTGTGTGAGGAAGAATATCTGCATCATTCTTTTGGCTTCTCTGCCAGCTACATCAAACTCAAGACACCCTTACTTGAGGATATTCCTCCAGAGGACATTTTGCCTGTTGTTCCCTCTCCTACAAAAGTCCCTTCTCCACCTTCACCTTCTAAAGAGAAAACTACATCTCCATCTCTGCCTCTTCCACCACTTCAACCTCCATCTCTACCTCCTCTACTACCTCTACCTCCACAAAAACTATCTAAGGAAAAACCAAGAGAACAAATGAAAAGAAGAAGTGAAGCCATCCCTCATTGGCAAAAATTTTCCAAAGAATAAAGAAAAGAGTATGCAAAAGAAAAGAAATATAGAAAGGCTGTTGAGGAGATAAAGAGGTTTGAAAAAATGCCTAATATTACTCCTAACAGTCCTATAAAGGAGTACCATGATCCTGACATGGAAAAGCTGCAAGAAGAAATAAGAGAAAGAGAGTTGTATGAATATGAAGCAGCTATGAAAGAAGTAGAAGATAAGACGAATGTCTGGTTGGAAAAGATCAAAAAGGGGATGACTAAAGAACAGATCCTTGCAGAATCTTCCATCAAACTTCCAAAGAAACTGTTTGATGTTGAAGCTTATCAAAAGAAAAATCCTCAGGCAGAACTCATCCTAGAAAAGGGACAAAAACACAAGAGGGGTGTTGGGTGTGCTGAAGATACTTACATTCCCTATAAGAAGCCCAAAAGACCTGCAAGATTAGATAAATGGCATGACTCACCCTGGAAAGGAAAAGGAAAGATGACTGAGATCCCTGAGAAACAGCAATCAGAAAAGAGAAAATATAAGCCAAAGGTTGACAACAAAGGACCACCTGAGCCCAAGCCTACTCAAAAGAAACCTCAAAATATTACAATTGAGATGATTGATGAAAAGGCAACAATCATCATCAGCAAGGGCTATTCTTTAAATGACACTCTCCCTGATGCTAACAAAGTCCTGGAGAAATTGCACACAATCATCAGAAATGTCCAGGAGCATCCAGATAGAGCCAGGGGCTGTATTTTTGATGCTATTGAAAACTTATCTAGAAAACTTTATTCTGCCTTTGTCAATTTCATGTACAACAAGAAGTTTCTAGTTTAAATCTTATGAAAGACAATTACTTGTTATATGATTTCTTCTGATTGCTTAGCATATTTCTTCTCTATATAAATGCTTTTATTGAGATGATTAAATACTGATATAATTTCTCTCTAAATAGGGTTAAGACAAATAGGGGGAGATTATTGGGGAAATGATTTATCTTAACCCCTAGAATTGAGTAGAATATAACTTCTAAGAATGAAAAGTTAGTCTAAGTAAATATGCGTCGAATAGTATTCGACGCAACGTCGAAATATAGTCGACGTTTCTCTCAGAATGAGTCGAAGTAACTCTAAGAAGAATTCGATGTAATCTTAGTCGACGTACCTCTGAATTCTAGTCGACGCATGTGATAAAGTCGACGCACCTTCCTTATTCTCCTCTCGATGTCCAGCCAGGATGAAATCGACGTTTACATCGAATAGTAATCGACGCACGTCGATATCTATAAGTATTTCAAAAATACGCCACATCTCTTTCCTTCTTTCTGTAGATTTGATTTTTATGGAATGATATTATTCTTTTATAGCCGTTCTGAATCAGCCTTTCCTTCTATTTAATTCTTGGCTAATTTGATTAAGATTATTATGGATATTATTTGAAATTAGAATGAATTCCTTTCCTTATACAGCAATATTGATTATGGAAACTCTAAATCTCTTTCTAATTCTCTGTCTGCTAATTGATTATTCTCCTTTAGCAATATCTTTTAAGCAGAGCTATAAATAAGAAGGAGGTCGACAGAGAATGATAACAAGTGATCCACCATATATACATTTGAAAAAGAGGAAGAGCTCCCAAGTGAAGAGTGAGAAAGCTGAGAAAAGAGATAGTGTGCTGCAGCAAAGAAAATGCCTTCTTCTCCTCCTTCTTCTGAAGCCATTCTGCTGCAAACTCTGAAAGCTCTCACAAAAGAGAGAAAAGCTTACAATCTCCTTCTCACTATAGAAGAGAGATCATATTCACTATACTTGTGCTTCTAATCTTCTTGCTAGGAAGAAGATTCTTTCTTCCATATATTGACTTCTGTTCTTCTACTTGTTCTACTTCTTCTTCTCATTCTATTTTCAAATTGTGTAAAAGAGTTTTTAGAATATCTCTTCAAAAAATTCGGTTGTAGTGGTTCTAAGAGTCTCCTTACCAAAAGACTCAGTTTGGTTCTAAGAGTCTCCTTATCAAAAGACTCAGTCTGGTTCTAAGAGTCTCCTTATCAAAAGACTCAGTGCAAGTTAGTGAATTCCTACCAAGGGGGTAGAAGAGTGGACTACCCAAAGTTTGGGGAACCACTATATTTCCTTGTGTTGTGCTGTGATTAT
Organism: Dactylorhiza incarnata; assembly: GCA_033032865.1. NCBI lineage: Eukaryota > Viridiplantae > Streptophyta > Magnoliopsida > Asparagales > Orchidaceae > Dactylorhiza > Dactylorhiza incarnata. The sequence continues at coordinate 23,249,122 of JAWHQI010000010.1, read as the reverse complement.
CTTGTTGTCATTTTTCTTCTTTACTTGCTTAATTCTTGTTGGTGTGTGGGAAGCCTAAATCTGTGATTATTACACACACATATATATATAATAGCACAAAGTATTTTTAAATCTCTATTCACCCCCTCTAGAGAATTCTAGTGAGGTTAACTATGCACTTTCACTTAGAATTCATTAACAGCTGTAGCAACTCATCATATTAATGGAATCATATTAAAACAAAATCTAGGAATCAGAAATGCTTATATTCCCATTTACCCTTCTTCTAGGGGTCTTGATCCAGGGTTCCCTAAATCAAGACAGGGGGAGAAATTTAAAAGAAGAAGAGAAATTAAAAGAAGAAGAAAATTAAAAGAAGAAGAAGAAAATTAAAAGAAGACGAAAATTAAAAGAAGAAGAAAATTAAAAGAAGGAAAAATTAAAAAAAGAAGAAAATTAAAAGAAGAAGAAATTTAGTAATTTATGATTAAATGTTTTCAAAAGAATAATTAATTTTACTATCTGTTTATTCTGTATATCTCCTTAAAGCTTTATAATATCTACTGAAATGATTTCATATGCTTTGAGTTATTCTATTTCTTTTGCTTGGCATCCTAAACCAAATAGGGGGAGATTGTTGGATCACCAGTCTTGATTTGGATTAGGATCCATGTATGTTTTAAATTTCAAATCTGTATCCCAACTCAAATAGGGGGAGATTGTTGGAACCCTAGTTATGATTTGAGTTAGGATCCATCTTTATGGTCTAAGTTTCTATCATAACACATCTTATATAAACTAGATCAAATCTCATTAAGATAGAAGACATAGAAAAGAATATAATATAAACTGCGATCGACGAAAAGCTAGAAGCGCTCGACGAAATATCAAGGAAGCTGCGATCGACGAAAAGCAAGCAGCGCTCGACGAAATATCAAGGAAACTGCGATCGACGAAAAGCTAGCAATGCTCGACGAAATATCAAGGAAGCTTCGTTCGACGAAAACCAAGCAGCGCTCGACAAAAGTTCATCCAGCAGTTAGTCAATGATCAGATCGACAAATGTTGAGCTCAGCCCGACGTACTTCAAGCTGAGATTGACGAAATTTTATCAGCTTTATAAATTCTCATTTCTCAGCTCGACTAAAATTTTATATGTTGTCAGATCTGATAAAGCAATATTTTGAATAGTTTCTATTTATGAATTATCACTGCCTCACATTAATGATATAGCCATTGCAGAATAATTAATTATATAGCCGTTGCAGAACAATTAATGATATAGCCGTTACAGAACAGCTTAAATTAAAGATGGCAGTTTATCTTCCCGAGGAGTCAAGTTAATAAAAGAGACTTTATCTCTTCCCTTTCTGGCAAGATAGAAGAGTGAAGAACTCAAGATAAGAGAGAGGTTCTCCAGATTACACAAAGACAGAGAAAGCACAAAGAAGATAGAGACAGAGAACAACATATTATTATCTATCTTGTTTGCTAACTCTTCTCTGCAGACCATCTTCATCCTGAGACACTTAATCCAGATCATTTGCTCAGGATCTCAACTGTAGAAGAAGAAGAAATGAGTTACTACATTCTAGAGAAGAAGCTTCCTCACCTGATCATCAAACACTAATCAAATCAGGGGAGCTCTTCAACATCATCAAGGATCCACTAGAGTCTTCTCAGAAAGAGAAGAACAATATATTTTTGTTTTCTTTCAACTGTATAAAGGGTTATAACTCCCTTCAAAAGTTACATCCCTTGGTGGCAGGGCACCTGAACAAAAACCTGTAGTTTGGTTAGAGCACCTGATCAAAAGCTCCTTGGTGTGTGGACACCTGATCAAAACCCCATTCGTGGCAGGGCATCTGATCAAAAACCTGTAGTGGAATCCTACCAAGTGTGGTAGAAGAGTAGAGGTACCTAGGTTTAGTGGGGAACTACTATAAAATTCTTGTGTCGTCTGTATTGTGTTTATTTTCTGTGCCGTGCTGTGTGATTTGTCTTTATTTTGTTTTATAACTCACTCTGCAATACATATATAAGTAACACTATTTTAATTCCGCTATAACATTAAGTGAAAAAGTTTTTAATACTCTATTCACCCCCCCTCTAGAGTAAATCTAAGATCTAACCTCACTTATAATTGGTATCAGAGGACTTTCCACTGATACTAGAGGACTTTCACGCCTATTAATGGAATGTGCCTAGATCTCGCCCTACCAAACCGACATGGATTTATGAAGTGGATGCCACTCCTCACTTAGCCTCGCTAGTGGAGAGGCTAAGCAAGCATTTGCCGGAGATGACTGCTTCCTCCTCCACTCCCGCTTGGGTTAATAATAATAATAATAATTTTGTCGAAGAAACTATAGATTACCTAGGCAACCCAGTTAGGCCCACTTCAACCCTAATAACAACCCTTATAGTAATAACTATAATCTGGGTTGGAGGAACCACCCAAACTTCTCTTGGAGCAATCCAAACAATGCTCAGAGGCCCCCAAATGTGAATCCACAAGGATTTTCGCTAGGATTTCCGAGCGGATTCCAGCCTCAACCTCCAAAACCTTCTCCGATCGAAGATATTTTTGCTAAATACGTTGCGTCCACTGAGTCAAATATCCAAAATATTATTGGATCGATTAAAAATTTGGAAAATCAGGTTGGAAAGCTGTCAAAGATGGTCTCCGAGCGGCCATATGGAGCTCTACCAGGGAACACGGAGCCGAACCCCAGAAAAAATGCCAATGCCATAAACCTTCGCAGCGGCAAGGAGGTAACATCCCTAAAACGGGTTGAGCCCAAGTTACATATTTCGACACCGACCCCTACACCCTCTTCTTCGTTAGATAACTCAACGAGTATTTCGACTGTGCCGAACGTTTTTTGCCCGTCCCTTCCTTATCCCTAAAAAATAAACAACGAGCGGAAGGACGAGCATTATAAAAAATTCTTACAAATTTTAAATCAAATCCACATAAACGTCCCTTTCTGCGAGGCACTCTCCCAAATGCCGAAATACGCAAAATATCTTAAAGAGTTGCTTTCTAATAAAAAGCGACTCGAAGATGTTTCGCGTGTTTCCCTTAACGCGGAATGCTCAGTTGTTCTCCTTAACAAATTGCAACCAAAATTGAATGACCCGGGATGGTTCTCCATCCCGTGCCTCTTCGGCAATATGTTAATAAAGTACGCTCTAGCGGACTTGGGCGCTAACATCAATTTGATGCCTTTTTCCCTTTTCAAAAAACTCGATTTGGGCGTCCCAAGCCCGACAAAGATGAGCATCCAACTCGCGGATCTCTCGATAAAGTACCCGATAGGGGTAGTGGAGGATGTTCTGGTCAAGGTCGATAAGTTTATCTTTCCGATAGACTTCATCATCCTGGACATAGAGGAGGACGCTGAGGTGCCTATCATTCTCGGTCGCCCCTTCCTCACAAACTCCCGCGCTTTAATCGATGTTAGTAATGGCCGCCTCCTCCTTCGGGTCGGAGACGATGAAGTTACTTTACATATCAATCCCTCGATGCAGAACTCCCTTTCGAACAATGATTCCGGTTATAACCTGGAACCCGCGTTTGAAGAGGAATGTTCTTCGCTTACTTAATTTCTCTCTTTAGCACTGGATAATTCAGATTTGGCGAATCTATCTTGTCTCGACGAGATGCCGACAAATTCGCCATTCGAACCTTTCGATTCAGAAGCGTTAAAAATATTGCCATCAATTGAAGAACCGCCAATCCTCGAACTGAAACAACTCCCTGATAATTTGAAATACGTTTTCCTCGAAAAAGACTTAAAACTTCCAGTTATTATCTTTTCCACTTTAAGTGATTCATAGACCTCCGAATTAGTTGAAGTTTTACACAAGCACTGCCGTGCAATTGCATGGCAAATTTCAGATGTCAGGGGAATCAACCCCTCGTTCTGCACCCACAAAATTTTTCTTGAAGATAACCCCCGCAGAACTATTCAGCCTCAACGACGCCTGAACCCGAACATGCAGGATGTCGTTAAGGCTGAGATTATAAAGCTCCTTGATGCGGGGATTATCTATCCTATATTCGATAGTACGTGGGTAAGTCCTGTACAAGTCATCCCAAAAAGGGCGGTATAACGGTCATGGCCAACGAGAATAACAAATTAATCCCAACTCGTACTGTTACGGGTTGGAGGGTGTGCATCGACTATCGAAAATTAAATGATGCCACCAGAAAAGACCACTTCCTGCTGCCTTTTATTGATCAAATTCTAGAGCGTCTCTCAGGTCATCCTTTTTATTGCTTTCATGATGGTCTCTCCGGTTTTTTCCAAATCCCTATTTCCCTCGAAGACCAAGAAAAAACAACTTTTACTTGCCCTTTCGGCACCTTCACATATCGAAGGATGCCGTTTGGCCTCTGCAACGCGCCAGCTACATTCCAAAGATATATGCTAGCAATATTCGGCGAGCTTGTAGAAGATATAATGGATGTCTTCATGGATGACTTCTCCATTTTTGGGAACTCTTTTCAAAATTGCTTGAAAAATTTAGATAGAGTTCTCCAGCGGTGTGAAGAGACGAACTTAGTTTTAAACTGGGAAAAATGAAACTTCATGGTGCGAGAGGGTTTAGTCCTTGGCCATAAGATTTCTTCCATGGGGATGGAGGTAGATAAGGCCAAAGTCGCCATAATCGAACAACTTCCAGTACCTTCGAACGTAAAATCTATTCGAAGTTTTCTCGGCCATGCGGGTTTTTACAGGCAGTTTATACAAGATTTTTCTAAAATAACAAAACCACTAACCCACCTCCTGGAGAAGGATTCCCCGTTTATTTTTGATACCGCCTGCGTAGAGGCATTTAATTTTATTAAAAAATAACTTATCAACTCTCACATTCTGGTGGCGCCAGATTGGTCCCTTCTGTTCGAAATCATGTGCGACACAAGCGATATTGCAGTAGGAGCTGTACTAGGCCAACACATTAATACATATTTTCATCCAATCTATTACGCTTCTCGCACGCTCACAACCACATAGGATAACTACACGACGATGGAAAAGGAACTTCTTGCCAACGTATTTGCCTTTGATAAGTTCAGGCCCTACGTAACACTTTCAAAAGTAATCGTTTTTACTGATCACTCCGCCTTAAAATATCTTTTGGCTAAAGTAGATGCCAATCCCCGCTTACTTCGATGGATCCTCCTTCTACAGGAATTTGAGTTAGAGATCCGGGACAAGAAGGGGGCTAAAAATTTGGCAGCCGACCACCTCTCACGTTTAGAATACCCCATTATAGAAATGCTCGTCGAACCTGAAATAGACGATAGGTTTCCTGAGGAGCGCCTCTTAACTGTAAATAATATAAAGACTTCTTCAACCCCTTGGTTCACAGATTACGCGAACTATCTAGTCACGCGGGTCCTTCCAAAAGATTTTTCGACTCAACAAAAGAAGAAATTCTTATCTGATTTAAAAAACAACTTTTGGGAGGACCCCTTTCTCTTTCGCATCTGCGCAGACCAAGTATTACAGAGATGTGTTTCAAGCGAGGAGGGTGCGTAAATTTTGCGACACTGCCACGAGGGGCCGGCTGGGGGGGGGGGGGGGGGGGGGGGCATTATCAAGCCAATCAGACCGCGCGGAAAGCGTCAGAGGCAGGCTTTTATTGACCCACTCTCTTTAAAGATGCTCACATTTTTGTGATTAAATGCGATAGCTGCCAGTGGTCGGGTAACATCTCTCGTCGTGACGAGATTCCTCAAAACCTTTTTCTCTAGTGTGAAATCTTTGATTTGTGGGGCGTAAATTTTGTAGGCCCCCACCTTCTCTTTTAATAATCGCTATATTTTAGTGGCGGTCGACTACGTATCTAGGTGGGCGGAAGCGCAAGCTCTGCCCACCAACGATGCGAGAGTCGTCGTCCATTTTCTAAAAAAATTATTTTCTCGCTTTGGCACGCCCCGCGCAATAGTAAGTGATAGGGGTATGCACTTCTGCAACGCTAATTTACAAAATTTTTATCTGAATACGGCGTCACGCACAAGCTTGCCACCGCCTACCACCCCCAAACGAGCGGCCAAGTGGAGGTAGTAAATCGTGAGATTAAATGCATTTTGGAGAAAACTGTTTCTTTAAATAGGAAAGATTGGTCCATCAAACTCGACGAGGCGTTGTGGGCGTATCGTACGGCATACAAGACTGCTATCAATTGTACGCCCTATCGATTAGTCTACGACAAAGTAAGCAATTTATCGGTAGAGTTAGAGCACCGCGCTTTTTGGGCCTTAAAATGTTTAAATCTCGATTCGGGTTAGCTTACGTGAATAGGAAATTCCAACTAAATGAACTCAATGAATGGCGTGCGAACGCTTATGAGAGCAATAAATTTTATAAGGAGCGTTCTAAGTTCTACCATGATCGCAAAATAAAATTTCCCAAAACATTTACTCCGGGCGATCTTGTCCTTCTTTATAATTCCCGCCTTCGTCTTTTTCCGGGTAAGATAAAATCTTGATGGTCCGGCCCCTTTGAAGTCAAAGAGGTTTGACCGTATGGGACCGTTCTTATCTCCCACCCCGAAAAGGCGAATTTAAAGTCAATGGGCATCGTTTAAAACTTTATATTGCGGGCGATCTAGTGGGCGATACTATCGAATCCTTAATCTTCCCCAATTTATAATCTCACCACGCCAAATTCATCAAGCTACGTGATGGTAAACAAAGCGCTCATGGGAGGCACCCCATATTTATCTAATATTTTATTTTATTTTGTTCTTTTATATATTTTTGCAGGGTTTCTTACGGCCTCGCTAGCTTTAATTCTAGGAAGCCTTTTTGCTCCATGTTTCCTTTTGTCCATACTGCACTTTTATTTTCTTTTCTTCATACTTACATTACAACATTGGGGACAATGTTGAGTTTTAAGTATGAGGGTGTTTTACCGTTTTCATTTAAACAAATAAAAATTTTCAAAAAATATTTTATTTCATAATTACCAAAACTTAGAAAAACAAAAGAAAATTAGAGTTTTCCCTATTTTATTCTGCATTTTATCTTGTTTACTTTTGTAAATATAAACTTGAACAAAACTACAAAAAAATTAAAAACCACAAAAATAAAAATAAAAAAAATACATCTTTATTTCGTAGTACAAAAAAATTGCAAATAAAAAAATTTGCAAAACCCCAAAACTTTTCAAAACTTTTCAAAACTTTTCAAAAAATAATCTATATAACTATATAATATATTTAGTAGTTGCAAAACAAACCAAAACCAAAACAATAATAAAACCCTACTTTACTTTTATTCTTAAAAGCATTTAGTTTTGAGAATATCTGTTTGTGGATTTTCATAATCGCTAGTTTACTATTTGTTTGTTTATCTAAGATCGATAGATTTAAACTTTCGGGGTTAAGTTTTAAAAAAATATCTGGTGTTTTTAATTTAAATAGAGGCTTTGTTTTCAAGCACTACTTATACTAGCTAAAATAGAGGCATGTGTATTATGTTAGCAAAACAACTTTAGACTGCAATTATCCCTACTTTATGTCTATAGAAATCTAGGAATATTCAAATTACTAAGGTTGCTCTCAAACCTTTTTTTTATTATTCTAGAATTTCTCTTGAAAACCCCTTGGATACACCATTCTAGCATGGCAAATAAAAAATAAAGGAAGAAAAAGATCTTATGTCAATGGGAATAAGAATTCATTCCGTAAACATAAGCACCCAATAAAAACTTTAAATGATCTTATGTCAATGAGAATAAGATTTCGTTCCGTAAACATAAGCATTGGGTTAATAAAAACAAACGAATTAGTTTTCCCTCATAAACCACGGGGGCACCAAAGAAAACTAAAAGGAAGGGGTGGAAGGATAAAAAACCAACACCCTTAATTCAAAAACTCTTCTTTTTGCCAAGGCTTTGTACCCATTTTCCCTTAGCCAATTTATTGTTTCTAGTTTTAATTCAAAAAATCATTTGAGAGCATAATTAGTAACTTATATTTTTTCCTTCACGTTTCTTTAAACAAAGGTTCTTATAATTTCGATCTAATCTCGTTTACTAATGATTGCAATTTTGCTTGCTATTTGGTTAATTAAGACGTCTTTTGGCTAAGACATTTCTTTCTACTTAAATCATTTGCATAATTTAGGACTTAACTCTTATTACTCCGAATTTTTATTTTTCAGTCTCTTATGATTAAAATAAAACGATAACTAAAAATTAGAACTTATGTTAATCCCGTATAGATCTCTCTTACTTTTGCCCTGGAATAGCAAAAGCTTAAGTATGAGGGTATTTGATGAGTAGTAAAATATACGTATTTTTAGTATAGTTATTAGTATAGTTTTAATTAATATTGTGAATTTTCTATGTAAATTAATGAATAAATTGCTTGTTTTTATTATTTCCTTACTAACTTAGTTTTATTTTTGTTTTTGCAGATTTTGACAATTTTTCTCAGGTCACGCCCCTCGGTCACACCCGTGACCAAGGGTGTGTAAATTTAAAGAGCAATCTCGATGATCCCGGCCAAATACGGAACAAATCCCGACGAAATGACCAAGTCACGCCCGTGACATTTCAGGTCACGCTCGTGTATGCCTGGTCTAGACGAATAGGCCGCGCGATCCAGCCGAATTGGGCTGATTTCTCGACGAATCATGTCATGCCCGTGTTCGATGAGTCATACCCGTGTTCAACAAGTCACGCTCGTGACACGCCAGCGCGTCACGCCCCAAAGCCACGACCCATGCTGCTGACGTCTGCCGCCCATAGTCACGCCCGTGACATTCCATGTCACGCCTGTTACACTTCAAGTCACGCCCGTGTGCAATCTTATTTGACGGCGGATCCTTCGAGAAGGAGGTCGTTACAGCCGAGCAAATGTCACGCCCCAGGTCACGACCGTGACATCCAAGTCACGCCCGTGACTGAGGGCGTGTAAAAATAATTTTTTTGCCTATAAATAGAGTGGCTCAGCTGAAGGAATTTCCATCCAGAATTTCATGTGTTAGCTAATTTATGGAGTAGTTTAGGACTTGTATTTGAGTTATTTTCTGCATTTTTAAGTAGCTACTTTCTCTTTCCTAGTCTAGTTGTAATCTTCATTTTGGTAATAAAATAGTTTATTTTCTTATCTCAACATTGTCTTTTAATGTTTAGAAGTAGTCTCTGAGTGATGTTTTCCAAACCCTATTTTGGGTTCTGAGTGTGTAACACTCTTTTCAGTTTTAATTTTCAGTCTTTAAATTATTATATAAATGTTCTATACCACCCCCGTCCTGGATGAGAGGCTAATTTTCTTTAGCGCTTGACTAAGACGGTTGGGACGGATATTATTTCTGCACTTTTATAAGTATTTCATTTCTATACCACCCCCGTCCTGGATGAGAGACTAATTTTCTTTAGCGCTTGATTAAGACGGTTGGGACGGATATTATTTCTGCTTTTATATAGGTCTTTCAATTCAATACCACCCCCATCTCGGATGAAAGGCTAAAAACTTTTAGCGCTTGATTAAGATGGTTGGGACAAATACTATCTTTGTTTTTATACAAGTCTTGTAATCCTTTTTCACGCTTATATTTGCTTAAATTATTAACATGTATTTTCTAATTATTAATGCCGTCTCCATTCCGATGAGTGGCTAATTTCTTTTAACGCACGATGTTGAAGAGCATTGGGATAGATAGATGACTGTTTAAAAGATGAAACATCTTTTTCTAAAATAATTAACGAGCTTAAGGTTTACCCGAGAAAAACGTTGAGTGGAACCATATAATCGATATGTGATTTTCATTTCCGTTTCCGTACACTAGTTAGCCGAGAGGCTCGTGCGTATGGACTGATTTCTCACGGGTAAAGAGAAGTGCGCTCTACACTCGAGAGAGGATGAGGTAAGTCTCCCGAATTGGAAATAAAAACCCAATAGTGGGGTTCACAACATTAAGCGAGTATTAAGGAGATTCAATTAAAGAACGAGAGTTTGGTTGAATATTCGTAATCTCAGGTGGGCGTACCCTCAAGAGAGGAGCGTTCATACTTATGGAACCTCCACGGCCAAGCAGTTTTAATATTTTGAAAAGTCATATGTTTTAATTCTAAAAAAGACTATTTTCGTCTCAAGGTAATTCGACATCATGCGCTATCTTCATCATCGTTTAGAACTCTAGTTATACGCTTATTATCGTTCTTTATAAATCAACTCAAAATATTACTCCGATAAAATAATAGTTTATTCCTTAAAAGTAGAAATAATCAACAAGACCCGCGGAAATATACGACCTCGATATTTTCTAAACCAAAATATCCTGTATTACACGCGATAAGGTATACTTGCTTTTATCAAATGATTAGTTTGGATTAAAATTTAAACAAAAACTTTTCAAATCCAAAACTTGCAAAACTCTCCTTTGCTATTTTAAAAATCAATAGAATCCGACGTCGTAGTCGGGGCGTAATCGTCAATACTTCGAAAGAAGAAAATGACCGTTACTTCTATCTTTCGATAGGATAACAGTTAGTTTCTCAAAGTAGGAGTACTTGCAAAACTCTTCGAAAACACCCGCCTAATCCTAATCTCGTCATATAAAGGTTGCGCAAACAAAAAGAAGTTCTCCAAAATTAATCATCAAGCATTGTGAGGTTGAGCACCTTGGAAAGAATTGTGAATTGTCTTGTGCATACACATCCTTTTTATCACTTCTATTTGTACACCAGATCACTAAAAATAATATTTCTTATAAAAATTCTAATGTGATCCCTCAAGCAATACTTCGCTCCTTGATAAGTCTTAATGAGAATTGTGTGGGCAAAGCACCTTGGTAGTTGTACCCTTTTATGTGCTTTGAAATTTTATTCTAGAATTGATGTGTGAAAGTAATTATAAGATTACAATCTTAATATTGTGTTTACTATTTCATTACATATGTCATGTGTTTTGATTATTTCACTTGTATACTTTTATCAAAACACCTTATGCACACATCATTGTTTTTCATAAAACTTCTACTCATGAGAATTAGATCCTAATGCAACATTACATAATTCTCTAAAAACTCAATTAAAAACACTAGATAGCAATGCATGATTTCTACAAAATTTTCTTTACTTGAAATACGAATTGATTATATTGTAGCTATTATCTTTTTGAATATGTTAACTCATGCTTGCCTATTAGTTATGAAAACTTTCAAAGTAAAATGCTAAAATATGAAGAGTCTATACATATTGTTGGAATGGTCAAACTATTACAAAAATGCTAATCTTAGTTATTTTGTTTTTTTTTTTCGCATTCCTAATTTGATCATGTGTATTTTTACCATGCTTTCTCATGATTACTGTAACGCCCTAGAATTTCCTTATAGTCTTCTAAGTGGGGATACGAAATTGGTAATGTCCTAAATACTAAATTTATCATTGCGTAGCGTAAGTGTGAGGGGGGCGTTACCATTTCAGAAACGTCGTCGTCGTCGTCCGGCGTGTTAATTCTAGATGGGGGCGTAAATGCGGATATATGTTTGTGAATGTGTATATATATACGTATATATGTATACATATGTAATTATAAGCATGTATAAAAATTTATATATAAACATACTATTATACATCCATAAAGGCCTTGGAGTGCGTCTAGAGAAAACTCCACTAAAGGGAGGTGGGGTCAACAGTCAACGCATGATCACCCAAGTTGAAGAAACCAAACCCGCCATTTCCGCCGCTAACCGCCAGTGCGAGAACACGCATGAAACGCACGGAGCACGCCGCCATAGCCGAACCCCACTACTGGGGTGCGACTAGCCCGCACCACACTAGTGGGGTGCGAATAGCCGCACCCTCCATAGTGGGGGGCTACGACCAAACCGCACCCCTTATGGGGTGCGGCTCAGCCGCACCCCATGAGGGGTGCGGCCAAGACGCACCCCATGAGGGGTGTGGCGTTCTAAGCGCGCAACGAACACGAGAGCACTCAGAATGCCTCTCCGTTCGCTCAGAACGCTCTCGTGTTTGTTGCGCGCTTAGCGCGCTCCCGCGCTCGTTGCGCGCTTAGAACGCCTCTCCATTCGCTCAGAATGCTCTCGTATTCGTTGCGCGCTCAGAGCGCTCCCGCGCTCGTTGCGCGCTCAGAACGCCTCACAGCGCGACCAGGACGCTTCCATGTTCGTCTCGCGCTCAGAACACTTCCGCGCTCATGCGCGCTCGGAATGCTTCTGAGCCTTCTCAGAACGCCTCTCCGTTCACTCAGAATGCTCTCGTGGTCGTTGCGCGCTCAGATCTCCCGCGCTCATTGCGCGCCCAGAACGCCTCTCCATTCGCTCAGGACGCTCTCATGTTCGTTGCGCGCTCTGAGCTCCCATGCTCGTTGCGCGCTCAAAACGCCTCTCCGTTCACTCAGAATGCCTCTCCGTTCACTCAGAATGCTCTCATGTTCGTTGCGCGCTCAGAGCGCTCACGCGCTCGTTGGGCGCTCAGAACGCCTCTCCGTTCACTCAGAATGCTCTCGTGTTTGTTGCGCGCTCAGAGCTCCCGCGCTCGTTGCGCGCTCAAAATGCCTCTCCGTTCGCTCAGAACACTCTCGTATTTGTTGCGTGCTCAGAGCGCTCCTGCGCTCGTTGCGCGGTCAGAATGCCTCACAGCTCAACCAGGACGCTTCCATGTTCGTTGCGCGCTCAGAACGCTTCCGCGCTCATGTGCGCTCGGAATGCTTCTGAGCATTCTCAGAATGCATCTCCGTTCACTCAGAATGCTCTCGTGTTCATTGCGCGCTCAGAGCTCCCACGCTCATTGCGCGCTCAGAATGCCTCTCCGTTCGCTCAGAACGCCTCTCCGTTCGCTCAGAACGCCTCTCCGTTCGCTCAGAACGCTCTCGTGTTCGTTGCGCGCTTAGAGATCCCGCGCTCGTTGCGCTCTCGGAATGCCTCTCCGTTCGCTCAGAACGCTCTCATATTCGTTGTGCGCTTAGAGTGCTCCCGCGCTCGTTGCGCGCTCAGAACGCCTCTCCGTTCACTCAAAACACTATGGTGTTCGTTGCGCGCTCAGAGCTCCCGCGCTCGTTGCGCGGTCAGAACGCCTCTTTGTTCGCTCAGAATGCTCTCGTGTTCGTTGCGCGCCCAGAGCACTCCTGCGCTCGTTGCGCGCTCAGAATGCCTCACAGCGCGACCAGGATGCTTCCATGTTCGTTGCGCGCTCAGAACGCTTTCGCGCTCATGCGCGCTCGGAATGCTTCTGAACATTCTCAGAACGCCTCCCCAGTCGCTCAGATTGCTTCTCCGTTCGTTGCGCGCTCAAAATGCTTCTGAGCGCGCTCAGAGAACTTTCACATTTCGGGCACGCTCAATTTTTGTCTTTCTAATTTCTCAGATTGCAGGAACGGCTTGTCGCCTTTTTCGCCTTCAACAAAGCTGCCCGAACTGCCCGAACTGCCCGAGGGCGAGACGCTCATTTACGAAAAATGGTGATCCGTGTGCTCCGAACTGAAAAATGTGATTCGTCCGCCAGGTGGTTATGGTGGTTACAACGGCGAAATTACCGGGCTACCCCCGGCCAAAGCTATAAAAGGAGCCCAGAACCTTCATTGGAGAGGACCTTGCCTTCCTCACCCGGGAGAGCTCCTGGAAGATTTTCACGGAATTCTCGTTCGGCGCTTGAAGATCTCCTCCGTGGACTTGAAGATTTCCCTCATCCCGAAAGGCGAGTCTGCATTCTCACTTTCGTTCTTCAGAGCATTCTCACTTTTGTTCCCCGCAGTTCTCAGAAGGAAAAGACTTAGTATTCCGAGAGGTGACCTGTCACCCTCGGAACTCTCTCTCTCTCACTATTGTTGTAACGAGTGGCGTCCTGTCGCGCTCGACTTCTAAGTACCTAATTGTAAGCTCTAAGAAGATAGTGAAGTTTGGTGGGCACAGCTCCGACCACGTGGTTTTTTTACCCTTTCCGGGTTTTCCACGTTAAAAAGTCCCAGTGTACTCAACGAATCCCTAATTGACTGTTTGCGCGCTCGATTCGCTTCCGAGCTAAGGTGGTTCAATTCGACCGGTCTACCAGAGCACCCGAGCGACCCACAACACATATTATTATAAATGTATACAAATACATATATTCATACGTGTATGCATGCTTGAAGTTTTTATAGTGGGGGTTTGTGTAGGGTGCTACATTTATACAATTATATATATACATGTGTATAAGGGATATATATATAAATCTTGTGTATGTGAGTTATAAGTTATAAATAAAGAAAAAAAACGGGGGTTTATGTATATATGGGTGCATACGTGCATTATATATAAACATTGGTGCAAATTTTTATGAGAATATATATATATTTATATATATAAGCAGGGGATTTTTTTTTTGGAGCTGCAACCTTTTTTTTTCTCATTTCTCCCGTTCCCCCGTGCAAGCCTGGAACCCTTTTTGGTAGGAGAGCGAGGGTTTCGTCGGAGTCGTCGGGAATCAGAGGTATAGGCCGTCAGAGGGGTATTGGGAGGTTGTCAGGCCCTATCTTCGTCGCCGGAGCGGGGTTGCGGAGGGTTCTAGTTGGCTTCCGCGGTGGTGGTGAAGTCTCCCGGCCGTGGTTTTCGCTTCGACGAGTGGAGTCGGCTCCTGATTCAGGCAAGAAAATCGCCTCTCCCTCCTCCCCCTTCGTTCCTTGTTTGAGATGGGTTATGAATTGTCCTTCTAGGTTGGATTACTTAGGTTGCATATTGTTCTATCAGATTTAAATATTCTGGGGGATGCCTTATAGTTTTGTTTGGGAGGGGCTGCTTCATAAAATTCGTTAACTGGGGGATGCTATACTTGGTTCCCATCTGGATTTTTGCAAAACATCATTTGGGAGTTGCTTTGTAGAATTTCATTCGGGGGGCTATTTTTTCAAAATTTATTGTCCATTCCAACATTTATTATAATGGGGGGCTGCCTTATAGCATTCTGTTTGGGGGCTGCGTTATAAAATTTATTATGTTGGGGGCTGCCTTATAGAACTCTGTTTGGGGGCTGCTTTATAAAAACTTATCATCTTGGAGCTGCCACACTTGGCTCCAGTCTGGTTTATTTTGGGGCGGCTGTAGTTAGATCTGTCAGAAATTTCATTCCTTTTGGGGGCTGCTATGCTTGGATTTATATTACTTTGGCCTTGGTTGTATAATCCCAGTTAGGGGGCTGCTTTGCATCATTCTTGTTGGATTTATATTTGGGCTGGTTTGTATAATCCCGATTTAGAGGTTGTTATATACCCATTCTATTTGGTTTTATTTTGGGGCTGTTTTATGTAGTACCAGTTGGGGGCTGCTATATGTCGTTCCAGCTTGGATTATTTTATTTGGGACTGCTGTGTAGTTTCTATTAGCTATATATAGTTCTATTTTTATAACTATATGGGGGTTGCCATATTTAATTCTATCCTCGATATTACTTTCAATTGTTGTTATATGACTGGTGGGCCATCTTCAGGTTGCAAGTCTCGATAATTCAATTTGCGTAATCGACTCATAGTTCAAGCTTATTCTTGTTATATGACATTCAATTGCTTTGGTTATATGGCCTTGGTTATAAGAGAATATGGATGTTATGTTCGGCAATTATATTTAAATGTTGGTTAAATTATAAAGTCACTTATAGTCTCGTGCTAGTAGCCTAGCTGTTGAGGTCATCTATTACTTTTTCCCTTCTCTTTTAATCCTTTTTTCCTGGTTTTGCTTCTCTTCCCCTTTAATGATTGTTTCTCCCCTTTTTTTTGCAAGTGAAGTTCTATTTGTGGTCTTCCTTATTGTTCTGATAGATTCTCTTAGAAAAGTCACTTTCTGTGTATTCTCGGAAATCAAGTTTCTTCTTGTGCATTTTGATTCCTGTTTATACCATAGACTTGTTTAGAAGTTCTCTCTGTGTAGTTCCTGAATTTTCTAGCCTTTTTGTCAAGAATTTTTTAGAACATCTGCCATGAATTTATTTTAGTCTTTCTGTCCAGAACTGCCTGGTTTTCTGTGTAATCTACCTTTTATTTCTGAGTATTTTAACCCCTTCCATACTCGGTCTTCCATGTAAATTTTTGTGTTAACTTTCTCAGTGAAGGGTAATGCTTCCTCCTCACTGTCTTAGCAATCTGGTTGAATGTAAAGATTTCTTTTTAGTGATTGTGGGCTGCAAATAACGATCTTTCTCCTTAATGACTTTGTTTCCTGAAGATTAGTTATGCTAGACTCTCTTGTTGGTTGTGTCCTTCAAATAGTAGTAGTCCCCTTGGCTTGATTTTGCTGAGTGATTGAAAGTCCTCCATTTCAGTCCTTTCTTCTTCCTTGTCTGCCTAACCTGTTGATTTTAGGTTAGTGGCTGTTGTATTTTTTTCCCTTTTTGAGTCTTGATTGGTGTTCTGGGTTCTTGATTGCTGCTGTCATCCCCCTTGGAATCTGGATAGCTTCTATACCTGTTTAATTATGCTACCAGGTAGTCTGATATGACCTCCCTAGGTTTAGAAAAGTTTGGTCGCCCCAAGATCGTGCAATTATTTCTTC
The DNA here is from genome assembly GCA_033032865.1 of Dactylorhiza incarnata. Lineage (NCBI taxonomy): Eukaryota > Viridiplantae > Streptophyta > Magnoliopsida > Asparagales > Orchidaceae > Dactylorhiza > Dactylorhiza incarnata. Next base: position 23,232,636 of record JAWHQI010000010.1, on the reverse strand, counting down.
TTTTATGAATTTTCCCATCGACTTTGACATGAAGTCTTCTAGTCAACTTTGATATAAGTCCTTCTCGTCGACTTTGATATAAGTTTTTTCCTGTCAATTTTGTTAAGTTTCCTGTCAACTTTTGATAAGTTTTTATGTCGATTTCATCGCTTATTCTGAATTGTTTCCCCATATATTTATATGTTCTTTTGCCGGGTATTCCCGGGTATCTTAAGCAATGTTATCCAACATTTTAAGCTCTTTTGTTGAGACTTTTGATGAAGCTATGCATTATTCTTTGAGTTTTCCTGTATTTGGTTAGTGATCATTTATGGTGTCTTGTCATACCTTATTCATCGTACTGACGAGAAGTTCGTTGGGAGTCAGGTTGGGACGCACCAAGTGTTTTCAAATGAACCGTGGAGTATTGTTCTGGCGTTTGGCATTCGTGTTAAGTTTATCTTCCTCTTGTTCCGACACCAAGCCTTGCATGGTGTCGGCTTTCTGAAATCTTCGACCTTGTTGTATGTTGAATGTTGATATATTGATTAATTGCTGAACCTGGTGCTTACTGATTCTCTCGTCTTGAGTCGTGGTTACAACTATCTGAAATCCTATTTTCTTGCCTGACACTCCTCTGTTTTGCTATGTTGGATTTATGAGCTAAGTATGCTATGTTGTCTAATGCTCCGAGTGTTTTCTGGTGATCTGTAGTGTGTTTTATTTATATACTTATATATATATATATACTTATATATATACTTATATATATGTTTATGCACCACTGCTTCTGGTGCTATGTTGGAGTCTGTTGGACATGTGAGCTAAAAGTCACCACCACAGCGCCTCTTTTGGGTTGTTGGTTTGGGTGGATTGGAGCCACCGCCACAACACTCCTGTTTGTTTGTTGGGCTGCGGGCGTTTGTGGAAGATACCACCGTCGCAGTGCCCTTTTTTGGGGGACGCTCTTCCTTAGAGCTTGGAGTCACCGCCGCAACACTCCTGTTTGTTTGTTGGGCTGCGGGCATTTGTGGAAGATACCACCGTCGCAGTGTCTTTTTTTGGGGGACGCTCTTCCCTCGAGCTGATCAGTCTCAAGCGATTATAAACATATATGCTTATATATGTGTATTATGATATTATGTGTATAACTACCACCTCTGAGCCGCAATGGAGGACAAGTGGTTGGCTTTGATTGTTTTGGCTAATACCTTCTGGTGCAGGCTTTTCCTCTTACCGAGTGCACTCGTTTGAGCTGGCTCGGGTTGTTGTGAGATCATAAATGCTTATCTGATTAGTTCTCCTTTCTGAAATCTTTATTTCTAACTGTTGCTAACCTTGGGTTTTCTTGCACTTTCTTGCTGAGACATTCTTTTCTTTTGAATGTCTTAGGCTCGGAGCCGTAGCTGTTCGGTTAGTAGAGTTGGTGTTCTCTGGAGCTGCAGTTAGTTGTAGTGGTTCGTTCTCCCCTCATGGTTGTGAGGTAGTTGTTCCTTTTGTTTCAGATTTAGGCTTGTACTTTGTTCTTCTATGGGCTAGTGTCAGTTGTTGACGCCCATAGCTCTAGTTTTCTAGTGCTAGATTACTTGTTAGCTATTGTGCTGTTACTTTCGTGTTGTTTACCTACATGCTCTCTGAGAAGCTTTATGCTAGGATGCATTAGTTACTTTATAGGTATAAAAAAAACAAGGTCATTCTTGCATATCATGATTTTAAGTAAATGTCACATACTTTGAATATCTTCTATGGACTAGATGATCCACCGGACCGAGGGACACGGTCCTAAGCTAAAATGTTAAATTCTATTTTTAATCCAAGTACATTTATGTATTTTATAAAATAATCGTAAGGAATTTTTGCCTGAGCGTCTGTAGTTGTCCCCTGCATGATGTGGCATCACGACGCGTATTTTCCTCTTGCTCTGATAAAATTTATTAAATTCGTGGGAGAAATGCGGGTTGTGACATTTGGTATCAGAGGCAGGTTAGCCGAGTTGCTGGGATAGTATGGTTGGCCCGGTTAACCGCCTGGTGAGAATCGTTATTCATTGCATACACACACCAAAGGGTCATCAGTATGTCTTGGCTGAAGCACGAACACTACACACATAGCATGATAAGAAGTATACGTGGCATATTATGTATTATGGGATGCATAATATGTGTTTGTATATGGATCCTCATAGGTGACAACATACGACTGTTATGTAGTATGAGATGCATAACGTAGGTCGCAAGCGTGTCCATTAACTCAATTTTCTTTTTTTTTTGTTACATGCGATAATATGTAGTATGGGATGCATAAGATCGCATGTGTACGCCGCTCATAGCATGCATTAAGGCCTTTTTAGATTGCATAGCACTGCATGCACATCATAACATAACATTAGCACACGTGCCAAGTTAAAGGCATACATGATGACGCTCGTACACACATGATTTGAAATAAATTTTTGGCATTCATGCATTTATATTATATGCACATAACATGATAGTATATCATCCTAAGTTAAGCATAACATCATTTCATGAATTCCCAGAGCAAGGTAACAGCAAGAGCAAGTATCTACACTTTTCTGATCTGTATCGAGTTAGGAAATTCTAGTTCCTAGCTGTTGTGTCTTAAGCTAGGTGTAGTGAGGTGTTTGTTCGTAATTGCAGTCGATGAATCCAGAGCGTAGTGCATCGGAGTCGGATCCCCAGTCAGAGGGCGGGTCTTCGGGTGTTGTGAAGGAAGTTTATCCCTATGGTGAAGGCCCTCTGGGGTAATCAGGATGTTCGGGGTGCAACCTGGGAGCTAGAGTCAGTAATGAAGGAGTCCTATCATCATCTTTTCGGCTCGTTTCCCCAGTAAGTTTTCATCGCTTGTGCTGTTCCTTGTTTTGATTTGTTGTTGCAAAGTTTCGGGGCAAAACTTTTTGTTAGGAGGGGTGGTTGTAACGGCCCAAAATTTCCTTATAGTCTTCTAAGTGGGGATACGAAATTGGTAATGTCCTAAATACTAAATTTATCGTTGCGTAGCGTAAGTGTGAGGGGGCGTTACCGTTTCGGAAACATTGTCATCGTCGTCCGGCGTGTTAATTCTAGATGGGGGCGTAAATGTGGATATATGTATGTGAATGTGTATATATATATATGTATATATGTATATATATGTAATTATAAGCATGTATAAAAATTTATATATAAACATACTATTATAAATGTATACAAATGCATATATTGATACATGTATGCATACTTGAAGTTTTTATAGGGGGGTTTTGTGTAGGGGTATATACCGTTTCGGAAACGTCGTCGTCGTCCGGCGTGTTAATTCTAGATGGGGGCGTAAATGTGGATATATGTATGTGAATGTGCATATATATATATACACGTATATATGTATACATATGTAATTATAAGCATGTATAAAAATTTATATATAAACATACTATTATAAATGTATACAAATACATATATTCATACGTGTATGCATGCTTGAAGTTTTTATAGGGGGTTTTGTGTAGGGTGCTACATTTATACAATTATATATATACATGTGTATAAGGGGTATATATATATAAATCTTATGTATGTGAGTTATAAGTTATAAATAAAGAAGAACAAAAAACGGGGGTTTATGTATATATGGGTGCATACGTGCATTATATATAAACATTGGTGCAAATTTTTATTAGAATATATATATATATATATATATATATATATATAAGTAGAGGATTTTTTTTGGGAGCTGCAACCTTTTTTTTCTCATTTCTCCCGTTCCCCCGTGCAAGCCTGGAACCCTTTTTGGTAGGAGAGCGAGGGTTTCGTAGAGTCGCCGGGAATCAGAGGGATAAGACGTCGGAGGGGTTTTGGGAGGTTGCCAGGCCTTGTCTTCGTCGCCGGAGCTGGGTTGCGGGGGGTTCTAGTTGGCTTCGGCGGTGGTGGTGAAGTCTCCCGGCCATGGTTTTCGCTTCGACGAGTGGTGTCGGCTCCCGATTCAGGCAAGAAAATCGCCTCTCCCTCCTCCCCCTTCGTTTCTTGTTTGAGATGGGTTATGAATTGTTATTCTAGGTTGGATTACTTGGGCTGTTGCATATAGTTCTATCAGATTTAAATATTCTGGGGGCTGCCTTATAGAGTTTTGTTTGGGAGGGGCTGCTTCATAAAATTCGTTAACTGGGGGATGCTATACTTGGTTCCCGTCTGGATTTTTGCAAAACATCATTTGGGAGTTGCTTTGTAGAATTTCATTCGGGGGGGGGGGGGGGGGGCAATTTTTTCAAAATTTATTGTCCATTCCAACATTTATTATAATGGGGGGCTTCCTTATAGCATTCTGTTTGGGGGTTGCGTTATAAAATTTATTATGTTTGGGGCTGCCTTATAGAGCTCTGTTTGGGGGCTGCTTTATAAAAACTTATCATCTTGGAGCTGCCATACTTGGCTCCAGTCTGGTTTATTTTGGGGCGGCTGTAGTTAGATCTGTCAGAAATTTCATTCCTTTTGGGGGCTGCTATGCTTGGATTTATATTACTTTGGCCTTGGTTGTATAATCCCAGTTAGGGGGCTGCTTTGCATCATTCTTGTTGGATTTATATTGGGGCTCGTTTGCATAATCCCGATTTAGAGGTTGTTATATACCCATTCTGTTTGGTTTTATTTTGGGGCTGTTTTATGTAGTACCTGTTGGGGCTGCTATATGTCGTTCCAGCTTGGATTATTTTGTTTCAGACTGCTTTGTGTAGTTTCTATTAGCTATATATAGTTCTATTTTTAAAACTATATGGGGGTTGCCATATTTAGTTCTATCCTCGATATTACTTTCAATTGTTGTTATATGACTGGTGGGCCGTCTTCAGGTTGCAAGTCTCGATAATTCTAGTTGTGTAATGGACTCATAGTTCAAGTTTATTCTTGTTATATGGCATTCAATAGCTTTGGTTATATGGCCTTGGTTATAAGAGAATATGGATGTCATGTTCGACAATTATATTTAAATGTTGGTTAAATTATAAAGTCACTCATAGTCTCGCGCTAGTAGCCTAGCTGTTGAGGTCATCTATTGCTTTTTTCCCTTCTCTTTTAATCCCTTTTTCCTGGTTTTGCTTCTCTTCCCCTTTAATGATTGTTTCTCCCCTTTTTTTTGCAAGTGAAGTTCTGTTTGTGGTCTTCCTTATTTTTCAGATAGATTCTCTCAGAAAAGTCATTTTCTGTGTATTCTCGGAAATCAAGTTTCTTCTTGTGCATTTTGATTCCTGTTTATACCATAGACTTGTTTAGAAGTTCTCTCTAAGTAGTTCCTGAATTTTCTACCCTTTTTGTCCAGAATTTTTTAGAACATCTGCCATGAATTTTTTTTAGTCTTTCTGTCCAGAACTCCCTGGTTTTTTGTGTAATATACCTTTTATTTCTGAGTATTTTAAACCCTTTCAGACTCAGTCTTCCATGCAAATTTTTGTGTTAACTTTCTCAGTGAAGGGTAATGCTTCCTCCTCACTGTCTTAGCAATCTGCTTGAATGTAAAGATTTCTTTTTAGTGGTTGTGGGCTGCAAATAGAGGCCTTTCTCCTTAATGACTTTGTTTCCTGAAGCTTAGTTATGCTAGGCTGTCTTGTTGGTTGTGTCCTTCAAGTAGTAGTAGTCCCCTTAGCTTGATTTTGCTGGGTGATTGAAAGTCCTCCATTTCAGTCCTTTCTTCTTCCTTGTCTGCCTAACCTGATGATTTTAGGTTAGTGGCTATTGTATTTTTTCCCTTTTTGAGTCTTGATTGATGTTCTGGGTTCTTGATTCCTGCTGTCATCCCTCTTGGAATCTGGATAGCTTCTATACCTGTTTAGTTATGCTACCAGGTAGTCTGATATGACCTCCCTAGGTTTAGAAAAGTTTGCTCGCCCCAAGATTGTGCAATTATTTCTTCTTTTATGAAGTTTCCCATCGACTTTGACATGAAGACTTCTCGTCGACTTTGATATAAGTCCTTCTCGTCGACTTTGATATAAGTCCTTCTCGTCGACTTTGATATAAGTCTTTTCCCGTCAATTTTGTTAAGTTTCCTGTCAACTTTTGATAAGTTTTTATGTCAATTTCATCACTTATTCTGAATTATTTCCCCATATATTTATATGTTCTTTTGTCGTGTATTCCCGGGTATCTTAAGCAATGTTATCCATCATTTTAAGCCCTTTTGTTGAGACTTTTGATGAAGCTATGCTTTATTCTTTGAGTTGTCCTGTATTTGGTTAGTGATCATTTATGGTGTCTTGTCATACCTTATTCATCATACCGACGAGAAGTTCGTTGGGAGTCAGGTTGGGACTCACCAAGTGTTTTCAAATGAACCGTTGAGTATGGTTCTGGCGTTTGGCCTTCGTGTTAAGTTTATCTTCGTCTTGTTCCGACACCAAGCCTTGCATGGTGTTGGCTTTCTGAAATCTTCTACCTAATTGTAAGTTGAATGCTGATATATTGATTAATTGCTGAACCTGGTGCTTACTGATTCTCTCATCTTGAGTCGTCGTTACAACTATCTGAAATCCTATTTTCCTGCCTGGCACTCCTCTGTTTTGCTATGTTGGATTTATGAGCTAAGTATGCTATGTTGTCTAATGCTCCGAGTGTTTTCTGGTGATCTGTAGTGTGTTTTATTTATATACTTATATATATACATACTTATATATATACATACTTATATATATGTTTATACACCACTGCTTCTGGTGCTATGCTGGAGTCTGTTGGACATGTGAGCTAAAAGTCACCGCCACAATGCCTCTTTTGGGCTGTTGGTTTGGGTGGATTGGAGCCAATGCCGCAGCACTCCTATTTGTTTGTTGGGCTGCGGGCGTTTGTGGAAGATACCACCATCGCAGTGCCTTTTTTTTGGGGATGCTCTTCACTCGAGCTTGGAATCACCGCCGCAGCACTCCTGTTTGTTTGTTGGGCTGCGGGCATTTGTAGATGATACCACCGTCGTAGTGCCTTTTTTTGGGGGGGACGCTCTTCCCTTGAGCTGATCAGTCTCAAGCGCTTATAAACATATATGCTTATATATGTGAATTATGATATTATGTGTATAACCACCACCTCTGAGCCGCAATGGCGGACAAGTGATTGGCTTTGATTGTTTCGGCTAATACCTTCTGGTGCAGGCTTTTCCTCTTACTGAGTGCACTCATTTGAGCTGGCTCGGGTTGTTGTAAGATCATAGATGCTTATCTGATTAGTTCTCCTTTCTGAAATCTTTATTTCTGACTGTTGCTGACCTTGGGTTTTCTTGCACTTTCTTGCTGAGGCATTCTTTTCTTTTGAACGTCTCAGGCTCGGAGCCGTAGCTGTTCGGTTAGTAGAGTTGGTGTTCTCTGGAGCTGCAGTTAGTTGTAGTGGTTCGTTCTCCCCTCACGGTTGTGAGGTAGTTGTCCCTTTTGTTTCAGATTTAGGTTTGTACTTTGTTCTTCTATCGGCTCGTGTCAATTGTTGACGCCCATAGCTCTAGTTTTCTAGTGCTAGATTACTTGTTAGCTGTTGTGCTGTTTCTTTCGTGTTGTTTACCTACTTTCTCTCTGGGAAGCTTTATGCTAGGATGCATTAGTTACTTTATTGGTATAAAAAAACAAGGTCATTCTTGCATATCATGATTTTAAGTAAATGTCACATACTTTGAATATCGTAGAAAATCCTTTCTTACTATACTAAACATAGATATGTGCATATCAATTCTGGGATATTGATCTTCATGCTCATGTAGGCTAAAATGAACCTATTTTACGCTGCGTATGTGTAGTTTCCTACTTGTGGACTATATGATCCACCGGACAGAGGGACACGTTCCTAAGCTAAAATGTAAAATTCTCTTTTTAATCGAAGCACATTTATGTCTTTTATAAAATAATCGTAAGGAATTTTTGCCTGAGCGTCTGTAGTTGTCACCTGTATGATGTGGCATCACGACGCGTATTTTCCTCTTGCTCTGATAATATTTATTAAATTCGTGGGAGAAATGCGGGTTGTGACAATTACTTCTAAGGGTTTTCTTCACTTGTGCTTGTCAAACTATATTGCATTTCTTCCAACAAGTTTCTTAAAAAAAATTTCACTTTCAAAAGCAAGTGGTAGATTTTCTTCGGTAAAACAAAAAAAATTGAATGTTGTTCTTTCAATCTTATCATATCTTTTCCCACCGTGCTACTCTCTCCCTCAGCTCGATCATGATTTACTTTATTTTTACACTAAACTCTTAATCCCCTCTTAGTTATGTCTCAACTTTTGTCTTCTTTACTCTAATTTTGTGTCACTCCACCCACTTTTGCTAATAACAAAATGAGGAGAATAAAATGATAAATCTTAATGATTAACGGAGTAGGATTCACTAGATTAAGGGGGAGCATGAATCTAGTCTATGAGAGCATACACTAAGGGGGATCACTTATGTAGGGGGAGCATAATTCAACAATCTATAATTCTTATTATTGTCTTAATATTGCTTAATGTCATATATTCTTCTAAAAACACATCTCTCTTATATATGAATCTTATTTATCTCTATTGGATTTGTTATTATCAAAATGGGGAGATTGTTGGAACATTGTTTTCCGCATCCCTTTGATTTGAGAATAACAAATCCTACTTGTATTTGATCTTGTTTGCCATTGTGTTTTTAGCATGCAAGTTTGAACAAAGATGACACTAGGTTGCTGTTGTTGGTTTGGATTTGCTCACAAGCTGAAAAGAATGGAAGAGAGCTAACGCCCGAAGTTAACTCTTAACGCCGGCGTTGACTTTCATTCCCACCAAGATGAAAATGGCATGGAGGGAAGCTGCAGTGATTGCATGAGCATTTCGGGAATGATTTGACTCAATGCTAGACGTTAGACTCAACACCAGCGGTAAGGTTGCCTAAAATGAATGTTTCCAATGATGTAGAATCTCCTTTCTGTTTTGAAGAACCGAGCCATCAAAATATTTCTATCCTGGGTTAACGCCAGACATTAGCTTTAACGCCGACGTTAGCTTCCAGTCCTACAAATAGGTGGATTTCATCTTGTTCAAGGATCCAATACTAAGGAGCTATATTCCAGCACTCTGAATTATTTGTGAGGGCCGTATTTCCAGACCACATCTTCCACTCAATTTCTAAAGGAGGAATCAAAGGAGGCTTGGATCAACACGCTAACTCAACGCGAAGAACGCACGCTTGGACTTCAACGATCTTCAACGATTCTTCATCGTCTCCTTCAGATTACCTCATACGGAGTTTTTATATCTGTCTTTTGTATTTGATATTTATCTTTTTAATCGGTTCGTAAATTTGCCTCGTGTTGGCGACTAGGTCTGGGTAGGACTTATGAAGGAATTTGCCTCGTGTTGACAACTAGGTCTAGGGAGTAGATCTAGGGGTGCTCGAGGCTTTTCTGGGGATAGAAGGGCTAGAGGGGCTTGAGGACGTATCTTGGGAGAGATCGGCTAAAGCTAACCGGTTTTTAGTGAGAAGAGTCGGTATATAAAATGAAAAGAGTATTTCATATTTCGCCTTCGATTTCTAGCGTCATAGAAATCAGATTTTGTAATCAATTTTATAAATGATAATCATCTCTTTTCTTGTTTAATAAAATTGATTTCATTTCTAATTTCTATTTCTTTACTTTTGATTTAACTTACTTCTAATAAAATATCTAAAGTTTTCTATAAAAGATTAAAGATTTCTAAAACCCTTATTCACCACCCTCTAAGGGCGCCTCAAGATCCAACAGCCATCAATGTCGAGTAGTGTGGTCGTATCCTCGAGCTCAAGGTCCTCAAAGTTAGCAACTATAATTTTGTCATCTTGGGCGGAAGAAACAAACATAGTTCCTTATGAGGACACTTGTGAATAGAAGAGTTGGGTTATTTGTAGTGGAAACAAAGGCTATGGTGGTTAAGGTCGAGGTCATCTCGGTGAGTGGGGCAATGTGTTGGAGGATTTGGCTTTCATAGTCAAACCAGACGTGAGGGAGGGTGGGGTGTTGAGGGGGTGCCAGCAGAATCTATAGCATAAAGCTTCATATGGTTCAGAGAGAGGGCCTGTGTCTGCTTCGGTAATCTAGTGTGTGGCCGTGATTGGGAGGCCAAAATGTTATAGAGATTTAAGGACCAAAGTGTCATAGAAAATTTTGCTTCCACAAAGTGGACATACTGTAATTGTGACTGTTAAAATGGGCGGGTCCAGAGATTTTCGAGGGCGCAAAAGTGAGGTTGCAATACATTTATGAAGTAACCAAGGTAGTGGGCCATGGATAAGACTGACATGTGTTATTTGTAACCAAAAGTAACCAAGTCTTTGTTTAATTAACTTGCTGAACTGCACGAAGACACATAAAGGTGTTCCCAGGGTTGGCATGTTATAACGCAAGATGAGTTCCTCTTTGAGCATTACCCATGTTATTTGTGTCATTGACTAGCGAAGCCAACACATCCAATGAAAGGGGTGGACCATTCTATGTAGGTTATCGCAAGGGGAACTTTGTTGGCTTCCAGAGTGACTTGTAATTCATGTAATTGTTCCACATGAGTGATCCAGCCTAGTGGATTGGTAGAGTCAAACATGGACATATCTATCCAATGAGGTTCCATGTTCGAGGGAAGCAAGAGCAGGGAAGCTGCTGCATAAAGATCATCCGAGATGCCGAGGCCGGTAATGTTGACGGGTGCAGAATTGGTGGACGGACACCAGTGTTGGAAAAAACACCCTCTTGATTTATCTGACAAATTATGTAAAAGTGATTTTGTCCTCTATGATTTATTACCCATGTTGTATAGTGAGGGTAATATGGTCTTTAGATGTCCTAGGTTGACCCACTCACATTAATGTGTCAAAGATTAGTTAAAAAGAGTACAAAATTCAGTTGAGTTAATTCTGCGTTGAAAAGAAGTTGACGCAACTTCGATTGAAAGTCGAAGTAACTTTGAATAAAAGTAATGATAACTCAGACTACGAGTCGATGCATCATTGCATGTCGGCGCAACTGTTGAATTTTTAAAGTGGAAGTGGAGTATGGGCGGCCTAGTTTTGGAGACCGCAGAGTCTGCGCGGTCTGCGTGAGCTTATTTTGCCGAACAACAATGGTTAGCCAGGTGTGCCCTGGTATTTTGTTCTTCCTCAGACCGGGCGGTCTGGTACTTGACCACAGTGACCGGGAGATTTGTATGAGCTCACTCTAGCAGACAGTTTTGGTTTGTCAGATGTGCTCATATAGTTTTGTTCTTATTAGAGACCGGGCGGTCTGCATGGGTTAGTTCTGACGGACTGTCTTGGTTGGTCTGGTGTGCTCAATTAGATGTTGCTCTTATAGAGACCACATGGTATAGTATGGTGACCGCGTGCCCTAATAAGGAAGGTGACTGCATCCTTCTGAGGCGGCGACGATATCCACCTGGTTGCCTATAAATAGAGGGGCAGGGCCTGGGTTTTCTTGGCGAGAATAAGCAGCAGATGAACAGTGAACTGTAGAACTTATAGCTCAGGCGATCTCTATTTTGCGGTCTGACTTTGGTCGGTCTATTTTCAGGTGACAGCTATCTGGAGTGGCTGTGTTAGTTCATTATCTATTTGCAGCGAACTCAGTGATCAAGTGACCTTAGCGGTCTGACGATCAGGGGTTGCAGTCTGGCAGCAGTGTGCAGTTCTTCTCTTCTGTTCGCGGGATACTTCTGTGATTAGGCGACCTCGTGGTCAGGCGGTCTAGAAGTGCGGTCTGGCAGATAGCAGGTTTCTGTCCTGTGCTGTTCGCGCGGTCTCAGGGTTGCTGTGCGGTCTTGCTGAGCTCAAGCGGTTTATATGGTCTCAGTTATCTGTCTACCGGATGCTTGCTTCCTACTTTGTTCTTCTCATCTCTATTTCCTTATAAATCATGTCTCGCAATGTATACCTCGCATTGTAAAGAGATAGTCAATAAAAGATTTTCTTGTCCTTCTATTGTCACTGGTTACTTGACTTGAGAATTGATTGTAGTCTTCCACTGTATTGTCTTCGATCCAACTTGAAATTTTAACATGGTATCAGAGCGAGGTTCCAAGCAGTGATGAGCCACAGTATATTGCTTGAGTCTCTGAAGTTCTTGTTAACCAGTGTGATAGAAATGGAAGGAGGATACGCAAGAGGTCTTGGTATTGAGCTCCTTACGCAAACTAACTTTAAGAAGTGGAAGTCTTGCATGGAGAGCTATCTTCTTGGCGAGGATTTATGAGAGGTGTCAGAGGAGATGCGAGATAGGCAGTGATAGCTGATGAAGGGAATGCTGAGCAGGTAAAGGCTTGAAAGAGAATAAATGCTAAAGCAGAGTTCACTCTCAAGCGTGCTATCATTCCGGAGCTATTCGACCACATCATTGGATGTCGATCTGCTGCTGAGATTCTGGACAGCCTTGGATGGCTTATTCAATAAAAAGAATGTAGCTCAGCTACAGTTTCTTGAAAATTAGTTGGCGAAGGCAACTCAAGGAGATTTGTCTATTTCATCTTTCTTCTTGAAAATGAAGAACCTATGTGCAGAGATATCGACATTGGACCCGAATGAGCCTATCTCAAAAGCAAGGTTGAAGAGACACATAATCCGCGGCTTGTGGAGGGAGTATGTGGCCTTTGTCACTTCTGTGCAAGGTTGGGCCAATCAACCATCATTGCTGGAGCTGGAAAACTTGCTTGCTTCGCAAGAGAGCTTAGCTAAGCAAATGACTGGGATATCTGTCTGTGGGGGAGAGAGTGAAGTTCTCTATCCTGGCAAGAAGAAGAGATGAGACAAGAAGAAGAAGTCATTTGTTAGCGATGGACCTTCAACTTCATATCAGCAGGAGAGGAGCAATGCTCCTAAGCGTGATGGGAAGAAGAAGGAAGGTCCAAAGTGCTACAGGTGCAATCAACTTGGTCATTTCAAAAGAGATTGTAGAGTCAATCTTCAGCCAGGGCATGCTGCAGGGAAAGATGAGTTTGTTCCCAATGTAAAAGATAGGTGGAATGATGGAGCTTTCATGACGGGCACTTGTGTTCGGGATTTGGCTTTTATCAACTATCAGAATGATTGGATTGTGGACTCTGGGTGTGGTCATCACCTCACCGGAGACAAGTCAAAGTTCTCATCTTTCCAGGCATACTCAGGTACTGATTCTATCATTACTGCTGATGATACTATACATACAGTTGAGAAGGAGGGTGTCATTTATTTAAATGGTGATAGAGGTCCACTCACATTGAGGAGTGTCTATCATGTGCTGGGTATGAAGAAGAACCTCTTCTCGGTGACTAATGCTGTTGATGCTGGCTATCACATTTTGTTTGGTCTAACAAAAGTGAAGTTTCTTCGGAATGTGTCAGCTATGAATGACGAAGTCACTCTTGCTGGGAGATGGGTGAAGGACTTGTTTGTGTTATCAACAAGCTCCTATGTTGATAAGATAAGGACAAATGACAGCGCCGCTATCTGGCACAAAAGACTTGGGCATGTTGGGATGGACAAGCTGAAGGCTATGACGGGAAGAGACCTTGAGAGGCTTGCCTAGTCTATCAGCTTTCGGTGATGGTCATGTTTGTGAAGGTTGCCAATATGGTAAGGTTCATCTCTTTCCATTTGACAAATCATAAAACAGATACAAAGCACCATTGGAGTGTATTCATGGTGATCTGTTTGGACCTACCGCAACTGTCAGTCTTGGAGGTAGCAGGTATATGCTAGTCTTGATTGATGACTTCACCAGATATACTTGGGTATATTTTCTGAAGGAGAAGTCGGAGGCATTTGAAAAGTTTGTGGAGTTCAAGGAGCTCGTGGAGGGTCGGCTTAATCTGCGGATCAAGAAGTTCAGAACTGACAATGGAGGGGAGTTCACCTCCAATGTGTTCTTCAACTTCTGCTGGAAGCATGGCATCCGGAGAGAGCTCTCTTGTGCTCACACTCCACAACAAAAAATAGTTGCATAACGAAAGATCCATCATCTGACGGAGACCTGCAAGTGTTGGCTTCATGTCATGAGCATTCCAAAATCCTTCTGGGCAGAGGGAATGTCTTGTGCAATATATGTCATCAATCGTACGCCTCTTAGTCCCATCAATATAAAGACCCCTCATGAGTTGATGTTCAAAGTAAAGCCTACTGTGGAACACCTTCGAGTGTTCGGATCTACCTGCTACGTGCATGTTCCACATGCTCTTAGAATGAAGCTAGATGCGAAAGCAAGAAAGCTAGTGTTTGTTGGTTATGATGACCGGAAAAAGGGCTCGAGATGCATGGATCCCGAGACACAGAGAGCTGTGGTCTCAAGGGATGTGGTATTTGATGAGATAACATCATACCATGGTAGCTCATCTGTGGAGCTACAAGAGAGCAGGTCAGGTGAAGGGCAAGGAGAAGCTGCAAGAGATGTTCTGGTGGAGTTGCCTGTTTCACCAGTGTTCTAGTTGCTTCTAGCTCAGGGACAAGTTCTTCAGGTTCTGTAAGCAGGGGGAGTGATGCTCCAAGTGTGCCTGAAAGGAGAGATAGTCCAGAAAAGGTAGCAGAGGAGGTGGATCAGGGTAAAGCCCTGCAGAGGTCCAAGAGGACTATCATTCCACCAGATCGGTATACATGAGGAAACTTGGTGAGCTTCGTCTCATGTTTCTTCGCAGGTCCCCTAGATGAGAGAGAGCCATCTTGTTTTGAAAATGCCATTAGAGTCAAGGAGTGGGAAGATGCCATGGATGAAGAGATGGATTCCCTCAGGAAGAATGAGACTTGGGACTTATGCCCATGGTTGAGGGTGTTACTCCTGTGACATGCAACTGGGTTTTCAAGCTGAAGAAGAAGGCTGACGGTAGCATTGAGTGGTACAAGGCTCGCCTTGTAGCTCGAGGGTTCTCTCAGAAGTATGGGGAGGATTATGAAGAAACCTTTAACTCTGTTGCCAAGATGACTTTAGTTCGGGTGGTGATCGCTTTGGCAGCTTGCCAAGGGTGGAAGATTTGGCAACTCGACATGAAGAATGCTTTTCTTTATGACAAAGAAATCTTCATGGATCAGTCATTGGTTATGTTTCTAAAGCTCATCCAAGACGTGTGTAGGCTCAAGAAGGCTCTTTATGGCTTGAAGCAGGCGCCTCAGGCGTGGTATGGAAAGATCGCAGAATATCTTCAGTTCTGCGGATACTTTGCTTTTGATTCAATCTTGTTCGTAAATAAGACGGGGGAGATTCAGGTCTTGGTGCTGTTATACGTTGATGATATGATCGTCACCGGAAGTTCCGAGATGGAAGTAACTAGGTTCCGGGCTGAGCTAGCTATCCGATTCGAGATGAAGGATCTAGGTGAGCTCCACCATTTCCTTGGACTCGAGGTGGATAAGAAAGAGAGCGGTATGCTTTTCTCCCAGAAGGGCTATGCAGATCGAATTGTGAAGTGATTCGGCATGGGAGAAGGGAAGAGCAGCTCTACTCCACTAGAGGTTGGTATGATACTTCGACGAGATGAGGGAAAGGTTCTTTCTTATCCTTTGGTGTTCTGGGATTTGGTCGGAATTCTGATATATCTAACGATCACGAGACCAGATATTTCTTATGTTGTTGGCTGAGTGAGTTGAAATATGGCAGAGCCACAGAAACCTTATCTGATGGCGGCAAGGAGTATTCTGAAATACGTAAAGTCCACCTCTGATTTGGGTCTCTTCTATAGGAAGGACTCGGGCTTTTGTCTGCATGGTTTTATATATGCTGATTATGGAGGAGATTCAGATGATCGGAAGTCGACCTCTGGATATGTCTTTATGAATGGCTCTACATCTATTTCATGATGCAGCAAAAAGCAGGATTCTGTGTCTGTCTCCACTATGGAAGCGGAGTACAAATCTTCGACTTTGGCAGCTCAGGAAGCCATATGGCTTTGGAGACTTGTGGAGGACATTCATGGGGAGGTACGAGGTCCTACTCTGCTTTGTGGTGACAATGAGAGTGCCCTCAAACTGGTTAATAATCAAGTTTGTCACGCACGGACCAAGCACATAGAGATTCAACAAAATTTCGTTCGGGAGAAAGTGTTGGAGGGATATCTGGTGGTTGAGCATGTGCAGAGCAAGGATAATGTCGGGGACATCTTTACAAAGCCGTTGTCGAAGGGGCCATTTGATTGGTTGAGGGGTCTACTTGGGCTGATTTCTACTTCCCACTTCAAGGGGGAGTGTTGAATTTTTAAAGTGGAAGTGGAGTCTTGGCGGTCTGATTTTGGAGACCGCAGAGTCCGCGCGGTCTGCGTGAGCTCATTTTGGAAAACAATAATGGTTAGCCATGTGTGCCCTAGTATTTTGTTCTTCCTCAGATCGGGCGGTCTGGTACTTGACCACAGTGACCGTGCGGTTTTTATGAGCTCGCTCTGGCGGACCGTTTTGGTTGGTCAGATGTGCTCATATAGTTCTGTTCTTATAAGAGGCCGGGCGGTCTGCATGGGTTAGTTCTGGCGGACTATCTTGGTTGGTCTGGTGTGCTCAAGTAGATGTTGCTCTTATAGAGACCACGCAGTCTAGTCTGGTGACCGCACACCCTAATAAGGCAGGTGTCTGTATCCTTCTAAGGCGGTGACGACATCCATCTGGTTGCCTATAAATAGAGGGACAGGGCCTGGGTTTTCTTGGCGAGAATAAGCAGCAGATGAATAGTGAACTGTAGAACTTACAGCTAAGGCGGTCTTTGTTTTGCGGTCTGACTTTGGTCGGTCTGTTTTCAGGTGTCAGCGGTCTGGAGTGGCAGTGTTAGTTCATTATCTGTTTGCAGCGAACTCAGTGACCAAGTGACCTTAGCGGTCTGGCGATCAGGGGTTGCGGTCTGGTAGCAGTGTGCAGTTCTTCTCTTCTGTTCTCGAGATACTTTTGTGATCAGGCAACCTCGCGGTCAGGCGGTCTAGAAGTGCAGTCTGGCAGATAGCAGGTTTCTGTCCTATGCTGTTCACGTGGTCTCAGGGTAGCCGTGCGGTCTTGTTGAGCTCAAGCGGTCTATGCGGTCTCAGTTATCTGTCCGCCTATTGCTTGTTTCCTTCTTTGTTCTTCTCATCTCTGTTTTCTTATAAATCATGTCTCACCATCTATACATCACATTGTAAAGAGATAGTCAATACAAGATTTTCTTGTCCTTCTATTGTCACTGGTTACTTGACTTAAGAATTGATTGAAGTCTTCCACTGTATTATCTTCGATCATACTTGAAATTTTTACAGCAACGTCAAATTGTATTCAACAAAGAAGCCAGATTCAGTCAAAGCATCATTGTAAGTCGATGCAACTTCGAATTGTATTCGATGCAGAAGTCAGAGCTTAAAGTCAATGTTCTTCATATCTACGGATATCGCCAAGTCAATAACATAGTTAAAATCAAAGATGGGGAAGATTTCGAAGATGCTTCTAGTAGAACTCAAAGGTGGGTCGATAAGAAGTTAGAAACTATTCGACACAACGTCAAATACAGTCACAATTTTGGAAAACTTCCTAGAATAGATTATGATGCTTATTCAAAAGATATATATGGAAGATATTTGAATTGCAACGGGCCGTACATGAATAAGAAGAAAAAGAATAATTCTAGAGAATCAATAATGATGAATTTGGAAGTTATACAAAAGGATTTTTTGACGAGCATTGAACACAAATAGAAAGAGAGCAATAATTTCTCTTAGACATTCCAACTGGAGAAAGATCAAAAGAGGAAAGTCATTCATCTCCATTTCGACAGAAGAATAATACATAAAGAATTCAAAAGAAATGAGATAACAGAACAATCATTCTTCTTCTTCTTCTTCTTCTTCAGCTCTCTCTCTCTTACAGAATACACAACAGATCTCTATATAGACACAGAAGGCTTCTTCTTCTTCCTCTCTCCCAATGAAAGAAGCATACAAAATTTATAGAGATCAACAATTGGATTTGGGCTATCATAATCCTTGTATCTTCCTCAAGCAAGGATTTATTCTCCGAAGAAAGATCCAGAAAATATTTAGTACCTACAATCCTCATTGACTGCTGTAAAAGGATTCATCTCAGAAGAACAATCTTCACCATCTTCTTCTTCTTCTTCCTTTTACTCTATTTTCTATTTCTTATAAACTGAGTAAAGAGTCCTAAGAATCCATCTTCAAAGGATTCAATCTGGTTCAAGGTCTCCTTAACAAAAGATCTAGTTTGGATCAAGATCTCCTTATCAAAAGATATAGTTTTTTTTATCAAAAGATCTAGGCTTCGTTTGGGGGGACTTATTTTTACCAGTCAAGCGGTTACGACCGCATGAACCGAACCATAATTAAGGCCCGATTCATGCGGTCGTAACCGCTTGACCGGTGAAAATAAGTCCCCCCAAACGGAGCCCTAGTTTGGTTCTAAGAGTCTCCTTAACAAAAGACGCAGATCCTGGTTTTAAGAGTTTCCTTATCAAAAGACTCAGACACTTTGATAGCGTATTCCTTCCATGGTGGTAGAAGAGTGAAGTACTAATATTTTGGGGAACCACTATAACTCTCGTCTCATCTGTGTTATTCTAATTTTCTGTGCTATCCCTTATCTAGTTTTTATCATTTTATGTTTATTTTATTCTGGTCTGAATTCTGGATGCACAGTAATTAAAACTACTATTTTTCTGTGCACATTTTTGGAAAAGTTTTAAATCTATATTCACCCCCTCTAGAGAATACTTAGGGGTGTCACTGTGCACTTTCAATTGGTTAACACCTTGATCAACAGATCCTCCCACTCACATTTCTCTATTTTAAAAATATTTCAAGAAATTGTGTTCTAAGGACTATACATCCACTAGACCAGCAATGTGTAATCTGAATAAGTTTACACTCTGGAAGGCAGTATATGAATTCAATTCACGAGGACATCTTTGATGTTATTTTGTCAGGTCCTCCAATACCATACAGAAAATATGCTAGTCGGATTGTAACATAAGAACAAGTTTCCAGAGCTGAATGGACTGATGCTGAGAAGAAAGTGAAAGCATGTTATGCTAAGGCTATAGATATCTTGGTGTCAATTATGTCAGATGAAATATTCCAAAAGTGGCTGAATGCTAATCAACAAAGGAAATCTGGAGGTCACTGTACAGATTAGTTGATGGGAGCTCTGATTAAAGAAAGGATAGAAAGTCCCTTCTCATATCCCGATATGAGAACTTTCAGAAGAAATCAGAAGAGAATATTGCTGAAATATATAAAAGATTCAGCATCACTATTAATGAGCTCAAGGGACTGGATAAGGATATCTCAATAACTGAGATTAATGACAAGCTTCTCATGTGCTTCCTGAGCACTTGGGACTAAAGGATCTGGGCCATTAGAGAGTCCAGATGCCATAGGGAGATCTCCACATATGCCTTACTTGGCAAGCTCAAGTCCTATGAGCTGCTGTTGAAAAGTATAGCTGAGACTGAAGAAAAGGAGAAAGTCTCAACTCCAAAAGAAAGGACCATAACACTGAAGGAAGCTGAAGGAGAGCCTTCTACTGCTGAAGAAGAGATGTTTAATCTCTTGGCCAGAAGGTTTAGAAGGTGGGTCAAGACCGAAGACTCAAGAAGAAAGGAAAGGAGCTCAAACAAGCCAAGGTTTGACATGCAACACCCTGCCAGTACAAACAATATAACAATAGGTCTGTCTGGGACCCCGCGCCATATTGAACACACTAGTTAGACGTCAAAAGATGATAAATAGAAAAGAACTACACCAGAGTATAAACAAAACGTAAGCGAAAGCTTTCATTAAACATTAATTTCAGAATGTCCACCATCTCAAGATTGTCACAATAAAGTTATGGCCTTAAAACGTTACATTCAACAAATGTAACTAACTTAAAGCATACTTCGACACGCAGGCCGACAATACATGGAAAGTTGTAAAAATAGGCTGACCTTCAAGGAACAACAAAACAATGGGCTTCAGCCCGCTATTTCCCGCTTGGCTCACCAGCACCTGCACCATCCAAAAATATGAGGCAAACGAGGGTTAGCTATGAGATGAGCACAAACCCTGTAACGATCCCACCCCCTGGCCATTCTAGATGGCTCAGGGGCGGGGCACAACTAACCTGCAATCAAGCCGTACATGCAACATGTAATAATATAAAGAAAGTGCATATACTCTACACAATGTGATGTTTCAAGCACAATAAATCTTCTAGGTTGAGCATCAAGTAAAAGGGATCCTAGGTATGCACATTATGTTGGTTGGGTTCGCCCGGAGGATCCCCACAACCTCCTAAGCAATCGCATGAGGCTAACATAACATCATTCAAAGACATCACCAACGTGGGTACTCACGACCACATGCTCCATGTACGCAAGGCATGTTTTTTGTGTACTCTTTCACGAGTACCACCACCAGACTAAGCTAAGAAGCTTAGTAATCGCTTGAGCATTTACCAATCGGAGAAAACTCTCCCAAACAGGTCTATCCCATGATCCATCATCATTTCTAAGGGTTAAACTTATGCTGAACTACATGGTGCAGATTCGGTTTAGTTTGTGCCCGTTGCTCAAATCATCACGATATACAATACGATGCAGTCGTGGCTTTACCTCGGCCCGTTAGCGTTTAACACCTACAAGTGCTACCAAAACAACAAACTACGCACCTAATCCATACAAGTGGACTTAGGCTTTGCTATCACCATCAAAGAAGGAGGTCCGAGATGACTCCAATTCAAAACTCGTGGTGAAGGTTTGTGTTCAACCACAACGCAAGCATGTGGCTTCAGTTAGGCTTTCCAAAAGACACCTAAAACTCAAGACCCGCATTCATAATGACATATCTCACGGAGTCATTCTACGACACGCAATCTAGGCTTAACCTCAATGCACTTCACACTCAAGCATCACCGATCAGGGATAACGGCCACGGGTAGGCTTCACACAAAATGCCTAAATCTGTACAACTACTAGATTTCTATATGCAATAAATACCGAGGATGGACACAATCGACCCGGAGTTCTGAAGAACTAAAGGGAGTCATACACTTCACTAATTAGTTAAAGAGACAACCCTATGCAAGCATAGAATAGGGATGAAAGGACAAAAACACGTCCTAGACCGGGAGGAAGGATCGTTACCCTTTCCACTCTCTTTGGTGACATGAATCAGAGATTTCAATCAGATGGAAAGAACCACACTGGGCAACTCTCCGTGGATCTGGAAACGGCTCACGATTCAGAGATTCGGAGCTCTATCAACGGCAGAAAGAGTCTCCTTCTTCCTCCTTGGCTTTACTCTTTTTCAAGATTGAAGAGAGAGAGAGAGAGAGAGAGAGAGAGAGAGAGAGAGAGAGAGAGAGAGAGAACTTGAGATAATGAGGATAGAACTTCCTATATTCAAGCCCTATAACTTCCCGTAACATCTTCCAACCGTTGGATCAAAACCTTGATGATTTGATAGCCACGATCTCTATATTGTGGATCTGTCCCGTAAGCTACCGCACGGCGATAGTGCAACCGCGCCGCGCTAGCATTTGGACTTAACCTCCAACACACCGCCTCGTTCACTCGACGGAACTATGACTCATATCGACATGAAGACCTATCGCCGACAGTAGCGATACCGCCCAGCGCTAGCGTATCGTCGATATTCTCTCGACGACATCTACTCGATGACTCAGCTAAGCTTCCCAACGATATAGCTAAGCTTCCCGAAGACATAGCTACCGCCAGCGGTAGCTTTTACCACCCGATGTTAGGGTCTTGACGACACGAGCCTTTTGAGATGACAATGCACATCCCATCGATACAAGGCTCATCTCGACAATACAGCTTCCGCTAGCTGTAGTATTACTGGTGGGCGCTAGCTTCCAGCATAGTATTCTTACCTTCACAGTAGTGTGAAAACTGAGGTGTTACAACTCCACCTCCCTTAAAAGAATTTCATCCCAAAATTACAAAAACAGTAAAGTACAAAATTAAATTATACCTGAGAGGAATAACTCAGGGTGTAAGACCCCCTTTTTTGTGCTTTCATTTTCGGGTCTTTCCTCCCAGAACCGTCGTCTTGCGGTGGAACCAACTCACTAGGTGGTTGTAAGATCCCATTTTTCTCCGCTACAAAACCGGGTCTTATGCCCAGAACCGCCTCTTTACGGTGACACCAACACTCCGAAAGGTTACCACTACAAAATGCTGATCCTGCCGGCCATATCGATCACATGAGAAGAAATGAACAATTAAACCAAAAATGAGTTCAAGCGCACATCACATAATATATATATATCATAATTATATATGTCCACAGATAATAATCTGAATAAAAGATAACAATAAAAAGGGCTCATGCCCAGTACATCTTGTCCTCACTACAAGGTCACTTGCGGAAGCAAATCTACTGACAAACACTCACAGATCCTGAAATTGGTGCTCTTGTGCTAGACTGACCCGCCTCCATCTGCACTGGCCTCTGGTGGTGTTGCATCTCCTCGGTCCCCTAAAATGATATGGTCCACCGACCGTTAGTCAAAAAAGACTAAGCCTCGTTTCCCACCACCCATCTCCCAGTGGCTCCTAGGCACCGTGCGGGAGGATGAAGCAGAGGACAACAAGGGGTATAAAACAAAGTAGATGACATGTCTTAGCTACAAAATTATCTACCACTACATAGGTGTTTATATGTATATAGAAAACAGTAAGTAAATCAAGGTAAATAACAAGTAAAGTAAGTAAAGACAAGTATAGAATAGAAAAGTAACAATTGATTTATAGGAATGCCTATACAAACCTATAGACCAAGGGGTCGTTTAGCAAGACCTATCGTATAAAAAGTCTCATAACCAATTTATACGATAGGGACAGGGGTTGAAATGCAATGTTTATGCTATAACATGCAGAGTTATGCTGATTAATGTTATGATCACACAAGTGCAACTCACGCACCCGAGTCTATGTGCACAGACCTTTAGTTCCCCCTTTTTGGAGCTAGCAAAACTCCTAGGATACTCCCGTAGTGGCAAACGGAAGCGGTGGGTTGTGCCTCGCCCACCTCTAGATTGGTTGTAACACCACTGAATTTTCAGGAATTATTTTATCCTTCTTTGACATCATTTTGACGTAAGGGCGTTACGTTAGTGCAGAGTTAGCAGAGCGCCTTCGTTGCGCATTTGCGCGTCCGTTCGGTAAACTCGACCAGATTTTGGAGCATGTCGGAGTTGGAAGATTTCGCGTTAGAAAATTTAATTAATTAATTTTAGAAAGGCTCGTCGAAGTTTTGTAGCGATCTGAGCGATATTAGAGCCCTGGTGATTTTCCAAAGATTTGTATAATTATCGTTCGCCGTAAACTTCAAAAAATTATATCTTGAGTTTTGCTCGTCGGATTTTGTGTTCGACTTCTCCGTTGGATCTGTAGCGCCGACGTTTGTCTTCGGTGCAATTTTCGTTGGAATCGGCGACCGTTGGTTCAACCCTTTTTCCTTATTATTACAATTATTATTATTATTATTATTATTATTATGATGAATGGCTGTCATCCACTATCTCTTATATATTGGCCAAGCCAGAAGCTTCGAGAGAGAGAAAAAGGGAGAGAGTGGAGTTTTCCTGAGCTTTTAGACCGCCGTCGATGGAGCTCCGGTGCTCGAAATCTATGCCAGAACATAGATTTGGAAGGCTCTCGCCGTGCTCGTCGCGTGCGTGGTAAGTTTTGTCCATTTTGTAGGTTTTTGGCGCTAGGGTTGGCGGCCCTAACCTCGTTTCTTGCCAAATCTTCATAGATTCTTCGTGCTTAGCCCTTGTTTGAGCTGATCCTTGGCGTGGAGGGCTTGAGAGGCCGAATTTCTGTGGCTCGAGATTTAGGCAAGTGGTGGTTTGTTTTCTTTTCCCCTGGAGTGTTTCTCCAAAATTTTCTTCTCTGTATGTTATCCTTTGTATTTTGGTATATAAATATTGATGGTTTGCCTTACCTTATGTTGGTATATACATGTTGATGGTATACAAATTTCCTTCTCTGTCTGGTAGTCCAGATATGGGCTTTGTTAGTAGTAGGTTAGGTTAGGTTAGGAAAAAATGTAGATTTTCTATGCTAAAGTAAAAATCGATGGGACTTCCCGTCGATCGACGGGACCTCCCGTCGATCGGCGGGACCGTCCATCGATACTTTGCCTTAGCTGGGAAAATGCTTCTTCCTTGTGCCTAAAGTGGGAATCGACGGGGCGTCCCGTCGATCGACGGGACCGCCCGTTGATCGACGGGACAGCCCATCGATTTTTCCCCTTTTCCCTTGTTGCAGCCTTTTTCCTTATCTTGTTCCACTTCCCCTTTAGTGCAAGTGCAGTTTTGTCAGTGGTCTTTCTTTTTATTCTGGTAGATTCTTTCAGAAAAGTTATTTTCTATGTATTCTCAGAAATCAGGTTTCTTCTTGAGTGTTTTGATTCCTGTTTGTGCCATAGACTTGTTCAGAAATTTCTCTCTTTCTGCCCAAAATTTATTAAACTTTCTGTCCAGAACCTCTATCCAGAACTCCAAGGTTTTCTATGTAATCTCCTATTAATTCCTGAGTATTTAAACCCCTTCCAGACTCAGTTTCCTGTGTATGGGATTAAACCTTACAACTTTCTATGCAATTTGTGTTAACTTTCTCAGTGAGTGGTAATGCTTCTTCGTCACTGTCTTTAGTAATTTGGCTGGATGTAAAAATCCTCTTAATGGTTTTGGGGTGCAAATAGCAGTCCTTCTCCTTGAAGACCCTTTTTTCCTGAAGTTTAGTTATGCTAGGCTCTCCTGTTAGCTGTGCTCTTCAAGCAGCAGAAGTCCTCTTTGGCTTGTTTTGCTGGGTGACTGAAGGACCTTCTTTTCAGTCCTCTCCTTCTTTCTTGTATGCCTAACCTATTGATTTTAGGTTAGTGGCTGTTGTTTTTTTCCCCTTTTGGGTCTTGATTGGTTTTCTGGGTTCTTGATTTCCTGTTGTCATCCACTTGAAACCTGGATAGCTTCTATTCATGATTAGTTATGCTGCAGGTAGTCTGTTAAGACTTCCCTTGGTTTAGAGAAGATTACTCTTCTTAAGAGTGTTTGTTTATTTCTTCTGAAGCTTTTTCAGGTGTTTTGGAGTTGAGTTTGAGCTCTGGTAGAATGTTTTGGTGGTTATAATTTTTTTTGTAAAATCTCATGTTAAAATTGGCATCCCGTCCCGTCGATCGACCTCCAGTCCCATCGATCTACGGGAGAGAGCAGGCAAGTGAATTTGTTGATCTTTTAAGTTAAAATCGACAGGACCTCCCGTCAATCGAGCCCCCGTCCCGTCGATGCGCCCCTCTTCCAGCCGATTTGTTTCTTTGAAGCTTCCAATCGACTTTTGTTAAGTCTTCCCGTCGACTTTTGATGGGTCTTTCTGTCAATTTCATCGCATATCCTGAATTGTTTCTTCAAGAATTTTGGTCCTTATTGCTAAGGTTTTCTCGGGTATCTTAAATTATGATGTTGAGCGTTTGAGTTCATTTGTTGATACTTTAGATGAAGTTATGCTTTATTAGCCGGGATCACCTTGATATACAACTAGATCACCTTGATCCAGTTTTCCTTAGCCTTTAGTTTGCATTTTGAGCCTCCCAACCATTTCTACTAGGACTAGTAGGATTGTTTCGTCATGTAATCCAAGGTAAATTTCCCTTGTCTTGTGCATGGTATATGGTTGATCATGTGGTTATAGTCTGAATGGTTGAGATAAGTGAAAGCATGAGTTTCTTTCTTTTGGAATTTTATTCCTTCATGATTCATGTATAACCCTCCTTGAATGCCAAACCAAGTATGTTGCTGATAAGTATAAATTGGAATAACTTCTTTTATACTATAGTGTGGGTGGATTTATCAGGCCCCCACCACAGTGACCTTATACTGGAGTGTGGGTGGTATTTCAGGACCCCACCATAGTGTCTTCTTTTATACTGGAGTGTGGGGGGGGGGGGGGATTTATCAGGCCCCCACCACAGTGGCCTTATACTGGGGTGTGGGTGGATTTATTAGGCCCACACCACAATGGCCTTATACCTGAGTGTGGGTTGTATTTCAGGCCCCCACCACAGTGGCTTCTTTTATACTGAAGTGTGGGTGGGTTTATCAGGCCCCCACCACAGTGGCCTTATACTGGAGTGTGGGTGGTATTTCAGGCCCCCACCACAGTGACTTCTTTTAGACTGGAGTGTGGGAGGATATGTATGACCCCCACTACAGTGGATATTGATGGATTTGTTTTGAACTTTAAGGATGGGTAATGGGAACAATGTGGTCCTCCATCACAGTTTTTTAGTAGAGGTTGGTAGGACAATGAGGCCACCACCACGACGCCTTCTTATACTTTTGGGCTACGAAGTCCCTTATACAACAACTTTCTTTACTTGATGACCCTGTTTATGTGCTTGTTTTTCTGTGAACTTGTGTTCTTGTTCAAGCTGATTATGCTAAATCTATACTTACTCTTGGCTAGTATTTATTCATGTTGCGTAATAGCTTTCATTCTTATACTTGCTGTTACTTGCTCCCTTTTTGGGCTGAGGCATTCTTTTCTTTTGAGTTCTCCAGGTTCAGGTCAGTAGCTGCGGAAAGCGGTAGAGCTGCGGTGAGTTGCAGTTGTCCGTTGCCTCCTCACTGTTGTGAGGTAGTTGTTCCTTTGCTTCAGTTGTAGTCTTCCAGTGTTAGATTACTTGCTAGCTTATTTGCTGTTACTTGCTCTCTGGGAAGTTTTATGTTAGGTTGCATGAGTTGTTTTATGTATAGCAAGCGACATTCTTGCATAGCATGATTTTATGTAAATGTCACCTACTTTGAAGATCGTAGAAAAATCCTTCTTTACTTATACTAAACCTAGATATGTGTATATCATTGTTGGGATATTCGATCTTCATGCTCATATAGGATAAAATGAAACTATCTTTCCTCTGCGTATGTATAGATTTCTACTCGTGGACTAGTTGATCCACTGGAATGAGGGACACTGTCTTAAGCTAAAAATGTAAATCCTCTATTTAACTCAACCAAAGTTATGTCCTTTTTATAAATTTTCATGAGTAGTGGCTGCCTGAGCATCTGTAGTTGCCCCCTGCATGACGTGGCATCATAACGCGTATTTTCCCTTGCTTTGATAATATTTATTAAATTTATGGGAAAAATGTGGGTTGTGAGATTTGGTATCAGAGGAAGGTTAGCCGGGTTATTGGGTTAGTCTAGTTGTCCCGGTTAACCACCTGGTGAGAAGCATTGTACATTGCACACACCCACCGATGGGTCATCAGTAGATCTCGGCTTATGCATGCGCACTACACTCATAAGCATGAAAGAAGTATACATGACATATTATGTAGTATGCGATGCATAATATGTGTCTGTATATGGATCCTCATAGGTAACAACATGCGACTGTTATGTTGCATGAGATGCATAATGTAGGTCGCATGCGTGTCCATTACATTTTCTTTTTTCGTTACATGCGATAATATATAGTATGAGATGCATAAGATTGCATGTATATGCCACCCATAGCATGCATTAAGGCCTTTCTTAGATTGCATAGCACTGCATGCATTGCATAACATTGCATAAGCACACGTGCCAAGCTGGAGATTTACATGATGACACATGTACACTTATGGTTTTAAAAGAAAGATGTTCAGCCTTCATGCATATGAGAGAGGTGCACGAGGGATTCAGGGGTGGTGATTTACATCCTGAGTATAGCGAAATATCATATATAATACTTTACCCATAGCAAGGTAACAACAAGAGCAAGTATCTATTCTTTTCTGATCTGTATCGAGTTAGGAAATTCTAGTTTCCCAGCTGTTGTGTCTTAAGCTATGTGTAGATGGGCGATTCATTTGTAATTGCTATAGATGACTCCAGAGCGTAGTGCGTCGGAGTCGGCTCTCCTGTCAGAGGAATCCTTAGGTGCGCGCAGTGAGGCAGCGATTGAGGAGTTGCGTCAGAGTATCGAGGCGTTGTCGAGGTAGATGGTCGTGGTGCAGGCGTAGATTCAAAATTGGATTACGACTACTTTTGGGCAGCAGCCTCGGGTGCAGAACCATGTGGTGGGTTAGGTTGCGGTGTCTAGGAAGGAAAGGAGGAAAGCTGTTGATAGTGGCAGCCCTGCTCCAAGTAAGAAGGGCAAGCAGGTGTGTAGTTTTTGTGGCCGTGTGGGCCACCCGTTTGAGAAAAGCTTCAAGAGGTTGGGCACGCAGAAGCAGTCTCAGGAGCTTGCGATCCTGGGTGCACATAAAGGAGATCTTGCTTGCAGCTTGTGCCAGAGGAAGGGGCTGTTGGAATATGGTATTCCGCATCTCCTAGGTTTGAGAATAACAAATCCTATGTGTATTTGATCATGTGTGTTTAAGTGTGCATAAAACAAAGTCCATATGACTCAAGGATGACATAAGAAGGTTGCCCCCAAAATTGGGCCAATAATTCCAACATGCCCACTAGCGCCGGTGGTAGCACCTAGCGCCCGACGCTAGCGATGATTAGCACAATCCCGGGAGTACATTTAGAAGGCGATAGCGCCAGGCGGTAGCGGAATGCGCACGCGGTAGCGCGGAGCACAGAAGGCAAGAAGAAAATGTTTCCTCGGATTGAAGATTCTCCCTCGCCGAATATGTCCTAATATGGGATAGCGCCAGCGGTAGCGGTAGCGCTGTGGCTATAAATAGGACCCCTCTTCTCTCATTTCAGACAACCATTAGAGAGAGAGATTGAGTGCTAGAATTCCAGAGCCTGATTTGGCCGAAAGTTGATCTCCCACCAAAGCTCTACGAATTTCTGAAGGAGGACTTCTTCACGACGGATCCAAATGACGTCCGCTTCTACAATGCTTATTCTACATCGGATCTTCGTCTCCAACTTCAGAAGTTCTTCAAGAGGGGGTTTTAGAATTATCATTTCATATTCTTTATAAACCGTTAGAGAATTCGCCTCGTGTTGGCGACTAGGTCTGGATAGGATTTAGAGATGAAATTTGCCTCGTGTTGGCGACTAGATCTAGGTTAGGTCTAGGGGTGATCAAGGCCATATCCAGGGTTGGATTGGCTAGAGCGGCTTGAGGCCGAATCCGGGGAAGGATAGGCTAGGGCCACCGGTTCGTGGGGATGCGAGTTAGGATAGAAAACAAAAAGAGTTTATTATTATTCGCCACCGATTTCTAGCGTTATAGAAATCAACTTTTGTAAAACCATATTTCATATTAATAAAGCATGTATCTACTTTATTTCAATTGTTTTGTTTGATTTCTCACCTTCTTAATTACTTATTATTTCAAGATATTCATAATATAAGAAAAAGTTTTAAAACCCTTATTCACCCCCCTCTAAGGGCGCTTACCGATCCAACAAGTGGTATCAGAGATAGGTTTTATTCCAATCGGCTTAACAACCAGGAATAATGGCGTCTCATGATCTCTCTTCTATTAGTGGGGTAAATTTCTATGAAGAAGAAAAATCTCTTAAACCACCTTTATTCGAAGGGAGAAATTGTAAAGGATGGAAATTTTTAATGGAAAAGTTTATTAAAAATTTAGATATCAATGCATGGGATATAACAATAGTTAGACCAGCGGATGAATCAAATAAACAGGAACGTCATCTAAATGCAAAAGCTTTAAATAGTATTTTCTGTGCTTTATCTCAAGAAATTTCAAAATTAATATATTATTTTTCTAGTGCATACAAAGTATGGAAATTTCTTGAAGAAATGTATGATTCTCCATCTACAGGTATGGAACAAATGCAAGAAGCGGAGAACATACAAGATTGCACAAATGGTCAAGAAAGCTCCTCTCATGATGAATCAATAGAGTGCACATCAAATGGAAAAGAAGAAATCCCATCTTTGGAAGAGGAATGCCAAATAGATGAAGACAACAAAGAAAATCCATGCTCGAATCTCACAGCATCCAAAAGCACTGTAAGGAAATCAAATCCTCTTATTGATTGCAATTCTATTTCTACTTTACAATTGCTACAATTTACAAAGCGCAAATTAAGAAATAAAAAAATGCGAATTGCAAATTGCGCTTAGAAAATAAAGATTTAAAAGCAAAAGTTAAAGTAAAATCAAATTCTGACTTATCTAGCTTTACTCATGTTACCTCAATTGAGAATACAAAATCTTGTTTTGATTGTAATGATATTAAAGAGAAAGTTAAGGAACTTGAAAAAGAAATTATTTTTGTAAAAGAACATAATGGAAAATTATCTTTAGAAAATTCATCTTTGAAAAGTGATTGTGTTACGTGCCAAAAATATAAAATTGAAATCAAGGAGATGGACGAAACATTTGATGGATTTGGAAATGACTATCAAAATCATATTGGCTCTATTGTTTCCACTCTTAAAAATAACACAATAGCTTATAATAAAGCTAGGCATAATTTAAAGATTAAGAATGATGAATTAAAATAAAAAATCAACGGCTTATGAAAACTATAAATAAAAATTCACAATATCAAGAAATATCTAAAAACATGTTGAATATGAATATGAACATGAATACTTTAATTAAACCTAATAATGGAAATAAGAAACACAACGTTTTTGTAAATCAAAATCACAATCACCATTATTTACAAATTCATGTTTCTCCAAACTTAAAAGCAACATTACACAAATTTCCAATAAACAATACCTTCAATAATCATTACAATCATAATCTTCAATATAAAGATTATCACAATGAAAATTTGATGCATAAGAAACCAAGGTTTGAATGGAGGCCCAAGATTAAAACAGAAACTTTAACTTCATATGGATGGACCCATTCATCAATATCTACTCACAAACCTAAACATTATATTTGGGTACCCAAAGGAACCACCACACTTGGTCCCCTTTGGATACCTAAATCTCTTATTCATTAGGTATCACCAAATGCATGAAGTAGAATATTTTCAAAATAAAATATACAAATTACTACTTCATGATATGTCTTAATTTATTTGTTTTATTCTCTTATTTGTTCTGCTATCATGGTATGGTCATCATATAGACACAAGACTTTATTACTTAAAGATTTATAAATCAAATTATCAAATTTTAAAGTCATTCCCTTTATTTCTATTGACCAATATATATATATATCATAAATTGAATTCAAAATTTTCTATGTGATATTAAAATCTCAAGTCATATGATTTCAAACACATACTACTTAATATGATTTCAAATTTGCTTAAACATCTCCACTTCATATGACTTCAAATTTATAAATAAAACATAAAACAAAACCTTCAAAAACTACCAAAGAAGGACAAGATAAAAATATTCAAACATCCAAAAACAACAAAATTAAACATTACAGATAGCGCTAGTGCTAGCTGGTAGCGTCGGTGCTAGCAGACAGTATCCAATAAATATGTGTTCAAATTCCTATATTATTACACAACTTGAATATTAGTTTCCCTCAGGACATTCCTACTTATCTACTCTGTCTCGTCTATCTCCTCCACACTAGCACTTGGAGATCGTCTTCTGTGACTCCTCCGAATCGAATGACACAGTGGATCCTATACTGGGCTATCCTACTCCCTTCGCTTCGGTGTAGATGGATTAAGCTTTAATGCCTTGATCATGAACTTCATCATCTTCTTTATACCAGAAACATCTTTCTCCACTCTTGTCATCCGCTCTCCCATTTCTTCTCGAAAGATTCAAATGAATCATCTCGAGCCCCTCGTGATGACGCTCCTCATCGGAGTGGTGGTCGAGTAGATGTTGATGGATCATCCAGGAGGGATATAGCTCATAGGTATGAGGTACTATATATTGGAGGAAAGCAATCTATCAAGTAAAAACCAATCTCAATAGAAGGGTACCTATGAAGAATAACCCTCTGTATTATGCCACCGTGCGGGAGGTTGTTGTATCTCTGAAGAGAAGGATCCTGCAACTTGTATGTATATGAAAGAAACAAGTCTGCTACATCGAATTTCTCCTCCTCAAGAATAAAATATGAGACAAGACTAAGCTGTGCAGTAATCTTTGCCGTGTCGCCCAATTTCAGCATGATAGTGTGGTGTAAAACGTCCTATACTGTAAGGGCATCCACTGTAAGTGACCCCACCATTTGGATCAAACTCCTGCATTCCTTGTGGTGGAGTACCATATTTAGATTAGTCCAATCCCTATCATCTCAAAACTTTTCAACCACATCCAACTTATTTGGATGCTCGGTCAACCCAAATGTCTCCCTCAAGTCATCATGAGTAATAGTAACCACTTTTCCCTGCACTTGAGACTGCACTCCTCCATCCATATTAGTCTGCGATGGGTCTTCCAAGTGCATATAGAACTTTCATACTAACTCTGAAGAAAACCCCTCCGAAAGAAACACATTCAACACTTTGGAGGTTGCGAATAGTTGCATGATATGATGGTGTCTTGGCATGGAAAATTCCACGTAATATGGAACACCAACTACGGATGACTCCACAACTAGTTCTGCTTGTTTCTTCCCTTTTGATCCAGGAGCATTCTGCCACATTAAAAGAAAAATTAAAATTTAAGCAAAATTCACTAGCGCCTGTAGTAGTGCCGACGCTAGTTCTCTGATCTGAAATGGTAAGATCTCTCTAAATATAAAATATTTCCAAATCCTAACCGTCTCAAATTGCTAGATCCATGAAACCCACATAATCTGAGCTAAAATCAAAACTAAAAATCTTCATAAAAATTCAAAATGAAAACAAAGCAAAAATTATAAAAATATTGAAGATTTTTTTTAGATCTATCATCAAAACAAAAGTTTTTCATAAATCTTCATCACAAACATCAACATCAAATATTTAGAACAAGAATCATAAAAATGATGAAGATTTGTTCTAGTTCCTCTCTTAAAAAATAAAAGAATCAAGCATTAAAGATCCATCATCTAAAACCACTTAATAACTTCAAATATCTTCATCTCTAACATCAAAATCAAAGTTTAAAACAAAAATTATAAGAAAAGATGAAGTTTTACCTTAGATCTATTAGTGGGCTGCGTTATCTTTTAGGGTTTTTCGGGAGAGCTTGAGAGGCAATGGCTGAAATGACAAAGTGAAAAGTGAATTAACTAAAGCAGCGCTACCGCCAGTGCTATCGTTAGCGCACGCGGTATCGCTTGGCTCTGCTTTTTTGTATTTTTCAAAATTTTATAAAATACCTGAAATTATAATTATATGTACTACAAAGTTTTGCAGTTATGTTTTGAATTGATTTTTGAAAAATTAAAACAAAAAATATACAAAAGCCAAAATTACAAAAAATATTTCTTTTACTTATTGCTTTTGGTCACTTGTTTAACTTATATTTCTAAATGCAAAAATCAAATACAAAAATATAAAACACAAAAACTAACAAAAAAAACGGTATGGAATTTCTTGTGAAAATCAAGCTTGTTTAAACTATCTTTAGAACTTCTACAATGTTCCAATTTATCTTTTCAAACTACCTTGAACATTGTTCTTATCATTCTTAGATATATCTCTTAATATGTGCATCAATTATCTTGTACAAAGTAGTGTAGAACCTAGCTTAGCATGCCTCTAAGTATGAGTAAATGTTTTATGGTTGATAATGATCTTTCTTCACTCACTTTTTGGTTAAGTCTACATGTGTTTTTAATCTAAGGATGCTTGCTAGTGTATTGTAATTGTACAATAAATTAAATTTGCACAAGTATCTTACCTACACTACATTTATTTGCACTATTAAATATAAAGAAAAGTGGTTGTACTTTCAAAATTCATTTGGTTTACAAAGTAAGTGTAATCAGAGAACTTTGTACAAAAAAATCATGAAATAAATTGACAAAGATAACTCCACCAAGCATTACTTGAACCTCCTGAAAAGTCTTAATAAGCATTGTGAGGTAGAGCACCTTGGAAAGATTAGTAAAGTGTCTTGTGCAAATCTTCATTTCTTAAAAAAAACACTTATTCTTATGTACACCGGATAAAAAAAATAACATTGAAAAATAAAATCGTGTGATCCCCCAAGCACTATTTTGCACCCTGATAAGTCTTAATGAGCATTGTGTGTGCAAAGCACCTTGGTAGTTGTACATTTTTTGTGCATAAAAAGTGTGTGGAAGTAATCTCATTTGTGTTTTATTGTGCACTTTACTCTACATTTGTCTTGTATTTTTGATTATAACATTTGTTTACTCTTTTCAAAATACACCTATGTGCACATCATTATCTTCCATAACACTTCTTCTCATGAGTATTGGATTCTAATGCCAATTCGATAATACTTTTCATATCTAAATGCACTAGATAACCTATCATGCTTTCTACAATGTTTGGTATGTTTTGAATTTATGAAGTAGAATAACATTGTAGTGGTCTCTTTTTTTACATCTCTTTCATGCTTGGTCACTTCATGATCATCTTTAAAGTTCTTTAACAAAATGATTTATAAAAACATCTTTTTCATTAATCCTTCACTCATATTTCTTTTTATGAATCACCATATCTTACAAAATGATGTTTGTTGTATTTTTATTAAGTCTTCCGCAACATTACGTCTACCTTGTGTTCTTTTCATGCTTATCTCAAGTCTTTCCAACTCAAAATTGTTTTCCAAATGGTAGACTTGCATGGTAAATGTTATATTATGTAAAGCTAAAACCTCTGATTTATTTCTATAAACATACTTATGCTAAAAACTCAGATTTATTTTGATGAAAATTATTCTAAAACTCCTTATCATTTTCTTCTCTATCAAAGCTCGATCATGCCTTTAACATATTATCAAAACTTTTCTGTGTCTTGCTTCCTTACCCACTTTTGCTAATAACAAAAGGGGGAGAACTAACATTTTAAATAGAATTCACTATCAAAATAAAAACTAACATGATTAATTAAGATGATAGATTACATATTAGGGGAGCATTCACTTAGGGGGAGCATGTAATTAGGGGGAATAATTCTAAATACTAAAATCAATATTTATCCTAAGTCATCACTCTCACACACACACAAGCAGGTTCCATCATGCTTATATTTTAATGCTCTGATTTATTATTAATGGATTTGTTATTATCAAAAGGGGAAGTTTGTTGGAACATGGTCTTCCGCATCTCCTAGGTTTGAGAATAACAAATCCTATGTGTATTTGATCTTATGTGTTTTAGTGTGCAGGAAACAAAGTCCATATGACTCAAGGATGACATAAGAAGGTTGCCCCCAAAATTGGAACAATAATTCCAACATGCCCACTAGCGCCGACGGTAGCACCTAGCGCCCGGTGCTAGCGATGATTAGCACAATCCCGGGAGTACATTTAGAAGGCGATAACGCCAGGAGGTAATAGATAGCGCAGGCGGTAGCACAGAGCACGAGAGGCGAGAAGAAAATGTTTCCTCGGATTGTAGATTCTCCCGCGCCGAATATGTCCTAATATGGGATAGCGCCGGCAGTAGCGGTAGCGCTAGCGCTACTGCTGTGGCTATAAATAGGACCGCTCTTCTCTCAATTCTGACAACCATTAGAGAGAGAGATTGAGTGCTAGAATTCCAGAGCCTGATTTGGCCGAAAGTTGATCTCCCACCAAAGCTCTGCGAATTTCTGAAGGAGGACTTTTTCACGCCGGATCCAAACGACGTCCGCTTCTACAACGCTTATTCTACAGCGGATCTTCGTCTACAACTTCAGAAGTTCTTCAAGAGGGAGTTTTTATAATTATCATTTCATATTCTTTGTAAACCGTTAGAGGATTCACCTCGTGTTGGCGACTAGGTCTGGGTAGGACTTAGGACTGAAATTCGCCTCGTGTTGGCGACTAGATCTAGGTTAGGTCTAGGCGGTGCTCAAGGCCATATCCGGGGTTGGATTGGCTAGAGCGGTTTGAGGCTGAATCTGGGGAAGGATAGGCTAGGGCCACCGGTTCGTGGGGATGCGAGTCGGGATAGAAAACAAAAAGAGTTTATTATTATTCGCCACCGATTTCTAGCGTTATAGAAATCAACTTTTGTAAAACCATATTTCATATTAATAAAGCATTTCTCTACTTTATTTCAATTGTTTTGTTTGATTTCTCACCTTCTTAATCACTTATTATTTCAAGATATTCATAATATAAGAAAAAGTTTTAAAACCCTTATTCACCCCCCTCTATGGGCGCCTACCGATCCAACAGGGGCAGGAGGTTGCTTTCTGCTGGCAGAAGGTTAGGTCGTATTTCTAGTGCGTCCAGAAAGGGCTTCTAAAGGCTATTTGCCCATAGTCTTAGCCCCGTTGCAGGCAGTTCCCTTGCTGGCTCTACTGCCGCATCCGCAACAACTGGTCAAGGAAGAGGTAGAGCTAGTTGTGATGACCAAGGAAGAATCCTGATTTTTTGCTCTAGCATTTTCAGGTTAGGTTTTGACCTAGTTTATTAGTTATCTTGCGGTTGTGGATTTAGGCGTTTGTTATATTCGGCTATGTTCGAGTTAAGGTAGAGGATGATGAATGTGCGTTCATTTTGATTCAAGTTTTAATTGATCTGTTGGACAGAGATTTTCATAGACGGTCATCGTTTGGTCGTCTTTTCGGTAGATTCTTCCACCTTGTGTCTTCTTTTGGACCGATCTTCGACGAGGAGTTGTTCGGAGGACGTTTCTGGTGAAAACTAGGCATGTTTTGTGGTTTTCCTTCTCTCCCCTTCATTGCGAATGTGGTATAATTTTCCTGCACCGTATTAATTCTCTTTTACTCGAGATTTGTCGGGCGTAAGTCGCGTTTATGAAGGTTCTCACCGCTTGGTTTTCGTTGGTAGTTTCTTATTGCCCAAGTTTGACCTATTCGTGTGTGTGAGAAGATGCCCACTTGTTCTTACCACCCATCGAGTCGAGGTATTAAGGTTTTGGTTTATTAATGTTAAATCAACCGTGTAACCTTGCCAAAGTTCGTGATATGCTTCGTTGATTGAGTTCTACTCGTCGAATTAGTCTATTCGTATTCGTTGCATAAGTCTTTAAAATCCGATGCTTTAGTCTTTGAATCCATCAAAGAGGTTGATCACTCTTCGAGTGGTAGTCAGGTCCGTGCGGCGTGTTTGTTCGACGAATCTAGTTGGTTGTTAGATGAGGCACGATTGCCTTGGTGAGTTCAGTGCTTTAAGGCTAGTGTTATCCAGTCTGGTCAGTCGTGCCATTTTCGAGTTATAGGAAATTGATTTGGGGCTGTGGTTGTTAGTTGATTAACCCACCTCCACAACGCCCTGTATTTTGAGATTTGATACCCTGCGGGATTTTACCCCGGGTTTGTTGGTTTACTGCTGGTGTGCTGGCGGAGGTATCTCCCACCGCTGTTTTTGGATAATTCCAGTTTGGGTGATTTATTTTGAGTGCTGAGAAGAGATCTTATTCGCATCCGTTCTCCTAGCCCTCTTCAGATAACATTTCTATCCAGCGAGTGTGAGCTTATCTCCCCTTTTGACCTTTTTTATCGTTGGTATTCTAAGTTTTGGTTCTAAGTTTCGGAACGAATCGTTCTTTTTGGTGGGGTGACTGTAATGCCCCTGAATTTTAAGGAATTATTTTATCCTTCTTTGACGTTATTTTGACGTAAGGGCGTTACGTTAGTGTGGAGTTAGCAGTGCGCCGTCTGTTGAAACAAGAGAACTGGTCTCGATGTTCGCAAGGGAGATGCAACTAACCCTTACTTGACCCGAGCTAGAACCCTTGACCAGTTGCTAAGAGCTGAAAGACTTTCCTTTGAAGAACACTTGAGTCTAGAAACAGACCCCTTAAGCTGCAGCGTGGAGGTCCCACCACATACCCGAAAGATCACTAGGAACTTCCCCTCCCAAACCAATGTTGAGCCTGGGCACCTTGGAGGGCACTAAGGATCACCTCACCATCCGCCTTCAATGACAGGGGGAGGGGAGGGGTAGTGCTTGCTCACAACACACACGCGAGAGAGGGGGGGGGGGGGGGGTACCAACATCCTTTCCCAAGGTGCCCATGGGGGTCTATTTATAGACTTCCCAAAATTGGGCTGCGGATAGCCAAAATTCTGTTATCCGTAGCTCAACCACGAACCTGGACGATCAAAATGACAGAGGGGCGAATGGAGGACGAAATGTCCACTCCCCCCCCTTGCCAGGGGTCGAACAAGTGGATCGAGGTCCACCGCCCTGATTGGGCGAGTGGACCTCACAGTCCACTCCACTCTTCGGGCGAGTGGACCCTTGATCCACTCGCCCAACTACATGGGGCGAGTGGACCAAAGGTCCACTCGCCCACATCCTTGGGCGAGTGAACCCTTGTTCTACTCGCCCAACTACATGGGGCGAGTGGACCAAGGGTCCACTCGCCCACATCCTTGGGCGAGTGGACCCTTGGTCCACTCGTCCAACCACATGGGGCGAGTGGACCAAGGGTCCACTCGCCCACACCCTTGGGCGAGTGGACCCTTGGTCTACTCGCCCAACTACAAGGGGCGAGTGGACCAAGGGTCCACTCGCCCACACCCTTGGGCGAGTGGACCCATGGTCCACTCGACCAAAGGAATTTGCCCCCCCCCCCAGGCCCTCTCTTTTTGGTCTTGACAACCTCCGCTGGTTCGGTTTGCTGCGTCGCGATCACCTTTTCCGTCACGACCTCATCTGTGTCGGGTCACACCGACTCAGAAAATATGAGGGTTGTACACAATCCCCACTCTTTTTGAGCTTGCCTTAAGCTCAGAAAGAAAGTCCAACCCACCTATTTGACGAGTAAGTGGGACCCTAGAGTGATCCACGAAGGGCCCTGCCAACGGGACGATCCTGCCGAGTTTTTCAATTGAAACTAACTTGGGGCGGAACGCAAACCTTTCTCCACTCAACCACCCTCCTATGAGCCGAGCTCAACTGGAGGTGGAGAAAGCTCAACACCTTAGGTCGAATTGATCATGACTTTAGGTGGAGTAAAACTCAACACCTCTAGTCGAGCCGAGCTCGACCTGAGGTGGAAGGCAAACACTTCTCCACTTAACAACCCTCCTATGAGCCAAGCTCAATTGGAGGTGGAGGAACTCAACACCTAATAGGGGGCCGAGCTCACCTGGAGGTGGAGGAAACTCCACACCTAACAGGGAGCCAAGCTCACCTGGAGGTGGAGGAAACTCCACACCTAACAGGGAGCCAAGCTCACCTGGAGGTGGAGGAAACTCCACACCTAGCAGGGAGCCAAGCTCACCTGGAGGGGGAGGGGACTCCACACCAACCAGGGAGCCGAGCTCACCTGGAGGTGGAGGAAACTCCACACCTAACAGGGAGCCTAGCTCACCTGGAGGGGGAGGAAACTCCACACCTAGCAGGGAGCCAAGCTCACATGGAGGGGACTCCACACCTACCAGGGAGCCGAGCTCTCTGGGAGGGGGATGGAATCAACAATTTCCTGAACTATCTGGGGGCGGAGAACCAGTCCATCTCCCAGGTGCTTACCCTCACCGAGGGATGGAAGGATTCAACCATCTTACCAATCCAATTGGGGGAGGAGAACCCATCCACGTCCTAGGTGCTTAGCATACCTGGAGGCAGAGGAATTCAACACTATCTTATCAAAGCAATTGAGGCAGAGATCCAATCTACGTCCCAGGTGCTTACCTTCACTAGAGGTGGAGGAAATCCACCATCTTATCAAAGCAACTGAGGTAGAGATCCAATCCACGTCCTAGGTGCTTACCTTCACCTAGAGGCGGAGGAACTCCACCATCTTATCAAAGCAACTGAGGCAGAGATCCAATCCACGTCCTAGATGCTTACCTTCACCTAGAGGCGGAGGAACTCCACCATCTTATCAAAGTAACTGAGGCAGAGATCCAATCCACGTCTTAGGTGCTTACCTTCACCTAGAGGCAGAGAGATTCCACCATCTTATCAAAGCAACTGAGGCAGAGATCCAATCCACGTCTTAGGTGCTTTGCTTACCTGGAGGTAGAGGAATTCAACACCTTTCCGAACCAATTGGGGGCGGAGTACCCATCCACGTCCTAGGAGATTAGCTTTCCTAGCGGCAGAGGAGCCCAGCACCTTCCCAAACTAGTTGGGGGAGGAGTACCCGTCCACGTCCTAGGGGCCTAGCTTACCTGGAGGCGGAGGAGCTCATCATCTTTCCAAGTCACTTAGTCAAGTAGCGTGTTGGGTCCAGCGTTCCTTCACTTGACCCGTAATGCCTTTCCTACTTCCTTAAAGAAAAAGTACCGCCCTTCCCATCAGTCCGGGATTTTGGGAGAGTTGGTTGCGCTTTATCCTACAAGTGGTATCAAAGCAGGTTGCGGGTTCGAGGCCGGGGGGGGGGGGGGGGGGGGGCGCTGATTAAATCCTGAAATTTCTCTACCTGTGTGGGTCCCGGCGGGTCAGGAGACTGCGGCCATGTGAAAAGCCACCTCTGAGCCATGTGGTGCGCCACCTCTAAGCCATGTGGAGCACCTCTGAGCTTGCGGGTCGTGCTGGATGTCGGGTGGGGGGGAGGGGGGATTGTTGGGTCCAGCGTTCCTTCACTTGACCCGTAGCGCCTTTCCTACTTCCTTAAAGAAAAAGTAGCGCCCTTCCCATCAGTCCGGGCTTTTGGGAGAGTTGGTTGCGCTTGATCCTACATAGCGAGTCGACCCGATGAGTCTCCCATCTGCCGGCATGACTGAGCCCGGAGAATGGTCTCTAGTCGGGGATTTTACCAAATGGGAGTGGAGTATCCATCCACGTCCTAGGTGCTTACCTTCACCTGGAGGCAGAGGAATTCAACACCTTCCCAATCCACTCCGCATGTGGTGAGTCGACCCGATGAGTCTCCCATCTACCGACATGACTGAGCCCGGAGAATGGTCTCTAGTCGGGGATTTTACCAA
The DNA here is from genome assembly GCA_033032865.1 of Dactylorhiza incarnata. Lineage (NCBI taxonomy): Eukaryota > Viridiplantae > Streptophyta > Magnoliopsida > Asparagales > Orchidaceae > Dactylorhiza > Dactylorhiza incarnata. Next base: position 23,191,907 of record JAWHQI010000010.1, on the reverse strand, counting down.
ATGGGAGCAGAGTATCCATCCACGTCCTAGGTGCTTACCTTCACCTGGAGGCAGAGGAATTCAACACCTTCCCAAGCCACTCCGCATGTGGCGAGTCGACCCGATGAGTCTCCCATCTGCCGGCATGACTGAGCCCGGAGAATGGTCTCTAGTCGGGGATTTTACCAATCAGTCGACCCGATGAGTCTCCCATCTGCCGGCATGACTGAGCCCGAAGAATGGTCTCTAGTCGGGGATTTTACCAAACAGTCGACCCGATGAGTCTCCCATCTATCGGCATGACTGAGCCCGGAGAATGATCTCTTGTCGGGGATTTTACCAGCTGGGGGCGGAGTACCCATCCACATCCTAGGTGCTTACCTTCACCTGGAGGCAGAGGAACCCAACACCTTCCTCAAGCCACTTAGTCAAGTAGCAAGTCGACCCGATGAGTCTTCCATCTGCCGGCATGACTGAGCCCGTAGAATGATCTCTAGTCGGGGATATTACCAAATGGGAGCGGAGTACCCATCCACATCTTAGGTTCTTACCTTCACATGGAGGCAGAGGAACTCAACACCTACCCCAAGCCACTTAGTCAAGGCGTTACCTGAAACCTCTTCATTCATCACCGAAGAGCTACTTGCTTATTACAACGCGCCCCTCTGGGCCTACTTGGTCACATGCACCTCGACCATCTCCTTCATTACTTCCTCCATCTTCTTCGTCTTCTTATTCCTTTTCTTTCTCCCGGTCCTTCCTGCTTTGCTTGTCAACCTGGAGGGGGAGGACTTGTTCCTGAAACTAATCTGCGTAGCTTCCCTGCATCTCCCCGTGCTTCTGTTGAATCAGGAACAAGGACTCCGCCCCCCTTCCTGGTGAGACGGAGGCATCCTCCCTGCCCTCTAACTCGGGGCAGCTGGCCCCAGGAGAGCTGTTGAAGAGCGCTTGCGCTTGAAGGCTCAAGCCTTCCTCCGAGGCTGGCCCCTTCCCTTGCCAACACGCTTGCTCTATCTCCATCAAAGATGACGAGGCGAGCACAGGTGTTGGCGATGCTGAGAACTCGCCCTGAGGGGGGAGTGCAAACCGCAAGACTTCCTGGATTGACTTCCTGAACTCCTTGAAGTCACCTTTCTTCATGCACCCGCCAGCAGGGGTGAGTCCCCCAGCTCATCGCTTCCAGCCATGAGACTTGCTCAGAGCTTTCCGAACTAGATGCTTCTACGCTCACCGCATCATAATGTTGAAACCAGAGAACTGGTCTCGACGTTCGCAAGGGAGATGCAGCTAACCCTTACTTGACCCGAGCTAGAACCCTTGACCAGTTGCTAAGAGCCGAAAGACTTTCCTTTGAAGAACATTTGAGTCTAGAAACAGACCCCTTAAGCTGCAGCGTGGAGGTCCCACCACATACCCGGAAGCTCACTAGGAACTCCCCTCCCAAGCCAATGTTGAGCCTGGGCACCTTGGAGGGCACTAAGGATCACCTCTCCCTCCGACTTCCATGATATGGGGAGGGAGGGGTTGTTAAAATTTTTGATTTGAATCATTTAGGAGTAAGCAGGAGTTGCATCAACTGAGTTATAGCCAAACAACCACAATGCCACACAGCAACACAATAGTCTTTATTGAATCACAAAAAAGTTCATTACATTTCGAGACATACATGACGAGACATGATTCATAAGAATCACGAAGGAGAGAAGAACAAAACACACCAAAACATATCTGGCGACCTGACAAAGCAGAGACCGCACAGACCGCTGCACTCCAGAGACCGCCCGACTTGACTTGAGACCGCACGAACAGAAAACAGGTAAGATGACCTGCACTGCAAGACCGCCACCTCAGACCGCACGAACTGGAGCTTATTGAACTGAACAGAGAACAGAAGCTATCGCCAGACCGCAACTCAGATCGCCTAACACCAGAAGGTCGCCTGATCGCTGAGCTCGCTGCGAACAGCACAAGAACAACATAAACCAGTTCGCAGACAAGCCGCTACCAAACTGTTTATTCAAGCAACTTGGAAATCACCAAGGAAGGAGACCGCAACTTGCTGACCGCAAACCTGCGAACACAACAAACAGTCAACTCGCTTCCGAGACCGCCCGACCTCAAAGTTGAGACCGTACAAAACAACCCAGGCTCTAGTTCTTACAGTTCTCGTTATGAATGACGGGCCCTGCACCCCTATTTATAGGCGAGAGGGCGGATGTCGTCATCGCCATAAGAGAGGTACAGTCACCACCCATCAGATCGCGAGCGGTCTCACAGAGCAGACCGCGCGATCACACCACTTGAACAATATCCTGTCCAAGACCGCAAGTCAGCAGCAGACCGCGCACAAGCCGCACGGACACAGACCACTCCTTCCTTAGACCGCCTAGAGCAAACCAAGAACATCTGGCCGACTTCAGACAAGTCGCCAGATCAACCTGCATAAGCCGCCCGGTCACAGCGGTTACACAAGAACAGACCGCCCGGTCTTCTACAAAGAAGATATAACAACCAAGCAAAGCAGACCGAGAAGAGACCGGAACATTACTAGAACAAACTGGCCAACACAGCAGACCGCCAGAGCCAGACCGGCTGAGCACCAGCACAGAGACCGCGCAGTCTCTGCGATCACCAATAAACAGACCGCCGGCCACCTTCCTTCACTTCAATAATTTCAACACTCCCCCTAGAAGTGGGAAGTGGAAACTAGCCCGGGTAAACTCCGCAATCGAGTAAACGGTCCTTTTTCCAGCGGCTTTGTGAAGATGTCGACAACATTGTCCACACTCCGAACATGCTCGACCATAAGAGATCCTCCCAACACCTTCTCACGAATGAAATGGTGCTCAACCTCAATGTGCTTGGTCCTAGCGTGACAGACTGGATTATTAACCAACTTGAGAGCACGCTCATTGTCCCCGCGTAGCATAGTGGGACCTCGAACCTCCTCATGAACGTCCTCCACCAACCTCCTGAGCCAAACGGCTTCCTGAGCTGCCAAGACCGAAGCCTTGTATTCCGCTTCTGTGGTAGATACAGACACCGAGTCCTGCTTTTTGCTGCACCAAGAAATAGCTGTGGGGCCTGTCATGAAGACATAACCAGACGTTGATCTCCGATCATCCACGTCTCCCCCGTAATCAGCATCCACGTACCCATGCAACTCCAAGCTTGACCCTCTCCTATATAGGAGACCCAGATCAGAGGTCGACTTCACATATTTCAAAATTCCTTTTGCCGCCAGAAGATGACGCTTCCGTGGTTCCGCCATGTACCGACTCACTTTGCCAACTGCATAAGCAATATATGACCACGTGATGGTCAAGTAGATCAAGCTCCCAACCAGAGCTCGAAACACCAATGGTTCAGATAGAACTCTCCCCTCATCCTTCCGAAGTTTATGATGTTGTTCCAGAGGTATAGAGCTGCTTTTCCCTTCCTCCATGCCGAATCGTGAAACGATCCGCTCTGCATATCCAGCCTAAGAAATGAACACTCTGCTCTCTCGCCTCTGAACCTCGAGTCCAAGGAAATGGTGGAGCTCACCCAGATCCTTCATCTCAAATCTGATAGCAAGCTCGACTCTCAGCCTTGCTACTGCCTCCTTCGAGTTCCCGGTGACGATCATGTCATCCACATACAGCAGAACGCTAACCCGAAGCACCCCCTCCTTCTTGACGAACAAGCTAAAATCAGAGTCTGAAGCAAAGAACCCGCATAATAGAAGATACTCCGCGATCTTCCCATACCACGCCCGAGGCGCTTGCTTCAACCCATACAAGGCTTTCTTCAGTTTGCAGACGTAGTCCGGACAATCCTCCGAGATGAAGCCTAACGGTTGGATCATGAAGATATCCTTGTCAATCTCTCCATATAAGAAATCATTCTTCACGTCGAGCTGCCAAATCTCCCATCCACTGGATGCCGCCAAAGCAATAACAAATCGAACCGAAGTCATCTTTGCCACTAGACTGAACGTCTCATCATAATCTTCTCCGTACTGCTGTGAGAACCCGCGAGCCACAAGGCGAGCCTTGTATCGCTCGATCGTGCCGTCAGCATTCTTCTTGAGCTTATAGACCCACTTGCATGTCACAGGGGTAATGCCCTTGGGCTTGGGCACTAGAGACCAAGTCTCATTCTTCTTGAGAGCATCCATCTCCTCCTGCATAGCAATGTCCCACTGCTTCACGCCTTTGGCCTTCACAAAGCTCGACGGCTCCCGCTCATCCTAGGGACCAACAAAGAAATATGAGACAAAGCTTACCATGTTTCCTCCTGTGTATCGATCCGGTGGCTTGATAGTCCTCTTCGACCTCCTGAGAGGTTGCACCTGACTAACCATGTTTTCAGCTGCTTCTTCTGTGCTAGCTCCTCTTTCAGGCGAGCTTGGAGCATCGCTCCCCTTGCTTCCAGAACCTGAAGCCTCCATCTCTGAGCTTGACACAGCTGGAGCTCCTGGTGAAACTGCCAACTCCACTTGAAGATTTCCCACAGCCTTTCCTTTTTCATCAACCCTGCTCTCCGGTAGTTCAACTCCCGAACTCTCCTTGTAGGAAGTCACCTCATCGAACACCACATCCCGAGATACCACTGATCTCCGTGTCTCAGGATCCATGCATCTCCATCCCTTCTTCCACTCATCATATCCAACGAAGACTAGCTTCCTTGCGTTCGCATCTAGCTTTGTCCGAAGAGCATCAGGGATATGCATATATTAGGTTGACCCGAACACACGAAGGTGTGCAACACTTGGCTTCTCCTTGAACATCAGTTTGTGAGGGGTCTTCATGTTGATAGGACTTAGAGGTATCCTGTTGATGACGTATGCCGCACAAGACATTCCCTCGGCCCAAAAGGACTTTGGAATACTCTTGGCATGAAGCCAGCATTTGTAGGTTTCCGTCAGATGACGGATCTTCCACTCTGCAATGCCATTTTGCTGTGGAGTATGGGCACAAGTGAGCTCTCTCCGGACGCCGTGCTTCCTGCAAAAACTTGAGAGCTCACAATAGGTGAACTACCCACCATTGCCAGTTCTCAATTTTTTCACCCGAAGGCCTAACCGACCTTCCACCAGCTCCTTGAACTCCACGAACTTCGCAAAAGCTTCCGACTTCTCTTTCAGAAAATACACCCAGACATATCTGGTGTAATCGTCGATCAACACCAACATATATCTGTTGCCTCCAAGGCTTGGGGTGGCAGTCGGTCCCATCAAATCACCGTGAATGCACTCCAACGACGCTTTGCACCTTGTTTGTGATTTATCAAATGGAAGTCGATGAGACTTACCAAACTGACATCCCGCACAAACATGACCATCTCCATAGGAGGACAAGCTAGGCAAGCCCTCGACAAGGCTCCTTACCGCCATAGCCTTCAATTTGTCCATGCCTACATGCCCCAACCTTTCATGCCAGATAGCTGCGCTATCATTGGTCTTCATCTTGTCAACATAGGTACTTGTCGATAAAACGAACAAGTCCTTTACCCGCTTTCCAACATGAATTACATCTCCCTTTATTTCCGGTTGAGTTTTAATAAACTTCACTTCTGTTGGGCCAAACAGAACGTGATAACCAGCATCGACCGCATTGGTCACAGAGAAGAGATTCTTCTTCATACCCGGCACGTGATAAACACTCCTCAATGTGAGTGGACCCTTATCACTGCTCAGAGAGACAACACCTTCTTGTTCTATTGCATGAACAGAATTATCAGCCTTAATGATTGCATCGTTACCTGAGTAAGGCGCCAAAGAAGAGAACTTTGATTCATCCTCGGTGAGGTGATCCCCACACCCTGAATCCACGATCCAATCCTCTTCGAAGTTGATGGCAGCCATGGCCTTAACGGGCATCACCGTCATATTGGACGCAAAGGCTCCTCCCCATCCAGCTTCATCAGACTTTGGCTTCTCCTTCTCCGCTGCATGTCCCGGCTGAAGATTAACCCGACAATCCTTCTTGAAGTGGCCGATCTTATTACACCTGAAGCATCTTGGTCCCTCTCCCTTCTTCTTCCCATCAGACTTAGGACCATAACCCCTATCCTGCTGACCTGAAGTAGAGGGTCCATCATGACCTGGCTTCTTCTTCTCCCTCTTCTTCTTCTTCCCAGAGAACAACACATCACTATCTCCCCCAGAGATAGAAGTCCCCGCCATCTGTCTTGCCAAACTTTCTTGCGAAGCAAGTAAGTTTTCCAGCTCCATAGAGATGGCTGATTTGCCCAACTCTGAACTAACGTCACATAGGCAAGATACTCCTTCCGTAACCCGCGGATGATATGCCTCTTCAGTTTTGCCCCCGAGATGGGCTCATCAGGGTCCAATGCAGAAATCTCTGTTGTGAGGTTCTTCATCTTGAGAAAGAAAGTAGAGATGGAAAGATCACCTTGGGAGGCCTTCACCAACTCATTGTCAAGAAACTGTAGCCGAGCTACATTCTTCTTATTGAACAGCCCGTCTAAAGACGTCCAAATCTCAGCAGCAAATTTACATCCAATGATGTGATCGAATAGCTCTGGTGAGATAGCCCTCTTGAGTGTGAACTCTACCTTTGCATTAGTCCTCCTCCAAAGTCTCACCTCTGCCATATTATCTCCTGCTAGATGAAATTCTTTGGTGTCTTATCCTCCAACTATCTCCCATAGATCCTCGCCAAGCAAGTAAGTCTCCATACACGACTTCCATTTCTTGAAGTTAGTCGATGCGAGGAGTTTAATACCAATCCCTCTTGCGTATCCAGCTTCCATGGCAAACTATGTGGTTACGTCTTCACAAAGACGATGGCAACTCAAGTTGAACACTGCTTATCCACTCCAACAACCTAGCTCTGATACCATGTTAAAATTTTTGATTTGAATCGTTTAGGAGTAAGCAGGAGTTGCGTCAACTGAGTTATAGCCAAACAACCGCAATGTCATACAGCAACACAATAGTCTTTATTGAATCACAAAAAAGTTCATTACATTTTGAGACATACATGGCGAGACATGATTCATAAGAATCACGAAGGAGAGAAGAACAAAACACACCAAAACACAAATCTGGCGACCTGACAAAGCAGAGACCGCACAGACCACTGCACTCCAGAGACCGTTGGACTTGACCTGAGACCGCACGAACAAAAAATAGGTAAGATGACCTACACTGCAAGACCGCCACCTCAGACCGCACGAACTGGATCTTATTGAACTGAACAGAGAACAGAAGCTGTCGCCAGAATGCAACTCAGATCGCCTAACACCCGAAGGTCGCCTGATCGCTGAGCTCGCTGCGAACAACACAAGAACAACATAAACCAGTTCGCAGACAAGCCGCTGCCGAACTGTTTATTCAAGCCACTGGGAAATCACCAAGGAAGGAGACCACAACCTGCTGACCGCAAACCTGTGAACACAACAAACAGTCAACTCGCTTCCGAGACCGCCCGACCTCAAAGTTGAGACCGCACAAAACAACGCAGGCTCTAGTTCGTACAGTTCTCATTATGAATGGTGGGCCCTGCACCCCTATTTATAGGCGAGAGGATGGATGTCGTCACCGCCATAAGAGAGGTACAGTCACCACCCATCAGATCGCGAGCGGTCAAACAGTGCAGAACGCGCGATCACACCACTTGAACAACATCCTGTCCAAGACCGCAAGTCAGCAGCAGACAACGCACAAGCTGCATGGACACAGACCACTCCTTCCTTAGACCACCTAGAGCAAACAAAGAACATCTGGCCTACTTCAGACAAGTCTCCAGATCAACCTGCATAAGCCATCCGGTCACAGCTGTTACACAAGAACAGACCGCCCGGTCTTCTACAAAGAAGATAGAACAACCAAGCAGAGCAGACCGAGAAGAGACCGGAACATTACTAGAACAAACCGGCCAACACAGCAGACCGCCAGGGCCAGACCGGCTGAGCACCAGCACAGTGACCGCGCGGTCTCTGCGATCACCAATAAACAGACCGCCGACAACCTTCCACTTCACTTCAATAATTTCAACAGGGGTAGTGCTTGCTCACAACACACATGCGAGAGAGGGGGGGGGGGGGGGGTACCAACATCCTTTCCCAAGGTGCCCATGGGGGTCTATTTATAGACTTCCCAAAATTGGGCTGCGGATAGCCAAAATTCTGCTATCCGCAGCTCAACCACGAACCTGGACGATCAAAACGAGAGAGGGGGCGAGTGGTGGACGAGACGTCCACTCCCCCCTTGCCGGGGGTCGAACAAGTGGATCGAGGTCCACCGCCCTGACTGGGCGAGTGGACCTCACAGTCCACTCCACTCTTCGGGCGAGTGGACCCTTGGTCCACTCGCCCAACTACATGGGGCGAGTGGACCAAGGGTCCACTCGCACACATCCTTGGGCGAGTGGACCCTTGGTCCACTCGCCCAACTACTTGGGGCGAGTGGACCAAGGCTCCACTCGCCCACATCCTTGAGCGAGTGAACCCTTGGTCCACTCGCCCACATCCTTGAGCGAGTGGACCCTTGGTCCACTCGCCCACACCCTTGGGCGAGTGGACCCTTGGTCCACTCGCCCAACTACAAGGGGCGAGTGGACCCTTGGTCCACTCGCCCAACTACAAGGGGCGAGTGGACCAAGGGTCCACTCACCCACACCCTTGGGCGAGTGGACCGAAGGTCCACTCGACCAAGGGAATTTGCCCCCCCCCCCCCCCCCCCCCCCCGGGCCCTCTCTTTTTGGTCTTGACGATCGCCGCTGGTTCGTTTTGCTGCGCCACGATCACCTTTTCCGTCACGACCTCATCCGTGCCTGGTCACACTGACACGGAAAATATGGGGTTATACACCGTTGTTGCGCGTTTGCGCGGCCGTTCGGTCAAGTCGACCAGATTTTGGAGCTTGTCGGAGTTGGAATATTTCACATTAAAAGATTTAATTAATTAATTTTAGAAAGGCTCGTCGAAGTTTCGCAGCGATCCGAGCGATATTAGAGCCCCGGTGATTTTCCAAAGATTTGTATAATTATCGTTCGCCATAAACTTCAAAAATTTATATCTTGAGTTTTGTTCATCGGATTTTGTGTTCGACTTCTCCGTTGGATTCGTAGCGCCGATGTTTGTCTTTGGTGCGATTTTCGTTGGAATCGGAGATCGTTGGTTCGGCCTTTCTTTCCTTGTTATTATTATTATTATTATTATTATGATGATGATGATGAATGGCTGTCATCCATTATCTCTTATATATATATACATATATATATATATTATTGCACTATTCTTCTTCTTCCTCCTTGGATGGCCGAGCCAGAAGCTTCGAGGGAGAGAGAAAAAGGGAGAGAGTGGGATTTTCCTGAGCTTTCAGACCACCGCCGACGGAGCTCAGGTGCTCGAAATCTTCGCCGGAGCATAGATTTGGAAAGCTCTCGCCGTGCTCATCGCGCGCGTGGTAGGTTTTATCGTTTCATAGATTTTTCGCGCTAGGGTTAGCGGCCCTAACCTCGTTTCTTGCCAAATCTTCATAGATTCTTCGTGCTTAGCCCTTGTTTGAGCCGATCCTTGGCGTGGAGCGCTTGAGAGGCCGAATTTCTGTGACTCGAGATTTAGGCAAGTGGTGGTTTGTTTTTCTTTTCCCCTTGGAGTGTTTCTCCAAATTTCCCTTCTCTGATTGTTATGCTTTGTATTTTGGTATATAAATGTTAATGGTTTGCCTTACCTTATGTTGGTATATAAATGTTGATGGTATACAAATTTCCTTCTCTGTTCTGGTAGTCCAGATAAGGGCTTTTTTAGTAGTAGGTTAGTTTAGGTTAGGAAAAATTGTAGATTTTTTGTGCTAAAGCCAAAATCGACGGGACTTCCCATCGATCGACGGGACCTCCCATCCATCGGCGGGACCGTTCGTCGATATTTGTCCTTAGCTGGGAAAATGCTTCTTCCCTGTGCCTTAAGTGGGAATCAACAGGACCGCCCGTCGATCAATGGAGCTTCCCGTCGATCGACGGGATAGCCCATCGATTTTTCCTCTTTTTCCCCTTTTCCCTTGTTGCAGCCTTTTCCCTTGTCTTGTTCCTCTTCCCCTTTAATGCAAGTGCAGTTTTGTCTGTGGTCTTTCTTGTTGTGCTGGTAGATTCTTTCAGAAAAGTTCTTTTCTGTGTATTCTCAAAAATGAGGTTTCTTCCTGGGTGTTTTGATTCATGTTTGTGCCATAGACTTGTTCAGAAATTTCTCTCTTTCTCCCCAAAATTTATTAAACATTCTGTTCAGAACCTCTGTCCAGAACTCCAGGGTTTTTTGTGTAATCTGCTATTAATTCGTGAGTAAACTCCTTTTAGACTCAGTTTCCTATGTATGATATTAAACCTTATAGCTTTCTATGCACTTTGTGTTAACTTTCTCAGTGAGAGGTAATGCTTGTTCCTCACTGTCTTTAGTAATTTGGCTGGATGTAAAAGTCCTCTTAATGGTTTTGGGCTGCAAATAGCAGTCCTTCTCCTTGAAGACCCTTTTTCTTGAAGTTTAGTTATGCTACGCTCTCCTTTTAGCTGTGTTCTTCAAGCAGCAAAAGTAATCTTTGGCTTGTTTTGTTGGGTGACTGAAGGACCTTCTTTTCTGTCATATCCTTCTTTCTTGTATGCCTAACCTGTTGATTTTAGGTTAGTGGTTGTTGTTTTTTCCCCTTTTGGGTCTTGGGTGGTTTTATGGGTTCTTGATTTCCTGCTGTCATCCCGTTGAAACCCGGATAGCTTCTATTCATGTTTAGTTATGCTGCAGGTAGTCTGTTAAGACTTCCCTTGGTTTAGAGAAGATTACTCTTCTCAAGACTGTTTGTTTATTTCTTCTAAAGCAATTTCAGGTGTTCTGGAGTTGAGTTTGAGCTCTGGTAGAATGTTTTGGTGGTTAGAATAATTTTTGTAAAATCTCAAGTTAAAATCAGCATCCCGTCCCGTCAATCGACCTCTAGTCCCGTCGATCGACGGGAGAGAGCAGGCAAGTGAAGTTGTTGATCTTCTAAGTTAGAATCGATGGGACCTCAGGTCGATCGGGCCCCCATCCCGTCGATCGGGCTCCCCTCCCGTTGATCGGCCCCTCTTCCAGCCGTTTTGTTTCTTTGAAGCTTCCAGTCGACTTTTGTGAAGTTTTCCCATCAACTTTTGATGGGTCTTTCTATCGATTTGATCACATATCCTGAATTGTTTCTTCAATAATTTTAGTCCTTTTTGCCAAGGTGTTCCCGGGTATCTTAAATTATGATGTTGAGCCTTTGAGTTCATTTGTTGAGACTTTAGATGAAGTTATGCTTTATTCGCCGGGATCACCCCAATATTTGACTAGATCAACTTGATCCAGTTTTCCTTAGCCTTCAGTTTGCATTTTGAGCCTCCCAGCCATTTCTATTGGGACTAGTAGGATTATTTACTCATGTAATCCAAGGTAAATTTCCCTTGTCTTGTGCATGGTATATGTTTGGTCATGTGGTTATTGTCTGAATGGTTGAGATAATTGAAAGCATGAGTTTCTTTCTTTTGGAATTTTATTCCTTCATGATTCATGTATAACCCTCCTTGAATGTCAAACCAAGTATGTTGCTGATAAGTATAAATTGGAATAGCTTCTTTTATACTGGAGTGTGGGTGGATTTATCAGGCCCCCACCACAGTGGCCTTATACTGGAGTGTGGGTGGTATTTCAGGCCCCCGCCATAGTGGCTTCTTTTATACTGGAGTGTGGGTGCATTTATCAGGCCCCCACCACAGTGGCCTAATACCGGAGTGTGAGTGGATTAATCAGGCCCCCACCATAGTGGCCTTATATTGGAGTGTGGGTGGTATTTCAGGCCCCCACCACAGTGGCTTCTTTTATATTGGAGTGTGGGTGGATTTATCTGGTCTCCACCTCTGTGGCCTTATACTGGAGTGTGGGTGGTATTTCAGGCCCCCACTACAGTGACTTCTCTTAGACTGGAGTGTGGGTGGATATGTCAGGCCCCCACCATAGTGGATATTGATGGATTTGTTTTGAACTGGAAGGATGGGTAATGGGAACAATGTGGTCCTCCATCACAGTTCTTTTAGTAGTAGTTGGTAGGACAATGAGGCCACCACCACGATGCCTTTTTATACTTTTGGGCTGCTAAGTCCCTTACACATCAACTTTCTTTACTTGATGCCCCCGTTTATGGTCTTGTTTTTCTGTGAACTTGTGTTCTTGTTCAAGCTGATTATGCTAAATCTATGCTTACTCTTGGCTACTATTTCTTCATGTTGCATAATAGTTATCATTCTTATACTTGCTGTTACTTGCTCTCTTTTTGGGCTGAGACATTCTTTTCTTTTGAGTGCCCCAGGTTCAGGTTCAGGTCAATAGCTGCGGCAAGCGGTAGAGCTGCGGTGAGTTGCATTTGTCTGTTGCCTCCTCACTATTGTGAGGTAGTTGTTCCTTTGCTTCAGTTATAGTCTTCCAGTGTTAGATTACTTGCTAGCTTATTTGTTGTTACTTGCTGGTCATACTTGCTCTCTTGGAAGTTTTATGTTAGGTTGCATGAGTTGTTTTATGTATAGCAAGTGGCATTCTTGCACAACATGATTTTATGTAAATGTCACCTACTTTGAAGATTGTAGAAAAATCCTTCTTTACATATACTAAACCTAGAGATGTGCATATCATTGCTGGGATATTCGATCTTCATGCTCATATAGGATAAAATGAAACTATCTTTCCGCTGCGTACTTATAGATTTCTACTCGTGGACTAGTTGATCTACTGGACCGAGGGACACAGTCTTAAGCTAAAAATGTAAATCCTCTATTTAACTCAACCAAAGTTATGTCCTTTTTATAAATTTTTGTGAGTAGTGTCTGTCTGAGTGTCTGTAGTTGTCCCCTGCATGATGTGGCATCATAACACGTATTTTTCCCTTGCTCTGATAATATTAATTAAATTCATGGGAAAAATGCAGGTTGTGAATGCAGCTCAGTTGGTGATGAGGACTGCTGAAGGTGGCTTATCAAGGGTTGCGGGGGATCGAGACCCGCCATCACCAACCTACTGTAGCTGAGAAATAGGCTCAGTGATGGGTTGGCGTGGCATCGGCCTGCAACCCTTGTCAACGGTTCCGAAAGGGCGGCCCACTCGTGTAAGATCCCCCTCTCGGGACACAAAACATGGCCGAGGGGAGTCTTATGCCCAGAACAGCCTCCTTGCGGTAGCGTCAGCACACGGGCTAACCTGTACCACAAGACGCCTATTCTGCCGGCTATTACCAATATCATTTGCCAACCCATCAATAAATTGAATATTTTCAAGAGTCCATAATTCACAAAGTATAAATGTCCACAAAATATATAAATGACAGGAAACAAAAAGAGCTCCCAAATATACTATAACAAGGTATAGCGGAAGTCTACAACAAGGACTACAATCCCTCACAACCGTATCAGAAGGTGCTGTTGCAAAAGTCGCAACATGTCTCCAAGTCCTATCACTCTGATCTGTCAGGTACTGCTCCAGCTGGGTGTGCTCCTAAAAAATAGTGGTGTAACAACCGTTAGTCATAAAGTCTAAGTGGCTTCCCATCCGCTCCCTCGGCGACTCCAAGGCACCGGGCGGAAGAAAAGGAAGAAGCGGAGGACAACAAGGGGTATAACAAAAGAAGCAGGTGACAGTGGCTCTCAACCACATAATTAAATGTACATCTAACATGTGTATAAATAGAACTACAAGTGTATAAAGAGCTACACTACACAAGTCCAAGCATTATAAATGTGAGTACAATAATTGAAGCAGTAGTAAGTAAGAAAGAGTAAGAGCAGCGTAATAGTAAATAACAATCTATCAATAATCGTACCCTAACTTATATGAATGCCCATACAAACTTATAAGTTAAGGTTTCCAAAATGTAACTCATCATGTAAAAGAGCCCATACTAATTTATATGATGAGGATCTGCAAGTGCGTATGCTATGCTATGCCATGAATGTTTTATGCAATGAAACTCACACACACGACTCTATGCGCATAGACCTTTGTAGTTCCCTCTGTTTGAAAGGAAGCCAACCTCTCGGGTACCAACCGCTGTGACACACGGTGGTAGCGGACCGGGCCATCCACTCCTAGGCGGGTATGCACACAACCAGGCCTAGACCGCACGTACGCCTCGACGCTAAACAATCGCGGAGCTCTGCGTACTCTTTGCTGGAGTCCACCAGGCTTTGAGCTAAGTGGAAGGTGTCTTCGAACAATTATCATCCCGACACGCAGACAAGCTGGCCCCTTAGACCCCAACACACCCGCTAAGTCCACGTACCGCGGTCGGTGTGACGACCTGTCTAGTACCGAAGACCTGCCACAATTATCCAAGAACTAACGGGGATATCCTCCCCTCAAGCCTCCAGCTCGTCCAACCAAGAATACCACACACCTGTCACTCCCACACCCGGGAGGAGGTTTAGAATTTCTAACAATACCCTACATAGGCTACTCTTGTCTACATTTAAGTGATATTACAGCTTAGGGTTAATCTTGGACTTCCCGAGGTATACCCGGTGAAGGGCTCTCAATGGTACTAGGGAATGTGATGGGCTGAATCCCAAATTCCTCTATCTAAAGATATTTAATTTAGTTGGTGGATGTATTTCACTTCGCATTTCGTGTTGCTCTAATAGTTACGTGGATTTAGACTTCGACTCCTACTTTGCCCAACTGGGCTAAGCGCAGCTCGCACTTAACTTTAACTCTTGACTTAGCCTTAACCTGACCTTAAGTGGTAGCCCCTCATGGGCTTAAAGGATAAATCCGATCTCCTAATGCTATGCTCCAAGTTTCTCCCAAGTCTCATGAGGCTTAGAAGGTCTAAGATCAAAACTCAATTTTTGCTAAACCTAGACCACTCAAGCGAACTATATTTACCCCAAAGGTGGAACCCTCAAAATATTTATCTTCATGATCTGATATAATTATCATCGGTTCCCACTAACCTATGTACGTCATGATCCAAAATTCATAATTTTCTCAGTCAAATTGGTCATTAATAATATATATCTAATTTTGTGACACATGCTAAATTACATATGAAGTATAAATTATATAAGTCCATACCGTCCAATAAAATTACCAGAGATATGTCATGTTAATTTAAGTTAATGGACAAAGATTCATAATCCTCTAAAGTGATTTGACATGTTATTTAATAATTGGACATATTTACCAAAATGTCACTATACATGTTAAGTCCTAAAATAATCATCCCAAAATTTTAAGGAAATTTTCACTGGTGGCTCATATGACTGAAATAAACATCTAACCATAATTTTTAGAATTTCCAAGGTAATTTAGCCATATTTAATTCATTAATTCACAAGGTGCTAAAATCATATTTCTACATGAACTATATAAAATACTAGCCCCACAATTCCAAGTAAATTTTAAGTGACCTGCCATGTCTTAAAATAAACATAGCCAAAGTTTGAGATCAAACCAATACAACTATATAGGGTAAATAAATTATTCTTCTATTGCTCTTAACCCAACATAGATTAATAATCAGAGGTAAACATGCTCCAAAAATTCCAGCAGAACCACTAAAGGTGTGACATGCCCTAAATATACTCGTGACAAAGTTTCATATTTTTCAATTTTAATTAATCACGATTATTTCATTAATACATAAATGTGACACTTACTAATAATCAATTTTCTCCAAGAAAATCAACACCACAAGCTCTCGGAAATTCCAAAGAGATAATTTGACATGAACACATGTGTGTCGAAAGATCATAATTTTTTCCTAGGTCATTTGACCTATTTTATTCATAAGTGTCCTTATGTGATATTATTATATTAACTAACTTCTTAAGGATTTTGTGTCCAAGAATCCCCATCATCTCAAGGATGATGTTAAGCATCATGGTGAGTCACCATGTCCACCCTTGTTGGATTCCCCCCAAGCCAAGGTTCTGAGAATATCAAAATAGGTAATGTATAGAAATATAGCTATTAGCACAGCATAACATAAGTTACCCATATCAAGCATTGGGTATCCACCCACATGCTAACCTCTAATGGAGCCAATATCTTTATCATAGACTACTAATGCCCTAACTATCATGCCACCCAAGATTTGGGTCCGCATGGGTTGATAAACCCCAATAATTTTCATTTTAGAGAATTAAGTTTTGGTAAAAATTACAGAAAAATAATTCCCACAAACTCTCTTATTTTGGTAGTACGGCTGTCTAGAGTACATACACTCATGTCCCCAAAAATTAGTTATATACCTTTGAGTAAGGCGGAAATGTTCACAAAGTAAGGTCCAGGGCACCATTAGGCTACCCTCCAGTAGATGGAGGACCTAGGGTATTGTAGGGCACCGATCCTAATGATTTAAAGCCTCTTAAAAGGGTAAGGCCCTAAGCTACAACTTTTATGTTGAGCAAAATTCTCGTTTCAGTGTCTAAGGTACATAAAATTCTTTGTAAACTCGGCTATGTAAGAGTGAAAGAAAATTGCAGTTATTAAAATAAAATTACTAGCACACATCGTAAGCACATCAGACGATCACCTCATCGTCTACCTCCAGCCTAGGGCTGCGATCTGCCCAACCTGAAATAACACATCTCTTCGTCGGCCACCAAAAACCCCAAACCGACCGACTAACACCGCCACCACATTCCTCGCTTTGAGGTACATCGACGGGTGATGTGTTAGCGGTCGGAAGTGGCCGGAACATTTACCCGGAACATTTATTTCAGGCCGTCTCTTCACGGCTTGCTCTCCAATCGACTCTATTGAGATCGATATCTCACCTAGTGTGATCTAGGAAACTAGCACCAAGGGAGAGGGGAGGAAGCTCACAGAGTGTCCATGAATGCTACCCAATATCCGCGAATGCGGCATTTGTACTTCGTTGCACTTGCTTACATGATACGGTGGGGAGAACGAAAGCGTTGTGGATGCCGGTTATAATTTTCTCTTGCAACAAACAATGCCATGCCGAGAGGAATACGCTTCTCCCTACTCTTTAGTAACTTGTTCAAACAACACTTCATAGATCCCCTCCTTCACATACTCTATCACATTAGTGAAATGCAAGATCCTTTTTTCTTTTTGTCCATCTGCAATAAGATCCCACTTAGAAGAAATCGGGCGGCCATAAATTTTACCAATATAACTATGTTTTCTTGCAATTTCCAAATGCTTTCCCAACTTCTAAACTGTGAATCTTGACAGCGACATCCACGATGGATTTCATCAGGAGATCCTGCAAGTCGACTGTAGCTACACCTCTTGCCATTTCTGCAACCTTATTTTCTAGTGTTGCTCTCCTGAGAACAAGTTTGCCGAAGGAGGGGAGCTGCACTCTGGTTGCATGGACTGGTTGTGTTGTAGGAGATCTCGTTGGAGTGATCGGTTGCCATAAGAAATGGATCTCGCCGGGGAAAGAGGAGATCGCCGGCCTTGGCGGAGGAAGTTGTCGGAGTTGATGCTTTGTCGACCGGAGACGGAGAAGGAGGAGGCGCTGCTTTTGGCGGGGATCTCGCCGAAAACGGAGAAGTTTGAAGAGGAGGTTCGGTCGTGGAGCTTGGAGAAGGAAGATGGTGCTCCACTTGGAAGCTCGCCGGGAAGAGAGAAATATCGCCGGAGGAGTTGTGGTTTGGTGGTGATCGACCATGAAAGCTAGAGAGAGAATGAAAGCAAGAAAGAGGGGGAGCTTGACGGCGGGCTTCTGGGAGGGGGATCGGGCAAATGGGGAAGACCTAAGTTTAAGTATATATATATATATATAATATATATATTAATATTAATATTATTAATATTATATGAAAACATTAATTAAAGCATTCAAACGCTTGCATATTGCTCTAGAATGCTCAGAATTTATCCCGGATGGACTCGTTACGACCGTCTCGCCGATACGCATCTATCGGAACAGTCCATGATCAAATCCGAGTTTGTTTGCCTATTTTACGCTCCCCGGAGCGTTTGCGGCATAATTTGACTTAAACGTCAAAACTCCTTCAAACGACGTCGGAATCGCAAACGGATAAATTCGTTGAACTCGTACTATTGTTACGAGTCTAACAAGACCGACTGGGGTCAATTGTGAGGTCATTTGGTCAATTTCACCATTTTGGATAATATGCTATTCACAGACCACATTATAATTTTGTCGATTCTCATCATAATCGAGCGCGTACAGTTTCGTTGAACTCGTATAGGCTTCACGAGTCTAACAACCCTGACTAGGGTGAATTCCGAGACCGTCTGCTGCATATCGCCTTTTGAATAAACACGTTATTCGCAGACCGTGTCATTTGAGCTAACGTACGTACTATAATTCCTTCAAGGCGGTACGCCTCCTTCGAGTTTTATCGCTCAAGTTATGCTCTCCGGACGGCTCGGATCCCGATACAACAACCATCGGGACAAAGAATAGAACTGGTACTCGCCGCATTTGTCAAGTGCATTTCCCCGGCTCAGGTGCAAGCCTGGCCCTCAGTACACCCCGAGCCTGAGTCAACTCGCGTGACTCAAAAACACGCACAAGGGGTCTAGCTCGAATCGGGATGTTACAAATCCAATAAACGAAGAAATAATTTTGTCCCCGAAATATTAGGTTGAGGTTATGGGGATTTTCTTGATGAGAGTAAAATATACTCATCATATTCATTCATGGGCACTTCAGCCATAATAATTTCAAGCTTATATATGCATTCTCACTTGTTGCGATTTATACATAGAAACTAGATGGCTTGCGCACTCTTGCCTTGTGAAGTCATACGAACTAATAATGACACACACTATTTCAAAAATCACTACATCAGTCTAACTGATTATGTTGTGATTTAATCTCAAGCACATAACATACAAGGGAACGTTTAGCAAGGACTTGGTGTGAACGACATCGAGCAGGCTATTTATTTATTAAACCACGATGTAACAGGCTACCACTACCAACATCTATCGCTGTACAGGTTCTGCAAACCAACAAGACTGCCGAGCCACCAGCTCGTTTACACCTTGCAGGACTAGATCTCAAAACACTATATCTCTATAGCAGGTGTCATCAACAGTTGTCTTGCATCAATATCATACTTGTTTGTCATGAGTCTCCAACACACATCCTCGGTAATTTTATTTAGTTTACAATATCATTATATATGTACGCAAACCAGTGCATAGACACCACTGATGTGAATTTGTTAACATAACAACCACGTTGCAAAACCTTGTTGCTTAGAATGCTACGATTTAAACCGGTTATCCTAAATATGTCACTTTTAAATACTTCTCTTTTATCAACAATCAAATACAACTCCAACTCAACAAATTTCAAGGCGTCCCCCAAAATTTGTCACGCGGTCGTCTAACCGACCATTGATCACTGAGAGGCACTACAACATCATCAAGAGGATTCAAGTTTTCACTTAACCACACCCATGAGGTTCTAATGATGGAACTCATGCTATTAGAACCCAAAGACTACCACCAAGTGCTTAAGTCATCCAGGCACTTGCCAGGATGCGACTAGTGCATAGCAGCACTTGAGGACTGCCAACTCAAGTCATTACCATCACATCAGGATATCATCGCATCCTTCACATAGCATTGACATCCATCTAAAACCATGCTAAATTTTACTCAACGTCACCCACAAAGGTCCTAATTGGCACTCAGTAGGGTGTATTCATATCCTCAATTACCCAGCTATATGATTTATCTAGGAGTTCATGTATGAAAACCCGACAACCTCGGTGTATATCCCAAAAGGTTTTAGATCACCATTTCTCCTTGGTCTACTTCTCCGCATAACCTTCGATCAGAGCAAAGACATAACCATCCTTTAGGTACTCACATCTGTCATTCTGGTAGGGGACTCAACGTAATCCAAAACTTGGTGTTTAACCATCCACCTTGCTTAAAATGACTCATTCATCAAGGTGTACCTAATTCTAATATCGTCGACTTGTAACTACTTAGATGAGAAAACCTCATTATAGAAAGGCTAAGTGAAGCAGTCTGCAAAGATTTTTAACTCCCGGTGAAACCTCAGTTGGTCCATTAGCTAGGCCAATAAACGAAGAAAAAGGGTTAGCCCCCATACACCTAAGTTATGTCTCTTCGACCACCAGTATGGTACATTCACCCCTTGTATGCACACCGGCCTTATGGGCATGCCGTCCTCGATTAGGAGTTTTACCCTATAAGCACATGCCACAAGGCACTTGAATAACAGTTCCTGGGACCTATTAAAGTGTTCTAGGCCCTCAAAGCTACCATTTTCACAAACTTTTTAGGGGTCGACATGTTCCCGACTACAAAATGGTCACTTTCTAGGCTCGCAGTCTAAATGGATGTAAACTACAGCGAGGAGCATCACATTGTGGGTACGAACATCAAAATTAGAGGTCTCTTACTGCCTCAATAGTAGATAAGAAGCACTACTTCTAACCGCGATACTAGTCACGAGTTGCTCTCACTATAAGGGGTCTTAACATTTATCATGTGATATCACTATATTTACTGTTGATAATTAAAATTTATTTCCTAAAATCGTGAATCTTTCTAAAGGCAATCGTGATATTTTCAATTTATGTGTTCTGACTCTCTATATCATCATATTTATAGTAAAAGGATTCATACACATAATATGCATCTTCCAAATTTAGCAAGTGACTGGCTAACTTTTAACTTTTGGGAGGCAAGGATACTTCCAATGTCATGTCATGGCAAAATATTCATGTGTTTAATCATCAAGAATTTCCACCATTTATCTTTTGGTTCATAAAACAATCAAGTTCGCATTCACCTCATTTCACTTGCCATGATGATATCCTATCTCAATCCACAAATCCCCAACATGATGTTATTGCCTCAAGAATTTAAGCTTGGACAAATTTATATTTTCAATGATTCCCAAAAATCAACAATTGTTCGACTTGTGATGTTTTAACAATTTATCTTAGTGATATTACAAACCATCGTTGCGGGCTTAGAGGGAGGTATATCTATCGCTTCCTTCTAAGAGCACAAGAACCCGAGACACGTATTACTTTGGTCCAACCTAGATCATAGTTAGACTTGCACCGAATTCAGAATTCGTGCCGAATTTCTTTTAGGATCCAGATAGTTCCATTTAAAGGGCCTCTTACTGTAAACTTAAACCTTGTCTCATTTTCGGGTTATGATATCGAGCCTCTAGAAATCTACCTTGCCAAGGAAATAATATTACACATAACCCTTACTTGTTCGTATATAGCGTATAAACTCCAGAGTTGCCCACAATCACCGCTAGAGATTGCTAATGACATGTTTATTCCATGATAAACATTTGAGATTTTTAATCAATTAACAAGTCATACTATCCTTGTCATCTTCATAAATCAAACGTAGTCGAATCAATGAAGCCACATTCATTTTTGGCCTTTTACTAGTCGATTTGGATCTATTAATTTTTCCTAACATCCCTTTAACATACAAGTCATTGCAAATTTCCTAACTTCCTGGGATGGTTGATCATTAAACCACTCGTACATATACAAACTTCATTATATCATCATGAGGGTACATAATTTCATCAAAAACCAAGCTATAATGTCATCAAAAGTTAAGTATAGGTCGATACAGATATTTACCAAAACGGCTAACTTACTACTTTCCTCGTTACTTATCCACATAATCTTAGAACACTATAAAGAAAATGATCATCTTCAAAAATGCTTTTCCTCTCTTATTCCGCTAATACTATTCCTATCAACCCAAACATGGCCTTAGCAGTCTACTTTGCTTAAGGTGAATTAACTCTCAGGGGTCAAAACATCCAATGTCAAAAAATTACAAAGATTCTAACTCCTCAAAGGATCCAAGACAGTACATAACTAGCCCAATAAACGAAGAGATAATCCCCCGTATCTCTTCGACTGAGTTTCTTCTACCACCAATATAACACATTCATCCAAAATGAGTCTTCTCTAGATCCGAATTCTTATCATATCTCCTCCATATGAAACCTTCTACATAAATAGAAGTGAGAGGTATCGGCATACAATATAAAAGGTATGCTTGGTGGTCTCTTACTAAGCTGATAATGGACTACTGGCACCAATCTCACTGAGATTGCCCTAAAATTTTTGGGTAAGATGATAATATTACTCCATATCTGGGATAGAAATCTCAGGGTGCGAGTCTTTAGCATTTACACTCACATTAAACTCTTCCCTTAGTCACTCAAGGTCACTTATTGCTTGGCTCAATCATCCCCAAGATCCGTATAAGGCTAGGATACGTCATGACCTATCCTGCTAAGTCGACCAAAATGGTATCATATGCCAAACCAACTCTGACTGTTGGAATGGGAAAACAAATTACTGTCTCGGAATGAGCCAGCATCTATACGTAAGGGTACGAGTTTGGCTTGGGTTGGCACTTTCTATAGGAAAAAGCAGACATACTTATTGTGAATTACACATGGGCACACCACCACTTCCGCTGCATCAGTTTGTCCTCAAACTGATTTAGCTAACAGGGTGGCCTAGTGGTTTAATGGACTTCTTTATCTCAGTATCGTTGCGCTCTGATACCATTTGTAAGATCCCCCTCCCGGGACACAAAACACGGCCGAGGGGAGACTTATGCCCAGAACAGCCGCCTTGCGGTAGCGTCAGCACACGGGCTAACCTGTACCACAAGATGCCTATTCTGCCGGCTATTACCAATATCATTTTCCAACCCATCAATAAATTGAATATTTTCAAGAGTCCATAATTCACAAAGTATAAATGTCCATAAAATATATAAATGACAGGAAACAAAAAGAGCTCCCAAATATACTATAACAAGGTATAGCGGAAGTCTACAACAAGAACTACAATCCCTCACAACCGTATCAGAAGGTGCTGTTGCAAAAGCTGCAACATGTCTCCAAGTCCTATCACTCTGATCTGTCCAGTACTGCTCCAGCTGGGTGTGCTCCTAAAAAATAGTGGTGTAACAACCGTTAGTCATAAAGACTAAGTGTCTTCCCATCCGCTCCCTCGGCGACTCCAAGGCACTGGGCGGAAGAAAAGGAAGAAGCGGAGGACAACAAGGGGTATAACAAAAGAAGCAGGTGACAGCGGCTCTCAACAACATAATTAAATGTACATCTAACATTTGAATAAATAGAACTACAAGTGTATAAAGAGCGACACTACACAAGTCCAAGCATTATAAATGTGAGTACAATAATTGAAGCAGTAATAAAGAGCAGTAGTAAGTAAGAAAGAGTAAGAGCAGCGTAATAGTAAATAGCAATCTATCAATAATCGTACCCTAACTTATATGAATGCCCATACAAACTTATAAGTTAAGGTTTCCAAAATGTAACTCATCATATAAAAGAGCCCATACTAATTTATATGATGAGGATCTGCAAGTGCGTATGCTATGCTATGCCATGAATCTTTTATGCAATGAAACTCACACACACGACTCTATGCGCATAGACCTTTGTAGTTCCCTCTGTTTGAAAGGAAGCCAACCTCTCGGGTATCAATCGTTGTGACACACGGTGGTAGCAGACCGGGTCGTCCACTCCTAGGCAGGTATGCACACTACCAGGCCTAGACCGCACGTACGCCTCGACGCTAAACAACCGCGGAGCTCTGCATACTCTTTGCTGGAGTACACGAGGCTTTGAGCAAAGTGGAAGGTGTCTTCGAGGAATTGCCGTCCCGACACGCAGACAAGCTGGCCCCTTAGACCCCAACACACCCGCTAAGTCCACGTACCGCGGTCGCTGTGACGACCTGCCTAGTACCGAAGACCTGCCACAATTATCCAAGAACTAACGGGGCTATCCTCCCCTTAAGTCTCCAGCTCGTCCAACCAAGTATACCACACACCTGTTACTCCCACACCCGGGAGGAGGTTTAGAATTTCTAACAATACCCTACATAGGCTACTCTTGTCTATATTTAAGTGATATTACAGCTTAGGGTTAATCTTGGACTTCCCGAGGTATACCCGGTGAAGGGCTCTCAACGGTACTAGGGAATGTGATGGGCTGAATCCCAAATTCCTCTATCTAAAGATATTTAATTTAGTTGGTGGATGTATTTCACTTCGCATTTCGTGTTGCTCTAATAGTTACGTGGATTTAGACTTCGACTCCTACTTTGCCCAACTGGGCTAAGCGCAGCTCGCACTTAACTTTAACTCTTGACTTAGCCTTAACCTGACCTTAAGTGGTAGCCCCTCATGGGCTTAAAGGATAAATCCGATCTCCTAATGCTATGCTCCAAGTTTCTCCCAAGTCTCATGAGGCTTAGAAGGTCTAAGCTGAAAACTCAATTTTTGCTAAACCTAGACCACTCAAGCGAACTATATTTACCCCAAAGGTGGAACCCTCAAAATATTTATCTTCATGATCTGATATAATTATCATCGGTTCCCACTAACCTATGTACGTCATGATCCAAAATTCATAATTTTCTCAGTCAAATTGGTCATTAATAATATATATCTAATTTTGTGACACATGCTAAATTACATATGAAGTATAAATTATATAAGTCCATACCGTCCAATAAAATTACCAGAGATATGTAATGTTAATTTAAGTTAATGGACAAAGATTCATAATCCTCTAAAGTGATTTGGCATGTTATTTAATAATTGGACATAATTACCAAAATGTCACTATACATGTTAAGTCCTAAAATAATCATCCCAAAATTTTAAGGAAATTTTCACTGGTGGCTCATATGACTGAAATAAACATCTAACCATAATTTTTAGAATTTCCAAGGTAATTTAGCCATATTTAATTCATTAATTCACAAGGTGCTAAAATCATATTTCTACATGAACTATATAAAATACTAGCCCCACAATTCCAAGTAAATTTTAAGTGACCTGCCATGTCTTAAAATAAACATAGCCAAAGTTTGAGATCAAACCAATACAACTATCTAGGGTAAATAAATTATTCTTCTATTGCTCTTAACCCAACATAGATTAATAATCAGAGGTAAACATGCTCCAAAAATTCCAGCAGAACCACTAAAGGTGTGACATGCCCTAAATATACTCGTGACAAAGTTTCATATTTTTCAATTTTAATTAATCACGATTATTTCATTAATACATAAATGTGACACTTACTAATAATCAATTTTCTCCAAGAAAATCAACACCACAAGCTCTCGGAAATTCCAAAGAGATAATTTGACATGAACACATGTGTGTCGAAAGATCATAATTTTTTTCCTAGGTCATTTGCCCTATTTTATTCATAAGTGTCCTTATGTGATATTATTATATTAACTAACTTTTTAAGGATTTTGTGTCCAAGAATCCCCATCATCTCAAGGATGATGTTAAGCATCATGGTGAGTCACCATGTCCACCCTTGTTGGATTCCCCCCAAGCCAAGGTTCTGAGAATATCAAAATAGGTTATGTATAGAAATATAGCTATTAGCACATCATAACATAAGTTACCCATATCAAGCATTGGGTATCCACCCACATGCTAACCTCTAATGGAGCCAATATCTTTATCATAGACTACTAATGCCCTAACTATCATGCCACCCAAGATTTGGGTCCGCATGGGTTGATAAACCCCAATAATTTTCATTTTAGAGAATTAAGTTTTGGTAAAAATTACAGAAAAATAATTCCCACAAACTCTCTTATTTTGGTAGTACGGCTGTCTAGAGTACATACACTCATGTCCCAAAAAATTAGTTATATACCTTTGAGTAAGGCGGAAATGTTCACAAAGTAAGGTCCAGGGCACCATTAGGCTACCCTCCAGTAGATGGAGGACCTAGGGTATTGTAGGGCACCGATCCTAATGATTTAAAGCCTCTTAAAAGGGTAAGGCCCTAAGCTACAACTTTTATGTTGAGCAAAATTCTCATTTCAGTGCCTAAGGTACATAAAATTCTTTGTAAACTCGGCTATATAAGAGTGAAAGAAAATTGCAGTTATTAAAATAAAATTACTAGCACACATCGTAAGCACATCAGACGATCACCTCATCGTCTACCTCCAGCCTAGGGCTGCGATCTGCCCAACCTGAAATAACACATCTCTTCGTCGGCCACCAAAAACCCCAAACCGACCGACTAACACCGCCACCACCTTCCTCGCTTTGAGGTACATCGACGGGTGACGTGTTAGCGGTCAGAAGTGGCCGGAACATTTACCCGGAACATTTATTTCAGGCCGTCTCTTCACGGCTTGCTCTCCAATCGACTCTATTGAGATCGATATCTCACCTAGTGTGATCTAGGAAACTAGCACCAAGGGAGAGGGGAGGAAGCTCACCGAGTGTCCATGAATGCTACCCAATATCCGCGAATGCGGCATTTGTACGTCGTTGCACTTGCTTACATGACACGGTGGGGAGAACGAAAGCGTTGTGGATGCCGGTTATAATTTTCTCTTGCAACAAACAATGCCATGCCGAGAGGAATACGCTTCTCCCTACTCTTTAGTAACTTGTTCAAACAACACTTCATAGAGCCCCTCCTTCACATACTCTATCACTTTAGTGAAATGCAAGATCCTTTTTTTCTTTTTGTCCATCTGCAATAAGATCCCACTTAGAAGAAATCGGGCGGCCATAAATTTTACCAATATAACTATGTTTTCTTGCAATTTCCAAATGCTTTCCCAACTTCTAAATTGTGAATCTTGACAGCGACATCCACGATGGATTTCATCAGGAGATCCTGCAAGTCGACTGTAGCTACACCTCTTGCCATTTCTGCAACCTTATTTTCTAGTGTTGCTCTCCTGCTAACAAGTTTGCCGAAGGAGGGGAGCTGCACTCTGGTTGCATGCACTGGTTGTGTTGTAGGAGATCTCGTTGGAGTGATCGGTTGCCATAAGAAATGGATCTCGCCGTGGAAGGGGAGATCGCCGGCCTTGGCGGAGGAAGTTGTCGGAGTTGATGCTTTGTCGACCGGAGACGGAGAAGGAGGAGGCGCTGCTTTTGGCGGGGATCTCGCCGAAAACGGAGAAGTTTGAAGAGGAGGTTCGGCCGTGGAGCTTGGAGAAGGAAGATGGTGCTCCACTTGGAAGCTCGCTGGGAAGAGAGAAATATCGCCGGAGGAGTTGCGGTTTGGTGGTGATCGACCATGAAAGCTAGAGAGAGAAAGAAAGCAAGAAAGAGGGGGAGCTTGACGGCGGGCTTCTGGGAGGGGGATCGGGCAAATGGGGAAGACCTAAGTTTAAGTATATATATATAATATATATTAATATTAATATTATTAATATTATATGAAAACATTAATTAAAGCATTCAAACGCTTGCATATTGCTCTAGAATGCTCAGAATTTATCCCGGATGGACTCGTTACGACCGTCTCGCCGATACGCATCTATCGGAACAGTCCATGATCAAATCCGAGTTTGTTTGCCTATTTTACGCTCCCCGGAGCGTTTGCGGCATAATTTGACTTAAACGTCAAAACTCCTTCAAACGACGTCGGAATCGCAAACGGATAAATTCGTTGAACTCGTACTATTGTTACGAGTCTAACAAGACCGACTGGGGTCAATTGTGAGGTCAGTTGGTCAATTTCACCATTTTGGATAATATGCTATTCACAGACCACATTATAATTTCGTCGATTCTCATCATAATCGAGCGCGGACAGTTTCATTGAACTCGTATAGGCTTCACGAGTCTAACAACCCTGACTGGGGTGAATTCCGAGACCGTCTGCTGCATATCGCCTTTTGAATAAACACGTTATTCGCAGACCGTGTCATTTGAGCTAACGTACGTACTATAATTCCTTCAAGGCGGTACGCCTCCTTCGAGTTTTATCGCTCAAGTTATGCTCTCCGGATGGCTCGGATCCCGATACAACAACCATCGGGACAAAGAATAGTACTGGTACTCGCCGCATTTGTCAAGTGCATTTCCCCGGCTCAGGTGCAAGCCTGGCCCTCAGTACACCCCGAGCCTGAGTCAACTCGCGTGACTCAAAAACACGCACAAGGGGTCTAGCTCGAATCGGGATGTTACAAATCCAATAAACGAAGAAATAATTTTGTCCCCGAAATATTAGGTTGAGGTTATGGGGATTTTCTTGATGAGAGTAAAATATACTCATCATATTCATTCATGGGCACTTGAGCCATAATAATTTCAAGCTTATATATGCATTCTCACTTGTTGCGATTTATACATAGAAACTAGATGGCTTGCGCACTCTTGCCTTGTGAAGTCATACGAACTAATAATGACACACACTATTTCAAAAATCACTACATCAGTCTAACTGATTATGTTGTGATTTAATCTCAAGCACATAACATACAAGGGAACGTTTAGCAAGGACTTGGTGTGAACGACATCGAGCAGGCTATTTATTTATTAAACCACGATGTAACAGGCTACCACTACCAACATCTATCGCTGTACAGGTTCTGCAAACCAACAAGACTGCCGAGCCACCAGCTCGTTTACACCTTGCAGGACTAGATCTCAAAACACTATATCTCTATAGCAGGTGTCATCAACAGTTGTCTTGCATCAATATCATACTTGTTTGTCATGAGTCTCCAACACACATCCTCGGTAATTTTATTTAGTTTACAATATCATTATATATGTACGCAAACCAGTGCATAGACACCACTGATGTGAATTTGTTAACATAACAACCACGTTGCAAAAACTTGGCGCTAAGAATGCTACGATTTAAACCGGTTATCCTAAATATGTCACTTTTAAATACTTCTCTTTTATCAACAATCAAATACAACTCCAACTCAACAAATTTCAAGGCGTCCCCCAAAATTTGTCACGCGGTCGTCTAACCGACCATTGATCACTGAGAGGCACTACAACACCATCAAGAGGATTCAAGTTTTCACTTAACCACACCCATGAGGTTCTAATGATGGAACTCATGCTATCAGAACCCAAAGACTACCACCAAGTGCTTAAGTCATCCAGGCACTTGCCAGGATGCGACTAGTGCATAGCAGCACTTGAGGACTGCCAACTCAAGTCATTACCATCACATCAGGATATCATCGCATCCTTCACATAGCATTGACATCCATCTAAAACCATGCTAAATTTTACTCAACGTCACCCACAAAGGTCCTAATTGGCACTCAGTAGGGTGTATTCATATCCTCAATTACCCAGCTATATGATTTATCCAGGAGTTCATGTATGAAAACCCGACAACCTCGGTGTATATCCCAAAAGGTTTTAGATCACCATTTCTCCTTGGTCTACTTCTCCGCATAACCTTCGATCAGAGCAAAGACATAACCATCCTTTAGGTACTCACATCTGTCATTCTGGTAGGGGACTCAATGTAATCCAAAACTTGGTGTTTAACCATCCACCTTGCTTAAAATGACTCATTCATCAAGGTGTACCTAATTCTAATATCGTCGACTTGTAACTACTTAGATGAGAAAACCTCATTATAGCAAGGCTAAGTGAAGCAGTCTGCAAAGATTTTTAACTCCCGGTGAAACCTCAGTTGGTCCATTAGCTAGGCCAATAAACGAAGAAAAAGGGTTAGCCCCCATACACCTAAGTTATGTCTCTTCGACCACCAGTATGGTACATTCACCCCTTGTATGCACACCGGCCCTATGGGCATGCCGTCCTCGATTAGGAGTTTTACCCTATAAGCACATGCCACAAGGCACTTGAATAACAGTTCCTGGGACCTATTAAAGTGTTCTAGGCCCTCAAAGCTACCATTTTCACAAACTTTTTAGGGGTCGACATGTTCCCGACTACAAAATGGTCACTTTCTAGGCTCGCAGTCTAAATGGATGTAAACTACAGCGAGGAGCATCACATTGTGGGTACGAACATCAAACTTAGAGGTCTCTTACTGCCTCAATAGTAGATAAGAAGCACTACTTCTAACCACGATACTAGTCACGAGTTGCTCTCACTATAAGGGGTCTTAACATTTATCATGTGATATCACTATATTTACTGTTGATAATTAAAATTTATTTCCTAAAATCGTGAATCTTTCTAAAGGCAATCGTGATATTTTCAATTTATGTGTTCTGACTCTCTATATCATCATATTTATAGTAAAAGGATTCATACACATAATATGCATCTTCCAAATTTAGCAAGTGACTGGCTAACTTTTAACTTTTGGGAGGCAAGGATACTTCCAATGTCATGTCATGGCAAAATATTCATGTGTTTAATCATCAAGAATTTCCACCATTTATCTTTTGGTTCATAAAACAATCAAGTTCGCATTCACCTCATTTCACTTGCCATGATGATATCCTATCTCAATCCACAAATCCCCAACATGATGTAATTGCCTCAAGAATTTAAGCTTGGACAAATTTATATTTTCAATGATTCCCAAAAATCAACAATTGTTCGACTTGTGATGTTTTAACAATTTATCTTAGTGATATTACAAACCATCGTTGCGGGCTTAGAGGGAGGTATATCTATCGCTTCCTTCTAAAAACACAAGAACCCGAGTCACGTATTACTTTGCTCAACCTAGATCATAGTTAGACTTGCACCGAATTCAGAATTCGTGCCGAATTTCTTTTAGGATCCAGATAGTTCCATTTAAAGGGCCTCTTACTGTAAACTTAAACCTTGTCTCATTGTCGGGTTATGATATCGAGCCTCTAGAAATCTACCTTGCCAAGGAAATAATATTACACATAACCCTTACTTGTTCGTATATAGCGTATAAACTCCAGAGTTGCCCACAATCACCGCTAGAGATTGCTAATGACATGTTTATTCCATGATAAACATTTGAGATTTTTAATCAATTAACAAGTCATACTATCCTTGTCATCTTCATAAATCAAACGTAGTCGAATCAATGAAGCCACATTCATTTTTGGCCTTTTACTAGTCGATTTGGATCTATTAATTTTTCCTAACATCCCTTTAACATACAAGTCATTGCAAATTTCCTAACTTCCTGGGATGGTTGATCATTAAACCACTCGTACATATACAAACTTCATTATATCATCATGAGGGTACATAATTTCATCAAAAACCAAGCTATAATGTCATCAAAAGTTAAGTATAGGTCGATACAGATATTTACCAAAACGGCTAACTTACTACTTTCCTCGTTACTTATCCACATAATCTTAGAACACTATAAAGAAAATGATCATCTTCAAAAATGCTTTTCCTCTCTTATTCCGCTAATACTATTCCTATCAACCCAAACATGGCCTTAGCAGTCTACTTTGCTTAAGGTGAATTAACTCTCAGGGGTCAAAACATCCAATGTCAAAAAATTACCAAGATTCCAACTCCTCAAAGGATCCAAGACAGTACATAACTAGCCCATTAAACGAAGAGATAAGCCCCCGTATCTCTTCGACTGAGTTTCTTCTACCACCAATATAACACATTCGTCCAAAATGAGTCTTCTCTAGATCCGAATTCTTATCATATCTCCTCCATATGAAACCTTCTACATAAATAGAAGTGAGAGGTATCGACATACAATATAAAAGGTATGCTTGGTGGTCTCTTACTAAGCTGATAATGGACTACTGGCACCAATCTCATTGAGATTGCCCTAAAATTTTTGGGTAAGATGATAATATTACTCCATATCTGGGATAGAAATCTCAGGGTGCGAGTCTTTAGCATTTACACTCACATTAAACTCTTCCCTTAGTCACTCAAGGTCACTTATTGCTTGGCTCAATCATCCCCAAGATCCGTATAAGGCTAGGATACGCCATGACCTATCCTGCTAAGTCGACCAAAATGGTATCATATGCCAAACCAACTCTGACTGTTGGAATGGGAAAACAAATTACTGTCTCGGAATGAGCCAGCATCTATACGTAATGGTACGAGTTTGGCTTGGGTTGGCACTTTCTATAGGAAAAAGCGGACATACTTATTGTGAATTACACATGGGCACACCACCACTTCTGCTGCATCAGTTTGTCCTCAAACTGATTTAGCTAACAGGGTGGCCTAGTGGTTTAATGGACTTCTTTATCTCAGTATCGTTGCGCTCTGATACCATTTGTAAGATCCCCCTCCCGGGACACAAAACACGGCCGAGGGGAGACTTATGCCCAGAACAGCCGCCTTGCGGTAGCGTCAGCACACGGGCTAACCTGTACCACAAGATGCCTATTCTGCCGGCTATTACCAATATCATTTTCCAACCCATCAATAAATTGAATATTTTCAAGAGTCCATAATTCACAAAGTATAAATGTCCATAAAATATATAAATGACAGGAAACAAAAAGAGCTCCCAAATATACTATAACAAGGTATAGCGGAAGTCTACAACAAGAACTACAATCCCTCACAACCGTATCAGAAGGTGCTGTTGTAAAAGCTGCAACATGTCTCCAAGTCCTATCACTCTGATCTGTCCGGTACTGCTCCAGCTGGGTGTGCTCCTAAAAAATAGTGGTGTAACAACCGTTAGTCATAAAGACTAAGTGTCTTCCCATCCGCTCCCTCGGCGACTCCAAGGCACTGGGCGGAAGAAAAGGAAGAAGCGGAGGACAACAAGGGGTATAACAAAAGAAGCAGGTGACAGTGGCTCTCAACAACATAATTAAATGTACATCTAACATGTGAATAAATAGAACTACAAGTGTATAAAGAGCGACACTACACAAGTCCAAGCATTATAAATGTGAGTACAATAATTGAAGCAGTAATAAAGAGCAGTAGTAAGTAAGAAAGAGTAAGAGCAGCATAATAGTAAATAGCAATCTATCAATAATCGTACCCTAACTTATATGAATGCCCATACAAACTTATAAGTTAAGGTTTCCAAAATGTAACTCATCATATAAAAGAGCCCATACTAATTTATATGATGAGGATCTGCAAGTGCGTATGCTATGCTATGCCATGAATCTTTTATGCAATGAAACTCACACACACGACTCTATGCGCATAGACCTTTGTAGTTCCCTCTGTTTGAAAGGAAGCTAACCTCTCGGGTATCAATCGTTGTGACACACGGTGGTAGCAGACCGGGCCGTCCACTCCAAGGCGGGTATGCACACTACCAGGCCTAGACCGCACGTACGCCTCGACGCTAAACAACCGCGGAGCTCTGCATACTCTTTGCTGGAGTCCACCAGGCTTTGAGCTAAGTGGAAGGTGTCTTCGAGGAATTGTCATCCCGACATGCAGGCAAGCTGGCCCCTTAGACCCCAACACACCCGCTAAGTCCACGTACCGCGGTCGGTGTGACGACCTGCCTAGTACCGAAGACCTGCCATAATTATCCAAGAACTAACGGGGCTATCCTCCCCTTAAGTCTCCAGCTCGTCCAACCAAGTATGCCACACACCTGTCACTCCCACACCCGGGAGGAGGTTTAGAATTTCTAACAATACCCTACATAGGCTACTCTTATCTACATTTAAGTGATATTACAGCTTAGGGTTAATCTTGGACTTCCCGAGGCATACCCGGTGAAGGGCTCTCAACGGTACTAGGGAATGTGATGGGCTGAATCCCAAATTCCTCTTTCTAAAGATATGTAATTTAGTTGGTGGATGTATTTCACTTCGCATTTCGTGTTGCTCTAATAGTTACGTGGATTTAGACTTCGACTCCTACTTTGCCCAACTGGGCTAAGCGCAGCTCGCACTTAACTTTAACTCTTGACTTAGCCTTAACCTGACCTTAAGTGGTAGCCCCTCATGGGTTTAAAGGATAAATCCGATCTCCTAATGCTATGCTCCAAGTTTCTCCCAAGTCTCATGAGGCTTAGAAGGTCTAAGCTCAAAACTCAATTTTTGCTAAACCTAGACCACTCAAGCGAACTATATTTACCCCAAAGGTGGAACCCTCAAAATATTTATCCTCATGATCTGATATAATTATCATCGGTTCCCACTAACCTATGTACGTCATGATCCAAAATTCATAATTTTCTCAGTCAAATTGGTCATTAATAATATATATCTAATTATGTGACACATGCTAAATTACATATGAAGTATAAATTATATGAGTCCATACCGTCCAATAAAATTACCAGAGATATGTAATGTTAATTTAAGTTAATGGACAAAGATTCATAATCCTCTAAAGTGATTTAGCATGTTATTTAATAATTGGACATAATTACCAAAATGTCACTATACATGTTAAGTCCTAAAATAATCATCCCAAAATTTTAAGGAAATTTTCACTGGTGGCTCATATGACTGAAATAAACTTCTAACCATAATTTTTAGAATTTCCAAGGTAATTTATCCATATTTAATTCATTAATTCACAAGGTGCTAAAATCATATTTCTACATGAACTATATAAAATACTAGCCCCACAATTCCAAGTAAATTTTAAGTGACCTGCCATGTCTTAAAATAAACATAGCCAAAGTTTGAGATCAAACCAATACAACTATCTAGGGTAAATAAATTATTCTTCTATTGCTCTTAACCCAACATAGATTAATAATCAGAGGTAAACATGCTCCGAAAATTCCAGCAGAACCACTAATGGTGTAACATGCCCAAAATATACTCGTGATAAAGTTTCATATTTTTCAATTTTAATTAATCACGATTATTTCATTAATACATAAATGTGACACTTACTAATAATCAATTTTCTCCAAGAAAATCAACACCACAAGCTCTCGAAAATTCCAAAGAGATTATTTGACATGAACACATATGTGTCGAAAGATCATAATTTTTTTTCCTAGGTCATTTGACCTATTTTATTCATAAGGGTCCTTATGTGATATTATTATATTAACTAACTTCTTAAGGATTTTGTGTCCAAGGATCCCCATCATCTCAAGGATGATGTTAAGCATCATGGTGAGTCACCATGTCCACCCTTGTTGGATTCCCCCCAAGCCAAGGTTCTGAGAATATTAAAATAGGTTATGTATAGAAATATAGCTATTAGCACACCATAAGATAAGTTACCCATATCAAGCATTGGGTATCCACCCACATGCTGACCTCTAATGGAGCTAATATCTTTATCATAGACTACTAATGCCCTAACTATCATGCCACCCAAGATTTGGGTCCGCATGGGTTGATAAACCCCAATAATTTTCATTTTAGAGAATCAAGTTTTGGTAAAAATTACAGAAAAATATTTCCTACAAACTCTAATATTTTGGTAGTACGGCTGTCCAGAGTACATACACTCATGTCCCAAAAAATTAGTCCTATACCTTTGAGTAAGGCGGAAATGTTCACAAAGTAAGGTCCAGGGCACCATTAGGGTACCCTCCAGTAGATGGAGGACCCAGGGTATTGTAGGGAACCGATCCTAATGATTTAAAGCCCCATAAAAGGGTAAGGCCCTAAGCTACAACTTTTATGTTGAGCAAAATTCTCATTTCAGCGCCTAAGGTACATAAAATTCTTTTTAAACTCGACTATGTAAGAGTGAAAGAAAATTGCAGTTATTAAAACAAAATTACTAGCACACATCCTAAGCACATCAGACGATCACCTCATCGTCTACCTCCAGCCTAGGGTTGCGATCTGCCCAACCTGAAATAACACATCTCTTCGTCGGCCACCAAAAACCCCAAACCGACCGACTAACACCGCCACCACCTTCCTTGCTTTGAGGTACATCGACGGGTGACGTGTTAGCGGTCGGAAGTGGCCGAAACATTTACCTGAAACATTTATTTCAGGCCGTCTCTTCACGGCTTGCTCTCCAATCGACTCTATTGAGATCGATATCTCACCTAGTGTAATCTAGGAAACTAGCACCAATGGAGAGGGGAGGAAGCTCACCGAGTGTCCATGCATGCTACCCAATAGCCGCGAATGCGGCATTTGTCCGTCGTTGCACTTGCTTACATGACACGGTGGGGAGAACGAAAGCGTTGTGGATGCCAGTTATAATTTTCTCTTGCAACAAACAATGCCATGCCGAGAGGAATACGCTTCTCCCTACTCTTTAGTAACTTGTTCGAACAACACTTCATAGAGCCCCTCCTTCACATACTCTATCACTTTAGTGAAATGCAAGATCCTATTTTCTTTTTGTCCATCTGCAATAAGATCCCACTTAGAAGAAATCTGGCGGCCATAAATTTTACCAATATAACTTTGTTTTCTTGCAATTTCCAAATGATTTCCCTACTTCTAAACTGTGAATCTTGACAGCGACATCCACGATGGATTTCATCAGGAGATCCTGCAAGTCGACTGTAGCTACACCTCTTGCCATTTCTGCAACCTTATTTTCTAGTGCTGCTCGCCTGAGAAAGTGTTTGCCGAAGGAGGGGAGCTGCACTCTGGTTGCATGGACTGGTTGTGTTGTAGGAGATCTCGTTGGAGTGATCGATTGCCATAAGAAATGGATCTCGCCGGGGAAAGAGGAGATCGCCGGCCTTGGCGGAGGAAGTTGTCGGAGTTGATGCTTTTTCGACCAGAGACGGAGAAGGAGGAGGCGCTGCTTTCGGCAGGGATCTAGCCGGAAACGGAGAAGTTTGAAGAGGAGGTTCGGCCATGGAGCTTGGAGAAGGAAGATGGTGCTCCACTTGGAAGCTCGCCGGGAAGAGACAAATATCGCCGGAGGAGTTGCGGTTTGGTGGTGATCGACCATGAAAGCTAGAGAGAGAAAGAAAGCAAGAGAGAGGGGGGGCTTGACGGCGGGCTTCTGGGAGGGGGATCGGGCAAATGGGGAAGACCTAAGTTTAAGTATATATATAAAAAATATATATTAATATTAATATTATTAATATTATATGAAAACATTAATTAAAGCATTCAAATGCTTGCATATTGCTCTAGAATGCTCGTAATTTATCCCGGATGGGATCGTTACGACCGTCTCGCCGATACGCAACTATCGGAACAGTCCACGATCAAATCCGAGTTCGTTTGCCTATTTTACGCTCCCCGGAGCGTTTGCGGCATAATTTGACTTAAACGTCAAAACTCCTTCAAACGACGTCGGAATCGCAAACGGATAAATTCGTTGAACTTGTACTATTGTTACGAGTCTAACAAGAACGACTGGGGTCAATTGTGAGGTCGTTTGGTCAATTTCACCATTTTGGATAAATATGCTATTCGCAGACCACGTTATAATTTCGTCGATTCTCATCAGAATAGAGCGCGGACAGTTTCGTTGAACTCATATAGGCTTCACGAGTCTAACAACCCTGACTGGGGTGAATTCCGAGACCGTCTGCTGCATACCACCTTTTGAATAAACATGTTATTTGCAGACCGTGTCATTTGAGCTAACGTACGTACTATAATTACTTCAAGGCGGTCCGCCTCCTTCGAGTTTTATCGCTCAAGTTATGCTTTCCGGACGGATCGAATCCCGATACAGCAACCATCGGGACAAAGAATAGAACTGGTACTCGCCGCATTTGTCAAGTGCATTTCCCCGGCTCAGGTGCAAGCCTGACCCTCAGTACACCCCGAGCCCGAGTCAACTCACGTGACTCAAAAATGCGCACAAGGGGTCTAGCTCGAATCGGGATGTTACAACTCGATAGGTGCTGGTGTGGCCCGGTAAAAGGGCTGGAGGTGCGGGCCACGAGGTGGTATGTTGGCGCTGGGCCATTACATTGGTATTCGCACTACGTAACCTAGACCAATCGTATGCCTCAATGCGAAGAACACACCGCAGAGCGCCTGCGTACTCTTTCTGGATGGTCCACCAGACTTTTCTTGGTTAAGTGATAACCACACTTGCAGAGTCAAAGTATCGACATCGGTGCGAACGACCATCCAATACCATAGACCATCACCTTTATGCACATGCAATATGATTACATTACATCTTCGAGCCATAGGCTCCCCGGGCTAACCTGCTTGTCGCAACAACCTTCCAAGCCTACTGCTCGTATGACCAAACCAAGTAACACCCGCATCAACGGGATGTGAGTGAGTGCATTATTAAGTTAATCTTGCGTAACAACTTACTCCTATAGCTTGGGGTTTACCATGGACTTCCCGAGGACTACCCTGTGAAGGGCTCGCAGCGGTACTAGGAGCTATGATGGGATGAACCCCCAAGCTCCCTTTCCAAGGCACTTATTCTTATTGGTGTCTACCCTTGACCTTACCACTATTAATGTTACACTTACTAACGCTAAGTGTGTTTTACCTCACTCTAAGGGAATGACGATCTTTCGACAATCCCAAGCACACTTGTAATGCCCCTAGTTTTTCGTTAATTATTTTCATGCCCGTTGTGGCGTATTTTTTGGCGTAAGGGCATTACGTAAACTCATCAGGATTAGGTTTGAGCCTTAACTTAGTTAATGCATTTACTTTAGATCGCACATGCGAGATTTCGTGACATTTCGAGTTAAGGGGAAAACTCTGGGGTATTTTGAGTAATTATTGAGATTTCAGCTTCGGGAATTTTAATCTCGAGTTTGGCTTGTCGGAATTGAATTCTGACTTCGCCGTTGGATTCGTAGCGCCGATTTTCAGTTTAGGGGCGATTTTCGTGAAAATCCGTGGTGATTTAGTCGCCCTCGTAGTTTAAATAAGAATGAGAGAATTATTAAATTGTTTAAACAAGAAATTAGAGTTTTATATAAATACCAAAATTTCCGAAAGACCCTATTCTTCTTCTTCTCCAAAGAGCCGACCAGAATTCTTGCGAGAGCGGGAGAGGCGTGATGAGAACTTCTTCCGACCGGTGATTCGAGAGTTGTAGTGGACGAAATCATAAACAGAGAGTAGAATCAGAGAGCTCTCGGCGAGATCTTCGTTCTAATGGTAAGAGTTTCCTATTTCTAGGGATTTTTGGAGTCAAGGTAGTGACCTAAATCCTTTTTTGGGCCCGGAAAGTTTCAGGATTTTGAGCTAGGGTGAGTTCTTGTCCGTTCCATAGCTTTTGGAGCGAAGGAATTCGAGTTTGGAAGGTTTAAGGCAAGTGGCTTTCTTTCCCCTTCTCTTGCCATTGAAGTATTATTTTTCTTGCTTTGAAGACTTGTTGTGTTGTTTAGCCTTTGATTTGAGCATCTTACATTGCTAGCTAAATTATTGAAATCCTTAATCATCCCCTCAGTGTCTAAGTTTCCATTAGAAGTATCTCACTGCTGCCTAGACCATCTCCCTGTTTTCACGAAGAATACCTTGATTTCTCGAGAAATGCCACTTATTTCCTGAGAAATGCCTCCTGTTATCTCGAGAACTGCCTAGACTTTCTCCCTGTTTTCTCGAGAAATACCTTGATCTCTCGAGAAATGCCTCTTCTTCTCGATAAATGCATATTTTCTCTCTCGAGAAATGCTTCCTATTTCTCGAAAAATGCCAAGTCTTCTCTCTGTTTTCTCGAGAAATGCCTCCTGTTTCTCGAGAAATGCCAAGACCTTCTTCCTGTTCTCTTGAGAAGTCCTTCCTATTTATCAAGAATTGCCAGTCCATTTCTAAGTCCTTGAGCTATGCCTCAGGCTTCTCCTCTTTCTTTGGATCTGTTGTCTTTTAAAGTGTATGGGGATGTTGCCAATGTCTGTACTGTGCCCTTCATCATGATTACCTCCTGTCCGAGTTATTATACCTGCCGTGGTTATGCAAATTTTTGGGTTTCCTCTATGATCATTTCGAGCGGGGTTTTCTCATTTGTAACCTTGTCCTTAGAATCTTTCTGGCTTTGTTCCCCGGGCTAAGTCTCGTGTGGTAACTAAAAAAATTAATTAACGAGAACTATTGCCTTTAGCCTTGCACGGTGGCCATTACAAGGACATGAACAGCAGGCTTGGCCTGTGGTCTTGTGGGTCGTGTTTGGGGGGTAGTGGGGATTTGTTTTAGCCTTGCACGGTGGCCATTCTAAGGGTCATGAACAGCAGGCTTGGCCTGTGGCCCTGTGGGCCGTGTTTGGGTGGCAGTGGATAAAGTACCACCACCTGGTTTGGGCTTTGGGTGGCAGAGAATAAAGGACCGCCCCCATTTAAATTGAGCTGATCAGTCTCATAAATAGAATTAACAAGATAAATGAACTTTGCTTGCATTTCAAAAAGGTACTTGAGCACTCGGTGCGTTGTCTAGCTCTATGCTTTGGAGCTTCTTTTCTGTAAGTTTGGCTTGGGTTGGTACCCCTTATGCCTTATTATTACCTTATTTCGCAGGACTTTTATGTTTTTCTGCCACTTGTGCTTTCCTTGCTGAGGCATTCTTTGTTTTATTTGAATGCCTCAGGTTCAGAGCTGTAGCAGTTAGAGGTGTAGTTCGGAGACCATGGGAGTTGTAGTTGCTGTCTTACCCCGCTGCTGCGAGGTAGTGGTAGTTAGTTTCCTTCTTGTGTTCAGACATGCTAGTTTGAAGCCAATGGGTTGGTGTCAGGTTGTTGACGCCCATTGTGCCTCCTTTTGTTACATTGTAGCTTACTTGCTAGTTGTTGCCGCTACTTTTCGATCTGGAGTATCTTGCTCTCTGGGAGTGATTTATGCCTAGGTGCATTATAGTTATAAAATGATTCTCTTTCATTCTCATTGCATCTTTTATAGGCCAAATCTTTATATTTAAGTCACGTACAAGTATCTTCATACCCAATCTAAATCTAGATAGGTGCATATCATTTCCTTTATGTCCAAACATCACGTGCATATAGGACCTTAATTGAACTAAACCAAGTATTTTTCCGCTGCAATCACATATATACTTTCTTCTGTGGACTAGTTAATCCACGAACTGAGAGACACAGTTCTTAACCCAGACCTAATAAGTGATTTCAAGTAATGAGTCATCATGTAAACCTGTTTTGTAATGAATAGGAGATAGGTTCCCGCCTGAGCGTCTGCAGTTGTCTCCTGCATGATGTGGCATCATGACACATATTTTCTCTACTATGATATTCCTAATTGCTGAGAAAATGCGGGTTGTGACAGTTGGTATCAGAGGCAGGTTCGTTTGACAAGTTGGCCGAATGACTATTTTTCTGATATGGTGATTTTCGTCTCGCCTCATTGCATACACACACCGAAGTGTCATCTGTAAGTCTTGGCTGAAGCATGAACACTACACTCATAAGCATGATAAGAAGTATACGGGGCATATTATGTAGTATGGGATGCATAATATGTGTTTGTATATGGATCCTCATAGGTGACACCATGTGACCGTTATATAGTATGGGATGCATAATACCAGTCCCATGGATGTCCATTAGCTCGATTTTTATTTTTTTATTGCATGCAAAATTATGTATTATGGGGTGCATAATATTTCATGCGTACATCGCTCATAACATGCATTAAGGCTTTTCTTAGAATGCATAGCACAACATGTAAATCATAACATCGCATAAAGCACCCATGCCAAGCTAAAGATTTATATGATGACACACGTACACCCATGATTTCAAAACGAACACAAGAAAATTCATACATTCATGACAGTTGCACATGAGTCAAGAGGCATGATGGAGTATCATCCCAAGATTTAGTATGACATCATAAAAAAAATCCCAGAGCAAGGTGGTAGCAGGAGCAAGTATCTGTACATGTATGTTCTGAACCAAACAGAGAAGTCTTAGTGTATGGTTAAGTTTTGATTGTAGGTTTATGCATTTTAGCAGAAATGGCGCCTAAGCGAGTCACGACTAGATCGACTCCTCAGTCGGAGGGTGAGTCGTCCGGAACGCAGAGTGAAGCCTTGATCAAGAGTCTGCTCTAGAGCAATGAGGCTCTGATGAGACAAATGGTTGCGATGCAGTCGCAAGTTGAGGCGTTGTTGTCTGCCGGTGCAAGATAGCAAACCGCAATGCATGCCCCCATAGTAGGACAGACCTTACCTACCCCTCCTGCTCCCCTGGTACCCCTATTAGCGATACCGCTAGAAATGAATTTCATTTCACACTTTTAGAGGTTGGGACCTCCATCGTATGATGGTCGAGCTGACTTCGCGGCCTTGGACGATTGGCTTATAACCATGGAGGAGATGTTCTCGTATTCAGGGATCACCGTGGACTAGAAGGTGATGGTCGTCGCGTACCAGCTAAAGGATCTCGCAAAGAGCTGGTGGTTGAGGGAGAAGGAAGACGTTACTAGAGGATGTACGTGGGAAACCTTCAAAGGGATGCTGATAAGGAAATTCCTGCCGTCGGTGGAATGGGACAGGTTAATGAATGACTTCCTGCATCTGAAGCAGAGGCAGCTCTCAGCGAGTGAGTACGAAATTGAGTTTTGCAAGCTGAGCAGGTTTTCTCCAGCCCTGGTAGCCTCAGAAGAAGGTAGGGTGATGAGGTTTCTGGGTGGTCTCCGCAGTGACATCCAGCAGCTGGCCAGCACATACAGGTCGGAGAAGTACGGCGAGGTAGTACATGCAGCGCTGAAGGTCGAGGCAATTGATAATGCCAAGAACCGAGGATCGGCAGTGAAGAAGGGAAAGAGGAAGGCTGGAGAAGAAGGGAGTTCAGGTGCACTTGGCACAACCCCGAAGAAAGGAAGCGGAGAGGCATGCAGTTTCTGTGGCCACCCTGGCCATCCATTTGAGAAATGTTTCAAGAGGAAGGGAGTTCAATAGCAGCAGCGAGTGCTGGCAATCCAGAGTGCT
The DNA here is from genome assembly GCA_033032865.1 of Dactylorhiza incarnata. Taxonomy (NCBI): domain Eukaryota; kingdom Viridiplantae; phylum Streptophyta; class Magnoliopsida; order Asparagales; family Orchidaceae; genus Dactylorhiza; species Dactylorhiza incarnata. The sequence continues at coordinate 23,149,455 of JAWHQI010000010.1, read as the reverse complement.
CCAAAAGGAGAGGTGCTTTGCCTGGTATGCAAGCAGAAGGGGCATGATGCGGCCCAGTGTTGGACCAAGGAGAAAGTTTGCTTCCAGTGCGGACAGAAAGGGCACCTGAAGTTTCAATGCCCGCGATTCCAACCCCCCGTTGTAGCCAGTTCCACTTCGAGCCTTGCCGCCGCCGCAATATCAAGATAAAGGGAGAGAAAAGCTGAACGTGTTAACCCAGGAGCAAGCGCAGTCCTCGACCCAAGTGTTCTCAGGTTAGACTTCAATCTAGCTATTAAGTTTCGTTTTTAGTTTCGTTGCATTAGGCTAGTTTCTTTTTTCGCACTTATAGGGAGATTTAAGGTAAAGAGTCATTGTGCGCGTGATCTATTCGATTCCAGTGCTACCCATTCGTTCATGTCTAGGACTTTCGTCGAGCGTGATCATTTGACCCCTGAGTTGGGCAACGATTTGTTCCTCATTAAGTTTCCTTCCGGTGATTTGGTAACCTCGAACCAGCGCATCCGAAGATATCCTGTCCTCTTAGGAGCTGATCTCAAGGTGCTGGACCTAGAAGACTTTGACGTGATATTGGGTATGGACTAGTTATCCAGTTATGATGTTGTCATCCGATGCAAGGAAAAGCGTCTGGACTTTTTGGTGGACAATGGTCAACCCATGAGCATTTTTGGATCTCCGTGCCAGAGTTCCCCGATAATTTCTGCGGCATGTGCTCGGAAACTGTTTAATTCCGATTGCTTGGCTTACCTTGTTTCGATGTTAGAAACTGTTAGTGGTTTGTCGTGTATCGAGGGTGTTCCGGTGGTACGAGAGTTTCCTGATGTCTTCCCTGTTAGTCTTCCTGGTCTTCCGCCTGATAGATACGTGGAGTTCGTTATTGATCTTGAGCCTGGTACTCGTCCTATCGCTAAGGCACCGTACCATATGGCCCCACGTCAGCTAGAAGAGTTGTGGACCCAGTTAAATGAATTGTTGCAATATGGATTTATTAGGCCAAGTTCTTCGCCCTGGGGTGCTCCAGTGTTGTTTGTGAAAAAGAAAGATGGTTCTATGAGGTTGTCCATAGACTATAGGGAGTTGAATAAGGTAACCATCAAGAACAGATATCCATTGCCGTGAATCGATGATCTATTTGATTAGTTGCGTGGTAGTTCAGTATTTTCAAAGATTGATCTTCGATGAGGTTACCATCAGTTGAGGATCCGTGAGTCGGACGTCCCTCAGACTACCTTTCATTCCCATTATGGTCATTTTGAATTCCTGGTAATGTCATTTGGTTTGACAAATACACCCTCTGCATTTATGGACATGATGAACCGTGTGCTCAAAGATTTTCTGGATCATTTTGTAGTAGTCTTCATCGACGATGTGTTGGTGTATTCCAGAAGTGCTGAGGAGCATGCTATGCATTTGCGCTTAATATTGTCTACTCTAAGATAGCACAAATTGTATGCGAAGCTGAGTAAGTGTGAGTTCTGGCTTCCTCAGGTGTCCTTTCTGGGTCATGTAGTGAACAAGGATGGAATTACTGTAGACACAGCTAAGATTTTTGTCGTGTTGGATTGGAAGACGCCTACAATGCCTAAGGATATAAGGAGTTTCTTAGGGTTGGCAGGTTACTATAGGAGGTTTGTCCAAGGATTCTCGGTGCTAGCAACACCTCTGACTAAGCTTACCCAGAAGAATGCAGCAATTGTTTGGAGTGATTCCTGTGAAGAGGCCTTCCAGGAATTAAAGAGGCATTTTTGCAGTGCTACTGTCTTGGCCTTGCCGATCGAGGGAGTAGAGTATGTGGTTTATGTAGACGCATCTCACATTGGACTGGGGTGTGTTTTGATGCAAGAAGGAAAGGTGATTTCTTATGAGTCAAGACAACTGAATGTTCATGAAAGGAATTACCCTACGCATGACTTAGAATTTGCAGCAGTGATATATGCCTTAAAGCTTTGGAGACATCTTCTTTATAGAGTGTCATGCAAGATTTTTACGGATCACAAGAGTCTGAAGTATGTCTTCACCCAGAAAGAACTGAATTTGCGCCAGCATAGATGGTTGGAGTATGTTGCGGATTATGAGGATGACATGCTCTATCATCTGGGTAAGGCTAATGTGGTGGCTGATGCCCTTAGTAGAAAGATCGCGCATGTCTTCAACCTTTCTGTGCAGTCCTTAGTGGATGAGTTTATGCTGATGGATATCTCAGTCGGTAGTAGTACCGCACCTTCGAGTTTAGAAGCTGAAGAGCCTTCTTGGATTACCTTATCTCTATGTGCTTAGTCCTGTTATGAGAGACAGGATTCTTAGCAATGGAGATAGCACTGGATGAGTCACAATATAAAGGAGACTCACTTACCTTGAGGTTGTAGTCCTCTAACTGATGCTGTATCCACAAAAGTTGTGCACAACAACTACCTGCAACAATATATTCAGACTCAACATTGGATATTGTCACACTGGTCTGCTTCTTGCTGCTCTAAGATATCAACCTACTTCCTAGGAACTGACAAGTTCCACTTATGCTTTTCCTGTCTTCTTTGCATCCTGCAAAATCTGCATCTTAAAATCCAGTCAGTTCAAAATCATTGTTCTTAGGGTACCAAAGGCCAAGATGTAGGATGCCTTTAAGGTATCTCAAAATTCTCTTTGCAGCTGAGTAGTGAGATTCCTTAGGGTATGCCTGGTACCTAACACAAACACATGTAGCATACATAATGTCTGATCTATTAGCAGTTAGATACAATAGGGATCCAATAATGCACCTGTACATGGATTCATCAAAGTCCTTGCCCTTCTCATCCTTTCCAGGGAAATGTTGGACCCCCATGGGAGTTTTCATGGTGGAAGCTGATTCCATCACAAACTTCTTGATAAGCGCCCTAGTGTACTTAGTCTGAGAGATGAATATCCTCTCATCAGATTGTTTCACTTGGAGGCCTAAAAAGTACTTGAGCTCTCCAGTACTGCTCATCTCAAACTCCCCCGGCATAAGGTTGGCAAAACCTTTTGCAGAGGTTGTCATAAGTGGACCAAAATATTATATCATCAACATATATCTGGACTAGAAGACACTAGCCATTTGTTTCCCTAAGAAACAATGTGCTATCTATCTTTCCCCTCAAGAACTTGTTCTTGATGAGAAAGCCAGACAAGATCTCATACCAAGCCCTAGGGGCTTGCTTTAGACCATATAGAGCTTTCCTAAGTAAAAACACATGAGAAGAAAGAGTTGGATGCACAAAACCTGATGGTTGTTCAACATATAGCTCTTCCTTCAAGTCACCATTGAGGAAGGATGATTTGACATTCATCTGGTATACTTTGAACCCCTTGTGGGCAGCATAGGCAAGTAATTGCCTAATTGCTTCTAACCTTGCAACATGGGAAAAGGTTTGATCAAAGTCTATACCCTCTTCTTGTTTATAGCCCTTTGTTACTAATCTAGCCTTGTTTTTTTATGATGATTCCATTTTCATCCAACTTATTTCTGTATATCCATTTGGTGCCAATGATGTTGTGTCCTTGAGGTTTTGACACAAACTTCCATACTTTGCATCTCTTGAATTGAAGAAGCTCTTCTTGCATGGCTTGAATCCAGAATGTATCTTGGTTGGCTTCTTCAAACTTCTTGGGCTCCATTTATGATAGGAAGCTCAGGAATATGGCTTCATTGTGAGCCCTGCTTCTGGTTAGTACACTTTGGTTCTGATCTCCAATGATTAGTTCTCTTGGATGATCCCTTAAGTGTCTTGTTACTACAGGAAACCTGTCCTCTATTTGTTATATTTCATCTACTAGTTCAGCAGTATCTTCAACAGTCTGCACCTCTTCATCTTCAGGAATTACAGCATCTGTATAAACTTTGCTGCTGATGGATATGTCTTGTACAGATATCTTTTCCATTGCCTTTTCACTTCCTGTCAAAATAGAAGAACTAGACCAACCCTTATAGATTAGGCTGGTCTCATCAAACACCACATGCATAGAATCTTCTACAACATGAGTTTTCTTGTTATAAACTCTATAAGCTCTGCTATGTGAGCTATAACCAACAAGAACCCCCACATTGCATTTTTCTGCAAACTTTGTTAATTGAGATTTTCCATTATTTAAAATGTAACATTTGGAACGAAAGATTCTAAAGTATGAAATTGTTGGTTGTTTGCCTTTCAGAATGTCATAGGGGGTAATTCCATGAACCTTATTGATGGAAGATCTATTGAGAACATAACAAGCAGTATTGACTGCCTCAGCCTAGAAATATTCTAGGAGGAGGAATCACTAAGCAATGTTCTCCCATCTCCTATTCCTCCTCTCAGCCACACCATTATGTTGCGGAGTCCTTGGGGAGGAGAACTCTTGGGTGATACCAAATTCTTGACAAAACCTTGTCATGGCTTCAGATTGAAATTCTGTGCCATGGTCAGTCCTAGACCTGACCACAGTACATTGTAAGACATTCTGAATTGCCTTGACATGGTTTATAAAGACATTTAAAGTATCAGATTTCTTCTTAAGGAAGAATACCCATGTATATTTTGAGTGATCATCAACAATCACCAAAGTATACAACTTCCCACCTAGGCTCTGAATTAGAAAAGGACCAAACAAGTCCATGTGCAATAGATATAGACATCTTTCAGTGTCTTTGGAGCCAATTCTTTTTAAGGTGGCCCTTGTTTCCTTACCCATTTGGCAAGCATGACAGGGACTACTTTTAATACATTTCAAGTTTGGACTATTCCTAACAAGGTTTGTAGAGAATAGTCTATACATTGTCTTCTAGTTAAGGTGGGCAAGTCTCTTGTGCCATTGAACACAAAGAGACTCACTTTCATTAGCCACAAGACATACAGATGATAGAGAATTATTGCATATAAAATCTAAACAATAAACATTCTCACTCCTAGTGCCTGAGAGAATGGTCTCTAAGTCATTAGACTTTTTGATCAAGCACTTGTCATTGTGGAATTCAATGACATAGCCTAAGTCACATAGTTGACTTATGCTTACAAGGTTGTGTTACAACCCTTCAACATAAGCTACCCTTGTGATTGAAACTATGCCATTGGAGATCATACCATATCCCTTGGTAATTCCCTTTTCAGATCCACCAAAAGTTACTTTAGGTCCATTCTTCACAGCTGTGTACTCCTGTAGAAGACTTCTGGTACCTGTCATATGCCTTGAGCACTCACTTTCCAAGTACCATATTTGTTTAAGACTGGTACTTGAACTAACCTGCAAGAACGAATTTAGTTACCATTATGATACCAAATTATTTTGGGTCCTAGGTTCTTGTTAGCATGATAAGATGATGTTACACCTGCTGCACCCTTTGCAGGAAGGCTCTTCTTTGCACTTGGCACATTGGGATTGTGCCAACAGTCTAAGGCAAAGTGTCGCACCTTACCACAGTACCAACATTCATGAATGTTGTATTTCCTCTTCTGAACATGTGTTGAGGAATGAGCATTAATATGCCTGTGTTCAGGAGGGGAGAAAGAAGCAGTTTTCTTGTTCCTTTCAGCAATGATCTGGAGGAATGTTAATATGTGGATAGTCTTGGCAGCCTTTTTCTTAATGACATCAGCTTGCTTTGGCTTGGGAGCTAGGCAAGATTGGATGGCATCAAACACTAAGCAGCAAGGCTTGTCTACAGGTTTGACAACAGTCATGGTCTTTGCTGGAATGAACTTGGAAGAGATAGCTTCCTTACTCTTGAATGATGGAGCTGAGGTACCAAATACAAATGATCCAGGTTGGGCCATTTGAATTTCTTCATGGGGAGCCTTCATATCACTCATTCCCATGCCCTTTCTTACACTATAGGAAGGAGTGTTTTCCTTCTTATATGAGCTTCCATTCTTCCAGTGACTATACACACTGTCATGGTCATACCTGTTAGAAGGAAGTAATACCTTTTGAAAGGAGGTATGAGGCTTTGCCTTATCCTTGCTCTTTTCTCCACTCCCTTCTCCTACTTCCATTTTATTGAAACCTAGTCCTCTTCTGTTGGTTTGGGAGGAAAAGGTGTCAATAATTGGAAGCACTAATTTGGGCTTTGAGAATTGATCCCCTATGATCTTTTCTTTGAGAAGCTTCTCCTTAAGGTCCTTGATGACCTTGTTCTTTTGGGATATGGTGCTCAATTGAACAATTGTTATCCCTTTTAGATGGCTTAACTCTCTATACATCTGAGCCACCAGGGTAGGTGACTCAGTGCACTCTTTCTCAGCCAACTTAAGGGAAGCAATTTCTTGGGCTTGCCTCTTGGTCAGCTTCTTGCTCTTTTTCAGAGCTTCCAAGAGAGCACCATACCCTTCAATCAATTTATTGACATCTTCCTCAGATTCTGAATCACTTCCACCATTATATGAAGGTGCTTCAGATTCTGGGCTTGTCTCATATTCAGAAGAAGAGATGCAATGAATAAGTACTTGTTCACTGTCAGAGTTGTTCTGACATTCTTCCTCATCAGTTATGGCCATCAGGCCTAGCTGATCTTTGACCTCTTCATCCTCCTCAATGTCACTATCTGAATGTGATAGAGGGGCCCTGATTCCAATCCTGGCAGCAGGAAAATCTTCATCCTCTTCTGCTGCAAACAATCCAATGTAGGCTTGATGAGTCCAATATTTATACTATTTTATGGACTCATCCGAGCTAGTTTTCACTCTTGTGCACATCTTATTTGAGCTATGATCGCTTGTATTTCTCTTTTATTCACTTTTTCTGTATTTGTATTGAGCTATAGGGGTATTCTCAGCTGTGTTAATGTGCATGTAGGTGGACGGTTCATCGAATTTTACCCAGATTTCATGTCTGCATGAATCACACGGTCATGCGTTTCCTTGACGCACGGTCGGCTGCGATCTTGCGCTCTTCTCTGTGGCAGAAAATCATGCTCTGTCTTTGATCGTGTGAATTGTTCACGGATGGGCAGTTGCCCGTGCGTGAAGGAATCGCACGATAAACTGTTAAGTTTGGTTTTTAGGCTATCTGGAGTTGATCGTGCATTTTTTACGCACGGTCGGCTTCGACCGTGAGTGAGTAAAATTCACGGGCGCTGCTGCTTCATCTTCCAGGTCTTTCTTCTCCAGTAATAATGCACGGTCAATGCATGGTCGTGCATTAGACCGAGTGTGACTTAATTTCTAACATTTCTGTATAAAAGCCAGGAAATCTGCTGGCGTAGGGGAGACTTCAGAGAAGACTTTGGGAGCCCGCCATTTCAGCTCTAGTCCGACCTTTTCGTCGCTCCACCACCGTTCGACCTAGGAGAAGCTCTGGCCATCGCTTTCTTGCAAATCATCCGCCAAAGCTTCCTCCCCGGCCTCCTCCATCATCCACGAGCTCAAGAACGCCATCGAGGGAATATTTCTGTTGCATTCAAGGTGTCTCCAACAAGAGCTAGCTTGAGCTGAACCACGAAGAAGACGGGTAATGTGGAGGAAGGTGACAGCTCCTCTGAACCCCGGACGACAACTTAAGACCGAGCTTGGATGAGGCTTGACAACCCTACGATTCCGACCGAGAACCTTCAGCGAGTCTTCGAGCTTGGGTTTACTCTTTCCCCCTTGTGTATTGTTTCAGATCTTCCTTATGGATGTATGTTGTTTTGAATGATGTGCATAAACCCTTGTTTAAGTTAATGCAATTTCATGTTTATGAGATTTATTGTGGTTTATGTGAGTTAAGGAGCGACCCATTCCACCATCCCCTCCATCGTTACGTTGTGCGCCACACTAGCAATTGCTAGTTGCGTGTTTCATAATGAGGTGCTTACGACCCTCACTCCGCCGGTTATGAATCGTCCATCCGCAAGCCTTCTTGTCCCTCCGCTTACCGATGCAAGGCATTGTGGCCTGCACTCCATCTCGCCAAGCGAAGCGGTGCTTTAGGTCCGCATTTTCCTTTTATTGTTTTTAAATTAGGAAACCCAAGTGAAACGCTCCTTTTTTATTAACTTAGAAATCTTTATAATCAATTTTCCTGACGAGAAATCATACACCCCAACTTGTAGTCCTTTGAGAATGATATTCGGGGAGTCTCTCCCAACTTTTATTACTTGTACGACCTATTGAGAACCGGTCTCGACGTTCGCAAGGAGGATGCAACTAACCCTTACTTGACCTGAGCGAGACCCTTGACCAGTCACTAAGAACCAAAGAACCTTGCCCTCAGGGAGCACCTAAGTCCCCAAACGGACCCCTTAAGCTGCAGTGTGGAGGTCCCACCACATACCCGAAAGCTCACCTGGAACTTCCCCTCCCAAGCCAATGCTGAGCCTGGGCACCTTGGAGGGCACTAAGGATCACCTCACCATCCACCTTCAATGACAGGGAGAGGGGAGGGGTAGTGCTTGCTCACACGCGAGGGAGGGGGGTACCAACATCCCTTCCCAAGGTGCCCATGGGGGTCTATTTATAGACTTCCCCAAAATTGGGCTGCGGATAGCCAAAAATCTACTATCCGCAGCCCAACAACCAACCCGAACGACCGAAACAAGAGGGGGGGGGGGGGGGGGGGGGGGCGAGTGGAGCTTGAGACGTCCACTCTCCCCCTTGTCGGGGTCGAATGAGTGGACCGAGGTCCACCACCCTGACAGAGCGAGTGGACCTTGCGGTCCACTCAACCTACCGGGCGAGTGGACCCTTGGTCCACTCGCCCAGCTGCCCGGGAGAGTGGACCTATGGTCCACTCGCCCCCCGGGCTTGGGGCGAGTGGACCCAAGGTCCACTAGCCCCCCGATTCAGGCGAGTGGACCAAAGGTCCACTCGCCCGGGTCCTTGGGCGAGTGGACCAAGGGTCCACTCGCCCGGGGCCTTGGGCGACTGGACCCAAGGTTCACTCGCCCAAGGAGATCTGCCCCCCCCCCCCCCCCCCCCCCCCCCCCCCCTGAGCCTTCTCTTTTTGGTCTTGACGACCTTTGTTGGTTCGGTCTGATGCGCAACGGTCGCCCTCTCTATCACGACCTCATCTGCGTCGGGTCACACCGACTCAGAAAATATGAGGGTTGTACACAATCCTCGCTCTTTTCGAGCTTGCCCTAAGCTCGAAAAGAAAGTCCAACCCACCTATTTGACGAGTAGGTGGGACCTTAGGGGAATCCACGATGGTCTTTGCCAACGGGATACTCCTGCCGAGTTTTTCAACTGATCCTAATGTTGGGGCGAAAGACAAACATTTCTCCACTTAACAACCCTCCTATGAGCCGAGCTCAACTAGAGGTGGAGAAAGCTCAACACCTTAGGTCGAATTGTACTTGACCTGAGGTGGAGAAAAACTCAACACCCTTAGTCGAGCCGAGCTTGACCTGAGGTGGAAGGTTAACCTTTCTCCACTTAACAACCCTCCTATGAGCCGAGCTCAACTGGAGGTGTAGAAAGCCCAACACCTTAGGTCGAATTGAACTTGACCTAAGGTGGAGAAAAACTCAACACCCTTAGTCGAGCCGAGCCCGACCTGAGGTGGAAGGCAAACCTTTCTCCACTTTACAACCCTCCTATGAGCCGAGCTCAACTGGAGGTGGAGAAAGCTCAACACCTTAGGTCGAATTGAACTTGACATGAGGTGGAGAAAAACTCAACACCTCTAGTCGAGCCGAGCTCGACCTGAGGTGGGAGGCGGAAATCCCACACCTACCAGGGAGCCGAGCTCACCCGGAGGTGGAGGAAACTCCACACCTAACAGGGAGCCGAGCTCACCTGGAGGTGGAGGAAACTCCACGCCTAACAGGGAGCCGAGCTCACCTGGAGGTTGAGGAACTCAATACCTAACACGGAGCCAAACTCACCTGGAGGTGGAGGAACTCAACACCTAACAGGGAGCTGAGCTCACCTGGAGGTGGAGGAACTCAACACCTAACAGGGAGCCGAGCTCACCTGGAGGTGGAGGAACTCAACACCTTACAGGGAGCCGAGCTCACTTGGAGGTGGAGGAACTCAACACCTAACAGGGAGCCGAGATCACCTGGAGGTAGAGGAACTCAACACCTTACAGGGAGCCGAGCTCACCTGGTGGTGGAGGAACTCAACACCTAACAGGGAGCCGAGCTCACCTGGAGATGGAGGAACTCAACACCTAATAGGGAGCCGAGCTCACCTGGAGGTGGAGGAACTCAACACCTAACAGGGAGCCGAGCTCACCTGGAGGTGGAGGAACTCAACACCTAATAGGGAGCCGAGCTCACCTGAAGGTGAAGGAACTTGACACCTAATAGGGAGCCGAGCTCACCTGGAGGTGGAGGAACTCCACACCCAACAGGGAGTCGAGCTCACCTGGAGGGCGAGGGAACTCCACACCTACCAGGGAACTGAGCTCACATGGAGGTGGAGGAAACTCCACACCTAACAGGGAGCCGAGCCCACTTGGAGTTTGAGGGACTTAACACCTAACAGGGAGCTGAGCTCACCTAAAGGTGGAGAAAATCAACACCTAATAGGGAGCCGAGCTCACCTGGAGGTGGAGGAACTCAACACCTAACAGGGAGCCGAGCTCACCTGGAGGTGGAGGAACTCAACACCTAACAGGGAGCCGAGCTCACCTGGAGGTGGAGGAAACTCCACACCTAACAGGGAGCTGAGCTCACCTGGAGGTGGAGGAACTCAACACCTAACATGGAGCCGAACTTACCTGGAGGTGGAGGAACTCCACAACTAACAGGGAGTCGAGCTCACCTAGAGGGGAGGGAACTCCACACCTACCAGGGAGTCGAGCTCACCTGGAGGGGGAGGGAACTCCACACCTACCAGGGAGTCGAGCACACCTGGATGGGGAGGGAATTCCACACCTTCCAGGGAGCCGAGCTCACCTGGAGGGGGAGGGAACTCCACACCTCCTAGGGAGCCGAGCTCACCTGGAGGGGGAGGGAACTAACAGTTTCCCGAACTATCTGGGGGCGGAGAACCAGTCCATGTCCCAGGTGCTTACCCTCACCGAGGGATGGAGGGAATCCACCATCTTATTGAGGAAACTGAGGCAGAGATCCAATCCACGTCTTAGGGGCCTAGCTTACCTAGAGGCAGAGAAGCTCATCATCTCTCCAAGTTACTTACTCAAATAGCGAGTCGACCCGATGAGTCTCCCATCTGCCAGCATAACTGAGCCCGGAGAATGGTCTCTAGTCGGGGATATTACCAATCAGTCGACCCGACGAGTCTCCCATCTACCGGCATGACTGAGCCCGGAGAATGGTCTCTAGTCAGGGATATTACCAATCAGTCGACCCGATGAGTCTCCCATCTGCCGGCATGACTGAGCCCAGAGAATGGTCTCTAGTCGGGGATAATACCAATCAGTCGACCCGATGATTCTCCCATCTGCTGGCATGACTGAGCCCAGAGAATGGTCTCTAGTCGGGGATATTGCCAATCAGTCTACCCGATGAGTCTCCCATCTGCCGGCATGACAGAGCCCGGGGAATGGTCTCTAGTCGGGGATATTACCAATCTGTCGACCCGATGAGTCTCCCATCTGCCGGCATGACTGAGCCCGAAGAATGGTCTCTAGTCGGGGATATTACCAATCAGTCGACCCGATGAGTCTCCCATCTGCTGGCATGACTAAGCCCGGAGAATGGTCTCTAGTCGGGGATATTACCAATTAGTCGACCCGATGAGTCTCCCATCTGCCGGCATGACTGAGCCCGGAGAATGGTCTCTAGTCGGGGATATTAACCACTGGGGGCGGAGTACCCATCCACATCCTAGGTGCTTACCTTCACCTGGAGGCAGAGGAACCCAACACCTTCCCAGAGGCCTTACTTAAGGTTATATCTCTACCTACTTTTTATTCAACATGGGGAGGTTACATATCTATTACAACGCGCCTTCTTGCGCCTACTCGGCCACATGCATCTCAACCATCTCTTTTATCACCTCCTCCACTTTCTCTGCCTTCTCATTCCTTTCCTTTCTATTGGTCCTTCCTGCTTCCCTGGTTAACCTGGAGGTGGGAAACTTGCCTCTGGAACCGATCTGCGTAGCTTACTTGCGTCTCCCCATGTTATTTGTTGAATCTGGCACAGGGACTCCGCCTCCTTCCTGGTGAGACAGAGGCATCCTACCTACCCCCTCACTCGGGGCGGCTGGCCCCAGGGGAGCTATTAAAGAGCGCTCGCGCTTGGAGTTTCAGGCCTTCCTCTGAGGCTGGCCACTTCCCTTGCCGACATGCTTGCTCTATCTCCATCAAAGATGGCGAGGCGAGCACGGGTGTTGGCGATGCCGAGCACTCGCCCTGAGGGGGAGTGCAAACCACAAGACTTTTTGGATTGACTTCCTGAACTCCTCGAAGTCACCTTCCTTCATGCACTTGCCGACATGGGTGAGTCCCCCAGCTCATTGCTTCCAGCCATGAGGCTTACTCAGGGCTTTCCGAACTAGCTGCTTCCACGCTCACCGCACAATAATGTTGAAACCCGAGAACCGGTCTCGACGTTCGCAAGGGGGATGCAGCTAACCCTTACTTGACCTGAGCTAGACCCTTGACCAGTCACTAAGAACCAAAGAACCTTGCCCTCAAGGAGCACCTAAGTCTACAAACGGACCCCTTAAGCTGCAGCGTGGAGGTCCTACTACATACTTGGAAACTCACCTGGAACTTCCCCTCCCAAGCCAATGCTGAGCCTGGGCACTTTGGAGGGCACTAAGGATCACCGCACCGTCCACCTTCAATGACAGGGGGAGGGTAGGGGTAGTGCTTGCTCACACGCGAGGGAGGGGTGGGGGGGGGGGGGGGGGGTACCAACATCCCTTCCCAAGGTGCCCATGGGGGTCTATTTATAGACTTCCCAAAAATTGGGTTGCGGATAGCCAAAAATCTACTATCTGCAGCCCAACAACCAACCCGAACGACCGAAACAAGGGGGGGGGGGGGGGGGGGCGAGTGGAGCTTGAGACGTCCACTCCCCCCCTTGCCGGGGGTCGAATGAGTGGACCGAGGTCCACCACCCTGACTGGACGAGTGGACCTTGCGGTCCACTCAACCTACCGGGCGAGTGGACCTTTGGTCCACTCGCCCAGCTACCCGGGTGAGTGGACCATAGGTCCACTCACCCCCCACCTTGGGCGAGTGGACCCGAGGTCCACTCGCCCCCCCCCCCCACTCAGGCGAGTGGACCAACCGGGTCCTTGGGCGAGTGGACCAAGGGTCCACTCGCCCGGGGCCTTGGGCGAGTGGACCCAAGGTTCACTCGCCCAAGGAGATCTGCCCCCCGGGCCTTCTCTTTTTGGTCTTGACGACCTCTATTGGTTCGGTCTGTTGTGCAATGGTCGCCCTCTCTATCACGACCTCATCTGCGTCGGGTCACACTGACTCGAAAAATATGAGGGTTGTACACGACCGGTGCACTTGCCGTAAGCGTGTCAAGTTTTTGGCGCCGTTGCCGGGGACTACAAGCGTTATATGATTTTTTCTTCCAGGAAGCTATTATAAAGGTTCTTTGTTGATTTTTTTCTTTTTGTTGTGTATAAGTTTATGCAGGGGCAAGGCCCTGGTGAGCTAGTTGAGTACAACCCAGAGATAGAGAGGACATTGCGCGCGCGTCGCCGTGCTGCTGTTGCCATGGACCTTAATACCAACCGAAATGAAGTTAACCCCGGAGGAGAGAATGCGCCAGTTGCTAGTCATGTGGCTGATGAGAATGAGGTGGCCCGGCCAAGGCCCAGAACAATGCGAGACTACACCACTCCCACTGTGGGGAGTGTGTATCCGAGTTTTGGCCCAGCCATCACAAACAACCAATTCGAGATCAAACCGGCAATCCTGAACATCATATGCAATAATGCCCAGTTCTCTGGGATGGCAAGTGAGGATCCCCATCTTCACTTGGCAGAGTTCTCCGAGATCTGCGGAGCATTCTGGCATGCCGGTATAGCGGACGACATAGTGAAATTAAAACTATTCCCATTCTCCCTCTGTGATAAAGCCAAAGTGTGGCTCCATACGATCCCGCCAGGCACAACAACAACATGGGAGCTGCTTTCCTCGAAATTCTTAGCAAAGTTCCACCCAGTGGACAAAACTGTGAACCTAAGGAGAGAGATTGCAACCTTCCAATAACACGCTAAGGAAACCCTCGCGGAAGCTTGGGAAAGATTTATGGAACTCCTCCGGAAGTGTCCTCACCATGAGCTGCAACCCTGGAACCTTATGGAGTATTTCTACTTCGCACTAGTTCCCTTGGTGCATGCTCTTTTGGGTTAGGTGCGTTACTTTCATGTTTATCATTGTATACCATACCGAATCCAAAGCCCCATTTTTATCCTAAAGTCCTACTGACTCGCATAATGAACCGAACTAGCGTCGTGGAGAGAGTGTGACTGGGTGAGCTTATGGTCACCGACATTGATGGATTTCAATGGAGGTTGTTCCGAGCATCGATCTTGATCAATTTTCGCCTCAGCGATCAGTTTACTTTCTTCCTACGCATAACCGGACGATTCACCGTGATTAAACTTTTAAGTAGAAATAACATATAATTACGCTCTTAGATTATTACAAACTATTTGTATAATTAAAAATTTCTTCTATTGCATTTCTATGCGCGCGAGCATGCGACTTCGCATTGTACTCCGCTTTTGCAGTTGTTAAGCCAACTAGTCCTTTTCCCGTCCGCATAAGGGATGATTTCCTCGTGACGAGCAAATGGCTAAGTCTAGGGGTGTGATGAGTCCAATATTTATACTATTTTATGGACTCATCCAGGCTAGTTTTCACTCTTGTGCACGTCTTATTCGAGCCATAATCGCTTGTATTTCTCTTGTATTCACTTCTATGCCATGTGCACTGTTTAGTCCCATTTTGGTATGCTTTTGTGCTTCATGTCGTTGGGTCTCCCTAACCCTTTTTCTGTATTTGTATTGAGTTGGAGGGGTATTCCCAGCTGTGTTGATGTGTATGCAGGTGGACGCTTCATCCAATTTTACCCAAATTTCATGTCTGCATGAATCGCACGGTCGTGCGTTTCCTTGACGCACGGTCGGCTGTGATCGTGCGCTCTTCTCTGTGGCGGAAAACAATGCTCTGTCTTTGATCGTGCGAATTGTTCACGCACGGACAGTTGCCCGTGCGCGAAGGAATCACACGTTCACCTGTTAAGTTTGGTTTTTAGGCTATTTGGAATTGATCGTGCATTTTTACGCACGGTCGGCTTGACCGTGCGTGAGTAAAATGCACGGGCTCTACTGCTTCATCTTCCAGAGATTTCTTCTCCGTTAATAACGCAGGGTCTACGCACGGTCGTGCGTTAGACCGTGCGTGACTTAATTTCTAACATTTCTGTATAAAAGCCAAGAAATCTGCTGGCTTAGGGGAGACTTCAGAGAAGACTTTGGGAGCCCGCCGTTTCAGCTCCAGTCCGCCCTTTTCGTCGCTCCACCATCATTCGACCTAGGAGAAGCTCCGGCCATCACTTTCTTGCAAATCTTCTGCCAAAGCTTCCTCCTCGGCCTCCTCCATCATCCACGAGCTCAAGAACGCCATCGAGGGAAGATTTCTGCTGCATTCAAGGTGTCTCCAACAAGAGCTAGCTTGAGCTGAATCACAAAGAAGATGGGTAACGTGGAGGAAGGTGACAGCTCCTCTGAACCCCAGACAACAACTGAATACCGAGCTTGGACGAGGTTTGACAACCCTATGATTCCGACCGAGAACCTTCAGCGAGTCTTTGAGCTTGGGTTTACTCTTTCCCCCTTGTGTATTGTTTCAGATCTTCCTTATGGATGTATGTTGTTATGGATGATGTGCATAACCCTTGTTTAAGTTAATGTAACCCCATGTTTATGAGATTTATTGTGGTTTATATGAGTTGAGGAGCGCCCCATTCCACCATCCACTCCACCGCTATGTTTTGCGCTGCACTAGCAATTGCTAGCTGCGTGTTTTGTGACGAGGTGCTTACGACCCTCACTCCGCCGGTTACGAATTGTCCATCCGCGAGCCTTCTTGTCCCTCCGCTTACCAAAGCATGACATTGTGTCCTGCACTCCATCTCGCCAAGCGAGGCGGTGCTTTAGGCCCGCATTTTCCTTTTATTATTGTTAAATTAGGAAACCCAAGACAAACCCCCCTTTTTTTTAACTTAGAAATCTTTATAATCAATTTCCCTAACGAGAAATCATACACCCCAACTTGCAGTCATTTGAGAATGATATTCGGGGAGTCTCTCCCAACTTTTATTACTTGTACGACCGATGCACTTGTCATAAGCGTGTCAAGGCTTCCTCTTCTTCATCTGAATCTGAAGTTGAGGATTCAGATTCACTCAAGATTTTCCCTTTCTTTGCTAGGAAGGATTTTTCACCTTTCCTTTATTTTTGCTGATAAAGTTTCTTATCACCTTTCTCCTTCTTATTGACTGGACAGTCAGCAATGACATGTCCAGGCTTGCTGCAACAATAACATATGATATTATTTGAAATATGTTTAACAGGTTTAGATTCATACATGTCACCCTTGGTGTGCTGTATTTCAGATTTGTTGTGGTCCTTCTTGGAATGTGAGGAGGAGGAGGGCTTGTTCTTCCACTGCTTCCTCCTCATCATCTTATTGAACTGCCTTGAGAAGGCAGCAAACTCCTCATCAGATAAAGAGCTGTCTGAAGTGTTGTTCTTAGACTTCTCATATTTAGGAATCCTTCTTGGAGGAGACAACAATCTGGCTTTGCTCTTCTTGGAGCTGTCAACTTTGAGAGCAACAGCTCTCTCCCTTGCATGATCCCTAGTGGAGGTGTCCTCTTCCTTCCTTGCAGACAACTGCATCTCATAAGAGAGCAGCTTCCCAAATAATGTATGGGTAGGATTTTCACCCAGCTTGGCCACTTCCCTGATGGCACATATCTTTGTGTCCCAGTCTATAGTTAGAGATCCTAGGAACTTGTCATTTAGCTTATAGTCACTGAATACCCTTTCATAGGTCTTTAGTTCATTAACTATCCTGAAGAACCTTTCATAACAGATAGAAATGCTTTCCTGGCTCAGCTGCCTGAAAGCTTCATATTCTTGATTGAGGAGAGATTTCCTTTCATCCCTCACTTCAGCAATCCTTTCCATATACACCACAAGTGTATCCCACATCTCCTTGGCTGTTGTGTAGTGCACTAAGTTCTGAAAGGTGGAGTCATCAATTGCATTTACAATGATATTCTGGGCTCTTTTATCCATTGTGAATAATGCAAGGTCGTCCTTGGTTAAGTTAGTAAAAGCCTTGGCGACTCTCCTAGTTGGATCTATGGTGGAGGATATTTGAAAAGTTAAAGGGCCTTGCTTCACAGTGATGTTGATCCTATGGTCTGATGCTTCCATGAACAACCTTACCCTTTGCTTCCATATGCCAAAGTTTTCTTTGTTGCATATGAGCAACTTCATAGACCCCATCTCCTACTGCAATCCAGTGGAGGCCATTGGATTTAGATATGACTACTCCTTGTAGGATCTAGTCAGACAGTTATGCCCTTTTTGACCAACCTCCCTCTAATACCACTTGATAGTTTATTAGGATGTAGTCTAATAACCTAGCGGGGGGGGGGGGGGGGGGGACTCTTTTATTTTAAGCTTTTGCCTAGCTGTTTTCAGAGTATATGCTAGTTGTAAATAATGAACACAGAAAACACACAAGCATTTATAGAGGTTCCTCAAGACAGGGTGTCTTGAGTAGTCCTCTTTCCCCCTTCACCTTTCTAACAATGAGTTAGACAAGGCCAACTCCTCCAATCTCAGCTCCAGGAGCTTACAACTCAGATCCCTCAGAATCTCTCAGGTTTTCTCCAAACCCTACCTCAGGCTCAACAGCCCTACCTCAGGCATAGCAGCCCTACCAACTCAGACCTATCAAGAAGTCCTAACTGATATCTCCACTGAGATCCTACACTCAAGATGAACTGTCAGCTCTACACTCAGGCCCAACAACCCTACTCCCTCATGCAAAATGCCCTACAAACTCAGAACAAATATGTTCCTACAGAAGTTATAAGTGATGCTTACAACAGAAGATAAAACAGATAACTCTTTCAAGCCTTTGGTTTTCTGTTGCAAATTTACTGCAGTTGCAGTCTTGAAGAAGGGAAGAGTATAGTAGCTTTAATCTTGCCCCTCTCTGATCCTTCTCTTTAGTAGATGAATAAGGATCAACTTGCTCTTCTTGATTTACACAGGAAGAACAAACTTTCTCTCCTTGCAACTTCAGGAAGCAGGAAGAGAAATCTTCTTGACAGCCGTCAATGTAACAGTAGTTGAAAGTTGTTTTTCCAAAGAGCATCCTTCTTCAAAGCCCTAAGTTGTTCTTTTATACTGCTTCAGTCTTCAACGGCTATCAGATGGCCCCTGACACAGTATAGAAGTGATTGGAGCACCTTATCTTGCTTTACTGCAACTTGTGCCAAAAGCAAAACCCGTCAGCACATTTGAATCTGTCTCAGCGGTTAGTCTGAGACATCTTCCAGTCTCAGCGGCTACTTCTGTCTCCATCTCAGTGGATCCGCTGAGACAGACAGGTGTCTCAGCGGTTTTCCTCTATCTGCAGCTCAGCAGGCCCAGACTCCTTCTTAGCAGCACCTGGCCTTGGCTCAGCGGTTCAGCTGAGACTGAGAACTTGTCTCAGCGGTTTTGGCAGGAAACCACTGAACTTATTCCATACCCGGGAATAACCTAACCCTGCATAGTCATGAGGTACAATAGGGTTTATCAAATACAATTTGTACTTAACATTGAGTGTGATGCTTCTTCAAATTAAGGGAACATTGAGGGTAATATTTCCAACAGTTTTAATAAAATTTTGCTTGCTTTTCTTCACTTCTCTTTCTACTTTAGTTAATTTTTCTCGCATGCAATCTTATTTTTCTCTCTCTTTTCCCCTCCACCATGATTAACTAAACTCTCATTAGTGCGCGATCTAAATGATCTGAGGATGAGATAATCAAGTTATGATCTTCTAGATCTCTTTTTCCATTTATATAAACATTTAATATACCCTTGATTTTTAATTAGTGAGACCTTATTTTTGATATATGGTTTTCACTTAGGTTTTCATACTTAGCTAGCCCAGGGGCTCAAAGTATGAAATGATCACTCAAGGGTAAAGAGAGTTGTGCACACCCCTCAAGAGATGATGACGTAAATCTCTCAGATTGGAGTTAAATTCAATAGCGGGAATCACAGCGTAAAGCATGTTTTTGGTAATCGATTATAGAACGAGTGTTCGGTCAATTTTTCCTAAACATAGTGGGGCATTTCCCTCGAGAGAGGCATGTTCAAGCTTCGGGAACCTCCACGGTCAAGCAGCTTACTTAAAAGGAATTAGAATTATTTTTATCTTCTCTTGATTGTTCTTATGCGAGGTGATTTTAGATTGAGAACCAATCCTTTTAACCATCATCTAAATCTTACTTTAATTAGCAATTGTCTTTCCTTTTAGTTAAGTAAAACTCCTCAAAAAATCATTAGATAAGATAATAGTTTCCTCCTCAAAGTAGAAGTAATCAACTCGCCCCGAGGAATACGACCTTGGTATTTATAAAATATCATATACTATAGACGATAAGGTACTATACACTTGCCTTCATCTGATATAGGTTTGGAGAATATCATCACTTAAACATCTTTCTTCGCTTTTCCAAAAATCACAACTCCAAATTATTCATATCAAGCTTTTGGCGCCGTTGCCGGGATTTGGGTTGATATTTTGAAAAGAGGATAGCTATTAATTTTATCATTTTTTTTAGTTTCAAAAAAAAAATCTTAAAGGTGTAACTTAAATCTTGGAAAAGGACATTTGGGTTATCATCCCAACACACTTCCTAGTACCGGTGAGAACCCTTCGCGGGGTATACCTCGGGAAGTCCAAGACTAACTTAATCCGCCTAAAAAAAGAAGAAGAAAATATAAAATTATAATAATTAAGTTTTTCTCTTTCTTTCGTTTTACTTTATAATTCTCTCTCTTCTCTCTTTTCTCTTTCTTTTTTTTTCTTCTCTCTCCTTTTCTTTTTCTAGTGTATGACCCGAGGTAGCTCTTCAAATA
This sequence comes from Dactylorhiza incarnata, assembly GCA_033032865.1. NCBI lineage: Eukaryota > Viridiplantae > Streptophyta > Magnoliopsida > Asparagales > Orchidaceae > Dactylorhiza > Dactylorhiza incarnata. The sequence goes on along the minus strand of JAWHQI010000010.1, from coordinate 23,129,440 downwards.
TTTCTTTTGATCCAGAGATCGAGTGAACCCTTTTACGGCGCCGCCATTCTCGTGATCAGGATACTCACTTAGAATTCAAAGAGTCGATCAGGGACACTACCATAGAAAATATGGAGCTTGACGCGCCCAATCCTAATGAGGCCCAGCAAAGGATAATGTCCTATTATGCGCGGCCAAATATGGAAGGCATGCAGTTAAGTATTGTTCACCCTGTGGTGGCGCACAATAACTTTGAGATCAAGTCTAGCACCATACAAATGGTGCAACTATCTGTGACCTTCGATGGTCTGCCAGATGAAGATCCAAACTCTCACTTATCTAATTTTCTCAAAATTTGCAAAACATTCAAAATCAATGGCATCACCGATAATGCCATTCAATTATGTCTTTTCCCTTTTTCTTTGAGGTCTAAGGCCAAGCAGTGGCTGGGCTCCCTTCATAAGGAGTCCATCACTACATGTGCTGATATAGCGGAAAAATTCTTTAATATGTATTTTTCTCCTGCAAAGACCGCCGAAATGCATACAGATATTACGTCATTTATGCAAATCGAGTCGGAGACTCTCTATGATACATGGGAGTGCTTCAAGGAACTTTTGCGTAGATGCCCTCACCATGCACTTCCTACTTGGCAATAAGTACAAATATTTTATAATGGCTTGAATTTCCAAACAAGGTAGATGATTGATGCAGTCGGCGGGGCTACTTTAAATAAAAAGACCCCAGAGGCCGCTCAAGAACTTTTTGAGGAAATGGCCATGAATGCGCATCAATGGAATTTGCCCCGAGCGCGGCCTAACATGCCGGCCAGAATTTTTGAATTAGACGCTACTTCAAATTTAGCTTTATAAGTTGAGCGCTTAACAAAGCAAGTGGCGGAGATGTCTGCTTCCTCCGCCACTCCTCCTTGGGCTAATATTATTTTAATTGAAGAGCTTGTTGATTACATAGGAAATCCGCCTCGGCCTTCCTATAACCAGAACTCCGCTCCGTATAATAACACCTACAATGTGGGTTATAGGAATCATTCCGATTTTCTCATGGAGAAACCAAGGAAATGCTCAACACCCGCTAAATATTAATCAACCTCCTAATCAACCCCTTGATCTAAACCCCCCTCTAAATTTTAATCTACCCGGTTTTCCACCGCAATAGCAAAAGCCCTCTCCACTTGAAGAGGTCTTTGCAAAATATGTTTCTACAAATGAATCGAACATCCGAAACCTCACCGGATAGATCAAAAATTTAGAGAATCAAGTGGGGCAGCTAGCGAAAATGTTCTCCGAGCATCAACAAGGAGCTTTACCGAGAAATATGGAACCAGATACAAGGGAAAGCGTTAATGTGATTACTCTTCGCATCAAAAAGGAGGTGGTTTCAAAACAGGACGAACCCAAGGTACTTTCCTCTCCTCCTCCTCCTATTTTATCTTTGAATTTGCCCGCTATGTTAGCTCTGCACACTTATAGTTCAAACATTACATATTGGTCTAAACTTAGGAGCGATTGCACCGAAAAAAATTACAAAACGTTTTGAGAAATTTTAAAACAAATTCATTTTAATGTACCCTTCTACGAGGCTCTCTCAAATATCGTTGTATGCGAAATATCTCAAGGAGTTGCTCTCTAATAAAAAGATACTTGAAGATATTTTGCATATTTCACTAAACACAGAATGCTCCACGGTTATACTTAACAAATTGCCTCAAAAAGCAAATGACCCGGGACGGTTCTCCATCCCGTGTCTATTTAACAATTCGTTAGTAAAACACGCCTTAGCTGAACTTGGAGCAAATATAAACCTCATGCCTTTTTCGTTCTTTAAAAAGTTAGGTTTAGAAAATCCTAGACCTACACGAATGAGTATCCAACTCACAGATTATTCATTAAAATATCCAGTAGGGATAGTGGAGTGCGTGCTCATTTAGGTTGACAAGTTCATCTTTCTGGTGGACTTTGACATTCTTGACATCGAAGAGGATGCCAAAGTACCCCTCATACTCGGCTTCCCCTTCCTCGCCACCTCCCACGTGATTATCGACGTAAGTAATGGAAAGCTCCTCCTACATGTAGGAGATGATGCAGATACTTTTAGTATAAAACCCTCAATGTGAAATACTCTAGAGAATGACGATTCATTTTTCTACCTAGAAGAGTGTTTTGAAAATGAGTTTTATTCACTTCCCGAGTTAGTCTCCTCATCGAGTAACGATTCCGAGCTCGCCGAGCTCTTTTGTCTAGAAGAAGTTTCTCGATCCACACCACCCGAGCCACTACATTTAGAAAAATTAAAAATCATAACTTCTTATGAAGAACCACCCGTCTTAGAGTTGAAGCAACTACCCCCTCACCTTAAATATTTTTTTAGAAAAAAATTCAAGCTACCCGTTATCGTATCATCCGAGCTGAGCGATTCAAAATTTTTTGAATTGACTCTAGTGTTAAGGAATCACTGCCACACAATTGCATGGCAAATATTTGATATCAGGGGGATCAACCCTTCCTTCTGCACTCACAAAATTTTCCTCAAAGATAATTCCCGCAATACGGTCCAGCCTCAACGACGGCTAAACCCAAATATGAAAGAAGTCATTAAGGTTGTAGTTATCAAACTGATAGATGCGGGAATCATCTACTCGATCTCGGATAGTACTTAGCTTAGCCCAGTACAAGTTGTTCCAAAGAAAGGCGGCGTTACGACAGTTGTAAACAAAAATAATGAATTGATCCCAACCCATACTATTACGGGTTGGCGGATGTGCATAGATTATCGGAAACTAAACGATGTCACTCTTAAGGATCACTTCTCGTTGTCTTTTATCGATCAAATCTTAGAATGCCTTTCAGGTCACTCCTACTATTGCTTCCTTGATGGTTTGTTGGGATACTTCCAAATCCCTATTTCACCCGATGACCAATAGAAAACAACATTCACTTGTACCTTTGACACCTTCGCTTATCGGAGGAAGTCGTTTGGCCTTTATAACACGTCGCCTACATTTCAAAGATGTATGCTGGAGATCTTCAACGAGTTAGTAGAGGAGGTGATGGAAGTTTTCAGGGAGGACTTCTCCGTCTTCGAAAATTCATTTCAAAGTTGTTTAAAAAATCTCGAGCGTGTACTTCAGCGTTGCGAGGAAACAAATCTAGCTCTTAATTGGGAGAAATACCATTTTATGGTCAAAGAAGGATTAGTCCTTTGCCATACAATATCGGGCAAAGGGATAGAAGTTGATAGGGCCATGATCAAAGTTATTGAAAAACTCCGCCCTCCAACGAATGTAAAAGGAATTAGAAGTTTTCTAGGCCACGCAGGGTTTTATCTGCGTTTTATACAAAAAATTTCTAAAATCACAAAGCAGTTAACCCATCTTCTTAAAAAAGAGACTTCCTTTATTTTCAATGACGAATGTCTTTTAGCTTTCAAATTTATACAAGAGAAACTTATAAATTCCCCAATTCTAATAGCGCCGGATTGGTCGTTACCCTTCAAAATTATGTGTGACACGAGTGATATTGCGGTAGGCGCCATATTAGGCAAATGGGTAAACAAGTACTTTCATCCGATTTATTATGCGAGCAAGACACTCACGCTGGCATAAGTGAAATACACCACTACCTATAAGAAGCTTCTAGCTATCATTTTTGCTTTTGATAAGTTTAGGTCATACATCACTCTCTCCAAAGTAATCGTCTTCACAGATCACTCTGCTCTTAGATACCTATTATGTAAATCAGATGCCAAGCCCCGTATATTGTGATGGATCCTCCTCTTGCAGGAGTTTGATTTATAGATCCGGGATAAGAGGGGAGCTGAAAACTTGGCGGTCGATCATCTTTCCCGATTAGAAAATCCCTCTACAGAAGCGTTAATGGAGGCCGATATTAATGATAAATTTCCTGAAGAGCGCCTCTTTGCTCTCGAAAATATAATGACATCTTCCACCCCTGGTTCGCGGATCACAAGACAATATTTTCTTGGCATGCAGATCCAAGGCTGTGACTGCCATATTGTCAGGGCATCGAATCCCCGCCAGCAGCTCCTACACCGTGTCTAACCATTCCTTTGTCTGGACCGCCGACTTTGTCCCATGATTGGTGGGAGGGGAGAGAGCTCAAAAGGTGCTTAACCAATTTGAGTTCGGGGCCTGCTGCTGCACCGCGGTTTGCTGAGACCTGAAGGCATCAAAAATCACCGTCAAGGTCTGACCCAGCTCAGACTACTGGAATGAAGTAGGTACTGGAGGTACGGGGGTGCCAGCTGCTGGCTCCGAACGTACCGGAATCTACACGTAAGGTAGATTTTTGTGTTAGGTTGGCTACTTAAAGAAAGGTAATCGACACACTTAATGTGAATCACCCATGGGCACACCACCGATTCCGCTCAATCAGTTTGTCCTCAAACTGACGAGGTGAGAGGGGTGGCACCATGAGGAAATGGACTTCTTTATCTTAGGATCGTTGCGCCTCTGATACAATTTGTAAAACCTCCCACCCGGAACACAAGACACAGCCGAGGGGAGTCCTATGCCCAGATAGCTGTCTTGCGGAAGTGCCAGCACACGAGCTAGCCTCTTCCACAAGACGCATATCCTGTCAGCCAATCCAATATCATCAAGCCAACCCCTCAATAGTATAAAATATAGAAGCCATAAATTCACATATAAATAAAGGTGTCACAATTATACAAAAGACAGGTAGCTCCGAGAGCTCCTGCAAATATTAGAGTATCAAAAGAAATGCCCCAAGGGCTACATCTTTAAGCTATCGCTCACATCTGTCACTGACAGTATCGATGGTATCATAGTCTCCAGCCCTGTCGTCCTTACCTAGCTATCTGCCTCAAGCGTCATGTGCTGCTACTCCTGAGTGTGCTCCTAAAAAGGGGTGCAACAACCGTTAGTCATAAAGACTAAGTGGCTTCACATCCTCTCCCCCCAGCGACTCCAAGTCACCGTGCAGAAGGGAATGAAGAGAAGCTGCAATATAGACAGTAGTAGAAAAAGCAGGTGGCAATGAAAGATGTAATCACAACAGTATATTAAATGTATGAAATGTACATCTAACAAGTAGTATGGTCAGCGACAGAATATAAGCAAGCAGAGTATATAGATAACTGAATTGAACTTAATTTATAAGGATGCCCATACAAGCTTATAAGTTAAGGATCCGAACATAAAGTAACCCATCATATAAAGGTGCCCATACAAGATTATATGATGAGGATCCAATGCGGTGTAATGCTATGATCATGAAAGGATGAATGCAATGCAATTATTATGATATGATGACTCACCTATGCATATTTGCTATGACGACATAGACCTGTACTTCCCTCTTTTCGAGGGTATTTAACCACTCAGGCACCTCACGCCGTGGCTAGACGGAGACAAGGGAACGGGCTTCTCCACTACTAGGCAGGTATGAATAGTACCATACCTAGGTCTATGTATGCCTCGGCGCTAAGAACACACAACGAAGACCCTACGTACTGCTCGCATCATGCTGAGTCTTCATAACACGGAAGGGGTCTTTGGGAAGTGAGCACCAGGAGTCCCACCCAACCGGTCTAGAGTCTAACTGCCATCTTCTGTCGGTGTCACGACTAGCAAGCCCATAGACCCGCGAAAAGTAATCCTCCAACCAGGATCATTACACCACCATATGTAACCCATGCTCATTCATGTAGATTCCATGCACAACCCGTGCTATCAAGCACCCAAGGACTCACGAAAGGAGCCTTATTACATTTCCCCTCATACAATCAATGCTGATGCTAATTAGCATCCAAGGCCCCAACCACCAGGTCCTTAACATTGCACCATAAGATATGACCATATCTTATAACCCGCATCAAGCCATCAATGCTACCCATACCAAATTGTTATAACTCTTGTGTAGTGGAGTGCGTACTACATGGAAATTACTCTATGAGACATGTATGACTACTTGTGCGTATAGAGACATATTCATATCTTACTAAATAACTCAGCCCAACTTATCATCAATATTCAATTCACGCATTCAATTCGTGGCGTGATTTAACACACTTGAAGCTATCACCCATATAGAGAGGTTATCATAAATCTAACCATCTGATTGATTGTCCAACGATGTGAGCATTTATATAAACATGTCCTCTAAATTCTTCATTCAATTATGCATCGCAATGCCCCATTTCAGAATCATAACATTCATTTATGCCTCGCTGAATTGACAAGGGAACCACAGAACTCCTACCACACCAAACGAGGAGAACCTGAAGTTCTCTGTTTGCTAGCGCCGACGGTAGCACTACCGTTGGGTGCTAGTGATCCAGTCGATACACCTTCCTATCGACATTGGGTGTCTACGAGAAGTTAGGCCTTCCCGTCGATAAGTCGACACGCTAGCACTGGCGGTACCGCTACCGGTGGGTGCTAGTGATTCTACCAACACTCCTTCCCATCGACATTAAGTGTCGACGGGAAGTTACCCCTTCTTGTCAACAAGCCGACCCGCTAACGCCGACAGTAGCGCTACCGTCGGGCGCTAGTGATTCTACCAACACTCCTTTCCGTTGACATTAAGTGTCGACAAGAAGTTACCCCTTCCCGTCGACAAGTCGACCCGCTAACGCCGGCGGTAGCACTACCGTCGGGCGCTTGTGATTCTGCCAACACTCCTTCCCATTGACATTAAGTGTCGATGGGAAGTTACCCCTTCCCATCGACAAGTCGACCCCCTAATCCTGGGCATAGGACATACACGCCGGCGCTAGCTAATAGAGAACAAATCCTATGTTAAACTCATCCACTTTTCTTCCCGTGAGCTCTCAACTCCAATCAAGATCAATTCTTCCTTCCCTTAGTTGCTGGACTTTCATCACTAATCCTGTGTCCCCTTATTAATCGAGTGCAATATTAAAATTAAAACTCTCTTTAACAAGGGACTATTCATCATCTTCCCCAAATAAGAATTAGGTCATTTCACCTTCTCTCCTCCAATACTCTCTCATTAGGCCACCGATCTTCATGAAATCAACTCCTTAAACTTTGTATTGAAGAGGGGAGTTGATCGAAGACATACACGCGGCGAACGACCCCCTAGAACATATGCTCTAGCATGGCAACTTCCTACGAAACTCCATTAATCTCGCTAAATCAAGCTCTTTTGAGCTCAATGTCTCACCTAATTAGATCTATAGACCTAGAACCAAGGGAGAGGGGTCGGAAGTCACCTGATTTCCGGCCGATGATCGCGGTCGTCTCCTCGGCAGCATGGTGGCGATCGGCCGTGTTGGACATGTGTGTCACATCCCTTTATTTGAGAATAACAAATCCCATATTGTATTTGATCTTGCTGCCGTGTGTTTATAGTGTGCATGAACTATATTTGCAATTCTCCACAGGTAGCTAGCAGCTTCAAATCAAATTCTCTGAAGGAGAGCTACCGCCAGTGCTAGGGATACCGCCTGGCGCTAGCCCTACTGCCAGTGCTAGCGCTACCTCCTGGCGCTAGCTCAAGTTCGTGCACACAACACCACGCCGCCAATGGTTGCGTAACCGCTCTACACGAACGCTACCGCAGGCGCTAGGAGCTACCACAGGCGCTATCTCCATGTTCTATAAATTGATGGCTTCTCTCTCATTTTGGTTAGAGCTTCCAGAGAGATTACTTGTGCCAAAATTCCAGAGCTGCTACTCTGCCGAAAATTCATCTCCCACTCAAAGCCAAAGAAGATTCCTGGAGAAGGAAGCCATCACGCTGCATCCGAAGAATGATCGCTTCAACCTCACTCATGCAACATCGATCCTTCATCCTCATCTTTAGAAATCTTATAGAGGGAGTTCTTGTTATTTACTTTATTTCATTATTGTGAATTTTTTGTAGTAAAATCGCCTTGTGTTGGCGACTAGGTCCTTGCGCGACTTAGTGGGTCATTCGCCGCGTGAGTTGGCGACTAGGTCTAGGAGATTAGATCTAGAGGGTGCTCGAGGCCATATCCGGGGTTAGGATTGGCTAGAGCGGATTGAGGCCATATCTGGGGAAGGATAAACTAAAGCCAAACGGTTTGTGGGTACACAAGTCGGTATAGAAAAGGAAAAGAAATTTACTCTTGTACGCCTCCGATTTTTAGCAATATTGAAATCAAATTTATGTAAAAAAAATTTATATAATACAATCATGTCTCTATTTGTGTTTACTTGATTTATTTCATTTGGCATAAATTTTATTATTGCAAATTACTTTTTGCTAAATTGTTATTTTGCTCTCATTTATTCCTAAACAATTTAGTAATGTCTTTAAAATTACAAAAAGAATTTTATTCCCTTATTCACCCCCCCTCTAAGGGCGCCTATCGATCCAACAAGTGGTATCAGTGCAAGGTTATTCCAAACGGGTTAAAAACCTGAAATAATGGCGTCGTATGATCTCGCTTTTTCCGAGGGTCAGGGAATTATTAGACCACCTCTATTTACTAGGTCAGATTATAATTATTGGAAAATAGGATGCAGTGTTTTCTTATGACCCTAGATATTGAGGTATGGAATATGGTAGAAGAGGAATACTCTCCTCCTACAATTATAGTTGGAGAAGTAACATTAGAAAAACCGAAGGATAAATGGGATGATAGGGATAAACTCAAATGCAAAAATAACGCAAAAGCCATGAATGCTCTATTTTGTGCGTTAGATAGAAATGAATTTAATAGAATTTATAGATGTACTGCTGCTTATGATATTTTGAATCATTTGGAAATTACTCATGAAGGTACATCGCAGGTTAAAGATTCAAAGCTTTCCAACTAGAGTCGGAATATGAAAAGTTCCGGATGGTTGAAAGTGAAGATGTTGATGGAATGTACATGCGATTCACTAAGATCGTCAATGCCTCAAAAGCTCTTTGAAATACCTTCTCAAATGGCGACTTGGTCCGAAAGATCCTTCGTTCTCTTCCTCCAAAATTCAACCCGAAGGTGATGGCCATTTCAGAGTCGCACAATCTAAGAACGCTCCACGTTGAGAGCCTCATTGGGAATCTCAAAACCCATGAGGTAGAACTCAAAATCCAATATGATGAATACAACAAGGAGCCAAAGAAGAAGTCGTTGGCACTAAAATTAAAGAAGGAGTTCCAAGAGAATGAGGATGGTGATGAAGAAAGTCTCTTGGTAAAGAACTTCCGAAAGATCATGAGAAATCCGGAAAGGAGATACACCTTCCAGAAATATTTCCAAAAGGAAGGAAGATGGAAAGGGTCATCTTCTAAGAAGGAAAAGGAGAGCGATGATGAAGAAGAAAGACCTCCACCAGAATGCTATCATTGCAGGAAGACCGAGCATATTTGGAGCCAGTGCCCAAAATATTTGAAGGAGAAAAAGGAAAAGCGGCACAAGGGCAAGGAAAAGAGGAAGGTGCTAAAAGCAAGAACATGGGATGACTCCTCCTCCTTCGAAGAATCAAGCGGGTCTTCATCAAGCGAAGATGAGGAAGAAAATATGTGCCTCATGGGATATGGAAACGACGACGATAATGCCAGTGTTCTTAGCGACACTGAGGTAACTCCTCCCACTTATGATGAACTTTTTAATAAATTTCTTGAAACTTGCAATGCTTTTGATGAAAATATGAAAGATAGTATTTTATTAAATCGGGAAAATGAATCTTTAATTAAAGAAAATCAAAAGCTTTCCATAAAATTAATTGTTTTAGAAAAAAGAAAGGTGTCTTGCCAAGAGTGTGATCATTCCATTAAGATGGCAAAGGATATTGAAGATTCTCTTTCTAAAGCCCTATCTCATGCCAAAACTCTTACAAAAGAGAAGGGGGGATTAGAAAGGAAATTAGAAGCCTCTCTTGTTCAAATAATAAATAATAAAAAAGGTTTTGAAAGTAGGTGTGTCATGCTTGTGAAAGAAAACTCATCACTTAAAGAACAAGTTCATGATCTCACCATGGCCATTAAAAAATTTGGAATAGGCCAAAAATCACTGGAAATGATTTTAGGGAACCAGTGCCACGGTTATGGAAAATTTGGGCTCGGATATCAAGGTGAGGGCTACCGCCCGGCGCTAGCCACTAACGCCGACGCTAGCACCTCATACAAGAAGCCTGAATATTCCTTTTCAAAATATTTTTCCTCTACAAAATTGATTCCTTCCAGGAAGAAAATATTCCAGAAAAGGGTCTCAACCCCCTTTATTTCGTGTGCAAACTGTTATAGGTTAGGTCACACATCTAGTTCTTGCAGGAAAATAAAATAAAATACTTTAAAGAAAATCTGGGTACCTAAGGCTTCAACTTATTCTATGGGTGGTACCACTTGGGTATCCGGATCTTTACTCTCATCTTCTTTCTAGATGTGCAGGCAGGCTAAGGACAATAAAGACATATGGTACTTGGATTCAGGATGCTCCAAGCATATGACGGGCAATAAAACGAAGTTCCTTAGCCTAGAAAAGAAGAAGGGAGGGATCGTGACATTTGGCGATAACGGAAAAGGAAGGATCATGGGAATATGTACAGTTGGTAATGAATCATTTGGATTTTATGAATTTAAGAGACTTGTTGTTGATGTTCTCCAATTCTATATCCGATGAAGGCAAGCGTACCTTATCGTTTAAAGTATATGATACTAAAGAAAAATATCAAGGTCGTATTAAACATGGGTTTTTCGAGTACTTCTACTTCGAGAAAGCAAACTATTATTTTATCGGAGATAATATTAAAAAAAAGAGTTAATAACTAAAACTAGTTTAAAAGAGAACTAAATAAAATAAAGAAAAACAAACTTGATTAAAACTAGCTTTGAAATGAAATAAAAAGAAAAATATTATCGATCAAATATTTTCCTTGACCGTGGAGGTTCCTAGCTTATGAACGCACCTCTCTCGAGGAATACGCCCACCTGAGATTAAGTTGATCGGTCGGACTCTCGTCCTATAAAAGAAAAGCCTAATACTTACTTTACGAGGTGAATCCCACTATAGGATTTGACTCCTATCTAGAAGATTTACGTCATCCTCTCTCGAGGGGTGCGTGCAACTCTTTTTATTCTCGAGTGATTGATTCGTACGCACGAGCCTCTCGGCTAACTAGAATACAAAAACAAATACTGAAATTCATAACCGGAATATGAACTCGATATCGTTAATTTTATAGAATAAATCGAAGGAGAGGAGAAACGATAATAAGGAAAAGATATATTCGAATCAAAGCTAGTAAAATCAAAACAACTAAATACTTGCTAAAAGAAAAATTAAGAGAAGAAAATTAAGAGGAAGAAAGAGATTTTGCAAAAATTAAAGAAAGCTTAAATTTTCATTAGATAAAAAGAGAGATACATGAAATTAAACTAAGTTACATTGCATTGAATTAAAACTAGGCTAACTTGCATGAAATGAAATTACAAGAAATTAAACTAAGAAAATTGCATTAATTAAAAACTAAACATAAACATGAAAATAAGAAAAATCTGTACAAGAAGAGCACAAATGGGCAGGGGGAAAGAGGAGGAATTGCTGGAAATGGGCTCCTGAATTTATAGGAGAAAATTTGAGGTTACACGCCCTCGGTCACGGGCGTGACCCTGGGTCGTGTAATCACTGTTCTACATCGGCTGGGACGGCGGCGTGGAGCTTGCGTGATGGCGGGAGAAAGTCGGAAATTACATGCCCGTGACATGTGGGTTACAGGTGTGTATCTGGGTGGCTTCATTGAGTGCAGCATGGGCTTGAGTTCGGCTCGACAGCGAGCAGGGATCACGCATGAAAGTCACGGGAGTGACCAATGGGTCACGGGCGTGACTTGGGTCAACTTCTCGACGACAGCTCCTCTATAACATCCCCCAAACAACTAGACCCCTAGAGTGGTTTTGTCATGACTAGGTCATGACAAAACCCTAGGAAGCTTGAAGAGATCACTTGGCCTTAGGCTTGAAGGCGAAGAGCACCTTGGTCTACAAATAGCAATTTCTAGTTACCAAGCTTAGGGTTGGAATTTAGGGCCTCACCTTGACCCTTTGACCCCACCATGGCTCACTTAACCCTTTGGAGGGTCCCTTAGAGCATCTAGGACCCATTGGGGTCAACCAGAGGCCAAATTGACCAGTCAACCCTAGTTTTAAATTGGTCAAAGTAGCCTATTTAGGGTCAATTGGCCTCCACCATGCCAAATTGACCTTTCCCCTACCCTTATAATGATATTAGGGACCCAATGGACTAAAAACCTGAAGTATCTAGTTGCCTACCTAAATCACCTAGAGGGGGTGAATAGGTGATCTCTACGTCTTTTGCGGAATTAAAAATTAAACGTAAAGCACAGCACACAAAATTAATCACAGCCACAGATAACACCAGGAATTTATAGTGGTTCCCCGTACTTGGGTACTCCACTGCCGGCCTCGCCAATCTAGCACCACAGCTAGACTTGACTACTCACTAAATATCGGATCAAGAACGATCCTACAGTCTCGGAGTCAAACTCCTACAAACTCAGAGAGAACCTCTCTTACAACTCGGAGAAAACTTCTCCTACAACTCGGAGAACAACTTCTCCTACAACTCGGAGAACAACCTCTCCTACGACTCGGAGATAACAACTCCTACAATAGATTGAAAAGGGTTTGAACAATACTAAACCAGATCTGGATAACAGAAGCGTTTTCTTCCTTCTTCTTGAATGGCTTTTGAGAACGATGAGGAAGAACAACGATCCTTCAAATCTGTCTTTGGCAATCCGAAACGATCCAATAGAGATGGTAGAACCTGAGAATGGATCAATCAAATCCTTCTTGATAGAAATTAGCAACTCCAAAGAGTAGAACGATCTCCAATCGTAGACGACGGCGAGCGGCGTTTTTCTCGTTCTTTTTGATCGGGAGAGGGATTAGGGTTAGAACGATTCTCGAACTTCTCTTAAAATAATCCTATATATATGGAGAGGAGCAAATAAAGGATTAATTAGCCTTAAAAGCACTCCATATAGCCGTTAGAAACGAGAAGGGGCGATCACGATCCGTCCAGAACAGAGAAAACGAAACAGAAAAAATTACGGACAGAAGTCTCGAGACATAAGGGATCTCTCGAGACATAAGGAATCTCTCGAGACATGAAACAGAGAAAGCAGGAAAGGGATGTCTCGAGAACTCGATGTCTCGAGACATTGCAAAGAATTCAGACTAAAGATCTCTCGAGACAAACACGATCTCTCGAGACATGTCTGATCTCTCGAGACATATCCTTAGGAAAAATTTGTTTCACAAAAAATTTCTTTTCTTCTCTTGAACACATGCTGCAGCCGCACTCCAAAGTCTTCAATAGTCTTGAAAAAGAAGTGTACCCCAATAGTGAGATCACACATGAGTCATCACCATGTTTCATATAATGAGGGATTACATTTTATGAAACTGTGTTTGCAGACCCATTGTGACCTGACATTGGCTTACACTTAGCCATGATAATCTGCAAGACAATACTAGAAAAGCATATCAAATACAAAAGCAATTCAATCTTAGTTTAAGGGTGACTTCTCACAAATCAAGGTAATTGTGAATGCAATTTCCAACAATCTCCCCCTATTTGTAGAAGTCAGAACCCTGTACACTAAGTTGAATTACAGCAGTTAAAGAATAAATATGCTACACTACACAAAAATATAGAAATGAAAAAGTAAAGAACATCAAAACATCAAATATATATATATATATCTAAATTGAATTGTCCAGAAGACTTGATGTTCGCTAAATCATAATGAAAACAAAATATGTCTTGTCAGCATCATCATCATCATCCTTCAAGACCACCTTTTCCTCTTTTCTTCTTGTTTGGAGAAATAAGCATGAGGCTTGGGATGGTAAAACGGAGGGGGTTCCGGAGCATCAGCATTATTATAACCAAAAGCTCTGAAATGAATCCTTCGCTTCCTTTGAGCTGTCTCATGTTTTTCCCATTCTTGAGAGCTGTAGCATTCAGATCTATTCATTTTACCTTCATGAACTAACTTATAGGTTTCAAGAATAATGTCTTTTGAGACTGGGCTCCAGATTTCTGGATAACTTTTCTCAGCCTTAGCTTTGCACTGACCTGTAGAGCTAGAACTAGGAACTGATCGACTGGCAGAAGAAACTTCACCAAATTTTCTTTTTCCTTTGGTCCCAGCCCTATCTGATTGTTCTTCAACAATAGGAGCCTTCCCAAGTAGTTCTTCTGGCCTGGGAGAAAACTGAGGAACAGGAATATCTGGATCAATCGCCAACTCAGGAAAAATCTGATTATGAAGCCACGTTGCTGTTTTAAATGAATAAGCATTAATATCAGCAACTTGCTTCAACATCCTGGAAGAGAACTGCTCAAACTGAGAATTCCATGAGCTTTGAAGAGCAGAAATGGAGCTTTCAATCAAGTCTGTCATTTTAGCTACTATATTTTCCTCCCCCTTTCTGACTTCTACAGAGAGGGTTTGGAGAGTATCATCTTTGAACTTTCCGACTTCATCAACAATTCTGAATGTATTGGCTTCAGCCTTGTCAGACACTGATTCTTGAAGCTTTGTCAGTATAACAGTCTGAGTCAACACTGTGCCTACACCTTCAGTTGCATGATCAATTTGCTTGCTCCCTAGGCTCATCAAATCAGAGAGATTTTCATAATTGGATTTTATCTTAGCTAACTCTCTGCCTAGTTCACTTTCAACTGAGGCAATCTTCCTGTGAACAGTCGTCAAAGAATTTTCAAACTGTGCACTTTGCTTCTTGAGCAGTGCTTCAATCTTTCCTAGAAGAGAATCTTCTGCACAACCTAGCTCATCTGGAGCATTCTTAGTTGTAACATACTCTGACTCCCCCTCAACATGTACTAGGGGAGGTGACAATTCATGAACTGACATGACATCATCATCATCTATGTTAAAAACAAAATCAGCACCAGACCCTGCCTGTTGGCCACCGGGACTGTGCTCTTCAGATACTGGAAGGGATTCTGTTGGAGCTGATGAGGATTGACCTTTGGCTTTTGAACGGATTGGCAGCTTGGCTCGACCTGAAGCTTTAGAGCGAGTCCGAGATGAAAGTGGCAATGATCTTACCAAGGGTGCTTGATCTTCAGAAGAAGGAGCTGAAGTTTCTGCTTCTCTTGCAACTGCAGATTTAAGAGTCTCCCCCTCAGAAGGAGCACCAGCCATTTCCGGCTTCTTGATTCGAATGTCCCATCTCTGCAAGGAGCTGACATCAATCTTCTTAAGGTGATGGATAATAATACCTTTGGACATGTTGAAAATAGCAGGGTTAAACTGATTTAGAAACAGTGAGATGATCCGGGCAAAGTTAGGAGTGTTTATGCAAGCTTTGATATTTGAGAATAAGATTGAGGCCCAATCTCTCTTCTTTCCAGTAACAATGCCAATCATCAACAGAAACATCTCTTCAGACACATGTCCTTGAGAGCCTGTCTTGCAGAAAAGTGCCTTTGAGATAATGTCCAGCAGGAGCTTCCCCACAGCATTCAACTTATTCCTTTTAACTGTAGAAAAATCTGAATCAAGACCACAGAACCTTGTTGTAGTCAACCAATCAGTGTCAACTAGCTCTTCTTCAGCTTCCACTTCAGACAACTGCAAATACTTAGCAAGAGTCTCTGGAGAGACTTTGATTTTGATACCCTTAACGAAGGAGATCAACATACTTCCTTCCTTGATTGGCTTCACATTGATGAAGAATTCTTCAACCTCATCAAACAAAATCCGGCAAGGATGCTCAAGAACGAAAGTGAGACCGGCGGCATCAAGTAAGTGAAATAGAGACTTGAAATCATCAGATAAACTCGCAAGACCTGACCGAATAACCTCGTTGCCGACTCCAATTTTTGGATGAGGAGAGGGAGCCATAGCAGCAAGAGGGAAGGAGAGATGCCGACGGAGAGAGCTGAAGCACCAGGAGCCACCGAGAACCACCGACAACCGCCGAAACGCAGAGTCGAGTCGCGGACGATCACTGCTCGAGAGGGAGACGAAAGGTCGAGGAGGTCTCGAGAGATGACTCGCGTGAACATCAAGTTTCCGATTTATATATATATATTTTGATTTTACGAAAAATAGAAAATTAGAAATAGGAATTAGCGCATACCTGTCGTTTGGGATTCCTTTTAAAAAAAAACTTATGTCTCGAGACATCGGCTATGTCTCGAGAGCTCAGGAGATATTTTCTTCATTGATGTCTCGAGAGATTACCCGTGTCTCGAGACATCACCTTATCTCGAAATTTTCTTCTTGTCTCGAGAAATCCTGCCAGGTCCCGAGACATGACTTGTCATTAGAAAACTTCTTGTCGCCAAGGTTTTGATTGACTTGACCATTACTCCATGTTGAGCATTCCAAGTTCCATCTTGAAGAAAGAGAACTTGGTCTCATCCAGTGGCTTCGTGAAGATGTCTGCAACTTGCTTATCCGTGGGGACATAACTTAAATTTATGTCACCCTTCTCCACATGCTCCCGGATAAAGTGATATCGTAGCTCGATGTGCTTTGTCCGACTGTGAGAGACTGGATTATTTGCGATAGCAATTGCACTGGAAGAGTCGCAAAACATAGGAATGTCTTTGAGCTTCATGTTGTAGTCTTGAAGTTGATTTCTTATCCAGAGAAGTTGTGCGCAACAACTGCCAGCAGAAATGTATTCTGACTCGGCGGTTGATATTGCAACACAATTCTGCTTCTTGCTACTCCAGGAAATAAGTCTCCTTCCGAGGAATTGACACGTCCCAGAAGTGCTTTTCCTGTCGTCTTTGCTACCTGCAAAGTCTGCATCTGAAAAACCAATTAGTTCGCTATCATTACTTCTTGGGTACCATAAGCCAAGATTTGGTGTGCCTTTAAGGTATCTCAAGATTCGCTTTGCAGCAGTGTAGTGAGATTCCTTAGAGTTCACCTGATATCTAGCACAAACACATGTAGAGAACATTATATCAGGTCTACTGGCAGTAAGGTAGAGCAATGAGCCAATTATGCTTCTGTACTTGGTTTCATCAAAAGGTTTCCCTTTCTCATCCTTGTCCAGAGACGTAGCTGAGCTCATTGGAGTCCTCATAGAGGTTGCACTCTCCATTCCAAATTTCTTAATCAACTCCTTAGTGAACTTTGTCTGAGAAATGAAGATTCCATCTTCAGACTGTTTCACTTGAAGTCCTAAGAAATATTTCAGCTCACCCATACTGCTCATTTCAAATTTCCCTTGCATAAGTTTAGAAAACTTTTTGCAGAGGTTATCATCCGTAGAACCAAATATGATGTCATCGACATAGATTTGCAATAGCAAAATCTTGCCTTTTACTTCCCTAAGAAATAATGTCTTATCTATCTTTCCTCTTGTGAACTTGTTCTCAAGAAGAAAGTTAGACAGCGTCTCATACCAAGCTCGAGGAGCTTGTTTCAAACCATATAAAGCTTTTTGTAATAAATAAACATGATTGGGATGATCAGGATTAACAAAACCTGGGGGTTGTTCAACGTATACTTCCTCTTTGATGACTCCGTTTAGGAACGCGGATTTGACATCCATTTGATATACGGTGAAACCCTTGAAAGCAGCATAAGCAAGGAAGAGTCTGATCGCTTCGAGCCTTGCTACTGGAGCGTACGTCTGATCGAAGTCGATGCCTTCCTCTTGTCTGTACCCTTTAGCTACAAGTCTGTCTTTGTTCTTTATGATTGTTCCTTCTTCATCCAGCTTGTTTCTATACACCCACTTTGTTACTATGACATTTTTGTCTTTGGGTTTTGGAACAAGTGTCCATACTTTACATCGTTTGAACTGATTTAATTCTTCTTCCATAGCAATATCCAGGATGGATCTTCATTTGCCTCTTGGAATTTCTTTGGTTCGACCTGCGAAAGAAAACTTAAATGCATATTTTCGTTACTGGTACCTCGTCTTGTTCTTATTCCTTCATGAGGATCTCCTATGATTTGATCAACTGGATGATCCCTCATGTGTCGTAGTCCGAGGTTCCTTGCATGATTTGAACCAATAGGAATTTCTTCTACTGTTGGAGTATCTTCCTCCACTTGGAGTGGCTCTTCATCAGGAAGATCTTCTTTATAGATTGTTATTGGGGGAATTTTGATGAAGTGTTGAGAATTTTCTTCAACTGGCTGATCCAAGCTTAAGTCCTGCAGCTTTGAACCTGTGTCTACAGAAGAAATGCTAGAGGAGCTGCTTTGTAGCATGCTCGTCTCATCAAATACAACATTAATAGATTCTTCTGCCACCAGGGTTTTCTTATTAAAAACTCTATATGCCCTACTATGGCTACTATATCCTACAAAAATACCTTCAAAGCTCTTTTCACTAAACTTAGTTTTGTAATGCTTTCCATTGTTTAGCACAAAGCATTTACTACCAAAGATTCGAAAATAAGAAATGGTCGGTTTCTTGCCTTTTAGAAGTTCATAAGGAGTCTTTTCATGGTTTTTGTTTATGAGTGCTCTGTTTTGCACATGGCATGCAGTATTGACAGCTTCAGCCCAGAAATATTCAGGTAGTGAAGAGTCACTCAACATGGTTCTGCAAGCCTCAATAAGTGTTCTATTCTTTCTCTCAGCTACTCCATTTTGTTGTGGAGTTCGAGGAGAGGAAAACTCATGAAAGATACCGAGACTTTCACAGAATTCTGTCATGGCTCCAGATTCAAATTCTGTACCATGGTCACTTCTGATTTTGACCACCGAACAGTTAAATTCATTCTGGACTTGCCTGACAAAACTAGTGAAAGTGTCAAAGGTATCTGACTTGTGTTTCAGAAAGAATACCCAGGCAAAACGAGAGTAATCATCTACAATAACCAATGTGTAAGATTTTCCTCCTAAACTTTTAATTTGCAAAGGACCAAACAAATCCATATGAAGTAGGTATATACACCTGGTTGAATCTTTGCCAATAATGCTCTTAAAGGTAGCTCTTGTTTGCTTGCCTTTTACACATGCATGACAAAGTCTATCTTTAATGCACTTAACATCTGGTGCATCTCGCACTAAGTTTTGAGAAAACAATTTATTAATAGTTTTGAGATTTATATGTGCTAATCTCTTGTGCCATTGGTCAACAAGAGATGCACTATCTTTTGCCAAAAGACATACTGGAGTAGAAGATGATATACAAAGAAAATTTAAACAAAATATGTTTCTACAGCGAATGCTTGATAAAATCGTTTCATGATTTTCAGCCGACTTTATCAAACACTTATCTTTATGAAAATCAACAATGTATCCTTTATCACAAAGTTGACTTATGCTTATCAGATTATGTCGTAATCCTTCCACATAAGCTACATCGGAAAACGATACATTTCCATTAGAAATCATACCATAGCCTTTAGTTATTCCTTTGTCTGAACCGCCAAAAATAACTTTTGGACCGTTCGCAACTGGATTGTAGTTTTGCAAAAGGCTTCGTCCCGGTCATATGCCGAGAGCATCCACTGTCCAAGTACCAGATTGGATTTTTATTGGCCTTTGGACATACCTGCAAAAACAAATCATTTCGCCTTAGGAGCCCAAACAGATTTGGGTCCTTGGTCCCGTGTCAGTTGAGAACCACGAAGAATGTTAACATTGCGAGTGGTCTGCCTTGCAACGTTCACTTGTGGTCTCCTAGTATACGTTGTATTAAACCAACAATCAACGGCAAAGTGACCAATTTTACCGCAGCACCAACAGTCGAATCTGTTGTACCTTCTCTTTACACTCTCCTGCTTAACTTTTTGAACGTTAGCTCTAGCAGGAGCAGCCCTTTTAGATGAGGATGCCTCATGGGGGCAACACACACAAGGTGGTACTGTCTTATTCGGCTTTGGTGCAACAGCCTTCACTTTTGGTGCTTTCTTAGCACTCGGACCATGAACAAATGGACCGTACCCTTTCCGATTAATCTCTTGATAGGGTGCTTGAAAAGCATTATCACCAAAGTTTCGGGGAGGAGCCCATTCCTTATGATCATTCACAGGTGAAAAAGGAATTGGTCGTGTGAAATGACCATAGGAACTCTCCATATCATAAGCATTCGTAGGGAATATGACTCTCTTGAATGCTACAGGCTCTTGATGAGCTTTCCCTTTTTCTTTGGTAGTTGCTTTCTTAGCAACCAGACCATTCTTCTTAGCAATTGTATTTTTTGAAGAATTGCTAGTACTAGCTTCATGCCCTATACCGCTTCCTTTTGCCTTAGTGGTAAAAGTACCAATAATTGGCAGAACAGTTTTAGGTTGAGAGAATGCTTCAACCAACTTCTTCTCAGCCGCAAGCTGTTCCTCCAAGACTTTTATCGAATTATCTCTCAGGGCAAGAGTCTCTTCCGAGCTTTTGATCTTGTCTTCCAAGGCTTGGACTTCCTCTTTGAGAGAAGAAAGTTCTTCAACTTCTTTTCTCAAGTTAGATTCCACCTCCTTGAGAGCCATGGTCTCCTTACCCTGAGTTTTGACAACCTTTCGGCACTTGTCAAAGCTTTGGAGCATTTTGGTATATTGAGACATGAGCTCAGATTCATCGTCTGAGAGGTTATCCTTTTGTTCAGCCGAAGCATAATCAGAATCAGATAGGATAGTGTGATCATTTACCTTTCCGGTGTACGGGGGTGCTTCTTCATCATCAGACATAGCCATCAGACCGAAGTAAGCTTCTTCTTCATCACTCGACTCATCGGAGTCACTGTCGCTCAGAGTTTTGGCTTTCTTAGCGACGAAGCTTCTATCTGATTTCTTCTTTCCATGAAAGGATTTCTTGTCTTCTTTTCTTCCACCTTCTTTCTTTTTGTAGGGACACTCAGCAATTATGTGCCCTGGCTTATTACAACAGTAGCAAATGATGTCAGAAGAAATGTGTTTGTTCTGTTTGGATTTATACCTGTCATTATTGCTTGAGCCCTTCCTGTGATATTCGCCATCACGACGAGAATATTTATGATCCGAGGAAGACGGCTTGTTGTTCATGTGCCTCCGCTTGTTCAGCAGTTTCTTAAACTGACGGGAGATTAAAGAGAACTCCCCATCAGACAGTTTGGAACAGGAAGAGCTGGCTTCCGATTCTTCTTCAATATCAGATTCCTTTTCTCTGATCGGTATCACTGCTTTGCTCTTCTTTGAATTCTCTGCCTTCAAAGCTAAGGTTCTTTCTTTGCTTGAAGCTCGATTTACATCCTCTTCAGACTTTCGGATGTTCATTTGTAATTCATGAGACAACAGCTTCCCGAACAGATTTTGAGGTTCTAGACTTGGCAGTTTTCCAAACTCTCTTATGGCAACAATTTTGCTATCCCAGTCTTTCGTTAGGGAACGCAAGAATTTGTCATTAAGTTCACCGCTTGTGAACTCCCTGTCGTAGTTCCTCAAACCATTGACTATCTTGAGGAATCTTTCGTACGCATCAGCAATGCACTCCTTCTTATTCTGCTTGAACGCCTCGTACTCTTGATTAAGTAGAGACCTTCTATCTTCTCTTACCTCGTCAGTACCTTCCATTAGAACAATTAAGGATGTCCACATCTCTTTGGCTGATTTGCAGTGAATTAAGTTTTGCAACATGGAATCGTCCACTGCACTTGCAATTATGTTTTTAGCCTTCTTGTCAAGAGCAACAAGAGCTATCTCATCCTTAGTCAAATCCATCATTTTCTTAGGTATCTGAACAGTAGGATTTGTTGACGAAGCAGTCATTGGCACATGGGGACCTTCTTCCACGACTTGGAAGATTCTGGGATCTGCAGCTTCCATATAAAAACGGACTCTTTCCTTCCACATAGGAAAGTTGGCCTTAGTGCAGATGGGCAATTTCAGAGAGGATTCCTTGACTCTATCCATGGCTTGCTAGCAACTAGAAGGATGGATCCTGTTCAAGGTGTTAACCTAGCAACGAACAACCTCCCTCTGATACCAATTGAAGTATCTAGTTGCCTACCTAATTCACCTAGAGGGGGGTGAATAGGTGATCTCTACGTCTTTTGCGGAATTAAAAATTAAACGTAAAGCACAGCACACAAAATTAATCACAGCCACAGATAACACCAGGAATTTATAGTGGTTCCCCGTACTTGGGTACTCCACTGCCGGCCTCGCCAATCTAGCACCACAGCTTGACTTGACTACTCACTAAATCTCAGATCAAGAACGATCCTACAGTCTCGGAGTCAAACTCCTACAAACTCAGAGAGAACCTCTCTTACAACTCGGAGAAAACTTCTCCTACAACTCGGAGAACAACTTCTCCTACAACTCGGAGAACAACCTCTCCTACAACTCGGAGATAACAACTCCTACAATAGATTGAAAAGGGTTTGAACAATACTAAACCAGATCTGAATAACAGAAGCGTTTTCTTCCTTCTTCTTGAATGGCTTTTGAGAACGATGAGGAAGAACAACGATCCTTCAAATCTGTCTTTGGCAATCCAAAACGATCCAATAGAGATGGTAGAACCTGAGCATGGATCAATCGAATCCTTCTTGATAGAAATCGGTAACTCCAAAGAGTAGAACGATCTCTAATCGTAGACGACGGCGAGCGGCGTTTTTCTCGTTCTTTTTGATCGGGAGAGGGATTAGGGTTAGAACGATTCTCGAACTTCTCTTAAAACAATCCTATATATATGGAGAGGAGCAAATAAAGGATTAATTAGCCTTAAAAGCGCTCCATATAGCCGTTAGAAACGAGAAGGGGCGATCACGATCCGTCCAGAACAGAGAAAACGAAACAGAAAAAATTACGGACAGAAGTCTCGAGACATAAGGGATCTCTCGAGACATAAGGGATCTCTCGAGACATGAAACGGAGAAAGCAGGAAAGGGATGTCTCGAGAACTCGATGATCTCTCGAGACATTGCAAAGAATTCAGACTAAAGATCTCTCGAGACAAACACGATCTCTCGAGACATGTCTGATCTCTCGAGACATATCCTTAGGAAAAATTTGTTTCACAAAAAATTTCTTTTCTTCTCTTGAACACATGCTGCAGCCGCACTCCAAAGTCTTCAATAGTCTTGAAAAAGAAGTGTACCCCAATAGTGAGATCACACATGAGTCATCACCATGTTTCATATAATGAGGGATTACATTTTATGAAGCTGTGTTTGCAGACCCATTGTGACCTGACATTGGCTTACACTTAGCCATGATAATCTACAAGACAATACTAGAAAAGCATATCAAATAGAAAAGCAATTCAATCTTAGTTTAAGGGTGACTTATCACAAATCAAGGTAATTGTGAATGCAATTTCCAACAAAACCCCCATCATGGGGCCACCAATTTGGCCAATTTGACCTAAGTCAACTCTAGCCCTATTTTGGTCAAATTGCCTTATTGTGGGTCAATTGGCCTCCACCTTGCTAAATTGACCCTACCTAGACCTTCCTAACCCTTAGGGGAAGCCAATGGGTCACTACCCACTCATTGGGGTCAACCCAAATGGTCAAATTGACTAAAGTCAACTCCACCCTAAATTTAGATAAAAATGACCTATTTTGACCTAATTAAGCCCAATCCACATGGGCTAGACCCAATTGAGGTGGTCAACTAGCTAATGGGGTTGGGAGTTACTGAAATTGCCATTCAATTTCAGAGAATTCGACCAGGAGAGAGAAAATATCATTTTCCCCAAAAATGGTGGAGGAGAAAGAGAGGAGTAAGGACATTCATGGCCAAGGGAGGCCAATTGATCTCCCAATTGATGGGGATTCATCTCCTCTGGCTGTTTCAAAAATTTTAGGAATTTTTCCAGCCCACATGGGGTTGAAATGAGGAGTTTTCACCATGACCGAAATTAGGCTTAATGGCCATTAATGGCCATGGCCGAAAGTTCCCCCCTCAAATTCCCCCTATACAACCCCCATTCTCAAATCCAACTCCACCATTAGCTTCAAAAGGTGGATGGCAGTCGAAATCATATATTGGATTGAAGGTTTTGGTGGAGAATGGGGAGATCGGGCAAGCTCGTCGGAGAAGGGAAAAACCATGGCCGACCGCCGCCGTCGCCGTCGGGCTCCAAGAAGGTCTGGTTCTTCTCCTCTCCTCTAGTGGATAGTTCTATATCAAAAATTGGCAAGGATTGGGGCCAATTGGTTCCCAATCAATATGGCCGAAATCTCCATTTTTGGAGGTTTTTCTTCTTGTCTAAACCACCGGTTCCGGCCACCACCGGCCGGCCAAGACCCCCCCATCGCCGGCTACCACCTCAAGGAAGGTGGTGGTGGCATTGGCCGGCCGGGGAGGGGTGTGGGTGGCCGGGAAAACCAATATAAAGGGGATACAGGTCGGGGCAATCTCCACCTTCGGCTAGAGGAGGAAGATGAGTGGATACCCTCCAATCTCGCATCAAGATGTGTGCTATTGATTTAATTCGTATTTCAGTCTTTTTTTGCTGTACCTAGATTTACTTATTAAAAATACTTAGGGCCCTTTACAGAAAATGTGGTCAACACCAAAGTTGTAGCCCTTAGAGTCTACTTTATTTTAAAATTTGTTTCAGCCCAAAAGGAGTACTGTGCTTCATGTAGGTCCATTTTGGTGGGACTGGTCCCTAGTGTAGGACAACTACCATTTCTTGAATAACTTTTGATTGGGTCATGAGATTGACATAAAAATTGAAACCTATGCTATTTGTATCTACACCCTTAACATATCCAAATATGGGAATTTTAGGAGAACATTTGTCTAAGGTTTTTGTAATAATTTAATAATTCATATATTATTTAATTATAGGGTCTAATCCCCTCCAAATTTTGGTGGGTTCTCTTTAGGGTTATTATATGACCCTGGTAAAATTTTCAGCCCAATTGGGTCTTATTTGATTGGGTAATTAGTTAACCTAAGTTTGGTCAAACTAGGCCAAAAGTGCACATGAAGTAATTAGGTGGTCAAATCTCATGTAGGTGTTGTGAAAATTTGGCCACTAGATTAGGATCACATAAAACACCCCCATGAGTGATTTGGGGTGATGTGGGGGTGGATATGCCTTAGGACCCTAGTTCTAACCTTAAGGTTGCACTTTAAGCCTTGTGAAGGAAATAGGGGATATATGTCCTTGGATGGTCATGAAACTTGGTGAATAAGTTCATGGGGCGTAAATATCACCTAGGAAATTTTAAGAGAATTTTAGGATCACTTATCCCCTCTTATTTAAGTTATAACCATTTTTGGGAACCTCCTTATAAGAGAACTTTACATGCTCAAATAATCTTGGATGGTGATGAAAGTTTGGTGGTACCCTCATAATCATGATATAGACCTCTGGGAATTTTTGTGTAATTATTGAATTGATTTATTTATCACTTCATTCACAAGTCATCTATTTGGCCTTAAGAATATGTTAAATAAATGAGGGCCAAATATCCTTTGAAAAATTATGAAATTTGGTGGTAGGACATTCTGGGGCATTAGAGAGCTCTGTGAATTTTTCTATAATTTTTGGAATTATTTATCAGTAGGTTACTTCACAATTTTTTCTAGTATGGGTTTATTTGAAATAATTATTTATGTGACTAATTAGTTATGATAAATTTTGAAATTTGGTCAGTAGACCTTTCTAATTATTATGAAGGTGTGGTAATATTCCCATAATTTATAGACAAGTATTTTTGGTGGTTCTTTCTTTAAATTCCAATTTGGGATAATTGTTCAATATTATAATTAGAGGTCAACCCCTTACTGCAAAAATGTGATATCATGTATTTACTGTTATTTTGACATCATAGATTTTCCATAATTTTATGGGGGCCATATCATAAGAAGATCTTACACTTCATGTTCAATTTTATGCTTGGCCAATGTTGGAGAAATTATAATAAATACCAAATAATTAAGGAAAAATATTATTCTCTGGATTTAGTCTCAAAATATCATGATAGACCTCCAATAAATAGCTTGAGTCAGTTGGAAGAATATTTGGAGTACCTCCTCTCATGCAACTCATATAACTCATTTGGATTGCGTATAGTAAAAATGTAAAATTGATTAAATTGAAGACCAGTAGGTGAGAATGGAAGGTAGTTGGTGTGACTAGCCTAGTTGAAGAGATTGAAGGTCACCCAAAGGAGTTTAGGTGATGAGAGTGTACCCGATAAGCTTAAGGGTAAGCTTGTGCTCGGAATTGACAATTAATCGCTTTTCCCCTGGAGAGTCATAAACCACCTAGGGTTAATACAAGTGAAACGGTAAGAGGGCTATGAATATGGGTAGATACCAATAATATTAAGTGTCTTGAGAAAGGGAGCTTTGGGGTGTCATCCCATTATAGTTCCTAGTACCGAGCGAGCCCCTTACCGGGTAAACCTCGGGAAGTCCATGATTAACCCTAAATTGTAGGAATAAGTTGTTGTACAAGATTAACTTAATAATACCCTCACCCACACCCCGTTGTTATGGGTATATTAGTCGGTTTGGTCTTACGAGCGGTAGGCTCGGTGGTTGTAGCAGCAGACTAATTGGTCTGGTGAGCTTGTGACTCAGTAATGTTTGTTTGTGCGGACGGGTTGGTACGGCGAGCCGGTGGCTCAGAAGGATATGGTGATGGGCGGGTTAGCTCGGGGAGCTTATGGCTCGGAGATAGATGGTAAACATGTTTGCATGTGCATAAAGGTGGTGGGTCTTCGGTATTGGACAGTCGTTCACACCGACGTTATTACGTTGACTCGGTAAGTGTGGAATTTGCACTTAGCCATAAAAGTCTGGTGGTCCAACTAGTAAGAGTACGCAGATGCTCCGCAGTTTTACATTGAGGCGTACGATAGGTCTAGGTTAGGTAGTGTGAATACCAACCTAGAGGTGGGCGAGGCCCAACCCACCGCTTCTGTTTGCCACTACGGGAGTATCCTGGGAGCCTTGCTAGCTCCAAAAATGGGGAACTAAAGGTCTGTGCACATAGAGTCGAAGTGTGTGAGTTGCACTTGTGTGAACATAGTATAAACTACATAACTCTGCATGTCATGGCACAAGCATTGCATTTCAACCCCTACCCCTATCGTATAAATTGGTTATGGGACTTTTTATACGATAGGACCTGCTAAACGACCCCTTGGTCTATAGGTTTGTATGGGCATTCCTATAAATAAATGGTTACATTTCTATTGTGTACTTATCTTTACTTTCTCTTTACCATACTTTATATTACTGCTTCAATTATCTATGTACACATGTGTAGTTGTAGACATTTCCTGTAGACAAGATCTACCATCATCTGCTTTATTTTATACCCTTTGCCGTCCTCCGCTTCATCCTCCCACACGGTGCCTGTGAGACATTGGGGGTGGGGTGGGGAACATAAGGCTTAGTCTTTTTGACTAACAGTCGGTGGACCATATCATTTTAGGGGATCGAGGAGATGCAGCAGCACCAGAGGCCGGTGCAGACGAAGGCGGGTCAATCTAGTACAGGAGCACAAGTTTCAGGATCAGTGAGTGATTAATAGTTAGCTTTTGCGAGTGATCTTGTAGTGAGGACATGATGTACAGGGCATGAACCCTTTATTATTGTAACTTTGTTATTTCAGTTATACCATGCGGACATTTATTATGCATAGCATGTGATTGTGGACTTGAACTTCTTTTTGTTCGTTTATACTTTTCTTCTTCAATGATCGATATGGCAGACAGGATCGGCATTTTGTAGTGACGACCTTCCCGAGTGAAGGTGTCACCGCAAAGCGGCAGTTCTGGGCATAAGACCCGGGTTTTCAAAGAAAAAAATGGGGTCTTTCATCCTTTTCTCGGCGGCAGCACAGCTGACAAGATTCTAAGTTTATACGCCCTTGGTCACGGGCGTGACTTTGGGTCACGGGCGTGACCGAGGGCGTGACTTGCTGTGGACTAGCTCAAATGCGTGGAAATAGCTTCTGGACTGGTCTTAAAGTTACACGCCCTTAGTCACGGGCGTGACCTAGGGCGTGTACTATGAATTTTGACCAAAATCTACAGAAAATCTGCAAAACAAAGATACAACTATATTTAGAACTGAAATTATAAAAGAAGTGATTTTAACTAAAATATTAATAATATTTACAATTTTTATATTAAACTTAACCTAAATACTATAATTAAAATACACATAAATCCTACTCATCAAGGGCTAAAACACAATTTAATTTCTATTTTTAGCCAATTATGCGATAAAGGATTAAATGTTTTATTTGAATCTTCTACTAATCTATGCAAAATATCTAGTCCTACTACAAACAATATTTTACTAACTGCACCAAGAATACATAATGTCTATATTTGTTACATTTCATGATCTTTCTAAATCATCTTTAAAATGTTTTATAACCAAAAATGATGAACCAGAACTTTGGCATAGAAGACTAGGACATGCTAGTACAAAACTTATTGTAAAACTTGCCAAAAGAGATTTAATTAGAGGATTGCCTAGATTAAATGAGAATTTACCTTCACTATGTTCACCTTGTCAAAAAGGTAAAATTACAAAATCCTCTTTCAAAAGTAAAAATATTATTTCTACTTCAAGACCCTTGCAATTAATTCATATGGATCTCTTTGGTCCCGTTAGCACCGCAAGTCTTGGTGGTAGATTATATACATATGTTTTAATAGATGATTTTTCAAGATATTATTGGACAATATTTCTCTCATCCAAATCCGATGTGTTTTGCGAATTTTCAAAATTATGTGAAAGTGATTTAAAAATTAAATGCATTCGCTTGGATCATGGAGGAGAATTTGAAAATGAAAAGTTTACATCTTTTTGTGATTTGTTAGGCATTAAACATGAGTTCTCCGCACCACACACACCATAACAAAATGGTGTTGTAGAAAGAAAGAATAGGACACTTAAAGAATTAGCACGCACTATGTTATGTGAATATAAATTGCCTAAGTCCTTTTGGGCCGAAGCCGTAAATACATCATGTTATGTTATGAATAGAATCATGCTTCGCCCATCTTTTAATCACACACCATATGAAATTTATTTTCAAAAGAAGACTAACTTATCTTACTCCTAGGTTTTTGGTTGTAAATGTTTCATTTTAAATACTAAAGATAGCTTGGGAAAGTTTGATGAAAAATGTGATGAAGGAACTTTTCTTGGAAATTCTTTAAATAGTAAAGCTAATATTATTTTTAATAAAAGAACTAGAAAAGTTGAAGAATCAATTAATGTGAAATTTGATGAACTTGTTCCTTGTATAGAAAGACTTTTTGCAGGCAAAGAGGATGATCACTTACCACCTTTGGAGCATGGTGATGAGGAACCTTCCAAAGAAGAAGAAGAGGAGGCCAAGGAAGATGAATATGTACCTTCAAGTGCCTTGAAATTCACAAAGGATCATCCACGAGAATTAATAATTGGTGAACCATCCATCGGGGTAAGAACCCGCTCTTCTCTTCATGAATCTTATTCAAATATTTGTTTTGTTTCCGAAATTGAACCAAAAAACGTTTCAACCGCTTTAAATGATGAATTTTGGTTTTTGGCTATGAATGAAGAGTTAGAACAATTTGAGCAACATAATGTT
Organism: Dactylorhiza incarnata; assembly: GCA_033032865.1. Lineage (NCBI taxonomy): Eukaryota > Viridiplantae > Streptophyta > Magnoliopsida > Asparagales > Orchidaceae > Dactylorhiza > Dactylorhiza incarnata. Next base: position 23,099,958 of record JAWHQI010000010.1, on the reverse strand, counting down.
TGGAAATTTGTAGAAAGACCATCTAATCACCCAATTGTAGGTGTAAAATGGATTTTTAAAAATAAATTAGATGGTGAGTCTAGAATATCTAAAAATAAGCACGCTTAGTAGCACAAGTTTATTCTCAAATCGAGGGGATAGATTTTGATGAATCTTTTGCATCCGTTGCTAGATTAGAGTCTATAAGAATTTTTCTAGCATTTGGAAGCTTTAAAAGAATAAAACTATTTCAAATGAATGTGAAAAGTGCTTTTCTAAACAGGTTTGTAAAAGAAGAAGTTTATGTTGAACAACCCCCCAGTTTTATTAGTGAAAAATTTCCAAATCATGTTTATAAACTAGAAAAGCACTTTATGGTTTAAAGCAAGCGCCTCGTGTATGGTATGCAAGTCTTACATCATTTTTATTAAAACACGGTTATATTATGGGAAGTGCGGATAATACTCTCTTCATTAAGCACAATAATGATGATATTATTATTTTTCAAATATATGTTGATGATATTATTTTTGGATCTACTAATGAAGAGATGTGTAATGAAGTTAATTTAGTGATTAAAAATGAATTTGAAGAGTCTTGTAGGAGAACTTTCTTATTTCCTTGGTTTTCAAATATCACAAAGAATTGATGGTATCTTTGTATGTCAAACTAAATATGTCCATGATATGCTTAAACGTTTTGGATTTGAAAACCTTAAACATGCTTCTACACCAATGAGTGCTTCACTAAAATTAGGAAAAGATGAATCGGGAATTTCTATAGATCAAACTTTATATAGAGGTATGATAGGATCTCTACTTTATCTAAGTGCAACTAGACCCGATACTATGTTTGTTGTATGCTTATATGCTCGATTTCAAGCCAATCCAAAAGAATCCCATTTAAAAGCGGTAAAATGAATTTTTAGATATCTAATTGTGTCATCTAGATTAGAATTATGGTACCCGCATAATAATTCATTTACAGTTCACGACTATTCCGATTCGAACTATGCCGGATGTTCACTTGATAGAAAAAGCATTAGTGGTACTTGTCATTTTCTAGGACCTTCATTAGTTGTATGGTCTAGTAGGAAACAAAATTTGGTTGCACTCTCCACCACGGAGGCTGAATACATTGCATTAGGGAGTTGTTGTGCACAAGCACTATGGATGAGCAAAACTCTAGAGGACTTTGGTTTTCATATAAAACATATTGAATTAAAATGTGACAACAAGAGTGCCATTGATCTTACATATAATCTGGTACACCATTCTAGATCCAAACATATAGATGTACGTCATCATTTCATAAGGGATCGCATTAAAAAGAAAAATGTTAGAATAAGTTTCATTGGCACAGACTCTCAACTTGCTAATATATTCACTAAACCTCTTCCCGATGCAAGGTTTCAAATGTTAAGGTTGGAATTAGGAGTCTTAGACATCTTAGGATGAGTTATTTGAAAAATGCTAAAGTTTTATGCAATTTAAGCAATCAAGACATCTCCATAAATTACAAAATTTCGGCATAAGACTACTCTAAGGACTCTTAATCAAGATCAAAAAGTGAAAATTTAAAATTCTCAAAAAATCACTTAGGGCCCGTTCGTTTGGACGGAATTAGAATTCGATATTGGAATTGAATATTGATAAATATTGTGGAATTAAATATTGGTGACTAATTGCAATTCCAATGTTCGCCTAATAAACAATATTGTTGAATATTGTGGAATTAATCTATACTTTTGTTCGTTTGTTAAATAAAATTCAATTTAAGAATTGAAAAATATTACGAAGAAGCTAATATTTATCACATATATCATAAACAAATGTATGTCATGGCGACGATTTTTTCGCCAAGGGGCGATTTTTCGCCAGAGAACAAATATTTTCGCTCCGGCCCGATTTTTTCCGCCTGGGCGCGATTTTTTTCCGCCCGGGCGAATTTTTTTCGCACAACCGCGATTTTTTCGCCCGGGCGCGCATTTTTTGCCCGGGCTCATTTTTTCGCCTGAGCGTGATTTTTGTGTGTCCCGGGCACGATTTTTTTGCCTGGGCGCAATTTTTTTCCCGCATACGATTTTTCCACCCGCCCGGCCGAAAAAAGCTCGCATAGGCGATAAAAGCGCGTCCCAGCAAAAAATCGCTCCCCGGTGAAAACATCGCGCCCGAAAAATAGCCCCCGAGCAAAAAAAACTCGTAGGGCGAAAAAAACTCGCCCGGGCAAAAAAAGCGCTCCCGGCCAAAAAAATCATGCCCGGGCATAAAAATTACGTCCGAGCGAAAAAATTGCTCGCGGGCAAAAAATTCGCTCCCTGACGAAAAATCGCGTTTGAGCGAAAAAATCATGCTGGGACGAAAAACTCTCCCATGGGAGAAAAATTCGCGCCCGGGCGAAAAATTCGCGTCCGGGCAAAAATTTCGCCCCCGGGCGAAAAGCTCGCGTCCGGGCGCAAAAACGTTCTCGGGGGAAAAAACGCGCTCGGGTGAAAAAATTGCGCCTGGGTGAAAAAATCGCGCTAGGGCGAAAAAATCGCTCCCGGGCGAAAAAAATCTCCCCGGGGCGAAAAATGCGCGCTCGGGCGAAAAAACGCGCGCCCGGGCGAAAAAACGCGCGCCCGGGCGAAAAACGTGCCCCCGGGCGAAAAACGAGCGCCCGGATGAAATATTGCGCGCCCGGGCAAAAAATGCGCGCCCGGGCGAAAAACGTGCGTCAGGGCGAAAAATACGCGCTAGTGCGAAAAATTTCCGCCCGGGCAAAATTTGGGCGTCCAGGCGAAAAATGCGCGTTCGGGCAAAAAACTCGCGTCCGTGCAAAAAACTCACGTCCGTGCGAAAAACTCCCGCCCGAGTGAAAAATTGTGCGCACGCATAAACGCGAGCCCGGGCAAAAAAAAATGCGATAAATCGAGCGTTCCAGACTCGCCCAATTCCGATATGTCTAGCTAGATTTTGTGCTTAGGCTAAAATAAATTCCATGATATTCAACTTAAATTTCAATTATTAAAGCTACCTAACAAGCGAACGGCGTAATTGGAATTCGACGTCGAATTTCAATTCCAAGTCTTCAATTCCGTCCAAACGAACGGGGCCTTACTGTTTTCCGCGCTAGCACTAGCGTCGGCGCTAGCATGGGTGTTCATTTTTTCTGATTTTTATAATTTCTAAAAATCTATAAAAATATGGTAGTTCATATGTACTACTTAGTTTTTGTGCTTCTGACTTTTGTTATTTTTGTTTTATTTATATAATGAAAAATCAACTACAAAACTTCAAAATTCAAAAATACAAAAATATGTTTTTGTGGTTTTCTGTTTGTTCTTTCATTAAAAATTTTCAAAACAACAAAAAAACTATATGATCTTTATTGCTAATATCAAACATGAATGTGTTCTATTATTTAGAATTATTTACAATGTTGAAATTTATTCCTTTAAATTACTATGAACATTGTTTTGTTTATCATGCTTTGATATATCTATTTAAAGTGCATCAAATATTAAAAAATATGTGTAGATCCAAGCTTAGCATGTCTCTAAGTTTGAGTAAATGTATTGTGATTGATAATGATACTTTTCCACTCACCTATGTTTGGTAATGTATATGTGTGTTTAAATCTAAAAATGCTTGCTTGTGTATTGTATGTGTACAATGAATTAAAACTTGGCATAGGTATATTACCTACACAACATTTGAATTGCACGTAAGAAATTTAGAAAAGTGGTTGAGTTTAAAATTTTTTGGGTTTGCAAAACAAGTGTATTCGAAGAATGTTGTCTCACAAATGTGAACAAAAAATAGACAAATATAACTCCACCATGCACTACTTGAACCTCCTGATAAGTCTTCATAAGCATTGTGAGGTTGAGCACCTTGGAAAGAATAGTAAAGTGTCTTGTGCAACCCTTGATTAGTACGCCACTTTTTATAAAATATTGTGCATTAAAAGTGTGTGAAAGTTGATATACTTGTGTTTTATTGTGCACTTTACTCTACATGTCTTGTATTTTGTGATTTAAATCAATTGTTAGCATTGCTCAAAATACACTTATGTGCACATCATTATCTTTCATAACACTTCTTCTCATAAGTATTGGATTCTAATGCTTTATCTATACTACTCTTTATATAAGATATGCACTAGATAACCTATCATGATCTCTACAATGTTTTGATATCTCTTAAACTTGAAATTAAGTAACATTGTAGTATATTCTCTTTTTGATATGTTCATTTCATGCTTGGTAAACTTTATGTAAAATTATGAGATTTCAAAAAGGTTGCAAGATTTTTACATTTTGAACATTAAACTCATATATATACTTATGATTTTCATGCTTACAACAAGATGTTTCTTATAATCTTCGGCTTGCTTAAAACTCTTAACAATTTAATTGAAATCTCTTCAAATACTATACTTCAACTCTTTATCATTATCTATATTACAAAAGCTTGATCATGATTTATATATCATAACCTCCTTAAATACCTTCACCCCACCTTCTTTTGATAATACTAAAAAGGGGAGATTAATTGAAGAAATATAGAGGAGTAATCTAGACGATAATGGGAGACTTATTAAATCATGTAATCTATCATTTAGGGGGATTTATGTAGGGGGAGCATTAAGATAGGGGGAGTATGTACAGTATACTATAGTTGCACTATTATCATGCTTATCATATATAGTAAACATTATTGTTGATTTCTTGCTAAGAGGATTTATTATTATCAAAAGGGGGAGATTGTTGGACATGTGTGTCACATCCCTTTATTTGAGAATAACAAATCCCATATTGTATTTGATCTTCCTTGTCGTGTGTTTATAGTGTACAGGAACTATAGGTTCAATACTCCACAGGTAGCTAGCAGCTTCAAATCAAATTCTCTGAAGAAGAGCTACCGCCAGTGCTAGGGATACCGCCTGGCGCTAGCGCTACCACCAGCGCTAGCGCTACTGCCTGGCGCTAGCTCGAGTTCGTGCACACAACACCACGCCCTCGACGGTTGCATAACCACTCTACACGAATGCTACCGCAGGCGCTAGGAGCTACCGCAGGAGCTATCTCCATGTTCTATAAATTGATGGCTTCTCTCTCGTTTTGGTTAGAGCTTCCATAGAGATTACTTATGACAAAATTCCAGAGCTGCTACTCTGCCGAAAGTTCATCTCCCACTCAAAGCCAAAGAAGATTTCTGGAGAAGAAAGCCGTCATGCTGCATCTGAAGAACGATCGCTTCAACATCACCTATGCAACATCGATCCTTCATCCTTATCTTCAGAAATCTTATAGAGCGAGTTCTTGTTATTTACTTTATTACATTATTGTGAATTTTTTGTAGTAAAATTTCCTTGTGTTGGCGACTAGGTCCTTGCGCGGCTTAGGGGGTAATTTGTCGCGTGAGTTGGCGACTAGGTCTAGGAGATTAGATCTAGAGGGTGCTCGAGGCCATATCCGGGGTTAGGATTTGCTAGAGTGGCTTGAGGCCATATCTGGGGAAGGATAGGCTAAAGCCAACCGGTTTGTGGGGATACAAGTCGGTATAGAAAAGGAATAGAAATTTACTCTTGTACGCCTCCAATTTCTAGAGATATTGAAATCAAATTTATGTAAACAAATTTTTTTTATATAATACAATCATGTCTCTATTTGTGTTTACTTGATTTCTTTCATTTGGCGTAAATTTTATTATTGCAATTTACTTTTTGCTAAATTGTTATTTTGCTCTCATTTATTCCTAAACAATTTAGTAATTTCTTTAAAATTACAAAAAGAATTTTATTCCCTTATTCACCCCCTCTAAGGGCGCCTATCGATCTAACAGGCCGAGCTCAAGTCCTTCTCCAAGCTTGCTCCATAAAGAAACCTAAGTTAACACCTTGAGGTGTGAGGAAGAAGATGAAGAAAAGAAGAATGAGAAGAAGAAGATGATGAATAGGGCCCTCTGATTAGGAGAGTTCAGCCCATTTGGGCTAGGAGAGAAGGAAGAGAGAGAGAGAGAGATTTGCATTAATGTGTATTAAATGCAATTCCAACTTTCCAAGCCTTATGTTGGAACTCCACATCTATGTGTCAGCTACTTATTGGCTCTTATTTCCACCATTAACTTAGATTTAGGCAATTTAGGCCACCCACCATGGAAGAATTCACATGCATTGATTCGTCCGCTAGCGCCGGCGTTAGCAAAATCTATCGTCGGCGTTAGCGCCCTTCTCCCAATCCTTTGCCATTTGCTTTCTAACTTCAAGGGGGTGATGGTTACACCCACTCCTGGAGATCAAGGCACATCCCTGGCACCATTAGGACCTCAAGACTCCTACCTAGCCCAAGCATATCCAAGTGACTCATGTCACTCGAGTGGTCTAGTTCGAATTGGGAAGTTACAAATCCAATAAACCAAAAAATTAATTTCGTCCGTGAAATTTGAGATGAGGGCTACGAGTATTGAAACGAAGTAGGACAAGATAGTTTGGATTATACCTGGGGGAAATAATCCCGGGGAACGTTGCTGCATAAGGTCCATCGACTCCCAGGTGTATTCCTCTCGTCCGTGGTTGGACCACATGACTTTCACCAATGGAACGCTCTTTCGCTGCAGCACTCTGGTCTCAGTATCCACTATGCGCACAGGCTCCAGCCAGACGGATCTGCCAGTTCCCACGGGGCCCGACGCAGTTGGAACATGCTGATCAGGGCGAAGCAATACCCTCCGAAGGGAGGATAAATGGAAGTCGTCATGCAAATTCTCCAACTCCGATGGCAGCTCAAACCGATAGGCTAAGGGGCCAATCCGCTCCAGGATGGTATAAGGCCCCATATAGCGAGGACTGAGCTTCTTCCTTCCCCAAACATGAGACACTCCGTACATCGACCTGATCTTTAAGAACACCTTGTCACCAACCTGAAACTCCACGACCCTAAGCTTCACGTCATAATATTTGGCCTATCGGCTCTGTGCCTCGAGCATGCAGTCTCGAATCAATCTGACCATTTCATCGGTATCATCAATGAATTTCACCCCCAATGCTTTTTGGTCCTCATCTTGGACCCATGATAAAGGTGTCATGCACCTCCTTCCATAAAGCACCGCATAAGGAGCCATGTCGATGCTTGCCTGATGACTATTATTGTAAGAGAACTCCACTAAGGGCAGAAGTCTCTCCCACGGCTCTCCTCAATCTAGAACACATAGGCACAACAGATCTTCCAAAGTCCTGATCGTCCGCTTTGACTGGCCATCCTTCTGAGGGTGGAAGGTTGTGCTAAAAGTCAAGCCAGAGCCCAAATAAACTTACACTGCTTTCCACTCCTTGGAGGTGAAACGACCATCACGGTCTGAAACGATAGTCATGGGCACTCCATGATATCGAACGAACTGCTCGATGAAGAGTCTTACCAACAAATCGACGTGTGTGTCCTTCCTCATCTGTATGAACCTGGCAACCTTCATCAGACGATCCACAATCATCCATACCGAGTCATTCTCGGAGCGGGAGCGAAGCAGACCGTGAATGAAATCCATGGATATATCTTCAAACTTCCACTCGGGGAATGGTAACGGCTACAATAACCCAGCGTGGCTCCTACACTCTGCCTTCACCTTCTGGCATGCTTCGCAGTAAGTGACAAAATAGGTGACATCCCTCTTCATACCTGGCCAAAACATTGTCTTCCACAAATCTACATACATCTTGACGCTTCCGGGATGCATCAAATATTTAGTGCAATGAGCCTCTCTCAATATGTCCACCCAGATCCCAGCTCCTGCGAGTATGTATATGAGGCCCCAGAAATGAACAAGGTCATCCCGTAATGATTAGTCTCCTGAGCTGCCCCTCCCAGGATTCTGAATACCGGCTCCAGTGCTGCATCCTATCTCTGATGTGTCCTGATGCGGTCTCAGATGTCACAAGTAATGCTCAGGGCAGCTAGGTACTCTCTGTAGGCCTTAGGCTCAGCCCTGGATACCAATGTGATCTCTATGTCCTCTAACATCTATACCAGATCCATAACCATCACTCGGGGCTTCGGTCCAGGTGTATCGACTCTCCTACTCAAGGCATCCGCCAGCGTGTTTGCCTTCCCCGAATGATAGTGCATGGTGTAGTCGTAATCACATAGGAACTCTAGCCACCTCTGATGGCATATGTTTAGATCCTTCCAAGTATCTATATACTTGAGGTTCGTGTGATCAGAAAAGATTTCACAATGAACCCCATAAAGATAGTGTCTCCAAATCTTTAAGGCGGAGATCACAGCCCTGAGCTGTAAATCATGTACTGGGTAGTTCTGCTCATGCTTCTTCAGCTGCCTCGATACATACTCTATGGAGTGCCCATACTTCATCAATACTGCACCCATCCCCTGATAGGATGCATCAGTGTAGATCTGAAATCCCTCCTTCCCAGATGGAAGGGCAAGGATCGGGGTTGAGGTGAGCCTGTCCTTCATCTCTTGGAATGCTGCCTCGCACTGGGCTGTCCAGGTAAATGCAACATCCTTCTTCGTCGGGGTGGTGAGGGGAAGAGCGATCTTCGAGAATCCCTCGACAAATGTACGGTAGTAACCAGTAAGCCCTAAGAAACTGCGCACCTCCACTACCGACTTCAAAGGCGGCCATCCCCTTACTGCTTGTACCTTGGCAGGATCCACTGCTAAACCTGCTCCACGGATGACATGGCCCAGGAAAGCGATTTCCCGGAGCAAGAACTGGCACTTACTAAACTTTTCAAACAAGTTGTGCTCCCTCAGCTTCCCCATAACATATGCTAGATGATGTGCATGATCCTCCTCGGTCCTAGATTAGACAAGAATGTCATCAATAAATAATATCACGAAGACATCCAGGTACAGTTTGAATACTTTATTCATCAACCTCATGAATGTGGCGGGGGCATTCGTGAGTCCGAATGGCATGACAGTAAAATCATATAGACCATACCTCGAACTAAAGGCAGTCTTTGGGATATCCCCCTCCTGATTCACAACTGATAATAACCCAAACGCAAATCAAGTTTCCAAAACAAGTGTGCTCCTTCAAGCTGATCAACGAGCTCGTCAATCCTGGGCAGTGGATAGGTGTTCCGGACATTCAACCGGTTGAGCTCTCGATAATCAATACATAACCAGAGGAACCATCCTTCTTCTTCACGAATAGAACTGGGGCTCCCCAAGGAGATGAACTGGGGCGGACGAACCCCAAATTTACTAACTCCTGAAACTGCGTCCGAAACTCCGCAAGCTCCTTCAGTGCCATCCTATATGGATCCCTAGAAATGGGTCTATCTCCCGGAACTTGTTGGATCCAGAAATCCGCCTCTCGATGCAGGGGTAGTCCGGGCTGCTTGTCCGGAAAGACACCAGAAAAGTCTCAAACTATCGGTACCTCAGCAATGCTGATCTCTATCTCCTTCGTCTCAAAGCAAATCATATAAACCTCATCGCCCTGTCGGTGGGATTTGACCGCCTGAATAGATGATAGTAATATATTGGAGGTGGGGGTAATACCTTCGATCACTACCTCAGAATCTTCATGCCTCAGTACAATCTTCTTTGTCAGGCAGTCGATCATGGCATGGTTCTAATGCAGCTAATTCATGCCCAGGATCAGATCAAACTTTGTCATTTTCAGAAGTGTCTCCGGTGCTTCAAATAGCCTTCCCCCGATCTCCACATTCATGTTACACTTGGCGCATGATAATATCTTCGACCCATCCGCAAGTCGGACCTTCCTATGGATGCCTTCAAAGTGTTGCATTTAGTCTAGATCATTTATGAATTCCTCCGAGAGGAATGAGTGCGAGGCACCCGTATCGACCAAGGTGTATGCGGGTTTATCGTAAACAAGTACTATACCTGGGTCATTTTTGTTGTTTGGGTCATAAGTTAAACTAAAGCGAAGGTTTGCAAGGTACCAAGTAATCATAAGAAGCAAACTAAAGTACCTGTGATGACCTCCTTAGGGTTCCGGGGCTCTGCGAGGTCCAATGCATACATCTGCTCCGTAGAAGGTATAGGGTTCCTACCCTATTGTCATTGGCCTCGGCCTCGACCTCTTCCCCGCTGCGCTCCCGGAGGATCCATGGGACGATTCAGAGCGTTCATTTGTATCTGCGGGCAATAGATCCGAATGTGGCCCGGCTGGTCTTAGTGATAGCAAACCCTTTGAAAGGGCTCTCCTAGCTGCTGAGGTGCCTGATCCTGAGCCTGCTGAGGCGGGGGCAATGGTAGCAGTTGTGCTGGCTGCTCCATTCTAAAATTTGGGCGGAAACGCCCACCACCTCTCTTCTGGTCACCTCCTCTGCCCCTGACGTTCTGCCTCCACCTGAAGCTGGGTCATTCTTTCATCACACCCTCTGTGCGCCTCTTACTCCTAGCCTGGAACCCCAAGTGGTCCGACTCCAACTTCTGTGCCATCTATATAATCTGAGCGAGGCTCGAATCGGCGACGAAGAGAAGAGCCTGTCTTAGGGAATCTCATAGATCCTTGTAGAACCGCTTTGCGAAACCGCGGTAATCCAAGTCGTAGGAGTCAGCGAATCTGCCAAGGTGCTGAAACTCCTGCTGGTATTCAACTACTGATCTAGATCCCTGCTTCAGCTGCAGGAACCTCTCCTTGAGCTCATAACGGGCCATAGAAGAGACGAAGTGCTCTAGGAATGCATTCACAAACTCATCCCAGCTTATGTCAAGGTAGTTACGCCCTTCAGAGGTGTAGACCATAAGGGAATTCCACCACCTCTTGGCATTCAGATCCAAGGCTGTGATTGCCATATTGCCATGGCATCGAATCCCCGCCAGCAGCTCCTGCACCGTGTCTAACCATTCCTCTGTCTGGAACGCCCAATCTGTCCCATGATAGGTGGGAGCAGAGAGAGCTTGGAAGGTGCTTAACCAATTTAAGTTCGGGGCCTCCTGCTGCACCAAGGGTTGCAGAGACTTGAAGGCATCCAAAATCATTGTCAAGGTCTGACCCAGCTCAGACTGCTGGAATGAAGTAGGTCCTGGAGGTACAGGGGTGCCAGCTACTGGCTCCGAACATACCGGAATCTACACGTATGGTAGAATTTATGGTTAGGTTGGCTACTTACAGAAAGGTAATGGACTCACTTAATGTGAATCACCCATGGGCACACCATCGCTTCCTCTCAATCAATTTGTCCTCAAACTAAAGAGGTGAGAGGGGTGGCACCATGAGGAAATGGACATCTTTATCTCAGGATCGTTGCGCCTCTGATACCATTTGTAAAACCCCCCTCCCGGAACACAAGACACGCCCGAGGGGAGTCCTACGCCCAGGATAGCCGCCTTGCGGAAGCGACAACAAACGAGCTAGCCTCTTCCACAAGATGCCTATCCTGTCGGCCAAACAAATATCATCAAGCCAACCCCTCAATAGTATAAAAGATAGATGCCATAAATTCACATATAAATAAAGGTGTCACAATTAGACAAAAGACATGTAGTTCCAAGAACTCCTGAAATATCAGAGTATCAAAAGAAATGCCCCAAGGGCTACATCTTCAAGCTATCGCTCACATCTGTCACTGACGATATTGACGGTATCGTAGTCTCCGACCCTGTCGTCCTGACTTGGCTATCCGCCTCCAGCGTCGTGCGCTGCTGCTCCTGAGTGCGCTCCTAAAAAGGGGTGCAACAACTGTTAGTCATAAAGACTAAGTGGTTTCACATCCTCTCCCCCGGTGACTCCAAGGCACTGGGCGAAAGGGAATGAAGAGAAGCTGCAATATAGACATTAGTAGCAAAAGCAGGTGTAATGAAAGATGTAATCATAGCAGTATATCAAATGAATAAAATGTACATCTAACAAGTAGTATGGTCAACGACAGAATATAAGAAAGCAAAGTATATAGATAACTGAATTGAAATTACCTTATAAGGATGCCCATACAAGCTTATAAGTTAAGGATCCGAACATAAAATAACCCATCACATAAAGGTGCCCATATAAGATTATATGATGAGGATTCAATGTGGTGCAATGGTATGATCATGAAAGGATGAATGCAATGCAATGATTATGATATGATGACTCACCCATGCATATTTGCTATGTCGACATGGACTTGCACTTCCCACTTTTTGAGGGTAGCTAACCACTCAGGCACCTCACATCGTGGCCAGATGGATACAGTTGAACGGGCTTCTCCACTACTAGGCGGGTATGAACACTACCAGACCTAGGCCTATGTACGCCTCGACGCTAAGAACACATAGCGGAGACCCTATATACTGCTCGCATTATGCCGAGTCTTCATAACACGGAAGGGGTATTTGGGAAGTGAGCACCAAGAGTCCCACCCAACCGGTCTAGAGTCTAACTGCCAGCTTCTGTCAGTGTCACGACTAGAAAGCCCGTAGACCCGCCACAAGTAATCATCCAACCAGGATCATTACACCACCTTGTGTAACCCATGCGCATTCATGTAAATTCCATACACAACCCATGCTATCAAGCACCCAAGGACTCACGAACAGAGCCTTATTACATTTCCCCTCATACAATCAATGCCGATGCTAATTAGCATCCAAGGCCCCAACCACTGGGTCCTTAACATTGCACCATAAGATATGACCATATCTTATAACCCGCATCAAGCCATCAATGCTACCCATACCAAATTGTTATAACTCTTGTGTAGTGGCGTGCGTACAACATGGAAATTACTCTATGAGACCCTGCATGACTACTTGTGCGTATAGAGACATATTCATATCTTACTAAATAAGTAAGTCCAACTTATCATTAATATTCAATTAACGTGTTCAATTCGCGGCGTGTTTCAACACCCATGAAGTTATCACCCATGTTGAGAGGTTATCACAAATCTAACCATCCGATAGATTGTCCAACGATGTGAGCATTTATATAAACAAGTCCTCTAAATTCTTCATTCAATTATGCATCGCAATGCCCCATTTCAGAATCATAACATTTATTTATGCCTCACCTAATTGACATGGGAACCCGGGAACTCCTACCATACCAAAGGAGGAGAACCTGAAGTTCTTTGTTTGCTAGCGCCGGGGGTAGCGCTAACTCCGGGTGCTAGTGATCTTGTCGACATACCTTCTCGTCGACATTGGGTGTTGATGGGAAGTTAGGCCTTCCCGTCAACAAGTCGACCCGCTAGCGCCGGCGGTACCGCTACTGCCGAGCGCTAGTGATTCTACCAGCACCCCTTCCCGTCGACATTAAGTGTCAATGGGAAGTTACCCCTTCCCGTCGACAAGTCGACCCGCTAATGCCGGTGGTAGCGCTACCATCGGGCGCTAGTGATTCTACCAATACTCCTTCCCGTTGACATTAAGTGTCGATCAGAAGTTACTCCTTCCTGTCAATAAGTCGACCTGCTAACGTTTGCAGTAGCGCTACCGCCAAGCACTAGTAATTCTACCAACACTCCTTCCTGTTGACATTAAGTGTCAACGGGAAGTTACACCTTCCCATCGACCCGCTAATGCCAGTGTTAGCGCTACCGCCGGCGCTAACTAACAGAGAACAAATCCTCTATTAAACTCATCCACTTTTTTTCTCGTGAACTCTCAACTCCAATCAAGATAAATTCTTCCTTCCCTTAGTTGCTGGACTTTCATCACTAATCCCGTGTCCCCTTATTAATCGAGTGCAATATTATAATTAAAACTCTCTTTAACATGGGACTATTCATCATCTTCCCCAAACAAGAATTAGGTAATTTCACCTTCTCTCCTTCAATACTCCCTCATTAGACCACCAATCTTCATGAAATAAACTCCTTAAAATTCGTATTGAAGAGGGGAGTTGATCAAAGACATACACGCGATGATCGACGCCCTAGAACATACGCTGTAGCGTGGCCACTTCCTACGAAACTCCATTAATCTCGCTAAACCAAGCTCTTTTATGCTCAATGTCTCTCCTAATTAGATCTAATGATCTAGCACCAAGGGAGAGAGGTCAGAAGTCACCTGATTTTTGGCTGACAATCGCAGTCGTCTCCTCAGTGGGATTGCGGCGGTCGACCGAGCTCAAGTCCTTCTCCAAGCTTGCTCCTTAAAGAACCCTAAGTTAACACCTTGAGGTGTGAGGAAGAAGATGAAGAAAAGAAGAAGAAGAAAGGGAAGAAGATGAAGATGATGAATAGGGCCCTCTGATTAGGAGTGTTTAGCCCATTTGGGTTTGGAGATAAGGAAGAGAGAGAGAGAGAGATTTGCATTAATGAGTATTAAATGCAATTCCAACTTTCCAATCCTTATGTTGGAACTCCACATTTATGTGTTAGCTACTTATTGGCTCTTAATTCCACCATTAGCTTAGATTTAGGCAATTTAGGCCACCCACCATGGAAGAATTTATGTGCACTGATTCGTCCGCTACCGCCGACGTTAGTAAAAGCTACCGCCGGCGTTAGCACCTTCTACCAATGCTTTGCCATTTGCTTTCTAACTTCTAGGAGGTGATGGTTACACCCACTCCTGGAGATCAGGGCACATCCCAGGCACTATTAGGACCTCAAGACTCATACATAGCCTAATCATCTCCAAGGGACTCGTGTCACTCGTGGGGTCTTGTTCGAATTGGGACGTTACAAAAGTACACTTGACTTCATCGGATATAGGTTTGGACAATATCATCACTTAAACCTCTTTCTTCGCTTTTCCAAAAATCACAACTCTAAATTATTCATATTAGTTACCAATTGGGAAAATAACATCTGTGGATCTCTCCTCCGTAAGAGACGTTCTGACACAATCAAGGGGGATGAGGCATCCATTATACGAAGTTTGTCCATAGAAAGGCACCCAGACGATAGCAACACCAATGTTGATGAGCTATCAACTGTTAGGCTCACACAGATCTATAGGGCCTACCACAAATGTCATTCACGAGAGACTCCAATGATTTCAATTATAGTGGAACTATGGGAGTCATTAGAGAGCACATCACTTGCCAGTAGAGAGGTTCAGAGAATTGAATACCTTTGTAAACCATTGGATCCAGACATCGCGAATGGAGGGGGTTCACGTAAGTTTTGGGACTGCCCAAGGGAAGAAGAAGAGGGAGGCCAAGATTCCTGTGCTTGACAGGATGAATTCCCCGGGTCAAGGGAGAATATATGGGACATGACATAGGATCCAGATTTCTATTTGATGTTTCGAGACACTTTGAAGGGACCCTCAACACAACAAAAGCGTTATTATTCCAGAAGCGGACATGAAAGAAGATTCATTGTTTAAAAAATAATTAAGGATAGGGGAAGTAAGAGAGATATTTTGACCACCGAGGCTGACCTACCTGCCGCATCTACCTTTATCAAGACAAGTTCTCCCACGATGAACACCCTCACCCTGAGTGCTTGTCAAAATGCTTGGTCATACTTCTTTTGATCTCATCTTGTCGGATGACAGATTGATCCCTCTGATTTTTGATGAGATCGACGCTGCATCACATTTCAACATCGTTGTTTTCCATCCAACTTTCATTGTTCTGCTTGGAGAGGAGGAACATCGGGCACATGACCAAAAATTCTCCCAAGATGAGAGCTTCAAAACTGTGAGATAGCTTGAATGGGGTTTCCTCGGTGGCAGAGGAGGGAGTGTTCTTTAGTGTTCATAACACTGTGGGCATCTGTTCATCCTAGTTGTCATAAGTGTGTTTTACCTTCTTCTTCAACCTACCCATTGCTCCGTGGGTGGTGGACTGATGCAAAATGAAACTCTTCGCAAACTTGTTCACAAAAACTCAACAAATCGGAAGTGGCAAATTGATGTTCATTATCTGGGATGATGTACATATGGATCCCATGCTGACACATGATCTCCCCCCCACCATATAAAGTGCATGACAACTTGGGTCGTAGTTTTGGACAAAGCCTTAGCCTCTATCCACTTGCTTAAAGAATATATCATCATGAGGATGAAGTGTCGTTGCCCACTATCCATGGGTAAATGGCTAATGAGGTCTGAAAGTTTAATCAGTAGTCTAATCACTTAGAGAGTGGGTGGGTTGAATAGGAGTTTCAAGAATTTTAGTCCCTTTTAAACTGTTGATTATTCGAGCTCAGAGAAAGTAAAACAACCAACATAGAAAATCACATAGTTATTTATAGTGGTTCCCCAAATGATGGGTACTCCACTCTCCCTCTCCACTTATGTAGCAGTGTTCTATACTAGGCCAACTCCTCTAAAAACACAGATCAAAGATCTTACTCCTCAGAGTCCTTCAATCCGACAACTTAGGAACCCAACAAGTTCCCTACCTCGGATCCACTCTTTGGATCCTACCTCAGATGCAAACATCATCCCTATCTCAGAGTATTAATACTCTTACAACTCAGATTCACCTCTTATTCCTACCTCTCGTCTTCACAAGACCCTACCTTAGTCTTACAACTAACCCTTACACTCAGGCCTTCTCTCCAGCCCTACAATTAGGCTGACAACACAGTCCTACCTCAGATCTTAGATAGATCTTACAACAAAAAAAATAGAAGATTTAGTTTATAATATTTTGACTATAGAAAATATGATTTATGCCTTGAGTCTTCTTAGATCTTTCTGAAAAGAAAAACTTCTTCAGCAGCAACATTGGATCAATCAGCAGAAAAATTTTAGTACCAGGATCAGTGCTGAGCTTCCTTGAGAATATAATTCTTCTTGCTCTCTAGAATGAGAGCATTTTTTTTCTTGAAGCTTTCCTTCTTCTTCTTTTGTAAGCTTGCACTTTACTGTTTTATTACTTTTTAATGGCCGGCAAGCTTTTCTCTTTTAGATTTCACAAAGTTATGAAGCTCAAGGGTTAAGGTTTGTTGAACCTCTCTTATCCTTTTATAACTCTGACTCTTCAAATGGTCGAGACCCTAAAAGGTTTTGTCTTAGGCTACTTTTCAGAACTGATTGATTAGACATCTGCACTTGACTAGATGATATCATTATGTGAAGTTGGTTAACATAACGATAAATGACATATCAGTTTTCTCTTGAGCTCTTGCAACGATATCATCATGTGGACCTTATTGTCATGACGATATCGTCGTGTTATTCTTATTATCATGTTGATTGTTGACTGACTTCTTTAGCTGCCTCCTATGAGTGATTAAGACGATATGGTCATCTGAGTGTCACATACACGATGATATTTTACATGGAGATATTGTGCTTGATCTCCAAATATTATATATAGGATATATGATATCACATCCTCCTCATGTCACATCCGATGGATATTAAATGCAAAATATACTTATCATTGGCTTAGGGACTTCTCCAAATCTAAAATATTATGGGTAGTGTTTCCAACAATCTCCCCCTATTTGAAGAAGTCATAACACAGTCAATGATAAAGCACAATAATGAGAAATAACATACAATAATATCATATAGTAGAAAATATTCAGAACATTGCGGTGCACAACACCAAAAATATCATTAGCATATTATAAATTTATAAGTGTTGAAATGTTTTGAATTTTAAAACATTTCTACATTTGCCCATTAAATGAAAGCCAGCTATTCTTCAGGTTCTCTTATGATTATTCCACCTCTTGCTTTCTTGACAACATCCTCCTTTTTCTTTTCATTATGCCTGGTGAAATAGCCATGAGGCTTTGGATGATATCTCAATGGTTCTCTGCATCTCCTGGAATCTTTCCGGCCAGCTTATCCTTTTTTTAGATTCTTCTGATTTCTTCTTGATTTTCATGTTTGACCCTTTCATGGGTGCTGCATAGTTTGGCTCTATCAGTTTTCTTTGTCCTGATATGTTCCCATGAAGTTAAGATTATTTCAATTGATTTAGGGCTCCACTACTCATAATCCTATTTCTTTTCCATTTCCAACATGTACCTTTTCTTTCTTTGCTTGATTTCATCCTCCCCAGATGCAATCCCCTTCCCTTTGCCTTGTTCAGCAGCAGGTACTTCAAATATGGTAGGGGCAGTAGCAGGTATAAGGGAAGCAGTAGTTATTTCATTAGGCTCACCCTAATAAATGGGGGGAAGGTCCATTGCTTCCGTTATAGTATTAGAGGTCCATATGGCATGCTCACCACTGGCCTTAATCATTGATCTCTCCCCATTTAGGACATCTTCAGATAGGTCTTTGTGCAGATTGACTTAAAGATTTAGAATCTTCTCCTTCAGCATATTGATTCCACTAGTAAAATAATTCTTTGTCTCTAGTAGATGGTTGTCCAGCTCCTGACTGCAGAAGTCCAATCTTTCTTAGGTGATCCTTTTGTTCTCAACTATTTCCCTGGTTGTAGCTTTAAAAGCATCCTCCAGATTCTCAGATGTTGTACATTGATTTTTAATCATATCAGTTGAACCCTTGTAGGTGAGTTCTAGCTGTTTAGTTGTATGATCTACTGCTGGAGCTTCTCTCATAAAGAAATTGAAGGTGTATTCTTTGAGAAGTTCCATTTCTATCATCAGACCTGCAGTTTCACTGAACAAAATGCTTCTTAGATCATTGACAGCAGTATCAACATAAGCTTCAATTTTAGATATTTGCTTATCTAGGAGCATTTTAATCTGATTCAGCATTGAGGAATCGGCTGACATTTGGCCTGTGGAGGAGCTTGGCCTTGCAGGTTCAACCTCAACTTTCTTCTTCATTACCTCCTGGAGAAGCTTTTCCTCTCCTTCTGATTCTTCATACAATGGAGAAGGAGATCTTCTTATAGAAGTTTGTCTCACTTCATCCTTAGGATTAATGGTGGCTTCAATATTTATCAACTCCCTGCATAGTTGTCAACAGACTTTTTTGGGCTTATCTCCTACGAAGCATCAACTTGGTCCTTTTGGAGTGCTAACCCAGTATGGATGGCATCCTCAACCTCAGTGATTTTGTTGATTACTTCTACTATTTGTGCAGGGAGTTTAGTTTCATTCTCCCCCTCACTTGCAACACTCTCTGTACTTCTTCTGTCAGACATGTTCCCCAAGGAGTCATCAAGATTTTCAACAAGCTCCATTTCATCCCCATGAGCATCATCCTCAATGGCACTTAGTGTTGGAACACGGTTTTCTGCATCCCTTTGGTTTGAGAATAACAAATCCTACTTGTATTTGAACTACTTTGCCATTATGTTTTTAGTATTCAGGATTGAATAAATACGACACGAGGATGTTATGCGTTGGTCTGGACTAGCTCAAGTGCTGAAAAGAAAGTATGTGTTCTAACTCCAAGAATTAGAGCCAACACCGGTGTTGACCCTCGATCTCACTAGCATGAAAATGGTAGGGAGGGAAACTACTATGATTGAGGGTGCATTTTGAGAATGATTTGACCGAACGCTAGCGTTAACCTTAACGATATCGTTAGGGTTTCCTGAAATGAAATGTTTCCAAAGATGCAATATCTCTTTCATGGAATGTGGATTCGAGCCATCAAAACATTTCTATACAGATTCAACGCCATGCGTTAGTTTGCTCTCCTATAAATAGGTGGCATTCATTTTATTCAAGTTGACGAACTCAAGGAGCCCTCTTCCAGCACTCTGATTTCTCTGTGACGTCGGATTTCCAGACAACAAAGGATCTCCCGCTCATTTTCAAGAGAAGGTATTTGATAATTAGGTTTTATATGAATTTTTATCATGGATTTTAGTATTTTTTTAATTTGAATTTTTCTTATTTATTTCAATTTTAGTTTATGAATAGTTCTTTTTTACATTTTAAATCTAATTTAGCATTCTTCTAATTTTTGAAAATTTTTGGGACAAATTGGCTCAATTTTGCATATCACGCCCTTCGTTACGCCCGTGACAAAGGGTGTGTAATCTTTATGAACGTACAGAGTTGTTGCCGTGCGATTTGAGAACATTTACCCTAGGTCACGCCCGTGTTCAATTACACGCCCTCAGTCACGCCCGTAACGCAGAGTTTGTCAACTTAAAGATGACTCCCAACCGCTGTCGTGTCCAGGTGGAGATGTCATGCCCATTTCACTTCAGCCACACCCGTGTCCTTGAAAGTCATGGACATGACTCATCTTACATGATCTTTGACTTCTGCTGCGCCGCTAATCACGCACACACTGCATTTAATGAAGCCACCCAAGTACATGGATGTGACCTCCAAGTCACGGGCGTGTAACTGCTGATTTTCGCCGTGCCATCACGCAAGCCCCACGCCACCGTCCCAACTGAGCAGAACAATATTTAGACGCCCTTGGTCACGGGCGTGACCGAGGGCGTGCAACTTGGAAATTTTTCCTATAAATTCCAGAGGTCTCCTTGAGTCCAGGGTTGAGAATTTTGTAGAGGGGAAGGTGCTGCTAGAGCTGTTAGTTGCTATTTTCATGTTTATTTCCTTATGTTCTCTTCCTCTCTTCTTTTCATGTAAAGTTCTTCTAGATTCCTTTCAAGCAATAGTTCTTTAAGCTTGTAATCTTTCTTTTTTCTAGTGTTTTAATCTTCCTTAAGTCTTGTAATCACTTTTAGTTTTAATAAAATTTAGCTTGCTTTTCTTCACTTCTCTTTCTACTTTAGTTAATTTTTCTCTCATGCAATCTTGTTTTTCTCTCTTTTTCCCCTCCACCATGATTAACTAAACTCTCATTAGTGCTCGATCGAAGTGATCTGAGGATGAGATAATCAAATTATGATCTTCTAGCACTCGTTTTCCATTTATGTAAACACTTGTTTTACCCTTGATTTTTAATTAGTGAGACCATATTTTCGATATATGGGTTTCACTTAGGTTTTCATACTTAGCTAGCTAAGAGATTCAAAGTATGAATCAATCACTCAAGGGTAAATAGAGTTGCACGCACCACTCGAGAGAGGATGATGTAAATCTCCTGAATTGGAGTCAAATCCAATAGCGGGGTTCACAGTGCAAAGCAAGTTTTAGGTAATCGATTATAGAATGAGAGTTCAGTAAACTTAGTTGGGCATTTCCCAAGAGAGAGAGAGGCATGTTCAAGCTTCGGGAACATCAACGGTCAAGTAGTTTACTTAAAAGGAATTAGAATTACTTTTATCTTCTCTTGATTATTCTTATGTCGAGGTGATTTTAGATTGAGCACTAATCCTTTTAACCATCATCTAAGCCTTACTTTAATCTGCAATTGTGTTTCCTTTTAGTTAAGTAAAACTCTTCAAAAAGACATTAGATGAGATAATAGTTTACTCCCAAAGTAGAAGTAATCAATTCGCCCCAAGGAATGCGACCTTGGTATTTATAAAATATCTTATACTATAGACGATAAGGTACACTTGCCTTCATCGGATATAGGTTTTGAGAATATCATCACTTAAACATCTTTCTTCACTTTTCCAAAAAATCACAACTCCAAATTATTAATATCAATTACCAGTTGGGCAAATGACATCTATGGATTTCTACTCCACAAGAGACATCTGGACACAATCAAGGGGGATGAGGCACCCATTATATGGAGCTTGTCCACAGAGAGGCACCAAGATGATAGCAACACCACTTTTGATGAGCGATCAACTGTTAGGCTCGAACAGATCTATAGGGCCTACCACGCATGTCATTCATGAGAGACTCCAATGACAGAAATTGTAGTGGAATTACGTGAGTGATAAGAGAGTGCGTCACTTGCCATTAGAGAGGTTCGGAGAATTGAATACCTCTGCAAACCATTGGATCCAGATATCGCAAATGGAGGGGGTTCACGTAAGTCTTGGGACTGCCCAAGGGGAGAAGAAGGGTGAGGCCAAGAATCCTCTGCTTGACGGGATGAATGCCTCGGGTCAAGGGAGAATATATGGGCCATGAAATAGGATCCAGATTTCTATTTGATGTTTCGAGACACTTTTAAGGGAGCCTCAGCACAACAAAAGCGTCAGTATCCCAGAAGCGGCCATGAAAGAAGATTCATTGTTTAAAAAGAATTAAGGATAGGGGAAGTAAGAGAGATATTTTGACCACCGAGGTTGACCTCCATACCGCATCTGCCTTTTTCAAGATGAGGTCTCCCACAGTGAACAGCTTCACCCTGAGTGCTTGTCAAAATGCTTGGCCATCCTTCTTTTGATCTCATCTTGTCGGATGACATATTGATCCCTCAGTTTTTTGATGCGATTGAGGCTGCATCACATTTCATCTTTGTTGTTCTCCATCCAACTTTCATTGTTCTGCTTGGAGATGAGGAACATCGGGCACATGACATCAAATTCTACCAAGATAAGAGATTCAAAACTGTGTGATAGCTTGAATGGGGTTTCCTCGATGGTGGATGAGGGAGTGTGTTGGACATGTGTGTCACATCCCTTTGTTTGAGAATAACAAATTCCAAATTGTATTTGATCTTGCTTGTCGTGTGTTTATAGTGTGCAGGAACTATAGGTGCAATACTCCACTGGTAGAAGGCGACATGAAATCAAAATGTGGAAGAATGCACTACCGCCAGTGCTAAGGGTTACCGCAGGCACTAGCGCTACCGCCAGCGCTAGCTCAAGTTCATGCACAATGCCACGCCGCCGACGGTTTCGCAACCGCTCTACACGAACGCTACCACAGGCGCTAGGTTCTACCGCATGCGCTAGCTCCAAGGTCAATAAAATGTGCCAATTTCGATCATTTTGGCTATCCATCCCAGAGAGATTGTTTGTGCCAAAATTCCATTGTTGTTATGCTGCCGAAGATGGATCTCCCACAAAAAGCTTTAGGAGAATTCTGGAGGAGGACTACGTCATGCTACATCCGAAGGACGATCGCTTTGACCTCGCTCATACTACAGCGATCCTTCATCTCCGACTTCAGAAGATCTCATATAAGAAGTTTTTATTATTGTTATCATTATTCTCAGTCCATATATTTTTGTAACCGTTTAGAGAATTCGCTTCGTGTTGGCGACTAGGTCCTTGCGCGGCTTAGGGGGAATTTGGCACGTGAGTTGTCGACTAGGTCTAGGAGATTAGATCTAGGGGGGCTCGAGGCCATATCCGGGGAAGGATTGGCTAGAGCGGCTTGAGGCCATATCTGGGGAAGGATGGGCTAAAGCCAACCGGTTTGTGGGGATACAAGTCAGTATAGAAAAGGAAAAGATATTTTCTTTTGTACGCCTCCGATTTCTAGCGATATTGAAATCAAATCTATGTAAACACCTTTTTATATAAATACAACCATGTCTCTATTTGTGTTTACTTGATTTCTCTCCTTTGGCATAATCTCTAAAATATTGGTTACGAAGTTTTCAATTCTAATTACTTTATCTAAATTGTTTATTTCAATCTCTTTCATCATAAAACAATTTAGTACTTGCTACAAAACTTGGATATTATGATAATCTCTTAATTTTGCTAAAATTGTTATTTTTCCTTCTCCTATTATAAAACAATATAGTAAATTGCTTAATATTACAAAAAGAATTTTATTCCCTTATTCACCCTCCTCTAAGGTCGCCTATCGATCCAACAAGTGGTCTCAGAGGGAGGTTATTCCAAATCGGTTTAAAAATCGGGAATAATGGCGTCTCATGATCTCGCTTCTACTAATGGGGAAACTTTCTTATAAATGAAAAATCTTTGGCACCACCTTTATTTAAAGGCAAAAATTATAATGGGTGGAAAACTCTTATGGAAATTTTTTTTAAATATTTGGATAGTGATGTTTGGAATATTACAATTAAAATGCCCCCAAGTGTTTTAAATAAAAATGAAATGTTTTTAAATGCCAAATCAATGAATAGTCTATATTGTGCACTTAATCAAAATATTTTAAAACTTATTTATACATTTCCTACTGCTTATGAAGTTTGGAAATTTCTTGAGAATTCTTATAGTCTTCCTTCCACAGATGATGAACAAGAGTAATTCCTTATGGATCCAAGAGAAGAAACCGACGAGGACTTATGCTTGGAGGAAGATCTATCTAAGAAAGAAGAATGCAACGTCATAATATTGGACTCAAATGATGGCAACACATCAAGCAAAAGAGAAGACAGAAATTCAACTATGGAAACGGAATGCGTTGATGTCAAAGGAACCCTTGGTTCAATTCTCGCCTCATCTCATAGTAATGTAAGAAAATCAAAAACTTCTCTTTTTATAATAAATTCTATTTCTACATCTCATATGCTTAAAATTGCTAAACGTAAAATTTTAAAGTTGAAAATTGCTAATTCTAAATTACATTTAGAAAATAAATCTTTAAAAGCAAATGATAAAGTAGAATCAAATATTGATGTGTTAAATTCTCTTTCATGCTCTTTAGTTAAAATTCTTACTGCTTGTTTATATTGCAATCTATTAAAAGAAAAATTCAAGGATATTGAAAAAGGGCTCTTAGTTTCTAAAAAGCATAATGAAAAATTAATAATTGAAAATGATGCTTTAACTTGTAAGTTAAGATAATTAAAATCTTTTGTTGAAAAAGTTCTAATTATTAGTAATAACTTTCATCATAAGATTTTGAATAACAAAGATAAATTAACTTACAAAATCATTTCTAAAAAGGACCATTTTCATACATCAACTCAAAAGGAGTTTAATTTCAAAATGAATTATGACCCTCACAAAATTCTTAAGAGCCACGATCACTATTATAAGTCTCAATATATTTTCAATCATGACTCAAATTTAAAAACTCATTTTCATGAAAATCAAACTATAAAATATTATCCTTCATATTATAAGAGTATGTCTATAAGAAAGCATGGAAATGAAAATCATCAAAATAATAATCAATCATTTAAAACATATTGTAGCCCACTTTTTCAACATTCAATTCTAAAGAAAGACAATCACTCTTATAAACTTTCAAAGAATCCATTTAATAAAATTCATTATGATTATCAACATCAATCTATTTTGAAAAATAATTTGAATAAACATAAATCCCAAATGAATTATTTTTCAAACAACTTCAATCATATAAAGATGTCACATAATCATTATATGGATTTGAGTGATAAACAACCAAGGTATGAATGGAGACCCATAAAGAAAAATGACACATCAACTTTAATTGAAAGGGCCCATTCATCCTTGTCTCCCCAAAAGCCAACACGATATATTTGGGTACCCAAAGGAACCATCCCACTTGGTCCCCTTTGGATACCTAAATCTCTCATTAATTAGTATCCAATCATTTGCATGAAGTAGAAATAATTAAAATGAAATATCATTTCTCTACTTCATGATGTGCTTTATTTCCTTTTCTTTTGTTTATTTTGTATTTTTGATCCAAAATGTTTTTGGTCACTTTATATTTCATGGGATATGACTTACATATTTTAAGCCTAATATTTAACAAATCAGATTAAATTAAAATTGAACATTAAGTCATATGTTTTTTTTCGAAGTGACATATCTATTAACTTCTTAGTTCTTTATCTTTTTAAATCCTTTACCCTTAAATGTCTTGAATTATCATCATAAATTGAAAATTGAAATTATTATCAAGACTAATGAAATTATTTTAAAGAATGGATTTAAATAGCTTATTTAGGGGTCTTAGGCAAAAAAATATTAAATGTACATCTTATTGCATATTTGTCTAATTTCGTTGTTGCATATGATAGCCCCAATATTGAAAAATCATAATCGAGAAAAATCAAAATCAAATGATTTCAAAGAAACCATGTGTTTTTAAATCAAAAATTGTAACTCAAAATTGTAAATAAAAAACCATGAGTTGCTAACGCAAGGCATTTTCACTAACGTCGGCGGTAGCCTATTTTCCTAAAAAAATCTGATTTCTCTAATTATTATTCTCAGAAAAAAATTATTTTGCTATGTTAAGTATCGTTATCTTCTACTTTCAGATACCTTGTATTTGTTTTTGTCAAATTTCTACAAATTAAAATCAAAAAGAAAATTTACAAAACAATTCAAAATAACCAAAACAATTTTTTTTGTCCATTTATATATATGTAGTATAATATTCACTTTACAAGCAGTCACTGCATATTAAAAAGGATTAATATGAACTATACAATCACCTCCATGATCTATTAATATCATGTGCTAAAATTCACTATAATCATATATCATAAATCATGATCTAACAAGAATTATCTTAAATCAACTAATTCTGTCAACCTTAGGAATTATGAAATATGTGATGGCTATTGGTATTATAGTTTCATTTCTTGTTTTTGTGTGTGATATGCATCTCTATTGTTTGCATGTATTTAGACCTTAGAATCATCTTGTATCATTAAGTTCAAATCAAAAGTTTAATCATTCCTTTCTGGGTCTAAAGAAAATTGATTTGAAATCTTCTCATATTACAAGCAACATTATCTCCATTAAATCATATATAATAACATTGCATTCAAACTCATCATCCTAGCATCACTTCTTAGTTTATGCTTAAATATATATGCTAGCTATATCATCTACAATGTTATTCAAATTTTATGATAACTATGTGATTTGAAATTATAATCAAATACGTCTAAAATTCCAACAAACACATAGTTTATGGATTAATCATTAGACTATATATGAATATTGTATCATGAATCATATATTATCATGCAAAACCAAAGATCAATAAATTCAATTATTGAATGAAATTTTATTATAAATTTCAAAACTTTATATATGAGATCTTTGTCTTTAATACGATTGCATGACCATCATTTTCTAGACTTACAAATTAAACTTGCTCATTCAAAAGAAAATCACCAAATCATATTGCCATAAGTCTAGAAGGAATAAAATTCACATACATCATGATGATCTAACATATATTCTATGCAAAATTCTCTATAATCATAAATCATAATTCTTTTCTATCAAGAAATATCTTAAATCAATAATGTCTATCACCTGGGAATTATGAATCTAATGATAAAAATATGAATTATGTTTTTCTTTCAATTATTTGGTGTATTGATATGCTTTGTTGTTGATTGCATGTATCTCACATATATGTAGACTCTAGAATCAACTTTGTAATAATTAGAATAAATCAAACTAAGTCATCACTTTATTCTAGATCTATAATTTAAAACTCTATTTTGAAATACATGCAATATTAATGATAATCTTATGACGTGACATTAAACTCAAAACTCTTCATACTAGCATTATCACTTATTGAATATTAGTAATTGTGCTAGTTATCTCAAATCGTGATCTCATAAAAGTAGAAAAATTATGCGGTTTTATATTTTTCTATAATTCTTCACATTGAACAAAAACCATAGTTTATAAATCAACCCATAGATTAAAAGTATTGGTTGTCCAAAGTTTATTCACCTATGACTTCATATCTCACAATAGCGGGGGCGTAGGGTTGTATGCATTAGAGACCTAACCTCTAAGTCATGTCTTGTCCTTAACCGGGGAGGGTTCTAGTGGGGCCTTGCGAGGCACTGGGGGGAAAGAGTGTTCGATTGAGCGTTCTCTAGTGTGTGCATATGGGACTAACACCCCAACCTACGGCATGTGTGCAGCTCCTCATGCCCAACTGTCACTTAGTACAGGGCTAGGGTGTAGACATTTAGTCCGGGTAGTTTTTAATCTTAGGACATACTTATATTCACTGTATGAACTTTTTATTTACTTATCACTTTAATCATACATATTTTGGGTTGTTCAAATTATGTTCTCTTGTGTTTTGCATAATTTATTTATTTTTGTGCTTAAATGATTTTGTAAAACTCAAGTGTTTGAAAAAGCCAAAGTTTCATGCAAATTTAATCAACCTAGGGATCTCCAAAAATTCTGAAATTTCAGCATGACACTACTCTAAGGACACTTAATCAAGATCAAAAAGTGAAAATTTAAAATTCTCAAAAAATCAAGTACTGTTTGCCGCGCTAGCACTAGCGCCGACGCTAGCTTGAGTGTTCAAATTTTTTGTTTTTTAAAAATTCTAAAAATCTTTAAAAATATGTTAGTTCATATGTATTACTTAGTTTTTGTATTTTTGAGTTTGTTATTTTTGTTTTATCTATATTTTGAAAAATCAACTACAAAACTTCAAAATTCAAAAATACAAAAATATGTTTTTGTGGTTTTCAAAAATGTTCAAAACAACAAAAAAACTGTATGATCTTTATTGTTAATATCAACCATGTATGAATTCTATTATTTAGAATTATTTACAAAGTTAAAACGTATTCCTTCAAATTACTATGAACATTGTTTTGTTTATCATGCTTTGATATATCTATTTAAAGTGCATCAATTGTAATTAAAAATATGTATAGAACCAAGCTTAGCATGCCTCTAAGTATGAGTAAATGTATTGTGATTGATAATGATACTCTTACACTCACTTATGTTTGGTAATGTACACGTGGGTTTAAATCTATAAATGCTTGCTTGTGTATTGTAATTGTATAATGAATTAAAATTTGCATAAGTTTATTATTTACACTACATTTGAATTGCACTTAAAAATTAAGAAAAGTGGTTTAAAATTTTTATTATGTTGGGTTTGCAAAACAAGTGTATTCGTAGAATGTTGTCTCACAAAAGTGAACAAAAAATAGACAAATATAACTCCACCAAGCACTACTTGAACCTCCTGATAAGTCTTCATAAGCATTGTGAGGTTGAGCACCTTGGAAAGAATAGTAAAGTGTCTTGTGCAACCCTTGATTAGTGCACCACTTTTTATAAAATAGTGTGCATTAAAAGTGTGTGAAAGTTGATATACTTGTGCTTTATTGTGCACTTTACTCTACATATGTCTTGTATTTTGTGATTTAAATCAATTGTTAACATTGCTCAAAATACACCTATGTTCACATCATTATCTTTCATAACACTTCTTCTCATGAGTATTGGATTCTAATGTTTTATCTATACTACTCCTTATATAAGAAATGCACTAGATATCCTAGCATGATCTCTATAATGTTTTGGTATCTCTTGAACTTAAAATTAAGTAACATTGTAGTATATTTTCATTTTGATATGTTCATCTCATGCTTGGTATCTTTATGTAAAACTATGAGATTTCCAAAAGGTTACAACATCTTTACATTTTGAACTTAAACTGATATTTATAATTTTGATTTTCATGCTTACAAAAAGATGTTTCTTATAGTCTTCCGCTTGCTTAAAACTCTTATCTATTTATTTGAAATATCTTCAAAATTATGCTTAAACTCTTTATCATTATTTCAAAAGCTTGATCATGATATATAAAGTCTAAAGAATGTCTCCTTACTTCCCTTACCCCACCTTCTTTTGATAATACCAAAAGGGGGAGATTAATTGAAGAAATCTATATAGGAGAAATATAGAAGATTAAGGGGAGAATAGTTCATTTATGTAATCTATCAATTAGGGGGAGTAAACCATAAATTGCATTTATGTAGGGGGAGCATTAAGATAGGGGGAGTATGCACATTCTCATGCTTATCAAATACTATAGTTGCACTTTTATCTCGCTTATCATATCCTATAAACACCTTTGTTGATTTCTTGCTAAGAGGATTTGTTATTATCAAATGGGGGAGATTGTTGGACATGTGGGTCACATCCCTTTGCTTAAGAATAACAAATCCCAAATTGTATTTGATCTTGCTTGTCGTGTGTTTATAGTGTGCAGGAACTATAAGTGCAATACTCCACAGGTAGAAGGCCACATGAAATCAAAATCTGGAAGAATACACTACTGCCAGCGCTAAGGGTTACCGCAGGCACTAGCGCTACCGCCAGATCTAGCGCTACCTCCTGGCGCTAACTCAAGTTCGTGCACAACGCCTCACCGCCGACAGTTTTGCAACCGCTCTACACGAACGCTATCGCAGGCGCTAGCTCCAAGGTCAATAAAAAGAGCCAAATTTGATCATTTTGGCTTTCCATCCCAGAGAGATTGCTTGTGCAAAAATTCCATTATTGTTATGCTGCCGAAGATGGATCTCCCACAAAAAGCTTAAGGAGAATTCTGGAGGAGGACTACGTCACGCTACATCTGAAGGATGATCGCTTCGACCTCGCTCATACTACAACGATCCTTCATCTATGACTTCAGAAGATCTCATATAGGGAGTTTTTATTATTGTTATCATTATTTTCAGTCCATATATTTTTGTAACCGTTTAGAGAATTCGCCTTGTGTTGGCGACTAGGTCCTTGCGCGGCTTAGGGGGAATTCGCCGCGTGAGTTGGTGACTAGGTCAAGGATATTAGATGTAGGGGGCTCGAGGCCATATCTGGGGAAGGATTGGCTAGAGCGGCTTGAGGCCATATCCGGGGAAGGATAGGCTAAAGTCAACCGGTTTGTGGGGATACAAGTCGGTATAGAAAAGGAAAAGATATTTTCTTTTGTACGCCTCCGATTTCTAGCGATATTGAAATCAAATCTATGTAAACACCTTTTTATATAAATACAATCATGTCTCTATTTGTGTTTACTTGATTTCTCTCCTTTGGCATAATCTCTAAAATATTGGTTACGAAGTTTTCAATTCTAATTACTTTATCTAAATTGTTTATTTCAATCTCTTTCATCATAAAACAATTTAGTACTTGCTTCTAAACTTGGATATTATGATATTCTCTTAATTTTGCTAAAATTGTTATTTTGCCTTCTCCTATTATAAAATAATATAGTAAATTGCTTAATATTACAAAAAGAATTTTATTCCCTTATTCACCCCCCCCCCCCCCTCTAAGGGATCTTATCGATCCAACAGAGTGGTCTTTAGTGTTCCTAACACCGCGGGCATCTGTTCTGCCCAGTTCCCAAGAATGTTTTCTACCTTCTTCTTCAACCTACCCATTGCTCAGTGGGTGGTGGACTGATGTGAAATGAAACTCTTCGCAAACCTGTTCACAAAAACTCAACAAATTAGAATTGGCAAATTGATGGTCATTATCTGCGATGACATACACAGGGATCCCATGCCAACATTTTCATTTTTTTCAACAAGTGATAGACTTGTTTGGTACAGTACAAGGGATTTTATTACTTACACACTTTTCATATGTTTTTCCGCTGCATTAAATCCCTCTATGCTTGATCATGACTTCCTCTATTGTACAACAAAACTTTTAACCCTCTCTTGGTGTCTCAACTTTCACTATTTTTACCTTATTCTAGTCTTGTTTAGTTTCACTCCACCCACTTTTGTTAATAACAAAAGGGGGAGAATAAAATGATAAATCTTAACTGATTAAGAAGTAAGATTCACTAGATTAAGGGTGAGAATAAATCTATTCTATGGGAGCATACAATAAGTGGGAGCACATAAATAGGGGGAGCATATTTCTATACAAAGAATATTTGTCGTAACAATCTCTAAGTAGCATAATTATCATATCTCTTTTAAAAACACATCATTTACCTTTTCCAATCTGATTGATCATAATTGGATTTGTTATTATCAAAAGGGGGAGATTGTTGGAACACGGAATTCCGCATCCCTTTGGTTTGAGAATAACAAATCCTACTTGTATTTGATCTAGTTTTCCATTGTGTTTTAAGTATGCATGATTGAACAAATATGTTGAAAAGAAAGGATGTGGTCTAAATCTAGGCATTAGAGCCAATGCTGGGTACGGAGGGAAGCTGTCGTGATTAACCTAACGCTAGAGTTAAACTTAACGCAAGCGTTATGGTTGCCTAAAATGAAATATTTCCAAAGATGCAATATCTCCTTCCTGGAATGTGGATTTGAGCCAACAAAACATTTTTATATAGAGATAATGCGACGAGTTAGACCTATCATCGGCGTTAGCTTGCTCTCCTATAAATAGGTGGCATTCATTTTATTCATGTTGACAAACTCAAGGAGCCCTATTCTAGCACTCTGATTTCTCTATGAGGCTGTATTTCTAGACCACCAAGGAGATCCCACTCAATTTCAAGAGAAGGAATCAAACGAGGCTTAGATCAATGCGAACTCAACGCGAAGAACGCATGCTTCAACTTCAAAGATCTCTGTGATTCTTCGTCGTCTCCTTCTGATTTCTTCATAGGGAGTTTTTAACTTGTCTTTCAAATTTGTAATACTTTTATCTTTGTGATCATTTCATAAATTCACCGCGATTGTTGGCGACTAGGTACGTGTGCAGCTTAGGGGGAATTCGCCATAAGGCTACTAGGTCTAGGGATTAGATTTAGGCGGTGCTCGAGGTCTTTCTGGGGATAGAAAGGCTAGAGCAGCTTAAGGCCATATCTGGGGATAGATCGGCTAAATCCAACCGGTTCTTAGGGAGAAGAGTCAGTATAGAAAACAAAAAGAGTTTTCAGATTATTTGCCTTGATTTCTAGCATAATAGAAATCCACTTTTGTAATCAATTTTATAAATGATAATCTTTTCTTTACTTGTTCAATAAAATTGATTTGATTTTTAATTTCTAGCACTTTACTTTTTATTCAATATATTTCGAATAAAATATCAAAAGTTTTCCATTAAATATAAAAGTTTTCTATAACCCTTATCCCCCTCTCTAAGGGTGCCTTAAGATCCAACACTTAGCTCAGTGCTTTGTTCTGAAACTTAGACTATAAAGTCCCTTTGCTCTACCTCCTCCTCAGAACTTGAAAGATTGGGATCATGCACTGGCTCAAATCTAGAGGATGAGCTTTCTTCCTCCCTTTCTACATCTTTCACTACTTTCTTCCCCTTAGGAGACTTTGTCAAAACCTTCTTCTACCTTTCTAGTACCTTAATGTCCATTCTTCTCATGTGATAAATTTTGACTCCCAATTTCTTGTTAAAATGATCAGGATATGAATGGAGCAAGAAGAGGGATAGTATTCTACCAAGGTTGGGTACTTGAATGCTTTCTTGAACTTTCTAAAGGATAACCTGAGCCCAATTGGTTTTCTTGATTAGAATTATCCTTGCCATCAGGTCAAATATTGGCTTGGAGATCCTAACATGGGACCCTACCTTGCAGAGAAGGACTTTCCCAACAATATCAGCTAGCAAATTACCTTGCTGATTGAAGTGCTTCCTTTCTAAGGACCCATAGGTCTTCTTAGAATGCCCACAGCATTTTAGGGTATCACCCATGTCCGGCTTTGTGATCTCTTCATCTTCTTCTCCATTAGCATATAGGGCCAGACAGAGCAATTTAGCCAGTCTCTTGGAAGTTATTTTCACTTTCATTCCATTAATTTCTCTTGATTGGTCTCCCAGATGAGCCAACTTTGTCATTAGAATAGAACACAAGCACTTCCCTTCTCATGATCACAGTAGGTTCAATTCGCACAAACTGCAAGTCGACGGAGTCGAGCCGTCTAATAACTTCTTGAATCTCTTCTGAGGCCTTCTGAAATCCATTTCTCACCACTTCACTGCCTTCATACAAATATCCTTCTCCTTTGGGAGCCATTGTCACAACCCAAATTTCCTCCGTATTAAATAATATGTCAGAGTAAGAGGAAATACGTGTCATGATGACACGTCATGCAGGGGACAACTGCACACGCTCAGACAACTTTACCTTCACACTTTTCTTTAGAAAGTCATGAACTTTATGTTTTAAAACGTAATTTATGCTTATGGTTTTCAATTACTGTGTCCCTCAGTTTAATGGATCAACTAGTTCATAAATAAGAAAGTATAGGTTTACGCAGCGGAAAATACATAATTTACTTCAATTCACCTTATATGAGCATGATGAACCAACCAACATTCTAATGATTTGAATTTTCTATATTTAGTATAAGAAAGAAGAGTTCTTTTACGAGTTTCAAAATAGAGGGATGATAGTTTTAAAAGTGATGTCATGTATGAAGAATTATGCAGATTTTTGTATATAAAGTAACTACCATGCATCCTAACATAAAACCTTCCCAGAGAGCAATTGCATAAATAGCAAACAACTATAGTAGCATAAAAATAGCAAGCTAAGTCTGACATAAAAGATCTCAGGCTATGGGCGTCAACAACCTGACACGAACCCATAACTCTAACAAGTCTTGAAAAGAAAACAACAATCTACCTCTCAAAGCGAGAGTAAGAAAACCACTAGCAAATCTGAAGAAAACAGAACCCGGTCAGCTCCACCTGCTACTGATCCGAACCCAAGGCATTCAAAAGAAAAGAATGCCTCAGCACAAAAGCATGAAAGACAACATAGTCAAAGAGTAAGAGAAGTCTTGTCAAGATAAATAGGGTTACCACCCATCAAGGATAGCTGTAAAATACCAGCAAACCAAATAAAAGAGTATAGCAACCAACAAGTAAAGATTGACTGGCACCAAGTGCGGTCAACGTTGCAATTCAACTATCAAAAGGGAAAGGGTACCGAGTTGCCCAAGGCATGAATCACTATCCCAGCCAAAATCAGTACTGAGGCGGAGGCATTCTTTCCAACCAACCATCAGACAAAAACATACAACCAAGGAACAAAAGCACTGTGGCGGTGGTTACAGCTCACACAACCAATAGTCTACACGTCCATGGAAAAGAAAATAGGCAATGGTAGTGGCCAATTCGTCCATCCACAGTCCGAAAACAACCAACTGGGAATAGTGGTTCACAAAACCCTGACCAAAACGGACACCACAGGAAAAGGATACCTGGAGGAAAACTCCTAGGGAAAACCACCTTCACGATAAGCTCGATGAAAACTCTCGACGAAACCAATGCATACTCGACGAATTCGTCGAAGAGACTTGACGAACCCGCAGGCCTTTCGACGAATTCGTCGAAACTCATTCGACGAATTTACTTCAAATTCTCAGCGAAATCGACTTACCTCTCTCGCGGAAATCTAGGCCTATGCCGACGAATTCGTCGAAACTCATTCGATGAATTTTCCTCGAATTCTAGGCGAAATCGCGCGTATCTATACGACAAATATATACTCATTGGATTATCATAACTCCTGGACGAAATCTACGCTAGCCGAAATGACGTGCTCTACAATACTGCAGAAATTTTACCCGACTAACTGAACGCTTACATAACATCTCTCTAAGAGGAATCTGAAATAAACAATAAGGAAAAAGGAAATCGCGCAAGAGGGGTTTAGTCCACCACTTGCCTGGTTTTCACCGGAAATGTTCTCCGAACAAATCCTCGTCGCAGATCGGCCGCTAGAAAACCACAAGGAAGAATCTCTGAAACTTTTTGAACGAAAATGAGGGTTAGGGCTTCCGGCTCTAACCTCAAAAATCTACGAAACTCAAAATACTAACCGCACACGTGAAGAGATCGGCGAGAGCTTTCCAGATCTA
This sequence comes from Dactylorhiza incarnata, assembly GCA_033032865.1. Lineage (NCBI taxonomy): Eukaryota > Viridiplantae > Streptophyta > Magnoliopsida > Asparagales > Orchidaceae > Dactylorhiza > Dactylorhiza incarnata. Next base: position 23,064,887 of record JAWHQI010000010.1, on the reverse strand, counting down.
TGCTCGGCTGAAATATTTGTCCACTAGAGCTCCGTCGGCGGCGATCGAAAGGCTCGCGGAAGGACGCCGCTCTCGGTTCGCAAAAAGGTCGAGAAGAGGATAATGAACAGGGATGGTTCGGTTCTAATGTAGGGGAGGAAGACTATTTAACGTGTATATAAAAATAAAAATAAAAATAATAATAATAATAATATTATTATTATTATATTATTGCCAAAAACTAAACGAATGCCGAAACCGACGAAATTCGCACCAAAGGTGAACGGCGGCGTTACGAATCTAACGGGAAAGTCGGAATCAAAATCCGACTTACCATTCTCGATATATAAATGTCCGAAGTTTACAGCGATGGATAAATATACAAATCTTCTAAAAATTACTGAGGCTCTAAAATCGTTCGAATCGCCACGAAACTTTAAGGGTCTTTCTAAAATTAAATAATCTCATTTCCTAACGTAAAATTTTCCAATTCTAGGTAACTCCAAAAATTTGGTCTTCTTGAATGAACGGATGCGAAAATGCGCAAACGATGGCACACCGCTAACTCCGCACTAACGTAACGCCCTTCGTCATTATGACGTCAATACAATATTTCCAAATAATAGTCAAAAATTCAGGGGCGTTACAGCCATTTCTTTGACACTTGAAGGAGAGCTGAGTTGTATCGACTTGTATACCTCCGCGAGACGGAGAGCACATAGTGACTTTTAGGGCAAATGTAGCGTATGTTTTAATTTCAAGACATTTGACACCTATTTATAGTTTCTATTGTGGAAAGTAAAAAAGTTGCGTACCTGGGATTTGATCAATTTCATATCCAATGGCTGGGATTAATCCAATTAGAATTTCTGATTTGATAGATAAATAAAAGGGTACCATTGTGTCATCACGACGATATCATTTTGGGGACAAAATGATGTGTTCTTTGATTTCTCTAATGCACAAAACAATATGTGCACCTATTTTGTAAGTTACTCTAAGCTATCCTAGTGACAACCTGCATGCTTTGTTAGTGACCTAACACTTACTAGAAGAAAATTGTAGTAATAATAAATAAATAAATAAGGGCAGCTCTGCAAAAGTTATTTTAAATTGAGCATGCCCAACTCTAATTTGAAGAATTTTAATTTTGCTTCATCTAGAGGTTTAGTGAAGATATCTGTCTTTTGTTTGCCAGTGGGGACAAACTCAAGGTAAATGTCTTCCTTCTCAACATGTTCTATGATGAAATGATACCTAATTTCAATGTGCTTAGTCTTGCTTTGTGACACTGGATTCTTAGCAATTGAAATTGCACTAGATGAGTCAGAAAACATTGGAGTTTTACTTAGCTGTAGATTGTAGTCCTGCAGTTGATGTTGGATCCACAATAATTGTGCACATCAATTCCCAGCTGATATGTATTCTGACTCTACTATAGAAATAACAACACTGGTTTGCTTTTTGCTACTCCAGGAAATTATTCCTCTCCTAAGGAATTGGCATGTCCCAGAGGTACTTTTCCTATCCTCTTTACAGCCTGCAAAATTTGCATCGAAATACCCTGTTAGTTCAAAATCATTATTTCTAGGGTACCATAGGCCAAGATGTGGTGTGCCCTTAAGGTATCTCAGAATCCTCTTTGTAGCTATGTAATGAGATTCCTTGGGGCAAGCCTGGTACATAGTACATACATATGTATCATACATAATATCAGGTATACTTACAATTAAATAGAGGAGGGAGCCAATTATACACTTGTACAAGATCTAATTAAAAGGTTTACCTTTCTCATCCTTGTGAAGGGATATATTCGACCCCATAGTAGTTTTCATGGTGGAGGCACTCTCCATTCAAAATTTCTTAACTAACTCCTTGGTGAACTTAGTCAGGGAGATGAATATTCCATCTGCAGATTGTTTTACCTGGAGGCCTAAGAAATACTTAAGCTCTCCCATACAGCTCATTTCAAATTCCCCTTACATTAGGTTATCAAACCTCTTGCAAAGGTTATCATTTGTAGACCCAAATATGATGTCATCAATATATATTTGGACTTATAGACTCTTTCGCTTCACTTCCCTTAGGAACAATGTTTTGTCTATCCTCTCCCTTGAGAACTTATTCTTGAGAAGGAAGGTAGACAAGGTTTCATACCAAGTCCTTGGGGCTTGTTTTAAGCCATATATAGCTTTTCTAAGATTGTACACATAATCAGGAAAGGTTAGATTGACAAAACTTGATAACTATTCTACATATACTTCTTCCTTTAGGTCACCATTCAGGAAAACTAACTTCATATCCATTTGGTACACCTTGAATCCTTTTTGGGCAGCATATGCAAGGAATAATTGGATGGCTTCTAGCCTTGCCACTAGTGCGAAAGTTTGGTCAAAGTCAATACCTTCTTCTTGTCTATAAGCTTTTGCTATCAATCTTGCCCTGTTCTTCAAAATACTCCATTCTCATCCATCATATTTATGTAGACCCATTTTGTTCCAATTATGTTCAGTCTTTTGGGTCTTGGAACCAACTTTCACGCCATGCATATTTTGAATTGATTCAGTTCTTCCTGCATGTCCATTATCCTGAATGGGTCTCCATTTACTTCTTCAAATTTTTTTGGCTCTACCTGGGAGAAGAAGCTCAGGAACATTGCTTCATTGTGAGTTTTGCTCCTGGTTGTGACTCCCTGCCTTGCATCTCCAATGATCAAATTTTTGGGATGGTCTCTCAGGTGTCTGATAGTAAGGGGCACCCTTTCTGCAATTCCATATGCACCAGCTCCAGCTTCATGTTCAGCATGTTGAATTTCCTTCATCAGCAACTTGTGTTTCACCTGATGATTGTCCTTTTCTCTAACTATTACATCAGGTGAGGTGATCTCATTGGTAGCTGACTTATACTCTATAGATAGCTCTTTCATCTTTAGTTTAGTACCTGGAATATTAGAAGAACTAGACCAGCCCTTGTAGATCAGGCTAGTCTCATAAAATACAACATGAATTGACTCTTCACCTACTTCAGTATTCTTGTTGAACACCCTATATGCTCTGTTATGGGAGCTGTATCCAACAAAAATACCCTCGCTATTTTCTCTGCAAAAATAGTTAAATAAGATTTAATATTATTTAAAATGAACAATTGCTTCCAAAGATTCTAAAATAGGATATAGTGGGTTTTCTGTCCTTTAACAGTTCATAGGGAGTTTTCTTGTGATTTTTGGTGATAGATGCTCTATTCAGCACATGACATGCTATTTGGACAGCCTCAGCCCAGAAATATTCTAGCAATGAGAAGTCACGTAGCATTGTTCTACCAACTTCAATATGAGTCCTATTCTTTCTCTCCGACACCCCATTCAATTGTGGGGTCCTAGGAGAAGAGAATTCTTGGGAGATAACTTGTTCTTGATAGAGATTTGTCATAGTACCAGACTAGAATTCTATTCCATGGTCACTTCTCATTTTGACCACTGAACAGTCCATTTCACTCTGGATAGACTTGACAAATGTCATTAAGCTATCAAGTATCTGACTTCTTTTTGAGGAAGAAAACCCATGTGAATCTAGAGTGATCATCAACTATCACAAGAGTATATAACTTTCCTCCTAAACTTTGAATTGACATTGGACCAAAGAGATCCTTTTGTAGTAAATACGAGCATCTTATAGAATACTTGAGAGCAATGCCTTTAAAGGTTGTCATAGTTTCCTTGTCCATCTGACAAGCATGACATAAACCATCTTTAATGCATTTTAATCTTGGTCCATCTCTAACTAGATTTTCTGAGAATAGCTTACTAATTATCTTGTAGTTAATATGAGCTAATCTCTCATGCCTTTGTACACAAAGAGATTCTCTCTTATTAGCTAAAAGATAGATTGGCATGGAAGAATTAGACCAAATAAAATTTAAACAATAAACAATTCCACACCTAGTGCCTGAGAGGATTGTCTCTAAGTTCATTGACTTTTTAAAAAGGCATTTATCTTTGTGGAATTCAATCACATGGCCTAAGTCACATAGTTGACTTATGCTTATGAGGTTGTGTTGCAACCCCTCTACATAGGCTACTTTTGTGAAGGAGACTATGTAATTAGAGATCATACCATAGCCTTTTGTAACACCTCTATCTGAACCTCCAAAGATGACTTTTGGTTCATTTTTCATTGGGGAATATTCCTTCAGAAGGATTCTTGTTCCAGTAATATGTTTGGTGTTGGACATGTGTGTCACATCCCTTTGTTTGAGAATAACAAATCACATATTGTATTTGATATTGCTTGTAGTGTGTTTATAGTGTGCAGGAACTATAGGTGCAATACTCCACAGGTAGAAAGCAGCTTGGAACAAACTTTTGAAAGGAGCAACGCTACCGCCAGCGCTATCGCTAACGCCAGTGCTATCGCTAGCGCTACCGCTACCGCCAGCACTACCGCCAGCGCTACCGCTACCGCCAGGCGCTATCTCGAGTTCGTGCGCAGCGATGGTTTCGCAACCGCTACCGCTACCGCCAGCGCTATCTCCCGTTACCGCCAGCGCTATCGCTATCGACAGGCGCTATTTCCAGTTCGTGCACAGCGCCACGCCGCCGACGGTTGTGCAACCGCTCCACACGAATGCTACCGCAGGCGCTAGCCACTACCGCCGACGCTAGCTCTATGTTTTATAAATTAGAGCTTTGCTTCTCGTTTTGGCTAGAGATCCCAGAGAGGTTGCTTGTGCCACAACTCCAGTGTTGTTATGCTGCCGAAGATGGATCTCCCACAAAAGCTTAAGGAGAATTCTGGAGGAGGACTACGTCACGCTACATCCGACGGACGATCGCTTCTACCTCGCTTATGCTACAACGATCCTTCATCCTCGACTCCAGAGATCTCATATAGGGAGTTTTATTATTGTTTTTCATTATTTCCATTCCATACTTCTTTGTAACCGTTTAGTTAATTCACCTTGTGTTGGCGACTAGGTCTGGGTAGGACTTAGGGGAAATTCGCCTTGTGTTGGCGACTAGGTCTAGGTGATTAGATCTAGGGGGTGCTCGAGGCCATATCCGGGGAAGGATTGGCTAGAGCTGCTTGAGGCCATATCCGGGGAAGGATAGGCTAAAGCCAACCGGTTCGTGGGGATACGAGTCGGTATAGAAAAGGAAAAATTATTTACATATGTACGCCTCCGATTTCTAGCGATATTGAAATCAATTTTTGTAAACACCTTTTTATATAAATACAATCATGTCTCTATTTGTGTTTACTTGATTTCTCTCCTTTGGCGTTATCTTTAATATATTGGTTACAACAATTTAAATTCAAATCACTTTAACTAAATTGTTTATTTCAATCTCTTAATCATAAAACAATTTAGTACTTATTTCTAAAGATGAAAATTATGATATTCTCACAAATTAGCTAAATTGTTATTTTGCCTTTCTCATATTATAAAACAATTTAGTAATTTCCATAGAATTATAAAAAGATTTTTTATTCCCTTATTCACCCCCCCCCCTAAGGGCGCCGTAAGATCCAACAAGTGGTATCAGAGGCAGGTTTAAAAACCAAGAATAATGGCGTCTCATGATCTCGCTTCTACTAGTAGGGGAAATTTTCTTATAAATGAAAAATCTTTAGCACCACCTTTATTTGAAGGCAAAAATTATAATGGGTGGAAATTTCTTATGGAAAAATTTCTCAAGTCTTTGGATATGGAAGTATGGAATATTACTATTAAAATACCCCCAAGTCTTTAAATAAAAATGAAATGTTTTTAAATGCCAAATCAATGAATAGTCTATATTGTGCATTGCATCAAAATATTTTCAAACTAATTTATACACTTCCTACTGCTTATGAAGTTTGGAAATTTCTTGAGAATACTTATAGTCTTCCTTCTACAGATGATGAACAAGAGGAATTCCTTATGGATCTAAGAGAAGAAATCGACGAGGAATTCCTTATGGATCCAAGAGAAGAAATCGACGAGGAATTCCTTATGGATCCAAGAGAAGAAATCGATGAGGATTCATGCTTGGAGGAAGAAAAATACAACGTCACAATGTTGGACTCATTTGTTGGCAACACATCAAGCAAAAGAGAATACGGAAACTCTAGCAAGGTAAGAAAATCTAAATCTTCTCTTTTTGTAACAAATTCTATTTCTACTTCTCGTATGCTTAAAATTGCTAAACGTAATATTTTAAAGTTAAAAATTGCTAATTCCAAATTACGTTTAGAAAATAAATCTTTAAAAGCAAACGATAATGTAGAATCAAATATTGATGTGATAAATTCTCTTTCACGCTCTTTAGTTAAAATTCCTATTCCTTGTCTTAATTGCAATTTATTAAAAGAAAAATTCAAGGAAATTGAAAAAGGGCTCTTAATTTCTAAAAGGCATAATGAAAAATTGATAGTTGAAAATGATGCTTTAACTTATAAGTTAATACAATTAAAATCTTTTGTTGAAAAATTTCAAAGGTCATGTAATGAATTTCATCATAAGATTTTGAATAACAAGGATAAATCAACTTACAAAATCATTTCTAAAAAGGACCATTTTCACACATTAAATCAAAAGGAGTTTAGTTTCAAAAACAATTATGATCCTCACAAAACTCTTAAGAGTCACTATTATAAGTCTCAATATATTTTCAATCATGACTCAAATTTAAAAACTCCTTTTCATGAAAATCAAACTATAAAATATTATCCTTTATATTATAAGAGTATGTCTATAAGAAAGAGTGGAAATGAAAATCATCAAAATAATAATCAATCATTTAAAACATATTGTAACCCACTCTTTCAACAATCATTTCTAAAGAAAGACAATCACTCTTATAAACTTTCGAAGAATCAATATAATAAAATTCATGATGATAATCAACATCAAACTACTTTGAAAAATAATTTGAATAAACATAAATCTCAAATGAATTATTTTAAAACAAATATAATCATATAAAGATGTCACATAATCATAATATGAATTTGAAATATAAACAACCAAAGTATGAATGGAGGCCCAAAGTTAAAAATGAAACACTAACTCCACTTGAAAAGGCCCATTCATCACTATCTCTCCAAAAGCCTACACGATGTATTTGGGTACCCAAAGGAACCATCCCACTTGGTCCCCTATGGATACCTAAATCTCTTATTAATTAGTATCCATTCATTTGCATGAAGTAGAAACAAATAAAAATGTAATATCAATACTATACTTCATGATATGCTTATTGTCTCTTTCTCTTTTGTTTATTTTATATTTTTTAAAAACAAACATGCTATGATCACTTTATATATCATGTAATATGACTTTCATATATTGGGCCTAATGTCTATCAAATCAAATTTGAATTAAAATTGAACATTAAGTCATATATTTTTTCAAAGTGATCAATCTCTCATCTTTGATTGTTCTCTATCCTTTTAAATCCTTTACCCTTAATTGTCTTGAATTATCATTAGAAATTGAATTTTGAAATTATTATCAAGACTATTGAAACTATTTTAAAAATTGGATTTAAATGGTTTATTAAAGGGCTTAAAACTAAAAATTAAAATGCGCAACATTTTTTTATTCTATATTTATTTGCTACATTTGATAGCCCTTATTATGAAAAATATTATCAAATAAAATCGAAAACAAAAATTCATCTAAACGCATTTTTAATATTTCAAAAATGCGAGTTTACGATCAAAACTTCAAACATCCATATCTTTTGATCCGCTCGCCTGTATTTTCGCATTTAATATATTTTCGAAAAGAGCACAAAAATCTCCATCCAACGGCAAACTAGGCTTGCTCATTTGAGTTCTTTTGGTGCTGTCAACTTGCCCAATTTCAACTCCATTTTAAATGCTATCTTAGTTCGCTTGATTCAGAAATTTCTGTGTTTATGGATTTTTCATCACAGGCTATCCTTAGTATAATTATTTCATATATTAATTTAAATATTATGTGTGTGATGTGTGTCACCATTGTTTGCATGTAATTTAGACCTTAGAATCATCTTATATCATTAAGATCAAATCAAAAGTTTAATCATTCCATTATAGGTCTAAAGAAAATTAATTTGTAACCATCTCATATTACATGCAACATTATATCCATTAATTCTATGTAATAACATTGCATTCAAACTCATCATCCTAGCATCACTTCTTGGTTTATGCTTAAATTTATATGCTAGGTATAACATTTACAATGTTATTTAAATTTGATGATAACTATGTGATTTGAAATTATATAGAATACTAAAATTCCAACAAACACATAGTTTATGGATTAATCATTAGAATATATATATGAATATTATATCATAAATCATATATTATCATGCAAAACCAAAGATTAATAGATTCAATTATTGAATGTAAATTTTATTATAAATTTCAAAACATTCTATATGTGATCTTTGTCTTTAATATGATTACATGATCATCATTTCCTAGACTTACAAGTCAAACATACTCATTCAAAAGAAAATCTCCAAATCATATTGTCATAAGTCTAGAAGGATTAGAATTCTCATACATCATGATGATCTAACATATATTCTATGCAAAAATTCTCTTTAATCATAAATCATAATTCATGTTCTATCAAGACTTGTCTCAAATCGATAATAAGAATTATGAATCTTATGATAAAAATTAGGAATAATGTTTTCTTTACATTATTTGATGTACTGATGTGCTTTGCTAGTGATTGCATGTATCTCTCATATTTGTAGACTCTAGAATCAACTTTGTAATGAAAGTATAAATCAAGCTAAATCATCACTCCATTCTAGATATAAAATTTGAAATTTTATTTTAGAATACATGCAATATTAATATTAATCTTATGACAAGCATTAAACCCAAAATTCATCATACTAGCTTTATCACTTATTGAATATTAGTAATTGTGCTAGTTATCACATATCATCATCTCATAAAAGTAGAAAAACTATGCGGCTTTATAACTCATCACATTAAACAAAACCCATAGTTTTATATCAACCCTTAGATTTAAAAGCATAGGTTGTCCAAAAGATTATTTCACCTATGACTTCATATCTCACAATAGCGGGGGCGTAGGGTTGTATACATTAGAGACCTAACCTCTAAGACATGTCTTGTCCTTAACCGGGGAGGGTTCTAGTGGGTCCTTGCGAGGCACTGGGGGGAAAGAGTACTAGGTTGAGTGTTCTCTAGTGTGTGCATATGGGACTAACACCCCAACATACAGCATGCGTGCAGCTCCTCATGCCCATCCGTCACTTAGTACGGGGCTAGGGTGTAGACATTTAGTCGGGGTAGTCTTTAATCTTAGGACATACTTATATTACTCTTCGCATGATCATTTTATTTACATATCACTTTAATCATGCATATTTTGGGTTGTTTAATAAAAAAATGTCCTCTTGTGTTTGCATAATCTATCTTTTTGAGCTTAAATGTTTTTGTAAAACACATGAATTTGAAAAAACCAAAGTTTCATGCAAATTTGATCCACCTAGAGATCTCCAAAATTTCTGAAATTACAGCATGGAACTACTCTAAGGACACTTAATCAATATCAAAAATAAAAAATTTAAAATTCCTAAAAAATCATGTACTGTTTGCCGCGCTAGCGCTAGCGCCGGCGCTAGAGTGGGTGTGTGATTTTTATGATTTTTAAAATTTCTAAAATTCAACAAAAATATGTTAGTTTATTTGTGCAAATTTATTTTTGTGTTACTGTCTATTTTATTTTTGTTTTGTTTGAATTATGAAAAATCAACTACAAAAATTCAAAATTCAAAAATACAAAAATATGTTTTTGTTATTTGTGTTTTATTCATTCTTTGAAAAATCAACTATAAAAGTTCAAAATATAAAAATACAAAAATATGTTTTTGTTATTTGTGTTTTTATCCATATTTTGAAAAATCAACTACAAAAGTTAAAAATTCAAAAATACAAAAATATGTTTGTGTGATTAAAAAATTTCAAAACAAAAAAAACTGTATGATCTTTATTGCCAATATCAAGCATGTATGAATTCTATTATTTCGAATTATTTACAATGTTAAAACATATTCTTTCAAATTACCTTGAACATTGTTTTGCTTATCATGCTTTGATATATCTATTTAAAGTGCATCAATTGTATTGCAAAATGTGCAGATCCAAGCTTAGCATGCCTCTAAGTATGAGTAAATGTTTTATGATTGATAATGATACATTTCACTCACTTATTTTGGTAATCAACATGTGTGTCTAAATCTAAAAATGCTTGCTTGTGTATTGTATTTGTGCAATGAATTAAAACTTGCATAAGTTTATTGCCTACACTACATTTGAATTGCACTTATGAAATTTAGAAAAGTGGTTAAGTTAAAACATTTTGGTTTGCAAAACAAGTGTATTCGGAGAATGTTGTCTCATAAATATGAACAAAAAATTATATATATGTAGACAAATATAACTCCACCAAACACTACTTGAACCTCCTGATAAGTCTTCATAAGCATTGTGAGGTTGAGCACCTTGGAAAGAATAGTAAAGTTACTTGTGCAAACCTTGGTTATTACACCACTTTGTTAAAAACTATGTGCATTAAAAGTGTGTGAAAGTAATTTACTTGTGTTTTATTGTGCACTTTACTTTGCATATGTCTTGTATTTTGTGATTTAAATCAATTGTTAACATTGCCCAAAATACACTTATGTGCACATCATTATCTTTCATAACACTTCTTCTCATGAGTATTGGATTCTAATGCTTTATCTATACTACTCTTTATATAAAAATGCACTAGATAACCTAGCATGATCTCTACAATGTTTTGGTATTTCTTGAATTTACAAATTGAGTAACATTGTAGTTTAATCTCTCTTTTTGATATGTTCATTTCATGCTTGGTATTTTCATGAAAAACTTTGAGATTTCAAAAAGGTTAAAACATCTTTCAATTTTGAACCAAAACTCATATTTCTACTTATGCTTTTCATGCTTACAAAAAGATGTTTATTATAATCTTCCGCTTGCTTACAACTCTTATCTTTATATTTGAAATCTCTTATTTATGCTATGCGTAAACTCTTTATCATTATTTATATTTCGAAAAGCTCGATCATGTTATATAAATGCCTCCTTACTACCCTCACCCCACCTTCTTTTGATAATACCAAAAGGGGGAGATTAATTGAAGAAATTTATATATGAGAAATATAGATAAATAAGGGGAGACTAACTCATGAAATCTATCATTTAGGGGGAGTAACACATAAATTGCATTTATGTAGGGGGAGCATTAAGATAGGGGGAGTATGCACATTATCATGCATATCATATACTATAGTTGCACTTTTATCTTGCTTAACTTATCTATAAACACTATTGTTGATTTCTTGCTTAGAGGATTTGTTATTATCAAAAGGGGGAGATTGTTGGACATGTGTGTCACATCCCTTTGTTTGAAAATAACAAATCACATATTGTATTTGATATTGCTTGTAGTGTGTTTATAGTGTGCAGGAACTATATGTGCAATACTCCACAGGTAGAAAGCAGCTTGGAACAAACTTTTGAAAGGAGCAACACTACCGCCAGCGCTATCGCTAACGCCAGTGCTATCGCTATCGCTACCGCTACCGCCAGCACTACTGCCAGCGCTACCGCTACCGCCAGGCGCTATCTCGAGTTCGTGTGCAGCGACGGTTTCGCAACCGCCACCGCTACCGCTACCGCCACCGCTATCTCCCGCTACTGCCAGCACTATCGCTACCGCCAGGCGCTATCTCCAGTTTGTGCACAGTGCCACGCCGCCGACAGTTGCGCAACCGCTCCACACGAACGCTACCGCAGGCGCTAGCCACTACCGTCGGCGCTAGCTCCAAGTTCTATAAATTGGAGCTTTGCTTCTCGTTTTGGCTAGAGATCCCAGAGAGGTTGCTTGTGCCATAACTCCAGTGTTGTTATGCTGCCGAAGATGGATCTCCCACAAAAAGCTTAAGGAGAATTCTGGAGGAGGACTACGTCATGCTACATCTGAAGGACGATCGCTTCTACCTCGCTTATGCTACATCGATCCTTCATCCTCGACTCCAGAGATCTCATATAGGGAGTTTTATTATTGTTTTTCATTATTTCCATTCCATACTTCTTTGTAACCGTTTAGTTAATTCGCCTTGTGTTGGCGACTAGGTCTGGGTAGGACTTAGGGGGAAATTCGCCTTGTGTTGGCGACTAGGTCTAGGTGATTAGATCTAGGAGGTGCTCGAGGCCATATCCGGGGAAGGATTGGCTAGAGCGGCTTGAGGCCATATCAGGGGAAGGATAGGCTAAAGCCAACCGGTTCGTGGGGATACGAGTCGGTATAGAAAAGGAAAAATTATTTACATATATACGCCTCCGATTTCTAGCGATATTGAAATCAATTTTTGTAAACACCTTTTTATATAATTACAATCATGTCTCTATTTGTGTTTACTTGATTTCTCTCCTTTGGCGTTATCTTTAATATATTGGTTACAAAGCTTTAAATTCAAATCACATTAACTAAATTGTTTATTTCAATCTCTTAATCATAAAACAATTTAGTACTTATTTCTAAAGATGAAAATAATGATATTCTCACAAATTAGCTAAATTGTTATTTTGCCTTTCTCATATTATAAAACAATTTAGTAATTTCCATAGAATTATAAAAAGATTTTTTATTCCCTTATTCACCCCCCCCCCCTCTAAGGGTGCCGTAAGATCCAACATCTGGAACATCCACTGTCCAAATACCATATAGGCATGTTATTGGCCTTTGGACATACCTGCATGAAAGAACTAATTTACCTTAGGAACTCAACCAACTTTGGGTCCTTGGTTCTTGTTATCTTTTGGAATATATTTCTGACTAAAAAAATGCACTAACAGAATTGGCTTTCTTAGCCCGTGGCACAGTAGGATTGTACTAACAGTCTAAGGCAATGTGACCTACCTTACCATATCACCAGTACTTAGACCTATTATACCTTCTTTTATGAACAGTTTTGGGTACTTGATGTGCAAGCTCATGTTCAAGAGAAAAGGCATTGGCATTTTTTGCATTCCTCTAAAGGATCTTGTGGTTGTATGCTTGAGGTGGAATGGACTACACATCCATAGGAATCTTCTTAGTGACAAGCCTTTGCAAAATGGTCATTCCCTTGCCTTTAGCTGTTGGTGTTAGTGTTGTTGAACCAGATACAAATGACCTCATGATGATTCATTTATATTTCTTCATGTGGAGCTTGAAGTATACTAGACCCAAGGTCTTTCCTTCCTTTCTAGTGAGGAGAATTGCTAGACCCACTAGAGGAACATCCATTTTTCAAGTGACCATACATGCTTTCATGGTCATAATTGTTGGATGCAAGGATCACCTTTTGGAAAATGGTATGTTGTATTTATTTTTTCCATCATTTCCTTTCTTTGCCCCAGCCTTCTTATTATAACCGAAGTCACTTCTATACTGGGCAGAAAAGCTGTCAATGATTAGCAATATAGTATGTGACTTGGAAAACTTAGCCATTTGCATCATCTCATTGAGGAGCTTCTTCTCAAGATCCACAATGATCTTATTCTGATTTCTTATGGTCCCAATTTAGATGATTGACAGACCTCTCAACTTGCTGATCTCTTTGCTCATGTGAGTCAGCCTTTCAGTTGTGTCATCACAATCAGATTGAGCAAGTTTCAGGGTTTCAATTTCATTAACTTGCTTCTTAGCAAGCTTTTTGCTCTTCTTTAGTGCTACCAAGAGAGCACCATATTGGTTGACCATATTATTGAGATGTTTTTCAGATTCAAATTCACCCTCTTCAATAGTTAATGAGGATGCATCTGAATCAGCACTAGTCTCATATTCACAATCAGACAAAGAAAGTGGGGATTAGTGATTACCCCATCACAATGAGTTTCATCCTGATCTTCCTCATCTGATATGGCCATTAGACCACATCAGTTTTCATCTTCATTGTCACTGTGTGATAATAATAGGGGAGCCCTGGTGCCCACCTTAGCAGTAGGATAGTTGTCTTCTTCTGTAAGAGCCACAAGCCCCATAAGGGCTTCTACATCTTCTGAATCTGAAGAGTTTGAGTCACTATCACTCCAACTCTTATTCTTCTTTGCCAGAAGACTCTTCTCAGATTTCTTGGCATTGTAATGCTTTTTCTCATCTGCTTCTTTTCTCTCTTTCCTTTTGTCTGGACAGTTAGCAATAACATGTCCAGGCCTGTTGCAACAGTAACAAATAATGTTAGTATTAGAATGTTTGTTCTGTTTAGAACCACACCTTTCCCCTTTGGGGTCTCTTCTTGGTCTGTCAGCGTTGCTATGGGGATTCTTTGAGCTGGAGGCAAAGGAAGACTTGCTTTTTCATTGTCTCCTTCTGCTCAGCATCTTCTTGATCTGTTTGGAGAACATGGTAAGTTATCCATCAGTTAGCTCATCTTCACAAGTGGAGAGATCTGAGCTTTCTGTATCAACATTTATACTTGTAGGTGAGGGGGTCTTCTCTCTGCCCCTTTTGGATCTTTCAACTTTCAAGGCCACAGACCTGTCCTTGTAGTTTGCTTAGTTACCCCCCCCCCCCCCCCCCCTCAGCTTTTCTAGTGTTCAGTTGAAGCTCATGGGAATGCAACTTCCCAAACAAATTTTGGGGCTAGATGCTGTCTAGATTCCCCATCTTCTTTGTGGCACAGATCTTTATATCCTATTCCATGTTGAAGTATCATAGGAATTTATCATTTAGATCATTGTTTGTGAAGGTCCTGCCATAGGTCCTCAACCCATTCACAATTCTGAAGAACCTTTCATAGCATTCAACAATGGAGTCCTTCTTCCCTTGCTTGAAATCTTCTTATTCCTAGTTCAGTAAGGATTTTCTATCATTCCTTACCTCGACAGTGCCCTCCATGTACACAATCAATGTATCCCACATTTCCTTGGCAGTTTGGCAGTGAATCAGATTTTGGAATGTGGAATCATCTATGGCACTAAAAATAATGTTCTTGGCCCTTTTGTCCATTGTGCATAGAACTACCTCATTTTTGGTCATTTCTGTTAGCTTCTTTGGGACTTATAGATTTGCATCTATGGTTGAAACCTTCATGGGTATGAAGGGTCCTTCTTCAACTGTGACAATGATTCTAGGGTCAGAGGCCTCCATAAATAGCCCAACCCTTTGCTTGTAGATGTTGAAGTTCTCCTTTCTGTAGATAGGCAACATCATTGAACTGAGTTCTTTATAGCTTTCACCAGAATTCATGTTGAATAGACTAAAGATTTCCTTGAGGAACATGTTCAGAATGTTAAGTGCTTTTTTAACAGCTCACCCTCTGATACCACTTGAAACTTTAATCATTAGTCTAATCACCTAGAGGGGGGGGGGTGAATAGGTGTTTCAAGAATTTTAGTCCATTTTAAAAGGTTGACTATTCCATCTCAGAGAAAGTAAAACAAGGAACACAGAAAAGCACATAGTTATTTAGAGTGGTTCCCCAGATGATGCGTACTCCATTGTCCCTCTCCACATATCTAGTAGTGAGCTTGACTAGGCCAACTCCTCCAAAAACACAGATCAAAGATCTTACTCCTCAGAGTACTTCACTCCTACAATTCAGGAACCCAACAAGTTCCTTACCTCAGATACACTCCTTGGATCCTACCTCAGGTGCAAACAATATCCCTACCTCAGAGTAATAACACTCTTACAACTCAAATTCACCTATGAATCCTACCTCAGGTCTTCACAAGATCCTACTTTAGGCTTACAACAAAGCCTTACACACAGGCCATCTCTTCAGCCCTACACTTAGGCTGACTGCACAACCCTACCTCAGATCTCAGATAGGTCTTACAATAAAGGTGATATAAGATTTAATTTACAATATTTTGACTCTAGAAAATATTCTTTATGCCTTGAATCTTCTTAGATATTTCTGAAAAGAAAGTCATCTTCAGCAGCGACACTGTATCAATTAGCAAAAATACTTTAGTACCAGGATCAGTGCTAATCTTCCTTGAGAATAGAATTCTTCTTGCTCTCTAGAATGAGAGCTTTCTTTTCTTGAAGCTTTCCTTCTTCTTCTTCTTCTTTTGTAAGCTTGCTCGTTATTGTTCTATTGCTTTTTAATGTCCGACAAGCTTTTCTCCTTTAGGTTTCACAAATTTATCAAGCTCAAGGGTTAGGGTTTGCCGACCCTCTTTTATCCTTTTATAACTCCGAATCTTCAAACAGTCGAGACCCTAAAAGGTTTTATCATAGACCACTTTTTAGAACTGATGGATTTGACATCTTCTTTTGTCATCTACGTCAATTTAAAATCCCGTCTTCTGAGCTTGACAAGACGATATCATTGTGTGAAGTTGGTTAACACGATGATAAATGACTTAGCAGTTTTCTCTTGAGCTCTTGCAATAATGTCATTGTCTGGACCTTATTGTCACAATGATAACTATCTTTGATGGCATTCCTTAAGCTCTCACAACGATATCGTCATGTGGACCTTGTTGTCATGACGATATCTTGATAATCTTCTTATTATCATGTCGATTGTTCACTGATTAATTTTGCTGCCTCTTATGAGTGATCAAGACAATATCATTGTGTGAGTGTCACATACACAACAATATTTACTTAGAGATATTATGCTTGATCTCCAAACATTATATATAGGATATTTGATATCCCATCCTGCTCATGTCACATCAGATAGATATTAAATACAAAATGTACTTATCATTGACTTAGGGACATCTCCAAATCTGAAACATTGTTGCCAGTGTTCCTAACAAGGTCCATTCCCCAAATAACAAATTTCTATGGAACAAAGATGCATCGCAACTGTTGTTATTATTGGGTCTGAAAGGGGGGAAAACTTCTGATACTTAAAGCACTTCTTCGCATAATCACAAATTTATTTCCTAATGGTTGGACTAAAATAGCCTTGCTGAAGAAATTTTCTTGAGTGTCCTGGCACCTGAATTGCTACCGCACTCCCCTGAATGGATTTCTTGTAGGACTTTTGGAACTTCTTCTGACGCACACCTCATTTGTGGTGAAAGAAAAGTCTTCCGCTAGAGGACTCGGGAGAAAATGGAGTAATGCGCAGCCTTGAGCCGAAACCTCCTTTTATCCATCACCGAGACATGAATTTATCCCGTCGTAAAGTATTAATCAAAAGGATCCATCCCAGACAGAAGCTAATTGATCTCCATGACATCCGATTCCCTTGATTACTAGGAGAAACAACTCTGTGAGGGTTTCTCTAGAGGGAGGCCTTACATTGCCAACTAGTCGATCTCAGTGTTCTCTTCTCATGGTATATGTTGAATGTAGGGAAATGCCCAATCCGCTACTTAGCATGATCTTGGTACTTCTGAAGGATGGGTTCCCTGGTATCAGATATTTCATTTATCTGTGATGCCATCACTAGGGAATCCATCTGCACTTCAATGTCTTTGATGCCGAGCTCCCGCACCAAGCCTAAAATAGCTATTAGCACTTCATATTCTGCTTGATTGATGGTTGTTGGAAAATGAAACCTGAATGCTTGCTCGATTTTGACATCATTATGACTAATTTGGATCACTCATGAGCCGATGGAATTTATCCCCGAGGCCACCCACAAACATAACCCGACACAGAGAGATAGGAATCCCCTGCCTTCCGATGACATCCTCGGAAAAGTTGGTAATAAAATATGTCAGGACTTGAGCTTTGATGGTCATCCTCGGGACGTACGATATGTCAAATTCACTGAGCTCAATTTCCCACTTGGCTAGCCTCTGAGTGCTTAGGCTTCTCTAGAATGGTTCTCAATGATTGGTCAGTGACCACTTGGATGAAATGAGCTTGGAAATAAGGACGGAGTCTCCGTACTGATACAACTAGAGCCAAGGCTAGCTTTTCAAGTATATGGTACTGATTCTCAGTGCCCTTCAGCACATGACTAACATAATGAATGGGAACTTCTTCTTTCCCACTTTCCGGACCAACACCAAGCCGATAGCATCCATCCCGACTCTGAGGTATATAAATAAATCTTCTAACTAGCGAGGGATTTGGAGGAGGGGGGTGACATCAGTTGTCGTTTCAACTAATTGAATGCATTGCCGCATTCCTCCGTCTATTCAAACTTGGCTCCACCCCAGAGGGTTTTGAATAAAGGGGCACACTTATATCCTCAATGAGCGATAAAGAGACTCAAGCATACAATACTTCTGGCTAGCTGTTGAACCTCTTCTGGACTCCTCAGAGGCTGCATATCCAAAACATATTTTACTTTATAGAGGTTAGCCTTGAGGCACGGGGGGTTTCAACAGGTGACCAAGGAAGTTCCCCTTAATGACTCCAAAGATGGATTTTGCAAGATTCAACCTCACGCTATACTTACAGAGGGTAGTACATATTTCCACAAAATATTCGATATGATTCTTTTGCTCACGACTCTTGATGAAGAGATCGTCAATGTAGACTTCTAAATTGCATCCCTTCTGGAGCTTGAACACATGATCCATCATCCTTTGATACGTTACACCATTATTCTTTAAGCTGAAAGGCATGATGTGGTAGCAATAACAACCATCATTGGTAACGAAAGACATGTGAGGGATATCGGGAGTATGCATCCATATCTGATGATATCCCTAGAAAACATCGAGGAAACTCATCACGGGAAAACCTAAGGCAGAATCGACTAGGGAGTCAATCTGTGGCAGGGGTAGCAATCCTTTGGGCACAGATTGTTGAGTCTTATGAAATTTGTGAACATCCTTCACTTATTTTTAGCCTTACGAACCATTACCACATGGGAGAGCCACTCCTAATACTGGATTTCCTTGATGAAATATGCTTTTTGTAGCTTGGAAACTTCCTCTCGAATCGACTCAATGAGTGTTATAATCACGACTCATTTTTTCTACTTTACTGGTTTGAACTTGGGACTAATGTTAAGTCGATTGCTTGCCACATCAGGGATCACCCTGACATGTACAAGGCCGACCATGCAAATATAACAATGTTACCAAGGATGCATTGGATCAACAACTCTTTTTCTTCCTTTTCTAGTTTTGCATTTATGGATATGTTTTTGTCTTTATCTCTCCCGGTGACTAGGATCAAATCCACTTCCTGGGCGGCCTCAAGATGAGTTATGTATGTTACTACCTCTAACTGCATGGGGGTGCTTGCGGTCTCATCGCGGATTGTCACGTAAAGATAGGGGCACTCGAATGTAACAGCTAGGCTTGAGGAGCTCCAGGTTGCGGAGGGCTCTGCTGCCTCATCTTATACATTGTGCAATTTCACTGGTTTCTTGATCTGAAGGCCACAAGATCAAACTTCCACACTCAGTGATGGGTTAAGTGAATAGCGGAGGAATCAGGAATCACAAGCAATTGGTTATTAGCCCTTGAGGACCAAGCGAGCAGAGCATAAAAAGAGGTTACTGCTAGAAGCGACGAACAACAGATTTACCCACAATGGTAAATACCACTTACTGCAGGAAGTAATATTCCATAACGAGGCTATTGCTAGCAATTACAAGGCATAAGGCTCAAGGAACAGAAAACTAGAGGCACCCAATAACAGGGGAGATTCTGGCTCAAACTCCAAGTCCCTTATATGCACCCTATTGAATTTTGAAGTGTAAGTGGAGGACAGGCGGTCTGGACATCAGACTGGGCGGTCTGGTAAACTGCGGAGGTCGGCGGTCTAGTAGGAAGACCGCACGGGTTGTCTTCCTGCAGTGGACTGGAGATTTGCTAGTGGAAGATTTCCTTGGTTCTTCAACCATCTGGGGTCAGCTATCTGGTTGTAACCGGGCGGTTAGTATCCGCAATTACCTCTAGGTGTTGGAGCTCTATCCAGTTCTTTTCTCGCAGGTTGGCAGGGTTAACTCAGCAAGCCACGCGAGTTGTTTGCTAGATGCTGCTGCTGCTGTGGGCGGTTATTCTATCGTGTAGGTGGTGACTGCACTCCTCACCTCTACTATAAATAGGCCCCCCGGATCGAAGAAAGTAGACAAGAACTGTAAGTGAGAGCTCACGAGTTTGTGGTGCGGATATAACTTTCTGTTCGCGCGGTTTGAGATTTTCCTTTGCTGTGTTCGCAGGTTGTGCGGCTTGCTTGTGGTTCTGATTTGATCAGAGGAGACCGCATCGGATAAGTCGGTAGAAGTCAGCAACAGGTAGTAGTAGGAGGTCGCGGTTAGTGACAAGGAAATTTTCTCTGGCTCGTTTCAGCTTTCAATAAAGATCAGTTAACGACGGGTAGGCGGTTTGCCTTTGCCGGACTGTTCTGTGTTCAGTTCTTCAACAGCTTTTTCGTGGTTAGAAGAGGCTAGGTGACTGCGGTTAGGCGGCCTTTCTTGGGCGAACAGAGTTTGCATTAGAATAACGGGTAGTCCGCGTGTTGAGTTGAAGTTTGGCGACTTGGCAGTTTGCGCGGACAACCTTGTTAGCCGGGCAGTTTGGTGAGTTCTAATTGTAACCGCCAGCTTCTTTTACTTGTTTTTCTTCTCTCCTCATCATTGTGTGTACTAATAAATCATGTCTCTCAATGTATGTCTCGAAATGTACAGAAGATAGTTGATACAAGGCTTTTCTTTTTCCTTTATTGTTTCTGGTTTCTGGTGCTTGATATGGTTGAAGTGTTCCTGTGACCTAGTTCCCGTTTTTCCACTTATTAGAAATTTTCAACATGGTATCAGAGGGACAGAGGTTTGAGCAGTGATTCAGCCGCAGTTATCTTGCTTGTATTTCTGGAAGCACAGTTATCAGTGGTATAGCAATGGAAGGAGGAATATCAAGAGGTCTTGGTATTGAGCTCCTGACGTAGACTAACTTTAAAAAGTGGAAGTCTTACAAGGAGAGCTAACTTTTGGGCGAGGACCTCTGGGAGGTGGTTGGTGGAGAAGAAACTCAAGAAGTGGTTGTTGCTGGTGAGAATGCTCATCTGGTGAGAGCTTGAAGAAGAACTAATGCTAAGGTAGAGTTTACTCTCAAGCGGGCTATCTCATCGGAGTTGTTTGATCACATCATTGGATTTCGATCAGCTGCTGAGATTTGGACAGCCTTGGATGGTTTTTTCAATAAGAAGAATGTAGCTCAACTTCAGTTCCTAGAGAATGAGTTGGCTAAGGCCACTCAAGGAGATTTGTCCATATCAACGTTCTTCCTGAAGATGAAGAACCTCTGTGCAGAGATTTTGGCATTGGACCCAGATGAGCCTATCTCAGAAGCTAAGCTAAAGAGGCACATAATCCAAGGCTTGCGGAGGGAGTATGTGGCCTTTGTTACTTCTATTTAAGGCTGGGCCAATCAGCCATCATTGCTGGAGCTGGAAAACTTGCTTACTTCGCAAGAGAGTTTGGCTATGCAGATGGCGGGGATGTCTGTCTCTGGGGGAGAAAGTGAGGTTCTCTATTTTGGAAAGAAGAAGCATTGGGACAAGAAGAAGAAGACATCCGGAGATGTGGTCCATCTACTTCATATCAGCAGGAGAGGAGCTATGCTCCAAAGCGTGATGGAAAGAAGAACGAAGGACCTAGATGCTTCAGGTGCTACAAGCCTGGTCACTTCAAGAAGGACTGCAGGGTCAATCTTCAGCTGAAGCATATTGTAGGAAAGGAGGAGGTTGGTTCCAATACTAATGTTCGTTGGTGTGATGGAGATTTTATGATGGGCACTTGTGTTCTGGCTATGGCTTCTATCAACTATCAGGATGATTGGATAGTGGATTCTGGGTGTGGTCATCACCTCACCGGGGATGAATCCAAGTTCTCTTCTTTGCAGACATGCACATGAAATGATGTTATCATTACTGCTGATGATACTATACATGCAGTTGAGAAAGAGGGTGCAGTTGCTTTAAACGGAGATAGAGGTCCACTCGCATTGAAAAGTGTTTATCATGTTCCGGGGATGAAGAAAAACCTCTTCCCGGAGACCAACGTTGTTGATGCTGGCTATCACGTTCTGTTTGGTCCAACAGAGGTGAAGTTTCTTCGAAACATGTCAGCGGTGAAGGTTGAAGTCACTCATGTTGGTAGAAGGGTGAAGGACTTTTTTGTGTTATCTACAAATTCCAATGTTGATAAGATGAGGACTAATGATAGCGCAGCTATCTTGCATGAAATACTTGGGCATGTTGGGAAGGATAAGCTAAAGGCTATAGCGGGAAGAGGCCTTATGAGAGGCTTGCTTAGTCTGTCATCTTTCGGTGAAGGTCACGTTTGTGCAGGTTGTCAATATGGTAAGGCTCATCTCCTTCCATTCGACAAATCACAAAGCAGATGCAAGGCACCATTGGAGTGTATTCATGGTGATCTATTTGGACCTACCGCAACTGCCAGTCTTGTTGGAACATACTTTCCACATCTCTTGGTTTGACAATAACATATCCTATTGTATTTGATCATACTTGCATTGTGTTTATAGTGTGCAGGATCTTCAACATTCAATCCCCAAAGGAGTGTGGAAAAGAAAGACGTCGAAGCAACATTAGGATGATTCTCTGCTGATACTGCGGCGCATTAACTCTACCGCTGGCGTTAGCGGTCCGACAAAATGAAAGCTCTGTTAGACGAAAGCTGAATCCCGTTCGACAAAATGCTTATCACTGCGGTCGACGAATTTGCGATCGAAGAAAGCGGAATCCCGTTCAACAAAATGAAGACGGCGTTCGACAAACTTTATGCTCTACCATGGCACTCGACGAACTGCACGCTCTACCGCGGAGCGATAGAACTACCGCAGGCGCTAGCGATCGATGAAGCTGCACTCGATGAAATGTGAGGCCAGTTCGACGAAGATGCGCCCCAGAAAATGCTCTACCGCGAAGCGTTAGAACTAATGATGGCGCTAGCATAAATGGAAACAATTGACGAGAAGGAAACAATGGAGAAAAAGGAATGTCGATGGGACGCTATTTTGGCAAGTACTATCGCAGCGTGTTAAGGCTAACGCCCGGCGGTAACTTTTGGATGTCCCGCCATCACGATGCTGATTGAGGAGCAAATGAGGAAGGTGGTCTTGTAGGAAGGAATAATCAATCAAGAGTATGCAATATAATTATGAAACCAATCAGTCAAGATTTGGAAACTCCAATCAATCAAGATTTGATTAATCAAGATTTGGAAACTCCAATCAATCAAGATTTAATTAAGAAACCAAAAGGAGCATGCAATATCATTATGAAGGCAAGAATATATCATATTTTTGTGGGGATTAATGTATTTCTAAAGATAGAAGCCAAACCCACGAATTTGATGAGAATAGAAGGAAGGAAACTGCTCACTGCAGCTACCGCCCCGCTATAGCACTACCGCCGGTGCTAGCTTTCCTAGACAACAAACCTCTATTTAAAACAACCCGAAAATGAGTTTCCCTTGACGAATTTGGACGAAATTTTCGAAAGCTGAAAGCCTTAGCCGTCTAGAGAAAAGGAGGGGTGTTTCCAACTCATAATAAGAGAGAGTTCTTCAGAGGAGGTCAAAAGAAAATCATGCGCAAGGATTGAAGGCTATCAAAACGGTGATCAAGAAGCCTTCTCTCAACATACACATTCTCGCTGCAACAATCTCTAATCAATTGGAGACATCCAAGGATCTCAAGAAAATCAAAGAGGAAGACTCTCAAGCCATAACGATCGAACCTTTGCAAGTGAAAAGACATCTACATCAAGGGTTCTACTTAGAGGGGAGTTTTTCCATTATCTTATCTTGTAACGCTTTTATTTTATCATTGTAATCGGATCGTGAATTCACCACACGACGACTAGGTCTAGGTTGGATATAGGGAGTAATTCGCCTCGTGTTGGTGACTGGCTCTAGGGAGTAGATATAGGGAGTGCTCGAGGCCTTTCTGGTGATAGATTGGCTAGAGCGGCTTGAGGCCGTATCTGGGGAGAGATCGACTAAAGACAACCGGTTTGTGGGGATACGAGTAGGTATAGGGAACAAAAAGGGTTTTCATATTATTCGCTTCAATTTCCAGCGTCATTGAAATCAGATTTTGTAATCAATTTTATAAATGATAATCATGTCTTTTCTTGTTTAATAAAATTAATTTCATTTCTAATTTCATTATCTCTTTACTTTTGATTTAACTTCGACCAAAATACCAAAAGTTTTTTAGTAAAGTTTAATGTTTTTTAAAACCCTTATTCACCCCCCTCTAAGGGCGCATACAGATCCAACAAGTGGTATCAGAGGCAGGTTATTCCAAATCGGCTTAACAATCGGGAATAATGGCGTCTCTTTATCTCGCTTCCATTAGTGGGGTAAATTTGTATGAAAAAGAAAAATCTCTTGCACCACCTTTATTCGAAGGAAGAAATTATAAAGTGTGGAAAATGTTAATGGAAATTTTTATTGAAAATTTAGATATCGAAGCTTGGAATATAGCAATCGTAAGACCAGCAGATGAAACAAATAAAAAGGTATGTTACCTAAATGCAAAGGCGTTAAATTGCATTTTTTGTGCCTCATCTCAAGAAATTTTTAAATTGATTTATTATTTTTCTAGTGCATACAAAGTATGGAAATTTCTTGAAGAAATGTATGACTTTCCTCTTACAGATATGGAACGATTGCAAGAATTGGAGAACATACAAGCTTGCACAGATGTTCAAGAAAGCTCCTCTCATGACGGATCAATGGAGCACACATCAAATGGAAGAGAAGAAGAAGTACTGTCTTCGGAAGAGGAGTGCCAAAAAGATGTAAAAGAAACTATATGTTCAAATCGTGCCTCTCCCGAAAGCAATGCAAGGAAATCAAATCCCATTTTCTATACTTCTATCTCTACATTACAATTGCTTCAAACTACAAAGCGCAAAATTAAGAAATTAAAAAATGTTAATAAACATTTGCGCTTAGAAAATAAAAATTTAAAGGAAAAAATTAATAAAAAATCAAATTCTAATTTATCTAGTTCTACCCAAGGTTCCTTAGTTGAAAACATTACACCTTGTATAGAATTTAATGATCTAAAAGAAAAATGCAAGGAACTTCTTTTTATAAAAGAACAAAATGAAAGATTATGTTTAGAAAATTCATCTTTGGAAAATGATTGTGCTAAGTGTAAAGACTATAAAATTAAAATTAAAGAGATGGATGAAACATTTGATGAATATAGAAATAACTATCAAAATCATATTGATTCAATTGTTTCCATTCTTAAAAATAGCACAATCGCTTATAATAATGCTAGACATAATTTAAAAATTAAGAATGATGAATTAAAAACAAAAATCAACTTGCTTATGAAATTTATAAATAAAAATTCACAATATCAAGAAATACCTAAAAGCATGTTGAATATGAATATTTTAACTAAGACAAATAATGGGAGTAAGGAACATAAAGGATTTGTAAATCAAAATCAAAATCATCATTATCATTTACAAAATCATTCTTCTCCCAACTTGAAAAGAGAAGTGCACAAATTTCCAATGAAAAATATTTTCAATCATCATTACCACTATAATCTTCAAAATAAAGACAATCATAATGGAAATTTGATGCATAAAAATAATATTAAACCAAAGTTCGAATGGCGGCCCAAAGTTAAAGATGAAACACAAACTCAAATCAAAAGGACCCATTCAATCATATCTCCCCAAAAGCAAACACATTGTATTTGGGTACCCAAAGGAACCGTCACACCCGGTCCTCTTTGGATACCTAAATCTCTCATTCATTAGTATCCAATCATTTGCATGAAGTAGAAATCAACTAAAAATAAAATATCTATTATCTACTTCATGATATGCTTAATTTCCTTTTTGCTTTTGCTTTTATTTCTTTGAGCCATCATTATAAGATCACTTTATATAACTTGTGATATGACTCTCACATATTAAACCAAAATTCATAAATAAATCAAATTGAATAAAGTTAAATAAAAAGTCAAATCATTTTTCAAGTGATCTACTTATCCTTTTTATTTTTACCCTTCTAAATCCATTTCCTAAAAAGTCTTATAAAATTTGAAAAACTAAATTTGTCATATGATATTATTAAGACCAAATGAAATAAGTGTCAAAATGGATTCAAAAGGTGTTTTTAGGGGTATTAGGCTAAATTTATAAAATGCGCATGTTTTGCTTAGGTATTTAATATATTTGCGTCATTTTGAATACCCCTAGTATGTTTAATCATAATCATGTCAAACCGAAATTTAAAAATTGCATGAATATAATTTCACTTATCTATGATCATTTCACTCATGCATATGTTGTGCAAAACTCAAGAATTAAGGTTTAATGAATATGGAGCTTTAATGAATATGAAACCCATGTACTAAATTTTAACTTCCGCAACTTTTTGCGATTTCTTCTCGTCTCCTCACTTCATTAGACAGACCTTACATTGCACAAACATAATTAAGCAAAATCGGAAGCAAAATCAAAGAAAATCTAGCTATATGATTAAAATAAGCACTTTCTGTGAGCTAACGCAGACGCTAGGACCTAACGATGGCGCTGGCTCAAGTATCCAATTTTCTGTAATTTTAAAATTCTGAAAAATCACTAAAAATATATTATTTTATATGTACTACTCATTTTTGCATTTCTGTCTATAATTGATTTTTTGAAAAATTAAAATACAAAATTACAAAAAATATTTCATTTTTTCTTTGGTTATTTATTTGATTTCTATTTCAATATGCAAAAATCAAATACAAAAATATAAAACAAAAACAAGTATCGCAAATTATTATTTTGAACTTAACTTTTCTATTTACATGTATCTTGCGAAAGGGTGATTTGGACTATCATCCCATCACATCACCTAGTACCGGGTGAACCTCTCACAGGGTAGACCTCGGGAAGTCCAAGATCAAATTATAAGAGATCAAACTTCAAATTAAAATTATTTTTCAAAAATATCAAAAATACTGTATGGACTTTATTGTGAAACTCAATCATGATTTAATCCATCATTTAGACCTTCTACAATGTTACAATTCATTCCTTCAAACTACTTTGAACATTGTTTGTTATCATGCTTTGATACTTCTAAACACATGTGCATAAATTATATTATAAAAGTTGTGTAGAACCAAGCTTAGCATGCCTCTAAGTATGAGTAAATATTGTATGTTTGATAATGATATTTATTCACTCACTTATTTTGGCATTGTCTACATATGTTCTTAATCTAAGAATGCTTGTGTATGTTTTGGTAATAGTACAATGAATTAAAATTGCACAAGTATTTTACCTACACTACCTTTATTTGCACTTTCAAAAGTTAAGAAAAGTGGTTATGTTTCCATAAATTACATTGGTTTGCCAAACAAGTGTATTCGGAGATCTTTGTACAAATCAAAAATCATAAAATAAAGTGACAAAGATAACTCCACCAAGCTCTACTTGAACCTCCTGATAAGTCTTAATAAGCGTTATGAGGTTGAGCACCTTGGAAAGAATAGTAAAGTACCTTGTGCAAACCGTATCTTTCTTTCAAAAATAAACCACTTACTCTTAAGTACACCGGATCACTAGTATCAATATTGCAAAAAATAAAATAAAATATGTGATCCCCCAAGCACTACTTTGCACCCTGATAAGTCTTAATGAGCATTGTGTGTGCAAAGCACCTTGGTAGTTGTACATTTTTTTGTGCATTGAAGTGGGTGGAAGTAAAATTATTTATGTTTTATTGTGCTCTTTACTTTACATATTTCTTGCATTTTTGATTAAAACATTTATTTACTCAATTCAAAATACACTTATATGCACATCATTATCTTCCATAACACTTCTTCTCATGAGTATTGGATTCTAATGTTAATTCTATACTACTCTTTATTTATAAATTGCACTAGATAACCTAGCATGCTCTCTACAATGTTTTGTATGTGTTGAATTTGTGAATTAATATAACGTTGTAGTAATTTCTTTTTGAAAACATTATTTCATGCTTGTTTCCTTTATTGTCAAAATTAAAGATTTTAAATGCAAAATGATTTACAAAAAAAAACAACTTCATCTTTGGAATTTATCTCATATTTCTTCTTATGAATAATCATTATTATAAAAAGATGTTTTCTTGTATTTCTTTAAGTCTTCCTTATCATCACCATATATTATTTACCTTGCCCTTTCATGCTTATATCAAAGTCTTAAATATCAAAATTCCTTTTTTCAACAAATGGTAGACTTGCTTGGTAAAATTTATATTGGTTGCTCTAAACATGAAAATGTTGTAATGTTAAAACTCTGATTTATTAATGAATTTCAAATTAGCTATGTGACCTTTTCGGTAAAAAATTCAAATAAAAACATTAATCCATAGGCTATATACCCATCATTAGATTTAAAACGCTTAAATATTTCCAATAATTATTATCCATGACTTCATATCTCACCATAGCGGGGGCGTAGGGTTGTAGACATTAGATAACCTAATCTCTAAGTCATGTCCTGTCCTTAACAAGGAGGGTTCTAGTGGGGCCTTGCGAGGCACTGGGGGGAAAGAGTGCTAGGGTGAGTCTTGTCTAGTTGTTGCATATGGGACTAACACCCCAACCTATGGCATGTATGCAGCTCCTCATGCCCATCGGTCACTTAGTACGGGGCTAGGGTGTAGACATATTGTCTGGGTAGATTGGTTACTTGGAAATCATTATCTTTTTTATGCTAAGAACTCTGATATATTTCTATGAAGATTAGACTAAAAACTCCACATTTATTGCTTACATTCAAAACAAGAATATGGTTATGTTGCAACTAAAATCATTTTGTGTGCTGAAACTACTACAACATCTACGTTTTGGTCCAAAACTCTTAATCATCTACTATGCTTTTCCATTCTTATATAGATGTTCACTTCAAAAAATATATATTTCTTCATGCTTTCCACCTCTTTACTACTTGTACGCTCGATCATGAATATGTTTTTCCAACAAGTGGTTTCCTTATGACAAATTCTTCACATTTTTTTACTCCTATATATTGTATTGTTTCCCTAAGCGTTTAACCCTTTATCATGTTCATTCCCTCTCTACACATTTATTGCACACATTAACGGTTGACTTTCTCTCCACCCTCTTTTGATAATACCAAAAGGGGGAGAATAAATTTGAAAGAAATTCATATGTTTGGGGAAGTCAACTTCATATGAAGTTTTGTTGTAGGGGGAGCATTCTCTTAGGGGGAGCATTCATTTAGGGGGAGCATTTGCACATGTCTTAAATTTCATGCTTATCCTTTTTAATAAACACAATTCCTTTCTTTTGAACAATTTCTTTCTAAAGGGATTTGTTATTATCAAAAGGGGGAGTTTGTTGGAACATGGTTTCCGCATTTCTTGGTTTGACAATAATAAATCCTATTATATTTGATCATACTTGCATTGTGTTTATAGTGTGCAGGATCTTCAACATTCAATCACCAAAGGAGTGTGAAAAAGAAAGACGTCGAAGCAATATCAGGATGATTCTATGCTGATACCGCGATGCATTAACTCTACCTCTGGCGTTAGCGGTCCGACGAAATGAAAGCTCTGTTCGACGAAAGCTGAATCCCGTTCGACGAAATGCTTATCACTGCGGTCGACGAATTTGCGATCGACGAAAGCGGAATCCCGTTCGACGAAATGAAGACGGCGTTCGACGAACTGCATGCTCTACCACGGCGCTCGACGAACTGCACGCTCTACCGTGGAGCGATAGAACTACCGCAGGCGCTAGCGATCGACAAAGTTGCGCTCGACAAAATTTGAGGCCAGTTCGACGAAGATGCGCCTGACGAAATGCTCTACCGCGGAGCGTTAGAACTAACGATGGTGCTAGCATAAATGGAAACAATTGACGAGAAGGAAATAGTGGAGAGAAAGGAATGTCGATGGGACGCTATTTTGGCAAGTACTATCGCGACGCGTTAAGGCTAACGCCCGGCGGTAACTTTTGGATGTCCCTCCATCATGATGCTGATTGAGGAGCAAATGAGGAAGGTGGTCTCGCAGGAAGTAATAATCAATCAAGAGTATGCAATATCATTATGAAACCAATCAATCAAGATTTGGAAACTCCAATCAATCAAGATTTGATTAATCAAGATTTGGAAACTCCAATCAATCAAGATTTAATTAAAAACCAAAAGGAGCATGCAATATCATTATGAAGGCAAGAATATATCATATTTTTGTGGGGAATAATGTATTTCCAAAGATAGAAGCCAAACCCACGAATTTGATGAGAATAGAAGGAAGGAAACTGCTCACTGCAGCTACCGCCCCGCTATAGCACTACCGTCGGCGCTAGCTTTCCTGGACAGCAAACCTCTATTTAAAACAGCCCGGTAAAATGAGGTTCCCTTGACGGATTTGGACGAAATTTTCGAGGGCTGAAAGCCCTAGCCGTCTAGAGAAAAGTGAGGGGTGTTTCCCACTCATAATAAGAGAGAGTTCTTCAGAGGAGATCAAAAGAAAATCATGCGCAAGGATTGAAGGCTATCAAAATGGTGATCAAGAAGCCTTCTCTCAACATACACATGGAGTGTTCTCGCTGCAACAATCTCTAATCAATTGGAGACATCCAAGGATCTCAAGAACATCAAAGAGGATGACTCTCAAGCCACAACGATCAAATATTTGCAAGTGAAACGACATCTACATCAAGGGGTCTATTTAGAGGGGAGTGTTCTCGCTTCCTCCGTTGTTGCTTGCTGAAAAAGAATGAATTGAAGCCATATATTCAGAGCACTCGTGAGAGCCTTCCCCAAGCAGCCCGAAGAACTCCGTCAACGTTCGTGAATGCAAAGAACTTAAAGACCGATCTGATTGCATCTACGTCGACATCAAGTTCTTCTTTTGAGGGAGTTTTTAGTTTGTGTTGTTTTAATTTCTAATTATAACCTTTATATCTTTTGTTCGGTAGAGGAATTCGCCACACAACAACTAGGGCCTTGCGGGGACTTAGGGAGGAATTTGCCTCGTGTTGTTGACTGGTCTAGGGAGTAGATCTAGGGGGTGCTCGAGGCCTTTCTGGTGATAGATTGGCTAGAGCAGCTTGAGGCCGTATCTGGGGAGAAATCGGCTAAAGCCAACCGGTTCGTGGGGATACGAGTCATTATAGAAAACAAAAAGGGTTTTCATATTATTCGCTTCAATTTCTAGCATCATTGAAATTAGATTTTGTAATCAATTTTATAAATGATAATCATGTCTTTTCTTGTTTAATAAAATTGATTTCATTTCTAATTTCATTATCTCTTTACTTTTGATTTAACTTCGACCAAAATACCAAAAGTTTTCTAGTAAAGTTTAAAGTTTTTTAAAACCCTTATTCACCCCCCCCCCCCAACCCTCTAAGGGTGCCTACAGATCCAACAAGTCTTGGAGGCAACAATTAGATGCTGGTCTTGATTGATGACTTCACTAGGTATACTTGGGTATACTTTATGAAGGAGAAGTCTGAGGCGTTCAGGAAGTTTGTGGAGTTCAAGGAGCTAGTGGAGGGTCGGCTTAACCTGCGGATCAAGAAGTTCAGAACTGACAATAGAGGGGAGTTCACCACAAATGAATTCTTTAACTTCTGTCGGAAGCATGTCATCCAGAGAGAGCTCTCTTGTGCTCACACTCCACAACAGAACGGAGTTGCAGAGCAGAAGATCCGTCATCTGACGGAGACCTGCAAATTTTGGCTTCATGCTAAGAGTATTCCAAAGTCCTTCTGGGCAGAGCGAATGTCTTGTTCAACTTATGTCATCAATCGGATGCCTCTTAGTCCAATCAACATGAATACCCCTCATGAGTTGATGTTCAAGATAAAGCCTACGGTTGAACAATTTCGAGTGTTCAGATTTACCTTCTATGTGCATGCTCCTGATTCCCTCAGAATGAAGCTAGATACGAAAGCAAGGAAGCTAGTGTTCATTGGTTATGATGAACGAAAGAAGGGCTGGAGATGCATGGATCCAGAGACACAAAGATTCATAGTCTCAAGGGAAGTGGTATTTGATGAATTGACATCATACCAAGGTAGCTCTTCTCTTGAGCTACAAGAAAGCAGGTTAGATGGTGGACCAGAAGAAGTTGCAAGGGAAGTACTGGTGGAGTTGCCTGTTTCTCCAGGTGCTCTAGTTGCTTCTAGCTCTGGGTCAGGTGCTTCAGGTTCTGGAAGCAGGGGGAGCAATGCTCCTAGTGTGCCTGAGAAAAGAGCTAGTCCAGAAGTTGCAGTTGAAAAGGTGGATCAGAGTAAAACTCTGAGGAGGTCCAAGAGGACTATTACTCCACCAGCTCGGTATACTAGGGGAAATCAGGTGAGCTTCGTCTCATGTTTCTTTACTGGTCCCTTGGATGAGCGAGGGCCATCATGCTTTGAAGACGCCACTGGAGTCAAGCAGTGGGAAGATGCCATGAATGAGGAGATGGCTGCCCTCAAGAAGAATGAGACTTGGGATATTGTGCCCAAAGTTGATGACATTACTCTTGTGACACGCAAGAGGGTCTACAAGCTGAAGAAGAAAGTTAACATGAGGATCGAGCGGTATAAGGCTCACCTTGTAGCTCGAGGGTTCTCTCAATAGTATGCAGAAGACTATGAAGAGACGTTCAGTCCGGTAGCCAAGATGACTTCGGTACGAGTGGTGATTGCGTTGGCAGCTAGCCAAAGGTGGAAGATTTAGCAACTCGACGTTAAGAATGCTTCCTTGTACGACGAGATTGATAAGGATATCTTCATGGTCCAGCCACCTGGATATGTATCGGAAGTTTATCCAGGACATGTTTGCAAGCTCAAGAAGGCTCTTTACGGGTTGGAGCAAGCGCCTCGGGCATGGTATAGGAAGATCACAGAATACCTCCAGTTCTGCGAATACTTTGCTTCAGATTCAGACATGAGTCTATTCGTAAAGAAGATCGGGGAGCTGCAAGTCTTGGTGTTGTTGTTCGTTGATGACATGATCATCATAGGGAACTCGGAGGCTGAGGTAGCTAAGCTTCGGGCTGAATTAGCTATCAGGTTCGACATGAAGGATCTAATGGAGCTTCACCATTTCCTTGGACTCGAGGTGGAGAGGAAAGAGAGCGGAGTGCTTGTTTCCCAGAAGGGTTATGTAGAATGGATCGTGAAGTGATTTGGTATGGAAGGAGGAAAGAGAAGCTCTACTCCACTGGAGGTTGGTCTAAAACTTCGGCGGGATGAGGGGAGGATTCTTCCTGATCCGTTGGTGTTCCGGGCTCTTATTGGGAGTCTGATATACTTGACGATTACTAGGCCGGATATTGCTTTCGCAGTTGGCAGGGTAAGTTGGTATATGGCGGAACCACGGAAACCTCATCTAGTAGCGGCAAAGTGTATTCTGAAGTATGTGAAGTCGACCTCAAACATGGGTCTCCTTTATGGGAGATACACAGGCTTTTGTTTGCATGGATACATGGACGCCGATTATGGGAGAGACTCAGATGATCGGAAGTCGACATCTGGTTATGTTTTCTTATGCGGATCGGCAGCTATTTCATGGTGCAGCAAGAAGCAGGATTCAGTGTCCTTCTTTACCACTAAAGCGGAGTACAAGGCTTCGGCCTTGGCAGCTCAGGAAGCCATCTGGCTTAGGAGATTGGTGGAGGATGTCCATAAGGAGTTTCGAGGTCCTACTCTGCTGCGTGGTGACAATGAGAGTGCTCTCAAACTAGTTAATAATCCAGTCAGTCACGCACAGACCAAGCACATCAAGATCGAGCATCATTTCATTCGGGAGAAGGTACTAGAGGGATCTCTGATGGTTGAGCATGTGAGGAGTGAGGACAATGTCACTGACATCTTCATAAAGCCGCTTGCGAAGGGACCATTTACTCAGTTACGAGGATTGCTTGGGCTGACTTCCACTTCCCACTTCACGGGGGAGTATTGAATTTTGAAGTGTAAGTGGAGGTCGGGCAATCTGGGCATCAGACCGGGTGGTCTGGTAAACCGTAGAGGTCAGGCGGTCTGGTAGGAAGACCGCGCGGGTTTTCTTCCCGCAGTGGACTGGCGATTTTCTAGTGGCAGATGGCCTTGGTTATTCAACCATCTAGGGTCAGCTATCTGGTTATAAATGAGCGGTTAGTATCCGCGGTTACCTCTAGGTGTTGGAGCTCTGGTCGGTTCTTTTCTCGCAGGATGGCAGGGTTAACTCAGTAAGCCGCACGAGTTGTTTGCTAGCCGCTGCTGCTACTGTGGGCGGTTATCCTATCGTGTAGGCGGTGACTGCACTCCTCACCTCTACTATAAATAGGACCCCCCCCAGATCGAAGAAAGTAGACAAGATTTGTAAGTGAGAGCTCGCGAATTTATGGTGCGGATAGAACTTTCTGTTCGCGTGGTTTGAGATTTGCCTTTGCTGTGTTCACAGGTTATGCGGCTTGCTTGTGGTTCTGATTTGATTAGAGGAGACCGCAGTGGATAAGTAGGTAGCAGTCAGCGGCGGGTAGCAGCAGGAAGTCGCGGTTAGCGACAATGCAATTTTCTATGGCTTGTTTCAACTTTCAATTAGGATCAGTCTGCGGCGGGTATGCGGTTTGCCTTTGCCAGACTATTCTGTCTCACAATGTATGTCTCGAAATGTACGGAAGATAGTTGATACAAGATTTTTCTTGTTCATTCATTGTTTCTGGTTTCTGGTGCTTGGTACGGTTGAAGTGTTCCTGCGACCTAGTTCCCATTTTTCTGCTTATTAGAAATTTTCAACACACCCGTGGCCACTCAATTATACTAGGGGGTGGGCTACCCAGACGGTTGGAAGAAATTAATGCTACAATTAATGCCAAATGGTTTGTTTAATTACAACAGGTTGTAACCTAACAAGATATTGCTAACTAAGGAGGGAGGAGGGTTCGTGCGGTTATAATAGGCTGTAACAGCACAAGCCAGTGCTAGCTAAGAAAGAGAGCTCAGGCAGTCTTATAGGATCTTGCCTAGAGCTCCTTTGGACTGGATTCTAAGAGCTGACTAGAAGGATGTGTGGCTGTCCAACAATTAACTTCCTACGCCCTCGAGGATTTGGATGGCGACCACTAGGAGGGTAGCCACTCATGATGTCGGGTGTCCAAATCTTGCCTTGTCTCAAGACCGGTCTGTCTCTGACTATGGTCGCATGATTTTGGGTTAACAACCCCACCTATAACTACCATTTAATATGGGTCTGGCCATGTGCCACAACATACAACCATAAATGATATACAAAAAACAAAACCATCTCAAATTTCTTTCAACAAGGCAATAATATAATATAAGTAAACCCAGTTGAGTCTCCACTACTACAATATAGATTAGGACGTTCTCATTCTTATGGCCATTACAAACATTCATTCTAATCAATACAACAAGAATTTAAAGCCCGCAGGCCCGATACATAAAGTACGATGAAACTTAAACACTTCAAGAAGTCGTTCATTTTTTCTTTAGATTTTAGCTTTGGGGTGGCAACGAGGTCTTGATTCTGAGCTGAGACCTGCAGCTAAATATGTATGATAGGTAAACGACCGTCAACTATGATCTGAGTGTGAAGCACGTAACAATACCCCTCCTCTAAATCACCTTTAGTGGATCCTGTGGAACCATATCATCTTGTAGAGAAGCACTTCATAACATAGTAAGAAACATGAAAATAATATCATATTCGACATATAATGAGGTGCCTCAAGAATCAACCATGTTCTCTAGGTATTTATCAAAAATATAAAGGGGGCTTACAATACAACGCATGCAAGCTGGGCAACCACATAGGTCCTCTGCAACACCTAGCACATAGTATTTCTCTAGCACATCAGCAAGACAATTTAACCATTCACCACACTCATAGATAAACAACATCGAAGATGGATAGTTATACTAATTCGCCCTTCTACTTTTCACCAAGCAGGTCAATTTTGAACTTTGGCAAGTCTTAAGTAGACATCTGATTACACCAGACCATTCTACCATTCTACATGGTGAAAAATGGTCAATATACCCATAAAACCTTCTACCATGGATCAATCAATCTCTTTATCATTATAGTACACCATTGCTTAAAATATCAATATTGATGGTCGATTATACCAATCGACCCATCTACCATTCTATGCACAATACATGGGGAGGTGTTCAGTTATAACCATTGATCAATCAATTTCTCTTATCGATATCTATAATGAGTAATCATGCACACGTAGCACTTTCACTACAAGTTAATTTGCATACTAACAGTACTCTCATTAATCTAAGAGACTCTTACACACGATTCTCATATTATTCCTAGGAATTTGTATGCAAATTAAGTATGAAAGCTTGTCTATCATTTCCAGGGGTCTAATCATTATTCTAGCGGCATTACAACACCAATAGTGCATCTAAGTCAAAATCCCTAAATAAGCATCAAAACAAACAACACCATAATCCCAATGTATACAATGGCTTCACCACAATGACCTATGCTTGGCATTATACATCAAGCACAAGAATATCTAGGAATGATAACAATGCAATCATATGCCTCCTTTGATCTCCATGAACTGAGCACCCATAGCCCACTAATTAGTAAGGCTAGAGCCTCCAATGCAATGCCATAAAAGGAAATCTACATTAAATCCTAATTTTTGGAGAAAATGAGTTGTTACCTTCCTAAATTTTTTATAGGCCCTGAATGCTTTAAGTAAATCCATGGAGAATGTGTGTAGAGAGATCCACACTGCATTCCGGTGATAGGTCGCTAATCGAATCTCTCTATCTCCAAAAATGGCAGAATCGTAGTTTCCAAGCACTAAGTTCAGATCCCCTCCTCATCCTCTTCCTCGTCTTTCCTTTAGAAGCCAAAATTAACCCAAATGAGTTCTAAACTCCCTAGAGTTGGTAATGAAGAAATTTCTTATCTCCATAAGCATGGACGAAGGTAATGAAGAAATTTCTTATAAATGAGTTCACTAATATAAATTATACCACATGGACGAATGTAATGCAGAAATTTCTTATCTCCATAAGCATTAAAGTATGGGATATAAATTTAAATGAATATATTATACCATCTATTTTATAGAATGATATATATTCCTAAGTCAACATGTAAATTAAAATGAGTTTGAGAAAAAATTATTTTACCTTAAATGTTATGGCAATGAATTACTTATTTTGTTTAATTTATAAAGATATTTTAAAACTCATTTATATCTAAAACACTACTTATAAGATTTAAAAATTTCTTGAAGAAACTTATTGTTCTTCTTTTGCAGGTTTTGATGAAATCCTTAAATCTCAGCCACATCAAAAAATTGTGGGCCTACATACATATAAAAGTACTGAAGAAGATTCTAGTTCTAAGAATAATGTGGCAAGCATGCACCACCTGTTTCCACGTTCCCGAAGGCACCCCTCTCTTAGAGAGGTGGGAAAGTGCTCTCTAGCAGAACTGTGAGTTATAGAAGGTATTCTCTTCTCAAATCCAAACTTAATGGCATGATTGTTACTTTTAATAAGGTTAAAATTAAAATTGAGATACTAGAAAAAAACTCTAATCTAAGTGTTGAAAATTCTAGTTTGAACAATGAAGGTAAAAAGTGCAATGCTCTTACTGATGACATTAAGGATATGGATAAACCATTTGAAAAAAATGAGATCATTTAAACTACATGTTGGCCTACAAAAAATTTAGACTTGAATTTTTGATAAAAGTAATTATTTAAAATTTAAAAAAAGTCTTAAATTTTTTGGCCAAAATGGGTCTCAAGGTGTATAAGTTAAATTACTCAACCCAAAATGATACCTCATGGCATGGGAAAATTATAATTGTTTGAACATGACTAAATTCTCAAATTGTATGTCATATTATCTCCACCAACCCACAACAATGAGAACTAAAAATAACTATGTAACCCCTATATAATATATCGACCACACTCTATCAAGCTATAAGTGGAAACCCGAAATGCATATATGCTTCATATCACCACATATTGTTGAACGGTCATCACTACCACTAGCAAACATATTCAACAGGTTTGGGTTCCTAAAGGGATCCTTGCATCGAGTCTAGTTTGGCTACCCAAATCTCTATTTGGGTAGTAATCTTCATAAGTTGTGAAGTAGAAAGTTCAACTGATCGTGCTTACATGTATTCTACTTCATTTATGTTTACAATGTTTATATTTTGTTTTGATTTTCATTTTTGATTAAGTTAAGCTTTTTGAACCATCACTGTTTATCTTATACTGCATGCACCATGATCAAACTGTAAATATTTGAAACACAAGAAGATTTTAATCTAACCACATGCTATGAGAAAAGAAAAATTGTATATATATTTCAGTCTTAACATTTTTATTTATAGTGTTTATAGGAGATGATGTTTGTTGTTATCTTGTCTTTATACAGCAGTACACTTGCTTTTAAACTATATCTTGTATACAATATTTACTCTCTCTATTATTATACAATATTCAAACAAAAAGCACTAATTACTTCTTATCTATTACATATTTCTAAGAGAACACAAGCTATTTATGTATTACATATTACATCGCTCCTTAGATGGGTGTGCTTTTATGCCCATTTTCTCAATGAGCTCTAGAAATTGTGCCTTAGGTAGCGGCTTGGTGAGAATGTATACGATCTGCTCTTTGCTTCTGCAATACACCACCTTGATGCTTCCTTGCTCTATATTTATGCGAATAAAGTGCAGTTATAGGTCTATATGCTTTGTTTTAGGCTGTGTGAGGTTTTTTTTTGATAATGCGATGGCGGAAGTATTATCGCAATGGATTATTGTAGCATTGTCTTCTTCTTTGCCCTTTATTGCTTTAAGGATTTCTTCTAACCATTTTGCATCACAGCTTGTTGCACTTAGTGCCATGTATTCGGCCTCTGCTATAAACAGTGCTACTATTTGCTGCTTTCGTGAGGTCCAGGTTACGGGTTTGTATCCTAACATGAACTCAGAACCGCTCGTACTTTTTTGATCTTCTAGGCCTCCACCCCAATCTGCATCACTAAAACCATGAAGTTGAAACTCCTTGTCTTCATCATATTGTAGTCCATACGTGAGGGTGCCCTAGATATATCGTAGAATGCATTTTATGGCCGCACAATATTGCTTAGTAGGGCAACTTACAAATCGAGATACCATATTAACGTCATTTTCTATATCCGGCCGCGTATTGGACAAATAGATTAAAGATCCTACTAAAGATCGATACAAATCTTCTGCTATATAGTTTGTAGGTTCTCCTTTAGTTAATTTCTCCCCTTTTCCCATAAGTGTGAGTGATGGATTGCAGTCACTCATATTAAATTTCTTTAATAGTTTTTTGGCATATTTATTATGGGAAAGGAAGATTCCATCTGGTAGCTGAGATACTTGGATACCAAGGAAGTATTTCATACGGCCTAGATTGGTCATCTCATATTTTGTTTACATTTCATGTTGGAATTGTTGTAGCAGTTGTGTGGAGTTTCCTATGTTTAAAAGGTCATCAACATATATGCCAAGTAGTAGGAAGTTACTTTCTTGTCTTCTGGAATACAAGGTGGGTTCACTATGACATTTGTGAAACTCATTAGCATGCAAATATGCATCTATATTTCCATTCCATGCTTAGGGGGCCTATTTTAGGCCATAAAGAGCTTTGTTTAACTTATAAACATTTATTTCATGTGCCTTTTGGGTGAAGCCCAGTGGATGTTCTACATAACTTCTTCAGTAATTGTCCCATTAAGAAATGCTGACTTGACATCATAGTGATATACAAGGAGGGGGAATTGGGCTGCATATGCTAAGAGTAGTCAGATTGTATTCATTCTATCAATTGTTGCATATGTTTCTTCATAATCTTTCCCATATTGCTGTGCATACCCTTTTGCTACAAGCCAAGCTTTATGCATTAAAATGGACTCATCTTCATTATACTTGATCCTATAAACCCATTTTAGTCCAACAATAGTTTTCTCAGTTGGCTTGTAAAATAAATTCCACATGTGGTGTTTACTGATCATGTTGATTTCGTACTTCATTGCTTGTTTCCATTATGGCGGTTGGTTGTCTTCAGCAAATGTATTTGGTGTTAAATAAGTTAGAGCTAGATCAGAAGTTTGATAAATGTCTTTCAAACTGCGCATTTTCTAGGGAGATGAGGTGCATGAGCCTGAATCAGAGCAGGGTTCCTCTTCATGTGGTTATTGTATTGAGGGGGGAGTATGGATAGTTTCATTCTCAAAGAATGAATCAACGACTTTTCTTACAGGTTCAGTATGTTGCTAAACTAAGTCCCATTTCCACTTTTCTGTTACATTGAATAACACATCACAAGATATATATAATTTTCTATCTGTGGGAGCGATATGCCTTTGGTTGTTCACTATACCCAATAAAGATGCATTCTTTACTCTTACAATATAGTTTTTCTTATCTCCCGTTCTGTATCAACTTATATTCATGGCAACCAAATATCTTTAAGTGATGTATTGTGGGTTGCCTTTGGAAAAGTTGTTCATATGTGGTGGAGTTGTTGAGAGCTTTTGTGGGAGATCTATTCAATATATGGATTGTTGAATTTATAGCTTTAGCCTAGAATTCTTTTGGTAAGTCTCTATTTACTAGCATAGTTCTTGCCATTTCAACTATTATCCAGTTTCTCTTTTCTTCAACACCATTCTATTGGGCAGAATAAGGTGTTGTCAAATGTTTTCTTATGTCATTTGCAGCACAGAAGTTGTTAAAAAGTTGGGAGGTGAACTCTCCACCCTGTCAGTTCTAAAGGTTTTTATTGACTGATTAAATTGGTTTTCCACTTCCTTTTGGAAGGTTTGAAATACTTGGAAAGCTTCTGCCTTGGTAATGAGAAAGTATACCCACATATATTTACTATAATCATCTACTAATTAGCAATAATAGTACTTACTCCAATTGATTTGTTGTTGTGGGTCCCCATAGATCTACATGGATTAAGTCCAATGGGTGATTGGAACTACCTTTTGTGGAGAGAGGAAAAAATAATTTATGTGCTTTCCCTTTGGCATAGCTATCATAGAACATTTTGTCTCTGGATATTGCAAGTAGTCCTGAGACCAGCACCTTTTGTTTCATCAGATAGATTGCTTCACTATGCAGGTGGCCCATTCGATGATGCCATAACATATTTGTATTGTAGTTCTATGTGCATGAGAGAACTTTAGGCTTAGTAGAGATGGACAAATCCAATGGAAACACTCTATTCTTGCTCATTGATGCTCAGACAATAAGGGCCCCTGTTTCTGCTTCACTAATTTGGCAGAGATTAGTATGAAAGGATACTTTATATCCCTTTTGAATTAGTTGACCTGCACTTAGTAGGTTTTGTGTCAATTAGGGAACATATTGTACATCTGAAATCTTCTTTGGCTGTCCGGGTGTGGTTTTAATCTTTATTGTCCCCTTTCCTTCAATTTTTGAAGCTTTATCATTTCCTAGATAAACTTCAGATTTATGGGTCTCATCTAGGTTGATAAAGTAAGTCTTTTGATATGTCATATGTGCAGAACATCCACTATATATATACAATAGATTGGATTGAGTTGTTTTTGTTTTTAAACATGTGTAGAATAAATTATCTACACCTTCTCCCTCTTTCCTTTTCCACAAAACGTGAAGTTTCTTTGTGCCAACAGTCCTTATCTGTATGGTTAAGTATTTTGCACCTCTTACATTTGGCATAACAATCTCTTGAATTGTGAGTTGTTTTATTGTAGATAATGCAATATGTAGAGGCTTGTCCAATAGCATACTCCTGTGGTTGTATTGATCCTCTTCCTCTAGCTCTAACTCTACCTTTTCCTGGTTTACTCTAGGATTGAGGTTGTTTTCCTTCTTTTTTCAGAAACAATTGTTGGTTATAATCTCCTTTTTTGG
Organism: Dactylorhiza incarnata; assembly: GCA_033032865.1. Classification (NCBI taxonomy): domain Eukaryota; kingdom Viridiplantae; phylum Streptophyta; class Magnoliopsida; order Asparagales; family Orchidaceae; genus Dactylorhiza; species Dactylorhiza incarnata. Next base: position 23,023,046 of record JAWHQI010000010.1, on the reverse strand, counting down.
TCTCGTCGCCAGGTTTAGCAAGTTTTACCTTGATTTGTAAAGCTTGATTTAGATGTTGTGTATCTAGGCTCAAACAATCTTCGTGGGATTTTAAAGAGGCTATAAGTTCTGTTAGGTGTAATATGTAGATGTCCTTAGACTATTCTGTTGTTGTAACAACTGGATTGAATGAACTTGGCAGGCTTCTTACTAATTTAGGTACAATAGGTTTGTACTCAATAGCATCCCCAAGGGATCTAATTTGACTTATTAAGTTTATAACTTTAGCAAGGAAATCTTGAACAGTTTCACCTGCATTCATGGCTACTGAGTCCAGTTCAGTCCAATGGGTTTGTAGTTTGATAATAATAACTTTGGCTGACCCCTTATATTCTTCATTCAAGATATACCACACCTCTTTGGCAGTTTCTGCACTCATAATATGGGGGAATATTGATTCAGTGACACCTTGTTGAATTAACATAAGTTCCTTGGAATCTCGCATCGACAATTCTTCTTTCTTTTGCTCATATGTGGTCTCTTTTTCTTTGCCTGTTAGTGTTGCTACTGGTCCAAGCTGTACCATCTCTAAGAGTTCCTGTGATCTGAAAACCGTGCACATTTGCACCCACCAATGTTGATATTTATCACTAGTAAACACAGAAACAGTAGAGTGGGATTGCGAGAATGTCATATCGGTAGATGATGAAGCCATCGTCGTGAACGTTAGAGTTTGCACAACTCTATGCAACAAAAGGCTCTGATACCAATGTTATTATTTGAAACACAAGAATATTTTAATCTAACCACAAGCTATGAGAAAAGAAAAATTGTATATATATTTCAGTCTTAACACTACTATTTATAGAGTTTACAGGAGATGAGGTTTATTGTCATCTTGTCTTTACACAAAGTACACATGCTTTTAAACTATATCCTCTATACAAGATATACTCTCTCTATTATTATACAATATTCAGATATAAAGCACTCATTACTTCATACCTATTACATATTACTAACAGCACACAAGATATTTATGTATTACATATTACACAAACTTGCTCAAAAATACTACTTATATACTTTAAATTATTAATTTCCCTACTCTACTATGGTACAAACGATGATAGGCTCTACCGTTTGCGATATCTAACTAAAAAATCCCTAAGTTGTGAGTTATCTATTTCCCATACGTCTAGAGGGATGTTCCTCATGCGAAGACCGTTGGTGATAGGCTCTACCATTGGTGATAGTCTCTATCGTTGGTGTCACAACCCGCATTTTTCCCACGAATTTAAAACGTATTATCAGAGCAACGGGAAAATACGTGTCGTGACAGTTGGTATCAGAGCCAGGTTAGCCGGGTTGCTGGGAATTGTCTGGTTGGCCCGGTTAACCGCCTGGTGAGAATCGTTATTCATTGCATACACACACCAAGGAGTCATCAGTATGTCTTGGCTGAAGCATGAACACTACACTCATAGCATGATAAGAAGTATACGGGGCATATTATGTAGTATGGGATGCATAATATGTGTTTATATGGATCCTCATAGGTGACAACATATGACTGTTATGTAGTATGGGATGCATAACGTAGGTCGTATGCGTGTCCATTAGCTCGTTTTTCTTTTTCGTTACATGCGATAATATGTAGTATGGGATGCATAAGATCGCATGTGTACGCCGCTCATAGCATTCATTAAGGCCTTTTTAGATTGCATAGCACTGCATATACATCATAACATAGCATTAGCACACGTGCCAAGCTAAAGGCATACATGATGACGCTCGTACACACATGATTTGAAATAAAATTCTAGCATTTATGCATTCATATGATTTGCACAAGAGTTAATAGGATGATGGTATACCATCCTAAGTTAACCATAACATCATTTCATGAATTCCCAGAGCAATTTAACAGCAAGAGCAAGTACCTACTCTTTCCTGGTCAGTATCAAGTTAGGAAATTCTAGTTCCTAGCTATTGCGTCATAAGCTAGGTGTATTGAGGTGTTAGTTCGTAATTGCAGTCGATGACTCCAGAGCGTCGTGCGTCGGAGTCAGCTCCCCAATTAGAGGGTGAGTCTTTGGGTGCACATAGTGAGGCGGTGACTAAGGAGTTGCGTCGGAGTATCGAGGCGTTGTTGAGGCAAATGGTTGTGAAACAAGCGCAGTTTTTCTGCCCAGGTGTTTTCAGGTTAAGGTTTTGACCTAGTTTATTCGTTGGCTTGCGAATGTGGATTTGGATTTTTGTTATCTCAATTCTGTGCGAGTTAAGGTAGAGGATGTTGAGCGTGCCTTCTTTTTTATTTGAGTTTTACTCGAAGTTTTGGCTATAGAGCTTCGCAGGCGGTCATCGTTAGGTTATCGATTCTTGAGCAGTTTTTCCCGCCAGGTGATTTCAGGTTAGATTCTAATCTAACTCATAGCCTTCAGCATTTGTACTAGATTATTTTCGCTCGATTAGTTGCGTATCCAATTTTATAGGAGAATTTAAGGTAAAAACCCGTTAGGCGCGCGTCCTTCTCGATTCTGGTGCTACCCACTCGTTCGTGGCTAGGACTTTTATAGAGCATCATAGTTTGACCCTCGTTTCGATTGGCGATTCATTTAATGTTAAGTTCCCCACTGGTGGCTCTGTGGTGTCGAGTTAGGGTATCTTGGGTTGTCCTACCCTCTTAGGTGGTTTCTTAGGTTTTGCAAATCTAAAGGTGCTAGACATTGAGTTTTCGTTGTGATTTTGGGTTTGGGCTGGTGGTCCAGGTTTGATGTTGTTATCCAACACAAGGTAAAGCGTTTGGTCTTTAAGCTGGACATCGGTCAACCCTCAAGCCTGTTTGGCTTTCCGCGCAATGTTTCCCCGTTTGTTTCCGCTGTGTGTGCTCGGAGCCTTTAGTTTCCGGTTGTTTTGCCTACCTTGTTTCTATGTTAGAAACTGGTAGTAGTTTGTTGTGTATCGAGGATTTACTTCCCTGTGGTGCGAGATCTCCCTGATGTCTTCGTCGTTAGTCTCCCTGATTTTCTACCTGTGAAAGTTGAGGAGTTGGTTTCTGACCTTGAGCCGGGTACCCGTCCTATTGCTAAGGCACCGTACCCTTTGGCCCCGCGCGTGTTGCGAGAGTTGCGCACTCAGTTAGATGAGTTGTTGCAACGTGGCTTTTTCCTGGCCTAGTTCCTTGCCCTGGAGTGCTCTCGCCTTGTTCTAGAAGTGCCAGTGTTGCAACCAAGTCTGTCCTATGTAGACCAGCCTGTTCGTATCTTGGAGAAGCAAGTGCGGGAGTTGCGAAGAAAGTCTATCCCTATGGTGAAGGAGTCCTACCCTCACCTTTTCGACTAGTTTTCCCAGGTAAGTCTTCGTCTCTGGTGTTCTTCCTTGTTTGGTATTGTTGTTGCAAAGTTTCGAGGCGAAACTTTTTGTTAGGAGGGGTGACTGTAACGCCCCGGGTTTTTCTTATAATTATTTTAATAAAACATATGGAATTAATAATAATTATATGAAAACGAGATATTAATTCAGGGCGTCGATGCAAAAGGGCGTTACCATTTCGGAAGCGTCGTTGTCGTCGTCCGGCGAGTTAATTCTAGGTGGAGTCGTATATGCAGATATATGTATGTATATGTGTATATATACATATATATGTATATTTATATATATGTATAAAAGTTTATGTACATATATATACATTATATAAATTTATATGTATAAAGTTTTATGTAAAAGTTTGCATATATATATATATATATACATAATATATATGTATGAGTAAAAGTTATATGTATATATATATATTTATAAAGGCTTTATATGAGGGCTTAGGTTCATTTGCCGGAGGAGTTATCGCAGCCTATTCTCTTCCTCCCTATCCCGTGAAGCCGGCGAGTTGTCGAGGGTTAGGGTTTGCGTTGGTCGGTGTCGAGCGGCCCCGGAGCTGTCGGAGGTGGAAGGATTGTGGTTGCCGGGGCTTGTCTTCGTCGTTGGGGCTAAGGATCCGGGCGGCTCCTTCCATGCTCGTCGCGATCCGGCGGGTCGCCGCTATTTGAGGCAAGAAAACTTTTCCCTCCCTCCCCTCCATCTCTTTTCTGAATCTTCTTCTTGTTGGTAGTTTCCTGGATCTTAAATTTAGTGGTTGAACTCCTAAAATTTCGTTGACAAAGGTTTTGGATCATTGGGGCTGATTCTCTAGTTTTGTTGGCGAAATTTTGGGGCTGTTTTTTTGGTGTTTCCCTCTTGGTTGTTAGCAATATTTTCTACAGTATCTTCATGGTTGCTTTCCCTATCTTGGTTGCGAAATTCTGGGTTCCATATGGGGGTGGTTGCTATGCGTTCACCAGTTGGGAGTGTTGATTTCTTTCGGGCTGCTATGCTCAATCAGTTGGGGTTTTTAGTTGGGCTGCTCCTTGGGTTTGCCTTTGGGGCTGCTGTTTTATATTAATTTTGGGGGGCTGCCTTATAGTTTTCTGTATGGGGGTTGCTCATTTAATTTTATTATGTGGGGCTGCTATGCTTTAAAATCAGTTGGGTGTTCCAATTTTATTTGGGATGCTATATATATATTCTATTTGGTCTTTATTTAGGGGCTGACTTTGTAGTTCAGTCTGGAATTATGTTGGGCTGCTTCTTAAGCATTGTTCTAATTGGGGGGCTACTGTTATATAATTTCATTAGGGCTCATATCTTTATATATATAAGTGTGTGTGCTGGTAGAAAATCTTGGACCTCTCTTCCTATTGAACCATGGGCTCCTACTTTTGGTGGGGCTGTTTGCTGTGTTCATTTTGGGCCCTTCTGATTATGTCTTGGCTAAATCATGTGATGCCATACTCTTCCCTTGTTATTCTCTGCACTTGTCGTTGTTGGAAATTTGATCGGGGTCACGGATAGGTATTCATACCAATAATTAGAAGACGGACAGTTTGTCGGATCCTAGTTAAACAAAGGACTAATTCTGATCGACTAAAGTTTAGATAGCTCTGTTTCTACATATTATGGCCTGGCTCAGCTCTAGTTGGTTTTAATTCTGAATATATATTTATACACTTGTTAGAAGGTGCGGTTGGTTTTGCGGCTAAGTTTCATGGAGCCTTGTTTGCAAATCCTTATCGGTGTGAGGAACCAGATCTTAATTCCCCGGGAATTTCGTTTCTAATTCCTGGCGAGTCGGGGGAATTAGAGGCCAAGCTCCCTGAGAATTTCCCTTGCTAGTTCTCGACGACTTTGCGAGGCTAGCAAATTGTTATCTTTGAAGGATAAGTGGATGGAATTCGGTTTTGGGTTTTTACTTGTTCCAGTGACCGGCAGCTTTGTACTCATAGTAACAGAAAGTATCGAATACTATTATTTAATTTTTAAGCCTTTCCCATCAATAACTGAGCTAGCTTTTCATCTTTTCCGATAATTGTCCAGTGAACTACAGTACAGTTGGTAGCACCTATGGTATTTAAATTCTCTTTATACTTTAAAAGCATTTCCACCATTTTAAAGTCACCTATTATAACTGCCTCATGGGTTGGTGTTTGACCAGTTGCATCTTGTACATCTACCTCAGCCCCAATAGATCCAAGAGTTTCGGCTACTTCAGTTTGGTGTAGGTTTGTTGGCTGCCTCTTATGTGCTTATCTCTATTTGGGGACTGCTGTTTTTATATCCTATTTGGGGCTGCCTTATAGCATTTGGTTTGGGGCTGCTTTATAAAAATTTATTATGTTGGGGGCTGACTTATAGAATCCTGTTCGGGGGGCTGCTTTATTAAATGTATTTATTAGTTGGGAGTTTTAAACCTTTATATGGGGGCTGCTATGTTCATATGGTCTTTCTTATAGTTGTTAGGATGATATTATATTAACCGTTGAGTCATGTTCAGGTGTTTGGCCTTCGTATTATGTTTTTCTTCGTCTTGTTCCGACCCCAGACCTGGCATGGTGTCGGCTTTCTGAAGTCTTCGACCTTGTCGTAAGTTGAATGTCGTTGTATTGATTAATTGTTGAACCTGGGGCTGGCTAATCCTCTCGTCTTGAGTTACGGTTACAACTATCTGAAATCCCGTTCCCCCGCATGGCACTCCTCTGTTTGCTATGTGGGTTTTATGAGCTAAGTATGCTATGTTGTTTAATTCTCTGGGATAGTTGTGGTGAGTGGTTCTTGATCCCTATGATCTTCGTTGTCTAATATCCTGAGTGTTCTCAGGTGAACTGCACCGTGGTATAGTTATATACTTATATATATATATACATATACTTATGTATATGTTTATGCACCCTGCTTCTGGTGCTATGTGTAAGTCTATTGAGCGTGTGAGCTAAAGGTCACCGCCACAGCACTCCTGTTTGGTTTTTGGGCTGCGGGCGTTAGTGGAGATACCACCGTCGCAGTGCCTTCTTTTGGGGGACGCTTTTCCCTCGAGTTGATCAGTCTCAAGTTCTTATAAACATATATGCTTATATATGTGTATGATGATATTATATGTGTAACCATCACCTCTGAGCCGCAGGGACGGACACGTGGTTCGCTTTGATTGTGTTGACTATTACCTTCTGGTGCAGGCTTTTCTTCTTACCGAGTGCACTCGTTTGAGCTGGCTCGGGTTGTTGTAAGATTATAGATGTTTTTCTACTTAGCTTTTCCTTTCTGCAATCTTTTACTACTGATTGCTGCTAATCATAGTTTTCTTGCACCCTTTGGGCTGAGGCATTCTTTTCTTATGAATGTCTCAGGTTCAGGTCTTTAGCTGCCGCAGGAGTTAGAGCGGTGTCGTTCAGTTTTTCTGTCGAGACCCTTCCTCTCTTCTAGGTAAGGGGCAGTTCTTTAGTTATTGCTTTCTTTTGGATGTTTTTTCTTCTTTTCTATGGGTTCGTGTCAGTTGTTGACGCCCATAGCTCTAGTTTGCTTGAGCTAGTTTACTTGCTAGTTGTTTTGCTGTTACTTTCAGGTTGTTTACCTACTTGCTCTTTGGGAAGCTTTATGATAGGATGCATTAGTTACTTTATTAGTATAAAAATGTCATTCTTGCATATCATAATTTTGTTAAAATTTTTTGATTTGAATCGTTTAGGTAAGCAGGAGTTGCATCAACTGAGTTAAGGCCAAACAACCACAATGCCACACAGCAACACAAGAAACTTTATTGAAACACAATCTTCATTTACATTGCGAGGCATACATGGCGAGACATGATTCATCAGAATCACGGAGATGAGAAGAACAAAACACACCAAAACAAATCTGGCGGCTAGACAAGCTGAGACCGCACAGACCGCTCGACTCCAGAAGTCGCCCGGCTTGACCTGAGATCGCACGAACAGAAACCGGACAGATTTCCAGCACTGCAAGACCGCACCTCAGACCGCACGAACTGGAGCTTTATTGGAACGAAGAACTGAAGCTGTCGCCAGACCGCAACTCAGATTGCCTAACCGCTGAAGGTCGCCTGATCGCTGAGCTCGCTGCGAACAGCACAAGAATGAACATAAACCAGTTTGCAGACAGACCGCTGCCGAACTGTTTATTCAAGCCGCTGGGAATCACCAAGGAAGAAGACCGCAATCTGCTGATCGCAAACCTGCGAACACAACAAACAGTCAGCTCGCTTCCGAGACCGCCCGACCTCAAATTGAGACCGCACGAGTTAACCCAGGCTCAGTTCTTACAGTTCTCGTTAGGAATGACGGGCCCTGCACCTCTATTTATAGGCGGGTAGACGGATGTCGTCACCGCACAGGAGAGATACAATCACCACCCATCAGATCGCCAGCGGTCACATAAGGCAGACCGCGCGATCAGACCTCTTGGACGATCATCCGACCAAGATGCAAATCAGCAGACAAGATCGCGCACAGGTCGCGCGAACACGAGACCGCGCACAAGCCGCGCGGTCACAAAGGTACTCCTTCCTTAGACCACCAGGAGCAAACCAGGAACCATCTGGCTGACTTTAGACAAGTCGCCAGATCGCCAGGACAGACCGCCCAGACAGGCGGTCACACATAGGAACAGACCGCCCGGTCTTCTAACAAGAAAGACAAGCCAACCAGCACACCAGCTCGGGAACAGACCGCAGCTACAAAGAACAAACCGGAAAACCAGCAGACCGCCAGAACAAACCGGCAGAGCCAGACCGGCAGATAACATACACAAGCCGCGCGGTCTCCGCGGTCTCCCAAACCAGACCGCCCGGTCTCCTCCACTCCACTTCAAAATTTCAACACTCCCCCTTGAAGTGGGAAGTGGAGACCAGCCCGAGTAAACTTCGCAACCGTGTGAACGGTCCCTTTGCCAGCGGCTTTGTGAAGATGTCTGCGACATTGTCCGCACTCCGAACATGCTCGACCATAAGAGATCCTCCCAACACCTTTTCACAAATGAAATGGTGCTCAATCTCAATATGCTTGGTCCTCGCGTGACAAACTGGATTATTAACCAGCTTGAGAGCACTCTCATTGTCCCTGCGTAGCATAGTGGGACCTCGAACCTCCTCATGAACTTCCTCCACAAACCTCCTGAGCCAAACGGCTTCCTGAGCTGCCAAGGCCAAAGCCTTGTATTCCGCTTCTGTGGTAGATACGGACACCGAGTCCTGCTTTTTGCTGCACCAAGAGATAGCTGTGGGGCCCATCATACAGACATAACGAGACGTTGATCTCCGATCATCCACGTCTCCCCCGTAGTCAGCATCCATGTATCCATGCAACTCCAAGCTTGACCCTCTCCTAAACAGGAGACCCAAATCAGAGGTCGACTTCACATATTTCAAAATCCCTTTTGCCGCTAGAAGATGAGGCTTAAGAGGCTCCGCCATGTACCGACTCACTTTGCCAACTACATAAGTAATATCAGGCCTCATGATGGTTAAGTAAATCAAGCTCCCAACTATAGCTCGGAACACCAACGGATCAGATAGAACTCTTCCCTCATCCTTTCAAAGTTTATGATGCTATTCCAGAGGTATAGAGCTGCTCTTCCCTTCTTCCATGCCAAATCGATGAACGATCCGCTCCGCATATCCTTCCTGAGAAATGAGCACTCCGCTCTCCCGCCTCTGGACCTCGAGTCCAAGGAAATGGTGAAGCTCCCCCAGATCCTTCATCTCGAACCTGATAGCAAGCTCAGCTCTCAGGCTTGCTACCGCCTCCTTTGAGTTCCCGGTGACAATCATGTCATCCATATATAGCAGCACAATTACCCGAAGCGCCCCCTCCTTCTTGACGAACAAGCTGGAATCAGAGTCTGAAGCAAAGAACCCGCAGAATAAGAGATACTCCGTGATCTTCCCATACCACACCGGAGGCACTTGCTTCAACCCATATAAGGCCTTCTTCAGTTTGCAGATGTAGTCCGGACGATCCTTCGAGATGAAACCTGGCGGCTGGATCATGAAGATATCCTTGTCAATCTCTCCGTATAAGAAAGCATTCTTAACATCAAGCTGCCAAATCTCCCATCCATAAGATGCCGCCAAAGCAATAACAAATCGGACCGAAGTTATCTTTGCCACTGAACTAAACGTCTCATCATAATCTTCACCATACTGTTGTGAGAACCCGCGAGCTATAAGGTGAGCCTTGAATCGCTCGATCGTGCCGTCAGCTTTCTTCTTGAGCTTGTAAACTCATTTGCATGTTACAGGGGTATTGCCCTTAGGCCTGGGCACTAGAGACCAAGTCTCATTCTTCTTGAGAGCATCCATCTCTTCTTGCATAGCAATATCCCACTGCTTCACGCCTTTGTCTTTCTCAAAGCTCGACGGCTCCCTCTCATCCAAGGGACCAGCGAAGAAACATGAGACGAAGCTCACCATGTTTCCTCCTGTATATCGATCTGGTGGCTTGATAGTCCTCTTCGACCTCCTAAGAGGTTGCACCTGACTAACCACCTCTTCAGTTGCTTCTTCTGTGCAAGATCCTCTTCCAGACGAACATGGAGCATCGCTCCCCCTGCTTCTAGAACCTGAAGCCTCCATCTCAGAGCTTGACACAGCTGGAGCTCCTGGTGAAACAGGCAACTCCACTTGAAGACTTCCTGCAGTTTTCTCTGCTTCATCAACCCTGCTCTCCGGTAGTTCAACTCCTGAACTCCCCTTGTAGGAAGTTACTTCATCGAACACCACATCCCGAGATACCACTGATCTCGGTGTCTCAGGATCCATGCACCTCCATCCTTTCTTCCGCTCATCATATCCAACAAAGACTAGATTCCTTGCTTTAGCATCTAGCTTTGTCCGAAGATCATCAGGAATATGCACATAGCAGGTTGACCCGAACACCCGAAGGTGTGAAACACTCGGTTTCTCCTTGAACATCAGTTCGTGAGGGGTCTTCATGTTGATAGGACTTAGAGGCATTCTGTTGATGACGTAAGCCGCACAAGACATTCCCTCCGCCCAAAAAGACTTTGGGATACTCTTGGCATGAAGCCAGCATTTGCAGGTTTCAGTCAGATGACGGATCTTCCTCTCCGCAATGCCATTCTGCTGTGGAGTATGGGCACAAGTGAGCTCTCTCCGAACGCCATGTTTCCTGCAAAAACTTGAGAACTCACCAGAGGTGAACTCCCCACCATTGTCAGTTCTCAATTTCTTCACCCGCAGGCCTAATCGACCTTCCACCAGCTCCTTGAACTCCACAAACTTCGCAAAGGCTTCCGACTTCTCTTTCAGAAAATACACCCAGACATATCTGGTGTAATCATCAATCAACACCAACATATATCTATTGCCTCCAAGGCTTGGGGTGGCAGTCGGTCCCATCAAATCACCGTGAATGCACACCAACGGCGCTTTGCATCTTGTTTTTGATTTATCAAATGGAAGTCGATGAGACTTACCAAACTGACATCCAGCACAAACATGACCGTCTCCAAAAGAGGACAAGCTAGCCAAGCCCTTGACAAGGCCCCTTACCGCCATAGCCTTCAATTTGTCCATGCCAACATGCCCCAACCTTTCATGCCAGATAGTCGCGCTATCGTTGGTCTTCATCTTATCAATATAGGTACTTGTCGATAACACAAACAAGTCCTTCACCCTCTTTCCAACATGGATAACATCTCCCCTTATCTCCGGTTGAGTTTTAAGAAACTTCACTTCTGTTGGGCCAAACAGAACGTGATAACCGGCATCGACCGCATTGGTCACAGAGAAGAGATTCTTCCTCATACCAGGCACGTGATAAACACTCCTTAACGTGAGTGGACCCTTATCACTGCTCAGAGAGACAACACCTTCTTGTTCGACAGCATGAACAGAATTATCAGCCATAATGATAGCATTGTTACCTGAGTAAGGCGCCAAAGAAGAGAACTTTGATTCATCCCCGGTGAGATGATGTCCACACCCTGAATCAACAATCCAATCCTCTTCGAAGTTGATGGCAGCCAAGGCCTTAACGGGCATCGCCGTCATATTAGCCGCAAAAGCTCCTCCCCATCCAGCTTCATCAGACTTTGGCTTCTCCTTCTCTACTACATGTCCCGACTGAAGATTAACCCGGCAATCTTTCTTGAAGTGGCCGGTCTTATTGCACCTGAAGCACCTTGGTCCATCTCCCTTCTTTTTCCCATCAGACTTAGGAGCATAACCCCTATCCCGCTGACCTGAAGTAGAGGGTCCATCATAACCCGGCTTCTTCTTCTCCCACTTCTTCTTCTTCTTCCCAGAGAACAACACATCACTATCTCCCCCAAAGATAGAAGTCCCCGCCATCTATCTTGCCAAACTTTCTTGCGAAGCAAGTAAGTTCTCCAGCTCCAACAGAGATGGTTGATTTGCCCAACCTTGAACTGAAGTCACAAAGGCAAGATACTCCTTCCGCAGCCCACGGATGATATGCCTCTTCAGGTTTGCCTCCGAGATGGGCTCATCAGGGTCCAATGCAGAAATCTCTGCTGTGAGGTTCTTCATCTTGAGAAAGAAGGTAGAAATTGAAAGATCGCCTTGAGAGGACTTCGCCAACTCATTTTCAAGAAAATGTAGCCGAGCTACATTCTTCTTATTAATCAACCCGTCCAAAGACGTCCAAATTTCAGCAGCAAATTTATATCCGATGATGTGATCAAACAGCTCCGGTGAGATAGCCCTCTTGAGAGTGAACTCTGCCTTAGCATTCGTCCTCCTCCAAAGTCTCACCTCTGCCATATTATCTCCTGCTAGAAACACATCTTGTTTGTCTTCTCCTCCAACTATCTCCCATAGATCCTCGCCAAGTAAATAGCTCTCCATACACGACCTCCATTTCTTATAGTTTGTCGATGTAAGGAGTTCAATACCAAGCCCTCTTGCGAATCCGCCTTCCATGGCAATCTATGTTGTCTCTTCTTCACAAAGACGATAGCAACTCAAGTTGATCACTGCTTATCCACTCCAACAACCTGCCTCTGATACCATGTTAAATTTTTTTGATTAGAATCGTTTAGGAGTAAGCAGGAGTTGCATCAACTGAGTTAAAGCCAAACAACCACAATGCCACACAGCAACACAAGAAACTTTATTGAAACACAATCTTCATTTACATTGCAAGGCATACATGGTGAGACATGATTCATCATAATCACGGAGATGAGAAGAACAAAACACACCAAAACAAATATGGCGGCTAGACAAGCTAAGACTGCACAGACCGCTCGACTCCAGAAGTCGCCCGGCATGACCTGAGATCGCACGAACAGAAACCGGACAGATTTCCAGCACTGCAAGACCGCACCTCAGACCGCACGAACTGGAGCTTTATTGCAACGAAGAACTGAAGCTATCGCCAGACCGCAACTCAGATCGCCTAACCGCTGAAGGTCGCCTGATCGCTGAGCTCACTGCGAACAGCACAAGAACGAACATAAACCAGTTTGCAGACAGACCGCTGCCGAACTGTTTATTCAAGCCGATGGGAATCACCAAGGAAGAAGACCGCAACCTGCTGATCGCAAACCTGCGAACACAACAAACAGTCAGCTCGCTTCCGAGACCGCCTAACCTCAAAGTGAGACCGCATGAATTAACCCAGGCTCAGTTCTTACATTTCTCGTTAGGAATGACGGGCCCTGCACCTCTATTTATAGGTGGGTAGACGAATGTCGTCACCACACAGGAGAGATACAATCACCACCCGTCAAATCGCCAGTGGTCACATAAGGCAAACCGCGCGATCAGACCTCTTGGACGATCATCCGACCAAGACGCAGATCAGCAGACAAGATCGCGCACAGGTCGCGCGAACACGAGACCGCGCACAAGCCGCGCGGTCACAAAGGTACTCCTTCCTTAGATCACCAGGAGCAAACCAGGAACCATCTGGACGACTTCAGACAAGTCGCCAGATCGCCAGGACAGACCGCCCGGACAAGCGGTCACACATAGGAACAGACCGCCCGGTCTTCCAACAAGGAAGACAAGCCAACCAGCACACCAGCTCGGGAACAGACCGCAGCTACAAAGAACAAACCGGAACAACCAGCAGACCGCCAAAACAAACCGGCAATGCCAGACCGGCAGATAACATACACAAGCCGCGCGGTCTCCGCGGTCTCCCAAACCAGACCGCCCGGTCTCCTCCACTCCACTTCAAAATTTCAACAATTTTTTTTAATAAACGCCGCATACATTGAAGATCGTAGGAAACCTTTTCTTACTATACTAAACATAGATATATGCATATCATTTCTGGGTCGTTGATCTTCATACTTATGTAGGCTAAAAAATGAACCTATTTTCCGCTGCGTACGTATAGCTATCTACTTGTGGACTAGTGATCCATCGGACCAAGGGACGCGGTCCTAAGCTAAAAATGTAAATATTCTTTTTATCTCAAACATATATATGTCTTTTATAAATTTATCGTAAGGAGTGTTTGTCTGAGCGTCTGTAGTCATCCCCTGCATGACGTGGCATCACGATGCGTATTTTCCCCTTGCTCTGATAATACATTTTAAATTCGTGGGAAAATGCGGGTTGTGACAGTTGGCTTTGTAGAGGGCGCACAGTTCCTGGATTTGCGTCTAGAGGGATGTTCCTTATGCGAAGACCATTTCAGGTAGCTATAAATGAGTGTCTCTCATGGATACACGTCAAAATGGAGGTTGCAGTGAGGCCAACAGATGAGGTGGAGGGACATCTGCATCATAAACATCAGGAGTACACTCTATTGGATGACAATATGTAATATAATTTTCTCATACAATATAAGGAAACCTCTAGAACAATATCCTATAAGGCCCCGTTCGTTTGGACGGAATTGAAGACTTGGAATTGAAATTCGACGTCGAGTTCTAATTACGTCGTTCGCTTGTTAGGTGGTTTTAATAATTGAAATTTGAGTTGAATATCATGGAATTTATTTTAACCTAAGCACAAAATCTAGCTAGACATATCGGAATTGGGCGAGTCTGGCACGCTCGATTTATCGCGTTTTTTGCCCAGGCGCGCGTTTATGCGCCCGGGAAGACAATTTTTCGCCCGTGCACGAGTTTTTCGCACGGACGTGAGTTTTTCGCCCGAACGCATGTTTTTCACCCGAACGCGCATTTTTCGCCCGAACGCCCAAATTTTGCCAGGACGAATTTTCCGCCCTAGCGCACGTTTTTCGCCCTGGCGCCCGTTTTTCGCCCGGGCACGCGTTTAAGCGCCCGGGCACACAATTTTTCGCCTGGGCGTGAGTTTTTCGCACGGGCGCAAGTTTTTCGCCCGAATGCGCGTTTTTTGCCCGGACGCCCAAATTTTGCCCGGGGAGAAATATTCCGCCCTAGCGCGCGTTTTTCGCCCTGACGCTCGTTTTTCGCCCTGACGCTCGTTTTTCGCCCGGGGGCGCGTTCTTCGCCGGGGCGCATGTTTTGTCACCCGGTCGCAATTTTTTGCCCGGGCGCGCATTTTTCGCCCGGGCGCGCGTTTTTCGCTCGGGCGCGCGTTTTTCACTCGGGCGCAATTTTTTTACCCGGGCGCGATTTTTTCGCCCGGGTGCGATTTTTTCGACCGGGCGCAATTTTTTCACCCGGGCGCAATTTTTTCCACCGAGAGCGTTTTTTCGCCCGGACGCGATTTTTTCGCCCGTGCGAGAATTTTTCGCCTGGAAGCGAATTTTTCGCCCGGGCACGAATTTTTCTCCCACGGGAGAGTTTTTTGCCCCGGCTCGATTTTTTTGCTCAAACGCGAATTTTCGTCAGGGAGCAATATTTTTGCCCGCGCGCAATTTTTTCACTCGGGCGCAATTTTTTCGCCCGGGCAAGATTTTTTTGGCCGGGAGCGATTTTTTTGCCCGTGCGAGTTTTTTTCGCCCTACGAGCTTTTTTTGCTCGGGGGCTATTTTTCGAGCGCGAATTTTTCACCGGGGAGCGGTTTTTTGCTGGGACGCGCTTTTATCGCCTATGCGAGCTTTTTTCGGTCGGGAGGGTGGAAAAATTGCACCAGGGAAAAAAAATTGCGCCCGTGCAAAAAAATCGTGCCCGGGACAAAAAATGCGCGCCCGGGTTAAAAAATCGCGGTTGTGCGAAAAAATTGCGCCCGAGCGGAAAAATAGTTCTCGGGCGAAAAAATTGTCCCCGGACGAAAAAATCGTTGCCATGATGACATACATTTGTTTATGATATATGTGATAATATTAGCTTTTTCGAAATATTTTTTCCATTCTTAAATTGAATTTTATTTAACAAACGAACAAAAGTATTGATTAATTCCACAATATTCAACAATATTGTTTATTATACGAACGTTGGAATTGGAATTAGTCACCAATATTTAATTCCACAATATTTATCAATATTCAATTCCAATATCGAATTTCAATTCCGTCCAAACGAACGGACCTTAAATGATTTCCTCTGGTGGTTGTGTTCAAATGCTGGCGGGAGGAATTTTCGAGATGATATGTATATCTAAAATAGATAGTCAAAAAGTAGCTATGCTAAACAGAACATGCTACATAATATATTATGACAGCTCAATTTAGTTGTGTATTTCTTTAGGTCACAGACTTGTACATGATGGTATGTCGAAGAATATCTTGAATCACATGAGCATCAGGAGTTGGGGTAGATATAATTGGAATCATGTCTGCAATATCCTCCCTATTGTGAAGAATCGGGTTGATCTTAGTCTAATCACAAGCAATTTGATACTTCTGCACCAGATCGAGCATAGGCCCCTACTCCTCTAAATCATATATTGCCCTCACATCAGTGTGTTTAATGATGACAATGTATCCATGCACCACTAACTCACCCCCTCTATTCAAGTATGTCTTTCTACAATCCGTCAAATTATTGTAAAGCTCACACTAGAATGGACGAAACCATCCTCTTCATGGAGAAGAGGGAGAAGCCCGGCTTTCGCAAAATACGCATAAATATGTTGCTCTCTCCATGTCAAGTGAGGCATTTGAGCGTTCATTGATTGAGGAACTTTCAGAGATGTGATATGTCTATTCTGCATTATATTGGTGCTTAGAAGTGCTTTGTCGAGGGTGAGAGCCTTATCAAGTCAATTTACTACCCAAAAAATAAGTTTTTCAAGCCAAATTCCGAAATGAATATAATGAAATACTTGGAAGAACTTCTAAATCATACAAGAAAATTTGCATTAAAATATGTGCAACTTTCTGTACGATGGCCAACAATATTTTCTACAGCATGGTGATAACCTAAAAAAATTCCAATTCGGCAAAAGTGAACCGCTGGATGTTTCAAACCCTCATTTTGCAAAAACAATTTATAGGTATCACCGAATATTGTGTGTGATACCTCTTGTAGGTTCACTCAAAGTCCATTCCACTCTCTAACTCATTGAATTGAGGATCTAATCATAAATTTCATCAAAACCCTAAGGGTGCGTTCGTTTGGTAGGTTTTGATTGACAGGAATTGGTTTTGGCAGAGAACCTACGGCGCAGAGGTTTTGGAAATTATCCAAAACCAATTCCTGTATTCGTTTACAGGAAGGTTTTCAGTCACAGGAATTGAATATATCAATATTTATGTTCGGTTGCAGGATGGAATTCAGAGACAAGTATTGATATTTGAGTTTGAAAATATAATCACCGAGGATCAAATACATCAAAATCACACATCCAAATAACGGAAGGTTGCTTGATATTTCATCTTCTATATCACATGTTTTTAGAGAATTATATATTTTTCATCCCATTAATTATGGCACTCAAGGAACTGATACTATAGACTCCCACTCTCTGGACAATAATAGAGAGAAGGATCCTAAAATTTGTCATGTTGAAGAAATTCAAGAATCTTATCATAAGCAGACATTAAACACCAATACATATCCTTGCAGGTTGTGATACATTATCAATGAGTTATGATCCAGAACCCACTGTATAGAATAACAATGCAAAGAAGAAGAAGAAATTTCATTCAAATAGACCATCATCCATGGAAAATTGAGAACAACTTGGATATAAACTCAAGCAAACTGCATATTGTCCATTGAACACACTTACGTATTCATGGGGATCTGACAAATAAGGTATTATAAATAAGGTATTTGAAAGTGCACAATGAGTCCTCTGAGTATTCTCTAGAGGGGGGGGGGGGGAATAGAGTTTATAAACTTTTCTACAAATTATGCACAGAACAATGACTATGCATTTAGATTTCCAATCCAGAATAAAATAAACGCAGAAATGCAGAAATAAAGAATGGATAACACAAAAATTTCACTGCACAGATTAGAAAAGATCTATAGTGGTTCCTCAAAATATGGGTAGTCCACTCTTCCACCACCTTGGTAGGAATACATTATACAGTGCCTGAGTATTTTGATAAGGAGACACTTAGAACTAGGGTCTGAGTTTATTGTTAAGGAGACTCTTAGAACCAACCATTGAATCTTTTGATAAGAAGACTCTTAGAACCAAGGTCTGAGTCTATTGTTAAGGGGACTCTTAGAACCAAGCTAGATATTTTGATAAGGAGATCTCGAACCACTGAATCCTTTGCAGAGGGATTTTAAGGACTCTTTACTCAATTTATAAGAGAGAAAGAAAGAGTGAAGGAGAGGAAGAGAAATGAAGATTATTCTTCTGATTGAATCCTCCAACAGCAGTCACTGAGGATTCAGGCACTTAGTGTTTTTGATGGATCTCTATTCAGTAGATGAATCCTTGCTTGAGAAAGTTGAATGCAAGGAATGTTAAGCTCTGATCCCGATAATCTCTGTATATCTGTAGGCTTCTTGTTGTGAGAGAAGAAGAAGAATCCTTGAGTATTTTCTGTACAGAGATTTTTTCTGTGGTCATGTCTGTGAGAAAGCTTGAGGAAGAAGAAGACGGAATAATAAAATCCTTATTGTTCTCAATCTTACTGAGTATACTTATTCTTCTGTCGAATAACATTTCAATTATTTTCCACTTCTGTTGTATCCCTAGTAGGAATGTCCAAGGGATAATAATGTCCTCTTTCTTTTTCAGTTGACAGCCCGTCAATCCCATTTTGAATAACTTCCAAAAATATCTTTATTGTGTCTCTGGAGTCCTTCTTTCCATTCATGGTTATGAACGACCCGTTAGAATTCAAATCATTTCCATTTATGACTTCTGAATCGGCTTTAGAAAAGAATACAGAAAGTATTCTAATTCTGTGTCTTTATTCGATGTAGCATCAAATACATTGGCCATCTTATCGACGCACCTCTGAGTTCTAATAGAAGCTGCTTCAAAATCCTCCTCATCTTATAAATGAACTCTGATGACGACGTTGCGTCGAATACTTATAGACGTATCTGTCGAGATGAAGACCTAACCTTTGAACTTCAACATCTGCATCGAATAGTACTTGAAGTTGCGTCGAATTCTAATATTGCTTCGACTGATTCTTCCTTCTGCGTTAAGTACATTTTGATGTTGCGTCGACTTCATCATGAAAGAATGTATGCATCAACTTCTGTCTTCTGCGTCGATATCTAGTCGACGTTCCGCCGACTATTAATGAAATAAAGCGTTGACATACAGTCTGAGTTACTTATACTTTTATTCGAAGTTGCTTCGACTTCTAATCAAAGTTGCGTCGACTACTATTCGATGCAAGTTTACTCAACTGGATTTCGTACTCTTTTGGATTGGTCTTTGACACCCAAATGAGAGTATGACATCCTAGTAAATCTAATGACCAAATTACCCTTACTATACAACATGGGTAATAATCCTAGGGAGTAAAATCGCATATATATAGTTCATTTGTTATGTTAAATCAAAAGAAGTTTTTCCCAACAATATTGCTTGGATCTAAACTCAAGCAAGCTGCATATACTCTAGCTAAACTTAATCTTATTTACAAAACCAGAGCATGGAGACATAAATATCATTGCAGTCATATAACAAATCTTTGTAGGATAGAAATGTGATAAAACATCCCAAAATTTCTTTGTAAAATCTACTGCTGCCATTTTTAAACCAATAAAAAGTTACAACAGTAAACAGTTATGTCATCGCACATCTAAAGCTCTCATAGGAAAGTTTAAGCTCGAAACCAATGCATTGAAGCGACTTATTCCAATACGCTACACATTGTCCAACATCAATCCTCCTCCCGACACAACATCGGAAGATCAAACCCTAATTAATGGCCGAACACATCAAACTCTAACACCCGAGCCCGTGGAAAAAAATAGTGGTTGTCAGAAAGGACAAGATGATTGCCGGAGAATACAAGGTGATTGCTGGAGAGGAGGAAGAAATAAGTACTTGGCTGAGCTAGGTCAATGGTGACAGGCGAAAAATGGTTCTGAGCCAGAGAAGATGAAGAGTGTCAGAGTGAGTGCCAGAGAGGACCAGGCAAGCGCCGCCGGAGTAGCAGCTTGCCGTAGAGAGGGAGAGGATCACGCACCGGAGATGGAGAGGAAGGGCGCGCAGCTTGCGATATTTCGTCTATCGCGATCTCCCCCAAAACCAAAGGAAGGGGCACGGTTTTAAACGAAGCATTTTTTTAAAAGGTAAAACCTATGGGTTTTGGATTCAAATTATGATCAAGGATTAAACAATTATTTATAAGAAGGTTTTGTTGAAAATGATGATTATCTTAAGTGTTCCATTCATCATATGATGATTATCTTAAGTGTTCCATTCATCATCTTCTTGAGATATAATATAAGGCAGTACCTACATCATTATTTTGATTTCTAATCTCATATTTTTCATTGCTTTTTAGCATTAGTGATTATCTTTATATTCGTGTGTTTTTGTCTCGCATGTGGACACTTGATCAGGGTTAGGTCTAGGTAAAAAAATCACCTTGAGTGTGACGACTAGGTCGAGGGAGATCTAGGGAAGAAATCTTCCATAGTTAGGCGACTAGACTTAGGATTATGTCTAGGAGGGTGAGTGAAATTCGGGGGTGGATTGGCTTTGGACAATTATTCAAGGTGCGAGTTGACATGGAAAACAGAAGAGTTAGACTTATCGCTTTTGATGTTTGCATGAGAAGATCACAACGCTTGTAATCATTCATCTGGATTAATATATTGAAAGTTTTCTTTTACTCATTCATCTGGATTTATACCATTGTGCAACATTTTAATCATCTGCAAAAGTAAACTTATATTTAACTAGATCTAATTTGAATATTTTCTCTTTGCTAATTTAAATGTTTTACATCTTTATTTCCTCTATGCTAAACTCTTTCATCATTCAAGATTTTGATTTTTAGAAAAGAAAAATTAATGATTTGTAATAATTCTTATTCATCTCCATCTAAAATAGCTGGGTGATATAACAAATTAATAGATTGATGCATAGTCGTCCCAACATTAGACGAACGTCGTCCAGGGAGATACATGACCAACGTATGATGGGTAATTTTTATAGTGTTTTTTGCATAATTTCAGCTTGATTATTTATGTATAATATTTTCTAAGTATGGCGCAGGAGCACGCTTGGAGTTAAATGAACCATCTTCCATGCTAACATGAGTCATTTGGTGAAATATCAGATAATATATTCATAGTGCATGTTTGTGTGCACTTCAGAGCACATATGTGCTCCCCAATATTCTCTTAACTATTGCTCTTGCTTATTAGTAATGTCACAAGCACCCCCAACATATGTTATTTACACCCTAAAAAAATAGACTAAAATTGATTAGTTTGGTCTATTTCAGGAGATATAATGGCACCCCAAATCAAAAACCCTAAGCCATAACTTTATTCCCCCTCGTTGTTTTCTTCTTTATCACTCAAAGGCAAAACCATGAAATCCTGAGCTACTCTGGCATGACCGCCAGCATGATTCCAATGTTGTAAGACATCAGAGATGGAAGCTAGGCATAAGCCACTGGTGAGCTTGGCGGTAACTGGCGCAGGGTGTTTCTTGGACAAGGTGGCAAGGAGACGGTTGTGGTTGAACTCCGTTTTCAAAAGAAGTTATTTTGAAGCCGCAATCGAGTGAGCAGCATGAGAGCTTGAGGAGGGAGATGATGTGTCCTTAAGCTGGGTAGGGGAAGAGGAGAGTGTGAGGTGTGGCCTCCATTAATGGAGTTGGAGAAATATAGGAGAGGACTATTGTTGATCCTCCTTCATGAAAAAGAAATAGAACAGAGGACTTTTGCTACTACAATAGTCCATTAGTCATTTGTTCTGTTTCTCCAACTCTAGTATTTTCTTGCAGATGTGAACAAGAGTGTTAAAATACAAACTGAAAACCTAAGCTCAAGAGACACAATCTCTGGAGGCAGTGATTCAACTCAGAGCTATCATCAAAATAGAACGATGCAAACAGTTGGCGTGGAAGAAAAGCAAACCATGGCCACGGAAATGAACCATCGCACCTGCAAGAAGAAAAGCCCCATTTCAGAAGAGTCACGCCTTTCGGGGAGAAAGAAGGAGGAGAACAGTTACTTTATTTCAATTTAAAATCTCATGTAGAGTCCCGATGTGGACTCAAGAAAAAGAAAAACTTTGTATTGTCATTTTCTCTTCCCTGTTCCTATATCCAGAGAAAACTGTGCCAGTTTATATATTAAGTATTTCATTTCAGAAGTCTATAGTTTTTTTGTCTTTTTCTTCCAACACCATCTAACAGTGGTATCAGAGCACATGGGATCAAAAGTTGGATCTGGAATGTCGTCTTCTCTTCTACCAGTATTCAATGGGGAGTATTATGAATACTGGGCTGTGTAGATGAAGACACTATTTCTGTCTCAAGGCCTGTGGGAGATGGTTCAAAATGGAATCCCGCAAACAAGGACATCGTCCAAAACTTCTGAAGAAGAAGAACTGAAAAGTCAAGCAGAAAATCAACAAAAGGATGCAAGAGCTTTAGTCTACATTCAACAAGGAGTCACCGACACAATCTTTCCAAGGATTATGGCTGCGACAACATCTCAGGAGGCCGAGACAATATTGCAAACAGAGTTCAAAGGATCTCCTCAGGTAATATCCATCAAATTACAAACCTCCTGGAAATTGTTTGACACTCTAGCCATGAAAGAAGGTGAAAAAGTACAAGATTTCATAGCCAGAGCCACAGCCATAATCAATCAAATAAGATAGTTAGGTGACACTATTGAAGACAAACGTATAGTGCCCAAATTACTGAGAAGCTTGTCTCCGCAATTTAATCACATTGTGGCAGCTATTGAAGAATCCAAAGACCTCACTATCTTAAGCATACCAGAACTACTTGGGTCACTACAAGCACATGAAGATAGAATAATTCACCAGTCATCTCACATAGATCAAGCCTTGAATTCACAAACCCTGTCTACCAAGCATATTCCACAGAAATATAAAACTGAACCAACATTTCTTAAAAAACCTCATATCTCTTCAGTTAGAGGTAGAAGAGGTAGAGGCACCTCTACGGGAAGGCCTTCCTATAACAAGAAAATAGGCATATCCTGCATCCTATGTAAATGAACAAATCATGATACAAATGATTGTTACATTAAATGCAAACGATGCAAAAAGCCTACACACTTAGACAAGGACTGCTGGTTCAAGGACAAACCTGAAGTAAAACCCTCAGATGAAGAAAGTAAAGAAGCCATGTTTTACATAAACAATAAAGGCCAACATCATCACACCATCTGGTACATAGATAGTGGGTGCTCAAGCCATATGACAGGAAGTAAAAATCTATTTGTCTACCTTGATGAGACTGTGAGAGCTAATGTTATAATGGGTGGTGGAAATCTCCAACAAATTCAGGGTTGTGGAACAATTAAAGTAAAAACATCAACAAATCAAATACATCTATGATGTAAATTATGTTCCCACTCTAGCAACTAACCTTCTAAGTGTGGGTCAATTACTACAAAAAGGCTATCAAGTGTTTTTCACAGCAAATTCCTGCAACATAATCAGCAAAGAAGGCACACTTGAAGTATCTGCAGAAATGACTGATAATAGAGTATTTTCAGTCAGCCTTTATCCAGTCCCTGATATTGCACTCACAAGCACAACACAATTGCAGCAGCAATCAAAACTTTGGCACCAAAGATTTGGTCATCTTAATTTACAAGATTTAAAAGTCTTAAGGACTCATCAAATGGTAGAAGGTCTGCCAGAAATTCTGGTAGATAATCAAAAATGTGAAGGTTGTGCGGAAGGAAAAAGTCATAGGCAACCTTTTCCCAAATCCACATATTCAAGATGCCTACAACCATTGGATCTAATCCATGCATACTTGTGGGGCCCATCATCTACACCATCCTTCAGTGACAAGAGATACTATTTTCTAATTGTAGATGATTGTAGTCGGTTTATGTGGATCTACTTTCTCAAAAATAAGTATGAAGTTTTCCAATATTTCCAAAACTTCAAAGCCTTAATTGAAAAACAGTTGGAGAGGTCTATTAAAGGTCTAAGGACTGATAGAGGGGGAGAATTTACCTCTCATGACTTTAATACCTTTTGTACTAAGCATGGAATTAGAAGAGAACTTATTGCTAGTAGATCTCCTCAACAAAATGGCATTGTAGAGAGGAGGAATCGAACTATCATTGAAATGGTAAGAACCATGCTTATTTGTAAACATCTACCAAAAGAGTTTTGGGCAGAGGCAGCACAAACAGCCACATATATACTGAACAGATCACCTACTAAATCCTTACTCAAGAAAACACCTTATGAAGTAATTTACAAACAAAAAGCAAGAGTAGATCACTTCAAAATCTTTAGATGCATAGCTTATGCACTTATACACAAGGAGGATAGAGGAAAACTTGATAAAAAGAGTGAGAAATGTATATTTGTTGGGTATAGTGGTGAGTCAAAAGCTTATAGGCTTTATCAAACTAAACATCAAAAATTAATCATCTCTCGAGATGTACTATTTGATGAAGAGAAAAATTGGAATTGGGGTTTAGATCAAGGCCAATCATCTCAATCAAGAGTTGATGTAGACATGTTAGATCCCCTCCAAATCAGTGAACCACAGATGGTTGAACCTCCCATCTCTACATCAACTTATCCTGAACAACCAGATAATGAACAGTTTCAGCCAACATTACCTCAATTCTCAGATTGCTCTAGTAGCCCTGATTCTTCATCACCACCAAAGAAGCTGAGATTACTTGAAGATATTTATGCTCATGGAAGTTTAGCTTTTAGCTTGCACACACCAACAACCTTTGAAGAAGCAAGCAAGATACCCGCTTGGCAAAAATCCATGGATGAAGAGATTAGAATGATAGTTAAAAACAACACTTGGACACTTGTAAACAAGCCGTCTCAAACTGAAATTATTGGCCTGAAATGGATATTTAAACTAAAAGAGAATGAAGATGGTACAATATCCAAATATAAGGCTGAGTAGTAGCAAAGGGGTATTCCCAAATACCTGGTGTTGATTTTAATGAAACATATGCACCTGTAGCTAGAATGGAGACAATCAGAACTCTCCTAGCATTTGCAGCTCATACCAATTTTCCTGTGTTCCAACTTGACATAAAGTCAGCTTTTCTTAATGGAGAAATAGAATAAGATGTCTATGTAGAGCAGCCAAAAGTCTATGAGATACAAGGGCAAGAACATAAGGTGTACAAGTTAATTAAGGCCCTTTATGGGCTAAAACATGCACCAAGAGCATGGAATGCTAACATTGATAAGTATCTTCACTCCATCCATTTCCATAAAAGCAAATATGATTCATCATTATATATCAAACAGTCGACTGGTAGTATCATTTATGTATGCATTTACATGGATGATCAAATATTTACTGGAAATAACATGAAGTCAGTTAAAGCTTTCAAAGAAAACATGCAACTAAAGTATGGAATGACTGATTTGGGGAAACTAAGTTATTTTTTAAGACTGCAGGTAATGCAGTGTCCTAATTTCATAATGCTTTCTCAAGAAAAGTATGCAAAAGATCTATTGAAGAAATTCAGAATGGAAGATTGCAACTCAGTTAATATTCCCATGTCTTCAAGTGAGACTTTAATACCTTCGACTCGAGATGAACAAATGGCAGATGCTTCTCTATTCAGAAGTTTAGTTGGATCATTATTATATCTAACAAATACTAGACCGGATATAGAATTTGCAGTAAATTATGTTTCTAGGTTCATGAGCAATCCCAGTAAAGCTCATTATGAAGCGGCGAAAAGAATTTTAAAGTATATACAAGGGACAAAGTCTTATGGTCTCATCTATCAAAATCATCATCATAGCCAACTCTCTGGCTACTCAGATTCAGATTGGGGTAGAAGTATGGAATATAGAAGAAGTATCAGTGGTTTTTTTTTCTTCCTAGGGCAGAGTGTTGTAAGCTGGTCATCAAGAAAACAACAATCTGTAGCCCTCAGTTCTGCAGAAGCTGAATACATGGCACTGAGCAGAGCAACCAGTGAAGCTATATGGCTTCATCGACTGATTGAAGAAATTTTTACAGAAAAGAAAGAAGAAACGATCATCTACTGTGACAGTTCATCAGCTATTGTCGTAGCAAAAAACCCCGTCTTCCACAATCGCAGCAAACACATTGAGATCAGGTATCATCATATCAGGGAGAACATAGAAAGAAAGGAAATAATAGTGTGACAATTATCTACAGAGCAGCAGCTAGCAGATCTTCTAACTAAGCCTTTGCCGAAGCCACGCTTTGAATATCTAAGGATGAAGATCGGAGTAGTAGACCTCTTGAGCTTACGAGGGGGTGTTAAAATACAAACTAAAAACCTAAGCTCAAGAGACACAATCTCTAGAGGCAGTGATTCAGCTCAGAGCTATCATCAAAATAGAACGATGCAGATGGTTGGCGTGGAAGAAAAGCAAACCATGGCCACGGAAATGAACCATCGCACCTGCAAGAAGAAAAGCCCCATTTCAGAAGAGTCGCGCCTTTCGGGGAGAAAGAAGGAGGAGAACAGTTACTTTATTTCTATTTAAAAGCTCATGTAGAGTCCCGATGTGGACTCAAGAAAAAGAAAAAACTTTGTATTGTCGTTTTCTCTTCAATGTTCATGTAGCCAGAGAAAACTGTGCCAGTTTATATATTAAGTATTCGTTTCAAAAGTCTATAGTTTTTTTGTTTTTTTCTTCCAATACCGTCTTACAAGGAGAACGTCAGTTTCCCAGAAGAACAAACAATAAATCCTTTCCTTCAAAAAGGCAGGCAAATGCTTTCTCTGGGGAAAGAATGAAATCAAAATCCTTTTCTCCTTAGAGTCGGTGACTTTGCGTGAGGATGGATATTCATCACTGGATCTACAAGGTGGTCACCCATGATTCTCTAGAAATGGAATCAGAGATAAGAAATGGAGAGAGCGATAATTGGACTGCAAATACAATATTGGACTGCAATTAAATTATTTTGGACTGTAAATAGTGATGGACAATGAATAGCGATAACTGGGCTGATTATAACATCACACTTGTTTATTTATGCTTCTTGTATTCTTTTTATGGTGTACGATCGTGTGTCAGCATGAGCACGGTGATGTACCCATATTTCCTGACTTCCTAGTTCTGGCCATGCCATTTTATATATTTTTTTGCTACTCATCTGACTAGACATCTGAGTTATGTTAAATTTTGTATTGATTCTTCATGCAAGATTGTGGCTCTGGTGCACAGGTAATGTCCTTATAACAAATTTGGATGCTTGATCTTGCCACTTATGGAACATGATGGTGTGTCCGCCCTTTTACTCCATCGCCTTAATATTTTTGCGCTAACATATTTGTGGTCAGTGGTCACACTTGTCCATGCTCCCAACTATGCGTGGCTAATATTTCTAGCCTATTTATGTAACATCCCACTTAGGACAAGACCCCCTGTAGTGGCATATGTCACATTGTGCTTGCAAGAGCTAGGTGAAGGGTCTAGAGCCCCAAAGGACATGATGAACTAATATTGTTGAACTAAAAGTCAACCTAGGTGAAATTGGACCCAATAGGTCACCATTGCCTAATCCACCACAACTTGAACATCAAGAGGTCAAATTGACCCCTCCTCAACCTCGTAATCACAATGATATGTCATTAGGGTCATAAACAACATGAATGTGCCACCAAATTCTTCAATTTTGACCAAAGTCAACTTTGAGTCATCTTAGCTCAATTTGCCCCAAGTGAACTCAATTGGCCTCCCCATGACCCCACCATGGCCCAATACAGTTCATGTGGTGTCATGAGACCCATGACCACCAAGTGGGGCAGCCACCTCATCAATTTGACCAAGTCAACCCTAAAGTCAACCATGGTCAAATATTGCCCTAAAAGAGAAATTATGGTGTCAAGCCCAACTCCAATGGGTCAAGGGCTTGGCCCAAGGCCCACTATGCATTCCAAGGGAGATTAACACACCATTACCTTCTGAAATCAGCATGCAATTACATGCATGAGGTCAATTTGGTCTCTTGGCCAAGCTTCCATATGGGACAAAGAAGAATTCATGGACAGCAGGCCAAAAGGCCACCCCATTTCAAATCCCAAGCGGAAGAATTTACTCCTCACTGTTAGGCTAGCTAAAATTGGGCTGCTTGAGAGCCGAGTGGAGGCTTGGAGAAACATCCAAGGCATGGCTGAAAGCACCTTAATGGGATGATCCCATTTTAGCGCCCCATTACCTCATCTGAGCTTCTCACCACCTTCCCTACCACTCAAGCGGTCGAGCCATCGATTTTCCTGAAGACATCGAGCACATGAGCTCGGGTTGGAACAGGGTCGTCGGAAGCCGCCACCACCATGCCTCATCGACGAATTGCCCGTGCTTGAGCTCGAATTGAGGTGCATTTCCGATCTTAAGAATATCTTTGATTTCTCATCAAATTTAACTAAGAACTTGTCCATGACAGTAGGACATAACTAGTATGGGCTCCAAAAATTTATTTAAATTTTGGAGCCAAAAAATTTCTAAGTTCATGAAATTATTTAGTGTCACACCATGGTATGGATAAAATTTTGTACTTAGGTATCTTAAAATCAATGAAATTTTGCTGGTATTATATTTAACCTATCGTAGAACACTGGTAGAAATTTTTGGTCAATTGGTTAAATAGAACTTGATGAACCATACTTGTAATCTGCATGTGGTGTGCTAATAGTAATTCTTAATACTTTGAATATTTCTCTTAACACTCATCAAAAATTGACAAAATCTTGTTGGTAATATATTTAACCTAGCTTATACCATGGTAGAAATGTTAGGCCAGTTGGTTAAATAGAACTTGATGAACCATACTTGTAATCCACATGTGGTGTGATAATAGTAATTCTTAATACTCATCAAAAATTAAATAAATCTTGCCGGTATTATATTTAACCTATCTTAGACCTCTGGCAGAAGTTTTAGGTCAATTGATTAAATAGAACTTGATGAACCATACTTGTAATCCACATGTGGTGTGCTAATAGTAATTCATAATACTATGAATATTTCTCTTAATACTCATAAAAAATTAACCAAATCTTTCTGGTATTATATTTAACCTATATTATACCTCTGGTAGAAATTTTAGGTTAATTGGTTAAATAGAACTTGATGAACCATACTAGTAATCCACATGTGGTGTGCTAATAGTAATTCTTAATACTTTGAATATTTCTCTTAATTCTCATCAGAAATTAACCAAATTTTGCTGGAATTATATTTAACCCATCTTAGACCTCTGGTAAAAATCTTAGGTCAATTGGTTAAATAGAACTTGATTAAACATGCTTGTAATCCACATGTGGTGTGCTAATATTAATTCTTAATACATTGAATATTTCACTTAATACTCATAAAAAATAATCAACTTTTGTAATTTCACTCGTAGATACCAATTGAACCTCTGATTGACAGGTTAGAATACTTGACTTAGTGGAAATGGATTTTCAACCCCTTCTACACATATATATAATTAAGCACACATGATGTGTGTATAACAAAATTCTTAAAACTTCACTTCGCAGCATTACCCGTAGTCCATAACATATTTCTGGAAGAATTCAAGAAACCTCATAAGATTAAATATCTTGAGAAATGGAGATTTAGGATGTCATCACATCGTATCTTCTAGTACCGCTGCGAGCCCTTCACTGGGAAGAACTTTGGAAGTCCAAGATTCAACGTAAACAATTAAGTCTACATAAGATGAAAATATTAACCAGGTGATAAACACTCAATATCTGTATAGTACAATAAGTAATCCTTAGTATCACGTTTAATTTACTATAGTTCGCACTCCCACATTGGAGTTGAAACCTAGACTATAGTGTGTTGTCAATTTGGAACTTATACAAATGTCTTTTATTATGGTGGATGAATATAATGCGGACTTGGTTGATAGTCCCTGGGAGAGGTTATCACAGTTTTATATATATTGTGGGGGATATTTACTTATGCATGTGCATACAGATCCTAACGATAAGATTACTTGTGGCGGGTATATGATGCGTGTTCGGTCATCACAACGACAGAAGCATGAGACGTTTCCCAATGACTCTTCCCAAAACCAAAAAGTTATGGTTCGGTACATTCCAGGAAGAGTACACAGAGGCTCGGCAATGCTCATGCGTTGAGGCATACGTAAGACCTTGGTCTGGTAGTGTGCATACACACCTAGTAGTGGAGACGCCAGCTCCACTGTCTTCGTTTGACCACGACGGGAGGTGCCTAAGATGTTAGATACCCTTGAAAAGTGGGAACTAAGAGAATATGTCGACATAGATTCATGTGTGTATGTCATCATACATCAATCATGACAATGCATCACATTCAATCCACTTCATAAAATAGATCTTCATTATATAAATTAGTATGAGCACTTTTATATGATAAGTTACTTTATTGTATCACCGATCCTTAACATATAAATTTGTATGGGCACTTTATAAGTCAAGTTACTTCTCGTACTCTAATTCTTTCTTTTACACGTTGTTAATACTGTTTAGAATGCTCTCATTTACGTTGCCATTACCTGTCACTTTTGAAGTATGATTACAAAGATTAAATTACATCTTTGTGTTTTTATTGATAAATGTTAAACTATTCACCGACATGTCACCTGCTTCTATATATTCATAATGCTTATGTTGTAGCTCCTTTTTCCATCCTACCTCCCAGTCCATAGGAGTCGTCGGGGGAGAAGATTCTGAAATGACTTAGTCTTTTTGACTAATGGTTGTCGTACCACACCATTTTAGGAAATCATGCAGTCGCAGCAGCAGAACCTCGAGCATGAGGACCACCAAGTCAGGGAGACAGAGCCTGATATGATGATGTAGCATACATCGATCCCTCATGTAGTCGATGTGAGACATTAGAGACCTTCCATATTACTCTAGTTGTATTTCAGTTTGGACATGTATTGGACTTTGCTAGTCTATATTATCATATTCTTGTGGACAACTATATCTATTAATGTGATGTGGACTTTTTGCTTAATATTCCTTATATATTGTGGTTGGCCTGTAATAATTGGAAATTGCTGGCAGAATAGGTATCCTAGGGTGGTTGCTAGCCATGAGCTAGCTCTACCACAAGCGACCATTCTAGGTATAAAGCTCCCCTCGTCCGTGGCCAATTATGGGGAGGTGGAGTTTTACAACTGGTATTAGCCGACACACGATCTTAAAATAGAACAAGTCCACCAAATCACTGGAACACCCCGCACAAAAATTATTTTGTAGAAAAACTAGTACAACAGAAGCATTGATGTGCCCATGTGTGAATTCACATTAGTAAGTCCACATTTTATGAAATAAGGCTAATCTTTTGATATAAATTGTATCTTTCATTGGTAGCTTATAACAAACATTTTTCCACAGGCTAATGTTCCCCCTCCTCCGGCTACTACTCCATTCCAGCAGTCCAAACTTGGATTGTTCTTGATGGCAATCTTGGAGGCCTTCAGGTCACAGTAGGCTCTGGTGCAGCATCAGAACCCAGGGTCGAACTGGCTGAGTGCCTTCCGAGGCCTTTTCCCTTACTTACCACGGGACCGAGAAAGCTCTATGGACTGAGGAGTGGTTGGATACTATTTAGGATATGCTAGTTGGGATCTGATGCCTAGCCAGCCTTTCTGTCACCTTGGAAGTTTCAACATTGGATTTGCGTGCTAAGAGATGGTGGAAGTCCCTCATGGACTCCACTTATAATAGACACCAGCACACCGACATCACTTGGGACGACTTCAGCGAGGCCTTCTTGGAACATTTTGTATCACCTACCGAACGTGATGAGCTGGAGGAGAGATTCATACATATGAGGTAGAGAAATTGGTCAGTTCTTTAGTATTAGTGGGAATTCTCACATCTGGCTAGATTTGCGGGAGCTCATACTTTGGATAATCGGGGGTATGTCAAGAGATTCTATAGGGCTCTTCGGGACTCCCTTAGGTAGGCTTTGATCTTTATGGATGATTCCAGCCTCTCTCAGATCATCGAGATGTAAAAGAAGCTCAAGAGGCACCATCTCATGGTCCGAATAGAGGGAAGAGGCCTGAAGACTTTATGATAGTAGGAGAGGGCAGTAAGAGGAGGGGTCCCCCAAGGGGCAGGATCATGGGTCGTCGGAGAGCTGGAGGACATCTCCGTCCAAACTTTAGACCTGAGCGGCCAGCACTAGCAGTGTTAGCTCCTCAACCCTTGCACATTCATGAAACTATGAGGCTGGAAGGGAGAGGGCACTTTCTATAGACTTGCTATAGGTGTAACCAGGCGGGGCCCAATGTCCCCAAAGGCTTCTACCAGTTCCCCTACATCCCCACCAGCACAACATGATCGAGGCCAATGACGAGGTCATCATGGAGGAAATCATAGGCCTGCTCAGGGACAGGTGTATGCATTAGACATGACGCAAGAGTGGAATCTACAAGAAGTCAACACAGGTAACCATGCATTTCACTTTCATCTTTTCATAACTGATATGCCTTGGTGTATTTAATAGATTAGTTGGAGAACCCACACTCTTTTTGATACAAAGTGTCAGTTCTGATGCAGGGTGGTTACCTTCTTAGGTCATATCATTAGTGGGTCAGGGTTAGCCGTGGACCCTGCAAAGGTGAAAGAAATTAAATAATGGTACGTAGTTTCCTAGGACTTGTCGGATACTGCCGCAAGTTCGTGGAAGGATTTTTGAAGATCGCGCTTCCTCTCACAACATTGACTAAGAAGGATGTGCCCTTTGACTAGTCGCCCAAGTGAAAAGCCTCATTTTTGGAGCTGAAGGATCGCCCACCTCAGCATCGACCCTTGCCCTTCCATCAGGGAAGGAGGGTTTTCAAATATATACAGATGCATCATACCAAGTGATGCGCGTTGTGCTAATTCAACATGACCATGTGATCGCTTATGCTTCGAGGCAGTTGAAGAAGCACGAGCAGAAGTACCATAGTGGAATTTCGAGGTCATCTCCACAGATTTCATGCTCGGATTAACGCACTCTCGTTTGGGAAATAATTCAGTTTGGGTGATAGTAGATAGGTTGACCAAAGTCTCTAGATTCATACCCATCAAGAAGGATGCCCACGTCAGTGTCTTAACGCTCCTCTTCGTGGAGCAGCATGTCATATATCACGGGGTGCCCAAGTCAATTATTTTAGATCGGGATGGTTAGTTCACTTCCAGGGAGTGGAGGGTAGTACATACTTACATGGGGTCTCGCTTAACATTCATCACCGCTTTCCATCCACTGACTGACTGGCAGACAAAGCTTACTACCAGGACTATGGAGGATCTACTCTGTTTGTGCATCTTGGATTGTGGGGAGTCGTGGAGAGACTGCTTCCACAGATTGAAATGTCCTACAATAATAGTCACCAGACGAGAATCGACATGGCTCCTTACGAGGCATTGTATGGAAGGAGGTGTAAGACACCTCTATTTTGGGTCTAGGATGAGGATCTGAAGGTGCGAGGTGTGAATTATATCGACGATACAAACACATTAATTCACTTGATTTGGGATCAGTTGTTCGAGGCTCAGAGTCAGTAGGCGTAGTATTACGATGCTAGACATCGAAAGGTGGAGTTCTAGGTAGGAGACCTGATATTTTTGAAGATCAAGCCAAAGCATGGTGTCTCCCGTGCCCGGAGGTGGAAGAAGCTCAGTACTCATTATATGGGACCCTATACGATCTTAGAGTGGATCGGTCCTTGAGCATACAAACTAGAGTTGCTATAGGAGCCGCAATCCTACACGATGTCATTCACGTCTCCTCGCTTAGGAGAGCACTACTCCGCCCAGAGCAGCATATTACATCCACCACTGGCGTCGTGTCATTCGACCGATCAGTTTAGCTAGAGCCAGTCCGAATAGTAGATTCTGACATTCGAGTCCTGCGAAGGAAGAAGGTTCCCCTGGTAAAAGTCCTGTGGTCCAACCATGGGTAGGAGGAGAACACTAGGGAACCATTAGATCTAATGCATCAATGCTATTCGGGACTATTTTCATCAGGTATAATCTAAACCGACGATTTATTTTGACAATACATGAACATTCGTAGACCCATGTAACACCCTGCCAGAAGAAACATATAACAATAGGTCCGCCTGGGACCCCATGACATACTGAACACACTAGCTAGACATTAAAAGATGATAAACAAAAAAAAACTACTACATATTATAAACAAGCATAAGCAGAAGCTGTCAATATATATTATTTTCAGAATGTCCACCATCTCAGGAATATATCAATTTAAGTTATGGACTTAAGGCCTTACATTCAACAATGTAACTAGCTTAACAACAAGCATCGACAGGCAGGCCGACAATACAGGGAAATCAGTAAAACAATGTCTGGCCTTCAAGGGCACACACAGCAAATGGCTCCAGCCCACTACTTTCTGCTTGGCTCACCAGCACCTGCACCATCCACAAATAAGAGGTAAACGAGGGTCAGCTATGAGCTGACCACAAACCGTGTAACGATCCCACCCCTCGACCATTCTAGCCGGCTCAGGGGCGGGGCACCGCTAACCTGCAAGCAAGCCGTACATGCAACATGTTGGGTATTATGCCCTCAATGTTTCTAGATTTGAAGAAGGAACACAAGTACAGATAAGCCAAGTTGTTTTTAATGATATGTTTAAGTTTATGTTGTGACAGATGCATCAAAGCTACATAACTAGTATCAGACTATAAAAGTAATGAAAATTCACTAAGTATAATATTGTCTCAAGACTCAGCAGATAAATCAGTGAGAAAGGAAACGTATCGTCGAGAAAGTCTCGACGATATCGTCATTAAGAAACTTTATCATTGAGAAAGCTAAGTTCAGATGTCTCGAAGATATCGTCTTGAAGAAGATTTATTGTCTTGAAGATTAAAGACATATCGTATAGAAGAAAATATCTCGACGATATTATCTAGAAGAAGCAGTAACGTCGAGATAACTCATTAAGTCCTGAAGAAAGAAGTATGTCGATGATATCGTCGTGAAGATTACGTATCATTGAGACGATTAAGACGATATCGGCTTGAAGGAATTTTATCGTCTTGACAGATGCAGAGATGCATTTAATGCACATATTTTCTTGGAAATTGGTATTTAGGGAATGTGCACGCCGCCTATCTTGCGCACCAATCAAGGAGTAATAAATGAAATATTCTCTACAGAATATAGCCTTTGCACAGTAATTAATAAAGAATATTATTACTTCCATATTCTGCAAGTTCCAAGAATGACAAGACATTTATGATAAAATATTATGGCATTTCTGTCAACATTTTCAAACTGGCAAATTGATTATGGAATAATCAATAAGGGCCTTTATGCAAAATTGTATAGGAGTATAAAAGAGAGACTTTTTCGATTACAGAACCACTTTTTCTGTATTATCTATCACAATTATTCTCAGACATACTAATAGTGTTGGGTATTGTAGCCACAATTACCTTGATTTGAAGAAGTGTTCTTTGAACTAAGTTGAATTGAGTTGTATTTGATGTTGTTCTCTAGTTATGTGTTTGCAGGTTCTAAATTGATAAGTGCAAACCAATGTCAAATTACTATGGATCATCAAATGCAGTCCTAGACAATGTAACTCTTCATTGTGTAAGACTAAGTGTTGATTCATGAGTAATTTCTCTATTGGGATGTACTTCATATTCAAACACAAAGGAAGAGCCAAGGAAAATTTCTGCTGATTTGAAGAAAATTATTTTTCTAAGTTTCCTGGATTTCGTCGAGCTCAGGTCGACGAAAAGAATTTATTTTGTCGAACTCAATTCGTCGATCGAAAATTCGTCGATCGAATTGAGTCGAAGTAAATATTTTGGTCGAACAAAAGTATGCTGGAATCGGAAAAGATTTTCGTCGAACGCCGTTCGACGAAATGAAGATTTTCGTCGAACGCCGTTTATGTATATACATTTTCGTCGAGCGCTGCTTATACATTAATTTCGTCAATCTCAGGCTGCGATCTCCGTTCGACGAAAACGAAGTATTTCTTCGATCTCAATTTCGTTCGACGAAATTTTGACAGAACTAAAATTTCCTTTGCGCGGTTTCATTTATTCAAATTAATTCAAATCCTCATTATTGCTTCACGGATTTTCTTCCTTAAATCATGCAGACAGCTGTTAGAAGATTATTTGCCTTAATTATTTGGAGATAGCCATTGGAATATATTATTCCTAAATCAATTCTTGATTATAGCCGTTGGAATTAATTTAATTCCTTAATCTCTTTGGAGATAGCCGTTGGACATAAAATATTCCTTATTTATTTTATTTAGCCGATTTGAAGAGGAGCCATCAATATATATTCAATCTGATTCTTTTATCAAAGTTAATCGTGAAAAAGGGAGTGCAAATATTATATAGATTATTTCTTTCTCTTGTTCTGTTGGATGATAGTATTTCTCACGCAAGTTCTTCGTCTTCAACAAGAAAGTGGTTTGCGATTCTTCATCGCCAAGGGCAGTCGACAAGATCAAGCTATTCAGAATCTCTCTATTATCTTCCTGATCAAGTCGACTCAAGTATTCAGATCAAGGTTTTTCAAGCAAGATTTTTCTTCTTCTTCAATCTTCTGGTGCAAGACTTTATTTCTCAAGAAAGAAAGAAGAGGACCGATTTTCTCAGATCTGAAGTCAAATCTCTTTGAGATTTAAGAAGATTGTTTTTCAATCTAAAGTTTTGTAAAAATATTTTACATATTTTTGTAGGAGTGGTTTGCTCCGAGTTTTTGTAGGAGTGGTTTGCTCCGAGTTTTTGTAGGAGTGGTTTGCTCCAAGTTTTTGTAGGAGTGGTTTGCTCCAAGTTTTTGTAGGAGTTGTTTGCTCTTAGTTTTTGTAGGAGTGGTTTGCTCCGAGTTTTTGTAGGAGTGGTTTGCTCCGAGTTTTTGTAGGAGTGGTTTGCTCTGAGTTTTTGTAGGAGTGGTTTGCTCCGAGTTTTTGTAGGAGTGGTTTGCTCCGAGTTGTTGTAGGAGTTGTTTTGCTCCGAGTTTTTGTAGGAGAGTTTGTTCTCCGAGTTGTAGGAGTTTGACTCCGAGTTGTAGGATTTTTTTTAATCTGAGATAGTGAAGTAGCCTAGTCTAGCCGGTTGTGCTAGATAGGTGAGGTGCAAAGTGGACTACCCAAGTATGTGGAACCACTATAAATCCTTGTGTGTACTGTGCTCTTTGGTTTTCTGTGCGCATTATTTCACATAATTTTAATTCCGCAAAAAGTCATAGAAACCACCTATTCACCCCCCTCTAGGTGATTTAGGTCGCAACTAGATACTTTCAATTGGTATCAGAGGGAGGTTTTTCGTTAAAAGGTTAACACCTTGAACAAGATCCTTAATTCTAGTTGCAAGAGCAAGTTTATTTGGTATGGAAAAATCCAAGGATTCTGCTAAGAAGCTCGTCTGTTCTAAGGAGAACTTCCCCATGTGGAAGGAAAGAATGAAGTTCTACATGGAAGCTGCAGATCCAAGAATTTTTCAGATAGTTGAGGAAGGTCCCCATGTTCCTATGAAGCCGTCTTCAATTAATTCTGCTATTATGATTCCCAAGAAAATGATGGAGCTAGACAAAGATGAGATTGCTCTCGTCATCTTAGACAACAAGGCAAAGAACATTATTGCTGGTGCAGTGGACGATTCAATGCTACAAAATCTGATACATTGCAAATCTGCAAAAGAAATGTGGGATTCCTTAGTTGTTCTTATGGAAGGTACAGAAGAAGTGCGAGATGATCGACGATCTTTGCTGAATCAAGAATATGAAGCATTTAAGCAAGATCCGAGAGACTCCATCTCTAACACTTATGAAAAGTTCTTCAAGATCGCAAACGGTCTTAGAAATTATGATCGAGAATTCACCGTTGGAGAATTAAATGACAAATTCTTGAGATCGCTGACGAAAGAATGGGATACCAAGGCTATTACTATCCGGGAATTTGGAAAGTTGGCTACGATGGAGCCACAAATATTATTTGGCAAGCTCCTATCACATGAGCTAAAGCTGAGTATTAGAAAAGCTGAAGAAGAAGGATGCTCGACCTCTGGAAGGGAGAAGTCCGTGGCACTGAAGGCCGAAGGGTCAAGAAGATATAAAGCTACATCATCTGTCAGGATACAATCCTCAGATGAAGATGATGAATCAGATGCTTGCCCCTCAAACTCTGATATGTCTGATAGAGAGTTCTCTTCACTCTCCAAGAAATTCAAGAAATTGCTCAGAAAAAGGAGTCAAAGAAGATTAAGGCGTGATGATGAACATCACAAGAAAGAACACAGCAACGACAGGTATAAAACCAAACCGAATAAACATGTTTCGACTGATATTGTCTGTTATTGTTGTAATAAGCCAGGACATATAAGTACGGAATGTCTACACAAAAAGAAGAAAGAGAAGAAATCCTTCAAGGGAAAAAGGAAAGAAGAAAAGAGCTTCTTGGCAAAGAAGACTAAAACTCTTAGTGAAAGTAACTCAGGGAAGTCAAGCTCAGATGAAGAAGCCTATTATAGGCTTATGGCACATTCAGATGAGGAAGGAAGCATCTCCTCATACAAAGGGAAGGTAAACTCGCACACTCCTCTTTCTGTATCTGAAACTGACTCCAATGCAAATGAAGGCTATTCTTCAGAGGTAGATTCAGATTTAATGACTCAGTAAAAGCCGTTTTTGAAGGATTTGATAAATGTCGCAAGGTAGTCAAATCTCAAGCAAAAGAGATTAAATCTCTCAAGATGATGGAATCAAATTTGAGGGAGGAAATTGAAAAATTAACTCCTCTCAAAGATGAAGTCCAAATCTTGAAAGATGAACTTCAAAGCTCTACTGAATTATTAAATCTTGAGGAGAAGTTTATAAATGAATTAGAAGAAAAGTTAGTGGTTGAAAGGAAGATAGTTGAAAGCTTCTCTAAACTAAAAACTATTCTTCCAATCATTGATAGATTTTCTGCTCCTGCGAAGGGTAGTGGTCTTGGTCATGAGGCTGAAAATAGTAAGGCTGCTGAGAAGAGAGCTATGAAAGGAAAAGGAAAGGATGATCAAATTCAACCTTCATTCAGGAAGGTAGTGTTCCCTACAAACACTTATGATTTTGAGTCCATGTATGGTCACTGTACAAGACCAACTCATGTTGAGTCAAGTAAGAGGCCCAAGGATGGAGCCATCTCCGAAGCCTCGAAACAACTGCTTTCAAGGCACCTTATGAAGAAGTAATCCTCAAGGATCATGGTTCATTTGTACATGGATCAGTTACTAAGAAAGCACCAAAGATCCAATCTATTGTTGCTAAATCTCATGAAGAGAAGGAGTCATGTGTGTGTTGCAACCACGAGGATTCTACTTCTAAAAAGGTTGCTCCTGTTAAACTCCCCGTTCAAAAGTTAAAACAGGAGAACAAGAGAAGATACAATCGATATGATTGTTGGTATTGTGGCAAGATTGGTCACTTCGCCATAGATTGTTGGTTTAACCCCAGAAATTATAAGACTCCACGGGTTAACAATGTAAGAATGACCCCTTGCAATGTTAACATTCCGAGTGGTGTTGATCTAACCAGAAACCTAGGACCCAAATCCTTTTGGGTTCCTAAGGGAAATTAATCTGTGTTTGCAGGTATGTCCAAAGGCCAACCAAAACTCTAATCAGGCATTTGGACAATGGATGTTCATGGTACTTGACCAGAACATCGAAGTATATAGTAAGGTTGCTGAAAAGCTTAGAAAATCAGTCCAGGCACTGAAATTCTAAGGGGGAGATAAGACTAAGGGGGAGAAAAGATTAAGGGGGAGCTGATTCAACATATTCAAAATATACTCCCAAGTGTGAACTCCTATGCAGTTGCTGAGGGGGAGCTTTGAACTCTCATGCTTTTTCTTCCCTATCTGAAGTAGTCAGAAAGGGGGAGAGAAGTTAAAATTGGAAGAGAATTTGAAGTTGGGAGGAATTGACAAAGTTAGAATTGGCAAAGTTGAAAGAGAAATTGAAAGGGAGAGAAAGTTGAAAAAGCTAAGTTTTTAACTCTCCTTATCTATTTGATATATATTTATCTAAGTGCAATTCAACTCAGTACATAGGTTCTGACTTCTTCAAATAGGGGGAGATTGTTGGGTATTGTAGCCACAATTACCTTGATTTGAAGAAGTGTTCTTTGAACTAAGTTGAATTGAGTTGTATTTGATGTTGTTCTCTAGTTATGTGTTTGCAGGTTCTAAATTGATAAGTGCAAACCAATGTCAAATTACTATGGATCATCAAATGCAGTCCTAGACAATGTAACTCTTCATTGTGTAAGACCATGTGTTGATTCATGAGTAATTTCTCTATTGGTATGTACTTCATATTCAAACACAAACGAAGAGCCAAGGAGAGCCAAGGAAAATTGCTGCTGATTTGAAGAAAATTATTTTTCTAAGTTTCCTGGATTTCGTCGAGCTCAGGTCGACGAAAAGAATTTATTTCGTCGAACTCAATTCGTCGATCGAAAATTCGTCGATCGAATTGAGTCGAAGTAAATATTTTGGTCGAACAAAAGTATGTTGGAATCGAAAAAGATTTTCGTCGAACGCCGTTCGACGAAATGAAGATTTTCGTCGAACGCCGTTTATGTATATACATTTTCGTCGAGCGCTGCTTATACATTAATTTCGTCGATCTCAGGCTCCGATCTCCGTTCGACGAAAACGAAGTATTTCATCGATCTCAATTTCGTTCGACGAAATTTTGACAGAACTCAAATTTCCTTTGCGCCATTTCATTTATTCAAATTAATTCAAATCCTCATTATTGTTTCACGGATTTTCTTCCTTAAATCATGCAGACAGCTGTTAGAAAATTATTTGCCTTAATTATTTGGAGATAGCCATTGGAATATATTATTCCTAAATCAATTCTTGATTATAGCCGCTGGAATTAATTTAATTCCTTAATCTCTTTGGAGATAGCCGTTGGACATAAAATATTCCTTATTTATTTTATTTAGCCGATTTGAAGAGGAGCCATCAATATATATTCAATCTGATTCTTTTATCAAAGTTAATCGTGAAAAAGGGAGTGCAAATATTATACAGATTATTTCTTTCTCTTGTTCTGTTGGATGATAGTATTTCTCACGCAAGTTCTTCGTCTTCAACAAGAAAGTGGTTTGCGATTCTTCATCGCCAAGGGCAGTCGACAAGATCAAACTATTCGGAATCTCTCTATTATCTTCCTGAACAAGTCGACTCAAGTATTCAGATCAAGGTTTTTCAAGCAAGGTTTTTCTTCTTCTTCAATCTTCTGGTGCAAGACTTTATTTCTCAAGAAAGAAAGAAGAGGACCGATTTTCTCAGATCTGAAGTCAAATCTCTTTGAGATTTCAAGAAGATTGTTTTTCAATCTAAAGTTTTATAAAAATATTTTACATATTTTTGTAGGAGTGGTTTGCTCCGAGTATTTGTAGGAGTGGTTTGCTCCGAGTTTTTGTAGGAGTGGTTTGCTCCAAGTTTTTGTAGGAGTGGTTTGCTCTGAGTGTTTGTAGGAGTGGTTTGCTCCGAGTTTTTGTAGGAGTGGTTTGCTCCGAGTTTTTGTAGGAGTGGTTTGCTCCGAGTTTTTGTAGGAGTTGTTTGCTCCGAGTTTTTGTAGGAGTGGTTTGCTCCGAGTTCTTGTAGGAGTTTTTTTGTTCCGAGTTTTTGTAGGAGAGTTTGTTCTCCGAGTTGTAGGAGTTTGACTCCGAGTTGTAGGATTTTTTTTTAATCCGAGATAGTGAAGTAGCCTAGTCTAGCCGGTTGTGCTAGATAGGTGAGGTGCAAAGTGGACTACCCAAGTACAGGGAACCACTATAAATCCTTGTGTGTACTGTGCTCTTTGGTTTTCTGTGCGCTTTATTTCACATAATTTTAATTCCGCAAAAAGTCATAGAAACCACCTATTCACCCCCTCTAGGTGATTTAGGTCGCAACTAGATACTTTCAAATAGAAAAGAGGAAAAATATTAACAAGAAGAAGACTTCATTGTTGTGCTGTGAAGGTCAAAAGAAGATTCTATAGAAAAGTTCAGTGATTCACAAGATCTCTGAGTTTACATTTGCAAGAAGAAGAAGTCTGATCAGTCAAAGCTTTTATCTTAAAGCCTTATCTTCTACAACAACAAACTCATCTGTCTTATTCAATTGGGTTCTTTGTAAGCCTGAGCCTGTAGGATCTTGTAACAGATCTGAGTTGTTGGTAGGGTTCTTTGTGAGCCTGAGTCTATAGGATCTTGTAACACATCTGAGTTGTTGGTAGGGTTCTTTGTGAGCCTGAGTTTAGTAGGATCTTAGTGAAGATCTGAGTTGTTGTAAGACTTGTAAAGTCTGAGTTGTTGGTAGGGTTCTTTGTGAGCCCGAGTTGTAAGATCTGCTTATTGAGAAGAGGTATGAGAAGTTGGAGAAGTTTCCTAGTCTTGCTCATCGCTAGATAGGTGAACTACCTCTAGACACATTGTCTTGTAGGGAACCACTATAAATCCTGTGTGTTTTCTGTGTTGTTTCTGTGTTGTGCTAGCAATAGTTAACTGTGAAAACACCTAATCACCCCCTAT
This sequence comes from Dactylorhiza incarnata, assembly GCA_033032865.1. Classification (NCBI taxonomy): domain Eukaryota; kingdom Viridiplantae; phylum Streptophyta; class Magnoliopsida; order Asparagales; family Orchidaceae; genus Dactylorhiza; species Dactylorhiza incarnata. The sequence continues at coordinate 22,980,708 of JAWHQI010000010.1, read as the reverse complement.
AGGTGTAGTTTAATCAAACTCTTAACTTTCAATTGATATCAGAGCTTGGTTTAGTTCAAAGGCTTAAAAGCATAGAACAAGGTCTACAAATTTATTGGGTTGTGATCATATACAATGGCTGGTGAGCATCATAAAGAAATGAGCTCAATGAAGTTACCCATCTGCACCAAAGAAAACTTTCCTATCGGGAAGCAGAGGATCAGACTGTACATGGAAGCCTCAGATCCTAGAGTCTACTTGGTTGTATAAGAGGGACCCTATATCCCCATGACTATTCCTGTGGACCCCACAGAAGTCCCTGTTCCTAAGACCTTGTCTCAGTTCACCAAGGATAAAGTAGTCTTGGTCACCATGGACAAAAGGGCTAAGAACATCATTGTCAATGCAATTGATGATTCTACATTCCAGAACTTAACTCACTGCAAAATAGCAAAGGAAATGTGGGATTCATTATTGCATACAGGGAAGGAACAGAAGAAGTCACGGATGACAAAAAATCCCTTATGAATCAGGAATATGAGTCCTTTAGGCAAGACAAGAAAGATAGCATAGCTAGATGATATGAAAAATTCTTCAAAATTGTTAATGGGCTCAGAACTTATGAAAGGGAGTTCACAAATTATGAGCTAAATAATAAGTTATTGAGATCCCTGAACAAGGAATGGGATATGAAGCTTTGTGCCATCAGAGAAGTTGGCAATCTGGGAAACATGGAGCCTCAGTAGCTATATGGAAAACTATTATCATATGAGTTGCAGCTGAATATCAGAAGATCTGAAGAGGATAACTCCAAAGTTTCCAGCAGAGAAAGAGCAGTGGCTTTTAAAGTTGAAACTTCAAGAAAGCACAAGAGTATGTAGCCTGCTTATATCTCAGACGATGAGATCATCAGCAAGTCCAGCTCTGATCTTTCTAATGGAGAACTCTCCCTGTTCACAAGGCAGTTCAAAAGCTGCTAAGTAATAGAAGAAGTGGGAATAGAAGACATGAAGCTTCTCCCTTTAACTCAAGGAGAGAAGATAAATCTGGAAACCTACATAAATCAAAAAGGAATGATTCTAAACATAACAAACATAGTTCTTTTGATATCATTTGTTACAGCTGCAAGAAGCTTGGACACATCATAGCTGAGTGTCCATTCAAGAGAAAGGAAAAGAGTGAAGAAAGGAAGCACTCAAAGAGCAGGAAGGTTGAGAAGAGCTTTGTAGCTAAGAAAGTTAGAACCCTCGGTGACAGTGACACTGAGTCTTCATCATCAAAATCTGACAGCCACCTAACAACAATGGCCTTTTCAGATGAAGGAAGTTGTGATAAATCCCACCACAATCAGGTAATTCCTAAAGCCTCCCCTACCATATCTAACACAGATTCAGATGCCAGCTCCTCTTAAACAGTAAAAGAACATGACGCTGATTATATTGAGAAATTTGGTGCCCTGCTTGATGCTCTTAAGAAAGCAAAAGCTCTCTATAAAGCACAAGCAACAGAGATCATCTCCCTGAGTGACAAGAGAGATGAACTGCTTGAGAAAATAACTGAGCTATCTCACGATAAGATCAAATTATCTATTTCTTCACTGAGCACTAGCACTTTAACTGAAGTTATTAAGCATAAGAATATTATAATCAAACAGCTAGAGGATAATCTCTTAGAGGAAAGGAGAATTGTGGCTAGTTATTCCAAGCCACAAACTATTCTTCCCTTGATTGATGGCTTTTCACAAACAAATAAGAAAGGTTTGGGCTACTCTCAAAGTGAAAACATTGGGAAATCTGCTCAAGGAAAGACAGTCTTTAGAAAGGTGATCATACCCATAAATTCATATGATCACAGTAGCATTTATGGATGCAAAGAGAGCAAGGAGACAGAAAGTGGTCTTAAGCTTCCTTCCACTTGGCTCAGCAAAAGACAAACTTTCCTTGTGAAGGTTGCACTATCTGCACCCCAAAAGAATCCTCATGTGAAGGCCTTCAGAAACACTCATGCTGGAAAAAGTTCTTCATCTTCAAAGAAAGGAGGGTTAGGAGTCAAGCAAAATCCTAACTCTGTCAAACCAAGCACAATAAGAAAATCTAGATATAATAGATTTGAATGTTGGTGCTATGGTAAAGTAGGGCATTTTGCCTTAGATTGTTGGTTCAATCCAACTGTGCAGAATGCTCCCCACATGAGAATTAGAAAGCAGGCTGCTAGTTTTTCATTTAGTTATTTTCCTAACAAGTGCCTAGGACCCAAGTATGCATGGGTTCCTAAGGAGGTATAGATGTCTTGCAGGTATGTCCAAAATCCACCAAGACTCCTGTGTGGTATTTGGACAGTGGGTGTTCCAGGCACATTACTGGAACTTGAAGCTTTCTCTTGAAGGAGCTTACACCTATAGAAGATGGACCCAAAGCCAAATTTGGAGGATCTGATGGAGGTGTAGTCAAAGGCTATGGTAAGATTACTAATGGCAGTATCACTATCACAAGGGTAGCTTATGTTGAAGGGTTACAATATAGCCTCATTAGCATAAGTCAACTATGTGACTTGGGATATAGTGTTGCTTTCCACAAGGATGAGTGCCTGATCAAGGATTCTCAGAATTCTGAATCTATTTTAAAAGGGACTAGGAGTGGCAATATTTATTGCTTGAATTTCATTTGCATTAGAAAGAATGAACTTGTATGTCTTGTAGCAAATGATGGAGTGTCTGCTTATTTAAAGTGGTACAAGAGACTAGCCCACTTTAATTACAAGTCTCTTAAGAAATTAATGACAAAAAATTTGGTAAGAGATGATCCTAAGTTGAATTGGTTAGAGATGAGTCCTTGTCATGCATGCCAAATGGGCAAGCAAACAAGAATCTCATTCAAAAGAATACAGGACAAACAATCTACTAGGTGCTTATACCTCCTACATATGGATTTATTTGGTCCTATGGAAGTGCACAACTTAGGAGGAATGACTTATACACTAGTTACTGTTGATGATTACTCTAGATTTGTCTGGGTGTTCTTTTTAAAACACAAGTCTAATACCCTAAGTACATTAAAGAATTTTGTCAAACATATTCAGAATGAATAAAACAGTTATGTGGTCAAAATTAGAAGTGATCAAGGAACTGAATTTCAGTCTGGGTCAATGACTAAATTTTGTGAAAAAGAAGGTATCTTACAAGAGTTTTCTTCTCCCACACCTCCCCAACAAAATGGGGGTGGCTGAGAGAAAAAATAGAACACTTATTGAAGCTAGTAGGACCATGTTAAGTGACTCCTCACTCCCAAAATATCATTGGGCTGAGGCAATCAATACTACATGTCATGTGCAAAATAGAGCACGCATCAACAAGAACCTAATAAGACTCCTGTTGAGCTGATTAAGGGTAAGAAGCCAACATTAGCTTACTTCATAATCTTTGGAAGTAAATGCTATGTACTGGAAAATAATAAGCATTACATTACCAAGTTCTCTGTGAAGGTGTCTTTGTAGGATATATCAAGCATAGCAAAGCCTACAGAGTCTTCAATAAGAAAGCTCTTACGATTGAAGAATCTATTCATATAGTTTTTGATGAGAGCAGCATGCTGCATAATTCTCTATCTAGTTCATATATTACAGGAATTGAGGTTGGTCTAGATAATTTGAAAATAAGAGAAGAAGAGAATGTTGAAAAAGAAGAATTCTATACACAAAAGTCCATTCTAGAAAAAGAAGAAACAATTGAGAAGAATGATTCTTCCACACTGGAATCAATTCCAAAAATAGTAAAAAAGGCTACAGAAGAACCAAATCTCCAAAATGAAAATCATGAAGCAAGAGCTGAAGAAGTTACTGAAATAGAAGAGCCATCAAGAGTGATGCCTACAGCTGTGAGACATCTTAGAAGTCATCCAGCAAATCAGATAATTGGTGAGCTTAATCATGGGGTTAGAACTATAAGAAATGCTCTGAATGAGAACATGCACCTTAGTTTTCTATCACAACTGGACCCAAAGAAAGTTTGATGAGGCAAAACAAGATCAATTCTGGGTTATGGCTATGCAAGAAGAGCTCAATCAATTCAAGAGATGCAAAGTTTGGAAGATTGTTCCAAGGCCACAAGGGCAAAATGTCATTGGAACAAAGTGGGCCTACATAAATAAAATGGATGAAGATGGAGTGATTGTCAAGAATAATGCAAGATTGGTGGCCCAAGGCTACATACAAGAGGAAGGTATAGACTTTGATAAGACATTTGCTCCTGTAGCTTGACTAGAGGCAATCAGACTCTTCCTAGCTTATGCTGCATACAAGGGATTCAAAGTCTAACAGATAGATGTAAAATAAGCATTTTTAAATGTAGAATTGAAGAAGAAGTCTATGTAGATCAACCACCAGGTTTTATCTCTCCTACCTTTCCTGAACATGTTTATTTTCTAAAGAAAGCCTTGTAGGGCTTGAAGCAAGCTCCAAGGTCTTGGTATGAGACACTGTCTACCTTTCTCCTTGAAAACAAGTTCTCAAGGGGGAAAATTGATAAGACTCTTTTCTTGAGAGAGTTGAAGGGTCAGATCCTATTGGTTCAAATATATGTTGATTACATTATATTTGGATGAATAGATGGGAGTCTTTGCAAAAAGTTTGCTAAACTTATGCAGAGTAAATTTGAATTGAGCAGTATGGGCGAGCTTAAATTTTCCTAGGTCTCCAAGTAAAGCAATCTGTGGAAGGAATTTTCATTTCTCAGACCAAATTTACCTTGGATATCATAAAGAAATTTGGTATGGAGAACTCTACCCCAATGAGAACTCCTATGGGTTCAAATGTCTCTCTAGACAAGGATGAAAAAGGGAAACCCTATAATGAGTCCATGTATAGAAGCATAATGGCTCATTTCTCTACCTCACTGCTAGTAGGCCAAACATAATGTTTGCTATATGTGTTTATGCAAGATATCAAGTTAACCCCAAAGAGTCTCATTACTCAGCTGTGAAAAGAATTTTGAGATATCTAAAGGGTACTCCAAGTTTAGGGCTCTGGTATCCTAATTCAGATGACTTTGAGTTGTGGGGCTATTCTGATGCAGACTTTGCTGGGTGTAAAGAGGACAGAAAGAGCACTTCAGGAACTTGTCAGTTCTTGGGGAGAAGGTCTGTATCCTGGAGTAGTAAAAAGCAAAACAGCATTTCTATCTCCATAGCTGAATCAAAATATATTTCACCAGGTAGTTGTTGTCCACATCTCCTTTGGGTTCAACACCAATTAGAGGATTACAATTTGCAAATAAAGAGAACATCTCTCTTTTGTGATTCCTCAAGTGCCATTTCTATTGCGAAGAATCCTGTGGCACATAGTAGAACAAAGCTTATTGAAATTAGATATCATTTTATTAGGGAGCATGTAGAAAAGGAGGACATCTCCCTTGAGTATGTCAATACAGAAAGGCAGATTGCTAACATTTTTACTAAGCCCCTTGATGAGTCAAAGTTCAATCAATTCAAAATTGAATTGGGGATGTTAAGTGCTTAAATTGGGCATATTGAATTCCTTATATCCTTTATTAAAAGATCTGAATAGTTTTGATAATTGGTTGGATCTCACAGAAGGTCCACCCGAAAGTAGTCTAATAACTTTAGTTTTGAAGACAGGAAAACTAAAAAGCTTGAATAAGGCATAACAGAAATTCGTCTAGAGGAAAATAACTTACACAAAGAAAATCATCTTGATGGTCAAGATGACATTGCTGGAGTCTTGAGGACAAAGTTGAAATTATTTCGACGACAAGGTTGAAGAAATCTCGATGACAATCTCGATGAAAAAACTCAATCAGGCTGACAAAATGACATCACAGGACACATCAGCGTCATTATTGCGCCGCTATTCTGGGATTCTCAAAATGATACGGGAAGATTTAAATAGGTACGCGCCTCTTTGCCTTCCCAATGCATAAATGTGTATATTACACATTGTGTAAGCATAGAAATTGTTGGGAATATTTCCCTCATTGTTCCCTTGATTTGAAGATGCATCACACTCAATGTTAAGTGCAAGTTGTATTTGACAAACCCTATTTCATCTCATGACTATGCAGGGTTAGGTTATTCTAAGATGAGGAGTAAGTTCAGTGGTTTACTGCCAAAACCACTGAGACAAGTTCTCAGTCTCAGCTGAACCGCTGAGACAAGGCCAGGAGCCGCTGAGAAGGTGTCTGGGCCAGCTGAGCTGCAGTTAGAGGAAAAATCTGAGACAACTGTCTGTCTTAGCAGATCCGCTGGGACGGGACAGAAGTAGCCGTTGAGACTGGAAGCTATCTCAGCCCAACCGCTGAGACAGATTCAAATGTTCTGGCAGGTTTGCTTTTGGTGCAACACATTGTAAAGCAAGATAGGATGTTCCAATCACCTCCATACTGTGTCAGGAGGACATCTGATAGTCGTTGAAGATTGGAGGAGTATAAAAGAATCATTTAGGGCTTTGTAAAAGCTCTCTCACTCCCTGAAGAAGAATAATCTACTGTTCCATTGACGGCAGCCCAGAAAGTTTTCTCTTCCTGCTTCCTAAAGTTGCAAGGAGAGAAAAGTTTGTTCCTCTTTATTGACTCAAGATAAAACAAGATGATCCCCATTCCTCCTCTGAAGAAAAGGATCAGAAAGAATCAGTGTTGAGGCCATTGGACTCATTCCTGTTTCAAGATTGCTACAACAGTTGTTCAACAACAAAAGACCAAGGCTTGATATCTATTCTAGCTTCTGTTGTAATCATCTCTTATTATATTCTGTAGGAACATTACTTGTTCTGAGTTTTTAGGGCATTTTGCCTGAGGGAGTAGGGTTGTTGGGCCTGAGTGTAGAGATGTGAGTTCAACTTGAATGTAGGATCTCTGTGGAGATCTGAGGTAGGACTTCTTGATAGGTCTGAGCTTGTAGGGAAGCTGTGCCTGAGGTAGGGCTATTGAGCCTGAGGTAGGGTTTGGGAAAACCTGAGGGATCCCGAGGGATCTGTTTTGTAAGCTCTTGGAGCTGAGATTGGAGGTCTTGGCCTTGTCAAAATCATTGTTAGAAAGGTGAAGGGGGAAAGAGGACTACTCAAGATACCCTATCTTAAGAAACCTCTATAAATGCTTATGTGTTTTCTGTGTGATTGATTCATAGCTAACCTAAACTCTGAAAATAGTTAGGCTTTTTCCTAGAAATAAAAGAAACCTATTCACCCCCCCCCCCTAGGTAATCAAGACTACATCCTATATAAGCTATCAAGTGGTATCAGAGGGAGGTTGATCAAGAAGGACATAACTGTCTGATCAGATCCTACAAAGGAGTAGTCATAACTAAATCCAATGGATTCCACTGGATTGTAGAAGGAGATGGGATCTATGAAGTTGCCCATATGCAATGAAGAAAACTTTGGCATATGGAAGCAAAGGGTTAGGTTGTTTATAGAAGCATCAGACCCAAGGATCTACATCACTGTAAAGCAAGGCCCTTTCACTTTTCAAACTACCTCCACCATAGATCCAACAAGGAGAGTGGCCAAGGCTTTTAATGACTTGACCAAGGATGAACTTGCATTATTCACTATGGACAAAAGAGCCCAAAACATCATTGTTAATGCAATTGATGACTCCACATTTCAGAACTTGTTGCACTGCACAACAGCCAAGGAAATGCGGGATACACTAGTAGTGTATATGGAAGGGACAACTGAGGTGAGGGATGATAGAAAATTACTCCTTAATCAAGAATATGAAGCTTTCAGGCAGCTGAGCCAGGAAAGCATTTCCATCTGCTATGAAAGTTTCTTTAGAATAGTCAATGAACTAAGAACCTATGATGGGGTATTTAGTGACTATGAGCTTAATGACAAGTTCCTAAGATCTCTAACTAGAGGCCGGGACACAAAGATATGTGCCATCAGTGAAGCTATCAAGCTAGGTGAAACTCCCACCCATACACTGTTTGGGAAGCTGCTCTCTTATGAGATGCAATTGTCTGCAAGGAAGGAAGAGGGCACTTCCACCAGGGCTCATGCAAGGAGAGAGTTGTTGCTCTCAAAGATGACAGCTGCAAGAAGAGCAAAGCCAGGAAGGTGTCTCCTCCAAGGAGGACTGCTGAATTTGAGAAATCTGAGAACAACACCTCCGACAGCTCTTCATCTGATGAGGAATTTGCTGCCTTCTCAAGGCAGTTCAAAAAAATGATGAGGATGAAGTAGTGGAAGAACAATCCCTCCTCCTCCTCACATTCCAAGAAGGACCACAACAGATCTAAAAGACATCACACCAAAGGTGACAGGTATGAATCTAAACCTGGTAAAAATATTTCAAATAACATCATATGATATTGCTGCAGCAAGCCTGGACATGTCATTGTTAACTGTCCAGTCAAGAGAAAGGAAAAGGGTGATAAGAAACATCATCACCAAAAGGATAGGAAGTGGGAAAAATCCTTCCTAGCAAAGAAAGGAAAGAGCTGGAGTGAATCTGAATCCTCAACTTCAGATTCAGATGATGAAGAGGAAGCCTACATTGGGTTGTTTGCAGCAGAAAAGGATGATGTTTTTCATGCTTCCAAGTTTGGAATCAAGGCCCCTCTATCACATTCAGACAGTGATATTGAAGAGGATGAAGAGGACAATGATCAGCTAGGCCTTATGGCCATCACTGATGAGGAAGCAAGTCAGAACAATTCTGATAATGAACAGGTACTGATTCATTCCATCTCTTCTTCTGATTATGAGACAAGCCCAGAATCTGAAGCACCTTCATCAATTAGTGGAAGTGATTCAGAATCTGAGGAAGATGTCAATCAATTGATTGACAAGTATGGTGCTCTCTTGGAATCTCTGAAAAAGAGCAAGAATCTGGCCAAGAGGCAAGCCCAAGAAATTGCTTCCCTTAAGATGGATAAGAAAGAGTGCACTGAGTCACCTACCATGGTGGCTCAGATGTGTAGAGAATTAAGCCATCTAAAGGGGATAACAATTGTTCAATTGAGCACCATATCCCAAAAGAACAAGGTCATCAAGGACCTTGAGGTGAAGCTTCTGAAAGAAAAGAGCCTAGTGGCTCAATTCTCCAAGCCCAAATTTGTACTTCCAATTATTGACACCTTTTCTTTTCAAACCAATAGAAGAGGACTAGGGTTCAATAAAATGGTAGAAGGAGAAGGGAGTGGAGAAAGGAGCAAGGACAAGGCTAAGCCTCATACCACCTTTTAAAAGGTATTACTTCCTTCTAACAGGTATGACCATGACAGTATGTATGGTCACTGGAAGAATGGAAGCTCCTATAGGAAGGAGAACACTCCTTCCCATAGTGGAAGAAAGGGCATGGGAATGAGTGCTATGAAGGCTCCCCATGAAGAAATTCAAATGGCCCAACCTGGACCATTTGTATTTGGTACTTCAATTCCTTCATTCAAGAGTAAGGAAGATAACCCTTCCAAGTTCTGTCCAGCAAAGAACTTGGTTGCTGTCAAATTTGTAGACAAGTCCTGCTGCTCAGTGTCTGATGCCATCCAATCTTGCCTGGCTTCCAAGCCAAAGCAAGCTGATGTCATTAAAACAAAGAGTGCCAATGTTGTTCACAAGTTAATATTCAGCTAGATCATTGCAGAGAGAAATAAGAAAAATATTGTTTTCTCCACTCCTGAACACAAGCACATTAATTCTCTCTCCTCAAGATATGTTCAGAAGATCAGATACGATATTCATGAATGTTGGTATTGTGGTAAAGTGAGACACTTTGCCATAGACTGTTGGCACAATCCTAATGTGCCAAGTGCAAAGAAGAGCCTTCCTGTAAAGGGTGCAGCAGGTGTGAGATCATTTTATACTGCTAACAAGGACCTAGGGCCCAAAATCATTTGGGCTCCTAAGGGTAACTAAATTCCTTCTTGCTGGTTAGTTCAAGTACCAATCTTAAACAAATATTGTACTTGGATAGAGGGTGCTTAAGGCACATGACAGGTACCAGAAGTCTTCTACAGGACTACACAGTTGTGAAGAATGGACCTAAAGTCATCTTTGGTGGATCTAAAAAGGGAATCACCAAGGATATGGTATGATCTCCAATGGCATAGTGTCAATCACAAGGGTAGCTTATGTTGGGTTGCAACACAACCTAGTAAGCATAAGTCAACTATGTGATTTAGGCTATGTCATTGAATTCCACAATGACAAGTGCTTGATCAAAAAGTCTAATGACTTGGAGTCCATTCTCTCCGGCACTAGGAGTGAGAATGTTTATTGTTTAGATTTTATATGCAACAATTCTCTATCATCTGTATGTCTTGTGGCTAATGAAAGTGGGTCTCTTTGTGTTCAATGACACAAGAGACTTGCCCACATTAACTACAAGACAATGTATAAACTATTCTCTAAAAACCTTGTTAGGAATAGTCCAAACTTGAAATGTATTAAAAGTGGTCTCTGTCATGCTTGCCAAATGGGTAAGCAAACAAGGACCACCTTTAAAAGTATTGGCTCCAAAGACACTGAAAGATGTCTATATCTATTTCACTTGGACTTGTTTGGTCCTTTGCCAATTTAGAGCCTAGGTGGGAAGTTGTATACTTTGGTGATTGTTGATGATCACTCAAAATATACATGGGTATTCTTCCTTAAAAAGAAATTAGATACTTTAAATGTCATTATAAACCATGTCAAGGCAATTCAGAATGACTTATAATGTACTGTGGTCAGGACTAGGACTGACCATGGCACAAAATTTTAATCTGAAGCCATGACAAGGTTTTGTCAAGAATTTGGTATCACCCAAGAGTTCTCCTCCCCAAGGATTCCACAACAAATTGGTGTGTCTGAGAGGAGGAATATGACCTTGATAGAAGCTGGGAGAACATTACTTAGTGACTCCTCACTCCCAGAATACTTCTGGGCTGAGGCAGTCAATATTGCATGTTATGTTCTCAATAGGGCTTCAATCAATAAGGTTCATGGAATTACCCCCTATGAGATTCTGAAAGGAAAACAACCAACAATTTCATACTTTAGAATCTTTGGTTCAAAATGCTACATTTTAAACAATGGAAAATCTCAATTAACAAAGTTTGCAGAGAAATGCAATATGAGGGTTCTTGTTGGCTATAGCTCACATAGTAGAGCTTATAGAGTTTATAACAAGAAAACTCATGTTGTAGAAGAGTCTATGCATGTGGTATTTGATGAGACCAGCCTAATCTATAAAGGCTGGTCTAGTTCTTTTATTTTGACAGGAAGTGAAAAGGAAATGCAAAAGATGTCTGTGCAAGACATATCCAGCTGTAGCAAAGCCTATACAAATGCTGCAATTCCAGAAGATGAAGAGGTGCAGGGTGCTGAAGATACTACTGAACCAGTAGAGGAAATATATCCAATTGAGGACAGATTGCCTGCAGCTACAAGACACCTAAGAGATCATCCAAGAGAACAAATCATTGGAGATCAGAATCAAGGTATACTAACCAGAAGTAGGGCTCACAATGAAGCCCTATTCTTAAGCTTCCTATCATAAATGGAGCCCAAGAAGTTTGAAGAATCCAACGAAGACATATTTTGGATTCAAGCCATGCAAGAAAAACTTCTTCAATTCAAAAGATGCAAGGTATGGAAGTTGGTGCCAAAACCTCAAGGACACAACATTATTGGCACCAAATGGATTTACAGGAACAAGTTGGATGGAAATGGAATAATCATAAAAAACAAGGCTAGATTGGTAGCCAAGGGCTATAGACAAGAAGAGGGAATAGACTTTGATCAAACCTTTTCCCTTGTTGCAAGGTTAGAAGAAATAAGGCTATTCCTTCCCTATGCTGCCCACAAGGGGTTCAAAGTATATCAAATGGATGTCAAATCATCCTTCCTCAATGGTGACTTGAAGGAAGAGGTATATGTTGAACAACCATCAGGTTTTGTACATCCAACCCTCTCTTCTCATATGTATTTACTTAGGAAAGCTCTATATGGTGGTGGCCCGATTTGTCTTGAATCAATCCCCAAACTAGATGAGGATCTAGCACTAGGGGAGGGAGGATCGGACCTGGGTGGTGGCCTGAGGTTGCGAGTTCCGGCGGGTTGTCATTGTCAGAGCTTGAGCTTTTGGTGTCATGCCTCTTTTACACTTGAAGAGCCTGATTTCTTCTGGTGATTGGGGGGTTTCACTAATCTCTGACCTCTGAAGATGTTAAAGGAGTCAATTGGAGGAGGGGAGGAGCCATGGCATCAATTTCCATTAACACCATTAATGGTGATTTTCGGCCACCTCCAAATCTCCCTGAATTCAGCCCCTTGTGGGCTGGAAAACCTCCCAATCTTCTTGTAACTGCCAGGGGAGGTGAATCCCCATCAATAGGGAGATCAATAGGCCTCCTTTGTCCATGAATGTCATTAACCCCCTTTCTCTCTCTCTCCACCATTTTTGGGGCTTTCTCTCTCCTGGCCGACCCCTTTGAATTTGAATGGTAATTTCAGTAATTTCCAAGCCAACTAGGTAGTGGACCACCTTAATTGAGTCTAACCCAAGAGGATTGGGCTTGATTAGGTCAACATAGGTCATTTTGACCTAAATTTGAGGTAGAGTTGACTTTGGTCAATTTGACCATTTGGTTGGCCTCCCTTAAGGGTTAGGAAGGTCTAGGTAGGGTCAATTTGGCAAGGTGAGGGTCAATTGACCCTTAATAGGCCACATTTTGACCAAAATAGGGCTAGGGTTGACTTTGGTCAAATTGGTTTTCCCATGATGGGGCTTTTTGTTCCATTGGGTCCCTAATATCCTTATAAGGGTAGGGGTAGGGTCAATTCGGCATGGTGGAGGCCAATTGGCCTTAATTAAGCTACTTTGACCAATTTAGGGTTAGGGTTGACTTTGGTCAATTTTGCTTCTTTGGTTGATCCCAATGCGTCCCCTGTGCTCTAAGGGGACCCCTAATGGGTTAGGGATGTTATGGTGGGGTCAAGGAATCAAGTTGAGGCAAAAAGGATTTTGAGATACCTTAAAGGCAGCCTACATCTTGGCCTTTGGTAGCCTAAGAACAATGATTTTGAACTAACTGGATTTTCAGATGTAGATTTTGCAGGATGCAAAGAAGACAGGAAAAACACAAGTGGTACTTATCAATTCCTATGAAGGAGGTTGATATCTTGGAGCAGCAAAAAGTAAATAAGTGTGGCAATATCTACTGCTGAGTCTGAATATATTGCATCAAGAAGTTGTTGTGCACAACTCTTGTGGATACAACATTAGTTAGAGGACTACAACCTCAAGGTAAGTGAGTCTCCTCTTTATTGTGACTCATCCAGTGCTATCTCTATTGCTAAGAATCCTGTCTCTTATTGCAGGACTATGCACATAGAGATAAGATATCATTTTATAAGAGAACATGTTGAATGTAAAGACATCTGCCGTGAATTTGTCCCCACTAACAATGAAGTTGCTGATATTTTTACAAGCCAGTGGATGAGGCCAAATTTAATGCTTTTAAGATTGAACTAGGAATGTTAAATATTGAATAGTGTCAAATATTTCCTTCTTTCAATCATGTATGATTTTATGCTTGATATGTTATGATTCAAAATGTTGTCCTATCAATACAGCTAGTGACATGGTTAAGGCATAACTCAATCAGATCTTAAAGGACTAATGTTTAGAAATTAAGGTTAGCTATAACCGAAAAGTCTATTTCAGCTGAGCCGCTGAGACAACTGGGAAAAATCTCAGCTGAACTGCTGAGACTGCTAAACTGTCCCAGCGGTTGATAGTGCTCTGTCCCAGCGGTTTAGGTGGTCGTCTCAGCGGTTCCGCTAAGAAGGGATGGTCCTATAACAGTTTGTCTAAATATAAGCCTAATTGACCTAATTCTCCTTACAACTATAAGTTCACTTAACTCTAATTATTAGGGCAAATCAAAACGCAGATTTCAGCCATATAAATAGACAATTATCAATTAATGAAAGCTACACAACCTTTCCCTCCTAGCCGTCGAGACGAATCATATTCTCTTCGATCCCAGCGCCTTCTTTTACAGCAACAATGGCACCCAAGATCTCAAAGGTATTGGATCCATAGACGCCCATAGAGGGGGGGTGAATAAGGGAATAGAAATTCTTTTTGTAATTTTAAGGAAATTACTAAATTGTTTAGGAATAAATGAGAGCAAAATAACAATTTAGTAAAAAGAAATTTGTAATAGTAAAATTTACGCCAAATGAAAGAAATCAAGTAAACACAAATAGAGATATGATTGTATTATATAAAAAGTGTTTACATAAATTTGATTTCAATATCGCTAGAAATCGGAGGCGTGCAAGAGTAAATTTCTTTTCTTTTTTCTATACCGACTTGTATCCCCACAAACCGATTGGCTTTATCCTATCCTTCATCGGATATGGCCTCAAGCTGCTCTATCCAATACTTACACCGGATATGGCCTCGAGTACCCCCTAGATCTAATCTCCTAGACCTAGTCGCCAACTCACGCGGCGAATTGCCCCCTAAGCCGCGTAAGGACCTAGTCGCCAACACAAGGCAATTTTACCACAAAAATTCACAATATTGAAATAAAGTAAATAACAAGAACTCCCTCTATGAGATTTATGAAGATGAGGATGAAGGATCATTGTAGCATAAGCGAGGTTGAAGTGACCGTTCTTAGGATGCAGCGTGGCGGCTTCCTTCTCCAGAAATCTTCTTTGGTTTTGAGTGGGAGATGAACTTTCGGCAGAGTAACAGCTCTGGAATTTTGGCACAAGTAATCTCTCTGGAAGCTCTATGCAAAACGAGAGAGAAGCCATCAATTTTTAGAACATGGAGATAGCGCCTTTCGTAGCTCCTAGCGCCTGCTGTAGCGTACGTGTGGAGCGGTTATGAAACCGTCGCGACGTGGCATTGTTCGCAAGAACTTGAGTTAGCGCCAGGCAGTAGCGCCAGTGCCAGGCGGTATCACTAACGTTGGCGATAGTGTAGTTTTCAGAAAGTTGATTTCAGCTGCTTTCTACCTTTGGAGTATTGAACATATAGTTCCTGCACACTATAAATACACGACAAACAAGATCAAATACAATATGGGATTTGTTATTCTCAAACAAACGGATGTGACACACATGTCCAACAAAAGGATCTTCTGGAGGGGTATGAAATTGTGAGAAATGGATTTGCCCATGCTCCAGAAGACATAAAAGGAGTGAATCAACTCCTGGAAGCATAAGGCCTAGAGTATCAACAAAGGTGTGTATAGTATATGATAAGTGGGATAATAGTGCAACTATAATATATGATAAGCATGAGAATAGTGCATACTTAGAATTATTCTCCACTTAATCTCCTAGATTTCTCTTCTAGATTTCTTCAATTAATCTCCCCATTTTGGTATTATCAAAATAAGGTGGGGTAAGGGAAGTAAGGAGGCACTCTTTATAAATGAGAATTCATGATCGAGCTTTTGTAATATATGAAAGAATTTAAGCATAGTATATATAAGAGATTTCAAATAAAAAGATAAGAGTTGCAAGCAAGCGGAAGATTATAAGAAACATCTTTGTGTAAGCATGAAAAGCATAAGTATAAATATGAGTTTAAGTTCAAAATGTAAAGATGTTTTAACCTTTTTGAAATCTCAAAGATTTACATAAAGTTACCAAGCATGAAATGAACATATCAATCAGAGATTATACCACAATATTACTTTATTTCAAGTTTAAGAGATATAAAAAATTGTAGAGATCATGCTAGGTTATCTAGTGCATTTCTTATATAAAGAGTAGTATAGATAAAACATTAGAATCCAATACTCATGAGAAGAAGTGTTATGAAAGATAATGAAGTGCACATAAGTGTATTTGAACAATGTTAACAAATGATTTAAATCATAAAATACAAAACATATGTAGAGTAAAGTGCACAATAAAACACAAGTATATTAACTTTCACACACTTTAATGCACATAATTTTTAATAAACTGGTGTAATAACCAAGGTTTGCAAAAGACACTTTACTATTTTTTCCAAGTAGTACTTGGTGGAGTTATATTTGTCTATATTTTTTGTTCACTTTTGTGAGACAACATACTTCGAATACACTTGTTTTGCAAACCCAACAAATTTTTTAACCACTTTTCTTAATTTCTTAAGTGCAATTTAGATGTAGTATAGATAATAAACTTATGCAGGTTTTAATTCATTGTACAATTACAATGCACAAGCAAGCATCTTTTAGATTTAAACACACAAGTAGATTACCAAAATAAGTGAGTGAAAAGGTATCATTATCAATCACAAAACATTTACTCATACTTTGAGGCATGCTAAGCTTGGTTCTACACATATTTTTCAATACAATTGATGCACTTAATTAGATATATCAAAGCATGATAAACAAAACAATGTTCATAGTAAAATGAAGAAACCAGTTTTAACATTGTAGATAATTCTAAATAGTAGAATACATACATGCTTGATATTAGCAATAAAGATCATACCGTTTTTTTGTTATTTTGAAAATTTTTAATGAAAGAAAAACAGAAAACCACAAAAACATTTTTTTGTATTTTTGAATTTTTGAATTTTGAAGTTTTGTAGTTGATTTTTCATAATATAAATAAAACAAAAATAACAAAAGTCAGAAACACAAAAAACTAAGTATTACATATGAACTACCATATTTTTATAGATTTTTAGAAATTTTAAAAATCAGAAAAAATGAACACCCACGCTAGCGCCGGCGCTAGTGCTAGCACCGAAAATAGTAAGTGATTTTTTGAGAATTTTAAATTTTCATTTTTTGATCTTGATTAAGAGTCCTTACAGTAGTTTTATGCAGAAATTTTGTAATTATTGGAGATGTCTTGATTGCTTAAATTGCATAAAACTTTAGAGATTTTCAAATAACTCATCCTAAGATGTCTAAGACTCATAATTCCAACCTTAAAATTTGAAACCTAGCATCGGGAAGTGGTTTAATGAATATATCAGCAAGTTGAGAGTCCGTGCCAATGAAACTTATTCTAACATTTTCCTTTTTAATGTAATCCCTTATGAAATGATGATGTACATCTATATGTTTGGAACTAGAATGGTGTACTGGATTATTTGTAAGATCAATGGCACTTTTGTTGTCACATTTCAATTCAATATGTTTTAGATGAAAACCAAAGTCCTCTAGAGTTTGGCTCATCCATAGTGATTGTGCACAAAAACTCCCTAATGCAATGTATTCGGCCCCCGTGGTGGAGAGTGCAACTGAATTTTGCTTCCTACTAGACCATGCAACTAATGAAGGTCCTAGAAAATGGCAAGTACCACTAGTGCTTTTTCTATCAAGTGAGCAACCGGTGTAGTCTGAATCGGAAGAGCCGTAAAGTGTAAATGTATTATTATGCGGGTACCATAATCCTAATCTAGTTGACCCAATTAGATATCTAAAAATTTGTTTAACCGCTTTTAAGTGAGATTCTTTTGGATTGGCTTGAAACCGAGCACATAAACATACGACAAACATAATATCGGGTCTAGTTGCACTTAGAAAGAGTAGAGATCCTATCATACCTCTATATAAAGTTTGATCAATTGAAATTCCCGATTCATCTTTTCCTAATTTTAGTGATGCACTCATTGGAGTAGAAGCTTGTTTAAGGTTTTCAAATCTAAAGCATTTAAGCATATCAAAGACATATTTAGGTTGACATAAAAATACTATCATTTCATTGTGATATTTGAAAACCAAGAAAATAAGAAAGTTATCCTACTAGACTAATTTCAAATTCATTTTTCATCACTAAAATAACTTCATTACACAACTCTTCATTAGTAGATCCAAAGATTATATCATCAACATATATTTGCAAAATAATCAAATCATCATTATTGTGCTTAATGAAGAGAGTATTATCGGCACTTCCCATAATATAACCGTGCTTTAATAAAAATGATGTAAGTCTTTTATACCATGCATGGGGCACTTGTTTTAAACCATAAAGCACTTTTTCTAGTTTATAAACATGATTGGGAAATTTTTCACTAATAAAATCGGGGGGGGGGGGGGGTTTGTTCAACATAAACTTCTTCTTTTACAAACCCGTTTAGAAAAGCACTTTTTACATCCATTTGAAATAATTTTATTCTTTTAAAGCTTGCAAATGCTAGAAAAATTCGTATAGATTACAATCTAGCAACGGGTGCAAAGGTTTCATCAAAATATATCCCCTCGATTTGTGAATATCCTTGAGCTAGTAAGCGTGCCTTATTTCTAATGATTCTAGACTCACCATCTAATTTATTTTTATAAATCCATTTTACACCTACAACCGGGTGATTAGATGGTCTTTCTACTAATTTCCAAACATTATGTCGCTCAAATTGTTCTAACTCTTCATTCATAGCCAAAAACCAAAATTCATCATTTAAAGCGGTAGAAACGATTTTTGGTTCTATTTAGGAAACAAAACAAATATTTGAATAAGATTCATGAAGAGAAGAGCGAGTTCTTTCCCCAATAGATAGTTCACCAATTATTAGCTCACGTGGATGATCCTTTGTAAATTGCAGAGCGCTTGGAGGCACATACTCATCTTCCATGGCGTCCTCTTCCTCTTCTTTGGAAGGTTCCTCGTCACCATGCTCCAAAGGTGGTAAGAGATCATCCTCTTTGCCTGCAAAAAGTCTTTCTACACAAGGAACAAGCTCATCAAATTTCACATTAATCGACTCTTCAACTTTACTAGTTCTTTTATTAAAAATTCTATAAGCTTTACTAGTTGAAGAGTACCCAAGAAAAGTTCCTTCATCGCATTTTTCATCAAACTTTCCCAAGCTATCTTTAGTATTCAAAATAAAACATTTACAACCAAAAACTTTGAAGGAGGATACGTTAGGCTTCTTTTGAAAATAGAGTTGATAAGGTGTGTGATTAAGAGATGGGCGAAGCATGATTCTATTCATAACATAACATGATGTATTTATAGCTTCAGCTCAAAAGGACTTAGGCAATTTATATTCACATAGCATAGTGTGTGCTAGTTCTTGAAGTGTCCTATTCTTTCTTTCTACAACACCATTTTGTTGTGGTGTGCGTGGTGTGGAGAACTCATGTTTAATGTCTAACATATCACAAAAAGATGTAAACTTTTCATTTTCAAATTCTCCTCCATGATCCGAGCAAATGCATTTAATTTTTAAATCACTTTCATTTTGAATACGAGTACATAATTTTGCAAATTCGCAAAACGCATCGGATTTGGATGAGAGAAATAATGTCCAACAATATATTGAAAAATCATCTATTAAAACATATGTATATTATCTACCACCAAGACTTGCGGTGCTAACGGAACCAAAAAGATCCATATGAATTAATTGCAAGGGTCTTGTAGTAGAAATAAAATTCTTACTTTTGAAAGAGGATCTAGTAAATTTACCTTTTTGACATGGTGAACACAGTGAAGGTAAAGTTCCATTTAACCTAGGTAATCCTCTAATTAAATCACTTTTGGATAGTTTTACAATAAGCTTTGTGCTAGCATGTCCTAGTCGTCTATGCCAAAGTTCTAATTCATCATTTTTAGTGATAAAACATTTTATAGATGATTTAGAAGGATCATGAAAAGAAACTATATAAACATTATGTATTCTTGGTGTAGTTAGTAAAATATCTTTTGTAGTAGGATTAGATATTTTGCATAGATTAGTGGAAGATTCAAATAAAATATCTAATCCTTCATCGCATAATTGACTAATAGAAATAAGATTGTGTTTTAGCCCTTTCACATAAAGAACATTAGATATCGTAAAGGATTCGTTACCAACTGTACCAGTTCCCATGATCCTTCCTTTTCTGTTATCGGCAAACATCACGATCCCTCCCTTCTTCTTTTCTAGGCTAAGGAACATTGCTTTATTGCCCGTCATGTTCTTGGAGCATCCAGAATCCAAGTACCACATGTCTTCATTGTCCTTAGCCTTCCTGCACATCTAGAAAGAAGATGAGAGTAAAGATCCGGATACCCATGTGGTACCACCCATAGAATTAATGGAAGCCTTAGGTACCCAAATTTGCTTTAAAGTATTTTGTTTTACTTTCCTGCAAGAGCTAGATGTGTGACCTAACCTATAATAGTTTGCACATGAAATAAAGGAGGTTGAGACCCTTTTCTGGAATTTTTTCTTACCGGAAGAAATTGGATTTACAGAATAAAAAGCTTTTGCAAAAGAAATCATTGGATTTTTGTATGAGGTGCTAGCGCCGGCGTTAGTGGCTAGCGTCGGGCGGTAGCCCTCACCTCGATATCTGAGCCCAAATTTTCCAGAACCATAGCACTGGTTCCCTAAAATCATATCCAGAGATTTTTGGCCCATTCCAAATTTTTTAATGTCCATGGTGAGATCATGAACATGTGCTTTAAGTGAAGAATTTTCTTTCACAAGCATGACACACCTATTTTCAAAACCTTTTTTTATTATTTTGATTTGCAAAAGAGAGGCTTCCAATTTTCTTTCTAATTCCCCCTTCTCTTTTATAAGAGTTTTCGCATGGGAGAGGGCTTTAGAAAGTGACTCTTCAATATCTTTTACCATTTTAGTGGAGTGATCACACTCTTGGCAAGAAACCTTTCTCTTTTCTAAAACAATTAATTTTTTTGGAAAGATTTTGATTTTCTTTAATTAGAGATTCATTTTCACGATTCAATAAAAATTATCTTTCATATTTTTATCAAAAGCATTGCAAGTTTCAAGAAATTAATTAAACAATTCATCATAAGTGGGAGGAGTTACCTCAGTGTCGCTATGAACACAGGTGTCGTCATTATCATTTCCTTGTCCCATGAGGCACATGTTTGCTTCCTCATCTTTGCTTGATGAAGACCCGCTTGATCCTTCGGAGGAGGAGGAGTCATCCCATGTTCTAGCTTTTAGCACCTTCCTCTTTTCCTTCCCTTTGTGCCACTTTTCCTTTTTCTCCTTCAAAAACTTTGGGCACTGGCTCTGAATATGCCCGGTCTTCCTGCAATGATAGCATTCTGGTGGAGGTCTTTCTTCTTCATCGTCGCTCTCCTTTTCCTTCTTTGAAGATGACCCTTTCCATCTTCCTTCTTTTTGGAAATACTTCTGAAAGGTGTTTCTCCTTTCCGAATTTCTCATGAACTTTTGGAAGTTCTTTAACAAAAGGCTTTCTTCATCTTCATCCTCATCCTCTTGGCACCCCTTCTTTGATTTTAGTGCCAATGCTTTCTTTTTTGGCTCCTTGTTGTATTCATCGTGTTGGATCTTGAGTTCTACCTCATGGGTTTTGAGATTCCCAATGAGGCTCTCAACTTGGAGCGTTCTTAGATTGTGCGACTCCGAGATAGTCGTCACCTATGGATTGAATTTTGGAGGAAGGGATCGAAGAATCTTTCGGACCAAGTCGTCATTGGAGAAGGTCTTTCCAAAAACTTTGGAGGCATTGGCGATCTTGGTGAAGCGCGTGTGCATGGCATCAACATCTTCACTTTCATCCATCCGGTACTTTTCATATTCTGACTCCAGTTGGAAAAACTTCAAATCTTTAACCTACGTTGTACCTTTATGAGTAATTTCCAAATGATTCCAAATATCAAATGTAGTAGTACATGCGGAAATTCTATTAAATTCATTTCTATCTAACGCACAAAATAAAGCATTCATGGCCTTGACGTTATTTTTGCATTTAAGTTTATCCCTATCATCCCACTTATCTTTTAGTTTTTCTAATGTTATCTCTCCAACTACAATTGTAGGAGGATAGTATTGCTCTTCTACCATATTCCATACCTCAATATCTAGGGTCATAAGAAAGCATGACATCCTATTTTTCCAATAATTATAATCTGACCCAGTAAATAGTGGAGGTCTACTAATTCCCTGTCCCTCGGAAAAAGCAAGATCATAAGACGCCATTATTCCTGGTTTTTAAACCGTTTCGAATAACCTGTCTCTGATACCACTTGTTGGATCGATAGGCGCCCTTAGAGGGGGGGGGGGTGAATAAGGGAATAAAAATTCTTTTTTTTTTAATTTTATGGAAATTACTAAATTGTTTAGGAATAAATGAAAGCAAAATAACAATTTAGCAAAAAGTAATTTGAAATAATAAAATTCACGCCAAATGAAAGAAATCAATTAAAAACAAATAGAGACATGATTGTATTATATAAAAAGTGTTTACATAAAATTGATTTCAATATCGCTAGAAATCGGAGGCGTACAAGAGTAAATTTCTTTTCTTTTTCTATACCGACTTATATCCCCACAAACCGGTTGGCTTTAGCCTATCCTTCCTCAGATATGGCCTCAAGCCGCTCTAGCCAATCCTAACCCCAGATATGGTCTCGAGCACCCCCTAGAGCTAATCTCCTAGACCTAGTCACCAACTCACGCGGCGAATTACCCCCTAAGCCGTGCAAGGAACTACTCGCACACACAAGGCGATTTCACTACAAAAATTAACAATATTGAAATAAAGTAAATAACAAGAACTCCCTCTATGAGATTTATGAAGATGAGGATGAAGGATCGTTGCAGCAAAAGCGAGGTTGAAGTGACCGTTCTTAGGATGCAGCGTGGCGGCTTCCTTCTCCAGAAATCTTCTTTGATTTTGAGTGGGAGATGAACTTTCAGCAGAGTAACAGCTCTGGAATTTTGGCACAAGTAATCTCTCTGGAAGCTTTATGCAAAACGAGAGAGAAGCCATCAATTTATAGAACATGGAGATAGCGCCTGCGGTAGCTCCTAGCGCCTGCGGCAGCATTCGTGTGAAGAGGTTACGAAACTGTCATGGCGTGGCGTTGTGCGCACGAACTTGAGCTAGCGCCAGGCGGTAGCGCTAGCACCAGGAAGTATCACTAACGCTGGCGGTCGTGTAGCTTTCAGAAAGTTGATTTCAGCTGCTTTCTACCTGTTGAGTATTGAACCTATAGTTCCTGCACACTATAAACACACGACAAGCAAGATCAAATACAATATGGGATTTGTTATTCTCAAACAAATGGATGTGACACACATGTCCAACAAAAGGATCTTCTGGAGGGGTATGAAATTGTGAGAAATGGATTTGCCCATGCTCCAGAAGACATAAAAGGAGTGATTCAACTCCTGGAAGCACAAGGCCTGGAATACATTCTATCTGAACTGACAGTCATTCTCAGAACTGAAGTTCTGGAATGGCTCAGTAATGCCAAATTGTCCTCCTCCAAGTCCTCTTTGAAGTCCATAATAGGAGGAGACAGAGTGAAAATCTCCTCAGCAAGAATTGAACAAGCTTTCCACATTCCATCCTGCAGTCAGGATGAGGAGGAAGATATTTTTGATAGGGACAAGAAGAAAGCCCTCAAGTGGGCTGAGTACAGTGATGGCAAGATTAGGTCATTAAAGAGAAAATTCTTCAATCAAGGAGGGAAACTCTTGTCAGACATTGTGGGAAAAGCAATCTTATGCAAGCCTGGGTCACATGATACAATTTCCCCAACTACATTTGACATTATGACAAGGATCATTCTGACTAAGAAAACCTCCTGGGGAGAAGTCATATTTCAGATACTTAAGGAATGTCTGTAAGCACCAAATATGGGTAGAATTCTATCCCTATATCTAATTCTGACCTATCTTGAGAAGTTTAAAGGGTTAAAAGGATCAAATATCCATTACCTGTAAAGCAAGATAGGATGTTCCAATCACCTCCATACTGTGTCGGGAGGACATCTGATAGTCATTGAAGACTGGAGGAGTATAAAAGAATCATTTTGGACTTTATAAAAGCTCTCTCACTCCCTGAAGAAGATTATTCTACTGTTCCATTGACGGCAACCCAGAAAGTTTTCTATCTACGGAAGGGTCTATAATCAAAAGCAAGTGATAGTGAATCTAACTACGGAAGGGTCTATCGCTATGCAACAAATAGTATAATGAATAAGCAGTAAGAGGTAAAACAATAACAAGTATGTAGTAGTTATATGTAAAGCAGTACTAAGCATAATAGTAATAAGGAAACAGTATTAAAGAAGTGTAACCTTGATTTATAGGAATGCCCATACAAACCTATAGACCAAGGGGTCGTTTAGCAAGGCCTATCGTATAAAAAGTTCCATAACCAATTTATACGATAGGGGTAGGAGTTGAAATGCAATGTTTATGCAATGTCATGCAATGTATGCAGTTTAATGTTATATTTATACAAGTGCAACTCACACACTTTGACTCTATGCCCACAGACCTTTAGTTCGCCCTTTTTGGATCTAGCAGAACTCCTAGGATACTTCCGTAGTGGCAAATGGAAGTGGTGGGTTGGGCCTCACCCACCTTTAGGTTGATATATGCACAACCTAACCTAGACCTATCATACGCCTCAACGCTAAGAACAAAACAACGGAGCTCCTGCGTACTCTTACTGGCTAGTCCGCTAGACTTTTCTTTGGTAAAATGTTAACCACACTTACCAAGCCAAAGTATCGACGATGGTGCGACGACCATCAACACTAATGACCCACCACCTTTATGCACTAACAACATGTTACCAACTATCTCTGAGCCCTAAGCTCCTCGAACTAACCTGTCCGACACAATAACCTTCTGAGCCACTGACTCGCCGGACAGACCCGTCCGTGTCAACAACCATCGACCCTCCCGCTCGTAAGAACAGACCTAACTTGCCTCCTCCACCATGGGGTGTGGGTGTGTGTATTATTAAGTTAATATTGCATAACAACTTTACTCTTACGATTTAGGGTTAATCTTGGACTTCCCCAGGTCTACACTGTGAGGGGCTCGCTACCGTACTAGGAACTATAATGGGATGACTCCCCAAAGATCTCTTTCTCAAGACACTTAAAGTTATTGGTAACTACCCATAAGAATACCCTTCTTGTCATAACACATGGATTACCCTAAATATTTTATGACCCTCTTAGGGGAAAGACGATCTTTCGTCGGTCCCGAACACAACCTTAGCCCTTATCATATCGGGTACACTCAACATATAGACCCCTAATAGTGACCTCATATCTTCTCTCCCAGACTAGGTACACCATCTACCTTCCATTCCCTCCTACTGATCCATAAATTACTCAAGTTTTAATGTTTTACTATACGCAGATCAAATGAGTTATATGGGTTGTAAGAGAGGAGGTACTCCAAATTTTCATCCAACTGACTTAAGATTATTACTGGGAGTCTATCATGATATTCTAAGACTAAATCCAGAGGAACATATTTTTTCATAATTATTTGGCATTTATTATAATTTCTCCAACATTGGCCAAGTATGAAATTGAACATGAAGTATAGGATCTTCCTATTCTATGGCCCCCGTAAAATTATGGAAAATTTATGAAGCCAAAATAACAGTAAATACAAAATATCACAATTTTTCATTAAGGTGTTGACCTCCAATTTAAATATTTAATAATTACCCCAAATTAGTTATTAAAGAAGGAACCACCAAAAATACTTGCCCAAAAATTATGGAAATATTACCAGACATTTATATTGCTTAGAAAAGTATACTGCCTAAACTTTAGAATTTATCAGAACTATTTAGTCATGTAAATGAATATTCCAAGTAAACTCATACTAGGGAAAATTATGAAGTAACCTACTGATAAATAATTCCAAAAATTATACAAAAATTCAGAGAGCTTTCAAATGACATAAAGTGTCCTATCACAAAGTTTCACAATTTTACAGAGAATATTTGACCTTCTTTTATTTAACATATTCTTAAGACAAAATTGATGACTTGTGAATGAAGTACTAATTAAATCAATTCTAAAATTACTCAAAAATTACCAGAGGTCTATAACATGATTTTATGTAATCTAACAAACTTTCATCACCATCCAAGATCATTTGAGCATGTAAATTTCTCTTATAAGAAGGTACCCTAAATAGGTTACAACCTAATTCAGAGGGATCTAGTGACCCTAAAATTATCATAAAATAATCTAGGGCATATTTACACCCTATGAGCTTATCTACCAAGTTTCATGACCATTCGATGATATATGCTCAAATGACCTTCACAAGGCTCAAAGTTCAACCTAGGGTTAGAACTAGGGTCCTAGGGCATATCCACCCCACATCACCCAAAATCACTCATGGGGGTGTCTTATGTGATCCTAAACCAGTGGCCAAAGTTTCACATCACTTTGATGTGATTTGACCACCTAATTCCATCATGTGCACTTTTGACCTATTTTGACCAAATTTGGGTGAAATTATTACCCAACCAAATCAGTCCAAATTGGGCTAAAATTTTTACCAGGGTGATATAATAACCCTAAAGAGCACCCACCAAAATTTGGAAAGAATTGGAGGTCATTAGACCCTATAATTAAATAATATATGGATTTTTAATTTTTTATAAAAACCTTAAAAAAATCTTCTCCTAAAATTGCCATCTTTGGATATGTTAAGGGTGTAGGTTCAAATAGCCTACATTTCAATTTTCATGTCAATATCATTTCCCTATCAAACATTATTCAAGAAATGGTGGTTGTCCTACCCTAGGGACCAGTCCCACCAAAATGACCCAATAGGGAGCTACAATGCTCCTTTTGGGCTGAAACAAATTTTAGATTAAAGTACACAGCAAGGGCTACAACTTTGGTGTTGGCCACTTTTCTTCAGAGGGGCCTAAGTATTTTTAATAAATTAATTTTGGTACTGCAAAAAGTGTGACATAAATACATACAAAAACATTTAGATGAAATTAGATCAGCACAGATCTTGGCGCACGATTGGATGGCATCGGGCTGTCTTCTTCCTCCAGCCGACGGTCCCGATTGCCCGCTCTTGGGCTTCCTTCCATCTCATTTTCCCGGCCACGTGAGCACCTCCCCGGCCGACCAATGCCACCACCCCGTTGAGATGGTGGCCGGTGATTAGGGGTGGTTGGTCGGTCGGAGGTGGACAAAATGGGGAGTTGTAGCGGGGGAAAGAGAGCTCAAAATGAGCCCTTTCAGGAGCTTGATTTGAGCACAATTTGGCTTGAATCAATCCCCAAACCAGGTGAGGATCTAGCACTAGGGGATGGAGGGAGGATCAGACCTGTATGGTGGCCTGAGGTCGCGAGTTCCGGCGGGTTGCCATTGCTGGAGCTTGAGATTTTGGGTTCATGCCTCTTTTGCACTTAGAGAGCCCGATTTCTTCTAGTGATTGGGGGGTTTCACTCCTCTCTGACCTCTAAAGATGTTAAAGGAGTATATTGGAGGAGGGGAGGAGCCATGGCATCAATTGCCATTAACACCATTAATGGTGATTTTTGGCCACCTCCAAATCTCTCTGAATTCAGCCCCTTGTGGGCTGGAAAACCTCTCAATCTTCTTGTAACTACCAGGGGAGGTGAATCCCCATCAATAGGGAGATCAATTGGCCTCCTTTGGCCATGAATGTCATTAACCCCCTTCCTCTCTCTCTCTCTCTCTCCACCATTTTTGGGGCTTTCACTCTCCAGGCCGACCCATTTGAAATTGAATGGTAATTTCAGTCATT
Organism: Dactylorhiza incarnata; assembly: GCA_033032865.1. Taxonomy (NCBI): domain Eukaryota; kingdom Viridiplantae; phylum Streptophyta; class Magnoliopsida; order Asparagales; family Orchidaceae; genus Dactylorhiza; species Dactylorhiza incarnata. The sequence goes on along the minus strand of JAWHQI010000010.1, from coordinate 22,953,263 downwards.
TCCAAGCCCACTAGGTGGTGGACCACCTTAATTGAGTCTAGCCAAAGAGGATTGGGCTTGACTAGGTCAACATAGGTCATTTTGACCTAAATTTGAGGTAGAGTTGACTTTGGTCAATTTGACCATTTGGTTGGCCTCCCTAAAGGGTTAGGAAGGTCTAGGTAGGGTCAATTTGGCAAGGTGAGGGTCAATTGACCCTTAATAGGCCACTTTTGACCAAAATAGGGCTAGGGTTGACTTTGGTCAAATTGGTGGCCCCATGATGGGGCATTTTGGTCCATTGGGTCCCTAATATCCTTATAAGGGTAGGGGTAGGGTCAATTCGGCATGGTGGAGGCCAATTGGCCCTAATTAAGCTACTTTGACCAATTTAGGGTTAGGGTTGACTTTGGTCTAGTTGTTTGAGGGATGTTACAAATCCCAATACATAAAAATAAAAAATTCGTCCCCGAAATTTAGGTTAGGCATGTGGGGTTTAAGTTATTAAATGTAACATCCCAAAAAGAAATTAAGTTATACCTGTCGTAAAGAGCTCCAGATACTTTTACTGCATCAAGTCCAGTGGCTCCGAGGTGTTCTCCTCCTGTCCATGATTCTGCCACAGGACTTTGACCAGCGGGACCTTATTGCGCCGCAGGACTCGCATCTCCGTGTCTTCTATCCAGACCGGCTCTAGGTTAACTGGCCGATCAGTAGCTACCAGCCCCTCTGTAGTAGATATCTGCTGCTCTGGCCGTAGTAGAGCCCTCCGGAGTGAGGATACATGGAAGACGTTGTGCAATCCAGCTAACTTCGGCAGTAGCTCCAGTCTGTAAGCCAAGGGGCCAATCCGCTCTAGGATCCTATAAGGCCCCATATATTCAGACTGAGATTCTTCTGCCCTCATACCCGTGAGACTCCATGCATCAGACGTATCTTCAAGAATACCTGATCTCCCACCTAGAACTCTACCATTCGATGTCGTGCATCGTAATAATTGGCTTGCCTGCTCTGGGCCTCCAGCATCCTGTCTCGAATCAGCCTCACCTGAGCCTCCGTGTCCTCCATGAACTCTAAGCCAAGCACCTTGGGATCCTCATCCTGGATCCAAGATAATGGGGTCCTGCACCTTCGTCTGTATAATGCCTAGTTGGGTGTCATGCCTATGCTAGCCTGGTGTCTATTGTTGTACGACAACTCGACCAACAGCAACAGTCTCTCCCACGGTTCCCCGCGGTCCAGAATGCATAGACGTAGAAGATCCTCCAAGGTTCGGTTGGTATGCTCCATTTTCCCGTCTGTCTGGTGGTGGAATGCAGTGTTGAATGTCAGTCATGTGCCTAAATAAGCCTGCACCGCTCTCCACTCCCTCGATGTAAGTCATCCATTCCGATCCGACACAATCGTCCTAGGCACGCCATGGTACCAAGCAAACTGCTCCACGAACCTTCGTACCAAATCACCAACCGATGTGTCCTTTTTGACAGGAATGAATTGGTCCACCTTCGTCAATCTGTCGACGATCACCCATATCGAGTCATTCCCCGCATGTGATCGGGGTAGACCATTTATAAAGTCCATCATGATGTCATCGAATTTCCTCTCCGACACCGGGAGTGGCTGCAATAATCCAGCCGGGTTCTTACATTCCTCCTTCACGAGCTGGCAGGACTCGCAGTGGGTCACAAAATAGGTGATATCCATCTTCATGCCCGGCCAATACATGGTCCTCTTCAAGTCCGTCGTCATCGTGGTGATACCCGGGTGCACCGAATACCTACTACAGTGAGCCTCTGTCATGATGTCCTCCCAAATCCGGCCCCCTGCCAGTATATATACTCGGCCTCTAAAACTCAACAGGACGTCCTTCAACGAATTGTCTCCGGCTGATCCTGCCTCCAAGACTCTGAATATAGGCTCTAGCTTAGCATCCTGCCTCTACCCATCCCTGATGCGGTCTCAGATGTCATCTGTGGTACTCATCGCCGCCAAGTACTCCTTATAAAGCTCCGGATCATCCTCGGATACTAAGGAGATCGTCATGTCCTCGAACATCCATACCAGCTCCATGGCCATAAACTAGGGCTCTGCTCCCGACGCGGTGGCTCTCTTTCTCAGTGCGTCGCCCACCACATTCGCCTTCCCTGGGTGGTAATGCATCGTGTACTAGTAGTCGGATAAGAACTCCGCCCAGCGTCTCTGTCGAATGTTCAGCTCCTTCTGCGTATCTACGTACTTCAGATTCTTGTGATATGAAAATATGTCTTAGTGAATGCGGTAGAGGTACTGCCGCCAATCTTCAGAGAGAATACAACTGCCCTCATCTACAAGTCATGCATAGGGTAATTCCGCTCACGTGCCCGTTCTGCATTAGAACGGCACCCATCCCCTGGTATGACGCATCTGTGTACACCTGAAATCCTTCTTTTCCCGATGGAATGGCAAGGATGGGGGCCGTCATAAGCCAACCCTTTAGCTCCTGGAAGGCCTCCTCGCACTGCGGCGTCCAAACGAATGCAGTATCCTTCTTAGACAAGGATGTGAGCGGGAGGGCTATCTGGGAAAACCCCTGTACAAACTTCCGGTAATAACCGGCAATTTCCAAGAAGCTGCGCACGTCGGTGGCCGTCTTCAGTGGTGTCCAATCCCGTACTGCCTGGATCTTCGCTGGATCCACTGCTAGACCAGCTCCACTGATAATATGACCTAGGAAGGCCATCTTCTTCAGCCAAAAGTGACACTTGCTGAACTTCGCATACAGGCGGTGCTCCCGAAGCTTCTCCAATGTTAGTGCCAAATGACGAGTATATTCCTCCTCCGTCCTTGAATAGATGAGGATGTCGTCGATGAACACGATGATAAAGATGTCGAGATATGGCTCAAACACCGTTTCTGTTGGATCTGTAGGCGCCCTTAGAGGGGAGGGGTGAATAAGGGTTTTTAAAAACTTTAAACTTTAACAGAAAACTTTTGATATTTTGGTCGCAGTTAAATCAAAAGTAAAGAGATAATGAAATTAGAAATGAAATCAATATTATTAAACAAGAAAAGACATGATTATCATTTTATAAAATTGATTACAAAATCTGATTTCAATGACTCTAGAAATCGAATCGAATAATATGAAAACCCTTTTTGTTTTATATACCGACTCATATCCCCATGAACCGGTTGGCTTTAGCCGATCTCTCCCCAGATACGGCATCAAGCCGCTCTAGCCAATCTATCACCAGAAAGGCCTCGAGCACCCCCTAGATCTACTCCCTAGACCAGTCGCCGTGTGGGTAATTCCTCCCTAAGTCCTACCTAGACCTAGTCGTCGTGTGGCGAATTCCCCCTAGTCCCCGCAAGGCCCTAGTTGTCGCGTGACGAGTTCCTCTACCAAACAAAAGTTATTAAGATTACAATTAGAAAATAAAACAAAAACACAAACTAGAAACTCCCTCAAAAGTAGAACTTGATGTCGATGTAGATGCGATCGTATTGGTCTTCAAGTTCTTTTCATTCACGAATGTTTATGGAGTTCTTCGGGCTGCTTGGAGAAGGCTCTCACGAATGCTCTGAATATATGGCTTCAATTCCTTCTATATCAGCAAGCGGCAACGGAGGAGGCGCGCATCTTTTTATAGATTCAGCCACTTCCGCATGCTGTAGTACTACCGCCCCGCGATATCCACATAAGGCAATGAAGCACATGGATCGTGGTAGTTTAGGCAACACTAGTGCGCCGCGGTACCGCTAACGCCCCGCGTTAGCGAGATTTCCTTCCTTCAGCCACAATCTTCTTCCAAATCTGCTCCTCAATCAACTGCAGACGGGATGTTTCCAAAAATCTACCGCCGGGCGTTAGACCTAACACGCCACGATAGTACATGCCAAACATAGCGACCCATCGACATTCCTTTTTCTCCATTGTTTCCTTTCTGTCAATAGTATTCATATATGCTAACGCCGGCGGTAGTGCTAACACGCCGCGGTAGAGCACATTTCTTTTTGTCGGGCGCATCTTTGTCGAACCGGCCTTATATTTTGTCGATCGAATTTTCGTCGAACAGGATTCAGATTTCGGCGATCGCAAATTCATCGAACGCGGTGATAAGCATTTCATCGAGCGCAGCTTTCCTTTAGTCGAACAAACACTAGTGCTAGCGGTAGTGCTAACGCGTCACGGTAAAACATTCATTTCGTCGAGCGCCGCGGTAGAACATGCAGATCGTCGAACGGAGCTCACAGTTCGTCGAACGGAGCTCACAGTTCGTCGAACGGAGCTTTCAGTTCATCGAACGCTAGTTTCCTTCTCAGCGGTTTCCTTCTCAGTGGTTTGTTAGCGCCAGCGGTAGTCTTAACGTTGCGCGGTAGTAACAAAAACATATTTCCATGGAGATTTGAAAGCACTGAATCCTGCATACTATAAACACAAAATAAGTATGATCAAATACAATAGGATTTGTTATTGTCAAACCAAGAGATGCGGAAAGCATGTTCCAACAGGTTCATCAGGCTCATAAATGTTGATGGTGCATTCGTGAGCCCGAACGGCATCACAATAAACTCATATAGTCCGTATCGGCTGCTGAAAGCCGTCTTTGGGATCTCCTCCTCCTGATTCCGCAGCTGATAATACCCTTACCTCAAATCCAGCTTTGAGAAGCAGTGGGCTCCATATAGCTGGTCAAATAGCTTGTCGATCCTTGGTAGCGGATACATATTCCAAACCGTCAGCCAGTTCAGTGCTCTGTAATCGATGCACAATCTGAGCGTCCCATCCTTCTTCTTCACAAATAGCACCGGAGCTCCCCAAGGTGAGGAACTTGGTCTAACAAACCCTGCTTCCACCAGCTCCTGCAGCTGGCTCCAAAATTCTGCTAGCTCTTTCGGGGCCAACCGATAAGGAGCTCTAGATACAGGCTTAGCCCCATGCACCAACTGGATCTGAAAATCCTTATCGCAGTGCGGTGGCAGCCGTGGCAGCTTCTCCGGGAATATGTCGGCAAATTCCCATACGGCTGGGATACTAGCCAAAGAATCCTTCGCTTCAATCACCTAGAACAACACCTGGTATACTCATCTACCTGTAGGTGTGCCTTGACGGCCTGAACAGATGATAATAAGTGAAGGGAGTGGGGTTTGATACCTTCGACTACTACTTTCGTGTCCTCGTGCTTCAGGACAATCCTCCTCGTCGGGCAGTCAATCCTTACATGGTTCCAATACAGCCAATTCATGCCTAGGATCAGATCAAAGTCCTTCATCTTCAAGAGAGTCGGCGGCGCTTCGAACAGCTTCTCTCCAATCTCCACGTTCATATTACACTTGGCATTTGTTACTATCTCTGATCTGTCCGGGAATCGTACCCACCTGTGGATTCCCTTGAAGTGCTGGACTTGGTCCAGATCGTCCACAAATTCTTCCAAGATGAACGAGTGTGAGGCACCCGTATAGAATAAAGTGTATGCGGGCTTGCCGCAGATGAGTACTATACCTGGATGATTTTTGTTTGTTTGGTTCAATGCTAGGGTAAAGCTAAGGTTTGCTAGGTGCTAATGAATATAAAAAAAGACATTAAGAGTACCTGTAATGACCCTTGCGGGGTCCCGTAGCTGATCTAGGTCCAGAGAGTACATCTGGTCTATGTTTTGTCTCCGGTCTCTGCCCTGAAATCCACGGCCTCGAACACATCCTCGGCCCCCGAAATGCTGAGTCGGTGGGGCAGCCTGTGGTGGTGGTGGTGCATTCCTCTGAGGGCATTTCCTCCGGATGTGGCCAGTCTGGTGGCAATGGTAGCACTCCGGCGGGGGAGGTGGACCACCTCCTCCTATCCTCGGCATCTCCCGCATCTGTTGAGGCTACGGAGCCAACACTACCTGCTCCTGCTTCTCCTCCTGGTGGAGTCGGTACTCCATTATTCTCTCCCCAATGTAACGACCCTTCTGCTGGTCTCTCCTGCCACCCCTTCCCCGGTCCTCTATCGGCCTCTTCCTACCTCGAACAAGGTGCTGGTCAGCTTCCAACTTCATGGCCATCTCCAAGATGTTGGCCATGCTGCCGTCAAAGACAAATAGGAGGGCCTGCATCAGCTCGTCACGGAGGCCCTTATAGAATCTCTTTGCGTAGCCTGCATCATCCAGCTGATAGAAGTCCGCAAATCGGGCTAGAAGTGTGAACTCTCGGTGATACTCCACCACTGTCCAGCTACCCTGCCTCAACTGCAGGAACCTGACTTCTAGCTCATCCCTTGCTGACTGCGGAACGTAGTGCTTCAATAGTGCCATCTTGAACTCATCCCATGAGATGTCAGTCACCTCCAGTACAGCATAGGTGGTGTCTAGTAGTGATTTCCACCACCTCTTCGCATGAGATTCCAGGCACGAAACCACTAGGGGTACTGCCATGTCTGTCGGGCACTGTATCCCTGCCAGCATCTCATACATGATGTCCACCCACTCCTCAGTCTGAACCACTATCTCTGTCCCAAGGTATGATGGGGGGAAAGTCCTCGGAACGCACTCATCCAGTTGTCCCTGGGGTTTGGCTGAGGAGTTGGTGCATGATGTGCCCTGAATGCCTCCAGTATGGCAGTCAATATCTGCCCCATCTCCGTTTGCTGAAACAGAGTAGGAGCTGGTGGTGGCGGGATGACGTTTGGAGTCGGAGGCACTCCATGTTGTGGGGTAGGGTTCCTCGCGGGCTACAAAAGAAAATTGACACTCGTAAGAGGGTTTGCCTAAAAATTCAGTTAAAAGTGTACTTTTCATATGATTCCCCATATGGGCACACCATTGCTTCCGCTGCTTAGTTTGTCCTTAAACTAAACTCGCGCATGGTGGCCTAGGGTTTGTGGACTTCTTTTCTTCGGATCGAGGTTTGCTCTGATACCAGTTTGTAAGACCCCATTTTTTTCTTTGAAAACCTGGGTCTTATACCCAGAATCGCCGCTTTGCGGTGACGCCCTCGCTCGGGAAGGTCACCACTACAAAATGTCGATCCTGTCGGCCATATCGATCAAAAATGAAGTAAGCATACACAAACTTATAGAAGTTCAAGTCCACATCACATAGAAAATAAACTCATCAAAAGAGATGTCCACATGAAATAACTGAATAAAAGATAGTAGTAATAATAAAGGGCTCATGCCCAATACAACATAGCCTCACTACAAAAGTCACTCGTGGAAGCATAATCTACTAGAACTAATAGAACACTCATGGATCCTGTCATCCGTGCTCCCGTGCTAGAATGTCCCACCTCCATCTACACCGGCTTCTGGTGCTGCAGCGTCTCCTCGGTCCCCTAAATTGATAAGGTCCACCGACCATTAGTCAAAAGACTAAGCCAATCCCCCACCCCTCTCCCGGTGACTCCTAGGCACCGTGCGGGAAGGATTAAGCGGAGGACATCAAGGGGTATAATCAAAAGCAGGCGACAGTGAATCTAACTACAGAAGGGTCTATCACTATGCAACAAATAGTATAATGAGTAAGCAGTAAGAGGTAAAATAATAACAAATATGCAGTAGTAACAGGTAAAGCAGTACTAAGCATAATAGTAATAAGGAAACCGTATTAAAGAAGTGTAACCTTGATTTATAGGAATGCCCATACAAACCTATAGACCAAGGGGTCGTTTAGCAAGGCCTATCGTATAAAAAGCCCCATGTTCAATTTATACGATAGGGGTAGGGGTTGAAATGCAATGTTTATGCTATGTCATGCAATGTATGCAGTTTAATGTTATGTTCATACAAGTGCAACTCACACACTTTGACTCTATGCGCACAGACCTTTAGTTCCCTGTTTTTGGAGCTAGCTGAACTCCCAGGATACTTCCGTAGTGGCAAACGGAAGCGGTGGGTTGGGCCTCGCCCACCTCTAGGTTGGTATCTGCACTACCTAACCTAGACCTATCGTACGCCTCAATGCTAAGAACACAACAACGGATCTCCTACGTACTCTTACTGGCTAGTCCGCCAGACTTTTATTTGGTTAAATGTTAACCACACTTACCGAGCCAAAGTATCGACGACGGTGCGACGACCATCAACACTAATGACGCACCACCTTTGTGCACATACAACATGTTACCAACTATCTTCGAGCCCTAAGCTCCTCGAACTAACCTGTCCGACACAATAACCTTTCGAGCTACCGACTCACCAGACTGACTCGTCCGTGCCAACAACCAGCAAGCCTCCCACTCGTAAGACCAAACCTAACTAGCCTCCTCAACCATGGGGTGTGGGTGTGTGTATTATTAAGTTAATCTTGCATAACAGTTTTACTCTTACGATTTAGGGTTAATCTTGGACTTCCCGAGGTCTACACTGTGAGGGGCTCGCTACGGTACTAGGAACTATAATGGGATGACACCCCAAAGCTCCCTTTCTCAAGACACTTAAAGTTATTGGTAACTATCCATAAGAATACCCTTCTTGTCATTACACTTGGATTACCCTAAGTATTTTATGACCCTCTAAGGTGAAAGACGATCTTTCGTCGGTCCCGAACACAACCTTACCCTTTAGCTTATCGGGTACACTCAACATATTGACCCCTAATAGTGACCTCAAATCTTCTCTCCTATGATCCATAAATTACTCAAGTTTTATTGTTTTACTATACGCAGACCAAATGAGTTATATGGGTTGTAAGAGAGGACGTACCCCAAATATTCATCCAACTGACTCAAGATTATTACTGGGAGTCTATCATGATATTCTAAGACTTAATCCAGAGGATCATATTTTTCCTTAATTATTTGGCATTTATTATAATTTCTGCAACATTGGCTAAGTATGAAATTGAACATGAAGTATAGGATCTTCCTGTGCTATGGCCCCCATAAAATTATGGAAAATCTATGAAGTCAAAATAACAGTAATTTCAAAATATCACAATTTTATAGTAAGGTGTTGGCCTCCAATTTAAATATTGAAAAATTACCCCAAATTAGAAATTAAAGAAGGAACCACCAAAAATACTTGCCCGAAAAGTATGGAAAAATTACCAGACCTTTATATTGCTCAGAAAAGTCTACTGCCTAAATTTCAGAATTTATCAGAACTATTTAGTCATGTAAATGAATATTCCATGTAAACCCATACTAGGGAAACTTATGAAGTAAACTACTGATAAATAATTCCAAAAATTATACAAAAATTCACAGAGCTTTCTTTTGCCCTAAAGTGTCCTATCACCAAGTTTCACAATTTTACAGAGAATATTTGACCCTCTTTTATTTAACATATTCTTAAGACAAAATTGATGACTTGTGAATGAAGTACTAATTAAATCAATTCTAAAATTACACAAAAATTACCAGATGTCTACAACCTGATTTTATGTAATCTACCAATCTTTCATCAAAATCCAAGATTATTTGAGAATGTAAAATTCTCTTATAAGAAGGTACCCTAAATAGGTTACAACCTAATTCAGAGGGATCCATTGACCCTAAAATTCTCATAAATTAACCAGGGGCATATTTACACCCTATGAGCTTATCTACTAAGTTTCATGACCATTCAAGGACATGTGCCCATATGTCCTTCACAAGGCTCAAAGTTCAACCCTAGGGCTAGAACTAGGGTCCTAGGGCATATCAACCCCACATCACCCAAAATCACTCATGGGGGTGTCTTATGTGATCCTAAACCAGTGGCCAAAGTTTCACATTACTTTGATAAGGTTTGACCACCTAATTCCATCATGTGCACTTTTGACCTAATTTGTCCTAATTTGACCAAACTTGGGTTAAATTATTACCCAACCAAAATTTGGAGGGAATTGTAGGTCATTAGACCCTATAATTAAATAATATATGGATTATTAAATTTTTACAAAAACCTTACAAAAATCTTCTCCTAAAATTCCCTTCTTTGGATATGTTAAGGGTATATGTACAAATAACATATTTTTCAATTTTCATGTCAATATCATTTCCCTATCAAAAGTTATACAAGAAATAGTGGCTATCCTACCCTAGGGACCAGTCGCACTAAAATGGCCCTACAAGGAGCTACAATTCTCCTTTTGGGCTGAAACAAATTTTACATTAAAGTGCACACAAAGGGCTACAACTTTGGTGTTGGCCACTTTTTCATAAGAGGGGCCTAAGTATTTTTAATAAATTAATCTTGGTACTACAAAAAGTGTGACATAAAGACATACATAAATATTTAGAAGAAATTAGATCAACACAGATCTTGGCGCAGGATTGGACGGCATCGGGCTGTCTTATTCCTCCAGCCAACGATCTAGATTGCCCTTGTCTGGGCCTCCTTCCACCACATTTTCCTGTCCACCTGAGCGCCGCCCCGACCGACAAATGCCACCACCACCTCCGTTGAGGTCGTGGCCGGCGATTAGGGGTGGTTGGCTGGCCGGAGGTGGCCGGAATGGGGAGTTGTAATAGGGGAAAGTGGGCTCAAAATGAGCCCTTTTGGGAGCTTGATTTGAGCCTGATTTGGCTTGAATCAATCCCCAAACTAGATGAGGATCTAGCACTAGGGGAGGGAGGATTGGACCTTGGTGGTGGCCTGAGGTTGCGAGTTTCGGCGGGTTGCAATTGTCGGAGCTTGACCTTTTGGTGCCATGCCTCTTTTACACTTGGAGAGCCCGATTTCTTCTGGTGATTGGGGGGTTTCACTAATCTCTGACCTCTGAAGATGTTAAAGGATTCAATTGAAGGAGGGGAGGATCCATGGCATCAATTGCCATTAACACCATTAATGGTGATTTTCGGCCACCTCCAAATCTCCCTGAATTCAGCCCCTTGTGGGCTGGAAAACCTCCCAATCTTCTTGTAACTGCCAGGGGAGGTGAATCCCCATTAATAGGGAGATCAATTGGCCTCCTTTGGCCATGAATGTCATTAACCCCCTTTCTCTCCCTCTCCACCATTTTTGGGGATTTCTCTCTCCTGGCCGACCCCTTTGAAATTGAATGGTAATTTCAGTAATTTCCAAGCCCAGTAGGTGGTGGACCACCTTAGTTGTGTCTAACCCAAGAGGATTGGGCTTGATTAGGTCAACATAGGTCATTTTGACCTAAATTTGAGGTAGAGTTGACTTTGGTCAATTTGACCATTTGGTTGGCCTCCCTTAAGGGTTAGGAAGGTCTCGGTAGGGTCAATTTGGCAAGGTGAGGGTCAATTGACCCTTAATAGGCCACTTTTTGACCAAAATAGGGCTAGGGTTGACTTTGGTCAAATTGGTGGCCCCATGATGGGGCTTTTTGGTCCATTGGGTCCCTAATATCCCTATAAGGGTAGGGGTAGGGTCAATTCGGCACGGTGGAGGCCAATTGGCCCTAATTAAGCTACTTTGACCAATTTAGGGTTAGGGTTGACTTTGGTCAAATTGGCCTCTTTGGTTGATCCCAATGGGTCCCTGGTGCTCTAAGGGGACCCCTAATGGCTAGGGATGTTATGGTGGGGTCAAGGAATCAAGTTGAGGCAAAAAGGATTTTGAGATACCTTAAAGACAGCCTACATCTTGGCCTTTGGTACCCTAAGAACAATAATTTTGAACTAACTGGATTTTCAGATGTAGATTTTGCAGGATGCAAAGAAGACAGGAAAAGCACAGGTGGTACTTATCAATTCATATGAAGGAGGTTGATATCTTGGAGCAGCAAAAAGCAAACAAGTGTGGCAATATCTACTGCTGAGTCTGAATATATTGCATCAGGAAGTTGTTGTGGACAACTCTTGTGGATACAACATTAGTTAGAGTACTACAACCTCAAGGTAAGTGAGTCTCCTCTTTATTGTGACTCATCCAGTGTTATCTCTATTGCTAAGAATCCTGTCTCTTATTGCAGGACTAAGCACATAGAGATAAGATATCATTTTATAAGAGAACATGTTGAATGTAAAGACATCTGTCTTGAATTTGTCCCCACTAACAATCAAGTTGCTGATATTTTTACAAGCCATTGGATGAGGCCAAATTTAATGCTTTTAAGATTGAACTATGAATGTTAAATATTGAATAGTGTCAAATATTTCCTTCTTTCAATCATGTATGATTTTATGCTTGATATGTTATGATTCAAAATGTTGTCCTATCAATACAGCTAGTGACATGGTTAAGGCATAACTCAATCAGATCTTAAAGGACTAATGTTTAGAAAGTAAGGTCAGCTAAAACCGAAAAGTCTGTTTCAGCTGAGCCGTTGAGACAGCTGGGAAAAATCTCAGCTGAACTGCTGAGACTGCTGAACTGTTCCAGCGGTTGAGAGTGCTCTATCCCAGCGGTTTAGGTGGCCGTCTCATCGGTTCCGCTAAGACGGGCTGGTCCTATAACAGTTAGTCTAAATATAACCCTAATTGACCTAATTCTCCTTACAACTATAAGTTCACTTAACTCTAATTATTAGGGCAAATCAAAACACAGATTTCAGCCATATAAATATACAATAATTATTTAATGAAAGCTACACAACCTTTCCCTCCAAGCCGCTGAGATGAATCATATTCTCTTCCATCCCAGTGCCTTCTTTTACAGCAACAATGGCACCTAAGAGCTCAAAGGTGTTGGATCGATAGGCGCCCTTAGAGGGGGTGAATAAGGGAATAGAAATTCTTTTTGTAATTTTAAGGAAATTACTAAATTGTTTAGGAATAAATGAGAGCAAAATAACAATTTAGCAAAAAGTAATTTGCAATAATAAAATTTACGCCAAATGAAAGAAATCAAGTAAACACAAATAGAGATATGATTGTATTATATAAAAAGTGTTTACATATATTTGATATCCATATCGCTAGAAATCGGAGGCGTACAAGAGTAAATTTCTTTTCTTTTTTCTATACCGACTTGTATCCCCACAAACCGGTTGGCTTTAGCCTATCCTTCACCGGATATGGCCTCAAGCCGCTCTAGCCAATCCTTACACCGGATATGGCCTCGAGCACCCCCTAGATCTAATCTCCTAGACCTAGTCGCCAACTCACGCGGCGAATTACCCCCTAAGTCGCGCAAGGACCTAGTCGCCAACACAAGGCAATTTTACTACAAAAATTCACAATATTGAAATAAAGTAAATAACAAGAACTCCCTCTATGAGATTTATGAAGATGAGGATGAAGGATCGATGTAGCATAAGTGAGGTTGAAGTGACCGTTCTTCGGATACAGCGTGGCGGCTTCCTTCTCCAGAAATCTTCTTAGGTTTTGAGTGGGAGATGAACTTTCGGCAGAGTAATAACTCTGGAATTTTGGCACAAGTAATCTCTCTGGAAGCTCTATGCAAAACGAGAGAGAAGCCATCAATTTATAGAACATGGAGATAGCGCCTACGGTAGCTCCTAGCGCATGCGGTAGCATTCGTGTGGAGCAGTTACGAAACCATCGCGGCGTGGCATTGTGCGCACGAACTTGAGCTAGCGCCAGGCGGTAGCTCTAGTGTCAGGCGGTATCACTAACGCTGGCGGTAGTGTAGCTTTCAGAAAGTTGATTTCAGCTGCTTTCTACCTGTGGAGTATTGAACCTTTAGTTCCTGCACACTATAAACACACGACAGGCAAGATCAAATATAATATGGGATTTGTTATTCTCAAACAAAGGGCAACACACATGTCCAACAATCTCCCCCTTTTGATAATAACAAATCCTCTTAGCAAGAAATCAACAAAGGTGTGTATAGTATATGATAAGTGAGATAATAGTGCAACTATAATATATGATGTTGGAACAACCACATTACTGATTTGGGCTAGGATCACTATCTGCTGACTAGGATCAAGTTGACCCCAATGTATAGTCAATGGGTCAAGAGTTTAGGCTGTTTGAACTCAAGAAAATATTCAGGTTCTGCGTTCGACGAACTCCACACTGCGTTCGACGAATTGCTATCTGCGTTCGACGAATGGTCTGCTTCTATCTCAGCGTCTCAGTGGCTCAGCGGATCAGTTTAGCGGTCGACGAAATTATCCAGGCTCAGCGGTCGACGAAATATTCAGTTCGACGAACTCCAGTCTGCGTTCGACAAATCTTTATCATATGCTCAGATCGACGAAAGATCTTCTCAGCTCTACTAATTCAACTCTTCCAGAGCAAAGTTAAATTGAGGTCGACGAACTCAACATTGAGATCGACAAAATTTATTGAGTTCGATGAAAATTTCTCTACAACAGATTTATTTCAGAAAATTATATTATTCATTCTCTGAACTCAAATCGACTTCAGCAATGGCTCTTTTATATCAGATAAGTAAGGGTAATATATTTCCTTTTATTATTTCAAGATTATAGTCGTTGACATTGCTCGGAAAAGGACATTTCATGGAAAAGGAAAAAGGTAAACGGCGCAACAGATCTACAGTAAAGGATATATCTCTTCAGAATATTATATTCCTTAATTTAAGGGATTTGCATTTAAAGTCTGTCAGAGATTTCAAAAGTTAATAAGGAAGAAGAAGATACAAAAGATTATTACTTACCGTTTTCAAAATTATTACAGAACATATTACAGATTTTATGTATAGGAAAAGAAAGAAAAAAGTTACAGGAAGAAGAAGAACAAAAGCTTTACAGATCTTCATCTTCTTCCTCAAGCAGCACCTACTCAATCTCACTGAGAACATCATCAACACCATCTCTCAATCTCTGCTGCAAGATCAGATCTTCAAAAGAGCAACAAAAATCTGAAGAACTTATTCTTCCAGATTAATCAGCTGCAGGAAGATCATTTGATTCAAGAGAAAGCTCCAGCTAATCAACTGTCAAACAATTTCATATCAGACAGAGGAGCTTTACAATATCATCATCCACTAGAGTCTTCTCTCAGATTATTGACAGAGATGAACATTCTAACCCTTCCTATCCCCTCTTGTACAGGGTTAAAACTCCCTTCAAAAGTTTACATCTTGGTGGCAAGACACCTGATCAAAAAATTCTGTTTGATTTTTGTGCACCTTATCAAAAGCTCATTGGTGTTAAGACACCTGATCAAAAAGCCTAGTGGATTCCTACCAAGGGTGGTAGAAGAGTAGACGTACCCAGGTTTATTGGGGAACTACTATAGCTACTTGTGTCCTCTGTGATTGCTTTACTTTTCTGTGCTTGTGCTGTGTTTTATTTTCAGTTTCTTATAAATCACTCTGCTACACACACACATATATATATATCACTAATTTAATTCTGCTATAAAATTAAGTAAAAAGTTTTAATACTCTATTCACCCCCCTCTAAAGTTAATTTAAGATCTAACCTCACTTTCAATTGGTATCAGAGGGTAGTTGATTCTTTACAGGCTAACACCTGAATCACAAAGATCAATTAGATCTTAAATTCTTTCAAAGTTTTTTTATTTTATTTATTTTTGTCAAAAACTCATGGCACAAAACAAAGAGTATTCAATCACAAGACCTCCTATGTGCAATCTAAATAAGTTTGCACTATGGAAAGCAAGGATTAGGTTATATATGAACTCTATTGATGAAGAAATATTCAATGTTATTTTGACAGGACCTCCTACTCTCTCAGCATCAACAAGTACTGATGCAGCAGCAAATAACAATGTTGTCCCACCTCCTGAGTGGACAGATGCTCAAAAGAAGCAAAGGAGTGTTGATGCAAAAGCCATGAACATTCTGGGTCAAACAATGTCTGATGACATTTTTCAGAAAGTGGTGGAATGCACTTCAACAAGAGAGATCTGGACTTCTCTCAACAATATGGTTGAAGGATCTGCTGATGAAAGAAAGGACAGAAGATCACATCTCATCTCTCAGTATGAGAATTTCAAGAAACGAGAAGTTGAGATAGTGGCTGATATGTATGATAGGCTCAGTCTCATTATCAATGGGCTGAAATCTTTGGACAAAGTGATCTCTATCACTGAGATCAATGACAAGATCTTAATGTGCTTCCCCGGCACATGGGACTCTAGGATCTGGCCTATCAAGGAAGCCTGAAGGCTCAATGAGATTACTACTGAGACATTGTTAGGCAAGCTCAAATCCTATGAGAAGCTTGTCAAATCCAGAGAAGCTGAACAGTCCACTTCATCTCCAGCAACAAAGAAGGAAAAGAACATTGCCTTCAAAGCTACAGAAGAAGAAGGAGAGACTCTTGACAATGAGAAGTTCACGAGTCTACTTGCCAAAAGATTCTACAAGATGGCAAGAAAAGACTTCAGGAGAAAGTCATCCAGGAGCTATGAAAAACCAAGTTATGACAAAGCTCCATCTAAAGAAGTTATATGTTTTGGTTGCAGGAAACCAGGACACGTTGTACCTGACTGTCCAGAGAATCAAAACAAGAAGGACAAGAAGGAAAAGAGAAAAGAAAAAGAAGAAAGAAGACACTCCAGCAAGTCTTCCTCCACAAACACAAAAAGAAAAGGAAGAGGATTTGTAGCTGAAACCTGAAGTGAAACAGAATCAGAATATTCATCCAGTTCTTCTGAAGATGAAGAAGAATCAAAAGAAAATGACCAATGCTTGATGGCCATTTATGACTCAAGCAGTGAGTCAGGAAATGCATTATCATCCAGTGATGATGAGGATGATGAAGAAGAAAGAAGTTTCTGCATGATGGCTATCAATACCTCAGGACATAATTCTGAAGAATCAAAATCAGAAGCTGACAATGCTGCTGATCAGGTAATTTCTAATTTTGATTTCAATTCAATTGAATTCAAAGATGAATTCAAAGTAATTTGCTTAGACTTACTCAAATCTGAGAAGGAAATCATCTCTCTCAGATATAAGTTGGCTGAAATGAACAAAATAAGTGAAGAAAATGATAATCTTAAGAAAGATTTGGCTGCCTCTAGAGAACAAATTATTCTCATTGAGAATAAACTTTCCGAGGCTAAGAAATTTGAAGAATCCCTAAATGGGAGAAGCATCAAACTGATGGACATTACAAGCACAGTAAATGCCAGATTAAGTGGCAAACTAGGCTTGGGTGCATCATCAAGTGAGTCACATCTCATTAAGAAGAACATACTATCTACACCTATAATATTCATTTCTGCTAAGAGCAAAGAGGCTGTAGAAGTAAATAAAGATATTTCAAGCAAGGTTGTTAAGAATAAAAGAATTCAGCAGAATTCGTCGAACGGAGCTCGACGAAATGAATTCAATTCGTCAAACAGAGATCGACAAAAGTTGAAGACAGATTTTCAGTATAGTTATTATATGAAAGGCGCTCGACGAAATCTCGTTCATTCGTCTAACGGCGATCGACGAACTCAGCCCAGTTCGTCGAACAGAAATTATACAAAAAATTTAATGAATTCTTATTCTAAATATACTAAGAATCCTTTCACTGAATGGATAATTCCTCCATGGAGATATCATCCAAAAGGCTATAAGGTTCGGCCTGAAATATTCTTTTTTTCTGATTTTTGTGGAAATTCAAAAAGACCCAAGGTAGTCTGGGTCAAGAACAAGTAGATTGTTTTTTGTTTTTGCAGGTACACAACTATCCAAGAATAAAAGAACAATGGTACTTGGATAGTGGATGCTCAAAGCATATGACAGGAAACAAGGCCAATCTGAACAACTACAAGGCAAAGCTTGGACCAAAAGTGATATTTGGAGACTCCTACTGTGGACAAACAAAAGGATATGGAAAAGTCAAGGTTGGAGAAGTCACCTTCAAAGAGGTAGCTTATGTCAAGGGTCTGAAGCACAACCTCATCAGCATAAGCCAATTATGTGATGAAGGGTATCAGGTAACTTTTAATAAATCAAAATGCCTTATTAAGTCTTCTGATAATATTACTGTTTTATCAGGTATTAGGCAAGGAAATATCTATTTAGTAAATTTCAACTCATCAAAATCAGAAATCTGTTTATTTAATAAATTAAGCAAACCTAGTGAACTTTGGCATAAGAGATTAGGACATGTAAATCTTAGGACCATTACTAAATTATCTAAGGACAATCTTATTAGAGGATTACCTTCTGGTTCATACAAGAAGGAATGTCTTTGCAGGGCATGTCAGCTAGGCAAGCAAACTAAAAACAGTTTTAAATCATTATCTAAAAGCGATTCACCTATAATCTTATACTTGCTACATATGGACCTTTTTGGACCAATAGCAACAAAGAGTTTAGGGGGGAAGTCATACACTCTAGTTATTGTAGATGACTTCTCTAGATTCACTTGGGTGTTCTTTTTGAGAGAAAAGTCAGATAACTTTAAAGTTCTTACAGACTTTCTTAAGAGCATTCAGATTGAGTATTCTACTCAGATTGCATTGATCAGAAGTGATCATGGCACTAAGTTTGAGTCTCTTCTCATGCAAGAATTCTGTGAGAAGGAAGGTATCAGGTATTGCTTCTCAGCTCCTAGAACTCCTCAACAAAATGGGGTAGTTGAAAGGAAAAATAGAACCATAATTGAATCAGCAACAACATTACTTGCAGATGCTAATTTGCCCCTATCTTTTTAGGCAGAGGCTGTTAGCACATCAAATTATGTGTTGAATAGGAGTTTGATACATAAACTTAAGTGTATGACTCCCTATGAGTTACTTAAAGGGAAGAAACCTAAAGTTAACTATTTTAGAATATTGGGTTGTAAATGTTTTGTTCACAATAATGACAAAAAATACCTTAGGAAATTTGAACTAAAATCTGAAGAAGGAATTTTCTTAGGATATTCATTAATCAGCAAAGCATATAGGATATTTAACAAATCCTCTTTTAAAATTGAAGAATCTATGCATGTTTCTTTTGATGAAACTAACATGTTTTACAAGGAGAAGAATTCTTCTACCAAAGAAAACCTGCAGGTACCTACACTCTGTGAGCAGCTAGATCAATTAGCTCTACAGAAGGAAGGATCTTTAAATCCTGTACAGCAGGATGGTGAAGAAAGTGATGAAGAAATCAGTGAAACTGTACCTAAAAAGGAAGCATTAAGTAACATTCCACAAGAGGAATTAATTACAAATAATGTTGATCTCACTATGCCTGTTGATTATGTCAATATTAGAGATCACCCCAGATCTCAAATAATTGGAAACATATCAACTGGTGTCCAAACAAGGCATCAAGCTAATCAGAATCTGATGCACACTTGTTCTCTCAGATTGAACCTCAATCCATACAAGATGCAGAACAAGATCCCAACTGGATCATTGCTATGCAAGAGGAGCTCAATCAGTTTGAGACAAACAAAGTTTGGGAATTGGTTCCTAGACCAAAGAATCATCCAGTCATTGGAACTAAATGGGTCTACAGGAACAAGCTAGATGCAGATGGCAATATTGTGAGAAACAAAGCTAGACTAGTAGCTCAAGGATACTCACAGGAAGAAGGAATAGATTATGATCAGACTTTTGCACCAGTTGCAAGGTTAGAAGCAATCAGGATCTTCCTTGCATTTGCTGCATACAAGAAGGTCAAGGTTTATCAAATGGATGTGAAGAGTGCATTTTTGAATGGAGAAATCAAAGAAGAAGTCTATGTGGAACAACCACCAGGTTTCATCTCTCCAACTCACTCCTCCTATGTATTTAAGCTTAATAAAGCTCTCTATGGTCTCAAACAACCTCCCAGAGCATGGTATGAGACCTTAGCTAGTTTTCTTTTAGAGAATAAATTCTGTAGAGGCATAGTTGACAAAACCTTATTTTTCAGGATACATAAAAATCAAACTTTGCTAGTTCAAATATATGTAGATGATATCATATTTGGCTCTACTGATTCAAATTTATGCAAAAGATTTTCTAATCTAATGCAATCTAAATTTGAAATGAGTAGAATGGGTGAACTATCTTACTTCTTTGGTCTTCAAGTGAAGCAAACTCCAAATGGAATCTTCATATCCCAATCTAAGTATGATAAGGAATTAGTGAAAAGATTTGGTATGTCTGATTCTTCCACCATGAAAACACCCATGCCCTCTAATGTTGTTGTTGATAATGATGATTCAGGGAAACCTGTTGATCAAAAGGTATATAGAGCAATTGTTGGCTCTTTACTTTATTTAACAGCAAGTAGGCCTGATATAATGTTTGTTACTTGTATTTGTGCTAGGTTTCAAGTTAACCCCAAAGAATCTCATCTAATTTTATTAAAAAAAAATTTGAGATATATAAAGGGTTGTCCTAATCTAGGACTTTGGTATCCAACAACATCTGAATTTGAATTAACTGGATTCTCAGATTCAGATTATGCTGGATGCAGAGTAGACAGGAAAAGCACATCAGGAACTTGCCAGTTTCTTGGTGAGAGGCTTGTGTCTTGGTTTTGTATGAAACAAACAACTGTGTCTACATCAACAACTGAAGCTGAATACATAGATGTAGGCAGTTGCTGCTCACAGATATTGTGGATATAAAATCAGCTCCTAGATTATGGTGTCAACTTAAATAAATCAATTATATTTTGTGACAATACTAGTGCAATATCTATAGCACAAAATACAGTTCTCCATAGTAGGACTAAACATATAGAACTTAGGCACCACTTTATCAGAGATAATGTGGATAAAAATAAAATTTGCCTACAATTCATCTCTACTGAGTTGCAAAGGGCTGATATTTTCACCAAACCCTTGGATGAAAAGAAACATATCTTCTTTATAAATCAGCTAGGAATGATAGATGGAGATTCAATCAATTAAAAAATTAAATCTTCTATTTATCCCCTCATTCCCTTCAATAACAAACTAAGTTTTTCTGATTATCTGAATGCCTACAGAATTGCTTCTCTTTCTAGTTCCCTTTGCACTTGATCTCTATCTTATTTTGCAGGAACAGTAGCAATATAAAGATGGCATCATTCCCTACCTTCTCAAAAGTCCCTTCTTCTAGGGGCCTAGCTCCAGGTCTTCCTGAAACTAGGCAGGGGGAGATGTATTGAAGAATCTCCTTATTGTCAGGGGGAGACACTTTCCTTTTTGACAGGGGGAGTTAGTTATTTTCTAAAGATGCTCAAGCTTCAAGAGAAAATGCTTTCAGTTCTATGAAGAACTCCATTTGATGCAGTTTTTTGCTCAGGGGGAGATGATCTATGAACTAGGCAAGGGGAGAAAGCTGAAGAAGCTCCAGTCTCAGGGGGAGATGCTCTCAGGCTAATATATTTTATGAAAGAGGGAAATGATTTATGAACAAGCTTCATATGTTGCAGATTCAGAATACAGCTTTTGATATAGAAGAAGCAACTGATATAGATTCAGATTGTGACAGATTTAGAAGAAGTTGTTATGACAAGATTCAAATTCTGGTTGGTAGAAAGCAGATTACGAAATAATTCAAGTTAAAGCAAATATCAAATTCAGATTATAAAGAGTCAGTTCAGATCAAATTCAGAAAGCTGAAATATAGCAGATACAGTTCAGATAATTTCAGAATTCAGAATTCAAAAAGCAGAATTCAGAGAAAATCAAAGGTTCTGATTGTGTGTTTTTATTAGTTTTATTTTCAATAAAATGTTTCAGAACTCAGAGTATTATTTATTGTATATCTGATGAACTATTTAAAATATATCAGATATATATATGCTATGTTGTTTTTGTTTGTTTTTAATTTTTTGTCAAATAGTGTCCTAACCCAAATAGGGGGAGACTGTTGGAACAACCCTATTACTGATTTGGTCTAGGATCGCTATCTGCTGACTAGGATCAAGTTGACCCCAATGTATAGTCAATGGGTCAAGAGTTTAGGCTGTTAGAACTCAAGAAAATATTCAGGATCTGTGTTCGACGAACTCCACACTGCGTTCGATGAATTGCTATCTGCGTTCGATGAACGGCTTGCTCTCTGCGTTCGATGAACGGATTGCTTCTATCTCAATGTCTCAGTATCTAAGTGGCTCAGCGGATCAATTCAGCAGTCGACAAAATTATCCAGGCTCAGCGGTCGACTAAATATTCAGTTCGACGAACTCTAGTCTTCATTCGACTAATCTTTATCAGATGCTCAAATCGACGAAAGATCTTCTCAGCTCTACTAATTCAACTCTTCCAGAGCAAAGTTAAATTGAGGTCGACGAACTCAACATTGAGATCGACAAAATTTATTGAGTTCGATTAAAATTTCTCTACAGCAGATTTATTTCAGAAGATTGTATTATTCATTCTCTGAACTCGGGTCGACTTCAGCAACGGCTCTTTTATATCAGATAAGTAATGATAATATATTTCCTTTTATTATTTCAAGATTATATCCGTTGACATTTCTCAGAAAAGGACATTTCATGGAAAAGGAAAAAGGTAAACGGCGCAGCAGATCTACAGTAAAGGATATATCTCTTCAGAATATTATATTTCTTAATTTAAGGGATTTGCATTTAAAGTCTGTCAGAGATTTCAAAAGTGAATAAGGAAGAAGAAGATACAAAAGATTATTACTTATAGTTTTCAAAATTATTACAGAACATATTACAGATTTTCTGTACAGGAAAAAAAAGTAAAATGTTACAGGAAGAAGAAGAACAAAAGCTTTACAGATCTTCATCTTCTTCCTCAAGCAGCACCTACTCAATCTCACTGAGAACATCATCAACACCATCTCTCAGTCTCTGCTGCAAGATCAGATCTTCAAAAGAGCAACAAAAATCTGAAGAACTTATTCTTCCAGATTAATCAGCTACAGGAAGATCATTTGATTCATGAGAAAGCTCCAGCTAATCAACTGTCAAACAATTTCATATCAGACAGAGGAGCTTTATAATATCATTATCCACGAGAGTCTTCTCTCAGATTGTTGACAGAGAAGAACATTCTAACCCTTCCTATCCCTTCTTGTACAGGGTTAAAACTCCCTTCAAAAGTTTACCTCTTGGTGGCAAGACACTTGATCAAAAAATCCTGTTTGTTTTTGGGCACCTTATCAAAAGCTCATTGGTGTTAGGACACCTGATTAAAAAGCCTAGTGGATTCCTACCAAGGGTGGTAGAAGAGTAGACGTACCCAGGTGTGTTGGGGAACTACTATAGCTCCTTGTGGCCTATGTGATTGCTTTACTTTTTTGTGCTTGTGATGTGTTTATTTTCAGTTTCTTATAAATCACTCTGCTACACACATATATATATATATATCACTAATTTAATTCCTCTATAAAATTAAGTAAAAAGTTTTAATACTCTATTCACCCCCCCCCCCCCCCCTCTAGAGTTAATTTAAGATCTAACCTCACTTTCATTTGATAAGCATGAGAATAGTGCATACTTAGAATTATTCTCCCCTTAATCTCCTAGATTTCTTCAATTAATCTCCCCATTTTGGTATTATCAAAAGAAGGTGGGGTAAGGGAAGTAAGGAGACACTCTTTATAAATGAGAATTCATGATCGAGCTTTTGTAATATATGAAAGAATTTAAGCATAATATATATAAGAGATTTCAAATAAAAAGATAAGAGTTACAAGCAAGCGGAAGATTATAAGAAACATCTTTGTGTAAGCATGAAAAGCATAAGTATAAATATGAGTTTAAGTTCAAAATGTAAAGATGTTTTAACCTTTTTGAAATCTCAAAGATTTACATAAAGT
The DNA here is from genome assembly GCA_033032865.1 of Dactylorhiza incarnata. NCBI lineage: Eukaryota > Viridiplantae > Streptophyta > Magnoliopsida > Asparagales > Orchidaceae > Dactylorhiza > Dactylorhiza incarnata. Next base: position 22,929,827 of record JAWHQI010000010.1, on the reverse strand, counting down.
TACCAAGCATGAAATGAACATATCAATCAGAGATTATACCACAATATTACTTTATTCCAAGTTTAAAAGATATCAAACATTGTAGAGATCATGCTAGGTTATCTAGTGCATTTCTTATATAAAGAGTAGTATAGATAAAGCATTAAAATCCAATACTCATGAGAAGAAGTGTTATGAAAGATAATGAAGTGCACATAAGTGTATTTTGAACAATGTAAACAAATGATTTAAATCATAAAATACAAAACATATGTAGAGTAAAGTGCACAATAAACACAAGTATATTAACTTTCACACACTTTTATGCACATAATTTTTAACAAAGTGGTGTAATAACCAAGGTTTGCACAAGACACTTTACTATTTTTTCCAAGTAGTACTTGGTGGAGTTATATTTGTCTATATTTTTTGTTCACTTTTGTGAGACAACATTCTTCGAATACACATGTTTTGCAAACCCAACCAATTTTTAACCACTTTTCTTAATTTCTTAAGTGCAATTCAGATGTAGTGTAGATAATAAACTTATGCAAGTTTTAATTCATTGTACAATTACAATACACAAGCAAGCATATTTTAGATTTAAACACACATGTAGATTACCAAAATAAGTGAGTGAAAAGGTATCATTATCAATCACAAAACATTTACTCATACTTTGAGGCATGCTTAGCTTGGTTCTACACATATTTTTCAATACAATTAATGCACTTAATTAGATATATCAAAGCACGATAAACAAAACAAAGTTCATAGTAAAATGAAGAAACAAGTTTTAACATTGTAGATAATTCTAAATAGTAGAATACATACATTCTTGATATTAGCAATAAAGATCATACAGTTTTTTTTTTATTTTGAAAATATTTAATGAAAGAAAAACAGAAAACCACAAAAACATTTTTTTGTAATTTTGAATTTTTGAATTTTGAAATTTTGTAGTTGATTTTTCATAATATAAATAAAACAAAAATAACAAAAGTCAAAAACAAAAAAAACTAAGTCTACCATATTTGTATAGATTTTTAGAAATTTTAAAAATCAGAAAAAATGAACACCCACGCTAACGCCGGCACTAGTGCTAGCGTCGGCGCTAGTGCTAGCGCCGAAAATAATAAGTGATTTTTTGAGAATTTTCAATTTTCAATTTTTGATCTTGGTTAAGAGTCCTTAGAGTAGTCTTATGCAGAAATTTTGAAATTATTGGAGATGTCTTGATTGCTTAAATTGCATAAAACTTTAGAGATTTTCAAATAACTCATCCTAAGATGTCTAAGACTCCTAATTCCAACCTTAACATTTGAAACCTTGCATCGGGAAGTGGTTTAATGAAAATATCAGCAAGTTGAGAGTCTGTGCCAATGAAATGTATTCTAACATTTTCCTTTTTAATGTGATCCCTTATGAAATGATGGTGAACTATATTTCGATCTAGAATGGTGTACTTGATTATTTGTAAGATCAATGGCACTTTTGTTGTCACATTTCAATTCAATATGTTGTAGATGAAAACAAAAGTCTTCTAGAGTTTGGCTCATCCATAGTGCTTGTGCACAAAAACTCCCTAATGCAATGTATTCGGCCTCCGTGGTGGAGAGTGCAACTGAATTTTGCTTCCTACTAGACCATCCAACTAATGAAGGTCCTAGAAAATGGCAAGTACCACTAGTGCTTTTTCTATCAAGTGAGCAACCGGCGTAGTCCGAATCGGAATAGTTGTGAAGTGTAAATGTATTACTATGCAGGTACCATAATCCTAATCTAGTTGACCCAATTAGATATCTAAAAATTTGTTTAACCACTTTTAAGTGAGATTCTTTTGGATTGGCTTAAAACCGAGCACATAAATATACGATAAACATAATATCGGGTCTAGTAGCACTTAGATAGAGTAGAGATCATATCATACCTCTATATAAAGTTTGATCAATTGAAATTCCCGATTCATCTTTTTCCTAATTTTAGTGATGCACTCATTGGAGTAGAAGCTTGTTTAAGGTTTTCAATTCTAAAGTGTTTAAGCATATCAAAGACATATTTAGGTTGACATAAATATACCATCATTTCGTTGTGATATTTGAAAACCAAGAAAATAAGAAAGTTATCCTACTAGACTCATTTCAAATTCATTTTTCATCACTAAAATAACTTCATTACACAACTCTTCATTAGTAGATCCAAAGATTATATCATCAACATATATTTGCAAAATAATCAAATCATCATTATTGTGCTTAATGAAGAGAGTATTATCGGCACTTCCCATAATATAACCGTGCTTTAATAAAAATGATGTAAGTCTTTTATACCATGCATGGGGCACTTGTTTTAAACCATAAAGCACTTTTTCTAGTTTATAAACATGATTGGGAAATTTTTCACTAATAAAATCGGGGGGGGGGGGGGGGGGGGTTTGTTCAATATAAACTTCTTCTTTTACAAACCCGTTTAGAAAAGCACTTTTTACATCCATTTGAAATAATTTTATTCTTTTAAAGCTTGCAAATGCTAGAAAAATTCGTATAGATTACAATCTAGCAACGGGTGCAAAGGTTTCATCAAAATATATCCCCTCGATTTGTGAATATCCTTGAGCTAGTAAGCGTGCCTTATTTCTAATGATTCTAGACTCACCATCTAATTTATTTTTATATATCCATTTTACACCTACAACCGGGTGATTAGATGGTCTTTCTACTAATTTCCAAACATTATGTCGCTCAAATTGTTCTAACTCTTCATTCATAGCCAAAAACCAAAATTCATCATTTAAAGCGGTAGAAACGATTTTTGGTTCTATTTAGGAAACAAAACAAATATTTGAATAAGATTCATGAAGAGAAGAGCGAGTTCTTTCCCCAATAGATGGTTAACCAATTATTAGCTCACGTGGATGATACTTTGTAAATTGCAGAGCGCTTGGAGGCACATACTCATCTTCCTTGGCCTCCTCTTCCTCTTCTTTGGAAGGCTCCTCGTCACCATGCTCCAAAGGTGGTAAGAGATCATCCTCTTTGCTTGTGAAAAGTTTTTCTACACAAGGAACAAGCTCATCAAATTTCACACTAATCGACTCTTCAACTTTACTAGTTCTTTTATTAAAAATTCTATAAGCTTTACTAGTTGAAGAGTACCCAAGAAAAGTTCCTTCATCGCATTTTTCATCAAACTTTCCCAAGCTATCTTTAGTATTCAGAATAAAACATTTACAACCAAAAACTTTGAAGGAGGATACATTAGGCTTCTTTTGAAAATAAAGTTCATAAGGTGTGTGATTAAGAGATGGGTGAAGCATGATTCTATTCATAACATAACATGATGTATTTATGGTTTCAGCCCAAAAGGACTTAGGCAATTTATATTCACATAGCATAGTGTGTGCTAGTTCTTGAAGTGTCCTATTCTTTCTTTCTATAACACCATTTTTTTTGTGGTGTGCGTGGTGTGGAGAACTCATGTTTAATGCCTAACATATCACAAAAAGATGTAAACTTTTCATTTTCAAATTCTCCTCCATGATCCGAGCGAATGCATTTAATTTTTAAATCAATTTCATTTTGAATACGAGTACATAATTTTGCAAATTCGCAAAACGCATCGGATTTGGATGAGAAAAATAATGTCCAACAATATATTGAAAAATCATCTATTAACACATATGTATATAATCTACCACCAAGACTTGCGGTGCTAACGGAACCAAAAAGATCCATTTGAATTAATTGCAAGGGTCTTGTAGTAGAAATAAAATTCATACTTTTGAAAGAGGATCTAGTAAATTTACCTTTTTGACATGGTGAACATAGTGAAGGTAAAGTTCCATTTAACATAGGTAATCCTCTAATTAAATCACTTTTGGGCAGTTTTACAATAAGCTCTGTGCTAGCATGTCCTAGTCATTTATGCCAAAGTTTTAATTCATCATTTTTAGTGATAAAACATTTTATAGATGATTTAGAAAGATCATGAAAAGAAACTATATAAACAATATGTATTATTGGTGTAGTTAGTAAAATATCTTTTGTAGTAGGATTAGATATTTTGCATAGATTAGTGGAAGATTCAAATAAAACATCTAATCCTTTATCTCATAATTGACTAATAGAAATAAGATTGTGCTTTAGCCCTTTCACATAAATAACATTAGATATCGTAAAGGATTCGTTACCAACTATACCAGTACCCATGATCCTTCCTTTTCCGTTATCGCCAAACGTCACGATCCCTCCCTTCTTCCTTTCTAGGCTAAAGAACTTTGCTTTATTGCCTGTCATGTGCTTGGAGCATCCAGAATCCAAGTACCACAAGTCTTCATTATCCTTAGCCTTCCTGCACATCTAGAAAGAAGATGAGAGTAACGATCCGGATACCCAAGTGGTACCACCCATAGAATTAGTGGAAGCCTTAGGTACCCAAATTTGTTTTAAAGTATTTTGTTTTACTTTCCTGCAAGAGATAGATGTGTGACCTAACCTATAATAGTTTGCACATGAAATAAAGGGGGTTGAGACCCTTTTCTGGAATTTTTTCTTACTGGAAGCAATTGGATTTACAGAAGAAAAACTTTTACAAAAGAAATCATGGGATTTTTGTATGAGGTGCTAGCGCCGATGTTAGTGGCTAGCGCCGACGTTAGTGGCTAGCACCGACGTTAGTGGCTAGCGCCGACGTTAGTGGCTAGCGCCGGGCGTTAGTGGCTAGCGCCGGGCGGTAGCCCTCACCTCGATATCTGAGCCCAAATTTTCCAGAACCATAACACTGGTTCCCTAAAATCATATCCAGAGATTTTTGGCCCATTCCAAATTTTTTAATGCCCATGGTGAGATCATGAACATGTGCTTTAAGTGAAGAATTTTCTTTCACAAGCATGACACACCTATTTTCAAAACCTTTTTTTTATTATTTTTGATTTGCAAAAGAGAGGCTTCCAATTTTCTTTCTAATTCCCCTTCTCTTTTATAAGAGTTTTGGCATGGGAGAGGGCTTTAGAAAGTGACTCTTCAATATCTTTTACCATTTTAGTGGAGTGATCACACTCTTGGCAAGAAACCTTTCTCTTTTCTAAGACAATTAATTTTTTTGGAAAGCTTTTGATTATCTTTAATTAGAGATTCATTTTCACGATTCAATAAAAATTATCTTTCATATTTTTATCAAAAGCTTTGCAAGTTTCAAGAAATTCATTAAACAATTCATCATAAGTGGGAGGAGTTACCTCAGTGTCGCTATAAACACAGGTGTCGTCATTATCGTTTCCTTGTCCCATGAGGCACATGTTTGTTTCCTCATCTTTGCTTGATGAAGACCCGCTTGATCCTTCGGAGGAGGAGGAGTCATCCCATGTTCTAGCTTTTAGCACCTTCCTCTTTTCCTTCCCTTTGTGCCACTTTTCCTTTTTCTCCTTCAAAAACTTTGGGCACTGGCTCCGAATATGCCCGGTCTTCCTGCAATGATAGCATTCTGGTGGAGGTCTTTCTTCTTCATTGTCGCTCTCCTTTTCCTTCTTTGAAGATGACCCTTTCCATCTTCCTTCTTTTTGGAAATATTTCTGAAAGGTGTTTCTCCTTTCCGAATTTCTCATGAACTTTCGGAAGTTCTTTACCAAAAGGCTTTCTTCATCTTCATCCTCATCCTCTTGGCACTCCTTCTTTGATTTTAGTGTCAATGCTTTCTTCTTTGGCTCCTTGTTGTATTCATCATGTTGGATCTTGAGTTCTACCTCATGGGTTTCGAGATTCCCAATGAGGCTCTCAACTTGGAGCGTTCTTAGATTTTGTCACTCCGAGATAGTCGTCACCTTTGGATTGAATTTTGGAGGAAGGGATCGAAGAATCTTTCGGACCAAGTCGCCGTTGGAGAAGGTCTTTCCAAGAACTTTGGAGGCAATGACGATCTTGGTGAAGCGCGTGTGCATGGCATCAACATCTTCACTTTCATCCATCCGGAACTTTTCATATTCTGACTCCAGTTGGAAAAGCTTCGAATCTTTAACCTACGTTGTACCTTCATGAGTAATTTCCAAATGATTCCATATATCATATGCAGTAGTACATGCGGAAATTCTATTAAATTCATTTCTATCTAACGCACAAAATAAAGCATTCATGGCCTTGGCGTTATTTTTGCATTTATGTTTATCCCTATCATCCCACTTATCTTATAGTTTTTCTAATGTTATCTCTCCAACTACAATTGTAGGAGGAGAGTATTCCTCTTCTACCATATTCCATACCTCAATATCTAGGGTCATAAGAGAGCATCTCATCCTATTTTTCCAATAATTATAATCTGACCCAGTAAATAGTGGAGGTCTACTAATTCCCTGTCCCTCGGAAAAAGCGAGATCATAAGAAGCCATTATTCCTGGTTTTTACACCGTTTGGAATAACCTATCTCTAATACCACTTGTTGGATCGATAGGCTCCATTAGAGGGGGGTGAATAAGAGAATAAAAATTCTTTTTGTAATTTTAAGGAAATTACTAAATTGTTTAGGAATAAATGAAAGCAAAATAACAATTTAGCAAAAAGTAATTTGCAATAATAAAATTTACGCCAAATGAAAGAAATCAAGTAAACACAAATAGAGATATGATTGTACTATTAAAAAAGTGTTTACATAAATTTGATTTCAATATCGCTAGAAATTGGAGGCGTACAAGAGTAAATTTCTTTTCTTTTTCTATACCGACTTGCATCCCCACAAACCGGTTGGCTTTAGCCTATCCTTCCTCGAATATGGCCTCAAGCCGCTCTAGCCAATCCTAACCCCAGATATGACCTCGAGCACCCCCTAGATCTAATATCCTAGACCTAGTCGCCATCTCACGCGGCGAATTACCCCCTAAGCCACGCAAGGACCTAGTCTCCAACACAAGGCGATTTTACTACAAAAATTCACAATATTGAAATTATGTAAATAACAAGAACTCCCTTTATGAGATTTCTGAAGATGAGGATGAAGGATCACTGTAGCATAAGCGAGGTTGAAGCGATCGTTCTTCGAATGCAGCGTGGCGGCTTCCTTCTCCAAAAATCTTCTTTGGCTTTGAGTGGGAGATGAACTTTCGACAGAGTAACAACTCTGGAATTTTGGCACAAGTAATCTCTCTGGAAGCTCTATGCAAAACGACAGAGAAGCCATCAATTTATAGAACATGGAGATAGCGCATGCGGTAGCTCCTAGTGCCTGCGGCAGCGTTCGTGTGGAGCGGTTACGAAACCGTCGTGACGTGGCGTTGTGCGCACAATCTTGAGCTAGCACCAGGCGGTAGCGCTAGGACCAGGCGGTATCACTAATGCTGGAGGTAGTGTAGCTTTCAGAAAGTTGATTTCAGTTGCTTTCTACCTATGGAGTATTGCACCTATAGTTCCTGCACACTATAAACACACGACAAGCAAGATCAAATACAATATGCGATTTGTTATTCTCAAACAAAGGGATGTGACACACATGTCCAACAAAAGGATCTTCTGGAGGGGTATGAAATTGTGAGAAATGGATTTGCCCATGCTCCAGAAGACATAAAAGGAGTGAATCAACTCCTGGAAGCATAAGGCCTAGAGTACATTCTATCGGAACCGACAGTCATTCTCAGAACTGAAGTTCTGGAATGGTTCATTAATGCCAAATTGTCCTCCTCCAAGTCCTCTTTGAAGTCCAAAATAAGAGGAGACAGAGTGAAAATCTCCTCAGCAAGAATTGAACAAGCTTTCCACATTCCATCCTGCATTCAGGATGAGGAGGAAGATATTTCTGACAGGGACAAGAAGAAAGCCCTCAAGTGGGCTGAGTACAGTGATGACAAGATTGGGTCATTAAAGAGAAAATTCTTCAATCAAGGAGGGAAACTCTTGTCAGACATTGTGGGAAAAGTAATCCTATGCAAGCCTGGGTCACATGATACAATTTCCCAAACTACGTTTGACATTATGACAAGGATCATTCTGACTAAGAAAACCTCCTGGGGAGAAGTCATATTTCAGAGACTTAAGGAATGTCTGCAAGCACCAAATATGGGTAGAATTCTATCCCTATATCTAATTCAGACCTATCCTGAGAAGTTTAAAGGGTTAAAAGGATCAAATATACCTGAAAAGAATGGATATAAAGACCTTAGATAGGTTCACCAGGGTGCTCCCAATGAGCCAGCCCACTGAGGAAAAGGAGAAAGGGAAAAAGAAATCCAACTCAGTAAAGAAGCCTAGAATGTTTATATCCAGTTCTGAGTCTGACCACTCAGATAAAAATGAAGATGCTGGTGCTGATCTTGGATCACACATCAATCTTGGCAAGGATGCTCACATGGATGACATGCCTGCTGATACTGTCCATCCACAGGACTTGTACATAGATAGCACTCCTGGTAATTAATCCTTAAAACTCCACATTACTCATAATGTTATTTAATCATAGCCAATCAACTAGTTAGTCACTAATGACACATAAATAATATGGACCACAGCTCCTCAAGGTCAGATGAATGTTCTATCTGAAAGGGAGCAACAACAAGAACCATCTTCCTTAGATTTTGCTAATATCAATGATAATGGTGAGGTTGTCTCTCACAAGATTAATGAGGACCAAGTGCCTTCACCACAGGATTCGCAAGGTCAGATTGACAGACTTATTTTCAATCTTGAAGAAAGAATTAGGCTTAATCTTGATAATGAACCAGCTCTCTGGAGTTTACCTACACCAGGACAATATGATGCCCTTAGATGCCCCATCTAAGGGGGAGAAGCCAAAAGAGCCATCAGTTGGTCAAGATCATGTTCTTGGTAAGACTAATTAACCCATCCTTAGTATTGCTAAGTCATTCAATCTAACTCCAAATAATTGTCCCAGATTTCTTGGACTCATCAGATCAAGATGATCTATCTGAGGGGGAGGAGCCAGAAAAATCTGATTATGATAATGTTGCTAATAATGATGGAGTCCACCATGATCACATTGATGATCCAGCATCCTTTGCTGATCTGGTGGCTGATCAAGGCAAAAGAGATAATGCTCCAGTCATAAATCCAAAATAGGGGCTACATGCAGAAAACAGCAAACTATACCTCCTCAAGAATTAGTCCCTCCTCTTAGTCCTTCACAAAGACTCAAAGCACAAATGATTGTTGATCAGCAAACCTCCACATCCTCTCCGTTCAATGAGAGCATTCTAAATGCTATTCAAATTATGTTAGAAACTCATCAAACATTTATGAAGGACTATGCAGACAAGTCAACTTCTACAGTTAAAGCATACATTGATCAGTCCATCCTCAATGTAAAATCTAAAGTAATGGCTGAGGTTAAGGAAATCAAGGAAGACACTGCCATCCAGAACAAACAAATGACCAAGTGGTTTGATCTGGCAGAGAAATCAGTGGTCTCTCCAAATACTATTCTCAGATCAATGGACAAACACCTCCAACTCTCTGAACAGGATATGTCATATGTGAAGAATTATGTCAGCAAGACAGTTGAAGTGATTGAAAAATCCTCACATCATATCCAAGAATATGTATACTCCACTGCTCTGTAGTTGAATGGTGAGGCTGAAAAAACAAAGATGAGCTCAAGGCTGATATTGAGAGGAACAAGGATGAGCTAAAGATGATATGGAAAACATTTTCCAAACAATCTCTATCACAATAACTGCAGCTCAGCAGGAGATAAGTCAAAGAATATCTGAAGAAGACAGAAAGGGGGAGGATAACAATGCTGTAACAAATTCTGAGCTAGCCCTCAAGGTTCTGCAAGGAACTAGGCATGCCTTAAACCTTCCCCTCATGGATAAGCAAAGAGCAGAGGATTGGGACTTCTCTAAATAGGAAGAAATTGCCCAGAATGCAAGACTGGCAAAGAAAAGAGAAAGAGAACACACAATGCTTGCTGAAGAGTTCATGGCCAAGCAAAGTGATGAACAAACTAAGGATCCAGATTTTGAGTATTGGAGTGAAGACTCCAAAAGTATAATATTAAATGCCTGGCTAAGCCATGGACAAATATGCAAAGATATTGATAAGGTCTATCCATCTGAAGAGTGGATAAAGCACTTAGAAAGAAACACTAAAAGAGATAGGATATTCAAAGCCAATCTGGTAAGGAAGGACAACCCAAGAAGGATGCCTTCAAAGTATATTCCTAAGCCATTTCTATATTTCAAAAGGCAAGAAAATAGGAGGAAGATAGCTGAAATTGAGGCAGCTAATGCTGAAAAAGACACTGCCACCAATCTTCCTGAAAACATGGATATGGCTGATGCAGTAGACTAAGAGGTCTCAGCCAAAGGAAAAGAAGTTGCTGCTGACATTGCTGAGCGCTCAACTTCTTCTAAGAAGAGACAAATTTAAATGAATGTATCTAAGTGTTATGGATTTCTAGATGTATATTGAACAATGTCTCATTACTTAATCCGAAATGCAAATGAATGAATTGTTGAATTGATTACTTTATGTTGTAAGCTAATCTGAGCCATATCTTAATTTTACTCTGTCATTGTTTAAGTTAATTTGTGATGCATTGACATGATTATCTAATCATTTTATTGGGTTGGTAAACTCTGTTGGTACTATGCCTCTCATGAATATTATCTGTTATGATATTATCTTTGATGCCAAATTGATGTTTACATATGTATGTTATGATGAATGCCATGTAGTGAAGATACATGATAAATAATTATTTTGATATGTACCTTAGCAGTTGGGGTGTTCTGTCTTCTTCAAATAGGGGGAGCTTATTGGGAATATTACCCTCAATGTTCCCTTGATTTGAAGAAGCATCAAACTCAATGCTAAGTGCAAGTTGTATTTGATAAACACTATTTCATCTAATGACTATGCAGGGTTAGGTTATTCCAAGATGAGGAGTAAGTCCAGTGGTTTACTGCCAAAATTGCTGAGACAAGTTCTCAGTCTCAGCTGAACCGCCGAGACAAGGCCAGGAGCTGCTGAGAAGGTGTCTGGGCCAGCTGAGCTGCAGATAGAGGAAAACCACTGAGACTACTGTCTATCTCAGCGGATCTGCTGGGACGGGACAGAAGTAGCCATTGAGACTGGAAGCTATCTCAGCCCAACAGCTGAGACAGATTCAAATGTTTCGGCGGGTTTGCTTTTGGCGCAACACGCTGTAAAGCAAGATAGGATGTTCCAATCACCTCCATACTGTGTCGGGAGGACATCTGATAGCCATTGAAGACTGGAGGGGTATAAAAGAATCATTTCGGACTTTATAAAAGCTCTCTCACTCCCTGAAGAAGATTAATCTACTGTTCCATTGACGGCAGCCCAGAAAGTTTTCTCTTCCTACTTCCTGAAGCTGCAAAGAGAGAAAAGTTTGTTCTTCTTGATTGACTCAAGATAAAACAAGTTGATCCCCATTCCTCCTCTGAAGAAAAGGATCAGAAAGAATCAGTGTTGAGGCCATTGGACTCATCCCTATTTCAATACTGTTACAGCAGTTATTCAGCAATTGAAGACCAAGGCTTGATATTTATTCTAGCTTCTGTTGTAATCATCTCTTATTATTTTCTGTAGGAACATTACTTGTTCTAAGTTTGTAGGGCATTTTGCCTGAGAGGGTAGGGTTGTTGGGCCTGAGTGTAGCGCTGGAAGTTCAGCTTGAATGTAGGATCTCTGTGGAGATCTGAGGTAGGACTTCTTGATAGGTCTGAGCTTGTAGGGCAGCTGTGCCTGAGGTAGGGTTGTTGAGCCTGAAGTAGGGTTTGGGAAAACCTGAGAGATCCTGAGGGATCTGTTTTGTAAGCTCTTGGAGCTGAGATTGGAGGTGTTTGCCTTATCTAACTCATTGTTATAAATATGAAGGGGGGAAAGAGGACTACTCGAGAAACCCTGTCTTGAGGAACCTCTATAAATGCTTGTGTGTTTCCTGTGTGATTGATTCATAGCTAACATAAACTCTGAAAACAGTTAGGCTTTTGCTTAGAAATAAAAGAAACCTATTCACCCCCCCTCTAGGTAATTTAGACTACATCCTATATAAACTATCAAAAATTATGCACACACACAAAACCCTAGAATCCCTCTTTCATTTCCTCCCTTCTGATGACTCTCTGCTAAAGATGGCACCGAAAAAGACTGAAGAGAAAATTCCATCTGGTGGAGAACTTTTGAAGGATGGTTTTGAAAAGACTGAATCTGATTTGGATATGGTAATAACTCTTTTGTATGTTTCTGAGTTAGAGTATATCCTAACTGAGCAAACCAGTCTCTAAAACTCTGTTGTCTCTACGTTTTATGAGAATGCCAACTTAAGTAAATCTGAAAGAGCTATTCACACTACTGTGGCTGGACAACCTATTAAAGAAACTACAGTGAGTTTATCCAAATCCCTATAACTCACTGACTCTAATAAGGATGAAGAAGAAGAAAAAGTCACTGAGGCAGATACCTCTTTAATTTTTTGTATTTTTAAAATTTCACAAAATCACTAAAAATATGTTCTTTTATATGTACTACTTATTTTTGCATTTCTACCAATAATTGATTTTTGAAAAGTTAAAATAAAAATTACAGAACCAAATTACAAAAAATATTTTTATTCTCTGTCTTTCTTTGTTTATTTGTTTGATTTCTATTTCTATATGCAAAAATCAAATACAAAAATATAAAACAAAAAATTACCAATAATTATTTTTTGAACTCAAACTTTTTCTATTTACATGTATCTTGCGAAAGGGAGGTTTGGGATGTCACCCCATCACATCTCCTAGTACTTGTGTGAACCCCTTACAGGGTAGACCTCGAGAAGTCCAAGATCAATTATAAGAGTTAAAATTTTATTCACAAAATTCTTTTTTCAATAAATCAAAAATAAACTGCATGGACTTTATTGTTAATATCAAGCATGGTTTAATCTATCATTCGGACCTTCTACAATGTTGAAATTCATCTTTTCAAACTACTTTAAACATTGTTTTTATCATGCTTTGATATATCTAATCACATGGGCATCAATTGTATTGAAAAAATTTTGTTTAGAACCAAGCTTCGCATGCCTCTAAGTATGAGTAAATTTTTTATGGTTGATAATCATATTTATTCACTCACTTATTTTGGCAAAGTCTACATGTGCTTTTAATCTTAGAATACGTGCTTGTGTATAGTAATTGTACAATGAATTAAAATTTCACAAGTATCTTACCTACACTACTTTTATTTGCAATCCTAATAATTAAGAAAAGTGGTTGTGCTTTCAAAATCACATTGGTTTGCAAAACAAGTGTATTCAGAGATCATTGTACAAAACAAAAAATCATGAAATAAATTGACAAAACTCCGCCAAGCACTACTTGAACCTCCTGATAAGTATTAATGAGCATTGTGAGGTTGAGCGCCTTGGAAAGAATATTAAAGTGTCTTGTGCAAACCTTAGTTCTTTTCTATACACCACTTAGTCCTAAGTACACCGGATCACAAAAAAATAAATATGAAAAAAAAATGTATGTGATCTCCCAAGCACTACTTTGCACTCTGATAAGTCTTAATGAGCATTGTGTGTGCAAAGCTCCTTGGCAGTAGTACATTTTTTTGTGCATTGAAGTGTGTGAAAGTAAAATTATTTGTGTTTTATTGTGCACTTTACTCTAAATATGTCTTGTATTCCTGATTAAATCATTTGTTTACTCTCTTCAACATACACTTTTGTGCACATCATTGTCTTCCATAACACTTCTTTCTTCTCATGAGTATTGGAACCTAATGCTAATTTTATACCACTCTTTATATATAAATGCACTAGATAACCTAGCATGCTCTCTACAATGTTTGGTATGTCTTGAATTTGTGAATTAAAATAACATTGTAGTAGGAACTTTTTGATATCTTTTCATGCTTGGTTACTTTATTATAAAACTTAATGATTTTAAAAGAAAAATGATTTACAAAAACATCTTCTTATTTTGGAATTTAACTCATAAATCGTCATGATTACAATAAGATGTTTCATGTATTTCTATAAGACTTCCGCAATATTAACTTATCACTTTTACCTTGCACTTTCATGCTTGTTTTAAGTCTTAAATTTCAATATTCTTTTTTCTTCAACAAATGGTCGACTTGCTTGGTAAAGGTTATTTTAAGTTGTTCTAACATGCATACTTTCTATAGAAACTCTGATCCGTTTCTATGAAATTATTTTTATGCTAAAAATTCTGATCTTTTTGAAAATCTTTTTTATGCTAAAAACCCATTATCATTTCATTTCCTTTATAAGCTCGATCATGCCTTATCTTTTATCAAAAAAACTCTTTCTTTGAATCTTGCTACATTAACACGCTTTTGCTAATAACAAAAGGGGGAGAACTAACATGATAAATAATAAACGATGTCAAATGTGAAAACTAAGATGATTAATGATTAAAGATGATAGCTTACATATAAGGGGAGCATTCTTATAGGGGGAGCATGCATTTAGGGGGAGCAGTTATAAATATCAAAATCGACAATTATCCTAAGTCATCTCTCTCACACACACACACTCAAGTAGGCTTTGTCATGCTTTATGTATTAATGCTTTGATTTATCATTAATGGATTTGTTATTATCAAAAGGGGGAATTTGTTGGAACATGGTCTTCCGCATCTCCTAGGTTTGAAAATAACAAATCCTATGTGTGTTTGATCTTGTGTGTTTAAGTGTGCAGGATACAATGCCATATGACTCAAGGATAACATAAGAAGGTTGCCCCCAAGTTTGAAGCCAAAATTCCGGCATGGTCACAAGCGTCGGCGGTAGCCACTAGCACAGGCGCTAGGCTTGATTAGGCAAGTTTGGGAACCAGTTATAGAAGGAGATAGCGTCGGGCGGTAGCGGCTAGCGCAGGCGGTAGTGTGATGCATAAGAGGAATTTCGGCAAGGTTTCCTTGGAATGAAAGATACGCACACACAGAATATTGCCTAAACAAGGATAGCGTCGGCGGTAGCGATAGCGCAGGCGCTAGCTCCAAGGCTATAAAAAGGACCCCTTGGCTCCATCTTCTTCATCACGTCACACCCCTAAATTCTAGAGCTTCTGTAAGACCCCATTTTTTTCTTTGAAAACCCGGGTCTGCCCAAAACCGCCGATTTGCAGTGACACCCTAGCTCGGGAAGGTCGCCACTACAAAACGTCGATCCTGCCAGCCATATCGATCACAAAAGAAGTAAGCATAAACAAACTTATAGAAGTTCAAGTCCACATCACATAGAAAATAAACTCATCAAAAGATATGTCCACATGAAATAACTGAATAAAAGATAGTAGTAATAATAAAGGGCTCATGCCCAATACATGATAGCCTCACTACAAAAGTCACACGCGGAAGCATAATCTACTAAAACTAATAGAACACTCACGGATCCTGTCATCGGTGCTCCCGTGCTAGACTGTCTCGCCTCCATCTGCACCGCACTCTGGTGCTGCATCGTCTCCTCGGTCCCCTAAAATGATAAGGTCCACCGACCGTTAGTCAAAAGACTAAGCCAATCCCCCACCCATCCCCCCGTGACTCCTGGTCACTGTGCGGGAAGGATGAAGTGGAGGACATCAAGGGGTATAATCAAAAGCAAGTGACAGTGAATCTAACTACGGAAGGGTCTATCGCTATGCAACAAATAGTATAATGAGTAAGCAGTAAGAGGTAAAACAATAACAAGTATGCAGTAGTAATAGATAAAGCAGTACTAAGCATAATAGTAATAAGGAAACAGTATTAAAGAAGTATAACCTTGAGTTATAGGAATTCCCATACAAACCTATAGACCAAGGGGTCGTTTAGCAATGTCTATCGTATAAAAAGTCCCATAACCAATTTATACGATAGGTGTAGGGGTTGAAATGCAATGTTTATGCTATTTCATGCAATGTATGCATTTTAATGTTATGTTCATACAAGTGCAACTCACACACTTTGACTCTATGCGCACAGACCTTTAGTTCCCACTTTTTGGAGCTAGCAGAACTCCCAGGATACTTCCGTAGTGGCAAACGGAAGCGGTGGGTTGGGCCTCGCCCACCACTAGGTTGACATTTGCACTACCTAACCAAGACCTATCGTACGCCTCAATGCTAAGAACACAACAGCGGAGCTCCTGCGTACTCTTACTGGCTAGTCCGCCAGACTTTTCTTTGGTAAAATGTTAACCACACTTACCGAGCCAATGTATTGACGACAGTGCGACGACCATCAACACTAATGACCCACCACCTTTATGCACATACAACATGTTACCAACTCTCACCGAGCCCTAAGCTCCTCGAACTAACCTGTCTGACATAATAACCTTCCGAGCCACCGACTCGCCGGACAGACCCGTCTGTGCCAACAACCATCGAGCCTCCCGCTCGTAAGAACAAACCTAACTAGCCTCCTTAACCATGGGGTGTGGGTGTGTGTATTATTAAGTTAATCTTGCATAACAACTTTATTCCTACGATTTAGGGTTAATCTTGGACTTCCCGAGGTCTACCCTGTGAGGGGCTCACTACGGTACTAGGAACTACATGGATTACCCTAAATATTGTATGACCCTCTAAGGGGAAAGACGATCTTTCGTCGGTCCAGAACACAACCTTAGCCCTTAGCATATCAGGTACACTCAACATATAGACCCCTAATAGTGACCTCACATCTTCTCTCCCAGACTAGGTACACCATCTACCTTCCAATCCCTCCTACTGATCCATAAATTACTCAACTTTTACTGTTTTACTATATGCAGACCAAATGAGTTATATAGGTTGTAAGAGAGGAGGTACCCCAAATATTCATCCAACTGACTTAAGATTATTACTGGGAATCTATCATGATATTCTAAGACTAAATCTAGAGGATCATATTTTTTTAATAATTATTTGGCATTTATTATAATTTCTCCAACATTGGCCAAGTATGAAATTGAACATGAAGAATGGGATCTTCCTGTTCTATGGCCCCCATAAAATTATGGAAAATTTATGAAGATGATGACTGGTATTTTAGTCATCGTTTTAGGCTAATATCTTATTAGATATCTAATAAATTATCGCATTTTGTTCGTTGTTCTTATAAATTTTCGTAATAATAATATTGTACGTTATAAATATATTTTTTATATTTTTTGTAGGGATTTGACAGGCCTGGGTGGAATTTATGTGCGAAGTCCACTGCCGCATCCAAGACTCGCAAGCTGTTTATATATATATATATATGTATGTTTATATACATATATATGTTTACATATATATATACGAGTGACAGTGCACGAGGGGCCCCCCGTGCCCCGCACGACAGTACCCGGCTCGCAGCGGTGGGCTTTGCCCGCCCCCACGGCGGGCTTCGCCCGCCCCCACGGCGGGCTTCGCCCGCACCGGCGGGCATCGGGGCGCCCGACGGGCTTCGGGGTGCCCGACTCATAATTAATAATGATTAATTTAATTAATAAATTTAAATTCATTTTAAAGAAAATGAATTCACGGATGATGTGATTTCTAAATGTGTTTTTTAAAAAAAAGCAAGTTTTTTTTAAAATGTTTTACAAAAAAATAAAATCAAGTTTTTGAAAACTGAACCGGGCATCGAACCGGCAGAGGGAGAGGTTCAAGGTCGAATCGGTTCAACCGGTTTAACCGGGGTTGAACCGTTTTATATATATATATAAATATTAGAAAAAAAAAATTAATGCTATATAAAATATTTGCACAAAACATAACCCATGGGGCATAATATGTATATCAATTTATTATTATATGTATAAAATAGTTCTGAGATCTTCACATCTCCATTGTAGGCAGATTGGTAAGAGTTTACATTCCTGTATGGGAGGTCGCCACTTCGATCCTGGGCGGCCGCATTCTTTAACCGCATTCTTTAAAAAATTTATAATTTTTAAATTAAAAAACAGTTTATACCCCGCTCAAGACCCTATAACTGTAATAAGCGGGGCCCATAGGCCTGCCCCGCCCGCAACCTGTTTTTTTTTCAAAATAGTGGGGGTAAGATAGTAATTTCACTTTGTAAGCTAGGGGTCCTATAAAATTTATAGGTTTAAGACACCCTATCAAGGTAGGTTTAGGAGACCTATGGAAAAAATGGACGGTCGAGATTGAATCAACGTTCCAGGTTGATCGAACGGCTGAGATGCTGTGATGAAATCAGATCGGACGGCTGGGTTTAAATAGAGAAATTTCATTGTTAGATCGGACGGTGGGTATTGATTGGTAGGGCATTACACCGATAAGCCTATTTTCTTATATAGTAGTATAGATATATATGCGTATATATATATGCGTTTATATATATATATATATGCGTTTATATATATATATATATATATATATATATATATATATATATATATATATATATATATCAAACGCAACCTCCGCCACCACCCTACAGCAACTTCCGGCCAACCATTTTAACAACGCCACCACCCTTGCATGAAGCCGCCAACTTCAAGCCGAGCTCCACCATGCAACTTCCGTCCAACCACTTCAACAGCGCCACCACCCTACAGCCCCGCCGGTCCTTCACCATACAGCTCGACCATCGCCGCTCCGCCACCCATGCATGGAACTTCCGGCCACCTCCTCCACATCAGCAATCCACCTCCGCATGCGCGCCTCCACATCATCGATCCAGCCTGGGCTCCTCTTCCTCGCTGTCGTTTCACCTTCAACCAGCTGCCAACCTATTCCTTTATAACGCTTCCAAAGATGCCGCCTCCGACTGCGCGCATGCTGCCGTTTCATTACTTCCTATAAATAGGGTCATCGGGAAGGAACCAGGGGATTATATTGGGAGATATATTTTCGGGAAAGATCAAGCATCAAGGGGATAAGAATAAGAATAGCATTCGGTGGAGTTTTGAGGCGTTGGGAGAAGAGAAATAAAAAGGCTGCTTAAGTTATTTTATTTTAGAGTTCTTTTGTTGGTTAAATAATTTTAAATTCTGGTATTAAAGTTATTCGCATTTTGATCATCTAATTGGATCATGTACTTTTTCTTTTCCAATTAATAATTTCCGTGTAACTCTGCTCTTTTATTTCGAAACTCTTTTTCCGCTAACAGTACGTAATTTCTCTATTTTATTTCACTTAGAGATCTACTCATATTTCAAATTGGTGTACTTGTCACATTGTTCTTTTCATAATGTCTCAGTTTTATAATAATATTATTTCCATCTCCATGAGCAGCTAATTTCTATAGTGCTCGGTCGCGACGATCCGAGGATGAGATAAGTTTTGTTATGATTTGTTAGATTTGTTTTTCTCTAATTGTTGAACGTGCACGATTTACCGTTGGTCAACTCATTGAGGCTATATCTTTTATATAGTTTTCATAATGGTTTTCGCTCTTTAGTTGGCCGAGAGGCACGTAAGGCGAATTGATCACCCATCGGTAAAAGGAGTAGAACGCAACCCTCGAGAGAGGACGACGTAACTCTTCCAGATTGAAGTAAAATTCAATGGCGAGGTTCACAACCTAAGGCGAGTCTTAGGCGATGCGATTTGAGAACGAAAGTTCGGTCGATACACCTAAGCTTAGTTGAACCTAAACCTCGAAAGAGGGGTGTTCATGCTTTGGGAACCTCCACGGTCAAGGCCTCTTCAACAAGAGAATTGTAATCTATTTTCATTTCAATTTTCTCTATATATCCGAGGTGACTCAAAGATCGGGTACTAGTTTTAAACCTTCGATTTAATTCCGTTAGCATTTCTTCTAGTTTTTACTATTCGCAACCACAACTCAATTTGTATTTGATAAGATAATAACGATTTTCAAAGTAGAATTACTCAACCACCCCGAGTCTAATACGACCTTGGTTTTTATAAACCTATACAACTCTCGATACGGTACACTTGCCATTGTCATTAGCAGATATAGTTTTGCGCATCAAGTTTTTGGCGCCGTTGCCGGGGAACCTTGGTCGATAATTTGAAAAAGAAATAGTTATTAATTTTATCGTTCTCTTTCTTCTCACCTCTTTCTTTTAATTTTTTCTTTTTAAAATCTTAAAAGGTGTAATCTAAATTCCTGGAAAGGACGCTTTGGGCTTGAATTCCCATCATAGCCTCTAGTACCTTGCAAACCCTTCACCGGGCAGATCTTGGGAAGTCCAGGACTAATTTTAAATCACCTATTTAAAAAAAAATCAAAATATATATATATAATAAATAAATTTATTTATCTAAAATCTTATTTTCCCATTTTCTTTTTCCGCATCTTTTCTTTTCTTTTGGTTTATGACCCGAGGAAACTCTTCAATTAATCTTGAATTTGGTTTTGATCCGGAAATCGAGCGCACCTTGCGGCGACGTCTCCGATTTAGTGATCTGCCAATAATTCGCGAAGAGTCAGTCGGAGAGACTAACGAAGATATAATGGGTAACCCCGACCATAATGAGGCTCCGCTACGGACTATGTCCTATTATGCGAAGCCGAATTAGGAGGGAACACAATCAAGCATTATTCGCCCGACTGTGGCGAATAATAATTTTGAAATAAAAATGAGTATCATTCAGTATGTCCAGCAATCCGTCATTTTCGACGGCTTACCGGATGAAGATCCTAATTTGCATTTATTTAATTTCTTGGAAATCTGCGATACTTTTAAAATTAATGGCGTCACTGATGACGCCATTCGTCTGCGTTTATTTCCTTTTTTTTTGCGGACTAAGGCCAAGCAGTGGTTGACCACTCTTCCTAGTGGCTCTATCACTACATGGGCCGAAATGGTGGAAAAATTTTTAACGAAATATTTTCCTCCGGCAAAGTCCGCTAAATTACGTACGGACATTCTCTCGTTTACGCAAATAGACTCGGAGTCTCTCTATGACACATGGGAGCGCTTCAAGGAATTATTGCGAAGATGTCCTCACCACGCCCTTCCTTTATGACAGCAAGTTCAAACATTCTACAATGGTTTGAATCTCCAAACAAGGCAAATGATTGATGCGGCAGCTGGGGGAACCTTGAATAACAAAACCCCCGAGGCTGCTCAAGAGCTTTTTGAGGAGATGGCCATGAATGCTTATCAGTGGAATGCGCCACGGTCGCGTCCTAACAAGCCGGCCGAACTCTTTGAAGTCGAGGCCACCCCGAATTTAGCACATCAAGTAGAATGGCTTACTAAGCAAGTGACGGAGATGTCTGCTTCCTCCGCCACTAATGGGGCTAATAATTATAATAATAATTATTATTATAATAATAATTTTATTCAAGAGAAAGTAGATTATATGGGGAACTCCTATCGTCCTCCTTATAACCCAAATAATAATCTTCCGTTAAATAATTGTTATAATCCGGGTTTAAGGAACCACCCAAATTTTTCATGGAGCAACCCCAATAATGCTCAGCGTCCGCCGCCAGTGAATCCTCCCGGATTCGCTCCCCCACCACCACACAAGCCCTCTTCATTTGAAGAGGTCTTCACCAAATACGTTGCCTCAAATGATTCCAACATCCGGAACCTATCCGGATCCATTAAAAGCTTAGAAAATTAGATTGGACAACTCGCCAAGATGTTCTCCGAACGCCAGCAAGGAGCTCTACCGGGCAATACTGAGCCCAATCCAAGGGAGTGCGCTAATGCAATAACCCTCCTCGGCGGAAAGGAGGTAACTTCTACAAATTTGGCTGGACCCGAGGTAAACGTTTCAACTTCATCTCCGCAAGTTATTTCTTCTTCTCCTCCACCTTCATCTGCTTTAGCTCCGCGCAAATTTTAATAATCCTATAGTCCCTTATCCTTCTAAGTTTATTAACGAGCGCAATGAGGAGCATTATAAAAAATTCATTGATATTTTCAAGCAAATTCAAATTAATATTCCTTTTTGCGAGGCACTTTCTCAAATGCCTAAGTACGCAAAATATTTAAAAGATTTGTTAACTAATAAAAAGAAGCTTGAAAATATTTCGTGCGTATCTCTAAACGCGGAGTGCTCAGCGGTTGTTTTAAACAAACTGCAGGAAAAATTAAACGACCCGGGACGATTCTCGATCCCGTGTCTTTTCGGCAATTATCAAATTAAGCATGCTTTAGCCGATTTAGGGGCTAGTATAAATTTAATGTCATTTTCTCTATTCAAAAAGCTTGGGTTGGGCACCCCAACCCCAACTAAAATGAGCATCCAACTAGCGGATAGGTCAATAAAATACCCAATGGGGGTCGTAGAGGATGTTTTAGTTAAAGTTGGCAAGTTTATCTTCCCGGTAGACTTTGTCATTCTAGACATTGAGGAAGACACCGAAGTGCCCCTTATACTCGGCCGCCCCTTCCTTGCCACCTCTAGGGCAATAATTGACGTAAGTAACAGAAAGCTTCTCCTACGAGTAGGGGATGAAGAAGTTACTTTTAGTATCGACTCTTCTATGAAAAACTCTTTTTCTAACGACGACTCTTGTTTTACCTTAGAAACAAATCTTGAAGAGGAAATAACGTTGTTTTCTGAAATTATCTCTCCTTTGTTTGAAAATCTGGATATTGAAAAATTATTTTGTTTAAAAGAAATAACTCGGCCGTTTAAATTTGAAGAAATAAAACTGAATAATTTCGAAGTAAAAACATCTTACGAGGAGCCGCCGAGTTTAGAATTAAAATAATTACCGGAACATTTAAAATATATATTTTTAGAAAAATAGTCAAAATTGCCTGTAATCATATCTTCCGCGCTTAACGATTCGGAAATTTCCGAATTAATAAAAATTTTGAATAATCACCGCCATGCAATTGCATGGCAAATTTCAGATATCAAAGGGATTAGCCCCTCATTTTGCACGCATAAAATTAATTTAGAAAATAATTCTCGCGGCACTATTCAACCTCAACGACGCCTTAATACCAATATGAAGGATGTCGTTAAGGCTGAAATAATAAAATTATTAGACGCGGGAATTATTTACCCAATTTCTGATAGCACTTGGGTTAGCCCGGTGCAAGTCGTGCCTAAGAAAGGTGGAATAACGGTAGTCGCAAACGAAAATAATGAGTTGATTCCTACCCGTACTGTTACGGGTTGGCGGGTATGCATCGATTATAGAAAATTAAATGATGCTACCCGTAAGGATCATTTTCTGTTACCCTTCATTGACCAAATCTTAGAACGTCTATTCGGTCACT
Organism: Dactylorhiza incarnata; assembly: GCA_033032865.1. Taxonomy (NCBI): domain Eukaryota; kingdom Viridiplantae; phylum Streptophyta; class Magnoliopsida; order Asparagales; family Orchidaceae; genus Dactylorhiza; species Dactylorhiza incarnata. Next base: position 22,906,734 of record JAWHQI010000010.1, on the reverse strand, counting down.
CACACTATTGTTTTCTTGATGGTCTTTCGGGATACTTTCAAATCCCAATTGCGCCCGAAGACCAAGAGAAAACCACGTTCACTTGTCCTTTCGGCACCTTCTCTTATCGGAGAATGTCATTTGGCCTTTGCAACGCGCCGGCTACATTTCAAAGATGTATGTTGGCAATTTTTAACGAATTAGTAGAGAACGTCATGGAAGTTTTTATGGACGATTTTTCAGTCTTTGGTGATTCTTTTAAAATTTGTCTTAATAATCTTGATCGTGTTCTTCAACGCTGCGAAGACATGAATTTGGCACTCAACTGGGAGAAGTGCCACTTTATGGTCCAAGAAGGGTTAGTCCTCGGACATAAAGTTTCTAGTAAAGGGATCGAGGTCGATCGGGCCAAGATCGAAGTCATAGAGAAACTTCCTCCACCCACCAATATTAAATCTATTAGGAGTTTTCTAGGACACGCGGGATTCTATAGGCGATTCATTCGAGATTTTTCTAAAATTACAAAACCTTTAACTCATCTCTTAGAAAAAGAATCCGCGTTTATTTTTGACGATCAATGTTTGAAAGCTTTTGAAAAAATAAAAAAGGAACTAATAAACTCGACGATTTTAATTGTGCCGAATTGGTCTCTACCGTTCGAAATAATGTGCGATGCGAGTGATTTTGCTGTAGTGGCTGTTTTAGGCCAACGGGTGAACAAATATTTTCACCCAATTTATTACGCAAGCAAAACACTCACATCTGCCCAAGCTAACTATACAACGATGGAGAAAGAACTTTTGGCGATTGTTTTTGCGTTTGATAAATTTCGATCATATCTAACGCTTTCAAAAGTTATTGTTTTTACAGATCATTTCGCTCTCCGGTATTTACTATAAAAAGGAGATGCAAAGCCTCGACTGCTAAGGTGGATCCTCCTACTACAAGAATTCGATTTGGAGATCCAAGACAAAAGGGGAGCGGAGAATGTTGCGGCCGACCACCTCTCACGGTTAGAGAACCCGGCTGCAGGAGTGCTAGTGGAGGCCGAAATCGACGACAAATTCCCTGAAGAGCGCCTCCTCGCCATCAAAAAGGTAACGACTTCTTCCACCCCTTGGTACGCGGATTTGGCCAACTATTTAGTGGCCCGGGTCCTACCAAAAGATTTTTCAAGTCAGCAAAAGAAGAAATTCTTTTTGGGCTTGAAAAATTATTTTTGGGAGGACCCATTTTTATTTCGTGTCTGCGCGGACCAAGTGGTAAGAAGGTGTATTTCGGGCGAGGAAGGCGTCCAAATTCTGCGGCACTGCCACGAAGCGCCAACCGATGGTCACTATCAAGCGAACCGGACCGCAAGAAAAGTACGAGAGGCGGGCTTCTATTGGCCCACTTTATTCAAAGATGCTCACAATTTTGTGAGTAATTGTGATCGGTGCCAACGGTCAGGTAATATTTCTAACCGGGATGAAATGCCCCAAAATATATTCTTAGAATGTGAAATTTTTGATTTATGGGGTTTAGATTTCGTAGGTCCACTGTCATCTTCTCACAATAATAAATATATCCTTGTTGCGGTCGACTACGTGTCAAGGTGGGCAGAAGCACAAGCATTCCCCACTAACGACGCAAGAGTCGTCGTAAATTTTTTAAGAAAATTATTTTCTAGATTTGGCACACCACGTGCACTGATTAGTGAAAGGGGAACTCATTTTTGTAACGACCAACTTGCTAAAATTTTAGCCAAGTATGGCGTCACGCACAAATTATCCACCGTCTATCACCCACAGGCAAATGGCCAAGTGGAGGTGGTAAACCGTGAATTAAAAAGAATTTTAGAAAAAACAGTGAATATTAATAGAAAGGATTGGTCTCTAAAATTAGATGACGCCTTATGGGCTTATTGGACAGCTTACAAGACCGCCATCGGTTGCACACCGTACAGGTTAGTTTACGGAAAGGCATGTCATTTAGCGGTGGAACTAGAGCATCGCGCATATTGGGCACTTAAATTTATAAATTTAGATTTAAACTTAGCTTCGGACCAACGAAAAATGCAATTAAATGAGCTTGATGAATGGCGTGCTAACGCCTATGAAAATAACAAATTCTATAAGGAGAGAACTAAGTTTTATCATGATAGAAACATTAAAAATCCAAAATCATTTTTGTCGGGAGATCTTGTCCTTCTTTTTAATTCTAGACTTAGGCTTTTTCCGGGAAAATTGAAGTCTCGATGGTCCGGCCCCTTTGTTGTAAAAGAGGTTTGGCCATATGGGACCATACTAATTGAGCACCCGGAAAATGGCTCATTCAAGGTTAATGGACACCGTTTGAAATTATATCACTCCGGCGACCCCTCAGCCGGAAAAATAGAATCGCTTAACCTACCAAATTTTTAAAAAAAAACATCACTTAGTCAAGCTACGCGACGGTAAACAAAGCGCTTTTGGGAGGCACCCCAACGTTATCCTTTTCATTTTTGTTATTTGTTGTTGACTTTAATTCTGCAGGTGTTTGTCCGGCAACCCCGTCTACCAACCAGGGAAGCCCTCTTCACCCCTTAGTTATTTATTTTTATCTTATTTATTGTCATTTTAGTTTTTTTTTCATCTTCATACTTAGTTTTAAACATTGGGGACAATGTTTAATTTTAAGTATGGGGGTGTAGCATAGCATTTTGTTGGAATTTTTATTTTTGAAAATATATATATATATATATATATATATATTTAACTTAATAAAAATCAAATTTCTTGGAAAGGACGCTTTGGGCTTGAATTCCCATCACAGCCTCTAGTACCTTGCGAGCCCTTCACCAGGTTGACCTTGGGAAGTCCAAGAACTAAAAAAACAATATTAGGAAATGTTCTTTTTGTTTAGTTTATCAAAATGTCCTAGCTTGCTAAATTGTAAGTTCTAAAGTAGACTTATTTTTCATATGGACTAAGAATTTTTTGTGCAAGAATAGTTTTTTTTGAAACTTTTGAGTAAAATTGTTGACTCATGCAGTGCTTCTAGTCAAATGCATGTGTTTGAGTATTATTGGTGTAGAATTAAATTCTTGCATAAATCTAAAATTATGATTAAATAATTTGCGTAGAAATGATTTATTTTACTTCTAATTCGAATCCGGTGATTATCTTAAAGAAGTTTTGGTGAGTGTGTAGAAGATTGTTAGAAAGCTATTACTCGAATCGTACAGAAGGGTGTCCTTTCTCGATGTCTAGAACTTGCCTTTAGCTATCTTCAATGCATTTGCACTTTAGAATAATTAACCTTATGGAAATGACTTAGGCCTTTCTTTGGACAGTTTGAGCTTTTGCATCCAATCCTAAAATTACTACCGTTGTTAACACAAATTTGAGCCTTTTTACCCTTTTTTTTAAACCCTCGCCATTTCGCCACCAAAACCGAAAAAAGCCAAACCCATGTACACTTAAATTTTGAGCTAAATTGTTGAAAAATTTTATATGATACGGTGAAGAGACAATTTTTCAAAAAAAAAAATCATGGGTGTCAATTGAAAAGAAATATGTTTATATCAAAAAAAAAAATCTCATAATGATATGCGGCCTAGGTATGCACATACATACTTGGAATGATCCCAATTATGAAGAATAGTGGTATAAATAAAGGAGAAAGGGAGTGTTTCCCTTAGCAAAATTTGAGTATGGGGGTAAAAGCCTCTTTATTTTGTGGTAGTCATTGTTTTCCTTTAGCTCAAAACTCATTGTTTAAGTGGAATACACCTTCATGTTTATCATTGTTTACCTCACCCTTAAACCCAAGCCTTAAATTATAGCATATTTAAGTCCTAAAGATCCATATAGTTGATTTAGTATGAAGTACAGTGGAGAAGGTGCAAACAGGCAAGCCTATGGCCATCGACATTGATGGATTTCATTGGAGGCCACCCGGAGTGTCAATATCTAGTAATTTAAATCTCAGCGATCACGCTACTTTCTCCCCTTACATAACTTTGAGATTGACCGTCGACTCATTTTAGAAGTGATAATAAATAATTAAAATGCATTTTGTATTATTTCATAAATTAGTATTTATGCCAAGAACGTCTTTCAACTAAAATATCTACGCATGCCGGCATAAAACTTCGCATTTTACTCTCTAGCTTTCAAGATTCTATTTAGCATTAGTTTTTCCTACCCTTATGAAGAATGGTTTGCTCGGGACGAGCAACGAGTAAGTATGGAGGTATTTGATGACTGGTATTTTAGTCATCGTTTTAGGCTAATATCTTATTAGATATCTAATAAATTATCGCATTTTGTTCGTTGTTTTTATAAATTTTCGTAATAATAATATTGTACGTTATAAATATATTTTTTATATTTTTTTAGGGATTCGACAGGCCTGGGTGGAATTTATGTGCGAAGTCCACTGCCGAATCCAAGACTCGCAAGCTGTTTATATATATATATATATATATATATATATATATATGTATGTTTATATACATATATATGTTTACATATATATATATATATATATATATATATATGTGTTTATATATATATGCGTTTATATATATATATATATATATATATATATATATCAAACGCAACCTCCGCCACCACCCTACAGCAACTTCCGGCCAACCATTTTAACAACGCCACCACCCTTGCATGAAGCTGCCAACTTCCAGCCGAGCTCCACCATGCAACTTCCGGCCAGCCACTTCAACAGCGCCACCACCCTACAGCCCCGCCGGTCCTTCACCATATAGCTCGACCATCGCCGCTCCACCACCCCTGCATGGAACTTCTGGCCACCTCCTCCACGTCATCAATCCACCTCCGCATGCGCGCCTCCACATCATCGATCCAGCCCGGGCTCCTCTTCCTCGCTGTCGTTTCACCTTCAACCAGTTGCCAACCTATTCCTTTATAACGCTTCCAAAGATGCCGCCTCCGACTGCGCGCATGCTGCCGTTTCATTACTTCCTATAAATAGGGTCATCGGGAAGGAACCAGGGGATTATATTGGGAGATATATTTTCGGGAAAGAACAAGCATCAAGGGGAGAAGAATAAGAATAGCATTCGGTGGAGTTTTGAGGCGTTGGGAGAAGAGAAATAAAAAGGCTGCTTAAGTTATTTTATTTTAGAGTTCTTTTGTTGGTTAAATAATTTTAAATTCTGGTATTAAAGTTATTCGCATTTTGATCATCTAATTGGATCATGTACTTTTTCTTTTCCAATTAATAATTTTCGTGTAACTCAGCTCTTTTATTTCGAAACTCTTTTTCCGCTAACAGTACGTAATTTCTCTATTTTATTTCACTTAGAGATCTACTCATATTTCAAATTGGTGTACTTGTCACGTTGTTCTTTTCATAATGTCTCAGTTTTATAATAATATTATTTCCATCTCCATGAGCAGCTAATTTCTATAGTGCTCGGTCGCGACGATCCGAGGATGAGATAAGTTTTGTTATGATTTGTTAGATTTGTTTTTCTCTAATTGTTGAACGTGCACGATTTACCGTTGGTCAACTCATTGAGGCTATATCTTTTATATAGTTTTCATAATGGTTTTCGCTCTTTAGTTGGCCGAGAGGCTCGTAAGGCGAATCGATCACCCATCAGTAAAAGGAGTAGAACGCAACCCTCGAGAGAGGACGACGTAACTCTTCCGGATTGAAGTAAAATTCAATGGCGAGGTTCACAACCTAAGGCGAGTCTTAGGCGATGCGATTTGAGAACGAAAGTCTGGTCGATATACCTAAGCTTAGTTGAACCTAAACCTCGAAAGAGGGGTGTTCATGCTTTGGGAACCTCCACGGTCAAGGCCTCTTCAACAAGAGAATTGTAATCTATTTTCATTTCAATTTTCTCTATATATCCGAGGTGACTCAAAGATCGGGTACTAGTTTTAAACCTTCGAATTAATTCCGTTAGCATTTCTTCTAGTTTTTACTATTCGCAACCACAACTCAATTTGTATTTGATAAGATAATAACGATTTTCAAAGTAGAATTACTCAACCACCCCGAGTCTAATACGACCTTGGTTTTTATAAACCTATACTACTCTCGATACAGTACACTTGCCATTGTCGTTAGCAGATATAGTTTTGCGCATCAGAAGACAAAATAATAGTAAATACAAAATATAACAATTTTGCAGTAAGGTGTTGGACTCCAATTTAATTATTGAATAATTACCCCAAAATAGTTATTAAAGAAGGAACCACCAAAAATACTTGCCCGGAAATTATGGAAATATTACCAGACATTTATATTGCTTAGAAAAGTCTACTGCCTAAACTTCAGAATTTATCAGAACTATTTAGTCATGTAAATGAATATTCCATGTAAACTCATACTAGGGAAAATTATGAAGTAACCTACTGATAAATAATTCCAAAAATTATACAAAAATTCACAGTGCTTTGTAATTCCATAAAGTGTCTTATCACCAAGTTTCACAATTTTACAGAGAATATTTGACCTTCTTTTATTTAACATATTCTTAAGACAAAATTGATGACTTGTGAATGAAGTACTAATTAAATCAATTCTAAAATTACTCAAAATTACTAGAGGTCTATAACATGATTTTATGTAATCTACCAAACTTTCATCATCATCCAAGATCATTTGAGCATGTAAATTTCTCTTATAAGAAGGTACCCTAAAAAGGTTACAACCTAATTCAAAGGGATCTAGTGACCCTAAAATTCTCATAAAATAATCTAGGGCAAATTTACACCTTATGAGCTTTTCTACCAAGTTTCATGACCATTCAATGATATATGCTCAAATGTCCTTCATAAGGCTCAAAGTTCAACCCTAGGGTTAGAACTAGGGTCCTAGGGCATATCCACCCCACATCACCCAAAATCACTCATGGGGTGTCTTATGTGATCCTAAACCAGTGGCCAAAGTTTCACATCAGGTTGATGAGATTTGACCATCTAATTCCATCATGTGCACTTTTGACCTAATTTGATCTATGTTGACCAAATTTGGGTGAAATTATTACCCAACCAAATCAGTCCCAATTGGGCTGAAATTTTTACCAGGGTCATATAATAACCCTAAAGAGCACCCACCAAAATTTGGATGGAATTGGATGTCATTAGACCCTATAATTAAATAATATATGGATTATTAATTTTTTATAAAAACCTTAGAAAATCTTCTCCTAAAATTCCCATCTTTTGATATGTTAAGGGTGTAGGTTCAAATAACCTACATTTCAATTTTCATGTCAATATCATTTCCTATCAAACGTTATTCAAGAAATGGTGGTTGTCCTACCCTAGGGACCAGTCCCACCAAAATGACCCAATAGGGAGCTACAATGCTCCTTTTGGGTTGAAAATTTTTTTAGATTAAAGTACACACCAAGGGCTACAACTTTGGTGTTGGCCACGTTTTCATCAGAGGGGCCTAAGTATTTTTAATAAATTAATCTTGGTACTGCAAAAGTGTGACATAAATACATACATAAACATTTAGATGAAATTAGATCAGCACAGATCTTGGTGCACGATTGGACGGCATCGGGCTGTCTTCTTCCTCCAACCGACTGTCCCGATTGCCCGCGCTTGGGCTTCCTTCCATCTCATTTTCCCGGCCACCTGAGCGCCGCCCCGGCCGACCAATGCCACCACCACCTCCGTTGAGGTGGTGGCCGGCGATTAGTGGTGGTTGTCCGGTTGGAGGTGGCCGGATTGGGGAGTTGTAGCCGGGGAAAGAGAGCTCGAAACGAGCCCTTTCAGGAGCTTGATTCGAGCCCGATTTGGCTCAAATCAAGCCCCAAACCAGATGAGGATCTAGCACTAGGGGAGGGAGGGAGGATCGTACCTGTATGGTGGCATGAGGTCGCGAGTTCCAGTGGGTTGCCATTGTCAGAGCTTGAGCTTTGGGGATCATGCCTCTTTTGCACTTAGAGAACCCGATTTCTTCTAGTGATTGGGAGGTTTCACTCCTCTCCGACCTCTGAAGATGTTAAAGGAGTATATTGGAGGAGGTGAGGAGCAATGGCATCAATTACCATTAACACCATTAATGGTGATTTTTGGCCACCTCCAAATCTCCCTGAATTCAGCCCCTTATGGGCTGGAAAACCTCCCAATCTACTTGTAACTGCCAGGGGAGGTGAATCCCCATCAATAGGGAGATCAATTGGCCTCCTTTGGCCATGAATGTCATTAACCCCCTTTCTCTCTCTCTCTCCACCATTTTTGGGGATTTCTCTCTCCTAGCCGACCCCTTTGAAATTGAATGGTAATTTCAGTAATTTCCAAGCCCACTAGGTGGTGGACCACCTTAATTGAGTTTAGCCCAAGAGGATTGGGCTTGATTAGGTCAACAAAGGTCATTTTGAACTAAATTTGAGGTAGAGTTGACTTTGGTCAAATTGACCATTTGATTGGCCTCCTTAAAGGGTTAGGAAGGTCTAAGTAGCCAATTTGGCAAGGTGAGGGTCAATTGACCCTTAATAGGACACATTTGACCAAAATAGGGCTAGGGTTGACTTTGGTCAAATTGGTGGCCCCATGATGGGGCTTTTTGGTCCATTGGGTCGCTAATATCCCTATAAGGGTAGGGGTAGGGTTCGGCATGGTGGAGGCCAATTGGCCCTAATTAAGCTACTTTGACCAATTTAGAGTTAGGGTTGACTTTGGTCAATTTGGCCTCTTTGGTTAATCCCAATGGGTCCCTGGTGCTCTAAGGGGACCCCTAATGGGTTAGGGATGTTATGGTGGGGTCAAGGAATCAATTTGAGGCCCTAAAGTTCAACCCTAGGCTTGATATCTGAAAATTGCTATTTGCAGACCACTTGGGTTTTGTCCTTCTAACCTAAGTTCACTTGATCTTAAGCTCATCCTATGGTTTTGTCATGAGCTAGTCATGACAAAACCAACTTGGGGGTCTAGTTGTTTGGGGGATGTTACAAAACCCAATACATAAAAATAAAAAATTCATCCCCGAAATTTAGGTTAGGCATGTGGGGTTTAAGTGATTAAATGTAACATCCCAAAAAGAAATTAAGTTATACCTGTCGTAAAGAGCTCCGGATACTTTACTGCATCAAGTCCAGTGGCTCCGAGGTGTTCTCCTCCTGTCCATGATTCTGCCACCGGACTTTGACCAGCGGAACCTTCTTGCGCCGCAGGACTCGCATCTCCGTGTCGTCTATCCAGACCGCTCCAGGTTAACTGGCCGATCAGTAGCTACCTGCCCCTCTGTAGTAGATATCTGCTTCTCTGGCTGTAGTAGAGCCCTCCTGAGTGAGGAGACATGGAAGACGTTGTGCAATCCAGCTAACTTCAACAGTAGCTCTAGTCTGTAAGCCAAGGGCCCAATCCGCTCCAGGATCCTATAAGGCCCCATATATCTCAGACTGAGCTTCTTCCGCCCTCATACCCACGAGACTCCATGCATCAGACGTATCTTCAAGAATACCCGATCTCCCACCTAGAACTCTACCATACGATGTCGCGCATCATAATAATTGGCCTGCCTGCTCTGGGCCTCCAGCATCCTCTCTCGAATCAGCCTCACCTAAGCCTCCGTGTCCTCCACGAACTCTGAGCCAAGCACCTTGGGATCCTTATCCTGGATCCAAGATAATGGGATCCTGCACCTTCGTCTGTATAATGCCTCATTGGGTGTCATGCCTATGCTAGCCTGGTGTCTATTGTTGTACGAGAACTCGACCAACAGCAACAGTCTCTCCCGCGGTTCCCCGTGGTCCAGAATGCATAGATGAAGAAGATCCTCCAAAGTCTGGTTGGTATGCTCCATTTTCCCGTTTGTCTGGTGGTGGAATGCAGTGCTGAATGTCAGTCATGTGCCCAAATAAGCATGCACCGCTCTCCACTCCCTTGATGTAAATCATCCATTCCGATCCGACACAATCGTCCTAGGCACGCCATGGAACCAAACAAACTGCTCCACGAACCTTTGTACCAAATCACCAACCGATGTGTCCTTTATGACAGGAATGAATCGGGCCACCTTCATCAATCTGTAGACGATCACCCATATCGAGTCATTCCCCGCATGTGATCGGGGAAGACTGTTTATAAAGTCCATCATGATGTCGTCGAATTTCCCCTTCGGCATCGGGAGTGGCTGCATTAATCCAGCTGGGTTCTTGCATTCCTCCTTCACGAGCTGGCAGGACTCGCAGTGGGTCACAAAATAGGTGATATCCCTCTTCATGCCCAGCCAATACATGGTCCTCTTCAAGTCCATCGTCATCTTGGTGATACCCGGGTGCACCGAATACCTACTACAGTGAGCCTCTGTCATGATGTCCTCCCAAATCCGGCCCCCTACCAGTATATATACTCGGCCTCTAAAACTCAGCAGGTTGTCCTTCAACGAATTGTCTCCGGCTGAGCCTGCCTCCAAGACTCTGAATATAGGCTCTAGCTTAGCGTCCTGCCTCTACCCAACCCTGATGCGGTCTCAGATGTCATCTCTGGTACTCATCGCCGCCAAGTACTCCTCATAAAGCTCCAGATCATCCTCGGATACTAAGGAGATCGTCATGTCCTCGAACATCTGTACAAGCTCCATGGCCATCAACTAGGGATCTGCTCCCGACGTGGTGGCTCTCCTGCTCAGTGCGTTGGCCACCACATTCGCCTTCCCTGGGTGGTAATGCATCATGTACTGGTAGTCGGATAAGAACTCCACCCAGCGTCCCTGTCGAATGTTCAGCTCCTTTTGCGTATCTACGTACTTCAGATTCTTGTGATATGAAAATATGTCGCAGTGAACGCTGTAGAGGTAGTGTCGCCGATCTTCAGAGAGAATACAACCGCTCTCATCTCCAAGTCGTGCATCGGGTAATTCCTCTCATGGTTCTTCAACTGGAGGGAATCATATGTTATCACGTGCCCGTTCTGCATCAGAACGGCACCCATCCCCTGGTATGACGCATCCGTGTACACCTGAAATCCTTCCTTTCCCGATGGAATGGCAAGGATGGGGGCCGTTGTAATCCAACCTTTTAGCTCATGGAAGGCTGCCTCGGACTGCGGCGTCCAAACGAATGCAGTATCCTTCTTCGACAAGAATGTGAGCGGGAGGGCTATCTGGGAAAACCCTTGTACAAACTTCCGGTAATAACCGGCAATTTCCAAGAAGCTCCGCACGTCGGTGCCCGTCTTCAGCGGTGTCCAATCTCGTACTGCCTGGATCTTTTTTGGATCCACTGCTAGACCAGTTCCACTGATAATATGACCTAGGAAGGCCATCTTCTTCAGCCAAAATTGACACTTGTTGAACTTCGCATATAGGTGGTGCTCCCGAAGCTTCTTCAATGTTAGTGCCAAATGACGAGCATATTCCTCCTCCGTCCTCGAATAGATGAGGATGTCGTCGATGAACACGATGACAAAGATGTCGAGATATGGCTCGAACACCCGGTTCTGTTGGATCTGTAGGCGCCATTAGAGGGGGGTGAATAAGGGTTTTTACAACTTTAAACTTTAACATAAAACTTATGATATTTTGGTCGCAGTTAAATCAAAAGTAAAGAGATAATGAAATTAGAAATGAAATCAATTTTATTAAACAAGAAAAGACATGATTATCATTTTATAAAATTGATTACAAAATCTGATTTCAATGACGCTAGAAATCGAAGCGAATAATATGAAAACCCTTTTTGTTTTCTATACCGACTCGTATCCCCACGAACCGGTTGGCTTTAGCCAATCTCTCCCCAGATACGGCCTCAAGCCGCTCTAGCCAATCAATCACCAGAAAGGCCTCGAGCACCCCCTAGACTCTGTCGCCGTGTGGCGAATTCCTCCCTAAGTCCTACCTAGACCTAGTCATCGTGTGGCGAATTCCCCCTAGTCCCCGCAAGGCCCTAGTCACCGTGTGGCGAGTTCCTCTACCAAACAAAAGTTATAAAGATTATAATTAGAAAATAAAACAAAAACACAAACTAGAAACTCTCTCAAAAGTAGAACTTGATGTTGATGTAGATGCGATCGTATTGGTCTTCAAGTTCTTTGCGTTCACGAATATTGACAGAGTTCTTCGGGCTGCTCGGAGAAGGCTCTCACGAATGCTCTGAATATATGGCTTCAATTCCTTCTATATCAGCAAGCGGAAACGGAGAAGGCGCACATCTTTTTATAGATTCAGCCACTGCCTCTTGCGGTAGTACTACCACCCCGCGGTATACACATAAGGCAATGAAGCACACGGATCTTGGTAGTTTAGGCAACATTCTGAGCGCCAAACACTAGCACGCTGCGGTACCGCTAACGCCCCGCGTTATCGAGATTTCATTCCTTCAGCCATAATCTTCATCCAAATCTGCTCATCAATCAACTGCAGGCGGGATGTTTCCAAAAAGCTACCGCCGGGCGTTAGACCTAACACGCCGCGATAGTACATTCCAAACATAGCGACCCGTCAACATTCCTTTTTCTCCACTGTTTCCTTTCTGTCAATAGTTTCCATATATGCTAACGCCAGCGGTAGTGCTAACACACCGCAGTAGAGCACATTTCTTTTCGTCAGACGCATCTTTGTCGAACCGGCCTTATATTTCGTCGATCGAATTTTCGTCGAACGGGATTCGGCTTTCGTCGATCGCAAATTCATCGAATGCAGTGATAAGCATTTCATCGAGCGCAGCTTTCCTTTAGTCGAACGAACACTAGTGCCAGCAGTAGTGCTAACGCATCGCGGTAAGACATTCATTTCGTTGAGCTCCGCGGTAGAACATGCAGATCGTCGAAAAGAGCTCACAGTTCATCGAACGGAGCTCAAAGTTCGTCGAACGAAGCTTTTAGTTCGTCGAACGCCAGTTTCCTTCTCAGCGGTATCCTTCTCAGCGGTTTGTTAGCGCCAGCGGTAGTCTTAACGTTGCGCGGTAGTAACAAAAAAATATTTCCATGGAGATTTGAAAGCACTAAATCCTGCATACTATAAACACAAAATAAGTATGATCAAATACAATAGGATTTGTTATTGTCAAACCAAGAGATGCTGAAAGCATGTTCCAACAAACTCCCCCTTTTGATAATAACAAATCCCCTTAGAAAGAAATAATTCAATTGATAGGAATTTGTGTTTATGATAGAGATAAGCATGAAATTTAAGACATGTGCATATGCTCCCCCTAAATGAATGCTCCCCCTAAGTAAATGCTCCCCCTACACCAAAGCTTCCTATGAACTTGACTTCCCTAAAAACATGTTAATTTCTTTCAAATTTATTCTCCCCCTTTTGGTATTATCAAAAGAGGGTGGAGAGGTAGTCCAACAAAAAGTGTGCAATAACTGTGTAAAGAGGGAATGATCATGATAAAGAGTGAAACGCTTAGCAAAAATACAATAGATAGGAGAGAAAAGAAAGGAATGTGAAGAATTTGTCATAAAGAAATCACTTGTTGGAACAACGTATTCATGATCGAGTGTACAAGTAGTAAAGAGGTGGAAAGCATGACGAAATACTTTTTTGAAGTGAATATCTATATATGAATTGAGAAGCATAGTAGATGATTAAGAATTTTAGACATAACAAAATAGATGTTGTAGCATTTTAAGTGCACAAAATAATTTCAGTTGTAACATAGCCATATACTAGTTTTGAAAGGTATGCAATACAGAGTTCTCATGGCGTAGCGGAAAAAATATGTAAGCATGATACAAGATATCAAGTCAAGATGGAAGAATACAATGTTCTAAATTGAGAAAAACAAGTACACGTATACATTGTATTGATCATGCAAGGATGTCTAGTGCATTTACTTAAGAATTTAGAGAATACATGTAGATATGCAATAGACTCCAATTCTTATGAGTAGAAGGCTTACAAGTGAAAATGTTGTGTACAAAATAGTGTTTTTGATAAAAGTATACATATGATTTAATCAAAACGCATGATATGTATAAAGGAATACACACAATATTATTGAACAAGCGTTTTTAGAGTTGCCGCATCCCACAAAGCTATATAAAATTTTCAATGCACATAGAAAAATAGTACAACTACCAAGGTGCTCTGCACACACAATGCTTATTAAGACTTATCGGGATGCAAAGTAGTGCTTGGGGAATCATAATTATTATTTTGAATTTTAGTTATTTGTGATTCGGTGTACAAGAAGAAGTAGTGTAAAAGGAAAATGTTTGCAACAAGGTACTTTACAATACTCTCCAAGGTGCTCAACCTCACAATGCTCATTAAGACTTATCAGGAAGGTGAGTAGTGCTTGGTGGAGTTATCTTTGTCAATTATTCATTTGAATTTTTGCTTAACGACAAAGGTCTCCGAATTCACATGTTTGTGCAAACAAAAGATTTTTGAAAGATATACTTCTTCAAAAAAATAGGTGCATGAAAAAGATTTTTACATGTGGTGTAGGTAAAACTAAGCATGCCTAACAATAATATTAAGTTGTTACACTGCACAATCATGAAGGAGAAGATTAAATTCATATGTAGTATATCAAAAAAGGTGTGAGTGAAAAAAATCATTTGCAAATATAAGCCATTTACTCATACATAGAGGCATGCTATGCAATACTACACATGATTTCTATAATCAATTTCAAAGCACACAAGATATAATGATCAATGCATGATACAAAAAAACAATGTTATTAAGATACTTGAAATAGAGAATGAAACATTGAATAATGAACTTGGCAAGATAAACCATATCATCCTTGAAACCTCAGTTTTTATAAATTTTAAGTTTTTCAAAAAAAATAAAGAAAAAGCATATTTTTGTTGTTTTGATTGGTTTTTCAATTTTGTAGTTGGTTTTGATATATAGAAAAACAAAGCATGTTTATGGTTGGATTTTGATATGTTTTATATTTTTTTTTTTTTAGAATTTTAAAAGAAAATAACATGAACTGAAAAATAAAAATGAAAAAGAAAACAGGAAATTCAGAAATGACCCACTACCGCCAGCGGTACCCAGCTATCGCCGGGCGGTAGTGACAGAACTCGAATTTTGGGGAAAACGTGAAATTTTTCAGAATTTTTCTTTTGAATATATTTGTGCAGATTAGCGTCAATGAATTCCAGCAATGAAATCAGACATATGCATACACAAAAATGCGGATTTTGCAAGTTTAAGCTAATATGTCCAAAACCCCAAATTCTAGCCTAAGGTGTCATAATACACTTTCAAAATACTTGTGTTTTCACATGCATGAGAGTTCATAAATAGATAATATGAAAAACACAAGATAACATGTTTGAGCACAAATATGCATGAGTGAAATGATCATAAATAAGTAAAATAATATTCATGCAATGTATACAACATAAGTATGTCTAAGATCAAGATACTCTAACAACATGTCTACACTCTAATCCCGTACTAAGTGACGGATGGGCATGAGGAGATGCACGCATGCCGTAGGTTGGGGTGTTAATCCCACATGCATACAAAAGACAACGCTCACCCTAGCACTCTTTCCCCTAGTGCCTCGCAAGGCCCCACTGGAACCCTCCCCGGTTAAGGACAAGACATGACTTAGAGGTTAGGTTTCTAATGCACACAATCCTACGCCCTCGCTATAGTCAGACACATAATGTGGTTGAATGATCATGAGCATACAAAGCATTTAATCTTATGGAAAAACAATTTATAAACTATGGATTTTATGTAAGATTAATTTCTCATTATATTTTTTTTTAAAGCACATAGTTATTATGAATTTTAACTTTCAATTTTTTTCAGATTTTGGTCAAGCATGATAGAGGCAAACAAATGACGCAAATATATTAAGTAAATAAGCAAAACTTGCGCATTTTATAAATTTAGCCTAATACCCCTAACATACCTTTTAAATCCATTTTGATAATTATTTCATTTAGTCTTAAAAATATCATATGACAAATTTAGTTTTCAAATTTTATAAGACTTTTAGGAAATGGATTTAGAAGGATAAAAATAAAAGATAATTAGATCACTTGAAAATAACATGACTTTTTATTCAATTGTGTTCAGTTTGATTTATTAATGAATTTAGGTTTAAAATGTGAAAATCATATCACAAGTTATATAAAGTGATCTTATCATGATGGCTCAAAGAAATAAAAGCAAAAGCAAAAAGGAAATAAAGCATATCATGAAGTAGAGAATTGATATTTCATTTTTAATTGATTTCTACTTCATGCAGATGATAGGATACTATTGAATGAGAGATTTAGGTATCCAAAGAGGATCGGGTGTGGCGGTTCCTTTGGGTACCCAAATATATCGTGTTTGCTTTTGGGGAGATAGTGATGAATGGGCCCTTTTGAGTGGGGTTAGTATTTCATCTTTTACTTTGGGCCTCCATTCAAACCTTGGATAAACATTATTTTTAGTTTTCAAATTTCCATAATCATTTACTTGAATTTTTGGATCAAAATGATTTTTGAATTTATAATTTGGAGGAAATTTGTTTGCATTTAATTTTAGGTTGGGAGAACATGATTTTGTAAACAATGGTGATTTTGATTTTGATTTACAAATCCTTTATGTTTCTTAATCCCGTTCTTAAACTTAGTTAAGATGTTCATATTCATATTCAACTTGTTTTTATATGTAGTTTGATATTGTGAATTTGTATTTACCATTTTCATAAGCAAGTTGATTTTTGATTTTAATTCATCATTCTTAACAATAAGATTATGTCTAGCTTTATTATAAGCGATTGTGCTATTTTTAAGAATGGAAACAATTGAATCAATATGATTTTGATAGTTATTTCTATATTCATCAAATGTTTCATCCATCTCTTTAATTTCAATTTTATAGTCTTTACACTTAGCACAATCATTTTTCAACGAAGAATTTTCTAAACATATTTTTTCATTTTGTCCTTTTATGAAAGTAAGTTCTTTTTCAAGTTCCTTGAATTTTTCTTTAATATTATTACAATCAAAACAAGATATAGAGTTTTCAAAAGAAGAGCATGATGGAGATAGAAACATTTCATTTTTGGATTCTACATTCAGATTTGCTTTCAAAGTTTTATTTTCTAAACAAAGTTTTACATTAGCCATTTTTTGTTTCTTAATCTTGCGTTTAGTAATTTGTAGCAATTGTAATGTAGAAATAGAAGTACAAAAAATAGGAGATTTTGATTTCCTTACAGTGCTTGTGGATGAGGCAAGATTTGAACATGTTGTTCCTTTGTTTTATTCATCTTCCTCTTCCAAACAAGAGTTTCCATCATCCTTTCCGCTTGATGAGCATTCTATGGATCCATCATTTGAGTAGCTTTCTTGAACATTTATGCAGGCTTGCATATTCTCTGGTTCTTGTGAATATTTCGTACCTGTAGAAGGAGAATCGTAAGTTCTTTCAAGAAAATTCCAAATTTCATATGCGGTAGGTAAAGTATAAATAAGTTTGAAAATATGTTGGTCTAACGCACAAAATATACTATTCATAGATTTTGCATTTAAAACAATTTCGTTTCTAGTTAGTACGCTGGGTGGCTTTTCAATAGTAATATTCCAAACTTTTTCATCTAAGGCCTTAAGAAAATTTTTCATTGATATTTTCCACCATTTATAATTTTTGCCCATAAATAAAGGTGGTGATAATCCTTTTTTCATTTACATTACAATTTTCCCCACTCGTAGAAGCGAGATCATGATCAAAAGATGCCATTATTCCCGGTTGTTAAGCCGATTTGGAATAACCTAGCTCTGATACCACTTGTTGGATCTGTAGGCGCCCTTAGAGGGGGGTGAATAAGGGTTTTTAAAACTTTAAACTTTAACAGAAAACTTTTGATATTTTGGTCGCAGTTAAACCAAAGTAAAGAGATAATGAAATTAGAAATGAAACCAATTTTATTAAACAAGAAAAGACATGATTATCATTTATAAAATTGATTACAAAATCTGATTTCAATGACGCTAGAAATCGAAGCGAATAATATGAAAACCCTTTATGTTTTCTATACTGACTCGCATCCCTATGAACCGGTGGGCTTTAGCCGGTCTCTCCCCAGATACGGCCTCAAGCCGCTCTAGCCAATCTATCACCAGAAAGGCCTCGAGCACCCCCTAGATCTTCTCACTAGACCCAGTCGCCGTGTGGTGAATTCCTCCCTAAGTCCTACCTAGATCTAGTCGTCATGTGGTGAATTCCCCCTAGTCCCCGCAAGGCACTAGTCTCCGTGTGGCGAGTTCCTCTACCAAACAAAAGTTATAAAGATTAAAATTAGAAAATAAAACAAAAACACAAACTAGAAACTCCCTCAAAAGTAGAACTTGATGTCGATGTAGATGAGATCGTATTGGTCTTCAAGTTCTTTGCATTTACGAATGTTGACGGAGTTCTTCGGGCTGCTTGGAGAAGGCTCTCACGAATGCTCTGAATATATGGCTTCAATTCCTTCTATATCAGCAAGCGGCAACGGAGGAGGCGCACGTCTTATTATAGATTCAGCCACTACCACCTGCGGTAGTACTACCGCCCCGCGGTATCCACATAAGGCAATGAAGCACACAGATCGTGGTAGTTTATGCAACATTCTGAGCGCCAAACACTAGCGCGCCGCGGTACCGCTAACGCCCCGCGTTAGCGAGATTTCCTTCCTTTAGCCACAATCTTCTTACTAATATGCTCCTCAATCAACTGCATACGGGATGTTTCCAAAAAGCTACCGTCGGGCGTTAGACCTAACACACCGCGATAGTACATGCCAAACATAGCGACCCGTCGACATTCCTTTTTCTCCACTATTTCCTTTCTGTCAATAGTTTCCATATATGCTAACGCCAGCGGTAGTGCTAACACGCCGCGGTAGAGCTCATTTCTTTTCATCGGGCGCATCTTTGTCGAACCGGCCTTATATTTCATCGATCGAATTTTTGTCGAACGGGATTCGGCTTTCGTCGATCACAAATTCCTCGAACGCAGTGATAAGCATTTCATCGAGCGCAGCTTTCCTTTAGTCGAATGAACACTAGAGCCAGCAGTAGTGCTAACGCGTCGCGGTAAGACATTCATTTCATCGAGCGCCGCGGTAGAATATGCAGATCATCGAACGGAGCTCACAGTTCGTCGAACGGAGCTCACAGTTCGTCGAACGGAGCTTTCAGTTCGTCGAATGCCAGTTTCCTTCTCAGCGGTTTCCTTTTCAGCAGTTTGTTAGCGCCAACGGTAGTCTTAACGCTCCGCGGTAGTAACAAAAACATATTTCCATGGAGATTTCAAAGCACTGAATCCTGCATACTATAAACACAAAACAAATATGATCAAATACAATAGGATTTGTTATTGTCAAACCAAGAGATGCAGAAAGCATGTTCCAACAGGTTCATCAGGCTCATAAATGTTGATGGTGCATTCGTGAGCCCGAACGGCATCACAGTGAACTCATATAGTCCATATCGGCTATTGAAAGCTGTCTTTGGGATGTCCTCCTCCTGATTCCGCAGCTGCTAATACCCTGACCTCAAATCCAGCTTCGAGATGCGGTGGGCTCCCTCTAGCTGGTCAAATAGCTTGTCGATCCTTAGTAACGGATACGCATTCCAAACCGTCAGCCGGTTCAGTGCTCTGTAATCGATGCACAATCAGAGCGTCCCATCCTTCTTCTTGACAAATAGCACCAGAGCTCCCCAAGGTGAGGAACTCGGTCTAACAAACCCTGCTTCCACCAGCTCTTGCAGCTGGCTCCGAAACTCTGCTAGCTCTTTCGGGGCCATCCAATAAGGAGCTCTAGATAATGGCTTAGCCCCCGGCACCAGCTGGATCTGAAAATCCTTCTCGCAGTGTGGTGGCAGCCCTGGCAGCTTCTCCGAGAATATGTCGGCAAATTCCCATACTACTGGGATACTAACCACATAATCCTTCACTTCAATCACCTCGAACAACACCTGGTATACTCATCTCCCTGTAGGTGGGCCTTGACGGCCTGAACAGATGATAATAAGTGAAGGGAGGGGGGTTTTATACCTTTGACTACTACTTTCGTGTCCTCGTGCTTCAGGACAATCCTCCTCGCCGGGCAGTCAATCCTTGCATGGTTCCAATACAGCCAATTCATGCCTAGGATCAGATCAAAGTCCTTCATCTTCAAGAGAGTCGGCGGTGCTTCGAACAGCTTCTCTCCAATCTCCACGTTCATGTTGCACTTGGCATTTGTTACTATCTTTGATCTGTCCGGGAATCGTACCCACCTGTGGATGCCCTTGAAGTGCTGGACTTGGTCCAGATCATCCACAAATTCTTCCGAGATGAATGAGTGTGAGGCACCCATATTGAATAAAGTGTATGTGTGCCTTCCGCAGACGAGTACTATACCTGGATGATTTTTGTTTGTTTGGTTCAATGCTAGGGTAAAGCTAAGGTTTGCTAGGTGCTAATGAACATAAAAAAAGACATTAAGAGTGCCTGTAATGACCCTTGCGGGGTCCCGGGGCTGATCTAGGTCCAGAGAGTACATCTAGTCCCTATTCTATCTCTGGTTTCTGCCCTGAAATCCACGGCCTCGAACACGTCCTCGGCCCCTAAAATGCTGAGTCAGTGGGGCAGCCTGTGGTGCTGGTGGTGCATTCCTCTAAGGGCAGTTCCTCCGAATGTGGGCAGTGTGGTGGCAGTGGTAGCACTCCGGCGGGGGAGGTGGACCACCTCCTCCTATCCTCGGCATCTCCCGCATCTGTTGAGGCTGCGGAGCCAACACTACCTGCTCCTGCTTCTCCTCCTGGCGGAGTCGATCCTCTATTATTCTCTCCCCAAAGTAACGACCCTTTTGCTGGTCTATCCTGCCACCCCTTCCCCGGTCCTCTGTCGGCCTCTTCCTACCTCGAACAAGGTGCTGGTCGGCTTCCAGATTCTTGGCCATCTCCAAGATCTTGGCCATGCTGCTGTCAGAGACAAAGAGGAGGGCCTGCCTCAGCTCGTCACGGAGGCCCTTGTAGAATCTCTTTGTGTAACCTGCATCATCCAGTTGATAGGTGTCCGCAAACCGGGCTAGGTGTGTGAACTCTCGGTGATACTCCACCACTGTCATGCTTCCCTGCCTCAACTGCATGAACCTTTCTTCTAGCTCATCCCTTGCTGACTGCGAAATATAGTGCTCCAATAGTGCCATCTTGAACTCATCCCATGAGATGTTAGTCGCCTCCAGTACAACATAGGTGGTGTCTAGTAGTGATTTCCACCACCTCTTCACATGAGATTCCAGGCACGAAACCACTAGGGGTACTGCCATGTCTGTCAGGCACTGTATCCCTGCAAGCATCTCGTACATGATGTCCACCCACTCCTCAGTCTGAACACCTGTCTCTGTCCCAAGGTATGATGGGGGGAAAGTCCTCGGAAGGCACTCATCCAGTTGGCACCGGGGTTTGGCTGAGGAGTCGGTGCCTGCTGTGCCCTGAATGCCTCCAGTATGGCAGTCAATGTCTGCGCCATCTCCATTTGCTGAAACAGAGTAGGAGACGGTGGTGGAGGGAAGACGTTTGGAGTCGGAGGCACTCCATGTTTGGAGTCGGAGGCACTCCATGTTGTGGGGTAGGGTTCCTCGCGGGCTACAAAAGAAAATTGACACTCGTAAAAGGGTCTGCCTAAAAATTCAGTTAAAAGTGGACTTTTCATATGATTCCCCATATGGGCACACCATTGCTTCCGCTGCTTAGTTTGTCCTTAAACTAAACTCGCATGTGGTGGCCTAGGGTTTGTGGACTTCTTTTCTTCGGATCGAGGTTTGCTCTGATACCAGTTTGTAAGACCCCCTTTTTTTCTTTGAAAACCCGGGTCTTATGCCCAGAATCGCCATTTTGCGGTGACGCCCTCGCTCGGGAAGATCGCCACTACAAAATGCTGATCCTGCCGGCCATATCGATCACAAAAAAAGTAAGCATAAACAAACTTATAGAAGTTCAAGTCCACATCACATAGAAAATAAACTCATCAAAAGAGATGTCCACATGAAATAACTGAATAAAAGATAGTAGTAATAATAAAGGGATAATGCCTAATACATCACAGCCTCACTACAAAAGTCACTCGCGGAAGCATAATCTACTAGAACTAATAGAACACTCATGGATCCTGTCATCGGTGCTCCCGTGCTAGAATGTCCCACCTCCATCTGCACCGGCCTCTGGTGCTGCAGCGTCTCCTCGGTCCCCTACAATGATAAGGTCCACCGACTGTTAGTCAAAAGACTAAGGCAATCCCCCACCCCTCCCCCGGTGACTCCTAGGCATCGTGTGGGAAGGATGAAGCGGAGGACATCAAGGGGTATAATCAAAAGCAGGTGACAGCGAATCAAACTACGGAAGGGTCTATCGCTATGCAACAAATAGTATAATGAGTAAGCAGTAAGAGGTAAAATAATAACAAGTATGCAGTAGTAATAGGTAAAGCAGTACTAAGCATAATAGTAATAAGGAAACAGTATTGAAGAAGTGTAACCTTGATTTATAGGAATGCCCATACAAACCTATAGACCAAGGGGTCGTTTAGCAAGGCCAATCGAATTAAAAGTCCCATAAACAATTTATACGATAGGGGTAGGCGTTGAAATGCAATGTTTATGCTATGTCATGCAATGTATGTAGTTTAATGTTATGTTCATACAAGTGCAACTCACACACTTTGACTCTATGTGCACAGACCTTTAGTTCCCCCTTTTTGGAGCTAGCAGAACTCCCAGGATACTTCCGTAGTGGCAAACGGAAGCGGTGGGTTGGGCCTAGCCCACCTCTAGGTTGGTATCTGCACTACCTAACCTAGAACTATCGTACGCCTCAATGCTAAGAACACAATAACGGATCTCCTACGTACTCTTACTGGCTAGTCCGCCAGACTTTTCTTTGGTAAAATGTTAACCACACTTACCGAGCCAAAGTATCGATGATGGTGTGACGACCATCAACACTAATGACCCACCACCTTTATGCACATACAACATGTTACCAACTATCTCCGAGCCCTAAGGTCCTTGAACTAACCTATCCGACACAATAACCTTTTGAGCCACCGACTCGACAGACTGACCCGTCCGTGCCAACAACCATCGAGCCTCCCGCTCGTAAGACCAAACCTAACTAGCCTCCTCAACCATGGGATGTGGGTGTGTGTATTATTAAGTTAATCTTGCATAACAGTTTTACTCTTACGATTTAGGGTTAATCTTGGACTTCTCGAGGTCTACCCTGTGAGGGGCTCGCTACGGTACTAGGAACTATAATGGGATGACACCCCAAAGCTCCCTTTCTCTAGACACTTAAAGTTATTGGTAACTATCCATAAGAATACCCTTCTTGTCATTACACTTGGATTACCCTAAGTTTTTTATGACCCTATAAGGGGAAAGACGATCTTTCGTCGGTCACGAACACAACCTTACCCTTTAGCTTATCGGGTACACTCAACATATAGACCCTTAATAGTGACCTCACATCTTCTCTCCCAGACTAGGTACACTATCTACCTTCCATTCCCTCCTACTGATCCATAAATTACTCAAGTTTTAATGTTTTACTATACGCAGACCAAATGAGTTATATGGGTTGTAAGAGAGGACGTACCCCAAATATTCATCCAACTGACTCAAGATTTTTATTGGGAGTCTATCATTATATTCTAAGAATAAATCCAGAGGATCATATTTTCCCTTAATTATTTGGCATTTATTATAATTTCTCCAACATTGGCCAAGTATGAAATTGAACATGAAGTATAGGATCTTCCTGTGCTATGGCCCCCATAAAATTATGGAAAATCTATGAAGTCAAAATAACAGTAAATACAAAATATCACAATTTTGCAGTAAGGTGTTGGCCTCCAATTTAAATATTGAACAATTACCCCAAATTAGAAATTAAAGAAGGAACCACCAAAAATACTTGCCCGAAAAGTATGGAAAATTTACCAGACCTTTATATTGTTCAGAAAAGTCTACTGCCTAAATTTCAGAATTTATCAGAACTATTTAGTCATGTAAATGAATATTCCAAGTAAACACATACTAGGGAAAACTATGAAGTAACCTACTGATAAATAATTCTAAAAATTATACAAAACTTCACAGAGCTTTCTATTGCCCTAAAGTGTCCTATCACCAAGTTTCACAATTTTACAGAGAATATTTGACCCTCTTTTATTTAACATATTCTTAAGACAAAATTGATGACTTGTGAATGAAGTACTAATTAAATAAATTTTAAAATTAAACAAAAATTACCAGATGTCTACAACATGATTTTATTTAATCTACCAATCTTTCATCGCCATCCAAGATCATTTGAGAATGTAAATTTCTCTTATAAGAAGGTACCCAAAAAAGGTTACAACCTAATTCAGAGGGATCTATTGACCCTAAAATTCTCATAAAATAACCTAGGGCATATTTACACCATATGAGCTTATCTACCAAGTTTCATGACCATTCAAGGACATGTGCCCACATGTCCTTCACAAGGCTCAAAGTTCAACCCTAGGGCTAGAACTAGGGTCCTAGGGCATATCGACCCCACATCACCCAAAATCACTCATGGGGTGTCTTATGTGATCCTAAACTAGTGGCCAAAGTTTCACATTACTTTGATAAGATTTGACCACCTAATTCCATCATGTGCACTTTTGACCTAATTTGACCTAATTTGACCAAACTTGGGTTAAATTATTACCCAACCAAATCAGTCCCAATTGGGATGAAATATTTACCAGGGTCATATAATAACCCTAAAGAGCACCCACCAAAATTTGGAGGGAATTGGAGGTCACTAGACCCTATAATTAAATAATATATGGATTATGAATTTTTTACAAAAAACCTTACAAAACACTTCTCCGAAAATTCCCTTCTTTGGATATGTTAAGGGTATAGGTACAAATAGCCTATGTTTCAATTTTCATGTCAATATCATTTCCCTATCAAAAGTTATTCAAGAAATAGTGGCTATCCTACCCTAGGGACCAGTCCCACCAAAATGGCCCTACAAGGAGCTACAATTCTCCTTTTGGGCTGAAACAAATTTTAGATTAAAGTATACACAAAGGGCTACAACTTTGGTGTTGGCCACTTTTTCATAAGAGGGGCCTAAGTATTTTTAATAAATTAATCTTGGTACTGCAAAAAGTGTGACATAAATACATACATAAACATTTAGAAGAAATTAGATCAACACAGATCTTGGCGCAGGATTGGATGGCATCGGGCTGTCTTATTCCTCCAGCCGACGATCCAGATTACCCACGCCTGGGCCTCCTTCCACCTCATTTTCCTGTCCACCTAAGCGCTGCCTCGGCCGACAAATGCAACCACCACCTCCGTTGAGGTGGTGGCCGGCGATTAGGGGTGGTTGGCCGGCCGGAGGTGGCCGGAACGGGGAGTTGTAACGGGGGAAAGAGGGATCAAAATGAGCCCTTTTGGGAGCTTGATTTGAGTCTGATTTGGCTTGAATCAATCCCCAAACTAGATGAAGATATAGCACTAGGGGAGGGAGGATTGGACCTGGGTGGTGGCCTGAGGTTGCGAGTTCCGGCGGGTTGCCATTGCCGGAGCTTGAGCTTTTGGTGCCATGCCTCTTTTACACTTGGAGAGCCCGATTTCTTCTGGTGATTGGGGGCTTTCACTAATCTCTGACCTCTGAAGATGTTAAAGGAGTCAATTGGAGGAGGGGAGGAGCCATGGCATCAATTGCCATTAACACTATTCATGGTGATTTTCGGCCACCTCCAAATCTCCCTGAATTCAGCCCCTTGTGGGCTGGAAAACCTCCCAATCTTCTTGTAACTGCCAGGGGAGGTGAATCCTCATCAATAGGGAGATCAATTGGCCTCCTTTGGCCATGAATGTCATTAACCCCCTTTCTCTCTCTCTCTCCACCATTTTTGTGGCTTTCTCTCTCCTGGCCGACCCCTTTGAAATTGAATGGTAATTTCAGTAATTTCCAAGCCCACTAGGTGGTGGACACCTTAATTGAGTCTAGCCCAAGAGGATTGGGCTTGATTAGGTCAACATAGGTCATTTTGACCTAAATTTGAGGTAGAGTTGACTTTGGTCAATTTGACCATTTGGTTGGCCTCCTTAAGGTTTAGGAAGGTCTAGGTAGGGTCAATTTGGCAAGGTGAGGGTCAATTGACCCTTAATAGGCCACTTTTTGACCAAAATAGGGCTAAGGTTGACTTTGGTCAAATTGGTGGCCCCATGATGGGCCTTTTGGTCCATTGGGTCCCTAATATCCTTATAAGGGTAGGGGTATGGTCAATTCGGCATGGTGGAGGCCAATTGGCCCTAATTAAGCTACTTTGACCAATTTAGGGTTAGGGTTGACTTTGGTCAATTTGGCCTCTTTGGTTGATCCCAATGGGTCCCTGGTGCTCTAAGGGGACCCCTAATGGGTTAGGGATGTTATGGTGGGGTCAAGGGATCAAGTTGAGGCCCTAAAGTTCAACCCTAGGCTTGATATATGAAAATTGCTATTTGCAGACCACTTGGGTTTTGTCCTTCTTACCTAAGTTCACATGATCATAAGCACTTCCTATGGTTTTGTCATGACCTAGTCATGACAAAACCAACTTGGGGGTCTAGTTGTTTGGGGGATGTTACAGCTTTGTTCCACATCACATAGAGGAAGTTATAGAGAGATACTCCCACAAATCCATGAAGGCTTAAGGAGATCCATGAAGAAGATTTCAGCACGCTTCATCATCATGACGAAATACCACATCAACTATGATCATACTCTATGGAACTTCGTCTACTTCTTCAAGAGATCCATATAGGGAGTTTTTATATTGATGTTGTTTCATTTCTTTACTCTTTCGTACTCGTGTAGTAAATTCGCCTTGTGTTGGCGACTAGGTCTGGGTAGGACTTAGGGAAGAAATTCGCCTCGTGTTGGTGACTAGGTCTACAGTGTAGATCTAGGGGTGCTTGAGGCCATATCTGGGGAAGGATTGTCTAGAGCAGTTTGAGGCCATATCTGGGGAAGGATGGGCTAAAGCCACCGGTTCGTGGGGATACGAGTCGGGATAGAAAACGAAAAAATCTTTTTACAATTCGCCTTTGATTTCTAGCGTTATAAGAAGTCAAGTTTTGTAATCTTATATTTCATATTAATAAAATCATGTCTCTATTTTATTTCACTTGATTTGTTTTGATTTTGCACTATTTCGATCTCTTATTATTTCAAGTATTTCAAAATATAACATAAGTTTTTAAAACCCTTATTCACCCCCCCCCCCCCCTCTAAGGGCACCTACAGATCCAACAGCATTATGCAACTCCAAGTTTGATAATAACAAATCGCAAGTTGTATTTGATCATACATGCTTTGGGTATAATGTGCAGGTTTACACGTGTGAAGTCGTACATAAACTACAATGTTATGAGTAATCACCGGTGTTGGGAAAAACCCTTGATTTAACTTAACAAATTATATGAAAGTGATTTTATCTACTAGGATTGAATTACCCGTTGTATAGTGAGGGTAATCTGGTCATTAGATTTCTTAAGATGTCACACTCAACATAGGGTGTCAGGACCAGATCAAGGGAATCAAAATTGGGCTAAGTTAACATTTACGTCGAATAGAATTCGACGGAACATCGAGTCCATATCGACGCTGCTCTGACTAGAAGTCCAAGTGGTTCAACCCTTCTGTCGAAGTAACTCAAGTCGACGTTACGTCGAATAAATATTGACGTAGAGGTCAGGGACTTGTCAGAGTAACTAGGGAAGTCGACGCAGCTTCTACTACAACTCGATGCATAAGTGCTTATCTGTCGAAGCCATCTAATGTCGACGCAACGTCGACTTCATCTCGATGCTGAAGATGAAGTACAGAGCCAGGCAGATCAACTCGACGGACATGTCGAAGAGATGTCGATGCAACATCGACTCACAGAGTTCAATCAGAGCAGAGATGAAATCGAAGCTGCTTCTACAAGAACTCAAAGTTGTGTCGATAAGAAAAGAATTGAATTCGATGTTATGTCGAATACAGTCCGTAAAAGTATATCTTTTCAGCTGTCTCTCTGATCCTTCTTTCATGGCCCACATCCTTCAAGACCGTTCCCCAACGGCTTAATAATTTGCTGAAATAGAAAGGAGCATTAAAGAAGGAGACAAAAAGGTTTCTTGGAATCATATTCCTTGTAGGTGAACGGGCCGAAAATTAAAGAGGAAAGAAAGAGAATGTCATTGGCAGATTACCTTTTCAGGGCATACCAGAAAGGGAAAGAAATTTGAAATTGAATAGAGTGAATAAAAGGAGAAGAGAAGACAGAAATAGAGATAGCATTAATCACAATCAGGCGTCTTTCTCCTTGCTAGGGCTTCCTCCTCTTCTCCCTCCCTCAGGAACCCTAACACAAAACTAAAGGAGAAAAAGAAAAGAAAACTCTACTATTCTTCATCCAATAGAACAGAGGATCTGAAAGCTGCTCTCCATCACAATCTCTTAGCAGCCAGATCTCAATCAGCAGAAGTAGAAAGGGTCCGACTTACAAAACACCTGCAATTCATCATTATCTAAAGCAAGGGTTAATCAAGAGCAGATCCTGTGGAACATCTAATAGGTTGTTCTTCATACAGTCTCCTTAAGAATTCTGAGAACAGAATTCCTACAACTTTCTTCCTTCTCCTTCTTTCTCATTCTGTAAAAGAGTTTTATTAATCCCCCTTCAAAGGATTCAGTGGTTCAAGATCTCCTTATCAAAAGATCTGGTGGTTCAAGATCTCCTTATCAAAAGATCTGGTGGTTCATGATCTCTTTGTCAAAAGATCAGTGGATCTAAGAGTCTCCTTACCAAAAGACTCAGGCACAGTGGTGCATCCCTACCAGGTGGTAGAAGAGAGGAGTACCCACATTTTGGTGAACCTCTATAAAAAATTATGTGTGTCTTCTGGTTGCTAATTTTTTGTGCTGCACAATTTCTTTCAATTCTGCACTTTATTTCTTGCATCATATTTACTCTGCATGTGATCTTGTTGAGCATAAATCCTTAGTTAAGTTTATTGTTTTCATAGTTAGGATAGAAATAAATTTAAATCTCTATTCACCCCCTCTGGAGAACTCTCATAGGCACACTATGCACTTTCAATTGGTATCAGAGGGAGGTTGATCATTAAGAGCTTAACACCTTGATCAAAAATGCCTCCTACTCTTATTTCTTTTCTATAAATATATTTTATAAAGAAAATGAGTACTAAGGATTATGCTTCCACATGACCCCCAGTGTGTAATTTAAACAAGTTTACACTCTAGAAGGCCAGGATAAGGCTTTGCATTTATTCAATTGAGGAAGACATATATAATGTTCTTCTCACAGGTCCTCCTACTCCAGTCAAACAAAAGGAAGGAGAAACCTCATCAACTGAGGCTGTCCCAAGAAAGGAATGGACAGAGGCTGAAAAGAAGGTCAAGGCATGTGATGCCAATGCCATGAATATTCTGGTGTCAACAATGTCAGATGACCTTTTCCAGAAAGTTGCTCAGTGCCAATCAGCAAAGGAAATCTGGGACTCACTCACCACCATGGTGGAGGGAAGTGCTGATGAAAGGAAGGACAAAAAGTCCCTTTTCATATCCCAGTATGAGAACTTTCAAAAGGAAGCTGAAAAATCTGTTGCCAATATGTATGACAGATCTAGTCTTATCATTAATGAGCTCAGAGGCTTAGACAAGGAAATATCCTTGACTGAAATTAATGATAAGATTCTCATATGCTTCCCTAGCTCATGGGATTCAAGGATCTGGGCAATCAGAGAATACAGATGCCACCGAGAGATCTCAACTGATGCTTTGCTAGGAAAACTTAAGTCATATGAGATGCTTCTGAAAAATAGGGTTGAGGCTGAAGAAAGGGAGACTACTCTAGCTTCTATCCAAAGGTCCCTTGCTTTGAAAGCTGCTAAAGGAGAGTCCTCCACTCCTGAGGATGAAATGTTCAGTCTGCTGGCAAAAAGATTCAAGAAGTTGGTGAAGACTGAGGACTCAAAGAGAAGAGAAAGGGATTCAAAGCCCAGGTATGATAAGACTCCAAAGAAGGAGGTTATCTTTTATACCTATAGCAAACCAGGGCACATTGCACCTGAATGTCTACAAGAGCAGAGGGAAAGAAGCAACGTCAAAGATGAGAGGAAGAAGAAGAAGTCCTTCAGAGGAAAGGGCAAGAAGAAAGCCAAAGGCTTCATTGCTGAAACATGGAGTAATTCTGAAGTAGAAGTAGACTCCTCATCATCTGAAAGTGATGATGAAGAAGAAGCAGTAGCAGCCTGCATGATGGCTCTTGGGATGGGATCAGATGATGAAGATGATCAGGTATCAGTTTTTGATGAATTTGACTTTACTTCTGATGTTTTTAAAACATGTTTTAATGATTTCTGCATTGAACATCTTAGGGTTGAAAAAGAATTAAATACAGCTAAAACTGAATTAGAGAATCTTAAGAAAGATGAAACACTCCTAATAAATCAAAATCTAACTAATGAACTTAAAAATAAAGAGTTAAAATTAATTAAGCTTAGAGAGGAGAACACAAATCTAAAAGAAGTGCTAACAAGGGCAAAGGTCTTTGAGGACTCACTCAATGGGAGGAGTCAGAAGCTCAAGGATATCACAGAAAATCTCTCTATGAGATTTAATCACTTAGTGTTAGGAGCAGAGCCCTCCACTAGCTTAGAAGCACCTAGGAAACCTGCCTGGAAAAATCCAGTTTCCTTTGTAAGACCTAGTGATCATCAACCCAGTGAGAAGAGAACATCAATTAAGGGTAAGGCTGTTAGTTATTCAGATAAGTTAGATAAACCCAACAAAATACATCTGAATAAGAAAGAAAAACCTTAAGGAAAGAACAATGTAGAGAAGTCAAATAACAATCACCTAAGTAAAAACAAAATCTAAGATAATAAGACACTCTGCTGATCTATTGCATTTAGATATATTCTATACTCATCTAAAGCTTCAAAACAAGAGGTTTGGGAAAACCATTCCTAATCATCCCAAAGGGTTTCATGAAAGACCCTTCTATTCTTTTATTGAACCCTACAATGGTAAAAGCAAAGGGCCCAAGGTAACCTGGGTTCCTTCTAATGTTTGAACTACTTGTGCAGGGTTAGGTAGGGGGCCACTCAGGAGAAAATTGAGTGGGAAGAAAGATGTAGGTCATGAATAAGGAACAAAAATTCACTCAAGGGAGTAATTTATACCTTGTATTTTCCTTAATATCTATTACATCTCATTGTGACCTACTTTCAAATAAATATAATTGCTGGGAAAAACAGCAAGAAGTTTTCTAAAGAAATGGATCTATTTATTAAGAGGTGTGTTGAATAGAAGTCGACGTACCATCGACTTCTACTCGATACCAGCATCAAGAAGCACTCAGAGTAGTCAATTCGAATAGAATTTGATGCGGTGTCATGTTCATATCGACGCATACGTTGACTTATTAAATGCTGATTAAATTCAAAGTTACGTCGATTGGAAATTGACGTAATGTCGCCTGGACTACGCCAACTTAGAATTCCTATATAGTCTCGAAGCTACGTCGAGTACTAGATGACGCAACGTCGATATATCAGCGCGCGCAAAATTGCTTCTAGAAGCAACCTCGACACCGCTTTGCGCGCCAAATAATAAGTGGTATCGATGGTGCGTCGACCTAAACCCTAAGTAGTGGCGATTCATCTACTTTTAAACAATTACTGCGTCGAAACATTTACGCTTTCGAATTCTCTTCCTCTTGCTCTCTTGCTTTCCTGTTCTCCAGCTTTCCCGTTCACCTCTCTCTCTCTCTCTCTCTCTCTCTCTCTCTCTCTCTCTCTCTTTCCCTTTGACTTTGCAGGTAAATCCAAACAGATGACTTCTCCCAAAATCAACTCCGGGTTTGAAGTGGACGTGGACTCCTTCACTGCAGCGGCAGAAAGTTTCAAAGCCATTCTCGGCTTGTTTCATGAGGCTGGTCTGACCAAGCTTATCTCCACAAGATGCAAATTCCTGGATATCGAACTGACTGAATTTAAAGACAGTGTTCAGATAGGAGAGGATGGTTCCCTCAAAGGGAAAATATATGCCACAGATGTATTGATAACAGAGGAATTGCTAAACCAAACATATGATCTTTAGACAGGGGATGAGTCAGATGAACTAACAGGGAATGAGATTAAGAGGGCCCTGGAACTGATGCAGTTCAAAAAGGACAAGCCTATCAATCTGAAGAAAAAGGATCTTGGAGAAGAATACAGATTCCTGGCAGATATAATAGGAAAGGTATTGTTGTTTAAGATTTCTGCACATGATGCTGTTCCAAAGCAACGGCTGCAAATTATGGGATCACTTGTTATGAAGAAGAAGATCAATTGGGGAAGATGCCTACTAAATATGATTGGGAATAAGTACTCCCACAAGGAGAATGCCTATATGAGAATAATGAGCCAAGTTCTCTTCAAACACAATCCAAATATCTGCAAATCAAAAGGAGTGTCCATTCCTCCTGGAAAAAGGATTACAATTGGAATCTTTTCCAAATGGACCAGGCAAATCTCAAAGCCTAGTCAAGCTCAAATTTCTCCTCCTCCATCTCCTCCTCCACTAGACTCAGAAGGGGAAGGTACAGATCACCCTCAGAAAGACACCCCATCTCAACAACAACAACAATAATTGCAACAACAACAACAACAGCAGCAGTTCCAATCCATTTCATCACCTGAGCCATCTCCTTTGCAAACCCATCTACCACCATCCATCCAAACTCTAGACCATCCATCTGCTCCACCTCCACCACCATCATTTCACTACTCTCATGATGTTTAACATCCTCTCACCCCTATTCAAGAAGAGCTCCCTCCATCACCTCCTCCGTCTACATCTCATCCACCCACAATTGATCTTGAGCAGATCATTTCCAAGGCTATGGCCATTACCTCCTCCACCTTTGAAGATCAAGTGGCCTCTAAGGATAGAAGGTTTGATAGAAAATACTCACAGATGGAGGGTGAGTTATTAAGATTTAGAAGATCCTTTCAGAGCCTCAAAGATTTTGTATCTTCCTCTATGGTCTCAAGGGAGTTCTTAACCTCACAGACCAGCAAGGTCAAGAAGGGGGAGAACATACTAGAGGAAGAAATACCTCCTCATGTTATGAATGGACAAGATCAGGGTAATGCTAATAATGAGCCTGCTCCTGACAAAGTAACTACCTTTCAGGGTGCACAATCTCAGGGGGAGCATTCAGAAAAGTTGGGTGATGATGTCCGGGGAAAACTAAATGCAATAGTTCATGGCGAGATTGCTCCAGAAATATTGAATGATAAAGGAACAAATGCATCTGTTCATGGGGAGACAATTGATAAAGAGATGGCAGATGTCATGCAGTTTTTGACAGATGAAGGGGCCCAAGGAAGGTTGAATATTGAGGACTGATGCAACAGTTCAGGGGGAGCCTACCCCAGATGTCCAGAGGGACCTAGATGCAGAGATGACTGTTGTAATCACAGTTGTAGCTCAGGATGAAATCCAGGGTAAAGATCCACTTGATGAAGTAGCACAGATAGCTGAGGAAGCTGCCCAGGAGGCTGAAATTGTACAAAGTCAGGAGAAGCTTACCAAAGATATTACTGATGATAAGCCCTTGCATTTTGCCTCAAGAAATGTCTCCTCAAAAGTATTCTCAAGAAAAAGAAAGACCCCTGAGAAGGATTCCTGAATTCTTAGGAAGGTATTCTATGAATAGTCATTTTGAACACAAATATATTCTGGGAAGAACAATGTTATACAACTTTACTGCTTAACGACTAAATGGAACTGCATATGATTTCAGTTTGTCCTATGTTATGTCTGTATTGTAATGTATGTATTGCTGTTTATACAAAAGAATATACAAAATCACTTTATTTAATATGTAAAATTTGTTAAGATAAATAGGGGGAGATTGTTGGGAAAAACCCTTGATTTAACTTAACAAATTATATGAAACTGATTTTATCTACTAGGATTGAATTACCCGTTGTATAGTGAGGGTAATTTGGTCATTAGATGTCTTAGGATGTCACACTCAACAAAGGGTGTCAGGAGCAGATCATGGGAAGCAAAATTGGTTATGTTAACATTTGCGTCGAATAGAATTCGACGGAACATCGAGTCCATATCGACGCTGCTCTGACTAGAAGTCCAAGTGGTTCAACCCTTCTGTCGAAGTAACTCAAGTAGACGTTATGTCAAATAAATATCGACGTAGAGGTCAGGGACTTGTCGGAGTAACTAGGGAAGTCGACGCAGCTTCTACTAAAACTCTACGCAGAAGAGGTTATCTGTCGAAGCCATCTAAAGCGATGCAACGTCAACTTCATCTCGACGCAGAAAATGAAGTTCAGAGCCAGGCAGATCAACTCGACGGACATGTCGATGACATGTCGACGCAATGCTGACTCGCAGAGTTCAATCAGAGAAGAGATGAAATTGAAGCTGCTTCTACAAGAACTCGAAGTTGCGTCAATAAGAGAAGAAATGAATTCGACGCTACATCGAATACAGTCTGTAAAAGAATATCTTTTTAGCTATCTCTCTAATCCTTCTTTCATGGCCCATGTCCTTCAGGACCGTTCCCCAAAGGCTTAATAATTTCCTGAAATAGAAAGGAGCTTTAAAGAAGGAGACAACAGGTTTCTTGGAACCATATTCCTTGTAGGTGAACGGGCCGAGAATTAAAGAGGAAAGAAAGAGAATGTCATTGGCAGATTAGCTTTTCAGGGTATACCAGAAAGGGAAAGAAATATGAAATTGAATAGAGAGAATAAAAGGAGAAGAGAAGACAGAAACAGAGACAGCATTAATCACAATCAACCGTCTTTCTCCTTGCTAGGGCTTGCTCTTCTTCTCCCTCTCTCAGGAACCCTAACACAAAAAGAAAGGAGAAAAAGAAAAGAGAACTCTACTGTTCTTCATCCAATAGAACAGAGGATCTGAAAGATGCTCTCCATCACAATTTCTTAGCAGCCAGATCTCAATCAGCAGAAGTAGAAAGGATCTGACATACAAAGCACCTGCAATTCATCACTATCTAAAGCAGGGGTTAATCAAGAGCAGATCCTGTGAAAAGTCTAATAGGTTGTTCTTCATACAGTCTCCTTCAGAATTTTGAGAATAGAATTCCTACAACTTTCTTACTTATCCTTCTTTCTCATTCTGTAAAATAGTTTTATTAATCCCTCTTCAAAGGATTCAGTGGTTCAAGATCTCCTTATCAAAAGATCTGGTGGTTCAAGATCTCCTTATCAAAAGATCTAGTGGTTCATGATCTCCTTGTCAAACGAACAGTGGTTTTAAGATTCTCCATACCAAAAGACTCAGGCATAGTGGTGCATCCCTACCAGGTTGTAGAAGAGGGGAGTACCCACATTTTGGGGAACCTCTATAAAAAAACTCTGTGTGTCTTCTGGTTTCTAATTTTCTGTGTTGTCCCAATTTCTTTCTATTCTGCACTTTATTTCTTGCATCATATTTACTCTTCCTGTGATCTTGTTGAGCAAAAATCCTTAGTTAAGTTTATTGTTTTCACAGTTAAGATAGAAATAAATTTAAATCTCTATTCACCCCCCCCCCCTATAGAGAACTCTCAGCGGCACACTGTGCACTTTCAGTTGGCGCTAGCGAAACTGCCACGCGCTAGCTTGGATTACACAAGATGACTGGATTTGATTAAGGCTAAGGAAATATTGGCTTGACATGCCTCACATCATCTAGACATGTCACCGATCATTTAGACGGCCTACCGCTGGCGCTAGAACTAACGTGATGTGCTAATGGTGTCTACTTGAAGGTGTATGTCACCTGGATGATTGGAGTGTCATCTAGAAGAAGATCATATCTCCTAGACACTACCGTCGGGCATTAGCAATACCTCTGGCGCTAATAGTATCGGCTAGATAGCTTATGTCACCTTGAAGGGAGCGTCGACTAGACATCACATATCGGCTAGATGCTTAAGCTATCACTGGCGCTAACACTACCACCAAGTGTTAGGTATATAGACTACAAAGAAGGATCGACTGGATGAGCCTATGTCAGCTAGACGATGCATGTCAGCTGGAAGAGGATCAGATCAACTAGGCACTACCGCCACGCACTACTGCTAATGCATAGTGCTACCTTGAAGTCCACATCACTGATCCATGTACTCAAACGCAGGAAGGTGTGGTGATCAGAAGAGTAAATGCTACAATCGCTCCTCGGTAGCGATTACCGCTGTGTGATAACTCTGGTGTACAGGTGAAGGACTACCACCTTCTTTATCTACAGACGGCCATTTGTCCAAGATTCCAAATAAAGCGAGGCTACCACGCCTTGCTAGCGCAAATGCACCGTGCTAACTAATGAACATAAGGAAAGCTCTGCTGCCTTCCTTACATGTAGCATCACTGCTGGGGAAATCACATAAATGAGTTTTACCACTAGGTGCTAACAGTACCATTGGAGGTAGCTTATTTCACTTTGTATGAAAATGTTCTTTTCTCTCTTGGATGTATGGCTCCTGAACCCTAGAATGATAGAAGGATTTTATGTCGTCTCTATAGCAAGAAGCCACCCAACAAGGAGAAGAACTCTCACCCTCAAGAAAGCATGAACATCTTTGGAGAGCACGAACAAAGAATGAGAATCAGAGGATGACTATGCACACAAAGAACAATATTCATAAGCGATGATCGCTCACCTCCTCTGTAGATACTATTTGAGGGAGCAATTATTTTCTCTTCTAACCTTTTTCTTGTATTTCTTTTCTTCTCTTTTATTGTATCGGGTGGAAAATCGACTAGGGAGGTCGTCAAAATTTGGGGAGTATCCCGTGAGATATCGTCCAAGGAGAACGTCTAGATCGGGGAGATCTAGTGGTCTTGAAGTACTTCTGGGGGGGAGGGGGAAGGGAGAGAGTCGGCTCGAAAAATTTTGGGGAAAAGGGAGAGAGCCAACTGGACCTTTGGGGGAGGGTCGGTATAGAAACCACAATGAAATGCTATTCTTCGCCTCCGATCTCTGGCGTCATGGAGATCTAGTGTTATAATTGTTGGGAAAATGATTTATCTTAACCCCTGGAATTGAGTAGATTATTAATTCTAAATATGAAAAGTTGGGCTAAGTAAATATGCGTCGAATAGTATTCGACGCAACGTCGAAATATAGTCGACGTTTCTCTCAGAATGAGTCGAAGCAACTCTTAGAAGAACTCGACGTAATCATAGTCAACGTACCTCTGATTTCTAGTCGACGTATTTGATAAAGTCGGTGCATCTTTGTCGACGCACCTTCCTTATTCTCCTCTCGACGTCCAGCAGGATGAAATTGATGTTTACGTCGAATAGTAATCGACGCACGTCGATATCTATAAGTAATTCAAAAACATGCCAGATCTCTTTCCTTCTTTCTGTAGATCTGATTTTTATGGAATGATATTATTCTTTTATAGCCGTTCTGAATCAGCCTTTCCTTCTATTTGATTCTTGGCTAATTTGATTAAGATTATTATGGATATTATTTGAAATCAGAATGGATTCCTTTCCTTCTACAGAAATATTAATTATGGAAACTCTTATCTCTTTCTAATTCTTTGTCTGTTAATTGATTATTCTCCTTTAGCAATATATTTTAAACAGAGCTATAAATATGAAGGAGGTCGGCAGAGAATGAGTACAAGTGATCCACCATATACATTTGAAAAAGAGGAAGAGCTCCCAAGTGAAGAGTGAGAAAGTTGAGAAAAGAGATAGTGTGCTGCAGCAAAGAAGAAGCCTTCATCTTCTCCTCCTTCTGAAGCCATTCTGCTGCAAATTCTGAAAGATCTCACAAAAGAGAGAAAAGCTTACAAATCTCCTTCTCACTATAGAAGAGAGATCATATTCACTATACTTGTGCTTCTAATCTTCTTGCTAGGAAGAAGATTCCTTCTTACATATATTGTCTTCCATTCTTCTACTTGTTCTACTTCTTCTTTTCTTTCTTACTTCATTTTCAAACTGTGTAAAAGAGTTATTAGAATCTCTCTTCAAAAAATTCAGTTGTAGTGGTTCTAAGAGTCTCCTTATCAAAAGACTCAGTCTGGTTCTAAGAGTCTCCTTATCAAAAGACTCAGTGCAAGTTAGTGAATTCTTACCAAAGGGGGTAGAAGAGTGGACTACCCAAAGTTTTGGGAACCACTATATTTCCTTATGTTGTGCTGTGTTTTTCTTCTTGTTATTTTTCTTCTTTACTTTCTTAATTCTTGTTGGTGTGTGGGAAGCCTAAATCTGTGATTATTACACATATATATATAATAGCACAAAGTATTTTTAAGTCTCTATTCACCCCCCCCCCCCCCCCCTCTAGAGAATTCTAGTGAGGTTAACTGTGCACTTTCAATTGGTATCAGAGCTAGGTTAATCTAAAAAGGATAACTCCTTGATCAAAAAGATCCTACCTCATATATATATGTATATTTTTGAAAACTATATCTTTTCACATGGCACAAATCAAAGATTATGCTTCCACCAGACCACCAATTTGCAACCTTGAAAAGTTTGCACTTTGGAAAACAAGAATTAAAATTTATCTAAACTCTATTGATGGAGAATTATTTGATGTTATCATGACAGGTCCTCCCAAGCCATTCAAGAAGGACTCAAGTGGAAAGGACACACAAACACTTGCTCCAAAGGCTGAATGGATAGATGAAGAAAAGAAAGCTCAAGCATGTGATGCCAATGCTATGAATATCTTAGTCTCAACTCTCTCAGATGAAATCTTCCAAAAGATTGCTGAATATGAGTCAGCTAAGGAAATATGGGATGCTCTCAACAAAATGGTAGAAGGGAGTGCTGATGAGAGGAAGGATAAAAAGGCATTACTTATCTCTTAATATGAAAACTTCCAGAAGAAAGAAAATGAAAGTGTTGCTGACATGTATGCCAGATTCGGCCTCATAATAAATGATCTAAAAACACTTGAGAAGGACATATCTCTCACTGAGATAAATGACAAATTGTTGACTTGCTTCCCTAGCTCTTGGGACTCAAGAATCTGGCCAATTAAAGACTCAAGAAGTCAAAAAGAAATCTCAACAGATGTCCTGTTGGGTAAATTAAGATCTTATGAACAGCTGCTGAAAACAAGAGCTGAGAAAGAAGAGAAAGAAAAGGCTTCTCCACTCTCAAAAGAAAAGAACATTGCTTTGAAGGCTACTGAAGGTGAAGTCTCTACAAATGATGAAGAGCTGATCAGTCTACTGGCCAGAAGGTTCAAGAAGTGGATCAAAACAGAAGGATCCAGGAGGAGAGACTCAAGAACCAGGTATGACAAAACTCCTAATAAAGAGATTATATGTTACTCTTGCAGGGAACCTGGACACATTGCACCTGAATTTCCTAAAGAGATCAGCAAAAAGAAAGATCTGAAAAGAACAGATCTAAAGAAGAAGAAGAAGAAGGAGAAGGAGAAAGGTTTCATTGCTCAATCATGGAGTGATTCAGAAACTGAAGAAAGTACCTCATCTGACAATGATCAGGAAGAGGCCAAGCTAGAGGAAACCTGTTTGATGGCCACTGAGAAGTCTGAGGATACATCTATGGTAAATATATTTGATGATAGAGATTTTTCTTCCACTGATTTCAAAAACAATTTCAAAGAATTCTGTTTAGATCTAATCAAATCTGAAAAAGAAATAAAAGAACTAAGAAATGAATTAAACAATCTCAAACAAATGAATACACAATATAAAAACTATGAGCTCAGTCTGGGACTCTCAGAGGAGGAACTAGATAAAATCTATACAGAAAATCTAACACTAAGAAATGAGCTAGCAAAGGCAAAAGCCTTTGAAGACTCTCTAAATGGGAGAAGTCAGAAGCTCAAGAATATTTCTGAAAATCTCACTAACAGATTTAGACAACTAAAGTTTAACACTAATGAAGAACCCAAACCTCAATCATCCAGCAAATCTGTCTGGAAACATCCTATTCACTTCACTAGGGAGAATCATCCAACAGGAGAGAGGTCACATGAAAATCCAGAAACAACCACTGTGTTTAACAAAAATAGTCCCACTATGTATGAAGGAATCCTAGGAAAATATCCTCAGAAAAGAAACAAACTTGCATCGAATTATTATCGACGTGCGTCGAATTCTACTCAACGCAACTCAAATAATGCATCGATTTCTAATCAACGCAGACACCAAAATACGTCGACTCCCAATCGACGCAATCTCTACTATGCTTCGACTAGAAGTAACCAAAGAATGAAGGAAGCGTCGACTTCCACTAGACGTAACTTTAAACATACGTTGAATTCATATCGACTCAACCAATCTAACAGAAATGTCTCTTCTTCCAAAAAGTCTTCTCAATCCATGTCCTTTTATTATGAACACTATTTCTGTGACATTACCAAAGAAAATTGGTATGATAAGCCAATACCCCTAAAGGAGGAAGGATATTCTGAAAAACCCACTTATTCTTTCATTAAATCTTTCACTGTTGGGAGGAAGGGACCCCAGCTCAGCAGGGTCCAAACTAATGTTTAAAATCTTATGTGCAGATGTATCACATCTCCAGGTTGGTGTGGTACTTGGACAGTGGATGCTCCACGCACATGACAGGATACAGAAACCTGTTAACCAATTTTTAGGATAGACATGGACCACCAGTGACTTTTGGAGACTCTAGCTGTGGGCAAACCAGGGGCTTTGGAGATTTTAAAGAAGGAAAAGTTACCTTCAAGAATGTGGCAGTAGTCAAAGGACTGAAGCACAATCTTATAAGTATAAGTCAGATATGTGACAGTGGTAAGTATGAGGTAAATTTCACCACACTACTTTGCCATATTATTGATGTCAGGTCTGGTGCCATAGTACTCAATGGAATTAGAAAAGGGAAAGTATATATAGTGGATTTTAGCTCCTCACCCACAGAAGTTTGTTTGTTTAACAATATTATTGATAAAAGTGAATTATGGCATAGGAGACTGGGTCACTTAAACCACAAAACCATTAGTAAACTAGCAAAGAATAACCTAGTTAGAGGCCTACCAAAGGGTAGGTACTCTAAGGATTCTCCATGTAGACCTTGCCAACTAGGAAAACAGACCAAATCATCCTTCAAACCAATTGGTAAGAATGACTCTCCCAGGATTCTCTACTTACTGCATATGGATCTCTTTGGTCCCATATCCACTCAGAGCTTAGGTGGAAAATCTTATACACTAGTCATTGTGGATGACTATTCTAGGTTTAGCTAGGTATTTTTTCTAAGGGCTAAGTCTGAAACCATAAAATTCTCTCAAAATTCATAAGACAGATTCAATCTGAGTTTAACACTCATGTTTCAATTATCAGAAGTGATCATGGGACTGAATTTGAAAATCAGTTAATTTGTAGTTTCTGTGAGGATATAGGTATTAAACAAAGTTTCTCAGCCCCTAGAACTCCTCAACAAAATGGAGTTGCTGAAAAAAAGAATAGAACTTTAATTGAATTAGGAAGGACCTTACTTGCAGAATCAGGATTACCAAAAACCTTCTGGGCTGAAGCAGTCAACACTGCAAACTATGTTCTAAATAGAAGCCTCATACACAAAACTAAGTCAAAAACTCCATATGAGCTCTTGAAGGGAAAAACACCCATTGTTAAATACTTTAAAATATTTGGATGTGCCTGCTTTATC
The DNA here is from genome assembly GCA_033032865.1 of Dactylorhiza incarnata. Lineage (NCBI taxonomy): Eukaryota > Viridiplantae > Streptophyta > Magnoliopsida > Asparagales > Orchidaceae > Dactylorhiza > Dactylorhiza incarnata. Next base: position 22,865,129 of record JAWHQI010000010.1, on the reverse strand, counting down.
TTAAATAATGGGAAAGACCATCTTGCCAAATTTGACAAGAAGTCTGATGATGGAATATTTCTGGGATACTCATCATCCAGTAAAGCCTATAGGTGCTATAACAAGAGAACTCTTAAAATTGAAGAATCTATGCACATTATATTTGATGAAACTAACATGCTGTTTAAGTGGGAGGAAACTCCCACCAGTTCTTTTCCACAGGAAAACAGCAGCATAGAAACTCAGCTTGAGCAACTAGTTCTAGAGAACACAGATAATGGAAAAGAAAACCAGCTAGAGGAATCAAGTGAGGAATCTGAACAAGAACATGAAGAAGATTCAGAAAAGAGCATTCAAAACCAACTCCCACAAGAGAACATGGTTCAGGAAGAACAGGTGGACAATGATCCCATTGCTAATGAGAAAGAAGAACATCTGACAAGCCCAAGCAGGACAGGGGTCAATTTGAAAGATCATCCACAATCTCAAGTAATTGGAGACCCCAATACAGGAGTAAGAACAAACACCAAGTCTCCAATGGGATGATGCTCCAATGCTTCTTATCACAAGTTGAACCAAAGAAGTTTGAGGAAGCAAATTGTGATCCTCACTGTATTATGGCCATGCAAGAAGATCTAGGCCAATTTGAGAGAAACAAAGTGTGAAACTTAGTTGAAAGACCAAGAAACTACCCAGTGATTGGTACAGAGTGGTATACAGAAACAAACTAGATTCCACTGGAGTAATTGTCAGGAACAAGGCAAGACATGTAGCACAAGGATATAGACAAGAAGAAGGATTAGATTACAACCAAACCTTTGCTCCAGTAGCCAGATTGGAGGCAATCAGGCTCTTTCTTGCCTATGCAGCTTTCATGAAGATGAAAGTCTATCAGATGGGTGTCAAGAGTGCCTTTTTGAATGGTGACCTTCAAGAAGAGGTATATGTGGAGCAACCACCAGGTTTTGTAAATCCCTCCTCTCCTAACTTTGTTCATAGACTTAACAAAGCACTTTATGGTCTTAAGCAAGCACCTAGAGCCTGGTGAAAATCTCTCCAACTTTCTTGTAGAAAATTCTTTTGAAAGAGGAAAAGTAGACAAAACACTTTTTACTAGAACCCATAAAAATCAACTCTTTCTTGTTCAAATCTATGTAGATGACATCATCTTTAGCTCAACTCATCCCAAACATTGTAAAAGATTTGCTAATCTAATGAAATCAAAATTTGAAATGAGTAGCATGGGAGAACTCTCTTATTTCTTAGGGATACAAGTGAAACAAAGCAGTGAGGGAATCTTTATCTCACAATCTAAATACACTAAAGAATTAATCAAAAAGTTTGGTATGGAATCAGCCTCCATTATGAAAACACCTATGGAAACTAATGGCATTATAGAAAAGGATGACAAAGGAAAATCAGTAGATCAAAAGACATATAGGGCAATCATAGGATCCCTTCTATATCTAACAGCTAGCAGACCTGACATTATGTTTGCCACTTGCATATGTGCTAAATTTTAGGTTGAACCAAAAGAATCCCATCTCACCTCTGTAAAAAGGATTCTTAGATACCCAAAGGGAACCCCTGAATTAGGTCTGTGGTACTCAGCAGAAACCAACTTTGAATTAATAGGTTTCTCAGATGAAGATTATGCTGGATGTAGGGTTGATAGAAAAAGTACATCTGGTACTTGCCAATTCCTAGGTGACAGATTAATAGCATGGTTTAGTAAGAAACAAACCTCAGTCTCAACCTCAACAGCTGAAGATGAATACATAGCTGCTGGGAGCTGTTGTTCACAAATCCTGTGGATGAAAAATCAGCTTCTTGACTACAAATTGGAGGTCAATAACTCTAAGATCTATTGTTATAGCTCTAGTGCTATATCCATAGCATCCAACCCAGTCCTTCATAGTAGAACCAAACATATAGAGATCAGACATCACTTCCTTGGAGACAATGTAGAAAAAGGTAAGATAACCTTAGAATATATTCCTACAGACAGTCAAAGAGCAGACATCTTCACAAAACCCTTGGATGAAACTAAGCATAATCACTTCATCAACACCTTAGGAATGCTTGATGGAAGCCTGTAACCACCATTGTTGGGGAAATCTAAAAGAAGTCGGAAAATCTAAGAAAGTATTTGAAGATACGTCGAATAAATATCGACGCACCATCGAGAAGAACTCGACGCCGGCATTGATTGCTTTCAGGCAAAGCTACATCGATCCCTTATCAACGCACCATCGACTTTATATCGACGCAAGTCTATGAACACGTCGACAAAACGGTAGGCTGACAAATCTCCACAGAGCGTCGACTCCATATCGACGCATACGTCGACATCACTAACCATGCGTCGACAATAATTCGCCGTAGCGTCGACCTCTTGTCAAAATTAGAATCAAATCCTTATCTCCTCTTCTGACGATTGGATTACCTGATATACCTTGATTTCTGTTTCCTTTCTCGACGTTTCACCTTCTTTAAATAATACCTCTAATTTCATAACATATACTTTCCTCACCCGCCAAAACTTCGTCTTCTACCTCTCTCTCTTTCTCTCTGCGTCAATGGAACCAACTCCTGATCAATCGGCCCTCATCAAATCGATGAATGATGCTCTTGAACAACTAGTAAATGACTTCCAGACTCGACTGAACCACTTCTCCAATGAGTGTGCTGCCATGCTCAACACCTGTGCAGCCAAACTGGCAAACCTCTCTGCTTCTCTTCCTGAGCTTAATGCTCTCATTCAAGAACAGCCTCTGTCGCCAGAAAGGTTTAAATCCTTTATGCAGGATATAAACTAGAGGGAGAGTTGCTCCAGAAACCCCCCTTGTCAGGTTCTCTATCTCTCTTAAAAGCTCAGGGTTAATTTCCTCTCCAGCTCTACATATTATCTCTAAAGTATTACACCAACTTCTTTTCTTACAATAGGCTCCAATCTTCTCCAATCACTCTGACTACACCTTCAACAAACACTTTGGAGAGACCTCATCTTACCATACTGAAGTAGATCATGTTGTGGATTCAGCATTCAGAGCAGATGCCCCACATACCCAGGGGGAGATTGTTGCAGTACAGAATATAGAAGTCCAGGGGGAGGAAGAAAAGGGGGAGGAAGAAACAGCCTTTTCTGATGACCTAAAAGGGCAAGTCTGGATTGAGGCACCCTTGTGTGAGGAAGAATATCAGCATCATTCTCCTGGCTTCTCTGCCAGCTATATCAAACTCAAGACACCCTTACTTGAGGATATTCCTCCAGAGGACATTTTGCATGCTGTTCCATCTCCTACAAAAGTCCCTTCTCCACCTTTAAAGAGAAAACTACATTTCCACCTCTGCCTCTGCCACCACTTCAACTTCCATCTCTACCTCCTCTACTACCTCTACCTCCACAAAAGCTATCTAAGGAAAAACCAAGAGAACAAATGAAAAGAAGAAGTGAAGCCATCCCTCATTGGCAAAGATTTTCCAAAGAAGAAAGAAAAGAATATGCAAAGGAAAAGAAATATAGAAAGGTTGTTGAGGAGATAAAGAGGTTTGGAAAAATGCCTAATATCACTCCTAACAGTCCTGTAAAGGACTACCATGATCCTGACATGGAAAAGTTGCATGAAGAAATAAGAGAAAGAGAGCTGTATGAATATGAAGCAGTTATGAAAGAAGTAGAAGATAAGAGGAATGACTGGTTGGAAAAGATCAAGAAGGGGATGACTAAAGAACAGATTCTTGCAGAATCTTCCATCAAACTTCCAAAGAAACTGTTTGATGTTGAAGCTTATCAAAAGAAAAATCCTCAGGCAGGACTCATCCTAGAAAAAGGACAAAAACACAAGAGGGGTGTAGGGTGTACTGAAGATACTTACATTCCCTATAAGAAGCCCAAAAGACCTGAAAGATTAGACAAATGGCATGACTCACCCTAGAAAGGGAAAGGAAAGATGACTGAGATCCCTGAGAAACAGCAATCAGAAAAGAGAAAATATAGGCCAAAGGTTGACAACAAAGGACCACCTGAGCCCAAGCCTACTCAAAAGAAACCTCAAAACATTACCATTGAGATGATTGATGAAAAGGCAGCAATCATCATCAGCAAGGGCTATTCTCTAAATGACACTCTCCCTGATGCCGACAAAGTCCTGGAAAAACTGCACACAATCATCAGAAATGTCTAGAAGCATCCTTATAGAGCCAGGGGATATATTTTTGATGATATTGAAAATTTATCTAGAAAACTCTATTCTGATTTTGTCAATTTCATGTATAACAAGAAGTTTCTAGTTTAAATCTTGTGAAAGACAGTTACTTGTTATATGATTTCTTCTGATTGCTTAGCATATTTCTTCTCTATATAAATGCTTTGCTTTGTTGATTAAAAGCTGATACAATTTCTCTCTATATAGAGTTAAGACAAATAGGGGGAGATTGTTGGGAAAATGATTTATCTTAACCCCTAGAATTGAGTAGATTATTAATTCTAAATATGAAAAGTTGGGCTAAGTAAATATGCGTCGAATAGTATTCGACGCAACGTCGAAATATACTCGACGTTTCTCTCAGAAGGAGTCAAAGCAACTCTTAGAAGAACTCGACGTAATCATAGTCGACGTATCTCTGATTTCTAGTCGATGCATTTGATAAAGTCGACGCATCTTTGTCGACGCACCTTCCTTATTCTCCTCTCGACGTCCAGCCAGGATGAAATTGACGTTTACGTCGAATAGTAATCGACGCACGTCGATATCTATAAGTAATTCAAAAACACGCCAGATCTCTTTCCTTCTTTCTGTAGATCTGATTTTTATGGAATGATATTATTCTTTTATAGACGTTCTGAATCAGCCTTTCCTTCTATTTGATTCTTGGCTAATTTGATTAAGATTATTATGGATATTATTTGAAATCAAAATGAATTCCTTTCCTTCTATAGAAATATTAATTATGGAAACTCTTGTCTCTTTCTAATTCTCTGTCTGCTAATTGATTATTCTCCTTTAGCAATATATTTTAAACAAAGCTATAAATATGAAGGAGGTCTGCAGAGAATGAGTACAAGTGATCCACCATATACATTTGAAAAAGAGGAAGAGCTCCCAAGTGAAGAGTGAGAAAGTTGAGAAAAGAGATAGTGTGTTGCAGCAAAGAAGAAGCCTTCATCTTCTCCTCCTTCTGAAGCCATTCTGCTGCAAATTCTGAAAGCTCTCACAAAAGAGAGAAAAGCTTACAAATCTCCTTCTCACTATAGAAGAGAGATCATATTCACTATACTTGTGCTTCTAATCTTCTTGCTAGGAAGAAGATTCCTTCTTACATATATTGTCTTCCATTCTTCTACTTGTTCTACTTCTTCTTTTCTTTTTTACTTCATTTTCAAACTGTGTAAAAGAGTTTTTAGAATCTCTCTTCAAAAAATTCAGTTGTAGTGGTTCTAAGAGTCTCCTTATCAAAAGACTCAGTCTGGTTCTAAGAGTCTCCTTATCAAAAGACTCAGTGCAAGATAGTGAATTCCTACCAAAGGGGGTAGAAGAGTGGACTACCCAAAGTTTGGGGAACCACAATATTTCCTTGTGTTGTGTTGTGTTTTTCTTCTTTTTATTTTTCTTCTTTACTTGCTTAATTCTTGTTGGTGTGTGGGAAGCCTAAATCTGTGATTATTACACATATATATATAATAGGACAAAGTATTTTTAAGTCTCTATTCACCCCCCCCCCCCCACCTCCCCCCCTCCTAGAGAATTCTAGTGAGGTTAACTGTGCACTTTCAATAATTGTAAACCTTATTGTAATATTAATTGAAATCAATATTTCTTATTCTAATATGAAATTACATCTATTTACTGTTGCGTCTCTTGAGTTTTATTCATGGGTATACAGAAATGATCTTCTGCAGCATTAGAATACGTCTATTGATACCAGTGGCGGTAGGCCTATAGCCCCACTCTAACGTCCATAAAGTGTACTCCTACAAAAAGTGTTTTAAATCTCTAGTATTTGTTTGAAAACCTTATTCACCCCACCCCCCCTCTAAGGTTAGCTACCAGATCCAACAACATTTACCTTTTTTGAACATAACAAAAATTTTATTAGTGAACTCCTGCATAAAATAAATGAGTATGCGCTGAGAGCATAATGTTTATTATATAATCTTATCCAAATAGTTATTATGACAGCAGTATATATTGCGTGAAATGAACCAAATGGCAACAGTTGTGCTACATCGTTTAAGAACTTTTGACTATAAGAACTATTTAAATGTATGAGAATTCTAAGCAAGCATTGTGGGTCGAAGAGGTAGGAAAGCCAATATAAAATTTAAGTTCTAATCTACTACAAAATTATTAGTATTAAAGTTTGGTTGTAGTTCAAGATTATTAAAATCTATTTCTGATTCACAAAAAGCTTTAGAAACATAGGTAAAACAAAATATGAGGAGTTCCTACACCCCTTTTTTCAGATTTGTAGATCTTAAATTCCTCATAATAGAACCAACTAGGATGAAGAAGTTTGGAGTTAAATTACCAGGAAAAATAAAGGTAAGAAAAGGATCGCACCTCTCCTCCCTAAATTGTTGGCTGATTGAAATTCTTTTCCTTCATCGGCGATCTGTAGGGAAGAAGGTTGTGGTTGTTGGGCTTCAGATGGTAGAAGATTGATGGCAGATGAATCGTGCATCAGAAATTGAGAGAGGCAGGGTTTTTGAACTACGGCGGTTGTGTGAATTCCAGAGTGGCGTGCGGGGGTAAGGAGGGCATTGTAGAGATAATGGGAGAGTTGTTCTTTTAATTTAGATGTAAAGAAGAAGAAAGTATACATTGAGAGATAGAAGGAAAGGTTTGTTGGAACATGCTTTACACATCTCTTAGTTTGAGAATAACAAATCTCATTGTATTTGATCATACTTGCCATGTGTTTATAGTGTGCAGAAACTTCTACTTTCAAGCCTCTATAAGTATGAGAAAGAAAGACGAAGAACTCCCTACCAGGTCAAAGCTCCAGTGATAGCGCGGGGTGCTAACGCTACCACTGGCGGTAGCATGTGCAGATTTGGAAACTTTGCCGAAAAGGAAAGATTCATCGAGAAAGGAAGGTCGTCGAGACTGAATATGGAAACTCTTATTGCGGAGCGTTAAGGCTAACACCCGGCGGTAACTTATGGAAGTCGCGTGATCGTTGATGCTGATTGAGGAGTAGAAAAGGAAGGAGATCTGGCGACTAGGAATAATATTTACTAACACAGCGCTTTAGCATTACCGCGGCGCGGTAGGAGGGGATACCAAATCTGGAGCCAGAAGGTTGCCAAAAATGGCTCGATCCGCATGCCAAAATATTGCCTAAAGAGGCTACCACCTGGTGGTAGCACTACCGCTAGAGCTAGGCTCTGAGCCTATTTAAAAAGCGGTTCGCCTCCATTTTAATTTGTTGATTTGCTGATTTGAGAAGATATCGAAGCCACAACTCCTATATTCATGAGAGACTCCTCCTTGCAGCCAAGACAACTCCGATCAAAGTTCATAGACGCAAGGAACTCGAACAAGGATCGGTCATGCTTAGATTACACGAAGGCCGTACGCATCAACATCAAAGATTACTTTGGCGCGCCTTCGACAAGTTCTTCGAGTTCAACATAAGAGGGAGTTTTTGTCTTTAATTTTTATTTCATCTTGTAACTCTTAACCTTTTTATTGGTAGAGAAATTCGCTTATGCTGGCGACTAGGTCATGAATGGATTAGGGAGAATTCGCTGCGTGGTTGGTGACTAGGTCGTGAGTGGCTTAGGGAGAATTCGCCCGTGGTTGGCGAGTAGCGCCTTGCGAGGACTAGGGAGAATTCGCCGCGTGGGTTTGGCGACTAGGTCTAGGGTGAGATCTAGGGGAGGCGCAAGGCCTCATCTGGGGAGAGATAGGCTAGAGCCAACCGGTCCTTGGGAGAAGGGTTGGCATTGAAATCCAAAAAGGTTTTTACGTATTCACCTCATTCTCAAGCGTTATTGGGATAAATTTTTGTAATTATTCTAAAAGCAATAATACTATATGTTTTTTCACTATTACCATTATGTAATCTCTGATCTTTGAAATCCAAACCAAAAAGCTTTCTCTCTCACTAACGCCAAGTGATAACACTACCACTGGCGGTAGTAACAGATTTCATATCTGTCGTGCCAAAAACAACCCAGTTTCATAAAAAGCCTGCAGTAGTGTCTTAACTATAATATCTTCATAAATACAGTCAACATATTTGAATAAACTAAATTAAGTTTAAAAGTTTTAAATCCATTATTCACCCCCCCCCCCCCCCCGCTAAGGGTGCCTACAGATCCAACAAGTGGTATTAGAGCTAGTTTTTTTTCAAAACAGCTTCACAACCGGGAATAATGACGCTTCATGATCTCGCATCCAATAGAGGAGATGATTTTTTATTAAATGAAAAATCTTTAGCACCACCTTTATTTATGGGCAAAAATTATAAAGGGTGGAAAATATTAATGAAATTTTTTCTTAAAGCTTTAGATGAAATTTTTTGGAATATTACTATTGAAAAGCCATCTAGTGTATTAAATAGAAATGAAATAGTTTTAAATACAAAATCTATAACTTGTTTACTTTGTGCGTTAGATCAAAGTATTTTCAAACTTATTTATACTTTACCTACCGCATATGAGATTTGGAATTATCTTGAAAGAACTTATGATTCTCCTTCTATAGGTTTGGAACAATCTCAAGAACTGGAGAATATGCAAGATTGCATAAACATTCAAGAAAGCTCCTCTCCTGATGAACCCATGGAATATACATCAAGGAGAAGGGAAGATGGCAAATCATTAATGGAAGAGGAAGAAGAAAATGCCAAAGGAACATTATGTTTAAGCCATGCCTCATCCAAAAGCACTATAAGAAAATCAAATTCCCTTAGGGCCCGTTCGTTTGGACGGAATTGGAATTTGATATTGGAATTTGATATTGGGATTCAATATTCAGAATTGGAATTGGTTTAATTCCAATTCCAGCGTTCGTCTAATAAACAATATTGATGAATATTTTGGAATTGACCAGTTCTTTTGTTCGTTTGTTCAACAAAATTCAATCTAAAAATTGGAGAATATTACGAAGAAGCTAACATTATATCACATATATTATGAAAAAATTAACATTCTATCAGATATACTGACATTAATTAACACATAATGTAAAAACAGCTATTTGCACATTTACAAAATAATTAAACCAAAGAACATCTCATCAATTCGCCATTTACAAAATAATTAAACCAAAGAACATCTCATAAATTCCCCATGACCTTCAAATTCTTAGAATAGTGTGGCAAACCAAAGGTTTTTCCATCTCGAGCGACATTTTCAAGCATTCTGACAGGTCGACGCCATCACCTGACAGCATCCAGCTGAAGTTCTGAAGCATTTGAGCAAATCTGGAAGAAACATGATGTATTTGTCTTCCCACAATCAAGTCTTCTTCCCCAAAGCCAAGCTTATTCTCATGGCCCTCCCTTCCAACACCTACAGCCCCACCAAACATAAGTAAAAAAATAAATATCACCTTACAGATAACTTTACATTACAGATAGCTTGCCTGGACAGGTTTAAGAAAGTCAATATATATTCTGCATGCCTGCAAAAAAAAACTGTAATAAAAAAATTTAAATCCCTGCTAAAAGGAGGAGGTCAAAAATCAAAAGAGAGATGCTAAATAGGCCCAAGTACTCTGCGAAATGATGAGTTTACCGCGGCAACAGACGTATTTTCGAAAATTAGATGGAGAGATCTTTCACCACCTTCCTGAGATCTTGCTTGACCTGGCAAAAAAAAGATAAGCAGGTCAACTTTAAAATTGAAACATCAGATAAAACTGTAGAGATGGAGTATGTCTGCTTCTAAGGAGTCAAGAGGGAAATTCTTTTACTATACAGATAACCATTTCATAAATATAATTTCCATTTAATAGTAGTTATATTCATGGCAATCAAAATTATTGGCACAAATCAAGTCGTTCATGCAATAAACATCACACTAAACTGAAGTGTCTACATATCACAAATCAGTCGTATTTTCTATTAGCAAAGAAAACATTCAATTTAAATGTTTAGTTAAATGAATATCATAATGTATTAGGCTTTTCCAAATAGTTTTCTCACCTCGAACCATCTCCACCTTTGCTCTTGTCTAGCTTTTGGTAGTTTGATGTAATCTTTAGTCAATTTTAGAATTGCCCTCAACACTAAACTGAAGTGTCTACATATAGTATCATTGGACCTCAAATATGTCCCTCCCACATCACGAAATTTCTTGTTATGACCCAATATATATAAAAACAATGCAAGTGACTCACTAACTGAAATATGTGGAGTATCATGTAGCAAATTTTTCTCAATCAATATATTATGTAACTCGAGAAATGACTGCTTACTCATGCGCAATTGATTAAAACAATTTATTTCTGTACCACCATATAAATTTCTTAAAAGTGTTCTTCTTAACGAATCATTAAATTTGACCTCCATAGGTTGTCGGGGAAAATTTTCTTGCATATGCATCATAGCTACAGCAATTACTGTTACAATAACTATCTCTTCAATAGTCCTCTTCCGTTTTTTTCTTAAAGCATCAACACTTGACAAGTTTTTCACTAACATCTCGTCCATTAATATTAATCCAAATCTACGTTGATGATATATAACAAATATTGTATCAATTATATCGTATCAACTAATCAAAATAAGACTATGCAACATGTAAGCCACCAAACTGTTTGAGGATACACATGGAAATCTTGGCAACAACTAGACTAGAAACTAAAAATCATAACTTCTACTTATCACCATTATCTACCCCAGGTGTTGCAGTATACCATATTGGAGAAGAAAAAATACTAAACATCATACAGCATACTGATCTTGAAAACTGACTGTTTTTAGAGTTTATAACTACTATCACAGGTTTTAATTAAATAGCTTTCAGGATATAATACTCTGGAAATTTACTAAATTAGAAATTATTAGTGTTCCAAATTCCAGATTTGTAAATCCCAGTTGGTACAAATCTCTTTAAATCCAAAGATATCAGAATCTCAGCATCAGAACAATTGACGAGTCAGGAAAGAAAGGTTCAAAAAGTACATGAATTAATAACAAGAATGCAATGTAGAGCCAGCAATCCAAAAAGGGCGTCGAAAATAGAGGAGGCAAAAGTACTCGACCTTCCAAAAAAAGAAACAAATACATCCTGTTAATCCAAAACAAGTTCCCAAAAAAATAGCTGCAATGTATGCTCTGTGGAGAACATAAACACACAAAAGGATATATAGAACATAGCAATAACAACTTAAAAGAAGTAGAATACAAAAAAGTCACAACAAGTGTACTATCACAAGAATTCTCATGAATGCTACCAGCCCTAGAACTGCAACAAATACTGGGAGAGATCTGCCCATCATTGGCTAGGAGTAGAGCAGAAAACCAAACCTATCCAAAATCGGGAAGTATATAGGGGGTACAAACAACAATTCCTACTAAACTCGATCCAAAAAACCCCCAAGTGTTGTAGTCACCACCAACAAACCTCTGTATAAAACCACAAATAGGATTGGGAACCATAAAAAATTCCAACTCAAAATGCCATATTGCAACTAGTAGAGTCGAGAAACAAAGCATTAGAAATCTCATAGATTAAAACCAACTAAACTTCAAACCACACTGGGCCCCAAAAGTCAATCTCTAGTTATGGGGCAAAAAACAAAAACTGGCACTGGGTAGACCAACCAGCATAGCTCTAGGTAAAATTAACAAAAATTCAAATCCTCATAAAATGAAGACAACTGCCAAAAACAAAATTCAATATTCAATAACCATGGATTAAAGCATGGCAGCGGCTAGGGATTGGCTACCTAACCAGCAGAGGAAGCTCAGGAGGGCGGTGAGTGATCCAGACTTGTCATCAAGAACAATGTAGAAGAGGGCAAACAGGAGCACATCGATAAAGGCAAAGTTGATGTCGAGGCCTCGGAAGACGGGGAGGTGGAGGAGAGGAGGGGTGAAATAGAAGAGGATGAGGCAGGTGAAGAAGATGGCACAATGAAGAAGATGGTACAACTGTCCAAGATCGGCAAAGTTCTCGTGAGAGAAGCACAAAAACAAAATTTAGTATCATTGGATCTATGCGATATAGAGGGCGACAAAATACCTTTCCACTGATGATGAGCCAGCAATCCTCGCGGGAGCTGTGCTTTCTGACCTCCAAAGGCTACAGACCTTCTCTTCATCTTCTCCGCTGCCCTAGTGAGATTCCACTGGAATGTCGAGGAAGAGGAGAGAGTCGTTGAGTCGCTGCCCTAGCGAGTCTCTACTGGAATGTCGAGGAAGAGGAGAGCGCGGTTATGCCGAGCGAGTGCCAGGCTAATCTTTTTTATTTTATCCGGAGTGAGCGAGACACCCAATTTCGATATGGCTAGGTGGATTTTACGGCAAGGCTAAACCCAATCTCAAGATATTCAACTCAAATTCCATTTCTTAAAATTACTTAAGAACTGAACAGCAAAATTGGAATTCGTCATCGAATTTCAATATTCAATTCCAATTCTGGTCCAAACGAACGGGGCCTTATTGTTTGTAATTCTATTTCTAAATTACAATTGCTACAAATTACTAAGCGCAAAATTAAGAAATTGAAAATTGCCAATTCCAAATCGCCTTTAGAAAGTAAAGGTTTAAAAGCAAAAGTTAATAAAGAATCAAATTTTGAGTTATATAGGTCTACCCATGGCTCTTTAGTTGAAAATATTACACCTTGTACAGAATTTAATGAATTAAAAGAAAAATACAAGGAACTTGAAAACGAACTTATCTTTGTAAGAGAACATAATGATTGATTGTCTTTAGAAAATTCATCCCTGAAAACTAATTGTGCTATGTGTAAAAATTATAAAATTGAAATTAAAGAGATAGATGAAACATTTGAGGAATTAAGAAATAACTATCAAACTCACATTGACTTCTTTGTCACCGGTCTTTAAAATAGCACAATTGTATATAATAAAGTCGGGCATAATCTTAAGATCAAGAATAATGAATTAAAAACAAAAATCAACTTGGTTAAGGAAATTAAGAATAAAAATTCACAACACATAAATTCACAATATCAAGCAATATCTAAAAGCAAGTTGAATATGAATATGAATATCTTGACTAAGCCTAATAATGGGAGTAAGAAACACAAAGTGTTTGTAAATCAAAATCCAAATCACTATTATTTACAAAATCATTTTTCTCCCAACTTAACATTAGAATTACACAAATTTCCTATGAATGTTATTTTCAATAATCATGACAATTATAATCTTCAAGATGAAGATAATCACAATGGAAATTTGATTCATAAAAATAATGTTAAACCAAGGTTTGAATGGAGGCCCTAAGTTAAAAATGAAACACTAACTCCACTCAAAAGGGCTCACACATCACTATCTCGCCAAAAGCAAACATGATGTATTTTGGTACCAAAAAGAACCGCCACACCCGGTCCTCTTTGGTGACCTAAATCTCTTATTCATAAGGTATCATGCAATTGCATGAAGTAGAAACAAATCAAAAAATAGATACCATTACTCTACTCATGATATGCTTAACTTTCTTTTTGCTTGTTTGTTTTCTTTTGTGTTTTCTTGAGCCAACATGTTATGGTCACTTTATATAACATGTCATAACCTTCACACAATAAGCCTAAATTCATTAATGAATCAAACTAAATAAAATTGAATATAAAGTCATATCATCTCTCAAGTGATCTATCTATCCTTTTTTGCTTTATCCTTCTAAATCCATTTCCTATAAAACTCTTTTATTATCATTAAAAATTGAAAAATGAATTTGTTATATGATATTATCAAGGCTAATGAAATAATTATCAAAAATGGACTTAAAAGGAGTATTTGGAGTCTTAGACTAAAAGTATAAAATGAGCAAATTTTGCTTATCTATTTAATATACTTGCATCATTTGATAGCACCTATCATGTTTAATAAAATCATGAAAAATTAGAATTGACAAATTGCAAAAATTATGTATTTTAAACATAAATCTCAACTCTGTTGCTAGCATATGGCATTAGTTTTCTAACGTTGGTGGTAGTACAATTTTCCTAAAAAATCTGTTTTCTCTAAATATAAATTTCTAAAAACTTATTCAATTACCTTAACCATCACTATGTTTTCCGAAAACTACATATATATGTGGTTTGTTTAACTTTCAAAAATCAAAGTGAAAATTCACAAACCTTTCTAAATAACCAAAAATATTTTCTTATTATATTTATATTCATTACTCACCTTACAATATTTCTCTTTAATAATTTGAAAAGGTTGAAAATGAATTTTCTTTTATAATACTTCATTTACACTATCATGAATAATTAAGGATCTTATAAAAACTCTTATAATAAATACAATTGGAATAGATTCCATTGTTTTCATAACTAGTAAAAATCATATTGCTTCCAACATATGGTTTGTGATCATGATCACTATATGAATATATTGTGTATGGTGTTTGCATGTATCTCATTTATTTATAGACCATAGATTCAAACTTTATACCAACAAGAACAAATTAAATAAAATCATTCTAGGACTATAAATTAAAATTCTATTTTTGAATGTATGCAACATTATCACTATTAATCTTATGGCATAACACTACATTCAAACTCCTTCTTTCTAGCATTATCAACTAATAAATATTATTATCCAAGCTAGTTATCTTATATTGCCATAATGAATTAATTTTAAAGTAGAAAAATTGAAAGTTTAAATTTATAATAACTATGTGACTTTAAAATCAAATATAATTACAAAACAATCTCACATAAAAGCCATAGTATAAAAAATGTTTCTATTGGATTAAATGCTTACTATGTTCATGATCATTCACCCACATTAGGTGTCTTACAATAGCGAGGGCATAGGATTGTGTGCATTAGAGACCTAACCTCTAAGTCTTGTCTTGTCCTTAACTGGGGAGGGTTCTAGTGGGCCGGCCTTGTGAGGCACTTGGGGGAAAGAGTGCTAGTTTGAGCATCGTCTTTTGTATGCATATAGGATTAACACCCCAACCTACGACATGTGTGCAGCTTCTCATGCCCATCTTTCACTTAGTACGGGGCTAGGGTGTAGACATGTAATTAGGGTATCTTGATCTTAGACATACTCATATTATATAAACTGCATGAATATTATTCTACTCTTTATGATCATTGCACTCACGCATATTTTGCTCAAACATGCCATCTTATGTTTTTTCCATACTATATATTCTTTGGACTTTAATAATTTTGAAAAACATAAGTATCTTGAAAGTGTATTTTGACACCTTAAGCCAAAAATCTTTTATCCACATCTTTCACACTATTATTCAAAACTCTTTGCGATACTTAGTGTCTCTTATCTTAGAAAATGATAAACACACATATTGTGTGTATGATTGTCTAATTTCTTGGCTCCACTACATAGCCCTAACTCTATGCAAACATAATCAAGCGAAAAGTTTCAAAAAATATACATTTTTCTGGAAAACACTACTTCTTTTACTATCGCACGGCATTAGTTTGTTACCGCTGGAGGTAGTATAAAATCCTATGTTTTATTAACTATTTTTCAAATTATGCATTTCTGTTTAATTCATGTTATTCCTTAAATTATTAAAACAAACATGTGTAAAACTAATCAAAATAAATCAAAAACAAGTTTTTTTTTAAATTGAGCATATAAAAACTAAATACAAAATTTCAAAACAAATTTCAAAGAAAACAAAATATGATTTTCTTAATGTTTCTTTATGAGTGTTTACTATTTTGTATTTTTTATTAAATATTCAAAAATAATAAAAACTGATTACTATTCATTAAAATGTTTCAAGGATGATTAGGTTTATCTTTTCAAGATTAAAATATAATGTTAAATTCTAATTTCAACTATCTTAAAACATTATTTTGAGTCATGCCTTGAACATTATCTTGTAACGTGCAATAAAATTGATTATAGGAATCATGTGTAGAATTGCTTAACATGCCTCTAAGTATGAGTAATGGTTTATCCTTGATAATGATTTATTCACTCACCTCTTTGATAATCTATACATGATGTTAATCTTACTCTTGCTTGATTGTATAGTGTAACAACTTAACATTATTTAATGTGTGCTTAGTTTACCTACACCCCATAATAATCATTTTCTTTTCATGCACTCATATTTGAAGAAGTATGTTTTTAAATCAAAAACTCTATGTTTGCAAAAAACAAGTGAATTTAGAGAACTTTGTCACAAACTAATTTTCAAATGAATGCATGACAAAGATAACTCCACCAAGCACTACTCACCCTCCTGATAAGTCTTAATGAGCATTTGGAGGTTGAGCACCTTGGAAAGAATTATAAAGTGTCTTGTGCAAACTATTTTTATACACTACTTCTTGTACACCAGATCATAAAGAAAAGATAAAATATATGTGATCCCCAAGCGCTACTTTGCACCCTGATTAGTCTTAATGAGCATTGTGTGTGCAGAGCACCTTGGGAGTTGTAGTATTTCAATGTGCATTGAAATCAAATATTGCCTAGATGGATTGATGTAATTCTAAAAACACATTTCAATAATGTTGTGTTTATTCCATTACACATGTCCTGTGTTTTGATTAAATCTTTTGTATACTCTTATACAAAACACTACATGTAAACAACATTATCTCTTATAAACCTTCTACTCATGAGTATTGGACTTTAATGCATATTTACATATCTTTTCTATAATCTTTTAGTAAAGGCACTAGATAGTTTTGCATGATCTTTACAATGTTTAAGTATCCTTGAATTGTGAATTTAAAATATTGTAGTTTCCTATCTTGTCTTGATAAATTAAAATCATGCTTGAATTATTTTACCACAAACACATCTTGGATTTCAAATTCAAAACATCTTATTTCAAAAACTAACACTCTTATTTATTATGCTTGCAAATCTAAAAAAGTATGATTATTTTAAAAGTTCTTATTATATTTGAACTTATCTTCCGTCACGCCTTGTATGCACACTCTTGCCTATTTACTCTTTAAATAAGTGCTCTTGTATTTTAATAACAAGTGATATTTTGATCTTGGACGTAAATTGCTAAAACATTTATTTTCCACTAAAACAAAACTCTTCCTCGCTTACTATGCTTCAAACTCCTATAAAGATGTTTATTTATCTTGAATCATGCTTTCCACAGTCCTTTCTACTCGTACGCTCGATCATGAATATTTTTTACCCAACAAGTAATATTGGCTCTTTACTCATTCTTACTCCAAACTTCCTACAAAAGGAGGAGAATATTTAAGTAATTCGAACTTCATCCTTTACTCATTCACCATGTAGTATCAAAAAGTCATAAATCATTGCCATGTTATATCCCTTTCTCTCCACCCTCCTTTGCTAATAACAAAAGGGGGAGAATAAATTTGAAAAAAATCCACACTTAAGGGGTGTAATTACATAAAATTCTTTGTTTTAGGGGGAGCACACATATAGGGGGAGCATCTATATAGGGAGAGCATATTCGTATTATCATGACTATCCTTTGCTATAAACACATTTCTTATTGTTAAATTCTTTCTTCTAAAGTAGATTTGTTATTATCAAAAGGGAGAGTTTGTTGGAGCATGCTTTCCACATCTCTTAGTTTGTGAATAACCAATCCCATTGTATTTGATCATACTTACCATGTGTTTATGGTGTGTAGGAACTTCTACTTTCAAGCCTCTATAAGTAAGAGAAATAAATATGATGAATTCCCTACCAGGTCAAAGCTCTGGTACTAGCGCGACACGCTAATGCTACCACTGGCGATAGCGTGTGCAGATTTGGAAACTTCATCGAAAAGGAAACATTCATAGAGAAAGGAAGGTCGTCGAGACTGAATATGGCAACTCTTACAGTGATGCCCGGTGATAACTTATGGAAGTCCCGTGAGCATTGATGCTGATTGAGGAGCGGAAAAGGAAGGAGATCTGGGGGCTGGGAATAATATATACTAACGCCGCGAGCATTACCTCGGCGTCGTAGGAGAGGATACCAATTCTGGATCCAGAAGGTTGCCAAAATGGCTCGATCCATGTGCCAGAATGTTGCCTAAAGAGGCTACCGCCCGACGGTAGCTCTACCATTGGCGCTAGGATCCGAGCCTGTTTAAAGAGCAGTCCGCCTCTGTTTTAATTTGTTGATTTGCTTATTTGAGAAGATATCGAAGCCACAACTCCTGTATTCGTGAGAGCCTCCTCTTTGCAGTAAAGACAACTCTGATAAAAGTTCATAAACGCAAGGAACTGGAAGAAGTATTGATCACGCTTATCTTACATGAAGTCTGTACGCACCAACATCAAAGATTACTTCGGCGCGCCTTCGACAAGTTCTTTGAGTTCAACATAAGAGGGAGTTTTGTCTTTTGTTTTTATTTTATCTTGTAACTCTAACCTTTGTATTGGCAGAGAAATTCACCTATGTTGGCGACTAAGTCGTGAGTGGCTTAGGGAGAATTCGCCGCATGGTTGGCGACTAGGTTGTGAGTGGCTTAGGTAGAATTTGTCGCTTGGTTAGCAACTAGGGCCTTGCGAGGACTGGGGAGAATTCACTGCATGGTGGCGGCGACTAGGTTTAGGGTTAGATCTATGGGGCAGCTCGAGGCCTCATCTGGGGAGAGATAGTCTAGATCCAGCCGGTCCTTGGGAAAAGGGTCGGATCGAAAACCAAAAAGGTTTTTACGTATTCTCCTCAATCTCAAGCGTTATTGGGATAAATTTTCTTAATGATTCTAAAAGCAATAATACTATATGTTTTTTCCCTATTATCATTAAGCAATCTCTGATCTTTGAAATCCAAACCAAAAGGCATTCTCTGTCACTAACGCTGAATGATAACACTACCGCTGGCGGTAGTAACAGAGTTCACATCTGTTGTGCCAAATACAACCCAGTTTCTTAAAAAGCCTACAGTGGTGTCACAACTAAAATATCTGCATAAATACAGTCAACATATTTGAATAAACTAAATTAAGTTTATAAGTTTTAAAACCCTTATTCACCCCCCCCCCCCCCTCTAAAGGCGCCTACAGATCCAACAAGGTTTACCTCACCGATGAGTGGCACTAAGAAGAATGGCACTCGACGGTTAGAGGAATCACACTGCAGGTTTGAGGAGAGGGACGGCCTAGGTTGTGGAAGTGGGCTCCCGATAAATAATCATGTTGTGGGGTAGGGTAGTGGCGTTAAGAGAATTTTGAATCAACGGTTCATAAATAATCATGTCATAAATTACGGTCAGATGTTTGCAGTGAATTTTTAATTCCATGCTATTCGTAGTCCTCAATATTTCTTTTTAAAATAATTTATATATATATATTTCTAAAAATGATGTGTAAAAAGGAGGAGTTTAAAAATAATTGCAAAAAAGCACCCCTCATACAAAAATAAGTGTGGGGTGTGTACATTTATGGAGTTGGAAATGTGATCCGCTCTTAAGAATAAAGCAAAATTATAGTTTAGTGGTGATAAAATTTGCTACCAAGACATATCCTTACCCCTTTATTACCTAAGCCACATTACAACCCATCAAAAGTCCAAAAGATCATAATTCTCTCCTATATAATTCTTAAACTTGAACGATTTGTATGAGTTATTAAAGAGTAGTACTAATCAAAATATAGATTGTATATAAACTAAGTATATGTGATCCTATCCAAGCAAGATATGGAGAACAAACTACAAATAATAAGTTAAGGGTACAAAAAAGGTAGTTAAAATAATTTTTATTTCATTTACGACACATTTAATTTTATAAATAATTTCTATGGTATGAAAATATGTGTATCTTGCTAGTTCCATCTAGTATGTAGTGGGGAGAGTCATGAGACGCTTTGATAAGATTTTTATACCTAAATGAACTCTTATTCGTAGCATGTTTTGCCTTGGAATGGTAAAAGCTATGGGGGATATTTGATGATGCTTGATTTATACATATTTATTCTACGCATCATCAATGTTTATTTGATTTAAATTTATTAAAATGACTAAAAATCAGTGTTGTAACATCCCCATTTCAACTATACCCATTGATAGTTTTAGGGCATGACATGTGGCATGACATGTCAGATAGGATAAGTAAGTGACCCTAGGTTTTCACTAAGACAAGGTGACCTCACCCAGTGCACCCAAGGGGGCACAAGTCAACTTAGGTCAAATCACCTCCAATTGAACTCACAAGCCCAAATTGACTTCACCAATGCCTTCCTAGCCACTAAAGTAGTCATTTAGGACAAAAATAATCCAACGGGCTTAACAATTTCATGAAATTGACCAAAGTCAACATTGAGTTAACATAGCCCATTTCAACCCTAAGTGGATCAATTAGACTTCAATTGGTCAAATTGACCCCACCGCTACCTTCCAAACCCTAATAGAGGATCAATGGACCATATGCCCCAACATTGGGTCAACTAATTGACCCAATTTGTCCAAAGTCAAACTCAAGTCAAAATTGCACCATATGGTTCAATTATCCCTGGCGCAATTCGATTAGATTAAGAAGGTGAATAACGATACTGGTAAACCTCATCCCATGTTAAGGGATTGAATTAGTTGTGGAGGACTAGTTAGTCCTGCGAGCTGGAGGCTCAGTGTGGTTGTGATATGGAGGACTGGATAGTCCTGTGAGCTGGAAGCTCGGATGGTTGAGGTGATACATTGCATGTTAATATGATGTGGTGGGTCTTAGGAACTGGTCTGGTTTGCACAACGATGAAAGTACATTGACTTTTCAAGATGTAGTGGTTTACAGGAACAGTTGGTTATTTTTACTACGGTCTGAAAGGACAATCCCTAATAACCTACACTCGATCATAAAAGGCTGGTGGTTGTCCAGCAAGAGTACGTAAGACTATGAGGTGTGTATAAGATGAGTACGTAAGGTCTAAGCCTGGTAGTGTGCCTACCCGCCTAGGAGTGGAGATGCCTGCTCCACTACCTCCGTAGCCACGACGGTGGTACTTGCGAGGCTAGCTACCTCCGAATAGTAGAAACTATAGGTTTGTGAGCACAAAAGTCATGTGAGTGAGCTGCACTTGGGTGAAACATGGAATAATATATTGCATTGCATTGCATATCATTCATATATTACAAATCCTCATCCTATAAATTAGTATGGTCTCTTTTATATGATGAGTTACTTTATAATTGGAAACATTAAATTATAAGTTTGTATGGGCATTCATATAAGTTAAGTTACATTTCTGTGATGGTAACTTAGTTCATACTTTACTTTATCTTACTTTACTGAGTTGTACTTTACCTACTTCTCCTCTTTACTACTGCTCTAACTTCTATAGAATTGCTAGTATAACCTATACATTGTTATTTTTATTCATATATACTTGCTAATTAGAGCCATGTCAACTGCTTGTACATACTGTTTTGTTGTCCTCCTTTTCCATCCTCCAGCCCGGTACCTAGGAGTCGCGGGCGGAGGCGAGGACAAAATGACTTAGTCTTTTTGACTAACAGACGGATGTGGTCGTAACAACCAGGAGCGTGTGGAGATGGAACAGGAGCAGCAGCAACAGCCTAGGGAGATAGACCATGAGGAGCCATTGTAGCGCACTACTACCATCCACCCTTAGATAGTTGTGAGTTTTTGATAGCTTCTGCATGTTGTAGAGCAAGAGAGTGTTTTGTACTTTTCATTTGGGCATGTAATGGGCATAAGCTCTTACTCTCTTTTCTTATACTCATTGATGGACATTGCGTAAGACCCCCCTCCCGGAACACAAAACACGACCGAGGGGAGTCCTATGCCCAAGACAGCCGCCTTGTGGAAGCGCCAGCACACGAGCTAGCCTCTCCCACCAGACGCCTATCCTGCCAGCCAAACCAATATTATCGAGCCAACCCATCAATAAGACAAAACAAGAAGCAATACATTTCACATATAAGTAAAGGTGTCACCATTATACAAGGACAAGTAGCTCCAAGAGCTTCCGCAAACATCAGTGTATCGAAAGAAATGCCCCAAGGGCTACATCTCAAAACTATAGCTCACATCTGTCACCGACGGTAATGATGGTATCGTAGTTTCTGGCCCTGTCGTCCTGACCTGGCTATCCGCCTCCAATGTCGTGCGTTGTTGCTCCTGGGTATGCTCCTAAAAGAGGAGCACAACAACCGTTAGTCATAAAGACTAAGTGGCTTCACATCCTCTCCCCCGGCGACTCCAAGGCACCGGGTGGAAGGGAATGAAGAGTAGCTGCAAGAAGGTCAGTAGAAGCAAAAGCAGGTGATAGGGAAAGAGGTAAACATAGCAGTGTATCAAATGTATAAGATATACATCTAACATGTAATATGACAATGATAGAATATAAGCAAGTAGTGAATCAGTACTGAAGTAAGCAGCTTGTAGCGTACCTTAACTTATATGAATACCCATACAAACTTATAAGTTAAGGTTTCCAATTTGGAACCCATCATATAAAAGAGCCCATACTAATTTATATGATGGACCCGATGCGGTGCAATGTTATGATCATGAAAGAATGAATGCAATGCAATGATTATGATATGATGAACTCACCCATGCATTTTTGCTATGTCGACATAGACCTGTAGTTCCCGCTTTTCGAGGGTAGCTAACCACTGAGACACCTCACATTGTGGCCAGACAGAGACTGTGGAACAGGCTCCTCCACAATTAGGCGGGTATGAACACAATCAGAACTAGGCCTATGTACGCCTCAACACTAAGAACACACAGCGAAGCCGTTGCTTACTACTCGCATCATACTGAGTCTTCATAACACGGAAGGGGGCCTTGGGAAATGAACACCAAGGACACCGCCCAACCGGTCTAGAGTCTAACTGTCGACATCTGTCGGCGTCACGACTAGCAAGCCCATAGACCCACCACAAGTAATCCTCCAACCAGGATCATAACACCACCATGTGTAAACCATGCATGTTCATGCTAACAGCCACTCAAGGGCTCACGAAAGGGTCGCATTACCCTTCCCCCCTACAATCCATGTCGATTCTAATCAGCATCCAAGGCCCCCAACCACCGGGTCCTTAACATTGCCCCTTAAGATACGACCTTATCTCGTAACCCATATCAAACCATCTAGGCTACCCATCCCGAGCGGATTATAACTTTTATGTAGTGGCGTGCGTATGACATGGAAGTTACCCTATGAGACCCTGCAGTACTACTTGTGCGTATAGAGACGTAATGTTATCTTACTAAATTCCTCATTCGATTATGCGTCGCAATGTACCATTTTGGAACCGTAACATTTCCCCAATTTAAGTCGCATTAATTTTTACCATAGTTTATGCATCGTCATGCCCTATTTTAGAATCAAATCATTGGTCTATGACTCGCTCAAAGGACATGGGAACCCAGGAACTCTTACCACACCAATGGAGGAGAACAAAAAGTTCTCTGCCTGCTAGCGTCGGTGGTAGCGCTACAGTCGGGCGCTAGTGATCCAGTTGACGCACCTTCCCATCGACCTTGGATGTCGACAGGAAGATGTCCCTTCCTGTCAACCTATCAACATGTTAGCGTTGGTGGTAGGGCTACTGTCGGGCGCTAGCTATTTCTATCAAACCTCCTTCCCGTCGATCTTAAGTGTCAACGGGAAGTTATCCCTTCCCGTCGACCCATCGACATGTTAGCGTCGGCAGTAGGGCTACCTTTGGGCGCTAGCTATTTATATCAAACCTCCTTCCTGTCGATCTTAAGTGTCGGCGGGAAGTTATCCCTTCCTGTCGACCCATCAACATGCTAGCGCCGGCGGTAGAGCTACCGTCGGGCGCTAGCTAACAGGAAGCAGACCCTTGTCGTTTCCTTTCCCAACTTCTTCCCTGGCAACCCAGCTCCAAAACACCTACAATTTCTCTCTTTCCCTAATGGTTGGCCCTTCATCTCTATTCAAGTGTATAAAACCCATATGATTTAAGTTCTAGAATTAACAATTAAAGACTCTTCTTACCCTAAGCTATTCATCATCTTCCCCAATTAAGAAATTAGGGCATTACTCCTTCTCACTCTAATACTCCCTCATATGACCATGGATTTACACGAAATCAAATCCTATCTCTTCCTTTTGGAGAGAAGAAATGATTGAAGGAACTTTCGCGGCGATCGGTGCCCTACGATGAAAGATCCGGTTTGGTCTTTTCCTAAGAAGCTCCATTAGCTCACAAGCCAAGCTCTTTTGAGATCAACACCTCTCCTAATTATCTCTACGATCTAGCACCATGGGAGAGGGGTCAAAAGTCACCTGATTTTTGGTCGACGATCGCGGTTGTCTCCTTGGCGGCATGGTGGCGGTCGGCCAAGCTCAAATCTTTCTTCAACCTTGCTCTTTCAAGAACCCTAAATTAAGGGATGAAGAAGGTAAAGAAAAGAGGAAGGAGAAGAATAAGAAGATGAAGAAGAAGGTGAACAGGGCATCTGATTAAGAGATATCAGCCCCTTTGAGTTAGGAGAGAATGAGGAGAGAGAGAAATTTGCATTAAGTGAGCATTAAATGTAAAATCCCATTTCCAAGGCTTATGTTGAAAATCTACACTAGGTGCCAGCTGATTTATTGATCTTTTATTCCACTAATATATCAGTTTATCCAATCTAGGCCACTCCCATGAAAGCAAGTCATGTGCCCAGATTTGACCACTACAGCCGGCGCTAGTAGAAGCTACCGCCGGTGCTAGCTCCCTGCTATCAATACCTTACCATTGCTTCCTAGATCCAAGGGGTTAGGGTTACACCCACTCTTGGAGGCCAGGGCACCCCCCCCCCCCCCCCCCCTAACACCATTAGGATCACAAGACCCTACCTAGCTCAAGCATCTCCAAGTGACCCGTGTCACTTGAGGGGTCTAGTTCGAAGTGGGACGTTACAAATCCAATAAACAAAAAAAATTTAATTTCGTCCCCGAATTTCGAGTTTGGGGCTACGGGTATTGAAGCGAAGTATGACAAGCTAGTTTAGATCATACCTGGGTGAAACAACCCCGGGTAACATTGATGCATAAGGTCCATTGGCTCCCAAGTGTATGTTTCTCGTCCGTGGTTGGACCACATAACTTTCACTAATGGAACTCTCTTTCGCCGCAAAACTCTGGTCTCGGCATCTACTATGCGCACAGGCTCCAGCCGAACAGATCTGTCAGTCCCCACAGGACCCGACACAGCAGGGACATGCTGATCAAGGCGAAGCAATGCCCTTCGAAGGGAGGATACGTGGAAGACATTATGCAAATTCTCCAACTCCGATGGCAGTTCCAACCGATAGGCTAAGGGGCCAATCCGCTCCAGGATGGTATAAGGCCCCATATAGCGAGGACTGAGCTTCTTCCTTCCCCGAACACGAGACACTCCGTGCATCGGCCTGATCTTCAAGAACACCTTGTCACCAACCTGAAACTCCATTGCCCTGTGCTTCGCATCATAATATTTGACATGTCAGCTCTATGCCTCGAGCATGCGTTCTCGAATCAATCTGACCATTTAATCGGTATCATCAATGAATTCCACGCCCAATGCTTTTAGGTCCTCATCTTGGACCCATGATAGAGGTGTCATGCACCTCCTTCCATAAAGTGTCGCATAAGGAGCCATGCCAATGCTTGCCTGATGACTGATATTGTAAGAGAACTCCACCAAGGGCAGGAGTCTCTCCCAAGGCTCTCCTCGATCCAGAACACATAGGCGCAACAAATATTCCATAGTCCTGTTCGTACGCTCTGACTGGCCATCCATCTGAGGGTGGAAGGCCGTGCTAAAAGTCAAGCGAGAGCCCAAGTAAGCATGCACTGCTTTCCACTCCCTGGAGGTGAAACGGCCATCACGGTCTGAAATGATAGTCTTGGGCACCCCATGATATCGATCAAACTGCTCGACAAAGAGTCTCACCAATACCCCGATGTGTGTGTCCTTCCTCATCGGTATGAACCTGGCAACCTTCGTCAGGCGATCCACGATCACCCACACAGAGTCTTTCCAGGAGCGGGAACGAGGCAGACCGTGAACAAAATCCATGGATATGTCTTCAAATTTCCACTCGGGGATGGGCAACGGCTGCAACAACCCAGCGGGACTCCTACACTCTGCCTTCACCATCTGGAACGCCTCGCAGTGGGTGACAAAATACATGACATCCCTCTTCATACCTGGCCAAAACATTGTTTTCTGCAGATCTGCATACATCTTGACGATTCCAGGATGCACTGAATATTTGGTGCAATGCGCCTCTCTCAGTATATCCTCTCGGACTCCAGCTCCTGTGGGTAAGTATAAGCGGCCCCAGAAATGAATAAGGTCATCCCGCAATGTATTGTCTCCTGTGCTGCCCCCTCCCAGGCTTCTGAATACCGGCTCCAGTGCTGCATCTTGTCCTTGTTGTGCCTTGATGTGGTTTCAGATGTCACAAGTAATGTTCAGGGCGGCTAGGTACTCTCTGTGGGCCTCGGGCTCGGACCTAGATACCAAAGTGATCTCCATGTCCTCTAACATCTTCACCAGCTCCATAGCCATCACTCGGGGCTCCAGTCTAGGCATACCGGCTCTTCTACTCAAGGCATCCGCCATCGTGTTTGCCTTCCCCGGGTGATAGTGCATGGTGTAATCGTAATCACATAGGAACTCTAGCCACCTCCGCTGGCGTAGGTTCAGATCCTTTTGGTTATCTATATACTTGAGGTTCCTGTGATCAAAAAAGATCTCACAATGAACCCCATAAAGATAGTGCCTCCAAATCTTCAAGGCAAAGATCACAGCCCCGAGCTCTAAATCATGTACTAGGTAGTTCTGCTCGTGCATCTTCAACTGCCACGATGCATATGATATGGCGTGTCCGTGCTGCATCAATATTACACTCATTCCCTGATAGGAGGTGTCCATGTAAATCTGAAATCCCTCCTTCCTAGATGGAAGGGCAAGGATCGGGGATGAGGAGAGCCTGTCCTTCAGCTCCTGGAATGCTGCCTAACACAGAGCTGTCCAGGTAAATGCGGCATCCTTCTTTGTCAGGGTGGTGAGAGGAAGAGCAATCTTCGAGAATCCCTCTATAAAATTGCGATAGTAGCCAGCAAGCCCTAAGAAACTACGCACCTCCACTGCTGACTTCAAAGGCGGCCATTCTCTCACCATTCGTACCTTGGCAGGATCCACTGCTAAACCTGCCCCGCTGATGATATGGCCCAGGAAAGCGACTTCCCGGAGCTAGAACTGGCACTTACTAAACTTTGCAAACAAGTTGTGCTCCCTCAGCTTCCCTATAATGAGTGCTAAATGGCGTGCATGATCCTTCTCGGTCCTTGAGTAGACCAGAATGTCATCAATAAATACTATCACAAAGACATTCAGGTACGGTTTGAAGTATATAGTTGCATACCTAAATCACCTAGAGGGGGTGAATAGGTGATAACTGCGTCTTTGGCGGAATAAAAACTTGATAAAAAAGATAACACGGAAAGCAAATCACAATCACAGATGACACAAGGAATTTAGAGTGGTTCCCCGATCTTGGGTACTCCACTTTCCGGCCTCGCCAATCTAGCACCAGAGCTAGCCTTTGTTGGAACATGGTCTTCCGCATATCCTAGGTTTGAGAATAACAAATCCTATGTGTATTTGATCTTGTGTGTTTAAGTGTGCAGGAAAAGAAAGTCCACATGACTCAAGGATGGTTGTCCCCAAAATTGAGGCCAGAATTCCAACATAGCCACTAGCGTCGGCGGTAGCGATAACGCCTGGCGCTAGCGATGATTAACGCAATTCCGGCGGCGTATATAGAAGGAGCTAGCGCCCGGCGGTAGCTACTAGTGCTGGCGGTAGCATGGCGGACAATAAGCATAGAGCAAAATGTTGTCGCGGATTGAAGATCCTGCCGCGCAAAATGTTACTTAATCAGGGATAGCGCCCAGCGGTAGTTACTAGCGCTGGCGGTAGCATGGAGCACAAGAGGCATAGAGCAAAATGTTGCCGCGGATTGAATATCCTGCCGCGCAAAACATTACTTAATCAGGGATAGCGCCGGCGGTAGCGGTAGCGCCGGCGGTAGCGCTTTGGCTATAAAAGGACCCCCTCTCCTCTTATTTTCGTGACACCTATTGCATACACCTCAGAGAGAGAGTGCTAGAATTCCAGAGGCTTGTCTTGGTCAAAATTTGAGGTCCCAGCGAAGCTCTGCCAACTTCTGAAGGAGGATTCCATCACGCCAAATCCAAACGAAGTCCGCTTCGACAAACGCTGATTCTACAGCGGAGCTTCGCCTCCATCTTCAGAAGTTCATCTTAAGGGAGGTTTTATTATTTTATTTATCTTTCTTTGTAAACGGTAGTGAAATCGCCTCGTGTTGGCGACTAGGTCTGGGGTAGGACTTAGGGCTGAAATTCGCCTCATGTTGGCGACTAGATCTAGGCTAGGACTAGGGGGTGCTCGAGGCCACATCCGGGGAAGGATTGGCTAGAGCGGCTTGAGGCCGAATCCGGGAAGGAGAAGGCTAGGGCCACCGGTTCGTGGGGATGCGAGTCGGGATAGAAAACTAAAAGAGCTTTTATTATTCTCCTCCGATCTCTAGCGCCATTGAGATCAAGTTTTGTAAAACTTATTTAATATCAATAAAGTTTATTTTTGTTTTACTTGACTTCTTGTTTTAATATTGCAATATTCCAAAGTTTTTCTAAATAAAATCTAAAGTTTTTGAAAACCCTTATTCACCCCCCCCCCCCCTCTAAGGGCGCCTACCGATCCAACAAGTGGTATCAGAGGCAGGTTTTGTTCCAATCGTCTTAACAACCGGGAACAATGGCGTTTCATGATCTCGCTTTCTCGGAGGGTCAAGGGATTAGTCGACCACCTCTCTTTACTGGGTCAGATTTTAACTATTGGAAAAATAGAATGATGTGTTTTCTTATGACCATGGATGTAGAAGTATGGAACATGGAAAGTTCGTTACTCTCCTCCTACAACTGTAGTGGGAGATGCGACATTATTAAAACCTAAAGATAAATGGGATGATAACGATAAACTAAGGTGTAAAATAATGCTAAAGCTATGAACGCTTTATATTGTGCTTTAAATAAGACTGAGTTTAATAGAATTTCTGCATGCATTACTGCTTATGATATTTGGAATCAATTGGAAGTTACTCATGAAGGTACATCGCAGGTGAAAGATGCAAAGCTATTCCAAATGGAATCTGAATATGAAAAATTCAGAATGGATACCGAAGAGGACATCAACTCGATGTACACTCGCTTCACCAAGATCGTCAACTCTTCAAAGGCACTTGGAAAGACCTACTTAGACGGGGACTTGGTGAGGAAAATTCTTCGCTCCTTACCTCCAAGGTTCAATCCAAAGGTGACAGCCATCTCGGAGGCACACAACTTAAGGACGCTCCAAATCGAGAACCTTATTGGGAATCTCAAAACCCATAAGGTAGAACTCCAGATTCAACATGATGAATACAACAAAGAACCAAAGAAAAAGGGGCTAGCACTAAAATCAAAGAAGGAGAGCATCGAAATTGATGATGAAGAAGACAATAATGAAGAAGGTCTCTTGGTGAAGAACTTCAAAAGATTCATGCGGGATCCCGAAAGAAGAAAAACTTTTCACAAATACCTCACCAAAGGGTCCAACAAGCAAGGGTCATGGAAGAACAAGGCAATCCATGATGATATGGAGAATTCACCTCCAGAGTGCTTCAACTGCAGGAAGATCGGACACGTTCGAAGTGAATGTCCAAAAATTCTAGAGAAGGAGAAGGAAAAGAGGCGCAAAAAGAAGAACAAGAGGAAAAAGTATACGTCTTCCGAGGAGTCAAGCGCAACAACTTCAAGCGACGATGAGGGAGCTAACTTATGCTTAATGACAAAAAGCAACGATGGCGACACCAGTGTTCTTAGCGACACTGAGGTAACTCCTCCTACCTTCGAAGAACTCTATGATGAATTTGTTCTAACTTGCAAATCCTATGATCAAAGTATAAAAGATAATATTATATTAAATCGTGAAAATGAATCTATTATTAAAGAAAATCATAAGCTCACAAAAAAATTGATTTCCCTTGAAAAGAGAAAGGTCTCATGTCAAGAGTGTGAGCACTCTTTATTTAAGACAAAAGAACTTGAAGTTTCTCTTTCTAAGGCCCTCTCACAAAACAAAACTATTGCAAAAGAAAAAGGGGACTTAGAAAGAAAACTGAAAACCTCTCTTTTACAAATTGAAAATAACAAAAAGGGCTTTGAAAATAAATGTGTTATGATTGTACAAGAAAATACATTTCTTAAAAAACAAAATTATGACCTCAATATAGCCAAAAAAAATTCGGGATTGGTCAAAAATCCCTGGATATGATTAAGGGAAACCAATGTTATGGTTCTGGAAAATTTGGGGTCGGATATAAAAGTGAACCCTACCGCCCGGCGCTAGCCACTAACGCAGGCAGTAGCTCAACAGTTAAAAAATCTTCGGTTTTCTCTAATGTTCAAACATCATCCAGCAAGAGCAGCGTAGAAACTCAGTAAAGGGTCTCAAACCCCTTTATTTCGTATGCTAATTGTCTTAAGTTTGGACACACGTCTAGCTCTTGCAGGAATACAAAACAACGATCGTTAAAGCAAATCTGGGTACCTAAGACATCCACTTATTCTATGGGTGGTACCACTTGGGTATCCGGATCTTTTCCCTCATCTTCTTTCTAGATTTGCAGGAAGTTCAAGGACAAGAAGTATGTCTGGAACTTGGACTCGGGTTGCTCCAAGTACTTGACGGGCAAAAATGCAAAGCTCCTTAGCCTATACAAAAAAAGGGATAAAGGATTAAAATGTTTAAGTCACATTCACAAACACAATCATTTCATTTTTTTATGAACATTACTCTTTATTCACCGAAACCATGCATATTTGATTTGTTCAAACATGATATCTTGGGTTTTCATTTCCTATCTGTTTCAAGTTAAAAGCACAAGCCTTTTAGAAAAGTCAAAATGAAAACTTAAGCAAATATATCTCATGCAATGATTATCTTGTCAAGTCATATAAGAAATCGCTAACGTTTCATGCAATTTGGACCATCCAAAACATCTCCTAAAAATTTGAAATTTCTACATGAAACTACTATTGGGACACTTAATCAAGTTCAACAATTAAATTTTCAAAATCATAAAAAATCGTGTACTGTTTCCCGCGCTAGCGCTAACGCCGGCGCTAGTGCACCTATGTGATTTTCTGTAATTTTAAAATTCTGAAAAATCACTAAAAATACATTATTTTATATGTACTACTCATTTCTGCATCTATGCCTATAATTGATTTTTGAAAAATTAAAATACAAAATTACAAAAACCAAATTACATAAAATATTTTATTTTCTTCTATTCTTTGGTTATTTGTTTGATTTCTATTTCTACATGCAAAAATCAAATACAACAAAAATATAAAACAAAAAAAATTATCAATTGTTATTTTTGAACTTAACTTTTTACTTGTATCTTGCGAAAGGGTGATTTGGGCTATCATCCCATCACATCACCTAGTACCGAGCGAACCTCTCACAAGGTAGTCCTCGGGAAGTCCAAGATCAATCTTATGAGTTCAAACTTTAAATTATCAAAAATACTGTATGGACATCATTGAGAAAATCAAGCATGATTTATTCTATTATTTAGAACTTCTATAATGTTGCAATTTATCTTTTCAAACAACTTTGAACATTGTTTTTATCATGCTTTGATATATCTATTAATATGTGCATCAATTATATTTTAAAGGTTGTGTAGAACTAAGCTTAGCATGCCTCTAAGTATGAGTAAATATTTTATGTTTGATAATGATATTTATTCACTCACCTTTTTTGGCATTGTCTACATATGTGTTTAATCTAAGAATACTTGTGTATGTTTTGTATTAGTACAATGGATTAAAATTGCACAAGTATCTTACCTACTACACTCCTTATTTTGCACTCTTAAAAATTAAGAAAAGTGGTTATGTTTTTCATAAATTCTATTGATTTGCAAAACAAGTGTATCCGGAGAACTTTGTACAAAACAAAATTATAAAATAAATGACAAAGATAACTCCACCAAGCACTACTTGAACCTCCTGATAAGTCTTAATAAGCATTGTGAGGTTGAGCACCTTGGAAAGAATAGTAAAGTGTCTTGTGCAAATCAAATCTTTCTTTCAAAAATAAGAAAAACCACTTACTCTTAAGTACACCGGATCACTAGTCTCAAAATTCAAAATAAAATATGTGATCCCCCAAGCACTACTTTGCACCCTGATAAGTCTTAATGAGCATTGTGTGTGCAGAGCACCTTGGTAGTTGTACTTTTTATTGTGCATTAAAGTGTGTGGATGTAATCTTATTTGTGTTTTATTGTGCTCGTACTTTACATATATCTTGTATTTTTGATTAAAACATTTGTTTACATTACTCAAAAATACACTTATGTGCACATCATTATCTTCCATAACACTTCTTCTCATGAGTATTGGATCTTAATGCTAATTCTATATTACCTTTTATTTATGAAATGCACTAGATAACCTAGCATGTGTTTCTATAATGTTTGGTATGATTTGAAATTGTGAATTGAAATAACATTGTAGTAATCTCTTTGTGATAATATTATTTCATGCTTGGTTATTTTTGTCAACCATAAAAGATTTTCATTGAAACATGATTTACATAAACATCTTCTTTTTGAAATTAAACTCATATATATTTTTATGGATTATTCTTGATTACAATAAGATGTTTCATTTATTTCTACAAGTCTTCCGCATCATCACCATATAACTTTTACCTTGCACTTTCATGCTTATATCAAGTCTTAAATCTCAATTTTTTTCTTAAAAACAAGTCGTAGACATGCTTGGTAGAATTTATATTGGTTGTTCTAACACGCATATCATTTTTATAATAACAAACTCTGATTTATTTCAATATAAACGTGTATGCTAAACGCTCTTCCAACAAGTGAAACATTGCTAAAGGATGTTGTTTCTTTCTTCCAAAATGCTTCAACACTTATCTTTATAAAGTTAGTTTTGAAACTCAAAAATATATCCTAACTTAAACTCTTATTTAGTATTATGGTGTTTCTTTTTCGAAATCTTCCGCAATGCTCAAACTCTGATACATTCATGAATTTCAATATAGCTAAGTAAGTTTTATTTCAAAAAATTCAATTATGATTCTTCCCATTAGATTTAAAAGCTTCATGTTTCAAAAAACTATTATCCGTGACTTCATATCTCACCATAGCGGGGGCGTAGGGTTGTAGACATTAGATAAACTTATCTTTAGTCATGTCTTGTCCTTAACCGGGGAGGGTTCCAGTGGGGCCTTGCGAGGCACTGGGGGGAAAGAGTGCTAGGTTGAGTTTTGTCTAGTGTTTGCATATGGGACTAACACCCCAACCTACGGCACGTTTGAAGCTCCTCATGCCCATCCGTCACTTAGTACGAGGCTAGGGTATAGACATATTGTCTGGGTAGATTGGTTATTTGGAAATCCTTATTTTTATTCTTAAAACTTTTATATAAAGGGAAAATCATTACTTTTTTATGCTAAAAACTCTGATATCCTTCTATGAAAAATTTTGTAATGCTTATAACTATGATCTGTTTAAATGAAAAACAATTCTAAAACTCCTTATCATTTACTTAAAAAGCTCGATCATGCCTTCTCTTTTATTTACACATTTTTAGTGCTTTGTTTCCCTACCCACTTTTGCTAATAACAAAGGGGGAGAACTAGCATGATAAATATAACCCGCTATCAAAAACCCAACATAACAAATTAAGATGATAGCTTACATATTAGGGGAGCATTCACTTAGGGGGAGCATGTATTTAGGGGGAGCAATTCTAAATGCAAAAATCAATAATTATCCTTAAGTCATCACTCACACACACACACAAGTATAGTCTCATCATGCTTATTTATTAATGCTTTGATTTATCATTAATGGATTTGTTATTATCAAAAGGGGGAGTTTGTTGGAACATGGTCTTCCACATCTCCTAGGTTTGAGAATAACAAATCCTATGTGTATTTGATCTTGTGTGTTTAAGTGTGCAGGAAAACAAAGTCCACATGACTCAAGGATGGTTGTCCCCAAAATTGAGGCCAGAATTCCAACATAGCCACTAACATTGGCGGTAGCGATAACGCCTGGTGCTAGCGATGATTAACGCAATTCCGGCGGCGTATATAGAAGGAGCTAGCGCCTGGCGGTAGCTACTAGCGCTAGCGGTAGCATGGCGCACAAGAGGCATAGAGCAAAATGTTGCCGCGGATTGAAGATCCTGTCGCGCAAAATGTTACTTAATCAGGGATAGCGCCCGGCGGTAGCTACTAGCGCTGGCGGTAGCATGGCGCACAAGAGGCATAGAGCAAAATGTTGTCGCGGATTGAAGATCCTGCCGCGCAAAACATTACTTAATCAGGGATAGCGCTGGCGGTAGCGGTAGCGCCGGCGGTAGCTCTTTGGCTATAAAAGGACCCCCTCTCCTCTTGTTTTCGTGGCACCTATTGCATACACCTTAGAGAGAGAGTGCTAGAATTCCAGAGGCTTGTCTTGGCCGAAATTTGAGGTCCCAGCGAAGCTCTGCCAACTTCTGAAGGAGGATTCCATCACGCCAAATCCAAACGAAGTCCGCTTCAACAAACGCTGATTCTACAGCGGATCTTCGCCTCCATATTCAGAAGTTCATCTTAAGGGAGGTTTTATTATTTTATTTATCTTTCTTTGTAAACGGTAGTGAAATCGCCTTGTGTTAGCGACTAGGTCTGGGGTAGGACTTAGGGCTGAAATTCGCCTCGTGTTGGCGACTAGATCTAGGCTAGGTCTAGGGGTGCTTGAGGCCACATATGGGGAAGGATTGGCTAGAGCGGCTTGAGGCCGAATCCGGGAAGGAGAAGGCTAGGGCCACCGGTTCGTGGGGAAGCGAGTCGGGATAGAAAACGAAAAGAGCTTTTATTATTCGCATCCGATCTCTAGCGCCACTGAGATCAAGTTTTGTAAAACTTATTTAATATCAATAAAGTTTATTTTTGTTTTACTTGACTTCTTGTTTTAATATTGCAATATTCCAGAGTTTTTCTAAATAAAATCTAAAGTTTTTGAAAACCCTTATTCACCCCCCCCCCTCTAAGGGCACCTACCGATCCAACAGCCTTGACTACTTCACAATATCTTGGATCAAGAATGATCCTACAATCTCGGAGTCACAACTCCTACAACTCGGAGACAAAACTACTACAAACTCGGAGGCACTGCTCCTACAACTCAGAGAAAACTCTCCTACAACTCGGAGAAAACTCTCCTACAAGAAAATGAGATTGAGTACAATGAAATACTTAACAAAACTTGTACAGATCTGAACTTCTGAGATCTTCTTCCTCCTTGAGTCTTGAAAAACTTTGGCTAGAAGATGAGGAAGAAACGAAGGAAAACTCTGATCTGATCTATAGGATACGACACGATCCAATAGATTGTTGTAGATGATTACAGCGCTGATCTGTCGAATCTTTTCTTTAGAAGGAATCGATTGATTGAGAGAGAGAGAGATTGATCCTTCAACAATGGCCGGAGGCAGCAGCTTCTTCACGATGATCGGATATAAGCCTTATATAGTAATCATAGGTAACGGCAGAGAGATTAATAAAAATTAGGTTAAGATAAGATCGGATATAAGCCTTATATAATAATCATAGGTAACGGCAGAGAGGCCTTGATTTAAGGTAAGGTTAACCTTAAAACCTTTCACACGTGTTGTCAAGTCTGTCAGAAGAAAATAAATCCCATCAGGAACCAGATTTCAAAGCAGCACTGGAAGAAAACAATTTTCTCGAGACAACATGGATTTCTCGAGAAATGGAATTGACCTCTCGAGAAATGAACTCCACTTCTCGAGAAATGGCTGCAACAAACTAATATAAGGCTGGAAAAAGCTTTCATGAAGACTTGAAGGAAATTTCTCGAGAACAAAGAGACTTCTAGAGAAATGGCTTTGATTTCTCGAGAAAATATATGACTTCTCGAGAAACAGCTGAGAAAAGCTTTCAAAGGACATCTGAGGAGATTTCTCGAGAACAAACAGGACTTCTCGAGAAATAGACTTGATTTCTTGAGAGACAATGGACTTTTCGAGAAATAACTTAGAAACTTTAGAATAGAAGTCAGAGAGGAATTTCTTGAAAACTGAAGAGGACTTCTCAAGAACTAACTTGGATTTCTCGAGAGATAACCTGGATTTCTCTAGAAATACCCTTAGAAAAATTTCTAAACTTTTCTCCTTTCTTCTCTAGAACACCAACATCTCTTCCATCTTCCAAGCTTCAAGAGTCTTGAAAATAAAGTGTATCCCAATAGAGAGATCACACATGAGTCAACACTATTGGAACATGGTTTTCCGCATCCCTTTGATTTGAGAATAAAAAATCCTACTTGTATTTGATCTTGTTTGCCATTGTGTTTTTAGCATGCAGGTTTGGACAGTTATCACACCAGATTGCTGCAACAATGGTCTAGCACTAACCACAAGCTGAAGGATTGAAAGTTGTTTAATGCCAGGCGTTATGCTTAACGCTGGGCGTTAGCGCTAGGCGAAATCGTCGTTCGACGAAATTGTGTTCGACGAAAGAAGAAGCCCGTTCAACGAAATGCGTTCAACAAAATTTTTGTTCGACGAAATGGAAAGCTGCGTTCGATGAACTGAAAGCTGTGTTCGATGAACTGAAAGCTGCGTTCGACGAACTGGCGATCGATGAAATGAAACCGCTGAGAACGGAAGCTGGGTTCGACGAACTAGAAACTGCGTTCGATGATCTGGCATTCGACGAAACTGTGTTCGACGAAAGAAGAAGCCTGTTCGACGAAATGTGTTCGATGAAATTTTATGTTCGACGAATTGGCGTGCAAGCTGATTAAAGATGAAACTCAACGCCGGGCATTAGAGCTTAACGTCGGGCGCTATCCGGTCGATGAATTTGGAAAGGAGAAAGCAGTAGTGATTGCAGGAGGAACTTTAGGAATGATTTTGCCAAATGCCCGCGTTAGCCTTAACACCGACGTTGAAATTGGCTAAAATAAAACAATTCCTAAAGTGCAGAATCTCCTTCCTCTTATGAAGATCTGAGCCATCAATATGTTACTATAAATGGTCAACGCTCGGCGTTATCTCTTAACACCGGCGTTAGCTCAAAGTCTGTAAATTGGATGATTTTGATGTCTCAAAGAACTGATTGCCAAGAGCCCTATTCCAGCACTTCAGAAACTTTATGAGGGACGTATTTTCAGACAAACACATCTCCCACTCATATTTCAAAAGGAGGAATCAAAGGAGGCTTGGATCAACACGCTAACTCAATGCGAAGAATGCACACTTGGGCTTCAACGATCTTCAGCGATTCTTCAGCGTCTCCTTCAGATTACCTCATAGGGAGTTTTATATTTGTATTTTGTATTTTGTCCTTTATTTCATCTTTGTAATCAGTTCGTGAATTTGCCGCATGTTGGCAACTAGGTCTGGGTAGGACTTAGGGAGGAATTCGCCTCGTGTTGGCGACTAGGTCTAGGGAGTAGATCTAGGGGTGCTCGAGGCCTTTCTGGTGGTAGATTGGCTAGAGCGGCTTGAGGCCTTATCTGGGGAGAGATCGGCTAAAGCCAACCGGTTCATGGGGATACGAGTCGGTATAGAAAATGAAAAGAGTCTTTCATTATTCGCCTTGATTTCTAACGTCTTAGAATTCAGATTTTGTAATCAATTTCATAAATGATAATCATGTCTTTTCATGTTGAATAAAATTGATTTCATTATTCCAATCTCTTTACTCTTGATTTAACTTACTTCAACATAAAATATCAAAAGTTTTCTATTAAAGTTTATAGTTTTCTAAAGCCTTATTCACCCTCCCCCCCCCCCCCCCCCTAAGGGCGCCTCAAGATCCAACAAGTGGTATCAGAGCCAGTTTATTCCAAATCGGCTTAACAACCGGGAATAATGGTGTCTCATGATCTCGCTTCTATTAGTGGGGGAAATTTTGTTGAAAAAGAAAAATCTCTTACACCACCTTTATTGGAAGGAAGAAATTATAAAGGGCAGAAAATATTAATGAAAAATTTTCTTAAGGCCTTAGATGAAAAAGTTTGGAATATTACTATTAAAAAGCCACCTAGCATACTAACTAGGAATGAAATTGTTTTAAATGCAAAATCTATGAATAGTATATTTTGTGCGTTGGACCAAAATATTTTCAAACTTATTTATACGTCATATGAAATTTGGAATTTTCTTGAAAGAACTTATGATTCTCCTTCTACAGGTATGGAACAATCGCAAGAACCGGAGAATATGCAAGCTTGCACAAGTCTTCAAGAATGCTCCTCTCATGACAGATCCATGAAGTGCACACCAAGTGAAAGAGAAGAAGAAATACTATCTTCGGAAGAGGAGTGCCAAAAAGATGTCAAAGAAACGTATGTTCAAATCGTGCCTCTCCTGAAAGCAATGTAAGGAAATCAAATTCCATTTTTTGTACTTCTATCTCTACATTACAATTGCTTCAAACTATAAAGCGCAAAATTAAGAAATTAAAAAAATGCTAATAAACATTTGCGCCTAGAAAATAAAAATTAATGGCAAAAATTAATAAAGAATCAAATTCTAATTTATCTAGTTCTACCCATGGCTCCTTAGTTGAAAACATTACACCTTGTGTAAAATATAATTAATTAAAAGAAAAACACAAGAAACTTGAAAAGGAACTTCTTTTTATAAAAGAACAAAATGAAATATTATGTTTAGAAAATTCATCTTTGAAAAATGATTGTGCTAAGTGTAATGACTATAAAATTGAAATTAAAGAGATGAATGAAACATTTGATGAATATAGAAATAACTATCAAAATCATATTGATTCAATTGTTTCCACTCTTAAAAATAGCATAATCGCTTATAATAAAGCTAGACATAATTTAAAGATCAAGAATGATGAATTAAAATCAAAAATCAACTTGCTTATGAAAATTGTAAATACAAATTCACAATATCAAACTATATCTAAAAACAAGTTGAATATGAATATGAACATCTTAACTAAGTTTAAAAATGGGAATAAGGAACATAAAGGATTTGTAAATCAAAATCACCATTATTTACAAAATCATGTTTCTCCCAACATAAAATTAAATGCAAACAAATTTCCTTCAAATTATAAATTCAAAAATCTTTTTGATCCAAATATTCAAGTAAATGAATATGGAAATTTGAAAACTAAAAATAATGTTTGTCCAAGGTTTGAATGGAGGCCCAAAGTTAAAGATGAAACACTAACTCCACTCAAAAGGGCCCATTCATCACTATCTCCCCAAAAGCAAACACGACGTATTTGGGTACCCAAAGGAACTGTCACACCCGGTCTTCTTTGGATACCTAAATCTCTCATTTATTAGTATCCAATCAATTGCAGAAGTAGAAATAAACTAAAAATGAAATATCATTATTCTACTTCATGATATGCCTAACCTATTTTTTGTTTATTTTCCTTTTTGTTGAACCATCATGATATGATCACTTTATATAACTTGTGATATGACTTTCACATATTAAACCAAAATCCATAAATAAATCAAATTGAATAAACTGGAATAAAAAGTCATATCATTTTCCAAGTGATCTACTTATCCTTTTTATGTTTATCCTTCTAAATCCATTATATGATATTTTTAAGACTAAATGAAATAATTGTCAAAATGGATTTAAAAGGTATTTTAGGGGAATCAGGATAAATTTATAAAATTTGCAATTTTTTCTTAGTTACTTAATATATCTGCGTCATTTGTTTGCCTCTATCATGCTTAACCAAAATCTGAAAAATTGGAAGTTAAAATTCATAATAACTATGCGTTTTAAAAACAAATATAATGAGAAATTAATCTAGCATAAAAGCCATAGTTAATAAATTGTTTTTCATAAGATAAATATTAGAACACACCGCAGAAACAGTTCACAGAATAGATAAAAACAAAAATAAAAGGAAAAAGCATGATAAAAGCTAACGTTGGGCGCAAGCAGTAACGTCGGGCGTTAGA
Source organism: Dactylorhiza incarnata (assembly GCA_033032865.1). Classification (NCBI taxonomy): domain Eukaryota; kingdom Viridiplantae; phylum Streptophyta; class Magnoliopsida; order Asparagales; family Orchidaceae; genus Dactylorhiza; species Dactylorhiza incarnata. The sequence goes on along the minus strand of JAWHQI010000010.1, from coordinate 22,824,948 downwards.
CAATATTGTCCAAACACTAAACACTGTTATTACAGAACTGAAAACCACCTTAAAATTGTCTACATTCACTAAGTGAGTCTGATTCTCCAGTAGTTGAACTGCCTCATTCCCTTGACCTTCGAGTACCGCGAGTCGATCGACGTGTCGGATCCTCCACGGGAACCTCCCAATCCCTTTCTTCTGCCGGTGTCGGTTTCAACTTCAGGGCCCTGATCATGTATCGCATCATTTTCTCGATCCGTGACATTCTTCGCATTGTATTCTCTTTGAATTCTTCAAACGACTCCTGATTCTCCCGATTTGTCTCTTAGAGTGAAACACCTCATCGTAGGGATGGCCGTGAAGATGATGGTATATCTTGTGGTCGAGGGACTCGAAGGGTTGAAGTTGAATAAAGCTCAGGAACAAGATCATTAATGTAGTTACTCTTGATTATATACTCATACTTCCCCATCACCACCCGTTGTATAAGTCCTCCTAAGGGAAGAGTGTTGAGTCGAGACCGTCTTGGATCCTTCAACTTAAAAGTATAACGAATCTGAGAAAGGATTAGATCTGCCACATCAAAAAGTAATTCCTGCATAATATGATATGTCACTATGCTCAATTGTGCAGTGATCTTCTTTGTGTCTCCAGACTTCAACATAATTGTATGTCATAAAATATCCTGTATTAAAAATGCATCCTCCCTAAGTGAAGAAAAATTCGTAATTTGATCTTTTGTCTCCTTCCCATGCAATACTAGATTTACTGGTGTCCAATCCCGCTCAGCTCTATACTTTTTAACCACATCTAAACGATAATCATTCTCTATTAACCCAAACTCATTCTGAAGATCTTCATGCGTGACTTGAATAACTTCTGACTGGATCATTGACATCACTCCTCCATGAAGCTCCATTTCTGACGGATCATACAAATTGTTATACAACTCCCGAACAAAATCCGTAGAAAAGCAATCGTCAGAAATCACTGACAACACTCCTGATGCTGCTAGGAGATTCTGAATATAAGCATGACGTGGGAGGTCTATGTGCAACACCATGCCTACACCAATAGTTGCCTTTTCAATCCCCACAAATGATTGATAAGACTCTTGTGGAGGACGGGGTGATGACTTTCTGGCACGAACTCCATGACCACTGGAAGATGCCATAAACCTACACACAACAAACCATCAACAAAAAAATTTCTTATCAACTCCAGGCATTATTGTCAACGCCTGGCGCTTGCTCTTTAATTTCTTATTACTACCAGTACACAATGACAGCCCTCAGAAACACTTATAAATCAAAAAATTCGTAAAATGATAGGGATAATTGGAAAATTACCAACAAAACTCAAAAACAACCAAAAGAGGTAATGGAAAGACCTTTTTTCTTTAAAAAATCTCAAAAACCCTTTCCTCAACTCAAAACCTGAAAACACTAGATCTCACTACCATAGATCTATCATATACCATATCAAAACACTTCAATACTTTAAAGGATTTCAATTTAGGGGTAGAGAAATGATTTAATCAAAAAATATGAGAAGAAAAAACATCAATTTTACCTAGATCTGAGAGTGCTGGCGGCGAAACCTGGAGAAGACACGACCTGAAATGATGAGAAAAGAAAAGAACTCGGATTTAGGGCTTTTTATATAAAGCGGACGCAACGCCGTCGTTGAGTTCAACACCAGGCGTTATCCTCTTTTCTTATATAATTGCAAATTTCTCTGCTGGTCATCCATCTATGTAACATTATGACTACAACTTATTTACTCTTTCATGAAAAGAAAAATCTAAAATATTATATAATATAAAATATAAAAATATTTTAAAACCACAAAATATGCTTAATTTAGCCTTCAAAACATATCAACTTTCTCTGAAATTTCTACCCTAAGAAGGTCTATGTATATACTATCTATGCCAAAGAAATTTTTTTCAAAAACCTCAAAAATTGAGTACTGTTTCGGCGTTAACTACTTAACGCCGGGCGTTAGCCTTTTTCTCCAGATGAAAATTCTGCATTCACTAGTATCTTTCTGGTATTTTTCTAATGATTTTTCTCATTTTATTGTGTCTGATTTCAAATTAGTTTGTTATTAATTTTGTTGTTTTCCTCCAAAATACAAAAAAAAAATTCAAATAATTCAAAATGATCAAAAATATGTTTTTGTTATTTGTTTTGCTTTAACTCCTTACAAAATTATAGTTTGACTATAAAATTTCACAAGAGCAAACAACTTAGTTATTTTTGTTTCAAAAGGTCAAAATTGTTTTTGGCATACACATAAAGATAGCCTTCAATGTCTAATTTTAATTTCAAATTTCCTAAACATTGTTTTATCTTCATGCCTTGACCTTAATCTGATTATGTGCAATGAAATAGTCTATAGATAATTGTGTATGATTGCCTAGCATGTCTCTAAGCATGAATAATGTTTTATGATAATCAATGATTCATACACTCACTATTTTTGGTAATCTACATGTGTTCATAATCTTAGTCTTGCATGATTGTGTAGTGTAATAATTTTAACACCTTGAGTTGTATGTCTAAATTACCTACACCATTTTTTAAATAAATTTCTGGCACACATAGAAGTGTTACTCCAAAATTATAAATGTTTGCAACAACAAGTAAATTCGGAGACCTTTGGCCCAAACAAAAAATAATGAAATAATATGCCAAAGATAACTCCACCAAGCACTACTCACCCTCCTGATAAGTCTTAATGAGCATTGTGAGGTTGAGCACCTTGGAAAGAATTGTAAAGTGTCTTGTGCAAACATATTTCTTTTTATCACTTCTATTTGTACACCAGATCACTAAAAATAAAATTTTATAAAACAAAAAAAAATGCTTCTGCGATCCCCCAAGCAATACTCAGCTCCCTGATAAGTCTTAATGAGCATTGTATGGGTGAAGCACCTTGGTAGTTGTACGTATGTTATGTGCTTTGAAATTTTATTCTAGATGTGATGTGTGAAACTAATTATATGATTACAATCTTATTGTTGTTGTTACTATTTCACTACATATGTCATGTGTTTTGATTATTTCACTTGTATACATTTATCAAAACATGTAATGCACACATCATTGATTTTCATAAAGCTTCTACTCATGAGAATTGGTTCCTAATGCAAACATTACATAATTCTCCAAAAACTCAAGTAAAAGCACTAGATTGCAATGCATGATTTCTACAATGTTTTCTTTACTTGAAATACGAATTGGTTACATTGTAGTTATTATCTTTTTGAATATGTTAATTCATGCTTACCTATTTGTTATGAAAATTTTCAAAGTTAAAATGCTCCAACGTGAAAAGTCTAGACATATTGTTGGAATGGTCAAACTATAACAAAAAAACTACTCTTATTTGTTTTTTTTTTGTTTTCCGCATTTCTCTATCTAATCATGTATCCCTATTTCATGTGTTCTCATGCTTATTTCTATATTTTATTTTCACTTCTGCTTTTTCAAACAAACTTGCATCTATCTTAACAAGTAGAATCACTCTTAAAATAAATTTAAAAAGCAATTGATTACATTCCTTTGGAATAATCTTTGAATGATGTTCTTTCACGCTTATCATATATTTTTCCGCTGTGCTACTCTCTCCCTTAGCTCGATCATGACTTACTTTTTATTTACACAAAACTCTTATTCCTCTCTTAGTTATGTCCCAACTTTTGCCTTCTTTATTCTAGCTTTGTTTAACTGCACCCTCTTTTGTTAATAACAAAGGGGGAGAATAAAATGATAAATCGTAATGATTAACGGAGTAGGATTCACTAGATTAAGGGGGAGCATGTATCTAGTTTATGGGAGTATACACTAAGGGGGACTTTTAAATGATCTTTAATTCTTATCATTATCTTATAATTGTTTAGTGTCATATATCCTTTTAAAAACACAAATTCTTTATCTATGAATCTGATTTATCCCTATTGGATTTATTATTATCAAAAGGGGGAGATTGTTGGAACATGGTTTTTCGCATCCCTTTGATTTGAGAATAACAAATCCTACTTATATTTGATCTTGTTTTCCATTGTGTTTTAGCATGCAGGTTTGGACAGTTATGACACCAGGTTGCTGCAACAATTGTCTGGAACTAACCTCAAGCTGAAGGATTGAAAGCTGTTTAATACCAGGCGTTATTCTTAATGCTGGGTGTTAGCGCTAGACGAAATCGGCGTTCGACGAAATTGTGTTCGACGAAAGAAGAAGCCCGTTCAACAAAATGCATTCGACGAAATTTTCGTTCGACGAAATGGAAAGCTGCATTCGATGAACTGAAAGCTGCGTTCGACGAACTAGCGATCGACGAAATGAAACCGCTGAGAATGGAAGCTGCGTTCGATGAACTGGAAATTGCGTTCGACGATCTGGCGTTCGACGAAACTATGTTCGACGAAAGAAGAAGCCCGTTCGACAAAATGTGTTCGACGAAATTTTCTGTTCGACGAATTGGCGTGCCAGTTGATTAAAGATGAAACTCAATGCCAGGCGTTAGAGCTTAACATCGGGCGCTATCCGGTCGACGAATTTGGCAAGGAGAAAGCAGCCGTGATTACAGGAGGAACTTTAGGAATGATTTGCCCAACGCCCGCATTAGCCTTAACGTCGGCGTTGATATTGCCTAAAATAAAACAATTCCTAAAGTGCAGAATCTCCTTCCTCTTCTGAATATCCGAGCCATCAATATGTCACTATACATGGTCAACGCCCGGCCTTATCTCTTAACATTGGCGTTAGATCAAAGTCTATAAATTGGATGATTTCGACGTCTCCAAGAACTGATTGCCAAGAGCCCTATTCCAGCACTTCAGAAACTTTGTGAGGGCTGTATTTTCAGACAAACACATCTCCCACTCATATTTCAAAAGGAGGAATCAAAGGAGGCTTGGATCAACACACTAACTCAACGCAAAGAACGCACGCTTGGACTTCAACGATCTTCAGCGATTCTTCGGCGTCTCCTTCAGATTACCTCATAGGGAGTTTTATATTTGTATTTTGTCCTTTATTTCATCTTTGTAATCAGTTCATGAATTCGCCGCGTGTTGGTGACTAGGTCTGGTAGGACTTAGGGAGGAATTCGCCTCGTGTTGGCGACTAGGTCTAGGGAATAGATCTAGGGGGTGCTCGAGGTCTTTCTGGTGATAGATTGGCTAGAGCAGCTTGAGGTCGTATCTGGGGAGAGACCGGCTAAAGCCAACCGGTTCGTGGGGATACGAGTCGGTATAGAAAACGAAAAGAGTCTTTCATTATTCGCCTCGATTTCTAGCGTCATAGAATTCAGATTTGTAATCAATTTCATAAATGATAATCATGTCTTTTCATGTTAAATAAAATTGATTTCATTATTCCAATCTCTTTACTCTTGATTTAACTTACTTCAACATAAAATATCAAAAGTTTTCTATTAAAGTTTTCTAAAACCCTTATTCACCCCCCCCCCCCCCTCTAAGGGCGCCTCAAGATCCAACAAACACCATGTTCCACACAATGAGGAATTACATTGCATGAGACTGTGTTTAATGACCCATTGTGATCTGACGTTGGTCTACACTTAGCATTTATAACTTGCAAGATCATAACTAAAAGACAACATCAAATACACTAGCAATTCACTTTGGTTCAAGGGTGACTTCTTATAAATCTACGCTATTATGGATTCAATACCCAACAATCTCCCCTTATTTATAGAACTCAGAACCCTATGCACTAAGATGAATTACAACAAGATAAAAGATATAAACTACACATCACAGAAGAAAAATAATAATTAGAATAGTAGAGACCATCAAAATAAAAACAATATATATATTCAAGATTGTCTTAAATGAATTAAAGTTCACACAATCTCTTTAACAAAAGATTTTGATAAGTATAAGATTATATTCTTCAATGGCTCCTTCTATTCTTTTCCTGTCTCTTGAAATAAGCATAAGGCTTGGGATGATACTTTGGAGGAGGAGGTGGACCTTCTGGATTGTCATATCCATGGGTTCTGTAATGAATCCTTCTCTTGGTCATGCTCATTTCATACTTCTTCCATTCTTCCTGACTGTAATAGTTTTGAACCTTCATGCCACCATTATTTACTAGCTTGAGGGTGTCAAGAATGATTATCCTTGAATCTGGACTCTAGGTTTTACAGCTTCTACTGCAACTGCCTTACCTGAACCTTCAGAGTTCTAACAGGAATAGATCTACTGGCTGAAGGACCTTCTCCATATTTCCTTTTCCTTGACCCTGGCACCATGGACTGAACTTAAGATTGGTCTGCATGCCAGACTTGAGTATAGTCCATTGGAGGATCATACTCAGGTTGCCCTTTAGGTCTAGGTTAGAACTGAGGTTTATCAGGATGGATTGCAAACTCAGGAAAGATCTCATTATGAAGCAACACTGTAGTCTTTGAAGTATCAGCATTGACATCTGCAATCTTCTTCTGAACACCAAAATTTAACTGCTCAAACTGATCAGCCCAATTTCTGTGAAGCTGAGATACTTGATAATCCAACAGCTCTGCCATTTTATCCTCCCCCTTTCTGACTTATACAGATAGGGTTTGGATTACAGATTCCTTGAACTGACCAATTTCATCTATGATCTTAAATGTAGTTTCCTCTGCTTTTCCTTCAATGAAGTCTTGAATTTTTCTGACCTTGATAGTTTCTTCAAAAACTTTGCCCATGTTCTGAGCAGAATGATCTATTGCATTGCCACCTTGAGTGACAAGCTTCTTAAGAGTATATGTGTTAGCTTGAACTTCAGCTAGTCCTCTGCTCATCTCTGTTTCAACAGCAGAGATCCTTACATGCACATCTTGGAGAGAACCCTCAAACTTCTCTCTTTGCTTATTCAGCATTAGTTCTATCTGACCAAGAAGAGACTCTGCATCATGCATAGGAGGTGAAGGAGGTGGAGGAGGTAGAACTTTGTTGAAGTCATTTCTCGAGTCCATCCATAAGCTGAAGATCTTCCTTGCAAGAATTGGTTATATATCTCGAGAACTTTGTTGTAGAATTTCTTTGAAGTCATTTCTCGAGGGATTTACCCATTTCTCGAGAGATAAAGAGTCTTTTCTCGAGATCTATTGTCCTTCTCGAGAAATATAGTTCAATTTTTCAATAAGTGCCAGAATTCCTTTGAGAAGTCCTTTTCTCGAGAGAGAACATCATTTCTCGAGTAGTATAGTCTGTTTCTCAAGAAATCATGGAGATGACTTGAACTTTTCCTTATAATTATCAGGTCTTTGCTTTCTTGATAGATTGAGGAGCTGAAGATCTTCCTTGCTTCATTTATGACTTGATTAGGACTCCATGTTGAGCATCACAGTTCTGTCTTGAAGAAAGAGAACTTGGTCTCATCCAGCGGCTTTGTGAAAATATCCGCAACTTGTTTATCCGTAGGGACATAACTTAGATTGATGTCCCCATTCTCCACATGCTCCCGGATGAAGTGATATCTCAATTCAATATGCTTTGTCCGGCTGTGTGAGACTGGATTATTAGCAATTGCTATAGCATTGGAGGAGTCGCAAAACATTGGGATGTCCTTGAACTTCAAGTTATAATCTTCAAGCTGATTCCTTATCAAGAGAAGTTGTGCGCAACAACTGCCTGCAGAAATGTATTCTGACTCGGCAGTTGATATTGCAACACAATTCTGCTTCTTGCTACTCCAAGAAATAAGCCTCCTTCCAAGGAATTGACAGGTCCCGGAAGTGCTTTTTCTATCGTCCTTGCTACCTGCAAAGTCTGCATCTGAAAAACCAATTAGTTCACTAGCGTTACTTCTTGGGTACCATAAGCCAAGATTTGGTGTTCCCTTAAGGTATCTCAAAATCCTCTATGAAGCGGTATAGTGAGATTCCTTAGAGTTCACCTGATATCTAGCACATACACATGTAGAGAACATTATGTCAGGCCCCAGTAAGGTAGAGCAGAGAGCCAATTATGCTTCTGTACTTGGTTTCATCGAAAGGTTTCCCTTTCTCATCCTTGTCCAGAGACATAGATGAACTGATTGGAGTCCTCATAGAGGATGCACTCTCCATTCCAAACTTCTTTACCAACTCCTTGGTGAATTTCGTCTGAGAGATGAAAATTCCATCTTCAGATTGTTTCACTTGAAGTCCTAAGAAATATTTCAGCTCACCCATACTACTCATTTCAAACTTCCCTTGCATAAGTTTGGAAATCTTCTTGCAAAGGTTGTCATCCGTAGAGCCAAAAATAATATCATCGACATAGATTTGCACTAGCAAAATCTTGTCTTTAACTTCCCTAAGAAATAACGTTTTATTTATCTTCCCTCTTGTGAATTTGTTCTCAAGAAGAAAGTTAGACAGCGTCTCATACCAAGCTCGAGGAGCTTGTTTCAAACAATATAAAGCTTTTTGCAGAAAATAAACATAATCAGGATGTTCAGAATCATCAAAACATTGGGGTTGTTCAACGTATACTTCTTCTTTTATATTAAGGTTGAGGAATGCTGACTTGACGTCCATTTGGTATACGGTGAATCCCTTGAATGCAACATAAGCTAGGAACAGCCTTATCGCTTCAAGTCTTGCTACAGGAGCATAAGTCTGATCGAAGTCGATCCCTTCTTCCTGTCTGTATCCTTTAGCTACAAGTCTGGCTTTGTTCTTGATTATTGTTCCATCTTCATCCAATTTGTTTCTGTAGACCCACTTTGTTCTAATGATATTCTTATCCTTGAGTTTTGGAACAAGAGTCCACACTTTGCAGTGCTTGAATTGATTAAGTTCTTCTTCCATTGCAATTATCCAATGGTGGTCTTCATTTGCTTCTTGGAACTTCTTTAGTTCAACCTGTGAGAGAAAAGTCAAATGCATATTTTCGTTAGTTGTACCTCTTCTTGTTCTTATGCCCACTTGAGGATTTCCTATGATCTGATCAATCGGATGATCCCTCATATGTCTGAACTCAAGATTCCTTGCATCAATTGGGACACCAGGAACTTCTTCTACTACTGGAATGTCTTCCTCCACTTGAGTTGGCTCTTCATCTTGGTGATCTTCCTCTTCAGTTGAGGTTTGGGGAGAGATCTTGACGAAGGTTTGAGCATTCCCTTTAACTGGCTCATCCAAGCTTGAGTCTTGCAACTTTGAACCTGCATCTTCAACAGAAGCACTAGAAGAGCTGCTATGTAGCATGCTCGTCTCATCAAATATAACGTTAATAGATTCTTCTACAACCAGGGTTTTCTTATTAAAAACTCTATAAGCTCTGCTATGGATACTATGGCCTACGAAAAAACCTTCAAAGCTCTTTTCACTAAACTTGGTTTTGTAATGCTTCCCATTATTAAGAACAAAGCATTTACTGCCAAAGATTCTAAAATAAGAGATGGTTGGTCTCTTACCTTTTAGTAGTTCGTAGGGAGTCTTTTCATGGTTTTTATTGATGAGTGCTCTATTTTGCACATGGCAAGCAGTGTTGACGGCTTCAGCCCAGAAGTATTCTGGAAGTGAAGAATCGCTCAACATTGTTCTACAAGCCTCAATGAGTGTTCTATTCTTTCTATCAGCTACCCCATTTTGTTGTGGAGTTCAAGGAGAGGAAAACTCATGAAAGATACCAAGGCTTTCACAGAAGTATGTCATGGCCCCAGATTCAAATTCTGTTCCATGGCCACTTCTGATTTTGACCACCGAACAATCTAATCCATTCTGGATTTGCTTGACAAACTTAGTGAAAGTGTCAAAGGTATCTGACTTGTGTTTAAGAAAGAATACCCATGCAAAACGTGAGTAATCATCTACAATAACCAATGTGTAAGACTTACCTCCTAAACTTCTAATTTGCAAAGGACCAAACAAGTCCATATGGAGCAGGTGTAAGCACCTGGTAGAGTCTTTGCCAATGATGCTCTTAAAGTTAGATCTTGTTTGCTTGCCTTTTACATATGCATGGCAAGTTCTATCTTTAATGCACTTAACATTCGGCGCATCATGCACTAAGTTTTGAGAAAATAATTTATTTATAGTTTTGAAATTAATATGTGATAATCTCTTGTGTCATTGGTCAACAAGAGATGCACTATCTTTTGCTAAAAATGCACTGGTGTAGAAGAGGATAAACATAGAAAATTCAAACAGAAAATATTTCTACAACGAGTGCCTGATAAAATCATTTCAGAATTTTCTGCCGACTTTATCAAACACTTATCTTTACAAAAATCAACTATGTATCATTTATCATAGAGTTGACTTATGCTTATAAGATTATGTTATAATCCTTCCACATAAGCCGCGTCGGAATAAGATACATTTCCATTAGTAATCAAACCGTAGCCTTTTGTTATTCCTCTGTCGGATCCGCCAAAAATAACTTTTGGGTCGCCCTCAACTGGAATAAAGTTCTGCAATAGGCTTCTTGTCCCGGTCATGTGTCGATAACAACCGATGTCCAAATACTAGATAGGATTTATGTTGGCCTTTGTACATACCTGCAAAAACAAATTATTTTGCCTTAGGAGCCCAAACAAATTTGGGTCCTTGGTCCCTTGTTAGTTGAGCACCACGTTGAACATTAACATTGTGAGTGGTCTTTCTTGCAATGTTTACTTGTGGTCTCTTAAAATAAATAGGATTGAACCAGCAATCTACGGCAAAGTGGCCAATCTTGCCGCAACACCAACAATCAAATCTGTTGTACCTTTGCTTTGTAATCTCCTGCTTTACTTTTTAAACGTTAGTTTTGGCAGGAGCATTACTTTTCGATGAGGATCCCTCATGAGAACAGCACACACATGGTTATACCGTCTCCTTTGGCTTAGGAGCAACAGTCTTCACTGTTGGTGCCTTCTTTGCACTAGGTCCATGAACAAAAGGACCATAACTTCTCAGATTAATATCCTCATAGGGTGTTTTGAATGCACTTGCACCAAAGTTTTGGGGACGAGTCCACCCCTTGTAGTCATTGACAGGCCTAGACACAATTAGTCTAGTCAAGTGACCATAGGAGCTTTCCAGATCATAGGCATTTGTAGGGAAGATAACTTTCTTAAATGTCGTCTGATCCAGATGGGCTTTCCCTTTCTCTTCGGCGGTGGCTTTCTTAGCACTCTTATTTTTCTTCTTGGCTAGGATGCTCTTAAAAGATTTACTAGATTCAGCCATATGACCTAATCCACTTCCACTTGCTTTAGCGGAGAATCTATCAATGATTGGAAGAACAATTTTATGTTAGGAGAACTTTTCAACTAGCCTTTTCTCAGCAGCTAGCGGTTCTTCCAGCTCTTTAATACTTTTCTCTCTCAGGGCAAGGAGCTCATCTGAGCTTTTGATTTTGTCTGTCAGGATTTGGATTTCCTATCTGTGAGATGTAGGTTGTGCAACTTCTTCTCTCAGATTAGATTACACTTCCTTAAGAGACATAATCTCCTTGGCCTGGGTTTTGACGACCTTTCGGCATTTGTCAAAGGCTTTAAGCAATTCAGTATATTGAGTCATGAGTTCTGAATCCTCATCTGAGAGGTAGTTCTCTTGTTCAGCTGAGGCATAATCAGATTTAGACAAGATAGTGTGAGCATTTACCTTCCCTTTGTACGAAGGTTCTTCTTCGTTGTTAGTCATAGCCATAAGCCCGAAGTAGGCTTCTTCTTCATCACTTGACTTCTCCGAGTCACTGTCGCTGAGAGTTTTTGACTTCTTAGCGACTAAGCTTCTTTCAGTTTTCTTTTTCACGTGGGTGGATTTCTTTTCTTCTCTTCTTCCACCTTCTTTCTTCTTGTAAGGGCATTCAGTGATCATGTGCCCTGGCATGTTACAACAGTAGCAAACAATGTCAGAAGAAACTTGTTTATTCAGTTTAGAATTATACCTGTCATGGCTACTTGATCCTTTCCTGGGATGATCACCATCACGGTGAGAATGTATATATTCAGTGGAAGAGGGCTTGCTCTTCATATGCATTCTTTTGCTTAGCAGTTTCTTAAACTGACGGGAGATTAGAGAAAACTCCCCATCAGCCATTTCAGAACAAGAGGAGCCGGCTTCTGATTCTTCTTCTTCATCAGTTTCTTGTGCCCTTATTGGAGACACAGTTCTGCTCTTCCTGAACCTCTTGACCTTCAGATCCAGGTCCATTCCTTGCTTGAGGTCTGAATCCCATCTTCTTCTGTTTTGTGGATATTCATTTGCAGCTCATGAGATAATAGCTTCACGAACAGATTCTATGGGTCAATATTTGGCAGCTTTCCAAACTCCCTAATGGCAACGATCTTGATATCCCATTCTTTTGTCAGGGATCGCAGGAACTTGTCATTAAATTCACCGTTTGTGAATTCCCGGCCATAGTTTCTTAGCCCGTTAACAATTTTGAAGAATCTTTCGTAAGCATCGGCAATGCACTACTTTTTACTCTACTTGAAGGCCTCATACTCTTGGTTGAGTAGAGATCTTCTATCGTCCCTTACCTCTTCGGTACCTTCCATGAGAATAATTAAGGATGTCCGCATATCTTTGGTTGATTTGCAGTGAATCAAGTTTTGTAGCATAGTGTCGTCCACTGCACTAGCAATTATGTTCCTCGCCTTTTTGTCCAAGGCTACTATAGCGATCTCATCCTTAGTTAGTTCCATCATTTTCTTTGGCTCCTGAACAGTTGGGTCAATTCCTAGGCACATGAGGTCCTTCTTCCACGACTTGAAATATTCTCGGATCTGCAGCTTCCATGTAAAATCTAACTCTTTCTTTCCACATGGGAAAATTTGCCTTTATGCAGATTGGCAGCTTCAACGAGGAGGAATCCTTGCTTCTTTCCATGATTTGCTAGCAACTAGAATGGATGGATCCTGTTCAAGGTGTTAACCTAGAAAAGAACAGCTACCCTCTGATACCAATTGAAGTATCTAGTTGCCTACCTAAATCACCTAGAGGGGGTGAATAGGTGATAACTACGTCTTTTGCGGAATAAAGACTTGATAACAAAGATAACACAGAAAGCAAATCACAATCACAGACGACACAAGGAATCTATAGTGGTTCCCTGATCCTGGGTACTCCACTTTCCGGCCTTGCCAATCTAGCACCAAAGCTAGCCTTGACTACTTCACAATATCTCAGATCCTACAATCTCGGAGTCACAACTCCTAGAACTTGGAGACAAAACTCCTACAAACTCGGAGGCACCGCTCCTACAACACAAAGAAAACTCTCCTACCACTCGGAGAAAACTCACCTACAAGAAAATGAGATTGAGTACAATGAAATACTTAACAAAACTTGTACAGGTCTGAACTTCTGAGATCTTCTTCCTCCTTGAGTCTTGAAAAACTTTGGCTAGAAGATGAGGAAGAAACGATTGAAAACTCAGATCTGATCTCTATGATTCGACACGATCCAATAGATTGTTGTAGATGATTAGAGCGCTGATCTGTCGAATCTTTTCTTTAGAAGGAATCGATTGATTGAGAGAGAGAGAGATCCTTCAACAATGGTCAGAGGCAGCAGCTTCTTCACGATGATCCGATCGAAAAGAAGATTAGAGAGATTAATAAAAATTAGGTTAAGATAAGATCGGATAGAAGCCTTATATAGCAATCATAGGTAACGGCAAAGAGGCCATGATTTAAGGTAAGGTTAACCTTAAAACCTTTCACACGTGTCGTCAAGTCCGTCAGAAGAAAATAAAATCCCGTCAAGAATCGGATTTCAAAGCAGCACTGGAAGAAAACAATTTTCTCGAGACAACATGGATTTCTCGAGAATTGGAATTGACCTCTCGAGAAATGAACTCTACTTCTCGAGAAATGGCTGCAACAAACTGAGATAAGGCTGGAAAAAGATTTCATGAAGACTTGAAGAAAATTTCTCGAGAACAAAGAGACTTCTCGAGAAATGGCTTTGATTTCTCGAGAAAATATATGACTTCTCGAGAAATAGCTGAAAAAAGCTTTCAAAAGACATCTGAGGAGATTTCTCGAGAACAAACAGGACTTCTCGAGAAATAGACTTGATTTCTCGAGAGACAATGGACTTTTCGAGAAATAACTTAGAAACTTTAGAATAGAAGTCAGAGAGGAATTTCTCGAAAACTGAAGAGGACTTCTCGAGAACTAACTTGGATTTCTCGAGAGATAACTTGGATTTCTCGAGAAATACCCTTAGAAAAATTTCTGAACTTATCTCCTTTCTTCTCTAGAACACCAACAGCTCTTCCATCTTCCAAGCTTCAAGAGTCTTGAAAATAAAGTGTATCCCAATCGAGAGATCACACATGAGTCAACACCATGTTCCACACAATAAGGAATTACATTGCATGAGACTGTGTTTAATGATCCATTGTGAGCTGACATTGGTCTACACTTAGCATTTATAACCTGCAAGATCATAACTAAAAGACAATATCAAATACACTAGCAATTCACATTGGTTCAAGGGTGACTTCTTACAAATCTAGACTATTGTGGATTCAATACCCAACACAGTTCGAATACCTTATTCATCAAGCTCATGAATGCGGCGGGGGCATTCGTGAGTTCGAACAGCATGACAGTGAACTCATATAGACCATACCTCAAGCTAAAGGTGGTCTTCGGAATATCCTCCTCTTGATTCCTCATTTGATAATAACACGACCGCAAGTCAAGTTTGGAGAACCTGTGCGTCCCCTCCAGCTGATCAAAAATCTCATCGATCCTTGGCAATGGATAGGTGCTCTGGACCGTCAGCCGGTGGAGCTCCCGATAATCTATACATAGACGGATCGAACCGTCCTTCTTCTTCACGAATAAAATTGGGGCTCCCCAAGGCGATGAACTGGGGTGGACAAACCTCGAATTTACTAACTCTTGAAGCTGCGTCCGAAACTCCGCAAGCTCCTTCGGTGCCATCCTATAGGGAGCCCTAGAAATGGGTCTAGCTCCCAAAACCAGTTGGACCCAGAAATCTGCCTCTCGATGCGAGGGTAGTCCGGGCAGCTTGTCCGGAAAGACATCAGGAAAGTCCCGAACTATCAGTACCTCAGCAATGCTGAACTCTATCTCTTTCACCCCAAAGCAGATCATATAAACCTCATTGCCCTGCTGATAGGCTTTGACCACCTGAAGAGATGATAGTAATAGATGGGAGATGGGGGTAATACCTTCGATCACGACCTCGGAATCCTTGTGCCTCAGTACAATTTTCTTCAACAGGCAGTCGATCTTGGCATGGTTCTAATGCAGCCAATTCATGCCCAGGATCAGATCAAACTCCGTCATCTTCAGTAGTGTCGTCGGTGCTTAGAATACCCTTCCTCCGATCTCTATATCCATGTTACACTTTGTGCATGAAAATATTTCAGACCCGTCTGCCAGCCGCACCTTCCTACGGATACCTTAAAAGTGTTACACTTGATCCAGATCGTTTACGAATGCTTACGAGACGAATGAGTGTGAGGTTCCCGTATTTAATAAGGTGTATGCGGGCTTGCCGCAAACAAGTACTATACCTGGGTGATTGTTGTTGCTTGGATCACAAGTTAAACTAAAGTGAAAGTTTGCAAGGTACCAAGTAATCTTAAGAAGCACACTAAAGTACCTGTGATGACCTCCTCAGGGTTCCCGGGATCTGCGAGGTCCAACGCATACATCTGCTCTGGTCATTGGCCTCTACCGTGAGGTCCTCTTCCCCAACCTCATCCTCGGTGTTGGGGACTCGGCGCAACCAACTCGACCAAAAGCCCGGATTGTTGGTGAAGGAGCTACCTATCCTTAATAGAGCTGGTCACCCAAGCAGGATCCACGGGGCAGACAGTTAAGCCCACGGGGGACACGCCCTTCCGCATGTAGCTGGAGGATCCATGGGACGATTCAGAGCATCGCCTTGTAGCTGCGGGCAGTAGATCTAAATATGGCCCGACTGGTGACAGTGATAGCAAACCCTTTGAAAGGGCCCCCCAGGCTGCTGAGGTGCCTGGCCCTGATCTTGTTGTGGCGGGGGCAATGGTAGCAGTCGTGTTGGCTTTTCCATCCTGAAATCTGGGCGGAAATGCCCATGGCCTCTCCTCTGGTCTCCTCCTCTGCCCCTGATGTTCTGCCTCCTCCTGAAGCTGGGTCCTGCTTCCATCATACCCTTCGCGAGCCTCTTGCTCCTAGCCAGTACCCCCAAGTGGTCCGCCTCCAACTTCTGTGCCATCTCAATGATCTGAGCGAGGCTCAAATCAGCGAAGAAGAGAAGAGCCTTCCTAAGGGAATCTCGCAGATCCTTGTAGAACCGCTTCACGTAACCGCGGTCATCCAAATCGTAGGAGTCTGCGAATCTGGCAAGGTGCTAAAACTCTCGTTGGTATTCAAATACTGATCGAGATCCCTACTTCAGCTGTAGGAACCTCTCTGCGAGCTCATCAAGGGCGGTAGAAGAGACGAAGTGCTCCAGGAATGCATTCACAAACACATCCCAGCTTGTTTCATGGTAGTTATGCCTTTCAAAGGTGGAGCCCATATGGGACTTCCACCACCTCTTGGCATGCCGACCCAAGGCTGTGGCTGCCAACGTGACTGTCATATTATCAGGACATCGAATCCCCGCCAGCAGCTCCTGCACCGTGTCTAACCATTCCTCCATCTGGACTGCCGACTGTGTCCCATAATAGGTGGGAGGAGAGAGATTGCTCGGAAGGTGCTTAGCCAATTTGAGCTCGGGGCCTCCTGCTGCACCGAGTTTTGCTGAGACATGAAGGCATCCAAGATCGTTGTCAAGGTCTGACCCAGCTCAGACTGCTGGAACGAAGTAGGTCCTGGAGGTACGGGGGTGCCAGCTGCTGGCCCCGAATGTATCGGAATCTACACGTAAAGAATATTTTTGGGTTAGGTTGGCTACTTAAAGAAAGATAATGGACACACCTAATGTGAATCACACATGGGAACATCACCACTTCCGCTCATTCAGTTTGACCTCAAACTGAAGAGGTGAGAGGGGTGGCACCATGAGGAAATGGACTTTTTTATCTCAGGATCGTTGCTTTAATACCATTTGTAAGATCCCCCCCCCCTCCCTGAACACAAAACACGGCCGAGGGGAGTCCTATGCCCAAGACAGCCGCCTTGCGGCAGTGCCAGCACACGAGCTAGCCTCTCCCACCAGACGCCTATCCTGCTAGCCAAACCAATATCATCGAGCCAACCTATCATTAAGACAAAACTAGAAGCCATACATTTCATATATAAGTAAAGGTGTCACCATTATACAAGGACAGGTAGCTCCAAGAGCTCCCGCAAACATCAAAGTATCGAAAGAAATGCCCCAAGGGCTACATCTCAAAACTATAGCTCACATCTATCACCGACGGTAATGATGGTATCGTAGTTTCCGGCCCTATCGTCCTGATCTGGCTATCCGCCTCCAGCATCATGCGCTGCTGCTCCTGGGTATGCTCCTAAAAGAGGAGCACAACAACCGTTAGTCATAAAGACTAAGTGGCTTCACATCCTCTCCCCCGGCGACTCCAAGTCACCGAGCGGAAGGGAATGAAGAGTAGCTACAAGAAGGTCAGTAGAAGCAAAAGTAGGTGACATGGAAAGAGGTAAACACAGCAGTGTATCAAATGTATAAGATGTACATCTAACAAGTAATATGACAATGACAGAGTATAAGCAAGTAGTGAATCGGTACCAAAGTAAGCAGTTTGTAGCGTACCTTAACTTATATGAATACCCATACAAACTTATAAGTTAAGGTTTCCATTTTGGAACCCATCATATAAAAGAGCTCATACTAATTTATATGATGGACCCGATGCGGTGCAATGTTATGATCATGAAAGAATGAATGCAATGCAAGGATTATGATATGATGAACTCACCCATGCATTTTTGCTATGCCGACATAGACTTATAGTTCCCACTTTTCGAGGACAGCTAACCACTAAGGCACCTCACGTCGTGGCCAGACAGAGACTGTGGAACGGGCTCCTCCACAACTAGGCGGGTATGGACACTACTAGACCTAGACCTATGTACGCCTCAACGCTAAGAACACACGGCGGAGCTCCTGCGTACTGCTCGCATCATGTTGAGTCTTCATAACATGGAAGGGGGTCTTGGGAAATGAACACCAAGGACACCACCCAACCGGTCTAGAGTCTAACTGTCGGCTTCTGTCGGTGTCACGACTAGCAAACCCGTAGACCCACCACAAGTAATCCTCCAACCAGGATCATTACACCACCATGTGTAAACCATGCACGTTCATTCTAACAGCCACTCAAGGTCTCACGAAAGGGTCGCATTACCCTTCCCCCCTACAATCCATGTCAATGCTAATTAGCATCCAAGGCCCCCAACCACCGTGATAGTTTATTTAGGATATAGTCTAAGTCACCTAGAGGGGGGTGAATAGGTTTCTTTTGTTTTAGGCTTAGTGTTTTCTGAATTTAGGTTAGTAAAATATCAAGCACAGAAAACACAAAGAGATTTATAGAGGTTCCTCAAGACAGAGTGCCTTGAGTAGTCCTCTTTCCCCCTTCACCTTTCTAACAATGAGTTAGATAAGGGAAACTTCTCCAAAATCAGCTCCAAGAGCCTACAGCATAGATCCCACAGGATCTCTCAGGTTTTTCCAAACCCTGCCTCAGGCACAATAGCCCTACCTCAGGCACAATAGCCCTACCTCAGATCACACAATGATCATACACTCAAGCTGACCTCTCAGCTCTACAGCTCAGGCCAATCAGCCTTACACACTCAGGCAATAAAGCCTTATAGTCTCAGAACACACAAGTTCCTACAGATGATATAATAAGGGATTACAAAATAGAAGGAAGAAGAGGTCAAGCCTTGGTCTTCTTCTTCTTAACAGCTGTTGTTGCAGACTTAAAACAGGGAGGACAAGTACTGCTCCAACTTGATTCTTCTTGATCAGCCCTTCAGATGATGGACTAGATCAACTTGCTCTTTCTTGAGATGAATCAAGATAAGCAATCTCTTCTCTCCATGCAGCCTTGTGTAATTAGTTCTTGGCTGCCGACAATGAAACAGCGAAGTTCTTTTTTCTTGAGTGCTGGAGAGTAAGATCAAAAGCAAAAGCACTTTGCTCAACCCTAACTTATTCCTTTTATACACCACTGATCTTCAACGGCTCTTAACTATCCTTCTGATAGGTATATAAGTGATTGGTGGACCCCAAGAAGCCTTTCTGCAACTTGCGCCAAAAGCAGAACCCGCCAGATCACTTTTGAATCTGTCTCAGCGGTTGGGCTGAGATGGCCAGTCGTCTCATCGGTTGCATTTGTCCCATACCAGCGGATCAGCTGAGGCAGACAGTTGTCTCAGTGGTTTTCTTCTATCTGCAGCTTATCTGGCCCAGGCACCTTCTCAGCAGCTCCTAGCCTTGTCTCAGCGGTTCAGCTGAGACTGAGAGCTTGTCTCAGCATTTTTGACAGTAAACCAACTGATCATACATCACACCTTGGTATGTCCTAGTCCTGCATTGTCATGAGATAGAAATAGGGTTTATCAAATACAACTGTACTTAGCATTGAGTGTGAAGCCTCTTCAAATTAGGGAAACATTGAGGGTCATTTTCCCAACAATCTCCCCCTATTTGAAGAAGGCAGAACACCCTCAAATGCTAGAGTACATTACTCATAAATTCTTGATATATGTCATTGCTATAATGAGTTCAACATATCATGCTTAGTGCATCAGTCATTTTAAAATAGATAGTTGTTATGACTGTATTTGTACCACAGAGTTTAATCAATCCATCAGTAAGATTTGATAAACATAACAATGCAACATAGATTAAATTATCCAATAAAAACAGGGTAAGGTTTAGTTATAACTCAGATTTATCTATGATGCAAGCTGATTACATTAGCATTCCATCAATTGAAATCCAGATAGAATAATAAATCAAAGTTCAGTTTGCATTCATATATTCATAAATCAGTTTAGTTCAAAATCATTTATATACATAAATTGTTTCTACATTCATTCAAAGCTTTCTTTTCTTATAAGAAAACATTCAGAAGAATCAACAGCTGCTTCTTTCCCTTTGACTGAAGCATTATCCATGTCATCAGCCACAGTGTTGTCTTGATCTAGAAGCTTCTTCTTTTCAGCATTGGTAGCCTTGATATCAGCAATTCTATTCTTGTTCTCTTGCCTTTGGAAATACATAAATGGCTTAGGAATATATCTAGGAGTCATTCTCTTAGGATTTTCTTTCCTTACCAGATTGACTTTGAACACTTTTTCTCTTTTTGAATTTCTCTCAAGGTGCTTTATCCATTCTTCAGATGGATAGAGCTTGTCAATATCTTTGCATACCTGACCTTGGCTTATCCAGGTATTTAGAATTATGTCCTTGGAGTCATCACTCCAATATTCATAGTTAGGGTCTCTATCCTGCACCTCCCTTTGCTTGGCCATGAGTTCTTTAGCCAGCAATGCACTCTCCCTTTCCCTTCTCTTTTTCAGACTCTTATCTTGAGCAATTGCCTCTTGATGAGGGAAATCCCAATCTTCTACCCTATTGACATCTAATATAGGAAGATTTAGAGTTATCCTTGTACCTTGGAGAACTTTCAGAGTAAGGTCAGAATTTATGATAACATTTGTGTCCTCCCCCTTTCTGGCTTCTTCATATATCTTTTGATGGAGGTCTTGCTTGGCTGCTGTTATTGTGCCAGAGAGGGTTTGGAAGACATTCTCTAGATCAGCTTGAAGCACACCTGTTAACTTTCCAACTTCTTCATTCAAGTGGGAAGAGTTGGCTCTTTCAGCAATTCTTTGGGAGACAGTTGCAATTTCTGCTCTCAGCTCTTCCTTGTACCTGTCAGCTTCTTCATTTAACTACATAGCAGTTGAATAGACATACTCTTGAAGATGATTGGCTGACTTCTCTATCACCTCATCTGCTTGACTTACATAATTCTTGACATATCTCATGTCCTGTTCAGACAGCTGGAGGTGTTTGTCCATAGATCTTATAATGGTATTCTGAGAAATTACTGATTTTTCAGCAAGGTCAAACCATTTGGTCATTTGTTTGTTGAGTATCTCAGTGTTCTCCTTTATTTCCTTGACCTCAGACATGACTTCAGCCTTCACATTCTTGATGGACTGATCAACATATTCCCTGACTGATGTAACTGATTGATCTATATGTGACTGCATGGAAGAGAAATAGGACTGAAGCAGCAGGTTGATGTCATTGAAAAGATTCTCATTGGAAGAGATGGAAGAAGAGGCTTGCTGAATGTTGAGCACTAGGATGACTGCGGGTTCAGGTAAGACAGCAGTTGGGGCATCATCCATCTCATCTTCAGTATCAGCATCTTGATGATCACCCAGATTGTCATCAGCATCAGTATCATGCTCCTCCCCCTCAGAGAGAGCATCCTTTTCTATAACTTCATCTTTCTCAGTAGGTGGCTCTTTCTGCACCTCCCCATCAGATAGATCAACTTGAATGGATGAGTCCAGGAATTCAATAACATGATCTTTTATTGCTGATGACTCTTGTGGTTCCTCCCGCTCAGATGGAGCATTGGATGTTCCTTGTGAAGGTAATGACCACAAGGCTAGTTCATTATCAGGATTGTTTCTTATTCTTTCTTCAAGATTGAAGATAAATGTGTCAATCTTACCTTGTAAATTCTGAGGTGATGGTCTTGTGTCCACATCAGCATCATTGATTTTTGTAATATCAATTGGGGATGGTTCTTGTTGATTCTCCCCCTCAGTTGGGTCACTCATTTGTCCTTGAGGAACAGGTGGAATGTTTGTGTCCAGCTGCTGTGGATGGAGAATGTCTTCCTATGGAGCATTCTTGGCAAAGGGGCTTTGGGAGTTATCACCACCATCATCACCTTTATCTGAGGTGTCAGATTAAGAACTTGACAGTATCAGCATAGTTTTCTTAGAGGATTTGGTAGTTGATTTCTCTTTTCCTTTATCCTCAGAGGGCTGACTCATGGGTAGTACCGTTGTAAACCTGTCTAATGTTTTGATGTCCATTCTCTTGAGATAATGATGGTTTATTCCTTTGGAATTGTTGAACTTGTCAGGGTAAGATTGGATGAGATACAGGGACATGATTCTTCCCAAATTGGGAGCTTGCAAGCATTCCTTAATCCTTTGGAAGATCACTACTCCCCAAGCTATTTTTCTTTTGAGTATAATCCTGGCCATGATGTCAAACATATATTGTGAGATGGTGTCGTGGGTTTGCAGAGTAGTGCTTTTCCCACAATGTCTGATAACAGCTTCCCCTTTTGATTGAAGAATTTCCTCTTTAATGATCCAATCTTGGCATCATTATATTCAGTCCATTTCAATGTTGTCTTCTTGTCCTTCTCAGAAATGTCTTCCTCTTCATTTGAACTACAGAAGGGTAGATGAAAGGATTTCTCTATCTTGGTTGGGGTTACTTTTATCCTCTCTTCTCCTATCTTGGATTTGATGGATGACTTGGAGGAGGATATTCTGGCATTGTTGAACCATTACAGAACTTCAGTTCTGAGAATGGGGCTTGGTTCAGAGAGAAGGAATTCTAATCCTTGGTCTTCAAGGAGTTGTATCACTCCCTTAATTTCTTTAGTAGCATGGGAAAAGCCATTCCTTACCATCTCATATCCTTCAAGAAGATCTTTAGAGCTTTTGGGAGCCATTGCTATTGTAGACGAATGCGCTGGGATGGAAGAGAAGGTGATTCATCTCGGCGGCTGGAAGAGAAGGGCCGTGTGCCTTTTACTAAGCAGATTGGATATTTATATGGCTTAAGAATTAGGTAAAATTAAACCTAGTAATTAGATTTAATTGCTCTTATAATTGTAAGTGTAAATGGGTCAACTGGGGTTGCACTTAGACAATTTATAATGAATCCAACCCATCTCAGCGGAACCACTGGGACGGTGACCTATCCGCTGGGGCAGAACGCTATCAGCCGCTGGGATAGATTTAGCCATCTCAGCGGTTCAGCTGAGACTTTTCCCAACTGTCTCAGCGGCTAAGCTGAAATAGACTATTCTGTTTAAGCTGATCTTACTACTTTAAAATCATTTGAGATATGATTATTTGAAGGCCTAACCATGTCACTATTAGAGTTGTTGTGATAATACATGAAGTTACAACAAAACATGCATAATCACATTCATGATTGAAAGAAAAAAGTATTTACACTATTCAACCTTCAACTTTCCTAGTTCAATTTTGAAAGCATTAAACTTGGCCTCATCCAAAGGCTTAGTGAAGATATCAGCCACTTGATTGTCAGTGGGGACACATTCAAGGCAGATATCTTGATATTCTACATGTTCTCTTCTAAAATGATTCTTATCTCTATATGCTTAGTCCTGCTGTGAGAGACAGGATTCTTAGCAATAGAGATAGCACTGGATGAGTCACAATAAAGAGGAGAGTTACTTACCTTGAGGTTGTAGTCCTCCAATTGATGTTGAATCCACTAGATGAGTGCACAACAACTTCCTGCAGCAATGTATTCAGACTCAGCAGTGGATATTGCCACACTTGTCTGCTTTTTGCTGCTCCATGATATCAACCTTCTTCCAAGGAATTGACAAGTCCCACTTGTGCTTTTCATGTCTTCTTTGCAGCCTGCAAACTCTGCATCTAAAAATCTTGTTAGTTCAAAATCATTGTTCCTAGGGTACCAAAGGCCAAGATGTAGGCTGCCTTTAAGGTATCTTAAAATTCTCTTTGCAACTAAGTAGTGAGATTCCTTAGGACATGCCTGGTACCTAGCACACACACATGTAGCATACATAATATCTGGTCTACTAGCAGTTAAATATAATAGGGATCCAATGATGCACCTGTACATGGATTCATCAAAGGCCTTGCCCTTTTCATCCTTGTCCAGGGAAGTGTTGGACCCCATGGGAATTTTCATGGTGGAAGCCGATTCCATCCCAAACTTCTTGATAAGCGCCCTAGTGTACTTGGTCTGAGAGATGAATATACCCTCATCAGATTGTTTCACTTGGAGGCCTAAAAAGTACTTGAGCTCACCCATACTGCTCATCTCAAACTCCCCCTGCATCAGGTTGGCAAACCTTTTGTAGAGGTTGTCATCAGTAGACCCAAATATTATGTTATCAACATATATTTGGACTAGAAGACACTTGCCCCTTGTTTCCCTAAGAAACAATGTACTATCTATCTTTTCCCTCAAGAACTTGTTCTTGATGAGAAAGCTAGACAATGTTTCGTACCAAGCCCTGGGGGCTTGCTTTAAACCATAAAGATCTTTCCTAAGTAAATATACATGATTAGTAAGGTTGGATGCACAAAACCTGATGGTTGTTCAACATATACCTCTTCCATCAAGTCACCATTAAGGAAGGCTGACTTGACATCCATTTGATACACTTTGAACCCCTTGTGGGCAGCATAGGTAAGAAATAGCCTAATTGCTTCTAACCTTGCAATAGGGGCAAAGGTTTGATCAAAGTCTATCCCTTCTTCCTATTTGTATCCCTTGGCAACCAACCTTGCCTTAATCTTTATGATTGTGTCATTTTCATCTAACTTGTTCTTGTAAATCCATTTGGTGCCAATGATATTGTGTCCTTGAGGTTTGGGCACCAACTTCCATGCCTTGCATCTCTTGAATTGTAGAAGTTCTTCTTGCATAGCTTGAATCTAAAAGGTGTCTTGGTTGGCTTCTTCAAACTTCTTGGGCTCCATTTATGATAGGAAGCTCAAGAATAGGGCCTCATTATGAGCCCTGCTTCTGGTTAATACACATTGATTCTGATCTCCAATTATTTGTTCTCTTGGATGATCCCTTAGATGTCTTACAGTTGTAGGCAGTCTGTTCTCAGCTTGTTGTGCTATTTTTGCTGGTTCAACAGTGTCTTCATCAGCATGGACTTCTTCCTCTTCAGGGATGGTAGCATCAGAATATGCTTTGCTGCTGCTAGGTGTGTCTTGTATAGACATCCTTTCCAAATCCTTCTCATTTCCTGTCAAGACAGAAGAACTCGACCATCCCTTATATATTAGGCATATCCTTTGGTGATTCCTTTTTTAGACCCCCCCCCCCCCCCAAAGATAACTTTGGGTCCATTCTTCACATCCTTGTAGTCCTGTAGAAGATTTCTTATTCATGTCATGTGCCTTGAGCACCCACTGTCCAAGTACCAAATTTGGTTGAGTTTGGTACTTGAACTATCCAGCAAGAAGGAGTTTAGTTACCCTTAGGACCCCAAACAGCTTTGGGTCCTAGGTCCTTGTTAGCATGATGAAATGACTTCACACTAGATGCACCCTTTGCAGGAAGGCTCGTCTTTCCACATGGCACATTAGGATTGTGCCAACAGTCTATGGCAAAGTGTCCCACTTTACCACAGCACCAACATTCATGAATGTTGTATCTCCTCTTCTAACCATTTCTTGAAGGAAGTGCAGCACTGTGCATGTGCTCAGGAGAAGAGACAACAACATTTCTCTTATTTCTTTCAGCAAGGATTTGGCTGAAAGTCAATCTATGGACATTCTTAGTGGTCTTTGTTTTAATGACATCAGCTTGTTTTGGCTTTTGAGCAAGGCAAGATTTGATGGCATTAGACACTGAGCAACAAGACTTGTCTACTAAATTGACAGCAGTCATGCTCTTAGCTGAATTAAATTTGGAAGAGCTTGCTTCCTTATTCTTGAATGGAGGGGCTGAAGTACCAAATACAAAAGGTCCAGGTTGGGCCATTTGAATTTTCTCATGGGGAGCCTTCATAGCACTCAATCTCATGCCCTTTCTTCCACTATAGGAAGGAGTGTTTTCCTTCCCATAGGTACTTCCATTCTTCCAGTAACCATACATACTTTCATGGTCATACCTGTTAGAAGGGAGTAACACCTTTTGAAAGGTGATTTGAGGCTTAGCCTTACCCCTGCTCTTATCTCCACTCCCTTCTCCTACTTCCATATTATTGAATCCTAGTCCTCTCCTATTGGTTTGAGAGGAGAAGGTGTCTATAATGGGAAGTACAGATTTGGTCTTGGAGAATTGAGCCACCAGGCTCTTCTCTTTCACAAGCTTCTCCTCAAGGTCCTTGATGACCTTGTTCTTCAGGGATATGATGCTCAGATGGGTGATTGTTATCCCCTTCAGATGGCTAGATTTCCCTATACATCTGACTCATCTTGGTAGATGATTCAGTGCATTCTTGTTTTTCCATCTTAAGGGAATCAATCTCTTGGGCTTGCCTTTTGGCTAGCTTTTTGCTCTTTTTCAGAGCTTCCAAGAGAACACCATATCTGTCAATCAATTGATTGACATCTTCTTCAGATTCTGAGTCACTTCTATCAATTGATGAAGGGTTTTTAGTATCTCGACCAGTCTCATAATCAGAAGAGGAGTTTGAGAGAATTAATACCTGTTCATTTTCAGAGATGTTCTGACTGTCCTCCTCATCAATGAAGGCCATGAGGCCTTGCTGAACACTATCCTCTTCAACCTCCTCTAAATCACTGTGTGAATGTGATAGAGGGTCCCTGACTCCAACATTGGCAGTAGGATAATCTTCAACTTCTTCTGCTGCAAACAGCCCTATGTAGGCTTCTTCTTCATTCTCTGAATCTGAAGTTGAGGATTCAGATTCACTCCAGCTTCTTCCTTTCTTTGCTAGGAAGGATTTTTCCACCTTCCTATCCTTCTGGTGATTAGGCTTCTTCTCACCTTTTTTTTCCTTTTGACTAGGCAGTCAGTAATGACATGTCCAGGCTTGCTGCAGCAATAGCAAATAATGTTATTTGAAACATGTTTACTAAATTTGGAATCATACATGTCACCCTTTGGGTGTTGTCTTTCATATTTCCTGTGGTCTTTCTTGGAGTATGATGAGGAGTAGGACTTGTTCTTCCATTGCTTCCTCCTCGTCATCTTCTTGAACTGCCTTGAAAAGGCAGCAAACTCTTCATCAGAAGAAGAGCTTTCTGAGGTGCTGATTTCAGATTTTTCAGATTCAGCACTTCCCCTTGGAGGAGAAACCATCCTGTCCTTGCTTTTCTTGGAACTGTTAGCTTTGAGAGCTACATATTTCTCCCTTGCATGAGCCATTGTTGAGGTGTCCTCTTCCTTTCTTGCAGACAACTGCATCTCATAAGAGAGCAGCTTTCCAAACAGTGTATGAGTAGGGGTCTCACCAAGCCTAGCCACTTCCTTGAAAGCACAGATTTTTGTGTCCCAGTCCCTTGTTAGAGATCTAAGGAACTTATCATTTAGCTCATAATCAGTGAACACTCTCTCGTAGGTTCTTAGCTCATTTACTATCCTAAAGAACCTTTCATAGCACATGGAAATGCTCTCCTGGCTCAGCTGCCTGAAGGCTTCATATTCTTGATTGAGGAGTGACTTTCTATCATCCCTCACCTCAGTTGTTCCTTCCATATATACTACTAATATGTCCCACATTTCCTTGGCAGTTGTGCAGTGTACCAAGTTCTGAAATGTAGAGTCATCAATAGCATTGACAATTATGTTTTGTGCCCTTTTATCCATAGTGAACAGTGCTAGTTCATCATTGGTTAAGTCATTGAATGTCTTAGGCACTCTTCTTGTTGGATCTATGGTGGAGGCAGTTTGAAAGGTGAAAGTCCCTTGCTTTATAGTTATGTAGATCCTTGGATCATATGCTTCCATACACAATCTAACCATTTGCTTCCATATGCCAAAGTTTTCTTTGTTGCATATGGGCAACTTCATGGATCCCATCTCCTTCTGCAATCCAGAGGAAGCCATTGGATTGATAAGACTATTCCTTTATAGAATCTGGTCAGACAGTTATGTCCTTCTTGACCAACCTGCCTCTGATATCACTTGATAGTTTATTTAGGATATAGTCTAAGTCACCTAGAGGGTGGGGTGAATAGGTTTCTTTTATTTTAGGCTTAGTGTTTTCTGAATTTAGGTTAGTAAAATATCAAGCACAGAAAACACAAAGAGGTTTATAGAGGTTCCTCAAGATAGGGTGCCTTGAGTAGTCCTCTTTTCCCCTTCACCTTTCTAACAATGAGTTAGATAAGTCCAACTTCTCCAAACTCAGCTCCAAGAGCCTACATTACAGATCCCACAGGATCTCTTAGGTTTTCCCAAACCCTACCTCAGGCACAACAGCCCTACCTCAGGCACAATAACCCTACCTCAGATCACACAATGATCATACACTCAAGTTGACCTCTCAGCTAACAGCTCAGGCCAATCAACCTTACACACTCAGGCAATAAAGCCCTATAGTCTCAGAACACACAAGTTCCTACGATGATATAATAAGGGATTACAAAATAGAAGGAAGAAGAGGTCAAGCCTTGGTCTTCTTCTTCTTAACAGCTGTTGTTGCAGACTTGAACCAGGGAGGAGAAGTGCTGCTCCAACTTGATTCTTCTTGATCAGCCCTTCAGATGATGGACTAGATCAACTTGCTCTTTCTTGAGATAAATCAAGATAAGCAATCTCTTCTCTCCTTGCAGCCTTGTGTAATCAGTTCTTGGCTGCCGACAATGAAACAGTTAAGTTCTTCTTTCTTGTGTCCTGGAGAGTAAGATCAAAAGCAAAAGCACTTTGCTCAACCCTAACTTATTCCTTTTATACACCACTGATCTTCAATGGCTCTTAGTTGTACTTCTGACAGGTATGGGAGTGATTGGTGGACCCCAAGAAGCCTTTCTGCAGCTTGCGCCAAAAGCAGAACCCGCCAGATCACTTTTGAATCTGTCTCAGCGGTAGGGTTGAGATGGCCAGTCGTCTCAGCGGCTGCATCTGTCCCATCCCAACGGATCAGCTGAGACAGACAGTTGTCTCAGCGGTTTTCTTTTATCTACAGCTCATCTGGCTCAGACACCTTCTCAGCGGCTCCTAGCCTTGTCTCAGCGGTTCAGCTGAGACTGAGAGCTTATCTCAGCGGTTTTGACAGTAAACCAACTGATCATACATCACACCTTGGTATGTCCTAGTCTTGTATTGTCATGAGATAGAAATAGGGTTTATCAAATACAACTTGTACTTAGCATTGAGTGTGAAGCCTCTTCAAATCAAAGAAACATTGAGGGTCATTTTCCCAACACACCGGGTCCTTAGCATTGCCCCTTAAGATACGACCGTATCTCGTAACCCGTATTAAACCATCTAGGCTACCCATACCGAGCAGATTATAACTCTTATGTAGTGGCGTGCGTATGACGCGGAAGTTACCCTATGAGACCCTGCAGGACTACTTGTGCGTATAGAGATGTAATGTTATCTTCTAAATTCCTCATTCGATTATGCATCGCAATGTACCATTTCGGAACCGTAACATTTCCCCAATTTAGGTCGCATCAATTTTTACCATATTTTATGCATCGACATGCCCTATTTTAGAATCAAATCATTGGTCTACGCCTGGCTCAAAGGACATGGGAACCCAGGAACTCTTACCACGCCAAAGGAGGAGAACAAAAAGTTCTTTGCCTGCTAACACCGACGGTGGTAGGGCTACCGCTGGGCGCTAGCTATTTCTATCAAACCTCCTTCCCGTCGATCTTAAGTGTCGATGGGAAGTTATCCCTTCCCTTCGACCCATCTACATGCTAGCGTCGGCGGTAGGGCTACCGTCGCGCGCTAGCTATTTCTATCAAACCTCCTTCCCATCGATCTTAAGTGTCGACGTGAAGTTATCCCTTCCCGTCTACCCATCGACACGCTAGCGCCGGTGGTAGCGCTACCGGCGGGCGCTAGCTAACAGGAAGCAGATCCTTGTCGTTTCCTTTCCCAACTTCTTCTCTGGCAGCCCAGCTCCAAAACACCTACAATTTCTCTCTTTCCCTAATGGTTGGCCCTTCATCTGTATTCAAGTGTATAAAACCCATATGATTTAAGTTCTAGAATTAACAATTAAAGACTCTTCTTACCCTAAACTATTCATCATATTCCCCAATTAAGAAATTAGGGCATTACTCCTTCTCACTCCAATACTCCATCATATGACAACGGATTTTCACGAAATCAAATTATATCTCTTCCTTTTGGAGAGAAGAAATGATTGAAGGAACTTTCGCGGCGATCGGTGCCCTACGATGAATGATCTGGTTTGGTCTTTTCCTAAGAAGCTCCATTAGCTCACAAGCCAAGCTCTTTTGAGCTCAACACCTCTCCTAATTATCTCTACGATCTAGCACCAAGGGAGAGGGGTCGGAAGTCACCTGATTTTCGGCCGACGATCGCGGTTGTCTCCTCGACGGCATGGCCATGGTTGGCCAAGCTCAAATCTTTCTCCAACCTTGCTCTTTCAAGAACCCCAAATAAAGGGATGAAGAAGGTGAAGAAAAGAGGAAGGATAAGAATAAGAAGATGAAGAAGAAGGTGAACAGGGCATCTGATTAAGAGATATCATCCCCTTTGAGTTAGGAGTGAATGAGGAGAGATAGAAATTTGCATTAAGTGAGCATTAAATGCAAAATCCCATTTCCAAGGCTTATGTTGAAAATCTACACTAGGTGTCAGTTGATTTATTGATCTTTTATCCCACTAATATCTCAGTTTATGCAATCTAGGCCACTCCCATAAAAGCAAGTCACGTGCCCAGATTCGACCACTACCGCCGGCGCTAGCAGAAGCTACCGTCGGCGCTAGCTCCCTCCTATCAATACCTTACCATTACTTCCTAGATCCAAGGGGTTAGGGTTACACCCACTCCTGGAGGCCAAGCCACCCCCTTGACACCATTAGGATCACAAGACCCTACCTATCTCAAGCATCTCCAAGTGACCCGTGTCACTTGAGGGGTCTAGTTCGAAGTGGGACGTTACACATTGTATCTTCATTTTGATATATATATATATTGTGTGACTGTGGACTTGATATGATAATCCTGCTTCTATTCACATGTCGGTCTGGATGATTGAGCTTGTCGACAACATCGACGTCTTGTGTTAGCGACTAAACCGTGTGTTGGCGTCACTGTAAGGCGGTGGTTCTGGGCATAAGGCT
The DNA here is from genome assembly GCA_033032865.1 of Dactylorhiza incarnata. Classification (NCBI taxonomy): domain Eukaryota; kingdom Viridiplantae; phylum Streptophyta; class Magnoliopsida; order Asparagales; family Orchidaceae; genus Dactylorhiza; species Dactylorhiza incarnata. The sequence goes on along the minus strand of JAWHQI010000010.1, from coordinate 22,793,991 downwards.
CCCCTGGAAGGATAATGCGGTTTTGTTTGAAAAAAAGGGGAGTCTTACAACTGGTATCAGCCAAAATGATCCTAGAGAAAGAAGTCTACAAAAACAAAGGGACACCCCGCTCGAGCTTAGTTTATGAACAAACTAAATCAGCGGAAGGATTGGTATGCCCATGTGTGGAATCACACAAATTGTCCACATAATCACTGAGTTTAGGCCAACTTCTAATACATTTCATACCTTTTGTGTAGCCCCCAAGGAACATCAACCCGCAAGCTACCGTTCCTCCTCCGTCAGCTGCCACTCCATTCCAGCAGTCGGAGTTGGGGAAGACACTGACAACCATTCTTGAGGCTTTCAAGACGCAACAGGTATCGGCTCCTCAGCCAAAGTCAGGATCCAACTGGTTGAGTGCCTTCTGAGGTCTCTCCCCGCCTACGTACCATGGGACTGAGATAAGGTTAATCTGTTCATTAGATGTCTTAGGATGTCACACTCAACTTAGAGTGTCAAGGACTAGTCAAAGCAATCACAAAACAAGTTGAGTTAAGACTTGCATTGAATCAAAGTCGACGCAACTTCGACTTGATATCGACGTAACTTTGAGTTAAAGTCGAAGCAGATCATTCAGCCTGTCGAAGTATAAGTCAAGTCGACGGAATGTTGAAAGGGACTCGATGCAGGAGGAAGAGCTTGTCGAAGCCATCTAACAAGTCGATGTAACGTCGACTACAATTTGACGCAGAAGTTAAGAGATCAAGTCCAATGCTTCAACTTGACGGGTACGTTGATAAGGTATCGACGTAACGTCGACATCTGAGTTCAGCCAGAGCTAAGAAGGCATTCAAAGCTACGTCGATAAGAACTCGGAGGTGCGTCGACATGAAGATTGATGAAGTCGACGCAGCGTTGAATACAGTCAGAAAAAGGTAGCTTTTTCAGCTGTCCTTTTGGGACCTTTTCAGTAGGACCATCAGGCTAGAGATAGTTCTCCAACGGCTCATTTGTTGCTAAGAATAGAATGAAGCCTTCCTGTACACAGCAAATCACTTTTGGAAACTATTCAAAATGAATGGACGGGTCGAGAACAAAAGACGAAAGGAAATTAGGTGGCTGAGAAGAATTCCATTTCAGGACAAGCCAAAAGAAGAAAGATTTTTGAAAACTCAATCATACACAATAAGTATGCAAAAAGAGGAGAATAAAGGAATAACACAGTAATTACATTCATCCTCTCCGTCGAACAGGGTCTTCATCTTCTTCCTTCTCAAATCCTAAGAGACAGATTTACAAGAGAGCGCTCTCTGCACAGGAACATACACTGCTGCTTCTTCTTCATCATACAGCAGCAGAACTACAACAAGTGCTGAGAGAAAAGGATCAAGCAGAACAACCTTTGCAAATCATCACTATCATAAGCAAGGGTTCATCATTTCAGATTCAGTGAAAGAAAGACAGAAGCATCAACAAAGCTTCTGAAAAATTCTAAGAACAGAATTCTCTCCTTCTCCCTCTCACTTTCTTCTTACTAATTCCTTCACATGTACAGAGTTTTAAGAATCCCTCTTCCAAAGGATTCAGTTGTTCAAGATCTCCTTATCAAAAGATCTTTGGTTCTAAGAGTCTCCTTACCAAAAACTGAGTGGTTCAAGATCTCCTTATCAAAAGATCTGTGGTTCTAAGAGTCTCCTTGTCAAAAGACTCAGACACAGGTTGTGCAATCCTACCAGGGAGGTAGAAGAGAGAACTACACACATTTCGTGGAACCTCTATAAAAATCCTTGTGTCTTTGCTGTGAATTTTTGTGCTGTCCCCTTTGATTTTTCTATATTCATTTTCAGCAACCTTTATTTATTCTTCCTTTGGTTTGTTGTGTGCATAATACCTTAGTTATTTTTATTGTATGCTCATTTAGGGTAAAAATATTTAAATCTTTATTCACCCCCCCCCCCCCCCCCCAGAGAATTCTCAGAGGCACACTGTGCACTTTCATCTTCTTTCTCGCTTGGGGTATAAATAGGACAAGATTTTATGCCCTAGTTGCTCTCTCTCCTTTTTGCGATTTTCAGAGAAACGGAAGGGTTCCGCAAGCCGACGGAAGCATTCCGACCGACCATGATTTTTCGTTACCCGTAGTCGTCGTCGCCGCCTTTCCCCTTGACGGATCTAGCAGTCCATGGGAAATGTAGAGGGCTCTTCTTCTCCGACCTGCTTCTTGTTCGACAAGAAGCTAGGGTTCTTCTACACTCATGTGGACTTCTATAAAGGCGCATATCATTTTATGTGCTCGAAACTCAACATTTGTTCTCGAGACTTCGTTTTGGAGCACCTTGATTGAGTATTGACTCAATCCCCTTCAGGTATATTGCCTAGTGCTTCTTCTCCTAATTCTGGATTCATGAAATTGCAAGATCCTTTAACTGTTTAGGATTGTTCTTATTTGTATTTTCCGCTGCGCACATGCGATGTACTTTCGCACTATGGTGTGTAGAAAACCCAATAGGTTGATGATGAAGGTGGTTATTGGGTATGTTACGATTCATTTGGGTTTTTGTTTGTGGACAGATATAGGATTTGTCCTCCTGTAATATCTAGTTGCCAACCAAAATCACCTAGAGGGGGGTGAATAGGTGATAATTGCGTCTTTTGCGGAAATGAAAATCTTGAAAATAAAGAACGCACAGAATGCAAATCACAATCACAGATGACACAAGAAATTTATAGTGGTTCCCCATTCTTGGGTACTCCACTTGCCGGCCTCGCCAATCTAGCACCACAGCTAGACTTGACTACTTAACTAAATCTCGAATCAAGAATGATCCTACAATCCTCAGAGTCAAAACTCTTACAACTCGGAGATCAAACTCCTACAAACTCAGAGATAACCTTCTCTTACAACTCGGAGAATACCTCTCCTACAACTCGGAGAACAATCTCTCCTACAATCAAATGTAAATTTAGATTGAAACAATACTTAACGAATCACGATCAGATCTGAGAAATTTGATGATGATCTGCTTCCTTCTTGCGACAGAAATGGCTTCGGCTTGATGTTGAAGAAGAAGAATCGAATCGGCACAAATCAGATCTTCTAAGGTCTTGATCGATCCAATGAAAACAGGACGAGTGAGGCGATGATCGATCGACCTTTTTCTTCTACTTGGAGACGAAATCAGATAACTCATGATCGAACTCCAACGATGGCGATGCACGGCACTAAACGACGATCTTGAATCAGATTAGGTTTTTGGAAAGTACGAACTCTGATCTTCTTAATGATTGCTGCTTTGTCCTTCCATAGGAGTAATTCTTATATATATGAAGATCTAACGATTAATCTTAAAAACGAGGAAGGACGTCACATCAAATTGACGGAAAAGACTTGTCGTCAAAATGGAAAAACAAAGTTTACGAGAAAAGCTAGAACCAGACTTCTCGAGAGATCCAAGACCTCTCAAGAGAAATCGACTAGTTCTCGAAAAACAGCTTTAGAAGAGAATAATGACAAGGCTTCTCGGAAGATTAAAGACTTCTCGAGAGGACACGAAACTTCTCGTAAACTCCTAAACAATTTCACGAAAAACCTTTAGAGAGAAAGCTTTTTCGAAAGAAACGATGACTTCTTGAAAACAGAAATACTTCTCGAGAGAGAAAGGATTTCTCGAAAACTGAGGGGACTTTCCGAGATATCATTGATTTCTCGAGAGATCATAACAGCTACTCGAAAACTTTAGCTTTCTCGAAAAAGACCTTTGAGACAACCCTTCTCGAAAAATAACAAGGACTTCTCGAGAGCAAAGAAGGACTTCTCGAAAAGTACCTTTACATTTCGAAAATTTTACTTAGGAAAAATTTCTTCCTTGTTCTCTAGACCAATGTTGCACTCCAAGCTTTGAATCTTTAATGTCTTGATCATAAAGTGTATCCCAATAGAGAGATCACACATGAGTCAACCCCATACCCCACACAATGAAGAATTACATTGCATGAGACTGTGCTTATTGACCCATTGTGACCTGACATTGGTTTACACTTAGCAATGTGAACCTGCAAGAACATTACTAGAAAAATATATCAAATACACAAATAATTCAATCTTGGTTCAAAGTTGACTTTCTACAAATCAAGGTTATTGTGGATACAAAACCCAACAATCTCCCCCTATTTGTAGAAGTCAGAACCCTACTTACCAAGATGAATTGTAACAAATAAAAATATAAAAAGATATACTTGAAAGAACATTAACAACAATATCTAAATATAAGAACATGATTGTCACATCAAAATCAAAAGCTATATTTAGATTTAAGATTGTCTAATGAATTAATGTTCACACAGGCATATAGAAATAAAGTTTTAAAGATCTTCAAAGAAAACTTGACTTCAGATATCTGCCTTTTGTTTTCTCAACATTTCTTGCCTTTCAAAATAAACATATGACTTTGGATGATACTTAGGAGGAGCTTCTGGAGCTGTTGGATTGTTGTACCCATAGTTCTTGAAATGGATTCTTCTCTTGATTTGGCTTGTCTCATACTTTTTCCATTCAGAAGTGTTGTACAGATCAGAAGGTTTCACATTTCCTTCTTCTACAAGCTTGAGAGAGTCAAGAATGATAATCTTTGAAACTGGACTCCAAACTTCTGGATAAACCTTTGCTTCATCTGCAACTGCTTTGCCAGAACCTGCTGAGCTGGAGCCAGGAACAGATCTGCTTGCAGAAGGTCCATCACCATATTTCCTTTTTCTAGAATAATGCATGGAGGAGTGAGTCTCTACTGAAGGATTAGCATCAAACTGCTCTGCTGGCCTTGGAGAAAATTGAGGAATTGAAGGAGCTTCAGATTGAACTTGATCAAAGTGAGGAGGAGGTTGAGCAGGGTCAATACCCAAATCAGGAAAGATTTCATGGTGGAGCCAAACAGCAGTATTAGAGGTGAAATCTTTTAACTCATTGACATGCTTTTGGACACCTTGGGACAACTGCTCAAACCTATTAATCAAATGTTTATGAAAATCAAAAAGAGTTTGATCCAGTAACCCAGTCATCTTTTCAGTTAAACTGTCCTCCCCCTTTCTGACTTCTACAGATAGGGTTTGGAGAATAGAAACTTTAAACTGTCCAACCTCATCAATGATCTTAAAGGCATTTTCCTCTTCCTTTGAAACCATGTACTCTTGGGTCTTTCTGACTTGAACCACTTCTGCAAGAACTGTGGCTACACTTTTTATGGTGTGATCAATGGCCTTTCCTCCCTGAATAACAACTTCTTTCATTTGATCTGAACTAGTTTTGAACTCTTTCAACTTCTTGGCCATTTCCTTTTCAATATCAGATAGTCTTGCATGAACTTCTTTGAAAGAGTAATCTATTTTAGCACTTTGTCTTTGAAGCATTAATTCAACTTTACCAAGAATTGTACTTTCATCATAAAGAGAAGGAGGAATAGGAGCTGGCAGATCTTCTTCTGGGATATCTTCAAGAATGACTGAACTTTGGAGCTTGACAGGAGATATGTTGATTCTCTCATTTTCTTCATCAACAGATTTGTCTTGATCATCCTTGTTTGTTTCTAAACAAGGCTCTTGCTCCCCCTCAATATGTACTAGGGGAGGAGATGAACCATGCACTGAAGCATCATCTACTTCTATATTAAAATCATAGTCTGCCCCTGACCCACCCATGTGGTCACTAGTGCTAAGCACATCATCAGCACCCTTTAGAATTTCACTTACCACATCTGCTATGGTGGAATCAACTCTATCTTCATTAATAGCTGGAGGAGGTGAGAAATGATCAACTTGTTCTTGAGAAAGAAAAGTGTCTTCCATATGAGTATCTGACAATACTTGAGTATCTGGGATGGATGGAGTTTTGGAAGGAACTTGATCTGAAGGAACTTGTTCTGATGGATCCTGAGCTGATGGAGAAAGAACTGTGTTTGTTGAAGGAGGGAGACTTGGCTCTGCTGAGGGAATGGTGTCTTGTGGAGCTGGAGATGGAGATGGGTCTGGAACTGAACTATGTTGCGGAGCTGGAGGTGGAAGAGGAGCTTCATACTCTGGAACTGAAGAAATGGGTTCCCCTTGGAGACCTGCATCTGCAGTTGGCTTAGTAATCCTGATGTTCCACCTCTTCATTGTGACAACATCTACCTTCTTTAAATGATGTATAATAGCTCCTTTGGACATGTCAAACACAACTGGATCAAGCTGATTTAAATAGAGTGAAAGAATCCTTGCAAAATTTGGACTTGTGATGCTTTCTGTAATCTTATTGAATAGAAAATCTGCCCAACTGAATCTTTTTCCACAAATCACTATTGCTATCAGGCTGAAAACATCTGAAGAGACATGACCTAGGCTGCCAGTATGACATAGTAATACTTTTGAAATTATGTCCACCAGCAATTTTCCAACATCATTCATCTTTTGTCTACGAATAGTTGATGTTCCTTTATCTAATCCACAAAAGATTAGGGCATGAGCCCAATCCTCATTACTTAGAGTATCCTCATTTTCTTCCAATGGAACTTTCAAATACTTGGAAAGAGATTTTGGATTCAACTTAATTTTGAAATTTCCAACCATTGATTTCATCCTATTTCTGTTTTTGTGCACTTTTATGTTGATAAACAAATCCTCTACTTCTCTAAATAGAATTCTACACTGATATTCTACTAAGAAGGACAGACCAGCTGCGTCTAGGAGATAAAATAGGTTTTGAAACTCATCTGAAATTGATTAAAGACCTTCTCGCATAAGTTCACTGCCGACACCGATCTTAGGTTTTCCTGAAGGAGCCATTGATCGAGAGGAGAACTTGAAATGTGGGCTGGAACGAGAGAAAATCCCTCTGAAGGCGAACTCGAACGACGATTTTGCGAATCAAGAAGATAAAACGTCGGCGTTTTTCGAGAGGAGATGGAAGAACCTCGCGTGAACCTTTAATTCATTTTGAGACTCTATATATAGTTTTATTTGATGCGACAATTAATTTGGTTTTAATTAATTTAAAGAAAATGAAATACACGCGTACCTGGCTCTTCATATTCTCGAATATTGAAATTAAAGTTTTCGAAAAGTATAAGACATTTCTCGAGAGGTTGTGAAAGTTCTCGAGAAGTTTCAGAACTCTGCCGATTTTCTTCCGAAAGAGCATTTCTCGAGGGATAACTCATTTCTCGAGAAGTATAAACTTATTTTTCGAAAAGTGTCTTCAGTTTTCCGAAAAGTTTTAGCTCTATCCATATTCATAAAAAGTTATTTCTCGAGACATTAACTACATTTCTCGAGAAGTTTAATGATGACTTGGATTTTTCTTCTTTGCAAATGATAAACCTGTACTTCATTTTAGAACATAAAATAAGATAAAAATTTTAAGAAAATTCACTTATCTTCTTCTCTTCTCCTTTGCTTGACCATTATTCCATGTTCAGCATTCCAAGTTCTGTCTTGAAGAAAGAGAACTTAGTCTCATCCAGTGGCTTTGTGAATATATCTGCAATTTGCTTATCCGTAGGGACATAGCTTAAGTTGATATCCCCATTCTCCACATGTTCTCGGATGAAATGATATCTTAACTCGATATGCTTTGTCCGACTGTGTGAGACTGGATTATTTGCTATAGCAATTGCGCTGGAGGAATCACAAAACATTGGAATATTCTTTATCTTCAAATTATAATCTTGAAGCTGATTTCTTATCCAAAGAAGTTGTGCGCAACAACTGCCTGCAGAAATATATTCTGATTCGTCTGTTGAGATTGCAACACAATTTTGCTTCTTGCTGCTCCAGGAGATAAGCCTTCTTCCGAGAAATTGACATGTTCCGGAAGTGCTTTTCCTGTCGTCTCTACTTCCTGCAAAATCTGCATCTGAATAACCAATTAGCTCGCTATCATTACTTCTTGGGTACCATAAGCCAAGATTTGGTGTACCTTTAAGATATCTCAAAATTCGCTTTGCAGCGGTATAGTGAGATTCCTTAGAGTTCACTTGAAATCTGGCACAAACACATGTAGAAAACATTATGTCAGGCCTACTAGCAGTAAGGTAGAGCAGAGAGCCAATTATGCTTCTGTACTTGGTTTCATCAAAAGGTTTCACTTTCTCATCCTTGTCTAGAGACATAGCTGAGCTCATTGGAGTCCTCATAGAAGTTGCACTCTCCAATCCAAATTTCTTAATCAACTCCTTGGTGAATTTTGTCTGTGAGATGAAAATTCCATCTTCAGATTGTTTCACTTGAAGTCCTAAAAAATATTTTAGCTCTCCCATACTGCTCATTTCAAACTTTCTTTGCATAAGTTTTGAAAACTTTTTGCAAAGATTGTCGTCCGTAGAGCCAAAAATGATGTCATCGACATAGATTTGCACTAGCAAAATCTTGCCTTTTACTTCCCTAAGAAATAATGTTTTATCTATCTTTCCTCTTGTGAACTAGTTCTCAAGAAGAAAATTAGACAGCGTCTCATACCAAGCTCGAGGAGCTTGTTTTAACCCATACAGAGCTTTTTGTAGTAAGTAAACATAATTAGGATGTTCAGAATCTACAAAACCTGGAGGTTGTTCAACATATACTTCTTCTTTTATGTTACCATTCAGAAAAGCTGACTTAACGTCCATTTGGTATACGGTGAAACCTTTGAATGCAGCATAGGCTAAGAACATTCTGATTGCTTCAAGTCTTGCTACCGGAGCATAAGTTTGATCGAAGTCGATCCCTTCTTCCTGTCTATAACCTTTTGCTACAAGTCTGGCTTTGTTCTTTATAATTGTTCCATCCTTATCCAACTTGTTCCTGTAAACCCACTTTGTTCCAATAATACTTTTATCCTTTGGTTTTGGGACTAGTGTCCACACCTTGCAACGCTTGAATTGATTTAATTCTTCTTCCATTGCAATTATCCAGTGGGGGTCTTCATTTGCTTCTTGAAACTTCTTCGGTTCAACCTGTGAAAGAAAACTTAAATGCATATTTTCGTTAGTAGTACCTCTTCTTGTTCTAATTCCGACTTGAGGATCTCCTATGATTTGATCAATAGGATGATCTCTCATGTGTCTGAACTCAAGGTTCCTTGCATCAGTTTGAACATTTAGAGCATCATTTGCTACTTGAATGTCTTCCTCCACTTGTACTGGTTCTTCATCAAAATGATCTTCTTCTTCAATTGTGATTGGGGAAGAGATCTTGACGAAGGTTTGAGCATCAACTTTGACTGGCTCATCCAAGCTTATATCTTGTGTCTTTGAACCTGTACCTTCCATAGAAGCACTAGAAGAGCTGCTAGGTAGCATGCTCGTTTCATCAAATACAACATTAATAGACTCTTCTACAACCAGGGTTTTCTTATTAAATATTCTATAAGCTCTACTATGACTGCTATAGCCTACAAAAATACCTTCAAAACTCTTTTCGCTAAACTTGGTTTTGTAATGCTTTCCATTATTAAGTACAAAGCATTTGCAACCAAAGATTCTAAAATAAGAGATGGTTGGTCTCTTCCCTTTTAGTAGTTCATAAGGAGTCTTTTCATGGTTTTTGTTTATGAGTGCTCTGTTTTGCACATGGCATGCAGTGTTGACTGCTTCAGCCCAAAGATATTCGGGTAGAGAAGTGTCACTTAACATCGTTCTGCAAGCCTCAATGAGTGTTCTATTTCTTCTCTCAGCTACCCCATTTTGTTGTGGAGTTCGAGGAGAGGAAAACTCATGAAAGATACCTAGACTTTCACAAAAATCTGTCATAGCTCCAGATTCAAATTCTGTTCCATGGTCACTTCTGATTTTAACTACCGAACATTCAAATTCGTTCTGGATTTGCTTGACAAACTTGGTGAAAATGTCAAACGTATCTGATTTGTGTTTTAGAAAGAATACCCATGCAAAACGTGAGTAATCATCTACAATAACAAATGTGTAAGACTTACCTCCTAAACTTCTAACTTGCAAAGGACCAAATAAGTCCATATGAAGTAGGTATAAACACCTAGTAGAATCTTTGCCTAAAATGCTCTTAAAGGCAGCTCTTGTTTGCTTGCCTTTTACATAAGCATGACAAGGTCTATCTTTAATGCACTTAATATTTGGTGCATCACGTACTAAGTTCTGAGAAAATAATTTATTTATAGTTTTGAAATTTATATGTGCTAATCTCTTATGCCATTGGTCAGCAAGAGATGCACTATTTTTTGCTAAAAGACACACTGGTGTAGAAGATGATAAACAAAGAAAGTTTAAACAGAACATATTTCTACAACGAGTGCCTGATAAAATCGTTTCTAGATTATCTGTCGATTTTATCAAACATTTATCTCTACGAAAATCAACTATGTATCCTTTGTCACAAAGTTGACTTATGCTTATCAGATTATGTTCTAATCCTTCCACATAAGCTACGTCTGAAAAGGATACATTACCGTTAGAAATCATACCATAGCCTTTTGTTATCCCTCTGTCAGATCCGCCAAATATAACTTTTGGACCGTTTTCAATTGGAATGTAATTTTGCAAAAGACTTCTTGTTCCGGTCATATGCCGAGAACAACCACTGTCCAAATACCAGATAGGATTATTGTTGGCCTTTGGACATACCTGCAAAAACAAATTATTTTGCCTTAGGAGCCCAAACAACTTTGGGTCCTTGGTCCCGTGTTAGTTGAGCACCACGAGGAACATTAACATTGCGAGCGGTCTTTCTTGCATTGTTAACTTGTGGTCTTTTGGAATATGTAGAATTGAACCAACAATCTACGGCAAAGTGACCTATTTTGCCGCAACACCAACAGTTAAATCGGTTGTACCTTAGTTTTGTGTTTTCCTGCTTTACTTTTTGAATGATAGCTTTGGCAGGAGCATTACTCTTGGAAGAGGATGCTTCATGGGTACAACACACACAAGGTGTGAATGTCTCATTAGGCTTAGGTGCAACAGTTTTCACTATTGGTGCTCTCTTAGCACTTGGACCATGAACATAAGGACCATAATCTTTCAGATTGATCTCTTCATAAGGTGCTTTGAATACACTTGTGCCAAAGTTTCTAGGACGAGTCCACCCCTTGTAGTCAATGACAGGTCCAAAGTTAACTGGTCTTGTCAAATGACCATAGGAGCTTTCCAGATCATAATTATTTGTAGGAAAGATAACTTTCCTAAATGTCACTTGATCTTGATGGGCTTTCCCTTTCTCTTCGGCGGTGGCTTTCATAGCAACCTTATTATTCTTCTTGGCATGGATGCCCTTAGAAGAATCACTAGTTCCAGCCACATGACCTATTCCACTTGCTTTAGCGGAGAATCTATCAATGATTGGAAGAATGGTTTTCGGTTGTGAAAACTTTTCAACTAGCTTCTTCTCAGCGGCTAGCTGTTCTTCCAAAACTTTGATGGAGTTCTCTCTCCGATCAAGGAGCTCATCTGAACTTTTGATCTTGTCTTTCAAGACTTGGTTTTCCTCTTTGAAGGAAGAAAGTTGTTCAACTTCCTTTCTCAAATTAGATTCCACTTCTTTGAGAGACATGATCTCCTTGGCCTGTATTTTGACTACCTTTCGACATTTGTCAAAACTTTTAAGCATTTCAGTGTATTGGGTCATGAGGTCAGAATCATCATCTGAGAGATAATCCTTTTGCTCATCTGGAGCTTGATCAGAATCAGATAAGGCGGTGTGAGAATTTACCTTCCCAGTATATGGAGGTTCTTCTTCTTCATCAGTCATAGCCATTAGCCCGAAGTAGGCTTCTTCTTCACTACTTGATTTCTCCGAGTCACTGTCGCTTAAAGTTTTATTCTTTTTAGCGACTAGACTCTTTTCAGTCTTCCTTTTCCCGTGGGTGGATTTCCTTTCTTCTTTTCTTCCACCCTCTTTCTTTTTTATAAGGGCATTCAGCAATCATGTGCCCTGGCTTATTGCAACAATAGCAAACTATATCAGAAGAAATATGTTTACCAGTTTTAGATTTATACCTGTCATGATTGCTAGAGCTCTTTTGTGATGATCACCATCACATCGAGAATGTCTATTTTCAGAGGAAAACTTATTCTTCATGTGTCTTCTTTTGTTTAGCAGTTTCTTGAACTGACGAGAGATTAGAGAAAACTCTCCATCAGACATTTCAGAACTGGAGGAGCCGGCTTCAGATTCTTTTTCATCATCAGATTCTTGTGTTCTAACTGGAGACAAAGCTCTGCTTTTTCTGGAGCTTTCGGCTTTCATAGCCAAGGTCCTTTCCTTGTTAGAAGCTCTATTCCCATCTTCTTCTGTTTTCCGAATGTTCATTTGTAGCTCGTGGGATAATAGTTTCCCAAACAGATTCTGAGGGTCTAGATTTGGTAACTTCCCAAATTCTCTGATTGCAACTATCTTGCTATCCCAGTCTTTCGTTAGGGATCGCAGGAATTTGTCATTTAGTTCACCATTAGTAAATTCCCGACCATAATTCCTTAGGCCGTTTACTATCTTGAAGAATCTTTCATAAGCATCGGCAATGCACTCCTTTTTATTCTGCTTGAAGGCCTCGTACTCTTGATTCAAAAGAGATCTTCTATCATCTCTTACTTCTTCAGTACCTTCCATAAGGACTATTAAAGACGTCCACATTTCTTTGGCAGAATTACAGTGAATTAAGTTTTGCAACATTGAATCATCCACTGCACTGGCAATTATGTTCTTTGCCTTTTTGTCCAAAGCAACGAGAGCAATCTCATCCTTTGTTAAGTCCATCATTTTCTTTGGTACTTTTAAGGTTGGATCAATAGTAGAAGCGGTCATAGGCACATGAGGTCCTTCTTCCACGACTTGGAAGATTCTCGGGTCTGCGGCTTCCATATAAAATCTGACTCTTTCTTTCCACATAGGAAAATTAGCCTTAGTGCATATTGGCAATTTTAATGAAGACGATTCCTTGCACTTTTCCATGATTTGCAGGTAACTAGAATGGATAGATCCTGTTCAAGGTGTTAACCTAAATACGAACAACCTACCTCTGATACCAATTATAATATCTAGTTGCCAACCAAAATCACCTAGAGGGGGGTGAATAGGTGATAATTGCATCTTTTGCGGAAATGAAAATCTTGAAAATAAAGAACGCACAGAATGCAAATCACAATCACAGATGACACAAGAAATTTATAGTGGTTCCCCGTTCTTGGGTACTCCACTTGCCGGCCTCGCCAATCTAGCACCACAGCTAGACTTGACTACTTCACTAAATCTCGAATCAAGAATGATCCTACAATCCTCAGAGTCAAAACTCTTACAACTCGGAGATCAAACTCCTACAAACTCAGAGATAACCTTCTCTTACAACTCGGAGAATACCTCTCCTACAACTCGGAGAACAATCTCTCATACAATCAAATGTAAATTTAGATTGAAACAATACTTAACGAATCACGATCAGATCTGAGAAATTTGATGATGATCTGCTTCCTTCTTGCGACAGAAATGGCTTCGGCTTGATGTTGAAGAAGAAGAATCGAATCGACACAAATCAGATCTTCTAAGGTCTTGATCGATCCAATAAAAACAGGACGAGTGAGGCGATGATCGATCGACCTTTTTCTTCTACTTGGAGATGAAATCAGATAACTCACGATCGAACTCCAACGATGGCGATGCACGGCACTAGATGACGATCTTGAATCAGATTAGGTTTTTGGAAAGTACGAACTCTGATCTTCTTAATGATTGCTGCTTTGTCCTTCCATAGGAGTAATTCTTATATAGATGAAGATCTAACGATTAATCTTAAAAACGAGGAAGGACGTCACGTAAAATTGACGGAAAAGACTTGTCGTCAAAATGGAAAAACAAAGTTTACGAGAAAAGCTAGAACCAGACTTCTCGAGAGATCCAAGACCTCTCAAGAGAAATCGACTAGTTCTCGAAAAATAGCTTTAGAAGAGAATAATGACAAGGCTTCTCGGAAGATTAAAGACTTCTCGAGAGGACACGAAACTTCTCGTAAACTCCTAAACAATTTCACGAAAAACCTTTAGAGAGAAAGCTTTTTCGAAAGAAACGATGACTTCTTGAAAACAGAAATACTTCTCGAGAGAGAAAGGATTTCTCGAAAACTGAGGGGACTTTCCGAGATATCATTGATTTCTCGAGAGATCATAACAGCTACTCGAAAACTTTAGCTTTCTCGAAAAAGACCTTTGAGACAACCCTTCTCGAAAAATAACAAGGACTTCTCGAGAGCAAAGAAGGACTTCTCGAAAAGTACCTTTACATTTCGAAAAATTTACTTAGGAAAAATTTCTTCCTTGTTCTCTAAACCAATGCTGCACTCCAAGCTTTGAATCTTTAATGTCTTGATCATAAAGTGTATCCCAATAGAGAGATCACACATGAGTCAACCCCATACCCCACATAATGAAGAATTACATTGCATGAGACTGTGCTTTTTGACCCATTGTGACCTGACATTGGTTTACACTTAGCAATGTGAACCTGCAAGAACATTACTAGAAAAATATATCAAATACACAAACAATTCAATCTTGGTTCAAAGTTGACTTTCTACAAATCAAGGTTATTGTGGATACAAAACCCAACACCTCCTATATGATATGAGTTACATCCATGGGCCCCTTGATGGAATGAGACTGAGAAATGCATGACCATGCTTGGTTGAGTCAATATGTGATATTGAGCTCACCAATTTCAGGTAGTATATTCTAGATCAAGAAACTTGGATTGAACAAGTAAGGGTGACACGGTCCATGCCTCTAGTTCTATCCGGATGTAAGGGACAAAGGGACATGACAACACTAAACATTGGCCAGAACAGGTTTATTGAGTTATGGACTCTTATTGCTTGGGTAGCAATGATGTATTGCTAGATGCCGCTCGTTGTTTGTGAGACTTGCGTTGATACTTTGTAATCAAGTGAGAGACTGTTGGTATTTCCAAAGTGATCTCAAAGCAATCAAGCAGTTAGTCTCACTGCCAACGCAATATGATCCTATAAGGTCACACATATGAGTGTTTGGAGAAGTTGGAGGAAGGATCGTGTTGGCCTTACTCATATTGGATATGAGTGAAGGACCAATCCTATGACTCATTGCAGTTAGGTCGAATTGGTTGAATGTTCCACATATATTATGAATATTGTATGGAGCATGTTGGCATTTGATCAAGGCGATATTGTGAATATCGTCGAGTGGTCACAACGATATGACCGACTGTCACATATGATGTATCATTAAGTGCTGAGTGATATCGTCTTGATTATCAAGATGATATTTTTAGGCATCAAGAAGGTATCGTCGAGATCGTCTCGACGATACAGATCTTTATGACGATATCGTCGAGATCATCTTGACGATATATGTCATCAAGACTATGTCGTCAAGATCGTCTCGATGATATTCTAGTGATCTCGACGATACTCACTGTATACTCCTAATAAAGACTTGGATCTGCGGATATCTTATTTTATACCCTGGGTATAATTAGGGAAACGAATAGGTTTTCCCGTGTGCCTTTCTTTTAAGATTGAGGCGGAACTATTCCGCAAGGTTTTTCTGCGAGATCCCATCCGCTGTCGCCGCCTCTCCCTTTGTCGGGTCTAGCAATCCGTGGGAGGCGCTGAGGGCACTCCTTCTCCAACCCAGATCTTGTTCGACAAGAGGCTTGCAGTTCTCCTTCGCTCGTGTGGACAGCTATAGAGGCGCGAATATACTTTATGTGCCTGGAACTCAGCCACTCGTTCTCGGATCTGGTTTCAGAGCACCTTGGTTGAGTATTAACTCAATCCCTCTCAGGTATATTGCAATGTGTTGCTTTATTTATTTCTAAATTCATAAAATCGTAAGATCATATAACTATTTCGGGTTTTTCTTATTTCTTTATTCCGCCGCGCTCATGTGATGTGTTGTTTAGAGAAAACCCAACAACATCTTGTTGGAGTGTCTGCAGGCTCTGTTGTTTTGGCAGAAAGCTCTGCCTTTTATCCACTGGAGAGAGGGGTGGGAATCTGAATCTCATTTGTTGAATGTGCTACGAACTTGTGTCGGTCCTCGTGGTTCTTTGAATAGCCTAGTATAGTCCTTGCTTGGGTTTTTCTCGTGGAGCATTTGGAATGCCCGGAATGCCCGGAATGCCCGGAATGCCCTTGTCTTTGAAGGCACCTCACTGAGGTCATCCGGCGAGTGACTTTCAGTGTCGAGGAGTTGTTTGCGACGAGTGGTGGTGATCATCAGAGGGTGGTTCATGATTCACCTAAATGGAGAACCCGAGGACGTCTTGTTTGATGTCCTTCCATAACAACCTAGTTCTAGGAACCCCCACGGGAAGATTGGCAAAAGCTAAGTTTTGATGGGCTGTCAAACGTCGCTCAAGGTGGGCTGGTGCTGGCTGGGTGGTTCGTGGCCAACGTGGAGCGGTCCTACTTGTGGGTGGTGTTCGTTTCAGATGCCTATGTGTGTCGACAGTTGAACTCTGTGTTTCCAGGAGGGACTCCACCGGTCTATTCAAGCCATGGGCATTCAACGTCTTCTTCTGGAGGGCGATTCCATGACGGTTATTCAGTGGATTTCATGGTCCGCTGCTTGCCTGGATGCTCGAGCCACACATGTTTCAAATGTGCTATCATGGGCTTCGAGTCTTGATGCCTTTGTTATCAGTGATGAGTACCGGGATGTAAACCAAGTGATTGATGGGTGTGTCAATCTTGTCATCGTCAAGAAGAATTTCTCTTGCTCGGTGGAGGATCTCTTGGATGAGATTAGGAATCTTGCTAGAAAGGTTAGCGTAATGTGCTTGTATGAGAGAGCTAAGTAGTTAAATTCTCACTTTCTTCCCAAAAAAGTTGATTGTTGGTGCCAAAAATGGCACCTCCAAAATTCACACTAAAAGGGGATGGGAGAAAACTGCGAAGTGCAGGTTACTAAGACAGAAGATGCAGGAACAAAGGGAAAATCGATCACGAAGAAATGAGACCGCTTACACAGGTTGTAAGCTGGAGCCTCGGAGCCAAAGGTCCTTTTCTGGTACCCCTACCCCTCTATTTATAGACGAGGGGGCTTCCCAAACGGGCAGAACTGAAAACTACGGGCTGCCCGGGGTACAGGAGAGCCGGGGCAGGGAAATGGGGTACAAATAACAAAAATAAGGAAAACGACCAGACCGCTTAAGCTGGCGATCTCGCACTGTCTTGACCGCTGGGTACTTAGAAAATCTCGGTTGAGGAGGCATCTGACGATCTGGGCGATCACCTAATTTGAGACCGCTGAGACCGGGAAAACTGAATCAATAAGAGGAGGTCGCGGGCTTTCTGGGCAAACATAATCCCCGCACATTTTTAAGTTGCACCTGGAACTTCGAAAATGTAAACTTTGACCGCTGAGACCGCGACCATCATTAATGCGGCTTGGTCTATAAATACCGGTTGAAACCTCCATTCTGTAAGACATTAAGATATTCCAAACTTTGAGCGGTCTTTGATAATTGAGTAGGTTCGATCTTCTTGCAAAGATGACCATGCTCGATCTCTTAAAGACTCTTCCATCGAAATCGAACTCTCCTGGGAAGAAGGAGAGTGTTAGCTCGAAGAAAGGAAAGAAAGTGCCAAAAATCTTAACAAAAGTGAGCACTTCAAAGGAGACCGCCCGATCTCCGTTAAAGAAAACTGAGCTTCCTGAGGGCTCGATTGTGCCGGTCTCTGTTGCTTCTGATCCGTCTAATACTTCTTCAGATCTTGTATGGAAGTTGCCTGACTTTTCCATTTCTTTTAATTGTCAGAAATCCCTGGAGGCACTGGATCAAACTTCCAAACTTCCTGAGACCGCCTCTACCGAGATCATTCTGCCTGGGCTGCGTCAGAAGAAAGTCGAGGCTGAATCCTTGAGGCAGAAGATTGCTGACCAGGAGACCGCTGCAAAGGGCAAGAAGAGAAAAAATTCAAGTCCATCTAGTTTGACTTATAAGAGGAGCAGAAGAAATGAGGAAGGAAAAGATGTGACCGCCATGGAGGCGACCGCATTTTCTGAATCCATCGACCTGGAAAACTCCGCTGAGTTTCAGAAGGTGAATGCTAAGGGCGATCTACCCTTCCTTCCCGCGGTCTCAACCTTACCAAGAGAGGATGATTCTGGATTAATCGCCTACCTTGATGAGGTTTCTTCTAATAATTCATCTTTTTCATCATTGCAGGTGTTGGATCCCTTAGAGGCTTCAGCTCTCAGAAATGCCGCCGTTGATGAGGAGATCGCGGACAGGGAGAAGGAGATCGCTGACGCAGCGATCAAGGCAAAGGAGGAAGAAAGGAAAAAGATGGAAATGGAAGAGATGATGAAGAGGAAGAAAGAGAAGGAGGTAGAGGAACAGAGGGAAAAAAGAAAAGAAAGAGAAGGAGAAAGAAGAAAGAGAGAAGAAAGAAAAGAAGGAGAAGAAGAGGAGAGAGGATGAGGAGAAGAAGAAAGACAAAGAGAAAGAGAGAAAAGAAAGAGAGTAAGAAGAAAAGAAGAGAGAGGCGGCTAAGACCGTCGAAGAAGAGAAGAAGAAAAAGGAGGCGGTCAGGGTTGCTGAGGAAAAGGCGGCCCTGATCACTGAAGAGAGGAAAAAGGATGTGGTCTTGCAGACTACGGAGGACAAAAATGCTGAGGAGGAGATCGCGAAGAAGTTGCAGATCGCTAAGGAGAAAGCTGCACTTTCAAGCGGTCTCCTAGACGACTCTCTTCAGGGAGATCGTTCGAACAAGGCTGCAGCAGATCGTGCGGCGGCGGTTTCGATTTCGCGAGCTGGTAAGAATAAAATGATTCTCCAGTCAGTTGAGTTCCTTCCATTACCTACAGTTCGTTCTGTTTCTCCTGAAAGAAAGCGTGAGATCGTCTTTATTGAGACTGACGATATCCTCTTGAGCAATGAAGAATTGAAAAGAAGAAGAAAAGAGGGAGAAAAGTCACAGAAAAGAGATTTGGAAAGAATAGATCTGGAGCGTTTAAGGGGATCAGATCGCCTTTCACTGACCGCAGATCCCGCGGTCACTAAAGATACCAGGAGAGCTTTACGTGACTGCGGTCTCAACTTCTTTCCAAGTATTCTTTCTGTTTATTTAAAAAGCTTATCTGATCGTAGGTTAATGATTGAAATAACCCATCTCTTGTGACTGCAGATGACCATGATGCTGAGATCGAGGAGGGAGAACTTCCTCAGCACATCAAGATCTCCCCTCAGCTAACCAACATCCTTAACCCAATGTTCGAGGATGTTCTCTCTATGCTGATGAGGGAGCGAACTCAGAACGATCAGATTCGCGATCTCGAAGGGAAATTGCGCACCAATGAGAAGAGGATTCGAGAAGAATGTGATCTGATGATTGCAGAGATCGCGCGAGCTCTTAAAAAGGCTGAAAAGGAGGCTGAGTACTACAAGGGGAAGGCTGCGGCGCTGTCTGCGGAGAATGAGAGGCTGAGGAGCGGTCATGGAAAAATGCTGATGCGACCTGGTACCTCCAGCGATCATCCAGCGGAGAGACCGCAACCTGAAATTGTACTGATCCCTATGGAGCAAGTAGACAAGGAGATGTCGAAAATTCATCGATCTGCAATGCTGGCCAATCATAGCTTGGTGTCGGTTATGGCCGCAGTGAACGACATGCAAGATGTCGCAGCTCATATAGGGAGAAACAGGCCTCCTAGGAGATGAATATTTTAATTTGAGACCGAGCGGTCTCTGGATTTAAACAATATATTTTGTAAAATCTTACTGTTATTTTTCCATATATCTGTGTGGCTGTTTTAATTTTAATGTTTTGTGCGGTCTTGATTTGTTAAGTTTCGATCTCTTTATGCCTGGGTTGCTTGTATTGCTGCTGTGTTTTTATTGATTGAGATCGCCAACCATAGTATGTTCACATAACTTTGCATAGGTCGAGCGGTCTGAATATTTTTTGCTGGGCGGTCTTCAAGATGTAATGATTACGAAATGACCCTTCGTCTTCTATAAATAGCCGTCTTCATGACCTTTATTTTACGCTTTCTTGAATGCGCTCTAAACACCGATCTCATCGATCGCTAAAAATGGTGTCCGCTCGTGCTTCTTCTGCCACCATCTTCCTAAATGCCGATCACAAACAAGGTCGCATATCAAAGGATGAATATATTGAGTTTATAAAGAAATATATGATCCAAACTCAGGTAGTTGTGAGACCGCCAACTGAACAAGAAAGGTTGAACTTTGTGGAGGAGAAAAAGTTTATTATTCCCATCGATCACTTTGATAATGGGTTGAGGATTCCCCTCAAATGGGAATGGCTAGAGATCCTGGAATATTACGGCTTCGTGCTCTCCCAGTTGGCCCCGAACTCCATCGGTCTAGTTAATGTCTTCATCAATTACTTGAGATCGGAAAGAGTGAAATTTACGATGAATCTGTTCCGCGCAACCTTCACCGCGAAGATCTTGAAGGAAGGCAGAAAGAAGGAAGAGTTCAAAGGGTTGATGTACTTTTCAGCAGATGGAATAAAAATCCTGAATCTTCCAAATAAAATCTCTTTCTGGACAGAGAGGTTTCTTGTCTTCGAAGGTGACCTTGGCGGTCTCAAAAACTCGCCTTCTCCGCGACCTGACAGTATCTTTAAGAAGATAAAAACGGTCTCGGAAGAGGAGCTGAAAATCTTGGCTTTCTTGGCGGGCAAGAGAATCGACCTTGTTCATTATCTAGCGATCTGGCCCGAGATCGCCGAAATCACTCCAGCTGAAAGTAAGTTTTTCTTGCGGTCTCGAATAATTTTCTTTTATGTTTTTTGTATGTTCCTAACTTTTTCCCTACTTATAGCGACCTTTGCGGTCCCCGTTCAAGATCCTATCTCCCCAGCTGCAGAAGTTCTTACTCAGAGGGAGAGGAGGCTGAAGCGTGAGGCCGACGTGTTCGGCATTACTTCTGAGACCGCCGAGCGAGTTTTTCCCTTGGTGGGTATTAAAAGAAAAATGAAGGATATCAAAGGAAAACCTCTCCTTAAATGGGCGGCCAAAGGGAAGTCTGTGAAGGTGTCCACTGATCTGCCCCTGTGGAGCGGGAAGATGACCCGTCACGCATACGCGGTCACTTCGGCTCTGTATGGGAGAAAAAATACAAATGAAATATTAAATATCGAGACCGATGCGCTCCCCGACCTCTGTGCCCAGGTGACCGCCAGAAGTACAATCTTAAATCATCATATGGGGCGGTCTCTTCGCAGCGCTCTGGGCGAAATAACTGCCTTGCAAGAAGAAAAAAAAGTGAGAATTTTGCTTATATTTTATGAACGTGTTACCTATGATCGCGCGGTCTAACATATATCTCTTTTACAGCAATTTGAAAAAGCAGCTTATGACCCTGAGAATCCAGCTTTCCAGAGGGCTTTGATGCACCATATAAAAGAGACCGCCGACCAGGTGCTGGATGAGGTCCGTAACCGTGGTGGATTCACTGAAGAATTCAAAGATGTTTCGTTCGCCGATCTCTTCCCTGATGCGGCGCAAAGAATTGAAGAACAATCTGTGACCGCTGAAGAGACCGCGGATGCTGCTGATGAGTCTGCTGATGCTGCTGATGAGACCGCAGTCCAAGAGGAGAATGTGGTGATCGAGGATGAAGAAAGTGGAAGCCGCTATACCCTTGGCCTAGATTCCAGTTCGAGCTCAAGCTCTGGATCTAGAATTCCGGGGAATAGTTTAGAAGAATCCTCTGCAGAGACCGGTTCTTCCCCCTCGAGTGAGCGGTCTTCTAAAAGGTCAAGGAGAGAGTGAATTGTAATGATTTTCATTTTTCTTTTTTGGAGACGAGCGGTCTCGTTGTAATAGATATTTCAGAATATATATAGAAAATTGGATTTCTGTTAGATTCTGAGTGAATTTGTTCTTGATGTATATATTTATTTGTTCTGAGTTAGAATCGGCATTCGATCTCAATGCCCTAGGTTTATCACAATTTTTATATCAACATTAAAAAACTTCAGGTGGCGATCTCTTGGAAAAACGCTAAAGACCTTGAAGTAAAAACCGATACTTTATATACACAAGACTATTCTGTGATCTTGAGATAATCAGGTCACAAAGAAATTCAGCAACTTAACTGTGATCAGAAAATAGCCAACTTATCCATGATAGTCATGCGGTCTCATATTACACAGGTCGCAATATAAGGAAACTATAACTCGATGATGATTTGAACTCATTACACTCTGGGTGATCGGCTCCCAAATGACTTTCAGGAAACCCGTTTGATGACCCCTTGATGACCAATATTATTTGAAAAGGAAAATGATAGCTCTTCATGGATCTCCAGTTCAGCGATCACATTATATTCAGACCGCCCCTTTTGAAGAAAAACCCAACTTTCACTTGATGAGGAACAGAGTATCATGATCATTCCATATAGCTTTGAATAGCAGAAAGTATTGGAATCTCAAGTTTTCCGGGATCGGGTCGATCTCTATCAAGCTGGCATAAGAGATTTCTGAATAGCGACCTCAATTATCCTGAAAAAGTTATATCCGGCGATTGTAAATGACTCAAATCGCTCTTTGGAGAAAGTAGGAAAGAAGAACATGCGGTCTCATAAATTGCTGACCGCCCGATCCCAGTACAAAGGGATGAACAAGATTTTCTTTTTGTAGTAAGAAGATAGGAAAAAGGGATCTCAAAAATGATCCAAAAGGATGGTGTGGTCATGCCGCGGAAGCTATACCGACATTGCCTCTTTTTTTAAAAGGATTACCGAGTTTACTGCGAACATGCCAATCTAAGGTTCAGGCGACGGTCATGGATGTTTCTGACCGCCCCTTACCTAACCATGCTTCAACGAGTATTCGAGAGTTACGGACCAAAATGATCGGTAGGGCAGGTGTGGTCATGCCGCGGAGGCTATACCGACATTGCTTTCCCTGAAAGATCATTAAGATCGTAACAATGTCCTTCCTAATGCATGACAGAGCTGAGCCAGCCACCTAGACCCCCTTGAAATGCTGAGGTGTGCCAGATGTCAGCAAGGACCCGGTATCCTAAACTTCCACCGCTCAAGCTTGGCGAGCTACTGCTACACAGATTCGAAATCTCACCGACAGCTGTGGTCCCGGCAGAATTACACGTCGAGCTAACAAGTCGAGGGGGAAGATAGTAGGATCCGTCGATGTCTCACTTGACAGATTTTTGGCTTTTCAAAAAATAACTTATTCTTAAAACTTATCACCCATCACTCGTATTTGTGAATGCTTTGATAATACCTGCGTGATATTTGAGAGAAGAAAAGTGAGAACAAGAATGAGTGAATCGGATACGAACATTTAAGAAAAGAAGAGTTTGAGATCATCTCCGCTCCATGAATGAGACAATTCTTTTCCTTCATAAGTTTGGAGATGGTAAGCACCATTTTTAAGCACGCTCTTCACCACAAACGACCCCGCCCAGTTTGGGTTAAGCTTTCCAACTGAACCAGCTCTCGCTGTTGTATCTATTTTCTTCAGGACTAGATCCCCAACAGCGAACTCTTTGGTTCTTACATTTTTATTGAATAGCCTCGCCATTCTTCTCTTCACCTCTTCTTGCCTGATGATTGTCGTATCTCTCAACTCTTCAATTAAATCAAGGCTGCATTTTAGCTCCTCATCATTTCCTTCCATCCAGTCAATTTGATTCTGTTGTGCTAATAATACTCTTGGGCTTTTTACTTCAAATTCCACCGGAATAAGGGCTTCGGAACCGTGTGATAATTTGAATGGAGTTTCCCCAGTAGCAGAACTTGGAGTTGTCCTCAAGGCCCATAAGACGGAAGGTAGTTGTTCTGCCCAGTTGCCCCTGACATTTTCTACCTTCTTTTTCAAGAGATTTATGATGAGTTTGTTGGCGGTCTCTACCTGCCCATTGCTTCTTAGATGATGCACGGAAGTGAAACGTAGCTCAACGCCAATTTGCTTACAGAAATTAATAAGAATTGAATTGTTGAACTGGGAACCGTTATCCGTGATGATTGCCATTGGGATTCCGTGCCGACATACTATCTCTCCCCAAATAAAATTTTTCACGACTTGAGTCGTAATTTTGGCCAATGCCTTTGCCTCTATCCATTTGCTGAAATAGTCAATCATGACTATAATATATCGACGTTGCCCACTTGCCATAGGGAAAGGCCCAATCAAATCCATTCCCCAAACTGCAAACGGCCATGGAGTTGCTATCGACTTGAGTTGTTGAGCCGGCTGATTTTGGAGAGGAGCAAACTTCTGGCACTTTACACATTTCTTAGCAAATTTTTCCGCATCTTTCCTCATTTGAGGCCAAAAATAGCCTTGCCTCAGAATTCTTTTCTCCAAAGTTCTAGCCCCAGAGTGACTTCCACATTCTCCAGAATGGACCTCCTGAATGACCGTTAGAATTTCCTCCTCCGAAACACACCGTGCCAATGGCGAAAGGAAAGTTCTTCTATAAAGCACTCCTGCAATAAGATAATAGTTAGCCGCTTTTCGTTTAAACCTTTTTCTATCTTTTATTGATGAATGGAGCTCTCTAGTCGAAAGATATAGAACAAATGGGTCCATCCAAGACGGATGCTGATCAATCTCCATGACCTCTCCTTCTTCAATTGCCGGGCGAAACAATTCCGAAGTCGCTCCTCCTGAGAGAAGTCCAAATTTTGCCAACTCATCTGCTTCCACGTTCTCACCTCTTGGAATATGGTCGATGGTAAAGCTTTTGAACTTCCCTACCTCGATTTTTACCAGAGTTAGATACCGCTTTAAAATATTATCTCTAGTTTCAAAAGTTCCATTTACTTGAGAAGCCATCACTAAAGAATCTGTAAAGACTTTGACATCATCAATTCCCAGCTCTCTAGCAAACTTAAGACCAGCTAGCAAAGCCTCATATTCCGCCTGATTGTTTGTTACTTGAAAATAGAACTTCTGCGCTTGATCCAGCCTTACTCCATTTGGGTTGATTAAGATAACTCCTGCCCCATAAGAATTTTTCCCTGAGGCTCCATCCACGAAGATTTTCCAGGCAAGGGGCACTCCGACCCCCTTCTGCGACTCAACTTCTTTGGCATCCACCATGAAGTCTGCTAAGACTTGAGCTTTTGATCGCCACCCTTGGGACATAGGATATATCAAACTCACTGAGCTCTATTGCCCACTTTGCCAACCTGCCTGAATGCTCTGGCTTCTCCAAGACATTCTTCAATGGAAGATCAGTAACGACTAGAATCGAATGAGCTTGAAAATATGGTCTTAATCTTCTTGCTGAAGTTATAAGCATTAAGGCCAACTTTTCGAGAATAGGATAACGAGTCTCTGCATTCTTCAGAATTCGACTCACGTAATAGACTGGGAATTGCTTCTTTTTCTCCTCTCGGACCAAAACAGAGCTTATGGCATCGGCTCCGACTCCCATATACAGAAATAAATTTTCTCCCTCTCGCGGGCTTTGGAGTAAAGGGGTTGATGTCAATTGCTTCTTAAGCTGAGTGAAAGCATCATCACATTCCTTCGTCCACTCGAACCTACTCCCTCCCCGGAGGGTTTTAAAGAAAGGTGCACTCTTATCTCCTGAACGGGAGATAAAGCGACTTAAGCCTGCCATCCTCCCTCCCAGCTGCTGAATTTCTTTTGGGGATTTGGGAGGTGGCATTTCCAGTATAGCTCTTACCTTGTCAGGATTGGGTTCCAGCCCTTCTGGAGTAAGGAGGTGACTGATGAGTCCTGATCATATATACATTTATGGACTCATTCGGGCTGTTATTTTGTCAATATCACGCACTTTAGCCTTATTATAGTCTATATTTGATAACCCATGCTAGGTGCACATTTAGGCCCACTTTGGTGTGTTTTCGTGTTTATTATCTTTAATAGTATTCATATGTTGTTAAGTGCCACTTTCAGTGGCTAGATCTGTGTTTGTGCTGGAATAGGAGGCGTGCAAGTGTTTCCGGTGCAATTCTGCACAGGAACACTGCGCACGATCACTTGTTCTAGTGCGCACGACCACCGGTCGTGCGCCACTGATCGTGCGCACTTAACCCTTTTTCACGAGTTCTGTCTGGTGCAGTGCGCACGATCATCAGCGCCAGTGCGCACGACCACCGGTCGTGCGCCACTGATCGTGCGCACTCACCAGTAATTTTATGAGTTCTGTTTCATCTATTGCGCACGACCACCGACGCTAGTGCGCACGACCACCGGTCGTGCGCCACTGGTCGTGCGAACATGTTATTTTATAATTTCTGTCTTTGCAGGTTCCGTCCAGGCAGAGCGCACGATCACAGGATTCTAATGCGCACGACCACTGGTCGTGCGCCACTGACCGTGCGCACTGTTTAATTCCAGCGCCTATAAAACGACCTGCTCGCGATTTTAGGTCGGATCCCGACTTTTCAGCGCCGTTTCCTGCTCCGTTCCGCCCGATTTCGCCCCTCCACCATCGCCCACCATATGGAGGTGCTCCGGGCTTGCTCTTC
The DNA here is from genome assembly GCA_033032865.1 of Dactylorhiza incarnata. Classification (NCBI taxonomy): domain Eukaryota; kingdom Viridiplantae; phylum Streptophyta; class Magnoliopsida; order Asparagales; family Orchidaceae; genus Dactylorhiza; species Dactylorhiza incarnata. Next base: position 22,767,561 of record JAWHQI010000010.1, on the reverse strand, counting down.
ACGCCAATCTTGAGCCGGAGTTTCCTCTCGGCCTCCTCCTTCATCCAAGAGCTTCAAAGGTAGACCTAGCCGCCATTACCATCAAGCAAGAGGAAGTTTGCAACCTCTACCGGATCGTGACACGAAGAAGACGGGTCCATTGGAGAGTCGTGACAACTCTCTCTACCCCGGACGTAGTTGCGGACCGAGCTTGGACGCGGATTGACAACCCGGCGATTCCAACCGTGAATCTACAACGAGCCTTCGGATTCGGTCGATTTCTTGCTCTATTCTTCTCTTATTGATGTCTATGTAGTTAGATCTAACATTATGATGAAGCGTGCTTGATTATTAGCATTTATACTTGATTATGTCTATGGGATTTGAGTATTCTTGCTTATTATTTTGAGGTGTGCCTTGTGGTGTGGATTGTTGGTTGTCCGGTGCCGCACTAGCAATTGCTAGTGGCGTGCTTGTCGAAGAGGTGCTTGCGACCCTCATTCCGTTAGCCTACTCGTCCACCCGCCTACCGAAGCGTGGCATAGCGGCCCGTGTATTCCATCCCGCCTAGCGAAGCAGCGCGCTCAAGGCCTGCATAGTTCGATCCGCTAGCCTTCTCGTCCATCCGCCTACCGAAGCGTGGCATCGCGGCCCGTATTCCATCCCGCCTAACGAAGCAGCGCGCTCAAGGCCTGCATAGTTCGATCCGTTTGCCTACTCGTCCATCCGCCCTTGCGACGCAGCGCGCTCAAGGCCTGCCTAGTCTCCATCCCGCCAAGCGAAGCATTGCATAGCGGCATTGCATAGGAGTAGTTGATAGCTTTTATTTTATTTTCCAAAAGCCAACCCAACTCCCCCGCATCCCATCCGATTTTAGGACTTCAATCTCAAGTCCTTCCTCGAAACCTAACTCCACCTTACTGTGTTCCTTGAGAGATTCGATACTCGGGGATTACTCCTCGTTTTATATTACTTGAACGATCGGTACACTGCCGTTTCGTGTCGCAGTCGAGCTACCGCCTATAGCGGTGTGTGAGATTTGCGCCATCAAGTTTTTGGCGCCGTTGCCGGGGAACACAGTCGTGTTAGTTTTCTTGAGAGGGAGACAAGAGATAGAGGCTCTTTCTTTGTGAATAGCCACATTTTTATTTTTGTTTACCTTTTAATCTTCTGTTGTTTGTTTTTATTTCTTTCCCACCTATTTTGAAGTTTTAGGCAAGTTTTATTCAAGGAGTTTTTTTTTAGTTGTGTAGATTCCCTTGCAAAGAATTTCAGTTTCATTGTATCTGCTCTTTTATTGATAATGTCGTCATGGGATATTTCACCTAGCTTTAATGATAAGATGGTTTATTATATAGACCAAATGAATGAGTTGAATGCTAGGCAGTGTAGGAACATTGTTTGCTTGTTGTGTCGAGAAGAGGGTCATGAATTGAAAGACTGTCCTAGTCTTTTCAAGCCTGACCGCCGCTCCTCCACTCAGGACAACATTGTCCCTATTGCTCATTCTTTACCCATGGAGGCAATTGTGCCCTCTATCCCTGAGCTTGTCTCGTGCACGGACTCCTCACTCCCTGTTTATGGCTTCACTCCCAGTGATGATGATCACTCATCTGTTGGCCAACAAGGAGAGGAATGGGAGCTCCTTGATGCACCTGAATATGATGAGGAAAGTATTCTTTCCATCGGGGAGGCGTTAGCAGATCTTTTTGCGGAGGAACCGAGTCTTTTTGTTCCTCCAGTTTCTTTGCGAGATTTTTCTACACATATTCTTTATGATCCTATCGAAGTAAAGGAGCTGGGTGATGCTTTTGACTCAGAGGGTGCTCCAAAGTGGGATGAGGATGTCATTTTCCCTGAGGGGGAGAATGAATACTTTGAACACGATGATGCACCTCGGTGGGATGAGGAGGATACTCTCTCTGATGAGGAGGTTTGCACTTCTTCATGGGACGAGGAGGTCCAAATCACCACTGAGGCTCCTGAGTTCTCAAGTCCCCCTTGCTATGATATTTACGATGATGATAGTGATCTACCCTTGGATCTTGCTGGGAGTGAGACCGGGACTACTCCCCCGATTTTTGATTATTTATGTCATTCTTCTCTTTTATTTCCTGACCCCCCTTCTTCATCTGAGCCTGTGCAGGTTGAGTCTTCACAGGTACATCAGGAGGAATTGGAGCATGATGCTCAAGTCAATGATGAGTGTATCCTCACATGTGAGGAGGTTGACCCCTCCTCCATAGAGGAAGCTCCACTCATTGCCTTTTCCTCCTGCTGCCTCCCTGTTGACGATACCTTGCTAGGCAAGGATGTGTTTTGTGAGATGAGTGAGGACCAGGCCTCCTCCTTTTCTTACATTCTCTACCCTCTACCTGTGAGGAGCAGGTATCTATATTTAGGTAGAGGGGTGACTGTTCTGTCTCCGTATCGGTACCCGTTACCGATGCGCATATTAGAACAGTTACCTGTGCACTTTTCTTTTCATAGGCCTATAAGCTAGAACTGTACAAAATCTGAATAAGTCGTGCTGGGATGACAATAACCCCAGTAGTTATCTTACTTTTCCTGCATTCTTATTTCTTCTAATTATGTTTAGTTAGTAGTACTTTCTTTTCAGTTTTCTTTTGTCTTTTGTTTTTGCGGAGCTGACCCCTGCAGGTATCTTCTCTGGATGGCGGATGCTGCAGCTTAGTCTTGGTTTACACGCGTCTTCTGGTATGCTCACTTGCTGAGCATTGGGTACTCTCTTCCCCTAGCTCTATTTTGATTCTCCTGTCATATATTATGCGGATTGTTTAGTTTAAGTCTGGGGGAGAGTAGTTTGTTTACCCGCTCACGTGCACTATTGCACTGCATACTAGAAGATTTCATTTAAACTGTTTTGTTTAATTTCATTGCACACCACAGCACCCACATGAGCGCGTGCTTATCTATTTGTTTTGTTCTGAACAAACTATCTTGGTTAGGAATGTGAATTGGGATGATAGCTTAGGAATTACTATTGGGAGCGCAATGTTGACTCGAGTAGTGTTCTAGTCGCATCCGCGTGCTACAATAGAATTTGAGTAAAATTAGATTATTTCTATGCTTTTAATTTATGATTAGTATTTATGCGTAGTTTTAGATTTATTCTACTCAAGTGGTGAATGTGAATGAAATTGGTGATAGCCCGGTGTTGTGTGTATACGAGCGCTAGTTGTATGTTGCTCGAGTCGGGAGGAAGGTTTACCTTACTCGTGGGCTAAGAACTTGCCCCAAGCGACTCTTGAAGCATGGGTGCGGGCTATTCGTTGAGATAACTGTGATATAGGCCACCTTTGGGCTAGTTTGAGCCTTTGCTTTCCATATCCTATTCGCTCACCTTTGCTACCCAACATTTGTGCCTACCACTCCCTTTGTTCAGCTCCTCCTCCATACACCAAGACCTAAAGCTTATCCCACTGTCGCAACCAAGTATATGTTTTCTGCCTTCATGTTTTAGATTTGGTGTGATGTTTGGAATTGTAGTGTTGTGAAGGAGAAATAAACTCTATTTGCTGATTTTGAATCAACCGGAGGATAAGAAAAAGAAAAAGAAAAATATGGTATTGAAATAAAAATCTGAAAAAAGTGTATTGAAAAGTTATCCTCCCGAGCGTTTTAGAAAATCTGTTGGTATTTGTGGAGTAGGCCGTGTGCACACCTAGTTTTCACAATAAGTCTGGGGGTGTGTCACACGAGCTTTGCTTTTGGTTTTGCTTGGTGCAGCGTCCCGTTGACTCATGTTGGTTGCGTAGCCTTCGTTTTTACCTTTGATTATCATACTGCAACCTAAGCCCCAATATAATCCTAAAAGTCCTATTGATTTATCTCGCGAGTTTGCTAGCGCTGTGGAGAGAGTGTGACCGGGCAAGCGTATGGTTCCCGACGTTGATGGATTTCAGCGGAGTTATTCCTGAACCCCGATCTTTTGCAACACCCTCCTTAGTGGCTTATTACTTTCACACCGGACATGATCATCAAATTCTTCACAATTCACCAACTGAGTATTGATAAATCTTTATTTACGCTCTAGTACTTTCGTAAATTAGTTAGCATAGTTAGAATCTCTTTTTAGGAAATCTCTATTTGCATGCTTTTGTTACTTCGCATTGTACTCCCTTGCGTAATTTTCTTTGCTAACTACCTTTTTCACACTCCACCGGATTCGTTTGCTCGGGACGCGCAAACAGTTAAGTCTGGGGGTGTGATGAGTCCTGATCATATATACATTTATGGACTCATCCGGGCCGTTATTTTGTCAATATCACGCACTTTAGCCTTATTATAGTCTATATTTGATAACCCATGCTAGGTGCACATTTAGGCCCACTTTGGTGTGTTTTCGTGTTTATTATCTTTAGTAGTATTCATATGTTGTTAAGTGCCACTTTCAGTGGCTAGATCTGTGTTTGTGCTGGAATAGGAGGCGTGCAAGTGTTTCCGGTGCAATTCTGCACAGGAACACTGCGCACGATCACTTGTTCTAGTGCGCACGACCACCGGTCGTGCGCCACTGATCGTGCGCACTTAACCCTTTTTCACGAGTTCTGTCTGGTGCAGTGTGCACGATCATCAGCGCCAGTGCGCACGACCACCGGTCGTGCGCCACTGATCGTGCGCACTCACCAGTAATTTTATGAGTTCTGTTTCATCTATTGCGCACGACCACCGACGCTAGTGCGCACGACCACCGGTCGTGCGCCACTGGTCGTGCGAACATGTTATTTTATAATTTCTGTCTTTGCAGGTTCCGTCCAGGCAGAGCGCACGATCACAGGATTCTAGTGCGCACGACCACTGGTCGTGCGCCACTGACCGTGCGCACTGTTTAATTCCAGCGCCTATAAAACGACCTGCTCGCGATTTTAGGTCGGATCCCGACTTTTCAGCGCCGTTTCCTGCTCCGTTCCGCCCGATTTCGCCCCTCCACCATCGCCCACCATATGGAGGTGCTCCGGGCTTGCTCTTCACGCCAATCTTGAGCCGGAGTTTCCTATCGGCCTCCTCCTTCATCCAAGAGCTTCAAAGGTAGACCTAGCCGCCATTACCATCAAGCAAGAGGAAGTTTGCAACCTCTACCGGATCGTGACACGAAGAAGACGGGTCCATTGGAGAGTCGTGACAACTCTCTCTACCCCGGACGTAGTTGCGGACCGAGCTTGGACGCGGATTGACAACCCGGCGATTCCAACCGTGAATCTACAACGAGCCTTCGGATTCGGTCGATTTCTTGCTCTATTCTTCTCTTATTGATGTCTATGTAGTTAGATCTAACATTATGATGAAGCGTGCTTGATTATTAGCATTTATACTTGATTATGTCTATGTGATTTGAGTATTCTTGCTTATTATTTTGAGGTGTGCCTTGTGGTGTGGATTGTTGGTTGTCCGGTGCCGCACTAGCAATTGCTAGTGGCGTGCTTGTCGAAGAGGTGCTTGCGACCCTCATTCTGTTAGCCTACTCGTCCACCAGCCTACCGAAGCGTGGCATAGCGGCCCATGTATTCCATCCCGCCTAGCGAAGCAGCGCGCTCAAGGCCTGCATAGTTCGATCCGCTAGCCTTCTCGTCCATCCGCCTACCGAAGCGTGGCATCGCGGCCCGTATTCCATCCCGCCTAACGAAGCAGCGCGCTCAAGGCCTGCATAGTTCGATCCGTTTGCCTACTCGTCCATCCGCCCTTGCGACGCAGCGCGCTCAAGGCCTGCCTAGTCTCCATCCCGCCAAGCGAAGCATTGCATAGCGGCATTGCATAGGAGTAGTTGATAGCTTTTATTTTATTTTCCAAAAGCCAACCCAACTCCCCCGCATCCCATCCGATTTTAGGACTTCAATCTCAAGTCCTTCCTCGAAACCTAACTCCACCTTACTGTGTTCCTTGAGAGATTCGATACTCGGGGATTACTCCTCGTTTTATATTACTTGAACGATCGGTACACTGCCGTTTCGTGTCGCAGTCGAGCTACCGCCTATAGCGGTGTGTGAGATTTGCGCCATCAGTGACCCAGGAATTTTCCTTTACTTGCCCCGAAAACACACTTCAACGGGTTCAACCTCATATTAAAAGTTCGAAGGGTTGCGAAAGTTTCCAAGAGGTCTCTAAGATGAGAAGAGAATAATTTACTTTTTACCAAGAGGTCATCAACGTATACCTCAAGGTTTCTTCCTTTTTGACTCCTGAAAACTGTATCCATCATTTTCTGATAGGTTGCTCCAGCATTCTTTAGCCCGAAAGGCATTACGAGATAACAGAAGCAACCATCATTTGTGATAAATGAAGTATGAGGTATATCTGGTTTATGCATTCTGATTTGATGGTAACCTGAAAAAGCATCTAAAAAACTCATAAAAGAATAACCTACCGCAGAATCTACCAAAGAATCTATCCGAGGCAAGGGGTGGCAATCCTTGGGGCAAGCTTTATTGAGTTTAGTAAAATCGACACACATCCTTCACTTCCCACCTGACTTCTTTACCATTACAACGTTTGACACCCATTCCGGGTATTGGATTGGTTGGATGAACTTTGCCTTCAGGAGCTTCCCTACCTCTTCACGGATGGGCTGTGCTAGAGTAGTTGCAACAGACCTCTTCTTCTGCTGGATCGGGATGAAGTTTGGGTCAAGATTGAGATGGTGGCAAGCAACATTCGGATCCACTCCAGGCATATCATCCGCCGACCAAGCGAAGATATCTAGATTTTGCAGAAGACAAGAGATGAGCTGACTCTTGTCAACTTCAGATAACTCAGTGTTGATGGAGAGGCTCTTGCTCTCATCTTCCTCGCTGATCCGGACCTCTTGAGTTGCTTGGGCAGGTTCCAAGCGAACTCCATCTCTTGCCTCCTCCTCAATTTCCTCTGCAGATTGGATTTGTTCAGGAACTTCAATTGATTCAGCCATCATAACTTCTTGAGGAGAAGAGGACACGATCATGTTGACCGTCTTTACGTAGCATTCCCTGGCTTTCCTTGGGTCGCTCCTTATTCGGTTTTGTTTGCCGTTCAGGGCGAACTTCACCGCTTGATGATAGGTGGAGACAATGGCTTGATATGCATTCAAGAAGGGTCTTCCAAAGATGGCGTTGTAGCTACTGGGAGCATCAACGACTATAAATTTGACCAGCTTCACTATCCCTCCCAGAATCACAGAAAGAGTAACGAGTCATTCTACCTCTTTCTTCTCTCCTGAAAAACCATAAAGGGGGCCTTCAGTTGAAATGAGTGTTTTACCTGTCTTCAATGCCTCGAAGGCAGGTTTGAAGAGCACATTGACTGAACTTCCCGTGTCAATCAGAATCTTCTCTACTGTATAATTTTCAATTACAGCTTTGATGACGACCGCGTCGTCAAAAGGATTCACGGTCTGAGGAAGGTCTTCATCACCAAAAGTGACCGTTCCCCGGACCGGGGCTGAAGAGGTGGCAGCAACCTCTGATTGATAAACCCTTTTCAGACTTGCCTTCCTTGAAGATTCCGGACCTGCACCTCCGTGGATGCAGAAGAGATTGCCCAAGGCGCCTTCGTCATCAGCATCCACACATCCATTGGGAAAGACGATATTGCCAAGATGGCCAATATCGTCCACTTCTTCACATGCCCAATGGACTTCCGCTACCTCCTTAGCCTTGGAGGTTGAGGCTTTGGCAGAATCATTCCTCTGAATGAGATCTCGAAGCTTAACCTCCTTCAGAAGCTTCTCTAAGAACAGGCGGAGAGCTCTACAATCCTCTATCAAATGTCCCCTATCTCTATGGTACTCACAGTAGAGAGTAGGATTTCTGGTCTTTGGATCTGAGTTTAGCGGAGCTGGCTTCTTGAAAAAGGGTTGCTTTTGAAGGATTTGGAGCACTTCACTCATAGAAATACCAAAGTCTGTAAAAGACTCTTGGGATTCATTGTAGAGCGAAGGAATGGGCAGAAGAGGAGGTTGGGCGTACTGGATCTGGTGGACTGGGGTGACTTGCGGAGCAGGGGTAGCAGGGGTTTGAAGAAATGAACCTTGAGGTGGGAAAGAATGGTTACCTCGATTGAAGCGGCCGTTGCGATAATTCTTACCTCTCGGAGCTGGAGGTGGGAGTTCTGGTCGAGGTTTTGAGGAAGACGGAGCCGGATAAAATCCCGCAGAGCCTTTCTGAGTGGCCCTGTTTGTCAAATTGCTCACATAGGTGGGGTTGTTGATCTCCCCTTCTATGTAGCGATTGGCAATGCTGATCAGCTCCTGATAGGAGCTAGGCTCCTTGGTTGTGACTTTGAACTTCAGAGGACCCTCCTGCAGGCCACTGATCAAAGCCACCATATAGAGCTCGGGATCCATATCCCTAACTCCCAAGATCTCTTTCTGAAAACGGTCAACGAAATGCGCCGCAGTTTCGTTGTCGCCTTGCTTAATCTTGAAGAGGGTCGCAGGACCACTCTTCCTTTTCTTCGCAGTGGCAAATCTTAGAAGCAGCTCTTGCCTCAGGGCAGCAAAGCTCGAGATAGATTGACAAGGCAGCTTATAGAACCAATCCATGGCCGACCCATCAAAGGAGGTGACCATCAGCTTGCACCTTACCCCATCTGAAATGGTACTGAGGGCAACGGCAGACTCAAAGGCTTGAAGATGGCACATTGGGTCGGTTTCTCCTGTATACACTGGAAGGCGAGGTTCTCTGAATTCATGAGGAATCGGATCCCGACGAATCTCATCGGTAAAGGGGGGAAGGCTCCCCAAAAACAGAAGGTCCTGGAGGAGGAAGAAAAGGGGCAGGAGGATCTTGAGGGTAAGCAAACCCTTCTTCAAAATTCAGGGTTTGAGCCGGAGGCCCCTGGGCTGCAGCTCGGAAAGAATTTCGGCGGGCGGCGAACTCCTCATGCTGAGATCGTTGAGGAGCTGCGGGCTGGAAGACGGGGTGATCGCTCGGGTGACCGCCTGCCATGCGGTCAGGAGTAGCGACCTGAGAGGTTTGAGGAAGGATCTTCTGGGAGATCGCGGCTAGAACCTGGTTCATAGCCTCAATCTGCTTCGCAGACTCCTACTGAGCCCGGACGACTTCTTGCCGATCTCGAGCGGCCTCTTGCTGAGACCGCGCAATCTCCTGCTGAACAGAGGTGGCGTCCTGCCTAGCTCGGGCGACCTCACGGAGAGCTTGTTCAACACGAAGCTCGAAGCGGCGCTCAAGCGCTTCTAACGGGTTGTGATCGAAAGGGGGAACGCTGGGAGATCGTAGGGGACGACCTCTACGACGATCTGCCATCTTGAAAGTCTATGGATTTCACCTGACACTTCGAATCTGAAGGTCGCGTGTTCGTTCTGTTGGTGCCAAAAATGGTACCTCCAAAATTCACACTAAAAGGGGATGGGAGAAAACTGCGAAGTGCAGGTTACTAAGACAGAAGATGCAGGAACAAAGGGAAAATCGATCACGAAAAGGCGATCACGAAAAAATGAGACCGCTTACACAGGTTGTAAGCTGGAGCCTCGGAGCCAAAGGTCCTTTTCTGGTACCCTTACCCCTCTATTTATAGACGAGGGGGCTGTCCAAACGGGCAGAACTGAAAACTACAGGCTGCCCGGGGTACAGGAGAGTCGGGGAAGGGAAATGGGGTACAAATAACAAAAATAAGGAAAACGACCAGACCGCTTAAGCTGGCGATCTCGCACTGTCTTGACCGCTGGGTACTTAGAAAATCTTGGTTGAGGAGGCATCTGACGATCTGGGCGATCACCTAATTTGAGACTGCTGAGACCGGGAAAACTGAATCAATAAGAGGAGGTCGCGGGCTTTCTGGGCAAACATTGATGACTATATTTTAAGCTAAATAAGTTAAATACATTTGGATGGATTAAGAAATTGGTTGTTAACCACACCTCAATACTGGCTATTTGCATCCCAAAAATGGAAAAAAAATCATAATAAATTAAGTTGAAAAAAAGAACTCATAAAATCAGATATATTCCTGAGCTGTCAATCGCATCTCTCTCTCTCTGTCTCTCTTTCTCATATCGAAATTCGAAAGAAAAAAAAAAGAGCAAATCACTTCACTGGGGCAGAGCACACAGATAATCGCATCATTCACGGGATCAGAAAATTTTAATATTGGGGAAGGACTCCATTAATTCCAGCTATTTGCCTGTTGCTCGTACGGCGATCTTGATCAGAGGGAGCAATCCGGGCAGCGTGCAAGGCCGCTCTCGTGGCAGGCGGGGCAGCTCCTGAACCCACCGCCTTTCTCTTTAGAGAAATTGAGGCTCACATTGCAGCTCCGACAAAGGACAAAGTGCACGCCGCCGCAGCACTGGCCGAACCCCATCACCCACGGAAGGAGTTCTTCAACAATCTTCTTGAGTTCACCGGTCTCATGGAGGCGCTGGATCTCCTCAGTGTTGTAGATGTACCGGCCGCCGATTAGCACTAGCGGGAGGGTGAGCTTCCTCCGCTTGCCTACAATTCCTTCCAGCTCCGCCCGGAAGCGTGAGTCCAATGAGAGGTCCCTCTCGTCGATGGCCACGCGGAAGCCGCGAAGTATGCTGCGGACGGTGCGGCAGTCCTCGAAGGTGCGACGGACTACGCGGAGGCTCGTGTGGTAGAGCACAATCCGGTTATGGTCGGCGGCGGGATCGGATAACGGCGAAGTGGGAAGGGGGTGGCAGAATCGGAGAGCGGAGGCCGCGGATAGGGAGCGGCGGAAGACGGCCGGTGTGGATCTTAGTTGGGTGGCGGATTCTTCGTCGCCGAGGATGTCTTTCAAAGAGGACGTGGTGGAGCAGAGGTAGGCGGAGACAGTGGGTTTGCTGCGAGCTATGTTACGCCACGGAAACCACATCGCGTAAGCCAAGATCGATCGAGCGGTGAACTCCGCAACCTGAGAGCCTGAGAGTGAAGCGGAGAGAGGTACCGCCGGGAAGATCAGAGAGGGAGAGACGCAAGTAGGTTGGACGGAGGAAGGGGATGTTCTTGGGGCCTGAATCCTGAAGAGCGGAGGAATTCCTTAGTAATTATTATAAGATATTCGTTGAGATCTGCGTTACATATTAAGTTTAGCTTTCTCATTTAATTAGACTAACACAATTATAAAAGGAATCATTTATTTAAAAAGCAAGTTCAACATAAATTTCCTTTTTAAACAAGGCCTAAAACCCTTCGCAATGACAATCTCTCCATAGCAAAGGAATTAAAATTTGTCATGCCATGGGCTATCCCGAGATCTTTTGCTGGCATCCAAAAAGAGTGTACTTATATTTAATGCACCGTGGGGTTAGTGAGTGCACTATTACTTTGGGCCCTATTTGGTGGGTAGGATTTTCCAGGGAGCAAATCCACCGCCTGGGCTTCTTGGATGTACTGGTGGCTATCCGCAGCAATGCCACGGATTTTCACGTTATATGTTAACTAGCATTATTACTATTTTAATGTTCTCGGGATGGTAGATTTGATTTGTTTTACTATTAGAATTGATAGGGTTCCCCTAAATCTGCACGAGTCAAACCAAAATTTCAAGGTTGCGACCCCGCTCGGATCGTAGGAATGGCTCCCTTGGACCGTGCAGGATATCTCCCCAAACAGAGCAAGGCCAGCTGAAGAAACTCGTGCGCCCTTGCAGGATATTGCCAAAAAATATGCACGGACCACCCGGGAGGCATGGTCGTCATTTTTAAAAAATTGGTGATCCAGGTGACCAGATTCGCTCGCTTTTATTCGCCGCTCGATTTCTAAGAAGGTGCAATTATCAAAACTATAAAAAGACGGTCAAACCTTTTTTTTCAAGGAGGGAGAGAAAGGGAGAAGCTTTGAGATTTTCTGGCGAAGACTTAGCTCTCTGTTTGCTCAACATGTGCTCCACCTGCCACAACTCTACTCAAGAGACTGCTCATGTGAGCGTAGCTCAAGACTTTAAATTTTTTCCCTCTAGTATTGTAAAGTAACGGTGACCCGTCGCCCTCATAGGCGGACCCAGCGGAATTTTTCAGTGGGGGCGTGTAATAAAATAATGACAAAAAATATTGACACATGTGATAAAAAATGACAACAAGTTTGCAAAAAATATATATCTAAATTAGGACATTTTTAGTTAACAAAAAAGAATTACATACTTGATTACAATACTCCTCTGCGATGCTTCATATTCTGGAAACATTTCATGATAACTTTGTTGTCGATGGTAGAGAAGACATCTTTTTCAATATATGTTACTAGACAAGCATTCATCCAATCATCTCCCATCCGATTGCGTAATGATGTTTTGATAATCTTCATCGCAGAGAAAGCTCTTTCTACACTTGCAGTCGCAACCGGTAAAAGTAATGCTAGCTTTACGAGCAAATACACCAACGGGTAAATAACATCCTTCTTCAATTCGACTAACTTTTGAGCAAATACACCAAGCCCTTTCATATCTGAGAATTCTTTGCTTGAGTGAACGTCTATAATGTAACTCTCAAGTTGATTATCGAGTTCCATTAGATCAATTGGAGAAAAGTCCAATGGATAATGTCCAGCGAATCGAATTAGCTTCTGCTTATCAAAAGCTGAAAAGTTATTGCTAGGATCTAAACATGTCATGCATAAAAAAAAGATCCAACCAACTAACCAAGTAACAATTCCAAGTTTCCAACAAATATGTAGGTTTTCTGGAAAAAAAATTGTCTCTTAATATGATCTTAACAAAAAAAATGTGTAGGCAATATCAAGCATCTGTATTTCCAGTATCTGTATTTCCAGTAAGTCCAAAATATTATAATCAGAACAACGATTTCTATTCAATACAATATGGAATACAATGTACCAAAAATTGGGAATACATTAATACAATATGGAATTATAATATGCCAAAGCTTACTATTCAATACAATATGCCAAAGCTTCCACCTACCAGCGATTTCTATTCAATGTGTCAAAGCTTACTATTAAATACAATGTGCCAAAAATTCAGGACAGTAATCAAGAAATCATGAAATAGCTGGAAGGTAGAAGCCGGGAGGTGGAAGAAATGCTGGAAGGTGGAAGCTGGGAGGTGGAATAAATGCAGGAAGTTGGAAGCCGGGAGGTGGAAGAAATGCTGGAAGGTCAAAGGTGGAAGCAGGGAGGTGGAAGAAATGCTGGAAGGTGAAATGCCGGGAGGTGGAAGAAATGCGCGAACCTATTCCCGGAACTGGAAGCGAGCAAAACCAGTAGCGTACCTGCGGGCGGCGTGCCGGCATCGACGCGTAGACCTAGTCGTGTACCGGGGTCCTTCGTCTCTTGCCGTCTTGCACTCTTGCGCCTAGGTAGGGTTTTGCAAAAGAGGGGCTGACGGGGTCACGGGGAAGCAGGCGAGCAAAACCTATTTACGGGAGACGGAACGACGAACGAGACGAATCCGATTTACAGGAGTGTTGGATACGCAAATTATGCCAAATACATAAAATTAAGCCCCAATTTTTAATTAGGACATCATAACATACCTATTTAACAATTTAATTTAAAATTTTGAGTGTGGGCGGCCGCCCACACCGGGCCTTCAATAGGTCCGCCCGTGGTCGCCCTCCTAGAAACTCTAACTCATGTAACCGACTACTACTAGTAGTAGATTTTGTTAGAACTGGGTCATACCCCAAGGTTTTTCCCTTTCTGGTTTTTTCCACATAAAATGTCTCGTTGTCCTGTTGTTGGTTCTCTTTTTGAATGTTTGCTCGTTTGGTTCACTCTCGGGCTAAGACGGTCAAATTCTTCCGGTCCATGGGAGCGCTAAGCAACGCGCAATTATTTGGCGTCGTCTGTGGGAAAGTGTTCTCAAAGCTCTGAGGACCTTATGAAGACTTGGCCTGCTCCGCAAAGTACTTCTGATTGACAACAATGCCGAGAAGAAGTACTCGCACAACAAACAGAGCAGTTCCCGAGCAACACACCAACCTAGTCCCCGCGAACTCTCCTACCAGCAACATGTCACTTCTTGAGGAAGATGTAACTATCACAACCCGCATTTTCTCAGTATTAAAATACTATCAGAGCGAGAGAAAATACGTGATCGTGATGCCACGCCATGCAGGGGACAACTGCAGACGTTCATGCAACCCTATCCTCCTATTTAATTTTATGAAGGACTTATATTTTATGTGTTAAAACACAGTTTGCATTTTTAGGTTTTAGTGACCGCGCCCCTCAGTCTGGTGGATCAACTAGTCCACAAGTGAAAGTATACATGCAGCGGAAAAATATCATGGAGATGCGATCTCTAAATTTAATATAAGTAAAAAGGTTGTTTTATCGCTCTTAAAATAAAGTGAATTTCAGTTAAAAGAAATGTCATATAACTACGCTAGAATGCAGCTTTTTATAATTAAAGTACCTGACATGCGTCCTAACATAAATCCTTCTCAGAGAGCAAGTATATAATGTTAGTTATGGAATTATCACCTAGAAGGGGGGATTAGGTGATATGGCTATTTTTGAATTTCTATGCCCAAGAACTAAATAACTTTATCACAATATAACCACAAATCGCAAAAATGCAACACACAAGAAAAATAGATATATAGTGGTTCCTCAAGGCAGTGTGTCTTGAGTAGTCCACTGTCCCTCTGCGTCTTTCTAGGAGTGCGCTAGGGTCGGCAAAACTCCTCTAAAAACTCAGGCCCGCAAGCCCTACAATCTAAGGCCCTCAAGCCCTACAAACTCAGGCCCTCAAGCCCTATAAACTCAGGCCCTCAAGCCCTACAAACTCAGGCCCTCAAGCCCTACAAACTCAGGCCCTCAAGCCCTACAAACTCAGATCTGAAACAGATCCTACAAGCTCAGAGCCGCAAGCCCTACAGAAAAAAACAGAGAAAAATTTCTTAGCCGAATGAAGATTGGCTTCTTGGACTTGAAGAGAATGCTTTTGATGATATCTTGGACAACACAGACATCTCTTGAATCCCTTTCTCAATCTGGAACACTTCTTATCAGCCGATATTGCTGGACTGAAACTTGAGCCGGATGAAGATTGACTTCTTGGATTTGAAAAGAATGCTTATGATCTTTTCTTCGACAACACAGATTCTTCTTCAATCCTTTCTTTAATCTGGAACAATACTTATCAGCCGATGTTGCTGGACCGAAACTTGGAGAATGCTTGAAGAGGAAGTTTTGTTCTCTGGTTCTTGTTCCTTCCTTTCACAGCCGCTTACTATTCTATTGATTTGTACGTGTTTTCTGCGTTTCTTATTGATTGGTATTAGGGTAGACACTTATCCCTTTTATAAGACTGATGAGCTGGCTAACAGTCTCATATGATGTCCTTTAAGTGGCAGAGACCCATTCCTTAACGGCACGTGCTGATTGGACCATCGGGCGGCGACATTAAATGCAGACAGCGTGATTTGAAATGTTTTGATCTATCTCGACGACACTTGCAACGTCTTGACGCACTACCAGAAAATGGACTTTTAGCCAGGGCAAATTGTCGTGGCTAAAAGTCCCAAACAGTGGCTAAAAAATTTTAGCCACGGAATGGGCGTGGCGAATGGGCGTGGCTAATGCGAGCGTGGCAAAAGGTATTTGCCACGCTCAGTTCGTAGCAAATATGCTTTTGCCACGACCTTTAGCCACTGTTTTAAACCGTGGCTAAAGGTCTTAATTTCAGCAGTTATTTGCCACGTTTCCTCTACCGTGGCTAAAAGTCCATTATTAGCCACGACATTTTACTGTGGCTACTACTTGACAGATTTTTAATAAAAAAAACATTTGCCACGGTTTGAAACCGTGGCAAATGCTTGACAGATTTATTAAAAAAACATATTTGCCACAGTTTAAAATCGTGGCAAATTCGTGACGGATTTCACATCAGTACGACACAATCGAATTTCATTTATAGCAAACGAACATGCAGTAAATTATAAATGATCCAGAAAAAAACACTCGAGAGCTTCAAAATACATCGACGAAAAACTGTTTTTCTCATCAAGAAACATCATTGAACGCCATACACATAACAAACGACAAATGCCAACTGAATACACGAAGAAAAACAAAGCAGAATGATTACTACCCCAAATTATCTCTCAACGAGCACGTGCATGCTCATAACCCGAATTCAAACAATCTCGAGCATTTTCAAATAATGCATTTCTAGATGTTTGATCGGAAATTATTTCTATAGAAACTTATGATTCTCTCTAAAAAAATATATACTTAACGGCTACATAGAAAATTTGTCAAATATTTCAAAGACCCTATCAACATTAGTATGAGCATGAAAAATACCATTATAAAGGAAAAAAATATAACTACAATATGCTTAAAATAAATGCAATTCATGCTCATATCACGCATTATAGCCACCCATACATTGAAAAAAATCGAAATTGCTAAATAGATATGAATTAGTTTATACATTTTGAAGTGCTGAATTATGTAAGAAGAAAATAAAAACTTGACAAAAACTGTTAACAGTAAAAACTAGACCTATCTTAAAAGTAGATAAATTATAAGCAACTAAAACAACAGTATCCTCTTCACCGGTGCTTTTACATACCTAAAAATAGAGAGATGGAAGTATAAATGGCTCGTAAACTAGTATTGAAATGGGAGATTAAATGGCCAATAGATTAGCATTAAAGAAATAATAAAGCATCTAAAAACCAATCAACCATTAAGGCAGCAGATCTCACAAGTTCAGCAACAGCATCACCAGCTGCTTTAGGGTCATTAGCTGCTCTGGCTTCAGCTTCAACACCTCTAGTTGCTTTTTTATACTATCTGATACATCCCGAGGCAACAAGAAAATCTATAAATATATTATCAGTATAGAAGACAGATACAACAAAACCTTTTTCATTTTCCAAGGTACCTTCATGAATCCTTCCTTCCCTGTGCTCTTGATCTAGGCCAACCTCTACTTGTCCTTCGGCGTGGTGAATCATCCCTCACATTTTCAACAACATCTTCATGCACATGCACTGGACTAACATCTTCATCATTGAACTCAGTTAACTTGGCCTACAAGTTTTGAAGTAAAAGGTTGAAAATAGATAAAAGGAAAAATGCTGAAAATGCACACCCTGCAAGTGACATAGCAAGAAATCCAGTGGCATAGGTTTTAAGCAATTTAAAATCATTGGGTTTACTCCTTCCCAATTCACGCTTTCAATTGCATACATCAGCAGAACCATTAAGAATATCCTCCACTACCCAACTTTTTAAATTATCAACAACAATGTCGTCAAGAACATGGGGATACTGGAGAGGAGTGTTAGATCTTGTGGTGCCCTTAGAGGGGGGGGGGGGGGGGGGGGGGGTGAATAAGGGTCTTTTTAATTTAAGAGTTTTTACTTAAGAATTTTTAAAACAAATTTTGCTTTTCGAAAAATCACTTATAAAAATTTTTCAAACTATGAAAATTTTAAATTAGATCAAACACAAATTTCTAAGTTAAAGATTAAGCAACCAATATTGCAATTAATGAAAAGGCATAATTTTTTTAATCATGAAATTCACATACAATAAAAATGATCTTAACAATGCTTAAGATCAAGGCACAAATAAGATAATAAACTTTTGACAATTTTTGTTTACCAATCCTTCTCCCAAGGATCGGAAGGCTATCACTTGTCTCTCCCTAGACCAAGCCCAAGCCTATCCTCTAGATCTTCCCAAGATCTAGACGTAGCACACAAGGCCACGATTTCCTACCAAGCCACGCAAGGACTTGGACGCTCCGCACAAGGAAGCAATTTTCCCCTAAGCCACGCAAGGACTTAGACGTCACGCACAAGGAGACGATTTCCCTACCAATACAAAGTGAAATGTATATAAATGAAAATACAAAATGAAAAGAAGAACTCCCTAGAAATTCAGATCTCTGAAAGAAAGGTTGAAGCCTCGAGATGATCATTGATGTAGAAGCGCGTCCGATCTCGTCTTCAATCTCAAACCTACTAAGCACAATTGGGAGTTGATGAGGTTCTGGAGCTCTCTGGTTCGTATGCACTCAGGAAAGGACTTGGAATTCTCAAAGCTTAGAATGCACGAACAAAACGAACCACTTTATAGATTTTCACTGTCGCCTGGGCGACATCGCTGTCGGAATTCCGACAGCGCCAAACTGCCGTTCGTCGTGCTGTCGTACGAGCTGTTGCTGTAACTTCTGGCCTGTCGCCTGGGCGACATCACTGTCGGAATTTCGACAGCGCCAAACTGATGCTCGTCGTGCTGCCGTGCGGGCAGTTGCTGTAACTTCTTTCCTGTCGCCTGGGCGACAGTAGATGTCAGAAAATTCCGACATCGAAATTCTCCATTCAGTCAAATTGAGCTCCAATCAAAATTGTGAACATCTCATACCTGTTACCTGTACACCATCAATAAAAGTAGAATCAAATACAAACGGGATTTTGCTATAGAAAGGACAGAGATTGGACTCTTGTAAACATGAGTTTACATGGAAGTCAAAAGAGGACGCTAATCACGGAAGTCTCTTCACTCACTCCTGATGCCTATTTAGTCCAAGATATATTAAGGAACACGGTCATGCTAAAAAGTGGTGATACAAGGAGTATCACAGCACAGTTGACGTTGTTTACATATTTTATTATAGAGGAGGAACCCTTCGATGTAGCGGACCTTATCCTTGCCCAGATTCGTTATGCTTTTAGATTAAAACAACCAAAATGGGTGAAGATTCATACTTTGCCAATGTGGGCTATAATTCAACGTAGTCTATATAAGAAGTATGAATGGATAAGTCAAGATTCGTACGTAGATGATTGTGTTCCTGAGATATACTATACGGGTACCATGAAAGTGAAGAAGTCTCATAAAAAGCCTCATCCTGGAATAGAGATTACAGAGCCTACAAATCCTAGAGGAGGATCACTACGAGAGTCTATAGATGATCTTCGTGATTCATTTGAAGAGCACAAGAAAGATGTGAAGAAAGATCGCAGTAGACTGCAGAAGTTTATGAAATTTCTGATGAAGGGACTGAAGTTAAAGCCTACTCCTGAAGAAGCGGCCAAATGGGAAATCCCAGATGAAGAACCGCCACGCCAATCGGTTAGGCGGACTCGACATGGAAAGGCTGTAAGACGTGGATCTTCAGAAGACTGTCCAGAAAGTAGCGGGGCTGGATATGATGATTCTGAGTAGTTTCCAGCAGGTTGCAGCTTCTGATTGATGTCAGAATTTTCCGACACTCACTGTCGCCTGGGCGACAGTGAACTTACCCAGATTTCATTTTATGTTACTGAACTTGATCTTATGCTTTATTTCTACTGTTTTTCTGGAACAATTTGTATGAAGTATTAATGATGTGAGAATTTTTGTTAAGTCATTCAAATTTTAATGTTTTGATTTAAAATGATGTTTTTCCATTGTTTTTTATCTTGTTAAACTTGATTTGTCATATTGGATATGCTTAGGTTGAAATATCTAGGATTCCTAATTCAATCCTTAGCATTGAAAACTGGGAATCCGGCAATGGTTTTGTGAATATATCGGCTAGTTGATTATCCGTTCCTATGAAGGAAATTTTAATCTGATTATTTTTAATGTGGTCTCTTATAAAATGATGCCTAACGTCAATATGTTTAGACCTAGAGTGATGAACCGGGTTGTAAGTTAAATCAATTGCACTTTTGTTATCGCACCATAGCTCTATAGTTTGTTGTTTAATGTTAAAGTCTTCTAAAGTTTGTTTCATCCAAAGAGCTTGTGCACAACAACTACCAAGTGCGATGTATTCGGCCTCGGTGGTTGAGAGGGCAACAAAATTCTGTTTCCTACTCGACCATGAAATGAGTGAAGGGCCTAAAAAGTGACAAGTGTCACTAGTGCTTTTCCTATCTAGTGAACTACCGGCATAATCAGAATCAGAATAGCCAAAAAGAGTAAAATCATCGCTATGAGGATACCACAAACCAAGTTAAAATGTGCCAATTAAATATCTAAATTTTTTTTTACCGCTTTTAAATGTGATTCTTTGGGATCGGCTTGAAATCTAGCACATAAACAAACTGAAAACATAATATCCGGTCTAGAGGCAGTCAAATATAAAAGTGAACCTATCATGTCTCTATATAAAGTTTGATCTATAGATATTCCATTTTTATCTTTTCCTAATTTTAAAGATACACTCATAGGAGTATTTGCTTGTTTGAGATTTTCAAATCCAAATCGTTTTAAAACATCATGAATATATTTTGATTGGTTAATAAAAACTCCATCATGTTTTTGAACAATTTGAAATCCTAAGAAATATTTTAATTCTCCTACCATACTCATCTCAAATTCACTTTCCATCATTTTTACAACATAATTACACAACTCTTCATTAGTGGCTCCAAAAATAATATCATCAACATAAATTTGTAAAACAATTAAATCATCATCAACTTGCTTAATGAAGAGTGTGCAATCAACACCACCCATTTTAAAACCATTTTGTAATAAATATATAGTCAATCTATCATACCATGCTCGTGGTGCTTGTTTTAAACTATACAAAGCTTTTAGCAATCTATATACGCGATTAGGAAATTTTTCATTTATAAATCTTGGGGGTCGTTCAACATAAACTTCTTCTTTAATCAACCCATTTAAAAATGCAGTTTTAATATCCATCTGCAATAATTTAAATCTTTTATGACTAGCAAATGCAACAAAAATTCTAACTGCTTCCAATCGTGCTACGGGTGCAAATGTTACATCAAAATCTACCCTTTCAATTTGATTATATCCTTTCGCTACAAGCCTAGCTTTGTTTCTAGTGACCCTAGAGTCACTATCTAATTTATTTTTGAAAACCCATTTGACTCCTACCACTGGATGATCACTAGGTCTATCAACAAGAATCCAAACTTTATTTCTTTCAAATTGGTTAAGTTCTTCATTCATAGCTAGAAACCAAGATTCATCATTTAAAGCGGTGACAACATCTTTTGGTTCTATATTTGAGACAAAACAGAAATTTGAAAAACTTTCATGTAAACTAGAACGTGTACATACCCCACTTATTGGTTCTCCAATAACAAATTCTTGTGGATGATCTTTTGAGAACTTTAGCTCGGTTGGAGGTACATATCCTTGTTCTTCTTCTTCTTCACCACCTTTTTCGTCTTCTTTCTCTACTTTTTCTTCATCATCATCATCATCATCATTTTCCTCAGATTTTGTTCCACATCTTCTTCATTTTTCTCATTACCTGCAACTTTAGTATTTTCTACACAAGAAATATTTTCATCAAATTTTACATGAATAGATTCTTCAACCACTTTAGTACGTTTATTATAAACTCTATAGGCCTTGCTAGTTGAAGAATAACCAATGAAAATTCCTTCATCACATTTTTCATCAAATTTGCCTAAGTTATCTTTTGTATTCAAAATAAAGCATTTACAACCAAAAACTATAAAGTAAGATACATTTGGTTTTCTTTGAAAATAAATTTCATAAGGAGTTAATTGTAATGTAGGACGAATCATGACACGATTAATAATATAGCATGCAGTACTAACCGCTTCGGCCCAAAAATGTTTTGGCAATTTAAATTCACAAAGCATAGTACGTCCTAATTCTTGAAGTGTTCTATTTTTTCTCTCCACTACACCATTTTGCTATGGTGTGCGAGGAGCGGAAAATTCGTGTTTTATCCCAAATTCATTACAATATGAAATAAATTTTTCATTATCAAACTCTCCTCCATGATCTGATCTAATGCATTTTACTTTAAATCAAGTTCATTTTGAATACGTGAAATTAGTTTTACAAATTCATCAAAAGCATCAGATTTTGAATTTAAAAACAATGTCCAACAAAATCTAGAATAATCATCAATAATAATAAACATATATTTTCTACCTCCTAGACTTTGTGTAGTAATTGGACCAAACAAGTCCATATGTAATAATTGTAAAGGTCTAGCAGTAGAAATAGCATTTTTGCTTTTAAAAGATGATTTTGTAAACTTTCCTTTTTGGCATGGTGAACATAATGAAGAAAGCTTTCCATTCAAATTTGGTAAACCTTTTATTATTTTATTTTTAGAAAGCTTTACTATGCGTTCAGCACTAGAATGTCCTAGTCTCCTATGCCATAATTCAAGTTCATCATTCTTTGAAATAAAACATTTAAGTGTAGAATGAGATAAATCATGAAAAGTGATTGTATAGACATTGTTTATTCTTGGTGCAGTAAGTACGATTTCGTTTGTTTTAGAATCAATGATTTTGCAATGGTTTGAGCTAGAGTCAAATAAAACATTTAGATTTTTATCACATAGCTGACTAATAGAAATTAAATTATGTTTCAAATCTTTAACATATAAAACATTTGAAATTTTAAATTCTTCGTTACCTACTACTCCAATGCCTTTGACTTTACCCTTGCCATTATCTCCAAATGTCACTGTTCCACCTTTCTTCATCTCCAGGCTAAGGAACTTTGATTTATCGCCCGTCATGTGTTTTGAACATCCAGAGTCCAAATACCACACGTCTTCCTTGTTCCTACCCTGCACACACACCTAAAAAGATGACGAGAGTAAAGATCTGGTTACCCAAGTGGTCGATCCCATGGTATAGGTGAACGCCTTAGGTACCTAGATTTGTTTAACGTGAACTTTTCCTTTCTTCCAACATGAGTCCGAGATGTGACCAAATCGATGACATTTGGCACATACAATGAATGGTGAGGAACCATTCTTTAATGGTTTCTCTGGACTCTTGCTGGAGGAAACATCTTTATGTGTGGACTTAGAAAAATTTTCATTTTGAAAAACAGGTTTTCTGAACCTGGAGTTGTCGCTGGTTCCGACATCAGCTGTCGGAAATTTCCGACAGCTTCCAGAGCTTCCAGAAACGTATTCTAGCCCAAATTTTGCTGTCCCATGACATTGGTTAGCTAAAATCATATCCAGAGATTTTTTTCCAACACCAAATTTTCCAATTGCCATGTTCAACTCATTTACTTTGGACTTTAAAATTGAATTTTCTTTTACTATCATGCCACATCTATTTGCAACATTTTTCTTATAATTCTCTAATTGAGAATGAGAGGTTTTAACAACTTTTTCTAAGTCTTTTTTCTCTTTTAGAAGTTGAACAATTTTTTGATCGGACTTAGAAATAGTGTTTTCAAATCTTTTATCCTTGTCGAAGAGTGATCACACTCTTGACAAATTTCCTTCTCATTCCCAATAGATTTCAACTCATTTGATAACTTTTTATTTACTTTCAAAAGAACTTTATTTTCACATTTTAAGAAATCGATTTCCTTTAGGCTTTTGTCCAAAAATTTGCAAGTTTTCGTAAATTCAGAATATAAATCATCATAAGATGGAGGAGTTACCTCAGTGTCGCTTTGGACACTGCAATCGTCGTCAGATGACGCATTTTCTTTCCCCATCAAGCATACATTTGTCTCCTCTTCCTCCTGTGTTGAGGAATCACTTTCTTCACCAGACGAAGAATCATCCCAAGTCTCTGCCTTTAACACTTTCTTCTTGTAACTTTTATGGTGCCTCTTTGCTTTTTGTTCTTTCAGATACTTTGGGCACTTGCTTCTGATATGACCAATCTTCTTGCAATGGTAGCACTCCGGTAGCGGACGCTCCTCTTCATTCTTCATTTTTCCTTTGCCTTTTTGGTAGGCAAAATCGTTCTTTTTGAAAAATCTTTTAAATGAATTTCTCCTCTCCGGATTTCTCATAAACTTCTTAAAGTTCCTCACAAACAGTCCTTCTTCATCTTCCTCACTTTCTTCAGTCTCACTTTCAATTTCCTTTTTAGATTTCAACGCCAAGCTCTTCTTTTTGGGCTCCAAATTGTACTCTTGGCTTTGAATCTTCAACTCCACTTCATGGTTTTTTAGATTCCCAATGAGACTCTCCAATTGTAAGGTCTTAAGATCATGTGACTCAGAAATTGCAGTCACTTTAGGATTGAACTTCGGGGGAAGTGATCTTAAGATTTTCCTTACTAAATCTCCATTGGAGAAAACCTTACCCAACACCTTTGAATCGTTCACGATTTTAGTGAATCATGTGTACACTGTATCAATTTCTTCATCCACCTCCATTTTGAATCTTTCAAATTCTGACTCTAGTTGAAATAGCTTTGAATCCTTTACCTGCGAAGTACCTTCATTAGTGATTTCTAAAAGATTCCAAATTTCAAACACAGTATTACAAGCACAAACTCTATTAAATTCAGTGCGATCTAGTGCGCAAAATAAAGCATTCATAGCCTTTGCATTGTTCTTACATTTTAATTTATCATTGTCATCCCACTTGTCTTTGGCTTTGTCCATAGTTACATCTCCTATAACAAATGTTGGGGAAGTATAACTCGTCTTGACCATATTACAAACTTCCATGTCGAGAGCTATTAGAAAACACCGCATTCGGGTTTTCAAATAGTTATAGTCTGTACCCGTAAAAAGTGGTGGCCTACTAATTCCTTGCCCCTCAACAAACGCGTGATCGTTGTGCGCCATTACTCCCGGTGGTAAAACCGTTTTGGAGTAACCTCGCTCTGATACCACGTGTTGGATCTTGTGGCGCCCTTAGAGGGGGGTGAATAAGGGTCATTTTAATTTAAGAGTTGTTACTTAAGAATTTTTAAAACAAATTTTGCTTTTCTAAAAATCACTTATAAAAATTTTTCAAACTATGAAAATTTTAAATTAGATCAAACACAAATTTCTAAGTTAAAGATTAAGCAACCAAATTTGCAATTAATGAAAAGGCATAATTTTTTTTAATCATGAAATTCACATACAATAAAAATGATCTTAACAATGCTTAGGATCAAGGCACAAATAAGATAATAAATTTTTGACAATTTTTGTTTACCAATCCTTCTCCCAAGGATCGGAAGGCTATCACTTGTCTCTCCCTAGACCAAGCCCAATCCTATCCTCTAGATCTTCCCAAGATCTAGACGTAGTACACAAGGCCACGATTTCCTACCAAGCCACACAAGGACTTGGACGCTCCGCACAAGGAAGCGATTTCCCCCTAAGCCACGCAAGGACTTAGACGTCACGCACAAGGAGACGATTTCCCTACCAATACAAAGTGAAATGTATATAAATGAAAATACAAAATGAAAAGAAGAACTCCCTAGAAATTCAGATCTCTGAAAGGAAGGTTGAATGCTCGAGATGATCGTTGATGTAGAAGCGCGTCCGATCTCGTCTTCAATCTCAAACCTTCTAAGCACAATTGGGAGTTGATGAGGTTCTGGAGCTCTCTGGTTCGTATGCACTCAGGAAAGGACTTGGAATTCTCAAAGCTTGGAATGCACGAACAAAACGAACCACTTTATAGATTTTCACTGTCGCCTGGGCGGCATCGCTGTCGGAATTCCGACAGCGCCAAACTGCAGTTCGTCGTGCTGTCGTGCGAGCTGTTGCTGTAACTTCTGGCATGTCGCCTGGGAGACATCGCTGTCGGAATTCCGACAGCGCCAAACTGCTGCTCGTCGTGCTGCCGTGCGGGCAGTTGCTGTAACTTCTTTCCTATCGCCTGGGCGACAGTAGATGTCGGAAAATTCCGACATCGAAATTCTCCATTCAGTCAAATTGAGCTCCAATCAAAATTGTGAACATCTCATACCTGTTACTTGTACACCATCAATAAAAGTAGAATCAAATACAAATGGGATTTTGTTATTATCAAACCGGAAGAGTGCGAAACACATGCTTCAACAAGGAGTTGCAAAAAAAGTCAATTATTACTAATAGTTAATATATCAAAATTGTAAATGCAGGACAAGAACATCAAAAATAATAACATAGATCAACATGAAGAGATACAAGACAACTTACCATCCCAATTGAAGGATAGCTCAGGTGTTGAAACCGATTTCTCGGCATCTGTGGAGTTCGGGGCCCCCAACAAGTTGAGGGGTGGCCAACTCTTACTCCCCCCAAGGGAGAGCTCTAGGTTGAAGGTGTTGCGACTATAAACTGGACTAAGGGCTCGGCGAGGAGGTCCCACCACATACCCGGAAGATCTTTAGAGCGCTTCCCCTCGCAAGCCAACGCCGGGCTTGGACACCACTAGAGGCTCTCCTCACCCCACTAGAGAGATTTGGGGAGGGAGAGGAAGAAAGAGAGAGCTAGCATAGAACAAGCTTGCCTCCAATTGGTGCCCCCTTGTCCTATTTATAGGATTCCTGGACTTGGGCTGCAAATAGCCAAGAACTGGTCCCTGAAATTACCAAAATACCCTCGAAAATGGCTGCGGATAGCCAAATCCCGCTGTTCTGAGGCGCTAAACGCACACCGATCCCTCCCCCCGGAACTGGACGAGAGGGCTTCCTCCCGCGGGAGCTGGGCGAGTCCCCTAATTGGGGCGGGCGAGACCCAGGGGCCGGCCCCTACTGGTCTCGCCCCCCTACTGGGGCGGGCGAGACCCGGGGGTCAGCCCCCCAGCCGATCTCGCCCCCTTACTGCTGGGGCGGGGGCGAGGGCCTCCTCCCCCTCGCCCCCCTGCTAGGGAGGGCGAGACTCGGGGGTCGGCCCCCTGCCGGTCTCGCCCCTACTGCCGGGGCGGGGGCGAGGGGGGGCTGAAGGCCTCCTCCCCTCGCCCCCTGCTGGGGCGGGCGAGACCCGGGGGTCGGACCCCCTGCCGGTCTCGCCCCCTACTGACGGGGGCGGGGGCGAGAGGGAGGGCTCGCCCCTCCACCTCTCTCCCTCCTACGCTGGGGGCGGGGGCGAGAGGGAGGGCTCGCCCCTCCACCTCTCGCCCCCCTACGCTGGGGGCGGGGGCGAGAGGGAGGGCTCGCCCCTCCACCTCTCGCCCCCATACGCTGGGGGCGGGGGCGAGAGGGAGGGCTCGCCCCTCCACCTCTCGCCCCCCCTACGCTGGGTGCGGGGGCGAGAGGGAGGGCTCACCCCTCCACCTCTCGCCCCCCTACGCTGGGGGCGGGGGCGAGAGGGAGGGATCACCACTCCACCTCTCTCCCCCCTACGCTGGGGGCGGGGGCGAGAGGGAGGGCTCGCCCCTCCACCTCTCGCCCCCCTTCCCCCCCCTTTACACGAGCTGGGCGAGCGGGAAGCGGCCTCCGCCTCGACCGCTCGCCCCCTTTGCCTCTACTCTTCCTGTCTGGGACTATGCTACCACACAATGTTCCAAAGGACCCCTGGGTCTCGAAAAAACACTCGGCGAATACAGGGTTGTACACAATCCCCGCTCTTTCCGAGCGAGGTACAAGCTCGGAAAGAAAAGTCTAACCCCGCATATTCGGTGAGTGGTGCTGAAAATCGCGCCATAGGCGAAACCTCCCCTGGGAAAAAAACACTTAGCCTCCTCGAGAGGTCCTCCAACCCTGCCGGCTAGCGAGAGCCCGGCTAGCGATTCCACCTTGGGAAAAAACATTTAACCTCCCCGAGGGGTCTTCCGACCTTGCCGGCTAGCGGGAGCCCGGCTAGCGAGACCACCTCGGGAGAAAAACATATAACCTCCCCGAGAGGTCTTCCGACCTTGCCGGCTAGCGGGAGCCCGGCTAGCGATACCACCTTGGGAAAAACATATAACCTCCCCGAGGGGTCTTCCGACCTTGCGGGCTAGCGGGAGCCCGGCTAGCGAGACCACCTCGGGAGAAAAACATATAACCTCCCCGAGAGGTCTCCCGACCTTGCCGGCTAGCGGGAGCCCGGCTAGAAAGACCATCTCGGGAGAAAAACATACAACCTCCCTGAGAGGTCTTCCAACCTTGCCGGCTAGCGAGAGCCTGGCTAGCGAGACCACCTCGGGAGAAAAACATATAACCTCCCTGAGAGGTCTTCTGACCTTGCCGGCTAGCGGGAGCCCGGCTAGCGAGACCACCTCGGGAGAAAAACATATAACCTCCCCGGGAGGTCTTCCAACCTTGCCGGCTAGCGAGGCCACCTTGGGGCTAACTGCCTTTGAAACCTGCCAGCTAGGTGAGAGCCTGGTCAGCGGGTCGGCTCGGGGCTAACTGCCTTTGAAACCTGCCACTGAGTGAGCCTACGGCCCTGCCAGCTAGGTGAGAGCCTGGTCAGTGGGTCTGCTCGGGGATAACAGCCTTTGAAACCTGCCACCGAGTGAGCCTACGACCCTGCCAGCTAGGTGAGAGCCTGGTCAGCGGGTCTGCTCGGGGCTAACTGCCTTTGAAACCTGCCACCGAGTGAGCCTACGGCCCTGCCAGCTAGGTGAGAGCCTGGTCAGCGAGTGTCACAACCCGCATTTTCCCAACATTTAAAAGGCTATCAGAGTAGGGAAAGCTACGCGTTGTGATGCCACGTCACGTAGGGGGCGCCTACTGACGTTAAGGCAATTCATCCTTCATCACAGTCCAAGCAATGTTATTATTAACTCAAAGAGATTCAAATAAAATTTATGCAGGAAAATTTAACAAGCCGCGTCCCTCGGCTTGGTGGATCAACTAGTCCACGCTTTTAAAATATAGTTTTACGCAGCGGAAATAAAATACTTGATTTAATTACATAATGGCCTGAGTGAACATGAAGACCTAGTGAGGTGCACCATGCAAGATCGAATGTGTGGATATACTATATATAAAAATAGATTCATCACGCGCAAAAAGTAGTGAGATTAACATTTCATAACATGATATGCAATGCAACAATTACCTTAACATATCTAACAAGGGGCCATAAAGCCAACCAATATCTAACCATTCCAGAACAAGTGTTCAAAAGTGAACCACAAGTAATAGCAGCAGTGAAACAAAAGTCTAACTAAACGGCACCACGGGCGTCAACACCTGACACAAACCCATGGGCCGACAAGTCCACATAATACTCTACCTCAAGAGAGTCAGAAGACGACAACTAACGCAGCTCTGCACTAACACCTGCTACTGTCCAGAACCTGAGGCATTCAAAGAAAGAACACCTCAGAAGCAAGTACAAGTGGTGCAGAAAATAAGAAAGTAAGCAAACCTCCGTGAGACCGGAGGGAAACAGAAGCTGCAAGGGTCAGTGATGACAAAGTTAGCAGCTAATAATCAACAGGAAAAGAAATAGCAGAAGTATCTAATCATCAGCAGAAAGGAAGCAGCAGAGCAACTAAAAATCAACAGAATATGCTCACCAAACAAAGGTGAGAACACAGGCGATGACAAAACTCGCCATAAGCAAAAGAAAAGTCATCCGTTTTCAAATTATTAATCATGTTACTCTTGTTCAGAATTATAGAGACTGATCAGCTCATCCAAAAGAAGAGCACCGCACCGGGGGCAAAAACCACACCGCGTACGGCCTCCCAATCAAACGCTTAAGAGAACACCGCACCGGGGGCAAAAACCACACCGCGTACGACCTCCTAATCAAAAGCTTAAAAGAGCACTGCACCGGGGGCAAAAACCACACCGCGTACGACCTCCAACAGAATTTATTAAATTAAAGAGCATCGCACCAGTGGCATCGCCAACATCGTGTACGACCTCCAACAGAATTCATATTTTCATGCAATTTCAAGGAACAAAGGGCAAGGCCCAACGGAACATGTCATACCATAAGGCAAGTAGCAAATGAGAAAAATCAAGGAGATATGAAGCTAACAAAAATTTTTTTTGATCTTTTATTAACTGCCATAATGTCAAATTATTAGCAGCAATAATAGAAAATAAAAAAGGAAATAAGGCACTGTTAGATCAAGAGCACCGGCTTGGAGCGGTTATATGGCAAAGAGAAGGAGCAAGGGCAAGAACACCACTTGCCTTAGGTTTTGCTGGAAAAACTCTCCGAATCGCTCCCCGTTGTAGATCGGGTTACGAGAAGGCGAGAGGAGTCAAGGTCTATAAGAGATCGGGCTAGAAAAGGTTAGGGTACAAAAGACCTAACGAAAAAGTTTCACAAAGCGGAAGGAAATTACCACGAGGACGAAGCTCTCGTTGAGAGCTTTCCGAATCTATGCTCGGCTCGCGATTTCGACCACCGGAGCTCCGTTGGCGGCGCCCGAAAGATTTAAGAAAACGCCGCTCCCGTCGCGGCGTTCAGACAGAATGAGGAAGACGAATGGTGAACGTAGCATTATATATATATACATATACATATTAATATATATATGTATATATCTGACTTATTCGCGGAAGGAAGGTCAACGCATGCTGAAAAAAGAAGTCGACGCATGCTGGAGAGGGAAGTCGACGCAAGCAGAAGAAATCGACGCAAGGCTGAATAGGGAAGTCGACGCATGCTGGAGAAATCGACGCATGCTGGAGGTGAAGTCGACGCAAGCATGCAAATATATATACATATATATGGAGATCGACGCAAGCATGCAAATGGGAGGAGGAATCGACGCATGGAAGGGAGGAATCAACGCATGCTTTGAATGAAATGTGCTGGAGAGGAAAGATTTTGATTCCGACTTTCGCCTAAAGTGAACGGCGGCGCTACGAATCCAACGGCGAAGTTGGAATCAAAATCCGACGTGCCGTTTTCGAGATACGAATGACGGAAGTTACGACGAGCTTTAAATATATACAAAACTTCTAAAAAGCGCCGAGGCTCCAAAATGGCTCGGATCGCGACGAAACTTGATAGGCAAGTCTAAAATTAAATAATCTAATTTCCTAACGTAAAATTTTTCAATTCCGGGTCGTCGCAAACTTTGGTCGACTTGACCCAACCGGACGCGAAAATGCGCAAACGGCAACGCGCCGCTAACTCGACGTTAAAAGTAACGCCCCGACGTCATTAACACGCCATCACTGAATTAAACAAATATTGAAAAATCAGGGGCGTTACAGCCACTCCCCCTAAAAGAAAGTTTCGTCCCGAAACTTGACGTAGAGCAGAAAAAGAGATTTACCATCACATAAAAAAAAAGACACATGGTGCAGGAAAAGAAATCTAGGATAGATAATCAAATGGTGCAGGACAAGGAATGTAGATTTTTACCTGAGCCATTAAAAGAAGAGGTGCGGATGAGATTCCCGCATAGCCGATTCCAGCTCCCATGTTGCGCTCTCGACGTCATGATTTCGCCAAAGAACTTTAACCATGGGATGGATTTCCTACGCAACACCCGCTCTTGGGTTTCCAAAATCCGAACAGGCTCCTCAACATAAGATAAATTGGGCTGAATCTGAGGTACCGAATCGAGGGCTTGACGATTGCTGCGGACACACTTCCTTAACTGACTCACATGGAACACATCATGGACGCCAGGGAAGATAGCAGGTAACTCCAATCTATAAGCGGACACTCTGATGCGCTCAACGACCTGAAATGGCCCAACATATCTGGGATCCAACTTGTGGTTCTTCCCAAATTTTTTAACGCCTGGCATCGGAGAGACCTTCAGAAAAACACTGTCCCCAACCGCAAACTCCAGATCTGCCCTTCTTTGATTGACATACTTTTCGTACCGCTCCTGAGCAACGCGGAGCTTCTCCCGAATATTAGTCACCGCCTCTTCCATTTCCATCAAAGCTTCCGGACCTAGCAACGGTCTCTCACCGACTTCAGCCCAAAACAAGGGAGTCCTGCAACGCCTCCCATACAACGCTTTAAAAGGGGCCATCTGCAGACTTTCTTGGAAGCTATTATTATATGCAAACTCCATGAGTCTGAGGCGCTCGTCCCAAGCTCCACCATGCTCCAAAATGTAACACCTGATCATGTCTTCCACAATCTGATTAACTCGCTCTGTTTGACCATTTGTCTGCGGAAGGCAAGCGGTAGAATACCGGAGGTCGGTGCCCAAAGCTCCTTGCAAGCTATGCCAGAAACGCGAAAAAAAAAACAAATCCTGGGGTTTCGATCTGACTCAAGACTTAAAGGCATAATTTATCCATTCATTTCCGATAGATCACACAAAAAAAATTTGTGTCTCCGGGAAGACCTCATCAAACCGATAACAAAACTAATACTAGCAACAATATGATTCAAATCTCTATACATCCTAGAAGGATCCGGGTGGTAACGAATGCCAAAGCCAGAATTTGCAATATATTTTATTCATTTTCTCTAGCGCAGAATCAACTCCACTCCTTCTGAGCGAAGATATGCTTCAATTCTTATGGTCCGTAAACCTTACACTATACGTCGTACCGAAATAATCTCCAAGGCTCAATACCTAGATTACTGGGGTAAAATCCAAATCACGCGCATGAAAGTTCGCTTCATGAATCTTCGATTGCCTGAAACCATATGCGATCACTTTTTTTTTTCTCGAGACATACCTGGGCTTAACGTACAACTTATCCACATAAACAGTGCACCACTCCTTCGGTAGATATGATCCAAAGCTGGAGCAGTGCTCAATCTTCTCTTCAATTCCTGAAAGGCTTCTTCGCACTAGTCACCCCGAACAAAAAATTGGATTCTCCTACATAAACCTAACCAAAGACGCAAATAATCACAGGAATCATTACACAAGCCTTCTATATCGTCATGCCAACCCTACAAAATTCCCTATTCTCTCGGATGTTGTAAATATCTTCCCAATCAATCACTCAACGATCTATACTGGGTCCGTCGAAAACTCATCCTCATTAATAACAGGACCCAAATAGGTAACTAAGGACATCCAAAACTTGTACTTGCTCATCTTGGCAAACGAACTTGCGCTCTCACAATGTAGACCGCACCGAATCACAAATGCTCAGCGAGATCCTCTGCACTCTTATAGTGTATCAAACACCACTACTAAGGACGAACACAAGATGGTTTGGAAAATCTCTTAACACTATATCCACCAAATTCATGAAGGCAGAGAAGACATTAGCTAAAACAAAGGCCGCCACTAAGATCTCAAAGTAAAGCCCCTAACGGGAACGAACAGGCAGTCCATGGAACATCCTACTCACGGATCCTTTACAGACAAAAGTCTATACGGAGGCCGATCTCCGAGAACACGGATCCATCTCGCAACTGATTAAGAAAATCATCTATTCGAGGTGATGAACATTTATCTTGATAGTCACCTCATTCAACTATACTCAATTTGCTCATAATCTTCTAGAAACATTCTTCTAGCTCACGCAGGGCCATGCGACAAAGTGCCCTCGCAAAAAGATAAGTATCTGGCTCAAGACCTTAACACAAACTCCGCCTTTTTCTCAAGGGGAAGACCGAGAAGACTAGCCGGAGAAACATTTGAAGCTCTCACACAACAGAATGCACGGCACAACGAGAGCATTTTTTTCTAGAACAGAAATAGAGATGAGAAAAGACTCGCTGCCAGACTCTAAGGATTGACGAGCACGAACCGCAGAAATAACTAGAGAATCTTGATACGGGAATCCAACACTCAAGGGTTGGTCAATATCCAACGAGAAGTCCAGGTGCTTATCCTCTCACCGGTCTACAATGCCAAACTAGATCTCCAATCCATGCCCAAGAAATCATACTAACCTCTTCCAAATCTGGTACTTTCAATCGACATACTATAGAAATCAAACCCAAGGAAAGGTTCAACGTTACTGAGTCACCCGAGGGAAAACTTAGCACGAAACAAATCAATAACTCGATCGGGAGTCAAGAAATGACCATTACAAAGATCCTAGCCACGAACAAGTGGATAACACCAAAATCAAAAGAACGCGTGCTCATCGGTTAATTATCTTAACTTCCTTAAAAAAAACTGCACGCATAGCCAGCTAAACAGAAATCGAGATAGCGAGGAACTATTAACTGAATCAGAATCTAACCTAAGATCACCAGGGTTGAAGATTGAGCTTCTCCCTCGCTCACCACGATCAGTTTATCCTTACTTTCATCCGACACCGGATCTCATCGTGCCCCTCTTTATTACTTGCAGTGCAACCCAATCACTTTTAGGTGCGTCTTGAATTATGCTCACCCGTTGTTGCTTCTGAGCTTTTAGTTTCTTGAAACATTCTCCGAGCGAATGGCCTGACTGGCCACAGAAATTACATGCTTTCTCCCGTCCTTTCTTTGGTGTGGGGCTAGATGCCCATTGGCTTTCGCCATCCCCAACCTTTCTCTTTTCCTGTAACGAGGACATACCGCGATCTTTGGCATTTCCAATAGCCTCAAACTTCAAGGCAGCTTCAAATGCTTTCGCATCAGTCTCGGATTGGTAGGCGTTAGTAAACTGCTGGATGTTACCTTGAGGATCACCCAAGAATTTCTGACCTTGCACTCCTCAGCAGCTATCAACTCAGGAGCGAATCTATTCGATTTACCGATCTCACTCTGGTATTCAACCAACACAGGAAAACTGCACACCAGGCTGCTGCCTCAAGGTCGCAGTAAGCAATGCCTGCAACTGCGTTTGCATTATAAACATCTGCCTTGACATTGTTTCAATGCTCTGACGCAGTGCATCTAGTGTCGCTTTGATATGAGAATCCGAAGACTCACCCTCAAACTGGGAAAACGCCCCCATTGCAAAACGCTTCGGGGTCATCTTCTACAATTACAAAAGCGACTCATCAAGACCTAGCTTAAGACACAAAAGCTAGCAAACTCGACCACGTCACTCTCCTACGAGGCATGTATACAAGATAGATGGACATACAATCTGAAACAGGCTTAAGACGCTTAAGCCAAATAGACTCGGAAACATCCCGGATCAATTCGGAACAAGAAAGAAAACAACCTGCTATTGCTGTTACCTTGCTCTGGAATTTCATGAAATGATGCAATGATTAAACTTAGGATGATGCACCATCATCCTATTGACTCTTGTGCTATGACATGAGTGCATGAACATTTAAATTCCTTTTTCAAAACATGTGTGTACATATGTCATCTGGTATGTTTTTAACTTGGCACGCGTGCTTATGCGATGATATGAATGTATGCAGTGCTATGCATTCTAAAAAGAGGCCTTAATGGATGTTATGAGCGACGTACACATGTAATGTTATGCATCCCATACTACATAACATTACATGTAACGAAAAAGAAAATGTGCTAATGGGCATCCATGTAATGGTGGTTATGCATCCCATACTACATAACCATCACATGTTGCCACCTATGGTGGATCCATATACAAACACATATTATGCATCCCATACTACATAATATGCCCCGTATACTTCTTATCATGCTATGAGTGTTGTGCCCATGCTTCAGTCAAGACATATTGATGACATATCGGTGTGTGTATACAATGAAATGGTCTTATGAGGTTCTGCTTAAGATAGCGGTTGTTTGGCTCACACGCCAAACCACCCAACTACCTTTTTCACAGAACCTCCCTCTGATACCAACTGTCACAACCCGCATTTTCCCAACATTTAAAAGGCTATCAGAGTAGGGAAAGCTACGCGTTGTGATGTCACGTCACGTAGGGGACGCCTACTGACGTTAAGGCAATTCATCCTTCATCACAGTCCAAGCAATGTTATTATTAACTCAAAGAGATTCAAATAAAATTTATGCAGGAAAATTTAACAAGCCGCGTCCCTCGGCTTGGTGGATCAACTAGTCCACGCTTTTAAAATATAGTTTTACGCAGCGGAAATAAAATACTTGATTTAATTACATAGTGGCCTAAGTGAACATGAAGACCTAGTGAGGTGCACCATGCAAGATCGAATGTGTGGATATACTATATATAAAAGTAGATTCATCACGCGCAAAAAGTAGTGAGATTAACATTTCAAAACATGATATGCAATGCAACAATTACCTTAACATATCTAACAATGGGCCATAAAGCAAACCAATATCTAACCATTCCAGAACAAGTGTTCAAAAGTGAACCACAAGTAACAGCAGCAGTGAAACAAAAGTCTAACTAAACGGCACCACGGGCGTCAACACTTGACACGAACCCATGGGCCGACAAGTCCACAGAATACTCTACCTCAAGAGAGTTAGAAGACGGCAACTAACGTAGCTCTGCACTAACACCTGCTACTGTCCAGAACCTGAGGCATTCAAAGAAAGAACACCTCAGAAGCAAGTACAAGTGGCGCAGAAAATAAGAAAGTAAGCAAACCTCCGCGAGACCGGAGGGAAACAGAAGCTGCAAGGGTCAGTGATGACAAAGCTAGCAGCTAATAATCAACAGGAAAAGAAATAGCAGAAGTATCTAATCATCAGCAGAAAGGAAGCAACAGAGCAACTAAAAATCAACAGAATATGCTCACCAAACAAAGGTGAGAACACAGGCGATGACAAAACTCGCCATAAGCAAAAGAAAACTCATCCGTTTTCAAATTATTAATCATGTTACTCTTGTTCAGAATTATAGAGACTGATCAGCTCATCCAAAAGAAGAGCACCGCACCGGGGGCAAAAACCACACCGCGTACGGCCTCCCAATCAAACGCTTAAGAGAACACCGCACCGGGGGCAAAAACCACACCGCGTACGACCTCCAACAGAATTAATTAAATTAAAGAGCATCGCACCGGTGGCACCGCCAACATCGTGTACGACCTCCAACAGAATTCATATTTTCATGCAATTTCAAGGAACAAAGGGCAAGGCCCAACGGAACATGTCATACGATAAGGCAAGTAGCAAATGAGAAAAATCAAGGAGATATGAAGCTAACAAAAATCTTTTTTTTTTTGATCTTTTATTAACTGGCATAATGTCAAATTATTAGCAGCAATAATAGAGAATAAAAAAGGAAATAAGGCACAGTTAGATCAAGAGCACCGGCTTGGAGCGGTTATATGGCAAAGAGAAGGAGCAAGGGCAAGAACACCACTTGCCTTAGGTTTTGCTGGAAAAACTCTCCGAATCGCTCCCCGTTGTAGATCGGGTTACGAGAAGGCGAGAGGAGTCAAGGTCTACAAGAGATCGGGCTAGAAAAGGTTAGGGTACAAAAGACCTAACAAAAAAATTTCACAAAGCGGAAGGAAATTACCACGAGGACGAAGCTCTCGTCGAGAGCTTTCCGAATCTATGCTCGACTCGCGATTTCGACCACCGGAGCTCCGTTGGCGGCGCCCGAAAGATTTAAGAAAACGCCGCTCCCGTCGCGGCGTTCAGACAGAATGAGGAAGACGAATGGTGAACGTAGCATTATATATATATATATATACATATACATATTAATATATATATATATGTATATATCTGACTTATTCGCGGAAGGAAGGTCGACGCATGCTAAAAAAAGAAGTTGACGCATGCTGGAGAGGGAAGTCGACGCAAGCAGAAGAAATCGACGCAAGGCTGAATAGGGAAGTCGACGCATGCTGGAGAAATCGACGCATGCTGGAGGTGAAGTCGACGCAAGCATGCAAATATATACATATATATATATATGGAGATCGACGCAAGCATGCAAATGGGAGGAGGAATCGACGCATGGAAGGGAGGAATCAACGCATGCTTTGAATGAAACGTGCATATATATATATATATATATATATATATATATATATATATGTTCTGAATTAATATAATAATAATAATAATATTATTATTATTATTATTTTATCACCAAAAATAAACGAACGCCGAATCCGACGAAAATTTCGCCTAAAGTGAACGGCGGCGCTACGAATCCAACGGCGAAGTTGGAATCAAAATCCGACGTGCCGTTTTCGAGATACGAATGGCGGAAGTTACGACGAGCTTTAAATATATACAAAACTTCTAAAAAGCGCCGAGGCTCCAAAATGGCTCGGATCGCGACGAAACTTGATAGGCAAGTCTAAAATGAAATAATCTAATTTCCTAACGTAAAATTTTTCAATTCCGGGTTGTCGCAAACTTTGGTCGACTTGACCCAACTGGACGCGAAAACGCGCAAACGGCAACGCGCCGCTAACTCGACGTTGAAAGTAACGCCCCGACGTCATTAACACGCCATCACTGAATTAAACAAATATCGAAAAATCAGGGGCGTTACAACGGGTCTGCTCGGGGCTAACTGCCTTTGAAACCTACCACCGAGTGAGCCTACGACCCTGCCAGCTAGGTGAGAGTCTGGTCAGTGGGTCTGCTCGGGGCTAACTGCCTTTGAAACACCCCACCGAGTGAGCCTACAACCCTGCCAGCTAGGTGAGAGCCTGGTCAGCGGGTCTGCTCGGGGCTAACTACCTTTGAAACCTGCCACCGAGTGAGCTGACGGCCCTGCCAGCTGGGTGAGAGCCTGGTCAGCGGGTCTGCTCGGGGTTAACTGCCTTTGAAACCTGCCACCGAGTGAGCCTACGACCCTGCCAGCTGGGTGAGAGCCTGGTCAGCGGGTATGCTCGGGGCTAACTGGCTTTGAAACCTGCCACCGAGTGAGCCTACGACCCTGCCAGCTAGGTGAGAGCCTGGTCAGCGGGTCTGCTCGGGGCTAACTGCCTTTGAAACCTGCCACCGAGTGAGCCTACGGCCCTGCCAGCTAGGTGAGAGCCTGGTCAGTAGGTCTGCTCGGGGCTAACTGCCTTTGAAACCTACCACCGAGTGAGCCTACGGCCCTGCCAGCTAGGTGACAGCCTGGTCAGCGGGTCTGCTCGGGGCTAACTTCCTTTGAAATCTACCATCGAGTGAGCCTACGACCCTGCCAGCTAGGTGACGGCATGGTCAGCGGGTCTGCTCGGGGCTAACTGCCTTTGAAACATCTGGCCACCGAGCGGTTCCCGGCCCTGCCAGCTAGGTGGGAGTCTGGTCAGCGGGCCAGCATCGGGGCTAAGGCCGACACCTTCTAGGAGCTGAGCTCAACTAGAGGTGGATACAAGGTCGACACACTCTAGGAGCCAGGCTCAACTAGAGGCGGATACAAGGTTGGCACACTCTAGGAGCCAGGCTCAACTAGAGGTGGATACAAGGTCAACACACTCTAGGAGCCAGGCTCAACTGGAGGCGGATACAAGGTCGACACACTCTAGGAGCCAGGCTCAACTAGAGGTGGATACAAGGTTGACACACTCTAGGAGCCGGGCTCAACTAGAGGTGGATACAAGGTCGACACACTCTAGGAGCCAGGCTGATGCAGACTAAAATCTGTAATTGATTTTAAAAAGTTATTTTTGTACTCAACATAAAATTTGGTGGCGAAGTCAAGACGTCTCGAGCTTTGACATGCAATAGATTAATCAAAAGTTTTGTAAAGTCGCACAAGTGACTAACATTTGTCCGCATTAACCTATATAACTAAATTGTCCACAGGTTTCTCAATAAGGAAAACAACAACAATGACATCAAATTAACGGCAAATAGAGGCAAGATTAAATTGGGCAAACAAGCTCTGAAATTACTAAACTTTCACATGCATTCAAGAAAATGGACTAAGTGTATTCGAGTGGTGAAATGAGGTGAGAGGTATACCGATGTCGCGAGGAGCTGGTTGTTGGCGGGCTGTTGGTGTACCCAGGCCGGGAAATCAGGAGGGGAGGGCTCCTGGAGTGGAACCTGCGTCGGCTGCCAACAGGAAACAAATTTCCTGCTGCTGGCGTCGGAAAGCAGCAGGGAGGGCGGAGCTGGCCTCGTCGACGAGTCAAACGGCAGATCCAGAAGTGGACGCCGAGATCGTCGGAGGCCTCATGTGGCGAAGATGGAGCGAGATAGGCTGGCGTCGGGATAGGTTTTGGCGAGGTGTGCGGGCAATACCGAGAAACAGAGAAGATTTCTCCGTTTCTCGATTCTTTTCCCCGTCCATTCTTCACGTGAAGGAGGAGTATAAAAGGACAGGAGCAGGGAGGTTTCAAAAGAAAGGCCATAAAGGGACCGGCTGGTTTAATAATATTAAATAGGAGGAAAAAACTTGCTGTCTGTTTTGGCAATTAAACAGTAAATTAAATGAAACGGGGGTGGGTGGGGGGGGGGGTTCAAATGATGGCTCACCGGAGTCAAGTGCGTCTTCCTGGGGTAAGGGTCCAGGCAGAAGTGAGGCACTAAATAATAGTGGTGTAGTCGTAACTAAGGAAGGTGAGGAAGATGTTGTTGAGGTCCTCCCAGGAGCCTTAGGAACAAGACTATTCTTCTAGGGAAGAAGAACAATTTTGCGCCCACAGTGATCGAAAGAATGGGAGTTCCATACACCATCATGCACGACGCGCCTATCGTATTGCCATGCCCTTCCTAACAGGATATGGCAAACATCTATGGGGGCGACATCACAAAGAACAGAATCCTGATACACATCCCCGATAGAGAATTCTACGAGACATCGATGAGTGATGGGCATAGTCATACGACTATTAACCCCAAATAAGAGGTAGGTCCGCTCCAAGGGGTGCGTCTCGAGTCCGAGCTTCTCAACCATACATTGGGAAACAAAATTTTCCATGCTACCGCTGCCAATGATGATGGAACAAAAATGTCTCTGAATACACGCAGTAGTGCAAAAATCTCGTGTCGCTGAAAGTCACGCTCAGTGGCCTCACTAGGGCAAATCAAGCTATAACGAAGGGCACAAACTAAGTGCTCAGCATGCTCTCCTTCGACCTCAATAACGTCATCAGACTCGGGCTCAGGTTTGGAGTCACTAAGGAAAACTCCATATTCAAGCTCATGCCCAACAGTGGAATCAGTAATGGCGACGAAGTGGCGTCGCGGGCATTCAGATGATTTGTGCCCAGGTTCCATACACTTGAAGCATCGGAATACTCCAGTGTTGGGCTTGGATCCCATGGGCTCCTTTCCTCGGATGAGGCCAATGGGAGGAGGTGGGGTCCCAGTAGTGACATGAGAGTGAGGGGGATCAGAAATCCTAGAGGTGGACATGGTGGTAGTGGTGCTCGAGGTAGCCTTTTCAGTAGACCTATGCCCAGATGTCCTCTTCTGAAGTGAGGCCTCTACTCTACCGGCTCTACTAGAAACCTCACCCAAATTTCTAAAGTCGTGTAACTCTAGCTCATCCCTAATAGCATAACGGAGCCCGTTAAGATAACGGGACACTGTCATATTGTCCTCCTCGTGAAGATCAAGCCTAGACTGCAATATCAAGAATTCGTTGGTGTAATCATCCACGAAAAGCTTATCCTGGCGAAGGTTGTGGAACCTTCGGTAAAGAGCTTGCAAATAGTCCGGGGGGACATATCGCTTCCGCAGTTGAAGCTTAAACTCTACCCACGTGGTGATAGGAGCTAGGCCTAAAGTGAAACGAGTGCGCTCTAGCTGAACCCACCAGATTAATGTGGGTCCCTTAAGCCTAAGGACGGCATACTCAACCTGACGATTCATAGGAATTTCTTTCCAAGCCATGAACCTCTCAACACGCTCACACCAATCTAGGCATTTTTCGGGACGTGACCTGATGATTTGGGTTGGACTTCTTCTTTTGTTTTATAAGAGTTTAGAATTGACGGATGTTTTCGAAGAGTCTCGCAAGTAATCCTACTTTGAGAAATTAATCGTTATCCTATTGAAGGATAGAAGTAACGGTCTTTTTCTTCTTTCGGAATATTGACAATTACGCCTCGGCTACAACGCCGAATTCTATTGAATTGAAAAGTAGAAAATGAGAGTTTTGCACTAAATGAGTTTGGAAAGCTGTGTTTGAATTCTTAGTCCAAATTAATCATTTGATAAAAGCAAGTATATCTAATCGCAAGTAATATAGGATATATTTTTTTGAAAATATCGGGATCGTATATTTCCGCGGGTCGTGTTGATTATGCTACTTCGAGGAACAAACTATTATTTTATCGGAATAATAGTTTTAGTTGGTTTAACTAGAGTTCTAAGTGATAAA
The DNA here is from genome assembly GCA_033032865.1 of Dactylorhiza incarnata. NCBI lineage: Eukaryota > Viridiplantae > Streptophyta > Magnoliopsida > Asparagales > Orchidaceae > Dactylorhiza > Dactylorhiza incarnata. Next base: position 22,726,059 of record JAWHQI010000010.1, on the reverse strand, counting down.
ATGCGAAAGATGATAATAAGCGATTAACTAGAGTTCTAAGCGATGAGAAAGATAGCGTGCGACGTCGAATTACCTTGAGACGAAAATAGATTTTTTCGTAGAATTAAAAGTGATGACTTTTCAAAATATTAAAATGACTTGGCCGTGGAGGTTCCATAATTATGAACGCTCCTCTCTCGAGGGTACGCCCACCTGAGATTATGAATATTCGACCGAACTCTCGTTCTACAATCGAATCTTCTTGATACTCGTTTTATGTTGTGAACCCCGCTATTGGGTTTTTATTTCCAATTCGGGAGAATTACTTCGTCCTCTCTCGAGGATAGAGCGCAGTTCTCTTTACCCGTAAGCGATCAATCCGTACGCACGAGCCTCTCGGCTAATTAGGTACGAAAACGGAAATGAAAACCACACATCGATTATGTGGCTCCACTCAACGTGATTCTCGGGTAAACCTTAAGCGTTAATTATTTTAGAAAGAGATGTTTTAATTTTATAGAAAAACTATTTTTGTGTCCCAATGCTCTTCGACGTCGTGTGCTAAAGGAAATTAGCCACTCATCGGAATGGAGACGGCATTATCGGTTGAAAAATACATGTTTAATAATTAAAGCGGATATAAGCGGATAAAAAGGAAATAAAAAGACTTATATAAAAACAGTAATAGTATCCGTCCCAACCACCTTAAACAAGCGCTAAAACGTTCTTAGCCTCTTATTCAAGAATGGGGTGGTATAGAAATGAAAAGACTTATAAAGGTGCAGAAATAATATTCGTCCCAACCGACTTAAATAAATGCTAAAGTTAATTAGCCTCTTATTCAAGATGGGGGTGGTATATAGCAGTTATATGAAGACTGAAATAAAACTAAGTTACAAAAAAGAAAAATATAATCTCATACACGCACACACTTTAAAAAAAAACTGAAAAGAAAGCGTTTAAAATGAAAGCGATAAAATAAAGCGAAAAAGAAAACGATAAAACTATTTTATGAAAGCTTGTAAATCTAAGCTATGAAAACAGTAAACCTAGATTATGAAAGCAATAAACCTAACTATAAAAGCAATAAAACTAAATTATAAAAGCAATAAAGCTAAACTCATACACGCACACACGCTAACATTAATAAAAAGAAGATGATCCAAATGAGAAAAACATCATTTTATTTCTGAAATCAGCATTACAACTAGATTAGGAAGACGAAAAAAACTACAAACGAACTTAAACTGAATTGCATAAGAGAAGCTCACAATCACTCAAAAGAACTCACAATACCACAAGAACTACTCAAAATTTGGATCAAAAATACTTCAGCCGAGCCCCTCCATTTATAGGGAAAATTTGAGTTTTACACGCCCTAGGTCACGGGCGTGACTTGAATGTCACGGCCGTGACAGAGGGCGTGACATTTGCTCGGCTGTATTCGCCGCCTTCTGGAAGGTCTGGCCGTCAAACATGGCTGCACACGGGCGTGACTTGGTATGTCACGGGCGTGACTTTGTGAGTCACGGGCGTGACTATGGGTGGCTGATGTCGGCAGCATGGGCGCGGCTTCGAGACGTGACGCGCTGGCGGCTCACGGGCGTGACTCTGCTGGAACACGGGCGTGACTTGAGCGATTTGTCGAGATTTGATCTGAATTGAGTCGTCCCGTTGATATTTGATCTTTAAAATTACACGCCCTCGGTCACGGGCGTGACCGAGGGCGTGACCTGGGAAAATTTTGCAAAAAAATGCAAAAACAAAAATAAAACTAAGTTAGAAATCAGAAATAATAAAGAGGCAATTTATTCATTAATTTACATAGAAAATTCACAATATTAATAAAGACTATACTAATAATTATACTAAAAATACATATATTTTATTACTTATCAAATACCCCCATACTTAAGCTTTTGCTATTCCAGAGCAAAAGTAAGAGAGATCTATACGAAATTAACATAAGTTCTAATTTTTGGCTATCGTTTTATTTTAATCATAAGAGACTGAAAAATAAAAATTCTGAGTAATAAGAGTTAAGTCCTAAATTATGCAAATGATTTAAGTAGAAAGAAATGTCCTAGCCAAAAGACTTCTTAATTAACCAAATAGCAAACAAAATTGCAATCATTAGTAAACGAGATTAGATCGAAATTATAATAACCTTTGTTTAAAGAAACATGAAGGAAAAATATAAGTTACTAATTATGCTCTCAAATGATTTTTTGAATTAAAACTAGAAACAATAATGTGGTTAAGGAAAAGCGGGTAAAAAGTCATGACAAATTGAAGAGTACTTGAATTAGGGGTGAAGAATTTTATTTTTTCACCCCTCTTAAATAGTTTCCTTTGACTCCCATCGTTGGTGTATGAGGGAAAATTGATCTTTTTAATTAACCCAATGCCTATGTTTACGGAATTTTCAATTCCCATTGACATAGGATCACTTTTAACAAATATTGGGTGCCTATGTTTACAGAATTTTTGTATTCCCATTGACATAAGATCTTTTTGTTTTCTTCTTTTGTTTTTGTCATGCTAAATTGGTGTATACAAGGGGTTTTCAAGAGAAATTTTAGAATAATAAAAAAAAGTTTTGAGAGCAACCTTAGTAAGTTGAATATTCCTAGATTCCTGAAGACATAAAGTAGGGATAATTGCAGTCTAAAGTTGTTTTGCCAACATAATACACATGTCTCTATTTTAGCTAGTAGAAGTAGTGCTTGATAACAAAGCCTCTATTTAAATTAAAAACACAAGATATTCTTTAAAACTTAACCCCGAACGTTTAAATCTATCCATCTTAGATAAACAAACAAATAGTAAAACTAGCGATTATGAAAATCCACGAACATATACTCTCGAAACTAAATGCTTTAAGAATAAAAGTAAAGTAGGGTATATTATTTTGGAATTTTTTTTTTTTGGTTTTTGGAAATTTTTTTGTATTATGACAAAGTAAAAAAAAATACATATATTTTTTGTAATATTTTTTTTTTGTTTTTTGTTTTTTTTTGTATTATGACAGTGTAAAAAGAAGCCCCTTTTTTTAAAATGAAAACGGTAAATACACCCCCATACTTAAAACCCAACATTGTACCCAATGTTGTAATGTAAGTATGAAGAAGATAAAATAACATTGCAATATATACAAAAGGAAAGAGGGAGCAAAAAGGCTTCCCTGAATTAAAGCTGGCGGGGTCGTAAGAAACCCTGCAAAAAGAGATAAAAAGCATAATAAAAATATTAGATAAATATGGGGTGCCTCCCACGAGCGCTTTGTTTACCGTCGCGTAGCTTGACGCATTTGGCGTGGTGAGATTATAAATTGGGGAGGGTTAAGGATTCCGTATGTCCGTCCACCGGATCGCCCACAAGATATAGTTTTAAACCGTGGCCATTGACTTGAAAATCGCCTTTTTCGGGGTGAGAGATAAGAACGGTCCCATACGGCCAAACCTCTTTGACTTCAAAGGGGCCAGACCAGCGGGATTTGAGCTTACCCGGAAAAAAACGAAGACGTGAATTATAAAGAAGGACAAGATCGCCCGGCGCGAAAGTTTTTGGAAATTTAATTTTTCGATCGTGGTAGAACTTAGAACGCTCCTTATAAAATTTATTACTCTCATAAGCGTTCGCACGCCATTCATCGAGTTCATTTAGTTGGAATTTCCTATTCTCGGAGGCTAAGTTCGAATCGAGATTTAAAAATTTTAAGGCCGAAAAAGCGCGGTGTTCTAACTCTACCGGTAAATGACACGCTTTGTCGTAGACTAATCGATAGGGCGTACAACCGATAGCGGTCTTGTATGCCGTACGGTACGCCCACAACGCGTCGTCGAGTTTTGAAGACCAATCCTTCCTATTTAAAGAGATGGTTTTTTCCAGAATGCATTTTATCTCGCGATTTACTACCTCTACTTGGCCGCTCGTTTGGGGGTGATAGGCGGTGGCGAGCTTATGCGTGATGCCGTACTTAGATAAATTTTTTGAAAACTGGGCGTTGCAGAAGTGCGTGCCCCTATCACTAACTATTGCACGGGGCGTGCCGAAGCGAGAAAATAATTTTTTTAGAAAATGGACGACGACTCGCGCATCATTGGTGGGCAGAGCTTGCGCTTCCGCCCACCTAGATACGTAGTCGACCGCTACTAAAATATAGCGATTATTAAAAGAAGGAGGTAGGGGGCCTACAAAGTCTATGCCCCACAAATCGAAGATTTCGCATTCTAAATAAAAGTTTTGGGGCATCTCGTCATGACGAGAGATGTTACCCGACCGCTGGCAGCTATCACATATACTCACAAAAGTGTGAGCATCCTTAAAGAGAGTGGGCCAATAAAAGCCTGACTCTAACGCTTTCCGCGCGGTCCGGTTGGCTTGATAATGCCCTCCAGCCGGCCCCTCATGGCAGTGTCGCAATATTTGCGCACCCTCCTTGCTTGAAACACATCTTCGTATCACTTGGTCTGCGCAGACGCGAAAGAGAAAGGGGTCCTCCCAAAAGTAGTTTTTCAAGTCGGAGAAGAATTTCTTCTTCTGCTGAGTCGAAAAATCTTTTGGAAGGACCCGTGCGACTAAATAGTTCGCGTAATCTGCGAACCAAGGGGTAGAAGAAGTTTTTGTATTATTTACAATTAAAAGGCGCTCCTCAGGAAATCGATAGTCTATTTCTGGTTCGACGAGTGCTTCTGCGACGAGGTGTTCTAAACGTGAGAGGTGGTCGGCTGCTAAATTTTCAGCCCCCTTCTTATCCCGGATCTCTAAGTCAAATTCCTGTAAAAGGAGGATCCATCGAAGTAAGCGAGGCTTGGCATCAACTTTGGCCAAAAGATATTTTAGGGCGGAGTGATCAGTGAAAACGATCACGTGTGAAAGTGTTACGTAAGGCCTGAATTTATTAAAAGCAAAGATGACGGCAAGAAGTTCCCTTTCCGTCGTTGTATAGTTAGCCTGTGCGGCATTGAGTGTGCGAGAAGCGTAATATATTGGATGAAAATATTTATTTACGCGTTGGCCTAAGACAGCTCCTACCGCGATATCGCTCGCGTCGCACATAATCTCGAACGGAAGGGACCAATCTGGCGCCACCAGAATTGGAGAATTGATAAGTTGCTTTTTTATAAAATCAAATGCCTCTACGCAGGCCGTGTCAAAAATGAATGGGGAATCCTTTTCCAGGAGGTGAGTTAGCGGTTTGGTTATTTTTGAAAAATCTTGAATAAACCGCCGATAAAAACCTGCGTGGCCAAGAAAACTTCTAATTGATTTGACGTTCGAAGGAACAGGAAGTTGTTCAATTATAGCGACTTTGGCCCTATCGACCTCCATCCCCTTGGAAGAAATTTTATGGCCGAGGACTAAACCCTCTCGGACCATGAAGTTGCATTTCTCCCTGTTCAAGACTAAGTTCGTCTCCTCGCACCGTTGGAGGACTCTATCTAAATTTTTTAGACAATTTTTAAAAGAGTCTCCAAAGACGGAGAAATCATCCATGAAGACTTCCATTATGTCTTCTACTAGTTCGCCAAATATTGCCAGCATACATCTTTGGAATGTAGCTGGCGCGTTACAGAGGCCAAACGGCATCCTTCGATATGCGAAGGTGCCGAAAGGGCAAGTAAAAGTCGTTTTTTCTTGGTCCTCGGGTGAAATAGGGATTTGGAAAAATCCCGAGAGACCATCAAGGAAGCAATAAAAAGGATGACCGGAGAGACGCTCTAAGATTTGATCAATAAACGGTAACGGAAAGTGGTCTTTTCTGGTGGCATCATTTAGTTTTCTGTAGTCGATGCACACCCTCCAACCCGTAACAGTACGAGTTGGGATTAATTCATTATTCGTGTTTGCCACGACCGTTATACCGCCCTTTTTTGGGACGACTTGTACGGGGCTTACCCACGTACTGTCAAAAATAGGATAGATAATCCCCGCTTCGAGGAGTTTAATAATTTCAGTCTTAACGACTTCCCGCATGTTCGGGTTAAGTCGCCGTTGAGGCTGAATTGTTTTGCGGGGGTTTTCTTCGAGAAAAATTTTGTGGGAGCAGAATGAAGGGTTAATTCCCCTGATATCGGAAATTTGTCATGCAATTGCACGGCGATGTTTAGATAAAACTTCAACCAATTCGGATGTTTCCGAATTGGTTAAAGTAGACGATATTATAACCGGAAGTTTTAAGTTCGCGGCTAGAAAAGCATATTTTAAATGGTCGGGGAGTTGCTTAAGCTCCAAGACCGGAGGTTCTTCATAGGAAGTGGAGATTTTTAAATCTTTCGAATCAAAAGGCTCGAAAGGCGAATTTGGCGGTAATTCGTCTAAAGGAGGTTGATTCGCCAAATCTGAATCATCTATCATTAAAGATAACAATTCCGAAAGAGAAGAACACTCGTCCATAAACGCGGATTCCAAATTGAAACATGAATCATCATTCGATAGTGAGTTCCGCATGGAGGGGTTGATATGTAAAGTAATTTCGTCGTCTCCAACTTGAAGGAGGAGGCGACCGTTACTGACATCGATTAACGCACGGGAGGTTGCGAGGAAGGGGCGACCGAGGATGATGGGTACCTCGACGTCCTCCTCTATGTCCAGGATGACAAAGTCTACCGGGAAGATAAACTTGTCGAACTTGACCAGAACATCCTCCGCTACTCCTATTGGGTACTTTACCGAGCGATCCGCGAGTTGGATGCTCATTTTGTTGGACTTGGGACGCTTAAATCGAGTGTTTTGAAAAGAGAAAAAAGCATCAAATTGATGCTGGCGCCTAAGTCCGCAAGAGCGTACTTTATTAACATATTGCCAAAGAGACACGGGATGGAGAACCGTCCCGGGTCGTTTAGTTTTGGCGGCAATTTGTTAAGGAGAACAGCCGAACATTCCGCGTTAAGGGAAACACGTGAAACATCTTCGAGTCGCTTTTTATTAGAAAGCAACTCCTTAAGATATTTCTCATATTTCGGCATTTGGGAGAGTGCCTCGCAGAAGGGGACGTTTATTTGAATTTGTTTTAAAATACGCAAATTTTTTTGATAATTTTCGTCCTCATTCTCTTTATTAATTTTAGACGGGTAAGGAATTCGAGGACTCGAAACATTTAGCGCAACCGAAGAATCCAGAGCAATTAGAATCGAAGAAGAGGGTGGAGGGGTCGGAGGCGAAATGCATACCTTAGGCTCAACCCGCAATGGGGAGACGACCTCCTTGCCGCTTCGAAAGGTTATAGCGTTGGCATTTTCCCTGGGGTTCGGCTCCGTATTCCCTGGTAGAGCTCCGTATGGCCGCTCGGAGACCATCTTTGCAAGTTGTCCAACCTGGTTTTCCAAGTTTTTAATCGATCCGGTAAGATTCCGGATATTTGAATCGTTGGACGCGACGTATTTAGACAAAACATCTTCGAGCGGCGAAGGTTTTGGAGGAGGAGGCTGGAATCCCTGCGGAAATCCTTGCGGAAATCCTTGGGGATTCATGTTTGGGGGCCTCTGAGCATTGTTAGGATTGCTCCAGGAGAAATTAGGGTGGGTCCTCCAACCCGGATTATAATTATTACCATACGGGTTGTTATTAGGGTTGAAGGGGGGCCTAACCGGATTACCGAGGTAATCCACCGATTCTTCGATTACGTTATTATTATTATTATTCCATGCGGGAGTGGAGGAGGAAACAGTCATCTCCGCCACCTGCTTACTTAGCCGCTCAACCTGTGAGGCTAAGAAAGTAGTGGCGTCCACTTCAAAAAGACCAGCCGGTTTATTAGGACGCGACCTTGGCACGTTCCATTGGTACGCGTTCATGGTCATTTCGTCGATCAGAGCTTGAGCGGTCTCTGGGGTTTTGTTGTTTAACGTTCCCCCGGAGGCCGCATCAATCATCTGTCGCGCAGAAAAATTTAAACCATTATAAAACGTCTGGACCTGTAGCCAAGTTGGTAGCGCGTGATGAGGACACCTACGCAAATATTCTTTAAAACGCTCACAAGTCTCATAAAGAGACTCGGAATCGAATTGCGCAAAGGATGTGATATCCGTGTGTAGTTTTGCGGTTTTTGACGGAGGAAAATACTTAGTTAAGAAAAATTCGTCAATTGGGCCCACGTGGTTCTGGACCCTCTCGGAAGAGAAGTCAACCACGATTTGGCTTTCAACCGTAGCGAAATTGGAAATAAGCGTAAACGAATGGCGTCATCAGTGACGCCATTAATTTTAAAGGTGTCGCATATTTCTAAAAAATTTGAAAGGTGCTGATTTGGGTCCTCATCTGGCAAACCGTCGAACTGAATCGACTGTTGTACCATTTGAATTATGCTGGATTTTATTTCGAAATTATTATTATTAACTGTTGGGCGAGTAATACTTGATCCTGTATCGTCCAAATTCGGCCGGGCATAATATGCCATGGTCCGGGCCGGGGCCGCATTTGGAATTGGATCGCCCATATTTGCAGTATCTCTGATTGACTCTTCGGGGGTTTCGAGTAAGTTTTGATCACGAGATCGGATACGCTCACGAAGAGTGCGCTCGATTTCGGGGTCAAAAGGAATAGTCGAATCGTCGGACGAGCTTCCTCGGGTCATATACTAAAAACAATTTTTTTTTTGGGGAATTTTTTTGTTTTCTTATTATTATTAATTTTTTAAATATAAGTTTTATATATATATATTTTTTGTTGAAATTGTTGAAGTGGAAGTTTGGAGGCTTTTGGACCTGGGCGGTCTGGGCGGAGGTCGGGCGGTCTGGCGTGACCGCACGACTTGGCGGTCTGCCTCTGCGGTCTGGCTGGTAGTAGCCTAGCTGCAGTCTCCTGGCTTGATCGCAGGTATAGGTCCAAGTCGGCTGGAGGTGAGGCCGCGCGGTCTGTCTCTGACCGCGTGGCGGGTTGATCATCTTCAGGGTTCTTCCAGTGGTTCTCTCCGGAATGCGGTCTGGTAGCTGACCAGGCTTTCTGGGAGTATTCGCGGACTAAGGGACTTAGTCACGCGGTCACAGTTCGCGGTCTCAGAAGGAGACTGGTATGCGAGCTGGTTGCTGTTCATGGTCTCAGGAGGAGATCGGCATGTGGACAGGAGTTCGCGGTCTGATGGCGAACTGGCTGTGTTCGTGGTCTCGAACGAACACAGGTGGTGAAGGGCTTCGGGCGGTCTGGCGATCTCTTTGGAGAGTCGCGGTCTGCTGTGAGAGTGGCGGTCTCTCATAGCGACATTGAAGCTGGCGGGTTAACCAAAATGAAGCAGAAGTAATATTGCTGATCGCGCGGTGTGACCGATCAGGTCGCGCGGTCTGGGGGTGGTGATCCTATCTCATAGGGCGGTGACTGGATCAGGTCCCGCGCCTATAAATAGGAGGCCACTGTAGCAGCAAAGACAACACACCAAGTGTAAGCTGAGTTCGCTTGTTTCCTGCGGTCTGGTTATTCTGACCGTGCGGTCTGCTGATTGAATTCCTCTTGTGCAGCTTCTGCGGATAGTGTGGGCGGCAGCGATCACCTCTTCCTCTGAAAGTGTTCGGGCGGTCTGCGGCTTGGAGTTGTGGTGCTGGAGTTCGGGAGAATCAGGAAATCGGAAGAAGGGAGCGGTCTGTGCAGCGGTTTTGGTGGTGTGCTGTGATCGGCAAGGCGCTGCGGTCTGGCAGTGTGTTGAAGTCGCAGGGAGGTCGCGCGGTCTGGAGCGGTCTCAAGTTATCTTCAACTTGTATCTTTCCTTTGTGTTTGTGCTGACGAAATCATGTCTCGTCAAGCATGTCTCGCCTTGTAATTTTGAAGTGCTGCTATCAATAAAGATCAGTTGTTTGCCTTCATTTGTTTCTGGTTGTTTTGGCTTTGATCTCTAAGTTGACTAGCTCCTGCTTGCTCCATAAAGATTCGAAAAATTTTCACTTGGTATCAGAGCGAGGTTGGAGTGGTTGAGCAGTGAGTAACTTAGAGTAGCCATCGCCTTTGTGAAGAAAGGAACCAGTGGAAGAACAATGGAAGGTGGATTTGCAAAGGGTCTTGGGATTGAGGTGCTTACATCGACCAACTTCAAGAAGTGGAAGTCGTGTATGCAAAGCTATCTTGTAGGTGAGGACCTCTGGGAAGTTGTTGGAGGAGATCAGACGCAGGAAGTTGTCCCGGAAGGGGATAATGGGGCTGAGGTGAGAACTTGGAGGAGGACGAATGCGAAGACAGAGTTCACTTTGAAGAGGGCAATCTCACCTGACCTATTTGATCACATCTTGGGGTGTGGTTCAGCTGCGGAGATCTGGAGAGCCCTGGATGGTCTGTTTAACAAGAAGAATGTGGCGAGGCTGCAGTTCTTGGAGAATGAGCTGGCAAGGTCGGCTCAGGGTGATCTTTCTATCTCCACCTTCTTTCTGAAGTTGAAGAACTTGTGTGCTGAAATCTCAGCATTGGACCCTGATGAGCCTATCTCTGAGGCGAAGCTGAAGAGGCACATCATCCGCGGCCTGCGGAAGGAATATGTTGCCTTTGTGACGTCGGTGCAGGGATGGGCAAATCAGCCGTCTCTGTTGGAGCTGGAGAACTTGCTTGCATCGCAAGAAAGTTTGGCAAGGCAGATGGCGGGGGTGTCGGTGGCTGGGGGAGATGGCGAAGTTCTCTTCTCAGGGAAGAAGAAGAAGTGGGACAAGAAGAAGAAGACCGCTGGAAGTGGCTATGGGCCTTCAACTTCTGGGCAGCAGGAAAGGGGGTATGCTCCCAAGGCTGACGGGAAGAAGAAGGGTGAAGGTCCGAAGTGCTACAAGTGTGGCAAGTTTGGCCACATCAGGAAGGATTGCAAGGTGGTCACCCAAGCTGGGCATGCTGCGGAGAAGGAGGAAGCTGAGGCCAGGCACATTCAAGGAGGTTGGGGAGGAGCCTTTTCGGCTTCTGTTGGAGCCTCTGCTCCTATCAACTATCTGGAGGATTGGATCGTGAACTCGGGGTGTGGTCATCATCTCACCGGAGACGGGACCAAGCTTTCTTCTGCACAGCCTTATACAGGTAACAATGCAATCATTACTGCTGATAATACTGTACATCCAGTGGAGAAGGTGGGGGTTGTTTCTTTGGGCAGTGATAGAGGGCCACTTACTTTGAAAAGTGTCTATCACGTGCCTGGTATGAAGAAAAATCTCTTCTCCGTGACCAATGCTGTAGACGCCGGGTATCACGTTCTGTTCGGCCCAACAGAAGTGAAGTTTCTACGCAATGTTGAGGCCGTAAAGGCCGAGGTCGTCCATGTCGGGAGACGGGCAAAGGACCTGTTTGTTTTATCAACAAATTCCTACGTCGACAAGATGAAGACGAATGATGGTGCCGTTATATGGCATGAGAGGTTGGGGCACGTGGGGATGGACAAGCTGAAAGCTATGGCGGTGAGAGGTCTGGTCAAGGGCCTGCCAAGTCTATCCTCCTACGGTGAAGGTCATGTTTGTGAGGGATGTCAGTTCGGCAAGTCTCATCGACTACCGTTTGACAAGTCGCAAACAATGTGTAGTGTGCCGTTGGAGTGCATCCACGGTGACTTGATGGGACCTACTGCTACCCCAAGCCTCGGAGGCAGCAGATATATGCTGGTGTTGATCGATGATTACACCAGATATGTCTGGGTTTATTTCCTGAAGGAGAAGGCGGAGGCGTTTGCCAAGTTTGTGGAGTTCAAGGAGCTCGTGGAAGGTCGGCTGGGACTGCGGGTGAAGAAGCTGAGGACTGACAACGGAGGGGAGTTCACCTCCAGTGAGTTCTCTACCTTTTGCAGGAAGGCGGGCATCCGGAGAGAGCTCACTTGTGCTCATACTCCACAACAGAACGGAGTTGCAGAACGGAAGATCCGTCATCTGACGGAGACCTGCAAGTGTTGGCTGCATGCCAAGAGTATCCCAAAGTCCTTCTGGGCGGAGGGAATGTCTTGTGCTGCCTACGTCATCAACAGGATGCCTCTGAGCCCCATCAACATGTTAACTCCGCATGAGTTGATGTTCAAGGAGAAGCCAAGCGTGGCACACCTTAGGGTGTTTGGCTCCACCTGCTACGTGCATGTTCCAGATTCTCTTCGGACGAAGCTAGATGCGAAAGCAAGGAAGCTAGTCTTCGTGGGATACGATGAGCGGAAGAAAGGGTGGAAGTGCATGGACCCGGAGACGCGGAGATTTGTTGTATCTCGCGACGTCGTGTTCGATGAGGTGACATCTTACAAGGGGTCTTCTGATGTGGAGTTACCAGAGAGCAGGGTGGAGATGCCAGAGAAAGCTGTGGAGAATCTTCAGGTGGAGCTACCTGTGTCACCAGGTGGTCCATCTCCTTCTAGTTCCGAGACGGGGGCTTCTGGTTCAGGAAGCAGGGGGAGCGATGCTCCTAGCACGTCTGGAAGGGGAGCTAGGGAAGAAGCAGCGGATGACATTGCAGTTCAAGGGAAGGAGCTGAGGAGGTCGAAGCGAGCGATCATCGCCCCTGATCGCTATACAGGAGGAAACGCAGTGAGCTTCGTCTCATGTTTCTTCGCTGGTCCCTTGGATGAGAGGGAGCCGTCGAGCTTTGAGAAGGCCCAAGGTGTGAAGGAGTGGGACGTTGCGATGCAAGAAGAGATGGCAGCTCTTGAGAAGAACGAGACCTGGTCTCTTGTGCCCAAGCCCAAGGGCATCACTCCTGTGACATGCAAGTGGGTCTACAAGCTTAAGAAGAAAGCTGACGGCAGTATCGAGCGGTACAAAGCTCGTCTTGTAGCTCGGGGGTTCTCGCAGCAATACGGTGAAGACTATGATGAGACATTCAGTCCGGTGGCAAAAATGACTTCAGTTCGGTTCATCATTGCCTTGGCGGCGTTCAGTGGATGGGAGATTTGGCAGCTCGACGTCAAGAACGCTTTCTTGTACGGCGAGATTGACAAGGACATCTTCATGGTCCAGCCACCAGGTTTTGTGTCTGAAGATCTTCCGGAGCATGTCTGCAAGCTGAAGAAGGCCCTGTATGGGTTGAAGCAAGCGCCGAGGGCGTGGTACGGGAAGATCGCAGAATATCTCCTATTCTGTGGATTTGTTGCTTCAGACTCAGACTCGAGCTTGTTCGTCAAGAAGAGCGGGGAGCTTCAGGTCATCGTGCTGCTATACGTTGACGATATGATCGTGACGGGGAACTCGAAGGAGGAGGTAGCACAGCTTCGGGCTGAACTATCTATCAGGTTCGAGATGAAGGATCTTGGTGAGCTTCACCATTTTCTTGGACTTGAGGTGCAGAGGAAGGAAGGTGGAGTGCTGGTGACCCAAGCCGGATATGCGGAGCGGATCGTGGAACGATTCGGCATGAAGGAAGGGAAGTGCACTTCCACACCTCTGGAGAAGGCTATGAAGCTTCGGAAGGATGAGGGAAGGATCATGCAAGATCCGTTGGTGTTCCGAGCTCTGGTTGGGAGCTTGATTTATCTGACGATCACAAGGCCGGATATTGCATATGCAGTAGGCAGGGTAAGTCGGTTTATGGCGGAACCACGAGTACCTCATCTGCTAGCGGCCAAGAACATTCTGAAGTATGTCAAGGCGACCTCGGACATGGGTCTCCTATACAGGAGGGATGCGGGCTTCAAGGTGCATGGATACATGGATGCTGATTACGGGGGAGATTCGGATGATCGGAAGTCGACATCTGGATTCGTCTTCATGGCGGGCCCTACGGCTATATCATGGTGCAGCAAGAAGCAGGATTCCGTATCGGTCTCTACCACGGAAGCGGAATGCAAGGCTTCGGCCTTGGCAGCTCAGGAAGCCATCTGGCTTAGGAGGTTGGTTGGAGACGTCCACAAGGAGGTTCGGGAGCCGACTCTGCTACACGGTGACAACGAGAGTGCTCTCAAACTGGTGACCAATCCAGTTTGTCACGCGAGAACGAAGCATATTGAGATCGAGCATCACTTCATACGGGAGAAGGTGCTGGAGGGATCTCTTTCGGTCGAGCATGTGCGGAGTGCGGACAATGTCACAGACATCTTCACAAAGGCGCTGGCAAAGGGGCCGTTCACACGGCTAAGGAGCCTATTGGGGCTGGTTTCAACTTCCCACTTCAAGGGGGAGTGTTGAAATTGTTGAAGTGGAAGTTTGGAGGCTTTTGGACCTGGGCGGTCTGGGCGGAGGTCGGGCGGTCTGGCGTGACCGCACGACTTGGCGGTCTGCCTCTGCGGTCTGGCTGGTAGTAGCCTAGCTGCAGTCTCCTGGCTTGATCGCAGGTATAGGTCCAAGTCGGCTGGAGGTGAGGCCGCGCGGTCTGTCTCTGACCGCGTGGCGGGTTGATCATCTTCAGGGTTCTTCCAGTGGTTCTCTCCGGAATGCGGTCTGGTAGCTGACCAGGCTTTCTGGGAGTATTCGCGGACTAAGGGACTTAGTCACGCGGTCACAATTCGCGGTCTCAGAAGGAGACTGGTATGCGAGCTGGTTGCTGTTCATGGTCTCAGGAGGAGATCGGCATGTGGACAGGAGTTCGCGGTCTGATGGCGAACTGGCTGTGTTCGTGGTCTCGAACGAACACAGGTGGTGAAGGGCTTCGGGCGGTCTGGCGATCTCTTTGGAGAGTCGCGGTCTGCTGTGAGAGTGGCGGTCTCTCATAGCGACATTGAAGCTGGCGGGTTAACCAAAATGAAGCAGAAGTAATATTGCTGATCGCGCGGTGTGACCGATCAGGTCGCGCGGTCTGGGGGTGGTGATCCTATCTCATAGGGCGGTGACTGGATCAGGTCCCGCGCCTATAAATAGGAGGCCACTGTAGCAGCAAAGACAACACACCAAGTGTAAGCTGAGTTCGCTTGTTTCCTGCGGTCTGGTTATTCTGACCGTGCGGTCTGCTGATTGAATTCCTCTTGTGCAGCTTCTGCGGATAGTGTGGGCGGCAGCGATCACCTCTTCCTCTGAAAGTGTTCGGGCGGTCTGCGGCTTGGAGTTGTGGTGCTGGAGTTCGGGAGAATCAGGAAATCGGAAGAAGGGAGCGGTCTGTGCAGCGGTTTTGGTGGTGTGCTGTGATCGGCAAGGCGCTGCGGTCTGGCAGTGTGTTGAAGTCGCAGGGAGGTCGCGCGGTCTGGAGCGGTCTCAAGTTATCTTCAACTTGTATCTTTCCTTTGTGTTTGTGCTGACGAAATCATGTCTCGTCAAGCATGCCTCGCCTTGTAATTTTGAAGTGCTGCTATCAATAAAGATCAGTTGTTTGCCTTCATTTGTTTCTGGTTGTTTTGGCTTTGATCTCTAAGTTGACTAGCTCCTGCTTGCTCCATAAAGATTCGAAAAAATTTCACATTTTTATATTACTTTTTTGTATTTTTTATTTTTTAGTAAAAATATATAGATAAGGAATAAAATTAATAGCAGTTCCTACTTTCAAATAACAACACAAAGTTCCCCGGCAACGGCGCCAAAAACTTGATGATTTGGGTTGGACTTCTTCTTTTGTTTTATAAATAAGAGTTTAGAATTGACGGATGTTTTCGAAGAGTCTCGCAAGTAATCCTACTTTGAGAAATTAACCGTTATCCTATTGAAGGATAGAAGTAACGGTCTTTTTCTTCTTTCGGAATATTGACAATTACGCATCGGCTACAACGCCGAATTCTATTGAATTGAAAAGTAGAAAAGGAGAGTTTTGCACTAAATGAGTTTGGAAAGCTGTGTTTGAATTCTTAGTCCAAATTAATCATTTGATAAAGGCAAGTATACCTTATCGCAAGTAATACAGGATATATTTTTTTGAAAATATCGGGATCGTATATTTCCGCGGGTCGTGTTGATTATGCTACTTCGAGGAACAAACTATTATTTTATCAGAATAATAGTTTTAGTTGGTTTAACTAGAGTTCTAAGTGATAAAATGCGAAAGATGATAATAAGCGATTAACTAGAGTTCTAAGCGATGAGAAAGATAGCGCGCGACGTCGAATTACCTTGAGACGAAAATAGATTTTTTCGTAGAACTAAAAGTGATGACTTTTCAAAATATTAAAATGACTTGGTCGTGGAGGTTCCATAATTATGAACGCTTCTCTCTCGAGGGTACGCCCACCTGAGATTATGAATATTCGACCGAACTCTCGTTCTACAATCGAATCTTCTTGATACTCGCTTTATGTTGTGAACCCCGCTATTGGGTTTTTATTTCCAATTCGGGAGAATTACTTCGTCCTCTCTCGAGGGTAGAGCGCAGTTCTCTTTACCCGTGAGCGATCAATCCGTACGCACGAGCCTCTCGGCTAACTAGGTACGAAAACGGAAATGAAAACCACACATCGATTATGTGGCTCCACTCAACGTGATTCTCGGGTAAACCCTAAGCGTTAATTATTTTAGAAAGAGATGTTTTAATTTTCTAGAAAAACTATTTTTGTGTCCCAATGCTCTTCGACGTCGTGTGCTAAAGGAAATTAGCCACTCATCGGAATGGAGACGGCATTATCGGTTGAAAAATACATGTTTAATAATTAAAGCGGATATAAGCGGATAAAAAGGAAATAAAAAGACTTATATAAAAGAAGTAATAGTATCCTTCCCAACCACCTTAAACAAGCGCTAAAAAGTTCTTAGCCTCTTATTCAAGAAGGGGGTGGTATAGAAATGAAAAGACTTATAAAGGTGCAGAAATAATATCTGTCCCAACCGACTTAAATAAATGTTAAAGTTAATTAGCCTCTTATTCAAGATGGGGGTGGTATATAGCAGTTATATGAAGACTGAAATAAAACTAAGTTACAAAAAAGAAAAATATAATCTCATACACGCACACACTTTAAAAAAAAACTGAAAAGAAAGCGTTTAAAATGAAAGCGATAAAATAAAGCGAAAAAGAAAACGATAAAACTATTTTATGAAAGCTTGTAAATCTAAGCTATGAAAACAGTAAACCTAGATTATGAAAGCAATAAACCTAACTATAAAAGCAATAAAACTAAATTATAAAAGCAATAAAGCTAAACTCATACACGCACACACGCTAACATTAATAAAAAGAAGATGATCCAAATGAGAAAAAACATTATTTTATTTCTGAAATCAGCATTACAACTAGATTAGGAAGACGAAAAAAACTACAAACGAACTTAAACTGAATTGCATAAGAGAAGCTCACAATCACTCAAAAGAACTCACAATACCACAAGAACTACTCAAAATTTGGATCAAAAATACTTCAGCCGAGCCCCTCTATTTATAGGGAAAATTTGAGTTTTACACGCCCTAGGTCACGGGCGTGACTTGAATGTCACGGTCGTGACTTAGGGCGTGACATTTGCTCGGCTGTATTCGCCGCCTTCTGGAAGGTCTGGCCGTCAAACATGGCTGCACACAGGCGTGACTTGGTATGTCACGGGCGTGACTTTGTGAGTCACGGGCGTGACTATGGGTGGCTGATGTCGGCAACATGGGCGCGGCTTCGAGACGTGACGCGCTGGCGGCTCACGGGCGTGACTCTGCTGGAACATGGGCGTGACTTGAGCGATTTGTCGGGATTTGATCTGAATTGAGCCGCCCCGTTGATATTTGATCTTTAAAATTACACGCCCTTGGTCACGGGCGTGACCGAGGGCGTGACCTGAGAAAATTTTGCAAAAAAAAGAAAAAACAAAAATAAAACTAAGTTAGAAACCAGAAATAATAAAGAAGCAATTTATTCATTAATTTACATAGAAAATTCACAATATTAATTAAAACTATACTAATAATTATACTAAAAATACATATATTTTATTACTTATCATGACCCTCAAAATCACCTACATCAAGCTTAACTCCATCGTCCCAACGGGGTTGGCGACGGAGGCCAGGTTCAGGTTGTGCAGGATCAGCTGGTCTAGGGTTGTGCTCCTCGTGTCTAGGATTTTGTTGTGTTTCTTGATTCAAACCGAGGTGACGTTCGGCTTCTAAAGCATTAACGGAGGCCCTTAACCCGGTCACGACGTGGTGGTTCTCTCATTCTGGCATTAAGCGTGCCGACCGACTTCATCAGTTCACTCATTTGTTTGACTAGGTCGCCTAAGGTGGTTTCTATTTGGTCAAAACGATTGTCCATATTTTTTAATAGAAAATTTGTTTTAAATGTTTTGGTTTTTTTTGAAAGGAAAACAAAAAACTTTCTGATTTTTGTTTTAGATAACAGATTTTTTTTTAACAGTAAAGTTTTTTTTTTTAATTTGGAAATGTTTTTTTTTGGACAGAGAACTATTTTTTTATAACATAATTTTTCTGTTTTTTTAAACACTAAATAAATTTTCCAAAATTTTAAATCATGATCGCCGATTCACAATAGAAGTGAATCGAACCCGCTCTGATACCAAACTGATGCAGACAAAAATCTATAATTGATTTTAAAAAAGTTATTTTTGTGCTCAACTTAAAATTTGGTGGCGAAGTCAAGACGTCTCGAGCTTTGACATGCAATAGATTAATCAAAAGTTTTGTAAAGTCGCACAAGTGACTAACATTTGTCCGCATTAACCTATATAACTAAATCGTCCACAGGTTTCTCAATAAGGAAAACAACAACAATGACATCAAATTAACGGCAAATAGAGGCAAGATTAAATTGGGCAAACAAGCTCTGAAATTACTAAACTTTCACATGCATTCAAGAAAATGGACTAAGTGTATTCGAGTGGTGAAATGAGGTGAGAGGTATACCGATGTCACGATGAGCTGGTTGTTGGCGGGCTGTTGGTGTACCCAGGCCGGGAAATCAGGAGGGGAGGGCTCCTGGAGTGGAACCTGCGGCGGCTGCCAACAGGAAACAAATTTCCTGCTGCTGGCGTCGGAAAGCAGCAGGGAGGGCGGAGCTGGCCTCGTCGACGAGTCAAACGGCAGATCCAGAAGTGGACGCCGAGATCGTCGGAGGCCTCATGTGGCGAAGATGGAGCGAGAAGGGCTGGCGTCGGGAGAGGTTTTGGCAAGGTGTGCGGGCAATACCGAGAAACAGAGAAGATTTCTCCGTTTCTCGATTCTTTTCCCCGTCCATTCTTCACGTGAAGGAGGAGTATAAAAGGACAGGAGCAGGGGGGTTTCAAAAGAAAGGCCATAAAGGGACCGGCTGGTTTAATAATATTAAATAGGAGGAAAAAACCGGCTGTCTGTTTTGGCAATTAAACAGTGAATTAAATGAAAGGGGGTGGGGGGTTTTCAAATGACTTTTAATGGCAGGGGGGTTTCAAGGGCCGGCTGAGGGTTACAAAATGCATACTTGAATGTGATTTGGAAATTAAATGTCTTGATATTAAATCTGAAATTAAAGTTCAATAATTAATTTATTTTAAAATATTAATTTCAGATTTAATAATATTTAAAAATTTCATTTCTTGTTTGCCCAAATTAATCCTACTCTTAATTTGACGGACCCATTTATTTAAGATCTTATTGGTCGGTCACACCAATAAGTCGCACGAACGATTGCGCAAACGCGGTACAACACACAAATACACGGGAAATAAAAGACATACTTGCACGACGACATGCGCTACAAAATATTTAAATAAAATACGATAAAGAAAAATAACGATGCACTTCAGGATGCATCACATGCTCAACTAGAGGTGGATACAAGATCGATACATTCTAGGAGCCAGGCTCAACTAGAGGTGGAGTATTTTTCCATCCTGCCCCGAGCGGTTCCCGGCCCTGCCAGCTAGGTGGGAGTCTGGTCAGCGGGCCAGCATCGGGGCTAACCTTGAGAACTTCCTGCCCCCGAGCGGTTCCCGGCCCTGCCAGCTAGGTGGGAGCCTGGTCAGCGGGCCAACATCGGGACGAAGTATTTTTTGAAAAACTTTCATTATATTAATCATCCTAATACATGTGAGGAAACTAGGCATGGAAACGAAACATCACATTACATGAACTTAGGGATTGAAAAGAAAACTAAGCATGGAAACCGAACTGAGTCTCCCACTCCCAGGCCCGGTCTTCCTCGACTTCTTCTGGTAGCTGTTGTTGTTGCCTTGGACACCTCGCATCCTTCATTTCCAATAACTCATGGCAGGCGGACGTCGCGTGACCCTCCTCATCGTGGAAGTCACAGTAAGGTAATTCAACCATATCCCTTCTTTTTCCTCTTCTTTCTGCTTTCTTGGCTCTCCCCCTTCTCCCCCAACCAATTGTCATGTTTTGCTGAGGTGGTGGAGAGGGTGTGTTCGACCCCTGCCTCCACCTCGAGCGGTTGGCTCTTTTCCTTTGAAAACCCTTCCTTCCCTGTTCTCGCGGAGTCGAATTACTGACCTCTGCGCTCGCCGGGTTATTGGGTAGCCGCCACCCGGGGTGGTCTCGCCCACCAACATTCACTCGACTCCTTTTGGAGCGGGGCGAGTGGGGGCCGGATGCTTCCCCGTTCGCCCCCCTTTGGGGCTGGGCTAGAGGGGGCGAGATGAGTTGGGAGGGCGCCTCCCTCCTGAGCTCTCCCCCTTGAAGGGGCGGGGCGAGCTGGGAGGGCGCCTCCCTCCTGATCTCGCCCCCTTGAAGGGGCGGGGCGAGCTGGGAGGGTGCCTCCCTCCTGAGCTCGCCCCCTTGAAGGGGAGGGGTGAGCTGGGAGGTCGCCTCCCTCCTGAGCTCATCCCCTTGGGAATGGGCGAGTGGGGGTATGGCACCTCTTTCCTGGACTGTTGGCCGAGAGCTCCCTCGTCCACCTGCCAGGGCGGGACCTCCAGACCATCTCCTCTTCTGCCTCCGACTATCATGGCGAAAGCAACCTGGAAGGTCTGTGAGACCTCTTGCTTGAAATTTTCGAACATCTCCAACGTCACCCCAGCCACCGGGGGCTGCGAGTGACCTGGGTCGGATCTTCCTCCACCTCCATCCATGGAGCTCATTTTGAGAGTTTCTTGAGTTGATCACTCTCCACGCTCACCGCACCAAAATGTTGAAACCGATTTCTCGGCCTCTGTGGAGTTCGGGGCCCCCAACAAGTTGAGGGTTGGCCAACTCTTACTCCCCCCAAGGGAGAGCTCTAGGTTGAAGGTGTTGGGACTATAAACTGGACTAAAGGCTCGGCGAGGAGGTCCCACCACATACTCGGAAGATCTTTAGAGTGCTTCCCCTCCCAAGCCAACGTCGGGCTTGGACACCACTGCAGGCTCTCCTCACCCCACTAGAGAGATTTGGGGAGGGAGAGGAAGAGAGAGAGAGCTAGCCTAGAACAAGCCTGCCTCCAAATGGTGTCCCCTTGTCCTATTTATAGGATTCTTGGACTTGGGATGAAAATAGCCAAGAACTAATCCCTGAAATTACCAAAATACCCTCAGAAATGGTTGCGGATAGCCAAATCACGTTGTTCTGAGGCGCTAAACGTAGACCGATCCCTCCCCCCGGAACTGGGCGAGAGGGCTTCCTCCCGCGGGAGCTGGGCGAGTCCCCTAATTGGGGCGGGCGAGACCCAGGGGCCGGCGCCCTACTGGTCTTGCCCCCCTACCGGGGCGGGGGCGAGGGGTCCGAAGGCCTCCTCCCCTCGCCCCCCTCCTGGGGCGGGCGAGACCCGGGGGTCGGCCCCCCTGCCGATCTCGCCCCCTTACTGCTGGGGTGGTGGCGAGGGGGGCCGAAGGCCCCCTCCCCTCGCCCCCCCTGCTGGGGCGGGCGAGACCCGGGGGTCGGCCCCCTGCCGGTCTCGCTCCCTACTGCTGGGGCAGGGGCGAGGGGGGGCCGAAGGCCTCCTCCCCTCGCCCCCTGCTGGGGCGGGCGAGACCCGGGGGTCGGCCCCCTTGCCAGTCTCGTCCCCCTACTGCCGGGGGCGGGGGCGAGAGGGAGGGCTCGCCCCTCCACCTCTCGCCCCTACGCTGGGTGCGGGGGCGAGAGGGAGGGCTCGCCCCTCCACCTCTCCCCCCTACGCTGGGGGCGGGGGCGAGAGGGAGGGCTCGTCCCTCCACATCTCGCCCCCCTACGCTGGGGGTGGGGGCGAGAGGGAGGGCTCTCCCCTCCACCTCTCGCCCCCCCTCCCCCCTTTACACGAGCTGGGCGAGCGGGAGGCGGCCTCCGCCTCCACCGCTCGCCCCCTTTGCCCCTACTCTTCCTTCCTGGGACTATGCTACCACACAATGTTCTAAAGGACCCCTGAGTCTCGAAAAAACACTCGGCGAATACGGGGTTGTACATCAGGAGAAGCCTACAAGCAGCTGCATGTATGCTCATGTTACATCTATTTTCTAATAACAATCTGGATGATATTAACTCATAAAATTAATCATTTTCCTGATCAAAGAAAATATAGTAGATTATGGGGATAAGTCTAATTCCAAATACGTAATTATAACTAGCACATAAGAAATCACCTCCATTTTAAGTTAGTGACTATAGTGGCAACACATACCCTTATAATGTTGGTCAATTTTCCAATAGGGTGAGAAGAACATGCATTGTTAGAAGAACCAGATTCTTGCATGCATCTATATCAGCAAATAAAAATATAAAAAAAATGTTCAAACTTTAATCATAACATAAAAAACATCTCAATTAACATTGAACAAGTACTGAACTAAAACAAGAAGATAAAATTGCACGATATAGTACTCATGTTGCTAGTTTAACTACCATTAAACCGGCATCAAGATATGTTTTATAAGTATAAATAATAAAGGCATGTATTAGGAAGCACCACTCTATTACTTCGCTGTGCACCAATATGTATATATCATTGAATATACCTTTGTCCATTTTTCTAGTAGTGTATAAACCCTACATGCATTAATGGGTGTGCCGAGAACACAGACAATTTGAAAATTTCACATGGTCTTATGCACTTAACATAGATCCCGAGTCTAAAACCAATTAGTTTTATGTTGGCGGCATAGGTTTTAACAACAACTAACTCCAACATCATACACTTAAAAAGAACTCCACTTGTTGGAATCCAAAGAAAACCTTACACATGAAAAGGCACACATAAACATAGTGTATGCAAATCATTTTAGAATCTCCTGATTAAGGCTCCGTTTGGGGGGACTTATTTTCACCGGTCAAGCGGTTACGATCGCATGAACCGGACCTTAATTAAGGTCCGGTTCATGCGGGCGTAACCACTTGACCGGTGAAATAAATCCCCCCCAAACGAAGCCTAAACTACACACAACACACACATACAAACATAAACATGCACACATAAACATGTACAAATATTCATTTAGTAACACCCATACACATGCAATCACAAGCATGCACAAATGAAAACCATTTTAGAAACACCCACAAAAATGCAATCACAGCCATACAAAATCATGCACATATACATACATAAATATTCACCCCCACGCATATACATACACACCATACACGCATGGACTGGATATGCAAATGCCCAAAAATCATGAATCAACCCAACTAAGAATAAGACAATACAGATGCTCCGATAATGTAAGGACTTCATTTTGCAACATCTTCAACTTAGAATAAGGCAGTGGCAAAATCGGAATTGGAAGGGAACCGTTACCTTCCCAAGCGACGGATGATAGGAAGACCAAGTTAACGAGCGTGAGTAGAAGCCGATCCTCTATGGTGGGAGTAGAGGAAGACCGAGCCTCGACGACGGATGAGGAAGGTCAAGCTCCGGCGACGAATAAGGAGGACCTAGTTAACTATACCGAACTCCGGCGATGGATGAGGAAGACCGAGCTCCGGCGAACTTCAAACAACCGGAGGGCACATCCGTCGGCAGGGAGGCGCGCGCAAGATTGGGGAAACCCTATCACCAGCGGGATCAGGAGGGATTCACGGGCGGGAGAAGGAAATGAGGGGGTCTGTGCTTATAGTGGGTTCGGGTTTTAACTCATAATTTTATTTCAATTTTTTGGTGTGCGATTAGCAAATTATTGTGTGCTAATATCAACACCCAATTTTTATTTCCCTCCATAATTTCATGTTTTTATAATAACCATAGTTTTATTGTTTTTATATTTTTTGGAGAAGGAGGTTCTTTCGAAATCTTTATTTCCCTTCATAATCTTATGTTCTTAATATATAAAAAAAATTGGTCCACGGAGCTGCCCCCGGACCCTGCAGGGGACGCTGTCCCCTTGACCCCTGTCTGCTGACCGGGCAGCGGAACCCCCGAAATGTCTGCGTACATAGGGCATTTGATATGAGGTTGGGCAGTGAAACCCCAACAAACTCTATGTACGTAGGGGCATTTGATACGAGGTTGGGATCTCGAAACACCCAAAAATTCTTCGTGGGAGAATTTGATACGAGGTTGGAATTTCTCTCATCTTAGACTATTCGTCTAATCAGCTCATCAATGTAGTCATCTTCGCCGCTATCGCGACTCAGCATATTTTAAGTCAATTATTTCATACTAATTTTTTGTCACGATGAAAAACCGTGGCTAATACTTCATTTGTCACGAATTAAAAATTGTGGCTAAAATATTAGCCACGAATTAGAAAACCGTGGCTAATAGTATCTTTTTATCCACGAATTCAATAAACCGTGACTAATGTATTCTTTTTTGCCACGAATTTTACACCCGTGGCTAATACATGCTTATTTGCCACGAACCAGGGGTCGTGGTTAATACTTAACTATTAGTCATGATTTTAGAACCGTGGCAAAAAAGTGTGGCTAAAAGTCATTTTTCTAGTAGTGACGATAGAACTTGCCATTACGCTGATCCATCTTGGACTTGGACAAATCTTCAAGTCTTCTTCAATCTTCTTTAGAGAATAATATCTCGACGATGCAAGATATCACAGCTGCACTTGCACTTATGGCGACATAAAGTCATCTTAAAGGTATCATCGTAATCTTGTTATCAACTTGCGGTCATCTCGACGGTATCGTTAAAACCATACTGTCTTATCGACGATTTCGTCGAAACCATTTTGTCTTATCGATGATATCGTTGAAACATTACTGTCATATCGACGATCTCCTCTTGATCATTCTAACGACAGGAGATTCTTCTTCTATAAGCTGTCCTCACAAGTTCTCCCTTATCCTTCTCGATGACTAGCCTTCTTTACGATGATGTCGTCTACAAAGCCGAGCATTCCTACTTAGTTCTTCAGAGAGCTTCCTTTCTCGTCTCAACGACAAGATCTCTTTATGACGATGTCATCGACATTGCCGAATACTTTGACTTAACTCTTCTTAGGCCTTACAACGATAACGTCGTGTGATTCTGGTTGACACGACGATACTATTCTTTGATCGATTCTTCTTGATCTTGCGACGATATCGTCGTGTGTACTTTGGTGTCACAACGATATCGTCGAATTATTCATGTTATCTCGACGATAACTGATGTGAACCTTCTGCTTAACTCTGCGAGTAATCTCGACGATGTATGTGTGCTTATTCGACGATATGTCCAGTCCTTCTCGACGATTTTAGACTTAGTGAGATAGGAGAAGAACTGGACATATGATTTAATCTCTGCAAATGTAATCTAAGCATACCATCAAATACATAATGCTTTTATCATTGACCTGAGCACTTCTTTAAATCAGGAACATTGTTGGGCACTGTTCCCAATAATCTCCCCTATTTGAAGAAGTTCTAACTCACCTCAATGATAAATACCACACATAGAAAAAAAATCAAAATTCAGGCAAATAAAATTGATTCAACTACCAAATATTATATAAACAGAATGAATGTTTTTAAACAAAAATTTTACAATCATTTGCCCATTCCATTCTTTGAAAGTGCATTTTAACCTCTGCTACTACTGCTCTTGCCTTTCCTCTTTTGACTTTCATAGAAATGGATGGGCTTTGGAATCTTCTTTGGAGAGGGAAGATTATGAGGGAATGCCATCTTGTGATTCCTCCTCTTCACCATTTCCCTGAGATGCAGATTCCAATCAGCTGAGTAGTATACCCTCTCATAGCTTTCTTGAGGGTATCCAAATTCAATCCAACTGTCTAATATAATTTCCTTGGAGGTAGGACTCCACTTTCCTGCTTGTGGATCCTGCTCAACTTCTCTCAGCCTTTTTTGCATGTACTTCCTGCTATGAAGTTTCTTCCTTTTCTTTGAATTTGTTGACTCTCCAAATTCAGCACCATACTCCTCTGAATCTGTGCTTACAGATGGTTCAGCTAATTCATAGCCAGATGGAGGTTTCTACAAGGCTTGCTTGACTTGACTTGCAGTCCACATAGCTTGATGTGAGCCTGCATTTATGATTGCCTTCTCCCCCTTTATGACTTCTTCAATGAGACAATCATCCACGGTTTCTTGCATCAAAATGAGCCATTCATGAATTTGTTATTCAGTTGCATCCATGTTGTTTTGAACTTCTAACAGATGACCATCCAAAGTTTGAGTATTCACATTTATTCTGTTCAGAACGTGATTTCTATCGTCATGAACGACTGTTTCTATCTGCTCAAAGGCACGCTCTACATTGTTTGCATAGGTTTCTTGATTCTGCAGGATCTGATGTGTTTGATGACCAACCTTGTTGTACTCTTCACCAACAAGCTCCATGGCTGGAGCTGCTATGTTATAGAAGTAAGCGTACTGAGTGTTCAGATGAAGGATCTCCTTCTTCACAGTCTTCAGCTCATCCTTCATTTCATTCCTTAGGCCATCAACTATTTGCAGGATGAATGTTTCCATTTTCTGCCTCTGATCATTGAGTAATGCTAAGATCATGTGGAATAAGGATCCTGAGGGAGCAGAGGATGTCTCGGTTGCATATTCTTTTAGAGCAACTCTTACTTCTGGGGCATCCTTAGGAGCACTGTCAGAAGAGCAGTCACTGATCTAAACTGTGGACTTCTTAGGAGATGCTACCTTGATTGGCTCACTTTCAACTATAATGACTGTCTTTCCTCCAACAGCCAGTTCAAGCCCAGTGGACGGTCCAGTATACTCAATTGTTTCTGGCTCATGTCCTATGATTTCATTTCTTTCTTCTGTGATGACTTCCAACTGAAGAAGATTTTCCTGAGCTTCTAGGGTAGAGCACCCCAGATGGGTTTCCCCCTCAACTATTGCAGTATCTTGGGCTGAGCTCCCAGGTTGGAACTCCCCCTCAATTGGATCACTGTCCATGATTGGACTTCTCCTTTCTTTAGCTACCTCTATGTTAGCAGGTTCAGCATCCTTCTCTGGGATATCTTAATGCAGAGACATCTCCCCCTCAATCTGATCAGGGTTCTGTTGGGATGGGGCTCTCCCTTCCTCAGAGCTACTGGAGGACTCCTCCTCCTCTGAGGTAACCACCTTGGCAACTTTCTTTGACTTATTATGCTGAACGAAAGAAGTAGTTGTAGGTCCTTTGGATATGGACTGATCCCACCTGACAACAGCTTGGAGTCCAGCCTCTTGGAGTAGTGTATAGACACTCCCATCTTCCTGTTGAGCACTTCCCCAAGGGAATTCAAGAAGAAGATGGAGAGAATTCTCCCAAACGAGGGGATCTACAAATTGCTTTTCACTTTCTGGAATACAAATTCCCTCTAGTCAGTCTTCTTGAAGAAAATTATCCTGCACATCACTTCAAACATGTCCTTGGAGATCCGGTCATGAGAACCCGGTCTTCATCATCTGCCTTCAGCCGAGGCAGTCACAAAGCCTTTCCTAGGCTTTTCACATTCACTTTCACTTTCTTCCCCGCCATAATTGATTTTACTGATGATTCAGAATAGTTTAGCCTTGCTCCCCCATAGAATTCCAGGAGCTCTCTGTTGAGGAGAACGCAGGGTTCACTCAGCGGATATTCAGGCCCGCTGATTCCAGTAACCCTATTACAGACATAATTTCATTTGAACAGGAGTTGAATCCTCCTCGCTGATGCTCACATCCTAAAATCATTGATGTCTCTTCTCTCTTGGGAGCCATTGCAGAAGAATCGTGAGAAGTAGCAGTTGTCAGGGACGGAACGGAAGTTTGTTGTAGGAATGTCTTAGGGCAAATGAGAGCGTAATTTTTATCCTAAGCATTCATTCTATTTATAGTGTAGGTAGATGAAGAGGCGTGTATCTTAATATTTCATCGGACGTCTCTGATTTGTCGATTCAGTATCGTGTTTAGTAGCCGCATCCTGTTTCGACGATACTCCAGTATGTCGCCGAAATATGTTGTCGCTATGCTCCTTTCCAACTCGGTTCATTTGTCATTGAGACGCACTGCATGTCATTGAGATAATTGATTGTGTCGTCGAGACAACTGATTGTGTTGTCGAGACAACTTGTTTGGCTTTAGACAATGTTCAGCTTTTCTTGAGAGGCTCCTTCAGCATTTAGCCTGACCTTCTCCTAAGCAACAAATGATTAGTGATAAAAAAATTAAAGTGAGTTGAAATTATTCTAAGTTTAACATCCCAAATTGGAATTTGAAGAAGTTAAACATAGCTTCGTCTAGGGGCTTTGTGAATATATCAGCCACTTGTTTGTCTGTGGGGACAAACTCAAGAGTGATATGTTCATTCTCCACATGCTCCCTAATGAAGTGATACCTGATCTCAATATTCTTAGTCCTGCTGTGTGAGACAGGGTTCTTAGAATTTGAGATAACACTTGAAGAATCACAAAACAAGGGTGTTTTGGTCATCTTTAAATTGTAGTCTTCAAGCTGGTACTGGATCCATAGCAGTTGAGCACAGCAACTCCATGCAGATATGTATTCTATTTCTGCTGTGGAGATTGCTACACTTGTCTGCTTCATGCTGCTCTATGAGATCAGTCTTCCTCCAAGGAATTGGCAAGTCCCTGAAGTACTCTTTCTATCTTATTTGCTCCCTGCATAATCTGATATCATAGCCTTTGGTCACCCCTTTTTATGAACCTCCAAATATGACTTTTGGTCCATTCTCCCCAGAGGTGAAGTTTCTTAAATAGCTCATTACTCCAGTCATGTGTCTGGAGCAACCACTGTCCAAATACCAAATGGGAGATTTGTTGGCATTTGGAGATACCTGCAAGAAAAATTACTTACCCTTAGGCACCCAATTTGATTTGGGTCCTTGGTTTCTGTTAGGGGAATAGACTGGGACACCACACGTCTGAGTGGTCTGCATTCTTTTTGCACTAGGCCCTGTTAGGTTGAATCAACAGTCCAAGGCAAAGTTACCTACTTTCCCACAACACCAACACTCATACCTATTGTATCTTCTCTTTTGCTTCACCATCTGAGTAGGATGGTAATGTTGGTGGGCATGAGTGAAGATAGCTGGCCTGACAGGTCTTGGGTGAACCTCACAAGTGTGAGTATGAAGTGGAGCTGGTATCACCACCTTTTGGTTCACCGTCTTGGGAACATGCTTGGTAGGAGCAACCTTTCCCTTGCTTTTGAGTGTTGTGGCTCTAGGTCCATGGACAAAGACACCTGAATTCTTCATCTGAATCTCCTCATGGGGTGCTTTCAAAGCACTTAGCCCAAAGCCTGCTCTTTTATTTGTGATAGAGGGATTACTGCCACTTGCTGAGTAGGCATTGGTCAGATGACCATATGAAGATTCCTGGTCAATGGGGTTTGATGCCAGCAGAACCTTCTTAAAAGAGGGTTGCTCTTCAGAGGCTTTACCCTTGACTGTCTCACTATTGAAACCTAAACCAGCTCTGAATGGTGCAGAAAAACTGTCAATAATGGGAAGGGTGGTCTTGAGTTTTGAAAAGCTGGCAACAATCTTCTTTTCAGCCAACAACATTTCCTCAAGGTCCTTGATGACCTTGTTCTTCTGAGCCAGTTCAGCATTTTTGAGCTTTGTGGCTTCCTTGAATCTGTCCACTTCCTTGCTCATAGCAGCCAACTTCTCAGCTGTCTCCTGGAGCTCAGAGTGGATAGTTCTCAAGGAATCCAACTCCTTAGTCTAAACTTTGAGGAGTTTCTTGCTTTTCTTGAAAGCTTTCCACAAAGTTTTATATTGCTGTATCAGTTCAGATTCAACCTCATGGGAGGATCTTGAGGATGTGCTGTTGGCAGCAGACTCACCCTCATCATTATCCAAAGAATCTGCCACTGATTCAGAATCAGAAGCAAATAGGGGGCTCTGATTAGTACCTTCCCTGGAGAGATATTGTCATCCTGGACTTCTACATTTATAGCCATAAGGACAATAAGTGCATCCTCCTCAGATTCAGAAGAGCTTGAATCAGAATCACTCAGGGTTCTGATTTTCTTTGATATAAACCCTTTTCAGGGTTCTTCCTGTCCCATGACCTTCTTATGTCTTCATGGTTCTTTGATTCCCTCTTCTTGGAAGGGCAATTAGCAATCATGTGACCTATTTTTATTGCAGGAATAATAACCAATGTTAGTTAAATCAAATTTATTTGGTTTTGATTTGTACCTGCCCTCCCTTGAGGATTTAGGTTTGTCATGCTGACCAGATCTTCTGGAGCTTGAAGAAGATGGTATGCAGCTGTCTCTTCTCCTTCTAGAGATCAATTTTCTAAACTGCTTAGATTGGAGGGCCATCTCCTTGTCAGTGTTGTCAGATTTTGGTGTGCTGGCATCAGAAGCTTCACTGCTCTCAGATCTGTCCTGACATGCAGGAGTCTTATCCTTGGATCTCCTCATGCTCTCAGCATTAAGAGCTACTAATCTTTCTCTGGTGCTCCCCCTTAAGCTTTCTTCTTCAATTTTTCTGGTGTTAAGTTGAAGCTCATGGGAGAGCAGCTTCCCATATAGGTTCTTTGGCTCCATGTTGCCCAATTGACCCATTTCTCTAATTGCACAAATTTTGACATCCCATTCCTTAGTGAGGGATCTAAGGAATTTATCATTCAGATCTGAATTTGTGAATTCTCTTCCATAGTTCTTCAGCCCATTTACTATCTTGAAAAATCTCTTATAGCAGTTAGAAATATTTTCATTCTTGCCTTGCTTGAATGCCTCATACTCCTAATTTAGAAGGGATTTCCTGTTATCCCTTACTTCTTCAGTCCCCTCCATGTAAACAACAAAGGAGTCCCACATCTCCTTGGCAGTTTTGTAGTGAATAAGATTTTGGAGGGTTGAGTCATCAATTGCACTCACAATAATGTTCTGTGCTCTCTTATCTAGGCTTACCAGCAAGCTCATCCTTACTCATGTCAACATATTTCTTTGGCACTCTTTGAGTAGGATCAATGATAGAAGCAATCATGGGGGTGAAGGGACCCTCTTAAACAACTACATACACCCTGGGATCAGCAGCTTCCATGAAGAGTCTTACCCTTTCTTTCCAAATAGGAAAGTTCCCTTTGGTGTAGACTGGGAGCTTCATGGATCTCATTATTAAAATTTTTGATTTGAATCGTTTAGGAGTAAGCAGGAGTTGTACCAACTGAGTTAAAGTCAAACAACCACAATGCCACACAGCAACACAAGAAACTTTATTGAAACACAATCTTCATTTACATTGCGAGGCATACATGGCGAGACATGATTTATCAGAATCACGGAGATGAGAAGAACAGAACACACCAAAACAAATCTGGCGGCTAGACAAGCTGAGACCGCACAGACCGCTCGACTCCAGAAGTCGCCCGGCTTGACCTGAGATCGCACGAACAGAAACCGGACAGATTTCCAGCACTGCAAGACCGCACCTCAGACCGCACGAACTGGAGCTGTATTGGAACGAAGAACTGAAGCTGTCGCCAGACCGCAACTCAGATCGCCTAACCGCTGAAGGTCGCCTGATCGCTGCGCTCGCCGTGAACAGCACAAGAATGAACATAAACCAGTTCGCAGACAGACCGCTGCCGAACTGTTAATTCAAGCCGCTGGGAATCACCAAGGAAGAAGACCGCAACCTGCTAATCGCAAACCTGCGAGCACAACAAACAGTCAGCTCGCTTCCGAGACCGCCCGACCTGAAAGTGAGACCGCACGAATTAACCCAGGCTCAGTTCTTACAGTTCTCGTTGGGAATGACGGACCCTGCACCTCTATTTATAGGCGGGTAGACGGATGTCGTCACCGCACAGGAGAGATACAATCACCACCCGCCAGATCCCAGCGGTCTCATAAGGCAGACCGCGCGATCAGACCACTTGGACGATCATCCGAC
The DNA here is from genome assembly GCA_033032865.1 of Dactylorhiza incarnata. NCBI lineage: Eukaryota > Viridiplantae > Streptophyta > Magnoliopsida > Asparagales > Orchidaceae > Dactylorhiza > Dactylorhiza incarnata. Next base: position 22,694,175 of record JAWHQI010000010.1, on the reverse strand, counting down.
CAAGACGCAGATCAGCAGACAAGATCGCGCACAGGTCGCGCGAACACGAGACCGCGCACAAATCGCGCGATCACAAAGGTACTCCTTCCTTAGACCACCAGGAGCAAACCAGGAACCATCTGCCCGACTTAGAACAAGTCGCCAGATCGCCAAGCACAAACTGCTCGGACAGGCGTTCACACATAGGAACAGACCGCCCGGTCTTCTAACAAAGAAGACAAGCCAACCAGAACACCAGCTCGGGAACAGACCGCAGCTACAAAGAACAAACTAGAAGAACCAGCAGACCGCCAGAACAAACCGGCAGAGCCAGACCGGCAGATAACATACACAAGCCGCCGGCCTCGGCGGTCTCCCAAAATCAGACCGCCGAGTCTCCACTTTACTTCAAAATTTCAACACTCCCCCTTGAAGTGGGAAGTGGAGACTAGCCCGAGTAAACTCCGCAACCGTGTAAACGGTCCCTTCGCCAGCGGCTTTTGAAGATGTCTATGACATTGTCCGCACTACGAACATGCTCGACCATAAGAGATCCTCCCAACACCTTTTCACGAATGAAATGGTGCTCAATCTCAATATGCTTGGTCCTCGCGTGACAGACTGGATTATTAACCAGCTTGAGAGCACTCTCATTGTCCCCGCGTAGCATAGTGGGACCTCGAACCTCCTCATGAACGTCCTCCACCAACCTCCTGAGCCAAACGGCTTCCTGAGCTGCCAAGGCCGAAGCCTTGTATTCCGCTACTGTGGTAGATACAGACACCGAGTCCCGCTTTTTGCTGCACCAAGAGATAGCTGTGGGACCCGTCACAAAGACATAACCAGACATTGATCTCCGATCATCCACGTCTCCCCCGTAGTCAGCATCCATGTATCCATGCAACTCCAAGCTTGACCCTCTCCTAAATAGGAGACCCAAATCAGAGGTCGACTTCACATATTTCAGAATCCCTTTTGCTGCTAGAACATGAGGCTTCCTTGGCTCCGCCATGTACCGACTCACTTTGCCAACTGCATAAGCAATATCAGGCATCGTGCTGGTCAAGTAAATTAAGTTCCCAACCAGAGCTCGGAACACCAGCAGATCAGATAGAACTCTTCCCTCATCCTTCTGAAGTTTATGATGCTGTTCCAGAGGTATAGAGCTGCTCTTCCCTTCTTCCATGCCAAATCGTTGAACGATCCGATCTGCATATCCTTCCTAAGAAATGAGCACTCCGCTCTCCCGCCTCTGGACCTCGAGTCCAAGGAAATGGTGAAGCTCCTGATGCGATGATTCGGCAAGTGCACCGGTCGCGCAAGTAATAATAATGGGGAAAATCCCCGAGTGTCGGTCTCTTGAGGAACACAGTAAGGTGGAGTTAGGTTTTGAGGAAGGACTTGAGATTGAAGTCCTTAAATCGGATGGGATGCGGGGGAGTTGGGTTGGCTTTTGGAAAATAAAATAAAAGCTATCAACTACTCCTATGCAATGCCGCTATGCAATGCTTCGCTTGGCGGGATGGAGACTAGGCAGGCCTTGAGCGCGCTGCGTCGAAAGGGCGGATGGACGAGTAGGCAAGCGGAATCGAACTGTGCAGGCCTTGAGCGCACTGCTTCGTTAGGCGGGATGGAATACGGGCCGCGATGCCATGCTTCGGTAGGCGGATGGACGAGTAGGCTAGCGGAGTGAGGGTCGCAAGCACCTCTTCGACAAGCACGCCACTAGCAATTGCTAGTGCAGCACACGAACGTGACGGCGGGATGGAGGATGGAATGGGGCGCACCTCAAGCAACTCAAACAACAAATATTTCACATAGACATGAAATAAATAGAAATACAACTAGTTTAAGTGCCACTTCATCATAATAATGAGATCTAAAACATATACACATCAATAAGAGAAGAATAAGGCAAGAAATCGACCGAATCCGAAGTCTCGTTGTAGATTCACGGTTGGAATCGCCGGGTTGTCAATCCGCATCCAAGCTCGGTCCGCAACTACGTTCGGGGTAGAGAGAGCTGTCACGACTCTCCAATGGACCCGTCTTCTTCGTGTCACGATCCGGTAGAGGTTGCAAACTTCCTCTTGCTCGATGGAGATGGCGGCTAGATCTCTCTTTGAAGCTCTTGGATGAAGGAGGAGGCCGAGAGGAAACTCCGGCTCAAGATTGGCGTGAAGAACAAGCCCGGAGCACCTCCAGATGGTGGGCGGCGGTGGAGGGGCGAAGTCGGACGAAACTGGAGCAGAAACGGCGGACAACAGCGAGCGATCTGACCTAAATCGCGAGCAGCGGAATTTATAGGCGCTGGAATTAAACAGTGTGCACGGTCATTGGCGCACGGCCAGTGGTCGTGCGCACTAGAATCCTGTGATCGTGTGCTCTGCCTGGACGGAGCCTGCAAAGGACAGAAATTATAAAATAACATGTTCGCACGACCAGTGGCGCACGACCGGTGGTCGTGCGCACTATCGTAGGTGGTCGTGCGCACTAGTTGAAACAGAACTCATGAAATTGATGATAAGTGCGCACGAACAGTGGCGCACGACCGGTGGTCGTGCGCACTATCGTAGATGGTCGTGCGCACTACACCAAACAGAACTCATGAAAAAAAGGTTAAGTGCACACGATCAGTGGCGCACGACCAGTGGTCGTGCGCAATAGAACCGGTGATCGTGCGCAGTGTTCCTGTACAGAATTGTACCGGGAACACCTGCACGACTCCTATTCCAGCACAACCACCAATCTAGCCACTGAAGGTGGCACTTAACAATGCATGAAAGCTAAAGATGAAGATAAACAAGAAATAACACCAAAACGGGCCTAGAAGTGCACATAGCAAGGAATAACAAATATAAGCTAAAACAGGCTAAAGTGCAGTGGAATGACTAGAAAAACGGCCCAGATGAGTCCATAAAAGTGTATATGATCAGGACTCATCACACCCCCAGACTTACCTGTTTGCGCGTCCCGAGCAAACAAATTCTAAGCGAACGGGGAAAGAAAAGTAGATGGCTTAAAACTACAATACAGAGTACCATGCGAAGTCGCATGCTCACGTGCATAAGAAAAATAGTAGAAAAGATTTCTGATTATAAAAACAGTTTATATATTTCTAAAAGAGTAAAAGCATATTACAACTACTCAAAATGGTGAACAACAGTGAATCATTCGGTCATGCATACGGAGAAAGTAAACTAAGCGCTGAGACGAGCATTGCTCAAGATCGGGATGCGGGAAAAACTCCACTGAAATCCATCAGTGTCGGTGACCATAAGCTTGCCCGGTCACATTCTCTCCACGGCACTGGTTTGACTCAAATGCGTGAATCAATAGGACTTTAGGTTTTAAATGGGGCTTGGGTTTAGGTGAGGTATACAATGATAAAGACGATGGTTCAAATACTAAACCCAAATGAGCAAATGCATAACATTATCCAAGTGGCCACAAAACACGCGGATACACCACACCCCCAGACTTAGACTTAGACGCATGGGTGTGTGCACCGCCTACTCCCAAATATAAATCTCAAACAGATTTTTTTTCAATTAAACTTTTCATTCTTCTTTTTCTTTTCAAATCTTTTTCTTCTTTTCTTTTTCTTTCTTTAACAATTTCAGCAAATTTTTAAAGATGCACAACCACATTTTCACAATGTACTACCACAATCAACACCACCAATTTGAAATTTAAACAAAATGCTTGCTTTTTGGGTGTGCGACTAGGATTGGAGTTTAGGCTTTGGTGAACAATAGTGGGGCTGAACCAAAAGAATGGGGTAGGCACAACTGGGCTAGCGAGGAAATGATGATAGGAATGACACAAAGGCTCAACCGGGCCAAGATGATGGCCTATATCACATTCACGCAATTGACTAACCGTATACCCATGCTTCAAGAATCGCTTGGGGCAAGTTCTAGCCACCGAGAAAGATTCTCCTTTCTCCCGACTCAAGCAATACGAATCTAGCGATCGTTTACACACATCCCTATGCTACCATTTGATTCCACCGAATTCACCATTTGAGTAGAGTAAACAACATTTACACTAATAAGAAAAATATAAAACCATAAGTATAAAGAGAAGTCTACTCTACACAAATTTCTATGCAACCGAGCACTCGACTAGGAGCACTACTAGAGTCAACATTTTACTCTGCTACATAGTCCTAAGCCATCACCTAGACTTTCCCAAATAAGCAGAAGAATTAAATTCACAACAGAGCAAGCAAACAGATGAGTACGTGCTCAAGTGGGAGATGTGGTGTGCAATGAAAATGAACAACAATTTAAAAGAAATCTTCTAGCATGCAGTGCAATAGTGCACGTGAGCGGGTAAACAAAACTACTCTCCCCCAGACTTAAACTAAACAATCCGCATAATATATGACAGGAAAATCAAAATAGGGCTAGGGAAAGAGAGTACCCAATGCTCAGCAAGTGAGCATACCAGAAGACGCGTGCAAACTAAGACAATGCTGCAGCATCCGCCATCCAGAAAAAAGATACCTGCAGGGGTCAGCTCCGCAAAAACAAAAGAAAAAGACAAGCTAAAATAAACTACAGCTAACTAAACATGATTAGAAGAAATAAAAATGCAGGAAAAGTAAGATAACTACTGGGGTTATTGTCATCCCAGCACGACTTATTCAAAACTAAAACGGTTCTAGCTAATGGGGGTATGGAATGAGAAGTGGACAGGTAACTGGCCTAATATCCGTGTCGGTAGCGGGTACCGATACGGTGATAGAACAGTCACGCCTCTACCCGAATATAAATAATACCTGCTCGTCACAGGTAGAGGGAATAAAAAGTAAGAAGAGGGAGAGGCCTGGTCCTCACTCATCTCACAAAAACTACCCTTGCCCAGCAAGGTATCGTCCACAGCAGGTCCGCAGGAGGAGAAGACAATGAGTGGAGCTTCCTCTACGGAGGGGGAATGAACCTCCTCACATGAGAGGATGCTCTCATCATTAACTTGAGCATCATGCTCCAAGTCCTCCTGATGTACCTGTGAAGACTCAACCTGCACAGGCTCAGATGAAGAAGGGGGGTCAGGAAATAAAAGAGAAGAATGACATAAATAATCAAAAATCGGGGGAGTGGTCCCGGTCTCACTCCCATTAGGTTGGGGAAGTAAAATAATGTTAGCATTGTCATCAATGCTACAAGATTCGGCGGGATCAACGGTGGCCAGGCTTAGGATTTGGACTTCCTCCACCGGTGTTGAGGAAAACTCCTCTTCACCTAGAAGGTTGTCCTCCTCCATAGGAATAGGCACAACACTCAGATCACCCACCTCATCCTGCGACACATCATCAACAATGTCGTCGGAGACGAGTATAGTATGCACAACAGGGGGAAGAATCGAATCCACTAGAAGTGGTGGATGCACATGGAGAATAGGCTCAGCAATGTCGGTGTATAGATCAGCCGCACATCCGGTGACCGTGTCCATGCCATACCCTTCAAGATGTGAAGGTGACAAAGACACATAACCGGATGTTGAAGGTGTGCCGCCAGAGTTAGGAGTTGGGACGATCCGGATATCCGGCTTGTCATCCTCGTCCAATTGGCGAAGATACTCGGCATAGTCCTTCAAGACATGATCAGTGCTCCGACAAAACCGGCACTGCCTTGCGGGCTTCTTTGGCACAGCGGGGGCTGGAGCCGAAAAGAAGTATGACAGTAAAGGCTCAGCAGAGTAGCCATAAGACTTACGCGCACCATATGGAGTACCAGACGAAGTCGGTGCTCCATATGCTGGGCTATAAGAATTATGCCTACTATTCTCCGTAGGGCATTCATCACTAGAGTGGGAGGTATCTCTACACCAACGACAACGGATATTGAGATGTGCCCACATAGTGTGAAGATAATGCGATTCAAAATAAAAATGCTATTGTGCAAAATACTACACCTAACAAAAAAAAATACTAAAGCAACCTAATATAAAACAAGAAGAAGGAATAAAAAAGAAATAAAACAAAGAAATGCAATTTACAAATGGAAGGGCTTCTCTCTCAGGTTCTCCCTCTCCAGAAAACTCACACGACTGTGTTCCCCGGCAACGACGCCAAAAACTTGATGCGATGATTCAGCAAGTGCACCGGTCGCGCAAGTAATTATAATGGGGAAAATCCCCGAGTGTCGGTCTCTTGAGGAACACAGTAAGGTGGAGTTAGGTTTTGAGGAAGGACTTGAGATTGAAGTCCTTAAATCGGATGGGATGCGCGGGAGTTGGGTTGGCTTTTGGAAAATAAAATAAAAGCTATCAACTACTCCTATGCAATGCCGCTATGCAATGCTTCGCTTGGCGGGATGGAGACTAGGCAGGCCTTGAGCGCGCTGCGTCGAAAGGGCGGATGGACGAGTAGGCAAGCGGAATCGAACTGTGCAGGCCTTGAGCGCACTGCTTCGTTAGGCGGGATGGAATACGGGCCGCGATGCCACGCTTCGGTAGGCGGATGGACGAGTAGGCTAGCGGAGTGAGGGTCGCAAGCACCTCTTCGACAAGCACGCCACTAGCAATTGCTAGTGCGGCACACGAACGTGACGGCGGGATGGAGGATGGAATGGGGCGCACCTCAAGCAACTCAAACAACAAATATTTCACATAGACATGAAATAAATAGAAATACAACTAGTTTAAGTGCCACTTCATCATAATAATGAGATCTAAAACATATACACATCAATAAGAGAAGAATAAGGCAAGAAATCGACCGAATCCGAAGTCTTGTTGTAGATTCACGGTTGGAATCGCCGGGTTGTCAATCCGCGTCCAAGCTCGGCCCGCAACTACGTCCGGGGTAGAGAGAGCTGTCACGACTCTCCAATGGACCCATCTTCTTCGTGTCACGATCCGGTAGAGGTTGCAAACTTCCTCTTGCTCGATGGAGATGGCGGCTAGATCTCTCTTTGAAGCTCTTGGATGAAGGAGGAGGCCGAGAGAAAACTCCAGCTCAAGATTGGCGTGAAGAACAAGCCCGGAGCACCTCCAGATGGTGGGCGGCGGTGGAGGGGCGAAGTCGGACGAAACTGGAGCAGAAACGGCGGACAACAGCGAGCGATCTGACCTAAATCGCGAGCAGCGGAATTTATAGGCGCTGGAATTAAACAGTGCGCATGGTCATTGGCGCACGGCCAGTGGTCGTGCGCACTAGAATCCTGTGATCGTGTGCTCTGCCTGGACGGAGCCTGCAAAGATAGAAATTATAAAATAACATGTTCGCACGACCAGTGGCGCACGACCGGTGGTCGTGCGCACTATCGTAGGTGGTCGTGCGCACTAGTTGAAACAGAACTCATGAAATTGATGATAAGTGCGCACGAACAGTGGCGCACGACCGGTGGTCGTGCGCACTATCGTAGATGGTCGTGCGCACTACACCAAACAGAACTCATGAAAAAAGGTTAAGTGCACACGATCAGTGGCGCACGACCAGTGGTCGTGCGCAATAGAACCGGTGATCGTGCGCAGTGTTCCTGTACAGAATTGTACCGGGAACACCTGCACGACTCCTATTCCAGCACAACCACCAATCTAGCCACTGAAGGTGGCACTTAACAATGCATGAAAGCTAAAGATGAAGATAAACAAGAAATAACACCAAAACGGGCCTAGAAGTGCACATAGCAAGGAATAACAAATATAAGCTAAAACAGGCTAAAGTGCAGTGGAATGACTAGAAAAATGGCCCAGATGAGTCCATAAAAGTGTATATGATCAGGACTCATCAGCTCCCTCAGATCCTTCATCTCGAACCTGATAGCAAGCTCAGCTCTCAGCCTTGCTACCGCCTCCTTCGAGTTCCCGGTGACAGTCATGTCATCCACATACAACAGCACAATAACCCGAAGCGCCCCCTCCTTCTTGACAAACAAGCTGGAATCAGAGTCTGAAGCAAAGAACCCGCAGAATAAGAGGTACTCCGCGATCTTTCCATACCACGCCCGAGGCGCTTGCTTTAACCCATATAAGGCCTTCTTCAATTTGCAGACGTAGTCCGGACGATCCTCCGAGATGAAACCTGGCTGCTGGATCATGAAGATATCCTTGTCAATCTCTCCATATAAGAAGGCATTCTTAACATCAAGCTGCCAAATCTCCCATCCACAAGATGCCGCCAAAGCAATAACAAATCGGACCGAAGTCATCTTTGCCACTGGACTAAACGTCTCATCATAATCTTCACCATACTGCTGTGAGAACCCGCGAGCTACAAGGTGAGCCTTGTATCGCTCGATCGTGCCATCAGCTTTCTTCTTGAGCTTGTAAACCCATTTACATGTTACAGGGGTAATGCCCTTAGGCCTGGGCACTAGAGACCAAGTCTCATTCTTCTTGAGAGCATCCATCTCTTCTTGCATAGCAATATTCCACTGCTTCACGCCTTTGGCTTTCTCAAAGCTCGACGGCTCCCTCTCATCCAAGGGACCAACGAAGAAACATGAGACGAAGCTCACCATGTTTCCTCCTGTGTATTGATCTGGTGGCTTGATAGTCCTCTTCGACCTCCTAAGAGGTTGCACCTGACTAACCACCTCCTCAGCTGCTTCTTCTGTGCAAGCTCCTCTTCCAGACGAACTTGGAGCATCGCTCCCCCTGCTTCCAGAACCTGAAGCCTCCATCTCAGATCTTGAACTCTCCTTGTAGGAAGTCACTTCATCGAACACCACATTTCGAGATACCACTGATCTCCGTGTCTCAGGATCCATGCACCTCCATCCTTTCTTCCGCTCATCATACCCAACAAAGACTAGCTTCCTTGCTTTCGCATCTAGCTTTGTCCGAAGAGCATCAGGAATATGCACAAAGCAGGTTGACCCGAACACCCGAAGGTGAGCAACACTCGGTTTCTCCTTGAACATCAGTTCTTGAGGGGTCTTCATGTTGATAGGACTTAGAGGCATCCTGTTGATGACGTAAGCTGCACAAGACATTCCCTCCGCCCAAAAGGACTTTGGGATACTCTTGGCATGAAGCCAACATTTGCAGGTTTCCGTCAGATGACGGATCTTACTCTTTGCAACGCCATTCTGCTGTGGAGTATGGGCACAAGTGAGCTCTCTCCGAACGCCATGTTTCCTGCAAAAACATGAGAACTCACCAGAGGTGAACTCCCCACCATTGTCAGTTCTCAATTTCTTCACCCGCAGGCCTAACCGACCTTCCACTAGCTCCTTGAACTCCACAAACTTCGCAAAGGCTTCCGACTTCTCTTTCAAAAAATACACCCAGACATATGGTGTAATCGTCAATCAACACCAACATATATCTATTGCCTTCAAGGCTTGGGGTGGCTGTCGGTCCCATCAAATCACCGTGGATGCACTCCAACGGTGCTTTGCACCTTGTTTGCGATTTATCAAATGGAAGTTGATGAGACTTACCAAACTGACATCCCGCACAAACATGACCGTCTCCATAAGAGGACAAGCTAGGCAAGCCCTTGACAAGGCCCCTTACCGCCATAGTCTTCAATTTGTCCATGCCAACGTGCGCCAACCTTTCATGCCAGATAGCCACGCTATCGTTGGTCTTCATCTTATCAACATAAGTACTTGTCGATAACACGAACAAGTCTTTCACCCTCTTTCCGACATGGATAACATCTCTCCTTATCTCCGGTTGAGTTTTAAGAAACTTCACTTCTGTTGGGCCAAACAGAACGTGATAACCGACATCGACCGCATTGGTCACATAGAAGAGATTCTTCTTCATACCAGACACGTGATAAACACTCCTTAAAGTGAGTGGACCCTTATCAATGCTCAGGGAGACAACACCTTCTTGTTTGACAGCATGAACAGAATTATCAGCCGTAATGATAGCATCGTTACCTGAGTAAGGTGCCAAAGAAGAGAACTTTGATTCATCCCTGGTGAGATGATGTCCACACCCTGAATAAACAATCCAATCCTCTTCGAAGTTGATGGCAGCCAAGGCCTTAACGGGCATCGCCGTCATATTAGCCGTAAAGGCTCCTCCCCATCCAGCTTCATCAGACTTTGGCTTCTCCTTCTCTGCTACATGTCCCGACTGAAGATTAACCCGACAATCTTTCTTGAAGTGGCCGGTCTTATTACACCTGAAGCACCTTGGTCCCTCTCCCTTCTTCTTCCCATCAGACTTAGGAGCATAACCCCTATCCTGCTGACCTGAAGTAGAGGATCCATCATAACCCGGCTTCTTCTTCTCCCACTTCTTCTTCTTCTTCCCAGAGAACAACACATCACTATCTCCCCCAGAGATAGAAGTCCCCGCCATCTGTCTTGCCAAACTTTCTTGCGAAGCAAGTAAGTTCTCCAGCTCCAACAGAGATGGTTGATTTGCCCAACCTTGAACTGAAGTCTCAAAGGCAAGATACTCCTTCCGCAACCCGCGGATGATATGCCTCTTCAGTTTTGCCTCCGAGATGGGATCATCAGGGTCCAATGCAGAAATCTCAGCTGTGAGGTTCTTCATCTTGAGAAAGAAGGTAGAAATAGAAAGATCGCCTTGAGAGGCCTTCGCCAACTCATTTTCAAGAAACTGTAGCCGAGCTACATTCTTCTTATTAAACAACCCGTCCAAAGACGTCCAAATTTCAGCAGCAGATTTACATCCAATGATGTGATCAAACATCTCTGGTGAGATAGCCCTCTTGAGAGTGAATTCTGCCTTAGCATTCATCCTCCTCCAAAGTCTCACCTCTGCCATATTATCTCCTGCTAGAAACACCTCTTGCGTGTCTTCTCCTCCAACTATCTCCCAAAGATCCTCGCCAAGTAAATAGCTCTCCATACATGACCTCCATTTCTTATAGTTAGTCGATGTAAGGAGTTCAATACCAAGCCCTCTTGTGAATCCGCCTTCTATGGCAATCTAAGTGGTTTCTTCTTCACAAAGACGATGGCAACTCAAGTTGATCACTGCTTATCCACTCCAACAACCTTGCTTTGATACCATGTTAAAATTTTTGATTTGAATCGTTTAGGAGTAAGCATGAGTTGTACCAACTGAGTTAAAGTCAAACAACCACAATGCCACACAGCAACACAAGAAACTTTATTGAAACACAATCTTCATTTACATTGCGAGGCATACATGGCGAGACATGATTTATCAGAATCACGGAGATGAGAAGAACAGAACACACCAAAACAAATTTGGCGGCTAGACAAGCTGAGACCGCACAGACCGCTTGACTCCAGAAGTCGCCCGGCTTGACCTGAGATCGCACGAACAGAAACCGGACAGATTTCCAGCACTGCAAGACCGCACCTCAGACCGCACGAACTGGAGCTTTATTGGAACGAAGAACTGAAGCTGTCGCCAGACCGCAACTCAGATCGCCTAACCGCTGAAGGTCGCCTGATCGCCGAGCTCGCCGCGAACAGCACAAGAATGAACATAAACCAGTTCGCAGACAGACCGCTGCCGAACTGTTAATTCAAGCCGCTGGGAATCACCAAGGAAGAAGACCGCAACCTGCTGATCGCAAACCTGCGAACACAACAAACAGTCAGCTCGCTTCCGAGACTGCCCGACCTCAAAGTGAGACCGTGCGAATTAACCCAGGCTCAGTTCTTACAGTTCTCGTTGGGAATGACGGGCCCTGCACCTCTATTTATAGGCGGGTAGATGGATGTCGTCACCGCACAGGAGAGATACAATCACCACCCGCCAGATTGCCAGCAGTCTCATAAGGCAGACCGCGCGATCAGACCACTTGGACGATCATCCGACCAAGACGCAGATCAGCAGACAAGATCGCGCACAGGTCGCGCGAACACGAGACTGCGCACAAATCACGCAGTCACAAAGGTACTCCTTCCTTGGACCACCAGGAGCAAACCAGGAACCATCTGGCCGACTTAGAACAAGGCGCCAGATCGCCAAGCACAAACCGCCCGGACAGGCGATCACACATAGGAACAGATCGCCCGGTCTTCTAACAAAGAAGACAAGCCAACCAGAACACCAGCTCGGGAACAGACCGCAGCTACAAAGAACAAACCGGAAGAACCAGCAGACCGCCAGAACAAACCGGCAGAGCCAGACCGGCAGATAACATACACAAGCCGCGCGGCCTCGGCGGTCTCCCAAAATCAGACCACCCAGTCTCCACTTTACTTTAAAATTTCAACACTCATTTCTTTGTGCTGATCACCTCCAGCCAAAATGAGTAGTTCCAAGATCTAGATCTGACTGTTAAATCACTATTTGATCAACATGCCTCTGATACCACATGTTAGTTATGGAACAATCACCTCGAAGGGGGGGGGGGGGGATTAGGTGATATGGTTGTTTTGGAATTTGTATGCCCAAGAAATAAATAATTTTATCACAGCACAGCCATAAATCACAGAAATACAACACACAAGAACACCAGATATATACTGGTTCCTCAAGACAGGGTGTCTTGAGTTGTCCACTGTCCCTCTGCGCCTTTCTAGCAGTGTGCTAGGGTCGGCAAACTCCTCCGAAAACTCAGGCCCTCAAGCCCTACAATCTCAGGCCCTCAAGCCCTACAAACTCGAGCCCTCAAGCCCTACAAACTCAGGCCCTCAAGCCCTACAAACTCAAGCCCTCAAGCCCTACAAACTCAGGCCCTCAAGCTATACAAACTCAGATCTGAAATAGATCCTACAAGCTCAGGCCCGCAAGCCCTATAGAAAAAGAATGAGAAAAATTTCTTAGCCGGATGAAGATTGGCTTATTGGACTTGAAGAGAATGATTTTGATGATATCTTGGACAACACAGATTTCTCTTGAATCCCTTCCTTAATCTAGAACACTTCTTATCACCCGATGTTGCTAGACTGAAACTTGAGCCGGATGAAGATTGGCTTCTTGGATTTGAAGAGAATGCTTCTGATCTTTTCTTAGACAGCACAAATTCTTCTTCAATCTGGAACAATACTTATCAGCCGATGTTACTGGACTGAAACTTAGAGAACGCTTGATGAGGAAGTTTCGTTCTCTGGTTGTTGTTCCTTCTTTTCGCAGCCGCTTACTATTTTATTGATTTGTACGTGTTTCCTGTGTTTCTTATTGATTGGTATTAGGGCAGACACTTATCCCTTTTATAAGACTGAGGAGCCAACTAACGGTTTCCTATGATGTCCTTTAAGTGTCAGAGACCCATTCCTTAATGGCACGCGCTGATTGGACCATTGGGTGGCATCTTTAAATGCAGACAGTGCGATTTGAAATGTCTTGATCTGTCTTGACGACACTTGTAATGTCTCGAGGACAGAACTTGCCGTTACGCCAATCCATCTTGGACTTGGACAAATCTTCAAGTCTTCTTCAATCTTCTTTAGAGAATAATATCTCGACGATGCAAGATATCACATCTGCACTTGCACTTACAACGACATAAAGTCATCTTAAAGGTATCATCGTAATCTTGTTGTTAACTTGCGGTTTTCTCGACGTTATCGTTGAAACCATACTGTCTTATCGATGATATCGTTGAAAAACATTTTGTATTATAGATGATATCATTGAAACCATACTGTCATATCGTCGATCTCCTCTTGATCATTCTGACGACAGTCGATTCTTCTTCTATAAGCTGTCTTCACGAGTTCTCCCTTAGCCTTCTCGGCGACTAGCCTTTTTTACTACGATGTCGTCGACAAATTCGATCATTCTTACTTAGGTCTTCAGAGAGCTTCCTTTCTCATCTCGATGACAAGATCTCTTTTTGATGATGTCATCGACATTGCCGAATACTTTGACTTAACTCTTCTTAGACCATACAACAATATCGTCGTATGATTCTGGTTGACACGACGATACTGGACTATGATCGATTCTTCTTGATCTTATGACGATATCGTCATGTGTGCTTTGATGTCACAATGATATATTCAAATTGTTCATGTTATCTCGACGATAACTGACGGGAATCTTCTGCTTAACTCTGCGAGTAATCTCGACGATGTATGCATGCTTATTTGACGATATGTCCAGTCCTTCTCGACGATTTTAGACTTAGTGAGATTGGAGAAGAACTGGACATATGATTTAATCTCTGCAAATATACACTAAGCATACCATCAAATACATAATGCTTTTATCATTGACCTGAGCACTTCTTAAAATCAGGAACATTGCTGTGCACTGTTCCCAACATATAAAATAGCAGTAAGTAACATCAGAAAAAGCTAGCAAGTAGTCAAACACTAAAAATAACACTATGGGCATCAATAAACTGACACGAACCCATAGTAAACAAGTCTAAACTGCAAAACAAGAAGTAGCTACCTCACAACAAAGAGGAAGAAAACAAAAGACTGCAATAACTCGCAGCACTGAAGACACAGGCTCAATCGGACCAACCCGCTACTGCTCCGAACCTGAGGCATTCAAAGAAAGAATACCTCAGAAACAAGTTGTAAGTGGTGGAAAAAAGAGGTAAAAATAGCTAGACAAACCTCCAAGTTGGCGGGAAATAACGAACAACTATTAGCAAAAGTGAAAGTGAGGTTAGATCATAGATTTACTCTAGAGGGGGGGGGGGGGGGGGGTGAATAGAGTATTAAAAACTTTTCACTTAATTTTATAGCGAAATTAAAATAGTGATATATATATGCGTATAGCAGAGTGATTTATAAAAACTAAATAAAACAAAGCACACAGCACACAACACAACACACAGAAAATCACAACACAGAGGACACAAGGATTTTTATAGTAGTTCCCCAATAAACCTGGGTACGTCTACTCTACTACCACACTTGGTAGGATCCACTCGGTTTTTGATCAGGTGCCCTATCACCAAGGGTTTTTTGTTCAGGTGTCCATACACCAAGTGAGCTTTTGATTAGGTGCTCTAACCCAACCACAGGTTTTTGTTCAGGTGCCCTGCCACCAATGGGTTAACTTTTGAAGGGAGTTATAACCCTGTACAAGAGGGGATAAGAAGGGTTATGAAGTTCTTCTCTGTCAATATTCTGAGAGAAGACTCTAGTGGATTGTTGATGATGTAAAGCTCCCCCTGTCTGATATAAAATGTTTGACAGTAGTTGGCTGGAGCTTTCTCTTGGATGTATTGATCTTCCTGTAGCTGATGAATCCGAGAGAATAAGTTCCTCAGATTATTGTTGCTCTTTGAAGATCAGATCTTGCAGCAGAAATACTGAGAGAGTAGAGTTGATGTTCTCAGTGAATGAGTGTTGCTTGAGGAAGAAGATGAAGATGATCTGTAAAACTTTTGTTCTTCTTTTTCTTCATGTATAGTTATTCTGTAATCTATGATCTGTAATGCTGTCGTGTAAACTTTGTATATTGATACTGTATATCTTCTTCCTTATTCTTTTGATACTCTCTGACTGATTTGAAATTCAAATCCCTTGATTTAAGGAATAAAATAATCTGAATAGATATTCTGGGAACTGTAAATCTGATGCGCCGTTTACCTTTTTCCTTTTCCACGAACATGTCCTTTTCAGCTAAATGTCAACGACTATATTCTCAAAATAATAAAAGGAAAGATATAATCCTTACTTATCTGATATAATAGAGCCATTGCTGATGAGAGATCTGAGTTCAGAGAATGAAATAAAAATAATCCTTCTGAAATTCTGAACTGAAATAAAAATTCGTCGATCTCAAGAATTTTCACCGATCTCAAGAATTTTCGTCGATCTCAACAAATTTCGTCGAACACAATGTTGAGTTCGTTGAACCCAACTGAATCTGGCTGGAAGAATTGAATTAGTTGAGCTGAGAAGAACTTTCGTCGATCTGAAGGTTGAGTTCGTCGAACTGAAGAATTCATCGACCGCTAAGCCGCTGAATAAAATCGTCGACCACTGAACTGAGCAAATTTCGTCGACTGCTGAGACTGGATAAAATCGTCGACCACTGAGACGGGATAATTTCGTCGACCGCTGAGACGGGATAAAATCGTCGACCGCTGAGCCTGGATAATTTCGTCGACCGCTGAGATGAGTTCGTCGACCGCTGAGCCGCTGAGATAGAATCAAGCCATTCGTCGAGCGCAGAATGTAATCCGTTCGTCGAACGCAGAGCCTTGCCAAGTTCGTTGAACATAGGAGCTTGCCGTTCGTCAAACACAGGATAGAGTTCGTCGAATGCAGAAAACTTGTCTTTTCCTTAGCTCAATCAGCCTAAAACCTTGACCCTTTGGACTATACATTGGGGTCAACTTTATCCTAGTCAACAGATAGTGATCCTAGCCCAAATCAGTAATGGGGTTGTTCCAACAATCTCCCCCTATTTGGGTTAGGACAATATTTGACAAAATTTGAATAACAAAACAAATAACAAAACAACAGAGCATATATATATCTGATAGATTTTAAATATTTCATCAGATATAAAATATAATACTCTGAGTTTTGAGATTTACATTGAAAATAAAACTAATAAAAAGAACCTTTGACTTTCTGAATTCTTCTTTCTGAATTCTGAATAGTGATATTGTCTTCAGCTTTCTGAATTTGATTATCTTCAGCTTTATCTGCTATTTTTCAGCTTTATGAATTTGTTAATCAGAACTGTAGCTTTATAATCTGAATATGCTGTGCTACCAATCTGAATTTAAATCTGTCATAACTGAATCTGCAACATCTCCCTCTAAATTTGCAAACTGCTGTAAGCTTTTTCAAGAACTGAAAACATGCTTCTTCATACAGCATTTCCTCTTGAAAAAACAACTCCCCCTATCATAAAAAAGTTTCTTCCGCTTTCTCCCCCTGCCTAGTTCATAGAACATCCCCCCCTGAGCAAGAAATGCATCATATGGAGCTTCTTCATAGAACTTCTCCCCCTGCCTAGTTTCAGGAAGGCCTAAAGCTAGGCCCCTTGGAAGGGACATTTGATGGAGGTAGGGAAGGATGCAATCTTTATATTGTTATTGTTCCTGCAAAATAAAATAGAGATCAAGTGCAAAGGAACTGGAGAGAGAAGCAATTTATGTAGGCATTCAGTTAAAATGAAAAAGATTTGATTATAATGAGAGGGGGTTCAGAAACAAAAAAAGAGGCTTCATCAAAATTGGGTTCGACGAAAAATGAGTTTTCGTCGATCTCAGTTCGACGAACTTGATGACTTCGTCGATCTCCGTTCGACGAAAAACTAGATTTCGTCGATCTCAGTTCAATGAAGAGGTAGATAAGTAGAAAACTTAATTTTTAGCAGATTGAATCTCCATCTATCATACCTAGCTGATTTATAAAGAAAATGTGTTTCTTTTCATCCAAGGGCTTGGTAAAAATGTCAGCTCTTTGCAAATTAGTAGAAATGAATTGTAGGCAAATTTTATTTTTATCCACATTATCTCTAATAAAGTGGTGCCTAATTTCTATGTGTTTAGTCCTACTATGGAGAACTGGATTTTGTGCTATAGATATTGCACTAGTATTGTGACAAAATATAATTGAATTATTTAAGTTGACACCATAGTCTAGGAGCTGATTTTGTATCCCCAATATCTGTTAGCAATAACTACCTGCAGCTATGTATTCAGATTCAGCTGTTGATGTAGACATAGATGTTTGTTTCTTACAAAACCAAGACACAAGCTATCACCAAGAAACTGAAAAGTTCCTAATGTGCTTTTCCTGTCTACTCTGCATCCAGCATAATCAGAATCTGAGAATCCAGTTAAATCAAGTTCTGATGTTGTTAGATACCAGAGTCCTAGATTAGGACAACCCTTTATATATCTCAAAATTCTTTTTAATAAAATTAGGTGAGATTCTTTGGGGTTAACTTGGAACCTAGCACAAATACAGGTAGCAAACATTATATCATGCCTACTTGCTGTTAAATAAAGTAATGAGCCAACAATTGCTCTATATAATTTCTGATCAATAGGTTTCCCTGATTCATCATTATCAACAACAGCATTTGAGGGCATGGGTGTTTTCATGGTGGAAGCATCAGACATACCAAACCTTTTCACTAATTCCTTATCATACTTGGATTGTGATATGAATATGCCATTTGGAGTTCGCTTCACTTGAAGACCAAGGAAGTATGATAATTCACCCATACTACTCATTTCAAATTTAGATTGCATCAGGTTAGAGAACCTTTTGCATAAATTTGAATCAGTAGAGCCAAATATGATATCATCTACATATATTTGAACTAGTAAAGTTTGATTCTTATGTATCCTCCTTGAATGCAGCAAAGGCAAGAAAAATCCTGATAGCTTCAAGTCTTGAAACAGGAGCAAAGGTCTGATCATAGTCAATTCCTTCTTCCTATGAATATCCTTGGGCTACCAATCTTGCTTTGTTTCTGACTATGTTGCCTTGATCATCAAGCTTGTTCCTGAAGACCCATTTGGTGCCAACAACTGGATGGCCTTTTGGTCTTGGAACCAAATCCCATACCTTGTTCCTTTCAAATTGATTGAGCTCCTCTTGCATTGCAAGAATCCAATTTGGATCTTGTTCTGCATTTTTTTTGGATTGAGGTTCAATCTGGGAAAGGAAACAAGTGTGCATCTAATTTTGGTGTAGTTGATGCCTTGTTTGAACACCTGCTAAAATATCACCAATGATTTGGGATATTGGATGATCTCTAACTGTGATGTGATCAACAGTTGGAGTTGGTTCAACAATGATATCCACTTGAGGAATTTGTTCAGATGTCATTTGATTTGATTTGTCAGCAAGATCTGGATGATCTTCTTCTTCACTGTCTTCAAGATTTTGTGTTGATGGAAGTAGTGAATCTTCTTTCTGTAGATCTAGTCCATTAAGCTCTTCACATAGAGCTGGTACCTGCAAAATATTTTTGGTAGAGGTGGTGTTCCTCTCCTCAATTAACATGTTAGTCTCATCAAAAGATACATGCATGGACTCTTCTATCTTAAGAGTAGATTTGTTGTAAACTCTGTATGCCTTACTAGAAAGAGAATAACCAAGGAATATGCCTTCAGCAGCTTTTGCTTCAAACTTCCTTTGATACTTCTTGTCATTGTTATGCACATAGCATTTACAGCCAAATATCTTAAAATAGTTAACCTTAGGCTTTTTATTCTTAAGTAATTCATAGGGAGTTTTGCCCTTAAGTTTATGTATCAGGCTTCTATTCAACACATAATTAGCTGTGTTCACTGCCTCTACCCAAAAAGAGAGTGGCAAGTGAGCATCAACAAGCAATGTAGTTGCTGATTCAATAAGGGTTCTATTTTTCCTTTCAGCTACCCCATTTTGTTGAGGAGTTCTAGGAGCAGAGAAACATTGCCTGATCCCTTCTTTTCCACAGAATTCTTTCATCAGAAGAGATTCAAACTCAGTGCCATGATCACTTCTGATCAATGCAACTAGAGTAGAGTACTCAATCTTGATGGACCTGAGAAAGTCTGTCAGAACATTGAAGGTGTCAGACTTGTTCCTAAGAAAGAACACCCAAGTGAATCTTGAGAAGTCATCTACAATAACTAGAGAGTAATGCTTCCCTACTAGACTTTGTATTGCAGTAGGTACAAAAAGGTCCAAATTTAGAAAATACAAAATCCTAGGTGAATCACTCTTTGATAAAGATTTAAAACTACTTCTAGTTGGTTACCTAATTGACAAGCCCTGCAGAGTCCTTCCTTCTTGTATGAGCCAGAAGGTAGACCTCTAACAAGATTGTCCTTAGAAAGCTTAGATATAGTTCTAAGGTTAATATGTCCAAGCCTTTTATGCCATAATTCATTTGTTTTACTTATAGAATTGAATAAGCAAATATCATAATTGGCAAAGTCAAAATTAACTAAATAAATATTTCCATGTCTAATACCAGATAACACATTAATGTTTTTATTATTGGTAATAAGACATAAGGAATGATTAAAGGTTACCTGATAACCTTCATCACATAACTGGCTTATGCTGATGAGGTTGTGCTTCAGACCCTTGACATAAGCTACCTCCTTGAAGGTAACTGCTCCAACTTTGATCTTCCCATATTCTTTGGTTTGTCCACAGTTGGAATCTCCAAAGATCACCTTGGTTCCAAGCTTTGCCTTGTAGTTGCTCAGGTTGGCCTTGTTTCCTGTCATATGCTTTGAACATCCACTATCCAAATACCATTGTTCATTTAATTTTGGATAGCCCTGTACCTGCACAACAGAAACATAAACTAGTTGTTTTTGACCCAGACTACCTTGGGTCCTTTTGTATTACCACAAAACTCTGAAATGAAAGAAATTTCAGGCTGGTCCTTGTAACCTTGTGGATGATATCTCCTTGGAGGAATTATCCATTCAGTGAAAGGATTGAAAGTATGTGAAGAATAAGAATGTGTCAGATTTTTTGTATATTTTCCGTTCGACGAACTGGGCTGAGTTCGTCGATCGTCGTTCGACGAATGGATGTGCTTTCGTCGAGCACCGTTCGAATAATAACTATACTGGAAATCTATCTTCAGAGTTCGTCGATCTCCGTTCGACGAAGTGAATTCATTTCGTCGGGCTCCGTTCGACGAATTCTGCTAAATTCCTTTATTCTTAATAGCCTTGCTTGAAATGTTTTTATTTACATCTACAACCTCTTTGCTCTTGGCAGAACATAATTTTATTAGTGTAGATAACATGTTCTTCTTAATAAGAGGTGGCTCACTTGATGATGCACCTAAGCCCAGCTTGCCATTTAATCTGGCATTTACTGTGCTTGTGATGTCCATCAGTTTGACACTTCTCTCATTTAGGGATTATTCAAATTTCTTAGCTTCAGATAACTTATTCTCAATGAGAATAATGTATTCTCTGGAGGCAGCCAATTCTTTCGTAAGAATAGCATTATCTTCACTTAATTTGTTCATTCCAGCCAGCTTATTTCTGAGAGAGATCATTTCCTTCTCAGATTTTATTTAGTCGAAGCAAAGAACTTGATCAACATCATTGTCAGACTCTGATTCTGATTCTTCTGAATTGTTTGCTGAGGCATTGATAGCCATCATACAGAAGCTTCTTTCTTCTTCATTATCTTCATCATCACTGGAGCTGGATGAAGATGCATTTTCTGACTCACTGCTTGAGTCCTAAATGGCCATCAAGCATTGGTCTTTCTCCTTTGATTCTTCTTCATCATCAGAAGAACTGGATGAAGACTCTGACTCAGTTTCACTCCAAGTTTCAGCTACAAATCCTCTTCCCTTATGCTTGTGTTTGTGGGAGGAAGACTTGCTGGAGTGTCTTCTTTCTTCTTTGTCTTTTCTCTTCTCCTTCTTCTAATTCTCTGAACACTCTGGCAGAATGTGTCCAGGTTTCCTGCAACCAAAACAGATAATTTCTTTAGAATTTGATTTATCATACCTTGGTTTTTCCCTTGATCTGGAGTCCTTCTTTCTGAAGTCTTTTATAGCCATCTTATAGAATCTCTTGGCTAGTAAGCTCATGAACTCCATATCTCCTGGAGCTTTTTCTTCTTCTTCAGTAGCTTGGAAAGCTATGCTTTTCTCCTTTTTGGATGCTGGAGATGAGGTGGATTGTTCAGCTTCTCTGGACTTGATTATCTGCTCATAGGATTTGAGTTTGCCTAACAAGCTCTCCGTAGAGATCTCATTAAGGCTTCTGGCTTCCTTGATTGGCCAGATCCTAGAGTCCCATGTGCTGGGGAAGCACATTAGGATCTTATCATTGATCTCAGTGAGGGAGATCACTTTGTCCAAGGTCTTCAACTCATTGATTATGAGGCTGAGCCTATTATACATATCAGTATACTGTCTGAGATTCTCCCTTAATGAAATTCTCATATTGAGAAATAAGGTGGGATCTTCTGTCCTTTCTTTCATCTGCTGATCCTTCAACCATATTGTTGAGTGGGATCCAGATTTCTCTTGCTGAAGTGCATTCCACCACTCTTTGGAAAATGTCATCAGACATTGTTTGTGCCAAAATGTTCATTGCCTTGGCATCTGCACTTCTCTGCTTCTTCTGTGCTTTTGTCCATTCAGGTGGTGGAACAACATTGTTTGTTGTTGTGGTTTCAGCACTTGTTGCTGCTGTAGGTGTAGGAGGTCCTGTCAAAATAACATTAAAAATATCCTCATCAATAAAATTCATGTACAATCTAATCCTTGCCTTCCATAGTGCAAACTTATTGAGATTGCACATATGAGGTCTTGTGCTGGAATATTCTTTGTTTTGTGCCATGGGTTTTTAGAAAATAGAACTCTAAAATAAATTAAGATCTAATTGATCTTTATGATTCAGGTGTTAGCTTGTAAGTAATCAACAGCCATCTGATACCAATTGAAAGTGAGGTTAGATCTTAGATTTACTCTAGAGGGGGGTAAATAGAGTATTAAAAACTTTTCACCTTATCTTATAGCGGAATTAAAATAGTAATATATATGTGTATAGCAGAGTGATTTATAAAATCTAAATAAAACAAAGCACACAGCACACAGCACACAACACACAGCACACAACACACAACACATCACAAAGAAAATCACAACACAGAGGACACATAGATTTTTATAGTAGTTCCCCAATAAACCTGGGTACGTCTACTCTTCTACCACACTTGGTAGGATCCACTAGGTTTTTGATCAGGTGCCCTATCACCAAGGGGTTTTTGTTCAGGTGTCCACACACCAAGTGAGCTTTTGATCAGGTGCTCTAACTCAACCACAGGTTTTTGTTCAGGTGCCCTGCCACCACGAGGTTAACTTTTGAAGGGAGTTATAACCCTGTACAAGAGGGGATAAGAAGGGTTATGAAGTTCTTCTCTGTCAATATTCTAAGAGAAGACTCTAGTGAATTGTTGATGATGTAAAGCTCCCCATGTCTGATATAAAATGTTTGACAGTAGATGGCTGGAGCTTTCTCTTGGATGTATTGATCTTCTTGTAGCTGATGAATCTGAGAGAATAACTTCCTCAGATTATTGTTGCTCTTTGAAGATCTGATCTTGCAGCAGAAATACTGAGAGAGTAGAGTTGATGTTCTCAGTGAATGAGTGCTGCTTGAGGAAGAAGATGAAGATGATCAGTAAAACTTTTGTTCTTCTTTTTCTTCCTGTATAGTTATTCTGTAATCTCTGATCTGTAATGCTGTCGTGTAAACTGTGTATATTGATACTGTATATCTTCTTCCTTTTTCTTTTGATACTCTCTGTCTGATTTGAAATTCAAATCCCTTGATTTAAGGAATAAAATAATTTGAATAGATATTCTGGGAACTGTAAATCTGATGCACCGTTTACCTTTTTCCTTTTCCATGAACATGTCCTTTTCAGCTAAATGTCAACGGCTATATTCTCGAAATAATAAAAGGAAAGATATAATCCTTACTTATCTGATATAATAGAGCCGTTGATGATAAGAGATCTGAGTTCAGAGAATGAAATAAAAATAATCCTTCTGAAATTCTGAACTGAAATAAGAATTCGCCGATCTCAAGAATTTTCGTCGATCTCAAGAATTTTCGTCGATCTCAACAAATTTCGTCGAACACAATGTTGAGTTCGTCGACCTCAACTGAATCTGGCTGGAAGAATTGAATTAGTTGAGCTGAGAAGAACTTTTGTCAATCTGAAGGTTGAGTTCGTCGAACTGAAGAATTCGTCGACCGCAGAGCCGCTGAATAAAATCGTCGACCGCTGAACTGAGCAAATTACGTCGACCGCTTAAACGGGATAAAATGGTCGATCGCTGAGCCTGGATAGTTTCGTCGACCGCCGAGACGAGTTCGTCGACCGCTGAGCCGCTGAGATAGAAGCAAGCCGTTCATCGAGCGCAGAATATAAGCCGTTCGTCGAACGCATAAAACTTGTCTTTTCCTTAGCTCAATCAGCCTAAAACCTTGACCCTTTGGACTCTACATTGGGGTCAACTTTATCCTAGTCAACAGATAGTGATCCTAGCCCAAATCAGTAATGGGGTTGTTCCAACAATCTCCCCCTATTTGGGTTAGGACACTATTTGACAAAATTTGAATAACAAAACAAATAACAAAACAACAGAGCATATATATATCTAATAGATTTTAAATATTTCATCAGATATAAAATATAATACTCTGAGTTTTGAGATTTACATTAAAAATAAAACTAATAAAAAGAACATTTGACTTTCTGAATTCTGCTTTCTGAATTCTGAATAGTGATATTGTCTTCAGCTTTCTGAATTTGAGTATCTTCAGCTTTATCTGCTATTTTTCAACTTTTTGAATTTGTTAATCTGAACTGTAGCTTTATAATCTGAATATGCTGCGCTACCAATCTGAATTTGAATCTGTCATAACTGAATCGGCAACATCTCCCTCTAAATCTGCAAACTGCTGTGAGCTTTTTCAAGAACTAAAAACATGCTTCTTCATACAGCATTTCCTCTTGAAAAAACAACTCCCCCTATCATAAAGAAGTTTCTTCAGCTTTGTCCCCCTGCCTAGTTCATAGAACATCTCCCCCTGAGCAAGAAATGCATCATATGGAGCTTCTTCATAGAACTTCTCCCCCTGCCTAGTTTCAGGAAGGCCTGAAGCTAGGCCCCTTGAAGAAGGGACATTTGATGGAGGTAGGGAAGGATGCAATCTTTATATTGCTATTGTTCCTGCAAAATAAAATAGAGATCAAGTGCAAAGGAACTGGAGAGAGACGCAATTTCTGTAGGCATTCAGTTAAAATGAAAAAGATTTGATTATAATGAGAGGGGGTTCAGAAACAAAAAAAAGGCTTCATCAAAACTGGGTTCGACAAAAAAATGAGTTTTCGTCGATCTCGGTTCGACGAACTTGATGACTTCGTCAATCTCCGTTCGAAGAAAAACTAAATTTCATCGATCTCAGTTCGATGAAGAGATGGGATAAGTAGAAAACTTAATTTTAGCAGATTGAATCTCCATCTATCATACCTAGCTGATTTATAAAGAAAATGTGTATCTTTTTATCCAAGGGCTTGGTGAAAATGTTAGCTCTTTGCAAATAAGTAGAAATGAATTGTAGGCAAATTTTATTTTTATCCACATTATCTCTGATAAAGTGGTGCCTAATTTCTATGTGTTTAGTCCTACTATGGAGAACTGGATTTTGTGCTATAGATATTGCACTAGTATTGTCACAAAATATAATTGAATTATTTAAGTTGACACCATAGTCTAGGAGCTAATTTTGTATCCACAATATCTGTGAGCAACAACTGCCTGCAGCTATGTATTCAGCTTCAGTTGTTGATGTAGACACAGATGTTTGTTTCTTACAAAACCAAGACACAAGCCTATCACCAAGAAACTGACAAGTTCCTGATGTGCTTTTCCTGTCTACTCTGCATCCAGCATAATCAGAATCTGAGAATCCAGTTAATTCAAATTCTGATGCTGTTGGATACCAGAGTCCTAGATTAGGACAACCCTTTATATATCTCAAAATTCTTTTTAATAAAATTAGGCGAGATTCTTTGGGGTTAACTTGGAACCTAGCACAAATATAGGTAGCAAACATTATATCAGGCCTACTTGCTGTTAAATAAAGTAATGAGCCAACAATTGCTCTATATACTTTCCGATCAACAGGCTTCCCTGATTCATCATTATCAACAACAGCATTTGAGGGCATGAGTGTTTTCATGGTGGAAGCATCAGACATACCAAACCTTTTCACTAATTCCTTAGCATATTGGATTGTGATATGAATATGCCATTTGGAGTTTGCTTCAATTGAAGACCAAGGAAGTATGATAATTCACCAATACTACTTATTTCAAATTTAGATTGCATCAGGTTAGAGAACCTTTTGCATAAATTTGAATCAGTAGAGCCAAATATGATATCATCTACATATATTTGAACTAGTAAAGTTTGATTTTTGTGTATCCTGAAATATAGGGTTTTATCAACTATGCCTCTACAGAAATTGTTCTCTAAAAGAAAATTAGCTAAGGTCTCATACCATGCTCTGGGAGCTTGTTTGAGACCATAGAGAGCTTTATTAAGCTTAAATACATAAGAGGAGTGAGTTGGAGAGATAAAACCTGGTGGTTGTTCCACATAGACTTCTTCTTTGATGTCTCCATTAAGAAATGCACTCTTTACATCCATCTGATATACCTTGAATTTCTTGAATGCAGCAAAGGCAAGAAAAATCCTGATAGCTTCAAGTCTTGCAACATGAGCAAAGGTCTGATCATAGTCAATTCCTTCTTCCTATGAATATCCTTGGGCTACCAATCTTGCTTTGTTTCTGACTATGTTGCCTTGATCATCAAGCTTGTTCCTGAAGACCCATTTGGTGCCAATAACTGGATGGCCTTTTGGTCTTGGAACCAAATCCCATACCTTGTTCCTTTCAAATTGATTGAGCTCCTCTTGCATTGCAAGAATCCAATTTGGATCTTGTTCTTCATCTTTTATGGATTGAGGTTCAATCTGGGATAGGAAACAAGTGTGCATCTGCTTTTGGTGTAGTTGATGCCTTGTTTGAACACCTACTGAAATATCACCAATGATTTGGGATATTGGATGATCTCTAACTGTGATGTGATCAATAGTTGGAGTTGGTTCAGCAATGATATCCATATGAGGAATTTGTTCAGATGTCATTTGATTTGATTTGTCAGCAAGATCTGGATGATCTTCTTCTTCACTGTCAAACATAGAGCTGGTACCTACAAAATATGTTTGGTAGAGGTGCTGCTCCTCTCCTCAATTAACATGTTAGTCTCATCAAAAGATACATGCATGGACTCTTCTATCATAAGAGTAGATTTGTTGTAAACTCTGTATGCCTTACTAGAAAGAGAATATCCAAGGAATATGCCTTCAGCAGCTTTTGCTTCAAACTTCCTTAGATACTTCTTGTCATTGTTATGCACATAGCATTTACAGCCAAATATCTTAAAATAATTAACCTTAGGCTTTTATTCTTAAGTAATTCATAGGGAGTTTTTCCCTTAAGTTTATGTATCAGGCTTCTATTCAACACATAATTAGCTGTGTTCACTGCCTCTGCCCAAAAAGAGAGTGGCAAGTGAGCATCAGCAAGCAATGCAGTTGCTGATTCAATAAGGGTTCAATTTTTCCTTTCAGCTACCCCATTTTGTTGAGGAGTTCTAGGAGTAGAGAAACATTGCCTGATCCCTTCTTTTCCATAGAATTCTCTCATCAGAAGAGATTCAAACTCAGTGCCATGATCACTTCTGATCAATGCAACTAGAGTAGAGTACTCAATCTTGATGGACCTGAGAAAGTCTGTCAGAACATTGAAGGTGTCAGACTTGTTCCTAAGAAAGAACGCCCAAGTGAATCTTGAGAGGTCATATACAATAACTAGAGAGTAATGTTTCCCTCCTAGACTTTGTATTACAGTAGGTCCAAAAAGGTCCAAATGTAGTAAATACAAAATCCTAGGTGAATCACTCTTGGATAAAGATTTAAAACTACTTATAGTTTGCTTACCTAATTGACAAGCCCTGCAGAGTCCTTCCTTCTTGTATGAACCAGAAGGCAGACCTCTAACAAGATTGTCCTTAGAAAGCTTAGTTATAGTTCTAAGGTTAATATGTCCAAACCTTTTATGCCATAATTAATTTGTTTTACTTATAGAATTGAATAAGCAAATATCAGAATTGGCAGTCAAAATTGACTAAATAAATATTTCCATGTCTAATACCAGATAACACATTAATGTTTTTATTATTGGTAATAAGACACAAGGAATGAATAAAGGTTACCTGATAACCTTCATCACATAACTTGAATGTGGAGGTTAGATCTTAAATTAACTCTAGAGGGGGGGGGGGGGGGTGAATAGAGTTTAAAACTTTTTCCCTTAGTTTTATTGCGGAATTAAAAATAGTGATATATATATGTGTGTATAGAATGAGTAATAAAAATAGAATAAAATGAATAATGAAAACAACACACAACACAACACAGAAAAGTAAAACTATCACAGAAGACACAAGGAGCTATAGTAGTTCCCCAATAAATCTGGGTACGTCTACTCTTCTACCAGCCAAGGTAGGAATCCACTAGGATTTTTGATCAGGTGCCCTCACACCAAGGGGTTTTTGTTCATGTGTCCACATAGCACAGAGCTTTTGATCAGGTGCTCAATACCAACAAGATTTTTTGATCAGGTGTCTTGCCACCAACGGGGTAAACTTTTGAAGGGAGTTTTAACCTGTACAAGATGGGATAGAGAGGGGTTTAGATGTTCTTCTCTGTCAAGATGTTGAGAGAAGACTCTAGTGGATGTATGTTTTAAAGCTCCCTGTATGATATGAAGTTGTTTGACAGTAGATTGGCTGGAGCCTTTTCTTGAAGAAATAATCTTCCTGATAGCTGATTAAACTGAGAGAACAAGTTCTTCAGTTTGTTGCTCTTTTGAAGATCTGAAAACTTGCAGCAAATGACTGAGAGAAGAATGTTGAAGATGTTCTCAGAGTGTAAGAGCTGCTGGAGGAGGAAGATGAAGATCTGTGTAGCTGTGTTTCTTCTTGTTCTTCCTGTCTCCTTTTCTTTCATTCTTTTTCTCTATTCTTTTCTGTACTCCTTTCTTTCTTTTATTTTTCTGTGCAGCTTTTTGAAAATATGTTATGTATTTGTTTCTGCCGTGAAGACTGAAGGTGAAAAATCCGTTGTATAATAATCTGCTATATCTTCTGCCTTTTCTTTTCCTTTTCTTTTGAAATTTCTGACAGACATTGAAAGTGCACAGTTAACCTCACTAGAATTCTCTAGGGGGGGGGGTGAATAGAGATTTTAAAATATTTTGTGCAAAGTATATATATATGTGTAATATTTACAGGTTTAAGCTTCCCACACACCAACAAGAATTAAGCAAGTAAAGAAAAAAATAGCAGAAAGAAAGACACAGCACAACACAAGGAAATATAATGGTTCCCCAAACTTTGGGTAGTCCACTCTTCTACCCCCTTGGTAGGAATTCACTATCTTGCACTGAGTCATTTGATAAGGAGACTCTTAGAACCAGCCCGAGTCTTTTGATAAGAAGACTCTTAGAACCACTATAACTGAATTTTTTGAAGAGAGATTCTAAAAACTCTTTTACACAATTTGAAAAAGAAATAAGAATGAGAAGAAGAAGTAGAAGAAAATAATTGAAGCAAGAAAGAATCTTCTTCCTAGCAAGAAGATTAGAAGCACAAGTATAGTGAATGAAATCTCTCTTCTATAGTGAGAAGGAGATTGTAGGCATTTCTCTCTTTCAGTGAGAGCTTTCACAAATGGCAACAGTATGGCTTCAAAAGGAGGAGAAGAAGAAGGCTTTTTCTTTGCTGCAACACTCTTTCACTTTTCTCAGCTTTCTCACTTTTCACTTGGGTGCTTTTCCTCTTTTTCAAATGGATGGAGTGGATCACTTGTTATTTCTCTTTGCCGACCTCTTTGTGTATTTATAGCTCTGTTTATTCAGTCAGAGAAATAGTAAGAGTGAAAAGTTTTCATAATCATTATATATGTAGAAGGAAAGAGATCATTCTATTTTCAAATAATGTCGATAATAATCTTAATCAAATTAGCCAAGAATCATTTAGAAGGAAAGATTGATTCAGAACGGCTAGAAAAGAATAATATAATTCCATAAAATTCAGATCTACAGAAAGATGGAAAGAGATCTGGTGTGTTTTTGAATTTATCATAGAAATCGACGTGCGTCGATTACTATTCGACGTAAGCGTCGATTTCAGCCTGGCTAGACGCCGAGAAGAAAATATGGAAGGAGCGTCGACTAGAAATCAGAGTTACGTCGACATTGGTTACGTCGAATTCTGTTTAGAATTACTTCGACTCAGTATGAGAGATACGTCGACTACACTTCGACATTGCGTTGATTACTATTCGACGCATATTTACTTAAACTAATTTTTTCACTCTGAAAATACATATTCTACTCATTTCTAGGGGTTAAGATAAATCATTTCCCCCACAATCTCCCCCTATTTGTCTTAACCCTATTCAGAGAGAAATTTTATCAGCTTTTAATCAACACATCAAAGCATATTTAGAGATATATTAGGTGATCAGAAGATAATCATATAATAGACTTTTTGTACAGATCAAGCAGTACTTAAGCATTAAAAATAGAGCTCTGCTCAAAATTGTTCAACATATCATTCAGGAGGAGTAGGAGGAGTTTTTCTCTTCCTAGAGAATACTAAAGGGAGATCAGGTCTTTTTATAGAGGTGAGTTGTTCCTTCTCAGTAGCAAGATGTTCATTCAGCTCCCCCTGAGTCAAAGCAGTCTGCTCCCCCTGAGATAGAACTTCCTTTATACTTTCTTTTTCTACTTCTTCAGCTTCTTTCTCATCTCCAGCTTCAGCTATGACAGCATCTGGCTCCCCCTGAGCTTCAACTTCTTTTTCTTTTTCACTTTCAGCCAAACCTTCAGCCTCAGCTTCCTTTTCAACTTCTTTCTCTACTCTACTTGCCTCCCCTTGGAAGAGAACAACTTGTTGTTCAGCTTCTCTTGCTATAGAAAATACATCTGTTAGCTGTTCTATAGTATGTAGCTCAGGTACTATTTCATTCCCAATGGTCTTAAGCAGAGCAAGACTATCAGATTTTGATGTTGGAGAGGATTTGTGTGAGTGAGATTTGTGACTGGAGAGCTATTCTTCATCTAACTTCTCCCCCTTCTTGACCTTCTTAGCCAAGGAGGTTAAGAATGATTTAGTAACCGTAGATGAAGACATATAGGTTTTGATTACTTGCATAGAGGCATTTACCCCATCCAACTGGGTTTGCATGTGCCTGATAGAGGAGTGAATTTGAAGGCAGTGTCCATCCAACATTTGTTGAAATCTTTGGGCTGCTGACTGGATACACTGAGTAATGAGAGTTTCAGTGGATGGAGATGGTTCAGGGTGTGTTGGTGAAGGAGATAATGGTGAAGGGGATAAAGGTGGAGAAGTGATTGTTGATATATGAGGTATTATTTAAAGAAGGTGAGACATCGAAAAGGAAACAGAAATCGAGGTATATAAGGTAATCCAATCGTCAAAAGAAGAAGGGAAGATTTGTTTCCAGTTTTATCATGAAGTCGACGGTCCGTCAAGAAAGGATCGACGTATCTTTGTCTGTAAGAAATCAATTCCAGCGTTGAGTTCTCGACGGTGCGTCGATAGGTAATCGACGCATCTTCAAGTGCTTTTTTAGTTTTGTTGACCTCTTTTAGATTTTCCCAACAATGGTGTTTACAAGCTTCCATCAAGCATTCCTAAGGTGTTGATGAAGTAAGTATGCTTAGTTTCATCCAAGGGTTTGGTAAAAATGTCTGCTCTTTGACTGTCTGTAGGAATATATTCTAAGGTTATCTTGCCTTTTTCTACATTGTCTCTAAGAAAGTGATGTCTGATCTCTATATGTTTGGTTCTACTATGAAGGACTGGATTGGATGCTATGGATATAGCACTAGAACTATCAAAATAGATCTTAGAGTTATTTACTTCCAATTTATAGTCAAGAAGCTGATTTTGCATCCATAGGATTTGTGAACAACAACTTCCAGCAGCTATATATTCAGCTTCAGCTGTTGAGGTTGAGACTGAAGTTTGTTTCTTACTGAACCATGATATTAGTCTGTCACCTAGGAATTGGCAAGTGCCAGGTGTGCTCTTTCTATCAACCCTACATCCAGTATAGTCTGCATCTGAGAAACCTGTCAATTCAAAGTTGGTTTCTGCTGAGTAGCATAGACCTAGTTCAGGTGTTCCCTTTAGGTATCTAAGAATCCTTTTTACAGAGGAGAGATGGGATTCTTTTGGGTCAACTTGAAATCGAGCACATATGCAGGTGGCAAACATAATGTCAGGTCTGCTAGCTGTTAGATATAGAAGGGATCCTATGATTGCCCTATATGTATTTTGATCTACTGATTTTCCCTTTTCATCTTTTTCTATAATGGCATTAGTTGCCATAGGTGTTTTCATGGTAGAAGCTGATTCCATGCCAAACTTTTTGATTAATTCTTTAGTGTATTTAGATTGTGAGATAAAGATCCCCTCACTATTTTGTTTTACTTGTAGACCTAAGAAATAAGAGAGTTCTCCCATACTACTCATTTCAAATTTAGATTGCATTAGATTAGCAAATCTTTTACAGAGTTTGGGATGAGTTGAGCCAAAGATGATGTCATTTACATATATTTGAACAAGAAGGAGTTGATTCTTGTGGGTTCTAGTGAAAAGTGTTTTATCTACTTTTCCTCTTTCAAAAGAGTTTTCTATAAGGAAGTTAGAGAGAGTGTCATACCATGCTCTAGGTGCTTGCTTAAGACCATAAAGTGCTTTATTAAGTCTATAAACATAGCTAGGAGAGGAGGGATTGATAAAACCTGGTGGTTGCTCTACATACACCTCTTCTTGAAGGTCACCATTCAGAAAGGCACTCTTGACATCCATCTGGTTGACTTTCATCTTCATGAAAGCTGCATAGGCAAGAAAAGTCTGATTGCTTCCAATCTGGCAACTGGAGCAAAGGTTTGGTTGTAGTCTATTCCTTCTTCTTGTCTGTACCCTTGTGCTACAAGTCTTGCCTTGTTCCTGATGATTACTCCAGTGGAATCAAGTTTGTTTCTGTATACCCACTAAGTACCAATAACTGGGTAGTTTCTTGGTCTCTCAACTAAGTTCCATACTTTGTTTCTCTCAAATTGGCTTAGTTCTTCCTGCATAGCTATAATCCAGCGAGGATCACCATTTGCTTCTCTAAAGTTCTTTGGTTCAACTTGTGATAAGAAGCATTGGAGCATCATCCCACTGGAGACTTGGTGTCTTGTTCTTACTCCAGTATTGGGGTCTCCAATTACTTAGGATTGTGGATGATTTTTCATATTGATTCCTGTCCAGCTTGGATTTGTCAGAGGCTCTTCTTCCTCATTAGTAATAGGAACATTTCCCACTTATTCTTCTTGAACCATGTTCTCTTGTGAGAGTTGGTTTTGATTGCTCTTTTCTGAATCTTCTTCATGTTCCTGTTCAGATTCCTCACTTGGTTCATGTAGCTGATTTTCTTTCCCAGTGTCTGTGTTCTCTAGAGTTAGTTGTTCAAACCGAGTCTCTATGCTGCTGTGTTCCTGTGGAAAAGGACTGGTGGAAGTTTCTTCCCCTTTAAAGAACATGTTAGTTTTATCAAATATAATATGCATGGATTCTTCAATTTTGTGAGTTTTCCTATTATAGCACCTATAAGCTTTACTAGATGATGAGTACCCCAGAAATATTCCATCATCAGACTTTTTGTCAAACTTGGCAAGATGATCTTTCCCATTGTTTAGTATAAAGAAAGTACATCCAAAAGTCTTAAATTATCTAACAGTGGGTGTTTTTCCCTTCAGAAGCTCATATGGAGTTTTTAACTTGGTTTTGTGTATGAGGCTTCTATTCAGAACATAGTTTGCAGTGTTGACTGCTTCAGCCCAGAAGGTTTTTGGTAATCTTGATTCTGCAAGCAAGGTCCTTCCTGATTCAATTAAGGTTCTATTCTTTCTTTCAGCAACTCCATTTTGTTGAGGAGTTCTAGGTGCTGAGAAGCTTTGTTTGATCCCTTCACCCTCACAGAAACTATAGATTATCTGATTTTCAAATTCAGTCCCATGATCACTTCTGATAATGGAAACATGAGTATTGAATTCAGATTGAATCTGTCTTATGAATCTTGAGAGAATCTTGTGGGTTTCAGACTTAGCCCTTAGAAAGAATACCCAGCTAAATCTAGAGTAGTCATCCACAATGACTAGGGTATAAGACTTTCCACCTAAGCTCTGAGTGGATATAGGACCAAAGAGATCCATGTGCAGTAAGTAGAGAATCCTAGGGGAGTCATCCTTACCAATTTGTTTGAAGGATGATTTGATCTGTTTTCCTAGTTGGCAAGGTCTACAAGGAGAATCCTTAGAGTACCCACCCTTTGGTAGATCTCTGACTAGGTTATTCTTTGCTAATTCACTAATGGTTTTATAGTTTAGATGGACCAGCCTCCTATGCCATAATTCACTTTTATCAATAATGTTGTTGAACAAGCAAATCTCTGTGTGTGTGGAGCTAAAATCTACTATATATACTTTCCCTTTTCTAATTCCATTGATTATAATGGCACCAGTCATGATATCAACAACATGGCAAACAAGTTTGGTAAATTTCACCTCATACTTACCACTGTCACATATCTGACTTATACTTATCAGATTGTGTTTTAGTCCTTTGACTACTGCCACATTCTTGAAGGTTACTTTTCCTTCTTTGAAATCTCCAAAGCCCCTGGTTTGCCCACAGCTAGAGTCTCCAAAAGTCACTGGTGGTCCAAGTCTATCCTCAAAGTTGGTTAATAGATTTTTTACCCTGTCATGTGCATGGAACATCCACTGTCCAAGTACCACACCAGCCTGAAGATGTGATACACCTGCACATAAAATTTAAACATTAGTTTGGACCCTGCTAAGCTGGGGTCCCTTCCTCCCACCAGTGAAAGGTTTAATGAAAGAATAAGTGGGTCTTTCAGTGTACCCTTTCATCTTTATGGGTGTTGGTTTATCATACCAACAGTCTTTGGTAATATTGCAGAAATAGTATTCATAATAAAGGGAAATGGATTGAGAAGACTTTTTGGGAAAGGAGAAATTCCCGTCAGATTGGTTGCGTCGATAGGAATTCGACGTATGTTCATAGTTGCGTCGGGTAGAAGTCGACGCTTCCTTTATTCTGCGTTTACTTCTAGTCGAAGCATAGGAGAAGTTGCGTTTGTTGGAAGTCGACGCACTTTGGGGGTGTGCATTGATTAGAAATCGATGCATCATTTAAGTTGCGTCGAGTAAAACTCGACGCACGTTGATAATAACTCGACGCAAATTTTTTTTTCTGAGGATATTTACTGAGGATTCCTTCATATATAGTGAAATTATTTTTATTAAAAACAGTAGTTGTTTTTGGATTTTCTTGTGAATTTTCTCCTATCAGATTATTCTTCCTAGTGCAGTGGATATGATGTCTCCAAACAGATTTGCTGGATGATTGAGGTCTAGGTTCTAAATCAGTATTAAACTCTAGTTGTCTAAATCTATCAGTGAGATTTTCAGAGATATTCTTGAGCTTTTGACTTCTGCCATTTAGAGAATCTTCAAAGGCTTTTGCCTTTGCTAGCTCATTTCTCAGTGTTTGATTTTTAGTATTGATTTTATCTAGTTGCTCCTCTGATCTAGAGAGTTCTTGACTGAGCTCATAGTTTTTATATTGTGTATCCATTTGTTTGAGATTGTTCAATTCATTTCTTAGTCTTTTTATTTCTTTCTCAGATTTGACTTGATCTAAACAAAATTCTTTGAAATTATTTTTGAATTTAGTAGAAGAAAAATCTATATCATCAGATATATTTACCAGAGATTTATCTTCAGGCTTCTCAGTAGCCATCAAACAGTTTTCCTCCTGCTTAGCCTCTTCTTGATCATTTTTAGATGAGGTACTTCCTTCAGATTCTGAATCACTCCAGGATTGAGCAATGCATCCTTTCTCTTTCTTCTTCTTCTTCTTTAGATCTGTTCTTTTCAGATCTTTCTTATTACTGATCTCTTTAGGACATTCAGGTGCAATGTGTCCAGGTTTCCTGCAAGAGTAACATATAATTTCTTTAGTAGGAGTTTTGTCATACCTGGTTTTTGAGTCTCTTCTTCTAGATCCTTCTGTTTTGATCCACTTCTTGAATCTTCTGGCTAGTAGACTAATCAGCTCCTCATCACTTGTAGAGGGTTCACCTGCAGTAGCCTTTAAGGAAATACTCTTTTCCTTTGAGAGTGAAGGAGTCTTTTCTTTCTCTTCTTTCTCAGATCTTGTTTTCAACAACTATTCATAAGATCTTAATTTTCCCAACAGGACATCTGTTGAGATTTCTTTTTGGCTTCTGTAGTCTCTAATTGGCCAGATTATTGAGTCCCATGAACTTGGGAGGCTCATTAATAATTTGTCATTGATCTCTGTGAGAGATCTCTCTCTATCCAAGCTCCTTAATTGATTGATGATCAGACTGAATCTGTCATACATCTCAGATATGCTTTCTTCATGCTTCTTTTGAAAGTTCTCATATTGGGAGATCAATAGAGCCTTTCTATCTTTCCTTTCATCAGCACTTCCTTCTACTATCTTTGTAAGAGCCTCCCAGATTTCTTTAGCTGATTCACAGTTAACAACCTTTTAGAAGATTTCATCTGAGAGAGTTGAGACAAGAATGTTCACAGCTTTTGCATCACTTGTTCCTGCCTTCTTCTCATCAGCTGTCCACTCAGCCCTTAGGACAAGTGTTTGAGTCACTTTACCACTTGAGTCCTTTCTATAAGGCTTGGGAGGACATGTCAAAATAACATTAAACAATTCTTCATCAATAGAATTCATATAGATACTAATTCTTGTTTTTTAGAGTGCAAACTTTTCAAGGTTGCAAATTGGTGGTCTGGTGGAAGCATAATCTTTGATTTGTGCCATAAATTTTTTTAGAAATATATATACATATATATGAGGTAGGATCTTTTTGATCAAGGAGTTACCTCTTTTTAATCAACCTCGCTTTGATACCAATTGAAAGTGCACAGTTAACCTCACTAGAATTCTCTAGAGGGGGGTGAATAGAGATTTAAAAATATTATGTGCAAAGTATATATATATATGTAATATTTACAGATTTAAGCTTCCCACACACCAACAAGAATTAAGCAAGTAAAGAAAGAAATAGCAGAAGGAAAGACACACACAACACAAGGAAATATAGTGGTTCCCCAAACTTTGGGTAGTCCACTCTTCTACCCCCTTGGTAGGAATTCACTATCTTGCACTGAGTCTTTTGATAAGGAGACTCTTAGAACCAGCCTGAGTCTTTTGATAAGGAGACTCTTAGAACCACTACAACTGAATTTTTTGAAGAGAGATTCTAAAAACTCTTTTACACAATTTGAAAATGAAATAAGAATGAGAAGAAGAAGTAGAAGAAAAACAATTGAAGCAAGAAAGAATCTTTTTCCTAGCAAGAAGATTAGAAGCACAAGTATAGTGAATGAAATATCTCTTCTATAGTGAGAAGGAGATTGTAGGCCTTTCTCTCTTTCAGTGAGAGCTTTCACAAATGGCAGCAGTATGGCTTCAGAAGGAGGAGAAGAAGAAGGCTTTTTCTTTGCTGCAACACTCTTTCAGTTTTCTCAGCTTTCTCACTTTTCACTTGGGAGCTTTTCCTCTTTTTCAAATGGATGGAGTGGATCACTTGTTATTTCTCTTTGCCGACCTCCTTGTGTATTTATAGCTCTGTTTATTCAAAATATTGCTATAGGAGAATAATCAATTAGCAGTCAGAGAAATAGTAAGAGTGAAAAGTTTCCATAATCATTATATCTGTAGAAGGAAAGAGATCATTCTATTTTCAAATAATGTCCATAAAAATATTAATCAAATTAGCCAAGAATCATTTAGAAGGAAAGATTGATTCAGAACGGCTAGAAAAGAATAATATAATTCCATAAAATTCATATCTACAGAAAGATGGAAAGAGATCTGGCGCGTTTTTGAATTTGTCATAGAAATCGACGTGCGTCGATTAATATTCGACGTAAGCGTCGATTTCAGCCTGGCTAGACGTTGAGAAGAAAATATGGAAGGAGCGTCGACTGAGGTGCGTCAACTTTACTGGGTGCGTCGACTAGAAATCAGAGTTACGTCGACTTTGGTTACGTCGAATTCTGTTTAGAATTACTTCGACTCAGTATGAGAGATACGTCGACTACACTTCGACGTTGCGTTGATTACTATTCAACGCATATTTACTTAAACTAATTTTTTAACTCTGAAAATACATATTCTACTCATTTCTAGGGGTTAAGATAAAGCATTTCCCCAACAGACATTAATTGCAGTTCCCTTATATTAAGGAATAAATATATCTGAAAGGATATTTTTAAAACATAAATCTGCTGCCTCGTTTATCTCTTTCCTTTTCCACGAAATGTCCTTTTTCGAGGAATGTCAATGGCTATAATCTTGGAATAATAAAGAAAATATATTATCCTTACTTGATCTGATAGAAAGAGCCATTGCTGTTGTCGATCTGATAGAAAGAGCCGTTGCTGAGATGAGCTTGAAGCAAGCCGTTCGTCGAACACAGAATGTAATTAGTCGAGCGCTGCACTTAGACAAATTTTTCGTCCGCTGAGATTTGAGTTGTTCATCTAACGCAGAATGTAAGCCGATCGTCGAATGCAGAGAGCTTGCCGTTCGTCGAACGCAGATAGCCGTTCGTCGAATGCAGTGTGGACTTCGTCGAACGCAGAATCTGAATGAATTCTCTAGTTCTAACAGCCTAAACTCTTGACCCATAAACTATACATTGAGGTCAACTTGATCCTAGGTCAACAGATAGTGATCCTAGCCCAAATCAGTAATAGGGTTGTTCAAACATAACTGGCTTATGCTGATGAGGTTGTGCTTCAGACCCTTGACATAAGCTACCTCCTTAAAGGTAACTGCTCCAACTTTGATCTTCCCATATCCTTTGGTTTGTCCACAGTTGGAATCTCCAAAGATCACCTTGGGTCCATGCTTTGCCTTGTAGTTGCTTAGGTTGGCCTTGTTTCCTGTCATATGCTTTGAACATCCACTATCCAAATACCATTGTTCATTTAATTTTGGATAGCCCTGTACCCGCACAACAGAAAAAATAAACTAGTTGTTTTTGACCTAGACTACCTTGGGTCCTTTTGTATTACCACGAAACTCTGCAATAAAAGACATTTCAGGCTGGTCCTTGTAACCTTGTGGATGATATCTCCTTGGAGGAATTATCCATTCAGTGAAAGGATTGAAAGTATGCGAAGAATAAGAATGTTTCAGATTTTCTGTATATTTTCCGTTCGACGAACTGGGCTGAGTTCGTCTATCGCCGTTCGACGAATGGATGTGCTTTCGTCGAGCGCCGTTCGAATGATAACTATACTGGAAATCTGTCTTCAGAGTTCGTCGATCTCCGTTCGACGAAGTGAATTGATTTCGTCGAGCTCCG
Organism: Dactylorhiza incarnata; assembly: GCA_033032865.1. Lineage (NCBI taxonomy): Eukaryota > Viridiplantae > Streptophyta > Magnoliopsida > Asparagales > Orchidaceae > Dactylorhiza > Dactylorhiza incarnata. The sequence continues at coordinate 22,655,238 of JAWHQI010000010.1, read as the reverse complement.
TTCGATGAATTCTGCTGAATTCCTTTATTCTTAACAGTCTTGCTTGAAATGTTTTTATTTACATCTACAACCTCTTTGCTCTTGGCAGAAATGAATTTTATTGGTGCAGATAGCATGTTCTTCTTAATAAGAGGTGGCTCACTTGATGATGCACCTAATCCCATCTTGCCATTTAATCTGGCATTTACCGTGCTTGTGATGTCCATCAGTTTGATACTTCTCCCATTTAGGGATTCTTCAAATTTCTTAGCTTCAGATAACTTATTCTCAATGAGAATAATGTGTTCTCTGGAGGCAGCCAATTCTTTCTTAAGAATAACATTATCTTCACTTAATTTGTTCATTTAAGCCAGCTTATTTCTGAGAGAGATTATTTCCTTCTCAGATTTTATTAAGTCTAAGCAAAGAACTTTGAATTCATCTTTGAATTCAATTGAAGTAAAATTAAAATTAGACATTACCTGATCAGCATCATTGTCAGACTCTGATTCTGATTTTTCTGAATTGTTTGCTGAGGCATTGATAGCCATCATACAGAAGCTTCTTTTTCTTCATTATCTTCATCATCACTGGAGCTGGATGAAGATGCATTTTCTGACTCACTGCTTGAGTCATAAATGGCCATCAAGCATTGGTTTTTCTCCTTTGATTCTTCATCATCATCAGAAGAACTGGATGAAGACTCTGACTCAGTTTCACTCCAAGTTTCAGCTACAAATCCTCTTCCCTTATGCTTGTGTTTGTGGGAGGAAGACTTGCTGGAGTGTATTCTTTCTTCTTTGTCTTTTCTCTTCTCCTTCTTCTGATTCTCTGGATACTCTGGCAGAATGTGTCCAGGTTTCCTGCAACCAAAACAGATAATTTCTTTAGAATTTGATTTATCATACCTTGGCTTTTCCCTTGATCTGGAGTCCTTCTTTCTGAAGTCTTTTCTAGCCATCTTATAGAATCTCTTGGCTAGTAAGCTCATGAACTCCATATCTCCTGTAGCTTTTTCTTCTTCTTCAGTAGCTTGGAAAGCTATGCTTTTCTCCATTTTGGATGCTGGAGATGAGGTGGATTGTTCATCTTCTCTGGACTTGATAAGCTGCTCATAGGATTTGAGTTTTCCTAACAAGTTCTCAGTAGAGATCTCATTAAGGCTTCTGGCTTCCTTGATTGGCCAGATCCTAGAGTCCCATGTGCTGGGGAAGCACATTAGGATCTTATTATTGATCTCAGTGATGGAGATCACTTTGTCCAAGGTCTTCAGCTCATTGATTATGAGTATGAGCCTATTATACATATCAGTTACTGTCTCAAATTCTCCATTTTTGAAATTCTCATATTGAGAAATAAGGTGGGATCTTCTGTCCTTTCTTTCATCTGCTGATCCTTCAACTATTTTGTTGAGTGAGATCCAGATTTCTCTTGCTGAAGTGCATTCCACCACTCTTTGGAAAATGTCATCAGATATTGTTTGTGCCAAAATGTTCATTGCCTTGGCATCTGCACTTCTCTGCTTCTTCTGTGCTTTTGTGCATTCAGGTGGTGGAACAACATTTTTTGTTGTTGTGGTTTCAGCACTTGTTGCTGCTGTAGGTGTAGGAGGTCCTGTCAAAATAACATTAAAAATATCCTCATCAATAGAATTCATGTACAATCTAATCCTTACCTTTCATAGTGCAAACTTATTGAGATTGCACATAGGAGGTCTTGTGCTTGAATATTCTTTGTTTTGTGCCATGAGTTTTTAGAAAATAGAACTCTAAAATAAATTAAGATCTAATTGATCTTTATGATTCAGGTGTTAGCCTGTAAATAATCAACAACCCTATGATACCAATTGAAAGTGAGGTTAGATCTTAGATTACTCTAGAGGGGGGGGGGGGGGGGGGTGAATAGAGTATTAACAACTTTTCACTTAATTTTATAGCGGAATTAAAATAGTGATATATATATGTGTATAGCAGAGTGATTTATAACAACTAAATAAAACAAAGCACACATCACACAGCACAACACACAGAAAATCACAACACAGAGGATACAAGGATTTTTATAGTAGTTCTCCAATAAACCTGGGTACGTCTACTCTTCTACCACACTTGGTAGGATCCACTAACTTTTTGATCATGTGCCCTATCACCAAGGGATTTTTGTTCAGGTGTCCACACACCAAGTGAGATTTTGATCAGGTGCTCTAACCCAACCACAGGTTTTTGTTCAGGTGCCCTGCCACCAATGGGTAACTTTTGAAGGGAGTTATAACCCTGTACAAGAGGGGATAAGAAGGGTTATGAAGTTCTTCTCTGTCAATATTCTGAGAGATGACTCTAGTGGATTGTTGATGATGTAAAGCTCCCAGTGTCTGATATAAAATGTTTGACAGTAGATGGCTGGAGCTTTCTCTTGGATGTATTGATCTTCCTGTAGCTGATGAATCTGAGAGAATAAGTTCCTCAGATTATTGTTGCCCTTTGAAGATCTGATCTTGCAGCTGAAATACTGAGAGAGTAGAGTTGATGTTCTCAGTGAATGAGTGCTGCTTGAGGAAGAAGATGAAGATGATTTGTAAAACTTTTGTTCTTCCTTTTCTTCCTGTATAGTTATTCTGTAATCTCTGATCTGTAATGCTGTCGTGTAAACTATGTATATTGATACTGTATATCTTCTTCCTTATTCTTTTGATTGATACTCTCTGACTGATTTGAAATTCAAATCCCTTGATTTAAGGAATAAAATAATCTTAATAGATATTCTGGGAACTGTAAATCTGATACGCCGTTTACCTTTTTCCTTTTCCATGAACATGTCCTTTTCAGCTAAATGTCAATGGCTATATTCTCAAAATAATAAAAGGAAAGATATAATCCTTACTTATCTGATATAATAGAGCCGCTGCTGATGAGAGATCTGAGTTCAGAGAATGAAATAAAAATAATCCTTATGATATTCTGAACTGAAATAAGAATTCGTCGATCTCAAGAATTTTCGTCGATCTCAAGAATTTTCATCGATCTCAACAAATTTCGTCGAACACAATGTTGAGTTCGTCGACCTCAACTGAATCTGGCTGGAAGAATTGAATTAGTTGAGATGAGAAGAACTTTCGTCGATCAGAAGGTTGAGTTCGTCGAACTGAAGAATTCGTCGACCGCTGAGCCGCTGAATAAAATTGTCGACCGCTAAACTGAGCAAATTTCGTCGACCGCTAAGACTGCATAAAATCGTCGACCACTGAGATGGTATAATTTCGTCTTCCGCTGTGACAGGATAAAATCGTCGACCGCTGAGCCTGGATAATTTCGTCGACCGCTGAGACGAGTTCGTCGACCACTGAGCCGCTGAGCCGCTGAGATAGAAGCAAACCGTTCGTCAAGCATAGAATGTAAGCCGTTCGTCGAACGCAGAGCCTTGCCAAGTTCGTCGAACACAGGAGCTTGCCGTTCGTCGAACGCAGGATAGAGTTCATCGAACGCAGAAAACTTGTCTTTTCCTTAGCTCAATCAGCCTAAAACCTTGACCCTTTGGACTATACATTGAGGTCAACTTTATCCTAGTCAACAGATAGTGATCCTAGCCCAAATCAGTAATGGGGTTGTTCCAACAAAAAGTCAGTATAAATCAACATAAATAGAAAAGAAAGCACTAGCTAAGCAGTTATAACCAAGCATTCTCAATTCCAAGAGCAGAAAGAGTTATATATATATTAGATGTTATTAACCAAATGTAAATGAGACTGATCGGTTGAACAAGCGAGGTACTGTGTCGGGGAGTGGACCACAGCGCGCACAACCCAACAAAAAATAATACTGTGCCGGGGAGCAGACCACAACGCGTAGAGCACAACAACCATGGTACTGTGGCGGGGAGTAGAACACAATGCGCACAGCACAACAACCATGGTACTGTGTCAGGGAGTAGACCACAGCGCGCACATCCCAACAACCCTTACAATAAAACGTCTCAACGAATTTTCTAACTCATACTCGACGAATCTATCTCTAAATACTCGACGAAAACACTGCTCACTCGACAAATTCATCGAAATGACTCGACGAGCTACACTATTCATCTGACGAATTCGTCGAAATGACTCGACGAACAACACTATTCATTCGACGAATTCATCGTATACACTCGACGAATTTACCTTGGAATAATCGACGAATTTACCTTGGAATATTCGACGAATTTAACTTGACTCTAAGACGAACTTAGCTTGATCACTCGACGAATTTGTCGTAACTACTTGACGAATTCCTCTAACACTTAATGATTTGCACAGAATCACTCGATGAATTGTGTTATCACTCGACGAATTATGATATCACTAGACGAATTTGTCATATATATTCGACGAATTTACTTACCTTTAATTGATGAATTCTGCTATGATACCCGAAATTCTTAGAGGAAAAGGGAAATCAATACAAGAATGTTGTTTGTCTAAAATAATAAGGAAGGAAGATAAGAATTTAAAGAAAGCATGGCAAGGGGGAATAGTCCAACACTTGCCTCAAACCTCTTTGAAGCCCGGCCTCTCGAACCCTCCACGTCCAAGATCGGCCAAAAGAAAGCTCCTGCGAAGAATTTTTGAAGGATTAGAAAGGAAAACAAGGCTTAGGGACAAACACTCAAACGCCAAAACCTCACGAAATTGAACTTAATCACCACACAAACGAAGATCTCGACGAGATCTCTTCGAATCTAAGCTTAGATAAGGATTTCGTGCACTAGATCGTACACCACGACCGATGGAAGCACAAAGGACGTCGCGACTTTTCTCCGATCTCGCAGCTCTGGTTCGACGGAAACGGGAAGAAGAAGGGATCGGCCAAAACCTCATTTCCTAAGTCATCGATCCTTTTTATACTAAAGAAAAAGAAGATTTTATTTAATATTATTTTATAAAAGTTTTAACCTTAAATTCACGATTTTGACAAGAATAACTCGGATTTTCACGAAAATCGCACCGAAGGCAAATATCGGTCTTCCGAAATCAATGGCGAAGTCGAAATCAGAGTTTGACGAGACGATTATGAGCTACAATTTAATTTTATGCAATTTATGACAACAAAGTTTGATGAGTTTGATCAAATTAATTTATTTAAATTTCTATTTCTCTGAAAACTCTTTAATAATGTAGACACCGTTAACTATGCGCTAACATAACACCCTCACGTCATTATTACGCAATAATTATTATTTTAATAAATTCTCGGAAATTCAGGGGCGTTATAGTAACCGCGCCAACGAAGTTTGTGGAAGTGCATGTGTGCATAATGGAGGAGCGCCAGAGTGAGGTACTCACACTCCTGAGAAATTTAAGGGCCACTCACGCCCCCAACCGACCATCGCTCCAGGCGTCCGATCACCGCTGGACGAAAGCTGCAATTTTCCCTAAGGTGTCGCTCGCTTGAAAGATCACTACAGATGAATTATCTGACACTGCGAGCTCCATGCATGTCGCACTTCCCGACGGGCTTCCCCGGCACATGCCGCGCTACCCCCTCCAATGGACGTAGATGTCGGGCAGGCCGGTAGAAAGCAAACTCGCGAGGAAGTGAGAAAAATTATTGAGGAAGAATTCGAGCACGGAGGGCATCAAGTCACAAACACGAGATGCCCATTACACCACGCCTCTATGCTAGCTCCGCATGTTCTAGCACATCTCATTATGCATAATTTCAAACTACCCAACTTTAAGACTTTCGATGGGATGGACGATCTACTAGAGCATACCAACAACTTCATAATGATCATACAACATTACGATGATCCCGATCAACTTCTATGCCAAGTGTTTCTGGACTCTCTTAATGGACATGTAACGACCCGGCGCCAACACCACCTCGTGGCCCGCACCTCTGGCCCCTTTATCGGGCCGGAGCCAGCACCTATTGAGTGGGCCGCCCTTCCGGAACCGTTGACAAGGGCTGCAGCCTGGTGACACCCCAAGTCGTCACTGAGCCTGTTTCTCAACAGTAGGTTGTTGATGGCAGGTCTCGATCCCCCTCCACCCTTGATAAGGCACCTTCAACAATCCTCATCACCAACTGACAACTCAGTTGGTGATGAGGACTGCTGAAGGTGCCTTATCAAGGGTGGCGGGGGATCGAGACCCGCCAACAATAACCTACTGTTGCTGAGAAACAGGCTCAGTGACGGGTTAGGGTGGCACCGGGAAGTAGCCCTTGTCAACGGTTCAGGAAGGGCGACCCACTCGATAGGTGCTGGCCCAGACCGATAAAGGGACCATAGGTGGTGTGGCACCGGGCCGGTATAAAAAAGTGCAGCTCAGTTGGTGATGAGGACTACTGAAGGTGCCTTATCAAGGGTGGCGGGGGATCGAGACCCGCCATTAACAACCTACTATTGCTAAGAAACAGGCTCAGTGATGGGTTGGGGTGGCACTGGGCTACATCCCCAACGGTTCCAGAAGGGCGACCCACTCGATAGGTGCTAGCGTCGGCCTGGTAAAGGGGCCGGAGGTGCGGGCCAAGAGGTGGTGTTGGCGACGGGCCATTATAAAAAAGTGCAGCTCAGTTGGTGATGAGGACTGCTGAAGGTGCCTTATCAAGGGTGGCGGGGGATCGAGACCCGCCATCAACAACCTTCTATTGCTAAGAAACAGGCTCAGTGATGGGTTGTGGTGGCACCGGGCTGCTGCCCTTGTCAACAGTTCCAGAAGGACGGCCCACTCGATAAGTGCTGGCTCCGGCCCGGTAAAGGGGCCGGAGGTGCGGGCCATGAGGTGGTTTTGGCGCTAGGCAGTTATAGGACATACTCGCACCTGGTTCCATTCTTTGAAGGAAGGTGAGATCCACAACTTCACCGAATTAACTTAGATATTCACAGATCAGTTCATCGCCAACTGCCCCATCATTTGAGATCCCTCTCACCTTTCTTTGTTTTGCCAGAATGAGGGAGAAATGCTCAAAGATTTCTTCTGCGTCTTCACTATATGGGCACGACAGATTCCCGGAGTCGACCTCGAGCTTCTGTGCGGCATTTTCCTTGGAGGGATATGGCTTAGTGGTTTCTACTCAGCAGTGATGAACGAGACTGTACCCAGCTACCCTGACCTCGTCCACAGAGTTGAAGCCCAGATCACGGTCAAAGAAGTGATTGAGCCACACTGCCAGTAATTTGAAGGAAGATCGAAGAGGAAGAAGGGTAGGAACCCCCGCCGGTTCTTGGGAGGAGCGACGAACGTCGCAATAATCCCCATCGAGATCGAGGAACTCACCAGCGCCAGAAGTACACTGCCATAGATACTACCCAAACCAACATGTTGCTTGCTATTTGTGACAACGACACACTCCACAGGCCCAAGTCACTCATACAAAAACAAGGGAGAACAATCGTAGTATTGTGACTTTCATCATGGGCATGGGTATAACAATGAAGACTGTACTCAGCTAAAGGAAGAGATCAAATGCCTTATCCGGTAGGAGCTTCTCGGGAGGAACCTCCCATGCATCAGGGCACGCAGGGCCGTGGGGGGGGGGGGGGGGGGAGCCAGACAAATGGTTGGAGAAGTGGAGGCATAGTCGGGTCCCACTTTCTCTCCGATCAAGTCTACTCCATCGCCCAACTATAAGAGGACCCCGAATTTAGAAAGACGCGACATAATATCACAATTTTTTTAGAGATGAAGACCTAGAAGGACTGCACCTGCCCACCAAGACCCCCTCATCATTAGTGCGGGAATAAGCAAACCCTGCTTTAACATCTAGAGAATATTGTTGGACAGTGGAAGCTCAGTGGATCTCATGTTTCTGTACACCCTTCGTGGCATGAAAATCGCAAAAAAACATCTCAAACCGGCAGCAAGGACAGTATATGGCTTCGATAACAACCTCGTCCCAGTGTACGGAATGATCATTCTCCCAATCACCTTGGGTGAATTCCAAAGAAAGTCACGCACAATGTTCAGTTAATAGTCATGGAATCTGACACTGCATACAACTCCATCTTTGTCCATCCCCTCCAGACCTTGCTCGAGGATATTGCTTCCATACCACACATGACAATGAAGTTCATTACCCCTGTAGGGGTATGTGTGGAATGGGGAAATCAATAGGCAACTCGCTCTTGTTATCTACGCCAGACATACCCTGGATATGGCGCAACTCTCGACATCAACATAATCGGTCCGCATGACACACCCGCACCACATCATGACGATCCAAAGAAGAGTCTCGCAGAGGCTTGATGCGGAAGGGGCATGGATGTAGAGTGAAGAAAAACTTAATCCTATGAAAGCGTGTAGAGCATGTACTGCTCATATCAACAATTTCCTTTTTTATTTCCTTCTAGTTTTTGCTTTAGAACAATAAGCCGCAAACCCAAACTTGTGTGTATGCCTGTTTTACTTTAAATGTCATAAAAAATGTTTTGATTCTGTTAGCAATGCAGGTCTCCAAAAATTAAGTCTCCGAAGTGTAAGGCCGCGACCTCTGGTGCTAACAACGAGCTCATAATAGAGCGAGAACCTCCAGTACTTATGCCAAGCAATGAGCTTGCACCCTATGGCAGAGAAGGGCATGCGCCCCTCTGTGACTGGGAGGGAGCCGGTTTCACATGAATGACCCACGATCTCTGGTGCCCCCACCCCCCACCCCCTTGCATCGAGCAACGAGCTCCATTCAGGCGAAGAGCTTTGATGCCAACATCGAGTAGCGAGCTCCATTCGGAAGATTACCTCCGGTGCTGATACTGGGTAGTATGATCACAACCGATAAGGAATGTGAAAGTGCACAGTGAGTCCTCTGAGTATTCTCTAGAGGGGGTGAATAGAATTTTAAAACTTTTCACAAAAATATGCACAAAATAGTAAAATAATTCTAAATACTAAGCATCCAGAAATCCAACCAGAATAAAAATAAGCACAGAATAACAGAAATAAAGAAGGGACAACACAAAAAATTCACAGCATATATGAGACAAGATCTATAGTGGTTCCCCAAAATATTGGCACTCCACTATTCTACCACCTTGGTAGGAATACAATATCCAGTGCTTGAGTCTTTTCATAAAGAGACTCTTAGAACCAGGCTCTGAGTATTTTGTTAAGGAGACTCTTAAAACAAAGACTAGATCTTTTGATAAGGAGATCTTGAACCAAAACTAGATCTTTTGTTAAGGAGATCTTGAACCATTGAATCTTTTGAAGAGGGATTCTAAGGACACTTTACCCAGTTTTACAGAAAGTGTGAAAGTAGAGTAAAGAAGGAGAAGAAGTTGAAGATGATTCTTCTGAATGAATCCTCTAGCAGCAATCAATGAGGATTCAGGAACTTAGTGGTTTTTTGGATCTTTTCTTTAGAGAATAAATCCTTGCTTAAGAGAGGGATGCAAGGATTGTGTAAGCCTATATCCAGTTGATGATTTCTGTATATTTTGTATGCTTCTTGCAGAGAGAGAGAGAGAGAGAGAGAGAGAGAGAGGGAGAGGGAGAGAGAGAGAGAGAGAGAGAGAGAGAGAGAGAGAGAGAGAGAGAGAGAGAGAGAGAGAGAGAGAGAGAAGGAGCCTTTATTTATGTTCAGAGATTTGTCAAGCATATTTTCTGTAGAAGAGGGAGGTGAAGAGAAAGCCGACATAAATTTTTTTATCTATTCAATTAGGTATACTTATTCTTCTGTCGAATATAGATGAATGACTTTCCTCTTCTGTTGTTTCCCAGTAGGAATGTCCAAGAAGAAGTATTGCTCTCTTTCTATTTCTGTTGACAGCCCGTCAAAATCCATCTTGAATAACTTCCAAATATAACATTATTGTATCTTTGAAGTTCTTATTTCTCTTCTTGTTCATGAACGACCTGTTAGAAATCAAATAACTTCCATTTATAACTTCTGAATAAGCTTAAGAATTGATTTTAGGAAGTATTCTAAATCTGAGTCTGTATTCGACATTGCGCCGAAAAACTTTACCTTCTTATCTGTTGGGAATTTGCCCTCAAATTCCCTTGATTTGAAGAGGGGTCATCATGCAATGCTAAGTGCATGTTGTATTTGATAAAGCCATATTTCTGTAAGAAATATAGGTTCAGGTAACTCAAGAGAAAGGGCCAATCATGCCCTTAGTTCAGGAGAAATCAACTCCTGAGAGATGAAAAATTGTCTCAGCAGAACCGCTGAGATGAAGGGTCAAATCCGCTTAGACGAGCTCACTGTCTCAACGGATCCATTGAGACGGGGAAGGAGCTGCAGATAGAAGAAACCGCTGAGACGACTGTCTGTCTCAGCGGATCCGCTGAGACGGGAAAGGAACTGCAGATAGAAGAGATCTGGCGCGTTCGTCGAACACAGAACCAAGTTTGTCGAACACAGAGACAGAACAGAAGCAAGCGCTGAGTCTTGGCCTGTTCGTCGAACAGAGAATGGAGTTCATCAAACGCAGAGCATGATGAGTTTGTTGAGCGCAGAGTATGGTGAGTTTGTCGAACTCAGAGCTTGGCGTGTTCGTCGAACTCAGAGCTTGGCGTGTTCGTCGAACCTAGTATAGCAAGTTCGTCGAACGCAGAGCGAGAGTTCTGCCCGTGGCGCAAGATGCAGAAAGGCAGTGTGGGGTCCACCCGTCTCTCCCATACTTGTCAGAAGGTCGGTTAAGAGCCGTTGAAGATCAGAGATGTATAAAAGAAGAAATTAGGGCACTTATGAATTGACTCAGTTGCGTGCCAAAAGAAATCAACTATTCCATTGACGGCCGAAGCTCTCATTTTTCTCCTCCTGCTCACTGAATAAGGAAGAAGAAACTGAGAGAGAAAGTTAGCTCCTTTACAAGAAGGAGCAAGGTGATCTTCCATCCTTCATCTGAAGAGGAAGATCAGATAGTAGCTGCCATCAGCATCACCAGCTACAAGGAAGCACAAGCTGTGCAGGAACTACATGAGACTTCCTTCAACTGCTGTCTGCTGTAGTAAGATTTAAACTCACTTTTCTGTAAGGAAACTTGCCTGAGTTTGTAGAAACATTTAGTCTGAGATTGTAGGAACCTGTGGGTTCAGAGTTGTAGGGCTATATAGCCTGAGTTGTAGGGCTGAATGCCTGAGTTTATAGGATCTGTTGATCTGACTTGTAGGGCTTTATTGCCTGAGCTGTAGAAGGAGGATTCCTCTGAGGTAGGACCTGGAAGGGGTCTAAGTTGTAGGATCAGTGGATGATCTGAGGTAGGGCTGTTTAGCCTGAGGTAGGGTTTGGGAAAACCTGAGAGATCCTGAGGGATCTGTGTTGTAAGCTCTTGGAGCTGATATTGGAGGAGTTGGCCATGTCTAACACACTGTTAGAAGAGTGAAGGGGGAAAGTGGACTACCCATAGATACACTGTCTTGGGGAACCACTATAGATGCTTGTGTGCTTTCTGTGTGTTTGATCATTTGCTTGCTCTAAACCAGAAAATAGATAGACTAATTAAAAGAAAATAAAAGAAACCTTATCGCACCCCCTCTAGGTGATTTAGACTACATCCTTTATAAACTTACATTATCGACGCACCTCTGAGTTCTAATAGAAGCTGCTTCGAAATTCTCTTCAGCTTTGAAGTGAAATCTAATATCGACATTGCGTCGAGCCCTTATCAATGTATCTGTCGAGATAAAGACCTAGACATTGAACTCCAACTTCTGCGTTGAATATAATTTGAAGTTGCGTCGACTTCAAATGTAGCTTTGACCAACTCTTCCTTCCGCGTCGAATACATTTTGACGTTGTGTCGAATTCAATTGATACATCGATTACCAGTCTGAGTTATTGTTACTTCTATTCGAAGTTACTTCGCCATGAGTCGAAGTTGCGTCGACTTCTATTTGACGCAGAATTGACTTAACTGAATTTTGCACTCCTTTGGACTGGTCTTGGACACCCTAATGAGAGTGTGACATCCTAGGACATCTAATGACCATTTTACCCTCACTATACATCTTGGGTAGTGAATCCTAGATTATGAAATTACCTTTTCATAATTTATAAGATAAATCCAGAGGATGTTTTTACCAACAATCTCCCCATATTTATCTTAACAAATCTTACAGACTTTTTAAGTGATTTCAATCATATTTGAAAAATAAACAAAGTACACACAAACATATTATAACAGAATGACACCATTCCATAAAAATTCAAACCAGAATGATACGGAAAACTTGCAATTGTCATAGATATGATTGTCTACCATAGTTGTATCTCAAATATATGCACTGAAGACTCATAAAAGTAATTGTTCATTTTCTTTTCACTTGATTTTTACTGATCTTTTGGTGAAGCTTTTCTTTTTCTAGAGAAGACCTGTGTTGTCATATTTCTTGGTGGAAATATAAGATGGTACTCCTCCTCAGAATCCCTGACATCATTCTTCTCCTTCTCCTCTTCAACAATTTTATCATTCTCTTTATGAAGATCCCACTGAAGTGATGCGACATCTTCAGCAATATGGGCAGCTTCTTGAGCAATTATATTGACATATTTTATGATCTACTCATCATCTGTGAGGATCTCCCCCTGGATTTGTGTTGTTCTCTCCTGGTCTGCAACAATCTCTTCCTCTTGAGCAGTCATTCCCTGATCTTGAGTAGTTTCCCCTTCTTGAACATACACTTCCTTTTCTTGACCAATCTCCCCTTCTTGAGCATTCACTTCCTCCTTTAGAACATTCTCCCCCTTCTCAACCTTGCTAACACAGAAGTTTAAGAAAGATCTTGTGATCTATGATGAGGACATCAATTTATTTATTTCTTGGATTGATTCCTTTGACTCTTTCAGTTCAGTTTCCATCTAGGAATATTTCCTTTGAAATTTTCTTGTCTGAGTCTGTAGTAGGTCAGAAAAAGTGCTAGTGGCCAGACCCACTGCTTTAGAGATTGCTAGATCAATCTCAAAGGGAGGTATTGGATGATAGGTAGAAGGTGTATTAGCAGAATGTGTTAATATGTCAATCTGAGGAGTTGATTGAAGATGATCTTGTGTTAAGGGAGCAGAAAGGATGACTGTGAGATTATCTCCAGGGGTTGTGATAGAATGTGGTTGTTGAAGAGAGGAGATTTGTGCTGGATGTTCAGCTATTGTATATGGTATGTCTGTCTCTTGTGCTGGATGGTCAACTATGGTATCTAGTATGACTGTGTCCTGATCTTGAACAGCAGGAGATGAAGGAGGAGAGGGTGGAACTTGACCAAGCTTCAGAATCTGTCTGGTCTATTTGGAGAAGATCCCTATGTTTATTCTTTTACCAAGAGGAGTGGGCACTCATTTGGATCTACAGTTGTTGTTTTGGGATTGCATCATGAGCAAAAATTTTACCTAGTAGGACTTTGCCTAGTATGTCTGCTAAAAACATGTATTCTTCTGAAAAGTCATTCTTCTTTAGCTTGATTGCTTTGTCTTTGTTGAAATTCATTATTTGCAGTGCTTGCTGGGTTTTGGCCGCCGTCAGTTCAGATGAGTCATCAACTATTGGTAGATCGAAGGTAAGACTCAACATCTCCTTAGTGATGTGAATGTCATTTCCAGAAATTCTCCCTTGGAGAGATCCATCCTCTCCAATATGGATGTTGTCTTTCACCTCGACTAATTCAACATCATATATCTTTCCTCTTGTTAAAATTAATTTCGTGAGTCCTGTAGTTTGAAACAAGTTCAAGATTCCATTGAAGTTTTTTGCCGCTGCATTGAATGAATCGATGTCAATATCAAATCCCGAGTTCACTTTTGGAGAAACCATTGATTCTTATGGTAGTACCTGTAAGAAACAAGACTAGAAAGAGAGAAAGAACCGAGAGAAAGAATGCAAGAAAGAAAGAGAGCAAGATAGAGAAAATTCAAAAGCGTAAGATGATTTAACGTCTGGCTTGCTTAAAAGAAGATGTGTCGTCGTAGATTTGGGTTTTAATCGAAGCAACATCGAATGGAAATAGATTCAGCGTGCCAAAATAAATTGATGCAGCTTCTAAAAGTAAATATTGCGCGCGCTTGATATGCCGATATTGCGTCGAGTGGTAATCGATGTGGCTCCGAGTTCATGCAACAACTATTAAGTCGACGCACGCGTCGATATGAATTCGACGCTGTGTCGAGTGCTTTTTGAATTAATTATCCCTGGTAGCTCTCGAAACTATCGTCGAGTAGGACTCAATGGTGGGTCAAATTCTATTCGACTCTGCTCTGAATTAGCATTTGTATTTTCTTCAAAGTTTTTTTTGTTGTTTTTCCTAGCAATAGTTTTTTTTATTAAAAATAGCATTTATAAGATAATATGTGTCAATTAGAAAGCATCATATGAGTTTAGAGAAAAGATCACCTTCTTTGATTATTTGTAGTTCCACACTGAAGATTTAGTTTTCCTTTTCTCTACATTATCTCTGAGGAAGGGACCCTAAGTTTTCCTGCACATTTAATTCAAACATTAGAGGGTACCCAGGTTACCTTGGGCACTTTACTTTTACCAATATAGGGTGATATGAAAGAATAGAGTGGTCTTTCATTATACCCTTTTGGATGGTAGAAGACAGGTTTATCAAACCTAGATTTGTTATCTTGGTACTGGAAATTTGCATATAATGTATCTTGATATAGTAAATCTGTAGAATGCCTAATGATTTTTCTTTTGGTTTTAGCTTTTTGACTGTGGTTCATTAGTTTCTCTGAATTATTCTTGCCTAGAGTTATCTTCTCATTATTAAGATTCAACCTATTAAATATAATGAGTTTATCAGGACGATTGTTTTGTTCTTTACACACTGGACTGTTTTCATTTATTTGATAATCACTAGGTCTAACAAATATTACTGGATTTTTTCAGACTGGTTTGCTAGAGATTGTTGTGCTAGTTAATGAATCTGCTCATAGACCAAGATATCTAGATCTCATAGAAAGATTCTGTGTGATATCATTTAACTTTTGACTCCTCCCATTGAGTGAGTCTTCAAAGGCTTTTGCCTTTGTAAGCTCTTCTTTTAGAGTTGAATTTTCATTAGTTATTTTACATATTTCTGTTTCCTTTTTATATATCTGATTTCTTAATTCAGAGTTAACAGAATACAAATTATCTTTCTTAAGATCTTCTAATTCTTCTCTAACTATTTTAAGTTATTTTTGACTTTTAAGATAGTCTTGACAAAATTCATTAAAACAATTTTTAAACTCTTCTGAAGTAAAATCAAAATCATCAAATAAGGATACCTGAACTTCTTCAGTTGAATCTTCTAAATCCATTAGACAGGCATTAATAACATCACATTCGTCATCACTGTCAGATGAAGAGGAGCATGACTCAGATTCTGAGACACTCAAGGTTTCAACTATGAAACCTTTTCCCTTCTTCTTGTCCTTCTTTCTAAGAGACTTATTCTTATGCTCCTTCTTGCTGCTTTTGTCCATTTGATCTTCAGGACATTCAAGGGCAATGTGCCCTGGTTTTTTTGCATGCAAAGCAAATAATTTCCTGCTTTGGGGTCTTATCAAACCTTGGTTTGTTTGAGCTTCTTTCTTTTCCTCTGGAGTTTTCAGACTTGACCCATCTACTATATATTCTGGGCAAGAGATTGAACATCACTTCTTCAGAAGTGGAAGGTTCTCCTTCAGCTGCCTTCAAAGCTATAGTCCTTTCTTTTGGAGTTGAGAATTTCTCTTTGTCTTCAGTCTCAGCTCTACTCTTCAGTAGTAGCTCATAGGACTTGAGCTTGCCTAATTAGGCATCAGTGGATATTTCTCAATGACATGTGGACTCTCTAATGACCCAGATCCTTGAATCCTAAGTGATTGGGAAGCACATGAGAAGCTTGTCTTTGATCTCAGTTAGTGAGATCTCCTTATCGAGTCCCTTAAGCTTATTAATAATGATGTTGAATCTCTCATATATCTCAACAACATTTTCTTCAGATTTCTTTTGAAAATTCTCATATTTGTTGGAACATGCTTTCTGCATCTCTTGGTTTGACAATAACAAATCCTATTGTATTTGATCATACTTGTTTTGTGTTTATAGTATGCAAGATTCTGTGCTTTCAAATCTCCATGGAAATGTGTTTTTGATGTTGCTACCGCGGTGCGTTAGAACTACCGACGGCACTAACAATCGCTGAGAAGAAACCGCTGAGAAGGAAACCGCTGAGAACGGAAC
Source organism: Dactylorhiza incarnata (assembly GCA_033032865.1). Taxonomy (NCBI): domain Eukaryota; kingdom Viridiplantae; phylum Streptophyta; class Magnoliopsida; order Asparagales; family Orchidaceae; genus Dactylorhiza; species Dactylorhiza incarnata. Next base: position 22,639,137 of record JAWHQI010000010.1, on the reverse strand, counting down.
TGGCGCTCAACGAAATGTGTGCTTTACCGCGGTGCGTTAGAACTACCGCTGGCGCTAGTGTTCGTTCGATGAAATGGAAGCTGCGTTCGATGAACGGGCGTTCGACGAAATCAAACCGACGTTCGACGAACTACACGCTCTACCACGGCGCTCGACGAAGTGCATGCTTTACCGCGGCACGTTAGAACTACCGCTGGCGCTAGAGATCGACGAAATGAAGGTCGACGAAATGAAAGCAGCGATCAATGAAATGGAGGTCGACAAAATGAAAGCGGCGTTCGACGAAGATGGCGTTCGACAAAACGTGTTCGACCAAAATAAATGCTGGTCGACGAAAATTTGATGCCAGGTGTTGCTACCGCGGCGCGTTAGCACTACCGCTGGCGCTAGCATATATGGAAACATTTGACGAGAAGGAAACAGTGGAGAAAAGGGAATGTCGACGGGACGCTATTTTGGCAAGTACTATCGCGGCGCGTTAAGTCTAACGCCCAACGGTAGCTTTTGGAAACTTCCCATCTGCAGTTGATTGAGGAGCAGATTTGGAAGGAGATAGTGGCTGATGGAAGGATTTCTCACTAACGCGGGGCGTTAGCGGTACCGCGGCGCGCTAGTATTTGGCGCTCAAAATGTTGCCTAAACTACCACGATCCGTGTGCTTCATTGCCTAATATGGATACCGCGGGGCGGTAGTACTACCGTAGGCGGTAGTGGCTGATTCTATAAAAAGACGCGCGCCTCTTCCGTTGTGGCTTGCTGTTCCAGAACGATTTGAAGCCATATTTTCAGAGCACTCGTGAGAGCCTTCCCAAGCAGCCCAAAGAACTCTGTCAACATTCATGAATGCAAAAGAACTTGAAGACCGATTCGATTGCATCAACATCATCATCAAGTTCTTCATTTGAGGGAGTCTTAGTTCTTGTCTTGTTTTATTTTTCAAATTGTAATCTTTATGTCTTTTGTTCAGTAGAGGAATTCGCCACACGACGACTAGGGCCTTGCGGGGACTAGGGGAAATTCGTCTCGCGTTGGCGACTAGGTCTAGGCTGTAGATCTAGGGAGTGCTCGAGGCCCTTCCGGTGAGGGAAGGGCTAGAGCGGCTTGAGGCCTTGTCTAGGGAGAGATAGGCTAAATCCAACCGGGCCTTAGGAGAAGGGTCGGTATAGAAAACCAAAAGAGTTTTCATTGGTCGCCTCTTTCCAAGCGTTATTGGGAAAAGTTTTGTAATCATATTTATTTCAAGTTAATGATTAATGAAAATATATTTGTCTCTTTATCTCTGATTCGTGCTTAAGTATTTTCATTGTTCTAACCTAAAAACAAGTTTCACTTACGCTAACGCAGAGTGGTAACTCTACTGCTGGCGGTAGCAGCAAAGAATTAATTTCTCTAAATAATCTCGAAAATCTTAAAACCCTTATTCACCCCTCCTCTAAGGGCGCCTACAGATCCAACAAGTGGTATCAAAGCCAGGTTATTCCAATTCGGTCTCACAATCGGGAATAATGGCGCTCCGTGATCTCGCTTTTCATGAGGGGCAGGGAATAAGTAGACCTCCGTTGTTTACCGGAACTGATTATAATTACTGGAGAACGCGTATGCGTTGTTTTCTGATAAACTTAGATCTAGATGTATGGGCATGTATTGAAACTCCATACACTTCTCCTACATACATTGTTGGAGAAGTAACCATGGAAAAACCAAGGGATAGATGGGACGATGGAGATAAGGCTAGGTGTAAGAATAATGCGAAAGCAATGAATGCTTTGTTCTGTGCTCTTGATAGGACTGAATTTAATAGAGTAAGTGCATGTGAAACTACTTATGATATTTGGAACTTATTCGAAATAACGCATGAAGGTACCTCGCAGGTCAAAGATTCAAAGCTATTCCAACTGGAATCTGAATTTGAGAGGTTCATGATGGATCCAAATGAGGATGTCGACGCCATGTACACTTGATTCACCAAGATCGTCAATGCCTCAAAAATTCTTGGAGAAACATTTTCAAACGGCGAATTAGTGAGAAAGCTGCTTCGATCACTCCCACCAAAGTTCAATCCAAAGGTGATGGCGATTTCCGAATCACATGATCTTAGGCGGCTCCAAATTGAGAGCCTCATTGGGAACCTCAAAACCCATGAGGTAGAACTCAAGATTCAAGAAGAGGAGTACAACAAGGAACCAAAGAAGAAAGCCTTGGCACTGAAGTCAAGAAAAGAAGATGACGATGAGGAAGATGATGAGGAGAGTCTCTTCGTGAAGAACTTCACTAAGTTCATGAAGAATCCGGAAAGGAGGAACACCTTCTAGAAATTTTTTCGAAAGGGCTCCTCATCCAAAAGAGAGAAGAAGGAGAAGTCTAGCGACGACGACGAAGAGCGGCCACCTCCCGAGTGCTTCCACTGTAGGAGACCAGGCATATTAAAAGTCAATGCCCAAAATTCCTAAAGGAGTAAAAAGAAAAATGGGTTTAAGGAAAGGAGAAGAAGAAGGTCTTAAAAGCTGCAACATGGGATGACTCTTCCTCCGGGTGCTCAAGTATTTCAAGCTCAAGCGATGATGATGAGGCAAAACTTGTGCCTTATGGGGAAAAGAAATGAATCAACTGACGACGAGTGCAGTGTCCAAAGCAACACCGAGGTAATCCCCTCTAACTATGATGATCTATATTCCGAATACTTAAGAACTTGCAAATCTTTTGGCAAAAATTTAAAAGATCTTGATCTACTTAAAACTGAAAATAAAATTCTTGTGAAACAAAATCAAAATTTAAGGAGGTTTTTGCCTTGGGAAAGGAGATGGAGTCTTGCCAAAAGAATGATGATCTCTTGGCAAGGATGTAACATCCCCCAAAAAGCTAGACCCCTAAGTTGGTTTTGTCATGACTAGGTCATGACATAACCATAGGAAGAGCTCAAGACCTTGTGAACATAGGTGAGAAGGAGAAAACCCAAGTGGTCTGCAAATAGCAATTTTCAGATACCAAGCCTAAGGTTGGACTTTAGGACCGCACCTTGAAACTTGACCCCAAAATATCATCCCTAACCCATTAGAGGTCTCCTTGAAGCACCAGTGACCCATTGGGGTCAACCTAAGAGGCCAATTAGACCAAAGTCAACCTTAATTCTAAAATTGGTCAAACTAACTCAAGTAAGGTCAATTGGCCCCCACCATGCCAAATTGACCCTGCCTCTACCCTTTTATGGGTACTAGGAGCCTAATGGACTAAAAAGCCCGATCATGGGACTTGCAATTTGAACAATTTATCCTTGCCCTAATTTAGGTCAAAATGATCTAATTTGCCCAAATTGGACCCAATCCACTTGGGCTAGACCCAATTAAGGTGGTACACCACCTAATGGGGATTGAATGCTGCTGAGGTGGCCATTCAATTTGGAGAGAGTCGAACAGGAGAGAGAAAGCCCATTTTGGAAGAGAGAGAAAGAAGGGGGAGTTAATGGAGGAGAAGGAGAAACCCCTCAATCTGAGCAATTAATGGCTCTATTCATCTCCCCTTGGGGAGAGAAGAAGTTTTCAGCTTCTTCCCGGCCTAATTGATGGCCAATTCATCCCCCCCCCCCCTAAGTGTAACCGAAATCTCCACTTATGGCCATTCATGGCAATCTGAGTAACTCCCCACCCTTAGCCTCAATCGACCCTTTTAACATCTTCAGAGGTTGGAAAGGAGTGAAACCCCCCTCTTCCCCGAAGAAATCGAGCACCAGGAGAAAGGATCGGCATGGCACCAAAAGCTCCAGCACCATCAATGGCAACTCGCCGGAATTCACGCCACCAAGCTCCCCATAGGTCCGATCCTCTTCTTCTCCATTGGTGCTAGATCTATTCAAAATTAGGGGCTTGATCTGTGCTCAAAAGGGCTCGGATTGTGCTTCCGAAAGGGTGCGATACGTACACTTTTGCCTTCCTCAAAAATCACGATCTGACCACCTCCGGCCGGCCAACCACCCCTATCGCCGACCACCACCTCAACGGAGGTGGTGGTGGCATTGGCCGGCCGGAAAGAGGTGTAGGTGGCCGGGAAATCACCCCGCAAAGAGGCCCAGGACGGGCTGTCGCGAGCCGTCCAACGATTGGGGACGATGACGGAGAACCGTCAGATCTTTATTTTAATGTTTACGGTTATATCATTTATTTCGTCGAGCGTTGTAAGAAATTAGTCGAATGAATAATTCGTCGAACGGGAGGTGTTCAGCTTTAGTCGAGCGCTGAATATTAAAATTTAGTCAAACAAAAGGTTTTCGTCGAGCGCTGTTTAACTCTGTATTATTCGAGCGCTGTTATGCTCTGACTTAGTCGAGGGAATATTTCGTCGAATGCTGATGTGTTCAGCGTTCGTCGAGCGCTGTTATACGTTAACTTAGTCGAAGATGTCAACTTAGTCGACCGCAGGAAATAATTCGTCGAACGAATATTTCGTCGAATGAATATTTCATCGAACGAATATTTCGTCGAACGAATATTTCGTCGAACGCAGAGTTGTTCTGCCTTCATCGAGCGTAGTTAAGATCGTCGAACGCAGAGTTGTTCTGCTTTTGTCGAGCGATATTTAATTTTCGTCGAACGCAGAAACAGTTATATAAATAAATGGTTATGCAATTTCTGTCACTTATTTTGCTGTACCAAGATCTAATTATTAAAAATACTTAGGCTCCACTACAGAAAAAGTGGTCAACACCAAAGTTGTAGCCCTTAGGGTCTAATTTATTTTAAAATTAATTTCACCCCAAAAGGAGTTCTGCTGCTCCCTGTAGAGCCAAAATGGTGGGACTGGTCCCTAGTGTAGGACAGCCACCATTTCTTGAATAACTTTTGATTGGGAAATGATATAGACTTGGGATTTGAAACATAGTCTACTGATACCTACACACACATCATATCTAAAGATGAGATTTTTAGGAGAACTGTTTTCTAATGTTTTTGTAATAATTTCATAAATCATATATTAATTAATTATTGGGTCAAATGACCTCCAATGCCCTCCAAAGTTTAGCGGGTACTTCTTAGGGTTATCACATGACCCTGGTAAAAATCTCAGCCCAATTGGGACTGATTTAGTTTGGAAATTGGTTAACCTAATTTGGGTCTAATTAGGTCAAAATTAGGGCATGATGTATATCTTGGGGTATTGTGGTCAAATCTCCTCACCATGAGATGAAACCTTGGCCACTGGTTTAGGATCACCTAAAACACCTCCATGAGTGATATGGGTGATGTGGAGGTGGTTATGCCCTAGGACACTAGTTTTAGCCCTAGGTTTGCATGTAGGACCTTGTGAAGGACATGGGGTCAAATGTCCTTGAATGGTTATGAAACTTGGTGGATAAGTTCATAGGGGGTAAATAGGCCCTAGATAATTTTATAAGAATTTTAGGAACAATTATTACCATTGAAATATGTCATAACCCCTTTAGAGAAATTCCTTATAGAGAAATTTGCATGCTGAAATGGTATTGGATGATGATGAAACTAGGGTAGTGTCCTTATTATTATTATATACACCTCTGGTAATTTTTGTGTATTTAATTGAATGATTTAACCAGTACTTCATTCACAAGGCATTTATTTTGTCTTAGGCTTAAGAAAAATAATTGAGGGTCCAATACTCTTTGATAAATTGTGTAAATTGGTGATAGAACATTTCAGAGCATTAGAAAAATCTGTGAATTTTTATATAATTTTTGGAGACTTAAATCAGTAGGCTACTTCACAACTTATCTTATTTGAGGTTTTCTTAAAGTATTTATTTAAGTGAGAAAATGATTTTCATAAATCCTTAAATTAAGTCAGTAGACTTTTCTGATGAATACAAAGGTCTGGTAATTTTCCCCTAATTTTGGTGTAAGTATTTTTGGTGGTTCCTTCATAAATCTACAAATTTGGATATAAGTTGAATATTAGAAATAGAGGACAATTCCTTTCTGTAAAAATATGATATGCTGTATTTGCTGATATTTAGTCATCATAGATTTATCATAATTTTATGGGGGCCATATTATAAGAAAATCTTGCACTTCATGTTCATTTTCATACTTGGCAAATGTTTGGAGAAATTGGAATAAATGCTAAATAAATAAGGAAAAATATGATTCTCTGGATTTAGTATTATAACATCATGATAGACTCCCAGTAATAATATTGAGTTAGTTGGATGAATATTTGGAGTACCTCTACTTATAAGCCTCATATAGTAAGTTTGGTCTGCGTATAGAAAAATTGTGAAACTTGTGTAACTAGTGGCCTACAAAGTGGAAGTAGCATATAGTTGGTGTACATGGTCAGGTTGAAGAGATTTAAGGTCACCAAAATGAGTTTAGGTGATGAGGGTGTGCTTGGTGAGTTAGGGGTAAAGTTGTGCTCGGGATTGACGAAGGATCGTCTTTCCCCTAGCGGGTCATAAAATACTTAGGGTAATCCAAGTGTAATAACAAGGAGGGTGTTCTTATGGGTAGATACCAACAACACTAAGTGTCTTGAGAAAGGGAGCCTTGGGGTGTCATCCCGTTGTGGATCCTAGTACCGTAGCGAGCCCCTTACACGGTAATCCTCGGGAAGTCCAAGACTAACCATAAACTGTAGGAGTAAAATGTTGTACAAGATTAACTTAACAATACACACACCCACACCCCGTGGTTACGGGAGGTTAGTTGGTTTGGTTTTACGAGCGGTAGGCTCGGTGGTTGAAGCAGCGGACTAGTTAGTCTGATGAGCTTGTGACTCAGTAGTGTATGTTGGTACGGACGGGTTGGTCCGGCGAGCCGGTGGCTCGGAAGGTTATTGATGACGGGCAGGTTAGCCTGGGGAATTTATGGCTCGGGATATAGTAGGACATGTTGCATGTGCATGAAGGTGGCGGGTCTCCGGTATTGGACGGTCGTTCACACCGACGTCAATATGATGACTCGGCAAGTGTGGAATTTGCACTTAGCCTTGAAAGTCTGGTGGTCCAGCCAGTAAGAGTATGCAGATGCTCCGCGGTTTTGCGTTGAGGGGTACGATAGGTCTAGGTAGGGTAGTGTGAATACCAACCTAGAGGTGGGCGAGGCCCAACCCACCGCTTTTGTTTGCCACTACGGGAGTATCCTGGGAGTCTAGCTAGCTCCAAAAAGGGGGAACTAAAGGTCTATGCGCATAGAGTCGAAGTGTGTGAGTTGCACTTGTATGAACATAGCATAAACTGCATAAATCTGCATGTCATGGCATAAACATTGCATTTCAACCCCTACCCCTATCATATAAGTTGGTTATGAGACTTCTTATACGATAGGCCTTGCTAAATGACCCCTTGGTCTATAGGTTTGTATGGGCATTCCTATAAATCAATGGTTACTTTTCTATTATATACATGTTTTTACTTACTGCACTTTACTTATTCTTTACCTGCTCTTACTATGCTCCTTTACTGCTCCAATTATATATATACACATGTGTATTGTAGAAACATTCCCTGTATGCCCCTGTCACCTGCTATTGTTTATACCCCTTGCTGTCCTCCGCTTCATCCTTCTTGCTCGGTGCCTAGGAGTCACCGGGGGAGGGGTGGGGGATTGGCTTAGTCTTTATGACTAACGGTCGGTGGACTTTATCATTTTAGGAGACCGCAACGACGGAGCAGCACCAGAGGCCGGTGCAGACGGAGGCATGCCAGTGCAGTGCAGGAGCACATGAATCAGGATCAGTGAGTGATTAGGAGTTAGCTTCCGTGAGAGATCTTGTAGTGAGGATATGATGTACCGGCAGGAGCCCTTCCTTCTTCTTTATTATTGTAACCCTTGTTATCTTTTTATTCAGTTATATCATGTGGACATTTTTATATTTTTCATGTTGATTCTGTGGACTTGTCTTCTTTAATGCACTTTTCTTTGTGATCGAATTGGCCGGCAGGATCGGCGTTTTGTAGTGGCGACCTTTCCGAGTAAAGGTGTCACAGCAAAGCGGCGGTTCTGGGCCTAAGACCCGGTGTTTAAAAAAAAAGGGATCTTACAAAGGACCAGCAAACTTGAAAATGATCTTTCTAATGCTCTCTCCAATATCGAATCACTCTCGAAACAAAAGAGAGACTTAGAAAGAAATTTGAAACTCTCTCTTTCTAATGTTGAAAATGAAATTTTTTTTTTGCAAATAGATGTGGAAATTTAGTTAGTGAAAATTTTGCATTAAAAGCAAAAATCCATGACCTTAACTTAGCCATAGAAAAATTCGGTGTTGGCCAGAAAAGTCTTGATATGATTTTGGCCAACCAAAGGCATGGTAGTGCAAAAACTGGTCTAGGTTTTGTCTCTGCTAATTACCGCCCGGCGGTAACTTCTAACGCTGGCGGTAGTAACAAAACTCATAATTCATCGAATAATCACATATCTGGAATTTATTCTGCTGATTCCCCATCCTCCAGCAAGAGTCCACAACAAAAACTGAAAAAGGTCTCAACCCCTTTTGTGTTATGTGCCAAGTGCCATCACTTCGGGCATACCTTGGACTCCTACAGGATGAAGGGTCAATGTACTGTCAAGCAAATCTGGGTGCCTAAGGTTTCCACCTATTCTATGGGAGGAACCACCTGGGTATCCGGATCTTTACTGTCATCTTCTTGTTAGGTATGTTGGCAGGCTAAGGAAAAGGAATACATGCGGTACTTGCTCTCAGGGTGCTCTAAGTACATGACGGGCGATAAAGCAAAATTCCTTAGCCTCAATAAGAAGAAAGGAGGAATGGTGACATTTAGGGACAATAGAAAGGGAAGGATTTTAGGCACCGGTACTGTGGGTAACAATTCTTTCTCTCTAACTAATGTCTTATATGTAGAAGATTTGAAACACAACTTAGTCAGCTTTGCGTTAAAGGTCTAAATGTTTTATTTGAGTCTTCTACTGATTTATGCAAAATTATAGATCCTAAAACCAATAGTATTGTACTCACTGCACCACGAATTCACAAAGTGTATCTAATTGCCTTTCATGATCTATCACGTGCGTCTCTCAAATGTCTTATATCAAAAAATGAAGAACTAGAATTATGACATAGGCGTCTCGGTCACTCTAGCACCAAGTTAATCTTAAAATTGTCAAAGAATAAACATTAAAGGTTTGCCTATGCTAAATGGAAATCTATCTTCCTTATGCTCGCCATGCCAAAAAGGAAAATTTTCAAAAACATCATTTAAGAGTAAAAAAGAAATATCCACCTCAAGACCCTTACAACTAATTCACATGGATCTTTTTGGACCTATTAGCACTTGTAGTCTTGGTGGTAAAAAATACACTTTTGTTTTAATTGATGATTTTTCTAGATTTACTTGGACCTTATTTCTTACCTCCAAATCCGATGCGTTTTCTGAATTTACAAATCTTTGCAATCGTATTCAAAATGAATTAGATCTAAAAATCAAGTGTATACGATCAGATCATAGAGGGGAATTTGAAAACGAGAGCTTCACCACTTTCTATAATAATCTAGGTATAAAACACGAATTTTCCGCTCCACGCACCCCCAACAAAATGGTGTGGTGGAGAGGAAAAATAGAACTCTTCAAGAACTTGCACCAACCATGCTATCCGAGTATAGGTTGCCTAGATATTTTTGGGTCGAAACCGTAAATACATCATGTTATGTCATAAATCGTGTTATGCTTCGCCCTATTTTGAAATCAACTCCATATGAATTGTACTTTCAAAAGAAACCTAATGTATCGTATTTTCATGTCTTTGGTTGTAAATGTTTTATCCTAAACACCAAGGATGCATTAGCTAAATTTGGTGAAAAATGTGATGAAGGTATTTTTATTGGTTACTCTTCCACTAACAAAGCATATAGAGTATATAATAAAAAATCTAAAAAGGTTGAAGAGTCTATTCATGTGAAGTTTGATGAACTTGTGCCTTGTGTAGATTCTACTTGTGCAGGAAATGAAGATGTACCTCTTTCACCATTGGAGCATGATGATGATGATCCACTTGGTTAAGAAAAAGAAGTAGAGACGGTGCAAGAGGAGCTCGTGCCTCCAAGTGTGCTTCGATTTACAAGAGATCATCCAAGGGAGCTTATAATTTGAGAACCATCAAGAGGGGTAACTACACGTTCTTCTTTTAATGAATCTTTTTCAAACTTATGCTTTGTTTCCAAAATAGAACCGAAAAATATTTCCACCGCTTTGAATGATGAATTTTGGTTTATTGCTATGAATGAAGAATTGAATCAATTTGAACGCAATAGGGTTTGGAAACTAGTTGAAAGACCATCTAATCACCCCATTATTGGTGTCAAATGGATATTTAAAAATAAATTAGATGGAGAATCTAGAATAACTAGGAACAAAGCTCGATTAATGGCACAAGGTTATTCTCAAATCGAGGGGGTAGATTTTGATGAAACATTTGCACCCGTTGCTCGCCTTGAATCAATTAGAATTTTTTTAGCTTTTGCGAGTTATAAGAAGTTTAAATTATTTCAAATGGATGTTAAAAGTGCCTTCTTAAACAGGATAATTAAAGAAGAAGTCTATGTCGAACAACCACCCGGATTTATTGATGAAAAATTTCCAAATCATGTATATCGATTAGAAAAAGCGCTTTATGGTCTAAAACAAGCGCCCCGTGCTTGGTATGAATGCTTAACATCTTTTTTATTAAAGCACGATTATAAAATGGGTAGTGCCGATAACACGCTCTTCATTAAGCACTGTGATAATGATTTGATTATTTTACAAATATACATTTACGATATTATTTTTGGAGCCACTGATGAAGAGTTGTGTAAGGAAGTTATTCAAGTGATGCAAAATGAATTTGAGATGAGTCTAGTGGGTGAACTAACATATTTTTTAGGATTTCAAATAACCCAAAGAAATGATGGAATTTTTATATTTCAATCCAAATATGTCCATGATATGCTACAACGCTTTGGCTTTGAAAATTTAAAACAAGCTAGTACTCCAATGAGCGCATCACTAAAATTAGGAAAAGATGAAGCCGGAATTTCAATTGACCATACTTTATATAGAGGAATGATTGGATCCCTATTATACCTTAGTGCATCTAGACCCGATATTATGTTTGCCGTATGCTTATGCGCTAGATTTCAAGCAAATCCAAAAGAATCACATTTAAAAGCGGTGAAACAAATTTTTCGATATCTAATAGGTACATCGATTTTGGACTTTGGTATCCAAATAATGATTCATTTCTCTTGCATGGGTATTCTGATTCTGATTATGCGGGTTGTTCATTAGATAGGAAAAGCACTAGTGGTACCTGTCATTTCTTAGGTCCTTCTCTAGTTGCATGGTCAAGTAGAAAACAAAACTCGGTTGCCCTCTCCACCACCGAGGCAGAATATATTACACTAGGAAGTTGTTGTGCCCAAGCATTATGGATGACTCAAACCTTAGAAGATTTTGGTGTCCATTTAACTAATATTGAACTTAAGTGTGACAACAAGAGTGCTATTGACTTAACAAACAACCCTGTTCATCACTCACGATCTAAACACATTGACGTAAGACACCACTTCATTAGGGATCACATCAAAAAGGAACATGTTCATGTAAACTTCATTGGAACTGAATCGCAACTTGCAGACATCTTTACCAAGCCTCTACCCGATTCACGATTTCATCTACTTAGACTAGAACTAGGGGTTTTGGACATACTAGCTTGAACTTGTGAAATCCACACGTTTGTGTATGCATATGATTTCTTTACTGAACTGCATTGTCATTAATCTGCACAACTATTTTCAAAAGAAAAATTCTTAAAAATTTTATGCTTTTCCAAAAATTTGAGTTCTGTCACTACCGCTCGGCGATAGCTGGGTATCGCTGGCGGTAGTGGGCAATTTCTGAATTTCCTATTTTCTCTTTCATTTTTTTTTCAGTTCCTGTTATTTTCTTTTCAAAATTCTAAACACAAAAAAATTGTAAAACAAATCAAAATCCAACCATAAACACTTTTTATATATATCAAAACCAACTACAAAATTGAAAAACAATTAAAACAACAAAAATATACTTTTTATTTGTTTTTTTTTTTTGCTTTTTTTTTTGTTTTATTCTATGTTTCAAGGATGATATGATTTATCTTGCCAAGTTTAGTATGCAATGTTTCATTCTCTATTTCAAGTATCTTAATAACATTGTTTTTGTGTATCATGCCTTGATCATTATCTCTTGTGTGCTTTGAAAGTGATTATAGAAATCATGTGTAGTATTGCATAGCATGCCTCTATGTATGAGTAAATGGCTTATATTTGCAAATGATTTTTTTTACTCACACCTTTTGATATACTACATATGTATTTAATCTCCTCCATCATGATTGTGTAGTGTAACTACTTAATATTATTGTTAGGCATGCTTAGTTTTACCTACACCACATGTAAAAAATCTTTTTCATGCACCTATTTTTTTGAAGAAGTACGTCTTTCCAAAATCTTTTGTTTGCACATACAAGTGAATTCGGAGACCTTTGTCGTTAAGCACAAAAAAATTCAACTGAATAATTGACAAAGATAACTCCACCAAGCACTACTCACCCTCCTGATAAGTCTTAATGAACATTGTGAGGTTGAGCACCTTGGGGAGAATTGTAAAGTGCCTTGTTGCAAACATTTTCCTTTTACACTACTTCTTCTTGTACATCGAATCACAAAGAACTAAAATTCAAAATAATAGTTGTGATTCCCCAAGCACTACTTTGCACCCTGATAAGTCTTAATAAGCATTGTGTGTGCAAAGCACCTTGATAGTTGTACTATTTTTCTATGTGCATTGAATAATTTATATAGCTTTGTGGGTAGAAGTAACTCTAAAAATGCTTTTTCAATAATATTGTGTTTATTCCATTATACATGTCATGTGTTTTGATTAACTCATATGTATACTTTTATCAAAAACACTATTTTGTACACATCATTATCACTTGTAAGCCTTATACTCATGAGAATTGGAGTCTATTGCATATCTACATGTATTCTCTAAATTCTTAAGTACATGCACTAGATAGCCTTGCATGATCAATACAATGTATAAGTGTACTTGGTTTCTCAATTTAGAACATTGTATTCTTCCATCTTGACTTGATATCTTGTATCATGCTTACATATTTTTTTTCGCTACGCCATGAGAACTCTGTATTGCATACCTTTCAAAACTAGTATATGGCTATGTTACAACTGAAATTATTTTGTGTACTTAAAATGCTACAACATCTATTTGGTTATGTCTAAAATTCTTAATCATATACGATGCTTCACAATTCCAATATAGATGTTCCCTTAAAAAAAGTATTTCGTCATGCTTTCCACCTCTTTACTACATGTACGCTCGATCATGAATACGTTGTCCCAACAAGTGGTTTCTTTATAAAAAATTCTTCACATTCCTTTCTTTTTCTCTCTTATCTATTGTATTTTTTCCTAAGCGTTTCACTCTTTATCATGATCATTCTCTCTCTACACAGTTATTGCACTTTTTTTTGCCGGACTACCTCTCCACCCTCTTTTGATAATTCCAAAAGTGGGAGAATAAATTTGAAAGAAATTAACATGTTTTGGGGAGTCAAGTTCATAGGAAGTTTTGTTGTAGGGGGAGCATTCACTTAGGGGGAGAATTCATTTAGGGGGAGCATTTGAACATGCCTAATTTTCATGCTATCTATGTTCGTTCTCTATTATAAACACAAATTCCTTTCAATTGAATTATTTCTTTCTAAGGGTATTTGTTATTATCAAAAGGGGGAGTTTGTTGGAACATGCTTTCCGCATCTATTGGTTTGACAATAACAAATCCTATTGTATTTGATCATACTTGTTTTGTGTTTATTGTATGCAGGATTCTGTGCTTTCAAATCTCCATGGAAATGTGTTTTTGTTGTTGCTACCGCGGTGCGTTAGAACTACCGCTGGCGCTAACAACCGCTGAGAAGGAAACCGCTGAGAACGGAACTGGCGCTCGACGAAATGTATGCTTTACCGATGTGCGTTAGAACTACCTCTGGCGCTAGTGTTCGTTCGACGAAATGGAAGCTGCGTTCGATGAACTGGCGTTCGACGAAATGAAACCGGCGTTCGACGAACTGCACGCTCTACCACGGCGCTCGACGAAGTGCAAGCTTTACCGTGGCGCGTTAGAACTACTGCTGGCGCTAGAGATCGATGAAATGAAGGTCGACGAAATGAAAGCAGCGATCGACGAAATGGAGGTCGACAAAATGGAGGTCGACGAAATGAAAGCGGCGTTCGACGAAGATGGCGTTCGACGAAATGTGTTCGACCAAAATAAATGCCGGTCGACGAAAATTTGATGCCAGGTGTTGCTACCACGACGCGTTAGCACTACCGCTTGCGCTAGCATAAATGGAAACATTTGACGAGAAGGAAACAGTGGAGAAAAGGGAATGTCGATGGGAAGCTATATTGGCAAGTACTATCACGGCGCGTTAAGTCTAACGCCCGACGGTAGCTTTTGGAAACTTCCCGTCTGCAGTTGATTGAGGAGCAGATTTGGAAGGAGATAGTGGCTGAAGGAAGGATTTCTCGCTAATGTGGGGCGTTAGCGGTACCGCGGCGCACTAATGTTTGGCGCTCAAAATGTTGCCTAAACTACCATGATCCGTATGCTTCATTGCCTAATGTGGATACTGCGGGGCGGTAGTACTACCACAGGCAGTAGTGGCTGATCCTATAAAAAGACGCGTCCCTCCTCTGTTGTGGCTTGCTATTTCAGAATGATTTGACGCCATATTTTCAGAGCACTCGTGAGAGCCTTCCCAAGCAGCCCAAAGAACTCCGTCAACATTCATGAACGCAAAAGAACTTGAAGACCGATTCGATTGCATCAACATCATCATCAAGTTCTTCATTTGAGGGAGTCTTAGTTCGTATCTTGTTTTATTTTTCAAATTGTAATCTTTTTGTCTTTTGTTCAGTAGAGGAATTCGCCACACGACGACTAGGGCCTTGCGGGGACTAGGGGAAATTCGTCTCGCGTTGGCGACTAGGTCTAGGCTGTAGATCTAGGGAGTGCTCGAGGCCCTTCCGGTGAGGGAAGGGCTAGAGCGGCTTGAGGCCTTGTCTAGGGAGAGATAGGCTAAATCCAACCGGGCCTTAGGAGAAGGGTCGGTATAGAAAACCAAAAGAGTTTTCATTGGTCGCCTCTTTCCAAGCGTTATTGGGAAAAGTTTTGTAATCATATTTATTTCAAGTTAATGATTAATGAAAATATATTTGTCTCTTTATCTCTGATTCGTGCTTAAGTATTTTCATTGTTCTAACCTAAAAGCAAGTTTCACTTACGCTAACGTAGAGCAGTAACTCTACCGCTGGCCGTAGCAGCAAAGAATTAATTTCTCTAAATAATCTCGAAAATCTTAAAACCCTTATTCACCCCCCTCTAAGGGCGCCTACAGATCCAACAATATTGGGATATGAGAAGAGATTTTCTGTCCTTTCTTTCATCTGAACTACCTTCAACTAGTCTAGACAATGATTTCCAGATTTCCTTTGCTGAGTTACAATCAGCCACCTTTTGGAATATATCATCTGACATAGTTGACACCAAGATGTTCATGGCATTTGCATCATAAGCTTTTGCCTTCTTCTCAGCATCTGTCCATTCATCTCTGGGGACAAGTTCTTGTGTCACAGTCTCACTTGCGTCTTTTCTGTATGGCACCGGGGACCTGACAAAATGACATAAAAATGTGCTCATCAATAGAATTCATATACAGTTTTATTTTGGCCTTCAAGAGTGTAAACTTATTTAGATTACATGCTAGTGGTTTTGTGGATGCATGGTCTTTAGAACTCATTTTATTGAAATAATTTAAAAATATACAAATTTAAGTAAGAGGAACTCTTCATCAAAGTGTTAACCTTTTTATGATCAACCTGCCTATGATACTAATTGAAAGTACACAGTGAGTCCTCTGAGTATCCTCTAGAGGGGGGGGGGGGGGGTGGTGAATAGAGTTTTAAATTTTTTCAGAAAAATATGCACATAAGATTAAAAGAATTCTAAGTACTAAGTGTAAGATCCCTCTCCTCCTTACAAGAGAATTTTCAGATCTTATGCCCTGGACCGCCGCCTTACGGTGACACCAACACATGGGTTAGTCGCCACCTCCAGACACTGATCCTACTGGTAAGAACGATCAACCAAGCCAATAATGGAAGGAAGTAAAGTTATAATAAACCAAGTCCACAAACCACACACACACACAAATATATATATATATATATATATATATATATATAAATCAAAAGAGATACATGTCCAGCAATGAGTACAAATAAGAGAGTAAGGGATTATGCTCGGTACATATCCAAAATGAGATAAAAGCACACTCTCTCACTCTGATCTATATGAAAGCTAACCAAAAAATCTCATAATACTGTCGTCAGGTAGTTGTAGTAGTAGTAGTGCATGACAACTGCTCCTCAGGACTTGCCATAACATCCTGCTGGCCGTACTTTTTCTCCAGCTCCTCGGACCCCTGGTGTTACGGCCATATCCTACCGTTAGCCAAAAATACTAAGCCATTTTGTCCTTTCCTCCCCTCACGAATCCTAGGCACCGCGCGGGAAGACAAAGCAGAGGACAACAAGGGGTTAAAACAAAAGCAGGTGACATGGAACTAAACTAGCAAGTGCGTAAGGAAAAATATATACATTTCTAAGCTAGCAATACGTACAAGTAAGAAGTTGAGTAAAACAGTAAAGTAAAGCAGTAAGGTAAAAGCGACGCAAGTAAATTAAAGTTAGATCTATTCTACCATCACAGAAACGTACCTTAACTTATATGAATGCCCATAGAAACTTATAAGTTAAGGTTTCCGGAATTATATCTCATCATATAAAAGAGCCCATACTAATTTATATGATGAGGATATGCAATTATGAATGTTATGTATATGTTATGCCTCATGCAAGTGCAACGCACACATACACAACTTTGTGTGCACAGACCTTTTTGTAAGTTCCCTCTGTTCGAATGTGTCAACTCAGGTACCCCATTGAGGCAAACATGGGCAGTGGATCGGGCAAGTCCACTTCTAGGCACCTTTCAACACCTCTTGGCCTAGACCTTATGTATGCCCTAAGAATACACAGGGTATCACGTACTATTTGGTATGTAACACCTCTATCCCTCTTTTCGAGTCTCCGCTCAGGTACACCCCATTGAGGCAAACAGGGGCAGTGGATCAGGTTCTCCACTTCTAGGATAGTATGAGACCTCCCAGCCTAGACCTTATGTACGCCCCTAAGAAAATACAGGGTATCCGCATACTATTTGGTAAGTAACACCTCTTAATTGTATTTTCCCCGAGTCTCCATTTCGTCGAACTATACAGTCCTCCTTAGATAACACCGAGCCTACCGCTCGCAGGACAAACCCATCCTGATATCATAATTTCCTGAGCCTCCAGCTCGTAGGACCAAGTCCTTATACCAATCTGTCCCATATTTTGGGACGAGGATTACCTTAGTGTTGAAGCCAGGAAAATCCCAACCCCAAATATTCATATCAATGCAGCCAATGGTTACTCGTCCAGCGATCCAGCTCGACACCTTGATGGGCAATGACAAAGGGACTAAGAGAGCAACAATAGGACCCCAGGTGCTGTGGCAGGGAGGTCCCACCACTTACCCAGAAGCTTAGAAAAGACTTCCCCTTAACAAACAAAGATGACCAAATAGGGTACGAGGAAGACATAAACTTGATAGTATTAAGAGTGATAGACCAGGATGACGGGTCCAAGTATTTGAAAATGGGGTTCCGAAAGCTCAGCCAAAGGTGCAGTTCCTGGTACCACTGGGTCCTATTTATAGGAAAAACAAAGGGGAGGGGGTCTTATTTATAGTCCAGCCCAACCCGGCGACTATACGACATTTGAAAGGATCTCGCCTGGCTTCGACGAGCATCGCCTATGTTCTCCCACCTTGGCGAGTATGAGGGGCTGCTCGTACATGCTCGCCTAGGCCTTCTACTATTCCTGCTAGCTAAATTTTCTTTTACCTCTGACTCCTGGCTTCTGCTTTGACCTTTAGACTTTGACTTCTGCCTACGTTGCCTGAATCGGGTCCCACCCTCGAAGAATATGGGTTGTACACAATCCCCTCTCTTTGCGAGCAACGAGGGAGCTCAGAAAGAAACATATAACCCTTATTATACAAGCTGCTCATGGAGAGCATCGGCCCTACTCGGTATCATCCTGGCTAGACTGCCTGCCTGAACTTACACGAGATGTCGCTCACTGTCGAGGAACAATTTCGTGCTAATATTGCTGAGTTGGAAAGTTTGCTGGGGACACCTACTCAGAAGAGTGCTCGCGAGGGCGACGATGTTGAGGAATTCCTCGCGCTTAAAAAAAAGAAGAAGCTTGCGAAAAAGAAAAAGAAGTCGCAACCTGCTCCAGCGGAGGATGTCGCCAATCCTGCCGCCGACCAACAGGGTTCTCCCATGAGTACCCAAAGGTTGCTCAGCGAGTTGAGCCTCGCTGATGATACCAAGCACCCTACTTCTGAGCCCTCTACACCACAGGTTGCTCCTGTGGTGGATCCTTTAGGGTCCCAGACCCAGTTTCACCCAGAGCTCACTTCCTCACAAAGTAGAGATTTCATACTCACTGGGTAAATCGTTGCCATGCTGATTTTCCTTTTTGAGATGATGATGATGCTTTCTCTATTTGCAAATCCATCGACTTCTAGAGCTCCTGGTGAGCATCTGGACGTTCCTCCCTTGCGATAAAGTCCAATAATCGCGCTAGGATCCCAGCATGGGGTACAAGTTGGTCGATCTGTGCGGATCCACCATGGCTCGTCGTCGGCATTAGTGGATACGAGAACTTCCTCAGACAGGACCTCACAGCCTCCTGCGAGCGATCAAGGGGGTCTTCCGATGAGCTGTCAACCTCCACCACCTCCGGATACTTTCTAGGAAGCCGTGAGTAGTCTAGCAGTAGGCAATCAGTCAATGCTTTTGCCGGCATCCACCCTTCCCCGACGTCCACCCCTTTGGTCCATCCGGGGGGATCATCTCGTTGTGGGGAAATGGGGGCTCCTCGGGCTTCTTCGCCCCGAAAGGGGAAATGCGACCACTGGATGGTCGCAGCAGGGGGTACATCGATGACGTCCCAAGATGTCCTATAATATCTCCGCTGCGCCAAGCTCCAGCGGGCAGGGATCATCCAGGGGGTGCTCGTCGGGTCGGCGAGATGCTACCCATCGCAGCCCTTCTCCTCACCTAGGCCGGTCTCCTCACCGGGGTCGATCTCGCAGTCCACATCATGATATGAGGACTAAATCTCCTCGGACCGGTAATTTAGTTGCTTCTTTGTAGTTGTCTTCTCTGTTTTCTGGAATTCTCCGTTTGGAATTTGATCCCCAGGATTCCTGATTTGAAGAAGAACATTAACATAATAATAAACTTATTGTGTTGGATGAATCCTTGATTATGCTTGAGACATGCACTTACAATCTATGATTGATTAAATATCTGAGTACTACTTAAGGTCACTTAGACCAAGCATTTACTTATGCTATATGACCTCAAGTATATAATTGAGGACATACTGACATTTATCTTGAAGACACTACTTGGAAAATCAAGGAGAATTACAGAATTCAGAATGCAGAGAAAGTCAGAATATTGTTAAGTAAAAATTGACGGGACGGTCTATCGATCGAACATACAATATCGACTGGAAGATAAGTCGACAGAATTAATCGACTAGACAGACTATCTATGATAAGCTTACCTACTTTCTCACAAGGTAAAATCAATGGGACATACCACCGATTCTACAAGTCGACTGGACAAAGAATCAACTGGATCAATGTCGATTGACGGGATGATCTCCATATCGACGGGACAGACTTTAACTTATCCAGAATTACTCTAAGTGCTTAAACAGTGTGTGTTATTTATATTTCTCCAATATTTTCACGCAAATGAAGGCGCATTTCAATAATACGTCTATGTAAGTCTATAATATATTAAATCCATTGGAGAATTGATTATGTAATGAAATAATCAATTATTATTATTGGAATATTAGTCCGATTTATGCATTCCTTTCTGATCTTTATTACCATATGAGGAATATTACAAATTGAGACAAATTTGTATATTCCCTTTTATTGATCAAATTTGAAAATTCAAATTTAGTGATAATTATCACATTCCCCAATCTTCTCCATTTCCTTTTCAATGTCCACAACATTATAAAAGGAGAAAATATATTTCTGTTGAAACTAATGATCTAAAGAATACAAATTCAACAGCAAAGATTTCTAAGTCATTCTGCCATCAAGAGCACGATCATTCTCAATTCTCAAGAGTGTTATTTAATCCAGATTCTGAAGAAGCTTTCAATTGTTCATCTACTTAGAAAGGATTACTGCTGCTCATTCCCTTGATCCAGATATACTATTCCAATTTGTACTATACTATCTATGAAGGAAGAAGAAGCCTACTGCTAGAAATCTACTGAAGACTCAAGATCTAAATCTTAACCTTTACTGAGTCTATCATTGTAAAACTGTAATTCTACAAAAAATGGTGTAGGATCTTTGTGATCTGAGTGTAGGATTCATGTGAGAATCTAAGTGTAGGATCTTTATGATCTGAGTGTAAGATCTTGGTGATCTGAGCGTAAGATCTTTGTGATCTGAGGTAGGATCTATTTGTAGATCTGAGTGTAGGTCTTGTACTTTAAAAGACTGTGGTAGGAACTCTGATTGAGTTCTGAGTTCTGGTGGAGATTTCCTAATCTAGCACATTGCTAGATAGGTGAAGGGGGACAGTGAAATACCACTTGACATATTGTCTTGAGGGAACCACTATATATCTCTATGTGCTTTGCTGTGATTGTTTTCTCAGTGTTTTTATTTTTCAAAAGATATCACAAATCACCTATCACACTATTCACCCCCTCTAGGTGTTATCACAGTCATTTCCCTAAAATAACAATTAATATCAGAGGTAGGTTGTGTTCTAAATAGCCTTACAACTAAGGAACAAGATCTGTGAAGGATTGATCAATATTCACACCATGACTGGAGAGAATTACAAAGAACCCAGTTCTATGAAATTGCCCATATGCAGAAAGGAGAACTTTGCCATATGGAAGGAAAGGGTGAAACTCTACATGGAAGCATCTGACCAAAGGATCTTCATGACTACTGAAGATGGTCCATTCATTCCAATGAGCACTCCATCCTACATCACTGAAGCTGTTGTTCCAAAGAAATATGCTGGCATGAGTAAGGATGAAATAATACTTTCCACCATGGACAAGAGGGCCAAGAATATTTTAGTAAGTGTTATTGATGATTCTACATTCCCGAATCTAATGCATTGCAAAATTGCCAAAGAGATGTGGGACTCCCTTGTAGTCTACATGGAAGGAACTTCTGAAGTTAGGGATGAGAGAAAATCCCTCCTGAATCAAGAATATGAGGCATTCAGACAGGATAAGAGGGATTCTATCTCCCAGCACTATGTTTTTTTTTTCAAAATTGTGAATGGTCTGAGAACCTGCGGAAGGGTGTTCTTTAATTATGAGCTTAATGAAAAATTCCTGAGATCACTTCACAAAGAATGAGACACTAAAATCTGTTCCATTAGAGAAGTAGGAAATCTGAGCAACATGGAACCCCAAAACTTGTTTGGGAAACTCCTCTCTAATGAGCTACAATTAAACACCAGGAAAGCTGAAGAAGATAGCAGCAAGCCAAATTACAAAGAAAAATCAGTAGCCCTCAAAGCTGAAAATTCCAAAAAGAACAAAGAATCTAAAGCTGAAGAATCTGAAACAAGATCCAGCAGCATAGGAATGTCAGATGGGGAGCTCACTCTATTCTCCAAGAACTTCATGAAGATCCTCAGAAAAAGGAGGAAAGAAAAAGGAAAACATTCATTCTCCTCAAACTCAAGAAGAAGCTATAATCCCCATAAGGAAAAAGGGGACATGTATGATTCCAAATATAACAAACATTCTTCTACTGAAACTAATCATTATAGATGCAGGAAATATGGACACATGATAGCTGAATGTCCCTCCAATAGAAGAGATAGCAGAAAACATGAAGATAAAAAGGCTTTCAGGGAAAATAATAGGGAAAAGAGCTTTTTAGCTAATAAGTGTAAGACCTTGAGTGATGATGAGAGCAGCTCCTCCTCCTCAACTAAAGAAGAATAATATATGGTAGCAATGGCAATAAGTGAAGAAGAAGATCAGGAGAATTCTCTCTATGCACAGGAACCCATCAAAGCCTCCTTATCTGTTTCAAATACTGATTCTGAGGCAAATCTTTCCTCAGAAGCTGAATCAGTAAGTGGACTTATTAGATCAATATGGAGAATTGCTTGAAGCCCTTAAGAGAAGCAAGAAGATTTGCAAAGAGAAAGCTGAAGAGATCTCATCTCTTCAAGCAAGAAACTTTGACATTTCTGAGAAAGTTGAAGGCTAACTCTGGAGAATGCAGAATTCTGCCAACTCAAGAAGGACAACAATGCAAGCTCCAATCTTTAGCTAATAAGCAAGTTTGGAAAAACTCTGAAGGCTTCAATAGACAGCAAGGAGCTGTGCAAATTCCTAACCAGAGAAGTTGAATCTCTAAAGAAGAGTAGAGATCAATCTAGTGCCCTGATATCTAGGGATAAAAAAATCGAGGATTTGGAAGACAAACTTCTTATTGAAAGAAAGCTTGTAGCCAGTTTCTCCAAACCTAAGACTATTCTTCCCTTGATTGATGACTTCTGCTCCATTCATAGAAGAGGCCTAAGATACCTTAAGAAAGGTAAATCAGGCAAACCTATAGAGAAGAAGATCAACTTTAGGAAGGTAACATCACCCTCCAACAAGTATGATCAGGAATCCATATATGCAAACCTCAAGAATGAGTGTTCCACAAGTGGAATTAAGGATGTGCCAAGTGCATCAAAGGAACCTCATGAAGAGATCATCATGAGGAAACATGAATCCCTTGTATCCAGGAAGGGGAAGACATCTTTAAAGAAGACTGACTTCAGAATCAAAGCTATCAGTGGGAATAACCAACACCACAATCACATGCAGGGAATTCAGTCTCCCTTAAATATCCTTCTGCTCACACACAAAGGAATCATGTTCCTTCTGAAAGTAAGAAAAGGAGATATAATAAGTTTGAATGTTGGTGCTGTGGCAAGATTGCCACTTTGCAATTGATTGTTGGTTCAACCCAACAGTCCCAAGGGAAACCAATGCCAAGCTAACAAACAATCTAGTTAAGATCCATTCTGCACATCCTGAAGCAGGTAGATCTAGTGTGTTCTTCATGACTAACAGAAATCTATGACCCAACCAGTTTTGGGTACGTAAGAAGAAATAGTTTATTTTTGCAGGTATGTCCAAAGACCAATCAAACTCCAATCTAGTATTTGGGCAGCGGATGTTCCAAGTACATGACTGGAACAAGAATCCTTTTGAAAGAATTCACTCCTATAAAAGATGGTCCTAAAGTGATATTTGGGGGATCTGACAGAGGGAAAACAAAAGGCTATGGTAAAGTCACTAATGACATAATTACCATCTCAAGGGTAGCTTATGTGGAAGGATTGCAACACAATCTGATAAGCATAAGTCAACTTTGTGATCTTCACTATGTAGTTATTTTCGATAAGTGCCTCATTAAGAATACTAAAAACTCTGAAGTTTTTCCTGTTGGATCGGTAGGCACCCTTAGAGGGGGGGGGGGGGGTGAATAAGGGTTTTAAAAACTTTTTCTTATAATTTGAATATCTTGAAATAATAAGAGATTAAGATGGAGAGAAATCAAACAAACTTATTAAAATAAAATAGAGACATGTTTTCTTAATATAAAATATGGGTTTACAAAAATTGATTTCTATAACGCTAGAAATCGGTGGCGAATAATAATAAACTCTTTTTTTTATCCCGACTCGCATCCCTACAAACCGGTGGCCCTAGCCTATCCTTCCCTAGATACGGTCTCAAGTTGCTCTAGCCAATCCTTCCCCAGATATGTCCTCGAGCACCCCCTAGACCTAACCTAGATCTAGTCGTCAACACGAGGCGAGTTTCTGCCCTAAGTTCTACCCAGACCTGGTCGCCAACACGAGGCGAGTTCACTAAGCGATTACAGAAAAAGATATGAAATAGAAAGACAATTATATGAAAATCTCCCTCTTGAAGAACTTCTGAAGTTGGTGATGAAACACCGCCGTAGTATAAGCGTTGATGAAGCGATCTTCAGTCGGATCCGGAGTGAAGAAATCCTCCTTCAGAAATTCATGGAACTTTGGTGGGAGATCACTTTTCGGCAGAGTAAGGGTCTGGAATTTTAGCACTTCATGATGGCGCGTCCCCTCCGACACTCCTTGATGATGATGACCCGGCTGCCGAGGCACTGCGCCACAAAAATCTGCGGTGCCATGACGATGCTGATGGAAGACCACGTTATAATCTCCGCCCGCGGCGTGCCAAAACCGCCATGTAGAATTAGACTCTTATTCATGCACTTTTATTTTATATTAATAAATATAAAATTATTTCATGATAGATGATAATTTTATATTTATTAAAGTGATTGTAATTTTAATTTTGAACTCTTAATTTCATGTTGGTGTGTATTTAACCATACGGGTGGATGAGATTTCATCTCCATCATGGATGGTTATGATGTTGTGTAAACTCCTATTTAAAGGGGTCTTTATGATGGAATGAGGATTATTGAAGATTAAACCCTAAAATCCCCTTGTGAGATTTCGGCCAAGCTTGGGCATTCCTCCTTGCCGCCGCCCCCTCTCTCTTGGTGTGACTCCAAGGCCGCCTCCCTCCATCCTCTTCGGTGCGACTCCAGCGAGACTTCCGCGGTGCGGCTCCAAGGAAGAAAGGGTGCTTCTCCGTTTGGTGTGACGCCGGTGGAACCGTGGAGAGAGAGATTCTCCAACCTTATCTTGTGTGTTCATCTTCTTGGTTGGGTAACCCCTCTCCTTGCTAGTGATTCTTTCTACGCTTTAGTTTGTGGACGTTTTTGTCGAATCGTTTTATCCGTGGCTTTAATTTTCTCGCTTGCAAAAATCTGGAATCTAAGTGTGGTTATTGAATCTCTTGTTGTTCGGATCGGGTAGATCCGGTGTGGGAGCGAAACTTGGCCTATCCTTGATTTGCTCTCCAAGATTGGTGCACTTGGCGCTAACAATGGAGTTAATCTCAACTAATGCTTTATCGCCGCTTGAAAGTTCACCACCACTCCAAGAAAATTGCCGCTGCATTTTGAAATGAATCGACTGATGGAATAGATGCTTGTGTAGGTGCGGTGAGTCGTGTGCTTGTTGGAGAGGTATGTCTTAAGGACGTTGTATCGAGTCCGGCTTACGGTGAGTTGTGTGCTTGTTGGAGAGGTAGGTCCTAAGGACGTTGTATCGAGTCCCACATATTTTTATCTTTCGGATTTGGAGAGCCAACCGACCCCTTTTTGTTCGTTTTTGGTCGGATCCCTCCATGTTATTTTATTCTCTGTGATGAATGTTTGTTCCGTTAGCGTAACGTCCACGTCGTCACTGTACCCCTACATCAATTTGGTATCAAAGCCGGTCGTTTCAACTCCCACGTTGCAAACATCCTCTCTGCGATCCTTGTTGGTCGTTCTAATCAATAGGAAAATCTGAAAATTTTCGGATTGGTCTGCGTTTAGTAAAAACTCAGAAATTTGAAACTTGTCAGAAAAATCTGAAATTTTTTCTGTAGCTTCCTGCACGTATTTCCAGCAACATTGAAACTGAAACTTTTTCGATTCGTCCTCGTTAGGTCGGCCTGAAAATTGGAACCGTCGTAATTCTGTTCAGGTGGTGTGCGAATAGCGGTCTGAAATCTGAAATTTTTGTCAAAATCCAAATTTTTTTTTAACGATCCACGTATTACGCACATCAGGAATCTATAAAAATATCCTATGTTCAATCTAGCTACAGCCCTAGGAAAAATTATCTTCCTAAATTTTTCCTGAACCTGAATGCCCACTAGGCTAGGAACGGAGTACGCGACACCGTCTACGTCTAGGATGGCTGTGAATCAGCACAATGATCCCAACACCATGGCCATAGCAGGTCTACGTACTGAAATGACTGAGCTTAGGATGATGTTAGAACAAATTTTACGGAATCAAGGAGGACCACCACCACCACCCGGTGATGTTGAGGGGCCCAACCGGCAACAACCGATCACTGATTCGGATTCTGATGGGGACCATCCTGAGTGCCCCCTCGAGAACGCCGCCCTGAGCATGGTTTCGATATCACTAGAGCCATCAAGATTGATGCCCCCACTTACGATGGCATGGGAGACCCCCAGGTCTTCCTTTGCTGGGTAGTTGATATGGAATGTTACTACCAGTGGCACAATCTCACGGATCTCCAAAAGGTCCAAGTCGCCCGCATGAAGTTGACAGATCGTGCGAAAACCTTTTGGCTGAATGAGGAAAGGAGGTTGGGAGCCGGACAGGAAGTCCCACCTATCGGATGGGCGGTGATGAAAAATTTGCTCACCGACCAATACATTCCCGCTTACCACCAAACCCAAATGTTCGATGAACTAGCCACCCTGCGGCAAGGTTCAAAGTCGGTGGCCGAGTATATGGGAGAGTTTAAAGACCGTATGGTGCGTTGCGAGCTTAGGGAACCCCCAGAGGTCACATTATCCAGGTTTCGTAAGGGGCTTCAACCCGATATCCAGCGGAAGCTCTTGCACGCACACAGATCTAAACACGACTTTCAATGCCACCCTAGACATTGAAAAACACTTAGCCACCAAGGCTCAATCCCGTTATTCCCACACGAGGAATAAAACCACAGTTGGAGCGTCTTCTTCCACCTATCCGGACAGGGGAAAGTCTAGAACCACCGAGTCTAAATTCGTCGTGATCACCGCTAGGAACACCAGGAACCCCACGAGTGAGCGTGTTCCCATTAGGAAAGTTAGCAAGGCTAATACCACGTGTTATTCTTGCGGTGTTCAAGGTCACTATGCCTTTGAATGCCCAACTAAGACTAAGGCCGTTGCCCTCTTAGACATGGCCACCGATTCTACTGACTATGTGCATGAGGCCGCCGAGGAGAGCGAACCCGAAGGGGTCCCAAGCGATTTGGAAGATGATCCAACCTCATGGTGATGCGTTGTATTCTGACCACTCCACGTCCGCTAGATGACTGGAGGAGGACGAGTATCTTCTCTATGATCTTTAAGAGTGGCGACAAGCTGTGCAAGCTCATCATAGATAGCGGTAGCTGTGTGAATGCATGTTATCTCTGAGAACGCTGTTAAACGTATGAATCTGACCACGGAACCGCACCCCACACCCTACCAGGTAGCTTGGATTAGCAAGGTTACCGTCCCGGTTAGCAAGCATTGCCTGGTCCCTATTGCATTTAAATCTTACACGGATGAGGTCTGGTGTGATGTCCTCCCCATGGAAGAGTGCCACGTGTTATTAGGCCGCCCTTGGCTTTATGACCGTGACATCACACATTTTGGTCGAGCCAATACTTATGAATTCAAATTCAACGGTAAGACCATCACTTTGAGACCGACCGTTCCGAAGGAGCCGGTAGCTTTGGCTAAGGACACTACCGTCCCGGCCGAGAGGAATGCATTGAGCCTAGTTGGTAGGAGAGAGTTCGTGACAGATCCTTTTCTTGAGGGAGTTATGTACGCTTTAGTTCTTATGAGTGCGAAGGGTGAATCAGAAGCGTTGAATGAGTTGCCTAGGGAGTTACGAGCACTTTTGGACGAATATAAGGACGTGTACCCAGACGAGTTGCCTTCTGTGTTACCTCCATTGAGGAACATACAGCATGCGATAGATCTCATTCCGGGTTCGTCCCTGCCGAACCAACCCCACTATAGGCTTCATCCCGCGGCCCACAAAGAGCTGCAGACTCAGATCGAGGATTTGATGAAAAAAGGATTCATCAGGACTAGCATGAGTCCTTGTGTGGTGCCAGCTCTTCTTGCCCCAAGAAGGATGGTACGTGGCAGATGTGTGTTGATAGCCGCGCTATCAACAAAATCACCATCAAGTACCGATTTCCTATAACGCGCTTAGATGACCTTCTCGATGTCTTGTCTGGCACCACGATATTTTCTAAATTAGATTTACGAAGCGGCTATCACCAGATAAGGATCCGCAAGGGAGATGAGTGGAAGATGGCGTTTAAGTCTAAGGACGGGTTATACGAGTGGCTTGTGATGCCCTTCGGGCTATCCAATGCCCCCAGCACATTCTCCCGGATGATGACGCATGTCTTTCAGACATTCATGGGGAAGTTCGTAGTTATCTACTTTGATGACATCTTAGTTTACAACACTACTACAACCGAGCACATCTCCCACATGAGAGTGGTTCTTTCCACCCTACGGAAGGAAACTTTATTTCTGAATCTCAAGAAATGCACTTTCCATGTTACGGAGGTGGAGTTTTTAGGCTACATCGTTGGAACGGAGGGCATTAGAGTCGACCCTAGCAAGGTTAAGGTGATTAAGGACTGGCCCGTGCCGACCACGATACGTGAGGTGAGGAGCTTCCATGGGTTGGCAATTTTCTACCGCCGTTTCATCAAAGACTTTAGCAGCATCATGGCCCCCGTTAGTGACTGTATGAAAAAAGGTGAGTTTACTTGGACAAAGTCCGCCACCTTCGCTTTCCAACACATCAAAGAGCTTATGACTGAGGCACCCGTCTTACGTTTACTTGACTTCTCGAAAGTCTTTGAGCTTACTTGCGACGCTTCGGGCGTGGGGATAGGAGGTGTCTTGAGACAGGAAGGGCACCCTGTGAGTTTCTTTAGTGAAAAGTTGGCGGGGGCTAAATTGAATTATTCCAACTATGATAGGGAATTATATGCGGTCATTAGATGCTTGCACCACTGGCGGCATTATCTCCTCTCTAAGGAGTTCGTGATCCTCTCCGATCACGAAGCGTTACGATTTATCAATGGCCAACATAAAATCAGCCCGCGTCACGCCAAGTGGGTATCCTTCCTACAGGGTTACACTTTTAATCTCAAACACCTTAAGGGAGCGGACAATCGGGTTGCGGACGCTCTTTGTCGCCTAGCGCTTTTAGTCACCACTATGAAGGTTAATGTTGTCGGGTTCGAGCTAATCAAAGATGAGTACGCTACATGCCCGGATTTTCAGGATTCTTACCTATCTGCCCAGGATAGTTCCCCCACCACTATTACTGCGTTCGTTATCAAGGATGGTTACCTCTTTAGGCATGGGAAATTATGTATTCCATAGTCATCTCTACGTCTCCATATCATCTGGGAACTGCATAGTGGCGGGTTGAGTGGCCATTTCGGTAGAGATAAGACTATCACCCTGGTTGAGGAAAAGTTTTATTGGCCAAAGTTGAAGGCAATGGTAGGACGGGTAGTGAGTAGTTGCCGTACTTGCCAAGTTTCCAAGGGCACCAAAACCAACGTCGGGTTATATACTCCATTTCCTATACCATCCGTACCTTGGGAGGATGTGAGCATGGACTTTGTCTTAGGCCTACCCACCACTTTTCGTCGTCACGATTCTATCTTCGTAGTTGTGGATAGGTTCTCCAAAATGGCATACTTTATACCATGTACTAGAACCGACGACGCATCTCATATCGCAAAGATATATTTTAAGGAAGTTGTTAGTCACCGAGGAGTGCCAAAAACAATTATCTCGGATAGGGATGTTAAGTATACGAGCTACTTCTGGAAGACACTTTGGATCCTAATGGGTACCAAACTATTGTTTTCCTCCGCCTATCATCCTTAAACCGATGGGCAAACTGAGGTGGTTAACCGGAGCCTAGGGAACCTTCTTAGATGTCTCGTGAGTGATCATAAAGGTACATGGAATCTTCTTCTTCCCCACACTCAGTTAGCCTATAACAATTCCAAAAATTGGTCCACCGGTTTGTCGCCAAATGAGATTGTCCACGGGTACAAGGCCCCTGTGCCTCTTGACTTGGTTCCCTTACCCCCAACTTACAAGGTAAGTCAATTTGCACAATCCTTCGCCCAACATATTCACGACCTTTATGCACGTATACGAGCTACCTTGACTGCTCAGTATGATTCTTATCAGGCACACGCCAATATACATCGGAGAGTGTCACACTTCAAGGTTGGCGATTTGGTCTTAGTACGATTAGTTCCCGAACGTTTGCCATCTGGCACCGTTAAAAAGTTAGCACCTAAGCACGTCGGCCCTTTTCGGATCATCAAGAAAATAGGTGACAACGCTTTTGTTTTGGATTTGCCTGCCGAATGGGGAATCTCCCCTATTTTTAACGTCTTGGATTTAATGATGTTCGTATCGCCTCCACATGAGTTGAGTTACTTGACGTCTTCTCCTTCCACCAAATCTTCTAATGGGTTGGGGAGTGGTAGTATGGATGACCTCTCTCTATCGGTTCCCACAGGTATTTCACCGGATGGTAAGTCACATACTTTTATTCCTACTGCTGATATGTTCCCCAGGTTTCCGAAGACTTTTCTCACTCCGGACATGATACTATCTGCGGAGCCACTAACTACCTCGGAGGGTGCTACTTACCGCTTCCTCATCCATTGGCGTGATCGCCCTCCTTCAGACGATTCTTGGGTCCTCGCGACAGAGCTTCAACGACTGGATGCTGATCTTCTCCGCCGCTACATCTCGGACCACGCATCGGAGATACTTGATTTTGAGTGGGGGAGGATTGATGGCGCGTCCCCTCCGACACTCCTTGATGATGATGACCCGGCTGCCGAGGCACTGCGCCACAAAGATCTGCGGTGCCATGACGATGCCGATGGAAGACCACGTTATAATCTCCGCCTGCGGCGTGCCAAAACCGCCATGAAGAATTAGACTCTTATTCATGCACTTTTATTTTATATTAATAAATATAAAATTATTTCATGATATATGATAATATTATATTTATTAAAGTGATTATAATTTTAATTTTGAACTCTTAATTTCATGTTGGTGTGTATTTAACCATACGGGTGGATGAGATTTCATCTCCATCATGGATGGTTATGATGTTGTGTAAACTCCTATTTAAAGGGGTCTTTATGATGGAATGAGGATTATTGAAGATTAAACCCTAAAATCCCCTCGTGAGATTTCGTCCAAGCTTGGGCATTCCTCCATGCCGCCGCCCCCCTCTCTCTTGGTGTGACTCCAAGGCCGCCTCCGTCCATCCTCTTCGGTGCGACTCCGGCAAGACTTCTGCGGTGCGACTCCAAGGAAGAAAGGGTGCTTCTCCGTTCGGTGCGACGCAGGTGGAACCGTGGAGAGAGAGATTCTCCCACCTTATCTTGTGTGTTCATCTTCTTGGTTGGGTAACCCCTCTCCTTGCTAGTGATTCTTTCTACGCTTTAGTTTGTGGAGGTTTTTGTCGAATCATTTTATCCGTGGCTTTAATTTTCTCGCTTGCAAAAATCTGGAATCTAAGTGTTGTTATTGAATCTCTTGTTGTTCGGATCGGGTAGATCCGGTGCGGGAGCGAAACTTGGCCTAGCCTTGATTTGCTCTCCAGGATTGGCGCACTTGGCGCTAACAAGGGAGTTAATCTCAACTAACGCTTTATCGCCGCTTGAAAGTTCACCACCGCTCCAAGAAAATTGCCGCTGCGTTTTGAAATGAATCGATTGATGGAATAGATGCTTGTGTAGGTGCGGTGAGTCGTGTACTTGTTGGAGAGGTAGGTCTTAAGGACGTTGTATCGAGTCCGGCTTACGGTGAGTTGTGTGCTTGTTGGATAGGTAGGTCCTAAGGACGTTGTATCGAGTCCCGCATATTTTTATCTTTCGGATTTGGAGAGCCAACCGACCCCTTTCGTTCGTTTTTGGTCGGATCCCTCCATGTTATTTTATTCTCTGTGATGATTGTATGTTCTGTTAGCGTAACGTCCACGTTGTCATGGTACCCCTACATCACTTCACCTCTCTCAAACTTGTGTATATAAAATGAGAGAAGAGGCATCCTTTTATAGGAGTGAGTGCTAGCACTACTGCCGGCGCTATCCCATATTAGGGAATATTCTCCGCGCGCGTATCTTCATTCCAGGGAAACTCCACCGCTTTGCCTCTTGTGCTCCGCGCTACCGCCTGGTGCTAGAGCTTTCTAAAAATGCTAACAGAATTGCTCTAATCTTCGCTAGCGCCGGGAGCTAGGTGCTACCGCCGGTGCTAGTGGGCTTATTGGAATTATTGGATCAATTTTGGAGGCAACCTTCTTATGTTATCCTTGAGTCATATGGACTTGTTTTCGTGCACACTTAAACACACAAGATCAAATACACATAGGATTTGTTATTCTCAAACCTAGGAGATGTGGAAGACCATGTTCCAACAAACTCCCCCTTTTGATAATAACAAATCCATTAATGATAAATCAGAGCATTAATATATAAGCATGATGAAGCCTACTTGTGTGTGTGTGTGAAGTGATGACTTAGAATAATTGTCGGTTTTGGTATTTAGAATTGCTCCCCCTAAATACATGCTCCCCCCTAAGTGAATGCTCACCTAATATGTAAACTATCAATTTAATTAATCATGTTTGTTTTCAATTCTGATAGCGGTGAATATTTATCATGATTGATCTCCCCCTTTTGTTATCAGCAAAAGTGGGCATGGAAGCAAGAGGCACAAAAATGATTTTGGATAACAAGATAAGGCATGTTCGAGCTTTTTAGAGGAAAGGAAATGATAAGGAGTTTTATAATAATTTTCATAGAAATAAATTAGAGTTTTTTGCATAAGTATTTCCATAGAGGTAGATCAGACTTTTAAGCATAAAGGTGATATTCGTGTCAGAATAACCAATATAAATTCTACCAAGCAAGTCTACCATTTGTTGAAAAAGGAATTTTGAGATTTAAGACTTTGATATAAGCATGAAAGCGCAAGGTAAAAGATATATGGTGATGATGCGGAAGACTTATAGAAATACAAGAAACACCTTTTTGTAATCATGCTGATTCATAAGAAGATATATGAGTTAAATTCCAAAAAGAATGATGTTTTTGTAAATCATTTTTCAATTAAAATCTTTGTTTGATAATAAAGTAATCAAGCATGATATAATGTTATCAAAAAGAGAAAAATACAATGTTATTCCAACTCACAAATTCAAAACCTACCAAACATTGTAGAGAGCATGTTAGGTTATCTAGTGCATATATATATAAAGAGTAGTATAGAATTTAGCATTAGGATCCAATACTCATGAGAAGAAGTGTTATGGAAGATAATGATGTGCACATAAGTGTATTTTGAATAGAGTAAACAAATGATTTAATCAAAAAATACAAGACATATGTAGAGTAAAGTGCACAATAAAACACAAATTATTTTACTTCCACACCCATTAAAGCACATAGAAAAGAATAAGTGGTGTAAACAAAGTTTATGGTTTGCACGAGATACTCTACTATTCTTTCCAAGTTGCTCAACCTCACAATGCTCATTAAGACTTATCACGAGGTTCAAGTAGTGCTTGGTGGAGTTATCTTTGTTATTTTATTTATTTCTTGTTTTGTACAAAGTTCTCTGAATACACTTGTTTTGCAAACCAATGAAAATTTGAAAGTACAATCACTTTTCTTAATTTTAAGAGTGCAAATAGAAGTAGTGTAGGTAAAATACTTGTGCAAATTTAATTGAACAATTACAATACACAAGCAAACATTCTTAGATTAAGAGCATATTGTTACTAGCATGAGGTTAACTTGATGGACCGCTCTAGATTTGTCTAGATAAGTTAAGAATGTTCCGGAATATTGCAGAAGCTAACCGTGTAGAATAGTGTGGAAGGATCCAGAAGAATATGGAGTCATCCAACCCCTTCTCTATGTGGAGAACTCTAGAACCTTCCGTTTTGGAGGGAAATGGTGGAGGAGGCCTATATAAGAGAAAGACCTCCTCATTTGCATCCATGGAGGATTTTGGAGCTTCTTTGGGAGTGTTGTTTGGAGAGTCTCTTGTGCGCTTGTGAGCTTTATGCTTGGTGAGTCTCCTCTTGCGAGAGTTGAGAGTTTGTGGGGATTGAGCACTGTTGTGTGCCTTGTTTGTTGTATGTCTCGCTCTTTCGTATGTCCCGTTCAACTGTCTACCTAATTGTCTTGTAACTTTGTTGAGAGTTATAATAGGAGTTGTTCTCTTTATTCCATTGCTTTGTTTGAGGAAGGCTTACTTGGTTAGCCTAAGTTTGTTGGAATTCTAGCCAAGTGCCGCACGTACTTAGTGTCAAAGTGGTAAGTCCGTGACAATTGGTATCAGAGATAGGTTGTGCGCATCGTGCTGCAACAAGACCAAGTATGGCAGGAGAAGATTACATTACGGAGGAGGAACGGGGTAGAGATGTTACCCTATAAGCTAGCAAGAAGAAGCGCGACCAAAGCCGCGCTCGAGAAGAGAAACACTTGGAACTGGCCATGGAAGACTGGGAGAAACGAATGGAGGTAATGGAAATCAATAATCATTCCATGCGCAAAGAATGGGAAGCCTCTTGTGCGGAGCTAGAGAATAAACTCCACTGCGTATTTGAGGAGAATATCACACTACTTGCACGCATCAATGAGTTGGAGGAAGAATCTGGCGAACTAAAGGGAAGGATCGATCACCTGGAGGAAGACCTAGCCATTTGCAAGAAGGCTATCGCTAATGGAAGTGTCGGCACCAATGCTTCTATGGCTAGAGTAGACATACCCAGACCCGAGCCATTCTTGGGCAAGCGAGATGCTAAGGAAGTTGAGAACTTCCTATGGAAGATGGAAAACTACTTTGAAGGCTGTCAT
The DNA here is from genome assembly GCA_033032865.1 of Dactylorhiza incarnata. NCBI lineage: Eukaryota > Viridiplantae > Streptophyta > Magnoliopsida > Asparagales > Orchidaceae > Dactylorhiza > Dactylorhiza incarnata. The sequence continues at coordinate 22,604,290 of JAWHQI010000010.1, read as the reverse complement.
CTACAAGATGGTAAGACCAAGGTACATACCGCGTCACAGTTCCTTGATGATAACGCCGCTCTATGGTGGCGAAGGAAACAAACTGATGTCGCAAAAGGTTTGTGTCGATTGGACACATGGGAGGTGTTCAAAAGGGAACTCAAGCAACATTTTTACCCGGAGAACGTGGCATACCAAGCTCGAAAAAAATTGAGAGAGCTAAAGCAAAGGAGAACAATAACCGAGTATATAAATGAGTTCACAACGCTCATGCTACAAATCCCTGATATGACCGAGGAAGATCGGCAATTCTACTTTGTGGATGGGCTACAAGCATGGGAAAAACAGGAGGTACAATGACGAGGACCCCGTACGGTCGATGAGGCGATTGCAGCAGCCGAATCACTATGTGAGTTCCACCAGGAGGAGGAAATGCACTACCAAAAGGATGTCGGAGATGCTGAAGTTGAGCCCAAAGATGATGCCCCTCGACAAAGGAGATTCGAAGAAAGAAAGAGTGCCCTCACTTGCTTTGTATGCAAGGGGCCTCACCATATGAAGAATTGCCCAAAGCTTGGCACCCTATAATCAATGAAAAAGAAAGATGACTCTACGAGCGGGGATGAGGAGGAGCCACAAGACATGGCAAGGCTAAGTATCATGCGGCGTCTTAATGCCATGACTACTCGGGGATCCTATATAAGACACCAACATTTGCAATGTTTCTGCTGTCAAGGACCGCACAAGGTATGTGATTGCCCTACTTTGGAGTCCATAAGAATTGCTGTTGATAAAATGGAAACTAAGGGCAACGACAAGTTGGGAAGTGCGAGTTTAACCCATGGAAGAAGGAGGGAAAACAAAGGACAAATGATGGTGGATGTGAAGATCGAGGGCACAAAGATGAGAGCCTTGGTGGACACGGGAGCAACGAACTTCTTCATGTCCAAGACTGCTGCAGAGAGAATCGGGCTACCAATCAGGTTTGGACCAGCACGCCTCAAATTTGCTAATTCTCAAGAGGTGCGAACTATTGGTCTTGCTCCAGATGTGAATGTTTGTCTTGGAGGATGGAAAGGGAAGGTGCCCATTGAAGTTATCCCCTATGATGACTATGATGTTGTCGTTGGGATGAACTTTCTTGATAAGTTTGAAGGACTTCTGATTTTTCCAACATCGTAGATTCACCTAATTGATGGTCCAAATACTTACCCGGTACCGATAAGGAGGACTCATGGACGAGAAGAGAAGTTCATGTCCGCAATGAGGACGGTACAAAGATTTCAACAGGCTTGATGCATCGAGGGCAATGCATGAATTCAGTGGGGGAGAATGTTACGGACATGAGGTTAACTTGATGGACCGCTCTAGATTTGTCTAGATAAGTTAAGAATGTTCCGGAATATTGCAGAAGCTAACCGTGTAGAATAGTGTGGAAGGATCCAGAAGAATATGGAGTCATCCAACCCCTTCTCTATGTGGAGAACTCTAGAACCTTCCATTTTGGAGGGAAATGGTGGAGGAGGCCTATATAAGAGAAAGACCTCCTCATTTGCATCCATGGAGGATTTTGGAGCTTCTTTGGGAGTGTTGTTTGGAGAGTCTCTTGTGCGCTTGTGAGCTTTATGCTTGGTGAGTCTCCTCTTGTGAGAGTTGAGAGTTTGTGTGGATTGAGCACTGTTGTGTGCCTTGTTTGTTGTATGTCTCGCTCTTTCATATGTCCCGTTCAACTGTCTACCTAATTGTCTTGTAACTTTGTTGAGAGTTATAATAGGAGTTGTTCTCTTTATTCCATTGCTTTGTTTGAGGAAGGCTTACTTGGTTAGCCTAAGTTTGTTGGAATTCTAGCCAAGTGCCGCACGTACTTAGTGTCAAAGTGCTAAGTCCGTGACAATATGTAGACTTTGCCAAAATAAGCGAGTGATTAAAGATCATTATCAAACATAAAACATTTACTCATACCTAGAGGCATGCTAAGCTTAGTTCTACACATCACTTTTTAGATATAATTTATGCACATGTGTTTTGATATATCAAAGCATGACAAAAACATTGTTCAAGGTAGTTTGAAAAAATGAATTTCAACCTTGAAGAAGGTCTAAATGATTGATTAAATTATGCTTGATTTTCACAATAAGGATCATACAGTATTTTTGATAATTTTTATGTTTTATATTTTTGTAGTTTATTTTTGTATTTAGGAATAGAAATTAAACAAATAAACTAGGAAAAAGGCAAGAGAAAATATTTTTTTTGTTTGGCTTTTGTAATTTTTTTTGTTTTAATTTTTCAAAAATCAATTCAAAACAGAAATGCAAAATATAAATAGTACATATAATAAAGCATATTTTTAAGGATTTTATAACATTTTAAAAATACAGAAAACATGAAGGTGCGCTAGCGCTCGCACTAATCATAGCGCTGGCGCTAGCATTGCTTTAGTTATATTTTCTTTTCACTTGTCATTTCGTCCATTGCACCTCAAGCTCTCCCGAAAAACCCTAGAAGATAGCCCACGTATAGATCTAAGGTAAAACTTCATCATTTCTTATGATTTTTGTTTTAAACTTTGATTTTGATGTTAAATATTGGAAAGACCCTATTACTGATTTGGGCTAGGATCACTATCTGCTGACTAGGATCAAGTTGACCCTAATTTATAGTCAATGGGTCAAGAGTTTAGGCTGTTAGAACTCAAGAAATCATTCAGGTTCTGCGTTCGACGAACTCTATACTGCGTTCGACGAACGGCTTGCTCTCTGCATTTGACGAACGGCTTACACTCTGCGTTCGACAAACGGCTTGCTCTCATCGGTCGACGATCTTCAGTCTCAGCGGCTCAGCGGTCGACGAAATTATCCAGGCTCAGCGGTCGATGATTTTATTCAGTTCTGCGGTCGACGAAATTTGCTCAGTTCAGCAGTTGACGAATTCCTCAGTTCGATGAACTCAGTCTGCGTTCGACGAATACCTTAAGATCGACGAAAGTTCTTCTCAGCTCAACAAATTTAATTCTTCTAGCCAGATTCAGTTGAGGTCGACGAACTCAACATTGTGTTCGACAAAATTCTTGAGATCGACGAAAATTTCTCTACAGCAGATTTATTTCAGACAAATTATATTATTCATTCTCTGAACTCAGATCATCTACAACAACGGATCTATATTCCAGATAAGACAAGATTTCTGCCTTACTTATTATATTCCTTTTCTTTCTCTTCCCGAGAGAAAATAGCCGTTGACATTTAATGGAAAAGGAACATTTCATGGAAAAGGAATTAAGTATTATGAAGAATCTAAATTGTTACCTTTGCAGTCCCAAGAAAGATTTATTACAGATTATTCTATTCCTTAATTCAAGGGATTTGAACTTCAAATCAGATCAGATGTATTGAAAAAGAAAAAGGAAGAAGAACAATTTTTATTACATCACATCAGAGTTTTTCACGATAGGATCAATACAGAACACATTACAGATTTTCTGTACAGGAAGAGAAAGAGAGAAAGTTACAGGAAGAAGAAGAACAATACAGATCATCTTCATCTTCTTCCTCAAGTAGCACTAATTTATTGAGAACAACATCATCAACAATACTCTCTCAGTCATCAGCTGCAAGTTCAAATCTCAAAAAGAGCAACAATAATCTGAAGAATTTATTCACTCAGATTCATCAGCTACAGGAAGATCATTTCATTCAAGAGAAAGCTCCATCCTCTACTGTCAAACATTTTATATCAGATAGAGGAGCTTTTCACCATCAAATCCACTAGAGTCTTCTCTCAGATTGTTGACAGAGAAGAACATTTAAACCCCTTCTTATCCCCTCTTGTACAGGGTTATAACTCCCTTCAAAAGTTATCCCATTGGTGATAGGGCACCTGATCAAAAACCTGTGGTTTGGTTAGAGCACCTGATCAAAAGATCCATTGTGTGTGGACACCTGATCAAAAACTCCTTGGTGTGTAGACACCTGATCAAAAACCCCTTGGTGTGTGGACACCTGATCAAAAACTCCTTGGTGTGTGGACACCTGATCAAAAACCCCTTGGTGTGTGGACACCTGATCAAAAACCCCTTGGTGTGTGGACATCTTATCAAAAACCCCTTGGTGTGTGGACACCTGATCAAAAACCCCTTGGTGTGTGGACACCTGATAAAAAACCCCTTGGTGTGTGGACACCTGATCAAAAACCCCTTGGTGATAGGGCACCTGATCAAAAACCTAGTGGATCACCAAGTGTGGTATAAGAGTAGAGGTACCCAGGTTTATTGGGGAACTACAATAAAAATCCTTGTGTCTCTGTGCTTGTGATTTTCTGTGCTGTTGTGCTGTGCTGATTTTTTTATTTAGTTTTTATAAATCACTCTATACACATATATATATCACTATTTAATTCCGCTATAAAATTAAGGGAAAAGTTTTTAATACTCTATTCACCCCCCCCCCCCCTCTAGAGTATATCTAAGATCTAACCTCACCTTCAATTGGTATCAAAGCGTGGTTGATTATATCAATCACTTTCAACTGATATTCAATTGGCTTTCAATTAGTATCAGAGGGAGGTTGATTTTATATACAGGCTAACACCTGAATCATAAAGATCAATTAGATCTTAAATTTTTCTAGAGTTTTCTTTTATTTTTGTTAAAAACTCATGGCACAGAACAAAGAATATTCTAGCACAAGACCTCCTATGTGCAATCTCAGTAAGTTTCCACTATGGAAGGCAAGGATTAGGTTGTACATGAATTCTTTTAATAAGGAAATTTTTAATATTATTTTGACAGGGCCTCCAACACCTACAACAGCAACAAGTGCTGAAACCACAACTAACAACATTGATGTTCCACCTCCTGAGTGGACTGAAGCCTAGATAAAGCAAAGAAGTGTAGATGCAAAAGCTATGAACATTCTAACACAAACAATGTCTGATGACATTTTTCAGAAAGTGGTGGAATGCACCTCAGCAAGAGAAATTTGGATCTCACTCAACAAAATGGTTGAAGGATCAGCTGATGAAAGAAAGGACAGAAGATCCCACGTCATTTCTCAATATGAGAATTTCAAAAAGGGAGAATCTGAGACAGTAGCTGACATGTATAACAGGCTCAGCCTCATAATCAATGAGCTGAAAACCTTGGACAAAGTGATCTATATCACTGAGATAAATGATAAGATCCTAATGTGCTTCCGCATCACATGGGACTCTAGGATCTGGCCAATCAAGGAAGCCAGAAGACTTAATGAGATCTCAACTGAGAGCTTATTAGGCAAACTCAAATCCTTTGAGCAGCTCATCAAATCCAGGGAAGCTGAGCAATCTACTTCATCTCCAGCATCCAAGAAGGAGAGAAACATAGCTTTTCAAGCTGAAGAGGAAGAAAAGGCTCCAAGAGATGAGGAGTTCATGAGCCTTTTAGCCAAAAGGTTCTACAAGATGGCTAAGAAGGACTTCAGAAAGAAGGACTCCAGAATAAGGGAAAAGCCAAGGTATGATAAGTCATATCTTTAAGAAATTATTTGTTATGGCTGCAGGAAACCTGGACACATTCTGCCAGACTGTCCAGAGAATCAGAAGAAGGAGTAGAGAAAAGAAAAGGAAGATAAAAGACACTCCAATAAGTCTTCCTCCCACAAGCAAAAACACAAGGGAAGAGGATTTGTAGCAAAAACTTGGAGTGAAACTGAATCAGAATCATCATCCAGCTCATCTGATGATGAAGAAGAATCAAAGGAGAATGACCAATGTCTGATGGCCATTTATGACTCAAACAGTGAGTCAGTAAGTGCATCTTCATCCAGCTCTTCTGATGATGAAGATAATGAAGAAAAAAGTATTTATGCATGATGGATATCAATGCCTCAACAACTCAGATGAAGAAGAATCAGAAGCTGACAATGATGCAAATCAGGTAATCTCTAATTTTGATTTCAATTCAATTGAATTCAAAGAGGAATTCAAAGTTCTTTGCTTAAACTTAATAAAATCTGAGAAGGAAATAATCTCTCTCAGAAATAAGCTAGCTGAAATGGACAAATTAAGTGAAGATAATGCTATTCTTAAGAAAGAATTTGCTGCCTCTAGAGAACATATCATTCTCATTGAGAATAAACTTTCTGAGGCTAAGAAATTTGAAGAATCCCTAAATGGGAGAAACATCAAACTGATGGACATTACAAGCACAGTAAATGCCAGATTAAGTGGCAAACTAGGCTTGGGTGCATCATCAAGTGAGCCACCTCTGATTAAGAAGAACATACTGTCTACACCTATAAAATTCATTTCTGCTAAGAGCAAAGAGGTTGTAGATGCAAATAAAAACATTTCAAGTAAGGCTGTTAAGAATAAAGGAATTCAGCAGAATTCGTCAAACGGAGCTCAATGAAATGAATTCAATTCGTCGAATGGAGATCGACGAACTCTGAAGACAGATTTCCTGTATAGTCATTATTTGAACGACGCTCGACGAAAGCACACCCATTCGTCGAACGGCGATCGACGAACTCAGCTCAGTTCGTCGAACATAATACATACAGAAAAATGAAGAATTCTTATTCTAAACATACTAGCAATCCTTTCACTGAATGGATAATACCTCCAAGGAGATATCATCCAAAAGGTTATAAGGATCAACCTGAAATGACTTTTATTTCAGAGTTTTGTGGTAATACAAAAAGACCCAAGGTAGTCTGGGTCAAAAACAACTAGTTTATTTTTCTATTTGCAGGTACACAACTATCCAAACAAGAATAAACAATGGTATTTGGATAGTGGATGTTCAAAACATATTACAGGAAACAAGGCCAACCTGAACATCTACAAGGCAAAGCTTGGACCCGAGGTGATCTTTGGAGACTCCAACTATGGACAAACCAAAGGCTATGGACAGATCAAAGTTGGAGTAGTGACCTTCAAAGAAGTAGCCTATGTCAAGGGTCTGAAGCACAACCTCATCATCATAAGCCAGTTATGTGATGAAGGTTATCAGGTAACTTTCAATCATTCCTTATGTCTTATTACCAATAATAAAAATATTACTGTATTATCTGGTATTAGACATGGAAATAATTATTTAGTCAACTTTGACTCTGCCAATTCTGATATTTGCTTATTCAATTCTATAAGTAAAACAAATGAATTATGGCATAAAAGGCTTGGACATATTAACCTTAGAACTATCTAAGCTTTCTAAGGACAATCTTGTAAGAGGATTACTTTCTGGTTCATACAAGAAGGAAGGACTCTGCAGGGCTTTTCAATTAGGTAAGCAAACTAGAAGTAGTTTTAAATCTTTATCCAAGAATGATTCACCTAGGATTTTATATTTGCTGCATTTGGACCTTTTTGGACCTACTGCAATACAATGCCTAGGAGGGAAGCATTACTCTCTAGTGATTGTAGATGACTTCTCAAGATTCACTTGGGTGTTCTTTCTTAGGAACAAGTCTGACACCTTCAGTGTTCTGACAGACTTTCTCAGGACCATCAAGATTGAGTACTCTACTGTAGTTGCATTGATCAGAAGTGATCATGGCACTGAGTTTGAGTCTCTTATGAAGAGAGAATTCTATGGAAAAGAAGGGATCAGGCAGTGTTTCTCTGCTCCTAGAACTCCTCAATAAAATTGGGTAGCTGAAAGGAAAAATAGAACCCTTATTGAATCAGCAACTACATTGCTTGCTGATGCTCACTTGCCACTCTCTTTTTGGGCAGAGGCAATGAACACAACTAATTATGTGTTGAATAGAAGCCTGATACATAAACTTAAGGGCAAAACTCCCTATGAATTACTTAAGAATAAAAAGCCTAAGGTTAACTATTTTAAGATATTTGGCTGTAAATGCTATGTGCACAACAATGATAAGAAGTATCTCAGGAAGTTTGAAGCAAAAGCTGCTGAAGGCATATTCCTTGGATATTCACTTTCTAGTAAAGCATATAGAGTTTACAATAAATCTACTCTTAAGATAGAAGAGTCCATGCATGTATCTTTTGATGAGACTAACATGTTTGAGGAGAGGAATACCACCTCTACCAAAAATATTTTGTAGGTACCAGCTCTATGTGAAGAGCTTAATGGACTAGATCTAAAGAAAGAAGAATCACTACTTCCATCAACACAAAATCTTGAAGATAGTGAAGAAGAAGATCATCCAAATCTTGCTGCCAGTTTTAATCAAGTGACAGCTGAACAAATTCCCCATGTGGATATCATTGCTGAACCAACTCCAACTGTTGACCACATCACAGTTAGAGATCATCCAATATCTCAAGTGATTGGAGATATTTCAGCAGGTGTTCAAACAAGGCATCAACTACACCAAAATCAGGTGCACACTTGTTTCCTATCACAAGTTGAACCTCAAACCATAAAAGATGCAGAACAAGATCCAAACTGGATTCTTGCAATGCAAGAGGAGCTCAACCAATTTGACAGGAACAAGGTATGGGATTTGGTTCCAAGACCAAAAGGCCATCCAGTTATTGGCACCAAGTGGGTCTTCAGGAACAAGCTTGATGATCAAGGCAACATAGTCAGAAACAAAGCAAGATTGGTAGCTCAAGGATATTCACAGGAAGAAGGAATTGACAATGATCAGAACTTTGCCCCTGTTGCAAGACTTGAAGCCATCAAGATTTTCCTTGCCTTTGCTACATTCAAGAAATTCAAGGTATATCAAATGGATGTAAAGAGTGCATTTCTTAATGGAGACATAAAAAAAGAAGTCTATGTGGAACAACCACCAGGTTTTATCTCTCCAACTCACTCCTCTTATGTATTTAAGCTTAATAAAGCTCTCTATGGTCTCAAACAAACTCCCAGAGCATGATATGAGACCTTAGCTAGTTTTCTTTTAGAGAACAATTTCTGTAGAGGCGTAGTAGATAAAACCTTATTTTTCAGGATAAATAAAAATCATCTCTACTAGTTCAAATATATGTAGATGATATTATTTTTGGCTCTACAGATTCAAATTTATGCAAAAGATTTTCTAATCTAAAGCAATCTAAATTTGAAATGAGTAGTATGGGTGAACTATCATACTTCCTTGGTCTTCAAGTGAAGCAAACTCTTAATGACATATTCATATCACAATCCAAGTATGCTAAGGAATTTGTGAAAAAGTTTGGTATGTCAGATGCTTCCACCATGAAAACACACATGCCCTCAAATGTTGTTGTTGATGCCGATGAATCAGGGAAACCTGTTGATCGGAAAGTTTATAGAACAATTGTTGGCTCACTACTTTATTGAACAGCAAGTAGGCTTGATATAATGTTTGCTACTTGTATTTGTGCTAGGTTCCAAGTTAACCCCAAAGAATCTCACCTAATTTTATTAAAAAGAATTTTGAGATATATAAAGGGTTGTCCTAATCTAGGACTCTGGTATCCAACAACATCAGAATTTGAATTAACTGGATTCTCAGATTCTGATTATGCTGGATGCAGAGTAGACAGGAAAAGCACATCAGGAACTTGCCAGTTTCTAGGTGATAGGCTTGTGTCTTGGTTTTGTAAGAAACAAACATCTGTGTCTACATCAATAGCTGAAGCTGAATACATAGCTGCAGACAGTTGCTGCTCACAGATATTGTGGATACAAAATCAGCTCCTAGACTATGGTGTCAACTTTAATAATTCAATTATATTTTGTGACAATACTAGTACAATATCTATAGCACAAAATCCAGTTCTCCATAGTAGGACTAAACACATAGAAATTAAGCACCACTTTATTAGAGATAATATGGATAAAAATAAAATTTTCCTACAATTCATCTCTATTGATTTGCAAAGAGCTGATATTTTAACCAAACCCTTGGATGAAAAGAAACATATTTTCTTTATAAATCAGCTGGGAATGATAGATGGAGATTCAATCTGATAAAAATTAAGTTTTCTACTTACCCAATCTCTTCATCGAACTGAGATCGACGAAATCATGTTTTTCGTCGAACGGAGATCGACGAGGTCATCAAGTTCGTCGAACCGAGATCAACGAAAACTCATTTTTCGTCGAAACCCAGTTTTGATGAAGCTTTTATTTCTGTTCTGTCATTATAATCAAATCTTTTTTATTTTAACTGAATGCCTACATAAATTGCTTCTCTTTCCAGTTCCTTTGCACTTGATCTCTATTTTATTTTGTAGGAACAGTAGCAATATAAAGATGGCATCCTTCCCTACCTCCTCAAAAGTCCCTTCTTCTAGGGGCCTAGCTCCAGGTCTTCCTGAAACTAGCAGGGGGAGAAGTATTGAAGAAGCTCCTTATTGTCAGGGGGAGATACTTTCCTTTTTGACTAGGGAGTTATTCATTTTCTGAAGATGCTCAAGCTTCAAGAGGAAATGCTGATAAAGAAGCATGTTTTTAGTTCTACGAAGAACTCCATTTGATGGAATTCTTGCTCAGGGGGAGATGTTCTATGAACTAGGCAAGGGGAGAAAGCTGAAGAAGCTCCAGTCTCAAGGGGAGATGCTCTCAGGCTAACATATTTTATGAAAGAAGGAAATGATTTATGAACAAGCTTCATATATTGCAAATTCAGAATACAACTTTTGATATAGAAGAAGAAACAAATTCAGATTCAGATTTTGACGAGATTTAGAAAAAGATGTTTTGACAAGATTCAAATTCTGATTGGTATCAAAGCACATTGAGAAATATTTGTTTTTGTGTATTAAGAGCAGATTCAGTTCAGATCAACAATTCAGAAAGCTGAAATATAGTAAATACAGTTCAGACAATATCAGAATTCAGAATTCAGAAAGCAGAATTCAAGAAAAATCAAAGGTTCTGATTATGTGTTTTATTAGTTTTATTTTCAATGTAATGTTTCAAAACTTAGAGTATTATTTATTTTATATCTGATGAACTATTTAAAATATATCAGATATATATATGCTTTGTTGTTTTGTTTGTTTTTTAATTTTTGTCAAATAGTATCCTAACCCAAATAGGGGGACATTGTTGGAACAACCCTATTACTGATTTGGGCTAGGATCACTATCTGCTGACTAGGATCAAGTTGACCCCAATGTATAGTCAATGGGTCAAGAGTTTAGGCTGTTAGAACTCAAGAAATCATTCAGGTTCTGCGTTCGACGAACTCTATACTGTGTTCGACGAATGGCTTGCTCTCTGCGTTCGACGAACGACTTACACTCTGCATTCGACGAATGGTTTGCTCTCAGCGGTCGACGATCTTCAATCTCAGTGGCTCAACGGTTGACGAATTCCTCAGTTCGACGAACTCAGTCTGCGTTCAACAAATACCTTCAGATCGACGAAAGTTCTTCTTAGCTCAACAAATTTAATTCTTCTAGACAGATTCAGTTATGGTCGACGAACTCAACATTGTGTTCGACGAAAATCTTGAGATCGACGAAAATTTCTCTACAGCAGATTTATTTCAGACGAATAATATTATTCATTCTCTGAACTCAGATCGTCTACATCAACGGATCTATATTCCAGATAAAACAAGATTTCCGCCTTACTTATTATATTCCTTTCCTTTCTCTTCCTGAGAGAAAATAGTCGTTGACATTTAATGGAAAAGGAACATTTCACGGAAAAGGAATTAAGTATTCTGCAGAATCTAAATGGTTACCTTTGCAGTCCCAAGAAGGATTTATTACAGATTATTCTATTCCTTAATTCAAGAGATTTGAATTTCAAATCAGATCAGATATATTGAAAAAGAAAAAGGAAGAAGAACAGTTTTTATTACAGCACATCAGAGTTTTTCACGATAGGATCAATACAGAACACATTACAGATTTTTTGTACAGGAAGAGAAAGAAAGAAAGTTACAGGAAGAAGAAGAACAATACATATCATCTTCATCTTCTTCCTCAAGTAGCACTAATTTACTGAGAACAACATCATCAATAATACTCTCTTAGTCATCATCTGCAAGTTCAGATCTCCAAAAGAGCAACAATAATCTGAAGTACTTATTCACTCAGATTCATCAGCTACAGGAAGATCATTTCATTCAAGAGAAAGCTCCATCCTCTACTGTCAAACATTTTATATCAGACAGAGGAGCTTTTCACCATCAAATCTACTAGAGTCTTCTCTCAGATTGTTGACAGAGAAGAATATTTAAACCCCTTCTTATCACTCTTGTACAGGGTTATAACTCCCTTCAAAAGTTAATCCATTGGTGGCAGGGCACCTGATTAAAAACCTGTGGTTTGGTTAGAGCACCTGATCAAAAGCTCCTTGGTGTGTGGACACCTAATCAAAAACTCCTTGGTGTGTGGACACCTGATCAAAAATCCCTTGGTGTGTGAACACCTGATCAAAAACTCCTTGGTGTGTGGACACCTGATCAAAAACCCCTTGGTGTGTGGACACCTGATTAAAAACCCCTTAGTGTGTGGACACCTGATCAAAAACCCCTTGGTGTGTGGACACCTGATCAAAAACCCCTTGGTGTGTGGACACCTGATCAAAAACCCCTTGGTGATAGGGCACCTGATCAAAAACCTAGTGGATCCTACGAAGTATGGTAGAAGAGTAGACGTACCCAGGTTTATTGGGGAACTACTATTAAAATCCTTATGTCTCTGTGCTTGTGATTTTCTGTGTTGTTGTGCTGTGCTGATTTCTTTATTTAGTTTTTATAAATCACTCTATACACACACATATATATATATCACTACTTTAATTCCGCTATAAAATTAAGGGAAAAGTTTTTAATACTCTATTCACCCCCCTCTGGAGTAAATCTAAGATCTAACCCCACCTTCAATTGGTATCAAAGTGTGGTTGATTATATCAATCACTTTCAACTGATATTCAGTTGACTTTCATTAAAGATGAAGATTTTTGAATTCAAGTGGTTTTAGATGATACATCTAAAATGCTTGATTCTTTTATTTTTGAAGAGAGGAACTAGGACAAATCTTCATCATTTTTATGATTCTTGTTCTAAAAGTTTGATTTTGATGCTTGTGATGAAGATTTATGAACTCATTTTTAAAAAACTTTTGATTTTGATGATGGATCTAGAAGAAGGTTAGATCAAAAAGTGGATCTTCATTATTTTTGTAATTTTTAAATTTTTGAGAAGATTTCTAGTTTTAATTTATCTTAGATTATGTGGGATTTTTGGATCTAGCAATTTGAGAAGGTTAGGATTTGGATCTAGCAATTTGGATCTAGCAATTTGGTTTAGGATTTGAAAATATTTTAGAGTAGATAGATCTTATTATTTTAGATCAGAGGATTAGTGCCGGCGCAACTGCAGGCGCTAGTGCTAGCACCGGGCACTAGAGCAAGCACCGACGCTAGTGATTCTTGTTAAATTTTAATTTCTCTTATATTGTTGCAGATGGCTCCTGGATTGAAAGGGAAGAAAAGTACAGAGCTTTTAGTGGAGGCTGCAGCGGTGGGTGTCCCCCATTATGTAGAATTTGCCCTACGACAACACTATCATATAATGCAGTTATTTGTAGCATCAGAAATATCAAATGTTTTTCATTCGGATGCATTTTCCTCAGAGTTTATTCAAGAGTTTTATTGACATTTGGAAGACCCATCGCCGACTGATCTAGATGGGGGAGTGCAGTCCAAAGTTCAGGGGAACATGGTCACAATGAGTTTATGAAGAATAAATTGGTCATTAGAAATAAAAGATATGACTTTAAAATTTGATAATTTGATTTATAAATCTTTAAGTGATAAAGTCTTGTGTCTATATGGTGACCATGCCATGATAGAAAAACAAATAAGAAAAACATAAAAAATAAATTAAGGCATATCATGAAGTAGAAATTTGTATATTTCATTTTGAAAATATTCTACTTCATGCATTTGGTGATACCTAATGAATAAAAGATTTAGGTATCCAAAGAGGACCAAGTGTGGTGGTTCCTTTGGGTACCCAAATATATCATGTATGCTTGTGAGTAGATAGAGATGAATGTGTCCTATCATGTGATGTTAATGTTTCATTTTTAATTTTGGGCCTCTATTCAAATCTTAGTTTATTGTTATTCTTATGCCTCAAATTTCTATTCTGATTATCTTTATTTTGAAAATTTTAATTGGAAGTATCGTTCATAGGAAATTTGTGTGGTTTTATTTTTAAGTTGGGAGAAACATAATTTTGTAAATAATGGTGATTTTGATTCACAAACCCTTTGTGTTCCTTACTCCCATTATTAAACTTAGTTAAGATGTTCATATTCATATTCAACTTGTTTTTAGATATAGTTTGATATTGTGAATTTTTATTTATAATTTTCGTAAGCATGTTGATTTTTGATTTTAATTCATCATTCTTGATCTTTAGATTATGCCTAGCTTTATTATATGCTATTGTGCTATTTTTAAGAGTAGAAACAATAGAGTCAATATGATTTTGATAGTCATTTATAAATTCCTCAAATGTTTTGTCCATCTGTTTGATTTCAATTTTATAACTTTTGCATGTAGCACAATCACTTTTCAAAGATGAATTTTCTAAAGATAATTTTTTATTTTGTTCTTTTACAATTAATAGTTCTTTTTCAAAATCCTAGAATTTTTCTTTAATATTATTACAATCTAAACAAGGTTTTGTATTTTCAATTGAAGAACAAGATGGAGAAACCACATCACAATTTGATTCTAAATTAACATTAGCTTTTAACCTCTTATTTTCTAAACGTAATTTTTTATTAGTAATTTTCAATTTCTTGATCTTACGTTTAGCCATTTTTAGTATATTGAAACTAGAGATAGAAGCTATCACACAAGAAGAAGAATTAGGCATTCTTATAGCGCTATTGGAAGAGGTAAAATGTGAACATGAAGTTCCTTCATCATATTTTAGGCCTTCCTCCTTCATAGATGAATTTTTATCTTCTTTTTCTCTTGATGTATTGCTCTCTTTTTTTAAGTTAATTTCCATGATCTCCATGGTTTTGCTACGAGAGAGATCTTCTTGAATAATGGTGGATGCTTATATGTCCTTCTTCTCCTGTGTTTGTTCCATACCTGCGAGAGGAATATCATACATTTCTTAAAGAAATTTCTATACTTTGTATGCACTAGAAAAACAATATATTAATTTGAAAACTTCATTTGATAGACCACAAAATAAATAGTGTTTGTCTTTCGCATTTAGATGACGTTTCTTTTTATTTGATTCATCCGCTGGTCTTAATATTGCTAAATTCCATGCTTCGATATCTTAAGTTTTAATAAACCTTTCCATTAAAATTTTTCACCCTTTATAATTTGTCCCTTTAAATAAAGGTCGTGCTAGTGATTTTTCTTCTTCATAAAAATTTGCCCCACAAAAAGAAGCGAGATAATGAGACGCCATTATTCCCCGTTGTTAAGACGATTGGAATAAAACCCCTCTGATACCACTTGTTGGATCGGTAGGCGCCCTTAGGGGGGGGGGGGGGGTGAATATGGGTTTTAAAAACTTTTTCTTATATTTTGAATATCTTGAAATAATAAGAGATTAAGCTGGAGAGAAATCAAACAAACTAAGTAAAAATAAAATAGAGGCATATTTTGTTAATATGAAATATGAGTTTACAAAAATTGATTTCTATAATGCTAGAAATCAGTGGCGAATAATAATAAACTCTTTTTGTTTTCTTTCCCGACTCGCATCCCCACGAACCGGTGGCCCTAGCCTATCCTTCCCTGGATACGGCCTCAAGCCGCTCTAGCCAATCCTTCCCCGGATATAGCCATGAGCACCCCCTAGACCTAACCTAGATCTAGTCGCCAAAATTAGGCGAGTTTCAGCCCTAAGTCCTACCCAGACCTAGTTGCCAACACGAGACGAGTTCACTAAGCGATTACAGAAAAATATATGAAATAGAAAGACAATAATATGAAAATCTCCCTCTTGAAGAACTTCTGAAGTTGGTGACGAAAGACCGCTATAGTATAAGCGTTGATGAAGCGATCTTCGATCAGATCCGGCGTGAGGAAATCCTCCTTCAGACGTGGAACTTTGATGGGAGATCACTTTTCGGCAGAGTAAGGGTCTGGACTTCTAGCACTTCACCTCTCTCAAACTTGTGTATGTAAAATGAGAGAAGAGGCCTCCTTTTATAGGAGTGAGTGCTAGCGCCTGCGCTAGCGGTACCGCCAGTGTTGTCCCATATTAGGGAATATTCTCTGCGCGCATATCTTTGTTCAAGGGAAACTCCACCGCCTTGCCTCTTGTGCTCCGCGCTACCGCCTGCGCTATCCGCTATCGCCTGGCGCTAGCGCTTTCTAAAGATGCTGCCGGAATTGCGCTAATCTTCGCTAGCGCCGGGCGCTAGGTGCTACCGCCGGTGCTAGTGGGCTTGTTGGAATTATTGGATCAATTTTGGAGGCAACCTTCTTATGTTATCCTTGAGTCATATGGACTTGTTTTCCTGCATACTTAAACACATAAGATCAAATACACATAGGATTTGTTATTTTCAAACCTAGGAGATGCGGAAGACCATGTTCCAACAATTCCTACTGATATTAGGAGTGGAAATGTGTATTGTATTAATTTCCTTCGCTCTAGCTTACATTCCCCTATCTATTTAATGGCAACTAGTATGGCATCTCTTTGTATCCAATAACACAAGAGACTAGACCATATAAATTACAAATCTATCAATAAGATCATATCAGAAAACTTGGATAGAGATGGTCCCAAGTGGAATTATGCACAAGAAGGTCATTGCCATGCTTGCCAAATGGGGAAGGAAACAAAGGCCTCCTTGATGTCAATTGATTTGAAGGATTCCACTAAATGTCTATACATGTTGAACATAGACCTGTTTGGCCCAATGTCAATTCACAGTTTAGGGGGCAAGTCTTATACATTTGTGATTGTAAATGATTACTCTAGGTTTGCATGGGTGTTCTTTCTTAAACATAAGTCAGATACCCTAGAAGTCTTCGCTACATTTTTCAAACAAATTCAGAATGAACTTAACTGTTCAGTGGTTAAAATTAGAAGTGATCATGGAACAGAATTTCAGTCTGGAGCAATGAAAAAGTTTTGTGAGAGTCTAGGTATCTCACAAGAGTTAACCTCTCCAAGAACTCCACAATAAAATGGAGTTGCTAAGAGAAATAATAGAACACTCATTGAGGCAAGCGGATCAATGTTGAGTGACTCCTCACTACTAGAATATTTCTGTGCTGAGGCAGTCAATACATCTTGCCATGTGCAAAATAGATATCTAATGAGCAAAACTCACAACAAGACTCCCTATGAACTCTTGAAAGGCAGGAAATAAACCTTGGTCTACTTCAAAAATTTTGGAAGCAAGTGCTAAGTCCTAAACAATGAGAAGCATCACATGACAAAGTTTGCTGAGAAATGCTTTGAAGGCACCTTTGTTGGATATAGTCATCATAGCAGAGCTTATAGAATATATTTAATTCATTCCAAAACTATAGAATAATCCATTAATATGGTATTTGATGAATCAAGCATGATACTTGAAGAGCCTTCTAGAATTTCTATCACAGGCTGTAGCTCCAAACTCAAAGAATTGAAGATATCAATCTCAAAAGAGGAAAAGGACCCCCCTCCTCACATTCAGTGAGAATAGATGTAGGGGGAGTAGAAGATAAAGCTGATGATTCTACAGATGAAGACAATCAACCAGCTGAAATGAAAGAAGCAGCACCCCTAGTTGAAGAGATCCCAGTAAAAAAACAGAAGACTGACCACTACCATCAAGTTTTAAATAAACCATCCACCTGATCAAATTATTTGCAACATTAATCAAGGAGTACAAACTAGAACAACTCAATGATTGAAGCATTATTCCTAAGCTTCCTCTCACAAGAAGAACCAAAGAAATTTGAGGATGCAAACAAAGATGCATTCTGGATTTTGGCCATGCAAGAGGAATTAAATCAATTCAATAGATGCAAGGTCTGGGAACTGGTTCTAAAACCACATGGTCATAACATAATTGGAACCAAATGGGTGTTCAGAAACAAACTAGATGAGCAAGGGGTCATTATCAAGAATAAGGCCAGATTGGTTGCTAAAAGATATATACAGGAAGAAGGAATTAATTATGATAAAACCCTTGCACCTGTGGCAAGGCTAGAAGCAATCATGCTCTTTCTTGCTTATGCATCCCACAAAGAATTTAAAGTCTATCAGATGGATGTAAAATCAGCCTTTTTCAATGGTGATTTGGAAGAAGAGGTTTATGTAGAACAACATCCAGGTTTTATCAACTCAACTCATCCTGACCTTGTTTATTTTCTTAAGAAAGCACTTTATGGTCTAAAGCAAGTACCTAGAGCTTGGTATGCGACCTTATCTACCTTTCTTCTTGTAAATAATTTTTCAAGAGGAAAGATAGATAAAATACTATTTCTTAAGGAAATCAAAGGCAAGGTATTGCTGGTTCTAATCTATGTTTATGACATCATCTTTGGATCTACAGATGACAACTTCTGTACAAGGTTTGCTAACCTTATGCAAGGGAAGTTTGAAATGAGTATTATGGGAGAGCTAAAGTACTTCTTAGGTCTCCAGGTTAAACAATCTGAGGAAGGAATCTTCATTTCTCAGACCAAGTTTACAAAAGAGCTCATTAAGAAATTTGGCATGGAGAGTGTAACCTCAATGAGGACTCCAATGGGGAAAAATGTGTTTCTGGACATGGATGAGAAAGGGAAACCTTTTGATGAGACCATGTGCAGATGCATCATTGGCTCCCTACTCTATCTTGTTGGATCGGTAGAAACCCTTAGAGGGGGGGGGGTGAATAAGGGTTTGTAAAACTTAAGTTATATTTTGATTTTCTTTGAAATAATGCGTGAATAAGAAAGTGAGAAATCAAACAAAGCAATTAAAATAAAGTGGAGACATATTTTATTAATATGAAATAAAGTTTTTACAAAAGTTGATTTTTATAATGGTAGAAATCTGTGGCGAATAATAGTAAACTCTTTTTGTTTTCTATCCCGACTCGCATCCCCACAAACCGGTGGCCCTAGCCTATCCTTCCCCGGATTCGGCCTCAAGTCGCTCTAGCCAATCCAACCCCGGATATGGCCTTGAGCACCCCCTTGACCTATCCTAGATCTAGTCGCCAACACAAGGCAAGTTTCTGCCCTAAGTCCTACTCAGACCTAGTCACCAACACGAGGAAAATTCTCTAACTGTTTACAAAAAATATGAAATGATAATAATAAAAACTCCCTCTTGAAGAACTTCTAAAGTTGGAGATGAAGATCCGCTATAGAATAAGCATTGTAGAGCGGACGTCGTTTAGATCCGGTGTGAAGAGATTCTCCTTCAGAAATCCACAGAGCTTTGGCAGGACATCAAGTTTCGGCCAAATCAGCCTCTGGAATTCTAGCACTCAATCTCTCTCTCTCTAATAGATGAATGAAACGAGAGAAGAGGGGTCCTATTTATATCCTCAGTGCTAGCGCCTGCGCTAGAGCTACCGCTGGCGCTATCCCAGATTAGGCATTATTCTGCGCGGGGGAATCTTCAATCCAAGGAAACATTTCTCTCTTGCCTTCTGTGCTCCGCGCTACCGCCTGCACTATTTTCTACCGCCAGGCGCTAGCTCCTTCTATATGTGCTCCGAAATTGTGCTTATCATCGCTAGCTCTGGGTGCTAGGTGCTACCGCCGGTGCTAGTGGGCATGTTGGATTTGTTGGCTCAAATTTGGGGGCAATCTTCCTATGTAATCCTTGAGTCATATGAACTTTGTTTCCTGCACACTTAAAAACACAAGATCAAATACACATAGGATTTGTTATTCTCAAACCTAGGAGATGAGGAAGACCATGTTCCAACAAACTCCCCCTTTTGATAATAACAAATCCATTGATGATAAATCAGAGCATTAATAAATAAGCATGATGAAACCTACTTGTGTGTGTGAGAGTGATGACTTAGGATAAATATTGATTGTAGAATTTTAGAATTGCTCCCCTAAATACATGCTCCCCCTAAGTGAATGCTCCCCTAATATGTAAGCTATCATCTTCAAATAATCAAGTTAGTTTTTCATTTTGATAGCGGATTTTATTTATCATGGAAGCTCTCCCCCTTTTGTTATTAGCAAAAGTGGGTAAGGAAGCAAAACACAGAAAAGTTTTGATAATAAGATAAAGGCATGATCATGCTTTGAGAGAGACAAAAATGATAAGGAGTTTTAGAATAATTTCATAGAAATAAATCAGAGTTTTTATCCTTTTTTTTAAAATGAGATGACATTTACCATGCAAGTCTATCATTTAAAAATTTTGAGTTTGAAAACGTTAGATAAGCATGATAAGAACACAGGGTAAACATATTGTAGCGGAAGACATAGAAAAATGCAGCAAACATCTTTTTGTAAGACATGATAATTCATAAAATGACAAAGATATTTTTGTAAAATTTTTCTTAAAAAGATAATCATGAAGTAACCAAGCATGATACTGCAATGTTATTCTAATTCAAAAAGTCAAAACACACCAAACATTGTAGAAAGCATGCTAGGTTATCTAGTGCATTTTAGATAAAAAAGTATTATAGAATTAGCATTAGGATCCAATACTCATGAGAAGAAGTGTTATGGAAGATAATGATGTGCACAAAATGTATTTTGAAAAGAGTAAACAAATGTTATAATAAAAAATACAAGACCAATGTAAAGTAAAGTGCACAATAAAACACAAATAAGATTACTTCCACACACTTTTATGCACAAAGAAAATGTACAACTACCAAGGTGCTTTGCACACACAATGCTCATTAAAACTTATCAGGGTGCAAAGTAGTGCTTGGGGGATTACACAATTTTTTTTTCAGTTTTGTTGTTGATCCGGTGTACTTAAGAATAAGTGGTTTATTTTTTTGAAATGAAAGTTTGCGCAATATACTTTACTAATCTTTCCAAGGTGCTCAACCTCACAATGCTTATTAAGTCTTATCAGGAGGTTCAAGTAGTGCTTGGTGGAGTTATCTTTGTCACTTTATTTCAATTTTTTTGTTTTGTACAAAGTTCTCTGATTACACTTGCTTTGCAAACCATTTGAATTTTGAAAGTACAACCACTTTTCTTTATATTTAATAGTGCAAATAAATGTAGTGTAGGTAAGATACTTGTGCAAATTTAATATATTGTACAATTACAATACATAAGCAAGCATCTTTAGATTAAAAACATAAGTAGACTTAGCCAAAAAGTGAGTGAAGAAATATCATTATCAATCATAAGACATTTACTCATACTTAGAGGCATGCTAAGCATGGTTCTACACTACTTTTACAATAGAATTGATGCACATATTAATAGATATATCAAAGCATAATAAGAACAATATTCAAAAAGTAGTTTGATAAGAGAAATTGTAACAATGTAGAAGTTCTAAATGATAGATTAAATCATGCTTGATGTTCACAATAAAATCCATACAGTTTTTTTTGATAATTTTGATGTTTTATATTTTTGTATTGATTTTGCATTTATAAATAGAATTAAACAAATGAACAAAAATATTTTTTTTTTGTAATTTGGCTTTTGTAAACTTGTATTTGGATTTTTCAAAAATGAAATAAAGTCAGAAGTGCAAAAAATAAATAGTACATATAGATTAGTATATTTGTAAGAATTTTTCAAAATTTTAAAACTACAGGAAAACAGATAGGAGCGATAGCTCCTGCGCTAGCATTAGAGCTGGCGCTAGCGCTGCTTTAGTTAAATCCCCTTTACCTTGCTATTTCGGCCATTGCCATTGAAGCTCTCCCAAAAAACCCTAGCAGATACCGTAGCCCACTCATAGATCTAAGGTAAATCTTCATCATTTTTTATGATTTTTGTTTTAAACTTTGATTTTGATGTTGAAGAAGAAGATATTTGAAGTTATCAATTGGTTTTAGATGCTAGATCTACAATGCTTGATTCTTTTACTTTTGAAGAGAGAGACTAGAGTAAATCTTCATCATTTTGATGATTTTTGTTCTAAATATTTGATTTTAATGTTTGTGATGAATATTTATGAACCTATTTAAGAGAAACTTTTGATTGTGATGAAGATATTTGAACAAAAGCAAACCTTTTATTTTTATGATAGATCTAGAATAGGGTTAGATCAAAAAGAGGATCTTCACAATTTTTATGCCTTTTATGAAGATTTTTAGTTTTGATTTTATATCTAGCAATTTTGGATTTGGAAATCTTTTATTTTTAGAGAGATCTCAATGTTTCAGATCAGAGAACTAGCATCGGCGCTACTGCAGGCGCTAGTGCTAGTGCCGGGCGCTAGTGCTAGCGCTGGCGCTAGTGAATTTTGCATAATTTTAATTTCTCTTATAATGTTGCAGATGGCTCCTGGTTCAAGAGGTAAGAAAAGTGCAGATCTGGCCGTGGAGGCTGCAGTAGTAGGTGTACCATATTTTGTGGAGTTTGACATGGCTCAACATCACCAGATCATGCAACTCTTTGCAACCTCTGAAGTGTTGAAAGTTTTTCTTTCTGAAGGGTTTTCTTCGGAGTTAGTATGAGAGTTATATACGCACTTGGAAGACCCATCACAGACTGATCTGGGTGTAGGAGTGTTGTCTCGGTTGCAGGGACAAGTTGTTACTATTACTCATGATGACTTGAGGGAGATGTTTGGGTTGACCAAGAATCCAAATAAGTTGGATGTGGTTGAAAAGTTTCGAGTTGATAGGGATTGGACTAATCTAAATATGGTACTCCACCACAGGGAATGCTGGAGTTTTATCCAAATGGTGGGGTCACTTACAGTGGATGCCCTTACAGTACAGGACGTTTTACGCCACACTATCATGCTGAAATTGGGCGACACGACAAAGATTACTGCACAGCTTAGTCTTGTCTCATATTTTATTCTTAAGGAGGAGAGATTCGATGTAGCGGACTTGTTGCTTTCATTGATCAGATATACATACAATTTGCGGGATCCTTCTCATCAGTGATACAACAACCTTCCGCTCGGTGGCATAATACAGAGGGTTATTCTTCATAGGTACCCATATATTGAGATTGGTTTTTACTTGATAGATTACTTTCCTCCTATATATAGTACCTCACACCTACGAGCTACATCCCTCCTGGATGAGCCATAAACATCTACTCGACCACCACTCTGACGAGGAGCATCATCCCGAGGGGCTCGAGATGATTCATTTGAATCTTTTCGAGAGACAATGGGAGAGCGGATGACAAGAGTGGAGAAAGATGTTTCTGGTATATAAAGAAGATGATGAAGTTTAAGATCAAGGCATTAAAGAAAAATCCATCTACACCGGAGCGAAGAGAATGGGATAGCCCAGTACAGGATCCACCACGTCATTCAATTCGGAGGAGTCGCAGAAGACGATCTCCAAGTGCTAGTGTGGAGGAAATAGACGAGACAGAGTAGAGGAGTAGGAATATCCTGAGGGGAACTAAGTTTTGAGTATTGTAATAATGCAGGAATTTGAACCTATGTTCATGGTTACTGTCAGCTAGCGCTGGCACTACCCGCTAGCACTGGCGCTATCTGTAATGTTTAATTTTCTTATTTTTGGATGTTTGACTCTTTTTATCTGGTCCTTCTTTGGTAGTTTTTTGAAGATTTTGTTTTGTGTTTTATTTATAAATTTGAGTTCATATGAAGTGGAGTTATTTAAAATCCTATGAAGTAGTATGTGTTTGAAATCATATCACATGAAAATTTTTGAATTCAGTTTATGTTGGTGATATTTGATATATAGATATGTAATGAGTCTTGGAAGAAAAGATTGGTCTTTAGAAATGACTTTACAATTTGGTAATTTGATTTATAAATCTTTAAGTGATGAAGTCTTGTGTTTATATGATGACCATACCATGATTGCAAAACGAGATAAGAGACACAACAAGAAAAGTAAAAGGACAATAAAGCATATCATGAAGTAGAAAATTTGTATATTTTATTTTTGAAAATATTCTACTTCATGCATTTGGTGATACCTAATGAATAAGAGATTTAGGTATCCAAAGGGGACCAAGTGTGGTAGTTCCTTTGGGTACCCAAATATAACGTGTAGGTTTGTGGGTAGTTAGTGATGAATGGGTCCTTTCATGTGAAGTTAGTGCTTCATTTTTAATTTTGGGTCTCCATTCAAACATTGGTTTAATGTTATTCTTATATGTCAAATTTCCATTGTGATAATCTTTATATTGATGATTATGATTGTAATGATTAGGAGATTTGTGTAATATTGTTGTTAAGTTTGGAGAAACATGATTTTGGAAATAATGGTGATTTTGACTTTGATTTACAAATTTGTTGTGTTTCTTATTTCCATAATTTGGTTTAGTTAAAATATTCATGTTCATATTCAACATGTTTTTAGATAGTTCTTGATATTGTGAATTTTTATTTATAATTTTCATAAGCACGTTGATTTTTTATTTTAATTCATCATTCTTAATCTTTAAATTATGCCTAGCTTTATTATATGCTATTGTGCTATTTTTAAGAGTGGAAACAATAGAGTAAATATGATTTTGATAATCATTTCTAAATTCCTCAAATGTTTCGTCCATCTCTTTGATTTCAGTTTTATAATTTTGGCACGTAGCACAATCACTTTTCAAAGATGAACTTTCTAAAAATAAATTTTCATTATGTTCTCTTTTACACAAATTTTTTTTTTCAAGTTCCTTAAATTTTTCTTTAATATCATTACAATCAAAACAAGGTTTTGTATTTTCAATTGAAGTGACATGGGTAAAGCTAGATAAATCAGAATTTAATTCTACTTTAACTTTTGCTTTTAAATTTTTATTTTCTAAGCGCAATTTGCAATTCGCATTTTTTAATTTCTTAATTTTGCGCTTTGTAATTTGTAGCAATTGTAAAGTAGAAATATAATTGCAAACAATAAGATGATTTGATTTCCATACAGTGCTTTTGGATGCTGTGATATTTGAGCACAAATTTTCTTTGTTGTCTTAATCTATTTGGCATTCCTTTTGCAAAAATGGGATTTCTTCTTTTCCATTTGATGTGCACTCCATTGATCCATCATTAGAGGAGCTTTCTTGATCATTTGAGCAATCTTGTATGTTCTCCACTTCTTGCATTTGTTCCATACCTGTAGATGGAGAATCATACATTTCTTCAAGAAATTTCCATACTTTGTATGCACTAGAAAAACAATATATTAATTTTGAAATTTCGTGAGATAAAGCACAGAAAATACTATTTAAAGCTTTTGCATTTTGATGACGTTCCTATTTATTTGAATCATCCGCTGGTCTAACTATTGCTATATCCCATGCATTGATATCTAAATTTTTAATAAACTTTTCCATTAAAGATTTCCACCCTTTATAATTTCTCCCTTCGAATAAAGGTGGTTTAAGAGATTTTTCTTCTTCATAAAAATCTACCCCACTAATAGAAGTGAGATCATGAGACGCCATTATTCCTGGTTGTTAAGCCGATTGGAATAAAACCCCTCTGATACCACTTGTTGGATCGGTAGGCGCCCTTAGAGAGGGGGGGGGGGGGTGTGAATAAGGGTTTTTACAACTTAAGTTATATTTTGATTTTCTTTGAAATAATGCGTGAATAAGAAAGTGAGAAATCAAACAAAGTAATTAAAATAAAGTGGAGACATATTTTATTAATATGAAATAAAGGTTTTACAAAAGTTGATTTCTATAACGCTAGAAATCTGTGGCGAATAGTTGTAAACTCTTTTTGTTTACTATCCCGACTCTCATCCCCATGAACCAGTGGACCTAGCCTATCCTTCCCCGCATTCGGCCTCAAGACACTCTATCCAATCCCACCCCGGATATGGCCTTGAGCACCCCCTAGACATAAACTAGATCTAGTCGCCAACACGAGGCGAGTTTCTGCCCTTAAGTCCTACCCAGACCTAGTCGCCAACACGAGGCGAATTCTCTAACAGTTTACAAAAAAATATGAAATGATAATGATAAAAACTCCCTCTTGAAGAACTTCTGAAGTTGGAGATGAAGTTCCGCTGTAGAATAAGCATTGTAGAAACGGACGTCGTTTAGATCCGGCGTGAAGAGATTCTCCTTCAGAAATTCGCAGAGCTTTGGTAGGACATCAAGTTTTGGCCAAATCAGCCTCTGGAATTTTAGCACTAAATCTCTCTCTCTCTAATAGGTGAATGAAACAAGAGAAGAGGGGTCCTATTTATAGCCTAAGTGCTAGCGCCTGCACTAGAGCTATCGCTGCCGCTATCCCGGATTAGGTATTATTCTGCGCGGGGGAATCTTCAATCCGAGGAAACATTTCTCTCTTGCCTTCTGTGCTCTGCGCTACCGCCTGCGCTATCTTCTACTGCCAGGCGCTAGATCCTTCTATATGTGCTCAGAAATTCCGCTAATCATCGCTAGCGTCGGGCGCTAGGTGCTTCCGCAGGCACTAGTGGGCATGTTGGATTTGTTGGCTCAAATTTGGGGGCAACCTTCTTATGTAATCCTTGAGTCATATGGACTTTGTTTCCTGCGCACTTAAACACACAAGATCAAATACACATAAGATTTGTTATTCTCAAACCTAGGAGATGCGGAAGACCATGTTCCAACATATCTTACTGCCAGTAGACCAGACATCATGTTTTCTACATGTATTTGTGCCAGATATCAAGTGAACCCCAAGGAATCTCATTATACCTCTCCTAAGAGCATTCTGAGATATCTAAAGGGCACACCCAATCTAATGGAGTAGCAAAAAGATCAATCTCATGGAGTAGCAAAAAGCAAACTAGTGTTATTATTTCCACTGCAGAATCGGAATATATCTCTGCTGGAAGTTGTTGCGCTCAACTACTATGAATACAACATCAATTGAAAGACTATGATGTTCACAACAAGAAGACACCACTCATTGTGATTCTTCAAGTGCAATATCTATCGCAAGGAATCCAGTCTCTCACAGCAGAATAAAACACATTGAAATCACGTAGCATTTCATCAGGGAGCATGTTGATAAAGAAGACATTTGTCTAGAATTTGTTCCAACTGATAGGCAAGTGGCAAACATCTTCATAAAGCCCCTTGATGAAATGAAATTTACTCAATTTAAAATTGAACTTGACATGTTAAATTTAGATTAATCTCTAATATCATGTGAAGGTCAAATTTTTGTCATTCGTATATGATAGCCTAATATTTTACTTAAGTGTGCAGGACCAAAATCTGTCTTTAAAAGAGACAACATCTAATTGACCTGACTGGGTGCCTATTGAAATTAGAAATTTTTGAAAAGTTTTATTTTTATGATTATTAATTAAATTGGCTATTTAAATTAGGCAATAACGTCAAATCAGGTATGCGCCTCTTGAGCTAGCTTATTTATATTAAATATTGGGTTTAAAATAGTGCTTAAGAATATATATATATACACACATATATATACATATATATATACTTTAATCACAAACCGCAAACCCCACACCATCTCTCCCCCTCATTGATCGCGTGCTCTTCATCTTCTACAATGGCACCAAAATCCGATCCCTCCAACAAAAGTTCAATGAACATCAGTAGCGAATTGGTGCGGAACCACTCCGAATATGCTAGTGAGGATATCCCGAATATTATATGGCTTATTTGCGAAATCATGTTTGGAATTTGTACTCTCAGAACCTTCTCTCATCTTCAATGGAGAAGTGCTCGAATTTTATCAGAATGCCAAGATAAACTCTAGTGGAACTAGAATAAAGAGCAGCGTGGAAGATGGGGAATCAGAATCTTTGCGAGCAGTCTTAGTCGACATCACCAGCTTTCAATACTGGAATAAAAGGAAGTTGAAAAGATAATAATTGAGGAGGACAGAGAATCTGCCCAAGAATTCTGTGAATGTGTAGATGAGACGAATGTGTAGATGAGACAAAGGTGTCCCTACATAGAATGAAAATGAACACAGAGGGAAAGTTGTTGACTGATATTGTTGGTAAATATCTAATTTGCAAGCCAGGATCATTTGATAGAATATAAAAGGACATGTTCTCTCTCATCAAAGTCCTATTTGATAAAATAGTGCAAAGCTTGGATAGTCCAAACTTTTGCAGGATACTATCCCACTATCTCTCTATCTGCTTACCCTCAAAAATGGATCCCAACGTGGGGATGCCCATTCATTATGTAAAGAAGATTTATCTTAACACAATCAGAAGATGGGACCAACATGTTCATCACCCAGGAAGAAGCAACGAAGCATCCCCTGTCAAGAAAAATAAAGAACAAGCTTTTCTCCAAGCCCCCATTCTCCCGAGGGGGAGTCTGCATCACCACTGTTCTCTACCACAGACCCAGTCATATACACACCAGTACAAGAGGATACTGAAGTCATGGGTGAGTCTAGTGAACACACTATGACAATCCCTTCTCTTACTGATGATGGTCTGGAAAAAGAGGTTGACATGCCTTCAGAGGCACACCTCATGATAGATATAATCATAGCTGAATTAGAGCAAGTTTATCCTAAGGAAGTATGGATAACTGTGTTGAAAATGTTGAAGTGGAAGTTTGTGGAAGTTCGCGGTCGGGGGGGGGGGGGGGGGGGGGGGGTCGCGCAGTATGGCAAGCCACGCGGTCTTGTGGTCTCCCTCTGCGGTCTGATCTCTTTGGTCTAGCCGCAGGTCTACTCGGCGTGACCGCCATTCCTTCTGTTCAAGGTGCTGAGGTGTGGCCGCGCGGTCTGGTCGAGTGACCGCGTGGCGGAGCATGTTTCAGCATGGTGAGACCGCGCGGTCTGGTTTGCGTGAACGCGTGGTGCGGGCAGTCCGCTCTGGTGGCTGCCCGGTCTCTTGGGGATGCGCGCAGACTAAGGTATTCTTAGTCGCGCGGTCTCCATTTTGTGTTCGCATAGCTGGTCCTTTGGCGATCTACTGGTATATGCGGTCACTGGTGTTTGGTCGACCTATCGGGCTGTTTCCCTAGTCGGCTTGGTGTGTTCGCGGTCTCTGGAGGAGGTCGGGTGGCGAACACAGGTGGTGAGCGTCATGACTAGGCGAGTTGTCATGATCGCGCGACTTCAATTGAAGTCGGCGAGCTCACGGCGCAGAGTGACCTTGCTGACCGCGCGGGTTGACCGGTCTTGGCACGCGGTCAGAAGGCAGTGACTCTATCTCATAGGGTGGTGACTGGATCAGGTCTCACGCCTATAAATAGGAGCCACTGTTGTAGCAAAATACATTGCACCAAGTGTAAGAAGAGCTCGCGGCTAGTTCCTGCGGTCTCATTTTCTTATGACCGGGCGGCTTTCTGATTGAACTTCTTTTGTGCAGCTTCTGCGGATTGTGCAGGCAGCAGCGGTCAACTCTTCTTCTAGGGTGTTCGGGAGGTCTCGCGGCTTGCAGTGCCGGTTGTTGGAGTTCAGGAGAATCAGTGGAGGTCGCGGAGTTCTCGGTTGGTGTTGTTCTCGCGGACAGGCAGTTCGGGCGGTCTCGTGTTCTACTCGCGCGAACTCGCAGGTCGGGCGGTCAGGCGGTCTCAATCGGCAGACCGCTGGTTATCTTTCTTAGCTTGTATTTTCTCCTATTTTTTGTGTAGTGGTGAAATCATATCTCGCCATGTATACCTCGCCCTGTAATGAAGGTTTCTGCAAGTATCAATAAAGATTGAAGTTTTTCATGTGCTTCTGGTTGTTGGCTATTGCTTTGAGTTGTTCTATTCCTGCTCACTCCTAGATCTTTGGAAAATTTCACATGGTATCAGAGGGAGGTTGGAGTGGATAGAGCAGTGAATAACTCATAGTTGCCATCGCCTTTGTGCGGAAGGAACCAGTGGTAGAGCCATGGAAGCAAGAGGTCTTAGAATTGAGATGCTTACATCGACTAACTTCAAGAAGAGGAAGTCGTGTATGCAGAGTTATCTTCTGGGTGAGGAACTCTGGGAGGTGGTTGGAGGAGAAAGTACGCAGGAGGTTGTTCCAGGTGGTGACAATGGTCATGAGGTGAGAAATTGGAGGAGGATCAATGTGAAAGTAGAGTTCGCTCTGAAGAGGGCAATATCACCTGACCTGTTCGATCACATCTTGGGGTGTGGATCAGCTGCAGAAATCTGGAGAGCCCTGGATGGGCTGTTTAACAAGAAGAATGTAGCGAGGCTACAGTTTCTAGAGAATGAGCTGGCCAGGTCGGCTCAGGGTGATCTTTCTATCTCAACGTTCTTCCTGAAAATGAAGAACCTGTGCGCTGAGATTTCAGCGTTGGATCCTGATGAGCCAATTTCTGAGGCGAAGTTGAAGAGGCACATCATCCGTGGCTTGCGGAAGGAATTTGTTGCCTTTGTGACGTCGGTGCAGGGTTGGGCAAATCAGCCGTCTTTGCTGGAGCTGGAGAATCTGTTTGCGTCACAGGAGAGTCTGGCAAGGCAGATGGCAGGGGTGTCAGTGTCTGGGGGAGATGGCGAAGTTCTCTTCACTGGGAAGAAGAAGAGTTGGGATAAGAAGAAGAAGACCGTTGGAGGCAATGGGCCTTCAACTTCGGGATAGCAGGAGAGGGGCTATGCTCCTAAGGCTGAAGGGAAGATGAAAGAGAAGGACCCAAGTGCTTCAGATGTGGGAAGCTTGGTCACATCAGGAAGGATTGTCGGGTGAATCTTCAGTCGGGGCATGCTGCTGCAGGGAAGGAGGAAGCTGAGGCCAGGAAGAATGATGGAGGACGGGGAGGAGCCTTCTCGGCTTCTGTTGGAGCTGTGGCTCCTATCAACTCTCAGGAGGACTGGATCATGGACTCGGGGTGTGGTCATCACCTCACCGCGGATGAGTCGAAGCTCACTTCAGCATAGCCTTACTCAGGTAACGATGCCATCATAACTTCTGATAATACCGAGCATAGTGTCGAGAAGGTGGGGGTTGTTTCCTTGGGCAGTGATAGAGGGCCACTAACTTTGAAGAGTGTCTATCATGTGCCTGGAATGAGGAAAAACCTCTTCTCCGTGACCAACGCTGTTGACGCTGGGTATCATGTTCTGTTCGGCCCAATAAAAGTGAAGTTTCTTCGGAATGTGGAGGCGGTGAAGGCTGAGGTCGTTCATGTCGGGAGGAGGGCAAAAGACTTGTTCATTTTATTGACAAGTTCTTATGTCGGCAAGATGAGGACGAATGATAGTGCCATAATATGGCACGAGAGGTTGGGGCATGCATGCATTGATAAGCTAAAGGCTATGGCGGTTAAAGGTCTGGTCAAGGGCTTGCCTATTCTATCCTCCTATGGAGACGGTCATGTTTGCGCTGTATGTCAGTTCGGCAAGTCTCATCGACTACCGTTTGATAAGTTGTCACAACCCGCATTTTCCCACGAATTTAATAAATATTATCAGAGCAACGGGAAAATATGCGCTATGATGCCACGTCAAGCAGAGGACAACTACCGACGCTCACGCAAACACTTCTTACTATTATTTTATAAAAGACATAAATGTGCTTGGATAAAAAGAGAATTTTACATTTTAGCTTAAGACCATGTCCCTCGGTCCGGTGGATCATCTAGTCCACAAGTAGAAAACTATACATACGCAGCGGAAAATAGGTTCATTTTAGCCTACATGAGCATGAAGATCAACATCCAAGAAATGATATGCATAAATCTATGTTTAGTATAGTAAGAAAGGATTTTCTACGATCTTCAAAGTATGTGACATTTATTTAAAATCATGATATGCAAGATTGACATTTTTATACCAATAAAGTAACTAATGCATCCTAGCATAAAGCTTCCCAGAGAGCAAGTAGGTAAACAACCTGAAAGTAACAACAAAACAACTAGCAAGTAAACTAGCACAAGAAAACTAGAGCTATGGGCGTCAACAACTAACACGAGCCCATAGAAAAGAAAAAAAACATCCAAAAGAGGGCAACAACTAAAGAACTGCCCCTTACCTAGAAGAGAGGAAGGGCCTCGACAGGAAAACTGAATGACACCGCTCTAACTCCTGCAACGGCTAAAGACCTGAACCCGAGACATTCATAAGCAAAGAATATCTCAGCACAAAGGGTGCAAGAAAACCAAGATTAGCAGCAATCAGAAATAAAAGATTGCAGAAAGGAGAACTAAGCAGAAAACTCGAGCCAGCTCAAACGAGTGCACTCGGTAAGAGGAAAAGCCTGCACCAGAAGGTAATAGCCAAAGCAATCAAAGCCAACCACGTGTCCGCCATTGCGGCTCATAGGTGGTGGTTACACATATATAAGCATATATGTTTTAAGAACTTGAGACTGATCAGCTCAAACAAAATAGGTGGCGGTCCTTTATCCTCTGCCAACCCAAAAAGCCAAAACTGGGTGGTGGTACTCTATCCACTGCCACCCAAAAAGTCAAAACCGAGTGGTGGTACTCTATCCACTGCCACCCAAAAAGCCAAAACCGGGTGGTGGTCCTTTATCCACTGCCACCCAAAACTACCCACCGTGCAAGGCTTAAGACAAAGGTTCTAAATAATCAAATTAAGTTTCAATTAAGACACGGGACGTAACCCGAGATATCAACACCATAACACCCTAAGGATAGTGTCACAAAGAAATAAACACTACGCAACGATTCATTTGAAAACACTTGGTGAGTCCAAACTTGACTCCCAACGAACTTCTCATAACAATACGACGAATAAGGCACGAAACAATACCATAACCGGTCACCAATCAAATACCGGACAACTCAAAGAATAAAGCATAGCTTCATCTAAAAAGTCTCAATGAAAAGACTCAAAAGCTTGATAACATCGCTTAAGATACCCGTGATCACCCGGCGAAAGAACATATAATATATGAGGAAACAATTCAGAATAAGCGAAGAAATCGACGAGAAGGACTTATATCAAAGTCGACAAGAAAGACTTATATCAAAGTCGACGAGAAAGACTTATATCAAAGTCGACGAGAAAGACTCATATCAAAGTCGACGGGAAAGACTTATATCAAAGTCGACAAGAAAGACTCATATCAAAGTCGACGGGAAACTTCATAAAAAAAGAAGAAGAAGTAATTGCACGATCTTAGGGCGAGCAAACCTTTCTAATCCTAGGGAAGTCTTATCAGACTACCTGGTAGCATAACTAAATAGGTATAGAAGCTATCCAGATTTCAAGGGATGACAACAGGAATCAAGAACCCAGAACACCAAACAAGACCCAAAAAGTGAAACACAACTGCCACTAACCTAAAATCAACCGGTTAGGCAGACAAGCAAGAAGAAAGAAGGGAAACTATAAAATGATAGATATGCTGGTTAGCTATAGGTAAGGCTCGAATTAAACAATTTTCCTCGTATAAAGCATAAGCCACAAGAGCATCCCCAAACCAGGGCATCTAAGAGGAAGCGATACCAAGTTGCTGCATGACAAGCTAAAAGAACCAAGGAGAGGGCCTCAATATCCATCCACACTCCAGTTCTAAATCACTGTGGTGAGGGCCCGTACGTCTACCCACACTCCAGTCTAAAACCACTTTTCAACATGAACTTATTAGCAACATGCATGGTTTGACATTCAAGAAGGGTCTTACATTTATCACAAGGGAATAAAAGTCCAGGATATAAGATAAACCGTAATACTAAGCCTTGGGTCTTAAACACATCTAAGGGTCAATAGAAAGTGATCACAGGTGGACCACATTGGTATCATAGCAAAAAGGGGTTCCATCAAACATCACCCCCCATGATTTATGTTGTCGGGGTACCATGAATGATAACAATTTATGTATAGAACAAAGGAATCGAAACTTTAACAATTGCACTATAAGTGTAAAGCTGCAACCCTCAAAATGGTACAACCGAATTTTTGCGGCAAACCCCTGAAATTTCATTTGTGCATACCACTTCATATTTAGTGCGATAATATGTATATATGAGAGGTGTATTTAATATAGAATTTAACAATTCGCTAAAAGTATTAAGCTGCCGATACTGGAATGTATAAAATTCCAAAACCAAAATTCATCCACACATTCTTCGGGTTTAACAATCAATAGCTTTGCTTCCATAGCTGTGCATCCGATTTCACCATTTAACAATAACTTCACAGCTGGTTTAGGCATATAATACCCAATCAAGCAAAAATTCTAACATAATATGCCCAACCAATTTGCATCAGGCTAAGCACATGTTACCCAACAAATTTACATCCGGCTAAGCATACTTTCGCCATTAGATCAGGAAATTTAGGATATAGCTCCCACGAAATTTGTATCAGGAACTAACTGAAGTGAAACAAGCATATAACCCGAAATTTTGTACATATAAACCGAGAGAAATTCCTAGCATAAAACTAGGGAACTTTTAGCATAAAACCATGAGAAATTCCTAGCATAAAACCAGGAGAAATAACCAAGAAAAATTCCTAAATTGTTGTTCATAAATTCCTAGCAAATAACCAGGAGGAATTCCTTTCATAAAACCAGGAGAAATCTGAGTACCAGATAGGGCGTGCATAACTCCATAATCAGGGCCAATGCGGTCTAGCAAAAGAAAAGAGATGGAGAGGAAGAGGAAGAAAAGTTTTCTTGCCTCGCTTTCAACAAGCGACCCGCCGGATCGCGACAAGCAGGGAGAGGTCCACCCAGTTCTTTAGCTCCGGAGACGAAGACAATCCCCGACAACCTCGAACCTTCCTACTCCGACAGCTCCGACGCCTTGCGACTCCCACCCGATCGGAACCCTACTCCCCCAAGACGGCAGATGATTCACGGGAAAGGGATAATGAAAAACAGCGCCTGTACAAAATCTTTTTATATATACATATATATATTTACCTATATACACTTATATGTATCATTGTATCTTAATTAGTCATTCTAAAACTTCCTAAACGAGACATGACTGTGGACCAAATCAAATTCAAGGCTGAATGCATATGTATTCTATTTTATAATATTTATATTTAATATATATATTTTTTTGTTTTATAATCTAATTCTTGTCTATATGCAGATATAAGTATTCAGAGGCCCATACATTATATATATATATAGCTATATATCTATATATATATATATGTCTCAACCTAGAAGATTATCAGGAAAATCTGGGGCGTTACAAGCACCCCTCCTAACAAAAAGTATCTCCCCAAAACTTTGCAACAACAAAACCAAACATTTTACCACAATCATCCCCCCACATACCCGCTTAGATTAATTATAAGAGAAAACCCGGGGTGTTACAGTATCAAAGTGAGTTGTGAACTTTTAGTCTCCAGTATTTCATATATAAGATGGAATTATTGGGAGTAAGCTGACATATTTTTCTCATAACTGGCATGAATATTGCCTACATGATAAGAAATACTTTTAAGATGAAATGGATAATTGATACAGGATGAATCGATAGGTTCGGCAATAGACATAGGCTTAATCAATGCAGGCAAGCATGTAAAAGATAAGAATGACTTAATGACAAGTCTAACCCTAGTGCAATGCAAATGAATCAAGTCATTATTCCAAAGTGCAAATAATTAAATACAATAAATTCAAGATTTGCACAAGGAGTCCCAATTGATTAGAAAAACTCTAATAAGACTAATAGACAATGATCACACAAAAATGAAAGGGCTAGAAAATTTAATTGACAAACCTGCAATTATAATTGTAAGAATGAAAGAGTACCTGCAGCCGCTCAAAAGACTTCTGCATGGCAATGAATTTCCATCTTCCTTCAGGATGTTTATTAGGGTGATAATTTATTGCCATTTTTTGTACTGATGTTTATACTTTTCTTAGTCAATAATCTCAACCTTCTTAGTGGTACTATAGTTATCTTCATCTCTGTAATGTCATCAAGAGTTATCAAGAGTAATGTCATCAAGAGTTATCTCTAGGGAAAGGAACTAGGCAAGGAAAAAGCCACACTGCAACCACTCATCTAACTGAGTGCGCAACTCTCGCAACATACGCGAGGCCAATTAGTACGGTGCCTTAGCAATAGAACTGGTACCCGGCTCAAGGTCAGAAACAAATTCCTCAACTCTCACAGGCAGAAAAACCAGGGGGATTAACTAGGAAGACATCAGGGAACTCCCGCGCCACAGGAAAAATCTCGATACACGGCAAACTGATAACGATTTCTAGAATAGAAACGAGGTAAGCAAACCCACCGGGAACTAAAAGGTTATGAGCACACACCGCGGAAAGAATTGGAGGAAAAACCTAGTGTGAAAAGCTAACGCACTCAAGGAAAGACCGATGTCCAGCTAAAGGACCAAACGCTTTAC
This sequence comes from Dactylorhiza incarnata, assembly GCA_033032865.1. Classification (NCBI taxonomy): domain Eukaryota; kingdom Viridiplantae; phylum Streptophyta; class Magnoliopsida; order Asparagales; family Orchidaceae; genus Dactylorhiza; species Dactylorhiza incarnata. The sequence continues at coordinate 22,568,136 of JAWHQI010000010.1, read as the reverse complement.
CTTGCGCGCACCCGAAGACTCGCCCTCTAATTGGGGAGTCGACTCTGACGCACTACCCTCTGGAGTCATCGACTGCAATTACGAACAATCACCTCACTACACCTAGCTCAAGACGCAACATCTAGGAATTAGAATTTCATAACTCGATATAGATCAGAAAAGTGTAGATACTTGCTCTTGCTGTTACCTTGCTCTGGGAATTCATGAAATGATGATATGCTTAACTTTGGATGAGATACCATCATCCTATCAACTCTTGTGCATATAATATAAATGCATGAATTCCAAAATTTTATTTCAAATCATGTGTGTACGAGCGTCATCATGTATGTCTTTAACTTGGCACGTGTGGTAATGTTATGTTATGATGTACATGCAGTGCTATGCAATCTAAAAAGGCCTTAATGCATGTTATGAGCGGCGTACACATGCAATCTTATGCATCCCATACTACATATTATCGCATGTAACGAAAAATGAAAAACGAGCTAATGGACACGCATGTGACCTACGTTATGCATCACATACTACATAACAGTCGTATGTTGTCACATATGAGGATCCATATACAAACACATATTATGCATCCCATACTACATAATATGCCCCGTATACTTCTTATCATGCTATGAGTGTAGTGTTCATGCTTCAGCCAAGACATACTGATGACCCTTTGGTGTGTGTTTGCAATGAATAAAATTCTCACCAGGCGGTTAACCGGGCCAACCAGACTATCCCAGCAACCCGGCTAACCTCCCTATGATACCAACTATCACAACCCGCATTTTCCCACGAATTTAATAAATATTATCAGAGCAACGGGAAAATACGCGCTATGATGCCACGTCAAGCAGGGGACAACTACCGACGCTCAGGCAAACACTCCTTACGATTATTTTATAAAAGACATAAATGTGCATGGATACAAAGAGAATTTTACATTTTAGCTTAAGACCATGTCCCTCGGTCCGGTGGATCATCTAGTCCACAAGTAGATAACTATACATACGCAGCGGAAAATAGGTTCATTTTATCCTACATGAGCATGAAGATCAACATCCAAGAAATGATATGCATAAATCTATGTTTAGTATAGTAAGAAAGGATTTTCTATGATCTTCAAAGTATGTGACATTTATTTAAAATCATGATATGCAAGAATGACATTTTTATACCAATAAAGTAACAAATGCATCCTAGCATAAAGTTTCTCAGAGAGCAAGTAGGTAAACAACCTGAAAGTAACATCAAAACAACAAGCAAGTAAACTAGCACAAGAAAACTAGAGCTATGGGCGTCAACAACTGACACGAGCCCATAGAAAAGAAAAAAACATCCAAAAGAGGGCAACAACTAAAGAACTGCCCCTTACCTAGAAGAGAGGAAAGGCCTCGACAGGAAAACTGAACGACACCGCTCTAACTCCTGCGGCAGCTAAAGACCTGAACCTGAGACATTCATAAGAAAAGAAAGCCTCAGCCCAAAGGGTGCAAGAAAACCAAGATTAGCAGCAATCAGAAATAAAAGATTGCAGAAAGGAGAACTAAGCAGATAAACATCCATAATCTTACAACAACTCGAGCCAGCTCAAACGAGTGCACTCGGTAAGAGGAAAAGCCTGCACCAGAAGGTAATAGCCAAAGCGATCAAAGCCAACCACGTGTCTTCCATTGCGGCTCAGAGGTGGTGGTTACACATATATAAGCATATATGTTTATAAGAACTTGAGACTGACCAGCTCAAATAAAACAGGTGGCGGTCCTTTATCCTCTGCCAACCCAAAAAGCCAAATCCGGGTGGTGGTACTCTATCCACTGCCACCCAAAAAGTCAAAACCGAGTGGTGGTACTCTATCCACTGCCACCCAAAAAGCCAAAACCGGGTGGTGGTCCTTTATCCACTGCCACCCAAAACTACCCACCGTGCAAGGCTTAAGACAAAGGTTCTAAATAATCAAATTAAGTTTCAATTAAGACACATGACGTAACCTGAGATATCAGTACCATAACACCCTAAGGATAGGGTCACAAAGAAATAAACACTACGCAACGATTCATTTGAAAACACTTGGTGAGTCCAAACTTGACTCCAAATGAACTTCTCATAACAATACGACGAATAAGGCACGAAACAATACCATAACCGGTCACCAATCAAATACCGGACAACTCAAAGAATAAAGCATAGCTTCTTCTAAAAAGTGTCAACGAAAAGACTAAAATGCTTGATAACATCGCTTAAGATACCCGGGATCACCCGACGAGAGAACATATAATATATGAGGAAACAATTCAGAATAAGCGAAGAATCGACGAGAAGGACTTATATCAAAGTAGACGAGAAAGACTTATATCAAAGTCGACGAGAAAGACTTATATCAAAGTCGACGAGAAAGACTTATATCAAAGTCGACGAGAAAGACTCATATCAAAGTCGACGGGAAAGACTTATATCAAAGTCGACGAGAAAGACTCGTATCAAAGTCGACGGGAAACTTCATAAAAGAAGAAGAAGAAGTAATTGCACGATCTTAGGGCGAGCAAACTTTTCTAAACCTAGGGAAGTCTTATCAGACTACCTGGTAGTATAACTAAACAGGTATAGAAGCTATCCAGATTCCAAGGGATGACAGCAGGAATCAAGAACCCAGAACACCAAACAAGACCCAAAAAGTGAAACACAACTGCCACTAACCTAAAATCATCTAGTTAGGCAGGCAAACAAGAAGAAAGAAGGGAAACTATAAAATGATAGATATGCTGGTTAGTTATAGGTAAGGCTCGAATTAAACAATTTTCCTCGTGTAAAGCATAAGCCACAAGAGCATCCCCAAACCGGGGAATCTAAGAGGAAGCGATACCAAGTTGTTGCATGACAAGCTAAAAGAACCAAGGAGAGGGCCTCAATATCCATCCACACTCCAGTTCTAAATCACTGTGGTGAGGGCCCATACGTCTACCCACACTCCAGTCTAAAACCACTTTTCAACATGAACATATTAGCAACATGCATGGTTTGACATTCAAGAAGGGTCTTACATTTATCACAAGGGAATAAAAGTCCAGGATATAAGATAAATCATAATACTAAGCCTTGGGTCTTAAACACATCTAAGGGTCAATAGAAAGTGATCACAGGTGGACCACATTGGTATCATAGCAAAAAGGGGTGCCATCAAACATCACCCCCCCTGATTTATGTTGTCGGGGTACCATGAATGATAACAATTTATGTACAGAACAAAGGAATCGAAACTTTAACAATTACACTATAAGTGTAAAGCTGCAGCCCTCAAAATGGTACAACCAAATTTTTGCGGCAAACCCCTAAAATTTCATTTGTGCATACCACTTCATATTTAGTGCGATAATATGTATATATGAGAGTGCTATTTAATATAGAATTTAGCAATTCGCTATAAGTATTAAGTTGCCGATACTGGAATGGATAAAAGCCCAAAACCAAAATTCATCCACACATTCTTCGGGTTTAACAATCAATAGCTTTGCTTCCATTGTTGTGCATCTGATTTCACCATTTAACAATAACTTCACAACTGGTTTAGGCATATAATACCCAATCAAGCAAAAATTCTAACATAATATGCCCAACCAATTTGCATCAGGCTAAGCACATGTTACCCAACAAATTTACATCCGGCTAAGCATACTTTCGCCATTAGATCAGGAAATTTAGGATATAGCTCCCACGAAATTTGTATCAGGAACTAACTGAAGTGAAACAAGCATATAACCCGAAATTTTGTACATATAAACCGAGAGAAATTCCTAGCATAAAACTAGGGAACTTTTAGCATAAAACCATGAGAAATTCCTAGCATAAAACCAGGAGAAATAACCAGGAGAAATTCCTAAATTGTTGTTCATAAATTCCTAGCAAATAACCAGGAGGAATTCCTATCATAAAACCAGGAGAAATCTAAGTACCAGATAGGGCGTGCATAACTCCATAATCAGGGCCAATGCGGTCTAGCAAAAGAAAAGAGATGGAGAGGAAGAGGAAGAAAAGTTTTCTTGCCTCGCTTTCAACCGGCGACCCGCCGGATCGCGACAAGCAGGGCGAGGGCCACCCAGTTCTTTAGCTCCAGGGACGAAGACAAGCCCCGGCAACCTCAAAACTTCCTACTCTGATGGCTCCGGCTCCTTGAGACTCCCACCCGATCGGAACCCTACTCCCCCAAGATGGCAGATGATTCACGGGAAAGGGATAATGAAAAACAGCGCCTGTACAGAATATTTATATATACATATATATTTACCTATATACACTTATATGTATCATTGTATCTTAATTAGTCATTCTAAAATTTCCTAAAGGAGACATGAGGGTGGACCAAATCAAATTCATGGCTGAATGCATATGTTTTCTATTTTATAATACTTATATTTAATATATATATATATATATTTATTTTATAATCTAATTCATGTCTATATGCAGATATAAGTATTAAGACGCCCATACATTATATATATATATGTATCAACCTAGAAGATTATCAGGAAAATCTGGGGCGTTACATAAGTCGCAGACGAGGAGTAGTGTGCCGTTGGAGTGCATCCATGGTGACTTGATGGGACCGACTGCTACCCTAAGCCTCGAAGGCAGCATGTACATGCTGGTGTTGATCGATGATTACACTAGATATGTCTGGGTGTATTTTCTGAAGGAGAAGGCGGAGGCGTTTGCCAAGTTTATGTAGTTTAAGGAGCTTGTGGAGGGTCGGCTAAGTCTGCAGATAAAGAAGCTGAGAACTGACAACGGGGGGGAGTTCACCTCTGACTTACTTGTGCGCATACTCCACAATAAAATGGAGTTGCAGAGTGGAAGATCCGTCATCTGACGGAGACCTGCAAGTGTTGGCTGCATGCCAAGAGTATCCCAAGGTCTTTCTAGCTGGAGGGAATGTCTTGTGCTGCCTACATCATCAACAGGATGCCTCTCAGTCCCATCAACATGTTGACTCCGCATGAGATGATGTTCAAAGAATATCCAAGCGTGGCACACCTTCGGGTGTTTGGTTCCACCTGCTATGTGCACATTCAAGATGCGCTTCGGACGAAGCTAGATGAGAAAGCAAGGAAGCTAGTCTTCGTGGGATATGATGATCAGAAGAAGGGCTAGAAGTGGATGTACCCGGAGATGCGGAGATTTGTTGTTTCTCACGACGTCGTGTTTGACGAGGTGACGTCTTACAAGGGGAGTTCTGGTGTTGAGCTACCAGAAAGCAGGGTGGAGGAGCTGGAGAGAGCTGTGGAAAATCTTCAAGTGGAGCTGCCTGTGTCACCAGGTGGTCCACCCATGCTTCTGGATCAGGAAGCAGGGGGAGCGATGTTCCTAGTACGTCTAGAAGAGGAGCTAGGGAAGAAGCAGCTGAAGATACTGCGAGTCAGGGGAAGGCGTTGCGGAGATTGAAGCGAATAATCATTGCCCCTGATCGCTATACAGGAGGAAACATGGTGAGCTTTGTCTCGTGTTTCTTCGCTGGTCCCTTGGATGAGAGGGAGCCGTCGAGCTTTGAGAAGGCCAAAGGCGAGAAGCAGTGGGATTCGGCTGTGGAAGAAGAGATGGAAGCTCTTGAGAAGAATGAGACTTGGTCTCTGGTGCCCAGGCCCAAGGGCATTACCCATGTGACATGCAAGTGGGTCTACAAGATCAAGAAGAAGGCAGATGATAGTATTGAGCATTACAAGGCTCGCCTTGTGGCTCGGGGATTCTCGCAGCAATACGGTGAAAACTATGAAGAGATATTCAGTCCGGTGGCAAAAATGACTTCAGTTCGGTTTGTGATTGCCTTGGCGGCGTTTTGGGGTTGGGAGATTTGGCAGCTCGACGTAAAGAATGCTTTCTTATACGACGAGATTGACAAGGACATCTTCATGGTCCAACCGCCATGCTTCATATCTGAAGATTTTCCAGACTATGTCTGCAAGCTGAAGAAGGCCCTGTATGGGTTAAAGCAAGCGCCGAGGGCGTGGTACGGGAAAATTGAAGAATATCTCCTATTCTATGGATTTAGTGCTTCAGACTCAGACTCAAGCTTGTTCGTCAAGAAGAGCCTGGAGCTTCAAGTCATCGTGCTGCATTACGTCGACGATATGATCGTGACGGGGAATTCGAAGGAGGAAGTAACAAAGCTTCAGGCTGAGTTATCTATCAGGTTCGAGATGAAGGACTTGGGTGAGCTTCACCATTTCCTTGGACTCGAGGTACAGAGGAAGGAAAGTGGAGTGCTGGTGTCCTAGGCTGGATATGCGTAGTGAATCGTGGAGCGATTTGGCATGAAGGAAGGGAAGTAAATTTCTATACTTCTGGAGAGGGCCATGAAACTTTGGAAGGATGAGGGGAGGATTCTGGAAGATCTGCTTGTGTTCTGAGCTTTGGTTGGGAGCTTGATCTACCTGACGATCACTAGGCCAGATATTGCATATGCAGTTGGCAGGGTGAGTCATTATATGGCAGAACCACGGATGCCTCATCTACTAGCGGCCAAGAATATATTGAAGTATGTCAAGGCGACTTCGGATATGGGTCTCCTTTACAGGAGAGATGCGGGCTTCGAGGTGCATGGGTACATGGATGCTGATTATGGGGGAGATTCGGATGATCAGAAGTCAACGTCTGGATTCGTCTTCATGGCGGACCCCATGGCTATATCATGGTGCAGCAAGAAGCAGGATTCCGTGGCTGTCTCTACTACGGAAGCGGAATACAAGGCTTCGGCCTTGGCAGCTGAAGAAGCCATATGGCTTAGGAGGTTGGTGGGACACGTCCATAAGGAGGTTCAGGGTCTGACTTTGCTCCGCGGGGACAATGAGAGTGCTCTCAAACTGGTTACTAATCCAGTTTGTCATGCAAGGACCAAGCATATCGAGATCGAGCATCATTTCATTCGTGAGAAGGTGCTGGAGGGGTCTCCTTCGGTCGAGCATGTTCGGAGTCAGGACAACGTTGCTGATATATTCACAAAGGCGCTAGCGAAGGGGCCGTTCACTCAGCTAAGGAGTTTACTCGGGCTGTTTTCAACTTCCCACTTCAAGGGGGAATGTTGAAAATGTTGAAGTGGAAGTTTATGGAAGTTGGCGGTCTGGGGGGAGGTCGCGCGGTCTGGCAAGCCGCGCGGTCTTGCGGTCTCCCTCTGTGGTCTGATCTCTCTGGTCTAGCCACAGGTCTACTCGGCGTGACCGCCATTCCTTCTGTTCAAGGTGTCGAGGTGTGGCCGCAGTCTCGTCGTGTGACCGCGTGGCGGAGCAGGTTTCAGCATGGTGAGACCGCGCGGTCTGGTTTGTGTAAACCATATGGTGCGGGAAGTCCGGTCAGGTGGCTGTCCGGTCTCTTGGTGATGCGCGCGGACTAAGGTATTCTTAGTCATGCGGTCTCGAGTTTGTGTTCGCATAGCTGGTCCTTTGGCGATCTGCTGGTATATGCGGTCACTAGTGTTTGGTCGACCTAGCGGGTTGTTGCCCTAGTCGGCCTGGTGTGTTTGCGGTCTCTGGAGGAGGTCGGGTGGCGAACACAAGTGGTGAGCATCATGACCAGGAGAGTTGTCATGATCGCGCGGCTTCTGTTGAAGTCGGCGAGCTCACGGCGTAGAGCGATCTTGCTGACCGCGCGGGTTGATCGGTCTTGGTCACGCGGTCAGAAGGCGGTGACTCTATCTCATAAGGTGGTGACTGGATCAGGTCACACGCCTATAAATAGGAGCCACTATTGCAGCAAAATACATCGCATCAAGTGTAAGCAGAGCTCACGACTAGTTCCTGCGGTCTCATTTTCTTGTGACCGGGCGACTTTCTGATTGAACTTCTTTTGTGCAGCTTCTGCGGATTGTGCGGGCAGCAGCGGTCACCTTTTCTTCTAGGGTGTTCGGGTGGTCTCACGGCTTGTAGTGCGGGTTGCTGGAGTTTGGGAGAATCAGTGGAGGTCGCGGAGTTCTCGGTTGGTGTTGTTCTCGCAGACAGGCAGTTCGGGCGGTCTCATGTTCTACTTGAGCGAACACGCAGGTCGGGCGGTCAGGCGGTCTCAATGGGCAGACCGCTGGTTATCTTTCTTAGCTTGTATTTTCTCCTATTTTTTGTGTACTAGCGAAATCATGTCTCGCCATGTATACCTCGCCCTGTAATGAATTTTTCTGCAAGTATCAATAAAGATTGAAGTTTTTCATGTGCTTCTGGTTGTTGGCTATTGCTTTGAGTTATTCTATTCCTGCTCACTCCTAGATCTTCGGAAAATTTCACAAACTGATCCAATAATGACCATACAAATTGAGAAAACTGAATCCATTACAGAAACAGAAATATTTGAATCACCAGAAAATGGTGACTGTGAGGGGAGTCCCAGCTAAAGGACTCTGCCCAATAACTCCCAACAAAAAGCCCTGAACAAGCACCTCCTCAAGAGGAGGACATGGACTATGTCCTCACAGGGTTAGAAATAGTTCTATACAATGGCAAATCTGTTGCAAGAGAGACATCACCATCCAGGCAATCCAAGGCAGACACTCCTGGCTGTTTGTATGAAGATGTTGATTTTGGCACATTTTCACCAAGCTCTCCTCCATCTGTCCAAGCCCCACCCATACCATCTAGCAACATCCATGAAGCATCTTCCACCTCCCTTATCAATCAGATCCATCTACTACTTGACAATCAAAGAAAACATATTGAAGCATATGTTAATCAGTCTATCCAATCTTTAAGAACAGAATTGCTGTCTAAATATTCAGACTTGCAGCAAGATGTTCAACACATGAACATTAAGTCCTACAAATTCTTAGACAGAGAAGCAAGTGCAGTGGACTTCACAGCAAAATAGTTACAAGATGCAAACAGAAAAATAGATGATGTCATTATAAATTTATACACCACCTCTGACAACCTGAAAAATGCCTTTCAAGCTTTTGACAATCTCATCCTAGACAGTAGAAGAGTTCTTCTAGAGACAATTACTGAAGAGAATTAGCTATTGGATGCACATCTCCTAGAAACTAAGAATCACATCTCAGATGGAGTAAACTTTCTCCATAGAAAATTATCTCACTGCACATCTAAAATATGCTCCCGCCTATTTGAAGAAGTCAGAAAGGGGGAGGAAAACCTTAGGAGATCTGGAGCAGATCAAGCAATCTAGGTGGTAAATGAAGCAATAGCTGTCTTGAATCTACCAGGACTAAACTATGAGCCTCAATATGATGATGATGATGAAAGTTATGCTGCCCCTGAATAATATTATAACAGGCCTCCTCCAAGAATGGAAGGTGGGACATCTCAGAAAAGAAAAGCAGTCAGCACTGATGAGGACTGGCAGGCTAGGCAAAGAAGGAGAGGGAGATCAAACAAATGCCAAGTTATGAAGAATGGAACCATGTATCCAAGGAAATCATCCTCTCCACCTGGACAGATTTTTACAGCAAAGGACTACATATGGAAAGATTCTACAGTTCTGCTGAATTGAAGAAGCATGAAGATCAAGAGACCAAAAGAAGGCTTCATTGGAAAAACAAGTCTAAGGGTCCAGCTCCTCCTAGGTACATACCAAAGCCAGGGAACTACTTCTCTAGGCAGAAAAAGAAAGTTGTTGGTGGGAGTGATTAAATCTGGTAGAACTATGTGTGGATCTTATGATTAACTTTATCTTAAGCCTATGAACTCTAGCATTTAATATCTATTAAATTGCTCACCTTATATCTATTTGCTCTCTATTTTATTTATAAAGGTTATTATTATGTGAGGTTCTAACTTCTTCAAATAGGGGGAAATTGTTGGGAATTTGATACCCAAGATTCCTGTTTTAAAGAAGAACATTAACATAATAATAAATTTATTGTGTCTGATGAATCCATGATTATGCTTGAGATAGGTACTTATAATCTATGATTGATTAAATATCTGAATACTTGTTAGGGCCACTCAATCCAAGAATTTACTTATGCTATATGACCTAAAGTACATAATTGAGGACATACTGACATTTATCTTGAAGGCACAACTTGGAAAAACCAAGTAGAATTACTGAATTTGGAATGCAGAGAAAGTCAAAATATTGTTAAGTTAAAATCAACGGGACGGTCTGTCGATCAAACTTAAAATATCAACGGGAAGATAAGTCGGCAGAATTAATCGACTAGACAGACTATCTATGCTAAGCTTACCTACTTTCTCACAAGGTAAAATCGACGGGACAGACCACCGATTCTGCAAGTCGATTGGACAAAGAATTGACTGGATCAATGTCGATCGACGGGATGATCTCTATATCGACGGGATAGAATTCAACTTATCCAGAATTACTCTAATTGCTTAAACATCGCGTGTCATTATTATTTCTCCAATATTTTTGCGCAAATTAAGGCGCATTTCGATGATACATCTATGCAAGTCATTAATAGATTAAATCTGTTGGAGAATTGATTACAGAATGAAATAGTCAATTATTATTACTAGAATATCAGTCAGAATTATGCATTCCTTTCTGATCTTTATTACCATATGAGGAGTATTCCAAATTAAGCCAAATTTGTATATTCCCTTTTATTGATCAAATTTGAAAATTCAAATCTAGTGATAATTATCACATTCCCCAATCTTCTCCATTTCCTTTTCAATGTCCACAACATTATAAAAGGAGAAAATATCTTTCTGTTCAAACTAATGATCTGAAGAATACAAATTGGACAGGAAAGAATTCTAAGTAATTCTGCCATCAAGAGCAAGATCATTCTCAATTCTCAAGAGTGCTATTTGATCCAGATTCTAAAGAAACTTTCAATTGTTCATCCACTTAGAAAGGATTAATGCTGCTCATTCCCTTGATCCATATATACTATTCCAAGTTGTACTCTACCATCTATCAAGGAAGACAAAGATTCCTACCACTAGACTTCTACCGAAGACTCACATCTAAATCTTAACCTTTACTGAGTCTATTATTGTAAAATTGTAATTATATAAACAATGTTGTAGGATCTTTGTGATCCGAGTGTAAGATCCCTGTGAGAATTTGAGTGTAGGATCATTGTAATCTGAGTGTAAGATCTTGGTGATCTTAGTGTAATATCTTTATGATCTGAGGTAGGATCTATTTGTAGATTTGAGTGTAGGTCTTGTACTGTACAAGACAGAGGTAGAACTCTGATTGAGTTCTAAGTTTTGGTGAAGATTTCCTAGTATAGCATATTGCTAGATAGGTGAAGGGGGACAGTGGACTACCTCTTGACACATTGTCTTGAGGGAACCACTATAAATCTCTGTGTGCTTTGCTGTGATTGTTTGCTCTGTGTTTTTATTTTTCAAGTGATATCATAAATCACCTATCACACTATTCACCCCCCTCAAGGTGTGATCTTAGTCATTCGCCTAGAATAATATTCTCTCTAACCATGCGACCGCTATGCAATTACGTGCTTTATTGTTGGAAGTAAGTACATGGTGCAACCCATTCTTTTTCTGGTGTTCAGATTGAGCTGGAGGTGTATTCCCAACTGGTTTTCTTGCTGTGCAGGTGGGCAGATCACCCATGTTGCATAAATTCCATTTCTATAGAAATCGCACGGTCATGCATTTCCTTGATGCATGATCACTCTAACTTTTTTGCGTTCAACAGTGGCCCAGATTGGTGATCTGCCCCGCTCGTGCATTTTGTTCGCGCATGGGAAGTTTTCCTGTGCGTGAACAAAATTGCACGAGCTCCTATTTTTGTCTAAATATTTTATGAATTTATCGCCCGTGCATTTTCTTCACGTACGGTTGGACTCAACCGTGCGTGAAGGAAACACATGATCTTCCTTTAGTAACCTGATTTCAAGCGCTCTGTCGTTGCCCGTGCGTTTTGTTCTCGTACGGGCTGTTTTGACCGTGCGTGATCAAAATTGCACAGTGTATTGATGTGCCAGGCTGGGTGATTTCTGCGTGATAAGTATCGCACGATCCACGCATGGTCGTGCGTTCGACAGTGCGTGCCTATTTTTCTAAACAGTATTCAATTTAAGCAGCAAATTTCGCCCTATTTTGGATCGATCTTCATCTTCTGCCATTTTCACCGCAGGAGGAGCTCCGACTTCGTTTTCCATCCACCTCTCATGAGGGATTTGCCCTAGGCCGCTTCCATCATCTAAGAGCTTCCAGGGGGAGGATTCTAGCCCCATCCTCATTATCAAGCAAGGTGAGCTTCACTCCAGAGTAGATCTGGTCGTGAGACAAAGAAGATGGGTCCATTACGAGGATGTGACAACCCTCCTCTTCCCCAGACGTAGTTGTGGACTGAGATAGGACACAGATTGACATCCTGATTGTTGAAATCGATTTCTCAGCCTCTGTGGAGTTCGGGGCCCCCACCAAGTTGAGGGGTGGCCAACTCTTACTCCCCCCAAGGAGAGCTCTAGGTTGAAGGTGTTGGAACTATGAACTGGACCAAGGGCTCGGCGAGGAGGTCCCACCACATACCCAGAAGATCTTTAGAGCGCTTCCCCTCCCAAGCCAATGCCGGGCTTGGGCACCACTGGAGACTCTCCTCACCCACGCCTAGAACCAGCTTCCTCCAAATGGTGCCCCCTTGGTCCTATTTATAGGATTTCTGGATTTGGGCTGCAAATAACCAAACTCTGGCCTATCAGATTACCAAAATACCCTCGGATTTGGCTGCGGATAGCCAAATCCCAATGTTCTGCAGCGCTAAACGCAGGCTAAACCCTCCCCCGGGATTGGGCAAGAGGGGGTACCATGCGGGGCTCGGCGAGCCCACTAACTGGGGTGGGGCGAGACCCAGGGGTCGGCCCCCTGCTGGTCTCGCCCCCCTGCTGGTCTCGCCCCTCTGCTGGGGCGGGGGAGAGGGGGGGCCGGAGGCCTCCTCCCCTCGCCCCCTTGCTGGGGCTGGGCGAGACCCAGCCAGGGTCGGCCCCTGCTGGTCTCGCCCCTCTGCTGGTGGGGGTGCGGGGCGAGTGGAGCTCGCACCCCTACCTTGGGGCGGGGCGAGTGGAGCTCGCCCCCCTACCTTGGGGCGGGGTGAGTGGAGCTCGCCCCCTACCTTGGGGCAGGGCGAGTGGAGATCGCCCCCCTACCTTGGGGCGGGGCGAGTGGAGCTCGCCCCCTACCTTGGGGCGGGGCGAGTGGAGATCACCCCCTACCTTGGTGCGGGGCGAGTGGAGCTCGCACCCCTACCTACTGGGTCTCGCCCCCTCCTGCTGGGGGATGGGCGAGAGGGAGGGATGGCCCCTCCTCCTCTCGCCCCTCTACAAGGGCTGGGCGAGCGGGAGGCCTCCGCCTCCACCGCTCGCCCCCTCGCCTCTACTACTCTTCCTGTCTGGGACCATGCTACCAGATAAGACTCTAAGGGGCCCTTAGGAGTACACTCGGCGAATATGGGGTTGTACACAATCCCCGCTCTTTTCGAGTGAGGTACAAGCTCAGAAAGAAATGTCCAACCCCACATATTCGACGAGTGGAGCTGAAAATTGCGCCATAGGCAAAACCCCCCATGGGGAAAAACACTTAGCCTCCTCGAGAGGTCCTCCAACCCTGCCGGCTAGCGAGAGCCCGGCTAGCGATACCACCTCGGGAGAAAAACAACCTCCCCGAGAGGTCTTCCCACCTCGCCGGCTAGCAGAGTACCCTCGGGGGAAAAATATTTAGAGAACTTCCTGCCTCCGAGCGGTTCCCGGACCTGCCAGCTAGGTGGGAGTCTGGTCAGCGGGCCAGCATCGGGGCTAACTGCCCTTGAAAACTGCCACCGAGTGAGCCTACAACCCTGCCAGCTAGGTGAGAGCCTAGTCAGCGGGTCTGCTCAGGGCTAACTGCCTTTGAAACCTACCACCGAGTGAGCCTACGACCCTGCCAGCTAGGTGAGAGCCTGGTCAGCGGGTCTGCTCGGGGCTAACTAGCTTTGAAACCTGCCACCGAGTGAGCCTACGACCCTGCCAGCTAGGTGAGAGCCTGGTCAGCGGGTCTGCTCGGGGCTAACTGCCTTTTAAACCTGCCACCGAGTGAGCCTACGGCCCTGCCAGTTAGGTGAGGGCCTGGTCAACTAGAGGTGGATACAAGGTCGACACAATCTAGGAGTCAGGCTCGGCTAGTGGTGGATATAGGGTCGACACACTCTAGGAGCCAGGCTTAACTAGAGGTAAGTCGACACAATCTAGGAGCCAGACTCAACTAGAGGTGGATACAAGGTCGACACAATCTAGGAGCCAGGCTCAACTAGAGGTGGATACAAAGTCGACATACTATAAGAGCCCGACTCAACTAGAGGTAGATACAAGGTCGACACACTCTAGGAGCCCGACTCAACTAGAGGTGGATACAAAGTCGACACACTCTAGGAGCCCAGCTCAACTAGAGGTGGATACAAGGTCGACACACTCTAGGAGCCCGGCTCAACTAGAGGTGGATACAAGGTCGACACACTCTAGGAGCCAGGCTCCACTAGAGGTGGATACAAAGTCGACACACTCTAAGAGCCAAACTTAACTAGAGGTGGATACAAAGTCGACACACTCTAGAAGCCCGGCTCAACTAGAGGTGGATACAAGGTCGACACACTCTAGGAGCCCGGCTCAACTAGAGGTGGATACAAAGTCGACACACTCTAGGAGCCCGACTCAACTATAGGTGGAGTATTATTCCTTCCATCCCTGAGCGGTTCCTGACCCTGTCAGCTAGGTGGGAGCCTGGTCAGCGGGCCAGCATTGGGGCTAAGTATTTTTTGAAAAACTTTCATTTTATTAAACACCCCAATACATGTGAGGAAACTAGGCATGGAAATGAAACATCACATTACATGAACTTAGGGATCGAAAAGAAAACTAAGCATGGAAACCGAACTGAGTCTCTCACTCCCAGGCCCGGTCTTCCTCAACTTCTTCTGGTAGTTGTTGTTGTTGCCTTGGACCCCTCGCATCCTTCATTTCCAATAACTCAGGGCAGGCAAACGTCGCGTGACCCTCCTCATCGTGGAAGTCACAGTAGGGTAACTCCACTAAGACGCCCCTTCTTCCTCCCGCGCGGTTCCTTCTCCTTCTTTGGCCAATCGCCACGGTTTGTTGAGGCGGTGGAGGGGGTGTCCTCTACCTCTGCCTCCACCTCGGGCGGTTGGATCTTCTCTTTTGAAAGCCCCTCCTTCCTTGCTCTCGCGGAGTCGAACTGCCAGCCTCTGCGCTTGCCGGGCTATTGGGTAGCCGCCACCCGGGGTGGTCTCGCCCACCAACATTCACTCGACTCCTTTTGGGGTGGGGCGAGTGGGGGCCGGTTGCCTCCCCGCTCGCCCCCCTATGGGGCTGGGCTAGATGGGGCGGGGCGAGATGGGAGGGCGCCTCCCTCCTGAGCTCGCCCCCTTGCATGGGCGGGGCGAGCTGGGAGGGCGCCTCCCTCCTAAGCTCACCCCCTTGCAGGGGTGGGGCGAGCTGGGAGGGCGCCTCCCTTCTGAGCTCGCCCCCTTGGGGACGGGCGAGTGGGGGTATGGCACCTCCCCACCTCCGCCCCACTGGTACCTCTTTCCTGGACTGCTGGCCGAGTGTTACCTTGTCCACCTGCTGGGGCAGGATCTCCGGACCATCTCCTCTTCTGCCCCCGACTATCAGGGCGAAAGCAACCTGGAAGGTCTGTAAGACCTCTTGCTTGAAACTTTTGAACATCTCCAACGTCACCCCAGCCACCGGGGGCTGCGAGTGACTTGGGTCGGATCTTCCTCCACCTCCGTCCATGGATCTCATCTTGAGAGTTTCTTGAGTTAGCCACGCTCCACGCTCACATCACCATAATGTTAAAACCGATTTCTCGGCCTCTATGGAGTTCGGGGCCCCCAACAAGTTGAGGGGTGGCCAACTCTTACTCCCCCCAAGGGAGAGCTCTAGGTTGAAGGTGTTGGAACTATGAACTGGACCAAGGGCTCGGCAAGGAGGTCCCACCATATACCCAGAAGATCTTTAGAGCGCTTCCCCACCCAAGCCAATGCCGGGCTTGGGCACCATTCGAGACTCTCCTCACCCACTAGATAGAGAAAATGGGGAGAGAGAGAGTTAGCCTAGAACCAGCTTCCTCCAAATGGTGCCCCCTTGGTCCTATTTATAGGATTTTTGGATTTGGGCTGCAAATTACCAAACTTTGGCCTATAAGATTACCAAAATACCCTCGGATTTGGCTGCGGATAGCCAAATCCCACTATTCTGCAGCGCTAAACGCAGGCCAAATCCTCCCCCCGGGACTGGACGAGAGGGGGTACCACACGGGGCTCGACGAGCCCACTAAATGGGGTGGGGCGAGACCCGAGGGTCAGCCCCCTGCTGGTATCGCCCCTCTGCTGGGGCGGGGGCGAGGGGGGGGGGGGGGGGGGGGGGGGGGGCGGAGGCCTCCTCCCCTCGCCCCCCTGCTGGGGCTAGGCGAGACCCAGCCAGGGTCGGCCCCCTGCTGGTCTCGCCCCTCTGCTGGTGGGGGTGCGGGGCCAGTAGAGCTCGCCCCCCCTACCTTGGGGCGGGGCGAGTGGAGCTCGCCCCCTACCTTGGGGCGGGGCGAGTGGAGCTCTCCCCCCTACCTTGGGGCGGGGCGAGTGGAGCTCGCCCCCCTACCTTGGGGCGGGGCGAGTGGAGCTCGCCCCCCTACCTTGGTGCGGGGAGAGTGGAGCTCGCCCCCTTAGCTACTGGGTCTCGCCCCCTCCTACTGGGGGCGGGGCGAGAGGGAGGGCTGACCCCTCCTCCTTTCGCCCCTCTAAAAGGGCTGGGCAAGCGGGAGGCCTCCGCCTCCACCGCTCGCCCCCTCGCCTCTACTACTCTTCCTGTCTGGGACCATGATACCAGATAAGACTCTAAGGGGCCCTTAGGAGTACACTCGGCGAATATGGGGTTGTACACTGAAGATTCATACCATGAATTCCAATGAGGCTTTGGATGTGGTCGATTCCCTTGCTCTCTCTCCACTTGATTTGATATTTGTAGCTAGATTCATTATATATTGATGATGTATGCCATTTTAAACTAATGATTTATAGTTCTATTTTCATGGTTGTGAAGATATATATTTGTGTAGAATGTGCTTGAAGTGCACTGACTTTTCCATCACCCTCCATTCCACTACGCGAGCCTACTACTCCATTCCGCAAGCCTTCTCTTCCATTCTGCTTGACTACTCATCCATTACGCAAGCCTTATCATCCCTCCGCATTGTGAAGCAGTGCATAGCAGCCCGCATAGTCTCCATCTGCCTTGCGAAGTAGTGCATTACGGCGTGCATAGTAATTTAGTAATTTAGTTTTATTTTGTTTTCCACAAACACTTTCGAACATTCCACAGCCCATCCGACCTAAAGGACTTCAATCTTAAGTCCTTCCTCTATAGATAACTCCACTTTACTGTGTTTTTCCTTTTGAGTTCAATACTTTGAAAAATTTGCCCATTTTATATTACTCGTGTGGCCGGTACACTTGTCATAAGTGCATCAAGTTTTTGGCGCCATTGCCGGGGAACACAGTTGTGTGAGTTCTTAGAGAGGGAGCCGAGAGGTAGAAGTTCTTCCATTTGTAAATAGTATCCTTTTTGTTTTGTTTCTTCATATTCCATTTTTCTTGCTTTAAGTATATGTTGCCTTAGTAATTTATTGTTGGGTGTAGTATTTTGCACAATAGTGTTTTCCTGTTGAATCTAGCTATCTACACGCAATGTGGGTCGCATTCAATATCCGCTGCCATTGGTGTGGAGATATTTCTCATGCTAGTGACAGATGCTCATCGAGAGATAGTAGCTCTAGTCCTCAAGGCTCAATGTATCGGGCACTGATATCGTACAGTACCTCATACACTATGCCTAAGTCCTATGGCTACTCTTCCACACCGCACACGCCATTTTTGCATTCATCTCCGGCCCCATTTGGACCGAGGAAGAATGAAAAACAATGCTTGTTTTGTCGGAGCATGGATCATGCTTTAAAGTATTGTACTGCTTATCTTCGCCAATTAGACGAGGATGACGAGATGGATGTTCGGATCATCCCGACTCCTAACTCCGGCAGCAAACCTTCTACCTCTGATTACGTATCTGTGTCACCTTCATGCAATCCAAGAATTAAACTAAACAAATAAGTGCGAAAACACTGCACTTCATGTGAGAAGAGTGAACCAGTAAAATATAAGCAATAAAGAGCTAAAATTGAAGTGCATTTGCGTGAAAATGAGACCAGATGAGTCTGAAAACCCCTATAAAAATTGAACTCATCAATCGCCTTCTTATTTGGCAACTCACGCGTCTAGTCCGGGGGAGCACTGATTGACACCATCGGGCTCCCGCCCCACGAGTATCTGGAGAAGAATGCTCAGGCCTTTATGGAGTTAGAGGCGAAGTTCGACTAGCTGGCCATATGCGAGCCTCATCGCCATATCTCCGCACTGGAGGTGCGAGTAGTAAAGCTTGAAGAATTCGAGGTGAGGCTGGTCGATGCTGAGTCTCAGTTCTATCTGATCAACGAGCTGGAGAGGTGAGTGGCGATGATATTACATCGCCAATAGCTCCACCATGAGAAGCTGGTCGGCATGCGGGTGAGCATGGGCTTGGCGGGGAGGTTGGTGAAGATCGAGGAGCAGCTCCACAAGGGCGAGGACGCGATATCGGTGGCCTCCGAGCACATCAAGTATGCACATAACATGGGCTGGGTTGGCGACTTCCTCATCCATTGGACGCGCATCCTCTAGGGCCTTAGTAGATTTTTCTTCTTCTAATTTGTTGAGTGATCGCCTTTGGCGACTATGTAATCAGGCTCTTTCATTCTATTTATAATATTTCTT
This sequence comes from Dactylorhiza incarnata, assembly GCA_033032865.1. NCBI lineage: Eukaryota > Viridiplantae > Streptophyta > Magnoliopsida > Asparagales > Orchidaceae > Dactylorhiza > Dactylorhiza incarnata. The sequence goes on along the minus strand of JAWHQI010000010.1, from coordinate 22,549,359 downwards.
TGGCGAACATTTAATCTCGCCTTCGATTTGTTGTCTTGCTTCTTGCGATGATGTGTCTGTCGTGTCTTCTTTAAATTGTTTGTCGAGTATTAATACTGGATTGTCGCGAACCTTCGGCGAGCTGCTATATATTTCTGTACAGGTCCTCGCATGCTGAAGATCCGCGATTCTTGATGCCTAGCACAGCCACAACAACTTTCTGTGCTGCTCACTACTCCCTCATTTCTAGTCGCAACGGGCTAGCCCAAACCCCATCCATTTCCTTTTCCAATAAATATGGGTGGGTATGTATTTATTATGCTATCAACGACCTTTCACTTCTTCTCACGAGTATCCCAGATTCCACTTCTTCTCACCTTTGATACTCGCTCTTTCTTCTAACTCTTTCTTCTCGCCTCTTTCTTCTAGCGATGACTGACGAAGCTGCTTCTTGGCGTCTGGTCATGCGATTAACTTTGCTGCGGCGACGTTCAAGAAGTTCGTTACAATGCAGAAGGACTTTGAAGATTTCAAGAAGAAGTTCCTTCCCGAGGGGTACTCAACAAGGCTTCCTCGCCAAAGTGAATGACTAAACAGCTTCATGGATGGCGAGATCATCTTCCGATCCATTACATTGAGGTTTGCCTGCGACTACCATTGCGGCCGGAGTTTTATCAGATTCTTCACTACTATGGGATAGTCCCCGCTCAGCTCAACCCGAACGGCATGACGATGATCGTCAGGTTCTTTTTCTTCTTGCGAGAAGAGAAGATCACCTTCGATCTTTCTGTCTTCAGGAGAATCTTCTCCTTCATGGCAATCGGCGAGGGCATCATCTTCTTGTGCATCCATGTCTGCATGCTGTTTGACATGATGAATAAGAATCATCGCTGTGGCGAGCTGATAGCCATCGTTGGAGGCGATTTCGAGGACATTCCTCGCCGATCCCGTCAGGCGCTGGACCATGTCGTCGCCACTCCCTTTCTGGAGCGACTTAGGGAGAAGCTTCTCAACCCTTTTCGAGGTCGCCGCTTCGACGTTGTCTTCTGGAGACAACGGGCGAACGATCTTCTATGGGTCTTCCTGGGTGAAGGTAATTTTATTGAGCACTTCCTGGGTCATCTTTCATTTGATTTTATCATAAAATCTCTGTTTGTAGTTTATAGTCTATTGAGCAAGTTTTAGCTATTTGGAGCTTAGTTTAGGTCATTTCTTGCATGAAGGAGATTTCATATACTTCTCTTTCTATTTTTCTTTATGTTTGTCTACGAGGATGCATTGTTCTGGTGAGTATGGCTGTGTTTCATGTAGGTACAAACTTGTGTGAATTTTTGGAGAGTTTCGGCCCATTTTGCATTGATGGACACTGATCATGCATTTTACTTTACGCATGATTAGTGGACTATTCACACACAACCAGTGGTCGTGCGCACTATTTGGCCGAAATTTCCAGTGATTCGCACGAGTACTGGCCCTTCTTCGTGCACGATCAGTGGATTTCTTCGTGCACGACCAATGGCCGTGTCTTAAAAATCTCTTCGATTCTTCTTGACGTCCCCCCCCCCCCCCCCCCCCACACCAGTTCTTCTCAATGAATGTGTCTTCATGCACGAGTAAAGGACATTCCTTAGTGCACAAGCAGTGGTCGTGCGCCCACTCGTGCACGCTTATCTTTCTGATATTTTAATTACAGGTTCCTTGGCGCATGAGTACTGGACTTTCCTTAGCGCACGACCAGTGGTCGCGCGTCTGCTCGTGCGCGTTCATTTCTACTACCTATAAATATGGGATTTGATGGGAATGACGGAATCCGTGATTTTCCCTTCTAAACTCTTTCACAGTCAATGCCCTATAGGCGATTTTTCTTCCTCCAAGGGTTAGGGATCATCCCCTAAGCTCTCTCCATCATCCAAGAGCAACCGAGTGAAGATCAAGCCTCCATTTCCTCTACGCAAGCTAGGATCCTGAGGTGCAAATGTGGATTGTGCATTCCCCCGAGAAGACGGGCTAGAAGTGTGACAACTTCAAGGACCCTGGACAACAGCCGACGATCAGAGCTTCAAAGGTGTGTTCCGCCGGAGTTTCCTCCGCATCCACGGAATAGTCTCGAGCACTGTTTGTAACTTCTCTTCTTTTTCCGCACATTTGGTAGTTGAATGGTTGTGTTCTTCTATTTATGATGATGGTTGTGGACATGGTTTCTTTTATATGCAAATCTTTGTGTTTTATTGTTTGCCATGTTTCTTTGAGTTGCCTAGGAGGCCTAACCTCTTGTATGTGTTACTTTCCATTTAAGTTCTTGTGCTGATGTTGAGAGAATCGTTGACCTGAGCATTTGCTAGGTGCAACAAGCGAAGCGGAGGTTTGCGACCCACGGAGGCGTGAAGCGGTGTAGGCCACCCACATAGTTTCAAGTTTCCTTTTTCCACATTAGCTGTAATCCAAAACCAAAACCCCCAGTTAAACCCCGACCTAAGAGACTTCAATCTCAAGTCTCTCCTCAAATGATTAATCCACCCTGTCGTGTTCCATATGAGATTCGATACTCGGATATCTATTCCCATTTTATTTATTACTTGACAATGACCGGTTCACTGCCGTTCGGACGGCAGTTTGTTCCTGCCTATAACGGTGCAGCGGAACAGTGTGTCAAGTTTTTGCCACCGTTGACGGGGAACACGACACATGTGATTCATTGTTTGGATGAAATCTTGAGATTGTGTTCTCTCCTTTGTTTATCACATTTCTAGTTATTTTATTTTTCTTTTTCAATTTTTTTAGTTTTATCATGTTTTGTTTGTACCTGGTACCCTGGAAAAGAGAACGGGTGTATTAGTCCCTATTGACCTTGAAATTGAGCATACATTGCAAAATCGGAGACGAGTGCAAGCTCAGGTCATGGCTAATATTAACCCCGATCCCCTCTAGCATGCTCAAGATAATTTAAATCTGGATGGGAACCTTGATCCAAATGTTCAGGTGGAGGATGAATTGGTGCAGCTGAGAGCTCGCACAATGTATGAGTGCACTGCCCCTACCATGGGTCGTGAATATCCCACGTTAAGCCCTACCATCACCAACCCGAACTTTGAGATCAGACCCTCCATTTTGAACATGCTTCGAAACTCTATTCAGTTTGACGGCCTTCCTCTGGAGGACCCGCATCAGCATATTTTCAGCTTCCATGAAATCTTTGATATGTTCTGCATTCATGGGGTGTCTGATGACACATTGCAAATGAATCTCTTCCCTTTTACATTGAGGGATAGGGCCAAATCCTGGGTTTTTTCTATCCCATATGGAAGTATCACATCTTGGACCGATCTTATGAATGCTTTCCTTACAAAATTCTTCCAGACTGCTAAAATTTTAGCAATCTGCACTGAAATCCACACATTTCGGCAGTGTGATCAGGAGTCCCTAGCTGAGGCCTAAGAGAGATTTAATGAGTTATTGAGGAGATGGCCTCATCACAAAATCACTCTCTGGGCCCTAGTCAATACATTTTATGGGGCTCTAGATCCCAACATTCGGTCAAATGTCGATTTCGTTGTCGGAGGATCTATGATTGGGAAAACCCCTGATGAGATGTGGAGCATTATGAAGAATCTCGCGCTACAGAATGCCCAGTGGGGCGATGGGAGAGGAACACCCAAGAAGATGGAAGACGGTTTACACCAAGTCGATCCTTACACCGCTATTTCTGTCCAATTGTGCGTCATGTATAAGAAAATTGAAGAGCTGAGTCTATTAGGAAAAGGCATGCCAGTTAGCACCCCGTGTTTGTTGTTTCCTGCCAGAGCTGTGGTGTGCACGGGCATCACTCATTTGAGTGTCAAGCGGGGAGTGTCCTTGCTGAATCTTACGTTGCCAACACCCTCGAAGAGGTGAACTATCTAGGAAATCAGTAGAGGGCCCCCATACTCCAATACATACATTTTAGGGTGGAGAAATCACCCTAATTTTAGCTGGAGAGATGGCCCGCATTAAACATAGGGTGGGAAAGCTAGTGTTAGTCAACCACCATAGCCATATGCTCCTCCTTGTTTTCACCAAGGAAAGCAAGACGAGAGGGCATCGTGGAAGACAAACTCGATCAGCACATTGACTTTACCAAGTATTTTGTGGCTAATCAAAGTGCCACAGTGAAAAGCCTCGAGACCCAAATTTCCCATCTTGCTAAGCTGATCACCGAGAGAATGCCTGGCACTCTCCCTATCCAATTCGAGAATAATCCTCGGGAGCAAGGCCGATCTTCTATGGATCTTGCTTCGGAATTTTGTGGCGGGATAGTAGTAGATTGTCAGATAAATATCATGCCAACACCAGTTCTAGTTGACACGGGTTCCTCTCGCGACATCATTGCATTAAAGGATGTTGATAAATAAAACATCCATACAAATAGAGAGGAAGTCGTGCTGCCAAAACATTCTAATGGCGAAGAAGTTCTTACGGTGGGGGCCGATAGCAATGCAGAAATAACATTAGAAGGAAATTCTATTACTGCTGAATTCCAAGTGATGGGACCGTCCGAAAATGATTCACCACCAGTTTTTGGCCTTTCTTTACTCACAACTTTAGGTGCCACCCTTCATCTTGTAGAGGGGCACATATCTTTTCCTTCTAGTATAGCTCACCCCAGCACCAATATTATTCCTGATATTGACGCTACACTTTTGTGTAGTGATAATTCTGATGTTTTAAAAATGTTGTGTGCAGATATGACGGAGGAACATGAGGATGTGACCGTTGATTGTTATCAGAAGTTGAGGTAGATTGCTGAAGAAAGGATGCTGCATGCGGAGACTTCGGAGAAGAAGAGAAGTGTTGAATATGAACCTGGCGAGCAGATAGTTTTTGTTGGCGAGGCGACTCGAGCTGGGAGTCATGACGGACCAAAAGTATTACACAAAGTCCAATGGGCGGATCTTGTCTCCACCAGTCCGATAGAGCAAGATGCCATCCATGGCACTTCTGAAATTTTTTGTACTAAATATGAGATGTATTCCCCCCGGTGGAGGTCACCAAGGGTGGAGGAGAAGAAAAAAATTTATGGGATCAACGCACAGCACACCGAGGTGCAGCTTTAAATCATGCCGTTGCCAAGCAGGGAAGATCTTGTTTCCCACGCCTGGGCGCCGGTGCTGCATCGTATAAATCCCTTCAAGCTGAATTACATTATAAATCCGCGTTTAGCTGATTTGTTTTTGGTGTTAAGGACCGGCGCAGACATTTTAAATTGTGATAATCTTTTGTGAACTTGAGTAGTTTTCTTTTACGCAAGAACATTATATATAACTGTTAATACAAGTATTTGGTCCAGCTCAAGGACGTTAAACAAAGCGCTCTTGGGAGACACTCCATTGCTATCCATGCTTTACTTTTAGTTCCATTAAATTATCCTGTATTTGTATTATTGCTTCCTGCTTTTGATAATTTCCGCATGATCCAGATTTATGGGCAGCTGCAGTTTACCAAGCCGGAACCGGGAGCAACAGTACGAGCCAAACTTAGACTTAGCGTCTTCAGGAATGCCCCATTCTCGGGCATGGGTAACGAATCTCTTCCTCCTACCTTTTATTTTTAGCTTGCCTCACTTTTAATTAAGTGATTTTCTCGCTTTGAGGGCAATGCCCCGTTTAAGTCTGGGGGGGGGGGGGGGGGTAGTTTCGTTCCCACGTGTGTAAGCACTCACTTCACGCATTCCGATAAGCATCATTTTTTCTTATAAAAAATCTGTTCTTGCTCCAATTTTTTCACAATTTTTCAATTTTTATCGCTCTAAGTATCGTATTCACCGCACCCGCTTAGATTAGGCTTTAATTTTTGTTAGTCTCATTTAGTTCGATTTTCTTAGGAGTGTAGGTTATACTAATTTATAATTGCTAAAATCAAAATCGGGTAGTGAACCATAGACTCATGCAGTGCTCCTAGTTGAGTGCCCATGTTCTCGGATAGAAATAGAATTTAAGTTAATCACTTGCTTAGGTTAAATACAATGTAATTTTACTTACTATTGTAGGTTTTTATACCCACTCTTCAATAGAACCTGATCGAGCCCGACGCTAGTGTAGAGTTGTGTGGAGTGTCGTTAGTGTCGTATTATAGACTCACAATGAAGGTGTGTCCTTTCTCGGTGTCTAGAACTCTCCCCTAGTGACCTTTGAAGCATATGCGCTTAGCACTAATTAACTCCAAGGACATGACTTAGGCCTTTACTTGGATAGTTTGAGCCTTCATATCCAACCTAATGTTCGCTACATTTGCAAGCCAGAATTGAGCCTACACCTCTTCTTTGATCACCTCCACCACACTAACACCAAAGCCAAAGTGCCGAAATCCCCATCACGCTTAGCTTGAGCTTTTGCTATAATTCGGTGGCAAGTCTAATTATATAAATTGGTGAAAATTTCATTATCTTATTTGGGTGTGCTGTTTTAGCAATCATTTGTGAGAAAAGAAAATTTTGAAATATCATGTTGCTAAAATTTTTTGTGAAAAAAAGAGAATAAAAAGAAAAGATGAAAAAAAAAGAACAAGAAAATTAATTTTTATTGAGGTATTTGGCGAGCGGTGAGTAACCCCATTTGGTAAAAGCTAAGTCTGGGGGTAGTACTCACCCAATTTTGTGTGCCGCGATTTATTTTCAACGTGGGAGCTCTTCTTTTCGCTTAAGTGTGATTTAGCTATTCTCTATTGATTTGATATCCATACCTTAAGCCTAAGCCAAATAATTCTCCTACTTAAGTCCTAATGATCTTTAGAGTTAGTTAGTGTTGAAGGCAGTGGATAAGGTGTGACCGGGCGAGCCTATGGCCATCGTCATTGATGTATTTCTTTAGAGTCCACCCTAGTAGTTTTTTAGCCTGTAACACCACACTCAACGTCATTACTTTTGCCTACACAATGCGTATGAAGGATTACTTAGTTCTTTTAAAAAGAGTGGATATAGCCTTAGAATAGTTTGTGTAGTTGCATTGTGTTTGATTTTAGGTTTAGAGATTTTTTCTACTCTACTTGTATTCTCCTTGGGCACGATACTTCTCGGTCCACTTTTCTGTTTTGATTTTCAATTTGTAATTAGCATAACGTACTCCCCTTAGGTAGTCTAATTGCTCGAGAAGGGCAATAATTCAAGTCTGGGGGTATTTTATGGGCGCCTTTTATATAGTATTTTAGGCTCCTTTAACAGCTCAGTTTCATCTCTTTTCTTTCATTTGATTTTAGCATAAAATCTATGTTTGTAGTTTATAGTCTATTGAGCAAGTTTTAGCTATTTGGAGCTTAGTTTAGGTCATTCCTTGCATGAAGAAGATTTCATATCCATCAATTTCTATTTTTCTTTATGTTTGTCTATGAGGATGCATTATTCTGGTGGGTATGGTTGTGTTTCATGCTGGTACAGACTTGTGTGGATTTTCGGAGAGTTTCACCCATTTCGCATTGATGGCCACTTATCGTGCGTTTTACTTCACGCACGATCAATGGACACTTAATGCATGACTAGTTGTCATACGCACTATTTGGCCGAAATTTCCAGTGATTTGCATGAGTATTGGCCCTTCTTCACACACGATCAGTGGATTTCTTCGCGCACGACCAGTGGTCGTGTCTTAAAAATCTCCCTGATTCTTCTCGAAGTTTTTTCCCCCCACCAGTTCTTCTCGATGAATGTTTCTTCGCGCACAAGTAGATGACATTTCTTAGTGCACGACCAGTTGTCGTGCGCCTACTCGTGCGCGATAATCTTTCTGATATTTATTGTACAGGTCTCTTTGCGCACAAGTACTAGACTTTCCTTAGCGCACGACCAATGGTCATGTGTCTACTCATGTGCGTTCTTCATTTCTACTGCCTATAAATATGGGATTTGACAGGAATGACGGAATCCTCGATTTTCCCTCTGAAACCCTTTCGCAGTCAACGCAGTAGAGGCGATTTTTCTTCCTCCAAGGGTTAGGGATCATATCCTAAGCTCTCTCCATCATCTAAGAGCATCCAAGTGAAGATCAAGCCTCCATTTCCTCTCCGCAAGCTAGGATCATGAGGTGGAGACGTGGACGGTATATTCCCTCGAGAAGATGGGATAGAAGGGTGACAACTTCAAGGACCCCGTACGACAACCGACGATCGAAGTTTCAAAGGAGTGTTCCTCTGGAGTTTCCTCTGCATCCACAGAATAGTCTCGAACACTGCTTGTATCTTCTCTACATTTGCCACATATTTGGTAGTTGAATGGTTGTGTTCTTCTATTTATGATGATGGTTGTGGACATGGTTTTCTTATTTGCAAATCTCTGTGATTTTTTGTTTGCCATGTTCCTATGAGTTGCTTAGGAGGCCTAACCTCTTGTATGTGTTACTTTCCATTTTAGTTATTGTGTTGACGTTGAGAGAAAGGTTGACCTGAGCATTTGATAGGTGCAATGAGCAAAGCGGGGGTCTGCGACCCGCGGAGGCGCTAAGGGGTGTAGGCGACCCTCATATTTACAAGTTTCCTTTTTCTGCATTAGCAATAATCTGAGACCTAAACACTCCATTAAACCCCGACTTAAGAGACTTCAATCTCAAGTCTATCCTCAAATGATTAATCCACCTTGTTGTGTTCCACGTGAGATTCGATACTCATGGATCTATTCCCATTTCATTTATTACTTGACAACGATCAGTTCACTGACGTTCGGACCGCAGTCTCACTCCTGCCTATAGCAGTGCGACAGAACAGCGCATCAAGTTTTTGGCACAGTTGTTGGGGAACACGGCACGTGTGATTCATTATTTTGAAGAAATTCTAAAATTGTGTTCTCTCCTTTGTTTATCACATTTCTACTTATTGTATTTTTTTGTTTGATTGTTTTCTCGTGTTTTATTTGTACCCGGTAGCCTGGAAAAGAGAAAGGGTGTTTTTGTCACTATTGACCTTGAAGTTGAGCATACATTGTGAAATCGGAGATGAGAGCAATCTCAGGTCATGGCTAATATTAACCTCGATTCCTTCCAGCATGCTCGGGATAATTTAAATCCATATGGGAACATTGATCCAAATGTTCAGCTGGAGGATGAAGTGGTGCAACCGAGAGCTCGCACAATGTATGAGTGCACTACCCCTACCTTGGGTAGTGTATATCCTACATTTAGCCCGACCATCACCAACCCAAAATTTGAGATCAGGCCCTCAATTTTGAACATGCTTCAAAACTCTATTCAATTTCACGACCTTCCTCTAGAGGACCCGCATCAACATATTTTCAGCTTCGCTGAAATCTGTGATAGGTTCCGGATTCATGGGGTGTCTGATGACACAATGCGGATGAAGTTATTCCCTTTTACATTGAGGGTTATGTCCAAATCCCACCTTTTTCTATCCCATTCGGAATTATCATATCTTTGACCGATCTTATGAATGCTTTCCTTAAAGAATTCTTCCCGTCTGCTAAAATTTTAGCAATCTGCACTGAAATCCACAAATTTCCGCAGCGTGATCAGGAGTCCCTAGCTGAGGCCTGGGAGAGATTTAATGAGTTGTTGAGGAGATGTCCTCATCAAGATAGCACTCTCTAGGCCCTAGTCAATACATTTTATGGGGCTTTTGATCCCAACATTCTGCCAAATGTTGTTGAATTTTTGAAGTGGAAGGGAAGTGGACTGTCCGGGCGGTCTATCCTTGGAGACCGCAGAGACCGCGCGACTTGTATGGAGGTTAACTTCTGGAAACTGTGAGCTCGGTGTGGCGACCTGGCTTTTGTGGTCACGCGTCTCTGGTGTTGGCGGCCTGTGCTTTGGTTTGCCTATTTTGCCCAAGTATTACTGTTCTGGTTTTGATCAGGCGATCTGCCGGCTTGTTCTTGTCAAGCTGTCTTGGATAGTTTTGCGTAAGTATAATAAGGTCTTGAAGAGACCGCGCGGTCTGGTTCTGGAGACCGCGTGTTTCAATAAGGAAGGCGACCATATCCCTCTGTGGCGGTGACGACATACGTTCTTTTGCCTATAAATAGAGGGGCAGGGGTAGCCATTCACAAGAAGCAAGAACTGTAAGAACCTAGTGTGGATTGGTTGTGTCGGTCTCAATTTTGAGGTCGCGCGGTTTGAAGTTATTGATTGGTTTATTGTGTTCGTAGGATAGCGGCCAGCGGTCTCTGTTAGTATTCTTCCTATCTTTCCAACCTTGAATAAACCAGTTCGCCAGCGGTCTGTCTGGGCGATCTGTGTTTGGAGGTTCTTGGATCTATTTGCAGCGAGCTCAGTTGAACAGGCGGCGTTAAGTGGTCAGGCGGTCTTGAGTGCGGTCTTGCAGCAGTGAGCAGTTCTTCTTCCAGTGTTTGCGGGTTGCTTCTGTGATCTTGAGACCGAGCGGTCTGTGCGATCAAGAAGTGTGGATAGGGTGTTTGGTTTCAGCAGTTGCAATAAATTGCAGTTCGTGCGGTTTGAGCTTTCTGCGGTCTGACAGTTCACAGGTCATCGACCTGTCCTGTTTGCGCGGTCTTAAGGGAAGCCGACGATCCTGCTAAGTTCAGGCGGTCTCAATTTTTTTGTCGCCAAACTTTTGTGTTGCTTGTTCTCATCTATGTTTGCTCTCATAAATCATGTCTCACCATGTATGCAACGCATTGTAATAAGATAATATTCAATTGAGATTATCTTTCCTTCATTGTCACTGGTTAACTGTTGTGAATTTGAATTGATGTCTTCCGTTGTTGTCTTCGATCCATTATCCAAAATTTTAAAATGGTATCAAAGGTAGGTTTGAAGCAGTGATCAATGACAGAATCCTACTACAGTCTCAGAAAGTTTGATAACCGGTGTGATAACAATTGAAGGAGGTTATACAAGAGGTCTCAGAATTGAGCTCCTTACGCCGACTAACTTCAAGAAGTGGAAGTCGTGCATGGAGAGCTATCTTCTTGGTGAAGATTTATGGGAGGTAGTCGGAGGAGATGCTAGACAAGCTGTTATAGCTGCTGAGGGGAATGTTGAGCAGGTGGAGGCTTGGAAGAGAATAAATGCTAAGGCAGTGTTCACACTCAAGTGCACCATCATTCCAGAGCAGTTTGACCACATAATCGATTGTAGGTCAGCTGCTGAGATTTGGACAATCTTGGATGGCTTCTTCAATAAAAAGAATGTAGCTCGACTACAGTTCTTGGAAAATGAGTTGGCTAAGGCAATTTAAGGTGACTTGTCCATTTCAACATTCTTCTTGAAGATGAAGAACCTCTGCGCGGAGATATCAGCTTTGGACCCGGATAAACCTATCTCAGAAGCGAGGTTGAAAAGGCACATAATCCGTGGCTTGCGGAGGGAGTATGTGGCCTTGGTCACTTCTATACAAGGTTGGTCTAATCAGCCATTGTTTCCAGAGCTGGAGAACTTGCTTGCTTCGCAAGAGAGTTTGGCTAAGCAAATGGCGGGGATGCCTGTCTCTGGGGGAGAAAGTGAGGTTCTATATTCAGGGAAGAAGAAGCATTGGGACAAGAAGAAGAAGTTATTTGTTGGAGATGGTCCATCTACTTCATATTAGTAGGAGATGAGTTATACTTCTAAGTCTGATGGGAAGAAGAAGGAAGGGCCGAGGTCTTACAGATGCAATAAGCTTGGTCACTTCAAGAGAGACTGCATGGTCAATCTTCAGCTAGGGCATGCTGCAGGTATAGAGGAGGCTGGTTCCAATGCTGATGATAGTTGGGGTGGTGGAGGTGCTTTCATGACAGGCACTTGTGTTCGGGCATTGGCTTCCATCAACTATCAAGATGATTGGATAGTTGACTCTGGGTGTGGTCATCACCTCACCGGGGATGAGTCGAAGTTCTTCTCATTGCAGGCATACTCAGGTAATGATGTTATTATTACAGCTGATGATACTGTGCATGCAGTAGAGAAGGAGGGTGTTGTCTCTTTAGGCAATGATAGAGGCCCACTCACTTTGAGGAGTGTTTATCACGTGCCGGGAATGAAGAAGAACCTCTTCTCAGTGACCAATGCGGTTGATGCTGGTTATCACGTTCTGTTTGGTCCAACAGAAGTGAAATTTCTCTGAAATGTTTCAGCCGTGAAGGCTGAGGTCACTCATATAGGGAGATGGGTGAAGGACTTGTTTGTGCTATCTACAAGTTCCTATGTTTACACGATGAGGACTAATGATAGCGCGAATATCTGACATGAACGTATCCGGCATGTTGGGATGGACAAGTTGAAAGCTGCGGAAGGGAGAGGCCTTGTAAGAGGTCTGCCTAGCTTGTCATTTTTCGGAGAAGGTAACATTTGTGTAGGTTGTCAGTTTGGTAAGGCTCAACGTCTTCCATTTGACAAATCACAAAACAGATGCAAATCACCATTGGAGTGTATACATGGTGATCTATTTGGACCAACCAACACTGCCAGCTTAGAGGTAGCAAGTACATGCTAGTCCTGATTGATGACTTCACTAGATATACTTGGGTATATTTTTTGAAGGAGAAGTCGGAAGCCTTGAAATGGTTTGTGGAGTGATAAGGAAATTTATGTAGTTTTAAAAATAATTCCAACTAATATCCCGATGTAGGCAAGTATACCTATCGAAATATAGTATAGGAAGGATGTCGTATTTGCCCGAGGCCTGTTGAGTATTCTTACTCACGTAAATTATTATTATTTTATCGGAAGTAAAATAGAGTTTTGAAAATAATTTAAAAAAGAGAAAACATTTGATCGAGAATTCTTCTTAAGTAAAATATTTCGTAAACATCATAAATTGATTTGGACAAACTTGACCGTGGAGGTTCCCAAAGTATGATAGAGCCTATCTCGATAGAACTACCACCTAACCTTAGGTTGATCGATTAAGACCCCACGACCAGTCGACACCCCTAAGCTTGCTTTATGCGGTGAGCCCCACTATTGGATTTGATTGCAATCCGGAAGATTTGTGTCACCCTCTCTCGAGGAATGCATACAACTCTTTTTACCTATGAGCGATCTACCCGTATTTACGGATCTCTCGATACACTAAAATACGGATCAAACTTGATTATCATACCCTAGAAATATGAAACCAATAATTACAAAATCAACGGTAAATCTTAGTTTTCCAAAACTAAACTATGAATAAGAGATTAAGAAATATAAAAGCTTAAGAATTCATCCAATCAAATGCTATGAAAATTAGCTAAACATAATTGAGAAAAAACATTTTTATAATTAAGTAAAGGGAATTACAATTGCAGGAATTGGAAATCTAAACTATGAATTGAAATTTGCAAAACATAAAGTAAATCTGCATAAAGAAAATACAATAAAAAATGCTGAAAAACTATTCTAAAAATGACCCAATCTAAGCTAAGATCGGATTCCCTTCACATTGGTAGCAGCTGGCTTTTATAGGCAGAAAATTGGTGAGTCACGCCCTTGGTCACGCCCGTGACCAAGGGCGCGTAAGCTGCGTAACTGCGTCTTGAAAGCCCGGGAACGTTGGGGAAGAAAAACCACCAAAATTGATCATCTCGACGGGTCACGGCCTAGGTCACGCCCGTGACCTAGGGCGTGTCTTGACCGAGTCAGGAAACGGCGGGAAATAGCGCGATCTGGAGTTAATCTGGCAGTTGCGGGAGAAGTCACGCCCCTTGGTCACGCCCGTGACCAAGGGCGTGTAAGCTGGAACGGCTCGGCGGCGGAAACTGCTTGAATTGAATGCTTGTCGGGCGAGTCACGCCCATGATCTGAAGGTCACGCCGCCAGGTCACGCCCGTGACCTGGGGCGTGTAACTTTAATCCGACGTGGCAGCGATTTCTGGGAGCTGAAAGCTGAGCACGGCCGTGACCATGGTCACGCCCCCAGGTCACGCACGTGACCTGGGGCGTGTACTGAAGATTTTTGCAGAATTGCTCTAGAATTTCCCCTGAACACGGCTGTGGGCTTGAATTTGCTATTAGCAGCCCCAGATTACCTGAAAACACAAAATAAAGTAAATTAGATATATATTAAACTAAAATTATATAAAAACTAATTATTTACTACTAAAATATTATATAAAAATAACTATAAATAATGCACTATCAAATACCCCCATACTTAAGCTTTTGCTATTCCAGAGCAAAAACTAATTTATAAGTATGAGAAGAATTTATAGGACATTTCCAAAAAGATTTACTTCTAATTATGAACTCCAAATCTTATAAAACTCATATCAAAATAGGTTAAGAAGTTAAAATTCAGATTTATAAGAAATAATTACTAATTCATAAATTGAAATGAGTAGAATAAATTTTAGTTTTGAAATTCTCTAACTAAATCTTCATAAACAAAATTGCATTGAATTAAGTAAAATAACCAAGATTAAAATTATAGAAACTTTACAATCATGAGAAACTTTTAGAAAACTACAAAATATTAACTATGCTCTCTCAATAATATCTTGGATAAACAAGTAAACTTGGCTAAATTGGGTAAAATTGGCATTGAAGAAATTACTTTGCAAATAGGAAATGATGAATTTTATCCTTTCATTTCCAACTTTTTTTAAATTTCTTCTTCTTTTTATATCCCAAATGTATATGTTTAGGAGTGATGAATTTTATCCTCTCAACTCCATGCCATATAATCTTTTACTAATCTGGGTGCATAAGTTTAGGAATGATGAATTTTATCCTCTCATTCCATGACATATGATCTTTTCAAATATTTTTTTATGCCAAACAAAAGGGTTAAACAAAAAGGTAGGGGAAGGGCTAGGGTTTAAAGGCTAAACAAATTCCAAAGATTCATTTTAAGAGCATAGAAAATAATTTGAGCAATCTACAAGAAACAATGAGTTCAAGTTAATATAAGTAAAATCTAAAAATATTTAACACAATTACTACAAAATTGAATTATGATATTTTAAAGAGAGAAAGTAAAACTAAGAAATATTCTAAACAAATCAAAATAATGAAAAATTCATTAAATCAAATTCATCTAAAAATTAAATCTAACATATTTTGAAGAGAAATATATGATTTAAAAATTCATAAAAAGAAAACTCCTTAAAAAGCCTATAAAGACAACTCATAATTAAAATTAATTTTGCATAAATGAAGTTTGGAGAAATTTAATAATACAAAATTTATTTTATTAGATTTTTGGATTTTTGTTTTATTAAAAAAATGATTTTTTTTTAATATTCTTTGACTTCCCAAGGGCTACCCAATGACGGGCTCGCAAGGTACTAGGCGGTTTTGTGGGATGAAAACCCAACACGGACCTTTCGCAAGAATTTAAATTTTTAAATTTTTTTAATTTT
Source organism: Dactylorhiza incarnata (assembly GCA_033032865.1). Taxonomy (NCBI): domain Eukaryota; kingdom Viridiplantae; phylum Streptophyta; class Magnoliopsida; order Asparagales; family Orchidaceae; genus Dactylorhiza; species Dactylorhiza incarnata. Next base: position 22,534,130 of record JAWHQI010000010.1, on the reverse strand, counting down.
TTTTGTAATTTTAATTTGCAAACAAGAAAAATAAGGCACAAAGACATAAAAATTTAAAAGAAAATTTTTTTTTGAATTTTGAAATTTTTTTCATAACAAAATTGAAAATAAAGAAAGAAGATCATTTTTTTTATAATTTTGAAAAAGATTTTCTTATTTTTTTGGATTTTTAATAAAAACTGAAAATAAGAGAATACACCCCCATACTTAAAAATAAACATTGTCCCCAATGTTTATAAGCCAAGTAGGAGGGAAAAGTAAATAAAATGCATAAAAAGTAAATTGCAAGAAAAAATAAAGATAAGCAAGGGGTGCCTCCCAAGAGCGTTTTCTTTTTCCCGTCTTTAAGCTAGACGGTTATTGTTAGGAAAAAAGAAAATAAAATTGAAAATGCACAGGCAACTCCCTTAATTCACGCTCAGGTGAGCATGCCGAAATCCGGTGCCCGACGACTCCTCCGCTATACTCTTGATTCTTTCGTTGTCCGTTAGCTCGAAATTGCGAATCCAAATTACCTATACATACCTTAGGTAATTTGGATTGCTAGAGATGAGCGAAAAATGGATCGGTGAAGATGTTTGGTTGCAACGACTCATCCTCTACATCAAAATTGTTAGTATCAAAAGAATCAAAAATTAGCGAGTCAGAAAATTTTTCGCAAGGAGGAGGCGCTTGCGAAAACACATGATTAAGCTCCGGTTGTTTATTTTCAAAAATAAAATTATTATTTAAAGAATCAATACCAAGTTGAGAACATTCATGAGACACAATTTCTTCATGAATAACAATTTCATGAAAAAGAGAAGAAAGGGCGGGCGAAGGAGAAGAAGAAAAATTTTCATTTTCTAATTCGCCCGGTGTCTCCATGACTTTGTGAAATTCTTGGTATAAAATATTATTTTCTTCTTGGGAATAACTATTCAACTTTTGAATTGGAAGATTCAGAGAATCACCAAGAGAAGATAATTGATCAAAAGAATTTTGTGGATAAAAAGTGGAGGAATAGAAATTTTGATCAAAAGAAATTTCCTCATTGCACCGTAAACTATCCGGGTGATCTTGCCACCACGAATAATTATTATCGGAGCAAGAAGGAATTTCATATGAATTATCTTTCATAGAAAAATCATTTTGATAACAAAAACTATTTTGATAATAAAATGAACATTCCTCACTAAAATGATTTGCACCACAAAAATTACAAATAATTTGGCGCTTTCGTGCGGCTTCCAAAAGATTGACTTTGTTTTGAAGCTCGGCAACTTTTATGGCCAATTGCGATAACATCATTTTTTTGAAAAAGAAAATTAAACAACCGTTACCTAATAGAAATGAAATTTAAAAGAAAAAGCAAAAAGAGAAATGGGGTGGAGAAAGAGAATGATAAAAGTAATAAAATTCACGCTTTCAAAATATCAACAAAAATAGTTCCCCGGCAACGACGCCAAAAACTTGATAAGGAAATTTATTTAGTTTTAAAAATAATTCCAACTAATATCCCGATGTAGGCAAGTATACCTATCGAAATATAGTATAGGAAGGATGTCGTATTTGTCCGAGGCCTGTTGAGTAATCTTACTCACGTAAATTATTATTATTTTATCGGAAGTAAAATAGAGTTTTGAAAATAATTTAAAAAAGAGAAAACATTTGATCGAGAATTCTTCTTAAGTAAAATATTTCGTAAACATCATAAATTGATTTGGACAAACTTGACCGTGGAGGTTCCCAAAATATGATAGAGCCTCTCTCGAGAGAACTACCACCTAACCTTAGGTTGATCGATTAAGACCCCTCGGCCAGTCGACGCCCCTAAGCTTGCTTTATGCGGTGAGCCCCACTATTGGATTAGATTCCAATCCGAAAGATTTGTGTCACCCTCTCTCGAGGAATGCATACAACTCTTTTTACCTATGAGCGATCTACCCGTATTTACGGATCTCTCGATACACTAAAATACGGATCAAACTTGGTTATCATACCCTAGAAATATGAAACCAATAATTGCAAAATCAACGGTAAATCTTAGTTTTCCAAAACTAAACTATGAATAAGAGATTACGAAATATAAAAGCTTAAGAATTCATCCGATCAAATACTATGAAAATTAGCTAAACATAATTGAGAAAAAACATTTTTATAACTAAGTAAAGGGAATTATAATTGCAGGAATTCGAAATCTAAACTATGAATTGAAATATGCAAAACATAAAGTAAATCTGCATAAAGAAAATACAATAAGAAAATGCTGAAAAACTATTCTAAAAATGACCCAATCTAAGCTAGGATCGGATTCCCTTCACATTGGCAGCAGCTGGCTTTTATAGGCAGAAAATTGGTGAGTCACGCCCTTGGTCACGCCCGTGACCAAGGGCGTGTAAGCTGCGTAACTGTGTCTTGAAAGCCCGGGAACGTTGGGGAAGAAAAACCGCCAAAATTGATCATCTCGACGGGTCACGGCCTAGGTCATGCCCGTGACCTAGGGCGTGTCTTGACCGAGTCAAGAAACTGTGGTAAATGATGCGATCTAGAGTTAATCTAACAGTTGCGGGAGAAGTCACGCCCCTTGGTCACGCTCGTGACCAAGGGCGTGTAAGCTGGAACGGCTCGGCGGCGGAAACTGCTTGAATTTAATGCTTGTCGGGCGAGTCACGCCCGTGACCTGAAGGTCACACGCCCAGGTCACGCCCATGACCTAGGGAGTGTAACTTTAATCCGACGTGGCAGTGATTTCTGGGAGCTGAAAGCGGAGCATGACCGTGACCATGGTCACGCCCCCAGGTAACGCTCGTGACCTGGGGCGTGTACTGAAGATTTTTGCAGAATTGCTCTGGAATTTCCCCTGAACATGGATGTGGGCTTGAATTTGCTATTAGCAGCCCCAAATTACCTGAAAACACAAAATAAAGTAAATTAGATATATATTAAACTAAAATTATATAAAAACTAATTATTTACTACTAAACTATTATATAAAAATAACAATAAATAATGCACTATCATGGAGTTCAAGGAGCTGGTGGAAGGTCGGCTTAACCTGCGGATCAAGAAGTTCAGAACTGACAATGGAGGGGAGTTCACTTCCAATGCATTCTTTAACTTCTGCAGGAAGCATGACATCCGAAGAGAGCTTTCTTGTGCTCACACTCCACAACAAAATTGAGTTGCAGAGTGGAAGATCTGTCATCTAACGGAGACCTGCAAATGCTGGCTTCATGCCAAGAATATCCCAAAGTCCTTCTGGGCAGAGGGAATGTCTTTTGCAACTTATGTCATCAATCAGATGCCTCTAAGTCCCATCAACATGAAGACCCCTTATGAGTTGGTGTTCAAGGAGAAGACAAGCGTGGAACACTTTTAAGTGTTCGGATCTACCGGCTACGTGCATGTTCCTGATGCCCTTCAAACAAAGCTAGATGCAAAAGCAAGGAAGCTAGTCTTCGGCGGTTATGATGACCGGAAGAAAGGCTGGAGATGCATGGATCCATAAACACGGAGAGATGTGGTCTCAAGGGATGTGGTATTCGATGAACTGACGTCATACCAGGGTATCTCTTCTGTTGAGCTACATGGAAGCAGTGTAGAAGGTGTGGACCAGGAAAAGTTACTAAGGAGGTTCTGGTGGAGTTGCCTGTTTCTCCAGGTGCTATATGTGCTTCTAGCTCTAGGTCAGGTGCTTCAGGTTTTGGAAGCAGGGGGAGCGATGCTCCAAGTATGCCTAAAAGGAGAGCTAGTCCAAAACAAGTAGCTGAAGAGGTGGTTCAAAGTCAAGCTCTGAGGAGGTCCAAAAGGACTGTCATTCCACCAAATCGGTATACGGGGGGAAACATGGTGAGCTTCGTCTCATGTTTCTTCGCAGGTCCCCTGGATGAGAGAGAGACATCTTGATTCGAAAATGCCATTGGAGTCAAGGAGTGGGAAGAGGCCATGGATGAAGAGATGTCTACCCTTAGGAAGAATGAGACTTGGGACTTGGTGCCTAAGGTTGAGGGTGTTACTCCGGTGACTTGCAAGTGGGTTTTCAAGTTGAAGAAGAAGGCTGATGGAATCGTTGAGCGGTACAAGGCTCGCCTTATAGCTCGAGGATTCTCTATGAAGTATGGGGAAGATTATGAAGAAATTTTCAGCCCTGTTGCCAAAATGACTTTGGTTCGGGTGGTGATCGCATTGGCAGCTTGCCAAGGTTGGCAGATTTGGCAACTCGACGTGAAGAATGCTTTCTTGTATGACGATATTGACAATGATATCTTTATGGATCAGCCACCTTGTTATGTTTCCGAAGAGCACCCAAGATATGTGTGTAAGCTCAAGAAGGCTCTTTATGTCTTGAAGCAGGCGCATCAGGCATGGTATGGCAAGATAGCAGAATACCTCCAGTTCGGTGGACATTTTGCTTATGATTCTCAAGCTTATTCATAAATAAGACGGAGGAGCTTCAGGTCTTGGTGCTGCTGTACGTTGATGATATGATCATCATGGGAAATTCTGAAATGGAGGTAGCTAGGCTTCGAGTTGAGCTAGCTATCAGGTTTGAGATGAAGGACTTGGGTGAGCTCCACCATTTCCTTGGGCTCGAAGTGGAGAGGAAAGAGAGCGGAATGCTTGTTTCCCAGAAAGGCTATGCAGATCGGATCGTGAACAGGTTTGGCATGGAAGGAGGGAAAAGCAGCTCAACTCCACTGGAGGTTGGAGTTCATCTTCGACAAGATGAAGGGAAGGTTCTTACCGATCCTTTGGTGTTCCGAGCTTTGGTCAGAAGTCTGATATACTTGACGATCACGATGCCAGATATTGCTTATGCAGTTGGTAGGGTGAGTCGGTTTATGACAGAGCCTCGGAAACCTCATCTTATGGGGGTTAGGAGTATTTTGAAGTATGTCAAATCCACCTCGGATTTGGGTCTCTTTTACGGGAGAGATTCGGGCTTTTGCTCACATAGATACATGGATGCTGATTATGGAGGAGATTTAGATGATCGGAGATTGACTTCTGGATATGTCTTTATGACAAGCTCTACAGATATATCATGGTGCAGCTAGAAGCAGGAATCCGTGTTTGTATTTACCACGGAAGCGGAAAATAAATCTTCGGTTTTGGAAGCTCAGGAAGCCATCTGGCTTAGGAGTCTAGTGGAGGACATTCATAGGGAGGTGTGAGGTCCTACTCTGCTACGTGGTGACAATGAGAGTGCTCTCAACCTGTTGAACAATGAAGTTTGTCGCGCGCGTACGAAGCACATTGAGATTTATCACCATTTCATTCGTGAGAAGGTGTTGGAGGGATCTCTGATTGTGGAGCATGTGCAGAGCAAGGATAATATTGGTGACATCCACTTCTCACTTCAAGGGGATTGTTGAATTTTTGAAGTGGAAGAGAAGTGGACTATCCGGGCGGTCTGTCCTTGGAGACCGCAGAGACCGCGCGACTTGTATGGCAGTTTACTTCTGGAAACCGCGAGCTCGGTGTGGCGACCTGGCTTTTGTGGTCGCGCGTCTCTGGTGTTGGCGGCTTGTGCTTTGGTTCGCCTATTTTTCCTAAGTATTACTGTTCTGGTTTTGACCAGGCGGTCTGCCGGTTTGTTCTTGGCAAGCTGTCTTGGACAGTTTTGCTTAAGTATAATAAGGTCTTGAAGAGACCGCGCGGTCTAGTTCTGGAGACGGCGTATTTCAATAAGGAAGGTGACCATATCCCTCTATGGCGGTGACGACATCTGTTCGTTTGCCTATAAATAGAGGGGCAAGGGTAGCCATTCACAAGAAGCAAGAACTGTAAGAGCCTAGTGTGGATTGATTGTGCCGGTCTTAATTTGAGGTCGCACAGTTTGAAGTTATTGATCGGTTTGTTGTGTTCGCAGGATAGCGGCCAGTGGTCTCCGTTAGTATTCTTCCTATCTTTCCAACTTTGAATAAATCAGTTCGCAAGCGATCTGTCTAGGCGATCTGTGTTTGGAGGTTCTTGGATCTGTTTGCAGCGAGCTTAGTTGATCAGGCGGCCTTAAGTGGTCAGGAGGTCTTGAGTGCGGTCTTGCAGCAGTGAGCAGTTCTTCTTCCATTGTTTGCGGGTTACTTCTGTGATCTTGAGACCGGGTAGTCTGGGCGATCAAGAAGTGTGGACAGGGTGTTTGGTTTCAGCAGTTGCAATAAAGTGCAGTTCGTGCGATCTGAGCTTTCTGCGGTCTTGCAGTTCATAGGTCGTCGACCTGTCCTGTTCGCGCGATCTCAGGGGAAGCTGGCGATCCTACTAAGTTCGGGCGGTTTTAGTTTTTTGGACGCCAGACTTTTGTGTTGCTTGCTCTCATCTATGTTTGCTCTCATAAATCATGTCTCGCCATGTATGCAACGCATTGTAATAAGATAGTATTCAATTGAGATTAGCTTGCCTTCATTGTCACTAGTTAAGTATTGTGAATTTGAATTGAAGTCTTCCGTTGTTGTCTTCAATCCATTCTCTGAAATTTTAACAAATGTCGATTCAGCTACCGGAGGATCTATGATGGCGGAAAACCCCTGATGAGATATGGAGCATTATAAAGAATTTCGCGCTGCAGAATTCCTAGTGGGGCGATGCGAGAGGAACCCCCAAGAAGGTGGTAGCGGGTTTACACCAAGTCGATCCTTACCCAGCTATTTCCTCCCAATTGGGGGTCATGTCTCAGAATATTGAAGAGCTAAGTCTATTAGGAAAAAACATACCAGTTGTCACCCCCGTGTTTGCTATTTCCTACCAGAGCTGTGGTGTCCATGGGCATCACTCATTTGAATGCCAAGTGGTGAGTGTCCCAACTGAATCTTACGTTGCCAACACCTTCAAAGAGGTGAACTATCTAGGAAATCAGAAGGGGGGCTCCCAATACTCTAATACATACAATTCAGGGTGGAGAAATCACCCTAATTTTAGCCGGAGAGATGGCCCACAGCAAACACAGGGTGGGCAAGCTAGTGGTAGTCGTCCACCGCAGCCGTATGCTCCTCCTCCTTTTCACCAAAGAAAGTAAGATGAGAAGGCATCATGCGAAGACAAACTCAATCAACACATTGACTTTACTAAGTCTTTTGTGGCTAATCAAAGCACCATCGTGAAAAGCCTCGAGACCCAAATTTCCCAGTTTGCTAAGCTGATCGCCGAGAGAATGCCCGACACTCTCCCAAGCCAATCCGATAATAATACTCAGGAGCAAGTCTGAGCTTCTACGAATCTTGCCCCAGAATTTTATGGCGTGATAGTAGTAGATTGTCAGTTAAATAGCGTGCCAACTCAAGTTCTAGTTGACAGGGGTTCCTCTCGCAACATCATTGCATTAATGGATGTTGATAAATTCAACATTTACATAAATAGAGAGGAAGTCGTGCCGCAAAAACTTTCTAATGGCGAAGAAGTTCTTACGATGGGGGTCGATAGCAATGTCGAAATAACATTAGATGGAAATTCTATTACTGCTAAATTCCAAGTGATGGGACCGCCGGAAAATGATTCACCACCGGTCTTCGACCTTCCTTTACTCACAAATTTTGGTGCCACCCTTAATCTTGCAGAGGGGCTCATATCTTTTCCTTCTAGTATAGCTCACCACATCACTAATATTATTCCTGATATTGACGTTACACTTTTGTGTAGTGTTAATTCTGATGTTTTAAAAAGGTTGTGCGCAGATATGGCGGAGGAACATGAGGATGTTGTAACATCCTCCAAACTACTAGACCCCTAGGATATTTTTGTCATGACCAGGTCTTGACAAAAATAGGGTAAGTGACCTAGGGTGCCTTGGCAACAAGTAGAATAGGCGGAGAACACCATGGTGTGCACTTAGCCACCATCGGTCACCCCAATTTAAGGTAAATTCAAGGGTAAACCAAAGAGGGGAGAAGCACCCTATGCATCACCAGTAACTATGAGGAGAACACCTAGGCTGAATTAGAGCTTGCTAGGTGACAAAATGGTTCCTTGAACCAAAAAGGGTGCCCCTTGATCACTATAGGAGTGTTTGACCTGACTAGGTCAAGTTACACAAAAAGACCCAACTTGACATACTTCACCCTAGTATGGGTCAATTAGCCTGAGTATGGTGAAACTGACCACACCCCATCCTTCCTAAACACTAGGGTAGACTAATGAGACAGAATGGACCTAATGGAATTGGTCAATTTTGAGAAATTGGGTCAATTACCAAAAAGCCCCAATTTGACCTAATTGAACTAATCCCCCCAATTAACCTCCAATTGACTCAATGTGATTAAATTGATCACCCTTAACACTCTTAGATTACTTAGGGAGTCTAATGGGTCACATTGTACCCTTGGGATAAATCAATTTTGGCAAATTAGGCAAAATTACCAAATTGCCCAAAATTACAATTTAGCCTTTTATGGTTCAATTGACCCTCAATTGGCCAAATTGACCTAGCACAACCCTTCCTAAACCCTAAAGAGAGTGTATGAGACCTAAATGAATTATGGTGTGCATTCAATTTTGGAGGGTTAGGGCAAAATCACAAAATGCCCAAATTGCCCCTATGAACAACTATGTGCAAATAAGCCCCATATGACACCACCATGACATAATTACCCTTGAAATAGGTCCATAGGGTCTAAGGAACCAAAATGGGTCAGCCACATTGAGTGGGGTGAGCTTGAGTCAAGCCCCAAAACCAAAAATCTCAAATTGGTCTATTTGGGTCAAGTGAGCCCAAACTCAAAACCAATTGGACTTAGCCCAACCCAAAGAGACTATTAGCAAGCCCTCATGAGGTTTAAGCCTTAAGCCCTCTGAAATTCGAAATTAAAGGTGTAAATTCCAAGAATTTTGAATTAAGAATGGGGAAGAAGACAAGGAAGACAAGGAAGAGGAAAATGGGGGATGGGTGCCAAGTGGGACCCCACTTCCCTTCCCCAAACTCTCCCCTGAGCTGGGGGATTAATTTCCATCAATTTGGGGGCAGAGGGAAGGTGGTTTGGATTGGCTAAAGGTGGTGCGAGAAGGTGGCTGAGAGCCATTAATGTCTTGGGGCCATATACCCCAACCCCCCTCCTTTCTCCATTCCATCACGTTAAGAACCTCCAGAGCACTCGAACCCCCAACTTTGGAGAAGAAATCGACAACTGCAACACAGGAGATCCATAACACCGAGAAGGCTAAGGTTGGCAATGGATAATCAAGCTACCACCGGGAATGCAACTCGAATTCAGGCAAGATCCTCTCCATCTCCACTTGTGCGAGAGATCTTCATCTTCTATTTTCGAAACCAGTTGTATAATGGTGGTTTCTCCATTTTGAAATTCCATGTTCCTAGCTGAAAAATAGTTTTTACAGGGGGATATCTCCGGCCACCTCAGGCCAATCAGACACCACCAGTCGATGACCAAATATCGACTGGTGGTGGTGGCTTAGGGGTTTTGCCGGAGAAGGTCGGAGATGGTCGTAAACTAGGGCCAAAGCTAGCCCTGGGGGAGCAAATCTGAGCCACAGGCTCAATGGGACGATGACGGGCCACCGTCCAATCTGGGATGATCAGCTATTAGCAGGCCACATTTATTAATTAGCTTTTTAATTAAGATAATTGGCTGATCTTTATTTAATTGCAGAAAATATTTAAAGGCAAAATCATAAAAAGTGCTCAACATAAGAAATAAAGCCCTAGGTCCCTAGTATTTTTATAAATTAAATTCACTAAATTTGGAGCTCTGTAGCACTTTGGGCATCCATTTTAGTGTAGCATGTACTTAGGGTGCTCAAGATCTTTGGATATTCATTTGTGGAGTTCTACAACTCTAAATATCTTGAATTTTTGGGCATGCATAAGATATGCCATATTACACCTCTGGTAAAAAATTGAGAATTTTCAGAATTAATTTCCTATAGTTTATTTGAGAATTCAATTAAGCTTGCATGTAATAACTATGGGGGCTAGTGACTCCAAATCACCTCAAATTTGGGTCGAGGGCTTAGTCTTATCATAATAAGGGTCTGGTAAAATTTTTAGATCAAATGGACATGTGCATGTTTGGGAATTACCATATGCATGTAGGTGTAGTGTATGGGAAATGGTGTGCATATAACACCCAAGTTGAATTAGTGGATTTTGGAGTTCTACAACTCCAAATAGGATGAAATTTTGGACATGCATGAGTCATGCCCCAACTCATCACCTGCCCAAGTTTAGGAATTTTGGGGGAATATTTTTCTACAGTTTTTGTAGAAATTAAATAAATCATGTGTGGTGCATATTATAGGTTATTTTGATTATTTGTGGAGTTCTACAACTCCAAATTGCTTGAATATTTGGGCATGCATGAGTCATGCCCAATTACACCTTTGGTAAAAAATTGAGAATTTTTAGAATTAATTTTCCTAAGGTTTATTTGAGAATTCAAATAAGCTTGCATGTAATAACTATAGGGGCTAGTGACTTCTAATCACCTCAAATTTGGGTTGAAGGCTTAGCCTTATCATAATAAGGGTCTGGTAAATTTTTTAGACCAAATGGACATGTGCATGTTTGGGAATTACCATATGCATGTAGGTGTAGTGTATGGGAAATGGTGTGCATATATCACCCAAGTTGAATTTAGTGTATTTTGGAGTTCTACAACTCCAAATAGGAAGAAATTTTAGACATGCATGAGACATGCCCCAACTCATCCCCTGCCCAAGAATGGGAATTCGTTGGTCATATTGTTCTATACTTTTTGTAGAAATTAAATAAATCATGTATGGTGCATATTATAGGTTATTTAGACGCAAACCACTCCAAATCTCTTTTGGGAGGTTGGTTATATGTATATTAGTCACTTGTAAATTTTCTGGCTCAATTTGATCCTTGCATATGAGTAGATTCATGTTTTAATGAGCTATATAAAAGCCTTCATTTAGGTCACACTAAAGGTTGTTTTGGCCATAGTGAAATAGATCTTTTGAACTCAAAAATTAAGGCCCCAAGAGGCCTTCAAAGGAAAAGTAGGCATAGACAATTTTTGTAGGCCTTTGTGTATATTATATGTTGGAAGTGAGAACACATCATTTGGTGCCTTACAACTCTCTGTAGGGCAGATTTAGTAAGGCTGGGCCTTGAGAAGGTCATATCTTAAATTGTAAATATCTTTTATATAGTAGATGATATGAGGCTGAAAATTTAACCATGTGTGTATGCAACCTAGATCTACTATCTGCCCACAAATTAGAATTTTTGGGGCAAATTCTTCTAAAGTTTTAGAAGAAATTTAATAAATCATATAGGGTGTATACTATGGGTGATTTGAACTCAAATCACTCCAAATCTCCCTTGGGAGATTGGTTATCTATATAATGGCCTCTGGTTAAAATTTTATGTCATTTGGACTCTTGCTTGTTGGTTTATTCCACATGCTAGTGTAAGGAAAATTTGGTGTGCATATAGCATTACCATGTAGCATTAGAATTACATGAGAATTTTAATGTTTTCCCTTGGTCAACTTTCATGAAATTTTAAACATGTACTTAATCGGTCGAGCTGAACCCCCTTAGCTCGAGAGTGAGCCGAATGCGCAAACAGTCAAGAGTGAGAACCAGCAGTAGATAACGAGATTTTTACGTGGAAAACCCGGAAAGGGAAAAAATACATGGACTAGTGAATGATCCACTAGTTTTGTGAGTTACAGAGATAATTGTTTTTTGAGGGTGACAGGCCATCGCTCATTACAAAGATTTTGATATGTCCTTTCCACACCTAGGAGTCATTCCAGGTGAACCGTGCTTGTGGACCCCCTTCAGCGCAGAACTTGGTAATACTATCCCAAACAGAGCACTGCGGAGCAGCTGGAGCGGAGAACTGCAGAGCACCGCGGAGCGGCTGGAGCGGAGCAGTTGGAGCAGAATGCTGCGTAGCAACTGGAGCGGAGCGCTGCAGAGCGCTACAGATCAGATATATATATATATATAAGTATATATACATATATATAAGTATATATAAGTATATATAAGTATTTATATATATAAATATATTTATATATATATATAAGTATATACTTATATATAAATACTTATGCATATATGTAGTAAGTATATATACATATATATAGTATGTATATATAAGTATATTTATATATATTATATAAGTATATATATACTTATATAGTATATATGTATACTTATATATATATATATCTATATATTTATATATATAGATATATACTTATATATATACTTATATATATATATATATATTTATATATATGTATATAAGTATATATACTTATATATAAGTATATATATATACTTTTATACTATATATATTTATACTTATATATGTATATATATAAGTATATAAATATATATATAAGTATATATGTATATGTACTTATATATATAAGGTCACGGACAAAATTGCTTCTTCGTTTATTGGGATTTGTAACATCCCCCAAACTACTAGACCCATAGGGAATTTTTGTCATGGCCAGGTCATGACAATAATTGGGTAAGTGACCTAGGGTGCCTTGGCAACAAGTTGAATAGGTGGAGAACACTATGGTGTGCACTTAGCCACTATGGGTCACCCCAATTTAAGGAAAGTTAAAGGGTAAACCAAAGAGGGGAGAAGCACCATATGCATCACCTATAACTATGAGGGGAATACCTAGGCTGAATTAGAGCTTTCTAGGTGACATAAATGGTTCCTTGAACCAAAAAGGGTGCCCCTTAATCACTATAGGAGCCTTTGACCTGACTAGGTCAAGTTACACATAAAGACCCAACATGACATACTTCACCCCAGTATGGGTCAATTAGCCTGAGTATGGTGAAACTGACCACACCACATCCTTCCTAAACACTAGGGTAGACTAATGAGATAGAATGGACCTAATGGAATTGGTCAATTTTGAGAAATTGGGCCAATTACCAAAAAGCCCCAATTTGACCTAATTGAACTAATCCCCCCAATTAACCTCCAATTGACTCAATGTGATCAAATTGATCACCCCTAACACTCTGAGATTACTTAGGTAGTTTAATGGGTCCACATTAGACCCTTGGGATAAACTAATTTTGGAAAATTAGGCAAAATTACCAAAATGCCTCAAATTATAATTTTGCCTTATATGGTTCAATTGGTCCTCAATTGGCCAAATTAACATAGCACAACTGATGCGCAAAACTATGCTTGCAAATGACAACGGCAAGTTTACCGTATCGAATGAAGTATATGTTATAAAAACCAAGGTCGTATTAGACTCGGGGCGGTTGAGTACTCTTACTTCAAGAAAATCTCTATTATCTTGTCAATTAAAACATAGAGTTGGGTTGTAAAAAAAAACAATGAAGAAGGAGAAGAATGGGAAATAAGAGAATAAGATAAACTATTTTATTGATAAAAGAAATTACAACTATGAAAAGGAAGCTACAAACAATTCAATTGAAAATACGAATTGCATAAAAAAGAGGATTACAAGAACTACTAAAAACATGAAAATAGTACAAGAAATGAAAGTTCTAAACCTAAAAATTTGTCTCCCCAAAATTCCTCTCAAACATCTGCTGGAGCTGGCTTTTTATAGCTGCAAAATTGAGGTTAAACGCCTTTGGTCACGGCCGTGACCAAGGGCGTGTAAGGCGCGTGATCGGCGCTGGTGGAGAGGGAGCGATCTGGCGTAAATGCAAGCGTTTCAGCCGTGTCACGCCCCTAGGTCACGCCCGTGACCTTGGGGCGTGTAACTTTAAACTTCTCCTAGAGGGAAAATCTGAGGCGACAACATATCTTTTTGGGGGCAAGGCGGGACACGCTCGTGACCTGGATGTCACGCCCCATGGTCACGCCCGTGACCTGGGGCGTGTAACTTTAATTGACGTGGCAGGCGTGTTGGTAGCTGGTGGTGAAGTCCCGACCGTGACTTGGATGTCACGCCCTAGGTCACGCCCGTGGCCTGGGGCGTGTACTTGACAATTTTGAACATTCATCGAACTCTCGCCTATTCGTCGATCTCCTGAAATTTTGTCGAACGCAGCAGCCAGGGGTCACGCCCGTGACCTGGGGCATGTACTTGGCGAATTCTTCACGGAACGACTCCGGGGTGACAGAAGCAGGTCTGGAACACATCTTTGGCTGTCACGCCCTTGGTCACGCCCGTGACCTTGGGCGTGTACTTGACAATTTTGCTCAAAATGCCCAGAAATCCTGAAAAACACAGAAAAGACTTAAGTTAGTTTATAAAATTAAAAGGGAACATATTAAATAAGAAAATACATATAAATTATATAAATTCATATTAAAACTATATTAAAATTATACTAAAAGATGAGTACAAAAAGTACTCATCAAACATCCCCAAAATATCACTATTTTAATTTCGCTATAAAATAAGTGAAAAACTTTTTAATACTCTATTCACCCCCCCCCCCCCCCCCTCTAGAGTAAATCTAAGATCTAAACCTTCTTTCAACTTCTATCAGAGGTTACTTTCAATTGGTATCAGAGGTTTAAACTGATATCAGAGATTTCATGATCCATTGAGTTGGTCTCGTTGATCCGTCGAGTTTGTCAAGATGGTTCGTAGAGTTGGTCTCGACGATTCATCGAGTGGTTCTCAACGATCGTCGAGAGCACTCGACAAATTTGTCGAGACCACTCGACAAATTCGTCGAGACCATTCGACGAATTTGTCGACTGTCAACCCTGTACAAAATTTATTCATGTAGTCTTGACAGAATTCATGTAGTCTTGACAGGAACCATGTAGTCTTGATAGAAACCAAATGTAGTCTTGACAGAATTTATTCATGTAGTCTTGACAGAATTTATTTGTGTAGTCTTGATAGAATTCATGTAGTCTTGACAAGATCCATGTAGCCTTGACAGGATCCATGTAGTCTTGACATAAACCAAATGTAATCTTGACATAATTTATTCATGTAGTCTTGATAGAATTCATGTAGTCTTGACAGGATCCATGTAGCCTTGACATGATCCATGTAGTCTTGACAGAAACCAAATGTAGTCTTGACAGAATTTATTCATGTAGTATTGATAGGATCCATGCAGCCTTGACGTGATCCATGTTGTCTTGACAGAAACCAAATATAGTCTTGACAGAATTTATTCATGTAGGCTTGACAGTATTCATGTAGTCTTGACTGAATTAATCCATGTAGTCTTGACAGAATTTATCCATGTAGTCTTGACAGGATCCTTATAGCCATGACAGGATCCATATAGTCTTGACAGAAACCAAATGTAGTCTTGACATAATTTATTCATGTAGTCTTGACAGAATTCATGTAGTCTTAACAGAATCCATATAGTCTTGACAGACTTTATCCATGTAGTCTTGACAGGATACATGTAGCCATGACAGGATCCATGTAGTCTTGATAGAAACCAAATATAGTTGAGACATCAAGACTATACAGCTAAATCTATTCTAGAGTCCTGTGCCTTATCTTTTCTTATTCCCTAGGCTAAGAAGTGACTCCTAACCACTAAGAGGAGGACGCATGGCATTGGGTTGTCCTTCCAAAGCATGGGAAATGCTTTCTCATTAATTATGGCAGAAATCTTTAATGGGATTGTCAAATCAGCCACTATTTTTGCCTATCTCAAGGTCAGAAGTGTTATTTTGGTCCACTAAGAAGTTGACGCATAGCCTTGGAGTTCCAACCCAATGCATGGGAAGTTTTTGCTAGTCAAATCAACTCCACTTTCTCTCTCCTCCTATACACCTTGAACCTCATTCCTTCACCCCAAAATGCTGATCATTTCTTCTTCCTCTTCCTCACACCTCAAGAAACTAACCAGCAACTTTCTTGAAGGAACAAGGATAGGAAGAAGGATTGGAGCTTGGCCGACCGCCACCATGCCACCAAGAAGTCAAACCCGATCCCTGGTCGTAAATCAGGTGACTTCCACCCCCTCTCCCTTGGTGCTAGATCTTTAAATATGATTTAGGAGAGATGTCGGCTTAAAAGAGCCTGATCTTGGTGAGTTTAATGGAGATTTCTAGGAAGAGACCACACTAGAACTTTGTTTCTATGGCGTCGTTCGCTGAGATAATTTCTTCAATCTACTCTTCTCTTCAATACAAAGTTGTATGAGTTGATTTCATGAAGAACGGTGGTCTAATAAGGGAGTATTGGAGGAGAGAAGGTGAATTTTTATATGTGTGTGTTGGAGGAAGAAGATGAACAAATGTTGTTCAACTGTCTTGAGATCCATGCAGATTTTGTAACTTGGGGAAAAATCTATTTTCTGCACGCGACGGACTTCAAGCCTATTTTTAGTCATGATCCGCCCACATTCAGGTCTTGAGCTCAACACGAAAGTTGTAGCCCTCAGAAAGACCTTTCCAACGAGTGGTTGTGATTTTCAGGGGAGCTTTGTAGCTCTGGCAAAGTGAAATTGAAAATGGCTGGGCAGAATATGATTCGGTGTATGTACAGGACAGCTTGCTGTCCAGATTTACTCTGGTGGGTTCAAATCTGATTTTAGGGAGGTTAGGCTTAGATCTGGACCTTGGGCTCAACACGAAAGTTGTATCCCTTGGCGATACCTTTTCGGAATGGGGTGAGACAATAATTTTGATGGTCTGTAGCTCCTAGAAATCCCGTTTTAGTAAACATTAATGAATATGTACAAAGTTTTAAGATTTTACCGATTTCTCTCAAAATGTTTATTAGATGCTTATAAAATTTGGTAGGAATGTGTCTGATGATGTTGTGATCATCCCTGTCTAGTTTCAAAAATTTTGGATACATATTTACCGTGAAATTGCTTGTCATATCATATAAATATATAGCACCATAAATAAGTATTGCGTAATACAATGAGGTCGAAATTTGGTGGGAATGATTCAGGCATTAATTATGACCTATGGTAGAAGTTTCAGTGGATTTGGCTTCGAATTGTGTCCATAACTAAATGTGTTGTTATAATTTGTTATGCTAAATTGAAATGTTAAGGTGCTCATTTAAACAAGGATTCTGGAAACGTGACATTAAACGCGCAAGTTATCCTACAGGATCAAGAGAGTATTTAACTTATATACACATGCATTGTACAAGAGTTATGACAACTAGGTTTGAGGAGCAGTGATGGTTGGTGTGGATTATAGGATAAATTATATCCTAAGGTGTTCGCTAAGGACCCAATTGGTAGGCCCTTGTATGCTAAGTAGCATCGATTGAACTTGTAATGGTAACAATGTTATGGACTTGGTTAACAGTTCTAGGGTGCTTGATATCATGGGTTGAACATGGGAATTACTTGGGTGTGTATAGTTCTCACATGATTGCATAATGATCCTTGTTGGAGGATTGCTTGTGGCAGATCTACGGGCTCGCCAGTCGTCACATCGACGGGAGCTGGTAGATAAATCATGGTCGGTTGGGCCGGGCTCTTTGTGTTTACTTTCAAGGACCCCTTTCGTGCCATTAAACGATTGGGCTGGGCTCTTGGTGTTCACATCCCAAGACCCCTTCCGTATCCAGTACGCAGGTGATCCGATGTTGTGTTCTTAGCGTCGAGGCATACGTAAGGCATAGGTCTGCTAGTGTGCATACCCACCTAGTAGTGGAGATACCGATTCACTGTCACCGTCTAGCCACGACGGGAGATGTCTGAGTGGTTAGCTACCCTCGAAAGTGGGAAGTACAAGTCTATGCCGACATAGCAAATTAGAGTGCGTGCATAAATCATGGGTGAGTCATCATACATAAATTCATTGCATTGCACCGCATAAAAATCCTCATCATATAAACTTGTATGGGCACTTTATATGATGAGTTACTTATTATTATTGCAAAAGACCCTTAACTTATAAGCTTGTATGTGCATCCTTATAAGTTAAGTTCAATTCAGCTCTTTATATATTGTGTTCTTTTATACTCTGTGGCTGACCATACTGCTAAGTAGATGTACTCTTATACTCATGTTATATCTACTGCGATAACTATTTCCTGCCACTGTCTATATTGTTTATTACTGATTATATTGCAGTGTTCTCCCTCTTTCTTTCCATCTGGTGCCTAAGAGTCGTCGGGGGAGAGGATGTGAATCCACTTAGTCTTTATGACTAACGGTTGCTACGTCATTATTCTTAGGAGGACATCCAGCGGTAGGTGGAGCAGCAGCATACGACGGGGCCTGAGACTACGATACCTTCCCTTCTGTTAGTGACCGATATGAGTGAGAGCTTGAGATGTAGACCCTGAGGCAATTCTATACTCTGATATTTTGCATAAGCTTTTGGCAGCTACCTGTCATTTTATATAATTTTTTGGGACACTTTTTCTTATAGTGAATCTTTGCCTTCTGTTGTTTTCTATTATTGATGGGTTGGCATGATGATATTGGTTTAGCCGGCAGGATAGACGTCTTGGGGTACAAGTTAGCCCGTGTGATGATGTTACCGCAAGGCAACTGTTCTGGGCATAGGACTCCCCTCGGTCGTGTCTTGTGTTCTGGGAGGGGGTCTGTTGGATCGATAGGCACCCTTAGAGGGGGTGAACAAGGGAATAAAAATCTTTGTATAAGTTTAAGCAATTTACTAAATTGTTTTTAAGTAAATGAGAGTGAAATAATAATTTAGCTAAAAATAATTTGTAATATAGGAATTAACGCCAAATGAAAGAAATCAAGTAAACACAAATAGAGACATGATTGTATTATATAAAAAGGTGTTTACTTAAATTTGATTTCAATAACGCTAGAAATCAAAGGCGTACAAATGTAAATAACTTTTCCTTTTATATACCGACTCGTATCCCCACGAACCGGTTGGCTTTAGCCTATCCTTCCCGGATATGGCCACAAGCTGCTTGATGTAGGCCGACCAAATCGATCCTACACGGACGACGCAACAACGTCTCTCGCTACGTTCTACGCCCACTTTACCATATGCTAACGAAACGCAGCTGTCACAATTATTTATATTTATCTTTCGCGCTAACGTACGTACGGGTAGCCACACCGCACTTGGTTCGGAGAATGGCTATAGGCCAAAATCCGCTCCGGCTAAAAGGAATAATATTGATTCCGACGAGCTTGGAGTTGTACCAAAACAGATCCACCAAAAATAAAGCACGATTCGAAAGTGGTAGGATCTATCGCAACTAGAAAAAATAACGAGGGTCGCCAATCCTCTCGAGAGTTATCGGAAAACCAAACGAAAACCACAGATCTATTATAAAAACTACCGCGATAATTAAAGCTTCGAAAATCCACGCAAAAATCGTCCACCACAAGAACTATCAAAGAAAGGAAGATCTCTTGAGTAGTATTTTTCGTTACCCCTCTCGGAAAAGTAGATCCGAGATGTTGGATCCACAAGAAATGATCGCCTTCCATCGAGACCCACGGGAAGTGCACCAAGGATGAAGAACACGTTCGTCTTCCCCGCTTCACACCGTAGAGGATCACCACAAGCTTTACTTCTTGCACAAGATATTTTGGAACCGTAGATGAAAGAGGAAATAGAGAGATGAAAGGTGGTGGAGGAATAGTGTGGAGGAGAGAATATGGAGGAGGAGAGAAGAGAAAGAGGGGGCGGCCGAACCTTGGAAGAATCCCTCAAGGGGGGGGGGGGGGGGGGGGGGGGGCAATGAGAGAGGAAGAGGGAGAGAAGTTTAGGTTTTGGAGGTGAGAATAATAATTCTTAATTTCATCAAAATCTAATACCATAGGTAGAGTTCTTGGCCTTATATAAGGCGTACATCCAAAAGTTTAATAGCAGCCCAAATCAGTGGCTAAACGCACACCATAAATTAAAAATGACAGAAATAAATAATTAAATGCAAACCCCATAAATAGATAATTGCAGACCATAAATTAGCAAAATAAACTAAATTAATTTCTTGTTGCGTGAGTGTAGATTGTAGTCGTGACCGCAACGACGTCGTAAGTCTTTGGCCGGCGGTTCAACATCATCATCAAGTGCGCCATGGACGTCATCTTCATCACCAAGTTGGCCGTCGTGGAGGCCGTCTCCATCAATCCTCCCCCGCTCGAAAGGACTCATCACCGATGAGTGTGCGGGTAAGTAGCTGCGTAGGAGATCCGCGTCCAGAAGATCCACCTCCGAGGCGGAGAGCCAAGAGTCGTCTGAAGCAGGACGACCTCGCCACCGGATCAAAAACCTGTGAATGTCACCATCGATAGTGGAAAACACTGAATCCTGCAAAATCCTGTCAGGCAAGAAATCGGTCTGGGGGAACCTTGGAAAGGCGTTAGGCAAAGAAGAAAAACATGTTTTATCACCAGTAGGCAACATACCTCCCGTAGAATCCGAAGGAGAGAGCGATCCATAAATAAACTTACCCCCCACCCCATTAGAAGATATAGTGGAAATATTAAATGGAGAGACA
Source organism: Dactylorhiza incarnata (assembly GCA_033032865.1). Taxonomy (NCBI): domain Eukaryota; kingdom Viridiplantae; phylum Streptophyta; class Magnoliopsida; order Asparagales; family Orchidaceae; genus Dactylorhiza; species Dactylorhiza incarnata. The sequence goes on along the minus strand of JAWHQI010000010.1, from coordinate 22,513,812 downwards.
GACAGTTCAGGTGGTGGAGCGACATAAAGCGTTAAATCCGAAACGTTAAAAACAGGGAAAATTCCCCAATCAGCGGGTAATTTCAATAGATATGCATTTTGGCCTAGCTTCTTTAAAACCTGAAAAGGACCGGCTCTCCTATTCTCCAATTTCTTTACGGTGCCCGATGGCATCCGTTCTGGGATTAGACGAACCATTACCAAATCACCAATATTCAAGGGGACTGCTCGCTTATGTACGTTAACATTCGATTGATAAATAGAATATTGCTTAGCTAACGTCTCGCTAATGTGCTTATGGAGAGTGTGAACGTGTGAGGCGAAGTCCTGTGCAAATTGACTGGATTTAAAAGTTGGTGGTAGCAGAACCAAGTCAAGAGGCACGGGCGCCTTATATCCATGTACGATCTCATTTGGTGATAATCTAGTGGACCTATTCTTAGAATTATTATAAGCTAGTTGAGCATGTGGAAGAATAAGGTCCCACGTACCTTTATGATCACCCATGAGGCAACGAAGCAAACCACCCAAGCTTCGGTTAACCACTTCTGTTTGCCCATCCATTTGGGGATGATAGGCCGACGAAAACATAAGTCTAGTTCCCAAAAGCTTCCAAAGTGTTTTCCAGAAATAGCTAGTAAATTTAACGTCCCTATCAGTCACTATCATTTTGGGGACGCCCCGATGAGCCACGACCTCCTTGAAATACAGTTTAGCAACATGTGATGCATCGTTGGTGTTATTGCATGCGATAAAGTAGGCCATTTTGGAAAATCTATCCACTACGACCAGAACGGAATCGTGTCGCCTAAATGTTAGGGGTAGGCCCAATATGAAGTCCTTGCTAACGTCCTCCCATGGGACAGACGGAATCGGCAGTGGTGTGTACAAACCCGCATTGGTCTTGTTACCTTTCGCTAATTGACATACACGACAACTCCCAACGATTTTATTGACCATTGGTTTGAGGCCTGGCCAAAAGAATTTGTCCTCGACTAGCGTGATAGTTTTATCCCGACCGAAAAGTCCACCTAACCCTCCACTATGTAACTCCCATATAATGAAATGGCGTAGCGAGGAACGGGGAATACATAATTGCGTATGCTTAAATAAATAACCGCCACGGATGTAGTATGATGAGATAGTAGAAGGGCAATTGTCCTGAGCGGCTAAATATATATCCTTAAAATTCGGGCATTGAACATATTCATCCTTAATTCTCTCAAATCCTATGACCGTTACTTCCATTGCAGACAATAATAGTGTGACACGACTAAGAGCGGCCGCCACACGATTTAACGTACCCTTAAGGTGCTTGATAATGAATGTGTACTCCTGAAGGTACGACACCCATTTAGCGTGCCAAGGGCTGATTTTAGTTTGGGAGTTTACAAATTTTAGCGCCTCATGATCGGATAAGATTACAAATTTTTTTGATATAAGATAGTGTCGCCAATGTTGAAGACAACGTATTACGGCATAGAACTCACGATCATAATTGGAGTAATTTAATTTCGGGCCCGCAAGCTTCTCGCTAAAATAACCTATCGGATGTCCCTCTTGACTTAAAACTCCTCTGATTCCTATACCAGATGTGTCACATGATAATTCAAACACCTTGCTAAAATCCGGCAACCGTAGTAGTGGGGCTTCGGACATCTGTTCCTTAATCGTTTGAAATGCAGTAGTGGCTGTTTTAGTCCACTTAAATTCACCCTTCTTCATGCATTCAGTGATTGGTGCCATGATACTACTAAAATTGCTAATAAACCTTCGATAAAATGTGGCCAATCCATGAAAACTTCTAACCTCCCGAATATTTTTAGGTTCCGGCCATTCTCGAATAACTTGGACCTTTTTAGGGTCAACATGAATACCTTTGGAACTCACTATGTATCCTAGAAACTCTACAGAAGCACTCCAAATGCGCACTTTGTAAGATTAATAAGTAAAGTTTCTTGGCGCAATGTAGTAAGGATCGTCCTCAAATGTTCTTCATGGTCCATCGGCGAGAGACTAAATACTAAGATGTCATCGAAATAGACCACTACAAATTTACCCATATATGGTTTAAATATTTGGGTCATTAACTGCGAGAAAGTACTCGGTCCGTTGGTGAGCCCCTCTCCAAGCACCAACCACTCATAGAGCCCATCCTTAGACTTAAATGCCGTTTTCCATTCGTCTCCCTCCCGTATCCTTATTTGGTGGTAACCACTTTTAAGATCCAATTTTGAGAATATGGTGGTTCCAGATAACATATCTAATAAATCATCCAAACGTGGGATGGGAAACCTATATTTAATTGTAATTTTATTTATGGCCCGATAATCTACACACAATCTCCAAGACTTATCTTTTTTGGGACCAAAAGTGCAGGGACGACACATGGACTCTTACTATGGCGGATATATCCCTTTGCTAATAAATCTGAAATTAAAGTTTGTAATTCATTATGTGCGGCGGGATTGAGTCGATAATGGGGGAGATTAGGCAATGATGAGCCCGGGATGAAGTCAATCTCGTGCTGGATTTCCCTCATGGGTGGCAACTTAGATGGTAAGTCCACCGGATAGACGTCCTTATACTCTTCCAAAAGTGTTCGCAGAGATAACGGTAGGTTCTCTAAAGATAGTGAATCATCCTTAGCTTGTAGACATACTAAAGCATAGATGACGCCATTCAAGAAGGTCTCACGCTCTAATTCCTTCCTACTTATCAAGCCTATTGTTTTCTTTTCCGCAGGAACAATTGTGTCTTTGGAGGCAATCGACGGATCCTTAGGCGGTGAGGGTTTCAAGACAATGGTCTTACCATTAAATTTAAACTCGTATGTGTTGGCTCGTCCGAAATGGGTCGCGTCATAATCATAAAGCCACGGTCGTCCTAGTAGTACATGACAAACATCCATGGGGATGACGTCGCACCATACCTTGTCGATATAGCTCTTCACCATAAGCGGCACTAGACAACGTTTAGAGACCGCAATAGACGTTTTGTTTACCCACGCTATTTTATACGGATGGGGGTGCGATTCAGTGATTAAATGCATACGAGCGATAGCATTCTCCGAAATGACATTCATAGTACTACCGCTATCTATTATTAATTTACACCACTTCTCACCGCTTTTAAAATTCAACGAGAAGATATTCGTCCGATTACACTCATCTGACGCACGCGGTGTGGCCAAAATACACCTCATAACCATCATATAAGATTCATCTTCAATATCACTCAGCTCGGCATCAGATTCATCGCCGGCTTCATAGATGATCTCGTCGGGTTCAGACGTGGAGTCTAATAGTGCTAGTGGTTTACTCTTAGTGGGGCACTCACTAGAGTAATGCCCTTGGATCCCGCAAGAATAACATGTGGCATTAGTCTTATTAATCCGTCCTACCGTAACTCTCTCACCAGTGGGATGCCTAATGTTCCTAGCTGTAATGACTACAGAATTCGAATCAGTCGATCAAAACCTTCCTTTGTCCCTCATGGAGGACGAAGGTGGGGCTCCTAAAAGGGACTTTCCCTTCTGGAATGCTCGTCCCTTGGACTTGTAAGCGTTGTGCTTCTCTATGTCTAGGGCAGCATTGAATGTCGTGTTAAGGTCCGTATGACCATAACGCAAGAGCTTGCCTTGGATGTCTGGGTTGAGTCCCTTACGAAAACGAGATAGTGTAACTATGGGCATTTCCCGTACGTGACACCGCACCATCATATCTTTTAGGAGTCTCATGTACTATGCTACCGATTTGCTCCCCTGACGATGGGTGGCTAACTCGTCGAACATTTTGGTTCGGTGATACGCAGGGACATATTGGTCAGACAGGAGTGCTTTCATGGTAGCCCACCCAATTGGGGGTGCTCCATTTACGGTACCTAGACGCCTCTCTTCGTTCAACCAGAATGTTTTGGCCATACCCAGAAGCATCATCCGTGCAACCCGCACCTTCTCACCATCCGTCAGATTTTTCCACTCAAAGTAACACTCGATCTCCATAATCCAGTCTAAAAATACTTGGGGTTCACCCATACCATCGTATGACTGTGGATCAATTTTCACGGCTCTAGTTACATCGAACTCATGAGGAGCTCAAGGCGCTTGCTCATCGTTCTGATTACGGGGATGGTTTGGTCTTTCATCTCGTTGGTTGGCAACGGAATTTTGAGGCGCCGCTTGATTTAATGCTAACCCTTGTATTAACTGTGTGAGTGCATCGAACTTAGCATTAAACTCGTCCTGAAGCTCCGCAATCGTTGCAGGAGCGTGCTCGTCCTCATGGTCGTCTTCCATGGTGGAAGCGGTTGGCAGATATTCCGTGCCACGCCTAGTGCGCATGAACAACAGGACAAGTGATTTTTTTGTAAATTTCTGCAGAAAAAGTTGTTTTGTTTTTTTTACTAAATGCAGACCAGAATTTTAGATCACGACAGAAATTTTACGGAATATAATTTTATTCCCGCCTAATAACTAAGGTAAGTAAAAATATTTTTTGATTTTCTTACAGAGAATAATAAGTGGAATATCAAGAATTGTTTTTTTGAATTTCGCAACAAAAATGAGAATTTTAGACCGCTATTCGCAGACCGAAGAAATTTTATTTTTAAATTTTGAATGCCAAATCGTGTGACGATTGTGAGTGCCGGCGTTCTACGACAACCTAAGGATTGTGTCAATTTAGAAATTGACACGAACCTGGCTCTGATACCAAATTGTTGTAGGCCGACCAAATCGATCCTACACGGACGACGCAACAACGTCTCTCGCTACGTTCTACGCCCACTTTACCACACGCTAACGAAACACAACCGTCACAATTATTTTTATTTATCTTTCGCGCTAACGTACGGGTAGTCACACCGCACTTGGTTCGGAGAATGGCTATAGGACAAAATCCGCTCCGGCTAAAAGGAATAATATTGATTCCGACGAGCATGGAGTTGTACCAAAACAGATCCACCAAAAATAAAGCACGATTCGAAAGTGGTAGGATCTATCCCAACTAGAAAAAAGAACGAGGGTCGCCAATCCTCTCGAGAGTTATCGGAAAACCAAACGAAAACCACAGATCTATTATAAAAACTACCGCGATAATTAAAGCTTCGAAAATCCACGCAAAAATCATCCACCACAAGAACTATCAAAGATAGGAAGATCTTTTAAGTAGTATTTTTCATTACCCCTCTCGGAAAAGTAGATCTGAGATGTTGGATCCACAAGAAATGATCGCCTTCTGTCGAGACCCACGGGAAGTGCACCAAGGATGAAGAACACGTCCGTCTTCCCCGCTTGACGTCCTAGAAGATCACCACAACCTTTACTTCTTGCACAAGATATTTTGGAACCGTGGATGAAAGAGGAAATAGAGATGAAAGGTGGTGGAGGAATAGTGTGGAGGAGAGAATATGTAGGAGGGGAGAAGAGAAAGAGGGGGGCGGCCGAACCTTGGAAGAATCCCTCAAGGGGGGCGACGACAATGAGAGAGGAAGAGGGAGGGAAGTTTAGGTTTTGGAGGGGAGAATAATAATTCTTAATTTCATCAAAATCTAATACCATGGGTAGAGTTCTTGGCCTTATATAAAGCATGCATCCAAAAGTTTAATAGCAGCCCAAAACAGTGGCTAAACGCACACCATAAATTAAAAATGACAGAAATAAATAATTAATTGCAAACCCCATAAATAGATAATTGCATACCATAAATTAGAAAAATAAACTAAATTAATTTCTTGTTGCGTGAGCGTAGATTGTAGCCGTGACCGCTACGGCGCCGCAAGTCTTTGGCCGACGGTTCAACATCATCATCAAGTGCGCCATGGACGTCATCTTCATCATCAAGTTGGTCGTCGTGGAGGCAGTCGCCGTCACTGCTCTAGTCAATCCTTCCCCGGATATGGCCCTGAGCACTCCCTAGATCTAATCACCTAGACCTAGTCACCAACACACACGGCAAATTCCACCTAAGCCCCGCAAGAACCTAGTCGCCAACACAAGGCGATTTACCTATAAAGATTCACAATAAAGAAATAACACAAATGAAAACTCCCTCTATGAGATTTTCTGGAGTTGATGATGAAGGACCGCTGTAGAATAAACAAGGTTGAAGCGATCATTCTTCGGATGCAGCGCGATGGCTTTCTTCTCCAGAAATCTTCTTTAACTTTGAGTGGGAGAAGACTTTTCGGCAGAGTAACAGTAATGGAATTTTGGCACAGGAATTCTCTTTGGGATGAGGTACCAAAATGAGAGAGAAAGCTTCAATGTATAGAGCTTTGAGATAGCTCCTGCGCTAGCTCCTAACACCTGCAGTAGCATTCATGTAGAGACGGTTACAAAACTGTCGCAGCATGGCATTGTTCATGATCTAGAGATAGCGCCGAGCGGTAGCTACTAGCGCATGCGGTAGCGCTAACGCCTGTGGTATCCACTAGCACTGGCGGTAGTGCTCTAGTTCAGAAATTTGGTTCCAAGCTACTTTCTACTTGTGGAGTATTGCACATATAGTTCCTGCACACTATAAACATACGACAAGCAAGATCAAATACAATATGGGATTTGTTATTCTCAAACAAAGGGTTGTGACACATATGTCCAACAGGGTCTTACACCACAGCTCTGGTTGGAAACAACAAACATGGGGGTGGCAACTGGCGTGCCTTTTCCTAATAGACTTAGCTCTTCAATTTTCTTAGACATTACCCCCAATTGGGTAGAAATAGCGGTGTAAGGATTGACTTGGTGTAAACCGGCAACCACCCTCTTGGGGGTTCCACTCCCATCACCCCACTGGGCATTCTGCATCGTGAGATTCTTTAAAATGCTCCACACCTCATCAGGGTTTTTCCCCATCATAGGTCCTCCGGCATCGGAATCAACATTTGGTCGATGTTGGGACCAAGACCCCATAAAATGTATTGGCTAGGGCCCAGAGAGTTATTTTTTGATGAGGACATCTCCTCAACAGCTCATTAAATCTCCCCCAGACCTTAGCTAGGGACTCCTGATCACACTGCCGAAATATGTCGATTTCAATGTGGATTGCTAAAATTTTAGCAGCCGAGAAGAATTTTGTAAGGAAAGCATTCATAAGATCGGTCCAAGATGTGATATTTTGGATGGGATAGAAAAAACCCAGGATTTGGCCCTATCCCTCAATGTAAAAGGTAAGAGCTTGTGTTATCAGAAACACCATGAATGTGGAATGTATCACAGATTTCAAGGAAGCTGAAAATATACTGATGCGGGTCCTCCAGAGGAAGGCCGCCAAACTGCACAGAGTTTCGAAGAATGTTCAGAATGGAGGGCTTGATCTCAAAGTTTGGGTTGGTGATGGTCGGGCTCAACGTGGGATATACACTACCCATGGTAGGGGCAGTGCACTCATACATTGTGCGAGCTCTCGGAAGCACCACTTCATCCTCCACCTGAACATTTGGATCAAGGTTCCCATCCAGATTTAAAATATCCCGAGCTTGCCGGAGGTGATCGGAGTTAATATAAGCCATGATCTGATCTTGCTCTCATCTCCGATATCGCAATGTATGCTCAATTTCAAGGTCAATAGAGACTAATACACCCTTTCTCTTTTCCAGGGTACTAGGAAAAATAAAACACAAGAAAACTAAAAAGAAAATTTTCAAACAGAAAAATACAATAACTAGAAATGTGATAAACAAAGGAGAGAACACAATCTCATATTTCTTCCAAACTACGAATCACATGTGCCATGTTCCCCGGCAATGGCGCCAAAAACTTGACACATTGTTCTGCTACACCGCTATAGGCGGGAGCGAGACTGCGGTCCAAACTACAGTGAACCAGCATTGTCAAGTAATAAATAAAATTGGAATAGATCCCCGAGTATCGAATCTCATGTGGAACACGACAGGGTTGATTAATCGTTTGTGGAGAGACTTGAGATTGAAGTCTCTTAAGTCGGGGGTTTAACATGGGGTTTTGGTTTGGATTACAGCTAATACGAAAAAAGGAAACTTGAAACTTTGCGGGTCGCCTACACTGCTTCGCACCTCCGTGGGTCGCAAACCACCGCTTCGCTCGTTGCACCTATAAAATGCTTAGGTCAACCTTTCTCTCAACGTCAACACGAGAACTCAAATGGAAAGTAACACATACAAGAGGTTATGCCTCCTAAGAAACTCAAAGGAACATGGCAAACAATAAATCACAGAGATTTGCATATAAGAAAAACCATGTCCACAACCATCATCATAAATAAAAGAACACACCCATTCAACCACCGAATGTGTGTAAGTAGAAGAGAAGATACAAACAGTGCTCGAGACTATTCCGTGGATGCGGAGGAAACTACGGAGGAACACTCCTTTGAATCTCTGATCGTCGGCTGTCATCCAGGGTCCTTAAAGTTGTCACCCTTCTATCCCATCTTCTTGAGGAAATGCACCGTCCACGTCTCCACCTCAGGATCCTAGCTTGCGGAGAGGAAATGGAGGCTTGATCTTCACTTGGAATCTCTTGGATGATGGAGAGAGCTTAGGGTATGATCCCAAACCCTTGGAGGAAGAAAAATCGCCTCTAGGGTATTCCCATAAAATCCCGTTCTTATAGGCAGCAGAAATGAATAACGTGCACGAGCAGACGCACGACCACTAGTCGTGCGCTAAGGAATGTCCCGTACTCATGCGCCAAGGAAACTGTACCAAAAATATCAGAAAGATTAGCGTGCATGAGTTGGCGCACGACCACTAATCGTGCGCTAAGGAATGTCCTCTACTCATGCGCGAAGAAACATTTGTCGAGAAGAACTGGTGGGAGGCAAAAACGTCGAGAAGAATCAAGGAGATTTTTAAGACACAACCACTGGTCGTGCGCGAAGAAATTCACAGATCGTGTGCGAAGAAGGGACAGCACTCGTGAGAATCACTAGTAATTTCGGCCAAATAGTGTGCACAACCACTGGTCGTGTGCGAAGAGTCCACTGATTGTACGTGAAGTAAAACGCACGATCAGTGGCCATCAATGCGAAATGGGTCGAAACTCTCCAGAAATCTACACAAGTCTGTGCCTGCATGAAACACAACCATACCCACCAGAACAATGCATCCTCATAGACAAACATAAAGCAAAACAGAAAGAGAAGGATATGAAATCTCCTTCATGTATAGAATTACCAAAACTAAGCTCCAAATAGCTAAAACTTGCTCAATAGACTATAAACTACAAATAGAGATTTGTGTAAAAATCAAATGAAAGATGAGCGAAAAAAGATGAAACTGAGCTATTAAAGGAGCATAAAATGCTATATAAAATGCGCTCATCAAATTCCCCCAAACTTGAATTATTACGTCTCAAGCAATTTGACTAACTAAGGGGAGAACGTTATGCTAATTACAAATTGAAAATCAAAATAGGAAAGTGGACCGAGAAGTCTGGTGCCCAAGGATGATACAAGTAGAGTAGAAAAATTCTCTAAACCTAAATTCAAACACAATGCAAATAAGCAAACTATTCTAAGGCTATATCCACTCTTTTTCAAAAGAACTAAGTGATCTGTCATACACATTGTGTAGGAGAAAGTAATGATGCTGAGTGAGGTGTTACAGACTAAAAAACTACTAGGGTGGACTCCAAAGAAATCCATGAATGAAGATGGTCATAGGGTCGCCCGGTCACACCTTCTCCAATGCCTTTGACACTAACTAACTCTAAAGATCATTAGGACTTAAGTAGGAGAATTATTTGGCATTGGCTTATGGTATGGATATCAAATCAGTATAGAATGGCTAAATGACACTTAAGCGAAAAGAAGAGCTCGCACATCGGATATAAACTGTGGCACACAAGATTGGGTAAGTAACACCCCCAGACATAGCTTTTAACAAATGGGGTTACTCGCCGCTCGCCAAATACCTCAGTAAAAAGTATTTTTCTTGTTTTTTTTTTCTTTTTTTTCTTTTCTTTTTATTCTCTCTTTTATTTCACAAAACATTTTAGCAACATGATATTTTCAAAATTTTAATTTCTCACAAATGATTGTGAAAGCAGCACACCCAAATGAGATAATGAAATTTTCACCAAATTATGGAATTAGGCTTGCCACCAAATGATAACAAAAGCTCAAGCTAAGCATGATGGGGATTTTGACAATTTGGCTTCGGTGTTAGTGAGGTGGAGGTGATCAAAGAAGAGGTGTAGGCTCAATTTTGGCTCACAACGTTAGTGAACATTAGGTTGGATATGAAGGCTCAAACTATCCATGTAAAGGCCTAAGTCATGTCCTTGGAGTTAATTAGTGCTAAGCGCACATGCTTCGAAGGTCGCTAGGGGAGAGTTCTAGACACCGAGAAAGGAGACCCCCTCATTGTGAGTCTATAATACGACACTAACGGCACTACACACAACTATACACTTGCGTCGGACTCGATCACATTCTAATGAAGAGTGGATATAAAAACCTACAATAGTAAGTAAAATTACGATGTATTTAACATAAGCAAGTGATTACACTACAACAAACTGCACCTGTTGTAAGGACTAAAATGTAACTGAAACACAGATTGTTACTAATAGTTATATTTAGTAATAAATTTTTTTTGTTGTTACAAAAATGAACTTTTTTGTAACATATTTTAAATTTTGTTACAATAATAATTAATTCGTTACTATAACTGTAAATATTTGTAAAAACACTAATGTTACGTTACAAATAGAAAACTTTTCTCACAATAAATATCAATTGTAACCACATCATGAAAGTTTTTTGTGACAAAGACATTGTCCTTACTAATAGTAATATTTTATTATTAAAGTTTTGTTACAAAAAATATATCATATTTTATTTTCAATTTTTGTACAATTTCATTATCAAAGTTTTGAATTATTATTTTTTTTTGAAAAAAAAATTTGTATGTGCGCGACAGTACCTGCCTCGATAGTGCTCTAACGCGACGACAGTACTCCTACAGCTTGCAAACATACGTGCGCGGCTGTCGCAGATATGTGGTACTATTGCGACATGTATTTTTGCGAATACGGGGGTTATTATAAATCTTTAACTTCTTATAAAAGTTTTTCTGCCTCTCTCTCATGCAGCTCTCTCTCTCTCTCTCACGAATGAATGAAATATACGGATGAAAATTTCCCTCCATAAAATTTTGAACAAAACTAAACTAAAAATTAAAAATATATTAAATGTAAAAATGAATGCAAATTAATATGACATTAATTTTTTAATATAATTTTGGAATTAAAATAAAATCACGCACGAACCCGCGTGCACGCAAATGCACTCTCGCGCGCACGCAAATGCACTCTCGCGCGCACGCAAATGCACTCTCGCGCGCACGCAAATGCACTCTCGTGCGTGTAGTTTTCCTTTTTTTTTTGCTTGAGAGCTAGCGCGTATTGCATGTGTCGCGCGGGGCTCAAACACAGACACATGCACACACATGCACAGACACGGACAACCAAACACACAAACATCCATTTGCGAGCTGTAACAATGTCTTTCACGTATGGCCGCCGCCGTTGTCTCCCCTCTCTTCGACGGTCGCCGCTGCCGTCACCTCTCTCTTCCACGGACGCTGCCATCGTCGTTCTCTTTCTCGGCCGTCGCCGTTCTCTTCCTCTAGTTTATTAAGTTTTGTCTATTTCCTTCCCTCTCACATTAATGAAATATATGGAGGGAAATTTCCCTCCATTAAATTTTGCACAAAACAAATCAAAAAATTTAAAACATATTAATATAATTTTTGAATAAAAATAACGATCGCACGTTTTTTCAGTCGCGCGCATTGCACTAGCTCTATCTTTTTTGCTCGGGAGCATAAATAAATTTGTCAGCGCACACGTTTTTTGCTCGGGAGCTATCGTTTTAATGAAAATATATGTCATATATATATAGGCAATTGTTAACCGCACCCCAGTTTTGGCTGTCCGCAACCCTTTTATATGAATTATTACGTGTTTTTGTAGAAATATGCCTTGTACAAGCATTTTTAGGAAAAGTGTTCAACACAAAACTTGTAGATATCGTCGAGATCTACAACTTTTGTGTTGAACACTTTTGCTAAAAATGCACGCACAAGACGTATTGCCTCCCGAATTGAAACATGGGCGTAACTATAACGATTTTTTGGAAATACGCATTGTGCATGCATTTTTAGGAAAAATGTTCAACACGCAAGTTGTAGATCTCGACGATATCTACAACTTTCCTGTTGAACACTTTTCCTAAAAATGCCTGTACAAGGCGTATATCCAAAACAACGCGCAATAATTCATATAAATGAGTTGCGGATAGCCAAAACTGGGGTGCGGTTAACAATTGCCTTTTTGATTGATGGATGACACGTGCTTTAATTTAATGAAAATAAATGTGTAATGAAATTCATAAATACATGTCAAATCAATTCATAAATACAACGCGTTGTTCAATAAAATTTACTTTTTACATAAGATTTATGGTTTTTTAAAATAAGAATTACCCTCGTTCAATTTTATCCGCTCTCAGGAGCTCGATCAACTGACAGTGCACATGAGGCCCATGTTCCCCGCTAGATAATACCCCCGCCTCGACATTGCCCGACAGTGCACATGAGCTTTAAATAAGATTTATGTATTTTTAAATAAGGTTTATCCGTTTATGTATTTTTTAAAAGTAAGAATTACCCCGCTCAATTTCGTCCGCTCTCAGGCGCTCGATCGACATAGACACACACACACACACACACACACAGAGAGCCAGACACAGAAACACGCAGACATGGACACATGATATGGACAGACATAGACACGCAAACACAGATACAAAGACACAGACACACACATGCCCAAACACATAGAGACGCAAACATAGACACAAACACACACACACACACACACATGCACAAACAGACAAATACATAGATAGACACAGACACACAAACACAGACACAGACAGACATAGACACACACATGCACAAACACACATAGACACACAGGCACAACCACACATAGCTAGAGATCACACAGAAATAGACACACACAGGTACAGACACAGACAGACGCAGACACACAAATGCAAACACAGACACACAGACACAAATACAAACACAGACACAAACTAACACAAACACAGAGACACACACACATGAACAGAAACACATAGACATACAGACATAAACACACACACACACACACACACACATACACAAACAGACATAGACACAGACACACAAACACAGACACAAACACAGACACATACACAGAAGCAGACACACACACAGAAGCAGACACACATACACACAAACACACACAACCATTTCTTTCTAAATGATCTCGTTGATAGGCTGATGATCTCCGAGCGGGGTCATTGTCGAGCTCGAGAGGGGCTTTCTTGTGAGCTGATGAACTGACTTGTTGAGCTCCTGATGAGCTCCATGCATCTTCAATGAGGCCATTTCTTTTGATCAATGATCGAGAATCTGAGGTCCGTGGACCTATGATTGGACCTGGGTCCATCGTTGAATATGATTTGTACATTCGGGACCCCATCATTCTGCCGCATGGAGGAAGGAACGAAGGAGAACGAAACTAAAAAGCAATGGGGATTGGAGAACCCATTCAATCTCCATTGAAATCATTTTCGATCTCTTTGGAGAACATCCCAGATAAACCTATGTGCGGGCGTAAAAATTTCATCATATACGATAGAGAATGATCTCCTAGAAGAAAATCGAGCACGTGAGCCGAGAGAAGACAAATAAATATCGTAAAATGTAAAAATATTTAATGTATATTTTAATATATATTTTTTATAAAAAATTTATCATTAGTAGAAGTTTTTTAATTTACTAATTCATTATATTTTTGGAGGGAAATTTCCCTCTAAAATTTTCAGAAACCCCTCCCATATTTCTCCCTTCCGCCATTTTGCGCGCGAGCTTCTTGGCCGTGAACTATTCTGCCCACCGTCTGCGCCGCGATTTCCTGATGAAGAGCCCGGCGAAGTCAAATGGGTTTTGGCCGAACACTTTGAAGAAGGAGCAGATGATGAAGTCTGGCTATAGTAAGGCCATTCCCATGGTGTCCATGTCCTTAAGACCCAAAGTGCAGGTATCGAGCGCCACATGCCATCCTCTCTCCTGCGCCATGTTTATCAATAGATTTGGGTACCTAGTTCCCGTCATTCTCGACATGAGCGGGAACACAAACAAACCCCTCTTCTTCTTGCTTGCGGACATGACCTTCGCAATAGATTTGGGTACCTAGTTCCCAGCATTCGTTTCAAATTTTGCCAAATGGATACTGAGACTCGGCCATGTGAAGCTTGCGGACATGACCTTTTAATTTCCATGATTTTTTCTTTCACTTTCCTCCACCTCTCTTCTCTTTCCATCGCTAGGTTCCAACATCAAGTTTTCCACAGATCAATCAATAAGAATCACCACAGACCTCACCCACCAGATCCTCCCCTAGGATTTTGTCCAAATTTTATTTTCTTATTATTTGTTCATTTGGCAAATCTGGAGTGAATAACCGAAGATCTACATGTATTTTGCCACTTCCCTCTCGCAGACCACCCCTCATCAGTCTGAGATCGGGACTGGAGGGAGAGGGCTGGGTTCCGGAACAGAGCTTTTTCTCCGCCGCCCGAGCGCCCCCGCTTTAGTTTTTTCGCCTTCCGACAGCGTCTTCTCCCGCACCGGTGGCCCGCCTCCCTCCCAAACGAAGCCTAAATAGTAGTGCTAATTTTGCTGCATAAAGTTTGGCAAATAGTATTTTTTTATAGATTCAGTAGTTTGGTTGAAGGGGTTAAAAATTGAATTAAAAAAAATTCGAATAGCTTGAAAATCTCTGAAAACTGATGATTTCATGTTCACACACAAACAAGTTGAAAAAAACATCATTTTACAAGCAACCAAATGAGTTCTTAAGAAAAACATATGTATGTTTTGATTATTTCTTCTTCTGTCCATATGTTGTTCTTCAATTTTGGCAATTTCAGCTAACAAAGACAATTTCATTTGCAATTTTATTTCAAACCAGTCCAGCTAAAAAATCATAGAAATCGCATCATCCGTCTTTCTTTTTGTCGATTGGGTCCCCATTGGAGGATGCTACAGGCTTATTGATATTCCAATGAGCAACTGCATAAACAGCGGCATAAACAAGATCTTCATCATGACTCAGTTTAACTCAGCATCTCTCAATCGACATATTGCTTGTACTTACAATTTCAGTAATGGAGTAAACTTTGGAGATGGATTTGTCGAGGCATGATATCCTTTTCTTTGTCAATTGATTCAGTCTTTGTTTATTTTTTCATCATATTATTTGATCCTTCAATTAGAATCTATATAATCTCAGTCAACTTCATTTTATATTTATTTTTTTAATCTAAAACTTCATTTTGAACAATTTTGATAGAAGTTTTTGATTGATTAAACAAACAGGTTTTAGCAGCTACACAGACATCTGGAGAAACTGGAATGAACTGGTTCCAAGGAACAGCTGATTCTGTGAGGCAATTCAGCTGGGTTTTCGAGGTGAATTTTGTTTGAGAAAACATGGATGCATAAGCCTGGAAAATCTGAAGCATCATTTTAATTTTTTTTATAATAAATATATGATTTTTGTATCTTTGGATTGGAATGTATATTCAGGATAACAGGAATAAGAACATTGAGCACATAATTATTTTGTCTGGTGATCATCTTTATCGCATGGACTACATGGATTTTGTGCAGGCAAGTCCACACTTATGATCAATCAACTTAAGCACTGATGGTTATGTTTTTGTTTTTGTTGTGGATCCTGGCTGACTATTGCATGATTGACTGCAGAAGCATATTGACGCGGGGGCCGACATCACTGTTTCTTGTGTGCCTATGGATGACACGTATGCCCGATACCCTAATAGCTATTTTATTTTTTTATTGTAAGGTTAGGTTGCCATGGAGAGTTTATCATGTTTCTAATAACATGAGCGAAAAAGTTGTGTTGGACTTTCAAACTAAGTCAACTACCCGGCGAGAAGTCAACAAAAGAAAATGATCCTTGTTTGCGGTGCCAGGCTGTCTGAATTGAATGATTGAGAGAAGTTCTACTTGTTCGATTAGTCTTACAAAAGAAATGAGAAATAAGATTTTAGTATACTATCAGACTTATGGATGGAGAGGTTTACTAGTCTATAAAAATGAAAGAAATATAAATTTCGTTTCGTTTATGTAGAAACAACATTTACAACTTTCCCTACTATGAAAAGAGCAAAATTGCTCCCTAAAATTGTTTTAGATCTACTCAACTAACCCCTAACCAGAATTTTTGCTCCAGAAGGCATTGAAACCTGTATTACTTTCCAAAATACTATTTTTGATCCCTCATGCAAAGAAAGTCATGCAAATGTTCATGGTTAATATTAGGTGTTTTTAGTATCTATGTTGGAGATTGTGTTCTTTGTCTAGTAATGCTTGAATTTTTGTTTTAAATAGTTTTAGCACTATAAGTTTTTCTAACTTGCTCACTTTCTCCTCTATTTCAAAAGCCAGGCATCCCACTATGGCTTGGTTAAAATCGACAAGATGGGCCATATTGTCCAATTCAGCGAGAAACCCAAGGGCGTTGACTTAGATTCTATGGTAAAAAAAAGCTTTCATTAGCATTACATTACTGTTAGCTGGATCTAAATGTTGTATCCCATAGAATAACATCTAATAGGCATCTCATGCATGGTGGCAGAAAGTTGACACAACAGTTTTCAGACTCTCTCGCAAAGAAGCCATGAGATTCCCCTATATTGCTTCCATGGGGGTATATGTTTTTAGAAGAGATGTTCTGTTGAAGCTACTTAAGTATGTTTCATAATTTCAGGGTTAATATATATTTTATATCTCTCAAGTAAAACAAAGGTCTTCATATATGAAGTTCCATATGTTTGTTTTCAGATGGAGGTTTCCTACAGCAAATGATTTTGGATCTGAGATCCTTCCTTCAACTTTACAAGAACATAAGGTTCAGTTGAGAAAGATTTGAGCTCATCTTACCTTTTGTAATCTACGAAAATTTGTCGATCTTTCTATATTCTTCATATAAACATGTAGGATACAGAACGGTCTTTGTATTAACTATTCCTCTAAGATTTATGAAAATTGCTGGTCTTCCTCAAAATTTTCCCACTAGAGTATTGTATGGCCTGCATCATTACAGCATAGCGTCTCTCCTTCTTTGTCGTAAAGACTGCAATTGGCGCATGGTTTCACAGTATGATACCGCATCTGTTTCATTCTTTGTACTGACCATAATATTATTTGTCAAACTTCGTGTTCTTTTATATCTAAGCAAAATGGCTTTGTTGAACACAAGAATCATCATTTTCTGATATCGCCACCGCCTCCTCTATTCTACCTAATTTTTCAACCGCCACAGACAAGGAATCCTCTAAATGAAACTCCAGAACATTGGAGCAGGAAAGCAAGATGAGGAAGAGCGGATTGGAGCTGTCAAGGTAGAGCACATGAAACACTTTACACTTTTGTTTCATGAATCTTTAAGCCTTTTTATGATGTTCCAAGCTATCACGTCCTCTGCTATATGATTTTCATGAAAGTGCAAGTTACCATTAACATATCTTCTAACATCTTTAGATATCCAAAATGCTTAAATTATTGTTTTATACATTTATTATGATTTTCCATGGTCATCTTCATTAGGATCCAATTGATAAGAGCAAGAAAGATCCAATTTTATATAGAATCTAGAGAATGTAGAATAGAAAATGCATATGTACTAAGTTTAGTGCTAATTTCTGTAGAGTTGTTCAGATTTGGATCCAATTTTATTCCTTCTATCAAGCCTTTGTTGGTGGAGATAGGCTCTAATGCATGTCATTCAAAATCTGAGATGTCTTCTGAAATTAGCAATTTAGATGGTATGATATCTTATTGCTCTAGTATCATCCATTTCACATTATGCATGGCGCTTTATTTGCTTTATGGTGGTATACAATTTTTAATATTCTTTTGTGTGTCAATTGGAGGCTCCATTCCAGAATCACCTCAGATATATCATGAGCATCTGTTAAGCATTTCTACAATGTTGTTTAGAGCATGAAGTTGATTGCTAGCTGAATATTCATTTTATTTAACATCAGACATTGCACTTAATTATGGTGATTAATAATAATTTAGAACTTATCTCTCACTCTAAGCGTGTGCTGTTTTAAGAGTTGTGCAGTGAAGTGTGTGCGATCAATGTTAAGTGCAGTAAACTGTGTGCGTACTGTACGTTTTAAAGAGTTGTGTAGTGAAGTGTGTGATTTTAAGTGCAGTGAAGTGTCATTAATAGGTGATCTTAATTTTAGAACATTACAACTAAACAGTGAACTCCCTCATGACCTTAATTTCAATGTGAACTAAACAACGGGCGGCAAGTGTGTGTTTTATTGTACGCTTGTTTAATGGAGTGTGTATGGATTATGTATGTATGAATGTGAGTTTGTATGGATGTTTCTGCTCTCATTTATTTGTAGGGTGATCTTAATTGCTCACTTTTATTTGTAGGGTGCTCGAGCATTGACCGGCAAGTGACGAAAGATTCATTAGTCAGAAAGTGATGGACGATTCATTTTTCGAAAAATGACTGAAGATTTATTAGAAACTTGTTGATCTTGTAATGTAATATTGTATTATTTTAGAAGAGATGATAATAACTTGTACTTTATGTAATACTTTTTGGTGTGAATAAATACATGTTGATCTTGTTACGAAATATTAAATATGTGTATTTTCAAGATTATTATTTGTAATAAAATCTCAGGTACAAAAAAAATAGAAATGAAATATTTTTGATATATAAATGAATTGGCTGTAGTAAGAAGAATGGAAAATAAATGTAACGATTTTTTCGTTATTATTGTTTAATCTATTGTAACGAAATAATGTTTATTATACTTTATTGTAATGAAGTTACTTTATTTTTAGTGAGGAAAAAACAAAACATTTGTAACGAAATAGTTTTAATCGTAACTATTTTTTTGTGAGGAAAAAAAATATTTGTAACGAAATAATATTTATTGTGACAAATTTATTGTGAGGAAGAATCTCTTTTTGGTGAGAAAGTATCGTTTGTTACAATTAATTTATTTGTAACGACATGCATACATTCGTTACAAGAACCTTTAGCGTCGAGCTTTAGAGGAGGACCGTTACTTAAAGTTTTTTTCGTTACCAAAGGGTTTTTGTAACGATTTTTGGCACTTATTGTAACGATTTAGGTCCTTACTATAAGTGCAGTTTGTTGTAGTATAATTAACTCTAATACTATTTCTATCTGAGAACACGGGCACTCAACTAGGAGCACTACACGAGTCTACGGTTCACTACCCGATTTTGATTTTACAATTATAAATTTGTATAACCTACACTCCTAAGAAAATCGAACTAAATGAGACTAACAAAAATTAAAGCGTAATCTAAGCGGGTGTGGTGAATACGATACTTAGAGCGATAAAAATTGAAGATTTGTGAAAATATTGGAGCAAAAATAGTTTTTTTATAAGAAAAGTGACGCTTATTGAAATGCGTGAAGCGAGTGCTTACAAACGTGGGAATGAAACTACCCCTCCCCCCCCCCCCCAAGACTTAAACGGAGCATTGCCCTCAATGCGAGAAAATCACTTAATTAAAAGAGAGGCAAGCTAAAAATAAAAGGGAGGAGGAAGAGATTCGTTACCCATGCTCGAGAAAGGGGCATTCTGGAAGACGCTAAGTCTGAGTTTGGCTCATACTGTTTCTCTCGGTTCCGGCTTAGTAAACTCAAGCTGCCCATAAATCTGGATCATGTAGAAATTAGCAGAAACAGGAAACAGGAATACAATTACAGAACAATTTAATGAAATTAAAAGTAAAGCGTGGATAGCAATGGGGTGCCTCCTAAGAATGCTTTGTTTAACGTCCTTGAGGTGGACCAAATACCGGTATTAACAATTATATATATTGTTCTTGCATAAAAGAAAACTACTCAAGTTCACAAAAGATTATCACAGTTTAAAAACTCCGCGCCGGACCTTAACACCACAAAGAAATCAACTAAATGCCGACTTATAATGTAATTCAGCTTGAAGGGATTTAGACGACGCGGCGCCGGCTCCCAGGCGTGGGAAACAAGATCTTCCCTGCTTGGCAACGATATAATTTAAAGCTGCAGCTCGGTATGCTGCACGTTCATCCCTTAATTTTTATTCTTCTGCTCCACTCTTAGTGACATCTACCCGGGGGCATACTTCTTAGATTTAGTACAAATGATTTCAGAAGTGCCAAGGTTGGCATCTTGTTGTACCGGGCTGGTGGAGACAAGATCCGCACATTGGACTTTGCATAATGCTTTTGGTCTGGCATGACTCCCAGCTCGAGTCGCCACGTCAACAAAAACAATCTGCTCGTCAGTTTATCTTCATCACTTCTCTTCTTCTCCGAAGTCTCCGCATCTAGCAGCCTTTCTTCAGCAATCATCCTCAAGTCCTAATCATAATCGACGGTCACATCTGTAAGACCCTCTTTTTTTGCATTCTCCCGGGTCTTACCGCCCAAATCTGCCGTCTTGCGGCGGCACCAACTCACAGAAGGGTCGCCACCACAATACGCCGATTCTGTCGGCTAATCAACATCATCTAGACCAACCACGTATCAAAGTAATAGAAGCGTTAAACTAAACAAGTCCACAAATCACATTATACATAAATATCAAAATACAAAGTCCACGATGAGAAAGTACTAAAATGAATAGGGGCTTGAGCCCAGTACATCAATATCCTCACTACAGTTTCACTCATGCTCATGCGAAAGTCTCAAAAACATTTACATCCATGTCTACTACGACAACTGCTGATATGGGCTGCTCCATCTTATCATGCTCTCTTGTCCTGGTTTTCTAAATGATGCCTTATTGCTCCAGCATAATGACTCCTAAAATGATGTGGTCCACCGACCGCCAATCTATAAAACTCAGCATGTTCCTCACCGCCTCCACCCGCGACTCCTAGGCACCGTGCAGGAGGAGGAAGCAGAGGACAAGGGGTAAACGAAAACAAGCAGGTGGCATGGGTCTAACTATCAAGTATATATGTCTACATCATGCACCTTTTCTCTAAACATACCATGGAGTAAAATATAAGAACAACATTATGACATGAGTATACTAAACAGTTCACATTGTTCCAAATATAGTTTAAGGAAACATCAAATATGCCAATATTTCTATAGTATATAAAAGGAAGCAACATCATGTAAAAAGAGCAGCTATAAAGTAACCTTAACTTACATGCGTACACACAAAACACATAAGCTAAGGGATCTGGCACTAAGGTAAACTCATCATATAAAAGAGCTCATACTAATTTATACGATGAGATCTTTGTTTTATGCAAAGATGATATGCTATGTTGTGCAATGCAATGATGCAACTCACCCATCCAACTATGTACATACAGACCTTTTGTTAGTTCCCTCTATTCGAGTGTGTCAACTCAGGTACCCAGTTGAGGCAAACAGGGCAGTGGATCAGGCTTGTCCACTTCTAGGCTTATGTCACATATTTCCCAGCCTAGACCTTACGTATGCCCCTAAGAACACACAGGGTATTCATGTACTATCTGGTAAGCACCAATTCTATCCCGCTTTTCGAGTTTTCACCCAGGTACACCCCTTTGAGGCAAATAGGGCCAGTGGATTGGGTCATCCACTCATAGGCCAGTATGACACCTCCCAGCCTAGACCTTATGTACGCCCCTAAGAACACACATGGTATCCACGTACTACTTGATACAACAATGCCTCTAAGTGAAACACCGAGAGTACCGCTCGCAGGACTAACCCGTCCTTCTAATATACCGAGCCTATCGCTCACAGGACTAAACCCGACCTTCTAATATACCGAGCCTACTGCTCGCAGGACTTAACCCATCCTTCTATTATACTGAGCCTACCGCTCATAGTACTTAACCCGTCCTTCTAATATATCGAGCCTACCATTCGCAGGACTTAACCCGTCCTTCTAGTATACCGAGCCTATCTCTTAAAGGACTTAGCCCATTCTTCTAGTATTCCGATCCTACCGCTCGTAGGACTTAACCCATCCTTCTAGTATACCGATCCTACCACTCGCAGGACTTAACCCATCCTTCTAGTATACCGAGCCTACCGCTCGCAGGACTTAACCCATCCTTCTAGTATACCATGCCTACCGCTCGCAGGACTTAACCCGTCCATACTTGAGCAATAGTAATCCGTCCCAAATTTGGGACGGGGATTATCCTATCAAGTTCTCCTATTTAAACTACTCTTGTCTACCGTTTAGTTATACTTAGAAGTTTAGTTTGATTCCCAGACTTCCCGAGGGTTTCCCGGTGAAGGGCTCACAGCGGTTCTAGAGGATGCGATGGTGGCTGAAGCCCAAATCCCCCTTTTCAGGATATTTACTCTTCTTGGTGGCTACCCATTCTTATATACCCACTAGCTCTCTAATTGCTCTAAATTCCTGAGATAGATTACTAATTTGACTCGTGCAGATAAGTGTCGGTGTTCAATTGAGCACTGAACCCTGCCTTCCCTAGTGACTGGCTATTTCTGTGTGTTTTCTCTCAATCACAACTTATACATCTTGATGGGTCACTCCTTACCTACTTAAGGTCCCAATTCATACATCAAGCACACTTATACTTGTTAACGATCCAATCCTCTTATCATATCATCGTAATCCCGAATTGATGGTTTTACTAAATGCACCTCAACCCCTTTCTTCTGATAAAAGTCACTAATGGCTAATCCTTTAATCAATCTATGACTTCATAATGATCAATGAGTTAATAATTCCATAGTTTTTACTAATCGCAGACCGGTTTGCCTTTAAGTGAACCACATGCCCTACAAGATTGACTATATTAATACTAACTGAGCATGAGATCATTTTACTTCCAGAGATTCATATTAATGTCAAAGGTCTATGTACAAATTTCTTTGATATTCGAGCAATAATAAATCAGTAATTAATTTCTCAAGTCATGAATCCAGATACTACTTTGTGAAGGAAGTATGAAGTTTACTCAGAGATTAATTCTATTAAAATTACCATACCTTCATACTGATATAAAAGGACCTTTTACAAAATTTCATAACATTTCAGTATCAGTAATTTAGGGAATTAATTTATCAAATTATAGGTTCAAATACTACTTTGTGAAGGAAGTATAAAATTTACTCAGAGATTAATCTAATAAAAATACCATAGCTTCATACTGATATAAAAGGACCTTGTACAAAATTTCATAACATTTTAGTATCAGTAATTCAGGGAATTAATTTCTCAAGTTATAGGTCCAAATACTACTTTGTGAAGGAAGTATGAATCTTACTCAGAGATTAATTCTATTAAAATTACCATTGCTTCATACTAATATAAAAGGACCTTGTACAAAATTTCGTAACATTTCAGTATCAGTAATTTAGGGAATTAATTTCTCAAATTATAGGTTCAAATACTACTTTGTGAAGGAAGTATGAAGTTTACTCAGAGATTAATCTAATAAAAATACCATAGCTTCATACTGATATAAAAGGACCTTGTAAAAAATTTCATTACATTTCAGTAACAGTAATTCAGGGAATTAATTTCTCAAGCGATAGATCAAAATACTACTTTGTGAAGGAAGTATGAATCTTACTCAAAGATTAATTCTAATAAAATTACCATAAGTTCATACTGATATAAATGGACCTTGTACAAAATTTCATAACATTTCAGTATCAGTAATTCAGGGAATTAATTTCTCAAGCTATAGATCCAAGTACTACTATGTGAAGGAAGTATGAAGTTTACTCAATGATTAATTCTAATAAAATTACCATAGCTTCGTACTGATATAAAAGGACCTTGTACAAAATTTCTAACATTTCAGTTTCAGTAATTCAGGGAATTAATTTCTCAAGCTATAGATCCAAATACTACTTTGTGAAGGAAGTATAAAGTTTACTCAGAGATTAATTCTAATAAAATTTCCATAACTTCATATTGATATAAAAGGACCATATACAAAATTTCATAACATTTCAGTATCATTAATTCAGTGAATTAATTTTTCAAGCTATAGGTCCAAATACTACTTTGTGAAGGAACTATGAAGTTTACTCTGGAATTAATTCTAATAACATTTCCATAGCTTCATACTAGTATAAAAGGACCATATACAAAATTTCATAACATTTCAGTAAGCTTTGGCCCTATAAATACCCACTTGAGGTCTACGTGACCAATTCTTATAAAATCAACTTTCCTAGGGAAATTAACCCAAAGGTTGATGATTTTCACTATAGAGTATTGTCATATGGTCTTAAGTACATGTTTAAAATTTCATGAAAGTTGACAAAGGGAAAACCTTAAAATTCTCATGTAATTCTAATGCTACATGGTAATGTTATATGCACACCAAATTTCCCTTAAACTAGCATGTGGAATATACAAACATGCAAGAGTCTAAATGACACAGTAGATCTAGGTTGCATACACAAATGGTTAAATTTTCAGCCTCATATCATCTACTATTTTAAAGTTATATACAATTTAAGATCTTTCCTACTCTAGGGTCAGCCTTAATAAATCTGCCCTACAGAGAGTTGAATGGCACCAAATGATGTGATCTCACTTCCTACAGATAATAGACACAAAGGCCTACAAAAGTTGCCTCTACCTACTTTTCCTTTTAAGGCGTCTAAGGGCCTCAATGTTTGAGTGCAAAAGATCTATTTCGCTATGGCCAAAACAACCTTTAGTGTGACCTAAATGAAGGCTTTTTCTATGGCTCATTAAAACATGAATCTACTCATATACAAGGATCCAATTGAGCCAAAAAATTTACCAATGACTAATATACATATAGCCAACCTCCCAAAAGATATTTGGAGTGGTTTGAGTCAAAATAACCTAAAATACGAATCATACAAGATTTATTTAATTTCTACAAAAACTTTAGAAAACTATTCACCAAAAATTCCCAAACTTGGGCAGGGGATGAGTTGGGGCATGACTCATGCATGCCCAAAAGTTCATCCGATTTGGAGTCGTAGAACTCCAAAATCCACTAAATTCAACTTGGGTGTTATATGTACACCATTTCCCATACACTACACCTACATGCATATGGTAATTACCAATCATGCACATGTCCATTTGGTCTAAAAATTTTATCAAACCCTTACTATGATAAGGTTATGCCCTCATCCCTAATTTGAGGTGATTAGGAGTCACTAGCCCCCATAATTATTACAGGCAAGATTAATCAAATTCTCAAATAAACCTTAGGAAAATTAATTCTAAAAATTCTCAAATTTTTACCAGAGGTGTAATAGGGAATGACTCATGCATGCCCAAAAATTCAAGCTATTTGGAGTTGTAGAACTCCACAAATATTCAAAATAACCTATAATATGCACCATACATGATTTATTTAATTTCTACAAAGACTTTAGAAAAATGCCCCAAAAATTCCCAAACTTGGGCAGGGGATGAGTTGGGGCATGACTCATGCATGTCCAAAATTTCCTCCTATTTGGAGTTGTAGAACTCCAAAATCCACTAAATTCAACTTGTGTGCTGTATGCACACCATTTCCCAAGCAACACCTACATGCATATGGTAATTCCCAAACATGCACATATCCATTTAGTCTAAAAATTTTACTAGACCCTTATTATGATAAGGCTAAGCGCCTAGCCCAAATTTGAGGTGATTAGGAGACACTAGCTCCCATATTTTTTACATGCAAGCATAATTGAAATCTCAAATAAACTTTAGGAAAATTAATTCTAAAAATTCTCAAATTTTATTTAAAGGTGTAATAGGGCATGACTCATGCATGCCCAAAAATTCAAGCTATTTTGGAGTTGTAGAACTCCACAAATAATCAAAGTAATATATAATATGCGCTATACATGATTTATTTAATTTCTACAAAAACTTTAAAAAAATATACCCCAAAAATTCCCAAACTTAGGCAGGGGATGAGTTGGGGCAAGACTCATGCATGTCCAAAATTTCATCCTATTTGGAGTTGTAGAACTCCAAAATCCACAAAATTCAACTTGGGTGCTATATGCAGACCATTTCCCATACACTACACCGACATGCATATGGTAATTCCCAAACATGCACATATCCATTTGGTCTAAATTTTTTACCAGGCCCTTATTATGATAAAGGTTAATCCCTTAGCCCAAATTTGAGGTGATTAGGAGTCACTAGCCCCATAATTATTGCATGCAAGCTTAATCAAATTCTCAAATAAACCTTAGGAAAATTAATTCTAAAAATTCTCAAATTTTTACTAGAGGTTTAATAGGGCATGACTTATGTATGCCAAAAAATTCAAGCTATTTAGAGTTACAGAACTAGGGACCTAGGGCTTCATTTCTTATGTTGAACAATTTTTATGATTTTGCATTTAAGTATTTTCTACAATTAATTAAGGATCAGCCAATTATCTTAATTAAAAAGCTAATTAATAAATGAGGCCTGCTAATAGCTAATCATCCCAGATCGTACGGCAGCCCGTCATCATCCCCATTGAGCTTGTGGCTCAGATTTGCTCCCCTAGGGCTGACTTTGGTCCTGGTTTCCGGCCATCTCCGGCCTTCTCCGGCAAAACCCCTAGGCCACCACCACCAATTGATATGTGGTCATCGACTAGTGGTGTCTTATTGGCATGAGGTGGCCGGAGCTATCCCTCGTAAAAACTATTTTTCAGCTAGGAACATGGAATTTCAAAATGGAGAAACCACCATTACATAACTGGTTTCGAAAATAGAAGATGAAGATCTCTAGCACAAGTGGAGAGAGAGAGTATCTTGCCTGAATTCGAGCTGCATTTCTGGTGGTTGCTTGATTCGCCATTGCTGACCTTAGCCTTCTTGGTGTCATGGCTCTCCTGGGTTGCAGTTGTTGATTCCTTCTCCAAAGTTGGGGGTTCGAGTGCTCTGGAGGTTCTGAGCGTGATGGAATGGAGAAAGGGGGGGGGCTGGGGTATATGGCCTCAAGCCATTAATGGCTCTCGGCCACCTTCTTGCCGCCACCTTTAGCCAATCCAAACAACCTTATCTCTGCCCCAAACTGATGGAAATTAATCCCCTAGCTCAGGGGAGAGCTTGGGGAAGGGAAGTGGGGTGCCACTTGGCACCAATCCCCCATTTTCCTCTCCCTTGTCTTCTTCCCCATTCTTAATTCAAAATTCTTGGAATTTACCACTTTAATTTCGAATTTCAGAGGGCTTAAGACTTAAACCTCATGAGGGCTTGCCAATAGTCTCTTTGGATTAGGCTAAGTCCAATTTGTTTTTAGTTTGGGCTCACTTGACCCACATAGACCAATTTGAGATTTTTGGGTTTGGGGATTGACTCCTCACCACACTCAATGTGGCTGACCCATATTGGTGTCTTAGACCCTATGGACCTATTCCAAGGGGAATTAAGTCATGGTGGGGTCATATGGGGCTTATTTGCACTTAGTTGCTCATATGGGCAATTTGGGCATTTTAATGATTTTGCCCTAATCCTCCAAAATTTAATGCACACCTTAGTTAATTTAGGCCTCATATACTCCCCTTAGGGTTTAGGAATGGTGGTTGATGACTACTTTTTGTACTCATCCTTTAGTATAATTTTAATATTGTTTTAATATGAATTTATATAAATTTATATGTATTTTCTTATTTAATATGTTCCCTTTTAATTTTATAAACTAAATTAAGTCTTTTCTGTGTTTTTCAGGATTTCTGGCCATTTTGAGCAAAATTGTCAAATTCACGCCCAAGGTCACGGGCGTGACCAAGGGCGTGATAGCCAAAGATGTGTTCCAGACATGCTTCTGTCACCCCGGAGTCATTCTGTGAAGAATTCGCCAAGTACACGCCCCAGGTCACGGGCGTGACCCCTGGCTGCTGCGTTCGACGAAAATTCAGGAGATCGACGAACAGGCGAGAGTTCGACGAATGTTCAAAATTGTCAAGTACACACCCCAGGTCACGGGCGTGACCTAGGGCGTGACATCCAAGTCACGGTCGGGACTTCACCACCAGCTTCCAGCACGCCTGCCACGTCAATTAAAGTTACACTCCCCAGGTCACGGGCGTGACCATGGGGCGTGACATCCAGGTCACGGGCGTGTCCCGCCTTGCCGCCAGAAAGATGTGTTGCCGCCTCAGATTTTCCCTCCAGGAGCAGTTTAAAGTTACACGCCCCAAGGTCACGGGCGTGACCTAGGGGCGTGACACGGCTGAAACGCTCGCATTTATGCCAGATCGCGCCCTCTCCGCCAGCGCCGATCACGCCCCTTACACGCCCTTGGTCACGGGCGTGACCAAGGGCGTGTAACCTCAATTTTGCAGCTATAAAAAGCCAGCTCCAGCAGATGTTTGAGAGGAATTTTGGGGAGACAAATTTTTAGGTTTAGAACTTTCATTTCTTGTACTATTTTCATGTTTTTAGTAGTTCTTGTAATCCTCTTTCTTTATGCAATTCGTATTTTCAATTGAATAGTTTGTAGCTTCCTTTTCATAGTTTGTAATTTCTTTTATCAATAAAATATTATGGAGTTCTTCTCTATCAACAATCTGAGAGAAGACTAGTGGATTTGTTGTTGTAAAGCTCCCCCTGTCTGATAGAAATGGTTGACAGTTGAGGATGAAGCTTTGACTTGAATGAAACAAATCTTCTTTGATAGCTGATGAATCTGAGAGCCAATGTTTCTCAGATTTGTTATTGCTCTTGAAGATTTGAACTAGCAGCAGAATACTGAGAGAATATTTGTTGATGTTGTTCTCAGAGAATGAACATGCTGCTGTAGAAGATGAAGATCTGAAAACTTTCTCTCTCTTTTTTGCTTTATGTATTTCTCTCTCAATATTACATCTCTGGTCGAGAGCCTTCTTTTTTGCTGCTGTTATCTTCTTCTTCCTTTTTCCTGGGAGAATATATCTCTGATTTGAATTTCAAATCCTCTGAATAAGGAATAGAATAATAAGGAGGATTATTTCTTGGAACTACAATCTGATCTTTAATTCCTTTTCCTTTTCCAATACGCCAAACGGCTACTTTCTCGGGAGAAGAAAATGGAAAGGAATGAATAAATGGAAGGATAAATTCCTTGACTTATCTAGAATAATAGATTCGTTGCTGAAAGTCGATCTGAGTTCAGAGAATAGAATAAAACTGATCTGTCTGAAAATATGAAGCTGAGGAAAAATTTCGTCGATCTGAGGACTGAGTTCGTCGAACTGAATGTTGATTTCGTCGAACTGAACTTCTATTGCTGATTCGTCGAACGCAGACTGGAGTTCGTCGATCTCAAGCTGGAGGTCGTCGAACTAAGAGATAAAATTTGATAAGATAGCTGGAATATTGAATTCGTCAAGCTGAGAAGAACTTTCGTCGATCTGAACATCTTGATACTTATTCTTCGACCACAGAGCTGAGTTCGTCGAACGCTGAGACTTGGGAAGTTCGTCGAACGCTGAGACTTGGCAAGTTCGTCGAACGCTGAGACTTGGCAAGTTCGTCGAATGCTGAGACTTGGCAAGTTCATCGAACGCTGAGACTTGGCAAGTTCGTCGAACTGGAGCAAGACGTTCGTCGAACACAGAATGCATTTCGTCGAACGCAGATAGGAGTTCATCGAACGCAGAAACTTGATCTTTTCCTTAAGTTCTAACAGCCTAAAACCTTGACCCTTAGACTATACAATGAGGCCAACTTAGTCCTAGTCAACAGATAGTGATCCTAGCCCAAATCAGTAATAGGGTTGTTCCAACAATCTCCCCCTATTTGGGTTAGGATACTATTTGACAAAAATCAAATAAAACAACAGAAAAATAGCAGAGCATATATATCTGACTGAATGTAAATTCTTTTCAGCAGATAAAAGAAATATAGTGCTCTGAGTTTAGATACATTACATTGAAAATAGAAAATATAGCAAAACTAAATAATTTGTACCTTTACTTCTTCTCTGAAGGAGGCTTGAATATGATTTTCCTGTTTGGGTTTTCTGATTCCTTTTTACTCATATAAAGGTCTTGAGCTCCCAGGATGGTTTGAGATTTTGCATGAGGAACCATAGCTGCTGGGTGCAACCTTAAGTAATCTTCTTCAGTTTTTGCCTTGTTAATCTGAGCTGTAGCAATAACTGGAACTGAATTGTTGATCTTCTTTATTGATCTTCTTTATCAAAAACTGTATCTGCTATATCAAAAATTATTTCTAAATCTGGAGCTGCTTCTACATCACAAACCATAACTGAATCTGCATTTGTATTTGTCATATCTGAATCTTCTTCTGTATGATCTGGAACTTCTTCATCAAGAACTGAAAACATCAATCACTGCATCAAAAAGGGCTTCTTCATAAAGGATCTCCCCCTGAAACTGGAGCTTCTTCATAAAGTATCTACCCCTATCAAAAAGGAGCTTCTTCATGAAACATCTCCCCTGCCTAGTTTCAGGAAGACCTGAAGCTAGACCCCTAGAAGAAGGGACATTTGTATAGGAGGTAGGGAAGGATGCAATTTTAGAAGAAATATTGTCATTGTTCCGTCTCAGCGGTTCAGCTGAGATTGAGAGCTTGTCTCAGCTGTTTAGTTGAGACTGAGAGCTTGTCTCAACTGTCTCAGATGTTTAGTTGTCTATTTGGTTTAGCTGTTCAGTTGTCTCAGCTGTTTAGCGGTGTTTGATCCTGGTGGTCATGGACTTCTTAAGTTGTTGTTCTTCAAACAAATGAAGAATGTCTTGGAACAGATAGTGATCTTGTACCTGCAAAATGTCTCTCGTAGAGTTGGTGTTCCTCTCCTTATTTAATATGTTAGTTGTTCTTGACCCAGACTACTTTGGTTCCTTTTGTCTTTCCACAAAAATCTGAAATATAAGATATCTCAGGCTGATCCTTATAGCCTTGTGGATGATATCTCCTTGGAGGAATTATCCACTCAGTAAAAGGATTTTTAGTATATTGAGAATAAGAATTCTTTTGAAATTCTGTATATTTTCCGTTCGACGAATTTGGGTGAATTTGTCGATCGTCGTTCGACGAAGTGAAGTGCTTTCGTCGAGCGTCGTTCGAATAATAACTATACTAAAGGTCTGTCTTTAGAGTTCGCCGATCTCCGTTTGACGAAATGAAGTGATTTCGTCGAGCTCCGTTCGACGAATTCTGTTGAATTCCTTTATTCTTAACAGCCTTGCTTGAGATATTTTTATCTACTTCTACTACCTCTTTGTTCTTGGCAGAAATGAATTTTACTGGTGTTGATAAAGTATTCTTCTTAAGAAGATGTGGCTCACTTGATGATGCACCCAAGTCCAGTTTGCCATTAAGTCTAGCATTCACTGTTCTTGTGATGTCCATCAGTTTGATACTTCTCCCATTTAGGGATTCTTCAAATTTCTTAGCCTCAGATAACTTGTTCTCAATGAAAACAATATGTTCTTTGGAGGCAGCCAATTCTTTCTTAAGATTTGTATTATCTTCAGTTAGTTGGTTCATTTTAGCCAACTGATTTCTGAGAGAGATTATCTCTTTCTCAGATTTGATTAAATCTATACAAAGAGCTTTGAATTCATCTTTGAATTTATTTGAATTGAAATCAAAGTTTGAGATTACTTGATCACTGTCAATTTCAGATTCTGATCCTTCAGAATTGTTTGTTGAGGCATTGATAGCCATTATGCAGAAATTTCTTTCACCTTCATCATCTTCATCATCACTAGAGCTAGATGATGATGCATGATCTGAATCATTGCATGAGTCAAAAACAGCCATCAAGCATTGATCCTTTTCATTTGCATCATTTTCATCTTTAGATGAGCTGGATGATGACTCTGACTCTTCAACCATGTTGTTGAGGGAGTTCCAGATATCCCTGGTTTAGGTGCATTCCACAATCTTTTGGAAAATGTCATCAGACATTGTTTGTGCCAATATGTTCATTGCTTTGGCATCAGCACTTCTCTGCTTCTTTTGAGCTTCTGTCCACTCAGGAGGTGGAACATCATTATTTGTTGTTGCTGCTTCAGCACTTGTTGTTGCTGTAGGAGTAGGAGGTCCTGTCAAAATAACATTAAAAATATCTTCAACAATAAAGTTCATAAATAATTTGATCCTTGCCTTCCATAATGCAAACTTATTGAGATTGCACATAGGAGGTCTTGTGCTTGAGTATTCTTTGTTCTGTGCCATGGATTTTTTAGCAAAAGAAAACTCTAGAATAAATTAAGATCTAATTGATCTTTGGATTCAGGTGTTAGCCTGTAAACAATCAACCAACCTCTGATACCAATTGAAATCTCTATTATTAGTTGAAACCTCTGATACCAATTGAAAGTAACCTCTGATAGAAGTTGAAAGGAGGTTTAGAACTTACATTTATTTTAGAAGGGGGGGGGGGTGAATAAAGTATTAAAAAGTTTTTCGCTTATTTTATAGCGGAATTAAAATAGTGATATTTATATGTGTATAACAGAGTGAGTTATAAAAAAAAACACAAAGAGATCACACAGAACAGTACAGAAAATATACACAAACACAGAAGACACAAGGATCTATAGTAGTTCCACAATAAACCTGGGTACATCTACTCTTCTACCACCCTTGGTAGGAATCGACTAGGTTTTTGATCAGGTGCCATATCACCAATGTGTTTTTGATCAGGTGCCCAAACACCAACCACAGGTTTTTGATCAGGTTCCCTGCCACCAAAGGGTTAACTTTTGAAGGGAGTTAGAACCCTGTACAAGATGGGATAAAAGGGTAAATAAAAAAGGGTTATGAAGTTCTTCTCTGTCAATAATCTGAGAGAAGACTAGTGGATTTGTTGTTGTAAAGCTCCCCCTGTCTGATAGAAATGGTTGACAGTTGAGGATGGAGCTTTGACTTGAATGAAACAAATCTTCTTTGATAGCTGATGAATCTGAGAGAAAATGTTTCTCAGATTTGTGGTTGCTCTTGAAGATTTGAACTAGCAGCAGAATACTGAGGGAATATTTGTTGATGTTGTTCTCAGAGAATGAACATGCTGCTGTAGAAGATGAAGATCTGAAAACTTTCTCTTTTTTTTTGCTTTCTGTATTTCTCTCTCTGTATTACATCTCTGGTCGAGAGCCTTCTTCTTTCTTGCTGCTGTTATCTTCTTCTTCCTTTTTCCTTAGAGAATATATCTCTGATTTGAATTTCAAATCCTCTGAATATGGAATAGAATAATCAGGAGGATTATTTCTTGGAACTGCAATCTGATCTTTAATTCCTTTTCCTTTTCCAATACGCCAAACGACTACTTTCTCAGGAGAAGATAATGGAAAGGAATAAATAAATGGAAGGATAAAATCCTTGATTTATCTGGAATAATTGATCCGTTGCTGAAAGTCGATCTGAGTTCAGAGAATAGAATAATACTGATCTGTCTGAAAATATGAAGCAGAGGAGAAATGTCGTCAATCTGAGGACTGACTTCGTCGAACTAAATGTTGATTTCGTCGAACTAAACTTCTGTTGCTGATTCATTGAACGCAAACTGGAGTTCGTCGATCTTAAGCTGGAGGTCATCGAACTGAGAGATAAAATCTGATAAGCTAGCTGGAATATTGAATTCTTCGAGCTGTGAAGAACTTTCGTCGATCTGAACATCTTGATACTTATTCTTCGACCACAGAGCTGAGTTCGTCGAATGCTGAAACTTGGGAAGTTCATCGAACACTGAGACTTGGCAAGTTCGTCGAACGCTGAGACTTGGCAAGTGCATCGAACGCTGAGACATGGCAAGTTCGTCGAACGCTGAGACTTGGCATGTTCGTCGAACTGGAGCAAGACGTTCGTCGAACACAGAATGCATTTCGTCGAACGCAGATAGGAGTTCGTCAAACGCAGAAACTTGATCTTTTCCTTAAGTTCTAACAGCCTAAAACCTTAACCCTTAGACTATACAATGGGGTCAACTTAGTCCTTGTCAACAGATAGTGATCCTAGCCCAAATCAATAATTGGGTTGTTCCAATAGATCGTCGAGTCCTCTCGACGATCGTCGAGTCCCACTCGATGAATCGTCGAGTCCCACTCGACGAATCGTCGAGTCCCACTCGACGGATTCATCGAGTCCTCTCGACGGTTCGTCAAACCTCCTTTTGTGCTGTCATCTTTTCCTTGCACTACGAGCTCGAGTCAACTTACAAACACGCGTTCAAGGGGCCTAGCGCAAATCAAGACATTATATGTGGTGTGCATGGGCATCACTCATTTTAGTTATAAGCGGGGAGTGTCCCTGCTGAATCTTAAGTTGCCAACAGCTTCGAAGAGGTGAAATATATGTGAAATAAGCAGAGGGGCCCCATACTCCAATACATGCAATTTAGGGTGGAGAAATCACCCTAATTTTAGCTGGAGAGATGGCCCGCAGTAAACACGGGGTGGGCAAGCTAGTGGTAGTCGACCACCGTAGTCGTATGCTCCTCCTCATTTTCACCAAAGAAAGAAAGATGAGAGGGCATCGTGGGATTACAAACATGATCTGAAAGTTCACAGTGTGCCTCTGAGATTCCTCTAAGGGGGGGGGGGGGGGGGGTGAATAGAGTTTTAAAATATTTCTATCCTAACTGTGTTTAACAATAAATTATTCTAAGGAGTTATGCTCAACAATCCAGGCAGAATAAATAATGCAGGAAATAAGTGTAGAATGAAAACTGGGACAGCACAGAAAATCACAGCACAGACACAATGAATTTTATAGAGGTTCCCCAAAATGTGGGTAATCCTATCTTCTACCATCTGGTAGGAATGCACCACCTGTGCCTGAGTCTTTTGATTAGGAGACTCTTAGAACCAATGATCTTTTGATAAGGAGATCATGAACCATAGATCTTTTGATAAGGAGATCTTGAACCACCAGATCTTTTGATAAGGAGATCTTGAACTACTGAGTCCTTTGAAGAGGGATTAATAAAACTCTTTTACATAATGAGAAAGAGAAGGAGAAGAAAGAATGTTGTATGAATTCTATTTTCAGAATTCTTATGGTGGTTGATTGAAGAACAGCCAATGTGAAGTCCCACAAAATCTGCTCTTGATTAGTCTCTGCTTTTGATGAAGATGAACTGCAGAAACTTTGATTGTCAGATTCTCCTTGACTTCTTCTAATTCAGATCCTGCTGCTATATGATGGTGATGAGAAGGAGCTATCAGATCTACTATTCTTCTAGATGAAGAACAGTTGCATTTCTCTTTTCTTTTCTCTTCTAGATTAGGGTTCCTGAGAGAGATGGAGAAGAGAGGAAGCCCTAGAAACAATGAAGGAGACGGCTGATAGTAATGAATGCCTTGTTATTTTCTTCCTTCTCTATCCTTATATACCCTGTCTCTATTTTGAATTTGTTTCCTTGTTAGGTAAGACCTGAAAAGGTATATTTCATAGACATTCTCTTTCCTTCCTTAATTACTTCTCGACCCGTCCAACCAGAAGGTGTATACTTCAAGAAAGCCTTTTTCTCCTTCTTTAATGTTTCCTTCTTCTTCAGGAAATTATTAGACTGTATTCGACGTAGCATCGAATTAACTTCCTTTCTTATCGACGCTGTTTCGAGTTCATCTAGGAGCTGCTTCGATTTCTTCTGTGCTCTGACTGAACTCGACTAGTTATTGTTGTGTCGATTCCTTATAGATGCACCCGTCGAGTTGAATAGCATCCACTCTGACTTCCATTAACTCTGTCGAGATGAATTTGACGTTGCGTCGACTTTAGATGGCTTTGACATGTATTCCCTTCTGTGTCGAGTTTGAAGTAGAAGCTGCGTCGACTTCTCAAGTTCCTTCGATAAGTCTCTGGTCTCTGCGTCGATATCTATTCGACGTAACGTCGACTAGTGTTACTTCAACAGTAGAGTTGAGCCACTTGGACTTCTAGTCGGAGTAGCGTCGACATGAACTCGATGTTGCGTCGAATTCCATTCGACTCCATTATTAACTTTGCCCAAATTTGCATCCCTTTAATTGGTCTTGACACTCTAGGTTGAGTGAGACATCCTAAGACATCTAATGACCATATTACCCTTACTATACACTGGGTAATTCAAACCTAGTATATAAAATCACTTTCTTATAATTTGTTAAGTTAAATCAAGGGTTTTTCCCAACAATCTCCCCCTATTTATCTTAACAAATTTTACAGTTTGACTAAAGTGATTTTACACATTTCAAAGCATAAAATAAACTCTATACACATGATTTTACAGATATCAAATGAATAAACTAAATGAGCTGATAACATGCAAAGATAATCAGAAGTTTATCATAGTTTACCCACAGTGAGCATTACTTCTTTTCTTTGAGAAAAATGAACAAGTCTTCATATACCCTCCTATACTTTTTCTCCATATATTTGAAATTTGCAGGAGTGGCCTTTTCAGGATTCTTCTGAATCTTTCTATGGCTTTTGAAGAGCTTCTCCAGGTCCATTTTTGTGTTAAGATGAACATCCTTGAGTGTAAAGCCCAACTCAAACACTTTAGCAGTCATCAGATTTATAGTTTCTAGATTCAGGTCAGCTGATTCAGAGGCCTTCTCTAAAATGGATTCAATAGACAGTACTTATGACTTATTGGCAGTAGTTTGTTCCTTTCCAGAAGTTGAAGCTTTTGTCAACAAGACCTTCTTTACCTTGATCTCATCTTCAGGTGACTTATTCCCTTTCTTTCTCTTCAGGGGTAGTTGTACTGCATCCTTTGGATTACATCCAATACCTCCTCTGTGTTGTTGCCCTGCTGCTTCTAGAATTTTGGCCTGAGGATTCTTTGTAGTGTACATTGAATGATCAAATAAGGTGGATTTGATTGGGATTGCTTTGGTCAATTCTTCTTTCCCAACCACTTCTTTTCCTCTTTGTAGAATATCAAGAAACCACTTTTTCTTAACTTCAATTTCTTTCTGAGCAGCCTCAAACTCATACTTATCCCTTTCTCTATGCTCATCTAGAATCTTTTCAAGATTTGGGTTAATATACTCCTGCATAGTACTTTCAGGAAATGTAACCTTTTCATAAACCTTATTATATGATTTATCCTTAAACTATTTTCTTTCCACTTTAGTATACCTTTCCCAAACAGGTATAAACCTTCCTCTTCCTCTTGCTCTTCCTCTGTATGGAGATCTCCCCCTGAAGACAGGTGTTGGAACGAGAGGAGCAGTTGTATGTCTTGGAGCAGGTGGTGAAAAAGACGGTTGAGCTTGTGTTGGACTTGGATCTATTGCAGGAAGATCTGGAGCATATTCAATTGAGTCATATTCTTGATCAGTAACTTTGGCAAGGGGAGGAGCTATAGAAGAATCACCAGAGGACACCCTGAATTGAAGAGGGTCAGGAATATGTGTCTTATTATTAGCAATGTATCCTTGAAGGTGCATTACATGGATCTGATCGTCTGAGTAGACATGACTCTCCCCCTATCTAGAAGACTCCCCTTGTATTACTGGCAGAACTGTTGGATGTGCAGACTCCCCCTATATCTTTGCATTGGCGAGCTATAGTTTAGACACTACAGCAGGCTCTCCTTCAGAAATAAAGGAGAGAGGAATTGCAGTTGTGTAAACCGAGTCCTGTGGAATCTTCGGCCTGCTGGTAGACCTTTCCCCCTGCTTTATATCCTAAATGAAGGATGTAAAGACATCAGCAGGCACTGCTACCGATCTTACTTTACCATCGAGGGACTTTATCTCAGAATTGATGTCTTGCAACCTCTTATGTTGGCCACGTAATTTCCAGTAACACTCATTTGAGAGATCAAGGTAGAGGGAACAAAACTTGGACAGAACTGCTTCCATCGCAAGGTTGACTGCATCTTCCACATCTTGCTGATTTGACCGGAATACCATTTGAAATTGGAGAGTACCTGCATGAAAATAGAAAGAAGAGACGAAGAGAGGGTAGAGAGAAGAGAGCAGGGAAAGAGATCTCGAATAGCACCAGAAAAATTTGGTACAATAGTTGCTTTGAGTAGACGAATCGCCGCAACTTAGAGCTGTATTTGAAACAACATCGAGAAGAGGCGAATTTAGCGCGCCAAAGAGATGGAAGTGTGCGCGACCTATCAATGTTGACGGAGCGTCGAGTTGATGTCGACGTAGCTTTGAGAAGAAATCATCACTAATGATATCGACGTAAGCGTCGATAGGAATTCGACGTTATATTGAATGATATTCGAAGGATCCTTTCCAACGTGCTCTCGTAGATTACGTCGAGTATAATTCTACGTAGCGTCGGTTGGATTTCGACGCAGCTTTGATTATGTAGATATGATTCTCTGTAAAAATTATTGCTGCTTTTGCCAGCAATAGTTTGTTATAGAAAATAGGTGTGTATGCATAATAAAGGGAACCTACAAATCTCCATCAAGCATTCCCAAAGCATTGATGAAAAACTTGTGCTTGCTTTCATCAAGGGGCTTAGTGAAGATGTCAGCCCTTTGAGTGTCAGTAGAAGTGTATTGAAGGTTAAT
The DNA here is from genome assembly GCA_033032865.1 of Dactylorhiza incarnata. Classification (NCBI taxonomy): domain Eukaryota; kingdom Viridiplantae; phylum Streptophyta; class Magnoliopsida; order Asparagales; family Orchidaceae; genus Dactylorhiza; species Dactylorhiza incarnata. The sequence continues at coordinate 22,475,289 of JAWHQI010000010.1, read as the reverse complement.
CTTGCCCTTCTCTACATTATCTCTGAGAAAGTGGTACCTTATCTCTATGTGCTTAGTTCTTCTGTGGAGAACAGGATTGGAAGCTATTGATATAGCATTAGAGCTGTCACAGAATATTGTGGAATTGGCAAGTGAAAAGTTGTAGTCTAAGTACTGATTTTGCATCCACAGGATTTGTGAACAGCAGCTTCCTGCAGCAATATACTCAGCCTCAGCTGTAGAAGTGGAGACTATGGTTTGCTTCTTGCTAAACCATGAGATCAGTCGAGCACCCAGAAACTGACATTTCCCTGAGGTACTTTTTCTATCCAGCCTGCATCCAGCATAGTCTGCATCTGAATATCCAATATATTCAAACCCAGATTCAGCTGGATACCATAAGCCAAGCTCAGGAGTACCTTTTAGATATCTAAGAATTCTTTTGATAGAACTCATGTGGGATTCATTTGGGTCAACCTGAAATCTTGCACAAATACAGGTAGCAAACATTTTATCAGGTCTGCTAGCTGTTAAATAGAGGAGAGAGCCAATGGCTGCTCTGTAAGTCTTCTGATCAAAAGACTTACCTTGTTCATCTTTATCTAAGACAGCATTAGTGGCCATGAGGGTTTTCATAATAGAGGCATTCTCCATCCCAAACCTTTTAATGAGTTCTCTTGTATATTTGGATTGGGATATAAAAATGCCATCTGAATTTTGTTTGATCTGGAGTCCAAGAAAATAGGATAGTTCCCCCATGCTACTCGTCTCAAACCTTGACTGCATTATTTATGCAAACCTTTTGCATAAAGTTTGATCTGTGGACCCCAAATATAATATCATCCACATATATCTGTACAAGTAATAGTTGGTTCTTGTGTGCTCTTGTGAAATGAGTTTTATCTACCTTCCTCCTTTCAAACTTGTGTTCCTGGAGAAAAGTGGATAAGGTCTCATACCAAGCTCTTGGAGCTTGCTTGAGACCCTATAGTGCTTTATCTAATCTATATACAAAAGAAGGAAAGGTTGGATTGACAAAACCTGGTGGTTGTTCCACAGACACTTCTTCTTGTAATTTTCCATTGAGAAAGGCACTCTTGACATCCATCTGGTAGACCTTTATCTTCATGTGGGCAGCATATGCCAGGAACATTCTGATTGCCTCCAATCTTGCTACAGGGGCAAATGTCTGGTTGAAGTCAATGCCTTCTACTTGCCTGTACCCTTGAGCTACAAGTCTAGCCTTATTTCTGACAATGACTCCTGTTGAGTCCATTTTATTCTTGAACACCCACTTGGTGCCAATAACTGGGTAGTTCTTTGGTCTTTCAACCAATGTCCACACTTTGTTTCTCTTAAACTGAGTTAATTCCTCTTGCATAGTAGATATCCAATTAGGATCACTGTCTGCTTCTTCAAACTTCTTGGGTTCATATTGTGATAGAAAGCATTGCAGCATTGTCTCACAAATTAGATGTTTCCTGGTCTTTACTCCTGCTATCAAATCTCCTATTACTTGAGTTGAAGGATGATCCTTTTGAGTCATCCTAGATCTTGTGGGATGATTCAGGGGACAGTCTTCTTCCTGAGCTACCACCTGCTCAGAGACAGTAGGAGCTTCATCCTCATTCACTTGAATGATGTCTATAACTGGTAGCTCAGGTGCTGCAGTCTTCTCTTCTTCTGTTGCATACTCATCATCTGAGTCAGTGTCAATGTCATGTTGTCCCTTTTCCTGACACATAGATGGATGATCCACTATGCTCATCCTTTCCACTTGCTTTGCTAGTTGATCTTCTCCATGTAGGATAGAACTGGTGGAAGTTTCCTTCCCCATGTAAACCATGTTAGTTTCATCAAAAACTACATGCATTGACTCCTCAATTTTGAGAGAGCTTTTATTGAAACACCTATAGGCCTTTCATGATGAAGAGTATCCTAAGAACATTCCATCATCAGCCTTCTTGTCAAATTTGGCAAGATGGTTTTTCCCATTGTTAAGAATAAAGCAAGTACACCCAAAGATTATAATGTAGGTGACTATGGGTGCCTTTCCCTTCAGTAGCTCATTGGGAGTTTTCAACTTAGTCTTGTGGATGAGACTTCTATTCAGAACATAATTTGCAGTATTTACTGCCTCAGCCCAGAAGGACTTTGGCAAGTTAGAATCAGCTAACAATGTTCTTCCTGATTCAATTAGTGTTCTACTTTTCCTTTCAGCCACCCCATTTTGTTGGGGGTTCTAGGAGCTGAAAAGCTTTGTCTGATGCCTTCATCCTCACAGAATCTACACATTAACTGATTCTCAAACTCAGTTCCATGATCACTTATGATCACAGCAACTTGTGTATTGAGTTCAGATTGAATCTGTCTAATGAATCTTGAGAGGATCTTGAAGGTGTCAGACTTAGCTTTTAGAAAGAACACCCAACTGAACCTTGAAAAATCATCAAAAATAGGATTTCCCTGCTAAGCTTTGAGTGGAGATGGGACCAAACAGATCCATGTGTAGCAGGAAAATGATTCTAGGAGAATCATTCTTACCAATTTGTTTGAATGAAGCTTTGATCTGCTTCCCTAGTTGGCAGGCTCTACAGGGATGGTCTTTATTAAATTTACCATTTAGTAAACCCCTGACTAGGTTCATTTTGGAAAGTTTGGCTATGGTCTTATGGTTGAGATGACTAAGTCTCATATGCCACAACTCACTATTTTCTAACTGGGAATTAAACAAGCAGACCTCAGACTTTGTGTACTCAAAGTCTACCACATACACCTTAGCTTTTCTGTGACCAGTCAAAACTGTTTGATCAGTCTTTGAACTAACTATATGACACAAGGAATTGGTGAATACAACTTTGTATTCACCATCACACAGCTGACTTATGCTGATCAGATTATGTTGAAGTCCTTCAACATAAGCTACTTTAGCAAAGGAGATTTCTCCAATCTTTATCAAACCATATCCTTTGGTTTGACCAGAGTGGGAGTTCCCAAAGATTACCTTGGGCCCTTCCTTGGCCTTGAAATTCTCCAGCAACTCTCTTGCTCCAGTCATATGCATGGAGCACTGTCCAGATACCACTGCTGGTTTGTGGTTGAACAGCCTTCCCTCTGCACATGTAAATTAAACATTAGTATAGACCCTCTCATGTTGGGGTCTCTTCCTTCTATCATCATATGGAGACATGAAAGAATGAGACGATCTTCCATTGTTCCCCCTTTGGTGAAGAAGTGCTGCATTATTATGCTAGCAGTACTTGGCAATATGTCCTAATTTAGAACAGCAGGAACATCTAAGTACAAAAGCAACAGAGGGTTTTGATGTTTTGAGATTCTGTGCAGAAATTAAGCGTCGAGAAGAAATCGACGCAGTTTTAGAGTTGCGTCGAGTGCAATTCCACGTACCTGCGTAGTCCCATCAATAGTCATTCGAAGTATGGTATTCGTTGCGTCGAGAGAAATTCGACTCACCCGCATAGCTGCTTCGAGATGATGTCGATGCAAATGTTGGAGTCCGTCGAGATGCATTCGACGCATCCCAAAGATTGCGTCGAGTTCTATTCGACATATGATTCATATCATTCATGGCTTATGATTTTGAGTTTATAACATTCTTAAGCAAGTAAATTTCCGACCTTAACTTGTCATTTTTTATCATTAAATCACGTCTAGCTTTATTGTAAGCATTTGTGCAATTTTTAAGAGTGGAGATCACAGAATCAATATGGGCTTGGTAGTTATTTCTATACTCATCAAAAGTTTCATCCATCTCTTGTATTTCATTTTTATAACTTCTGCATTTAGCACATTCATTCTCCACAGAGAGATCTAAATTTTCTAGGGGCAGTTTACCTAGGATTCCTGATTCATCACTAGTGTTTACCCTATTAAATGAGGTGATTTTGTTAGGATTATTTATATCATGTTCTCCACATGATTCTAATAAATTATCAAGCCTAGATCTAACAGATGTGCTTGGTCTGTCACAAACAAGTTTGCTTGTGAGTGATTGTGATTCTTGGTCAAGAAGATCAAATCTCTTAGAGAGATTTTGTGAGATCTCTTTGATCTGTTGGCTCCTTCCATTGAGGGAGTCTTCCAGGACCTTTGCTTTTGAGAGCTCTTTTCTGAGGTCTAAATTTTCATTGTCTAAGAAGTATATTTCTTCTTCTTTCCTAAACAATTCACATTTCAGATTATTGTTAACTGAGGACAAAGGATCTAAACTAATAGTTTTTATTTCAGACTTGATCATTAAGAGTTCCTTTTGATTATCAATATAGTCTTGGCAGAAGTCTTTAAAACATCTCTTAAAATATTTTGAAGAAAAATCAAAATCTTCAAAGATGCTAACCTCAAATTCATTAGTTGAATCTTCCAAAGCCATTAGGCAGGCTTCTTTTGGTCCACTATCTTCACCATCATCTGATGAGGAGAAGTTTGACTCTGAATCTGAATCACTCCAGGTCTCAGCTAAGAGAACTCTTTCTCCTTTCTTATCCTTTCTCATGAAGGATTTCTTCCTGTGCTCCTTCTTTTGCTTGTTTTTCTTGTTCTTATCTTCCTCAGGACATTCAGTAGAGAAGTATCCTGGTTTCCTGCAAGAAAAATAGATTATCTCATGTTTAGGAGTTTTACCATACCTTGGCTTGCTTGAGCTTCTCTCTCTCCTTCTGGAATCTTCTGTCCTGGCCCACTTCTTGAATCTCCTAGCCAAGAGATTAAACATTTCTTCTTCAGATCTATCTGATGATAATGAGGCCGGATATTGCATATGCAGTTGGCAGAGTGAGTCGATATATAGCGGAGCCACGGGTACCTCATCTGCTAGCGGCCAAGAATATTCTGAAGTATGTCAAGGCGACCTCAGACATGGGTCTCCTATACAGGAGGGATGCGGGCTTCGAGGTGCATGGGTACATGGATGCTGATTACGGGGGAGATTCGGATGATAGGAAGTCGACTTCTGGATTCGTCTTCATGGCGGGCCCTACAGCTATATCATGGTGCAGCAAGAAGCAGGATTCCGTATCGGTCTCCACCACGGAAGCAGAATACAAGGCTTCGGCCTTGGCAGCTCAGGAAGCCATCTGGCTTAGGAGGTTGGTGGGAGACATCCACAAGGAGGTTCGGGAGCCGACTCTGCTACGCGGTGACAATGAGAGTGCTCTCAAACTGGTTACCAATCCAGTTTGTCACGCGAGGACCAAGCATATCGAGATCGAGCATCACTTCATACGGGAGAAGGTGCTGGAGGGATCTCTTTCGGTAGGGCATGTGCGGAGTGCGGACAACGTGGCGGACATCTTCACAAAGGCGCTGGCAAAAGGGGTCGTTCACACGGCTAAGGAGCCTACTAGGGCTAGTTTCAACTTCCCACTTCAAGGGGGAGTATTGAAATTGTTGAAGTGGAAGTTAGAAGCCTTTTGGACCTGGGCGGTCTGGGAGGAGGTCGGGCGGTCCGGTGTTATCGCATGACATGGCGGTCTGCCTCTGCGGTCTGTCTTGTCTTAGCCTAGCTGCGGTCTCCTGGCTTGATCGCTGGTATTGGTCCAAGGCTGCTGAAGGTGTAGGTCGCACGGTCTGTCTGTGACCGCGTGGCGGGCTATTCGTCTTCAGGTGTGCGCGGTCTGTGCGTGACCGCGTGGCGAGCTGTCTTCTTCAAGGATGTGGCGGTCTGGTGTGACCGCACAGTTTGATCCAGGTTTTCCAGAATGCGGTCTGGTAGCTGACCGGGCTTTCTGGTGGTATTCGCGGACTAAGGGTCTTAGTCGCGCGGTATCAGGTTGCGGTCTCAGGAGGAGACTGGTATGCAAGCTGGATGTTGTTCGCGGTCTCAGGTGGAGACCGGCATGCGGACAGGAGTTCGCGGGTTGATGGCGAACTGGCTGTGTTCGCGGTTTCGGGCGAACGCAGGGGGTGAACAGCTTCGGGCGGTCTGCGATCTCCTTTGGAGTCGCGATCTGCTGTGAGAGTGGCGGTCTCTCATGGTTGATGTTGAAGCTGGCGAGTTCACCAAAATAAAGCAGGAGTACTGTTGCTGATCGCGCGGTGTGACCGGTCAGGTCGCGCGGTCTGGATGGTGGTGATCCTATCTCATAGGGTGGTGACTGGATCAGGTCTCACGCCTATAAATAGGACCCATCGGCAGCAATAATTAAGACACACCAAGTGTAAGCCGAGTTCTCTTCTTTCCTGTGGTCTCTATTTGTCTGACCGGGCGGTCTGCTGATTGAACTCTTCTTGTGCAGCTTCTGCGGATAGTGTGGCCAGCAATGATCACCTCTTCCTCAAAAAGTGCTTCTGCACTTTTTAGTGCAATAGTTCTCTCCTTGGGAGTAGGTGTCCTTTCTTGGGATTCTGACTCAGCCCTGCTTTTCAGTAGAAGCTCATAATACTTGAGCTTTTCTAAGAGAGCATCAGTAGAAAATCTCCCTAAGGCATCTAGAATCCCTGATTGCCCAGATTCTAGAGTCTCATGTGCTAGGGAAGCACATGAGGAGCTTGTCATTAATCTCAGTCAGAGAGATGTCCTTGTTAAGTCCTCTCAGCTCATTTATGATGAGGCTGAATCTGTCATACATTTCTGTAATGCTTTCATCAGCCTTTTTCTTAAATTTCTCATATTGAGATATGAGAAGAGCCTTTTTGTCTTTCCTCTCATCAGAACTTCCTTCAACCAGTCTGGAGATAGATTCCCAGATCTCCTTTGTAGAGTTGCAGTCAGCAACTTTTTGAAATATGTCATTAGACATAGTTGAGACTAATATGTTCATGGCCTTGGCATCACATGCCTTGACCTTCTTCTCATCCTCAGTCCATTCAGCTCTGGGAACTGTGGTTTGTATGGCCTTCCTAGTGGAGTCTTTCCTTATTGGAGCTCGGGGACCTATGAGGATGATATTGAAAATTTCCTCATCAATAGAGTTCATATATAATTTTATTCTAGCCTTCCAGAGTGTAAACTTATTCAGATTACACACTGGAGGCCTTGTAGAAGCATAATCCTTAGAGCTCATTTTCTTTATAAAATATATTTATAGAAAAGAAAATAGGAATAAGAGGTCTTTTTGATCAAGGTGTTAGCCTTTTATTGATCAACCTCCCTCTGATACCAATTGAAAGTGCACAGTGTGCCTCTGAGATTCCTCTAGAGGGGGGGTGAATAGAGTTTTAAAATATTTCTATCCTAACTGTGTTTAACAATAAATTATTCTAAGGAGTTATGCTCAAAAATCCAGGCAGAATAAATAATGCAGGAAATAAGTGCAGAATGAAAACTGGGAGAGCACAGAAAATCACAGTATAGACATAATGAATTTTATAGAGGTTCCCCAAAATGTGGGTAGTCCTCTCTTCTACCACCAGGTAGGAATGCACCACCTGTGTCTGAGTCTTTTGATCAGGAGACTCTTAGAACCAATGATCTTTTGATAAGGAGATCATGAATCACAGATCTTTTGATAAGGAGATCTTGAACCACCAGATCTTTTGATAAGGAGATCTTGAACCACTGAATCCTTTGAAGAGGGATTAATAAAACTCTTTTACTGAATGAGAAAGAGAAGGAGAAGAAAGAATGTTTTATGAATTCTGTTTTCAGAATTCTTATGGTGGCCGATTGAAGAACAGCCAATGTGAAGTCCCACGGGATCTGCTCTTGATTAGTCTATGCTTTTAATAAAGATGAACTGCAGAAACTTTGATTGTCAGATTCTCCTTGACTTCTTCTAATTCAGATCCTGCTACTATATGATGGTGATGAGAAGCAGCTGTCAGATCTATTGTTCTTTTAGATGAAGAACAGCTGTATTTCTCTTTTCTCTTCTTGATTAGGGTTCCTGAGAGAGATGGAGAAGAGAGGAAGCCCTAGAAACAATGAAGGAGATGGCTGATAGTAATGAATGCCTTGTTATTCTCTTCCTTCTCTATCCTCATATACCCTGTCTCTATTTTGAATTTGTTTCCTTGTTAGGTAAGACCTGAAAAGGTATATTTGATAGACATTCTCTTTCCTTCCTTAATTACTTCTCGACCCATCCAACCAGAAGGTGTATACTTCCAATAAAGCCTTTTTCTCCTTCTTTAATGTTTCCTTCTTCTTCAGGAAATTATTAGGCTGTTGGAGAACGGTCTGAGAGATATGGGCCATGATAGAAGCCTCATAATAGGAGCTGTAAAGATTGAACTTTCACAGACTGTATTCGATGTAGCGTCGAATTACTTCCTTTCTTATCGATGCTGCTTCGAGTTCATCTAGGAGCTGCTTCAATTTCTTCTGTGTTATGACTGAACTCAACTAGTTGTCATTGAATCAATTCCTTATAGACGCACCCATCGAGTTGAATAGCATCCACTATGACTTCCATTAACTCCGTCGAGATGAAGTCGACGCTGCGTCGACTTTAGATGGCTTTGACATGTATTCCCTTCTGCGTCGAGTTTGAAGTAGAAGTTGTGTCAACTTCTCAATTTCCTTCGACAAGTCTCTGGTCTCTGCGTCGATATCTATTCGATGTAACGTCGACTAGTGTTACTTCGACAGAAGTGTTAAGCCACTTGGACTTCTAGTCGGAGTAGCGTCGACATGAACTCGATGTTGCGTCGAATTCCATTCGACGCCATTATTAACTTTTCCCAAATTTGCAGCCCTTTAACTGGTCTTGACACTCTAGGTTGAGTGTGACATCCTAAGATATCTAATGACCGTATTACCCTTGCTATACACTGGGTAATTCAAACCTAGTATATAAAATAGCTTTCTTATAATTTGTTAAGTTAAATCAAGTGTTTTTCCCTACACGATCAACACATTGACTTTACCAAGTCTGTTGTGGCTAATCAAAGTGCCACCGTGAAAAACCTCGAGACCCAGATTTCCCAGCTTGCTAAGCTGATCACCAAGAGAATGCCTGGCACTCTCCCAAGCCAATCTGATAATAATACTTGGGAGCAAGGCCGAGGTTCTACGGATCTTGCTCCAGAATTTTGTGGTCGGATAGTAGTAAATTGTCAATTAAATAGCATGCCAACTCAAGTTCTAGTTGACACGGGTTCCTCTCGCAACATCATTGCATTAAAGGATGTTGATAAATTCAACATTCATACAAATAGAGAGGAAGCCGTGCCGCTAAAACTTTCTAACGACGAAGAAGTACTTACGGTGGTGGGGGCATAACAATGTAGAAATAACATTAGAAGGAAATTCTATTACTGTTGAATTCCAAGTGATGGGACCGTCAGAAAATGATTCACCACTGGGTTTTCGGCCTTCCTTTACTCACCACTTAAGGTGCCACCCTTCATCTTGCAGAAGGGCACATATCTTTTCCTTCTAGTATAGCTCACCCAACACCAATATAATTCCTGATATTAACGCTACACTTTTGTGTAGTGATAATTTTGATGGTTTAAAAAGGTTGTGTGCCAATATGGTGGAGGAATAAGAGGATGTGACTGTCGATTGTGATCAGGACTTATGGATGATTGCTGAAGAAAGGCTGCTGGATGCGCAGACTTCGGAGAAGAAGAAAAGTGATGAAGATGAATCTGACGAGCATATTGTTTTTGTTGGCGAGGCGACTCGAGCTGGGAGTCATGCCGGACCAAAAGTATTACACAAAGTCCAATGGGAAGATCTTGTCTCCACCAGTCCGGTAAAGCAAGATGCCAACCTTGGAACTTCTGAAATCATTTGTACTAAATCTGAGAATTATTCCCCACTATGGAGGTCACTAAGGGTGAAGCAGAAGAAAAAATTAAGGGATAAACCCGCAGCATACAGAGCCGCAGATTTAAATCATGGCATTGCCAAGAGGGGAAGATCTTGTTTCCCACGCCTGAGCGCCGGTGTTGCGTCGTCTAAATCCCTTCAAGCTGAATTACATTATAAATTGGAGTTTAGCTGATTTGTTTGCGGTGTTAAGGTCTGATGCGGACTTTTTAAACTGTGATAATCTTTTGTGAACTTGAGTAGTTTTCTTTTATGCAAGAACAATATATATAATTGTTAATAAAGGTATTTGGTATAAGACCCTCTTTTTTTTGCACATTTCCGGGTCTTACCGCCCAGAACCGCTGTCTTGCGGTGACACCAACTCACAGGATGGTCGCCACCATAATACGCCGATTCTGCCGGCTAATCAACATCATCCAGGCCAACCATAATTCATAGTGATAGAAGAAATTAATGAAACAAGTCCACAAAATCACACTATATATATGAAAATCATAATACAAATGTCCACGATAAGAAAGTACTAAAAACAAATAAGCGTTTATTCCCAGTACATCATTGCCTCACTGCAGGTTCACTCGTGCTCATGCGGAAGTCTCAAAAGCATTTACATCCATATCTACTGCGTCAACTGCTGGTACGGGCTGCTCCATCTTGTTACGCTCTCATGTCCTGGTCTTCTGTATGGGATCTTGCTTCTCTGACTTATCGATTCCTAAATTGATGTGGTCCACCGACCATAGTCAAAAGACTAAGCCAAATTTCCCATCCCCTCCCCCGGTGGCTCCTAGGCACCGGGCGGGAGGAAGAAGCGGAGGACAACAAGGGGTAACAAATATCAAGCAGGTGATAACAAATCTAGCTGTTCTACCATGTATAAAAGAAGTGCTACTATGGAACCGAGCAGTATACAAACGAGCGTCAAAGTGAGTATACGCACGCAGTTATAAAAGAACAAAACAGCTAGAAAAGTAAACTAGAGCAGTTATAAAGTAAACTAAAGCAAGTAAAGAAACAACTCAAGCAGCTATGAAAATAACCCAAACTTATATGGATGCCCATACAAACATATAAGTCAAGGGATCTGGCACTACGCTAAACTCATCATATAAAAGTGCCCATACTAATTTATACAATGGGGTCTTGTTAGAAATGATGTAAGTTATGTAATGCAATGCAATGATGCAACACACACACTCGACTCTGTAAGTACAAACCTTTTGTTAGTTCCCTCTGTTCGAGAGTGTCAACTCAGGTACTCGGTTGAGGCAAACAGGGCAGTGCATCGGGCTTGTCCACTTCTAGGCTTATGTTACACATCTCCCAGCCTAGACCTTACGTATGCCCCTAAGAACACACAGGGTATCCACATACTATCTGGTAAGCACCACCTCTATCCCGCTTTTCGATTCTCCGCTCAGGTACACCCTGTTGAGGCAAACAAGGGTAGTGGATTGGGTCCTCCACTCCTAGGCCAGTATGACACCTCCCAGCCTAGACCTTTCGTACGCCCCTAAGAACACACAGGGTATCTGCGTACTACTTGATACAACAATGCCTCTAAGTGAAACACGGAGCCTACCGCTCGCAGGACTAACCCATCCTTCTAATATACCGAGCCTACCGCTCGCAGGACTTAACCCGTCCATCTAATATACCGAGCTTATCGCTCACAGGAGTAAACCCGTCCTTCTAATATACCGAGCCTACCGCCCGCATGACTTAACCCGTCCTTCTAGTATACCGATCCTACCGCTCGCAGGACTTAACCCATCCTCCTAATATACTGATCCTACCGCTCGCAGGACTTAACCCACCCTTCTAATATACTTAGCCTACCGCTCACAGGACTTAATCCGTCCTTCTAGTATACCGAGCCTACCGCTCACAGGACTTAACCCGTCCTTCTAATATACCAAGCCTACCGCTAGTAGGACTTAACCCGTCCTTACTTGAGCAATACTAATCCAGCCCAAATTTGGGACGGGTGTTATCCTATCTCCTATTTAAACTACTCTTGTCTACCATTTAGTTATACTTAAAAGTTTAGGGTAAATCCTGCACTTCCCGAGGGTTACTCGGTGAAGGGCTCATAGTGGTACTAGGGGATGCGATGGTGGCTGAATCCCAAATCCCCCTTTCTAGGATATTTATTCTTCTTGGTGTCTACCCATTCTTAGGGTTTAGGGTTTATGGTTTAGGGTTTAGGGTTTAGGGTTTAGGGTTTTAGGGTTTAGGGTTTAGGGTTTAGGGTTTAGGGTTCCCACTTGCTCTCTAATTGCTCTAAAATCCTAAGATGGATAACCAATTTGACTCGACAGATAAGTGTCGGTGGTCAATTGAGCACCGAACCTTGCCTTCCTTAGTGACTGACTATTTTGTTATGTTATCTCTCAATCACAACTTGTACCTCCTGCTGGGTCACTCCTTACCTACTTAAGGTCCCAATTCATACATCAAGCATACTTTTACTTGCTAACGGTTCAATCCTCTTATCATATCATCGTAATCTCGAATTGATGGTTTTACTAAACACACACCAACCCCTTTCTTCTAATAAATGTCACTAATGGTTAATTCTTTAGTCAATTTATGTATTCATAATGATCAATAAGTTAATAATTCCATAGGTGATGGTCTGGAGTGGTCTAAATCACATAAATCAATTTTTACTGTTCGTAGACTGGTTTGCCTTTAAGTGAAACTACGTGCCCTACAGGTTGGTCTATATGAATATTAACTAAGTATGGGGTCAATTTAATTCCAGAGATTTGTATTGATGTCAAAGGTCTATATGCAAATTCCTATGGTATTCCAGCAATAATAAAACATTAATTAATTTCTCAAGTCATGAGTCCAAATACTACTTTGTGAAGGAAGTATGAAGTTTACTCGGTGAATAATTCTAATAAAATTTCCATGGCTTCATACTGATATAAAAAGACCTTTTACAAAATTTCATAATATTTCAACATCAATAATTCAAGGAATCAATTTCTCAAGTTATAGGTTCAAATTCTACTTTGTGAAGAAAGCATGTCATTTACTCAATGATTAATTCTAACAAAATTATCAGAGCTTTCTACTGATATGAAAAGTCTATATACAAAATTCTACAACCATCCAGCAACTATATTTCATGGTATGAATTTCGCAAGTTATAAACTCGAATTGTACTTTGTGAAGGAATCATGTCATTTACTAAATGATAAATTCTAACAAAATTCCCAGAGCTTCATACTGATATGAAAAGTCTATATACAAAATTCTATAACAATCCAGCAACTATATTTCATGGTATGAATTTCTCAAGTTATAAACTTAAATTCCAAAGGAAGTATGTTATATACTCAAAGATTAATTCTAACAGAATTCCCAGAGCTTCCTACTGATATGAAAAGTCTATATACAAAATTCTATAACAATCCAACAACTATATTTCATGGTATGAATTTCTCAAGTTATAAACTCAAATTCTACTTTGTGATGGAAGTATGTTATATACTCAATGATTAATTCTAACAAAATTCCCAGATCTTTCTACTGATATGAACAGTCTATATACAAAATTCTATAACAATCCAACAACTATATTTCATGGTATGAACTTCTCAAGTTATAAACTCAAATTGTACTTTATGAAGGAATCATATCATTTACTCAATGATAAATTCTAATAAAGTTCCCAGAGCTTCCTACTGATATGAAAAGTCTATATACAAAATTCCATAATATTTCAGTAAGCTTGACCCTATAATTACTCACTTGGGGTCAATGTGACCAAATCATGTGAAGTTAACTTTCCTAGGGAAATTAACCCAAAGGTTGATGATTTTCACTATAGAGTATTGTCCTATGATCCTAAGGCAGGTTTTAAATTTCATGAAAGTTGACCAAGGGAAAACCCTTAAATTCTCATGTAATTCTAATACTACATGGTTATGCAATATGCACACCAATTTTTCCTTGCACTTGCATGTGAAATAAACTAAAATATGGAGGTGCAAAAGACCTAAAATTTTATCCATAGCCTATTACATGAACGACCGACCTCCCAAAGGAGATTTGGAGTGATTTGAGCCCAAATCACCCATGTTATACACTTTATGTGATCTTTTAAATTTATATTAAAACTTTAGGAAAATATGCCCCAAAAATTCTGATTTTTGGGCACATGCTAGATCTAGGGTGCATACACACATGGTTAAATTTTTAGCCTCGTACCTTTTACTCTATAAAAGTTATTCACATTTTAAGGTCTGTTCTTTACTAGGACCAGCCTTACTAAATATGCCCTACAGAGAGTTGTATGGCTTCAAATGGTGTGATCTCACTTGCTACTGCAAGTAGACACAAAGGCTTACAAAAGTTGTCTCTGTCTATTTTCCATTTTATGGGCCTCTAAGGGCCTCAATGTTTGAGTGCAAAAGATCTATTTCACTATGGAAAAAACAACCTTTAGTGTGACCTAAACATATGTTTTTCTATGGTTCATTAAAACATAGATCCACTCATATGCATGGATACAATTGAATCAAAAATTTTACCATAGGCTAATGTACACATTTCTAACCTCTCAAAGGAGGTTTGGAGGGATTTGAGTTAAGGTAACTCATCATATACACCATGCATGTTTATTTAAATTTCTATATAAACATTAGATAAATGTGTCCCCAAAATTCTATTTTTTGGTTAGGTGATGTATTATATCATCACAAAAGAGTGGCTAAAGTTTCAGAGACTAAAACCAAGTCAAATGAGTTAGGGTCACAAAATACCCATTTGGGCTATGTGTACACCACACCTCAACCATGCCAAGACATGCAAGTGGGTTAGCCCAACATGCAATGGTCCAAATGACCTAAATTTTCTACCATGGACTATATTTGTCCTGGTCTACCATCCAGAGAAAACTTGGGTGGATTTGGACCAATACGACCCTAGATCTAAGCCATTCAAGGGAAATGAAATGTTGATCAAAACCTTAGAAAAATTGTTTCCAAAAATTCCCAATTTTTGGCAGGGGGTGCTTTAGGGCATGACTCATGCATGCCCCAAATTTCAAGCCATTTGGAATTATATATCTCCCTAAATAAATTTCTAAAGTTCTAGGGACTCATATGTACATTCCCCACCAAAATGGGTGCCCAGGGAGCATTACTTCTCCAAATGACTCTAAACAAATTTCGAAATTTAGTTAAGATCATAGTCTACACTTTTTATTCAGGGGACATTTTCATTTGGGGCCTCTAAGGGACTCCAATAAATCCATCAAAATACTGTTCTAAATGTGATAGAAAAATACAAATCAGATGAAATAAAGCTTGGGTTTGCGGCTAGCTGATCCCAGTGATCAGACGGCTGGGGATTGTCTTCCTCGATCAGCCAACGATCCTGATTACGCCTCCTTGGTTCAATATTTTGAGCCCGATTCCGGCGATTCTAGAAGGTTTCCGGCAAAACCCTCCCACCACCACCATCACCCAACCTAGGGATTTCATTTGGCGGTGGCCGTTTGGCCTGAGGTGTCCGGAGCAACCCTCCGACACCTTTCATTTTTTTGGATTGGGAACATCAAAGTAAGAAATGGTGTTACACCATTGAAGCCATGGATTTCAAGAGGAATATAGGGGGATACTAGTACTGGAGGAGGGGTTAAGGAAAACATGCCTCAATTTTGAGTTTCATGCACAAGCATTCAGATTCTTCATGCCCGAACTAGTGGAGCTCCAATGGTGATTCAAGCTTTCTGAGCCCGATTTATTCTCCAATGTTAGGGATTTCTTCCTCTCCACTTCAGGAAGCTAGTAGGGTGAGTGAATTCGACTGGGGGAGCTTCTTTTATTAACAGCCATTGAAAGTGGTGATTTCCTCTATGTTGCACCTCTCAGCCAGCCAACTACAACATGCCTCCAGCTCAGTATGAATTTACTACTCTCCTCAATTCCCTAACAAGGGAGGAAAAATATCAAACCAAGGTGCATTGGTTGAGGGGTTGCCATTAAAGTGGCCGGCCACCTCCTTTGAAACTCTCCTCTCCCCTTCCACCAGCTGCCACCTCATCAAATTTCTGCTGGGATTTAATTGGCTGGGCTGAGAGAAGACTAGGATTCATGGAATTGACACCATGTGGAGCTTAATCCATGAATTCATGGTTTGCCTATGTGATTTTTTAGGAAACATTCCAATTCTACCCTTAGACATACCTTTCTCTTTCAATTTCTGAATCCACACCAGTCCTAGGGAGTTGTGGGCTTGCTAATGGGCTCTTGAGTTTGGTTAAGTCCAATAGGTTTGAGTTTGGGCTTGACCCAAGCTCTCCCCAACCAATTTGGCTAACCTACATTGGTGCCTTAGACCCTATGGACTTATTCCAAGGGGAATTTGGTTATGGTGGGGTCATATGGGGTTAAATTACTCATTTTGGGTTTTAGGGGCAATTTGGGGATTTTGGTGTTTTTGCCCTAATCTTCCAAGATTTAATGTACACCTTGGTCCGTTTAGGTCTCATATACTCCCCTTATGGTTTAGGAGAGATGGTGCTAGGTCAATTGAAGGCCAATTGAGCTATATACGACAAAATTGTACTTTGGGGTTGTTTGGTAATTTTGCCTAATCTTCCAGAATTGGTTTATCTTAAGGGTCCAATGTGGTCCCATTACACTCCCTTAGTGATCTTTGAGTGTTAGGGGTGATCAATTTGACCACTTATGACCAATTGAGTGTCAAATTGAGGGAATTAGTTCATTTAGGTCAAATTGGGGCTTTTTGGTAATTTGGCATAATTTCCCAAAGTTGACCAATTCCAATAGGTCCATTTTGTCTCCTTAGTCTATTCTGGTGTTTAGGAAGGATGTGGTGTGGTCAATTTCATTTTGAAGTTTAAATATCAATCCTTAAGCCTTGGAGTCAAGTTTGTCTATTTGCACACCAAAGTGATCTTCACCTACCTTGGCTTTAGGGCCATTTTGGTCTCTTAGAGCAATGTCCTGACCTTGTCTTGACAAAAATGCATCTTATGGGTCTAGTTACTATGGGGAAGTTACATTTGGTCCAGCTCAAGGGCATTTAACAAAGCGCTCTTGGGAGGCACCCCATTGTTAACCATGCTTTACTTTTAGTTTCATTAAATTGTTCTGTATTTTTGTTGTTGTTTCATGTTTTTGCTAATTTTTGCAGGATCTGGATTTATGGGCAGCTGTAGTTTTACTAAGCCTGAACCGGGAGTAACAGTATGAGCCAAACTCAGACTAAGCGTCTTCCAGAATGCCCCATTCTCGGTCATGGGTAACGAATCTATTCCTCCTCCATTTTATTTTTAGCTTTCCTCTCTTTTAATTTAGTGATTTTCTCGCATTGAGGGCAATGCTCCATTTAATTCTGGGGGATAGTTTCGTTCCCATGTGTGTAAGCACTCACTTCACGCATTCTGATAAACATCGCTTTTTCTTATAAAAAACTATTTTTGCTACAAATTTTTCACAATTTTTCAATTTTTATCGCTCTAAGTATCATATTCACCGCACCCACTTAGAATAGGCTTTAATTTTTATTAGTCTCATTTAGTTCAATTTTCTTAGGAGTGTATGTTATACTAATTTATAATTACAAAAATAAAAAATGGGTAGTGAACCGTAGACTCATGCAGTGCTCCTAGCTGAGGGCCCATGTTCTCGGATAGAAATAGAATTAGAGTTAATCGCTTGCTTAGGTTAAATATAATGTAATTTTACGTACTATTGTAGGTTTTATATCCACTCTTCATTAGAACGTGATCAAGTCCGACACTAGTGTAGAGTTGTGTGTAGTGTCGTATTATACACTCACAATGAGGGGGTGTCCTTTCTAGGTGTCTAGAACTCGCCCCTAGCAACCTTCGAAGCATGTGCGCTTAGCACTAATTAACTCCAAGGACATGACTTAAGGCCATTATGGATTGTTTGAGCCTTCATATCCAACCTAAGGTTCACTACCGTTGTGAGCCAAAATTGAGCCTACACCCCTTCTTTGATCACCTCCACCTCACAAATACCAAAGCCAAATTGCAAAAATCCCCATCACACCTAGCTTGAGCTTTTTCTATCATACGGCGGCGAATCAAATTCCGTAAATTGGTGAAAATCTTGTTGTCTCATTTGGGTGTGCTGTTTTAGCAATCATTTGTGAGAAATGAATATTTTGAAAATATCATGTTGCTAAAATATTTTGTGAAAAAAAAAGGAGAATAAAAGGAAAAGAAAAAAAAAGAACGAGAAAAATACTTTTTATTGAGGTATTTGGCGAGTGGCGAGCAACCCCATTTGTTAAAAGCTAAGTCTGGGGGTGTTACTTACCCAATCTTGTGTGTCGCGGTTTATTTCTAATGTGAGATCTCTTCTTTTCGCTTAAGTGTGATTTAGCCATTCTCTACTGATTTGATATCCATACCTTAATCCTAAGCCAAATAATTCTCTTACTTAAGTCCTAATGATCTTTAGAGTTTGTTAGTGTCGAAGGAAGTGGAGAAGGTGTGACCGGGCGAGCCTATGGCCATCGTCATTGATGGATTTCTTTGGAGGACACTATAGCAGTTTTTGAGTCTGTAACACCGCACTCAACGTCATTACTTTTGCCTACACAATGCGCTTGATGGATGACTTTGTTCATTTGAAAAAGAGTGGATATAGTCTTAGAATAGTTTGTTTGGTTGCATTGTGTTTGATTTTAGGTTTAGAGAATTTTTCTACTCTACTTTTATCCTCCTTGGGCACGAGACTTCTCGGTCCACTTTCATGTTTTGATATTCAATTTGTAATTAGCATAGTGTACTCCCCTTAGGTAGTCGAATTGCTCGAGATGAGAAATAATTCAAGTCTGGGGGTATTTGATGAGCACATTTTATATAGTATTTTAGGTTCCTTTAATAGCTCAATTTCATCTCTTTTCACTCATCTTTCATATGATTTTAGCATAAAATCTCTGTTTGTAGTTTACAGTCTATTGAGCAAGTTTTAGCTATTTGGAGCTTAGTTTAGGTCATTCCTTGCATGAAGGAGATTTCATATCCTTCTCATTCTATTTTGCTTTATGTTTGTTTATGAGGATGCATTGTTCTGGTGGGTATGGCCGTGTTTCATGCAGGTACAGATTTGTGTGGATTTTTGGAGAGTTTCGTCCCATTTCACATTGATGGACACTGATCGCGCGTTTTACTTCATGCACGATCAGTGGACTCTTTGCGCACGACCAGTGGTCGTGCGCACTATTTGGCCAAAATTTCTAATGATTCACACAAGTACTGGCCCTTCTTCACGCATGATCAGTGGATTTCTTCGGGCACGACCCGTGGTCGTGTCTTAAAAATCTCCTCGATTCTTCTCGACGTTTTTGCCTCCCACCAGTTCTTCTCAACGAATATTTCTTCGTGCATGTGTAGAGGACATTCCTTAGCGCATAACCAGTGGTCGTGTGCTTACTCGTGCACGCTTATCTTTCTTATATTTTTGGTACCGATTCCTTGGCGTACAAGCACTGGATTTTCCTTAGCGCACCAGTGGTCGTGCATCGGCTCATGCTCGTTCTTCATTTCTGTTGCCTATAAATACAGTATTTGACGGGAATGATGGAATCCACGATATTTCCTCTGAAACTCTTTCGCAGTCAACACCCTAGAGATGATTTTTCTTCCTCCAAGGGTTAGGGATCATCCCTTAAGCTCTCTCCATCATCCAAGAGCATCCAAATGAAGATCAAGCCTCCATTTACTCTTCGCAAGCTAGGATCTTGAGGTGGAGACGTGGACGGTACATTCCCTCGAGATGACTGGACAGAAGTGTGACAACTTCAAGGACCCCGAATGACAGTCGGCGATCGGATCTTCAAAGGAGTGTTCCTCCGGAGTTTCCTTCGCATCCACGGAATAGTCTCGAGCACTTTTTGTATCTTCTCTTCTTTTTTCGCACATTTGGTAGTTGAATGGTTGTGTTCTTCTATTTATGATGATGGTTCTGGACATGGTTTTTCTTATACGCAAATCTCTGTTATTTATTGTTTTCCATGTTCGTTTGCGTTGCTTAGGAGGCCCAACCTCTTGTATGTGTTACTTTCCATTTGAGTTCTTGTGTTGACGTTGAGAGAAAGGTTGACCTGAGCATTTGAAGGTGCAACGAGCGAAGTGGTGGTTTGTGACCCGCGGAGGTGCGAAGCGGTGTTGGCGACCCACATAGTTTCAAGTTTCCTTTTTTCCGCATTAGATGTAATCCGAAACAAAAAAACCTGGTTAACCCCGACTTAAGACTTCAATCTCAAGTCACTCCTCAAATGATTAATCCAACCTGCCATGTTCCACGTGAGATTCGATACTCGGGGATCTATTCTTGTTTTATTTATTACTTTATAACGACCGGTTCACTATCGTTCAGACCGCAGTCTCACTCCCGCCTATAGCGGTGCGGCGAAATACCGCATTAAGTATCTGGCCCACCAGACCTCATGCTCGCTCCCGCGGTCGATGGAGCTCAGTCACCAGATGGCGAGGAGTTGCTCTCCTATAAGGAGCGGGTCAGTGTGCTGAGCAGGAAACTCCTTGCTTTCGAGCCCCAAGTCGCTAAGTGAAAGGCCAACGAGGTAATCGCGCCCTTCTTTGAAATACATGTCCCATGATGTTGCTCGCTATTTGTCGATCATCGTGCTAACGATTATCTGTCATGCTCGCAAGATGCCGAGGTGGAGGCCGCGAAGAAGATGTCACAGCTTGAGAAGGAGATGGAGGACACCTGGTCGGCCCTGGAGACCCCTAAAGTAAGGATCACTGAGCTAGAAACTCGCCATGTCGAGCAACAAACTTCAATGATGGGTCCTTCCTGGGTGGGGAAGCAAATTTGGATCCACGGAGATGAGATGCCAAGCATTCTCCATAACTTTGCGCGAGCAACCAGGAACGTCATCCTTAGTCGGTTGAAAGCTGATGGCCACTTGATGCCTGAAGCGATGAATCTGACAGTGATGGACATTATCCCAGTACTGCTCACCAAGGAGTCCACTTCCCCTGCTCACGTTCCCGCTCCTCGGCCAAGCGATGACAAGGATGGGCAATCCGAGGATGATGAGGATGAGGATGGCGATGAAGATGACATCGTTGACGTCGATGGAGATGAAGATGAAGATCTTGGCGACGATGACGCCAAGTCGGCTGGGCCCCCTTTTTGACCGCCCTTAGACTTGTATAGCTTTTTGATCATGTAATACTCACAAAATTATACAAAGAAAAGATACTTTTTTGTCTGCCTGCTTTTCTTATACTCACATGCATTGTGGACATCGATAGTTTCTTAGGCTCGAACGCGATGAGGGCTCTCTAGGCTCATACGCTCAAAGTGAGGTTGAGTGATTGTCGTCATGACAGGTGCGACCTTGAAAGGTACTCGCTGTAATCACCAAGCTCACCATGCTCGCGCAGATATGCTCGCACACACCTGCTCGCACTGTAAATACTCGCCTTCTTCCAAGAGTGATGCCAGCTATGGGAACTTTGGGGGTCCCGTAAGACACACATTATCGAGGCTTCTACTCCACCTGGTGAGAAGTTTTTTAGAGATCATAATTATAATGATAATAATCAACGTAAGTAGGGAATGACAGTTGGGGGGGGTCCAAGGGGACACACAATCCAGATGCCTCCCTCCTACTTGGATGCAGGATGCAGGATGCTGACGAGTAGGGAATGACAGTCAGGGAGGACCAAGGTGACACACCGTCCCGATGCCTCCATCCTAATGGGTTGCTAGATGCTGACTAGTAGGGAATGACAGTCGGGGAGGTCCAAGGGGACACACTGTCCCGAGGCTTCCATCCTACTTGGATGCTGGATGCTGACTAGTAGGGAATGACAGTCGGGGAGGTCCAAGGGGACACACTGTCCCGAGGCCTCCATCCTACTAGGATGCTAGATGCTCACAAGTAGGGAATGACAGTCGGGGAGGTACAAGGGGACACACTGTCCTGAGGCTTCCATCCTACTTGGATGCTAGATGCTGACGAGTAGGGAATGATAGGTGGGGAGGTCCAAGGTGACACACCGTCCCGAGTCCTCCATCCTACTGCATTGTTGGATGCTTTGAGAAGATCTTCCTCCTGTTGCTCAACAATCAGAGGAGGTTAATCATACCAACTCAAGGATTGGAAGAAGCGATAGTAAGACAAGACTCTATTACGAGCTTTTTGCTATTTGAAGTTAAACGACACCTTTATGTATGAATCCCTCAGTCAGTTAAACCGTTCATGTTTTCATTGAGTTGGGAGGTCAGCTTCCAGACTTTTTTCTGATAATCTCTCCAGTCGGATGAGAAATGCGATCGGGGGGGGGTCACTTCGGCAAACATGCAAGGGGGGAGATGATCTCGACCTTCAGTGCAGAGTCTTGGTCTTAGGAGAACTCGATAACCTTATGAGAGTCAAGTCGGAGGACCTTTTCCCAACCTATCGTGGAGATCGATTTTATTTACCCCTTTATCTTTTTTGAAAACACTTGCTGGAAGAGAAAAAGGACTCATGCCATCCAATGTTTTAGGGAGGGCGGGGAATTTATTTATACAAAAATAAATACAACGAGTAAGGGTAAATACATTCCTATCAGGGGTAGAATCTTTTCAGGTCATCACCGCTCTAGCTGTTCCCAAGAAGCCCCCTCGTGATTCAGCAGACGATATCCTCTAGCTGCTAGTGACTCATGGATGATGAAAGGTCCTTCCCAATTCTGGTTAAGATTTCCAATAGTAGTGGCTTTTCCTATTGCGTTCACTTTCTTCAGAACGAGGTCGTCTGCTTGGAATTATTTAATGCAGATGTGCTTGTCAAATTATTTCTCCATTCATCTCTTGATCTCTTCTTGTCGAGCCGAGGCTAGATCTCGGAGTTCTTCGATGTAGTCGAATGATAGCCTCTAAGCCTCTTCATTTTCTAACTGCCATTCCTCGTTTCCATTTTTTGCCGCAACCACTCTAGGACTCCTGACCTCGAACCCCACTGGGATGAGAGCTTCAGACCGGTGAGATAACTTAAAAGGAGTTTCTCCCGTGGCTGAATTAGGAGTGGTCCTCAGAGCCCATAAGACTGAAGGGAGTTGCTCTGCCCAACTTCCTTTTAATTTCTCGACCTTTTTCTTCAGGAGGTTGATGATCAGCTTGTTGGCTGCTTCCACTTGCTCGTTGCTCTGAGGATGTACTGAGGCAAATCGAAGATCGGTTCCTAGCTGCTTGCAGAAGTCCTCCAGCTCCAAGCTGGTGAATTATGGTCCGTTGTTAGTGATGATGGTGAGAGGAATCCCAAACCTGCAGGCAATTTCTACCCAGATGAAATTCTTCACGACTTGAGAGGTGGTCTTATATAGAGCCTTGTCCTTGATCCATTTGGAGAAGTAGTCGATCATGACGAGAATGATCTTTCTCTGGCCGCTAGCTTGGGGAAAAGGGTCTATCAGATCCAATCCCCAGATGGAAAATGGGCACGACTCCATGATCGAACGAAGCTGTTGGGCTGGCTGCTACTAGAGAGGGGCGAAGAGTTGGCACTTCTGAAACATTTTCGAGAAAGCTTCAACATCATTCTGGATGGTTGGCCAGAAATCACCCTGTCTCGGGATTCTTTGTTTAAGAGTGCGAGTTCCTGAATGTCTCCCGCATTCCCCGGAATGGATCTCTTCCAACACTCGAGCTACTTCGGTTTCTGAGACGCATCTGGCTAGAGGACCCAAGATGGTCTTACGATATAGCTCCTTGTTATGCAGTAAGTAGTAGACCGCTTTGTATCTGAACATCCTTTGATCTTCGCCTTCCACTGGGAGTTGACCGGTGGCTAGGAATGTTGTGAATGGATCCATCCAGGTAGGGCGTTGCTTGATCTCCATCATCTCTCCTTCCTTGATGGATGGCTAAAATATCCTGAAAAGTGTATGTGGACATAGCTCCTTGTTATGCTATATCCAGGTAGGGCGTTGCTTGATCTCCATCATCTCTCCTTCAGGGTATCAAGCATACAGATCTGGTGATACCCTGAAAAGGCGTCAAGGAAGCTCATCACAGAATAACCAGCGGCTGAATCAGCTAGTGCGTCGATTCGAGGTAGGGGATAACAATCCTTCCGGCAAGCTTTATTCAACAATGAAAGCTCAACACACATCCTCCATCCTCCAGTTGCTTTCTTTACCATTAAAACATTTGAGACCCAGCCTGAATACTGGATCTCGGATACAAAACCTACCTCCAACAGTTTCCTCACTTTCTCTCTAATGGGCTCGGCCAGCATGATGGCACTCGCCCTCTTCTTTTGTTGGATGGGCTTGACCTCGGGGTCTAGATTGAGGCGATGGAAGGCAACCTCTACGTTAATTCCGGGCATCTCGGCTGCACTCCAGGCGAAGATGTTGACATTCTCTTGCAAGCAAGTCGCCATCTTTATCTTTTTGTCGGCCTTCGGGGATCCTCCAATCTTTAGCAGCCCGGGCTCTCCAGCCTTGGAGAGTGCTTCTATCTCTTCCACTTCTTCGGCTGCTTCCAGCCTTGTCGTTCTCTGCAATACTCTCCCCATCTCCTCAACATCCTCCATCTAGCTGATGGTGCTGACCGTGCTGATATAACACTTACGGGCAGCTCTCGGATCGCTCTGGATTCTCACTTGAACATTTACCTGGCAGTACCTCAAGCACTGATGGTAGGAGGATGTGACAACTTTGAAGAAGTTGATTAGAGGCCTCCCGAAGATCGCCTTGTAGCAGCATGGGGCATCGACGATGAAGAATTGACACTTGAGCGAGGTGACACCGAGCGTTACTAGCAGACCCGCTCCTTCCTCCACCTCGTTCTTCTCTCCCGATAAGCCAAAGAGGGGGCCATCTGAGGCCATTACTCTACCTGCCTCAAGTCCCAACTCGTTGAACATCTTTTTGAAGATAATGTTCATGGAGCTCCCGTTATCCACCAAGATTCGATCGACATTGTAGTCCTCCATAGTTGCCTGGATCACGAGGTTATCATGGAATGGATTATCATTCCCTAGCATGCCCTCCTCTGAGAAAGTGATCTCCTCCAATGGCGACGGTGCTTGCGAGGTCGAGATGACGCAATTGCAGTAGATTTGATGGAGACTCCCCTTGCAGGAAGCTCCTAGCCCTGCTCCCCCGTAGATCACCCTCATTGCTTCTCCTCCTCCTCCTTGGTCCACTTATCCTTGACCTCCTTGGTTGATCTGGTCTTCGTTCCTCCTTCGAGTGATGACTTGTTCTGCCATTGGATCGACAAGGGATTCCTGCCTTCGTTGCTCTCCTCCTCCTACTCTAGAAACTAGCCTTCTTCTGGTTTCCCAGAAGTCAGGGTAAGCCATCATCATATGCCCCTTTACTTGATGCAACTCACAGTAGAGGGGAATCTCCTCTGCCTGCGAACTTCTTTGCCGGTTCCTTCTGGTCGGTCTGTTACCTCGCTGGGAAACGACCAACGCTTCCTCTCTCCTCCTTTCCTGACGCCTCCCTGGCTGGTTGAAATTGCTTCTTTCCGGGGAGAATCTCCGTCCCAGTCCTTGATTTTGGGGTCTGCCTGCCAGCCTCCACATGGGCCTATTGGCAGGGATCCAGTACCTCCTTTAATCTTCCCGACGCCCTGGAGCCTCCACGGTCCTCCTTGCGTGATGCCTACTCGACACTTCTCTCTTGGGCTCCTTCTTCCTTCGTACTTCTTGCCTCCACCCATCTTGCCTTCAGGGCTCCTCCTTCTTCCCATGAACGGTGATCTTCTCTTCCTTTTACTCCTCCCTAGTTAGCTTGGTGAGCTTGGCTAGGAAGCCGCGATTTGAAGCCTCCCCTTGAACAAACTTATTGGCATGTTCAATAAGCTCTTCGTAGGAAATGGGGGGATCTATGCTGATATCTAGTTGAAGAGGCCCTCTCTTAGGCCGAACGCCAGGGCTAGCTGCAAGGTGAAGCCACCTACCTCCTAAATATCCAGAACTTCTTCCTAGAAGTGGTTGATATAGTTTCCTAACGTCTACCGCACTCCTTGCAGTAGATAGAAGAGGGTCGTCGCCTCCTTCTTCATGTTCTTCGCCGCGGCGAACCGCCTCATCACTCCATGATGCATGTCTTTAAAGCAGTAGACGGAACCTGCCGCCAGCTGGTAAAACCAATCTGTGGCTTTTCCCCGGAAGGTGATCGCGAAGAGCCTGCACTTAATGGCATCTTACATGGTTTGGATGGAGACAACATCTTCAAATCACTGAAGGTGTCGGACATGATCATCCCTCCTAGAGTAATAGCTCATAACTGGCTCCCTAAACCCTTCCGAAACAGGGACTGAGAGGATCTCCTCACAGAATGGGCTCCTCCCACTTTGGTGGCGATGATTCTCGGCCATGCGAGAAACCCCATCATACTCTCCGTATGGGCGGGGATCATGGAACCTTGCCGGATTCAACACATTGCGAAACTTGATTCCTTGTGAGCTCAGCTAGTAGAACGGTGGCCTCCTTGGTCGCCCTGGCTCCTCCTCCACATGCTTCTTCCCTGCTCACCGAGAGGGACCACCGTCTTCTGACAGATTCACGTGATGAGGAGAGGTCACCGTGCACTCCGTGCGAGGATGCAAGACTGCTCGCAAGCTTCCCTCCATTCACCGCGTGAATTCCTCGAAGTCCGCCTTTGTCACAAACTAGCCTCGAGTTACCGACAGCTCCTTCATGATAGCCAACGTCCACCATCTCGCTTTCTTGCTAGCCTTTCTTCCTATGACAATGATCCACACTCACCGCACCAAAGTGTTGAGGCCAGGAAAATCCTGACGCCAAATATTCAGATCAATGCAGCCAAAGGTTACTCGTCTAGTGATTCAGCTCGACTGCTTGACGGGCAACGACGAAGGGACTAAGAGATCAACAACAGGACCCCAGGTGTTGCGGCAGGGAGGTACCACTATGTACCCAGAAGCTCATAAGAGACGTCCCCTCCACTACCAAAGATGGTCGAACAGGGTATGAGGAAGACACCAACTTGGCGAGTATCAAGAGTGACAGCCAAGGATGACAGGTCCAAGTATTCGATAATGGGGTTCTAAAAGCTCTGCCAAAAGGGCAGTTCCTGGTTCCCCCTAGGGTCCTATTTATAGGAAAACCAAAGGGGAGGGGGGGAGGTCCCAACCCCGTGACTATGCGATATTTGAGGGGATCTCGCCTCGCCTATGTTCACTCACCTTGGGGAGTATAAGGGGCTAGTCACACATGCTAGCCTATACTCGCCTAGTCCTTCTACTATTCTTGTTGGCTGAGTTGTCTTTTACCTCTGACTCCTAGCTTCTGCTTTGACCTTTTGACTTTGACTTCTGCCTACGTTGCCTGAATTGGGTCCCACCCTCGAAGAATATATGTTGTACCCTTATCATGTTCTCTTACTTAAACAAATCTTGTCTATGTTTAGTTGGTCGTAACGATTTAAGGTGAACCCTAGACTTCCCGAGGTCTACCCGGTGAAGGGCTCGCAACGGTACTAGAAGGTATGTTAGGGTGATATCCCAAACCCTCCTTTATACAGATATTTACTTTTATTGGTGGCTACCAATTTCTAAGACCACACTCACTGTTACTCTTAAACTAACCTATGATGTCTTATGATACTTGTAGGGGAGTGACAATCTCTCGTCGGACACCGAGACTAGAACTCCCATTAATGTATGTTCACATTAACACTTAACACTAATTGGTGCCTGCCCTAGGACTTCAACCAGAAGTCTATGAATCTCCAATTGCCACTAAATTAGTTGAGGTTAAACCCTATGATCACCTCCAAGTTCTACCCTTACGCAAGCGTTTTATTGAACGATGCATACCCTTAATCTCAAATACATGGTGTGAGGTGCAAACCCTTAACATGTTCATCTACATGACCCAAGATTTATTCTACTGAAGCACCATGGTCATAATAACACCATAAGTTGTTATGACAATCTCAAAAATCATTTATTTATTTAATATGCGACATGAATCTATATTAATGTTCAACTATAGGACAAATGTTCTGCAAAAATTCTACAACTAATAAAGAAAGATATAAATGATGTCCTACAAATATGTTCCAAATTTCATTCAGATCCTAGGTATTCTTGATGGTCTATTCATTAGATCATTATTTTACTAATCGCAGACCATCACACAAGATGAACTAGTTTTGATCTTAAAGATGTAACTATCACTAATCCTTGGCCAACTGATCCAAAATTCATAATATAAGCTCATAATGACAAGGTCAAGAAATGGCGAGAGTTTCATAATATTTCTAATAAATTTGGCCATAAATACAAAAAACTTTAATTCCAAGTTATATATCATTTACACATAAAGTGTTACTTCTAGAGGTTAAAATGTTCCAAAAAATTTAAAAGATGTACATAATGATAAAATATTATGTCTGGCAGAGTTTTATAATTTTCCATAATAATTATGACCAAAATTCCAATACTTAAATATTGATATTAATTTGTCATATTGCACAACAAGTACTAAAATAATCCATTCAAAAATTCTAGGAAAATTACAATAGATTGACATTGCCCTAAACAGAGCTTAACTATAATTTCAGAAATTTCCAAGTAATATTGACCATAAGAATATCAATAATACAAAAGTTTAAAAAATGAAATTATTCATAATTCCCGAAGTAAATTACTTCCAAAAATCATACTAAAATTTCCTGGGATATAATCTGACCTAGTTCACCTTGTGACAGAAGATTGGATTTTTCCTAAGTATGTAGGGTATCTTTATTTCATTAGTACACTAATTTGACATAAGTAAAATTATATAATTAATTACCTAGGATTTTTATTCCAAAAATCTTACTAAAATTTCAAAAGATTGAATATAACATAACTCACCATGTGACAGAAGATTGGATTTTTCTTAAGTAAGTAGGTCATATTTATTTCATTAATACACTTATGTGACATAATTAAAATAATGTAATTACCAAGAATTTTTCACTCCAAAAATACTAAAATTTCTAGAGATGTAATATAACATAACTCACCATGTGACAAAAGGTTAGATTTTTCCTAAGTCATTAGGTCATCATTATTTTATTAATACACTTATGTGACATAATTAAAATTATTTGATTACTTAGGATTTTTTACTTTAAAAATCCTAATTTTCTGTGGATGACTCCTCTCATCATAATGGGTTCATGGCCAAAATATTATAGTCATGAAACAAGTCATTTTTGTTGAATTCACAAAATACCAAAATTTGGCTAAGTGCACACCAAGTCACTTACACCATATGTACACATGCATGTGTAAAACACCATTATGCAGAGGTCAAAATGACCTTAAATTTTGGTCAGAGACTAAGCATAATCAAATTATCCTTGTGCCCAAAATTTGGGTTATATTGAGTTGATTTAGCCATGTAATTCTAGTAATACAATATAGTGTTATATGCACACCAAATTCCCCTTTTCATGCATGTGGAATACACCAACATAAAGAGAACCAAATGAACATAAATTTTTACCATTGACTATTTATGATCTAATTAACATGTCACCCAAGATTTATGTTAGTTTGAGTTAGTCTAGTAACATTAATTTTATTATAGGAAAAATAATATTTCTGACAAAACTATAGAAAAATATCTTCAAAAAATCCTGATTTTTGGATGTTTGGTCCATCTTGGTACCACTCATGCAAGGCCAAAATTTTAGGTCCATGCAAATAAACTAGGAAAAGTTATTCACAAAATATGGCCTAGAAAACCCTTAGGACACCCCTCAGTAAAACTGAGATTCTATGGGTTGTATGGCACCAAATCAAGTGATTCAAAGTTCATTTGGAAGGAAAGACCAGAAGCTACTACTTTTATACTTTACACTTTTCCTATATCTGATTTAATGGGCCTTGATTTTAGCCTAGAAGTCACCATAATAATATGACCTGCATTTAGCTGATCTATCCCAGATCTTGAATCAATCTGACGGCTCCTGGTCATCTCCTACCTTCAGCCAACGACTAGATTAACCCGAGCTGGGGTGTTTTCAAATTTGATTTCCTGGCCAACCACCGGCCACCAGGGCCGGCTACCGCACCACCACCTTCGTTGAGGTGGTGGCTGTCGTTTGCGGCAGAATGACGACCAGAGACCACCTCTCCGGCGATCCCGATGTTGGTCAAAATTTAGAAATTTTCTCACATTTCTCCCATGGGATCAGGCTCAATTGAACACCATTTCTCTCATATTTGATCTAGGATGCTAGAACAGAGGGAGGGGAGGAGAAACGAACCATTGATTGAACTTGAGCTTGAGGAAATCTCAGACTTGCCATGTCCGACCATGCTCCTTGCACCCTCATGCTGATTTTGCTCCTCTCCACCAAAAGCTTCAGTTCAAAGCTTAATTTCGACTGCCTCCCACATCTAAAGCTAATGATGTCGGTAGATTTGAGTGGGGAGGGCTCTATATGGAGATGCCATCAAGGCATGGTCGACAAAGCCTTGGTTGTTTCACCAAGTTTCCATTTGGCATCCCCATTGCTAGAATTTGGTTGAGGCTTGCATGAGGAGTTGAGGGGAGTGTATGGGGAGATGAATTAGTTGACAAGTTGGCTCATTCCATGAATTCTCTTTTTGTCCCATTCCAAAATTGGGAAATTCCCAAATTGCCCTAGTGCAAGCTATTGCATGTCAAATTCTGAGGGCATGGAGGGTCTTTAGGCTAGTGGGCTATAGGATGAGCTGATCTTGAAGGCTTTAGCCAATTGAAAATAAGTTAGCCCCTTTGATTTTCTCATTTAGGCCAAGATTGACCAATGTTGACATTGGGGGTTGACTTGGTCAAAGTGATGAGTGGGCTGACCCTACTTGATGGTCATAAGTCCCATGACATCGCTTAATGCTCATTGGGCCGTGGTGTGGCCCCAGTTGGGCTAATTAAGCCATAAAGTGTGATTTTGACCAAGATTGGGTTAGATTTGGGTCAAATTGGGTCAATTGGTTGACCAAATGATGGGTTTTTGGTCAATTAAACCTCATTGAGGGTTTCTTACGTGGGGTCAATTTGGCCATATGAAGTCTAAATTAGCCAATTTGGGTTGAATTGGGCTATGTTGACCAAAGTTTGACTTTGGTCAATTTGGGTCAATTGGTTGACCAAATGATGGGAATTTTGGTCAATTGAACCTATTTGAGGGTTTGCCATGAGTGGTTGGGTCAATTTGGTCATATGAAGTCTAATTGAGCCAATTTGGGTTGAATTGGGCTATGTTGACCTAAGTTTGACTTTGGTCAATTTAGGTCAATTGGTTGACAAAATAATGGGGCTTTTTGGTCGATTGAGTCTCCTTTAGGGTTAGGGGCATAGTGGTGAGGTCAATTTGTGCTTGTGAGTTCAATTTGGGCTAGTTTGACCTAAGTTGACTTGTGTTCACTTGAGGGAACTAAGTTGGTTTAGCTTAACCCAATGTGTCTTAAGGCCTTCTTCTTGTCTCAACTCACCATTCTCACCACATGTTATACCCTAAGACTATCATGGGGTCTAGTAGGATTAGGGAAGTAAGATCCCTTTTTTTGCTATAAAATAGGGTCTTATGCCCAGAACCGCCGCTTTGCGGTGACACTAACACTCTGGAAGATCGCCACTACAAAACGCCGATCCTGCCGGCCATATCGATCACAGAAGAAGAAAAGTACAAATGAAGCAAAAGTAAGCTCAAGCCCACATCACATGAATTATAGATATCATAATGAAAAGGAGATGTCCACAATAATAACTGAAATAAAAGGTAGCAACATAAAGGGCTCATGCCCGGTACATCATTTCCTCACTACAAAATCACTCGCGGAAGCAAAACTACTGAAGAAACTCACAGATCCTGTGACTGGCGCTCCCATGCTAGACTGGCCCGCCTCCATCTACACCGGCCTCTGGTGGTGCTGCGTTTCCTCGATCCCCTAAAATGATATGGTCCACCGACCATTAGTCAAAAGACTAAGCCTCGTTTCCCCGCATCCATTCCCCAGGGACCTAGGCACCGAGCGGGAGGATGAAGCGGAGGACAGCAAGGGGTATAAAAAAGGCAGGTGACATGTCGTAGCTACATGAGTGTCTATCACTACGCATGTGTTTATATATAATTGAAGCAGTAAACAATAAGTAAGCAAGATAAAGATCAAGTAAAGAACAATAAAGTAAGCAGGTAAAGACAGGTATATATTAGAAAAGTAATCATTGATTTATAGGAATGCCCATACAAACCTATAGACCAAGGGGTCGTTTAGCAAGGCCTATCGTATAAAAAGTCCCATAACCAATTTATACGATGGGGGTAGGGGTTGAAATGCAATGTGTATGCTATTACATGCAGTTTTATTCTGGGTAATGTTATGATCACACAAGTGCAACTCACACACTTCGACTCTATGCGCACAGACCTTTAGTTCCACCTTTTTGGAGCTAGCAAGACTCCCAGGATACCCCTGTAGTGGAAAACGGAAGCGGTGGGTTGGGCCTCGCCCACCTCTAGGTTGGTTTTCACACTACCTAACCTAGACCTATCGTACGCCTCAATGCAAAACCGTGGAGCGCCTACGTACTCTTACTGGATGGACCACCAGACTTTCTTAGCTAAGTGCAAATCCACACTTGCCGAGTCAGCGTATCGACGTCGGTGTGAACGACTGTCTATACCGAAGACCCACCACCTTTATGCACATGCAATATGATTACTGTGTACCTCCGAACCATAGGTTCCCCAGGCTAACCCACCTGTCTCAACAACCTTCCGAGCCACCCGCTCGCCGGACAAACCCGTCCGCAACCACATCCACCGAGCCTACTGCTCGTCCGACCAAATAATGTTACACCCGCAGCAAGGGGGTGTGGGTGAGTTAATTATTGAGTTAATCTTGCATAACAATTTACTCCTGCAATTTAGGGTTAATTTTGGACTTCCCGAGGTCTACCCTGTGAGGGGCTCGCAGCGGTACTAGGAGGTACGATGGGATGATAGTCCAAACTGCCCTTTACAAGACACTTACTATTATTGATAACTACCCATGAACATACCCCTCTTACCATTTCACTTGAGTTAACCCTAAGTGTTTTATGACTCTCTAAGGCAAAGACGATCTTTCGTCGATCCCGAACACAACCTTGCCCCTTAGCTTATCTGGCACACTCAACGTATAGACTCCTATTGGTGACCTCAAATCTCCCCAACCAAACTAGGTACTCCATCTACCTCCCATTCCCACCTAATGATCTACAAGTTATCTTAACTCCACTGTTTTTCTATACGCAGACCAAACGAGTTGCATGAGGTGCATGAGAGGAGGTACTCCAAATAATCATCTGAATGACCCAAGATTATTATTGGGGTGAGTTATGACATTATAACACCATCTCCAGAAGTTAATAATTTTTCTACATAATTTGGTAAATATTATGATTTTTCCAAAATCAGGGAACCTATGATTTTGTAGATCAAGTATGGTTTTCCGACATGGTATGGCTTCATTGAAATTTGTACAACTAGATTGCAGCAAAATAACAGTCAAACCTGAATTTCACAATTTTCCAGAAAGGTTTTGACCTCCAATTAAAATATTAACTAATTAATCAAGATCAATTATTAACAAAGGAGCTACTAGAAATTCTCTTTTAACGATTACAAGAAAATTAGCTGGTGTTCAAAATGGTCAGACAAGTTCACTGATGAAGTTCCATAATTTTCTAAATCCATTTGACCATATAATTCCAATAATTAAATAAACATGTCCATTGTCACCTTGTGAGGGGAACCACAAATATATAACTCCAAAAATTATTCTAAAATTACTCGATCATGTGTTTGGTCTAACAAGTCCTCTGATCAATTTCCATAATTGTTTATTGAGTATTAAACCCATAATTAATTTTTATACAACAACGGCACAGATTGAGGGTTATGAATGAAGTACCATAAATAACACTTCAAAATTCTTGACAAAATTATCATAGAACAATATCATTAATAAAGACTCACTGTCAAAGTTTCTTAAACATCCTAAGCTATATGCGCATGTAACTCCTAATAGTAAGAAAGAGCCCTAAATGACTCTTCATTAAATCAGAGAGAATAGAAGACTCCAAAAATTCCAAATAAATTACCTAGGTCTCTACACCACCCTATGAACCTCTCTACCAAATTTCAAGTCAATCCAAGGACATATGAGCCTATGTCCTTCAATAGGTTCAAGGTACAACACTAAGGTTTGAACTAGGATTCTAGGGCACAACTACTCCAAATCACCCCAAGTCTTGGGAGGAGGTGTTTTATGTGATATTAAATTAGTGTCCAAGGTTTCATTACTTTTGGATGAGATTTGCTCATTCAACCCAACAAGTGCACTTTTGATCTTTTAACCCTTAGTTTGACCAATCTTGGGTTACTCAACTACTCAACCAAATCAATCCCAAATGGAATGAAATTTTTACCAGAGACATGAAGTGACCCTAAGGACCACCCTCCGAAATTTGAAAGGGTTTAGAGGTCTCTAGACCCTAAAATTAATTCATACTTGAATTATTAAATTCCTACAAAAACTATAGAAAAAGTTTCTCCATAAATTCCCATTTTTGGATATGTTGAGGGCAAGGGTAAATCTAAACTATGCTTAAAATTTCAAAGCATTTGGACGTATTGATTAATGGGGGCACACAAATCAAGCTCTGGTCAACCCTATGTACAGGTTGCACCATTTTGAGTGCTGCAGTCAAACCACTGGGCCAAATCGGCTCAAATCAATTTTAAATTAAAGTAGACATCAGTGGATACAAGTTTGGTATAAATCACCTTTCCCGTAGAGAGCTCTAAGTATTCTCTATAATTATTTCTAACTACTGCCAGTATAGGGACAAAAATAGGAGTATCAAATATATTGTTGCATAAACTTGCATAGATCTTAAAACACAAATGAAGGGCATTCCTTCATCTTCTCCAATCAGCCAACGACCACGGTTGGCCCATCCTGTAGATACTTGAGAGGTGATTTCCCAGCCACCTAGACGCTCTCCCAGTCGGCCAATGCCTCCACCACCTCCGTTGAGGTAGCTTCCGGTGATGTACAGTGGTTGGCCGGCCGGAGTCAGCCGGAATCAGGAATTTAAACAAGGGAAGAAAAGCTTGAACACAAGCTTTCGGCCATGCCGATCTACGACCAATTGGCCCCAAATCTAGTGGCTAAAATGATGAGATCTACCCACTAAGAAATAGATGAGAGGGGAGGACCTGAATTGTGGCTTGTAGCTGTGACATTCGCTGGTCCGCCATGGTTGGTCGAGAGCTCTTGGGTGCCATGCCGGTAGGTGCTTAGGTAGGAAATTTTTTCTAAAAAAGTGGGGGAAACTCATTCCCTTCACCCCTTGAGCCCTTTTATAGAACCAAATCCTGGTAGGGGAGGAGATGAAACTTGGGATTCTTCCATTAACACCATTTATGGTGAAAATTTCGGACATCCCCAAAGGTCACCCAATTCATCATCCAAAAGAGTTGGAAAAACCTTAAATATTCTCCTAATTGATGGGGGAAATGAATCCCCATCAATTGGGAGGACTTTTGGACTCCCTTGGCCATGAATTTGGCCAGCAATATGAGTCACGTCCGCCTCCCGTCGATTTAGCTACCGCCAGCACTAGTACTAGCGCCAATGCTAACATCTCGATGGCATAACGCTCGCCGATTTGGCAACCGCTAGGAACTACCACTACCGCTACTGCTAGAGCTAGCACCTACGCTAGCGTTTTGACGGTATTTGGTTCATCTCGGTGGTTCAATGTTTGTCTCAACGGTTCACCTAAACCACCACTACTGCTAGAGCTAGCCGCTAGCGTCGGCGCTAGCGCCTCATTCAATACAACTCCTTTCTATGGTTGGATAATTGGAGTATTACGAGGGGACCCCCTTATTGGGTTAGACACGGCATGGTGAAGTCACGGGTCACAGTGATGCCCTAAGGCTAACCCTAGGCTTGGTAATCAGAAATCACTATCCCAGACCATGGTGATTTTCGCCTCGAGCCTAAACTCTTATGTTCTCTTCGCGCATCTTAGGGTTTTGTCATGACCAAGTCATGACAAAACCATCTTAGGGGTCTAGTCGTTTGGGGGATGTCACAAATCCCAATACATAAAAATAAAAATTTCGTCCCCGAAATTTAGGTTAAGCCTGCGGGGTTTCTAACGCGAGTGCTTAAATGTAACATCTCTAGAGAATTTAAATTATACCTGGCGTGAAAAGCTACGGATACCTCTGCTGCATCTGGTCTAGTGGCTCTCAGGTGTGCTCCTCCTGCCCATGGTTCCTCCACGAGACCTTGACTAGCGGAACCTTCTTGCACCATAGGACTCGCATCTCGGTGTCGTCTATCAAGACCAGCTCCAGATGAACCGATCGATCAGTAGCTACTGGCCCATCCACTATAGATATATGTTGCTCTAGCCATAGTAGAGCTCTCCTAAGGGAGGAGACATGGAATACATCGTGCGATCCCACTAGCTCTGGCGGCAGCTCCAGTTTGTAAGCCAGGGGACTGATCCGCTTCAGGATCCTGTAACGCCCCATATACCTAGGACTGGTCATCTTCCGCCCGCGTACCCGCGAGACTCCGTGCATCAGACGTATCTTCAGAAACACCTGGTCTCCAACCTGGAACTCTAATTCACAATGTCGTGCATCGTAATACTTGGCCTGCCTGCTCTGGGCTTCCAGCATCCTGTCTCGGATCAGTCTCATTTAAGCATCAGTATCCTCCACGAACTTCAAGCCGAGTGCCTTAGGATCCTCATTATGGACCCAAGACAGTGGAGTCCGGCACCTCCGTCCGTATAACGCCTTGTAAGGGGCCCTGCCTATGCTGGACTGATGACTGTCGTTGTTGTTGGAAAACTCTATAAGCGGCAATAGTCTCTCGCATGGCTCTCCGCGGTCCAAAATGCATAAGCGTAATAGATCCTCCAGTGTCTGGTTGGTACGTTCCATTTGCCTGCCTGTCTGTGGGTGGAATGCTGTGTTGAATGTCAACCGCGAACCCAAATAAACCTGGACCAATCTCCACTCTCGGGATGTAAACAGTCCATCCCGATCTGACACGATCGTCCTAGGCACACCATGATACCGGAAAAACTGCTCCTCAAATATCTATACCAAATCTCTGACCGGAGCGTCCTTCCTGACCGGAATGAATCTGGCCACCTTCGTTAACCTATCGATGATCAACCATATCGAATCATTCCCCGCATGTGATCGGGGAAGTCCATGTATAAAGTCCATCGCAATGTCGTCGAACTTCAACTCCGCCATCGGGAGTGGTTGTAATAATCCGGATGGTCTCTTGCATTCCGCCTTCACGAGCTGGCAAGACTCGTAGTGGGTCACAAAATAAGTGATGTCCCTCTTCATGCCCACCCAATGCATAGTCCTCTTCAAATCTGCCGTCATCTTCGTGATACCCGGGTGCACTGAATACTTGCTGAGGTGAGCCTCGGTCATATAATCATTCCGAATTCAGCCCCTGCCGATATGTAAACTCGACCTCTGAAACAAAGCAGCCCATCCTTCAGTGAATAATCCCCTGTCGTACCTTCCTCCAAGGCCCTGAATATCAGCTCCATCTTGGCATCACGCCTCTGTCCTCCATCCCCGATGCGGTCTCGAATGACATCTGTGGAACTCATCGCCGCCAAGTACTCCTCATAGAGCTCATGTCAACCTCGGACACCAATGAGATCTGCATGTCCTCGAGCATCCATACCAGCTCCATAGCCATCAACTAGGGCTCCGCTGCCGAGGTGGTAGCTCTCCTGCTCTGAAAGTGAGGTTTAGGTCTTAGATTTACTCTAGAGGAGGGGGGGTGGGGGTGAATAGAGTATTAAAAGTTTTTAACTTATTTTATAGCGGAATTAAAATACTGATATATATATGTGTAATAGAGTGAGTGTAAAAGCAAAACAAAAATCACAGCACAGTACAGAAAGAAAAACACAATCACAGCGGACACAAGGATCTATAGTAGTTCCCCAATCAAACTAGGTACATCTACTCTTCTACCACCCTTGGTAGGAATCAACTAGGTTTTTGATCAGGTGCCCTATCACCATTGAGATTTTTGATCAGGTGCCCAAACACCACTGAGCTTTTGATTAGGTGCTCAAACCAAAACACAGGTTTTTTATCAGGCGCCCTGCCACCAAAGGTTTAACTTTTGAAGGGAGTTAGAACCCTGTACAAGATGGGTAAAAAGATAAACAAAAAGGTATTTATAAAGTTCTTCTCTATCAACAAGATCTGAGAGAAGACTAGTGGATTAATATGTTGTAAAGCTCCCCCTGTCTGATAGAATTTCTTTGACAGATAAAGGATGGAGCTTTCTCTTGGATGTAGAAAATCTTTCTTGATAGCAAATGAATCTGAGAGACAATGTTTCTCAGATTATTGTTGCTCTTTGAAGATTAGAACTAGCAGCTGAAAACTGGGTGAAGATTTTGTTGTTCTCAGATAATGAAAGTGCTGTTGTTGAGGATGAAGATCTATTTCTCTTTGACTTCTAGTATTTCTCTCGACTGTGTTACTTCTTTGGTCTGATCTTCTCTATTTTCTATTATCCATCTTCTTCAACCCTTTTCTTAGGTATATGACTGATTTGAAATTCAAATCTTCTGATTAAGGAATAAAATAATATGAAAAGTTATTTCTTGGAACTGCAATCTGATTCAGCAAGAATACGATAATTCCTTTTCCTTTTCCATGAAAGTATCCTTTTCCAATATGTCAACGGCTATATTCTCGGAAGAAGAGAGTAGAAAGGAATATAATAAAAGGAAAGAACAAATCTTGACTTATCTGATAATGAATAAGTCCAAAGGAATTGGATAGATCCATTGCTGACTAGTCGATCTGAGTTCAGAGAAAATAGATAACTGATCCATCAAAAATTGTCAAGCTGAAGAAGAAATTCGTCGAACAGAAAGCTGAGTTCGTCGATCTCAATCTGGAGTTCGTCGAACAGAATATCATTTGTCAAACAGAACTTTGAGCTCGTCGATCTCAAATTGGAGTTCGTCGAACTAAGAGATAGAAACTGTAGAGCTGGATGGAAGACTGAATTTGTCGAGCTGAGGAGCATGTTCGTCGAACTAAAACACGATGTTCGTCGAACGCACAAACTTGGAATTTTCCTATGTTCTAGCTAACTCAAACAAACTTAGACCTTGACCTTTAGATTATACAATGGGGTCAACTTGAGTCCTAGAAACAGATAGTGATCCTAGCCCAAATCAATGATATGGTTGTTCCAACAATCTCCCCATATTTGGGTTAGGATACTATTTGACAAAATCAAATAATAAAACAAACAACAAAAAACATAGAGCAAATATATCTGACAGAAATTAAATTTCATTTCAGTAGATGAGAATAAAATAGTACTCTAAGTTTAGGAAACTTTACACTGAAAGCAGAAATAAGCAAAACCAAATACTTATGAGCTTTACTCTGAAGAGGGCTTGAATATGATTTGTCTGTATGGGTTCTCAGATTCTTTTTTACTCATATAGAGGTCATTAGCTCCCAGCAGTGTTTGAGATGATGCATGAGGAACCACTGATGTTGGGTGCAACCTTAAATAATCTTCAGCATTAAAGAGGTGCCTTGAGTTGTACCTTTCAAACTCTTTTCTTCTGAATTCTGACATTGTTGAGAACTGAGAGTAATCTTTACCTTCTGCTTTTTCTTTATATATCTGAGCTGTAGCAATTGATTATGTAAATCTATCCATATGAGCAATCTTATTTGAATCTAGATTGATTGGAGAAGGAGGCCTTTCATCAATTTCACTGGCCTGATAAGAAGATTGATCATCAGATTTTCTTTTTCTGTGGAAGGAACCATCAGAAATATGATATTTATAGACTAAGGACGAAGATCTGGCAGATCCTGAAGGAGGAGCTCTGGCTGATCTAGAACTATGGGAGCCACTTGAGCATCTATGACTTCCTTCTGATGTTCTTGAATGCTGCTGAGAAGGCTTCTGAGAAGATGAGGAGGACATCCCTGCTGAACTTGCTGCTGGAGGAGAAGGAGGAGGATGATTAAATTTAACTGGTTTATCTGAATAGAAGCCTGTCTTCTTCACTTTCTTTCTCCTGTTATTCTCATTTCTGGAGAATCTCATCCATGCTGGGAAATCCTTGGTGAGGGTAATGTTATGCAAAATGTAATAAGGAGTATCATTTATACAAGAGGGAGGTTTAGGAACGGCCCTTGCTTTACTTCTGGACTTTCTTTTCTTTGAAGATTCATCATCTGAATCATCACTATCATCATCAGAAAACTGATCAGGATTATCATACAGATCATCAAGATCTTTAAGGGCAATCTGAACATCTTGCTATTCTTGGAGAACATTATCATCATCTTGCTCACAATCCTCTGGAAGAGGGGAATCATCAAACACAAAAGTAGGAGGGGATACAGATCATCAAGATCTTTAAGGGCAATCTGAACATCTTGCTGCTCTTGGAGAACATTATCATCATCTTGCTCACAATCGTCTGGAAGAGGGGAATCATCAAACACAAAGTAGGAGGGGATAAGGGTGATTCATCAAAAACAAAAGTTGGAGGTGACTTCATCAAATCAACTTCTTCTGATACTGCAACTAGAACTAGAACCTGAACTAGAACTGGAGCTTGAAAACTTTTGATAATTTTCTTTAGCAAAGCTGAATTAACTGGAGCTGTATAAGGAATTATAGCTTTTGAATAAACTTGAGGCTTTGGCAAACTGCTGAAAACAAAACTGAATTTTGATAACAAAGAAATATTATCTACTGTGGGGTTAAAAGATATATTATTCACAGATTCCATCACTGGAGTGAATAACTCTGGAACTGCTACTGAATCTGTAACTGGAGCTTCTTCATCAATAAATGGAGCTGCTTCTATATCAAAGACCATAACTGAATCTGCATCTGCATTATCTGGAGCTTCTTCATCAAGCATCTGCCCCTGCCTAGTTTCAGGGAGACCTGAATCTAGGCCCCTAGAAGAAGGGACAGGTGTAGAAGAGGTAGGGAAGGAAGCAAGCTTGGCAGATTGATCAGAGATAGCTTGAAGAACTGGAGCAAGCTTCTCATCTAGAAGAGCAGTTAGATTTGGAGAGATATGATTAAATATCTAATCAGCTATTGAGGAGAAATCAACATATACAAAATCAGAGGTATGTTGAGAAGAAGAGGCTGCTGGTATAGAAGAAGAGGGAATAGAAGAGGGTATGAAGATGTTGGTAGCACCAGAGATGGGTGGAAGATTGTCTTGATGGATGGGTGATTGAGGTGGAGAATATGGAGGAGACAAGAGGTCAAAAAATGGAGGGGGAATGAAGGGAGGAAGAGAATCAAGTGGGGGAAGAGAATCATCAACTGGGATAGAGGATGATGAGGGAAGATCTGCAGACAGGTTTGTCTGAAGAGGAGGAGAAGAAAGCAAAGGAGAGTAATGTCTATGGGAGAATGAGAGGGAGGAACTTCTTCAGGAGAGGTGTGCTGAAGAGGTTGATAGGGGAGAGGAGTTGAAGATTCAAGGGGAGGAACTTCTGGTAGGGTGAGGGGAGTGACTGGAGCCATCCTGGTGCTTTCAGAAATACTCCTGGAACCTTCTGCCCTTGGAGTCTTCTTGGGAATCACTCTTTCCCACTTGCCAAAGAGAGCTGGAGTCAGCCTCTTGCTTGCATTTATGAAGACCTTTGGTGACACCAACAGGTCTGGGCATTTCTCTTGAAGAATAATGCCTAACACTCTGCCATAGCAAACATTCAGTTTTCCTTGCTTCTTCTTTATTGATTTAAACAGAATCAATCCCCAATTGACTTATTTCTTTTCAACTAAGGCCACCATCAAAAGAAATTGGTGCCTAGTGACATAGTCATGAGCAAAAGTTTTGCCCAGCAAAACCTTTCCAACTATATCAGCCAAGAATTTGTATTCAATGGACAAATTCTATTTCAAAAGATGATTAGGGTTTCCAATGGAGTGACCCATTTTAACCAATTCATCATTAAATTCATCAGAACCAATATCCAACAAACCAAAAATATCTGATAATATCTCTGGTGGAAGAGGAACCTGATTTCCTGAGATACTTCCTGAGATTGTTGTTGCATTCACTGATTGAATGGTATGCACCCATTCCTTGATTTCTGCTACTGGAAGCTTTATTCTAGTAGTCATGAACTTCTTAAGCTGCTGTTCTTCAAAAAGTTGAAGAATGTCCTGGAAGATTTGGTCTGAATACGCAAAGGATTCTGTTGGAACAACCCTATTTGTGATTTGGCCTAGGATCACTATCTGTTGACTAAGGACAAGTTGACCCCAATGTATAGTTTATGGGTCAAGAGTTTAGGAAGAGTTTTAGCTGTTAGAACTAGAAATTTCATTCAGATTCTGCGTTCGATGAATGGCTAGCTGCGTTCGACGAACGGCTATCTGCGTTTGACGAACAAACTTGTTCTCAGCGCTCGACGATCTTGTCTCAGCGGTCGACGAATTTGCTCATTCTCAGCGCTCGATGCTTTTACTCAGTCTAAGCGCTCGACGCTTTTACTCAGTCTTAGCGCTCGACATTCTCAGAGCAGTGCTCGACGAATTCCAGCCAGCGCTCGACAAATTCCAGCCAACGCTCGATGAATTCTTTACTGAAGAACAGATCGACAAATACAGTCTCCAGATTATATTTCATTCCACCCTCTGAACTCAGATCGACGACAGTAACGGCTCTTTCCATCGGATCAAGTAAGGATAATTTATTTCCTTTATTAATTCAAGTTTATAGCCATTGACATTAGCAGAAAAGGACATTTCGTGGAAAAGGAAAAGGCAAACGACACTGCAGATGTATTGTTCCCAGAATATCTTCTCGGATATAATATATTCTTTAATATAAGGGATTTGCATTTAATGTCTGTCAGAGATTCAAAAGAAAATAAGGCAGAAGATATTACAGAATAATTTTACAGCAGGCTTACACGACAAATGATATACAGAACATTTTTTTCAAATTGCAGCACAGTTTTTCAGAACAAGAAAGAAAGAAAGAAAAAAAGGAGACAAGAAGAACTTATAGCTAACAGATCTTCTTCTTCCTCCTCAAGCAGCAGCACATAATTTCTGAGAACCTCTTCAACACCATCTCAATATTTCTGCTGCAAGAATCAAGAAAGAAAGAAGAAGAAGAAGAACAAACACAGACAGAGAAAATAATTTTCAGTCTTCTTCTTTCTCAAAGCAGCACCTTCATTCAACTGAGAACATCTTCATCAACAATACTCTCTCAGTCTTTGCTACAAGCCCAGATCTTCAAAAGAGCAACAACAACCTGAGAAGCACCCTTGCCTTTCAGTTTTATTTGCTACAGGAAGATCAAATCTTTCAAGAAAAGCTCCAGCCAATCAACTGTCAAACAATTCATATCAGACAGAGGAGCATTTCAACATCAAATCCACTAGAGTCTTCTCTATAGATATTGACAGAGAAGAACTTCATAACCCCTCTCCATCCCATTCTGTACAGGGTTAATACTCCCTTCAAAAGTGTAACCCACTGGTGGCAAGACACCTTATCAAAAAATCCTTGTGTGGTTTTAAGCACCTTATCAAAAGCTTATCGGTGAATTGGGCACCTGATCAAACTCCCATTGGTGTGTGGGCACCTTATCAAAAATCCCTTGGTGTGAGGGCACCTTATCAAAACTCCTAGTGGATTCCAACCAAGGGTGGTAGAAGAGTAGACGTACCCAGATTTATTGGGGAACTACTATAACTCCTTGTGTCTTCTGTGTTTGATTTCTTTTATGTGTTTGTGTTGTTCTGATTTTCTTTACTTAGT
Organism: Dactylorhiza incarnata; assembly: GCA_033032865.1. Classification (NCBI taxonomy): domain Eukaryota; kingdom Viridiplantae; phylum Streptophyta; class Magnoliopsida; order Asparagales; family Orchidaceae; genus Dactylorhiza; species Dactylorhiza incarnata. The sequence continues at coordinate 22,431,651 of JAWHQI010000010.1, read as the reverse complement.
TTTTATTACTCACTCTCATATACACATATTTATATCACTATTTTTAATTCCGCAAATAAAACTAAGGGAAAAAGTTTTAAACTCTATTCACCACCCCCTCTAGAGTTAATTTAAGATCTAACCTCCACTTTCAATTGGTATCAGAGGGCTGTTGATTCTTTACAGGCTAACACCTGAATCATAAAGATCAATTAGATCTTAAATTATTTTAGAGTTTTTATTGTTTTTATTTTCTGTTAAAAACTCATGGCACAAAACAAAGATTATTCAAGCACAAGACATCCTATGTGCAATCTCAGTAAGTTTGCACTGTGGAAAGCAAGGATTAGGCTTTATATGAGCTCTATTGATGAAGAAATCTTTAATGTCATATTGACAGGACCTCCTGCTCCCTCAGCATCAACAAGTACTGAAGTAACAACAGACAACCATGTTGTCCCACCTCCTGAGTGTACAGAAGCACAAAAGAAGCAAAGGAGTGTTGATGTAAAAGCCATGAATATTCTGGCTCAAACAATGTCTGATGACATATTTCAGAAAGTGGTGGATTGCACCTCAGCTAGAGAGATATGGACCTCTCTCAACAATATGGTTGTAGGCTCTGCTGATGAAAGAAAAGACAGAAGATCTCACTTGATCTCTCTGTATGAGAACTTCAAAAAGGATGAAAAAGAATCAGTTGCAAATATGTACACTAGATTAAGTGTAATTATAAGTGAACTGAAAACACTGGACAAGGAAATCTCATTAACTGAGATCAATGACAAGATCCTAATGTGCTTCCCCAGCACTTAGGACTCTAGGATCTGGCCTATCAAGGAAGCCAGAAGCCTCAATGAGATTACTACTGAGACACTGCTAGGAAAGCTCAAATCTTATGAGCAACTCATCAAGACAAGAGAAGCTGAACAAGTGAGCACTTCCTCTCCAACAAAGAAGGACAGGAACATTACCTTCAAAGCTACAGAAGAAGAAGGAAAGACTCCTGAAAATGAGGAGTTCATGAGCCTTATAGCCAAGAGATTCTACAAAATGGCTAAGAAGTACTTCAGAAAGAAGGACTCCAGATCAAGGGAAAAGCCAAGGTATGACAAAAACAATTCTAAAGAAATTATATGTTTTAGTTGCAGGAAACCAGGACACATAGCACCTGATTGTCCAGAAAATCAAAACAAGAAGGATAAGAAGGAAAACAGAAAAGAAAAGGAAGAAAGAAGAAACTCCAGCAAATCTTCCTCCCACAAACACAAAAAGAAGGGAAGAGGATTTGTAGCTGAAACTTGGAGTGAAACTGAATCAGATTCATCATCCAGCTCTTCTGATGATGAAGATAATGAAGAAGTAAGAAGTCTCTGTATGATGGCTATCAATGCCTCAGCAAGCAATTCAGATGAAGAATCAGAATCTGAAGCTGAAAATGATGCAGATCAGGTAATATCTAACTTTGATTTTACTTCAGTTGAATTCAAAGATGAATTCAAGGTTCTTTGCTTAGACTTAATTAAATCTGAGAAAGAAATAATCTCACTCAGACTTAAGCTAGCTGAAATGAATAATATAAGTGAAGAAAATATAAATCTTAAGAAAGATTTGGCTGCCTCCAGGGAACATATTATTCTCATTGAGAGCAAGTTGTCTGAAGCCAAAAAGTTTGAAGAATCCCTAAATGGGAGAAGCATCAAACTGATGGACATTACAAGCACAGGGGAGAAGCATCAAACTAATGGACATTACAAGCACAGTAAATGCTAGACTTAATAGCAAACTTGGCTTGGGTGCTTCATCAAGTGAGACACCTCTAATTAAGAAGAATATATTATATACACCTATAAAATTCATCTCTGCTAAGAGCAAAGAGGTTGTAGATGAAGATAAAAACATTTTAAGCAAGTGTGTTATGAATAAAAGAATTCAGAAGAATTCGTCGAACGGAGCTCGACGAAAAGATTTCAATTTGTCGAACGGAGATTGACAAAAACAGAAAACAGATTTTCAGTATAGTTATTACATGAACGGCGCTCGACAAAATCATGTACATTCATTGAACGGCGATCAACGAACTTACCCAAATTCGTCGAACAGATACTATACAGAAAATTTCAAGAATTCTAATTCAAAACAAACTAAAAATCCTTTCACTGAATGGATAATACCTCCAAGGAGATATCATCTACAAGGCTATAAGGATCAGCCTGAAATGTCCTTTATTTCTGAATATTGTGGTAAGACAAAAGGACCTAAGGTAGTCTGGGTCAAAAACAACTAGTTTATTTTTCTGTCTTTGCAGGTATACAGCTGTCCAAGAATAAATGAGAAATGGTATTTGGACAGTGGCTGTTCAAAACATATGATAGGGAACAAGGCCAACCTGAACAACTACAAGGCAAAGCTTGGACCAAAAGTTATATTTGGAGACTCCAACTGTGGACAGACCAAAGGCTATGGAAAAGTCAAGGTTGGAGAAGTCACCTTCAAAGAGGTAGCTTATGTCAAGGGACTAAAGCACAACCTCATCAGCATAAGTCAGTTATGTGATAAAGGTTATCAGGTAACCTTTAATAAATTTAAGTGCCTTATTAAATCTGCTGATATTGTTATTGTTTTATCAGGTATTAGGCAGGGTAATATTTACTTAGTGAATTTCAATTCATCTACATCAGAAATTTGTTTATTTAATGAATTAAGCAAACCTAATGAACTTTGGCATAAGAGATTAGGACATGTAAACCTTAGGACCATTGCTAAATTATCTAAGGATAATCTTGTTAGAGGTTTACCCTTAGGTTCATACAAGAAAGAAGGTCTTTGTAGGGCATGTCAACTAGGCAAGCAAACTAAAAATAGTTTTAAATCAGTATCTAAAAGTGATTCACCTAGAATCTTATATTTGCTACATATGGACCTTTTTGGACCTATAGCAACAAAGAGTTTAGGGGGAAAGTCTTACACTCTAGTTATTGTAGATGACTTCTCTAGATTCACTTGGGTGTTCTTTTTGAGAGAAAATTCAGATAACTTTAAAGTTCTTAAAGACTTTCTTAAGAGCATACAGATTGAGTACTCTACTGTAGTTGCATTGATCAGAAGTGATCATAGCACTGAGTTTGAGTCTCTTCTTATGCAAGAATTCTGTGAGAAGGAAGGTATCAGGCATTGCTTCTCAGCTCCTAGAACTCCTCAACAAAATGTGGTAGTTGAAAGGAAAAATAGACTCTAATTGAATCAACAAGAACATTGCTTACAGATGCTAATTTTCCCCTATCCTTTTGGGCAGAGGCTGTTAGCACAGCAAATTATGTGCTGAATAGAAGATTGATACACAAACTTAAGGGTAAGACTCCTTATGAATTACTTAAAGGGAAGAATCCTAAAGTTAACTATTTTAGAGCATTTGGCTGTAAATGTTTTATTCATAATAATGATAAGAAATACCTTAGGAAATTTGAACCAAAATCTGATGAAGGAATTTTCTTAGGCTACTCACTAATCAGCAAAACATATAGAATTTATAATAAATCTACTCTTAAAATTGAAGAATCTATGCATGTTTCTTTTGATGAAACTAATATATTTTACAAGGAGAAGATTTCTTCTACCATAGAAAATCTACAGGTACCTACATTATGTGAGCAGCTAGATCAATTAGCTCTACATAAAGAAGGATTTCTAAATTCTGAACAGCAGAATGCTGAAGAAAGTGAAGAAGAAAATCACCCAGATTTTGCTGAAAGTTCAGAACAGATAACAGCAGAACATCCTCCACAGGATATAGCAGCTGAACAAATTCCCCAAGTGGAAATTATTGCTGAACCCACTCCAACTGTTCATCACATCACAGTTAGAGATCACCCAATATCTCAAATTATTGGTGATATTTCAGCAGGTGTGCAAACAAGGCATCAAGTAAATCAGAACATGATGCATACTTGTTTTCTCTCTCAGATTGAACCTCAATCCCTACAAGATGCAGAACAAGATCCCAACTGGATCATTGCTATACAAGAGGAGCTCAATCAGTTTGAGACAAACAAAGTTTGGGAATTGGTTCCTAGACTAAAGAATCATCCAGTTATTGGAACTAAGTGGTCTACAGGAATAAGCTAGATGCAGATGGAAACATTGTGAGAAATAAAGCTAGACTAGTAGCTCAAGCATACTCACAAGAAGAAGGAATAGACTATGATTACACTTTTGCACCAGTTGCAAGGTTAGAAGCAATCGGAATTTTTTTTGCATTTGCAGCATACAAGAAATTCAAAGTTTATCAAATGGATGTAAAAAGTGCATTCCTGAATGGAGAAATCAAAGAAGAAGTCTATGTGGAACAACCACCAGGTTTCATCTCTCCAACTCAATCTTCTTTTGTATTTAAGCTTAAGAAAGCTCTTTATGGTCTCAAACAAGCTCCCAGAGCATGGTATGAGACTTTAGCTAGTTTTCTTTTAGAGAATAAATTTTGTAGAGGCATAGTAGACAAAACCTTAATTTTCAGGATACATAAAAATCAAACCTTACTAGTTCAAATATATGTAGATGACATTATCTTTGGCTCTACTGATTCAAATTTATGCAAAAGATTTTATAATTTAATGCAATCTAAATTTGAAATGAGTAGTATGGGTGAACTATCATACTTCTTTGGTCTTCAAGTGAAGCAAACCCCAAATGGAATCTTCCTATCCCAATCTAAGTATGCTAAGGAATTAGTGAAAAGATTTGGTATGTCTGATTCTTCCACCATGAAAACACCCATGCCCTCTAATGTTGTTGTTGATAATGATGAATCAGGGAAACCTGTTGATTCAAAAGTATATAGAGCAATTATTGGCTCTTTACTTTATTTAACGGCTAGTAGGCCTGATATAATGTTTGCTACATGCATTTGTGATAGGTTTCAAGTTAACCCCAAAGAATCTCATCTAATTTTACTAAAAAGGATTTTGAGATATATAAAGGGTTGCTTAATCTAGGACTTTGGTATCCAACAGCATCTGAATTTGAATTAACTGGATTCTCAAATTCAGATTATGCTGGATGCAGATTAGACAGGAAAAGCACATCAGAAACTTGTCAGTTTCTTAGTGATAGGCTTGTGTCTTGGTTTTGTAAGAAACAAACATCTGTGTCTACATCAACAGCTGAAGCTGAATACATAGCTGTAGACAGTTGCTGCTCACAGATGTTGTGGATACAAAATCAGCTCCTAGACTATGGTGTCAACTTAAATAATTCAACTATATTTTGTGACAATACTAGTGCAATATCTATAGCATAAAATCCAGTTCTCCAGTGTAGGACTAAACACATAGAGATTAGGCACCGATTCCTTAGGGATAATGTGGATAAAAACAAAATTTGCCTACAGTTCATCTCTACTGATTTGCAAAGAGCTGACATTTTCACCAAGCCCTTGGATGAAAAGAAACATATTTTCCTTATAAATAAGTTGGGAATGATAGATGGAGATTCAATTTGATAAAAATTATGTTTTCTACTTTCCCCTCATTCCTTATCATATCAAAGTAAGTGTTTTTTTATTATATAAATGCCTACAAAATTGTTTCTCTTTCTAGTTCCCATTTGCACTTGTTCTCTACTTTATTATGCAGGAACAACAGCAATATAAATCTTGCATCCCTCCCTACCTCCATCAAATGTCCCTTCTTCAAGGTGCCTAGCTTCAGGCCCTTCCTGAAACTAGACAGGGGGAGAAGTTTGTATGAACAAGCTCCATTTGATGCAATTACTCAGGGGGGAGTTGTTATATGAACTAAGCAAGGGAGAAAGCTGAAGAACCTCCAGAACTCAGGGGGAGACACTCTCAGGGGGAGTTGCTGTTTGAAGAAGCTTGATAAAGCTTACAGCAGTTTGCTGATTACAGTTTGCTGATTATAGTTCATGATCAAGCTGCAGATACATTCAGAAGAAGAATTTTGATATAGCAAATTCAGTATCAGTAATTGATACAGCTCAGCTTATCAGAAATTCAGAAATCAGTTAAATATTCAGATCAGAATTCAGAATAATACAGATCAGATAAAATCAGAATTTCAGAATTCAGAAGCAGCAGAATTCAGAAAAATCAAGGTTCTGATTGTATTTTCATTTCTGTTTTTTTTTCAATGTAAAACTTCAAAATGTCAGAGTATTATATTTTTTATCTGATGACATATTCAAAATCTATCAGATATATAGCTCTGTCATTTTGTTGTTTTGTTTATTTTCAATTTATGTCAAATAGTGTCCTAACCCAAATAGGGGGAGATTGTTGGAACAACCCTATTTGTGATTTGGGCTAGGATCACTATCTGTTGACTGAGGACAAGTTGACCCCAATGTATAGTTTATGGGTCAAGAGTTTAGGAAGAGTTTTAGCTGTTAGAACTAGAAATTTCATTCAGATTCTGCGTTCGACGAATGGCTAGCTGCATTCGACGAATGGCTATCTGCGTTCGACGAACAGACTTGTTCTCAGTGCTCGATGGTCCCGTCTCAGTGGTCGACGAATTTGCTCAGTCTCAGCGCTCGACGCTTTTACTCGGTCTCAGCGCTCGAAGCTTTTACTCAGTCTCAGCGCTCGACGAATTCCAGCCAGCGCTCGACGAATTCTAGCCAGCGCTCGACGAATTCCAGCCAGCGCTCGACAAATTCCAGCCAGCGCTCGACGAATTCTTTACTGAAGCATAGATCGACAAATATAGTCTCCAGATTATATTTCTTTCCATTCTCTGAACTCAGATCGACGAAAGTAACGACTCTTTCCATCAGATCAAGTAAGGATAATTTATTTCCTTTATTAATTCAAGTTTATAGCCGTTGACATTAGCAGAAAAGGACATTTCGTGGAAAAGGATAAGGCAAACGGCGCTGCAGATGTACTGTTCCTAGAATATCTTCTCAGATATAATATATTCCTTAATATAACGGATTTGCATTTAATGTCTGTCAGAGATTCAAAAGAAAATAAGGCAGAAGATATTACAGAATAATTTTACAGCAGGCTTACACGACAGATGATATACAGAACATTTTTTTCAAATTGCAGCACAGATTTTCAGAATAAGAAAGAAAGAAAGAAAAAAAAGGAGACAAGAAGAACTTATAGCTAACAGATCTTCTTCTTCCTCCTCAAGCAGCAACACATAATTTCTGAGAACCTCTTCAACACCATCTCAATATTTTTGTTGCAAGAATCAAGAAAGAAAGAAGAAGAAGAACAAACACAGACAGAGAAAATAATTTTCAGTCTTCTTCTTTCTCAAAGCAGCACCTTCATTCAACTGAGAACATATTCATCAACAATACTCTCTCAGTCTTTGCTACAAACCCAGATCTACAAAAGAGCAACAACAACCTGAGAAGAACTCTTGACTTTCAGTTTTATCCGCTACAGGAAGATCAAATCTTTCAAGAAAAGCTCCAGCCAATCAACTGTCAAACAATTCATATCAAACAGAGGAGCATTTCAACTTCAAATCCACTAGAGTCTTCTCTATACATATTGACAGAGAAGAACTTCATAACCCTTCTCCATCCCATTTTATACAGGGTTAATACTCCCTTCAAAAGTGTAACCCACTGGTGGCAAGACACCTTATCAAAAAATCCTTGTGTGGTTTTTAAGCACCTTATCAAAAGATTATCGGTGAATTGGGCACTGATCAAACTCCCATTGGTGTGTGGACACCTTATCAAAAATCCCTTGGTGTGAGGGCACCTTATCAAAACTCCTAGTGGATTCCTACCAAGGGTGGTAGAAGAGTAGACATACCCAGATTTATTGGGGAACTACTATAGCTCCTTGTGACTTCTATGTTTGATTTCTTTTCTGTGTTTGTGTTGTGCTGATTTTCTTTACTTAGTTTTTATTACTCACTCTCATATACACATATATATCACTATTTTTAATTCCGCAAATAAAACTAAGGGAAAAAGTTTTAAACTCTATTCACACCCCACCCCCCCTAGAGTTAATTTAACATCTAACATTCACTTTCATATTCCATGTCGATGTCAAAGCCTGCATCGAACTTCATGGAAGAAATTACTACTTGAGAGATTGCCATTGAGTACCTGCAAGAGAGAAAATGATCAAGTGCAAAGGGAACTGGAGGGAAGCAAGATCAATTTCTGTAGGTGCAAAGATGAAAAGAAATCAAAGTTTTGATTTTAAGAGAGAGAGATCGGAGAAGGCACAAGATTTCTTTGAACTGAGTTCGGCTAAACCTGATAAAATCAGAAGTCGAAGAGTCTTAGGCTTCATCAAACTGCAGTCGACGAAAAATAAATTTTCGTCGATCTCAGTTTGACGAACGCGCTGGCTTCGTCGATCTCTGAAGTTAAGCAGTTTCGTCGATCTCCATTCGACGAACGACTGAATTTCGTCGATCTCCATTCGACGAAATGAGGGGATAAGTAGAAAATATAATTTTTAATTGATTGAATCTCCATCTATCATTCCTAGCTGATTTATAAAGAAGATGTGCTTCCTTTCATCCAATGGTTTGGTGAAAATATCAGCTCTTTGTAAGTCAGTAGGAATAAATTGTAGGCAAATTTTATTTTTATCCACATTATCTCTGATAAAGTGGTGCCTAATTTCAATGTGTTTAGTCCTACTATGGAGTGCTGGATTTTGTGTTATAGATATTGCACCAGTATTGTCACAAAATATAATTGACTTATTTTAGTTGATACAATAATCTAAAAGTTGATTTTGTATCCATAGAATCTGTGAGCAGCAGCTGCCAGCAGCAATATATTCTGCTTCAGATGTTCATGTAGACACAGATGTCTATTTCTTACAAAACCTAGACACAAGCTTATCACCAAGAAATTGGCAAGTTCCTGATGTGCTTTCCCTGTCTACTCTGCATCCAGCATAATCAGAATCTGAGAATCCAGTTAATTCAAATTCTGATGCAGTTGGATACCATAGTCCTAGATTTGGACAACCCTTTATATATCTCAAAATTCTTTTTAATAAAATAAGGTGAGATTCTTTGGGGTTAACTTGGAACCTAGCACAAATGCATGTTGCAAACATTATGTCTGGTCTACTAGCTGTTAAGTATAGTAAAGAGCCAACAATTGCTCTATACACTTTTTGATCAACGGGTTTCGCTGATTCATTATTGTCTACAACAGCATTGGAGGGCATGGGTGTTTTCATGGAAGAAGCATCAGTCATACCAAATCTTTTCACTAATTCCTTAGCATACTTGGATTGTGATATGAATATGCCATTAGGAGTTTGCTTCACTTGAAAGCCAAGGAAGTAAGATAACTCACCCCTAGTACTCATTTCAAATTTAGATTGCATTAGGTCAGAAAACCTTTTGCATAAATTTGAATCAGTAGAGCCAAATATAATATCATCTACATAAATTTGAACTAGTAAGGTTTGATTTTTATGTATCCTGAAAAATAAAGTTTTATCAACATTGCCTCTACAAAATTTATTCTCTAAAAGAAAATTAGCTAGGGTCGCATACCATGCTCTGGGAGCTTGCTTGAGACCATAGAGAGCTTTATTAAGCTTAAAGACATAAGAAGAGTGAGCTGGAGAGATAAAACCTGGTGGTTGTTCCACATAAACTTCTTCTTTGATATCTCCATTAAGAAAAGCACTCTTCACATCCATCTGATATACTTTGAATTTCTTGAAGGTAACAAATGCAAGAAATATCCTTATAGCTTCAAGTCTAGCAACAGGAGCAAAGGTTTGATCATAATCAATTCCTTCTTCCTGAGAGTATCCTTGGGCTACCAATCTTTCTTTATTTCTGATTATAAAGCCTTGATCATCTAGCTTGTTCCTGAAGACCCATTATCCTCTTGCATTGCAAGAATCCAGTTTGGATCTTATTCTGCATCTTTTATGGATTGAGGTTCAATTTGTGATAGGAAACAAGTATGCATCTGATTTTGATTGAGTTGATGCCTTGTTTGAACACCTGTTGAGATATCTCCAATAACTTGAGATATTGGATGATCTCTAACTGTGATGTGATCAATAGTTGGAGTGGGTTCAACAATAGTTTCCTCTTGAGGGATTTGATCAGCTGTCACTTGATTAGAATTATCAGCAAGAACTTCTGGATGATCTTCTTCTTCACTGTCTTCAATAATTTGAGTTGATGGAAGTAGAGAATCTTTATTCTGTAGATCCAATCCACTAAACTCTTCACATAGAGTTGGTTCCTGCGAAATATCTTTGGTAGAGTTGGTATTCCTCTCCTTATTTAACATGTTAGTTTCATCAAAAGACACATGCATGGACTCTTCTATCTTAAGAGTTGATTTGTTATAAACTCTATATGCTTTAGTAGAAAGAGAGTATCCAAGGAACATACCTTCAGCAGCCTTTGCTTCAAATTTCCTTAGATATTTCTTATCATTGTTATGCACATAGCATTTACAACCAAAAGTCTTAAAACAGTTAACCTTAGGCTTTTTATTCTTAAGTAATTCATAGGGTGTTTTACCCTTAAGTTTATGTATCAGACTCCTATTCAACACATAATTTGCTGTGTTCACTACCTCTGCCCAAAAAGAGAGTGGCAAGTGAGCATCAGTAAGCAATGTAGTTGATGATTCAATTAATGTTCTATTTTTCCTTTCAGCTACCCCATTTTGTTGAGGAGTTCTAGGAGCAGAGAAACATTGCATGATCCCTTCTTTTCCACAGAATTTTCTCATCAGATGAGATTCAAACTCAGTGCCATGATCACTTCTGTTCAATGCAACTAGAGTAGAGTACTCAATCTTGATGGACCTGTGAAAGTATGTCAGAACACTGAAGGTGTCAGACTTGTTCCTAAGAAAGACACCCAACTGAATCTAGAGAAGTCATCTACAATAACTAAAGTGTAATGTTTCCCTCCTAGACTCTGTATTGCAGTGGGTCCAAAGAGATCCAAATGCATTATGTATAGAATCCTAGGTGAATCACTCTTTGATAAAGATTTGAAACTACTCTTGTTCTGCTTTCCTAGTTGACAAGCCTTGCAGAGTCCTTCCTTCTTGTATAAACCAGAAGGCAGTCCTCTTACTAGATTGTCCTTGGAGAGCTTAGAGATAGTTCTAAGGTTAATATGTCCTAGCCTTTTATGTCATAATTCATTTGTTTTACTTATTGAATTAAATAAACAAATGTCTGAATTGGCAAAGTCAAAATTGACTAAATAAATACTTCCATGTCTAATACCAGATAACACATTAATGTTTTTATTATTGGTAATAAGACATAAGGAATGATTAAAAGTTACCTGATAGCCTTCATCACATAGCTGGCTTATGCTGATGAGGTTATGCTTGAGACCATTGACATATGCTACCTCTTTGAAGGTAACTGCTCCAACTTTGATTTTTTTCCATATCCTTTGGTTTGTCCACAGTTGGAGTCTCCAAAAATCACTTTGGGTCCAAGCTTTGCCTTGTAATTGCTTAGGTTGGCCTTGTTTCCTGTAATGTGCTTAGATCACCCACTATCCAAATACCACTATTCCTTTATGTTTGGATAGCCTTGTACCTACACAACAGAAAATAAACTAGTTGTTCTTGACCCAGACTGCCTTTGGTCCTTTTGTCTTACTACAAAAATCTGAAATGTAAGAAATCTCAGGCTGATCCTTATAGCCTTGTGGATGATATCTCCTTGGAGGAATATTTCACTCAGTAAAGGGATTTTTAGTATGTGGAGAATTTAGAATTCTTTTGAGATGCAGTACATTTTCTGTTCGACGAACTTGGCTGAGTTCGTCGATCGTCGTTCGATGAATTGAAGTAATTTCGTCGAGCGCCGTTCGAATAATAGTTGTACTGAAAATCTGTCTTCAGCGTTCGTCAGTCTCCACTCGATGAATTCATGTGATTTCGTCAAGCGCCGTTCGACGAATGTTTTTGAATTCCTTTATTCTTAACATCCTTGCCTGAGGTATTCTTACCTACTTCAACTGCCTCTTTGCCTTTGGCAGAAATGAACTTCACTGGAGTAGATAGGATGTCTTTCTTAAGAAGATATGGCTGACTTGATGATGCACCCAAGCCCAGTTTGCCATTGAGGGATTCTTTAAACATTTTAGCCTCAGATAATTTGTTCTCAATGAGAACAATATGTTCTCTGGAGGCAGCCAGTTCTTTCTTAAGATTGGCATTATCTTCAGTCAGTTGATTCATTTCAACCAACTTATTTCCGAGGGAAATTATTTCCTTCTCAGATTTAATTAAATCTAAACAAAGAGTTTTAAATTCATTTTTAAAATCATTTGAATTAAAGTCAAAGGTAGAGATTACCTGATCTCTGTCATTATCAGATTCTGATTCATCTGAATTATTTCCTGAGGCATTGATAGCCATCATGCAGAAATTTCTTTCATCTTCATCATCACTAGAGCTGGATGATAATGCATGTTCTGAATCATTGCATGAGTCATAAATAGCAATCAAGCATTGATCCTTTTCATTTGTATCATTTTCATCTTCAGAGGAGCTGGATGATGACTCTGACTCAGTATCACTCCATGTCTCAGCTACAAAGCCCCTTCCCTTGTGTTTATGCTTGTGGGAGGATGGCTTGCTGGAGTGCCTCTTTTCTTCTTTATCTTTTCTCTTGTCCTTCTTTTGATTCTCTAGACACTTAGGTAGGATGTGTCCAGGTTTCCTGCAGCCAAAATAAATAATTTCTTTAGAGTTTGTTTTGGCATACCTTGTTTTTTCTTTGGATCTGAAATCCTTCTTTCTGAAATCCTTTCTAGACATTTTGTAAAATCTTTCGGCTAGTAGGCTCATAAACTCCATTACTCCAGGAGCTTTATCTTCCTCTTCTGTTGCTTGGAAAGCAATGCTTCTCTCCTTTTTGGTGGCTGGAGAGGAGGTAGACTGTTCAACTTCTCTTGACTTGATAAGCTGCTCATAGGATTTTAATTTGCCTAATAAAGTCTCAGTAGAGATCTCATTTAGGCTTCTGGATTCCTTGATTGGCCAGATCCTTGAGTCCCATGTTCTGGGGAAGCACATTAGGATCTTATCATTCACTTCAGTGATTGAGATCACTTTATCCATAGGCTTTAGTTCAATTATGATGAGACTGAGTCTGTTGTACATGTTTGCTACTATTTCAGTTTCTCCCTTTTTGAAGTTCTCGTATTGGGAGATGAGATGAGATCTTCTGTCCTTTCTCTCATCTGTAGATCCTTCAACCATGTTGTTGAGAGAGATCCAGATGTCCCTAGCTGAGGTGCAGTCCACAACCTTCTGGAATATGTCATCAGACATTGTTTGTGCCAATATGTTCATTGCTTTGGCATCTGCATTTCTTTGTTTCTTCTGAGCATCTGACCACTCAGGAGGTGGAACAACATTATTGTTAGTTGTTGTTTCAGTACTTGTTGATGCTGAAGGAGTAGGAGGTCCTGTCAAAATAGAATTAAAAATATCTTCATCAATAGAGTTTATATATAATTGGATCCTTGCCTTCCATAATGCAAACTTGTTAAGATTGCACATAGGAGGTCTTGTGCTTGAGTTTTCTTTGTTCTGTGCCATGAGTTTTTAGAAAAAGAAAACTCTAGAAAAAGTCAAGATCTAATTGATCTTTTGATTCAGGTGTTAGCCTGTGTAATCAATCAACCTACCTCTGATACCAATTGAAAGTGAGGTTTAGATCATAGATTTACTCTAGAGGGGGTGAATAGAGCATTAAAAGTTTTTAACTTATTTTATTGCGGAATTAAAATACTTATATATATATATATATGTAACAGAGTGAGTGTAAAAGCAAAACAAAGATCACAGCACAGTACAAAAAGAAAAACACAATCACAGCAGACACAAGGATCTATAGTAGTTCCCCAATCAACATGGGTGTATCTACCCTTCTACCACCCTTGGTAGGAATCCACTAGGTTTTTGATCAGGTGCCCTATCACCATTGGGACTTTTGGTCAGGTGCCCAAACACCACTGAACTTTTGATCAGGTGCTCAAACCAAAATACAGGTTTTTGATCAGGTGCCCTGCCACCAAAGGTTTAACTTTTGAAGGGAGTTAGAACCCTGTACAAGATGGGTAAAAAGATAAACAAAAAGGTGTTTATGAAGTTCTTCTCTGTCAACAAGATCTGAGAGAAGACTAGTGGATTATTATGTTGTAAGGCTCCCCCTGTCTGATAGAATTTCTTTGACAGATAAAGGATGAATCTGAGAGACAATGTTTCTCAGATTATTATTGCTCTTTGAAGATTAGAACCAGCAGCTGAAAACAGAGTGAAGATTTTGTTGTTCTCAGAGAATGAAAGTGCTGCTGTTGAGGATGAAGATCTATTTCTCTTTGACTTTTAGTATTTCTCTCGACTGTGTTACTTCTTTGGTATGATCTTCGGTATTTTCTATTATCTATCTTATTCAAACCTTTTCTTAGGTATATGACTGATTTGAAATTCAAATCTTCTGATTAAGGAATAAAATAATCTGAAAAGATATTTCTTGGAACTGCAATCTGATTCAGCAAGAATACAGTAATTCATTTTCCAATTCCATGAAAGTATCCTTTTCCAATATGTCAACGGCTACATTCTCGAAAGAAGAGAGTAGAAAGGAATATAATAAAAGGAAAGAACAAATCTTGACTTATCTGATAATGAATAAGTCCAAAGGAATTGAATAGATCCGTTGCTGATTAGTCGATCTGAGTTCAGAGAAAATAGATAACTGATCCATCAAAAATTCTCAAGCTGAAGAAGAAATTCGTCGAACAGAAAGCTGAGTTCGTCGATCTCAATCTGAAGTTCATCGACTAGAATATCTTTTGTCGAACAAAACTTTGAGTTCGTCGATCTCAAATTGGAGTTCATCGAACTGAGAGATAGAATCTGTAGAGCTGGCTGGAAGACTGAATTCGTCGAGCTGAGGAGCAAGTTCGTCGAACTAAAACACGACGTTCGTCGAACGCAGAAAGGAGTTTCTCGAATGCAGAAACTTGGAATTTTCCTAAGTTCTAGCTAACTCAAACAAACTTAGACCTTGACCCTTAGACTGTACAATGAGGTCAACTTGAGTCCTAGAAACAGATAGTGATCCTAGCCCAAATTAGTAATAGGGTTGTTCCAACATGCTCAGTGCGTCCGCTACCACATTCGCCTTCCCCGGGTGGTAATACATGGTATATTGATAGTCAGATAAGAACTCCACCCATCGTCTATGTCGGATGTTCAGCTCCTTCTGTGTGTCCACGTACTTCAGGTTCTTGTGATCTGAGAATATATCACAGTGGACATCGTAGAGGTAGTGCCGCCAGATCTTCAGCGTGAATATAACTGCTCCCATCTCCAAACCGTGCACCGGGTAGTTCCGCTCGTGGTTCTTCAACTATCGGGAGGCGTATGCTCCCACGTGTCCGTTCTGCATCAGGACGGCACCCATCCCCTGATATGATGCATCAGTATACACCTAGAATCCTTCCCTCCCCGATGGAAGGGCAAGGATGGGGGTCGACGTAAGCCGACCCTTCAGCTCCTAGAAGGCCGCTTCACACTACGACCTCCAAACGAATGCGGTATCCTTCACCGTCAAGGATGTGAGCGGGAGGGATATCTGAGAAAATCCATGTACGAACTTCTGGTAATAACCGGCAAGTCCCAAGAAACTCGGCACGTCGGTGGCCAATCCCGTACTTCCTGGATCTTTGTTGGGTCCACTGCTAGTCCAGCTCCACTGATAATGTGACCCAGGAAGGCCACCTCCTTCAGCCAAAACTAACACTTGCTGAACTTTGCGTATCGACTGTGCTCCCAAAGTTTCACCAATGTCAGTGCCAGATGTCGTGCATACTCCTCTTCCGTCCTCGAGTAGATGAGAATGTCATCGATGAACATGATGACAAAGATGTCGAGATATGTCTCGAACACCCGATTCACCATACTCATAAATGCCGACAGCACGTTTGTGAGCACGAAGGGCATTACGGTGAACTCATACAGTCCGTATCGGCTACTGAAAGCCGTCTTCGAGATGTCCTCCTCCAGTATCTTTAGATGATAATACTCCAACCTCAAATCCAGCTTCGAGAAGCAGTGGGCTCCCTCTAGCTGGTCAAACAGCTCATCGATCCTAGGCAGCGGATATGTATTCTGAACCGTCAGCTGTTCAGTGCTCTATAGTCGATGCACAGTCTGAGTGTCCCGTCCTTCTTCTTCACAAATAGCACCGTAGCTCCCCAAGGCGAGGAACTTGGTCTAACGAATCCAGTGTCACAGCCCGCATTTTCTCTGAATTTAAGAATATCAGAGTAAGAGAAAATACACGTCATGATGTCACGTCATATAGGAGACAACTGCAGACGCTCAGGCGGGAACCTATTACTTAACCAAACAAAACATGATTATATGATAAGTCATCATTTGAAATCATTTATTAGGGGTTTTGAGGTAAGAACCGTGTCTCTCAGTCCGTGGATCAACTAGTCCACCGAGAAAGTATATATAATTGCAGCAGAAAGTACTTGATTTAGTTTACTTAAAGTCCTAAATGTATGCAAACGACGGAGCATAAGGTAAATGATATGCACATAACTAGGTGTATTGTAATAGTAGAAAATACCTTTAAGCGACTTTAAAGTTAAGGGTTCAGTTGGAAAGAATGCAATGAGGATGAAGAAAATCATTTTATAACTATAGTGCACCTAACATAAATCATTCCCAGAGAGTAAGATATGCAAGATCTGAAAGTAGTGGCATTTAACTGGCAAATAAACTGTAAAGTATAAAAAGGGCACAATGGGCGTCAACAACATGACACTAACCCATTGGCACCAACTAGTATGTCTGAGCACAAGAAGAGACTAAAACAACTACCTCGCAGCAGCGGGGTGAACAATTACTAAAACTCTGAACTTCAGGTTACACCACTAGCCGCTATGGCTCTGAACCTGAGGCATTCAATAAAACAAAGAACGCCTCAGCAAGGAATTACAAGTGGCAGAAAACTAGCAGAAAAGTAAGCAAGGCATAAGGGGTACCAACCCTAGCCAGATTTACCGAAAGAGAAGCTCTAAACAAAGAACTAATAAGCACCGAGTGCACTAAATACCAGAACAGGGACAAGTAAGTTCATTTATCTTGATAAGTATATTTAAAGAGACTGATCAGCTCAATTAAATGGGAGCGGTTATCTACCTCCGCCACCCAATGCCCAAAAACCCGGGTGGGGTGCTCTAAACCCAACCACCCAAACACGACTACCGTGCAAGGCTATAACATTTCCCCCACTGTCCCCCAAACACAACTACTGTGTAAGGCTAAAGACAATGGTTCTTATTAATTAAATTTCAATTAAATACGGGATGCTGCCCGAAAGGATAATCACTAGGATGCCCTAAGAGGTAGGGTCACAACAAGGTAAACATTCTTCCAATACTAAACATAAGATAACTCATAAGTTGGTTTAACCACAACAAGTACGAGGTTTCAATAGGGGAGGAGTAATCATGACCACGGGCACAAAGCAGGCATTCCACGAGAAGGAGAAGACACTTCTCGAGGGAAGGTAAAAGGACTTCTCAAAAAAAACCAAGGGGTTATCAGCACGGATCTCTCGAGAGCAGGACAGGGACTTCTCGAGAGGGAGGGGACTTCTCGAGAGGAGGGAGAGGACTTCTCGAGATGGGACTTCTCGAGAGGGGACTTCTCGAGAGGGGACTTCTCGAGAGGGAGAGAGGACTTCTCGAGAGGTGCAGGGATTTATCGAGAGAGAGAGAGGACTTCTCGAGAGGAAGAGAGGACTTCTCGAGAAATCAAAAAGGATCTCTCCAGGGTTTTCCTTGAGGGACGAGGAGGATTTCTTGAAACACCAGAGGATTTCTCAAAAAATCACGGGACTTCTCGAGAAATCAAAAACCGAAGGTCTGAGCTGCAGACGGACTCGTTTGAGGGGAAAAACAGACATTTAGGGAGATCTCCAAAGGGAGTCTAAGGGTTAAATTAGCCAAGTAACACTCCAAGATCAAGAGTTGAGATAATGCAATACAAACTCAAGCAAGAAACAACACTCCAACATCAAAGAGAAGGAGAAAGAAATTGCCACTTGCCTTTAACCTTGCAAACTCGAAGAACTCCGCTCCGGAAGCTAAGGATACGGCCAAGAACACAGCTGAACACAAAACCTGAAACTTTTCGGGTTGAAAGAAGGGGTTAGGTCACTACCCTAACTCCAAAAGTTCCACAAAATGGGAAAAACTTACCGCTAAGACGAAGATCTCGCCGAGAGCTTCCCAAATCCACTCTCCAAACACGATTCCGACTACTACAGCCCTAGAAATCGCTGGCCGAACGCACCACGAAGCTCCGCTCTTGTTCTTTTGCTCGGCAGCTGCTTTTGATCGAGGAAGAAGAAGATGAATAGGGGAAGAAGGTTTTAGGCTTTATATATAACCTAAAATTATTAATTAATTAATTCCCCATTTTACTTAAACTGCGAGGGAGACCAGAACAACTCGGATTACTATGAAAATCGCACCTTAACTGAAACACGGCACTATGAATCCAACGGCGAAGTCAGAATTCAATTCCGACGAGCCAAACTCGGGAAAAGCTCCCCAAAGCTAAATTCTCAATACACAAAATCTTCTCTACAAATGAAAACGACGCGGAAACTCGCACGCTCGATCTAATTTACAAGCTTTAACTAAGCTAAGGCCCAAAACTAAACCTGACGAGCTGACGTAACGCCCTAACGCCAAAATTGCGTCACAGCGGCTACGTAAAATAATTAACGAAAATCAGGGGCGTTACATCCAGCTTCCACCAGCTCCTACAACTTGCTCCGAAACTCCACTAACTCCATCGGGGCCATTCGATAAGGAGCTCTAGATACTGGCTTAGCCCCCGGTACCAGCTGGATCTGAAAGTCCTTTTCGCGGTACGGTGGCAGCCCTGGCAACTTCTCCGGGAATACGTCGGCAAAATCCTGTACTACCGGAATACTGGCCAGAGAGTCCTTCACCTCGATTGCCTCGAATAACACCTGATATACCTCGTCTCCCTGTAGATGGGTCTTGGCGGCCTGAATAGATGAAAGAAAATAATGGGAGACCGGGGTTGTACCTTCGAAGGTCATGTAGGTGGTGTCGTATCGCAGCATGACCTTCCTTGCCGGGCAGTCTATCTGAGCATGGTTCTAGGAGAGCCATTTCATACCTAGAACTAGAGCAAAGTCCGACATCATCAAGATGGTTGTCGGAGCATACAATGTTAGACCGTCGATGGTCACTTTCAGGACGCACTTTGTTGTGGACTGCATGTCTGTGCCGTTCGGAAGACGCACCCTCCTGGCAACTCCCTCGTAGAGCCAAAGCTGGCCCAACTTCTTGAAGAAGTCCTCCGAGATGAAGTTGTGGGAGGCTCCCGTGTCAAACAGAGTGTGGGCAGGCTTTCCACACACCATCACCACACATGGATTATTGTATAATCTTAGCTAGTTTGTTTGTGGGTTTTCTTTCCTAGTCCTAACAGTTCTATATCAATTCTACTTCTTGGGAATGAAAAGAATTTAAATTTTTGTGGCGTACCTGCTATTACACTTTCTGGGTTCCGGGGCTGTGCCAGGTCCAAGGCATACATCTGGTCCCTGTCCTGCCTATGATCACGCCCCTGGAAACCACGACCTTGTCCGCTCCCTCGGCCCCTGAATTGCTGGGCCTGTGCGGCAGCCTGTAGTGCCGGTGGCGCATTCCTCTGCGGGCAGTTCCTCCGAATATGGCCCGTCTGGTGGCACAGGTAGAACTTTGGTGGGGGAGGCAGCCTACCTCCTAGCCTCAGCACCTCCCGTGTCTGTAAAGGCTGAGGAGCTAATACTACCTGCTCCCTCTGCTCCTGTCTCTCCTCCTAGCGAGGTCGGCCCTCCGTCCTCCTTTCTCCAACATCGCGACCTTTCTGCTGGTCTCTCCTGCCGCCCCAACCCTGATCCTTAGTCGGTCTCTTCCTTCCACGGACGGTGTGCTGGTCTGCCTCCATCTTCTTGGTCATATCCAAGATCCTGGCCATGCCGCCATCAGAAACAAAAAGGAGGGCCGACCTCAGTTCATCACGGAGGCCCTTGTAGAACCTATTCGCATACCCTGTGTCATCCAGCTGATAGGAGTCCACAAACTGGGCCAGGTGAGTAAACTCCCGGTGATACTCTAGAACTGTCCTGCTCCCTTGCCTCAAGTGTAGAAATCTGTCCTCCAACTCATCTCTCGCAGACTCTAGCATGAAGTGCTCTAGTAGTGCTACCTTGAAATCATCCCAAGAGACATCTGCAGCCTCCAAACCTACATAGTTGGTGTCCAGCAATGACTTACACCATCTCTTCGCATGGGACTCCAAGCATGAGACCACCAGTGGTACTTCCATCTCTGTCAGACACTGTATCCCTGCCAGCATCTCATACAGGATATACACCCACTCCTTAGTCCAAACCGCTGATTCTGTCCCGAGGTATGATGGGGTAGAAAGCCCACGGAAGACGCTCAGCCATTTGGCCCCAGGGTTTGGCTGAGGAGCCAGAGCCTGTTGAGCCCTAAATGCATTCAGTATGACGGTCAGCGTCTGTCCCATCTCCGTCTGCTGGAATGGAGTAGGAGCCGGTAGTGGTGGGATGACGTTTGGAGTCAGAGGCACTCCATGCTGCAAAGTAGAGTTCATTGTAGGCTATAAAGGAAAATTTGACACTCGTAAGGTGGTTTGTCTAAAGAGGTTCAGTTAAAAGTGGACTTTTTCATGTGATTTCCCATATGGGCACACCATTGTTTCCGCTACTAGTTTGTCCTCAAACTAAGCTCATGCAGGATGGCCCAGGGTTTGTGGACTTCTTTTCTTCGGACCAAGGTTTCCTCTGATACCAGTTTGTAAGACCCCATTTTTTTGCTACAAAACCAGGTCTTATGCCCAAAACTGCCGCTTTGCGGTAACACCAACACTTGGGAAGGTCTCCACTACATGAAATATAGATATCATAATGAAAAGGAGATGTCCACAATAATAACTGAAATAAAAGGTAACAACATAAAAGGCTCATGCCCGGTACATCATTTCCTCACTACAGAATCACTCGCAGAAGCAAAACTACTGAAGACACTCACGAATCCTGTGACTAGCCCTCCAGTGCTAGACTGGCCCACCTCCATCTGCACCGGCCTCTAGTGGTGCTGCATCTCCTCGATCTACTAAATTGATATGGTCCACCGACCGTTAGTCAAAAGACTAAACCTCGTTTCCCCCCATCCATCCCCAGTGGCCCTAGGCACCGAGCGGGAGGATGAAGCGGAGGACAGCAAGGGGTATAAAACAAGGCAGGTGACATGTCGTAGCTACAGGAGTGTCAATCACTACGCAGGTGTTTATATATAATTGAAGCAGTAAACAATAAGTAAGCAGGATAAAGAATAAGTAGAGAACAGTAAAGTAAGCAGGTAAAGACAGGTATATAATAGAAAAGTAACCATGGATTTATAGGAATGCCCATACAAACCTATAGAACAAGGGTTCGTTTAGCAAGGCCTATCGTATAAAAAGTCTCATAACCAATTTATATGATAGGGGAAGGGGTTGAAATGCAATGTGTATGCTATGACATGCAGTGTTATGCTGGGTAATGTTATGATCACACAAGTGCAACTCACACACTTCGACTCTATGCGCACAGACCTTTAGTTCCCCCTTTTTGGAGCTAGCAAGACTCCCAGGATACCCCCATAGTGGCAAACCGAAGTGGTGGGTTGGGCCTCGCTCACCTCTAGGTTGGTTTTCACACTACCTAACCTAGACCTATCGTACGCCTCAACGCAAACCGTGGAGCGTCTGCGTACACTTACTGGCTGGACCACCAGACTTTCTTGGCTAATTGCAAATCCATACTTGTTGAGTCAGCATATCGACGTCGGTGTGAACGACCGTCTATACTGAAGACCCACCACTTTTATTCACATACAATATGATTACTGTGTACCTCCAAGCCATAGGCTCCCCGAGCTAACACGACCGTCGCAACAACCTTCCGAGCCACCCGCTCGTCGGACAAACCCGTCAGCAACCACATCCACCGAGCATACTGCTCATCTGACCAAAAAAGGTAACACCCTCAACAGCGGGGTGTGGGTGAGTGTATTATTGAGTTAATCTAGCATAACAATTTACTCCTACAATTTAGTGTTAATCTTAGACTTCCCGAGGTCTACCCTGTGAGGGGATCACATCGGTACTAGGAGGTACGATGGGATGATAGCCTAAACCGCCCTTTCCAGACACTTACTATTATTGATAACTACCCATGAACATACCCCTCTTACCATTTCACTTAAGTTAACCCTAAGTGTTTTATGACTCTCCAAGGGAAAGACGATCTTTCGTCGATCCCGAACACAACCTTGCCCCTTAGCTTATTGGGCACACTCAACGTATAGACTCCTATTGGTGACCTCAAATCTCCTCAACCAGACTAGGTACTCCTTCTACCTCTCATTCCCACCTAATGGTCTACAAGTTATCTTAACTCCACCGTTTTACTATATGCAGACCAAACGAGCTACAAGAGGTGCATGAGAGGAGGTACTCCAAATAATCATCCGAATGACCCAAGATTATTATTGGGGGTGAATTATGACATTATAGCACCATCTCCAGAAGTTTATAATTTTTCTACATAATTTGTTAATTATTATGATTTTTTCAAAACCAGGGAACCTATGATTTTGTACATCAAGTATGGTTTTCCGACTTGGTATGGCTTCACTAAAATTTGTACAACTAGATAGCAGCAAAATAATAGTCAAACCTAAATTTCATAATTTTCCAGAAAAGTTTTGACCTCTAATTAAAATATAAACTAATTAATCAAGATCAATGATTAACAAAGGAGCTACTAGAAATTCTCTTTTAACAATTACAAGAAAATTAGCTTGTATTTTAAATGGTCAGAAAAGTTCACTGATGAAGTTCCATAAATTTTTAAATCCATTTGACCATATAATTCCATTAATTAAATAAACATGTCCAAGGTCACCTTGTGAAGGGAACCACATATATATAACTCCAAAAATTATTCTAAAATTACTAGATCATGTGTTTGGTCTAACAAGTCCTCTAACTAATTTCCATAATTTTTCAGTGAGTATTAAACCCATAATTAATTTTTATACAACAAAGGCACGGATTGAGGGTTATGAATGAAGTACCATAAATAACACTTCAAAATTCTTGACGAAATTATCAAAGAACAATATCATCAATAAAACTCACTGCCAAAGTTTCATAAACATCCTAAGTTATACGAGCATATAATTCCTTCTAGTAAGAAGGAGCCCTAAACGACTCTTCATTAAATCAGAGAGAATAAATGACTCCAAAAAATCCAAATAAATTACCTAGGGCTTTACACCACCCTATGAACCTCTCTACCAAATTGTAAGTCAATCCAAGGACATATGAGCCTATGTCCTTCAATAGGTTCAAGGTACAACCTTAAGGTTTGAATTAGGGTTCTAGGGCACAACTACTCCAAATCACCCCAAGTCTTGGGAGAAGGTGTTTTATGTGATATTAAATTAGTGGCCAAGGTTTCATTACTTTTGGATGAGATTTTCCCATTCAACCCAACAAGTGCACTTTTGACCTTTTAACCCTTAGTTTGACCAATCTTGGGTTACTCAGTTACTCAACCAAATCAATCCCAAATGGAATGAAATTTTTATCAGGGACCTGAAGTGACCCTAAGGACCACCCTCCAAAATTTGAAAGGGTTTAGAGGTCATTAGACCCTAAAATTAATTCATACATGAATTATTAAATTCTTACAAAAACTATAAAAAAAAGTTTCTCCAAAACTTCCCATTTTTGGATATGTTGAGTGTAAGGGTAAATCTAACCTATGCTCAAATTTTCAAAGCATTTGGACATCTAGATTAATGGGGGCACACAAATCAAGCTCTAGTCAACCATGTGTACAGGTTGCACCATTTTGAGTCCTGCAGTCAAACCACTAGGCCAAATTGGCTCAAATCAATTTTAAATTATAGTGGACATCAGGGGATACAAGTTTGGTATAGATCACTTTTCCAGTAGAGGGATCTAACTATTTTCTATAATTATTTCTAACTACTTCTAGCAAAGGGACAAAAATAGGAGTATCAAATATATTGTTACATAAACTTGCATAGATCTTAAAACATAAACGAAGGGCATCCCTTCATCTTCTCCAATCAGACAACGACCACGGTTGGCCCATCCTGTAGCAACTTGGGAAGTGATTTCCCAGCCACCTAGACGCTCTCTCGGTCTGCCAATGCCTCCACCACCTCCGTTGAGGTGGCGGCCGATGATGTACGGTGGTTGGCCAGCCGGAGGCGGCCGGAATCAGGAATTTAAACAAGGGAAGAAAAGCTTGAACATAAGCTTCCGGCCTTGCTGATCCAAGACCAATTGGCCCCAAATCTAGTTTCCAAATTGATGAGATCTACACACTAAGAAATAGATGAGAGGAAAGGACCTGAATTGTGGCTTGTAGCCGTGAAGATCGCCGGTCCACCATGGTTGGTCGAGAGCTCTTGGGTGCCATGCCGGTAGGTGCTTAGGTAGGAAAATTCTTCTAGAAAAGTGGGGGAAACTCATTCCCTTCACCCCTTGAGCCCTTGGTGAAAATTTCGGCCATCCCCAAAGGTCACCCAATTCATCATCCAAAAGAGTTGGAAAACCCTTTAATATTCTCCTAATTGATGGGGGAATGAATCCCCATCAATTGGGAGGACTTTTGGACTCCCTTGGCCATGAATTTGGCCAGCAAAATGAGTCACGTCGACCTCCCGTCGATTTAGCTACCGCCGACGCTAGTACTAGCGCCAGCGCTAACATCTCGATGACATAATGCTCGTCGGTTCAGCAATCGTCAGGCGCTATCGCTAACGGTAGCTCTAGCATTTCCACAATATTTGTTTCGTCTTGGTGGTTCAGTGTTTGTCTCAGTGGTTCACCTAAACCACCACTACCACCAGCGCTAGCCGCTAGCGCTGGCGCTAGGGACGCATTCAATACACCTCCTTTCTATGGTTGGATAATTAGGGTATTAGGAGGGGACCCCCTTACTGGGTTAGACACATCATGGTGGGGTCACGGGTCACAGTGATGATCTAAGGCCAACCCTAGGCTTGGTAATCCGAAATCACTATCCGCAGACCATGGTGATTTTTGCCTCGAGCCTAATCTCTTATGTTCTCTTCGCGCATCCTAGGGTTTTGTCATGACCTTGTCATGACAAAACCGTCCTAGGGGTCTAGTCGTTTGGGGGATGTTACATGCAACTCAATTGGTGATGAGAAGTGGAAGAACTTTATAGTTAAGTGTGCTCGGGCTGGACATGGGATGGGTGAACTCCTGGGAAGTCCCTGCGCTACCGCTTAACTAAATCATTCCTCATGAAAAGGGGGGTTGCGGCCTCCAACAACCCAATGTGCCCTATGGTCGGACAGAGAGGGGTTGGGGTGCATGGTTTGTAGACCATTTGGTTAGGCTTAACCGGCGGTGTCAGCTGGTTCCCATGTTGGCGGGCCTAGGCCAGCGGTGCTGGCGGTGCAAGCTGGGTCCCGTGTTGACGGGCCTGGACCATTAGAAAACGTCCTATCACCAAGATTGCACTTTTTGTAACGGTCCAGGCCCATCAACACGGGACCCAGCTGGCACCGCCGGCACCGGCAGCCCAGGCCCGCCAACACGGGACCCAGCTGTTTGGGGTGCATGGTCTGCAGACCATTTGGTTAAGCTTAACTGGCGGTGCCAGCTGGGTCCCGTGTTGGCGGGCCTGAGACGGCGGTGCCAGCTGGGTCCCGTGTTGACGGGCCTGGACAGTCACAAAAAGTGCAATCTTGGTGATAGGACTTTTGTAACGGTCCAGGCCCATCAGCACGGGACCCAACTGGCACTGCCGGCACCGGCGGCCCAGGCCCGCCAACACGGGACACAGCTGACATCGCCGGTTAATCCTAACCAAATGGTCTGTAGACCATGCACCCCAACCCCTCTCTGTCCCACTACATGGCACATTAGGTTGTTGGAGGCCGCATCCCCCCTTTTCATGAGGGAATGGTTCAGTTAAGCGGCAGTGGAGGGACTTCCCAAGAGGTCACCCATCCCGTGACTACTCCAGCCCGAGCACGCATAACTATAATGTTTTTTCATTCCTCATCACCAATTGAGCTGCAGGTCAATTGGTGATGAGGAATGAAAAAGCATTATAGTTAAGCGTGCTCGGGCTGGAGTAGTCACGGGATGGGTGACCTCCTGGGAAGTCTCTGCGCTGCCGCTTAACTGAACCATTCCTCATGAAAAGGGAGTTGCGGCCTCCAACAACTCAATGTGCCCTATGGTGGGACAGAGAGGGGTTGGGGTGCATGGTATGCAGACCATTTGGTTAGGCTTAACCGGCGGTGCCAGTTGGGTCCCATGTTGGCGGGCCTGGGCCGCCGGTGCCGGCGGTGCCAGCAGGGTCCCGTATTGATGGGCATGGACCGTTACAAGGGATGTTACAAATGTAACACTCTATATTTTCCCAGCAAAAGAAAGAAGGTTTCTGGTAGCAGGAGCTAACGCCAAGCATTAGTGCTATCGCTGGGCGTTAGGTCGATATCGACTTGACTACTTTCCCTTATCGTCGTGAAGGTCCTATTTTCGTCGAGAAGTCTCGGCAATTCGACTAGAGAGCAAACGCTGAGCATTAGAATTAACGCCGACGGTAGTGATATCGATGAGATGATTGTCGTGTCGTTGTGAGGCTCTTATTATCGTCGAGAGGTCTCGTCGATTGCCAAGCTAACACTTGGCATTAATAGCTAACGCTAGCGGTAGCTATTCAATGTGATGACATTAACTTATTGTCGTGAAGTTACTTTATCGACGAGGTCTCATCGATCGTCAAGATGGCTAACACCTGGCGTTAAGAGCTAACGCCGGCATTAGGTCATCCAACCAATTGGAGTAAGTGGTTCGGGATAAATCGACTGTACCACCTTTGGGCTAACGCCTGACGTTAAGAGTTAATGCTAGTGTTAGCTCTTTATATATTTAAGGCATCAAACATGGTTTTCTCTTCTCATTTCTCATTATGGTTCTCTATCTATAATGGCAAGGAAGAAGAAGGCAGGAAGAAGAAGACCACTTTTGGCTAGCCGTTCAACGCGCCGAGTTCAGATACGTGTAGGAGAGCGTGCTGCAAACCTCTCCACCCGGATTGCTTTCAGATTCATGGCGCCAAAGAGATCGTCAAGGGTAACAATTCTCCTCCTGAATCTTTGGACACGCTTGTCCTTTGATTTGCAAAGTAGTAGGAGGATTTCTAGTAATTAGGGGATAAGTTTCTTCCGACCGGTTGATGTGGCATATCCCCGTAGAAATTTCATATAGAGTCTGGATCGTTGTACAGACATAGGCATGTTGTATGAAGCCCATCTGAATAGGTTAGTCTGGATTGGTGATGTTAATATCGCTTTATTGCATTCTGAAGAAGTCTCTGAGTAAAAGCTTGTTTTCGGGTTCTGGGTGCTGTGATGTGCTGCAGGGAGTTCTGGAGGCAATCTCGTGAAAATACCCAAATAAGATGACATAATTGAGTTTTGTTAGCTGACGCGTGACGTTAGTGCTAACGCACGACGTTAGTGCTAACACCGGCGATAGTGCCTGTGACACTCGATGTCGCGTGGTTTGATTGGAATGCCTGTGAAGCTGTGTTAATGACCCAGTATGGTTGTCTCATTACTGGGATGAGGTGAAACTATACCCGCATCGTGCTGGTTGTTCGCGATGATTGAGTCGGGCAAGGTGTTTCTGAACCCGTCCATAGTGCTCGGTGAAGAGGTCGCCTCTCGGTGCACTATCTTTTGGAAAGGATTGTCGGAAAGCGTAGGCTTGTATGGCTTAGCTCAATTGCCATCTAAGTTGTTTAACTGAGGATCGAAGTGGACTCGGGGAGTACACTGAAAGTGTGCCATGAGAGCATGAGACGTGTGGCCATGCGTGCCGATGTTTGTGATTGTATATATGAAGTTCTTCGACGCACTTGTGGAATATATATATATGCTGCTAATGCTTGCTTGCAGGGAAGGAGTACCACCACCCCGGGAATGGGGTGGGGTCGTTATAAATCTTGGTCAGCTAAAGATGACCAGTTACCTATTTTCCCACTGCTTGGTGGATTTTGTTTATACAGGTCATTGCGAGCCGAGCGGGAAGTAGCTGGGTGGAGCTCTTTTGCTAGCTGGCCCTCGAAGGCCTTTTTGAGTGTTTTATTTCATGTATTGTCGGCCTGCGTGCCGATGCTTGAAAACCATGTAATAAGATAAACACTTTGTTATGTATGGTTGTAGTGCCAAACGCTTTTATGTATATAAATCGGTCATTCCGAATTAGTGTTGTGGACATACATTCTGGTTTAAGATTAATAAATTATGATTCTGCTTATGTATAACTCTGAGATATCTTTGGTTAGTTATTTTGAATGCATAACTCGTTAGCTTGTTCACTTAATATGGTGTGGGGTCCCGGACGGACCTACTATTATATTCCTTGGATCAGGCAGGGTGTTACAATTTGGTATCAGCTACGGGTCTCGTTCCCTTTTCGTACGAATTCGTGGTTGAATTCTTTTAAGGGGTGGTGAACACGTGTGTGCGTCACCGCTTAACTCATTTAAATAAACAGAATGTCCACTTAGGAATGCATTATATACATGTTTGTAGCATGATTATGGAACCTGTGAGTTCCTTGCATGCTATTTTGAGGTACTATTAGTCATTAAATTATGTCTGTCATGATTATAGGTGACTAGGAGCGGTGCGGGGCAATCCAAACCCCGACCCACTACTGAGAGTAGTGCATTTGCTGAGGTGCCTACACCTCCTCCTTCTGCTGAAATAATAAAGTTGGTAGCTAAAGCTGTGTTTGCCATGATAAATGCACAACCAGGACAGACTGTGCAGCCTCCTACCCTTGAGGTGGCCCTTGTGCCGGTTGCCGCAGTTGAGCCTGTTGTGGAGAGACCAGTACCTGTAGTATCGGTTGTGGCGACTGGAGTGACAAACCAACATCTGAAGCATTTTCTGAGCTTCCATCCTCCAACATTTGAGGGGGTAGGAATGCCAACTCAGGCGGAAGATTGGCTGTCTCGGGTAAAGAGAACCCTAACAGCTTCAGAGGCAGAGGAAGGAAAAAGGTGACCCTTGTTGGATCTTGTGGTGCCCTTAGAGGGGGGGTGAATAAGGGCCTTTTTAATTTAAGATTTTTTATTTAAGAATTTTTAAAACAAATTTTGCTTTTCTAAAAATCACTTATAAAAATTTTCAAACTATGTAATTTTTTAAATTAATTCAAACACAAATTTCTAAGTTAAAGATTAATCAACCAAATTTGCAATTAAGGAAAAAGTCATAATTTTTAATAATGAAATTCACATACAATAAAAATGATCTTAACAATGCTTAAGATCAAGGCACAAATATGATAATAAACTTTTACAATTTGAGTTTACCAATCCTTCTCCCAAGGATCGGAAGGCTATCACTTGTCTCTCCCTAGACCAAGCCCAAGCCTATCCTCTAGATCTTCCTAAGATCTAGACGTAGCACACAAGGCCACGATTTCCTACCAAGCCACGCAAGGACTTGGACGCTCCGCACAAGGAAGCGATTTTCCCCTAAGCCACGCAAGGACTTAGACGTCACGCACAAGGAGACGATTTCCCTACCAATACAAAGTGAAATGAATATAAATGAAAATACAAAATGAAAAGAAGAACTCCCTAGAAATTCAGATCTCTGAAAGGAAGGTTGAAGCCTCGAGATGATCGTTGATGTAGAAGCATGTCCGATCTCGTCTTCAATCTCAAACCTTCTAAGAACAAATGGGAGTTGATGAGGTTCTGGAGCTCTCTGGTTCGTATGCACTCAGGAAAGGACTTAGAATCTTCAATGCTTTTAATGCACGAACAAAACGAACCAATTTATAGTTTCTCACTGTCGCCTGGGCGACATCGCTGTCGGAATTCCGACAGCGCAAAACTACCGCTCGTCGTGCTGCCGTGCGAGCAGTTGCTGTAACTTCTGTCCTGTCGCCTGGGCGACATCGCTGTCGGAATTCCGACAGCGCCAAACTGCTGCTCGTCGTGCTGCCGTGCGGGCTGTTGCTGTAACTTCTATCCTGTCGCCTGGGCGACAGTAGATGTCGGAAAATTCCGACATCGAAATTCTCCATACAATCAAATTGAGCTCCAATCAGGATTGTGAACATCCCATACCTGTTACCTGCACACCATCAATAAAAATAGAATCAAATACAAATGGGATTTTGTTATTATCAAATCAGAAGAGTGCGAAACGCATGCTCCAACAATCTCCCCCTTTTGATAATAACAAATCCGTATAAAAAGAAATCATGTCTATTTAGGTTGTTGTTTTTAACATATGGTGTGTGCACAAAAATAACATGATATATTCCTCTTAAATGTAAGCTCCCCCTAGATGAATGCTCCCCCTAAATGAATGCTCCCCCTAAATGTTATAGTAAATTGAAATGATGTATTATTTAGGTGGAAGATTTAGGTGGAATTGTTCTTTGATTTCTTGAATATACTTATAATTCTCCCCCTTTTGGTATTAGCAAAAGGTAATTTGAAATGAATGAGTAGTTCTTAAGGGAAGAGATAGGATGTAGAAAATAAGAGTAGGCGGAAGCACTTGTGTTGAAAATGATTGAAAGTCTTGAAATAATAGTAATATGCCATAATATTGAATAAACTCATGAAGAGATTGTATAGCCATATGAAGTAGTAGAATAAAAGAAAATAACTTAAACATGATTAATGTCATTTTAAAGTATCATAGAAAGACACAATTGTGTATAGAAATTTGGAATCTTTTCGGTCCAATTCTCATGAAATGAAGGTTTATATAACATAATGATGTGTACAAGTGTTGCTTTGATCAAACATATGGAATTATTTAAGTTACATGATCATTGGAATAGAAAACATAATATAAGCATATAAAAACAACTTTGACCTTGAAGATATAGCATAATAAGAATAGAATACCATTTATCTTTTGCACAAGACACTTTACAATTCTTTTCAAGGTGCTCAACCTCACAATGCTTATTAAGACTTATCAGAAGGGTAAGTAGTGCTTGGTGGAGTATCCTTGTCCTCAATTTAAACTTTTTGTTTATCACATAGTTTGTGATATCTTAACTTTGTAGTTTGTATAGATATTTATTTTTAATTGACCAAGGATCTCCGAATTCACTTGAATCGCAAAAGATGGTGTATATTTGATTGTGCTAACAAAACAAGGTTGAAAGTAGTATTTATGAAATGCTATTGTATTATGTTAAAGCAAACATGATTCATGTATATATTAAATAGAAAGACATATGTATGGATCAAAAGAAGTGAACGTGATAGCTCATTATTATATATAAACAATTTCTCATACTTAGAGGCATGCGAAAACAATTTCCAATAGTCTAAACCACTTAGTAGTAGTGTCAATACTATGATAGAGTGGAAATGAAATCATATAATCATGTAAATATCCATTTTTAAAAAATAAAAAGCACATGGTTTGGCATCAATTCATGAGTTGTGGCATTAATAATGACATATAACTAGTGTAGAGTATCAGAGAGACCAAAATTGAAGATTAATCAAGTTTGGGAGCTGTCGGAATTTTCCGAAACTCACTGTCGCCTGGGCTACAGTGAACTTGCCCAGATTTCATTTTCTGTTTACTAAACTTAATCTTATGTTTATTTCTACTATTTTTTTGGAACAATTTGTATGAACTATTAATGATGTGAGAATTTTTGTTTAGTCATTCAAATTCTATGTTTTGATTAAAAATGATGTTTTTCCATTGTTCTTTATCTTGTTAAACTTGATTTGTCATATTGGATATGCTTAGTTTGAAATATCTAGGATTCCTAATTCAAGCCTTAGCATTGAAAACCGGGAATCCGGCAATGGTTTTGTGAATATATCGGCTAGTTGATTATCAGTTCCTATGAAGGAAATTTTAATCTGATTATTTTTAATGTGGTCTCTTATAAAATGATGCCTAACGTCAATACGTTTAGACCTAGAGTGATGAACTGGGTTGTAATTTAAATCAATTGCACTTTTGTTATCGCACCATAGCTCTATAGTTTGTTGTTTAATGTTAAAGTCTTCTAAAGTTTGTTTCATCCAATGAGCTTGTGCACAACAACTGCCAAGTGCGATGTATTCGGCCTCGGTGGTTGAGAGGGCAACAGAATTTTGTTTCCTACTCGACCATGAAATGAGTGAAGGGCCTAAAAAGTGACAAGTGTCACTAGTGTTTTACCTATCTAGTGAACAACCGGCATAATCAGAATCAGAATAGCCAAAAAGAGTAAAATCATCGCTATGAGGATACCACAAACCAAGTTTAGATGTGCCAATTAAATATCTAAAAAATCTTTTTACCGCTTTTAAATGTGATTCTTTGGGATCCGCTTGAAATCTAGCACATAAACAAACTAAAAACATAATATCTGGTCTAGAAGCAGTCAAATATAAAAGTGAACCTATCATGCCTCTATATAAAGTTTGATTTATAGATATTCCATTTTCATCTTTTCCTAATTTTAAAGATACACTCATAGGAGTATTTGCTTGTTTGAGATTTTCAAATCCAAATCATTTTAAAACATCATGAATATATTTTGATTGGTTAATAAAAATTCCATCATGTTTTTGAACAATTTGAAATCCTAAGAAATATTTTAATTCTCCTACCATACTCATCTCAAATTTACTTTCCATCATTTTTACAACATAATTACACAACTCTTCATTAGTGGCTCCAAAAATAATATCATCAACATAAATTTGTAAAACAAGTAAATCATCATCAACTTGCTTAATGAAGAGTGTACAATCAACACCACCCATTTTAAAACCATTTTGTAATAAATATATAGTCAATCTATCATACCATGCTCGTGGTGCTTGTTTTAAACCATACAAAGCTTTTAGCAATCTATATACGCGATTAGGAAATTTTTCATTTATAAATCTTGGGGGTTGTTCAACATAAACTTCTCCTTTAATCAACCCATTTAAAAATGCAGTTTTAATATCCATTTGCAACAATTTGAATCTTTTATGACTAGCAAATGTAACAAAAATTCTAACTGCTTCCAATCGTGCTACGGGTGCAAATGTATCATCAAAATCTACCCCTTCAATTTGATTATATCCTTTCGCTACAAGCCTAGCTTTGTTTCTAGTGACCCTAGAGTCACTATCTAATTTATTTTTGAAAACTCATTTAACTCCTACCACAGGATGATCACTAGGTCTATCTACAAGAATCCAAACTTTATTTCTTTCAAATTGGTTAAGTTCTTCATTCATAGCTAGAAACCAAGATTCATCATTTAAAGCGGTGGCAACATCTTTTGGTTCTATATTTGAAACAAAACATAAATTTGAAAAACTTTCATGTAAACTAGAACGTGTACGTACCCCACTTAATGGTTCTCTAATAACAAATTCTTGCGGATGATCTTTTGAGAACCTTAGCTCGGTTGGAGGTACATATCCTTGTTCTTCTTCTTCTTCACCATCTTTTTCGTCTTCTTTCTCTACTTTTTCTTCATCATCATCATCATTTTTCCTCTGATTTTGTTCATTTTCTTCATTTTTCTCATTACCTACAACTTTAGTATTTTCTACACAAGAAATGTTTTCATCAAATTTTACATGAATACTTTCTTCAACCACTTTAGTACGTTTATTATAAACTCTATAGGCCTTGCTAGTTGAAGAATAACCAATGAAAATTCCTTCATCACATTTTTCATCAAATTTACCTAAGTTATCTTTTGTATTCAAAATAAAGCATTTACAACCAAAAACTTTAAAGTAAGATACATTTGGTTTTCTTTGAAAATAAATTTCATAAGGAGTTAATTGTAATGTAGGATGAATCATGACACGATTAATAATATAGCATGCAGTACTAACGGCTTCGGCCCAAAAATATTTTGGCAATTTAAATTCACAAAGCATAGTACGTCCTAATTCTTGAAGTGTTCTATTTTTCCTCTCTACTACACCATTTTGATGTGGTGTGCGAGGAGCGGAAAATTCGTGTTTTATCCCATTTTCATTACAATATGAAATAAATTTTTCATTATCAAACTCTCCTCCATGATCTGATCTAATGCATTTTACTTTTAAATCAAGTTCATTTTGAATACGTGAAATTAGTTTTACAAATTCATCAAAAGCATCAGATTTTGAATTTAAAAACAATGTCCAACAAAATCTAGAATAATCATCAATAATAACAAACGTATATTTTCTACCTCCTAGACTTTGTGTAGTAATTGGACCAAACAAGTCCATATGTAATAATTGTAAAGGTCTAGTAGTAGAAATAACATTTTTGCTTTTAAAAGATGATTTTGTAAACTTTCCTTTTTGGCATGGTGAACATAATGAAGAAAGCTTTCCATTCAAATTTGGTAAACCTTTTATTATTTTATTTTTAGAAAGCTTTACTATGCGTTTAGCACTAGAATGTCCTAGTCTCCTATGCCATAATTCAAGTTCATCATTTTTTGAAATAAAGCATTTAAGTGTAGAATGAGATAAATCATGAAAAGTGATTGTATAGACATTGTTTATTCTTGGTGCAGTAAGTACGATTTCGTTTGTTTTAGAATCAATAATTTTGCAAAGGTTTGAGCTAGAGTCAAATAAAACATTTAGATTTTTATCACATAGTTGACTAATAGAAATTAAATTATGTTTCAAACATTTAACATATAAAATATTTGAAATTTTAAATTCTTCGTTACCTACTACTCCAATGCCTTTGACTTTACCCTTTCCATTATCTCCAAATGTCACTGTTCCACCTTTCTTCATCTCCAGGCTAAGGAACTTTGATTTATCGCTTGTCATGTGTTTTGAACATCCAGAGTCCAAATACCACACGTCTTCCTTGTTCCTAGCCTGCACGCACACCTAAAAAGATGATGAGAGTAAAGATCTGGTTACCCAAGTGGTCGATCCCATGGTATAGGTGGACGCCTTAGGTACCCAGATTTGTTTTACGTGAACTTTTCCTTTCTTCCAACACGAGTCCGAGATGTGCGATAACATTTGGCACATACAATGAATGGTGAGGAACCATTTTTCAATGGTTTCTCTGGACTCTTGCTGGAGGAAATATCTTTATGTGTGGGCTTAGAAAAATTTTCATTTTGAAAAACAGGTTTTCTGAACCTGGAGCTGTCGCTGGTTCCGACATCAGCTGTCGGAAATTTCCGACAGCTTCCAGAGCTTCCAGAAACGTATCCTAGCCCAAATTTTGTTGTCCCATGGCATTGGTTGGCTAAAATCATATCCAGAGATTTTTTTCCAACACCAAATTTTCCAATTGCCATGTTCAACTCATTTACTTTGGACTTTAAAATTGAATTTTCTTTTACTATCATGCCACATCTATTTGCAACATTTTTCTTGTAATTCTCTAATTGAGAATGAGAAGTTTTGACAACCTTTTCTAAGTCCTTTTTCTCTTTTAGAAGTTGATCAATTTTTTGATCGGACTTAGAAATAGTGTTTTCAAGTTCTTTTATCCTTGTCGAAGAGTGATCACACTCTTGACAAATTACATTCTCGTTTCCAATAGATTTCAACTCATTTGATAACTTTTTATTTACTTTCAAAAGATATTTATTTTTACATTTTAAAAAATCGATTTCCTTTAGGCATTTATCCAAAAATTTGCAAGTTTTCATAAGTTCAGAATATAAATCATCATAAGATGGAGGAGTTACCTCAGCGTCGCTTTGGACACTGCTATCGTCGTCAGATGACGCATTTTCTTTCCCCATCAAGCATACATTAGCCTCATCTTCCTCCTGTGTTGAGGAATCACTTTCTTCACCAGACGAAGAATCATCCCAAGTCTCTGCCTTTAACACTTTCTTCTTGTAACTTTTATCGTGCCTCTTTGCTTTTTGCTCTTTCAGATACTTTGGGCACATGCTTCTGATATGACCAATCTTCTTGCAATGGTTGCACTCCGGTAGCGGACGCTCCTCTTCATTTTCCATTTTTCCTTTGCCTTTTTGGTAGGCAAAATCGTTCTTTTTGAAAAATCTTTTAAATGAATTTCTCCTCTCCGGATTTCTCATAAACTTCTTAAAGTTCCTCACAAACAGTCCTTCCTCATCTTCCTCACTTTCTTCAGATTCAGTTTCAACTTCCCTTCTTGATTTCAACGCCAAGCTCTTCTTTTTGGGCTCCAAATTGTACTCTTGGCTTTGAATCTTCAACTCCACTTCATGGGTTTTTAGATTCCCAATGTGGCTCTCCAATTGTAAGGTCTTAAGATCATGTGACTCAGAAATTGTAGTCACTTTAGGATTGAACTTCGGGGGAAGTGATCTTAAGATTTTCCTTACCTAATCTCTATTGGAGAAAACCTTACCCAGCACCTTTGAATCGTTCACGATTTTAGTGAATCGTGTGTACATTGTATCAATTTCTTCATCCACCTCCATTTTGAATCTTTCGAATTCTGACTCCAGTTGAAATAGCTTTGAATCCTTTACCTGCGAAGTACCTTCATGAGTGATTTCTAAAAGATTCCAAATTTCACATGCAGTATTACAAGCACAAACTCTATTAAATTCAGTGTGATCTAGTGCGCAAAATAAAGCATTCATGGCTTTTGCATTGTTCTTACATTTTAATTTATCATTGTCATCCCACTTGTCTTTGGGTTTGTCTATAGTTACATCTCCTACAACAAATGTTGGGGAAGTATAACTCGTCTCGACCATATTCCAAACTTCTATGTCGAGAGCTATTAGAAAACACCGCATTCGGGTTTTCCAATAGTTATAGTTTGTGCCTGTAAAAAGTGGTGGCCTACTAATTCCTTGCCCCTCAACGAACGCGTGATCATTCCCCCCGAAGGGGAAGTGATCTTAAGATTTTCCTTACCTAATCTCTATTGGAGAAAACCTTACCCAGCACCTTTGAATCGTTCACGATTTTAGTGAATCGTGTGTACATTGTATCAATTTCTTCATCCACCTCCATTTTGAATCTTTCGAATTCTGACTCCAGTTGAAATAGCTTTGAATCCTTTACCTGCGAAGTACCTTCATGAGTGATTTCTAAAAGATTCCAAATTTTACATGCAGTATTACAAGCACAAACTCTATTAAATTCAGTGTGATGTAGTGCGCAAAATAAAGCATTCATGGCTTTTGCATTGTTCTTATATTTTAATTTATCATTGTCATCCCACTTGTCTTTGGGTTTGTCTATAGTTACATCTCCTACAACAAATGTTGGGGAAGTATAACTCGTCTCGACCATATTCCAAACTTCTATGTCAAGAGCTATTAGAAAACACCGCATTCGGGTTTTCCAATAGTTATAGTTTGTGCCTGTAAAAAGTGGTGGCCTACTAATTCCTTGCCCCTCAACGAACGCGTGATCATTGTGCGCCATTACTCCCAGTGGTAAAACCGTTTTGGAGTAACCTGGCTCTGATACCACGTGTTGGATCTTGTGGCGCCCTTAGAGGGGGGTGAATAAGGGCCTTTTTAATTTAAGAATTTTTACTTAAGAATTTCTAAAACAAATTTTGCTTTTCTAAAAATCACTTATAAAAATTTTCAAACTATGTAATTTTTTAAATTAATTCAAACACAAATTTCTAAGTTAAAGATTAATCAACCAAATTTGCAATTAAGGAAAAAGTCATAATTTTTAATAATGAAATTCACATACAATAAAAATGATCTTAACAATGCTTAAGATCAAGGCACAAATATGATAATAAACTTTTACAATTTGAGTTTACCAATCCTTCTCCCAAGGATCGGAAGGCTATCACTTGTCTCTCCCTAGACCAATCCCAAGCCTATCCTCTAGATCTTCCTAAGATCTAGACGTAGCACACAAGGCCACAATTTCCTACCAAGCCACGCAAGGACTTGGACGCTCCGCACAAGGAAGCGATTTTCCCCTAAGCCACGCAAGGACTTAGACGTCACGCACAAGGAGACGATTTCCCTACCAATACAAAGTGAAATGAATATAAATGAAAATACAAAATGAAAAGAAGAACTCCCTAGAAATTCAGATCTCTGAAAGGAAGGTTGAAGCCTCGAGATGATCATTGATGTAGAAGCGTGTCTGATCTCGTCTTCAATCTCAAACCTTCTAAGCACAAATGGGAGTTGATGAGGTTCTGGAGCTCTCTGGTTCGTATGCACTCAGGAAAGGACTTAGAATCTTCAATGCTTTTAATGCACGAACAAAACGAACCAATTTATAGTTTCTCACTGTAGCCTGGGCGACATCGCTGTCGGAATTCTGACAGCGCAAAACTACCGCTCATCGTGCTGTCGTGCGAGCAGTCGCTGTAACTTCTGTCCTGTCGCCTGGGCGACATCGCTGTCGGAATTCCGACAGAGCCAAACTGCTGCTCGTCGTGCTGCCGTGCGGGTTGTTGCTGTAACTTCTATCCTGTCGCCTGGGCGACAGTAGATGTCGGAAAATTCCAACATCGAAATTCTCCATACAGTCAAATTGAGCTCTAATCAGGATTGTGAACATCTCATACCTGTTACCTGCACATCATCAATAAAAATAGAATCAAATACAAACGGGATTTTGTTATTATCAAACCGGAAGAGTGCGAAACGCATGCTCCAACAACCCTAGCTACATTTCTATTGGATAGAGAGGCAATGCTGTGGTGGGAGAATTGGAAGTGCATTAGTATGCAGGCAAGCAACTGACAA
Source organism: Dactylorhiza incarnata (assembly GCA_033032865.1). NCBI lineage: Eukaryota > Viridiplantae > Streptophyta > Magnoliopsida > Asparagales > Orchidaceae > Dactylorhiza > Dactylorhiza incarnata. Next base: position 22,392,780 of record JAWHQI010000010.1, on the reverse strand, counting down.
ACATCTCGATCGAAGAGTTCTCGAGAGTGTTCTTGGCGCGATATCTCCCTTCTGCTCAATGCATAGAAATGGAGAACCAGTTTCAAAGGTTAACTCAAGGGGATGGGATGGTGGATGAGTACCTCCATGAGCTTACACTACTTGGAAGGTATGCAGGATCTTCCTTTGATGATGAAGAGCGAAAGACCAATAGATTTTATGAAGGTCTGCGCGATGATTTGTTATTGCTTCTGTCAGGCCCGATGATGCAAGGCTTTCTGACGTTGGTGAATACTTCCAGATCCCTTGAGAAAGATATGAAGAGGGTCCAAGCTAACAAGGACCGAGCTGTGTCAAAGACGGAGTTCGAGGTACCGAGCTCTGCAAAGTCTGGGCCCCCATGATACTGGAAGAAGCCAAGGTTTTTGGAACCAGCTTCCACTTCTGCTTCAGGAATGACGACTGGGCGAGGTCCGGTGATTTGCTACACTTGCGGCAAGCCGGGACACATAGCCCGAGAGTGTCGCAGTGTTCCCAAGAAATCAGAGAAAAAGGCGGGGGCGTCTTATGCGTATAAAGGGAAAGCAACGGAGTCGTCTGCATCCCATTACACCACTCAACCCCATGTCCATAATCTTGGCCAGCAGGAGGCCAACAAACAAAGCGACATCATGACAGGTATGGTTTAGTATATAGCATTTATTGCCTTATGTACTTAATACCTTGTGTGCGATTGCTTGTAGACCCTATTTGTATTAGGCTTTGTCCTAATTCGGAACTGTCCGGCGAGGACATTGTTTGACACTGGAGCATCCCACTCCTTTCTATCGGAGGACTTCATACTATGTATTTGAGTGCGTTCTTTCATTGCAAAGGATAGATTGGAGGTTTTGCTACCAAATGGGTGTCAAATGCACACATACAGAGTTTGTTGTGTTTAGGTGCAGATAAGAAGTCAGGAGTTTGACTCGGAAGAATCAATGCTCCCGATATCTGAGTTTGATAAAATCTTTGGCATCGACTGGCTTGCGAAGCAGTGTGCATGCATTGATTGCAATTTGAAGGAGGTTACACTAGGGCAAAATATTGAACGCGAGACTACGTTTACCGGTATGCGAGGATCAAGCAAGATGTTGATGTCTGCTCTCCAAGTAGTCAAGGCGGTTCGGAAAGGCGCTGAGTTGTTCTTCATTATGGTGGAGGCTTCAGGACTAAAGCCCAGGTTGTGTGATGTTACAATAGTATCAGAGTATGCTGATGTGTTTCAGACAGATCTCCTCGGAGCTCCACCTCAATGTGAGATCGACTTCTCTATTGAGCTGTTGCCAGGTACCAAACCTTTGGTGTGCTCACCTTACCGAATTGTGCCAAAAGAGATGGAGGAATTGAAAGTTCAGTTGCTCGAGTTACTAAAGCATGCTATATATGCCTACGTTCATGTTGGTATTCCCAAGGTGATCTCAAAGCAATCAACCAGTTAGTCTTACTGCCAACGCAATATAAGCCTATAGGGTCGCACATAAGAGTGTTGGAGAAGTTGGATGAAGGATTGTGTTGGTCTTACTCATATTGGATATGAGTGGAGGACCAATCCTGTAACTGATTGGAGTTGCGTCGAATTTTACTCGACGCTGCATTGAGATTGTCTCGACGTGGTGTACTCTACGTTGCATCGAGATTGTCTCGACGCAAGTCTTGTACTCAATGCTGTGTCGAGATTGTCTCGACGTGATGTACTCGATGTTCCGTCGAGATTGTCTCGACAGACAGGTTATATTCGACACTACATCGAGAATGTCTCGACGTAGTGTACTCGCGTCGAGATTGTTTTGACGCAATTCTTGTGCTCGACGTTGCTTCGAATTGTTTAGACAATATGTGTTTAAACTCCAATTAAGTCTCTAGTCTGCGGATAATGTGTTTTATGCCTTGAGTATAAAACAGGAAGCAATTAGGTTTCCAAGTGGATTAATCCTTTTCGAAAGACTATCAGAGCCGAAGCAGAAGTGTTCCGTATTGGTATCTACATTCTGCGAGATCGCTGCTGTCTCCTCTCCCTGTCGTCGAATCTAGCAGTTTGTGGGAGATGCAGAGGGCATTCTTCCTCCATCCCAGATCTCTTGTTGGACAAGAGTTGTGTGGTTTTTCTTCACTGTGTGCACTCCTATAGAGGTGTTGATCCATTTCAGTACTTGGAACTCGGAGTTCGGCATTTGGAATCAGACCTTGGAGCATCTTGATTGAGTGTTGACTCAATCCCCTTCAGGTATATTGCAATGTGTTGTTCTTTTATTTCTAGATTAATGAAATCGTAAGGTCCTGCACCTGTTTTGAGTTGTTCTTGTTTCTTTCTTTCCGCTGCGCACATCTGATGTGACGTTACCGAAAACCCAACAGTAGTATCAGAGGGAGGTTTGCGACCCAGTGCGTGTAAATCAGAGGTTTAAAAATGTTCTAAATAACTGGATTTCTTCCTGGTACATCATTTTGATGTATTTCCTGAGTGGTTTCTGGTGGTGGTTTTTTCGGTCAGTGAGACCACCGCCAGGGGAGCTGCCCCTTGGAACCCCGCCAGGAACGCATGTGATTGCGTTGCGATTTCATTATATCAGGAATTGTTTCTCCTTTGTAGTAACCATCCCTCGGAATGGTTTGTGAAACCAAATATATTAGATTTTGAATCTGGTACTGAGAGACGAGCTTATCTACTACATAAGTGGAGTTTTTTTTACTGTGTCCAATGCATGTAAATCTGGAGGTTTAGTAGTGTTCTAAATGCTCAGATTTAGCCCCTTTATGTTATCAAAGTGTTAATATTTTTTGTGCACATCTGGGATGTATTTGGCTTGTGTATGTTGTAATTCTGTGAATGTGCACATTGATTAATTATTAATCGCTTATTAATAAAATCCCTTATTAAATATTAAGTATGTAGATGCCTTCCAATGGATGACACTCTTCCTGCCTCGATCGATGAAGTGTGGGCTTGCCAAAGCAAGATGCATCAATCTATCTTGGTAAGGGTGCGAGGGGATAATTGTGATATCCCACTGTCGACATCGGCTCCAACTTAACTAGGTGACCTCAAAGGTTGAGTGCCTAGAGGCATAGGTTTGGCATGCACCATATGATGGATGCGAATAAAGAGTTATTCACCAACTATACAAGAGTTGCATAATGATGCAATTGGCAAGTGTTGTCTACCTAAATAACCGCATTATGAGAGGAACATCAAAGCGGACTCATTGTGTTGGTGAAATACGGATCTTGTCCACTAAGAGAGTAGCTCGCTTAACCTCTCCGAATTGATATTAAGGGTTATCAATTTGAATAAAATAGTGGGAGTATTTAATAAAAGTCCTTATTAAATAAGATGTATTTTGAAATATAATACTGAAATTAATTTTGCATAATTTTGTTGAACTTCCATGGCAAGTGGATCTCACTCCACCTTGTCCCTGAGAGCCATCCTTGAGAAGGACACGCTCAATGGGACTAACTTCCTTGACTGGTATAGAAACCTGAGATTTGTTCTCAGGCAAGAGTGTAAGCTCTATATCTTGGAAGAGGATCCCCCCTATGCCGACTGGGAATACGTCCCGTGCCGACAAAGATGCTTATAAGAAGTATCAAGATGAATCGCTAGATGTCGAATGCCTCATGCTCGCTACCCTGAACTCTGAGCTTCAGAAGCAACATGAGACCATGTGTGACTTTGAAATTATCAAGCACGTGAAGAAAATGTTCCAAGGATAAGCTCGACAAGCGAGGATCGACATCACTAAGGCTTTATTTCAGTGTAAAATGGGAGCTAGGGACCCAGTGGGAACTCATGTACTCAAGATGATTGGCTATATTGAGAACCTTCAGAGACTGGGGTTTCCTTTAAGCCAAGAGTTGGCTACTGATCTGATCCTGCAAACGTTGTCGGACAGTTACGAGCAGTTTGTCTTGAACTACAACATGAATGAGATAGATAAGACACTGCTCGGGCTCCTAGGCATGTTAAGAACTGTCAAGAAAAACATGAAGAAGACCAAGCCTGCTAGCCCCATATTTATGGTGCATAAAGGTAAGTGCAAGGCCAAGGGATTCAAGAAGACTAAGGTGGGACCTAAGTCTTGCCTTGATCTCAAATCTTCTTCACTGAAAAAGAAGGGATTAGTTAAAGAAGGGAATTGCCACCACTGCGGTAAGGCAGGGCATTGGAGGAGGAATTATCCCCTCTACATCGAGGATCTGAAGAAGAAGGGAAGTGTGACTTCCACTTCAGGTATTTTTGTTATAGAAATTAACATGTCTGCTCCTTCATCTTGGGTATTGGATACCGGATGTGGTTCTCACATTTGTCCAAATGTGCAAGAACTGACAAAGAGAAGACTGCTGGGTAAATGAGAGGTGGACCAGCACGTTGGAAATGGAGCAAAAGTTACTGTCGTTGACGTAGGATTGTACCATCTTTCCTTCCCCACTGGGCTTATTTTAGAACTTGATAATTGTTATTTTGTTCCTGCTATAACTAGAAACATCATCTCTATTTCATGTTTGGACATGAATGGTTTTTCTTTTATTATTAAGAACAATTGTTGTTCTATTTATAAGAATGATGTTTGTTATGGCGTTGCTCAGATGTTTAATGGTATATATGTTTTGAACATAAATCATCCAATCTATAACATAGAAAATACAAAATGACTAAAAATTAATGACTCCAATCCTACATATCTCTGGTATTGTCGTCTAGGCCATATAAATGAGAAACGCATATCCAAGCTCCATAAAGATGGACTATTGGACTGATTTGATTATGAATCATTTGAGAGACGCGAGTCATGTTTATTATGCAAGATAACGAAAGACCCTTTCACTAGTTGTAGTGAGAGGGTTGATGATCTTTTGGGTGTCATACATAGTGATGTGTGTGGACCCATGAGTTCTATAGCTAGAGGTGGGTACTAGTAGTTCGTTACATTTATTGATGATTTCAGTAGATACGGATATATATATCTTATGAAGTGTAAATCCAAAACCTTTGAAAAGTTCAAAGAGTTTAAGAATGAAGTAGAGAACCAACTGGGAAAAAGGATTAAAGCACTCCGATCTGATCGAGGTGGCGAATACCTGAGTTATGAGTTTCGTGATCATCTGAGAGAGTGTGGTATTGTATTACAACTCACTCCGCCTAGAACACCACAATACAATGGTGTTTCTGAGAGGAGGAATCATACCTTATTAGACATGGTGCGATTGATGATGAGTCATGCAGATTTGCTCGTTTCCCTTTGGGAATTTGCTCTAGAGACTGCTGCTTTCACTTTAAATCGTGCTCCAACAAAAACGATTCTCAATACACCATATGAGATATGGACTGGGAAGCGTCCTAGTATGTCTTTCATTAAAATTTGGGGTTGTGAGGCATACATACGACGTCAAATGTCTGACAAGATGGAAACCAAATCAGATAAGTGTTATCTAGTGGGGTATCCTAGAGGGACCAAAGGATACTACTTCTACCTGCCGTCTGAGTGCAAGTATTTGTTGCAAAGACTGAGGTCTTTTTGGAGAAAGAGTTCTTATCCAGAAAGACTGCAAAGGTAGAACTTGAAGAAGTTCAAGAACCGCAAATTGAAAACGAACCTGAATTGGAACCTGAGCAAGGACTACAAGCAGTTGTAGCTGGAGAGCCTGCTCAAGAAACACAAGTCCTACGTAGTTCTGGTAGACCAAGTTTTGAGCCTGAGAGATATGGATTTCTCGTGTCTCAAATAGGTAATGTGTTGCTAATGGATCATGATGAAGAGCCTGCAACCTGCCAAGAGGCTATGAATGGACCAGACTCCGAGAAGTGGCTTGACGCCATGAAATATGAAATGGACTCTATGTATGCAAACCAAGTTTATACTTTGGTGGAACCACCTGAAGGGGTACGACCCATATGATGCAAGTGGGTCTTCAAGAAGAAGACTGACATGGATGGGAATGTACAGACATTCAAAGGGCGATTAGTGGCTAAAGGTTTCAAGCAAATTCATGATATTGACTATAATGAGACTTTTTCCCATGTCACTATGGTCAAGTCCATCTGAATTCTGCTTGCTATTGCTGGGTATTATGACAACGAGATCTGGCAAATGGATGTCAAAATGGCTTTCCTAAATGGAAACCTCCTTGAGGAAGTGTATATGACACAACCCGAGAGTTTTGAATCTCCAAATAAAGCCACTAAAATATGCAAGTTGAATCGATCCATTTATGGATTGAAACAAGCTTCTCGAAGTTGGAATCTCCATTTTGATGAGAAAATCAAAGAGTTTGGTTTCGTCATAAATGAAGATGAGCATTGTGTTTACAAGAGAATTAGTGATAGCATAGTTGTCTTCTTGATACTGTATGTAGATGACAAACTGTTGATCAGGAATGACATTCCAACCCTGCAAGTTGTTAATAACAACCTAGGGAACTGCTTTTCTATGAAAGACATGGGCGAAGCAACTTGTACACTTGGTATTAAGATCTATAGAGATGCATCAAAGAAGTTGATGGGTTTGACCCAAAGTACATACATTGAGAAAGTACTGAAATGGTTCAGTATGCTTGAATCCAAGAAGGGATTCTTACCCATGTCTCATGGCGTGAGTCTATCTGAGGATCAATGTCCTAAATCTTTGGAAGAAAAGGACCGCATGAAGTTGATTCCATATGCTTCAGCAATTGGATCAATCATGTATGCAATGTTATGTACTCGACCCGATGTCTCCTATGCTTTGAGCATGACAAGCAGGTATCAGTCTGATCCCGGTGATTGTCACTGGATAGCCGTCAAGAATATCCTAAAGTACTTGAGAAGGACTAAGGATATGTTCTTGGTGTTTGGTGGAACACGGATGGTAGCTTCCAAATTGATAGGGAAGATTCAAAGTCCCAGTCAGGTTTTGTTTTTTGCCTTAATGGAGGAGCTATAAGTTGGAAGAGTTCCAAAAAAGAGACAATTGTCGATTCTACGACAGAAGCTGAGTATATCGCTGCAGCGAATGCGGCAAAGGAGGCTGTGTGGATTAGAAAATTCATCCGCGAGCTAGATGTAGTTCCTAGCATTGTTGATCCCGTAGTTCTCTACTGTGACAACAACGGTGCTATTGCCCAAGCTAAGGAACCTAGATCTCATCAGCGCTCCAAGCACATACTTCGGCGGTTCCATCTTATTCGAGAGATTGTCGATCGAGGAGATGTGAGCATATGCAAAGTACCGACTGAAGAGAATATTGCGGATCCACTGACGAAGCCTCTTGCACAGAGATAGCATGATGGTCATACTAGATCAATGGGTATTAGATACCTGAATGACCGTCTCTAGTGGGAGTCTTGTGGATTATATTTGTGTCGGTTGTTTTTTATGTGATGAATAGAGTGTTTTATATTTTATTTTACATTTATGGCAAGTTCTTTTATTATGTCAACTATCTCTATATGATAGAATAATTAGCATAATAAATGCCCTTAGAATGTTAGATTCCATAGGAATTCAAGTGTGTGACTTGAATGTGAAGGGCATATGCTTGTAAGAAGCTTCATTCTTAAATAGTCCCTGGTCCATATATCATCTAAGAAGCTAAGGGCAATGATGATATAATTAGACAAGCATGTGCGTTGACTGATGACCAGTTCTCACATGTCATGCTATTGTGATATGAAGTCATCACATGGGTACTCGTTAGTGAACAAGTTGTACTGGACAGATCCACCATGAGACAACTTTATGGATTGTTATATGAATATGTCACAAGTAGGTCTCATATGGCAATGGTGTTTGTGGTTCTTTGACATGAAGTCAAAGCATTCATCATGTGAGGAAGAGCGTACTTTGATGCCATCAAAAGTCTTCCTTGAAGAAGGTTGATGATAACGGTGCTTATTGGGTATTCTACGATTCATTTGGATGTTTGTGTGTGGACAGATATGGGATTTGTCCTCCTATATGACAGGAGTTACATCCAAGGGTCCCTTGATGGAATGAGACTGAGAAATGCATGGCCATGCTTGGTCGAGTCAATATGGGATATTGAGCTCACCAATTTTAGATAGTCTATTCTTGATCAAGAAACTAAGATTGAACAATTATGAGGGTGACATATTCTATGCCTCTAGTTCTATCCGGATGTAAAGGACAAAGGGACCTAAAAACACTAAAACATTAGTCAGAATAGGCTTATTGAGTTATGAACTCTTATTTCTTGGGTAGCAATGATGTACTGCTAGATGTCGCACATTGTTTGTGAGGCTTTTGTTGATACTTTGTGATCAAGTGGGAGACTGTTGGTATTCCCAAGGTGATCTCAAAGCAATCAACCAGTTAGTCTTACTGTCAACGCAATATGAACCTATAGGGTCGCACATAAGAGTGTTGGAGAAGTTGGAAGAAGGATTGTGTTGGTCTTACTCATATTGGATATGAGTGGAGGACCAATCCTGTAACTGATTGGAGTTGTGTTTAATTGTACTCAACGCTGCATCGAGATTGTCTCGACGTGGTGTACTCGACGTTGCGTCGAGATTGTCTCGACGCAAGTCTTGTACTCAATGCTGCGTCGAGATTGTCTCGACGTGATGTACTCCACGTTCCGTCGAGATTGTCTCGACAGACAGGTTATATTTGACGCTACGTCGAGAATGTCTCGATGCAGTGTACTCGATGTTGCGTCGAGATTGTCTCGATGCAATTCTTGTACTCGACGTTGCATTGAATTGTTTTGACAATACGTGTTTAAATTCCAATTAAGTCTCTGGACTACGGATAATGTGTTTTATGCCTTGAGTATAAAATAGGAAGCGATTTGGTTTCCAAGTGGATTAAATCTTTTCGAAAAGACTATCAGAGCCGAAGCGGAAGTGTTCCGTATAGGTCTCGGCATTCTGCGAGATCGCTGCTGCCGTCTCTCCCTGTCGTCGAATCTAGCAGTTCGTGGGAGACGCAGAGGGCATTCTTCCTCCATCCCAGATCTCTTGTTGGACAAGAGTTGTGGGTTTCTTCTTCACTGTGTGCACTCCTATAGAGGTGTTGATCCATTTCGGTACTTGGAACTCGGAGTTCAGCATTTGGAATCAGACCTTGGAGCATCTTGATTGAGTGTTGACTCAATCCACTTCAGGTATATTGCAATGTGTTGCTCTTTTTTCTAGATTAATGAAATCCCAAGGTCCTGCAATTGTTTCGGGTTGTTCTCGTTTCTTTCTTTCCGCTGCGCACATCTGATATGACATTATAGAAAACCCAACAGTTCATCCCCTTGGGGTGCACCAGTCCCCTTTGTGAAGAAGAAATATGGAATCTTGAGTCTTTGTATAGACTACCGCGAACTGAACAAACTAACATAAAAGAATAAGTATCCGATTCCACGAATCAATGACTTGTTCGATCAGCTAGTTTAATCGATTGTGTACTCAAAGCTGGATTTGAAGTCTGGCTACTACGCAGATTAGGGAATGTGATATTCCCAAGATGGCGTTTAGTACTCGTTACGGGCACTTTGAGTTCATAGTGATGCTGTTTGGCTTGATAAATGCGCCATCGGTATTCATGGATCTGATGAACAGAACGTTTTAAGAGTATCTTGACCAGTTTTTGATTGTCTATATAGATGATATACTGGTATACTCTCTGTATGAAGAAGAGCATGTCATTCACTTTCGCATAGTGTTGGATACCTTGAGGCGAAGTCAGTTGTATGCCAAATTCTCTAAGTGCAAATTTTGGCTGTCCTCTGTGAAATTCCTAGGCCATGTGGTAAGTTGGGAGGGAATTGCATTGGATCCTGCGAAGATATTATGATATGGGAGTGGCTTGTGTTGACTATAGCGGCAGAAGTCCGATGTTTCTTAGGACTTGCCGGCTATTATAGGTGCTTCGTAGAGAACTTCTTGAGGATAGCTCTGCGTGTCACTACATTGAGTAGGAAAGATTAGAGGTTCATTTAGTCTCTAGTGTGCGCACAAGCTTTTGAAGAGATGAAGAGTCGTTTGACCATGATGCCAATTTTGTGTTCGCCATGCTGTACGAAAGGCTTTGAAATCTATAGTGACGCATCATGGAGTGACTTAGGCTGCGTTCTTCTTCAGAATGATTAGGTTATTGCTTATGTCTCTTGACAACTGAAAGTGCATGAGGGGAATTATCTGGTCCATGACTTGGGGCTAGCAGTCGTGATATTCGCTCTTAAGCTTTGGCGGTATTATTTATATGGCGTGAAGATCGACATCTGTTGGGAAAATGATTTGTCTTAACCCCCAAAATGAGTTGAATATGAATTCTAAGAAAGAAATATCAATGTTAAGTAAATATGCGTCGAATAGTATTCGACGCAACGTCGAAGTGTTGTCGATGTTTCTTTCAGAATTAGTTGAAGTAACTTTAATAAGAATTCGACGTATCCTATGTCGACGTAGCTCTGACTTCTTGTCGACGCACCTTAGTCGACGCACCTTCCTTATTCTCCTCTCGACGTCCAGCCAGGATGAATTCGATGCTTACGTCGAATTGTAATCGACGTACGTCGATTACTATGGTAAATTCAAATAACACCAGATCTCTTTCCTTCTTTCTATAGATCTGATTTATATGGAATAATATTATTCTTTTATAGTCGTTATGAAGCATTCTTTCCCTCTAATTGATTCTTGGTTAAATTGATTAAGTTGATTATGGATATTATTTGAAATCAAAATGAATTCTTTCTTTCTATAGATATAATAGTTATGGAAATATTTCTCTCTTTCTAAATACTCTATCTACTAATTGATTTCTCTCCTATAGTGTTATCTTAATACACAGAGCTATAAATAAGGAGAAGGTCGACAGAGAACAATGAGAGGTGATCCACTCCATACATTTGAAATAGAGGATTTAGAACCAAGGAGTCTCCACAACTAAATCAGACAGGGGGAGCTCTCTTCACCATCTTCATCAAGATCCAACTCAACATCCAATCTGGATTTTCAAGTGTCTTCTCAGCTAAAAGAGAAGAACAATATATCTTTTCCCTTTCTCCTTCCCATCTTGTAAAGGGTTAAAACTCCCTTCAAAAGTTTACTCCCGGTGACAGGGCACCTTAGCAAAAACCTGCAGCTTGGTTTATAAGCACCTTATCAAAAGCTTGTAGGTGAATTGGGCACCTGATCAAAACTCCCATTGGTGTGTGGACACCTTATCAAAATCACTTTGGTGTGTGGACACCTTATCAAAATCACCTTGGTGAGAGGGCACCTTATCAACAACCTCCTAGTGGATTCCTACCAGTGGGTAGAAGAGTAGATGTACCCAGGTTTTGGGGAACTACTATATATCTTGTGTCATCTGGTTATATGCTTGTTTTTTTTACTTTCTCAATCAGCACTCATATATATATTTATATATATCACTTAATTTGAAACAAAGTTAAATAAGACTTTTAATAATAAGAATGAGAACTAAAACTCAACTTTCAATTGGTATCAGAGGCAGGTTGATTTTTCACACAGGCTAACACCTGAAATCACAAAGATCACTTAGTTCTCTATTCTCCCCTTATTCTCTGAAAATGATTTTTCTGATTTCCTAATATATCTCTAATATGCTGATTCAATTTTTCTCTGAATAGGGTTAAGACAAATAGGGGGAGATTGTTGGGAAAATGATTTGTCTTAACCCCCAAAATGAGTTGAATATGAATTCTAAGAAAGAAATATCAATGTTAAGTAAATATGCGTCGAATAGTATTCGACGCAACGTCGAAGTGTTGTCGATGTTTCTTTCAGAATTAGTCGAAGTAACTTTAATAAGAATTCGACGTATCCTATGTCGACGTAGCTCTGACTTCTTGTCGACGCACCTTAGTCGACGCACCTTCCTTATTCTCCTCTCGACGTCCAGCCAGGATGAATTCGATGCTTACGTCGAATTGTAATCGACGTACGTCGATTACTATGGTAAATTCAAATAACACCAGATCTCTTTCCTTCTTTCTATAGATCTGATTTATATGGAATAATATTATTCTTTTATAGTCGTTATGAAGCATTCTTTCCCTCTAATTGATTCTTGGTTAAATTGATTAAGTTGATTATGGATATTATTTGAAATCAAAATGAATTCTTTCTTTCTATAGATATAATAGTTATGGAAATATTTCTCTCTTTCTAAATACTCTATCTACTAATTGATTTCTCTCCTATAGTGTTATCTTAATACACAGAGCTATAAATAAGGAGAAGGTCGACAGAGAACAATGAGAGGTGATCCACTCCATACATTTGAAATAGAGGATTCAGAACCAAGGAGTCTCCACAACTAAATCAGACAGGGGGAGCTCTCTTCACCATCTTCATCAAGATCCAACTCAACATCCAATCTGGATTTTCAAGTGTCTTCTCAGCTAAAAGAGAAGAACAATATATCTTTTCCCTTTCTCCTTCCCATCTTGTAAAGGGTTAAAACTCCCTTCAAAAGTTTACTCCCGGTGACAGGGCACCTTAGCAAAAACCTGCAGCTTGGTTTATAAGCACCTTATCAAAAGCTTGTAGGTGAATTGGGCACCTGATCAAAACTCCCATTGGTGTGTGGACACCTTATCAAAATCACTTTGGTGTGTGGACACCTTATCAAAATCACCTTGGTGAGAGGGCACCTTATCAACAACCTCCTAGTGGATTCCTACCAGTGGGTAGAAGAGTAGATGTACCCAGGTTTTGGGGAACTACTATATATCTTGTGTCATCTGGTTATATGCTTGTTTTTTTACTTTCTCAATCAGCACTCATATATATATTTATATATATCACTTAATTTGAAACAAAGTTAAATAAGACTTTTAATAATAAGAATGAGAACTAAAACTCAACTTTCAACATCTTTATGGGATATAAGAGCCTGGAATACCTGATAGATCAGAAGGAGCTGAATATGCGACAACGAAGGTGGATGAAGTTCCTTGGGGACTACACTTTCTAGATTCACTATACTCCTGGGAAGCGAAATATTATCGCTGATGCTTTGAGTCGGAGGACTTTTGCACAAGTGAAATGGATTCAGATGCATGATGAGCGTCTAATCAGGGACTTGGAGGCCTTGGAAATCTCTTGTGTTGAGAGGAGAACAAGTGCCAATGCATATTTGAATTGGACGGAGGTGCAATATGACCTTGCGGTAGGGTTCGACTAGCATTGGAGATTGACGAAAGCATGAAACGGTACGTGGCAGGGACCATGGATGGGTCTAATGCTGAGTTTTCCTTCGAAGATGGTCTTTTGAGGAAAAGCAGTCGATTGTGCATCCCAAATGTTGGCAAATTACAGGAGGAGTTGATGTATGAGGCACATTTTACTAAGTACTCAATCCACCCGGGGAGCACAAAAATGTATCAAGACATGAAAAAGTTGTTTTTGTGTCCGGGTTTGAAGAAAGACATAGCTCTATACGTGGCGAAGTGTCATACTTGCGCGCTTGTGAAGGAAGAATGTCAAAAACCCTAGTGGTTTCCTGAAGTTGTTACCAATTCCGGAATGGAAGTTTGATGATATCTCTATGGATTTCGTGCATGGTTTGCCGAGATCGTAACCCGGGAACGATGTCATTTGGGTGATCGTGGACCGATTGAAGAAAGTCGCACACTTCATTCCGAACCGGCGAGATGAATCAGTGGAAACGTTGTTGAAAATGTTGAAGTGGAAGTTGGCGGTCTGGGAGGATGTCGCGTGGTCTGGCTAACCGCGCGGTCTTGCGGTCACCTTCTGCGGTCTGACCTATTCGATCTAGCTGGAGGACTATTCGGTCTGACCGCCGTTCTTCTGTCCAAGGCTGCTGAGGTGGGGCCGCGCGGTCTGGTTTGTGTGACCGCGTGGCGAGCTGTTATTCAGTATGGTGAGGCCGCACGGTCTGGTTCGTGTGACTGCGTGGTGGGCTGTTCTCTGAACTGTGCGGGTTAAGCTGTTGACCGCACAGGGTTGTTGTTTGGACGGTCTTCTGGTCTGATGAATGTCTGGGTTCTTGTGGTGCGCGCCGACTAAGGTCTTCTTAGTCGCGCGGTCTCCTTCTTTTGTGTTCGCATAAGCTGGTCTCTTGGCGATCTGCTGGTGTATGCGGACACTGGTCTTGGTCGACTTGGAGGGTTCTTGCCTTGGTCGACTTGGCTGTGTTCGCGGTCTCTGGAGGAGGTCTCGTGTTGCGAACACAGGTGGTGGGCGTCATGACCGTGCGAGTTGTCATGATCGCGCAGCTTCTTGGAGGAGTGGCGATCTCCTGGTCAGGTTGAAGTCGGCGAGCTCACAAAGCGCAGAGCGATCTTTTGACCGCGCGGGTTGACCGGTCTTGGTCGCGCGGTCAGGGTGGTGACTCTATCTCATAGGGTGGTGACTAGATCTGGTCTAACGCCTATAAATAGGAGTCACCGTTGCAACATAATTAATCGCACCAAGTGTAAGTTGAGCTCGCGTCGATTTCTTGCGGTCTCGTTTTTGTGACCGACCGGTTAGCTGATTGAACTTTCCTTGTGCAGCTTCTGCGGATTATGCGGACAGCAGCGATCACCTCTTCTTCTAAGGTGTTCGGGCAGTCTTGTGGCTTGCAGTGCGGGTTGCTGGAGTTCGGGAGAATCAATGGAGTTTGGGGAAGGTCGCGGAGGTTCGGTTGGTGTTGTTCAAGTCGCCGACTTCTGTTCGCGTGGTCTCCTTTTCTAGTCGCGCGAACACGCAGGTCGGGCAGTCAGGAGGTCTCAGATTTCAGACCGCTGGTTATCTTTCCTTCAGCATTGTAATTTCTTTTTGGTTTTGTGTACTGGCGAAATCATGTCTCACCATGTATACCTCGCTCTGTAATGAAGTTTTTTGTTATCATCAATAAAGTTTGCTTTGCTTCATGTGCTTCTGGTTGTTGACTGTAACTTTAAGTTGTACGATTCCTGCTCACTCCTAGATCTTTGGGAAATTTCACATGGTATCAGAGCTAGGTTGGAGTGGATAGAGCAGTGAACAATTTAAAGTTGTCATCGCCTTTGTGAAGAAGGAACCAGTGGTAGAGCCATGGAAGCAAGAGGTCTTGGAATTGAGATGCTTACCTTGACTAACTTCAAGAAGTGGAAGTCGTGCATGCAGATTTATCTTTTGGGCGAGGACCTTTGGGAGGTTGTTGAAGGAGATAGTACAGAGCAAGTTGTCCCAGTTGTGGACAATGGTCATGAGGTGAGGAACTGGAGGAGGATTAATGTGAAAGCAGAGTTCACTCTGAAAAGGGCAATATCACCTGACCTATTCAATCACATCTTGGGGTGTGGATCAGCTGCGGAGATCTGGAGAACCCTGGATGGGTTGTTTAACAAGAAGAATGTAGCGATGCTACAGTTTTTGGAAAATGAGCTGGCTAGGTCGTCTCAGGATGAACTTTCTATCTCTACGTTCTTCCTGAAGATGAAGAACCTGTGCGCTGAGATTTCAGCACTGGATCCTGATGAGCCAATCTCTGAGGCGAAGCTGAAGAGGCACATCATCCACGGCTTGCGGAAGGAGTATGTGGCCTTTGGGACATCGGTGCAGGGTTGGGCAAATCAGCCGTCTCTGTTGGAGCTGGAGAATCTGCTTGCGTCGCAGAAGAGCTTAGCAAGGCAGATGGCGGGGGTGTCAGTGTCTGGGGGATAAGGCGAGGTTCTCTTCATAGGGAAGAAGAAGAAATGGGATACGAAGAAGAAGACCGCTGGAGGCAATGGGCCTTCAACTTCTGGACAGCAGGAGAGGGGCTATGCTCCTAAGGCTGAAGGGAAGAAGAAGGGAGAAGGACCCAAGTGCTTTAGATGCAGAAAGCTTGGTCACATCAGGAAGGATTGTCGGGTGAATCTTCAGCCAGGGCATGCTGCTGCAGGAAAGGAGGAAGCTGATGCCAGGCAAAATGATGGAGGATGGGGAGGAGCCTTCTCGGCTTTTGTCGGAGTTGCGGCTCCTATCAACT
Organism: Dactylorhiza incarnata; assembly: GCA_033032865.1. Lineage (NCBI taxonomy): Eukaryota > Viridiplantae > Streptophyta > Magnoliopsida > Asparagales > Orchidaceae > Dactylorhiza > Dactylorhiza incarnata. Next base: position 22,376,837 of record JAWHQI010000010.1, on the reverse strand, counting down.
ATCAGGAGGACTGGATCGTGGACTCGGGGTGTGGTCATCACCTCACCGGGGATGAGTCGAAGCTTTCTTCAGCGCAGCCTTACTCAGGTAATGATGCCATCATAACTGTTGATAATACTGTGCATAGTGTCAAGAAGGTGGGGGTTGTTTCCTTGGGCAGTGATAGAGGGACACTAACTTTGAAGAGTGTCTATCATGTGCCCAGAATGAGGAAAAACCTCTTCTCCGTGACCAATGTTGGAGACGCTGGGTATCACGTTCTGTTCGGCCCAACAGAAGTGAGGTTTCTTCGAAATGTTGAGGCGGTAAATGCGGATGTCATTCATGTCAGGAGAAGGGCAAAAGACTTGTTTGTTTTATCGACAAGTTTTTATGTTGACAAGATAAGGACCAATGATAGTGATGTTATATGGCACGAGAGGTTGGGGCATGTAGGGATGGACAAGCTGAAGGCTATGGTGATAAAAGGTCTGGTCAAGGGCCTGCCTTGTCTATCTTCCTACGGTGATGGTCATGTTTGCGCGGGATGTCAGTTCGGCAAGTCTTATCGACTACCATTTGATAAGTCGCAGACAAGGAGTAGTGTGCCGTTGGAGTGCATCCACGGTGACTTGATGGGACCAACTGCTACCCCAAGCCTCGGAGGCAGCAGGTATATGCTGGTGTTCATCGATGATTACACCAGATATGTCTGGGTTTATTTTCTGAAGGAGAAGGCGGAGACATTTGCCATGTTTGTGGAGTTCATGGAGCTTGTGGAGGGTCGGCTAGGCCTGCGGATAAAGAAGTTAAGAACTGATAACGGAGGGGAGTTCACCTCTTATGAGTTCTCTAGTTTTCGCAGGAAGGCGGGCATCTGGAGGGAGCTTACTTGTGCGCATACTCCACAACAAAACGGAGTTGCAGAGCGGAAGATCCGTAATCTGACGGAGACCTGCAAGTGTTGGATGTATGCCAAGAGTATCCTAAGGTCCTTTTGGGTGGAGGAAATGTCTTGTGCCGCCTACGTCATCAACAGGATGCCTCTCAGTCCCATCAATATGTTGACCCCGCATGAGATGATGTTCAAAGAAAAGTCAAGTGTAGCGCACCTTCGGGTGTTTGGTTCCACCTGCTATGTGTACGTTCCAGATGCGCTTCAGACGAAGCTAGATGCGAAAGCAAGAAAGCTAGTCATCGTGGGATATGATGATCGAAAGAAGTGTTGGATGTGCATGGACCCGAAGACGCGGAGATTTGTTGTATCTCGCAACATCGTGTTTGACGAGGTGACGTCTTACAAGGGAAGTTCTGGTGTTGTGTTACCAGAAAGCAGGGTGGAGGAGCCGGAGAGAGCTGTGGAAAATCTTCAGGTGGAGCTGCCTTTGTCACCAGGTGGTCCATCCATTTCTAATTCTAAGATGGAGGCTTCTGGATTACGAAGCAGGGGGAGTGATGCTCCTAGTACGTCTGTAAGGGGAGCTAGGGAAGAAGCAGCTGAGGATGTGGCGAGTCAGTAGAAGGTGTTGCGGAGATCTAAGCGAACGATCATTACTCCTGATCGCTATATAGGAGGAAACATGGTGAGCTTTGTCTCATGTTTCTTTGTTGGTCCCCTGGATGAGCGGGAACCAGTGAGCCTTGAATAGGCCAAAGGCGTGAAGCAGTGGGATTCGGCTATGGAAGAAGAGATGGCAGCTCTTGAGAAGAATGAGACTTGGTCTCTGGTGCCCAGGCCCAAGGGCATTACCCCTGTGACATGCAAGTGGGTCTATAAGCTCAAGAAGAAGGCAGACGGCAGTATCGAGCAATACAAGGCTCGCCTTGTGGCTCGTGGATTCTCGCAGCAATACAGTGAATACTATGAAGAGACATTCAGTCTGGTGGCAAAGATGACTTCAGTTCGGTTTGTGATTGCCTTGGCGGCGTTTTGGGGTGGGAGATTTGGCAGCTCGACGTAAAGAATGCTTTCTTGTACGGTGAGATTGACAAGGATATCTTCATGATCCAGCCTCCAGGTTTCATATCTGAAGATTTTCCAGACTATGTCTGTAAGCTGAAGAAGGCCATGTATGGGTTGAAGCAAGCGCCGAGGGCGTGGTACGGGAAGATTGCAGAATATCTCTTATTCTGTGGATTTGGTGCTTCAGACTCTGACTCAAGCTTGTTTGTCAAGAAGAGCGGGGAGCTTCAGGTCATCGTGCTGATTTACGTCGACGATATGATCGTGATGGGGAATTCAAAGGAGGAGGTAGCAATGCTTTGGGCTGAGCTATCTATCAGATTTGAGATGAAGGACTTGGGTGAGCTTCACCATTTCCTTGGATTCTAAGTGCAGAGGAAGGAAAGTGGAGTGTTGGTGTCCCAGGCTGGATATGCGGAGCGAATCGTGGAGCGATTCGGCATTGATGAGTCTCATTTATATACACATTTATGGACTCATCTGGGTCGTATTCCTAGTCGATGCACTACACTTTAGGCATGTTTTTTATTATATTTGTTATTCCTTGCTAGGTGCACTCTTAGGCCCGTTTCGGTATGCATTTGCGCTCCTTGTTATTGGGGGTAAGCACATGGTGCTCCCCATCCATTTCTCTATGTTTATCTAGTGCTGGAGGTGTTTTCCCAGCTGTTTTATCTTGTGTACAGGTGGTCGGATCATCCAGTTTTCCCCCAGAATTCATGATTGTGTGCAACGCACGGTCGTGCGTTTCCTTGACGCACGGACGGTTGTGGTCGTGCGTTCTCATCTGGGCAAAAAATGGGAGATCTGAGTTTGGTCGTGCGTTTTGACGCACGAGCAGAATTGCCCGTGCGTGAGTCAAACGCACAGATGCTTGTTTCTTCCTATTTTTTAGCTTTTCTGAATTTACCCGTGCGTTTTAACGCACGGGCAGATTTGCCCATGTATGAGTAAATCGCACGGGCGGCACAACTTCGTCTTCACGCCAGTTTTTATCATTAATTATCGCATGGGTAGCGCACGATCGTGCGTTCGACCGTGCATGCCCAAAATTCTGCCTGTTTATTATTTAAAGCAGGAAATGCCGCTACGAGACAACCCTGATTCCCCTAGCGGGAAAAACCAGGAACCCCGCCATTTTCGCCCTTTCCACCAGAGGAGACAAGAGGAGACCATTTCCAGCGATCTACTTCGTCATTCCTCCATCCAGGAGCATTTGCAAGCATTCTCCGCCACTAGTTCAAGCATTCTTCGCCGAGGAGACCATATAAGCGCTGAAGATTGTTGGAGCGGTGACAGCCTCCTTCGAGTCCGCACACCATTTGAGGGCCGAGCCCGAAGAGAGCCCGACAACCTCTCACTCCGGCCGAGAACCCAAGACACGGTGACATCTTCAATATGGTCCTTTCTAAACTTTGATGCTTGTGCTTTCTCTTTGTGCTGTTGTACGAACGCTTGTTAGGCTAATGTTATGGATCCATGCTTGTGTTCATGTGCAATGATGATGTGGTGGTGAGAATAGCTTTCGTTGTTGTTGTGTTAGCCTAGGTTGTTTGTGTGTGAAGCCATCTAGCAATTGCTAGTGGTGATGTTGGAAAAGAGGTGAATACGACCCTCACAAAACCTCGCACTGTGGCCACTCCATCCGCTTACCGAAGCGCGGCATCGCGGCCGCTGCATTCACCCACACCTTGCGAAGAGGTGCTTTTCGACCCGCATTTCTCTTATTTCCGCAATAGCTTAGGAATCCAATCAAAACCCCCTTTGTTATTACTTAGTAATCCTTTTAACTAATTTCCGGGCAGAGCGAATCATACTACCCAACTTGCGGTCCTTTGAGATCGACATTCGGGGAGTTCCTCCCTATTTTATTACTTGAGTGACTGGTGCACTGCCGTCATATCGCATTTCGTGCTTGCTAATTAGCGTTGCTGAAATCGCGCATCAAGTTTTTGGCGCCGTTGCCGGGAACTGCAAGCGTGTATGATTTGTTTTTCTTTGGAAATTCGTTTTAAGATCTTTTTGTTTTTTTTTTTCGATTTTCTTCTTTTGTGTTGAAGAGTGTGTATGCATAGAAGAGATCCCGGTGAGTGCGCAGCATTTGACCCTGAAATAGAGCGTACCCTGCGGGCGCATCTCCGTGCTGCTGCCACCATGGATGTTAATGGAAATCAGGTTGATCCCGGAGTGAGAAATGCACCGGTCGTGGGTCAGGTAGCTGACGAGAATGAAGTGGCAAGGCCACGACCCAAGACCATGAGAGATTACACTACACCCACTGTTGGGAGTGTGTACCCTGGATTCGGCCCGGCTATCACCAACAACAACTTTGAGATAAAGCCGGCCATCCTGAACATGATCCGCAACCAGGCCCAATTCTCTGGGTTAGCCAGTGAAGATCCCCATCTTCACTTGGTTGAATTCACGGAAATTTGCAGGACATTTCGGTACGCAGGGCTGGCTGACGAGACGGTAAAGCTCAGGTTGTTCCCTTTCTCTCTACGTGACAAGGCAAAGGCGTGGCTCCACACGATACCACCTGGCACAGCTACCACTTGGGACGCTCTGCAAGAAAAATTTCTGGCGAAGTTCCATCCTGTCGACAAGGTCGTAAACTTGCGGAGGGAAATTGCAACCTTCCAACAACACGATCAGGAGGCTCTCGCAGAAGCTTGGGAGAGGTTCATGAACCTTCTCCGGAAATGTCCCCAGCATGAGCTGCAACCATGGACTATAGTATAAAATTTTTACTTTGCTATTGAGCCTAACTACAGGGCCATGATTGATGTTGTTGCAGGTGGAACTCTGATGAACCACACCCCGAAAGACGCATTACGGATCGTCCAAGACACTGCCATTCATAGCTCCTTTTGGACTGCTGGAAGAAACGCTCCAAGGAATGCTCAGGGACTCTTTGAGGTGAACACGTCTGGTGCACCCGCTGAAAGTACCATGCTACTAAAGAGGCCTACCTTCCCTTCTGCCTCAGTGATGATGATCTCATGCCAAGGTTGTGGAAGGTCGGGGCATCATGCATATGAGTGCCCCACAGGTGAGCAACCTACCGAAGTTTCTTTTGATGAAACCGTCAATTATATTAATGATCAAAATCATCGAACACCGTTTAATAATGCCTATAACTCGGGCGTGAGGAGTCATCCAAACTTCTCTTGGAAACAAAACGTTCCAGGCCAACGATGGCAAGGAGACTCGCATCAATTCGATGCTCAAGCCTCCGGTAGCCAACCGCGGCCGCCTCAACCGAGTTATAATCAAGGTGCCCCGACTCCTAAGAAGAGCAACCTCGAAGAAATGATGGAGAGGTTTATGCAGGCCGCAAACTCGAATATGGTTAACCAAACCGCGTCCATGCGAAGCTTGGAGACGCAATTGGGCCAATTGGTTCAATTGTTAACCTAGCGTTCGCAAGGGACCCTTCCCAGCAACACAGAAAAAAATCAGTAGCTAGTAGTACTGCTGATGTTGCCAGAGATGGAACAACTACAGCAACTATTTTAGCGCAAGCAATTAGTAAAGAAGGTCATAAAGTAGTAGCAGCAGGTGGCAACCCAATGGATATAAAACGTGGTATAGAACTAGCAATTAACCAAGTAGTTGAAACGACCTTGATCAAGCCCTTGATGATCCAGAACTTTTGTCAACAAAATTAGGAGTTCTACCACTTGAAGATCCAGGAAACTACCAATCAAGAAAAAAAAAATCCAGAAAAGAGATGGAGGTGGGAGGAAAGGAAAAATTTTCTTGCCTCTAGGTCAACCGGAGACTCGCCGGATCGCGACCAACACGCCGAGAGCCGAGCGATGCCCTAGCCCCGTCGACGAGGACATGTCCCGGCAACTCCGAGACTTCCTCCGACGGCCTATACCACCGATGCCCGGCGACTCCGGCGCAACCCTAACCCGCCACCAGCACCCACTCGGAAAGATCTGGAGCAATCGGGGAAAGGGGAGAAATGAAAAAAAAAATACTGCAGCCTCCATTCTCTCAGCATATATATACTCTTATATAAAAAGGAATTTGTTTTACACCAATATAATGCAGGTATGATGCATACATATAGACTTTTATATGCCCTTCATACAAGTAAATGCATATATATAATGTATATATATATATGTGTATACTTTTGTATAAAGCCCCCTCTATTCTCTCCCCTTTTTTTCATTACATATACATACATATATATAATTATACGTATATTTGCATAAACGACTCGACGAACGACGACGTTTCCAAAAAAGGTAACGCCCTCAGATCAAAGCTTCGAATTAATATTTCGTTTTAAATGATTATTATTACTTCCATTTAAAATAAATTTAAGAAAATCCGGGGCGTTACAGTCACCCTTCCTAAAAAAAAGTTTTGTCCCGAAACTTTGCAACATCAATACCAAACATTTTACCACTATCATCCCTCACATACCCGCTTAGATTCATTATAAGAGAAAACCTGGGGCGTTACAGTCACCCCACCAAGAAGGAAGTTTCGTCCCGAAACTTAGAACCGAAACTTAGAAACAACGAATGAAAAGAGCAAAGGGAGAGGTAAGCCCACACTCGCTAGATAGAAACGCTAACCGAAGAGGGCTAGGAAAACAAATGCGGATAAGATTACCCAAAAGGAAAAGGACATTACCAAGAACTCGAAATGTCCGAGCCGAGAACAGAAAGCAGATTGCGGAACATCTGACTCGCGGATCCCCAACTAAAGGAAGCCTAAACGAAGATCAACTTTCGAAAACACTGAACTACCACGCAACTGATCAAGCAAAACATCAATCTGAGGCAACCACTATCTGCTCTTGATGGTCACCTTGCTCAGTTCTTGATAATTGACACCCAATCTCACCGAACTAACTCTTTTTTTTTCTTTACGAACAAAACGAGAGCACTCCAGGGCAAGGAATTAGGCTAGGAAAAAAGCCACACTGCAACCACTCATCTAACTGAGTGCGCAACTCTCGCAACACACGCGGGGCCAAAGGGTACGGTGCCTTAGCAATAGGACAAGTACGCGGCTCAAGGTCAGAAACAAACTCCTCAACTCTCACAGGCAGAAAAAACTGAGGGGATTAACTGGGAAGACTTCAGGGAACCCCCGCGCCACAGGAAAAACATTGATAGACGGCAAACTGATAATGGTTTCTAGCGTAGAACCAAGGTAAGCAACCCACCGGGAACTAAAAGGTTATGAGCACACGCCGCGGAAAGAATCAGAGGAAAAACCTAGCGCGAAAAGCCAACGCACTTAAGGAAAGACCGATGTCCAGCTAAAGGACCAAACGCATTACCTTGCGCGCAACCGAAGACTCGCCCTCTAACTGGGGAGTCGACTCCGACGCACTACGCTCTGGAGTCATCGACTGCAATTACGAACAATCACCTCACTACACCTAGCTCAAGACGCAACAACTAGGAATTAGAATTTTCTAACTCGATACAGATCAGAAAAGTGTAGATACTTGCTCTTGCTGTTACCTTCTCCGGAAATTCATGAAATGATGTTATGCTTAACTTAGGATGATATACCATCATCCTATCAACTTATGTGCATATAATATAAATGCGTGAATGCCAAATTTTATTTCAAATCATGTTTGTACGAGCGGCATCATGTATGTCTTTAGCTTGGCACGTGTGTTAATGCTATGTTATGATGTATATGCAGTGCTATGCAATCTAAAAATGCCTTAATGCATGCTATGAGCGACGTACACATGCAATCTTATGCATCTCATACCACATATTATCGCATGTAACGAAAAAGAAAAACGAGCTAATGGACACGCATGCGACCTACGTTATGCATCTCATACTACATAACAGTCGTATGTTGTCACCTATGAGGATCCATATACAAACACATATTATGCATCCCATACTACATAATATGCCCCGTATACTTCTTATCATGCTATGAGTGTAGTGTTCATGCTTCAGCCAAAACATACTGATAACTCTTTGGTGTGTGTATGAAATGAATAACGATTCTCACTAGGCGGTCAATCGGGCCAACCAGACTATTCCCAGCAACCCGGCTAACCTCCCTCTGATGTCAATTGTCACATCCCGCATTTTCCCAGGAATTTAATACATATTATCATAGCAAGGGGAAAATACGCGTCGTGATGCCACATCCTGCAGCGGACGACTACAGACGCTCAGGCAAACACTCCTTACGATAAATTTATAAAAGACATATATATGTTTGAGATAAAAAGAAAATTTACATTTTTAGCTTAGGACAACGTCCCTCGGTCCGGTGGATCACTACTCCACAAGTAGAAAGCTATACATACGCAGCGGAAAATAGGTTCATTTTTAGTCTACATGAGCATGAAGATCCACATCCCAGAAATGATATGCACATGTCTATGTTTAGTATAATAAGAAAGGATTTTCTACGATCTTCAAAGTATGTGACAATTATTAAAAATCATGATATGCAAAAATGACATTTTTATACCAATAAAGTAACTAATGCATCCTAGCATAAAGCTTCCCAGAGAGCAAGTAGGTAAAAAACCTGAAAGTAACAGCAAAACAACTAGCAAGTAAACTAGCACAAGAAAACTAGAGCTATGGGCATCAAAAACTACACGAGTCCATAGAAAAGAAGTTATAAAACACCCAAAAGAGGGCAACAACTAAAGAACTGCCCCTTACCTAGAAGAGAGGAAGGGCCTCGACAGGAAAACTGAACGACACTGCTCTAACTCCCGCGGCAGCTAAAGACCTGAACCTGAGAAATTCATAAGAAAAGAATGCCTCAGCCCAAAGGGTGCAAGAAAACAAAAATTAGCCGCAATCAGAAATAAAAGATTGCAGAAAGGAGAACTAAGCAGATAAACATCAATAGTCTTACAACAACTCGAGCCAGCTCAAACGAGTGCACTCGGTAAGAGGAAAAGCCTGCACCAGAAGGTAATAGCCAAAGCAATCAAAGCCAACCACATGTCCGCCATTGCGGCTCAGAGGTGGTGGTTATACATATAATATCATAATACACATATATAAGCATATATGTTTATAAGAACTTGAGACTGGTCAACTCAAATAAAACAGGTGGCGGTCCTTTATCCTCTGCCAACCCAAAAAGCCAAAACAGGGTGGTGGTACTCTATCCACTGCCACCCGAAAAGCCAAAACCGGGTGGTGGTACTTTATCCACTGCCACCCAAAAAGCCAAAATCGCGTGGTGGTACTCTATCCACTGCCACCCAAAAAGCCAAAATCGGGTGGTGGTCCTTTATCCACTGCCACCCAAAACTACCCACCGCGCAAGGCTTAAGACAAAGGTTCTAAATAATCAAATTAAGTTTCAATTAAGACACGGGATGTAACCCGAGATATCAGCACCATAACACCCTAAGAATAGGGTCACAAAGAAATAAACACTACTCAACGATTCATTTGAAAACACTTGGTGAGTCCAAACTTGACTCCCAACGAACTTCCTGTAACAGTACTGTGAATAAGGCACGACAAGACACCATAAAAGATCGCTAACCAAAAATAGGGCAACTCAAAGAATAAAGCATAACTTTATCAAAAGTCTCAGCCAAAGGGACTTAAAAGGTTTGATAACAACGTTTGAGATACCCGGGAACACCCAGCGGAAAAACATATAGATATAAGAGGAAACAATTCAGAATAAGCGATGAAATCGACATGAAACTCGACATGAGCCTACAGGAAAAGACTTATATCAAGTCAACGAGGTGGACTTATATCAAAGTTGACTAGAAGACTTCATTTCAAAGTAGACGGGGAACTTCATAAAAGAAGTAATAGTTGCACAATCTTAGGGCGAGCAAACTTCTCTAAACCTAGGGAAGTCTTATCAGACTACCTGGTAGCATAACTAAACATGAATAGAAGCTATTCAGATTCTAAGGGGGATGGCAGCAGGGATCAAGAACCCAGAACACCAAACAAGACCCAAAAAGGGAAACACAAGAGCCACTAACCTAAAATCAACAGGTTAGGCAGACAAGGAAGAAGAAAGGACTGAAATAGAGGACTTCCAATCACCCAGCAACATCAAGCCAAGGGAATTTAGGGTCTGGTCCCTCAAACCGTTGAGAATTAGCAAACAAGATTTCATGAAAATTAGCCACCAAAACATCCATATTTTTTACCCAGTATATATATCTATACTACATTAAAAAGAAATATAGTGGTCTGCGAATAGCATGAGATCAAAAATAAAAAAAAAACTCAAACCATCTTCATAATATAGCTACCGTCCGATTAAACAAGCAAAATCTATGGACCCCTCTAAAACCCGCAACCAGCCAAATAAACCTATACCGATCCCATCCATCGCTCACCGGTCTCCCCGATACCGAGGAGGCGCCCGATCTCCGACGAACCTATGATGCCTTCTGCGACACCGATGACACACTTCGGCTAGGGCATCACCATCCTCTCTTCTTCGTGCCTCCTCAAATATCGTAACTCCAATCCTGCCGCTCTTCCACGCCTCCATACGTTCCCCTCTCCGAGCGCTCGGCATTCCTGCGTACTCACTTCGCAATCCGCCTGAACTGTTTCTGCGAGAAACGTCCGCACACCTCTCCTTCTCATTCTCCTCCTACGGTAAATACCCTCAAATTCGTGAGTTTTCGGCATGTCCCAGGCCTCTCGGACGAAGCACCTCCTCGCCTCTCGGACGAAGCACATCCTCGCTAAACACCGATGTTGTTTCTTCTTCTTTGACTTTTTCTTCTACTGGAAGTTTCTCAACCGTTGTTTGATAGCCACACCAATTTTACTTATTAAGCTAATGTTTTCTACATGCTCACAACCTATTTGATAGAATGCCCAAGTGAGCATTCTAGGTGAATCAAAGTGTCACACCATCAAGTTGACTCCTTTTGTAGGAATCAAGTCTACATGCTTCAATGCATTATTTTAGCTTGCTCTCATAAGATTTTTTTTCCTTATCGTTATATGTAACAATCTGAGCTTAACACGAGTTCTGTTCACCTTTTATTTTTTTTCATTCAAAAGTTCACATGTGGAGCAAGTCCCACCTTAATGTTTATTTGGTATTCTCATGCCATTTCTGTAAATCTGTAAATGATTATTTAAATTTCATAAATGTTGTCCATTCATTGTCTTTCTTGCTTCATTTTACCAACATCCATACTACTACGGTTGGGTAAAATTTATTTTGGAGTTGTGTAAATTTTTTTATTAAATTGTGATGTTTAAATAAGGGTGAACAATTATACAATTTTCTTTAGTGATTCACAAAGAGTGGTTGTCTATGCTTAATATCACTTGACATATTTTTTTTTCCTGTGGAGAGACAATGCAAATTACTTCTACTAATTATCTATCTCTATATTTCTTGGCATGATGTGTAAGTTCTTATATTCTTTTATTTTATTTACTTTTCGTTTTCATTCCTTCTGTTTTCGAAAGTCTCATTGATTTTCTAAATTTACTACTCACTCAACTATCTCTATATTTCTTGCCATGATGTGTAAGTTTTTATATTCTTTTATTTTATTTACTTTTAATTTTCATTTCTTCTGCTTATGAAAGTCTCATTCTTTACTTTTGTTGATCGCAGCACATGGATATCCATCTGAATGGTGTAAAAGCTTCAGAACAATGCAAATTACTTATTTTACTTCAGAACAATGCAAATTACTCATTCTTCACAAAGAATGGTTGTCTAGGCTTAATATCACTGAATGGATGGGATGGGAAACCTTCAAGCAACCTATGTATTTCTATATTCTGCTTTGTTTTCAGTTGTTTTGAGATGTTGAGATTTCAATTACTTCATTTTGCTTGGCTATATAAGTTTATATGATGTATTGCTTATTTTGTAGGAAGATAATGGCCTCGGATGTGAAGATTGGTGGAAGAAAAAGAATGCATAAAGCTAAAATGTCAGAGATAAAATGCTTAAAGGTTTGTTATCTTAGTCTCTCAACCCTACATCAAATTACTATGCAAAATCATGGAGTATCAAATAAGTTTCTCAATCAACTTTTGAGCAAAATTGGATTTCTATACATATATTTCGTCGGCAAGCCGAGAATAACAACTGGCCATGGTTGTTTTCTTTTCCCTTGAGATCACTTGAGATCAACAAACTGGCCACAATATTATTATTTGGATGGCTATATTTTGCTAATGAACTTATTACATTACCCAATATCATGTTTTGCATTTAAATAATTTAGCATTTGCACGAACTGCACTCGCGTAGTGCCGGATGACCGTGTTGTTTCACTCACATAGGGCCAAAGGCCCGTGCTGTTTCATAGAAATTAGTGCTATGGAGAGTGCTTTGGCGGTCCGGTCACATGAATGTCGAGCGCCCCCCCCCCCCCCCCGGACGAATGTCGCCGCCCAAGGCAATTGCCGCCCCCACGATAAATAACATAGGTCGATCTACTCATTGTGCTCGATGTGGATCAACATTTTATGCTCTTCTAATTGCTCCAGTTCTGCACGATTTTTTGGTTACCACCATAATAACTTTTATTATCTACCCATAGAAATTGAGTCCATTCATAAAAAAATAGGACATACAAAATAATACCGACAACAAATGTATTAAATGCATATGTTAATCTTTTCATTTAACTGTCATCCGATCCATAACCATATGAAGTGCCGTTTCCAACTGGGAAGCATTCCAGGTATCCGACTGTGCACCTATTCTAAGCTTTGACTCACTTCACTACATCCACCAATCTCCATTATATGATCAATGAATTTTATTAGCCTATAGATTTACATGATCTATTAAACTTCTCCATTATTAATATTACTTGGTGATTATGGTGGTAAATATTGATTCCATCGAAGAATCACGCCGCCGCCAAGAAGACGAGAATGAAGGGGGGTATTTTGACCGGAGAGAATTTTCGACGGGATTATACTGCATAAGAAATGTGCAAGACATCTTATTTAGTCACAAATTAAATTTCTTTTTCCTACAGATGAAAACTGAGTGTAGGGCTTGGAAGTGAAGTGCGGATGGCTGTCCACGTCAAATGCGCAACCTTAAGGTATATGGTATATATTAACCTTCATTCATTTCAAACTCAGGTTCAATTTTTGCTTTTGATTACAATTGCCTTTTCATTATTTAAATATTTATTAAAATTCGGTATAAATTTTATTGTGTTTGAATTGTGAAATTTGTTGGACCATATGAAAATAATTACTGAAAAATTCTAAGTATTATAAAGTTTCAACCCAATTTTATTTTAAACACCGGTGTTTAGAAATTCTTAATTTTTTAATCTATATTCCACCAGTGTTAGCTTCACAAGTACTCCAACAATTACGAATCTTCTTGAAATCATTGATTCAAGGCCGGGTACTATCGCGCGGGGCACTGAGGGGCAAGAGATCCGAGGTTGCATATTGATTTTACAACATTTCTAAAGGGTATGTTTGAACATATACTCTTAAATCTCTATATTACTAACAAATACCGTTTTTTTGTTATGATCATACTCCAATGACATTTTCGACGTTATTGCATTGAGGTGCATTTTTAGAAACCTTTGCTTTAGGCAAATTATAATCAAACACCCCACAATCAATGTCGGCTCCCATATCAAATGTCGCCCCCCCCTCCCCCGCCAACGAATGTCGCCCCCTAGATCAATGTCGCCCCACACGACAAATGTTGCCCCCACGACAAATGTCACCCCCACGACGTTGCGCTCACATAGGGCCGGAGGCCCGTGCCTGTCACTCGTATTCAGAAATAGATCTATCCAGAGCTGGGCCAGGCAATAATATTCAGAAACACAGCCTTCTAGATTTTAGCCATTCGGAATTAACCATTTATTTATGTTTAGGATCTGGCAAACTATCCATTTTCTAGTCATTTGTACGAATACCTATCCGGGATACCAACCAAATTTCCAACAAACGGCAAGTGCAGAGAATAACAAGTGCAGAAAAAAAAACCAGAGCAGAGTATGACAAGTGCAGGATTTAGCTGGGAACATAATCAGGAATGCCAAATGAACCAAGCAAGCAACCCCACCAAAGCAGGAGTCCAGGATTCAATAGCAAAACAAAATTCCAAAATTTTGCTAGCACATATATAGATATAACCTGAAATTAACTAATACTCACCAACATAAACCCCTAAGAACTCTACTAACATAACCCCCAAACAGATCCTGTCATCAGGAGTCTGAGATAAATAAGGAAGATCTGCCAACAAAGCCACCAAACATTTATCGGATGGCACTAACATAAGCTTTACTAGCATAATGTCACGATCTCCTCCTTTTTGGGGTTAATTGATGGGAAGATTCTAGAGAAATCTGGAGTCTTGTACATAGGAAGGCGGTAGAACAATCTAGAGAATTCATGACTCTTGTATATACCGGAATTGTATAGAATACTATAGAATAGTAGGGGTCTAGAATATTCTTTGGTTTGGAGGGAAACCTCTTTGAGGCCTATAAAAGGGGAAGGCCCCCTCATTTGTATCCATCCAAGTTTGGAACAAGCATTTGAGTTCTCTTGCTTACTTCTTCTCTTGTGCACTTGTGCTCTTGTGTTCTTGTTCTCGTTCTCATTTCCACCACCGTTCTCTTGGAGTAAGGCTGACTTAGCTAGCCGCAAGGGGTGGCAAGAGGAGCTAAGGCCGCGCGCGACATTGTCGATGGGACGAGTCCGTGACAGTTGGTATCAGAGCGAGGTTGACCGAGGTTGACCCAGGTTCACTCAGGTTCAATTTGTGGTGCTGCTATGGCGAATGAGGCAAACAACTCAAGCGTTGTTGACGAGCGCGGCAGGGAGGTCGTAGATCAACAAGGCAGGAAGAAGAGAGATCATAGCAAGACGCGTGAAGGAACTCACGTGGATCAGACTGTCATGATGCTGGCCGACCGAGTTGAGAAGGTGGAAGGTAACTTCGAAGCTCTTGAGGCCCATGTCCTTGAAGAATTTGAGTCCATCAAGGAGTCTACCCAGACTTGTCTTGATGCTCAGCCGGCGTTGGAGGAACGCCTTGCTAGGTTGGAAGATGCCATTCAAGCGATGCGGATCGGCCTTGAGGATATGAAGGAAGAAATCACTGTTTGTCGCCGAGCCATGGCTAATGGTGGAGGCAACATGGCAATGGGCAATCCAAGGATGGAGGTTCCTAAGCCCAAGCCATTTGCGGGCAAGCGAGATGCAAAGGAAGTAGAGAACTTCATTCGGCAGATGGAGCAATTCTTCGAGGGGTGTAACCTCGTCGATGAAGCTGCTAAGGTACGACAAGCATCTTATTATTTATCGGATGTAGCTTCTCTTTGGTGGCGAAGAAAGCAAACCGACATCGAGAAAGGCTTGTATCGTATTGATTCATGGGAGGAGTTCCGGCGTGAACTCAAACGACATTTCTATCCAGAGAATGTTGTTTATGAGGCCAAAAAGAAGCTTAGGGAGTTGAAGCACAAGGGAAGCATTGCGGAGTATGTCAAAGAATTTACCACCTTGATGCTGCAAATTCCTAACATGTCGGATGAAGACTTGCTATTCTTCTTCGTGGATGGTCTTCAACACTGGGCTAAGCAGGAATTACAAAGGAGAGATGTCAAGACGTTGGATGAAGCTATTGCCACAGCGGAGTCCCTTATTGAGTACCAACGACACCCAGATGCAGCAAAGGCAAAGAAAGACAAGGGTGATTACGGGAAAGGTGGGGGAGAGAAGCGGGATGGCAAGAAGCCCACCTTCCAACGGCATGATACTCGAAAGGAATATGAAGAGAAGAAGAAGGCCTTCATTCCGAAAGGAGGATGTTTCTTATGCAAGGGACCGCATGCAATGAGCAGTTGTCCAAAGATGGGATCGCTTTCTGCAATCATGGAAGGCAACGATGCGGGAAATTCTGGAGAAGGTACTTCTACTCAAATGGGTTCATTACAGTTACTTAATGCTTTGAATGTTAGACCTACTCCGGCCCCATCAGCAAAAGGATTGATGTTTGTGGAGGCAAAGACAAACAGGAAGGCCACCAAGGCCTTGCTCGATACGGGGGCAACGCACAACTTCATGACCGAACAGGAGGCTAAGAGACTTGGCCTGAATATCTCTAAAGGTGAAGGTTGGTTGAAGACGGTGAATGGGAAGGCGAGACCGCTGCAAGGAGTTTCACGCGGAGTGGAGCTGCAGTTGGGAACTTGGAAGGGCCAAGTGGACTTCTCTATTGCGCCGATGGATGACTTTCAAGTTGTACTTGGCATGGATTTCTTTGAGAAGGTACGAGCTATCACTATGCCTTTTTGTAGATCCATGTGCATTATGGAGAAAGGGTCTCCATGCATGATCCCAGCGGTGGAAGGGCCACCAACAAAGGAAAAACAGCTATCGGCTATGCAAATAGCCAAAGGCGTCAAGAAAGGAGAGGTGACTTACTTAGCCACCTTGAAGGAAGAAGCTGCGGTGAAGGATGAGGAGGTACATCCTATCATCGAAGAAGTCTTGAAGGAGAATCAAGACATTATGCCAACCGAGCTGCCAAACAGATTACCACCTCGGAGGGAGGTGGACCATGAGATTGAGCTGGAACAAGGGGCGAAACCACCTGCGATGACGGCATATCGCATGGCTCCGCCCGAATTGGAAGAACTTCGCAAGCAGCTAAAGGAGCTACTTGACACGGGGAAGATTCGTCCATCGAAGGCACCATATGGCGCACCGGTGCTCTTTCAGAAGAAGAAAGACGGATCTTTGCGGATGTGTGTGGACTATCGGGCACTCAACAAGGTAACGGTCAAGAATAAGTATCCTATTCCTTTGATCGCTGACTTGTTTGATAGGATGGGGAAAGCCAAGGTCTACACCAAGATGGACTTGCAGAAGGGCTATTATCAAGTTCGAATTGCTGAAGGAGATGAGCCGAAGACGACGTGCATCACTCGTTATGGGTCTTACGAGTGGTTGGTCATGCCATTTGGCTTGACTAATGCACCGGCCACGTTCTGCACTTTGATGAACAGGATATTCCATCCCTACTTGGACCAATTTGTGGTGGTTTATCTGGATGACATCGTGATCTACAACAATTCTATGAAGGAGCATGCGGAACATCTCCGCACTATCTTTCGAGTCTTGCGGGAGAACGAGTTATATGTGAAGAAGTCAAAGTGTATGTTTGGCACGGAGGAGGTCTCATTCCTTGGACATATAATTGGACATGGCCAACTGATGATGGATGGAGCCAAGATCCAAGCGATCATAGATTGGGAGCCACCTACAAAGGTAACCGAGCTAAGATCTTTTCTTGGACTTGCAAATTACTATCGGCGGTTTATCCAGGGCTATTCGAGGAGAGCAGCCCCATTGACGGATTTACTAAAGAAGGAGAGATCGTGGGCTTGGGATGAGGGATGCCAACAAGCCTTTGAAGATCTAAAGCGAGCAGTGAGCACCGAGCCCGTGTTATCATTGCCGGACTTTGGAAAGGAGTTCGAGGTCCAGACAGATGCTTCCGACTTTGCCATTGGTGGAGTCTTGATGCAGGATGGGCATCCCATCGCATATGAAAGCCGAAAGCTGAATGAGACGGAGCGGCGATACACCGTCCAAGAGAAGGAAATGTCTGCTATTATACATTGCTTACGGGTATGGATGCACTACTTGCTCGGGGCGAAGTTTGTGGTCAAGACGGATAATGTGGCCACAAGTTACTTCCAGACGCAAAAGAAGTTGTCTTCCAAACAAGCGAGATGGCAGGACTTCCTAGCGGAGTTCGACTATTCCATGGAGTACAAGCCCGGGAAGGCGAATGTTGTTGCGGATGCCTTAAGCCGCAAGGCCGAACTTGCCGCAATGTCCACGGTGAAAGGGGAGTTGCTGACCAGGATCAAGGAGGGGTTGCAACAAGATCCGTTGGCAATCGAGCTAATGAAGGCGGCAAAGGAAGGGAAGACCAAACACTTTTGGGTAGAGGATGAACTCCTCTACACAAAGGGGAAGAGACTATACATCCCAAAGTGGGACAACCTACGGAGGGAGTTGATCAAGGAGTGTCATGACACTCGATGGGCAGGTCATCCTGGCCAAAAGAGGACCATGACGCTAGTGGAGATCTTGTACTACTGGCCGAAGATGAAGGAAAGCGTGGATTTGTATGTGAAGACATGTCTTGTGTGCCAACAAGACAAAGTGGAGAATCGGCAACCAGCGGGATTGCTTGAGCCTCTTCCAGTTCCAGATCATCCATGGCACACCGTGACGTTGGACTTCATTAGCGCTCTCCCCAAATCAGAGGGATTTGGATCGATCATGGTGGTCGTAGACAGATTCTCGAAGTATGGGACATTCATCCCATGCGCAAAGGACTGCACAGCGGAGGAAGCGACCCAAGCATTCTTCAAGCAAGTGGTAAAGCATTGAGGGCTTCCACAAAATATTGTGAGCGATCGGGATCCTCGCTTCACGGGGAAACTTTGGACGGAGTTGTTCAGAATGTTGGGATCACAACTAAACTTCTCCACAAGTTTCCACCCGCAGTCCGATGGGCAGACCGAGAGGGTAAATGGCTTATTGGAGTGTTACTTGCGGCACTTTGTGAGTGCTAACCAGCGGGATTGGGCAAAGATCTTGGATGTTGCTCAATTTTCCTACAACTTGCAGCGGAGCGAGTCTACGGGAAGGAGTCCCTTCGAGCTGGCGACCGGGCGTCAACCACTCACACCGCACGCACTGGCCATCAACCCGGGAGAAGGAAAAAGCCCAGGAGCATTTCAAATGGCTAAGTCTTGGGAGGAGCAGAATGACTTGGCCAAAGTCTGCCTAGAGAAAGCAAGGAAGCGCATGAAGAAATGGGCGGACGTGAAGAGAAGGCCGCAGGAGTTTGGCCTAGGAGACAAAGTGATGGTAAAACTCCTACCCCAACAGTTCAAAGTAATGCGGAGCATGCATAAGGGGTTGATAAGGAGGTATGAAGGACCGTTCGAGGTGATCGGCAAGGTAGGAAAGGTGTCATATCGCCTTGATCTACCTAACTCGTTGAAGATTCATCCGGTCTTCCACGTAAGCATGTTGAAGCCTTATCATGAAGACCAGGAAGACCCAAGTCGAGGAGAATCACATAGAGCGCCTCCGATCATGACCAAATCATTCGAGAAGGAGATTGATCGGGTGCTATCCCAGAGGGTGGTACGGCGACGCGGAGTCCCGCCAAGTACTCAGTACTTAATCAGATGGAAGGGATTGCCAGAGTCTGATGCTACTTGGGAGACATTAGAAGACTTGTGGCAGTTCAAGGACTTCATTCAGCAGTATGAGGCGACGAGGACGACGCCAGGATAGGTGGGGGAGAATGTTACGATCTCCTTCTTTTTGGGGTTAATTGATGGGAAGATTCTAGAGAAATCTGGAGTCTTGTACATAGGAAGGCGGTAGAACAATCTAGAGAATTCATGACTCTTGTATATACCGGTATTGTATAGAATACTCTAGAATAGTAGGGGTCTAGAATATTCTTTGGTTTGGAGGGAAACCTCTTTGGGGCCTATAAAAGGGGAAGGCCCCCTCATTTGTATCCATCCAAGTTTGGAACAAGCATTTGAGTTCTCTTGCTTACTTCTTCTCTTGTGCACTTGTGCTCTTGTGTTCTTGTTCTCGTTCTCATTTCCACCACCGTTCTCTTGGAGTAAGGCTGACTTAGCTAGCCGCAAGGGGTGGCAAGAGGAGCTAAGGCCGCGCGCGACATTGTCGAGGGGACGAGTCCGTGACAATAAGCCCCCCAAGGGAAACTAGATAGATGAAATGAATGGGACAAAACACAAGAAAAGAAACTACCAACATAAGCCTCCAAAAAACTATCGGGTAGCAGGGATTAGGAACTCCACTAGCAGGAGATCCCCCAAAAAGGAACCAAGTAAAGCAGCCACAAACAAAATTCTGATAGGTCTAAAAGCAGCAGCCCAACATAATTCCAGACCGAAACTATATAAGACAAGTCTGATATGGACAAGTGCAAGCGCGTGTAAATGAAGAAGACGCCATAAAACCTTTTGGCCAGGATAAAGAAATCAATAAATGATCCTATTTACCCACGGTGGCTCACGATCAACACATGAAGGTAAACATAACTTATATATAAGTCAGCCCCTAAATAGAAAAGCCAATGCAGAGATAAGTAATAGCTGCGGGTAAAGGACTAAGAAGTGAGAATGGTACCATCCAACCATTAGAAATAAAGGTTGGTGATAAGGTACTTTATGGTAAATGGGCTGGAACTGAAGTGAAAGTCGACGGAGAAGAACTAATCATCATGAAAGAAAGTGATGTCATGGGAATAATTAGTTAATAATTTTTTATAAGGAGAATATATAAGTATGACAGAAAAATTAATAAGGCACGGCACAGCTGCACGTGAGCAAATGTTAAAAGGAGTCGATATTGCAGCTAATATTGTAAAAGTTACAGTAGGTCCAAAAGGTAGGAATGTGGCTATTGAACAACCTCATGGTACACAAAAAATGACTAAAGATGGTGTTACTGTCGCTAAATCCATTGATTTAAAAAATAAAGAAAAAAAATCTAGGAGCACAATTAGTAAAAATCAGTAGCTAGTAGTACTGCTGATGTTGCCGGAGATGGAACAACTACAGCAACTATTTTAGCGCAAGCAATTAGTAAAGAAGGCCATAAAGTAGTAGCAGCAGGTGGCAACCCCATGGATATAAAACGTGGTATAGAACTAGCAATTAACCAAGTAGTTGAAACGACCTTGATCAAGCCCTTGATGATCCAGAACTATTGTCAACAAAATTAGGAGTTCTACCACTTGAAGATCCAGGAAACTACCAATCAAGAAAAAAAATCCAGAAAAGAGATGGAGGGGGGGGGGGGGGGGGGGGGGGGGGGGGAGGAAAGGAAAAATTTTCTTGCCTCTAGGTCAACCGGAGACTCGCCGGATCGCGACCAACAAGCCGAGAGCCGAGCGATGCCCTAGCCCCGGCGACGAGGACATGTCCCGGCAACTCCGAGACTTCCTCCGACGGCCTATACCACCGATGCCCGACGACTCGGGCGCAACCCTAACCCGCCACCAGCACCCACTCGGAAAGATCTGGAGCAATCGGGGAAAGGGGAGAAATGAAAAAAAAAAATACTGCAGCCTCCATTCTCTCAGCATATCTATATTAATAAGGATATTCTGCACTGGTGAGTCGCCCGTCGTCGGTCACGGGGTGCTTTTCCGAATTTGCCCTTCTGCCTTTTCGTCCTGCCGATCCCCCTCCGTCACGCCGCGACGCGCTGTCAGCGAGGGAGAGGGAAGAGCGGCTGCGTCCGCGTCAGCGTCTCCTCTCGCCGCGTGTGATCGCACCGCCTTTGTCGCCGCTGCCCGCGTAGTAATGGAGCCCCTTCGTCGCTTCTCCTCCTTATTTCCGCAAGACCCACCGCCGATACCTCGCTTCTCATCCGCTTCCTGCTCCGCCGGTACTCCTCTTTCGTTCTCGATTTTATTTTACCCTTCTTTCTCCCGGTACTCCTCTTTCGTTTTCGATTTTATTTTCTAAGCTCAGATGGTTTTTTCCTCTGATTTCTAGGTCGCCTGTTTCTTCTTTTCCGCCGTCGAGCGCATCCTCCACTCTGCAACAACCGTAAAATAATCGGTGAGCTTCCATGGCCATTTCTTAAATTTCTTTCCTCTTAAAGCTGCTGCAATTGTGATCTCCAGGCTTTTTTTCTTCATCTTCTTCTTAATCTCCTCCATGAAATTGTGATCTCCACTTTTACCTTCATTGCTACTCTGTATAAGCAGAGTACTGCTGATTCCCACTTCATCTTGGATTCACTGACTTTCTTCGCGGATCAATTTATTTCATAGGAATAACAAAATCTGCTTACTTTATAGTAATCTGTTACGCCCTCAAATTGCCAACTGTATCTACGCCCAAAAGGAGTAATCCTTCTACCCTGAAATTAGGAAAATAAATCTATGTTTTTTTGTGTAAATTAAGCTACGTTTTGCTGGTTCCATCATTTAAGGTTCAATCTCCATCATTTAAGGATATCAATACTTTTATGCAATGCTTCGTATTTCTCTTTCTTTATGTATAATTTATACATGGATATATATGCAGAATGTAGGTCTCTGTGACTGTATCGATCTTCAATGTTTGGAAGGAAGATGGGTGTGATTGTAAAATGGATAACTACTACCAACATAGTACTGTGAACTCTGAAAAGGAATGTAAAGCCCTCGCCTATTCATTTTTTTCGTTAATGAAAAAGATAACCATGACTCATTTGCATCTTCTATACGATGTTTCTACGTGATTGCACACCACCATTTCCATCATCTCATAATTCCCGTCTGTGTCGACTGTACCTACATTTCTTTCCACTCAGCTGACCAACATCAATAAAATTTGATGCCTGCACATGGAAACTACAATGCTGCACTCTTACAATCAAATGCTCTACATTTTCTGTCCTGTGTGCACCGTCGTTGTAATCCATAACAGTGAGTAGAGTAAGCGAGTACCAAAATAACTGTATATCAGTGCTTCTCTACAAAATTCCCGTTCCTGCGACTCTTGATTTCATATCTACGTGTTCCTACAGACTGCTACTGCATATTTACAGTGTCATTTTTAAATGTACTGCCATTTCCCTCACTGCTTACTTAGGTGTATATTATTTGTAGCCGTCTTCAAAGTGATTCACACGTAATGGATCGTGATCGTACGTCAGACTCCATAGCAGACACAGGTCAACTGCATGTTCATGCTCGAAAAAGAGCACGACAAGTACCCGTAATACATGAACATCGTTCAGCATATGCCTTACATGATCAGCATAATACTTCACCAACACCAGATGGTTTTTTCCTCTGATTTCTAGGTCGCCTGTTTCTTCTTTTCCGTCGTCGAGCGCATCCTCCACTCTGCAACAACCGTAAAATAATCGGTGAGCTTCCATGGCCATTTCTTAAATTTCCTTCCTCTTAAAGCTGCTGCAATTGTGATCTCCAGGCTTTTTTTCTTCATCTTCTTCTTAATCTCCTCCATGAAATTGTGATCTCCACTTTTACCTTCATCGCTACTCTGTATAAGCAGAGTACTGCTGATTCCCACTTCATCTTGGATTCACTGACTTTCTTCGCGGATCAATTTATTTTATAGGAATAACAAAATCTGCTTACTTTATAGTAATCTGTTACGCCCTCAAATTGCCAACTGTATCTACGCCCAAAAGGAGTAATCCTTCTACCCTGAAATTAGGAAAATAAATCTATGTTTTTTTGTGTAAATTAAGCTACGTTTTGCTGGTTCCATCATTTAAGGTTCAATCTCCATCATTTAAGGATATCAATATTTTTATGCAATGTTTCGTATTTCTCTTTCTTTATGTATAATTTATACATGGATATATACGCAGAATGTAGGTCTCTGTGACTGTATCGATCTTCAATGTTTGGAAGTAAGATGGGTGTGATTGTAAAATGGATAACTACTACCAACATAGTACTGTGAACTCTGAAAAGGAATGTAAAGCCCTCGCCTATTCATTTTTTTCGTTAATGAAAAAGATAACCATGACTCATTTGCATCTTCTATACGATGTTTCCACGTGATTGCACACCACCATTTCCATCATCTCATAATTCCCGTCTGTGTCGACTGTACCTATATTTCTTTCCACTCAGCTGACCAACATCAATAAAATTTGATTCCTACACATGGAAACTACAATGCGGCACTCTTACAATCAAATGCTCTACATTTTCTGTCCTGTGTGCACCGTCGTTGTAATCCATAACAGTGAGTAGAGTAAGCGAGTACCAAAATAACTGTATATCAGTGCTTCTCTACAAAATTCCCGTTCCTGCTACTCTTGATTTCATATCTACGTGTTCCTACAGACTGCTACTGCATATTTACAGAGTCATTTTTAAATGTACTGCCATTTCCCTCATTGCGCAACGTATTGCAACACACTGCTTACGTAGGTGTATATTATTTGTAGCTGTCTTCAAAGTGATTCACACGTAATGGATCGTGATCGTACGTCAGACTCCATAGCAGACACAGGTCAACTGCATGTTCATGCTCGAAAAAGAGCACGACAAGTACCCGTAATACATGAACATCGTTCAACATATGCCTTACATGATCAACATAATACTTCACCAACACCTGCATATACGCCGTCAGCATCACATGTTACCCAGCAGGCTTCTAATCGCGAACGCTCACAAAGAAGAAGAACGCATATGTCCGACGAACAACGTGAGGCTCAAAGAGCATATAATCGATTGTACCAACGTGAGAGGCGTGCTCATATGTCTGCAGAACAACATGCACACGAACGAGAAGTTCGGCGTGCTGCTTCTCATGCGCGTCGCAACCAAGTACCCCCAAATCGCAGCCACTTTCAACACCAAACCTTTGAGCCTGAGCCCACTGCTGAACCCCTACCCACCGGAAGTACACTTGCAACAAACATACCAGCATCTGAGTGTGCTGCTCCACGACGTCATGCTCACCAGCTTCCACAAAGTACTGTGACAGGAATGCCCGATGACCAACGTGCTGCTCGACGAGCTTACAGTCGACACTACCAAACACTGAGGACTGCACAAATGACCGCTGCCCAGCGTGATCACCAACGTCAAATTAGGCGTGCTGCTGCTCAAAGACGACGTCAGCAGGTACCCCATCAGCGTGACCAACCTCAAATTTTTAACAACGCGTTCCCACACAGTTCTGTGCCTCTGGACCAACCACGTTCACATGAGTCAGTACCGCAGGATCCCCCCGTCCGCGACAACATGATGTGGGGTAATATTGTACATTTATTTTCCCACATATTCCTTCCAAATACTATTACATAACACAGCACTCATATGTTCTTGCATCTCGAAGCCACAAATGCAGATAACGGTGTTGTCCATCGATACAGCCTATCGGTTGTACCGTCTACATCGTTCTCTCACGCCAATCGTCTGCTTCAAGTTGGACAATCATCCACATTGCAACCCCGTACTCCAGCGATGCCTCAATGTGCCACTCCACTCCTGTCTGTTATCCCAGTACTTCAACAACGGCATGAAAACAGTCCAGATCGTACGCACTGACACTGTTATTTACTATTATAAATTTTCGCGTCCATGCACACCTTCTGCTCATAACCCACTCTTCAAAATTTACCTTCATAGCGGACTCAGCACATCCTGTTCAACAACCTCTCCCCAACAGTGATGGCTCCTGTGATGATATTGTTCCCTCCACGAATCGTCGACCAAGGAGCCTTAACATTGCTCGCACCTCCACTGCAACTACGCAGCTTACGCACTTGCACCTTCAGTCCCCACATTTCTGTATGTACTGCCGTGCTAAATTATTCGATGGGGAAACATCAACAATGTGTTGCAGCAATGGCCGCGTTCAGATTCCAGCTACTCCTTTCCCAAATGAACTTTACAATTTATTCGCTGGTGACTCCGCTGAAAACCGTCACTTCAGAAGATATATCTGTTCATATAATCATGTGTTCTCTTTCACTTCTATGGGTGTTACATTAGACGCGAGTTTGGCCAGTGATCAGCACGCCATCTACACTTTTTGCGCTCATGGAGCAATATACCACAAAATTGGATCTCTTCTGCCTGCTGCAAATACAAGACCTCGCTACTTACAACTGTACATATACGATACAGAGCATGAGCTTGATCATCGGTTGCAAGAAAGCTCAGAATTAGATCGTGAACTGCTTCAGAAGATAACATTAATTCTTGATACACACAACCCATTTGTTCTGATGTGTAGGCGCTTAGCGCAACGACAAGATATCGAGAGGTGCAGATTTGTTATCAAGGAACGGCCTGCATTTGAACAACAATATACATTACCAACTTCATCACAGGTTGCTGCTATAATTGTTGGTGCTGAAGAATATCTCGAGTCTAATGAACGTAATATAATTGTGAACACAACTGAAGGCGACGTATTTACTGTTCAAGAGTACAATGGTTACTATGATCCACTTCAGTATCCACTTCTTCTGCCGTACGACACATATGGTTGGTTAGCTGAGTACAAAGGACTGAATAATCAACGTGTCAGTTGTTGTGACTACTACTCCTACATACTTCAGGTTTCTTACTTATACTTGTTAAGATTATGCTGTTTACACATCTGCTTACATCATATTATACCTTATATATATTGTACTACAGGACCGTCAACCAACTTTATCGTTACCACTACACGGCTGTCGTCTGCTACAACAATACGTTGTTGACAACTACATTAAGATAGAAACTCAGAAATTACGTTGGATTAAAAAAAATCAAAATAATATTCGTGCTGAACTGTATAGTGGCTTGCAGGACTGCCTTAATGCAGGAGAAAATAGTGCAGGTACTTCTACTGCTTCTAGCTACAACATTCATTTCCATTTCTGTACGCTCGATGCTCCATCTTACTATATTATCTTTTGCTACTGCAGCAAATATTGGTCGACGATTTATTCTACCACCGTCTTTCATTGGCAGTCCTCGCGACATGTACCAACGTTATCAAGATGCAATGGCTGTTGTCCAGCGATATGGTAGACCAGATATTTTCTTGACAATGACCTGTAACTCCTCATGGCATGAAATCACAGACTCCCTCTATCCTGGACAAACAACACAGGATCGTCCGGATGTTGTTGCTCGGATATTTCACGCTAAATATGAGAAGTTAAAGAAAGACATTTTCCACAAATGTGTTCTAGGGAAAACAATTAGTCACGTCCACGTAATTGAATTTCAAAAAAGAGGCTTGCCGCATGTTCATATGCTTATTATTTTCGACACACGTGACAAAATGAACACTCCAGACGATTACGACGAGATTGTTCGAGCTGAGCTCCCTCATCTCGAACATGAGCCTGAACTTTACAATGCTGTGGTGCGTCATATGATCCATGGCCCATGTGCCCATGTCAATCCGCAAGCCCCGTGCATGAAGCATGGTAGCTGCAGAAAAGGATACCCTAAACCCTTCGCTGAACATACCGTGCAGGGAGCTGACTCATACCCAATATATCGTCGACGTGCTGATGGGCGGGCGTTCACGTTGCAGCATAGACAGGATTTTAATATTGATAATCGCTGGGTTGTTCCATATAATCCATGGCTTCTACTGAAATACGACTGTCATATTAATGTTGAGATTTGTAGTAGTATCAAAAGTATAAAATACTTATACAAATACATTCACAAAGGACCTGACCGTATCACATTTGGGGTTCAGCCAACCGATTCTCGCGATGAGGTATCTCAGTATATAAACGGTCGATGGATATGTCCACAAGAAGCATTTTGGAAATTTTTTAAATTCACTATGTACCAGACGTATCCATCAGTTATTCGTTTGCAAATTCATTTACCTGACAAACACCAAGTCCAGTTCCGCACTACTGATTTACTCAATAACATTCTTTCAAATGAGCGCAACTCTCGAACAATGCTGACTGAATTTTTTAGAGTAAACGAGTCTGAGCGTGGATCCCGCAGATACTTAACACTGAATTTCCAAAGCACTACACGTGGAATTCGTCTTCAAGAACGTGGCATAAACGAAGGCGTCGACAAAAGGTTATTTCTAGAATGTACTCTGTACATCCATCTGAAGGAGAACGATTTTATTTGCGAATGCTTCTCAATCATATTCGAGGCCCCCGATCTTTCAAACATTTGATGACGGTTGCTACTACGACTCATCCAACATTTAAAGAGGCGGCTGAACATTACGACCTACTAGAACGAGATACCGGTCTACATAGCTGTATGCATGAGGCTACAGAATATCATATGCCCTCAGCACTACGAATCTTATTTACTACAATTTTGTTATACTGCAACCCTACTGAAGTTCGCAAACTATGGAATGACAACTACGCCGCTATGACCGAAGATTATGTTACAACACCGTCTACCAGTGATGTGCTCATCCTGAACAAGCTGCTTCGAGAAGTAGATAATATTCTCCAACAACATAGTAAAAGTATCTCACAGTTTGATATTCCTCAAATGTCTTCGATCTTCCAAAATATGGATACCTTCAGCTGCTTAATTGAAGATGAGCTGTCAATACCAATTTCATACGTGGATGTCAATTCGATTTCATCTTTGAATCAAAGCCAATCTTCGGTGTTCTACACTATTACTGAAACAATTCACGCGAGAAGAGGTGGTCTTTTCTTCATTGATGGTCCGGGAGGCACAGGCAAAACATTTCTGTACAAAGCACTTCTCGCACATC
Organism: Dactylorhiza incarnata; assembly: GCA_033032865.1. Classification (NCBI taxonomy): domain Eukaryota; kingdom Viridiplantae; phylum Streptophyta; class Magnoliopsida; order Asparagales; family Orchidaceae; genus Dactylorhiza; species Dactylorhiza incarnata. Next base: position 22,348,608 of record JAWHQI010000010.1, on the reverse strand, counting down.
TACGCCAAGCTGGTCATATTGTACTCGCCACTGCATCATCAGGAATCGCTGCAACTCTTCTGCCAGGTGGTACTACAGCACATCTAAAATTCAAAATTCCAATTCTTATTGAAGCATGCTCATTCTGTAAATTTGGCAAGCTCTCTGAGATACAACAGCTACTTCAACATTGTTCTGCGATTATATGGGATGAGGCGCCAATGTCTCATAAATTTGTTTTCGAGGCCGTTGATCGTTCGTTGCGCGATGTTCTTGACTCAAATCAACCTTTTGGTGGAAAAGTTGTAATTATGGGGGGAGATTTTCGTCAAGTGCCACCTGTTGTAATTAATGGCACAAAGTCACAAATCATAAATGCAAGCATAGTTGCATCACATTTATGGTCAAGTGTCCATTTACTTTCACTGTCTGAAAATATGCGTGCAGTCAACGACCAACATTTCTCAGAGTTTCTACTTCGTGTTGGAAATGGAGATGAACCTACATGTGAGGACGATATGATACGTATTCCAGATTCGATGATGATTCCATGGGAAGGAGAACATTCGATCAGTGCACTTATCAACATTGTATTCTCTAACATGTCAGACAATATTAGTAGCTCTGACTACTGGGAAGGCCGGGCTTTACTAACTCCACTAAACGAAGATGTCACTCAGTTAAATGAGAAATGTCTCACTATTTTACCTGGTGCTGAAATGACATACTACTCCTTCGATTCTGTTGATGATGACAAATATAACTTATACCCGCAGGAGTTTCTTAATAGTATCTCTCCGGGAACTCTTCCTTCGCACAAATTGACTTTGAAAATTGGTGCGCCTATCATTCTTCTGCGAAATTTAAACCCTCGAATTGGGCTTTGCAATGGTTCGCGCCTCATACGCCGTTATTTCTCAACGAATGTTGTTGGGGCTGAAATTCTTACTGGCCAGCATAAAGGCAGACAAGTCTTCCTTCCACGCATACCCCTGAAGAATTCCGGAGATCAGAAGTTGCCTTTCGAACTCACTCGAAAGCAGTTTCCAGTTCGTTTAAGCTTCGCACTAACAATAAACAAATCACAAGGGCAAACCATTAGACAGATTGGCCTGTACCTACCTTCTCCAGTTTTTACTCATGGTCAGCTTTACGTTGCTCTATCAAGAGGTGTGCATGCTTCCAACACAAAAGTGCTAATAAAAAATGGCACTTTACCTAAATGTCCTGGCGCTTACACAAAAAATATTGTTTTCAAAGAGTTGCTCTCAAGGGTTATCGTGCAGGTACATTCTGTCCTAATTTGTTACATTGCTGTTTCATATATAAGTTCGGCAACTGTACTGTTTCCAATCATTACGATACCTCTACCTGACTGCTCAGTCTCATCATACTTACGGAGAAACAACTGCTTAACCCCGAGTGTCATTACCAAACGACTGCTGCTCAATCAACTCGATCTCTGTGCTTCCCGACAATGTATCTACAATTTCTGAAGCAATACCCACTCCGTTTAGGATTCGCTTTAAGCAGACATAGATCTCAAGGTCAGCCAATAAATTCCTTCCGTATCTACTTACCGTACGCTTCTCTCGCGACTGACCAACTTTCTCTCACTTTACCGCTATCAGTAGCTTCATGAAATACAAAGACTGTACTGAAAAATGGTGCCCTCATCTAATGTCACGGCACTTACACTGCAACTACTGTATTGAAAGAGTTCCTTTCCAATTTCGTACTTCAGGTGCACTCGCTGTTCCCCCTTTTTACTTTTCTCAACTTCCACATGTATATTATTACTACTCTGAATTGTTCAGTTGTTTCTTACCTGCACAGTCTCAACACCCTCATTCAACTTCCCTTCCATTGATTGCGCCGCTCTACTGTAACTTTGTACTACACTCAAACTGACATTCATTGATTCAGTGACAAGTCTTGAGGTACTATACTGTCTTCGCTACAATTTTTTCTTACACTACGTACTATTACATGATTAACTACTGCAACAGCTGTTCAACAAAATATGGTTATGTGCCGTGAATATAGTATGTTTAAAATATTTATCGTACCAAAGCTGTATAACCTTACAGATCTATATTACCTGCACATACATGGAAGTGCTAAAAATTTTCATATTCCACTACACATACAGGTGCGCGCTAATCAATCGGCTCGAAATTCGTCCGTCCCATCAGTACATCTACATTTTCCAAGTTCTCTACCATTACCTAAGGTTGTTGCTCCTATTTATGTTACTGCTTCTGTTATTACTATTAACTTTTGTCATACATGCGAAAATTGATTGTCATGTCATTGATATTGTTTTTTCCTGCTTCCCTATATCATCGGTGTCAATTTCCTCTACGTCAGCATCCTTGCTTAGCAGTTCTTCCCTTTGCCTTACGGCGTCATTGATCTCTACGTTTGCCATTACCATCGCCATGCAGCTTCCTGACTCTATTTTTGTTGTAGATTTTATGTCCAGTTCTACCTCTTTCTCGGAGATGACACTCGCTCAACGCGATCACGTTGCTTGCACCCACGATGTGCCGCTAGAGATGTGCGACTACTATTATTTCTCCGTCTTACTGAACGGATAGCCTTACTACAAGTACAGAGCATTTGAAGGCCGTCTGTGGATCGCTTCCGGGATTCCTTCACGCTGCTGTAAGCACGATGACTCATGCTCATTCACTATAGTATCTTCACATGCTTCCTATCTGATTTGTTGTTTCCCTAAATTTCTTTACGCAGATCGACGTAAATGCGGATGGGGAGCCACTGCGTACGGGGGAAGTTATCTTCGCAGATTGGGTGACAATGATGGCTGCTGCAGCTCAAATGAACGGCTGTATCATTGATGGAAGTAGGATAGCTACCCGTGAACTTGCATTGTTCGATGTTAAGCCAGAGTACTCTCAAGCGCAGCGTTAATATACATTACGTCTTCGTTTTCCTAGGTTTACCTCATGTGTGCACATGTAATAATATTTTCGTTTTACCCCATGTTACTTCTACTTGGTTCTGCTGCTCTGTACATCCTTGCACAGCTGCACATATTGTTTTGTGGAGTTATCCTCCTTATATCTTTGTGTCAAAGTATATATATCCGCCACTTAAATGGGTGGCTTTGGTAGCACTGATTGTAGGTCTTCCACAAATTGGCAACCCCAACGACGAAGACCCCGCTCGCCTACAGTTTGCTTCGTGATCTGCATTCTCCTACCAGATCCTAAGTAAGTTCCTACTGCGCTTCACCTTCTCCTGTGAAAATTTCAATTTCACTTAAGTTTTTGTGATAATTTTGATTTAATTATCGTGCTTACGAAATCCTGATAAAAAACTTTGCTTAACTGAGAACATATCAACTTCCTGTGTCTGTGCTCTGTCTAAATACTGTTTGGGGCTTCTGACTGCATCTGCTTTTTCATTGCCTTACTGTGTTTCATGAGTACTATTTCCATTTCATGTACTATGGTCTGCTGTTATGCTTAGATATCGTATTCAGCGTCTCATTCGCGCTCATTTATTTAATAACTCAACTGTAAATTTGATTCTTCGATTGCTTATTGCCTTAGATAATGTTTTAAATGCACTTCTCACTATATTTTTAACTAATATGATCTTTGTTACCTATGAAGACCTGCTGCATTTTTTCTATGCTTCAATATTGTCATGCCTGCTGTTATGCTTAGATATCGTATTGCTGCTGAATTTAACATTTCTTGGTTGTGCTTGCGTTCTCATATTACGATGTGCATTGATATTAACCACACATTGTTTTTGTGCGGTATCATTTTTCTCCCACCAAAAGTGGAGCAAAAAATCCTAAACAAGAAGAGAAATTGAGATTAATACTACCATGGCAAGCCACATCTACCAGATAAATTTGATGTCCTATGATCAGCCATCTTCGAGAGAGTATAGCAGCAGCTCATCGAGTACAACAACAACAACAACAACAGAACCCATATAGTCCCCAATCATTGGGGGTATGGGCGGGGGAAGATTGGAAACAGACCTAACCTTTGGCACTATGCACAAAGTGGCTTCTCTCAGAGGAGAAATACCTAACCATTGACAATAAATGCACAAAGTGGCTGCTCACAGAGTACCACTGAAATAGTGGCCCCCTATACCGTTGCGTTTGCTGCGGAATCATGCCCTCAAATCAAAGCCAAAGACATCAGAGAGGGCAGACCCAAGAATCCATTTTGATTTATGTGCACATAATCATGCTTCCTTCATTCAGCATCCAGAGCATTGGTGAAGCACATTCAGCAGCTCATCGAGTAAAGAGAAAATTTGTCCACTGAAGAACATGAACTGGATTTTTGTATCTTCAAGTTAAAATTCAGGCGCTTTGCTTAAAACATATGAACTAAATAGAATTAGTTCAGCTTTTTTCATAACAACAAATGATCGACATTTTATATAAAATACATGTTGATATTAAATAACTAATTCAGCGTATGAATTTAAATTATGTATGAAATTGTAATATTATATGAGCTCTATATTCATTCCTAACATTCCTGTTTTGATGGTTTGCATATGCTTACTTGATGATTTCCTGCTAATCAGTTTGATGTCTGTAGGCATGCCATTTCTCATTGAAGAATGATGACAAGAAATGATTGAATTGGAGTGGGAAGCTCTTATCATTATCTTGGAATTTAGTAAATTTTCTTACTATTTCAGTGAGAACTTATAAGATGAATAGATTGCAGTGTGTAACCTATATTTAATTATTTTTTACTTCATGCTAAGCCTTTTGATGTGTTGTTTTTTCATGGCAATGGTAAACAACTATTTTACTTCTACACTTAATAGTTGTTATTTTTTTTTTTCCAATTATGAAGTTTGTTGCAATGCATTACACTTGCCCTGTAGCAGTGCAGTGTACTGCAAACTATAGTTTGCATTGCAGCAAGCTACAATGTTGTGCAAATTGAACTGCAACTATAAGAAGTGCAGTGCAATTTGCATTATAGTTTTGTGTGCAGACTTTAGTTTGCACTGTAGCTCATTGCAGTCTGGTTTGCAAATAGATGACATACAAAAATGAATGATGTCGTATTGTTGCATGCAATTAGATGACATACATTCATAGCGTAAATTATCAAACTATGAATATTGTTTTCGGATGGAAATTTGAGAATGTGCATGAAAATTAGGTACCGTTTGGCGTGGCGTTTTTACTCCGGTGAGTTTGAACAAAAATGCCACCGTCATAGAATGTATGGCTTCGTTTGGCATCACAAATTTATGATACAATTCTTGCAAGTGCTTATCAACTGGAAGTTTTAGAAGTTGTTTATTGTCGAAGTTCCTGCAAATTCATATTGATCATGAATTTACATACATGATTTGCATATGGAATGAAGCTTACAAGTGATTGGATTTTTGGTAGGTATGGAAATGCCAGAATTTTGTGGGCTTCAATTCCACATTCATGTGGAGTGAGAGTGAGTCTAAATTGGTCAACTTAACTCCTTGCAAATAAGTGTAAATCATAAAATCTGTCCCTACTATTTAGAAGTTTTCTTTAATAAATATTTACTATAAGTTTAGGATATTTCCTAATTTTTCTTCATTTTCTTTCTATTTTCCCTTATCAAATTTACAGGGTGATCACTGAAATGAAGGATAGCCTCCAGGTCAAGTGCAAGCAAAATCATGCTGGATATCAGTTGGTCAATATTTTGGTTTGCTCTTGGAGCCTGTCAAGATCAAACTCTAAGTTGGCCTCCGTTCACGTAGTTTTTATTGGAAAGTTATGTTTTCATTGATTTGATTTGACAGTTTTTCTAATTCAAAGTCTCTATAAAAATTTGTGTTGGTTTTTTTTCATGCAAATCAATATTCTCAATCAAATCAGGGTAATGGGACCTTATCATAATGTATTTCATCTACTCATACGCTGGACTGTATTTCCATATTTTCTGTTTGATGTAGGTGTCTGCATATTGAGCAGGCTTGAAACATTTCATTTGCTTATTTCTTTTGATTTAATTCCTTGAAAAGTAGGCATCACTTTGAGAAACTTAACTTTGGTTATGGAAAGTATGAATAACATCTTTGCTCGGGATATGGATCTTATTTTTTTCTGTTTTTCAGGAATGTGTTGAAAGAAGTTGTGCATAACAAAAAAATTAATGTTGGAACATGTGTTAGGATTTCAGATTTAGGAGTTTATTTGTGTTTCTTTTGGTTTGTGTTCTTTTTTACTTCAAAATTTATTGGGGTATTTGAAGCTAGAAAACATCTTCTATGATGATTGTCGCCTCCCCCGACGAATATCGCCTCCCCCGAAGAATATCGCCGCCCCCGATCAATGTCACCGCCCCGACCAATGTCGCCGCCCACGGCCACTGTCGCCGCCCACGACCACTATCGCCCCCCCACGACCACTGTCGTCGTACACGGCCACTATCGCCGACCACGATCACTTTCACCGCCCATGGCCAATGTCGCCGCCCCCAGCTAATGTCGCCACCCCCGACCCTTATCCCTCTCTCTCCTTATCCCTCTCTCTCTCCCTTTCTCTTTCCCTCTCTCTCCCTCCCTCCCGCTCTCTCCCCCTCCCTTTCTTCATTAAGAGGCACACGTTTCTCGCTCTCTCTTTCTTTCTCTCTCTCTCTCCCTACTATCCCTCCCCCCATGCTCTCTTTCTCCCTTTATCTTTCTCTCTCCATCACTGAAAATGGCTGACCAGAATTATTTGGACAGATGTTTAATCGTCTCAGTGATCCTAAAAATATTTCTTTTTAGAATATATATATATATATATATATATATATATACATACGAGCATCTTCGCACGGCCTACGGCCGTGCTCGATGCTCTTCGCAGCGACAGTACACTTGCAGCGACGGTACTTCTGCACAAAGTCACCCCTTCTCGGGCGCTCGGTCAATCCACAGTGCATCAGGATTCCCCGTACCCAGCGCGATAGTAGCCCCACCTCAGCAGTGTCCCTACGCGACAATAATCCTGCAGCTCGCAAACCACCTTGCACGACAGTACCCCGACCACAATAGTACAGTGACAATACCTCTGCCCAAATTCGCCCACTCTAAGATGCTCAGTTATTTGACAGTGCATAGGTAGCCCCGTGCCCCACGCGACAGTACCCTCGCCTCGACATTGTCCCGACGCGAAGACGCTCCCGCCGCTCGCGAACCCCCAATTTTGTCCCTCATCTCGATTTCATCGTACGCACGGGGGTTCGCGAGTGGCGGGAGCGCCTTCGCGCCGGGACAATGTCGAGGCGAGGTTACTGTCGCGTGGGGCACGGGGCTACCTATGCACTGTCAAATAACTGAGCGTCTTAGAGTGGGCGAATTTGGGCAGAGGTATTGTCACTGTACTATTGTGGTCGGGGTACTGTCGTGCAAGGTGGTTTGCGAGCTGCAGGATTATTGTCGCGTTGGGACACTGCTGAGGTGGGGCTACTATCGCGCTGGGTACGGGGGCTCCTGGTGCACTGTGGATTGACCGAGCGCCCGAGAAGGGGTGACTTTGTGCAGAGGTACCGTCGCTGCAAGTGTACTGTCACTGCGAAGAGCATCGAGCACGGCCGTAGGCCGTGCGAAGATGCTCGTATATATATATACTCTTATATAAAAAGGAATTTGTTTTACACCAATATAATGCAGGTATGATGCATACATATAGACTTTTATATGCCCTTCATACAAGTAAATGCATATATATAATGTACATATATATATATGTATACTTTTGATTAAAGCCCCCTCTATTCTCTCCCCTTTTTTTTCATTACATATACATACATATATATAATTATACGTATATTTGCATAAACGACTCGACGAACGACGACGTTTCCAAAAAAGGTAACGCCCTCAGATCAAAGCTTCGAATTAATATTTCGTTTTAAATGATTATTATTACTTCCATTTAAAATAAATATAAGAAAATCCGGGGCATTACAATCGACGCCAAGGAACACCGTCTGCACACCTCGCATGTTGGCCATCCTGTGCACAGTTCATCCCAGGCACACCCCCAAGCCTTTCACCAGTCCACCACCCTCTTTCTGCTGCTCATTCACCTTGTGCACTCTCATTGCCCACTCATTTTCAAAGAAGGCACAATTAAACATCTACCTCTCAAAAATCATGTAGAAATCTTAGTAAAATATTGAAACGCACGTACAAAATTTATAGAACCATCCACATGGTTCGCATTGGAAGGTTCAACCTAAAGAAAAAAATATCACACAATATACACTTAGAATAAAAGAAGCAGTGTATTCAGTCCTTATTAGCACTGAGATCATGTCATAAAGGCAGAGAATATTATACAGATAAGCAGTAAATCTTCGAGACTTTGGCAGGAAATATTGTCACAAATAAAATATGTGACGCAATAATTCACACAACACGCGCGCCAAATGTGTGCTCCATCTTGCACATCTCTCTCGTCGTCATCGTCGACATTGCCTCATCGACAAATCTGCCTAGGATGCCCAGACTGCACGAACTATCTGGACTGCCCAGTGTGGCATGGTCTTCATTTTCTGAAGATTGGTGATCCATGTGAATAGAATCATGCACTCTCATTCCCACTCCATTTCCAAGAAGGCACAATTACCAACATGTCCCCTAGAAAAACTATAAAAGGCGCTTATGCCTTTATTTTCCAGGAGGGAGAGAAAAGTGGAGAAGATAGAGCTCTGTCGTTTCTTAGCGAATACTTAGCTCTCTGTTCGAACACCTGCTCAACGTGTGTTCCACTTACGACAGCTCTTCTCAAGATACTTCTCCCACGAGTTTTGCTCAAGAATTAGCTTGTTTTCCCTCAAGGTATTTTAAAGGAGCGGTGTCCTGTCTTCCTTCTAGAAACTCTAACTCCTTTAACTAACTACTACTACTAGTTAAGCATGTGTCAGTTCTCCCACACTTGCCAAGCATCCTTCCAGATAACCCTAATATTGCAAATACTCACACACTTGCCAATGGTGTTGTTATCCATAGCTAACAGGGAGTTTGCCGTATGTATGGATCTATACCTCGTTGCATCTGTAAGACTCCTTTTTCTATATTTCTTTTTCCTTTCCCCAGGCCATGCACTGGTCCGAGGGGAGTCTTACTGCCCAGAACCGCCTCATTGTGGTGACACCAACACATGGGTCAGACGCCATTATAAGACGTCGATCCTGCAAGCTAATTACAACATTCCAGGCCAACCACAAATTGTAAGTAAGAAATAATATATTTTTCATATATCCACATCACACAATAATATATAACAGTCCAAAATAGACATGTCCATAATGAGATCACCAATGTAAGGGCTTATGCCTGATACATCAAAATCTCTCAAAATCCTCTCGTGGAAGCAAACTAATCTCTCACACTCACATCCATCTGAGGGAGTGTCATGGTATGCTGCATCGGCTCCTCATGCCCTATCTCCCTGCTACTGCTCCTGCCCCGGCTCCACGTGCTCCTGGTTGTTAAGGCCACATCCGGCCGTTAGTCAAAAAGACTAAGCAGTTTCATCCACCCCTCCCCTATGACTCCTAGGCACCGACCGAGAGGACGAAGAGAAAAGGTATACAAAGCAGTGTATATATATATATATCAACATGTGACATGGATCTATCTAACATTGTAGTGTATAACTACACTAGTAGTTCTTCTATATAATGTACGGTAAAGTTATAATAGCAGTTTTACTATGTAAGACACTGTAAAGTAAGAGCAGTAAATAAAGGGCAGCAAGTAAATGCAATGTAGTGACAAATAAAATAAAGCAACTAATTGTCACAGAAAAGTAACTTAACTTATATGAATGCCCATACAAACTTATAAGTTAAGGTTAAGGTTGCTTAAGTAACTCATCATATAAAAGAGCCCATACTAATTTATATGATGAGGATCTTGTTTTATGCAATGATACGTACTCTATGCAAATTGATTATGCCATGATTTTACACAAGTGCAACTCACATACATGACTCCATGCACATGGACCTTTCACCTTCCTGCTTTTTGGAGGTAGCTAGCCTTTTAGGTACCACCTGGCATGTCTAACGGAGGAAGTGGAATGAGTATCTCCACTCCTATGCGGGTATGCACACTAACGGGCCTAGACCTTAAGTATGCCTATGTACACGTCCTATGTGCACTCTACACTCTCTACGTACTATTGTTGGAATCCACCAGTCTTTTATGGCCAAGTGTAGGGTTCTTGATTTTGTTAGGGAATGTGTCTTTTGGACGTGCATCAAAGCTGGCCCTCTGAATGTCTACCACTCACCATAGTTAATGTTCTCCTATCGGTGTGCCGACTGGTATAGTACCGAAGACCCGCAACATCAAATGCACATACAAGTGTATCACCTCTACCACACACATATTTGAGCCTCCACCTCTCGGAACTAATCAGTCCTCCACACCACAACCACACCAAGCCTTAGCTCCTCGTACTATCCAATCCTTCTCAAACTCACCATCCCAAAGGGATGCAACTAGATTCATTTACATCTTTATTCATCTTACTCTTTGCTTAGGGTTAATTAGGCCATGCTATTTAGGTTAGACCTTGGACTTCCCGAGGACTACCTGGTGAAGGGCTCATAACGGTACAAGGAGATATGATGGTCTGGCATCCCAAACTTTCCATCCTCAAGATATTTAATCTTATTGATGGCTACGCTTCCTTAAAGCCCTCTCTCAATGTTACTCTTATTAACCTAAGATAGATTTATAACTCTCTTTAGGGGAGAGTTGATCTATCGTTGAACCCCATATATTGACTACTCCCCTTAATGTCCATGTTGTCTATCACTCATCACCACTTGGATAATTGACTCAGGACTCAATTCAAAAGTCTAACTTACTCCAATGATGTCTCTAACCCATTTATGATCTGACCCTAGGTTTATCCTCAAGTTTTACTCACTTACAAATATTTTGTTAAACACGGCTCATTTCTAACCCATTAATGAAGGTTAGTAGTGTGAACCCCAATCATACTAATCTATATGCTCCAAGGTCAAATACAGAGATGCAACATGATCAAACGAATGTTTTATCAGGAATCAATCATTTTCTAAAATGATTTAAGTCTCAAATATTTCCTTAATTTGAGGTGTGACTTAATTCTAATTTAAATCAAACTGTAGGGAAAATGTGCTCCCAAAATTCTACAAAATTTTGGAGCTTATCTATGTTTTGTCCTACTGTCATATTCCAGATTTCAACAAAATTCAAAGTGATATTACTGATCAAATAAATAAATCATATTTTTGTTAAACATAGACCAAAATGTTCAAATTGTGTTATTCATGTCATGTATAAGATAACTATCTAAATTACATGGCCAATAAATATAAAATAATTTCTAGAGGTTCATCATGGCATTATATGTGTTCTACCAGAGAGTCATAATTTTTCTAATTAATTTGACCATGCTAATAATTTCCCTTAAATAAGGGCAATATCCAAGTTTATACATGAAGTGCACAAAATTGATGAACAAATATTTCCAGAGGTTAGTTATGTCATAAAAATGTGTCTAGAATAGAATCATAATTTTCCATAATTATTTGCTCACTAACATTCCGTAATTACTTTTATGAGACACATTCATCATTACACATGAACTCTTTAATTTACTCATCCAAAAATTCTAAATAAATTTACAGAGATTCATTATACTCTAAAAATGTGTTTAACAGAGAGTCAATATTTTTCAAAATTATTTTCTTTCTAAAATTCCATAAATACTTTCATGGGGCAATACTAACATTACACAGGAAGTATATAAATTACTCATCCAAAAACTCTAAGGGCCCGTTCGTTTGGACGGAATTGGAATTCGATATTGAAATTGAATATTGATAAATATTGTGGAATTAAATATTTGTGACTAATTCCAATTTCAATGTTCGCCTAATAAACAATATTGTTGAATATTGTGGAATTAATCAATAATTTTGTTCGTTTGTTAAATAAAATTCAATTTAAGAATTGAAAAATATTACGAAGAAACTAATATTTATCACATATATCATAAACAAATGTATGTCATGGCGACGATTTTTTTGCCCGGGAGCGATTTTTTCGCCCGAGAACGATTTTTTCCGCCCGGGCGCGCTTTTTTTGCCCGAGCTCATTTTTTTGCCCGGGCGCAAATTTTTTCCCCGGGTACGATTTTTCCAACCGCCCGGTCGAAAAAAGCTTGCATGGGCGATAAAAGCGCGTCCCAGCAAAAAACGCTCCCCGGTGAAACAATCGCGCCCGAAAAATAGCCCCCGAGCAAAAAAATCTCGTAGAGTCGTAGGGCGAAAAAAACTCGCACGGGCAAAAAAATCGGTCCCGACCAAAAAAATCTTGCCCGGGCGAAAAAATTGCGCCTGGGCAAAAAAATTGCGCGCGGGCAAAAAAATCGCTCTCTGACGAAAAATCGCGTTTGAGCGAAAAAATCGCGCCGGGGCGAAAAACTCTCCCCTGAGAGAAAAATTCGCGCCCGGGCGAAAAATTACCGTCCGGGCGAAAAATTTGCGTCCGGGTAAAAAAACGCTCTCGCGGAAAAAATTGCGCCCGGGCGAAAAACGCGCTCTTGGGCGAAAAACGCGCTCCCGGGCAAAAAATGCGCGCCCGGGCGAAAAATGCGCACCCCGGCGAAAAAGCGCGCCCCGGCGAAAAACGTGCGCCCCGGCGAAAAAATCGCGCCCGGGTGACAACATGTGCCCGGGCGAAAAACGCGCGCCAGGGCGAAAAATACGTGCTAGGGCGAAAAACGCGCGTCAGGGCGAGAAACGCGCGCCAGGGCGAAAAATGCGCGCTAGGGCGGAAAATTTCCGGCCGGGCAAAATTTGGGCGTCCGGGCGAAAAACGCTTGTTCGGGCGAAAAACTCGTGTCCGTGCGAAAAACTCACGCCGGGGCGAAAAATTGTGCGCCTGGGCACATAAACGCGTGCCCGGGCGAAAAACGCGGGCAAGGGTGAAAAACGCGCGCCAGGGCGAAAAACGCGCGCTAGGGCGGAAAATTTTCACCCGGGCAAAATTTGGGCGTCCGCGCAAAAAACGCGCTTTCGGGCGAAAAACTCGCGTCCGTGCGAAAAACTCGCGCCCGGGCGCATAAACGCGCGCCCGGGCGAAAAATGCGCGCCAGGGCAAAAAACGCGCGCTAGGGCGAAAAACGCGCGCCCGAGCAAAATTTGGGCGTCCGGGCGAAAAACACGCGTTCGGGCGAAAACTCGCGTCCGTGCAAAAAACTCGCGCCCGGGCGAAAAATTGTGCGCCCTGGCGCATAAACGCGCGCCCGGGCGAAAAACGCGCGCCAGGGAGAAAAACGCGCGCTAGGGCGAAAAATTTCCGCCCGGGCAAAATTTGGGCGTTCGGGCGAAAAACTCACGCCCGGTCGAAAAATTGTCCGCCCGGGCGCATAAACGTACGCCCGGGCAAAAAATGCGATAAATCGAGCGTGCCAGACTCGCCCAATTCCGATATGTCTAGCTAGATTTTGTGCTTAGGCTAAAATCAATTTCATGATATTCAACTCAAATTTCAATTATTAAAGTTACCTAACAAGCGAACGACGTAATTGGAATTCGACGTCGAATTTCAATTCCAAGTCTTCAATTCCGTCCAAACGAACGGGGCCTAATTAAATTTCCAGCGAATTATAACACTCTAAAACGTGTATAACCATAAAATTGGAATTTTCTAAGATAACTTGATCAAATATTCATCATATATACATAAATGTAACAACCCCAAATAATGATAAATTGTAGGGAAAATAATATTCTAAAATTCCCAATAAATTTTCAGAGGTATGATTTGACCTAACTAACCTTACACTAGAGATTTGGATTTTTCTTAAATTGTTTGGCCACATACTCTTCATTAAGTTCAACATGTGCCCTAATTAATAATAATTCAAATATTAGGAAAATTTAAGTGTAAATATTCTAATTTCTCTAAAGGTGATGCATCTCATCATAATATAAGCATATCCAAATTTTCATTGACATGCATGCAATAATTTTGGAAAAATACCCAAAATGATATTTTGTGCTACATGCACATTATTTCTCTAGATTTATAATTCTTGCAAATGAGATTCCTCCACCCGCACTAAGCAAAATGATCCCTAATTTTTACCAAGGATATTTGATGACCTAAGTAACCATCGACCAAAGATTTTGGTCAATTTGAAGTGATCTAACTATAGATCTAACACAGTCATGATTAATTAAATATTTTCTATAACCTTAGAAAAATGCTTCCCAAAATTTTGATTATTGGGCAGGAGTTACATCTAAGTGACACTCATGCTTGGCCAAAATTTCAGCCACATGAAATGAGCCAATAGTTGGGAATTCACCATTTAGTGTCTAGGAAACCTTTAGGACACCCTTCACTAAAATGGAGATTCTAGGGGCTGTAGGGCACCTGATGAAGCTAATTTAGCTTAGTTTATTAGGGAAAAATATGTATTTTCTTACTAAAATTAATGTAGATTATGAATTTGGAGCATATAATTAGTTTCATTTTAAAAATATTGTTCTAACTTAGTCTTATTTAATGTTTTGCAGAATTTCAGTTGTTTTGGCAATTTTTCAAAGTACACGCCCCAAGTCACGGGCATGATCTGGGGCGTGTAACCTGATCCCGACGCAGATGTGATCTCGAGCCCGAAATAAGTGAAATATCAAATTACATGTCTAGTGTCACGGGCGTGACCTGGGTCACGCCCGTGTTTGAGGGCGTGTTCACCAAGTCTCGAGCTCCGGTGGCTGCAGCGCAACTTTTGCTGAATTGCGGCTCACCGTACACGACATGCCCCAAGTCACAGGCATGTTCACCAAGTCCTGGGCCCATCGTAATCCCGCCAGATTTTCTCCAGCCGAAAGTCAACTAAATATTCCACGCCCAAGGATACGGCCATGACCGAGGGCGTGTACGTCGCAAATTTTCTCTTATAAATTCCAGCAGCTCCCATGAGTTCAGGGTTCAAAATTTTGGAGTGAGGAGGTGCTGCTAGTTGTAGTTCTTGCTATTTTTAGGTTTTTTCCCTTATGTTCTCATTTTCTCTCTCTTCTTTTCAAGCAATTTTCTCTTAGTTTTTCATGCAACATTTATTAGTGAACTTGTAATCTCATTTCATTATTGTGGTAGCCACTTTTTGATCTTGTAATCAACTATTATTATTAATAGAATTCTACTTGTCTTTTGTATCTCTCTCTCTTTTAGTTAACTTTCTTGCAATTTTATTTCATGTATTTCTCTTACCCCTCCACCATGATTAACTAAACTCTCATTAGTAATCGATTGAGATGATCCGAAGATGAGATAATCAAGTTATCATCGTTAAGCCCTCTTTTTCTCTTTAAATACGCATTTTTGATTTACCCTTGAATTTTAAATTAGTGAGGCCATATTTTTCATATGTGATTTTCACATAGGTTTTCATACTTAGTTAGCTGAGAGGCTCAAGTGTGAATCAATCACTCAAGGGTAAAGAGAGTTGCACGAACCCCTCGAGAGATGTTGGCGTTAATCTCCCAGATTGGAGTCAGATCCAATAGTGGTGTTCATAGCGTAAAACGAGCCATAGGTATTCAATTATAGAACGAGAGTTCGGTCGTATTTTCCTAAGCTCAGCTGGGCACTTCCTCGAGAGAGGCCTGCATGCTTCGGGAACCTTCACGACCAAAGTATTTTATTTAATGAGAATTAGAATTTTGTTTACACTTTTTGATTATTCTCAAGCTGAGGTGATTAAAGATCGAGTACTAATCTTTTAATCATCACCTAAACCCTTCCCTAATATTGCAATTTATTTCTCTTTTTAGTTAAGTAAAACAACTCCCAAAATTTGGTTGATAAGATAATAGTCTTCTCCTCGAAGTAGAAGTAATCGACGCTCCCCCGAAAATACAACCTTGAAATTTCTCTTAAGTATCCTACACTATAGACGATAAGGTACACTTGCCTTCATCAGATATAGAATTGGAAAACATCATCAACAACCATTTCATCGACACTGCATCTGTTGGTACAAAAATTTTACCCCCACAACTTACACTGAAGGAAAAGGTAAAAACTGAGGATGACCAGTTACTAAGGTCCTAGAGCAGCTGAATAGGATGCCACTAGGTTGTAAGACCGGGAGGGGAAGCTTAGAGAGGACTAAAACTAAGACCGCTCAGGATGTTACTACGATCTAGACCCAAACCAAAAGTCCTTTTTGAGGACCCCTACCCCTCTATTTATAAACGTGGGAGCCTGCCCGAATGGGCAGATCTCAAAATTACTGGATGCCCAGGATATTAGAGAGTCAGGATAGAGGAAAGAAGCTACCTGGGGTGCTAATTGTGGAAAGGCTCAGGGCCTAATACCGCGCGGTCTGACGATCTCAAATAGTCTTGATCATTGGGGACTTGAGGATCTGCTGCTGAGGACAAGACACGCGCTCTGATCATTTGAGATCGCAAACTGAGACCGCCGAGACCGGGTGAACCCCACCATGAACACTTGAGATCGCGAACTTCTGGATAAACACAATGCCCACACATTTCCAATTTCCTATGGACTTCAGAAATGGTCTCTTTGACCGCGGAGATCGCGATTATCCTGGATGTGACTGGCGACTATAAAAAGGCATGAAGAATCTAGTGATTCTGAACTTTTTTCCAAGACTTGAGCTGAAAATCTAACAAGCGGTCTTGAGCTTTTGTGACCGTCAAGGTTGATTCGACAATGAGCCTGTTGAGGCATTTGGAGCAGAAGAAAGACGAAATCCTGCCAACGGTCTTGCAAAAATCTTAGGCGAAGAAGCCCAAGACAGCAAAGGCGGGAGGATCCAAGAAGGTACCCGAGATTTGGCTTTCTAAGTTGGCGGCCAAGGAAACCGCTAGGACCATTGAGAAGTTGGATTTGAAGGGATCTGCTGCGCCATTGCAGGCGGTCTTGAGTTTGATAGACATCATGGGATCTTCTTCAGGAGCGCCTGAGCTTGATCTCGCTGGTGTGAAGATTTCTTTTGATTATGAGAAGACGTTAGAGGCGCTCAACCAGGCCTATGTACATCGCGGTCAGATTACTACTGAAGAAATAAAGGTCGGTCTCTAGAGGAGCATAACTTCAACTGAAAAGTTGAGGCAGAAGATTGGTGAGGAAGAAAAGCTACTGAAATTAGCAGGAAGAAGTTAAAGATGGACTCTCCTTCTGAGACCAAGAAGTCCAAAAAGAAAGATAAGAAGAAGCCTCTAACTAAGACCGTCGCGGTCAAACTGGCTTCGGTTTGTTTTCCTTTTAAATCCCTTGTGGTCTCTCCTCTACAGGTAGTTAGCAAAGCAACCCGTTCTTCTCTTGTGGCCTCACAATCTTTGTGCGATCTCAACTCCGAACTAAGGGCCTATCTTGATGACCCTTCTCTAAATGACTTTTCTTCTTCTACTATTGTGCAGTACATTGATCCCTTTGAGGCCGAATGACATTGTCTTGAAGTAGAGCAGGTGAAGGAGAAAGATGCTGAGCTGCCAAAGGCGATGACCGACAAGGAGGTTAAGAAATTGAAGACAGAAAGGAGGAGGTTCAGATCGAGCTGGATCGGAGGAGAATAAGGATGTTAGATGAGAAGGTCAAAACCGACCTGGCTGAGAAAGTGCAGAAGGAGAAGAAAAGAGAGAGAAAGAGAAAAAGAGAAGAGGAGAAAGGAGAGAAGAAAATGCTGGAGGAAAAGTATAAGAGAAAAGTAGAGGAAGATGGAGGGAAGAAGGAGAATAAGGAGGAGTAGGAGAAGAAGAAAGAAAGGGAGGAAGAGAAGAAGAAAAGAGAGAGAGAGGAAGCGTAGAAGAATCTTGAGAAAGAGGAAGAAGAGAGGAAGAGAAGGGAAAGAGAGGTGGAAGAGAGGAAGAAGAAAGTTAATGAGGAGGAGGAAAAGAAAAGAGGGAGAGAAGAAGAAAAGAAAATAGAAGAGGACAGAAGGAGAAAAGGGAAAGAAGAGACCAGGAAGAAGGAGGAGAAGAAAAATGAGGAGATTACTGGGATCTCCGATTCTCAGGAGGAGGAAAGTGGAGAACAAGAGATTGACGAGGAAGAAGAAGAGAGGGACGCAGAGAAGGAAGAAGAAGAAGAAAACCACACGAGCTCGCCTGGAGACGCAATTGCTCAAGGAAAAAGAGACTCTGTCCGGTGGGAAGAGGATGACCGCTGTGGAGGATGCCGAGCTGACAAAGGTAGCTGCAGACCGTGTGGCCGCGATCTCGGCTATTCGGTCTGGTAAGGCTAAACTGACCGCTGAACCTAATTTTTCTCTTCCTGTGTATATTAGACCTCAATCACCAGAGCGGCGTCGTGAGGTCGTCATCATTCATACCGACGACATTCTTCTGAAGCATGACAAGCTAAAAAAGAGAAGAAAGGAAGGAGAGAGATCGCGAAATACGCAATTGGAAAAGATGGACCTTGAGCACTGGAGGCGGTCTGACCGCCTTGTGCTGACCGTGTTTCCCACGGTCACTGAGATTGCCAAGAACTTTTCTTGCAATCGTCGTCTTTCCTTTTCTTCGAGTATGAGACTTTCTTTTGTGATTTTTCTTTCTCTTCGACATCTGATTCCATTGCTTCTTTTGACCGCAAATGATCCAGTAGAGACTGAAGAGATGCCGGAGAAGATTGAGTTTTCCCAGCAGGAGACTGCTCCTCCTCTGCTTTCAGAGGTCTTGACACCTCTTTTTGAGGCGCTTCAGACTTCACAGGCCATGGAGAGGGTGTTGGGTCCAGCATTCCTTCACTTGACCCGTAGCACCTTTCCGTTGATATAAAGATCAAGTTGCGCCTTCACCAACAGTCCGGGCTTTTGGTCGAGTTGGTTGCGCTGGGTCCTTTTAATTGGTATCAGAGGAGGTTGCGGGTTCGATACCGGGGGGGGGGGGGGGGGGGCGCTGATAATTCCTGAAATTCTCTCTACCTGTGTGGGTCCTGGCGGGTCAGGCGGCCGCAGCCATGTGTCAAGCCACCTCTGAGCTTGCGGGCCATGTGGAGCACCTCTGAGCTTGCGGGTTGTGCTAGATGCTGGGGGGGGGGGGATTGTTGGGTCCAGCCTTCCTTCACTTGACCCGTAGCGCCTTTCCGTTGATATAAAGATCAAGTTGTGCCTTCACCAACAGTCCGGGCTTTTGGTCGAGTTGGTTGCGCTGGGTCCTCTCAGAGGGTGCTGGAGAAGAAGCTGCAGGAAAAGGATGAAAAACTCAAAGAAAGAGAAACTGAGTTTAGTAAGCAACTTCATGCGATTTCTACTCAAAGCGAGTTGAAGATTGCAGTGATGAAGAAACAGGTGGATCAAAGGGAGAAGGAAGTCAAGAAGAAGCTTGATGATGATGTGGCCGACCTCCACATGATGCTTCGAAATGCTAAAGAGGATGGCATCTACTTCAGGGGAAAGTCGGATGTCTTGTTTGCTGAGAACGAACGGCTACGAGCAAGCTCTGCGGGTCTGCTTGCTGGATCTCCCAATAGCCCACCGACAGACCGCCTGACTTCTGAGACCATAATTCCCCTCAACCAGGTCGACAAAGAGTTAGGTGGCATTCACAAGTCATCCCTGAGTGCCATTCAAGGCCTAACGATCACCCTGTCAGCGGTCTACGAGATACAAGACAAGACCGCTCACGTTGGCAGGAAGCGCGATCAGAAGAAATGTTGGCTTGCCCTTCACGTTGCTTTCTTTAGTTGCTACGCTAAAACTATCAGATAATTTTGACCTTTTGAGATAATTACGCTATGTAATAATAATTTCCCTTTTCTGCTCACGCGGTCTCTAAATATTATGATGTGGTGCTGAATCTTCATATATTTTGAGTTTTTGCTTGAGATTGTGTGACCACAACCTGTGATCGATTTATATTTTTCTTGTTAAATTTTCCTTTTTTGTCGAAGTAACCAGGTCGCGCGGTCTCCGCATGCAATCTTGTCAACCCCATCCTTCGTCATGACTACGCCATCATTGCCTGAGAAGCAATAAATACCGCATTCGATTGCTCAATAAATGCATATTTGAAAATTCCAACTACCAACTGGTCTTCGCGATCTCTGAAGATGGTGACCTCGCGATGTGTCGCGGCTGAAATTTTCATAAGCGCCAAGCACAAGCCAAATCGCCTCTTTTGGACCGAATTTTGAGATTTCTTAGAAAAATATCAGCTAAGCTCACAGATTTTGATCCGACTGTCGGCTGAGGGTGAGGGATTGAATACCTATTCACCGATGAAGATCACGGTTCCAATCGATCACTTTGAATGCAGGTTCACTTTTCCTCTACCTTGGGAGTTGGTGGAGGTCTTTAATTATTATGGCGTTGTGCCCGCTCAGGTGCCGTCAAACTCAATAGCTTTGATGTTCACTCACATCTGCTATCCGAGATCATCCAGGGTGACCTTCACTCTCGATATCTTTCGCGCGATCTTCACCGTAAAGTCATTAAAAGAGGGAAAGAAGAAAGAAGAGTTTAAGGGGTTGATGTACTTCTCCCGTCGGGGGTGGTGAAGATCGTCAATCTCCCAAACAAGATTCTGAACTGGACAGAACGGTTCCTGATCTTTAAGGGAGATTTCAACGGTCTTGAAACTTGACCTGCTCCTCGAGTTGAGGCAGTCTTCAAGAAGCCGAAAACCTTGTTTAGAGGTGGAGACCGCCATTCAGCAGATGCTTTCCAAGCAAAGGATCGATCTTTGTTACTACATCAATCATTGGGATGAGGTCGCTGAGTTCGCCCCTGAGGAGAGCAAGTGATCTACTGCGATCTCAAAACACTTTGACCACGCATTTAATATCTAATGAAAATTTCTGACACAGTGACTTTGATGGTTCTGGAGATCTTACTGGTCCCTCCGAAAGAGGAGGTTCTTACCCAACGTGAGCTGAGGTTGATAAGGGAGAGGGAGTGATTACAGAGTCAGCCCGATGAACCATCTTCTCCTGCTCAGAGGAGGTTCCCTTTGGCCAGCTTCAGGAGGAAGTTGAAGGATCTTGAGGGGAGACCGCTACTCAAATTGGATCAGAAGGGAAAAAGTTTGAAGGTTTCCACGACTCTTCCTCTTTGGAGTGGCGGTCTCACGTGTCATGCAGATGCAGTCACATCTGCTCTATATGGTGAGAAGAATCAAAAGGAGCTATGCGACTTAGATGAAGAGATCGTACCTAACATGTGCGCGCAGACGACAGTCAGAAGCACAGTCTTGAATCACCACATGGGGCGGTTTCTGCGTCGGACTCTCCGCGACAACAAAGATCTCGCAAATGAGCTCGAGGTGAGGATCTCAATAATCCTTTGTGCGGTCTTATAAATTTCAGATTGCTTAACCTGGTTTGTTCCCTTGCAGAAAACGAGGAATGAGATGTATTAGAATGATAATCCAGCTTTCTAGAGTATTATGATAGGAGAAGTCAAATAAGCTGTTGAACTTGCGATCACTCGGATGCCAGACCGCGACGTCATCATTCATGAAGACATCAATTTTTCTAGCTTATTCCTTGACGTTGCCCCCCCTGGTAGAGGAAAAAGAAGCAGAAGGAGAAGAAGCAGAAGGGGAAGAAGAAGAAGCTTTGGTCTCCCAGACTGGTAAGGCTGAGGATGAAGAGACTGATAGCAAGACCGGCCTAGATAGTGGAAGTCAATATCAGCTGGGTGTCGACTTAACCTCAGCGGCGGACTCAAGTGTCGGTTCCAAGGAGTCACCTGAGAGCCCAGAAGAGACCTCAGCTGACTCCAGGTCGTTAGAAGAGCCTTCTCCCAAGAAACCATGACAGTCCAAATAGATTCTTTATTTTGACAAACTTGTATTTTGATCTTTGCTGTTCAAGATCGATCTAATTTCCTTATGTTTATTCTTTACTATTTTTAATCTGATCCATCTTCTGATATCTGGTCTCATGATGATGACCTCAGAATAAGTATAATGATCATCTGACCGAATGATCTTAGATTTTGAGTTCGATATTCTTTCTTTTACAAAGAGTAATTCTTCTTCATATTTGAGAGATTTAAAGAGCAATAATTTTCACATAAACACAGAATACCATTGAGATAATAATGATCTCAAAATAGTGAATACCAAGGATGAGATAATTACGACCTTAAAAACCTTCAGACCTCCTATCCATAATACTTAGAAATGTTTTGAAGAGTAAACAATATCTCATAGATACAGGATAACCAGAGTGAGATATATGCGATCTAAATATACCCAGACCGCTTAGATTCGATACTTACAAATAATTTTGGACCCTGCCGCCAGAGGTCTAGTAATTTCCAAACCGTTCCACTATTAGAATATAGAAAGTGCATAATTTCTTCAATATCACAATGGGCGATGGTTTAAGAAAACCGAGACCGCCACTATCTGGAGATATAGTAAAGAATCATTTTAGGAAGAATTTCTCAAGTGGTGGTCTTATGTTATCAGGATATACAATAACGAGACCGCGCGATCTCAGAAAGGGGGAAAGAGAGTGCACAAGCTAAGATGACCAATTGGGCAGGTGTGTACAAAAAAGAAACCACATTGCTTTCCTCAGAGAGATCATCAAAGCGTGACACTGCTGGTGAAACAACCTTATCGGTCGTGAGAGGGAAAGAGAGAGAAGAAGCGACTTCAGCGGGTATAGAGGGAGAAATAGAAGAAATGACCTCGGCGGTCAAGAGGTTAGAGAGAGACGAATTGACCTTTTTGGTCAGGGTAGAAGGAGAAGCAACCTTGGTGGTCTGGTACTCTCTGATCAACAATCATAGATATTTATGATCGCTCCTTTCTCTTTACAGGTGATCATCTTAAGTACTCGAGACCACCCCTTAGAGGACTCTTAACCATGAAAACTAAGCCAAGGAGCATTCGAGTATAATAGGCTATGATGACCAGTTGGGCAGGTGTGTACTAAAAAGCGACCACATTGCTTTCCTCAGAAGGGTCATCAACGCTGTTGGACACTATCCGTAGGCACGACAGAGGTGACATTCACTTAGACCTCCCTTGATGTAGAGGTGTGTGATGAGTAGTAAAATATACGTATTTTTAGTATAGTTATTAGTATAGTTTTAAGTAATATTGTAAATATTTTAGGTAAATTAATGAATAAATTGCTTGTTTTATTATTTTTTTCTTACTAACTTAGCTTTATTTCTCTTTTTCAGCATTTTGGCATTTTTTTGTCAAGTCACGCCCCAAGTCACGCCCGTGACCAAGAGTCACGCCCGTGACCAAGGGCGTGTAATCTTAAAATGCCAACTTTCTAGTTGTCAGCCATTTTCAGGTGAAATCCCGAAGAATTGACTAAGTCACGCCCATGTTCAGAAAGTCACACCCAGGACACGCCAGCGTGTCATGCCCCAAAACCACAACCCATGCTGCTGACGTCTGCCGCCCATAGCCACGCCTGTGACATTCCATGTCACGCCCTTGACACTTCAAGTCACGCCCGTGTGCAGTCTTATTTGACGGCGGATCCTTTGAGAAGGCGGTCGTTACAACCGAGCAAATGTCACGCCCCAGGTCACGGTCGTGACATCCAAGTGACGCCCGTGACCTAGGGCGTGTAAAAATAAATTTTTGCCTATAAATGGAGGGGCTCGGCTGAAGGAATTTTAATCCAGAATTTTATGTGTTAGCTAGTCTCTGGAGTAGTTTATGACTTGTATTTGAGTTATTTTCTGCATTTCTAAGTAGCCACTTTCTCTTTCCTAGTCTAGTTGTAATCTTCATTTTGGAAATAAAATAGTTTGTTTTCTTATCTTAACTTTGTCTTATAATGTTTAGAAGTTGTCTCTGAGTGATGTTTTCCAAACCCTATTTTGGGTTCTGAGTGTGTAACACTCTTTTCAGTTTTAATTTTCAGTCTTTATATAATTGTTTATACCACCCCCATCTTGAACGAGAGGCTAATTTTCTTTAGCACTTGATTAAGATGGTTGAGACGGACATTATTTCTGCACTTTTATAAGTATTTCATTTCTATACCACCCCCATCCTGGATGAGAGGCTAAGAACTTTTTAGTGCTTAATTAAGACGGTTGGGACGGATACTATTTCTGTTTTTATATGTCTTTTCTTTCTTTATTTCACGCTTATATCCGCTTAAATTATTAATATGCATTTTCTAATTATTAATGTCTTCTCCATTCCGATGAGTGGCTAATTTCCTTTAGCACACGATGTAGAAGAGCATTGGGACAAATAAATGATTTTCCAAAAGTAAAAAACATCTCTTTCTAAAATAATTAATGAGCTTAAGGTTTACCCGAGAAAAAACGTTGAGCGGAACCATATAATCGATGTATGGTTTTCATTTCCGTCTCCGTACACCTGTTAGCTGAGAGGCTCGTGCGTACGCAATGATCACTCACAGGTAAAGAGAAGTGCGCTCTACCCTCGAGAGAAGATGAGGTAAGTCTCCCGAATTGGAAATAAAAACCCAATAGTGGGGTTCACAACATAAAGCAAGTATTAAGGAGATTCGATTAAAGAACGAGAGTTCGGTCGAATACTCTTAATCTCAGGTGGGCGCACCCTCGAGAGAGGAGTATTCATACTTATGGAACCTCCACGGCCAAGCTGTTTTAAAATTTTGAAAAGTCATATCTTTTACTTCTAAAAAAAGAGACTATTTTCGTCTCAATGTAATTCGACATCAGGCGCTATCTTCATCATCATTTAGAACTCTAGTTATATGCATATTATCACTTTTAAAAACTATAAATCAACGCAAAATATTACTCTGATAAAATAATAGTTCGTTCCTTAAAAGTAGTAGTAATCAACAAGATCCAAAGAAATATACGACCTCGATATTTTCTAAACCAAAATATCTTGTATTACACGCGATAAGGTATACTTGTCTTTATCAAATGTTTAGTTTGGATTAAAATTTAAATAAAAGCTTTTCAAATCCAAAACATGCAAAACTCTCCTTTGTTATTTAAAAAAAATCAACAGAATTCGGTGTCGTAGTCGGGGCGTAATCGTCAATACTTCGAAATAAGAAAAAGACTGTTACTTTTATCTTTCGATAGGATAACGGTTAGTTTCTCAAAGTAGAAGTACTTGCGAAACTCTTCGAAAACACCCGCCTAATCCTAATCTCATCATATAAAGGTTGCGCAAACAAAAAGAAGTTCTCCAAAATTAATCATGAAGTTTTTGGCGCCGTTGCCGGGGAATCATTGTCGTTATTTTGAAAAAAAGAATTACAATTAATTTTATTAAATATATATTTACAAATGAAAAAAAAAAATAGAAAAAGCCAAAACTAACAAAAATAATAATAATAATTTTAATTATTAGTATATGACCCGAGGAAACTCCTCGGAAGATTCGAATATCCCTTTTGACCATGAAATCGAGCGCACCCTTCGTGAGCGCCTCCGATTTCGCGATCAAAACTTACTCGAGTTTCCTGAAGAATCTATCGGAGATACTTACACTGAAGCTATGACCGATCAATTTCCAGATGCGGCCCGCCACGGACCATGACATATTATGACTGGCCGAATTTGGAAGATACAAGATCGAGTATTACACGCCTAACAGTGGCTAATAATAATTTTGAAATAAAATCTAGCATCATTCAAATGGTACAACAGTCAGTCCAATTTGACGGTTTGCCGGATGAGGATCCGAATTTACATCTTTCTAGTTTTTTGTAAATTTGCGATACTTTTAAAATTAATGGCGTTAATGATGACGCTATTCGTCTACGCTTATTTCCATTTTCACTGCGGACAAAGACCAAAACGTGGTTAAGTTCTCTCCCCAGAGGATCCATAACTACGTGGGCCAAATTGACGGAGAAATTTCTAACAAAGTATTTTCCTCCATCTAAAATAGCTAAACTACGCACAAATATCGCCTCTTTCATTCAATTCGATTTTGAGTCTCTCTACGAGACTTGGGAGCGTTTTAAAGAGTTCTTGCGTAGGTGTCCTCATCACGCGCTGCCGTCCTGGCTGCAGGTCCAGGCATTTTATAATGGTTTAAATTTCTCAACGCGATAGATGATCGATGCAGTCGCCGGGGAACGTTAAACCACAAAACCCCGGAGGCCGCTCAAGCTCTGTTCGAAGAAATGGCCACAAATGCCTATCAATGAAATGCGCCTAGATTATGCCCTACTAAACCAACCGGGATATATGAAGTGGATGCCACTTCTCACTTAGCCTCTCAAGTCGAGAGGTTAAGTAAGCAAGTGGCAGAGATGACTGCTTCCTCCTCCGCTCCCGCTTGGCCTCCAGTTAATAATAATAATAATTTTGTCGAAGAAACTATAGATTTCCTAGAAAACCCAGTTCGGCCCCCCCTTCAACCCTAATAATAATCCTTATAGTAATAATTATAATCCGGGTTAGAGGAACCACCCAAACTTCTCTTGGAGCAATCCAAACAATGCTCAGAGGCCCCCAAATGTTAATCCGCAGGGATTTCCGCAAGGATTTCTGAGCGGATTACAGCCTCCACCTCCAAAACCTTCTCCGCTCGAAGATATTTTTGCTAAATACGTTGCGTCCACCGAGTCAAATATCCGGAATATTACCGGATCGATTAAAATTTTGGAAAATCAGGTTGGACAGCTGGCAAAGATGGTCTCCGAGCGGCAGTATGGAGCTCTACCAGGGAACACGGAGCCGAACCCCAGAGAAAATGCCAATGCCATAAGCCTTCGCAGCGGCAAGGAGGTAACCTCCCCAAAACAGGTTGAGCCCAAGGTATATATTTCGACACCGACCCCTACACCCTCTTCTTCGTTAGATAATTCAACGAGTATCCCGACTTTGCCGAACGTTTTTAGCCCGTCCCTTCCTTATCCCTCAAAAATAAATAACGAGCGGAAGGACGAGCATTATAAAAAATTCTTACAAATTTTAAAACAAATCAACATAAACGTTCCTTTCTGCGAGGCACTCTCCCAAATGCCAAAATACGCGAAATATCTTAAACAGTTGCTTTCTAATAAAAAGTGACTCGAAGATGTTTCGCATGTTTCCCTTAACGCGGAATGCTCAACTGTTCTCCTTAACAAATTGCCACCAAAAATAAACGACACGGGACGGTTCTCCATCCCGTGCCTCTTCGCCAATATGTTAATAAAGTACGCTCTAGCAGACATGGGCGCTAGCATCAATTTGATGCCTTTCTCCCTTTTCAAAAAACTCAAATTGGGCGTCCCAAGCCCGACAAAGATGAGCATCCAACTCACGGATCGCTCGGTAAAGTACCTGATAGGGGTAGTGGAGGATGTTCTAGTCAAGGTCGACAAGTTTATCTTCCCGGTAGACTTTGTCATCCTGTACATAGAGGAGGACGCTGAGGTGCCAATCATTCTCGGTGTCCCCTTCCTCGCAACCTCCCGCGCGTTAATCGATGATAGTAACGGTCGCCTCCTCCTTCGGGTCGGAGTTGACAAAGTTACTTTACATATTAATCCCTCAATGCAGAACTCCCTGTCAAACGATGATTCCAATTATAACCTGGAACCCGTGTTTGAAGAGGAATGTTCTTCGCTTACTGAATTTCTCTCTTTAGTACTAGATAATTCGGATTTGGCGAATCTATCTTGTCTTGACGACATACCGACAGTTTTGCCATTCAAACCCTTCAATTCAGAAGCGTTAAAAATAAAACCATCATTTAAAGAACCGCCAATCCTCGAACTGAAACAACTCCCTGATAATTTGAAATACGTTTTCCTCGAAAAAGACTTAAAACTTCCAGTTATTATCTCTTCCGATTTAAGTGATTCAAAGAATTCTGAATTAGTGGACGTTTTAACCAAACATTGTCGTGCAATTGCATGGCAGATTTCATATATCAAGGGAATCAACCCCTCATTCTGCACTCACAAAATATTTCTTGAAGATAACCCCCGCAGAACTATTCAGCCTCAACGACGTCTTAACCCGAACATGCGGGATGCCATTAAGGCTGAGATTATAAAACTCCTCGATGCGGGGATACCTATCCTATATCCGACAGTATGTGGGTAAGTCCCATACAAGTCATCCCCCAAAATGGCGGTATAACGGTCGTGGCCAACGAGAATAACGAATTGATCCCAACACGTACTGTTACGGATTGGAGGGTGTGCATCGATTATCGAAAATTAAATGATGCCACCAGAAAAGACCACTTCCCGCAACTGTTTATTGATCAAATTCTAGAGCGTCTCTTAGGTCATCCTTTTTATTGCTTTCTTGATGGTCTCTCGGGATTTTTTCAAATCCCTATTTCCCCCGAAGACCAGGAAAAAACAACTTTTACTTGCCCTTTCGACACCTTCGCATATCGAAGGATGCCGTTTGGCCACTACAAAGCGCTAGCTACATTCCAAAGATGTATGCTGGCGATATTTGGCGAGCTTGTAGAAGATATAATGGATGTCTTTATGGATGACTTCTCTGTTTTTGGAAACTCTTTTCAAAATTGCTTGCAAAATTTAGATAGAGTTCTCCAGCGGTGTGAAGAGACAAACTTAGTTTTAAACTGGGAGAAATGCAACTTTATGGTCCGAGAGGGTTTAGTCCTCATCTATAAGATTTCTTCCAAGGGGATGGAGGTCGATAAGGCCAAAGTCGCCATAATTGAACAACTTCCCGTACCTTCGAACGTAAAATCTATTCGAAGTTTTCTCAGCCATGCAGGTTTTTACAGGCGGTTTATACAAGATTTTTCTAAAATAACGAAACTGCTAATCCACCTCCTGGAGAAGGATTCCCCATTTATTTTTGATATCGCCTGTGTAGAGGCATTCAATTTTATAAAAAAACAACTTATCAACTCTCCTATTCTGGTGGCGCCAGATTGGTCCCTTCCATTCGAAATCATGTGCGACACAAGCGATATTGCGGTAGGAGCCGCTCACAGCCGCACAGGCTAACTACACAATGACGGAAAAGGAACTTCTTGCCGTCGTATTTGCCTTTGATAAGTTTAGGCCCTACGTAACGCTTTCAAAAGTAATCGTTTTCTCCGATCACTCCGCCCTAAAATATCATTTGGCCAAAATAGATGCCAAGCCCCGCTTGCTTCGATGGATCCTCCTTTTACATGAATTTGACTTAGAAATCTGGGATAAGAAAGGGGCTGAAAATTTGGCAGCCGACCACCTCTCACGTTTAGAACACCCCGCCACGGAAGCGCTCCTAAATGCGATAGCTGCCAGTGGTTGGGTAACATCTCTTGACGTGACAAGATGCCCCAAAACCTTTTTCTCGAGTGTGAAATCTTCGATTTGTGGGGCATAGATTTTGTAGGCCCCCTACCTTCTTCTTTTAATAATTGCTATATTTTAGTAGCAGTCGACTACGTATCTAGGTGGGCGAAAGCTCAAGCTCTGCCCACCAACAATGCGCGAGTCGTCGTCCATTTTCTAAAAAAATTATTTTCTCGCTTCGGCACGCCTCGCGCAATAGTAAGTGATAGGGGCACGCACTTCTGCAACACCTAATTTTCAAAAATTTTATCTAAATACGGCGTCACGCACAAGCTCGCCACCGCCTATCACCCCCAAACGAGCGACCAAGTAGAGGTAGTAAATCGCGAGATTAAACACATTTTGGAGAAAACTGTTTCTTTGAATAGGAAAGAATGGTCCATCAAACTCGACGACGCGCCGTGGGCGTATCGTACGACATACAAGACCGCTATTAGTTGTATGCCCATCTGATTAGTTTACGGCAAAGCGTGCCATTTACCGGTAGAGTTAGAGCACCGCACTTTTTGGGCCTTAAAATTTTTAAATCTCGATTCAGACTTAGCCTCCGTGAATGGGAAATTCTTACTAAATGAACTCGATGAATGGCATGCGAACGCTTATGAGAGTAATAAATTTTATAAGGAGCGTTCTAAGTTCTACCATGATCGCAAAATAAAATTTCCCAAAACATTTACGCCGAGCGATCTTGTCCTTCTTTATAATTCCCTCCTTCGTCTTTTTCCGGGTAAGCTAAAATCCCGATGGTCCGGCCTCTTTGAAGTCAAAGATGTTTGGCCGTATGGGACCGTTCTTATCACCCACCCCGAAAAAGGCGAATTTAAAGTCAATGGACATCATTTAAAACTTTATATTGCGGGCGATCTAGTGGGCGATACTATCAAATCCTTAACCTTCCCCAATTTATAATCTCACCACGCCAAATTCATCAAGCTACGTGACGGTAAACAAAGCGCTCGTGGGAGGCACCCCATATTTATCTAATATTTTATTTTGCTTTGTTCTTTTATATGTTTTTGCAGTGTTTCTTACGGCCTCGCTAGCTTTAATTCAGGGAAGCCTTTTTTGCTTCCTCTTTCCTTTTGTCCATACTGCACTTTTATTTTCTCTTCTTCATACTTACATTACAATATTGGGGACAAAGTTGGATTTTAAGTATGGGGGTGTTTTACCGTTTTCAATTAAATAAACAAAAATTTTCAATAAAATATTTTATTTCATAATTACCAAAACTTAGAAAAACAAAAGAAAATTAGAGTTTTCCCTGTTTTATTCTGCATTTCATCTTATTTACTTTTGTAAATATAAACTTGAACAAAACTACAAAAAAAAATTAAAAACCACAAAAATTAAAATAAAAAAAATACATCTTTATTCCCATCTTTATTTCGTAGTACAAAAAAAAAAACAAAATGCCAAAATCCAAAAAAAACTTTTTTGCAAAACCCCAAAACTCCCAAAACTTTTCAAAAAATAATCTATATAACTATATAATATATTTAGTAGTTGCAAAACAAACCAAAACCAAAATAATAATAAAACCCTACTTTACTTTTATTCTTAAATGCATTTAGTTTCGAGAATATCTGTTTGTGGATTTTCATAATTGCTAGTTTACTATTTGTTTGTCTATCTAAGATCGATGGATTTAAACGTTCGAGGTTATGTTTTAAAGAATATCTTGCATTTTTAATTTAAATAGAGGCTTTGTTTTCAAGCACTACTTCTACTAGCTAAAATAGAGGCATGTGTATTATATTGGCAAAACAACTTTAGACCGCAATTATCCCTACTTTATGTCTTTAGGAATCTAGGAATATTCAAATTACTAAGGTTGCTCTCAAACCTTTTTTTATTATTCTAGAATTTTTCTTGAAAACCTCTTGTATACACCAATTTAGCATGGCAAATAAAAAAATTAAAAGAAGAAAAGATCTTATGTCAATGGGAATAAGAACTCATTCCGTAAACATAGGCACCCAATAAAAATGTTAAATGATCTTATGTCAATGGGAATAAGATTTCGTTCCGTAAACATAAGCATTGAGTTAATATAAAAACAAATGAATTAGCTTCCGCTCGTAAACCATGGGGGCACCAAAGAAAGCTAAAACGAAGGGGTGAAAGAATAAAAACCATCACCCCTAATTCAAAAACTCTTTTTTTGGCCAAGGCTTTTTACCCCTTTTCACTTATCCAATTTATTGTTTCTAGTTTTAATTCAAAAAATCATTTGAGAGCATAATTAGTAACTTATATTTTTCCTTCACGTTTCTTTAAACAAAGGCCCTTATAATTTCGAACTAATCAGGTTTACTAATGATTGCAATTTTGCTTGCTATTTGGTTAATTAAGAAGTCTTTTGGCTAAGACATTTCTTTCTACTTAAATCATTTGCATAATTTAGGATTTAACTCTTATTACTCCGAATTTTTATTTTTCAATCTCTTATGATTAAAATAAAATGATAGCTAAAAATTAGAACCTATGTTAATCTCGTATAGATCTCTCTTACTTTTGCTCTAGAATAGCAAAAGCTTAAGTATGAGGGTATTTGATGAGTAGTAATATATACGTATTTTTAGTATAGTTATTAGTACAGTTTTAAGTAATATTGTAAATATTTTATGTAAATTAATGAATAAATTGATTGTTTTATTATTATTTCTTACTAACTTAGCATTATTTATCTTTTTCAGCATTTTGGCATTTTTGTCAAGTCACGCCCCAAGTCACGCTGTGACCAAGGGCGTGTAATATTAAAATGCCAACTTTCCAGCTGTCAGCCGTTTTCAGGTGAAATCCAGAAGAATTGACCTAGTCACGCCCGTGTTCAGAAAGTCACGCCCATGACACGCCAGCGCGTCACGCTCCAAAGCCAAGACCCACGCTGCTGACGTCTGCCGCCCATAGCCACGCCCGTGACATTCCATGTCACGCCCGTGACACTTCAAGTCACTCCCATATGCAGTCTTATTTGACGGCGGATCCTTCGAGAAGGTGGCCGTTACAGCCGAGCAAATGTCACGCCCCAGGTCACGGTCGTGACATCCAAGTCACGCCCGTGACCTAAGGTGTCTAAAAATAAAATTTTGCCTATAAATAGAGGGGCTCGGTTAATGGAATTTCAATCCAGAATTTTATGTGTTAGCTAGTCTCTGGAGTAGTTTAGACTTGTATTTGAGTTATTTTCTGCATTTCTAAGTAGCCACTTTCTCTTTCCTAGTCTAGTTGTAATCTTCATTTTGGTAATAAAATAGTTTGTTTTCTTATCTTAACTTTGTCTTATAATGTTTAGAAGTAGTCTCTGAGTGATGTTTTCCAAACCCTATTTTGGGTTCTGAGTGTGTAACACTCTTTTCAGTTTTAATTTTTAGTCTTTATATAACTGTTTACACCACCCCCATCTTGAATGAGAGGCTAATTTTCTTTAGCACTTGATTAAGATGGTTGGCACGGATATTATTTCTACATTTTTATAAGTATTTCATTTCTATACCACCCCCGTCCTGGATGAGAGGCTATGAACTTCTTAGCGCTTAATTAAGACGGTTGGGACGGATACTATTTCTATTTTTATATAAGTCTTTTCTTTCTTTCTTTCACGCTTATATTCGCTTAAATTTTTAATATGCATTTTCTAATTATTAATGCCGTCTCCATTCCGATGAGTGGGTAATTTCCTTTAGCACACGATGTTGAAGTGCATTAGGACAAATAAATGATTTTCCAAAAGTCAAAACATCTCTTTCTAAAATAATTAATGAGCTTAAGGTTTACCTGAGATAAAACATTGAGTGGAACCATATAATCGATGTATGGTTTTCATTTCCGTCTCCATACACTAGTTAGCTGACAGGCTCGTGCGTACGGACTGATCGCTCACGGGTAATAAGAAGTGCGCTCTACCCTCGAGAGAGGATGAGGTAAGTTTCCCGAATTGGAAATAGAAACCCAATAGTGGGGTTCACAACATAAAGCGAGTATTAAGGAGATTCGATTAAAGAATAAGAGTTCGGTCGAATATTCTTAATCTCAGGTGAGCGCACCATCGAGAGAGGAGCGTTCATACTTATGGAACCTCCACGGCCAAGCTGTTTTAATATTTTGAAAATTCATATCTTTTACTTCTAAAAAAAGAAACTATTTTCGTCTCAATGCAATTCGACATCGGACACTATCTTCGTCATCATTTAGAACTCTAGTTATACACATATTATCGCTTTTTATAACTATAAATCAACATAAAATATTTCTCCGATAAAATAATAGTTCGTTCCTTAAAAGTAGAAGTAATCAACAAGATTCGCGGAAATATACGACCTCAATATTTTCTAAACCAAAATATCTTGTATTACACGCGATAAGGTATACTTGTCTTTATCAAATGATTAGTTTGGATTAAAATTTAAACAAAAGTTTTTCAAATCCAAAACATGCAAAACTCTCCTTTGTTATTTAAAAAAAATCAACAGAATTCGGTGACGTAGTCGGGGCGTAATCGTCAATTCATCGAAAGAAGAAAAGGACTGTTACTTCTATCTTTCGATAGGATAACAGTTAGTTTCTCAAAATAGAAGTACTTGTGAAACTTTTCGAAAACACCCGCCTAATCCTATCTCATCATATAAAGGTTGCACAAACCAAAAGAAGTTCTCCAAAATTAATCATCAGTGTGTTCATGTGTCGTTTTGGATCCGAAATCCTAAAGATCTGCCGCATGAGATTGGCGAGCTACTACTATACGAAATCGAAATCTCCCCGCAGTCTGTGGTCAATGTAGATGTTATAACTCTAGCTTCAATTGGTGGGTGTACATGTAGGATTTGGTGATATCTCACTTGGTGTGACTTAGGCTCGCAGCCAAATCCATCTCATGGCATTCCTCACAAAACACATAAGAAGTAGTGTTAGTATTTGTATTGATAGTAAATAATGAGATAAAAAAGATAATAACAACTGAGAGAAGAAAAGAGGGTATCAGGAGTAGAAACGGTTTAAATCATCCCCACTCCAGGTGTTGGAGATCTCCATTCCATCATATGTTTTGTGACGGTAGGCTCCATTCTTCAATACCTCCTTTACAACATAAGGTCTTGCCCAGTTTGGATTTAGCATCCCCACTGGGCTGGACCTGGTAGCTGCATCTACCTTTTTCATTACCAGGTCTCCAACATCGAACTCCTTCCTCATATTAGGACAAAACTATCCTTGTCTTAAAATTCTCTTTTCTAAAGTTCTGGCACCTGAATGACTTCTACATTCACCAAAATGAACCTCTCTAAGAACTACTGGGAACTCTTCTTCCAAGATACATCTGGCTAGAGGGGCTAAGAGAGTCTTTCGATACAAAATTCCCGCAATCAGATAATAATGCATTGCATTCAACCTAAATCTTTTCTTGTCTTTGACACTGATATGAAACTCCCATGTTGAAAGATTGAGAACAAAAGGGCCCATCCAAGATGGCCTCTGATCAATCATCATAATTGTATCTTCTGCTACTGCAGGATGAAACAAGTCCGAAGTAGTGCCTCCAGATAGCAACTCAAATTTTGCGAGCTGATCAGCCTCAGAATTATCTGTTCTGGGAATGTGTTGAATCGTGAAACTTTTGAACCTCCCAATTTTGTTTTTTACCAGCTCATGTTACTTCTTTAAGACAGGTTCTCGAGTTTTATACGTACTACTCACCTGTGAAGCCATGACTAGAGAGTCCGTTTTCACCTCAACATTCTCAATACCTAGTTCCCTGGCGAAGCGAAGACCTGCCAAAAGAGCCTCATACTCGGCTTGATTGTTAGTAATCGGAAAATGAAACTTTAAAGCTTGATTTAGTCTTACCCTATTCGGATTGATTAATACTACTCCCGCCCTGAGGAGTTTTTACCTGAATCTCCGTCGACGAAAATTGTCCAAGGGAGAGGTCTCCTAACCTCAATTTTAAAGCTAATATCTGTTGTATCAACCATGAAGTCTGCTAGCACCTGGGCTTTGATCGCCATCCGAGGCACATAAGAAATATTGAACTCACTTAGCTCTATCGCCCACTTTGCCAATCTACCTGAATGCTCTGGCTTTTCTAATAAATTCTTCAGAGGTAAGTTTGTGACTACTTGAATAGAATGAGCCTGAAAATACGTTCTAAGCTTCCTTGAGGAAATGATAAGAGTTAGTGCCAGCTTCTCTTGGATTGGGTATTTGATTTCTGCATTTTTCAGGATCCTGCTAACATAGAAGACCGGGAACTGTTTTCTCTTTTCTTCTCTTACCAGCACTGAACTAACTGCATCAGCTCCAACACCTAGATATAAGAAGAGGTCTTCAGCCTCTCAGGGGTTCTGAAGAAGAGGAGTTGAGGTCAACTGCTTCTTCAATTGATCAAAAGCCACATCAAACTTTTTGGTCCACTCAAACTTAGAGGCCTTCCAAAGGATTCTAAAAAAAGGAGAACTTTTATCTCATGAACGAAATATAAACCGGCTTAGTTCTGCCATTCTGCCTCCTAGCTGCTACACTTCCTGTGTAGACCTCGGAGGTGCCATTTTTAGAACTGCTTTCACTTTATCAGGATTAGGCTCAAGCCCTTCCGGGGTCAAGAGATGACTTAAGAACTTGCCCTTGCTAGCTCCAAAAATACACTACAAAGGATTCAACCTCATACTGAAGGTTCGGAGAGTTGAGAACGTCTCTTCTAGGTCCCTTAAATGGGTTGAAAACACCTTACTTTTGATGAGGAGATCATCAACATACACCACATGGTTTTTACCTTTCTATCTTTGAAACACATAATCCATCATCCTTTGATAGGTCGCACTAGCATTTTTAACCCTAAAAGGCATTACGCGATATAGCCATCGTTCAAAATGAATGATGTATGAGGTACATCGGGCTTATGCATTCTAATTTGATGATAACCTGAGAAAGCATCTAAAAAACTCACAACAGGATACCCAACTGCGGAATTAACTAAAGAATCTATCCGAGGCAAGGGGTAACAATCTTTCGGGCAAGATTTATTAAGACGGGTGAAATCTACACACATACGCCATTTGTAAAATTTTTGAAGTGGATGTGGACTGCTCGGGCGGTCTGTTTTTGGAGACCGCAGAGTCCGCGCGACTTGTGCTGCGGTTTACCTCTGGTAACCGCGAGCTCGATGTGGCAACCTGGCTGGTGTGGTCGCGCATCTCTGGTGTTGGCGAACTGTGTTTGGTCTGCTTATTTTGCCCAAGTATCCCTATTTTGGTTTAGACCGGGCGCTCTAGTATTGGAGGTCATTTCTGCGATCTCGTACTGCGGTCTACATGAGTTCATTCTGGCGGATAGCTTGGTATGTCAGGATGTTCATGTGGCACCGATCTTATAAGAGTTCGGGCGGGTTGTATGAAATTGTTCTGGCGGTCTGCTCCTGATCGGTCAGATGCTCATGTCTGTTCTTATAAGAGGTCAGGCGGTCTGCCGGTTTGTTCTTGGAAAGCTGCCTTACTTGGACAGTTTTACGCAAGTGCAACAAGGTCTTAAAGAGACTGCGCGGTTTGGTACTGGAGACCGCGTGCTTCAATAAGAAAGATGATTGTATCCCTTGGGGCGGTGACGACATCCATTTGTTTGCCTATAAATAGGGACGCCAGGGTAGCCATTCATACGCAAGAACTGTAAGAACTAAAGTTGGCTTGATTGTGTCAGTCTCTCCTTGAGGTCGTGCAACTTGAGTTTTTGCCTGATCGGTTTGTTTGTTCGCAGGTTAGCGACTAGCAGTCACCGTCAGCATTCTTCTTTCTTTCCAGCTTTGAATAAACCAGTTCGGGAGCGGTCTGTCTGTGTGGACTGTGTTTAGGAGTTCTTGGACAGTGCAGCAGACTCAGTTGATCAGGCTGCCTTAAGTGGTCGGGCGGTCTTGAGTTGCGATCTTGCAGCAGTAAGCAGTTCTTCGTCAAGTGTTTGCGGGTTCTTCTATGATCTTGAGACTGTGCGGTCTGGGCGATCAAGAAGTGCGGACAGTTGTTTTCAGCAGTTGAATAAAGCAGTGAGTTGCGCGGTTTGTGATTGTGGTTTGACAGCAGCGGCTTGTACTCTATTCGCACGATCTCTTGCATGTTCGAGCGGTCTGGGTGTCTCTGCTTTGGCAGTTCGCTAGAGGCTTGTTTTTCTGTCTTGTGCTTCACTCCTTTGTGATTCTTATGAATCATGTCTCGTCATGTATGTCTCGAGCTATAAAGAAATAGTGAATAACAAGAGCACTATTCTGTCTTCCCATTATCACAGATTGTCATTCTTGTGGATTATGTTGAAGTGTTCCACATTTATAACATCACTCCTCAACCTCTAAAATTTTAACATGGTATCAGAGGGAGGTTTCTGAGCAGTAATCAGCGTAGTCTTCTCCTTGGTTTCTGCAAGTTGGTTGTCAATCAGTGGGATAGCAATGGAAG
This sequence comes from Dactylorhiza incarnata, assembly GCA_033032865.1. NCBI lineage: Eukaryota > Viridiplantae > Streptophyta > Magnoliopsida > Asparagales > Orchidaceae > Dactylorhiza > Dactylorhiza incarnata. The sequence goes on along the minus strand of JAWHQI010000010.1, from coordinate 22,310,941 downwards.
GAGGATATGCTAGAGGTCTTGGTATTGAGCTCCTTACGCAGACTAACTTTAAAAATTGGAAGTCATGCATGGAGAGCTATCTACTTGGCGAGGACTTATGGGAGGTAGTTGGAGGAGAAGTAAGACAAGTTGTTGTTCTCGCTGAGGGGAATGCTGAGCTCGTGAAGGCTTGGAAGAGAACAAATGCAAAGGCTGAGTTCGCTCTCAAGCGAGCTATCATTCCAGAGTTGTTTGACTATATCATCGGGTGTAGGTAAGCTGGTGAAATTTGGACAGCCTTGGATGACTTGTTCAATAAGAAGAATGTAGCTCGGCTACAGTTCTGGGAAAATGAGTTGGCGAATGCAACTTGGGGAGATTTGTCAATCTCAATGTTCTTCTTGAAGATGAAGAACCTTTGCGCGGAGATATCAGCTTTGGACCCGGATTAGCCTATTTGAGAATCTAAGTTGAAGAGGCACAAATCCACAGCTTACGGAGGGAGTATGTGGCCTTTGTGTTCAAGGTTGAGCCAATCAGCCATCGTTGCTAGAGCTGGAGAACTTGCTGGCGTCGCAAGAGAGCTTAGCAAAGCAAATGGCTGGGATGTCTATCTCTGGAGAAGAGGGCGAGGTTCTTTATTTGGGCAAGAAGAGATGGGACAAGAAGAAGAAGTCATCTGGTAACGATGGTCCATCTACTTCATATCAACAAGAGAGGAGTTATTCTCCTAAGTCTGAAGGGAAGAAGAAGGAAGGGCTGAGATGTTACAGGTGCAACAAGCCTGGTCACTTCAAAAGAGACTGCAAGGTCAATCTTCCGCCAGGGCATGCTACAGGAGAGGAGGAGGTTGATTCCAATGCAGATGATAGATGGGGTGATGGAGCCTTCAAGACGGGCACGTGTGTTCGGGCTATGGCTTCCATCAACTATCAGGATGATTGGATAGTGGACTCGGGTTGTGGTCATCACCTAACCAGAGATGAGTAGAAGTTCTCTTCTTTGCAGGCATATACAGGTAATGATGCTATCATTATGGCTGATGATACTATACATGCAGTAGAGAAGGAGGGTGTAGTTTCTTTGAATGATGATAGAGGAACTCTTACGTTGAAGAGTGTCTATCATGTTCTGGGGATGAAGAAAAACCTCTTCTCGGTGACCAATGTTGTGGATGCTGGCTATCACATTCTGTTTGGTCCAAAAGAAGTGAAGTTTCTTAGAAACATGTCAGTAGTAGAAGCTGAAGTCACTCATGTCGGCAGAAGGGTGAAGGATTTGTTTGTGTTGTCTACAAGTTCTTATGTTGATAAAATGAGGACTAATGATAGCGCTGCTATCTGGCATGAAAGACTCAGACATGTTGGGATGGACAAGTTGAAAGCTATGGCAGGGAGAGGCCTTGTGAGAGGTTTGCCTAGTTTGTCATCCTTCAACGAAGGTCACATTTATGCAGGTTATCAATATGGTAAGGCTTAATGTCTTCCATTTGACAAGTCACAAAGCAGATGTAAAGCACCATTGGAGTGTATTCATGGTGATCTGTTTGGACCTACCGCAACAGTCAATCTTTGAGGCAGCAGGTATGTGCTAGTTCTGATTGATGACTTCACTAGATATACTTGGGTATATTTTCTGAAGGAGAAGTCGGAATCGTTCGCGAGGTATGTAGAGTTCAAGGAGCTAGTGGAGGATCGGCTCAACTTGCGGATCAAGAAGTTCAGAACGGACAATGGAGGGGAGTTTACCTCCAAAGAGTTCTTTAACTTATGCAGGAAGCATGACATCCAGAGAGAGCTCTCTTGTGCTCACACTCCACAACTGAATGGCATTGCAGAGCGGAAGATCCGTCATCTGACGGAGACCTGCAAGTGTTGGCTTTATGGCAAGAATACCCCAAAGTCTTTCTGGGCATAGGGAATGTCTTGTGCAACCTATGTCATTAATCAGATGCCTCTCCGTCCCATCAAAATGAAGACCCCTCATGAGTTGATGTTCAAGATAAAGCATACGGTGGAACACCTTCAAGTGTTTGGATCTACCTACTACGTGCATGTTCCTGATGCCCTCAGAACAAAGCTAGATGCGAAAGCAAGGAAGCTAGTCTTCATCGGTTATGATGACCAGAAGAAGGGTTGGAGATGCATGGATCTAGAGACACGGAGAGTTGTGGTCTCAAGGGATTTTGTATTCGACGAGCTGACGTCATACCTTGGTAGCTCTTTTGTTGAGCTACAAGGAAGCAGGATAGATGGTGGACCATGAGAAGCTACAAAGGAGGTTCTGGTGGAGTTGCCTGTTTCTCCAGGTGCTCCATGTGCTCCAGGTGCTTTAGGTTCTAGAAGCAAAGGGAACGATGCTCAAACTCTACCTGAGAGGAGAGCTAGTTCAGAACAAGTAGCTGAAGAGGTGGTTCAAAGTCAAGCTCTGAGGAGGTCCAAAAGGACTATTATTCCACCAGATCAGTATATGGGGGGAAACTTGGTGAGCTTTGTCTCATGTTTCTTCATAGGTCCCCTGGATGAGAGAGAGCCATCTTGTTTTGAAAATGTCGTTGGAGTCAAGGAGTGGGAAGTGGCCATGGATGAATAAATGGCTTCCCTTAGGAAGAATGAGACTTGTGACTTGGTGCCTAAGGTTGAGGGTGTTACTCTGGTTACTTGCAAGTTGGTTTTCGACTTAAAGAAGAATTCTGATGGTAGCATTGAGCGGTACAAGGCTCTCCTTGTAGCTTGAGGATTCTCTTAGAAGTATGGGGAGTTTTTTGAAGAAACCTTCAGCCCCGTTGCCAAAATGACTTCAGTTCGGGTGGTGATCGCATTGCCAAGGATGGAAGATTTGTCAACTCGACGTGAAGAATGCTTTCTTGTATGGCGAGATTGACAAGGATATCTTCATGGATCCGCCACCCGGTTATGTTTCCAAAGAGCACCCAAGATATGTATGTAAGCTCAAGAAGGCTCTTTACGGCTTGAAGCAGACGCCTCAGGCGTGGTATGGCAAGATAGCAGAATACCTCAAGTTCTGCAGATACTTTGCTTCTAATTCAGATTCAAGCTTATTCGTAAAGAAGTAGGGGGAGCTTCAGGTCTTGGTGTTGTTGTACGTTGATGATATGATCATTACAGGAAATTCTGAGTTGGAGGTAGCTAGGCTTCGAGCTGAGCTAGCTATCAGATTTGAGATGAAGGACTTCGGTGAGCTGCACCATTTCCTTGGGCTCGAAGTGGAGAGGAAAGAGAGCGGAATGCTTGTTTCCTAAAAGGGCTATGCAGAATGAATTGTGAAGCGATTCAGCATAGAAGGGGGGAAGAGTAGCTCTACTCCACGAGAGGTTGGTATTCATCTTCAATGGGATGAGGGGAAGGTTCTTTCTGATCCTTTGGTGTTCTGGGCTTTGGTCGGGAGTCAGATATATTTGACGATCATGAGGCCGGATATTGCTTATGCGGTTGGCCGAGTGAGTCGGTATATGGCAGAGCCACGAAAACCTCATCTGATGGCGGTGAGGAGCATTTTGAAGTATGTCAAGACCACCTCTAATTTGGATCTCTTCTATGGGAAGGACTCGGGCTTTTGCTTGCATGGATACATGGATGATGATTATGGAGGAGATTCAGATGATCGGAGATCGACTTCTGGATACGTCTTTATGACGGGCTCAACATCTATATCATGGTGGAGCAAGAAGCAGGATTCTGTGTCAGTCTCTACCACGGAAGCAGAATACAAAGCTTCGGCTTTGGCAGCCAATGAAGCTATCTAGCTTAGGAGGCTTGTGGAGGACAATCATGGGTAGGTGCAAGGTCCTACTCTACTTCGGGGTGACAATGAGAGTGCCCTCAAACTGGTGAACAATCCATTTTGTCATGCGCGAACCAAGCACATAGAGATTCAACATCATTTCATTCGGGAGAGGGTGTTGGAGGGATCTCTTATGGTTGAGCATGTGCAGAGCAAGGAAAATGTCACAAACATATTTACAAAGCCGTTGTCGAAGGAACCGTGCACACAGTTAAGGAGTCTACTTGGGCTGACTTCCACTTCCCACTTCAAGGGTGAGTGATAAATTTTTGAAGTGGAAGTGGACTGTCCGGGCGGTCTATTTTTGGAGACCGCAGAGTCCGCGCGACTTGTGTTGTGGTTTACCTCTGGTAACCGCGAGCTCGGTGTGGCGACCTGGCTGGTGTGGTCGCGCGTCTCTGGTGTTGGCAACCTATGTTTGGTCTGCTTGTTTTGCCCAAGTATCCATGTTCTGGTTTAGACCGGGCGGTCTAGTTTTGGAGGTCGCTTATGCGGTCACGTACTGCGGTCTGCATGAGTTTGTTCTGGCAGACAGCTTGGTATGTCAGGATGTTCATGTGGAGCCGATCTTATAAGAGTCCGGGCGGGTTGTATGAGCTTGTTCTGGCGGTCTGCTCCTGATCGGTCGGATGCTCATGTCTGTTCTTGTAAGAGGTCGGGCGGTCTGTCGGTTTGTTCTTGGCAAACTGTCTTACTTGGACAGTTTTGCGCAAGTGTAATAAGGTCTTGAAGAGACCGCGCGGTCTGGTACTTGAGACCGCGTGCTTCAATAAGGAAGGTGACTGTATCCCTTGGGGTGGTGACGACATCCGTTCGTTTGCCTATAAATAGGGACGCCGAGATAGCCATTCATACGCAAGAACTGTAAGAACTAAAGTTGGTTTGATTGTGTCGGTCTCTCCTTGAGGTTGTGCGGCTTGAGTTTTTTGCTGATCGGTTTGTTTGTTTGCAGGTTAGCTGCTAGTAATCACCGTCAACATTCTCTTTTCTTTACAGCTTTGAATAAACTAGTTCAGCAGCGGTATGTCTATGCGGAATGTGTTTAGGAGTTCTTGGACTGTGCAGCAGACTCAGTTGATCAGGCGGCCTTAAGTGGTCGGGCGGTCTTGAGTTGCGGTCTTGCAGCAGGAAGCAATTCTTCGTCAAGTGTTCACAGGTTCTTCTGTGATCTTGAGACCGTGCAGTCTGGGCGATCAAGAAGTGCGGACAGTTGTTTTCAGCAGTTGAATAAATCAGCGAGTTGTGCGGTCTGTGATTGCGGTCTGACAGCAGCGGCTTGTGCTCTGTTTGCGCGGTCTCAGGGATGGCCGTGCGGCTTGCCTGTTCGAGCCGTCTAGCGGTCTCTGCTTTGGAAATTCACTGGCGGCTTGTTTTTGTGTCTTGTGCTTCTCTTCTTTGTGATTCTTATGAATCATGTCTCGCCATGTATGTCTCGAGCTGTAAATAGATAGTGAATAACAAGAGCACTATTCTGTCTTCCCATTGTCATTGATTGTCATTCTTGTAGATTGTGTTGAAGTGTTCCGCATTTATTACTTCACTCCTCAACCTCTAAAATTTTAACACCATTTACCACCTAGATTTTTCACCATTACTGTTGAATTCGAATTTGCGCCTCCGCGATCGACGCTAGAGAAGCGAGGGAAAAGAGGAGGCCGCGAGCTATCAGTTACTACTGAGTAGGAAAGGTAGACCGCTAGCAGCGGTCGAGACCAGACTTTGCCCATCATGGCGAATGCCACTCCTGTGACGGGCTTTCCCTTAATTTTAATGAGTTGATTATAGTGGATTACACGGTTAAAAGGGGAAAAGCTGGCCGGTCAGACAAACTGCAAGATAGTGAGCTCGAGACCACAACTCTAACAAGCGAGCTCCAGGATTCGAGTGCGTGCGTCTTGGGAATGTCGCCACCCCCTATTTATAGGCTTGGGGGCCTGCCCAAATGGGGATGGATAAAATAACCGCCTGCCCGAATACAGGAGAATCGGGCAGGGGTGACGGGATACAGAAGGAAAAAGAAAGAAGCTGCGCGGATTGGCGGCTTGAGCTTCCGGTCTGCATTGGCTGGGGCTGAAATGTGCTGCGATTTAGGCAAGGAAGCAACTCGTGCGGTCTCTGACCTGAGACCACGGCTTGCCTTCTGGAGTTGGTCTTGATTGTAACCCTTCCGATGACGGCCTGACATCGGTCAGACCGCTCGGCTTGATCTGATGAGCCGAGAGTTGTGTATAAGTTAGGAGGAAGAGCCAGTCGGTTAATATTGCAAACCGCGCGGTCTGAATAGTTCAATGGGATAGGTGGTTGATTATACAAACCGCCCGGTCTAAATAGTCCATCATGTTGATAGCGGCCTTCTGAATAAACATAATCCCCGCATATTTTCAAATCTCGAGGAAATTTCGAAAATATTAGTTCTAGCCGGAGACCGCGCCCGGTTTGTTCTGGAGTATATAAGAAGCTCTGAAAGCTCTCCACTCTGCATAACTCTCTTGAAAACACGGGGTGCTACTCGCACTTGCGGTCAGACTTTTTCAAGTAACTAGCCCTTTAGATCGAATGGATCAAATGTCAAGGATTGCAGATCGCTAGGAGAAGGGAAGTGATCGCAAAGAGGAAGATGACCGGAAGAAGAAGAAGAGTCGCTGGCCTGATAAGCCCGAGCGGATTGTCGCAGAGGTTGTCCCTACAAAAACTGTAGAGAAGGCCACCTCTCCTGAAAAGAATGCCACTGAAGAGAAGACCGCTGAGAAAGTTGCAGAGAAGAAGTCGGGTAAGCTCAACGCGGACCATTCTGATCCTCTGATTAACCCATCTGCTTCTTCAAAGACCGCCAGCGACAAACCCTTCCGTGTGGAATTTTCCCTGTCTGGGGTTCTCTATTTGCAGGTAAATGATGGAGAGGAGGAGGTAGTTAACTCGCCCAGGCTGGGAGAACAGACCTCCTTTGTTGTAGTGATTATAGAGGATAATCCCAGCCTGCCTCGTCAAGCCGATCGGGCATCTATTATGAAGAGGAAGAGGGACGAATCAATGGCTAAAAGGGTCATGAGGAAGACGGGGAAACTGAAGGCTAAGAACTGGGCGGCTTCTAAGAAAATGACCGTGGCCGGCCTCCAAATTAAACCACGAGAGAAGGATGTCTGTGAGGGAGAGATAACTCCTTCGATCAAGCTGGACGGCTTGGATCCTGACTCTACGAACAACATCACAGTCAGCGATATTCTGAAAGAGATGGATACCTTGGAGAAGCAGGACAAGCTCCTCGAAACCCCCGCGATTACCAGCCAAGCCGGCCATCCTGGGGAAGATGCGACTATTCCTGATGAAGCCACACCGAATAGGACCGCCTCCATGGAAAGCGGAATGATGCTGATGAAAATAAAGGCCGAGGAGCTGAGGCGGTCTCTGGACAAACCGAAGCCGTTGAACCCCTTGGCCAAAGGTAAGCATGGTGCAGATTGCCATCCTGTCCGCTTCTTTAGACCGCGGCGTCAGAAGAATGTCTTGATGCTGAACCCTCTTCCGGGTTATTTTCCATCCGCGGTTCAAACTTCTGCAATCAAGAGAAGGCAAAATGAGCGGTTTTGGAAAGAGCAACGTCGAAGAATGGACCTGAGCAGTCGAGGCGGCCTGTGCATTCAGGCATTTAATCTTGCAGTGCTTTGTATTGTGCTATTCGCTTTCGGCTGCGCTAACCGCGCCTTTATTTGCAGATAACCCAGAGCAAACCATGAGACCGGGCGACCTGACGACCAGCCTCCCTCCGCCTCCTCCAGCGCCAAGCTTTGCACTGAACTTGCATTCCGGCCAAGAAGAGTTGACCGACTTCAAGAGTCTTCTTGACACCTTGAAAGAGAGGGTAAAGGAGCTTGAAGACCGGGAGGAGGCCGCTCGGACTGCACTGGAGGCCGAGAAGAAGGCGCGACTGGAGAAGGAAAGGATGCTGCAGGAGCAGAATGCTGCTTTGTCCGCTCGGCTTGGAAGAGGGAGGAAAGAATTCTAGAAACTCGAAGAGGAATGCAAATACTACAAGGAGAAGTATCTACATCTGACAAGGGACGTTGGCGGAAGCCGACGACCTTCAAATATGACCAATGATGGACGACATGGGTCAAACCTCCAGACTGCTGGGGAGACCTCAGTTCCCCCAGCAGTGAGGATGGCCGATCATGTTGTTAATACAGGTGAGACCGCATCGGCCTTGCCTGCTCGCATGATTCCGGCCGCGCGAGTAGAGCGAGATATTGCACGGCTTCACAGTACTATCAACAACCTCCATCATATCCTCAATCAGATGTATGGTACTATCCTGCAAGTCGGTGATCAAGTCGCGCAACTTTACCTGGAAGATGCTCCTCCAGATCACCATCAGCTATGAACATGTTTTTTAAGAACAATCTCTGTAAAAATATTCTTTTATTCGGTCCTTCGGACGACTTAGACATTGACTGCTTGTTTTGATGTTATTTGATATTTTTGATATCTGAATTGTTCTGTAGACCCTGCGACTTGATCTGTGAATTCATGATTACTGACTTGGAGTGTTAAGAACGTTTGGATATTTACAAGTCGTACGTCCTGTTGTTATTTGTTTACGGTTTCTGCCTTTGAACTGATCTTTAAGCCGTGCAGCTTAAATTGTTGTTTATGGTTTGGTACTTGTTGAATAATATCATCTATACAGGTTGCTGACCGCACAATCTGGTCGTACGGTTTTAGCGAATTTGTTTTCTGCTGTTTGTTCTGCTAACAGAAGGCCAGACGGTTAAATGAGCTTACTCACGGCTTGACTCGGCTATATGCCAACCATTGATTTCCGTTGTATGATACTTAGAATATTTATGATATTTGCACGTCGTGCGACTAATGTATATAGTTCATGGCTTTCTTCTGTAAAACTAACCATTTAGGTGGCTGACCGCGCGGCTAGAGTATATGGCCGCGGTACGGTTTTATTATATGCAGATCATTGGCTCTATAAGTAGTAGCCATTACGGAGATTCATTCATTGGTTTTCAGATGGCGCGGGCTAAGAGCAAGTCGAAGCGGGCTGACAAAGTTCAAGCCGTCCAGACTGATGCGGGTTCTGCCTTCCATTCTGCTGACCATAAAGAATGCCGCTTGACTCAGGCCGAGTTGGATGACATCATTAAAAGACACATGGCCGGAAGTCATCTGCTCGCTCGGCTTCCTCTACGCGATGAGCGAATTAACTCCTCTTCTCCTACTCAAATCACAGTACCCATCGACCACTTTGAAAATGGCTTCAAGATTCTGCTGCCACTTGAAGTCATAGCGATTTTTGACCACTATGGAGTTGTGCCCGGACAGCTCCCACCGAATTCAATCGCCTCCATTTACAGCTTCATCTCCTATTTACGGTCTAAAGGAGTCCGATTCTCCATCGACCTGTTTAGGAAGTTCTTTTCCGTGCGGTCTATCCCAGACGCCGAAACATCAATTTTTAGAGGGCACCTTTACTTTGGGTGCAGGGGGCTGAAAGTCGTCAACTTGGTGAACAAGGTTACGACCTGGTCGGAGAGGTATGTAATCTTCGAAGGCCAGCTCGGGTTGTTGCAGGTCAACCCGCAGGTGCGGGATGAGGAGGCCTTCCGACCAGCTGATATTGGCAAAATTGAGCTGGAGACCTTTAAGTTCCTTGAGAACGAGCAGCTTGATGTACACCATTACATCCCGTTGTTCTCAGAGTTGGAGGATATCCGACTTGAAGACAGTAAGTTTCTCACAACTTGCTACCTTATGACCGTGCGACTTGTTTGATTAAATTTTTGACTTTGCTATGCAGCCGCTGTCATCATTCCAAAGAACAAGTTGGTCAGCCGGGCCGGGCCGGTTCTGACTCAAAGGGAGAGGCGGCGAAGGAAGAGCAAGCCGCAATCTTCCGAGGAGGAGGGTTCGGCCTCTTCAGGTGAGTTTGAGCTTCTCTGTTCCTGCAGCAATCCAAGAGACCCGCGGGGCAACCCGACCATACTCTGGCACCAGGATGGTGACTGCATGTAGGTATCAACCGCGCTCCCATACTGGGTGAGCGAGAAATTTAGCCGCCATGCATTAGCCGTCGGTGCTGCTATGTATGGTCGGAAAACACTGAAGAAGTTGAAGGAGGTTCCGGAGGAGGAGCTCTCCAGACTGGCCGCATAAGCCGACGCATGGGGCTTTGCGGCTAATCACTTCATGGCCTTATCGTATAAGTGGCTAATTTAAGCCCATACATACTTGGAGAAGAAAAGTGCCGAGCAGGCTGAAGATATCACGCGGTTAAAGGAAATCGTGGTGATAAGTTATCCGACAAATATTTGTGCGGTCTATTTTCCTGAAACCGTGCCGTCTAACCCTTTTCTCTTTTTTCAAAAGCAATATGATATAGAAAATCCAGACTTCCAAGACGAAGTCTTCCCCCATGTCGCCAAGGGGATTGATGCCGACTTGAACACTTTGAGAAATCACGATGGTCTGTCAACAGGCTTCGAAGATTTCTGCTTCTCGGATGTGTATCCTTCCTTGAAGAAGAAATTAGATGAAATTGACTGCAAAGCAAAAGGAAAAGAGAAAGTCGTCAGCTCGGAAGAGGACGAAGACGACAAGGATGAAACCACCGCAGATAATGAAGCCGCTGCGATTAACCAAGCTGCTGAAGAGCAAGGGGCCGCTGCTGACGATGAGGCTACTGCTGATGATGGAGAGGGTTCATCTTCTGAAACCGATTCATCTGAAGGTGAGGCCGATCTGGTTGGGGACCTGAAAGATGAAGACTCAAGCAACAATTCGTCAGGCTCCTCGTCGGACAGTGAAGGCTATTTGCCCGATGTCAACATTGAAGGTGGAGGAGACTCCAGCTCTCCCATGGAGAAAAGACTATGATCGGGCGAATAGTGTTTTGTTTTTTGGAATTTTCTTTTGTATAACCGATGGCTTAATTTTGTTAGCCGGTCGGTTAGAATGATGTAAATATACATTTTGGAAATGAATGAAAGTTGTTACCTGTTCGGCTGTCTATCTTTTGCGACTTACTTGTGATTGTTGTGATCTCTTTTTTCATTTAAACTGCAAGTTCTTTGGAATTAGGTCGTGCAGTTTAATATCAACCCGAGCGGTCAAAAGTTTGAGCTCTTAGAATCCCAAGTAGATAGCTGCCCAATTATTATGAATTCTACTCAGACGGTTTATCTCTGAATTCAATCATGTCCCAGCGAATTAATTATAGCCGAAAACCACCAATCATAATAAACCTCAATTATCAGTTGTGCGGTTCAAAATATAATCCGAGTGGATAGAAGTTCGGGCTCTTAAGAATTTCAAATGAATAGACCCAGCGAGTTAATCGGAAGCCGACCACAACTAAGCCGCTAATCATAATTCATGAATCCCAACAGCGATTTGTGCGGTTTGAACATATCCTGGGTGATTAATAGCTCATGTCCCACAGGGATTTGAGATAGAAATATAAAATCGCGCGATTACTGCTTGACTCGCGCGACTACTTATAAGATAATGAATGCCCACAAGTGTTGGAACAACCCTATTTCTGATTTGGGCTAGGATCACTATATGTTGACTAAGGACAAGTTGGCCCCAATGTATAGTTTATGGGTCAAGTGTTTAGGAAGAGTTTAGGCTGTTAGATGTAGATAATTCATTCAGATTCTGCGTTCAACGAACTCCACACTGTGTTCGACGAACGGCTAGCTGCATTTGACGAACGGCAAGCTCTCTGCGTTCGACGATCGGCATATATTCTGCGTTCGACGAACAGTTCAAGTCTCAGCGGTTCAGCGCTCGATGCTCCCGTCTCAGCGGTCGAAGAATTTTTCTAAGTGCAGTGCTCGACTAATTGCATTCTGCATTCGACGATCCCGTCTCAGCGGTTCAGCGGTCGACGAACAGAACCCGGCTCAGCGCTCGACGCTTTTACTCAAGCTCAGCGCTCGACGCTTTTACTCAGTCTCAGCGCTCGACGCTTTTACTCAAGCTCAGCGCTCGACGCTTTTACTCAGGCTCAACGCTCGATGCTTTTACTCAAGCTCAGCGCTCGATGCTTTTACTCAGTCTCAACGCTCGACGCTTTTACTCAAGCTCAGCGGTCGACGAATTTATCCAGGCTCAGCGGTCGACGAATCTTTTCGTTCGACGAACTCAAGTCTGCGTTCGACGAATATTCAGCAGATGTTCAGAACAGTGAATTAAATGTTGAGATCGACGAAGTAAATGTTGTGTTCGACGAAAATTCTGAGGTCAACGAATCTGCGTTCGACGAATTTTGTTCAGATCGAAGAATTATTACTCAAGGTCAGAAAATTTCAGACAGATTATATTTCTTTCCATTCTCTGATCTCAAATCGACGACAGTAACGACTCTTTCCATCAGATCAAGTAAGGACAATTTATTTCCTTTATTAATTCAAGTTTATAGCCGTTGACATTCCTCGAAAAAGGACATATTCATGGAAAAGGAAAGAGAATACGGCGTGACATTTACAGTTTCCAGAAATATGCCTTCAGAATAATATATTCCTTAATATAAGGAACGTGCATTTAATTTCTGTCAGAGATTTGAAAAAGAAAAGGAAAGAAGATATTACAGAATAATCTTACAGCTGTTTTTACACGACAGATTATTACAGGATATTTGGTTGTACAGAAAACGAAAGAAAAGGAAGAGAAAAATATTCAGGAAGAATAGAAGAATAAAAATACACAGAACTTCATCTTCTTCTTTCTCAGCTTTTTCGACAGTGAACAGAACTTCATCTTCTTCCTCCTTCAGCAGCAAACATACTTTTTCTGAGAACATCTTCAACACCATCTCAGATTTCCTGCTGCAAGAATCAAGAAAGAAATAAGAAGAAGAACAAGTACAGATCTTCAAAAGAGCAACAACAACCTGAGAAGCACTCGTGCATTTCAGTTTTATCTGCTACAGGAAGATCAAGTCTTTCAAAGAAAAGCTCCAGCAACATCAACTATCATACATCTTCAATTAGACAGAGGAGTTCTTTTCTACATCAAATCCACTAGAGTCTTCTCTATACATCTTGACAGAGAAGAACTTCATAACCCCTCTCTATCCCATTCTGTACAGGGTTAATACTCCCTTCAAAAGTGTTACCCACTGGTGGTAAGACACCTTATCAAAAAATCCTTGTGTGATTTTTAAGCACCTTATCAAAAGCTTATCGGTGATTTGGGCACCTGAACAAACTCCCATTGGTGTGTGGACACCTTATCAAAAATCCCTTGGTGTGAGGGCACCTTATCAAAACTCCTAATGGATTCCTACCAAGGGTGGTAGAAGAGTAGACGTACCCAGATTTATTGGGGAATAATTATAGCTCCTTGTGTCCTCTGTGATTGTTTATTTCTTTGTGCTGTGCTGTGAGATTTTATTTATTCTATTTTTATTAATCACTCTGCTTACACATATATATAACACTATTTTTAATTCCGCAAATAAAACTAAGGGAAAAAGTTTTAAACTCTATTCACCCCCCTCTAGAGTTAATCTAAGATCTAACCTCCACTTTCAATTGGTATCAGAGGGCTGTTGATCTTATTTACAAGCTAGCACCTGGATCACAAAGATCAATTAGATCTTAAATTATTTTAGAGTTTTTATTGTTTTTATTTTTCTGTTAAAAACTCATGGCACAAAACAAGGAGTATTCAAGCACAAGACCTCCTATGTGCAATCTCAGTAAGTTTGCACTGTGGAAAGCAAGGATTAGGTTATATATGAACTCAATTGATGAAGAAATTTTTAATGTGATTTTGACAGGGCCTCCAGCACCTACAACATCAACAAGTACTGATGCAGCAACAAACAACACTGCTGTCCCACCTCCTGTATGGACTGAAGCTCAGAAAAAGCAAAGAAGTGCTGATGCAAAAGCCATGAATATTCTGGCTCAAACAATGTCTGATGACATCTTTCAGAGAGTGGTGGATTGTACCTAAGCTAGAGAGATATGGACCTCTCTCAACAATATGGTTGCAGGCTCTGCTGATGAAAGAAAAGACAGAAGATCACACTTGATCTCTCTGTATGAGAACTTCAAGAAGGGTGAAGAAGAATCAGTTGCAGATATGTACACTAGATTAAGTGTAATCATAAGTGAACTCAGAACACTGGACAAGGAAATCTCATTAACTGAGATCAATGACAAAATCCTAATGTGCTTCCCCAGCACTTGGGACTCTAGTATCTGGCCTAACAAGGAAGCCAAAAGCCTTAATGAGATAACTACTGAGACACTGCTAGGAAAGCTCAAATCCTATGAAAAACTCATCAAGACAAGGGAAGCTGAACAAGTGAGCACCTCCTCTTCAACAAAGAAGGACAGGAACATTGCCTTAGCTACATAAGAAGAAGGAAAGACTCCTGTCAATGAGGAGTTGATGAGTCTGTTTGCCAAAAGAATCTACAAGATGGCAAGAAAAGATTTCAGGAAAAAGTCATCCAGAAGCTATGAAAAGCCAAGGTATAACAAAAATAATTCTAAAGAAATTATATGTATTGGTTGCAGGAAACCAGGACACATTGCACCAGACTGTCCAGAAAACCAGAAGAAAGAAAAGAAAAAGGACAAAGAAGAAAAAAGAAACTCCAGCAAGTCTTCCTCCCACAAACACAAGAAGAAGGGAAGAGGATTTGTAGCAGAATCCTAGAGTGAAAATGAATCATAATCATCATCCATCTCATCAGATGATGAAGAAGAAACAAAAGAGAATGATCAGTGCCCGATGGCAATTTATGACTCAAGCAGTGAGTCAGCAGATACTTCTTCATCCAGTGATGATGAAGACAATGAAGAAGAGAAGAACTTCTGCATGATGGCAATCAATGCCTCAACCAACAATTCTGATGAAGAAGGATCAGAATCAGAAGCAGAAACTGATGCAGATCAGGTAATATCTACCTTTGATTTTACTTCAGTTGAATTCAAAGCTGAATTCAAAGTCCTTTGCTCAGACTTAATTAAATCTGAGAAAGAAATAATCTCACTCAGAAGTAAGCTAGCTGAAATGAATCAAATAAGTGAAGAAAATATAAATCTTAAGAAAGATTTGGCTGCCTCCAGAGAACATATTGTTCTCATTGAGAGCAAGTTGTCTGAAGCCAAAAAGTTTGAAGAATCCCTAAATGGGAGAAGCATCAAACTGATGGACATTACAAGCACAGTAAATGCTAGATTTAATAGCAAACTAGGCTTGGGTGCTTCATCAATTGAGCCACCTCTAATTAAGAAGAATATATTATCTACACCTATAAAGTTCATCTCTGCTAAGAGCAAAGAGGTTGTAGTAGTAAATAAAAACATTTCAAGTAAGACTGTCGAGAATAACAGAATTCAGCAGAATTCGTCGAACGGAGCTCGACGAAATGCATCCACTTCGTCGAACGGAGCTCGATGAACTCTGAAGACAGATTTTCAATATAGTCATTTTATGAATGGGGCTCGACGAACTCAGCCAAATTCATCGAACAGAAACTACACAGCAAATCTGAACCATTCTCATTCTTCACATTCTATCAATCCTTTCACTGAATGAATAATACCTCCAAGGAGATATCATCCACAAGGTTACAAGGACCAACTGAAATGTCTTTTATTTTAGATTTTTGTGGAAATACAAAAAGACCCAAGGTAATTTGGGTCAAGAACAAATAGATTGTTTTCTTGTTTTTGCAGGTACACAGCTGTCCAAGGATAAATGAGAAATGGTATTTGGACAGTGGCTATTCAAAACATATGACAGGAAACAAGGCAAAGCTTGGACCAAAAGTTATATTTGGAGACTCCAACAGTGGACAGACCAAAGGCTATGGAAAAGACAAGGTTGGAGAAGTCACCTTCAAAGAGGTAGCTTATGTCAAGGGACTGAAGCACAACCTCATCAGCATAAGTCAATTATGTGATGAAGGTTATCAGGTAACCTTTAATAAATTGAAATGCCTTATTAAATCTGCTGATAATGTTATTGTTTTATCAGGTATTAGGCAAGGTAATATATACTTAGTGAATTTCAATTCATCTACATCAGAAATTTGTTTATTTAATGAATTAAGTAAACCTAGTGAACTTTGGCACAAGAGATTAGGACATGTAAACCTTAGGACCATTGCTAAATTATCTAAGGACAAACTTGTTAGAGGTTTACCTTTAGGTTCATATAAGAAAGAGGGTCTTTGTAGGGCATGTCAACTAGGCAAGCAAACTAAAAATAGTTTTAAATCATTATTTAAAAGTGATTCAACTAGAATCTTATATTTGCTATATATGGACCTTTTTGGACCTATTGCAACAAAGAGTTTAGGGGGGAAGTCTTACACTCTAGTTATTGTAGATGACTTCTCTAGATTCACTTGGGTGTTCTTTTTGAGAGAAAAGTTAGATAACTTTAAAGTTCTTACAGACTTTCTTAAGAGCATAAAGATTGAGTACTCTACTGAAGTTACATTGATCAGAAGTGATCATGACACTGAGTTTGAGTCTCTTCTTATGCAAGAATTCTGTGAGACGGAAGGTATCAGACATTGCTTCTCAGCTCCTAGAACTCCTCAACAAAATGGGGTAGTTGAAAGGAAAAATAGAACTCAAATTGAATCAGCAAGAACATTGCTTACAGATGCTAATTTGCCCCTATCCTTTTGGGCAGAGGCTGTTAGCACAACAAATTATGTACTGAATAGGAGTTTGATACACAAACGTAAGGGTAAGACTCCTAATGAATTACTTAAAGGGAAGAAACCTAAAGTTAGCTATTTTAGAGCATTTGGCTGTAGATGTTTTGTTCACAATAATGATAAGAAATACCTTAGGAAATTTGAACTAAAATCTGATGAAGGAATTTTCTTAGGCAATTCACTAATCAGCAAAGCATATAGGATTTATAATAAATCTTCTCTTAAAATAGAAGAATCTATGCATGTTTCTTTTGATGAAACTAAAATGTTTTATAAGGAGAAGAATTCTTCTACCATAGAAAGGCTGCAGGTACCTATACTATGTGAGCAGCTAGATCAATTAGCTCTACGTAAAGAAGGATTTTTGAATCCTGAACAGCAGAATGCTGAAGAAAGTGAAGAGGAAAATCAACCAGATCTGAAAGTTCAGAACAGATAACAGCAGATCATCCTCCACAGGATATAACAGCTGAAAAAATTCCACAAGTGGAAATTATTGCTGAACCCACTCCAACTGTTGATCACATCACAGTTAGAGATCACCCAATATCTCAAATAATTGGTGATATTTTAGCAGGTGTGCAAACAAGGCATCAAGTAAATCAGAATATGATGCACACTTGTTTTCTCTCTCAGATTGAACCTCAATCCCTACAAGATGCAGAACAAGATAACAACTGGATCATTGCTATGCCAGAGGAGCTCAATCAGTTTGAGACAAACAAAGTTTGGGAATTGGTTCCTAGACCAGAGAATCATCCCGTCATTGGAACTAAGTGGGTCTACAGGAATAAGCTAGATGCAGATGGAAACATTGTGAGAAACAAAGCTAGACTAGTAGATCAAGGATACTCACAAGAAGAAGGAATAGACTATGATCAAACTTTTGCACCAGTTGCAAGGTTAGAAGCAATCAAAATTTTCCTTGCATTTGCTGCATACAAGAAATTCAAAGTTTATCAAATGGATGTAAAAAGTGCATTCCTGAATGGAGAAATCAAAGAAGAAGTTTATGTGGAACAACCACCAGGTTTCATCTCTCCAACTCATTCCTCTTTTGTATTTAAGCTTAAGAAAACTCTCTATGGCCTCAAACAAGCTCCCAGAGCATGGTTTGAGACTTTAGCTAGTTTTCTTTTAGAGAATAAATTCTGTAGAGGCATAGTAGACAAAACCTTATTTTTTAGGATACATAAAAATCAAACCTTACTAGTTCAAATATATGTAGATGACATTATCTTTGGCTCTACTGATTCAAATTTATGCAAAAGATTTTCTAATCTAATGCAATCTAAATTTGAAATGAGTAGTATGAGTGAACTATCATACTTCCTTGGCCTTTAAGTGAAGCAAACCCCAAATGGAATCTTCATATCCCAATCTAAGTATGCTATGGAATTAGTGAAAAGATTTGGTATGTCTGATTCTTCCACCATGAAAACACCCATGCCCTCAAATGCTGTTGTTGATAATGATGAACCAGGGAAACCTGTTGATTCAAAAGTATATAGAGCAATTGTTGGCTCTTTACTTTATTTAACAGCAAGTAGGCATGATATAATGTTTGCTACATGCATTTGTGCTAGGTTTCAAGTTAAACCCAAAGAATCTCATCTAATTTTATTAAAAAGAATTTTGAGATATATAAAGGGTTGCCCTAATCTAGGAATATGGTATCCAACAGCATCTGAATTTGAATTAACTGGATTCTCAAATTCAGATTATGCTGGATGCAGAGTAGACAGGAAAAGCACATCAGGAACTTGCCAGTTTCTTGGTGAAAGGCTTGTGTCTTGGTTTTGTAAGAAACAAACATCTGTGTCTACATCAACAGCTGAAGCTGAATACATAGCTGTAGGCAGTTGCTGCTCACAGATATTGTGGATACAAAATCAGCTCCTAGACTATGGTGTCAACTTAAATAATTCAATTATATTTTATGACAATACTAGTGCAATATCTATAGCACAAAATCCAGTTCTCCATAGTACGACTAAACACATAGAAATTAGGCACCACTTCCTTAGGGATAATGTGGATAAAAACAAAATCTGCCTACAGTTCATCTCTACTGATTTGCAAAGAGCTGACATTTTCACCAAGCCCATGGATGAAAAGAAACTTATTTTCTTTATAAATCAGTTGGGAATGATAGATGGAGATTCAATCTGTAAAAAATTAAGTTTTCTACTTACCCCTCATTCCTTATCATATCAAACTAAGTGTTTTTTTATTATATAAATGCATACAGAATTGTTTCTCTTTCTAGTTCCCCATTTGCACTTGACCTCTATTTTATTGTGTAGGAACAATAGCAATATAAATCTTGCATCCTTCCCTACCTCCATCAAATGTCCCTTCTTCAAGGGGCCTAGCTTCAGGCCTTTCCTGAAACTAGGCAGGGGGAGAAGTTTGTATGAACAAGCTCCATTTGATTCAATTACTCAGGGGGAGTTGTTCTATAAACTATGCAAAGGGAGAAAGCTAAAGAACCTCCAGAACTCAGGGGGAGACACTCTCAGGGGGAGTTGCTGTATGAAGAAGCTTGATAAAGCTTACAGCAGTTTGCTGATTACAATTTTCCATTTCAGAAACAGTTCAGAAGAAGAATTTTATTATAGCAAATTCAGTATCAGGTATTGCTACAGCTCAACTTATCAGAAATTCAGAAATCGGTTAAATATTCAGATCAGAATTCAGAATAATACAGATCAGTTATAATCAGAATTACAGAATTCAGAAGCAGCAGAATTCAGAAAAATCAAGGTTCTGATTGTATTTTCATTTGTGTTTTTATTGAAATGTATTTTCAAAACTCAGAGTACTATTCACTTCATATCTAATAAAATATTTAAATAATATCAGATATATTCATGCTCGGTTGTTTTTGATGTTTTAGTATTTGTTTATTTTCATTTTTTGTCAAATAGTGTCCTAACCCAAATAGGGGGAGATTGTTGGAACAACCCTATTTTTGATTTGGGCTAGGATCACTATATGTTGACTAAGGACAAGTTGACCCCAAAGTATAGTTTATGGGTCAAGTGTTTAGGAAGAGTTTAGGCTGTTAGATCTAGAGAATTCATTCAGATTCTACGTTCAACGAACTCCACACTGCATTCGATGAACGGCTACCTGCGTTCGACGAACGGCAAGCTCTCTGCATTCGACGATTGGCATATATTCTGCGTTCGACGAACAATTCATGTCCTAGCGGTTCAGCGCTCGACGCTCCCGTCTCAGCGGTCGAAGAATTTGTCTAAGTGCAGCACTCGACTAATTGCATTCTGCGTTCGACGATCCCGTCTCAGCAGTTCAGCGGTCGACGAACAGAACCCGGCTCAGCGCTCGACGCTTTTACTCAAGCTCAGCGCTCGACGCTTTTACTCAGTCTCAGCGCTCGACGCTTTTACTCAAGCTCAGCGCTCGACGCTTTTACTCAGGCTCAGCGCTCGACGCTTTTACTCAAGCTCAGCGCTCGACGCTTTTACTCAGTCTCAGCGCTCGACGCTTTTACTCAAGCTCAGTGGTCGACGAATTTATCTAGGCTCAGCGGTCGACGAATCTTTTCGTTCGACGAATCTTTTCGTTCGACGAACTCAAGTCTGCGTTCGACGAATATTCAATAGATGTTCAGAACAGTGAATTAAATGTTGAGATCGACGAAGTAAATATTGTGTTCGACGAAAATTCTGAGGCCGACGAATCTGTGTTCGATGAATTTTATTCAGATCGAAGAATTATTACTCAAGGTCAGAAAGTTTCAGACAAATTATATTTCTTTCCATTCTCTGATCTCAGATCGACGACAGTAACAACTCTTTCCATCAGATCAAGTAAGGACAATTTATTTCCTTTATTAATTCAAGTTTACAGCCGTTGACATTCCTCGAAAAAGGACATATTCATGGAAAAGGAAAGAGAATACAGCGTGACATTTACAGTTCCCAGAAATATGCCTTCAGAATAATATATTCCTTAATATAAGGAACGTGTATTTAATTTCTGCCAGAGATTTGAAAAAGAAAAGGAATGAAGATATTATAGAATAATCTTACAGCTGTTTTTACATGACAGATTATTACAGGATATTTGGTTGTACAGAAAACGACAGAAAAGGAAGAGAAAAATATTCAGGAAAAATAGAAGAATAAAAATACATAGAACTTCATCTTCTTCTTTCTCAGCTTTTCGATAGTGAACAGAACTTCATCTTCTTCCTCCTTCAGCAGCAAACATACTTTTTCTCAGAACATCTTCAACACCATCTCAGATTTCCTGCTGCAAGAATCAAGAAAGAAATAAGAAGAAGAACAAGCACGGATCTTCAAAAGAGCAACAACAACCTGAGAAGCACTCGTGCATTTCAGTTTTATCTTCTACAGGAAGATCAAGTCTTTCAAAAAAAAGCTCCAGCAACATCAACTGTCAAACATCTTCAATCAGACAGAGGAGTTCTTTTCTACATCAAATCCACTAGAGTCTTCTCTATACATCTTGACAGGGAAGAACTTCATAACCCCTCTCTATCCCATTCTGTACAGGGTTAGTACTCCCTTCAAAACTGTAACCCACTGGTGGCAAGACACCTATCAACAAATCCTTGTGTGGTTTTTAAGCACCTTATCAAAAGCTTATCCGTGATTTGGGCACCTGATCAAACTCCCATTGGTGTGTGGACACCTTATCAAAAATCCCTTGGTGTGAGGGCACCTTATCAATACTCCTAGTGGATTCCTACCAAGGGTGGTAGAAAAGTAGACGTACCCAGATTTATTGGGGAACTACTATAGCTCCTTGTGTCCTCTGTGATTGTTTATTTCTTTATGCTGTGCTGTGTGATTTTATTTATTCTATTTTTATTAATCACTCTACTTACACATATATATAACACTATTTTTAATTCCGCAAATAAAACTAAGGGAAAAAGTTTTAAACTCTATTCACCCCTCCTCTAGAGTTAATTTAAGATCTAACCTTCACTTTCAACAAGCCATAAATAAAGTGAATAATCAATAAGTCGCGCGGTCAGTATACAATCCGGGCGACAAATAATTTGAATTCTTTTTCTGAAATTTTAAACATTCTTGCAAGTATAAACAATAAGCGGTGAGTTCGCGCGGTCAGTATACAACCCGGGCGACCAATAATTTGTAGTTGAATAATATTCATTCTTGCAAGAATAACCCATGGTCGATTCCTTGTGGACGACTTGATTCAAACCGAGCAAACAATATGAATATCCACAAGTTGATTAATTATAAACCGACTGAGGAAACCGACCGGTCAATATTATGATTGATACCCTGTTAGAATCACAGCCTTATGGCATCCCATAATAACCTGTTTTCTAGCTTTTACGGCTGGATTTATTCTAACTGATCGGTTAGTATATTAAGCTACTGTTTATTCAAGTCGAGCGGCTTAATGGGTTAGACCGCCTGGTCTTTAACTTATATTATGTTGTTGTTACACCTGCTTCCCCCAAGACGGTCGGTTTAATAGGTCAAACCGCCCAGTCTTTGAGGTACCTGTTAAACCTTCTTTTCCCCTGTAGGCTCCGCTCGAGAGTTCCTTTAGGAGTATTCGATGGTCACAAGCTAAGATGATCAGTTGGGCAGGTGTGGTTATGTCGCGAAGGCTTTACCGACATTGCTTTCATAAGAAAGATCATCAAAGCTGTAACTCGGCGCACGATAGAGCTAACAGTCACCTAGACCTCCCTTGATGCAGAAGTGTGTTAGATACTGGCCGGGATCCAAGGTTCTGAAGACCACCGCACGGGAATTGGTAAGCTTCCACTACACGTGTGTGAAAACTCCCCGCCATACGTGATCTTCGTGGTTTTACTCTAATGACTATAATCCGAGGGGGTTCAAGCAGAACTTGGCGATGTCTCCAAGGTCCAGCGAGGGATACAAAAAAGTAAAAAGTCACAAGAAAAGGAAAAGGGTCAGTATAGGGCTTCTCATTGAATATCCTAAAAATGCGAGTAATGAAAGAACATTAAAGAATAGAAACATTTGAGATCATCACCGCTCCAGGTACGTGAGATGTCTTCTCCAACACTTGTCTGAAGGAGGTAAGCCCCATTTTTCAATACTTCTTTGATGATGAACGGCCCTGCCCAGTTAGGATTTAGCTTTCCAACCGTGCATGTCCTGACTGCAGCATCCACTTTCTTTAACATGATATTACCAACCGCGAATAGCTTAATTCTGACATTCCTGTCAAAATATTTTTCCATTCTTCGCTTCACTTCTTCCTGCCTGATTGTAGCTTCATCTTGAAGCTCTTCAATTAGATCCGGGCTATACTTAATGCCTTCATCATTGGATTCTATCCATGCTCCGCCTCCTTGCTTTGCATACATAACCCTGAGACTGACCACTTCAAATTCTACTGGAACGACTGCCTCCGATCCATGAGACAACATGAATGGTGTTTCCCCTTTGGCTGAAGATGGTGTGGTCCGGAGAGTCCAGAGGATGGAAGGGAGTTGTTCTGCCCAGATCCCTTTTTATTCAGAACTCTCTTCATTAAAAGATATTGGATTTGCTTATTCGCTGCTTCCACCTGGCCATTACTCCTGGGATGATGTACTGAAGAGAATCAAATTTCAATCCCAACCTGATCGCAGAAATTGATCATTTCTGAATTGTTGAACTGTGGACCATTGTCGGTGACAATTGACAACGGAACTCCATGCCGACAGACGATTTCTCACCAGATAAAATTTCTAATAACTTGTGTTGTAGTTTTGGCCAATTCGTTTGCCTCAATCCACTTGCTGAAATAATCGATCTTGACGATTATGAAGCGACGCTGGCCACTAGCCATCGGAAAAGGTCCGATAAGAACCATCCCCCATACTGCAAACGGCCAAGGCGCTGTTATTAATCTGAGTGTCTGAGCAGGTAGATGTTGAAGCGGAGAAAACTCCAGACACTGAACACATCGTTTGGCGAATGCCTCGGCATCTTTCCTCATGGTTGGCCAAAAATATCCTTGCCTCAGAATTCTCTTCTCCAAAGTCTTTGCCCCAGAATGGCTACCGCATTCTCTTGAATGTACGTCCTGGAGTATTATGGGAACTTCTTCCGAAACACATCATGCCAAAGGAGAAATAAGAGTCTTATGGTACAAGACTCCTGTCACCAGGCAATAGTAAACTGCCTTTCTTCTGAATCTTCTTCTATCCTTGATGGATGGATGGTATCCCCTTTTGATAAGTATAGCTCGTAGGAATCCTTCCTGGAAGGATGCTGAAAAATCTGCATTAGCTCTCCTTCTTCTGTCGCCGGATGGAAAAGTTCAGATGTTACTCCTCCTGATGGAAGACCAAACTTTGATAATTCATCCACTTCTTCGTTCTGTGTTCATGGAATATGTTCGATGATGAACGATTTAAATTTCCCAATTTCTTCTTTGGCTAGCAGCAGATATTTTCTCAACATTGGCTCTCTTGTTTCAAAGTTCCCCAAAACTTATGAAGCCATCACCAGAGAGTCAGTTTTAACATGCACATGCTCTATTCCCAATTCCCTTGCAAGTCTCAAACCGTCCAAGAGTGCTTCATACTCTGCCTGATTGTTTATGACCAGAAAGAAGAACTTGATTGCCTGTTCCAGTTTAATGCTGTTTGGACTGATTAGAACGACTCCGGTTCCCACAGAATTTTACCCGAGGCTCCATCTACATAGATAATCCATGCCAAAGGGGATCTTTCCACCTGTTCGGGACTGAATTCCGTTGGATCAACCAGGAAATCTGTCAAAACTTGCGCTTTGATTGCTGTTCTGGGAACTTAAGACATTTCAAACTCGCTCAGCTCGATAGCCCATTTAGCCAATCTCCCCGAATGATATGGCTATTCCAGGATTCTTCTTAGCAGATGATCTGAAACTACTTTAATCGGATGGGCTTGAAAGTAAGGGCGAAGCCTTCGTGATGACATGACCAAAGCTAGAGCTAGCTTTTCTAGAATTGAATATTCTGTTTCCGCATCCTTGAGAATGTGGCTGACATAATAAATCAGAAACTGTATCTTCTTCTCCTCCGGACGAGGACAGAACTCACTGCATCCGGACCAACCCCCAAATATAAGAACAATATTTCCCCTTCACGAGGGCTTTGAAGTAGAGGGGTTGATGTCAGCTGCTACTTCAATTGTTCAAAGGCACTGTTGCACTCCTCATTCCATTCGAATTTAGCTCCTCCAATGAGCATTTTGAAGAATGGAGCGCTCTTATCTCCTGATTTGGATATGAATCGGCTTAATCCTGCTAGCCTGCCTCCTAGCTGTTGAACTTCTTTTGGATTGCGAGGGGGATCATATACAGAATAGCCTTAACCTTTTATGGATTTGGTGCAAGGCCATCAGGAGTGAGGAGATGCCCAAGAAACTTCCCTTTATTCGCTCCGAATACACATTTCAATGGATTGAATTTTAACTTGAACCTCCGTAGAGTAGCGAATGTCACTACGAGGTCTTTCAAGTGTATTGAAAAGGTTTTGATTTTTAGAAGGAGATCATCGACGTAGACTTTGAGATTTCTCCCTTTTGATGCTTAAAACTGTATCCATCATTCTCTGATACATTGCACCCGCATTTTTAAGGCCGAACGGCATAACGAGATAACAATAGCACCGATTGTTCATAATGAAAGACCTGCGCGGGATGTCGGGATTATGCGTTTTGATTTGGTGGTAATAAAAAAATGCATCTAAAAGCTCATAAACTTATACCTAACCTCGGAATCTACGAAGACATCTATCCAATGCAAAGGGTAGCAATCTTTGGGGCACGCTTTATTGAGCTGTGTAAAGTCTACACACATATGCCACTTCACCTTCCCCCCCCCCCCCCCCCCCCCCCCCCCCACCACCACAATTTTTTCACCATTACAACATTATACATCCAGGTGGGGTATTGGATTTCAGAAATAAAACTGGCTTTAAGAAGCTTGGCAACTTCTTCTCTAATGGGCACCGCCAGCTTAGTTGCCACCTCCCTTTTCTTCTGTTGGATTGGCTTAAAATTGGGAGAGATGTTGAGATGATGGCAAGTGACATCCGGATCCACTCCGGGCATGTTCTCCACCGACCAGGCGAAGACGTCCAAGTTCTCCAAAAGACAGGAGATTAATTTAACCTTCTCCGCTTCTGATAGCTCTGCATTAACGATCAACTTATTCTCTTCCCCTTCTGCAATGGGGACCTCTTGGGTTACCTGGGCAGGTTCCAGGTGAGCCCCTTCTCGATCCTTACTCTCTTCCACAGCTTCTAGAGGCTTAACAACTTCAAGGATTTCAACTGGAAGTTCAGGAAGTGGGATGGCAGTGATCATGTTGACAGTATGCACGTAGCATTCTCGAGCTACCTTCAGATTACTCTGAATCCGATATTATCTTTCTTCGGCTGCAAACTTGAGGGATAGATGGAAGGTAGACACCACCGCTCTATAAGCATTCGGAATAGGCCTTCCGAAGATGGCATAGTAACTGCTAGGGGCATCCACGACCACAAAGTTGATCAACTTTATTATTCCCCCTAGAGATACCAGAAGCTTTACACAACCCTCTATTTCCTTCTTCTCTCTCGAGAAACCATAAAGGGGCCCTTTGGTGGAAAGTAGAGGCTTTCCAGTCTTCAAGGCTTCAAAAGTTGGGCGGAAGAGGAGGTTGACTGAACTGCCCATGTCAATCAAAATCTTGTGTACCGTGTAATTCTCGATTATGTCTTTGATTACCACAGCGTCATCAAAAGGATTAGCATTTGGAGGAAGGTCCTCTTGGCCAAAAGTGACAATCGAGCTTTCAGGAGTAGAAGTTGAGGTGGACACCACTTCCTGCTTAAAGACCCTCGCAATAGTTGATTTTCGGGAGGACTCGGCTCTATCTCCCACATGAATACAGTAGATATTTCCAAGAGGACCTTCATAATTCACCTCAATTCATTCATTTGTAGGATGAATAAGACCATAACGACCGACATCTTCCACATCAGCACATTCCCAAGTAACCTCAGCTGCTTCTTTTCCCTTTTCAGTAGGTGGTTCAACAGGCACTTCCTTCCGGATTAGGCCTCGGAGATTTCCCTCTCCCAAAAGCCTTTCTATCTGCTAGTGGAGGGCCCGAACATTCTCAGTTAGATGCCCTCCCTCTTTATGGTATTCACAGAATAGGTTCAGATTTCGATTTCGAACATCCGACTTTAGGGGAGCAGGCATCTTGAAATCTGGCCTCTTTTGTAGAATTTGGACGACTTCGTCCATAGTGACATTAAGGGGGGTGAACGATTCTTGCGAATCATCATATTGGATGGATGGAGCAACCGGAGGTGGCTGCGCAGTATATTGTGGCAGATATACTAGCATTATTTGTGTAATGGCTATGGATGGAGCGAATGCGGCGGCCAACGGAGGTTTCTGATCTTGAAACCGTTGATGGCCAAATGATGGTTGTTTGTGCCTGAAATTTCTCCCCCTCTAAGCACGGGGTTCGAAATCGGGCCGAGGTGGATGGTGGTATGGTGGTTGATGAGTGGAAGAAGAGTAGGGTAGATCCTTGTCGCTAAGCAGCTTCGCGACATACCCGGGGTTACTCTTTTCACCCCTTAAAAACATATTCACCAAACTAATCATCTCCTGATAAGTTCTCGACTCTCTAATGTTGGCTTCAAATTTCAATGGGCCTTCTTTCAGGCCATGAATCAGAGCAACCCGATATAATTCAGGATCCACATTCTGTATTTCCATAATTTCTTTCTGGAAACGGTCAATGAAACGAGCCGAAATCTCATCTTCACGTTGCCTTATTTCGAAAAGGGTCGTCAGGCCACTTTTCCTTTTCTTCGAGGTAGAGAATCGAAGCAGAAATTCTCTACGTAGCTCTGCAAAACAACTGATAGATCGAGGGTGCAACCCATAGAACCACTCCCTTGCTTGCCCATCAAAGGATGTTACAAGGAGTTTGCACATGGTTGCATCAGTGAGAGTTCTCAAGGTGATGGCCGACTCGAAGGCCTGAAGGTGGATAGCCGGATCAGCTTCCCCGTTGTATGCCGGCAGATGCGGCTCCCTGAAGTTATTTGGGGTTGGCTCCCCTCAAACTTCATCCACAAATGGAGAAGTCTCTTTGACGTCTTCATCGAGAAGAGGGCAGAATAATAGGCCGCCGGGGCTGCGGCTAGTCGCAGACAGGCCGCTTGAAGAGCAGACCGCGGCTTTTGGCAGACAGGGCATCGGGTAAGAGAGGCGGGCTACATGAGAAGCCTCCCCCTAAAAATCTAGAACCCGGGTCGACATGCTTTCAGAGGCCTCTTGATAGAAGGTTTGCCGAGCTACAAAACCTTCTTGAAGTGGTTGGAAGTTGGCGACTTATCGTAGCGGGTACGGAGGAGGAGGAATAACCGGAGTCACCGCTGGCTAACAACGGCTTGCTAAGGAACTAGCTGCTCGGTTAGAACAACCAGGGCCTGACTGATCGCTTTGAGCCGCTGATCAGTCGCCTTCTGAGCCCGCTCGTCTTCCCGCTTAGACTGCTCCAAGGCTTCCCACAAAGAATCATCACTATGGTCGGACTGGTCTCTTTGAGGGAACTGGCAGTTTGACATCTTATTAAGGATTTCACCAACAACCCGCAATCTGAAGGTCGCGTGTTTCTGTTGAATCTGAATATGCACCTCCGCGATCGACGCTAGAGAAGCGTGCGAAAAGAGGAGGCCACGAGCTATCAGTTACTATTGATTAGGAGAGTTAGACCCCTAGCAGCGGTCGAGACCGGACTTCGTCTGTCACGGCGAATGCCACTCCTGTTACAGGCTTTCCCTTGATTTTAATGAGTTGATTACAACAGGTTACACGGTTAAAAGGAGAGAAGTCGACGGGTCAGATAAAGCGCAAGACAGTGAGCTCAAGACCGCGGCTCTAACAAGTGAGCTCCAGGATTCGAGTGCGCGCGTCTTGGGAACATCGCTGCTCACTATTTATAGGCTCGGGGGCCTGCCCGAATGGGCATGGATAAAATAACCACCTGCCCGGTTACAGGAGAATCGGGCAGGGGGTGATGGGATACATAAGGAAAAAGAAAGAAGTCGCGTGTCTTGGCGGCTTGAGCTTTCGATCTGCATTTGCCTGGGCTGAAATGTGTTGCTATTAAGGAAAGGAAGCAACTCGGGCGGCCTCTGACCTGATACCACGGCTTGCCTTCTGGAATTGGTTTTGATTGTAACCCTTCTGATGACGGCATGTCATCGGTCAGACCGCTCGGCTTGATCTGATGAGCTGAGAGTTGTGTGTAAGTTACGAGGAAGAGCCAGGCAGTTAATGTGGCAAACCGCCCGGTCTGAATAGTTCAATGGGATAGGCGGTTGATTATACAGACCACCCAGTCTAAATAGTCCATCGTGTTGATAACGGTCTTCTGGGTAAACAATTGCAACGTTTGAAACCCAATCAGGGTACTGAACTTCTTGGACAAAGCCAGCTCGAAGAAGCTTCAACACCTCCTCCCTGATTGGTTCAGCAAGCGTCTTAGCAATGACACGCTTCTTCTGCTTCACAGGACTGTAGGCTGGATCTATATTCAGATGATGGCAAGCTACATCAGGATCAGCCCCTGACATGTAATCCGCTGACCAGGCGAATACATCCAAGTTCTTCAGGAGGTAGGCACAACTCCCTCCTTTCAACTTCAGTGAGCTCTCCATTAATGGAGAGTTCTTTTCACCTTCAGCCTCAACAGGCACCTTCTGGACTACCTGGGCAGGTTCTAGGTGAGCCCCTTTAGACTTCACTCCTGCTGCCAACTCCTTTGGCAGGTCTTGGACTGGTTATTCCATAGCCTCCCCAACATGGACCTCATAGACCATCTTTTCAACTTCTGGAACCTCTTTCACAATTGCTGTCTCGGGAGGGGGGGGGGGGGGGGGGATATCTCCACGGTGTTAACCATTTTGACATAACACACTCGGGCAAGCTTTGGGTCACTCCGGACCCTGAACTGCTTCCCTTTGGCAGTAAACTTCAAAGCCAGATGAAAGGTAGACATGATGGCCCTATACTCATTAAGTATAGGTCTTCTGAAGATGCAATAGTAGCTGCTAGGTGCATCTACTACTACAAACTCTGCCTGCGTGACCACACCTCCCATTACCATATTGAGGGTCACCTTTCCCTCCACTTCTTTCTTCTCCCCCGAGAACCCATAGAGAGATCCCTCGGTAGCAAGAAGAGGCTTCCCAGAATTGAGGCCTTCGAAGGCTGGCTTGAATAAGAGATTTACTGAGCTACCAGTATCAATCAGAATTTTGTCCACGGTGTAGTTCTCTATCACTGCCTTGATCACTACCGCATCATTAAAAGGATTGCCATGGGAGGGGGGGGGGGGGGGGGGGCAGATCTTCCTTACTTAGCACAACCACTTCCAGCTCAGGAGTTGTGTTCAAGGCCACTGTCACCTCTGACCTGAATACCCTCGATACACCAGACTTCTTTATGGACTCCAAACCTGCTCCCCCGTGGATGCAAAAAAGATGACTGAACTCCCCTTCGTCATCAGCATCCACACACTCACTTCCGAAGTAAAGACTACCGAAGAGACCGACATCTTCCACTTCCCCACACTCCCAACTTACCCCAGCCATGATCTTCGCCTTCTTCGCCTACTCCTTAACCCTTTTTGCTATCAAATCTTGGAGCTTCACCTCCTTCAGCAACTTCTCGATCAGGAACCTAAGAGCTATGCAATTCTTAGTTTGATGACCCCTTTCTGTGATATTCACAATATAAAGTTGGGTTTTTGGACCAGATGTTAGATTTGATTGGTGCTGGTTTCTTCAAGAAGGGTTGCTTCTGAATAATCTCTAGCAGCTCACTGATTAGGAAAGCAAGATTTGTGAAAGCGTCTTGAGAGTCATCAAACTTCTTCCTAGGATGAGCAACTGGAGGGAGAGGAAGAAGAGCTTGGAGCTGAGATGGAGCAGGCTGATGCCACTGGTTCAACTGCTGGTGGTTGGCAGATGGACGGTGGTGGCAAAAATTCCTTCCTTTAGGGGATTAAGGCTGATTGTCCTGACGAACTGGCTTTTGAAAATGATGAGGTGTTGAATAAGAACTACTTGCTCCTTGATAAGCCAAGCTGGAGAGATTGGAGACATATTCTGGATTGCAGATCTCTCCTTCAATGAACTTGTTGGCGACAGCTATCAGCTCCTGATTAGAATTTGGATCTCTGGTGGTCACCTCGAACTTCAGCGAACCCTCTCGGAGGGCATTAATGAAACTACTTAATGTAGAATCGGACAAGCATCCCTGATACTCAGAATCTCTTCTTGGAAACGCGCTACGAAGTGAGATAGAGTCTCGCTTTCACCCTATCTGATCTTGAAGAGGGCTGCAGGGCCACTCTTTATCTTTTTCGAGGTAGCAAACCTCAGAAGAAGCTCTCTCCGCAGGTCTAAAAAATAGGAAATAGACCTGGAGGGAATGTTGAAGAACCACTCCGTAGCCTCACCTCCCAAAGAGGTTGCAAACAACTTGCAATGGAGGTGATGCGCAAATCTAACACACCGATATAGGAGGTAGCGTGACTGCGGCATGAAACGGCAGTGTACCGATCGCTCAAGTAATGTATAATGTGGGAGTGAATCCACAAGTATCGAATCTCGAAGGAACACAGTAAGGTGGAGTTAACTATTGGGGCAGGACTTGAGATCGAAGTCCTATAGGTCGGGGTTATGATGGGTGGTTGATCTGGTTTGTGGAAATAAAAGAAAATAACTAAACTACTCCTATGCAATGCCGCTATGCAATACTTCACTTGGCGAGATGGAAACTAGGCAGGCCTTGAGTGCACTGCTTCGCAAGGCGGATGGGCGAGTAGGCAAGCAGATGAGGTGAATAAGTGCGGAATCGAACTTTGCAGGCCTTGAGCGCACTGCTTCGTGAGGCAAATGGATTACATGGGCCGCTATGCACCGCTTCGCTGCGCGGATGGACGAGTAGGCTTGCGGATGGAGTGAGTCACACCGGCGGAGTGAGGGTCGCAAGCACCTCATCAATAAGCGCCACTAGCAATTGCTAGTGTGGCACATGAACGTAGTGGATGGGGTGGTGGATGAAATGGTGGCGCATCTCATATACACAAATAACCAAATAGTTTCATAGAAATATGAAATAAACATTGCAATTGAAGATCATTGTGCATATCATCAAAATACAAGAATCTACCCTACAATATCATTACAAGTTGAAAGAGGGTAAGAAATCGACCGAATCCGAAGGCTCGTTGAGATTCACGGTTGGAATCGCAAGGTTGTCAATCCGCGTCCAAGCTCGGTCCGCAACTACATCCGTGGTAGCGAAGGGCTGTCACTACCTCCCAATGGACCCGTCTTCTTCGTGTCACTATCCGCTCGGCTTCAATACATGGCTCCCAAGCTTGATGATGAAATCTGGGCGGAGATCCTTCCTTTTGAAGCTTGTGGATGATGGAGATGGCCGAGATGATCTTCGGGCTCAAGATAGGCGTGAAGAATAGTCCCGGAGCACCTCCTGGTGGTGGAAGATGATGCAGGGGGCGGAAGAGGCAAACAGGGCTCGAAAGTGACAGAGATAGAGTGTCGTCCGACCTAATTTCGCGGACTGCGTATTTATAGAAAACATGGCGCACGAGCAATGGCGCACGACCAGTGGTCATGCGCACTAGAAGTTGGCGGTCATGCGCACTGTGCCCTAAAACCTGCAAGACAAAATTCACAGAAAAGTAATATACAGACGACTAGTGGCGCGCGATCAGTGATCGTGCGCACTATAGCCAGTGGTCATGTGTTTGGCAAGGCAGCACATGAAATTCCAGGGTTAAGTGCGCACGAGCAGTGGCACACGACCAGTGGTCGTGCACAATACGTCCAGTGACCGTGCGCAGAGTTCCTGGGCAGATTTGCACCGGGAACACCTGCACGGCCCCTGTTCTAGCATAAATGCACAACACTCCACTGAAAGTGGCACTCAACATTGCATGATAACTTATAAATAGGAAAAACATGATATTACACCAAAACGGGCCTAGAAGTGCACTTAGCATGGAATAACAGATAGCAATCAAATATGAACGATAATAAGTCTAATATGTAGTGCTTTGACTAGAAAATCGGCCCAAATGAGTCCATAAATGTGTATATAATTGGGACTCATCACACCCCCAGACTTACCTGTTTGCTCGTCCCGAGCAAACCATCTCTTACGCGGACAAGAAAAACATAAGCTGACATAGAAATTGTAAAGCGGAGTACCATGCGAAGTTGCATGCTCATGCGCGTAGAAATACAGTAGTCAAAATTTCTAATTATACATATTAGTTTATACTTTTCTAAGGGCGTATTTATATATTACATTTACTCAAAAAGTGAATCACGGTGAATCATAAGGTCGTACATAGGAAGAAAGTAAACTGAACGCTGAGGCGAGCATTGCCAAAGATCGGGGCTCGAGACAACCTCCATTGAAATCCATCAATATCGGTGACCATAAGCTTGCCCGTTCGCACTCTCTCCACGGAACAAGTTTGACTCAAATGCGTGAATCAATAGGACTTTGGGTTTTAAATGAGGCTTGGGTTTAGGTGAGGTATACAATGATAAAAACGATGGCTCAAACACAAAACCCAAATCAGCTAGCACAAAATAAATTATCCACACACCACGATAAACAAGCGGGTGCACCACACCACCAGACTTGAACTTGACTACATGGGTGTGTGCACCGCCTACTCCCAATCATAAATCAATAAAAATTTTCAATTAAACACTTCTTCTTTTTCTTTTCTTTTTACTTCTTTTCTTTTTCTCATTTTTTTCTTTTCTTTTCTTTTCAAAACATTTTCAACAAGATGAGCAATGAAGCACATCCACATTTTCACAAAAATATCACAACATCAACACCCCAATCATGAAAATAATAAACAACTAAAGCTCAAATTTAGGTGTGCGACTAGGATTGGCTTTTAGGCTTTGGTGAGATAAAAGTGGGGCTGAATCAAAGAATGGGTAGGCACAACTGGGCTAACGAGGATAGAGCGATAGGAATGGGCACAAAAGCTCAACCGGGCCAAAATGATGGCCTATATCACATTCACGCGATTGACTAACCATATATCCATGCTTCAAGAGTCGCTTGGGGCAAGTTCTAAGCCACCGAGAAAGATAATCCTTTCTCCCGACTCGGGCAATATGAGGCTAACGAACGTCTACACACATTCCTATGCTACCGTTTGATTCAGACCAGATTCACCAATTTCTGAGTAAAGTAAGCAATATCTACGCTAATAGAAAAATATACTCTAAATGCATAAAAAGAAATTGAATCTACACGAATTTCTATGCGAGACATGAGCACCTGACTAGGAGCACTATAGAAGTCGACATTTTACTCCGACTCACAATCCTAAGCCAGCACAATGATTTTCCCATCACACAAAAGAAACGAGTTAGACTCGTTACACGCCTATGGTTAAAATAAATGAACAATATAAAATAAATGAAATAGAAATTCTTCTAGCATGCATTAACATTGAGTGTGTGCAGTGGGTAACAAACACAGAAGCTCTCCCCCAGACTTAATCTAAACATTCTAACACAGAATAAACAATAAAGACTAAAATGGAAGCTAGGGGAAGAGAGTACCCAATGCTCAGAATTGAGCATACCAGAAGACGCTTGAAATTTAAGACAGAACTGCAGCATCCCTGAACCGTAAAATATACCTGCAGGGGTCAGCTCCGCAAGAACAAAAGGAAAAGACAAACTAAAATAAACTACAGCTAACTAAACTGGATTGAATAAAATGAAATGCATGAAAAGTAAGATAAATACTGGGGTTATTGTCCTCCCAGCATGACTTAATCAAATTTATAATAGTTCTAGCTAATGGGTCTATGAAAAGAAAAGTGCACAGGTAACTGTTCTAATATGCGTGTCGGTAGCGGGTACTAATACAGCGATAAAATAGTTACTCCCCTACCTAAATAATAATACCTGCTTAACACAGGTAGAGGAAATATGAAGTAAGAAGAGGAGGAAGGTTGGTCCTCACTCGTCTCACCACAAAATAAATCCTTGCCCAGCAAGGTGTCATCTCCAGGGAGGCAGCAGGAGGAGAAGGCAATGAGTGGAGCTTCCTCTACGGAGGGGGATCAACCTCCTTACATAAGAGGATGCTCACATCATTGACTTGAGCATCATGCTCCAAGTCCTCCTGGGGTACCTGTGAAGACTCAACCTGCACAGGCTCAGATTGAGAAAGGGGATCAAGAAATAAATAAGAAGAAGAACATGAATAAAAATCAATCGGGGGAGTGATCCCGGTCTCACTCCCATCAGGTTGGAAAAGTAAAATAATGTCAGCATTGTCATGAATGCTACAAGGTTCGGCGGGATCAACTGTGGCCAGGCTTAAGATTTGGACTTCCTCCACCGGTGCTGAGGAAAACTCCTCTTCACCTAGAAGGTTTTCCTCCTATATAGGAATAGGCATAATACTTAGATCCCCAGCCTCATCTTGCGACACATCTTCAACAATGTCGTCAGAGATGACTGTAGTACTCACAAAAGGGGGAGGAATAGTGCTCGGATAGAAGTCAAGCACCGATTCCTCACAAAGAATCGAATCCACGCAAGGTGATGGATGCACAGGGGAGATAGACTCAGCCATGTCAGAGCCTAGATCAGCCACAACTCTGATGTGTGTGTCTACATCATTCCCTTCAAAACTTGAAGGTGATACAGCGACGTAATCAGAGGTAGAAGGTGTGCTGTCAGAGTTAGGAGTCGGGATGATCTGCATATCCGGCTCGTCATCCTCGTCCAATTGGCGAAGATAAGCAACACAATCCTTCAAGGCATGATCCGTGCTCCGACAAAACAAGCACTTCCTTGCTGGCTTCTGTAAGACCCCATTGTTTTCTTTCAAACATCCAGGTATTAGGCCCAGAACCGCCTCTTTGCGGTGACACCCTCGCTCGGGAAGGTTGCCACTACAAAACGCCGATGCTGCCGGCCAAAATGATCACGAAGAAGCAATAATAAGAAACTAAAAAGAAACCAAGTCCACATCACATAGAAAAGTAAATTATCCAG
Organism: Dactylorhiza incarnata; assembly: GCA_033032865.1. Lineage (NCBI taxonomy): Eukaryota > Viridiplantae > Streptophyta > Magnoliopsida > Asparagales > Orchidaceae > Dactylorhiza > Dactylorhiza incarnata. The sequence goes on along the minus strand of JAWHQI010000010.1, from coordinate 22,275,318 downwards.
AAAGAGATGTCCACATAAACATAACTGAAATAAAAAGGAGATAACAAGGGCCCCTGCCCGATACATCAAAGCCTCACTACAAATTCACTCGCGGAAGCAAATCAACTAGAACTAAAAGACACTCATGGATCCTGTCATCGGTGCTCCCGTGCTAGACTGCCCCACCTCCATCTGCACCGGTCTCTGGTGCTGCTTCCGTCGCCGTGGTCTCCTAAAATGATAAGGTCCACCGACCGTTAGTCAAAAATACTAAGCCAATCCCCCACCCCTCCCCCGGTGACTCCTAGGCACCGAGCGGGAAGGATGAAGCGGAGGACAACAAGGGGTATAATAAAAAAGCAGATGACATGGCATAATCTATAGGAAGTGTTCTACTACTCAAGTATATATATACATAATCAAAGTAGTTAATAAAGCATAGTAAGAGCAAGTAAAGAATAAGTAAAGTGCAGTAAGTAAAGACATATAAAATAGAAAAGTAACCATTGATTTATAGGAATGCCCACATAAACCTATAGACCAAGGGGTCGTTTAGCAAGGCCTATCGTATAATAAGTCCCTTAACCGACTTATACGATAGGGGTAGGGGTTGAAATGCAATGTTTATGCTATGACATGCAAGGTATGCAGTTATGTTATGTTCACACAAGTGCAACTCACACACTACGACTCTATGCTCACAGACCTTTAGTTCCTCCTTTTTGGAGCTAGCAAGACTCCCAGGATACTCCCGTAGTGGAAAATGGAAGCAGTGGGTTGGACCTCTCCCACCTCTAGGTTGGTATATGCACTACCTAACCTAGACCTATCGTACGCTTCAACGCAAAACCGCGGAGCATCTGCGTACTCTTACTGGCTGGACCACCAGACTTTTATGGCTAAGTGCAAATTCCACACTTGCCGAGCCCGAGTATGAACATCGGTGCAACGACCGTTGACACTAAGGACCGACCACCTTATGCACATGCATTAACACAACTATCTACAATTTACAAACCATAAACCACCCGGGCTTAACTTGCCCGACCAAGAACCAATCTGAGTCACAAACTCACCGGATCAACAATCTACAGCTCGGGGTACCAACCCAACTAAACTCCCGTGACAATGGAGTGTGAGTGAGTGTATTATTAATTAATCTTGAGCATCATCTTACTCCTACGACTTATGGTTAATCTTGGATTTCCCGAGGGTTACCCTGTAAGGGGCTCACTGCGGTACTAGAAGCTATAATGGGATGACACCCCAAGGCCCCCTTTCTCAAGATACTTACTGATATTTGTATCTACCCATAAGAATTCCCCTCTACCATTTCTCCTGAGTTAGACCTAAGTGTTTTAAGACACACTAGGGGAAATGTGATCTTTCGTCAATCCCTAAGACAACCTTATTCTCAACCTAATAAGTACACTCTCCTCACATACACCTCCTTGGGTAGACTTATAACTATTTAACCAACCCATGTGCACCATCTGCACACCATTTCCACCTAGTAGGCCACTAAATACCTAAGTTTCATAGTTTTACTAAACGCAGACCAATCTAACTATATGAAGCTTATAACTAGAGGTACTCCAAATATTCATCTAACTGACCCAAGATATTTACTGGAGGTCTATCATAATGTTATAAGACTAATTCCAGAGAATAATAGTTTTCCTTGATTATTTAGTATTTATTTTAATTTCTCCAAACATTGCCAAGTATGAAAATAAACATGAAGTGTAAGGAAATCTTATGATATGGCTCTCCAAAAATTATGATAAATCTATGATGACTAAATAACAGCAAATACAGCATATCATATTTTTACGGTACGAAACTGTCCTCTATTTTTTATTATTTATCATCTATCCAAACTTGTAGGTTTATGAAAGAACACCAAAAATATCTACACCACAATTATGGGAAAAATACCAAGCCCTTATGTTCATCAGAAAAGTCTACTGACTAAATTTCAGGATTTATGGAAATCATTTTCTCACTTAAATAAATACTTTAAGAAGACCTCAAATTAGATAAGTTATGAAGTAGCCTACTGATTTTAGTCTCCAAAAATTATATAAAAATCACAGAGCTTCCTAATGATCAGAAATGTCATATCACCAGTTTGCACAATTTAACAAAGAGTATTAGACCCTCAATTACTTTTCTTAAGCCTAAGACAAAATATGTGACTTGTGAATGAAGTACAAATTAAATCATTTAAATAAATGCACAAAAATTACCAGAGGTCCAATTCATGATTATATAGGCACTACCAAGGTTTCATCTCCATCCAAGACATTTTGAGCATGTAAATAATTCTTATAAGCAAATTTCCTAAAGGGCTTATGTCCTAATTTAGGGGGAATAAATTCTCCTAAAATTCTCTCAAAATTCCCTAGGGCATAATTACACCCCATGAACATATCTCCTAAGTTCCATGACCATTCTATAGCTTTTGACCACATGTCCTTCCCAAGGTTCTAAATGCTTACCTAGGGATAAAACTAGGGTTCTAAGGCTTAACCACCTCTACACCACCCCATCTATCTCATGAAGGTGTTCTAGGTGATCCTAAACCAGTGGGCCAGGTTTCACCTCATGGTGAGGAGATTTGACCACAATATCCCAAGATAAACACCATGCCCTAACTTTGACCCGATTTGACCTAACTTGGGTTGACAAATTACCAAAACAAAACAGTCCCAATTGGGCTGAGATTTTTACCAAGGTCATAACATAATCCTACGGAGCACCCACCAAAATTTGGAGGGCACTGGAGGTCATTTGACTCACTAATTAATTAAAATATGATTTATGAAATTATCTCAAAAAACTTAGAAAAAGGTTCTCCTAAAAATTCCATCTCTTAGTATGTTGTGTGGGAGTATATATCTAGCCTAGGTTTTAAATATCAAGGCCATATCATCTACCAATGAAAAGATATGAAGGAAAGAGTGACTGCCCTACCCTAGGGACCAGTCCCACCATTTTTGCTCTACACGGAGCTACAGTACTCCTTTTGGGCTGAAACAAATTTTGAATTAAAGTACACACCTAGGGATACAACTTTGGTGTTGGGCACTTTTTCATCAAAGGTGATATAGTATTTTTAATAATTAAAACAAAACACTGCTTATTTTGTGTCAGAAATTAACATAAACATTTATTATTAAATCTGACTCTGCGTTCGACTAAATTAATTCTGCGTTCAACTAATCAGTTCTGCGTTCGACTAAATCATATATAAGCTGCGTTCGACTAAAAAAATCCTGCGTTCGACTAATCAGTTCTGCGTTCGACTAAATCAATTTTGCGTTCGACTAATCAGTTCTGCGTTCGACTAAATCAATTCTGCGTTCGACTAATCAGTTCGGCGTTCGACTAAATCAATTCTGCATTCGACTACTCAGTTCTGCGTTCGACTAGATTATATATAAGCTGCGTTCGACTAAACAAATCCTGCGTTCGACTACTCAGTTCTGCGTTCGACTAATTAAATGATATAAACGTAAACATTAATAAATAGATCTGACGACTCTCTATCATCGTCCCCGAGGAATGGACGGCACGTGACAGCCCGACCTGGGCTTCTTTGCGGGTGATTTCCCGACCACCTGTACCTCTTCCCAGCCAGCCAATGCCACCACCACCTCCGTTGAGGTGGTGGCCGGCGATAGGGGTGGTTGGCCGGCTGGAGGTGGTCGGATCGGGATTTTAGAGGAGGGAAAAAGAGCTCGAAACGAGCCCTTTTCGGAAACACAATCCGAGCCCTATTGAGCACGGATCAAGCCCCAAATTAAGAAAAGATCTAGCACCAAGGGAGGGGAGGCAGATCGGACCTGTGTGGGGGCTTGGTGTCGTGAATTTCGACGAGTCGCCATTGACAGTGCTGGAGCTTTCGGTGTCATGCCGATCTAGGATTCCTCTGCACGATTCTCACTGGAAAGTTGGGGGATCTCTTCCTCTCTGAGCACTGAAGGAAATGGGGGTTTCAATTCGAGCTTGGGATGGCTTTATGCCTAAAAGCCATTAGTGGCCTTTAACAAGATTTCAGTTACAGCTAAATTTCTTTTAATTCAGCCCCCTTGGCCATAGAAAATTCCAGAAATTCGATTGTAACTGAAGGGGGAGGTGAATGCTCATCAATTGGGGAGGGATTGGAGGATCAATAGCATTTAATCTCCATGAATGCTCTCTTTCTCTCTCTCCGATTTGGGGGAAACTTCCCTTTTCTCTCTCCTAATCACCAAATACAGATTCTAAGAGGTAAATTCAGAAATTAGCAGGCCCACTAGATTGTGGATCTCTTTAATTGGGCCTAGCCCAAATGGGTTGGGCTAGATTAGTTTAAATTGGGGTAATTTGACCTAAATTAAGCTTGAGTTGTCTTTGGTCAATATGATCAATTGGGTTGACCCCAAAGGGTCACTTGGGCTCCATTGACTTCCCTTAAGGGTTAGAAAGGTATATGTAGGGTCAAGGTTCAAAGTGGGGCCCTAAAGTCCAACCCTAGGCTTGATAACTAAAAATTGCTATTTGCAGACCACTTAGGTTTTCTCCTTCTCACCTACGCTCTCATGGTCTTGAGCTCTTCCTATGGTTTTGTCATGACCTAGTCATGACAAAAACAACTTAGGGGTCTAGATGTTTGGGGGGGGGGGATGTTACAGCTTCTTTGGCACAACAGGTGCTGAAGCTGTAAAGAAGTATGCCGATAAAGGCTCAGAAGAATAGCCATAGGACTTACGCGCACCATATGGAGTACCAGACGAAGTCGGTGCTCCATATACTGGGCCTTGAGTGCTAGGGCTATTGAGAGATATCTCCACACCAATGACATCGAATATTAAATGAAGCCCATATTGCGTGAAGATAACTCGATTTAAAAAGAAGAACACTATTGTGCAAAACACTACACCCAACAATAATTACTAAAGCAACTTAATGTAAAACAGTAAAACAGAATACGAAGAAATAAAACAAAAGGATGCAATTTACAAGTGGAAGGGCTTCTCTCTCAAATTCTCCCTCTCCAGAAAACTCACACGACTGTGTTCCCCGACAATGGCACCAAAAACTTGATGCGCAAATCTAACACACCGCTATAGGCGGTAGCGAGACTGCGGCATGAAACGACAGTGTACCGATCGTTCAAATAATATAATATGTGGGAGTGAATCCCCAAGTATCGAATCTCGAAGGAACACAGTAAGGTGGAGTTAACTATTGAGGTAGGACTTGAGATCGAAGTCATATAGGTCGAGGTTATGATGGGTGGTTGATCTGGTTTGTGGAAATAAAAGAAAATAACTAAACTACTCCTATGCAATGCCGCTATACAATGCTTAACTTGGCTAGATGGAAACTAGAAAGGCCTTGAGCGCACTGCTTCGCAAGGCGGATGGGCGAGTAGGCAAGCAGATGAGGTGAATAAGTGCGGAATCGAACTGTGCAAGCCTTGAGCGCACTGCTTCGTGAGGCAAATGGATTACACGGGCTGCTATGCACCGCTTCGCTGCGTGGATGGACCAGTAGGCTTGCGTATGGAGTGAGTTGCATCGACGGAGTGAGGGTCGCAAGCACCTCGCCAATAAGCACGCCACTAGCAATTGCTAGTGCGGTACATCACTACAAGAAAACTGGTTTTTAGTGACAGAAATTTCGTGACGAAATTTATTTCGTCACTGAAGACGCGTCTTCAGTGACGAAAGTTATTTGGTCACTAAAGAGTTGGCTTTAGTGACGAAATATACGTTCAGTCACTAAACACACATATTTAGTGACCGCATATGAATTCGGTCACCGAAGACACGTCTTTAGTGACAAAATATAAATTCGGTCACTAAAGACACGTCTTGACACGTCTTTAGTGACGACATATAAATTCGGTCACTAATTTTGTGAACAAAAATAATTTGATCATTAAATTTGAAAATTCCCTCCCAATGTTCATTTCTTCCCTTCTAAATAATATTTTTTTATAATCTATGTATATATACGCAAAACTTTAATGGCTTTCATAAATTAGTATAAAAAAATCTGACCGTATGATTATTAACTCGGCATTTTTTATTTCAATTACATTAGAGAGCCAGCCGCTCCAATCCCGACCCTCCACAACCCTTGCACTCCCGCTAGGGCATCACTCTCGTTTATCCTCTCAGCATTCTCAGCCGCGATTCTCGCGCTCTATTCCTTGAGAATCGCATGATTCCATGTCAAGTTTCTTCCTTAAGCCAAACCACAGCCGGGATTGAATGCGCTGTTTTGCCGTTCTTAGCTCTTCGTCCTCTGCGTCTCCTACCTCCTCTTTTACTCCTCTGGCAAACTCTACCACTATCCTAGAACATCATCGTTCTTCGACCTCAAGCCATTGACAACACAAACCATCACCGTCGCAATCACTATGTCTCAAGCTATCACCGTTCTTGGATATGATGCGAGCAACGGTAGGTTTCTTTATCCCTCTCTCTCTCGTGCACTGCAACTTTGTTTTCCATTGTTTGGCTTTCTACACTGCAGTCCATATTACCCAACCAAAGAATTTTCTAATAGATTTCATTTTATTTAATATCACCTGCCCTTCATCTGTTTGTTGGATTGCCTAACTGAGACTTGACTTCCTCTGCCTTATTTAGCTGAAGGTGTCTATCCTTCATGTGTTTCATGTTTGTTTATACTATTGGTTTTCAGAATAAAGTAGCTGAAGGTGTCTTGAATGGACAACTGTAATCTTCTATTGTTTTGACCATGACACCAGATGACTTGAAGGTATTCATTCAAATTTCTGTTAATGTTAAAAGGTTTTTTCCTTATCAAATTTTCTGCATTGAGCACTTTTTCCTACTTACATATAGTTATGGTACTGTTTGGCCGGTGATCTGTCAGCGTAACTTGAAGATCAGACATTTTTACAAGATTTTATAACAATTATCACCTTTTTTCAGAACTTTCGGAAATCTTATGTTGGTGACCAAGCCATGCTTTTGATTTTGTTGTGGCAAGTGATGCATATGATTTCATTCCATGTAAAAAATGCTCCATTAGACTATTACTCTTATTGAAATGAAGAATTTAATCATATTTTTACGAGATACTTTCAGTGTGATAAACACATTTGTTTATTGAACGAGTTTCTTGATTAGACATGGCATATATCAGCTTTAATTGTTAATAAATTGCAGACGATGTATAATCATATTTTTGTATTTTAATCAAGAGAGAACAATAAAATAGGAGCCCTTTTTATATTTATGTTTCTAAGAAAACCTTGTAAGGAGTATCTCTACGGATGCTTCTATTTGATTTGTTAACATTTTCTTTACTGATTTGTGTTTGTGCTTCTTTGGCTATATTTGTCCATGTTGCATTCTTTTTCTTTACTCTGATCGTCAGAAATGCAAACTTTCACATTGAGACACTGATTTGAGAGCATTTGAATTCTCTCTTTTTTCTACTTTAGTAGTTATTACTCGTAAGTTTGTCAAGTTAGTTACTTCAAAGTTCTCAAAATGTTTTGATTATGTTTCATATGATGCATGCTTCTGATAATTTAGATTTCTAGCCTTTTCTTGTGGGCGAATAACTTTTCTTACAATAATTTATCTTTACTCTAAGTGCCCAAAATTTATTTATTTTAAAAAATTACATTCTATGAATTTCTTTTGCATGTGGTTTTGAGTTCATGATTTTGTTTTACCTAACCTTTATACATCTTGTATCATTTCCTTTCCAGTTGCTGCACATTAATTTGTTGTCTATCTATTTGTGCATTTTCTGCTAGATGTTCAATTTATACATTCTTATTTTTATTGTTATATCATCAAAAGTGTATCTCCCCTATCTCTACTATGCCATTTCACTCTATCTTTTATAATCTTTCACATGCTCGTTAACTTTTTCTTTGCTTTCACTGATGAGTTCCTTGACCTCATTGTAATTGGTATCAGTATTTAGTAGCTAGTTCTTTCTTATTTAGTTCTTCTATTTGAATTCTTAACATATATACCTTTGATATGAAATTAGTTTTCAAGCTACTTGATGAGCCATACTGGAATTTGGTTTACTGGTGAATATGTGTTGGCTTAGTTCAGGTTGAATGATCAGATGAGTACATTGTTTATACAACAACATCACTCCAGCTTTTATCCAACCATAGTGGGGTCGGCTATATGGATCCTTTCTCATCATTGCGCGTTATCTCTAGTCATAATCACACTAAATGAATACATTTATTATGATTAACAAAATTTCTAAATATTTCATTCTCCTTTTATGCAGCTTTCAGGCTTTTGAATAACCCAAACAAAGTACATTCTTATGAAAATCTGATATGGCTTCTAAGATATGCTTCTTGTTCATATTTATTGTTATTTTTCACATGTATTGCAATATGTATTGAATTTACAACCAGCTTTTGATATGATTTTTTGAAGTTTGTGAAGTACCCTCCCTTTCTATTGGATATAACAAGCTTTTTCAAAGTACATATCTTCTTATTAGGCCTGCAATTCCCGGTACTAGTTTGCAATGTTGAATTATGCATTTCCAATATTTGGGTGAAAAAAATCAATGATTGTGTTTGTTCCTTGTGTTTTCTTGAAGAGCAATGCAAGAACTTTCTTCTCTTCTGTATCACAAATTTGAGGACCACTTACGACCTCCATCTACTACAAAGGACAAGGGAATGCAATTCTAATATTGTCCTGCTTTTTTGGGTTGATTTTCTCTCTAGATGCATTTATTTCATGTATTATTCTAGTACATTTGTCTTGTTTGAGATTCTATTTTAATTCAAATGATATTTCTAAAACTGAATTGTTGGCTACGTAGATTTTTTCCCATTCTTGTCAATATTATTCAATAAGTGCTTACCATGGCTTGAAGCATCTGCTCCATCACTTGTATCCGGGTGTACAAAGTGAGCATCGTCTAATGAGGCGCAGGTGAGACTAATGTGCATTTTGTTGTTTCTTTTTTATGTATGATGAACCCTCATTATTTAATCATATACAATCACGCTCTTTTTAGGTTCTGAGAAGGGATAACAACTGTATCAACTGTATCATTATTCTTTTTAGCAAATCAAAATTGCATATTATCTTTATCTGTATTTCACCATGGCTTTCATCTGCTATGAATGTTAGAATTTCCTACCGGGGCATTATGAAGTCATTCGCAGAGGCATCTTTACTTGGGTAGCATTATGACTTGCTTGGCCTTTTATTTTACTTTTTTTTAATTATACTGTGGTGGTATATGCCTATTCTATCTTTTACCTCAAGTAAATTCTGAATTCCATTTTTTCTGACACCATTATAAATGCCAGGAATTAAGAAATATACCAAAAATGGACACAGTGGATATGTCATGCATCAGTTCACTTTGATGTAGAGGATAAGTTAAGGCAGTTCTTAGCTGAGATTGGGAATACTAAGATAGTTGGATTATAGGTAATGCTTTCATCAATTTAATTTTGCTGGTCACTTTTTTACTTATGCTGCTTGGAATTAAACCATCTCAATAAAAACTTTTGATGATTGGAACTAAATGGTTAATAAATCAACAATTCTGATTGAATGTCTATTGAAACATACTTTAAACACTAAAATTCAGTGTGGGGGCAACAACAGTAATGAATCTTGAGAATTGATTTTATCATCTGAATTTTATTTTTATTCTCATTTACATATATGTAATCAACATACTTTATTAGTTATCTTCATTTTCTAGCATAAAACTTCATTTTCAGCTTTTTTGCTTCACTTTGTAATTGCAGTTGTGTGGTGAGAGAATGCATAGAACTACATTTTATACCTCTGATCTTTTGTCTAGCAATAGCGATGTAATAACAATCATGTTTATCACTTAGTTGTTGGTTTTTCATTTATAGAATGCAGCCGAGGCAGTGCAGTTGGTCGTCAGAGAGGAGTGGCGGTGCCGGTGGTAATTATAAGGACAACGGGAGATGCTCTTCGATGAAGGAGGTGGTGAGCTCTCTAGTTGCTGCTGTAGTTGCAGAAATGACGATGTATGGTGGGTGGTATGGAGTAGTTGCAGCTCTTTTGCTATTATGCTGGAGATCTGAAATTGAGCTAATGACAGATGATGGCAGGTCGACTTTAGGAACATCCTTTATTAATCTGCTGAGTTCAATGAGAATCTAATTCACATCTTATGTCTACACTATCTAAATAATATTATAGTAATAATATTCCTAAATGTTTTGAATTTATTCTTCTTCATTGCTGCTGCTTTAGGGCATGGATTTGACAGACTCCTCGACTGGAGAACTCGCCTGAGAATTGCTCTGGACTCTGCCTGTGGCCTCGAGTTTCTCCATGAACACTCGGTCCCCGCCATCATCCACAGGGACTTCAAGTGCAGTAAAATATTCCTGGACCAGAACTTCTCCGCCAAGGTGTCCGACTTCGGCATTTCGAAGGGATGCTTTTACAAGGCCAACGGTCATGTGCAGACCCACAGCCTGGGAACTACTGGATATGTTGCGCCTGAGTGAGTTTTTTGGGATTCATTTTGTAATCTGTGATCATTTGTTGAGGAATTGAAGAGTGTTGATGTGTTGGATTATACAGCAGGTATGCATCAAATGGTAAGCTGTCGGCAAAATCTGATGTTTATAGCTATGGAGTTCTTCTCGAGCTTTTGACGGGTAGAGTGCATGTGGATATCACAAGGCCGCAAGGAGAGCATGTTCTTGTTTCCTGGGTGAGTAAATATTATCATTAGCAAAGCATAAATGATATTTTTCATATTAGAAAGTAAAATCAATTCCTTATAGGTGGATGGACATAGATGTTTATTAAATTTACAAAGCTATTTGAGTTTTGTAATGTGTTGCTAAATATTCATGCATGTGAGAAGCATGAATTTGTCCCACATAACTTGTTTGGCCATTGTCAATACGTTTTATGTGGCTTATGCCTCCTACAAATCTTATTGTCTTTCACCATGGTGAGCAGTATTTAACCTACCTGTCACTCTGCCCGTGTGGTCTCAGTGTGCTCGTGGCGTAAGATATTTGATAGTGGCTTCAATTGGTTTATGTATATACATCGGTCAAGCGAACTTGCTATGCTCAGAGCAGTCAAATCAGACAGGTAAACCATATGTTCTTAGAAAAGTATGTATATATATATTTACGAGTGACAATGCACGGGTGACCCCCCGTGCCCCGCGCGACAGTACCCGGCCAGCAGCGGCGGGCTTCGCCCGCCCCCATGGCGGGCTTCGCCCGTCCCCACTGCGAGCGTCGCCCGCACCGGCGGGCATCGGGGCGCCCGACGGGCCTCAGGGTGCCCGACTCATAATTAATAATGATAATTTTGATTTCAATTAATAAAATTTAATTTAAATAATGATTAATTTAATATATGTTAACGTTATTATATGTTATATAATAAATATATAAACGTTTATTTTATAAATTATATATATGTTAGCGTTATTATATGACAAATGTTAATATAATAAATATATAAACATTTATTTTATAAATTATATATATGTTAACGTTATTATATATATATATATAGAGAGAGAGAGAGAGAGAGAGAGGTGGGGAGAGAGAGAGAGAGAGAGAGAGAGAGAGAGAGAGAGAGAGAGAGAGAGAGAGAGAGAGAGAGAGAGAGGGAGAGAGGCGGGAGAGAGGCGGGAGAGAGGCGAGAGGTGGTGATTTTATTAATTATATATATAATGAATAATATTATATATATAAGCGGGCCCACAGGCGGGCCCCACTTGTAGGGGTAAAACGGCTTGATTAGTCCCACATCGCCCGGAACAAAAGGTTTCCGCTGTTAATAAGGTGGAAGCCTGGTGCTCCATTCGAAATAAATGGCGGGCTGCCCTTTGAGGCCCTCCTGCTACCCCTCCTGACCCGCCCTCTGCCCCCCCCCCCCCCCCCCCCCCCCCCCCCCCCCCCCCCCCCGCCGCTGCTTGACCTGACCCAGCCACTGCCCCGCTTGACTCCGCCCCACAACCCTATTTTTACCCCTTGTAGGGGTAAAACTGCTCCGCCCGCAACCTGTTTTTTTTCAAAATAGTGGGGGTAAGATAGTAATTTCACTTTGTAAGGTAGGGGTCCTATAAAATTTATAGGTTTAAGACACCCTATAATGGTAGGTTTAGGAGACCTAGGGAAAAAAATGGACGGTCGAGATTGAATCAACGTTCCAGGTTGATCGAACGGCTGAGATGTTGTGATGAAATCAGATCGGACGGTCTGAAGGGTGGAGTTGCCCTAAATAGAGAAATCGGACGGTGGGTATTGATTGGCAGGGCATTACACCGATAAGCCTATTTTCTTATATAGTAGTATAGATATATATATATTTATATATCTTTTTCTAAAACCAATATATTTGTTTTTTTTATAGATACGTCGTAAAATGAGAGAGATAATGATCAATCAAGCTTCATCATGCGAACCTGCTATGCTTCAATGCCATGTTTTTTACTTCTTTGATTGCAACAGAGAGCAAATACCACAAAGAACCTGGACGATATAGTTAAACACTTGGTTCTCAACCCCACATGGATTCAGCAACAGCAAAGGAGGAATATATTCTTAAAATTTCTATTGAGTGGTTTTGGATTCATCAAGAGAAAGAACCATTGCTATGTATTGAATATGTTCTTAGAATTTGTATGCGAACCTACTATGTATTGAGTGGTTTGGGATATCCCCCGCCCTCTTTTTTTTTTCTATTAATAAAATATCTTATGTTGAACAAATTCTATTTGCGGATTGAGTATTAAATTTATTATTGTATCTAAATGTCTAAAATCAAATTCTAATGAATACTAAATGAAATAATTATATAATTTTTTTGTGGAATTAAATGAGATTTAGTGACGAGATATTTCGTCACTAAAATACACATTTAGTGACTAAATTAATTCAGTCACTAAAACTTTATTTAGTGACCGAATTAATCTGGTCACTGATATTACATTTAGTGACAGAACCAATTCGGTCACTGATATTATCTTTAGTGGCCGAACAAATTCGGTCACTGATACTACATTTAGTGACCAAATTAATTTGGTCACCAAAACTTTATTTGCTGACCAAATTAATTTGGTCACTAAAATCACTTTTAGTGACTGTGATTACTTTGGCCACTAAATATATACAATTAGTGACGAAAATCTTTTTGGTCACTAATTACATTTAGTGGCGGGGCATTCGTGGCTGTCTCGTGACGGACTGGATTTAGTCACTAATTGTCTTTAGTGACCAAAATCTAATCTTTAGTGACGAAAATTTTCGTCACTAAAAGTCAAATTTCTAGTAGTGCATGAACATAGTGGATGGGGTGGTGGATGAAGTGGTGGCGCATCTTATATACACAAATAACCAAATGGTTTCATAGAAATATGAAATAAACATTTCAATTGAAGATCATTGTGCATATCATCCAAAAAAACAAGAATCTACCCTACAATATCATTACAAGTTGAAAGAGGGTAAGAAATCGACCGAATCTGAAGGCTCATTGAGATTCACGGTTGGAATCGCAAGGTTGTCAATCCGCGTCCAAGCTCGGTCCACAACTATGTCTGGGGTAGAGGAGGGCTGTCACTACCTCCCAATGGACCCGTCTTCTTCGTGTCACTATCCGCTCGGCTTCAATACATGGCTCCCAAGCTTGATGATGAAATCTGGGTGGAGATCCTTCCTTTTGAAGCTTGTGGATGGCGGAGATGGCCGAGATGATCTCCGGTCTCAAGATAGGCGTGAAGAATAGTCCCGGAGCACCTCCTGGTGGTGGAAGATGATGTAGTGGCAGAAGAGGAGAACAGAGCTCAAAAACGGTGGAGATAGAGTGTCGTCCGACCTAATTTCACGGACTGCGTATTTATAGAAAACAGGGCGCACGAGCAATGGCGCACGGCCAGTGATCATGCGCACTAGAAGTTGGCGGTCGTGCGCACTGTGCCCGAAAACCTGCAAGACAAAATTCACAGAAAAGTAATATACGCACGATCAGTGATCGTGCGCGCTATAGCCAGTGGTCGTGCGTTTGGCAAGACAACACATAAAATTCCAGGGTTAAGCGTGCACGAGCAGTGGCGCACGACCAGTGGTCATGCACAATATGTCCAGTGACTGTGTGCAGTGTTCCTGGGCAGATTTGCACCGGTAACACCTGCACGGCCCCTGTTCTAGCATAAATGCACAACACTCCACTGAAAGTGGCACTCAACATTGCATGATAACTTATAAATAGGAAAAACATGATATTACACCAAAACGGGCCTAGAAGTGCACTTAGCATGGAGTAACAGATAACAATCAAATATGAACAATAATAAGTCTAATGTGTAGTGCTTTGACTAGAAAGCCCAGATGAGTCCATAAAAGTGTATATAATTGGGACTCATCAGGAGGCCTTCAGACAGAGTTATCATCGACAATGAAGCTTCGAAAGCCTGCAGGTGAGAGACAGGATCATCCCTACCTGTGAATACTGGGAGCCGAGGTTCTTGGAACCCATAGGAACTAGCTCCAACCTCACTTGTTCGACAAAAGGAGATGGCTGCTCCCAACGATCAGCTAGGGGATGAGCAACATCCTCCTGAAAGTTCAGAGCTCAGGCTGGACTTCCCTAAGCAGCTGCCTGGAAAAAGTCATGCCGAGCGACAAACTCTTCCCCCTCAGACCGTAGAGGAGCTGCGGGGTGAGGGGCTGAGCGGTCTCGCATGTGACCGCTGATGGGCAGATTGTCGATGTGTGTGGCGACCTCAGCGGTCTGAGGGACAAAATGCTGGGAGATCGCCACTAAGCACTGACTCATCATCTCTATCTGCTGAGCAGTCTCTCGATGGGCTTTATCGAACTCTTGTCGAGTCCGCTCTAAAGCTCGCTCAAGATGAAAATTGAGTTCGCGTGACCTGGACTGAAGGACCACCCAAACTCTGACTTTGCAACTCCCGGTTTGACATCCTAAGACCCCTGAGTTTGCTGATACGTCCTAATATGAAGGTCGCATGTTTGTTCTGTGGTACAAAAATTGTACCCCCACAACTTACACTGAAGGAAAAGGGAAAAAACTGAGGAAGACTGGTTACTAAGGTCCTAGAGCAGCTGAATAGGATGCCGCTAGGCTGCGAGACCTAGAGGGGAAGCTTAGGGAGGACTAAAATTGAGACTGCTTAGGTTGTTACTACGATCTAGACCCGAACCAAAAGTCCTTTTCGAGGACCCCAACCCCTCTATTTATAGATGCAGGAGCCTGCCCGAATGGGCAGATATCAAAATTATGGGCTGCCCAAGATATAAGAGAGCCAGGATAGAGTAAAGAAGCTACTTGGGGTGCTAATAGTAGAAAGGATCAGGGCCTAAGACCGCGCGGTTTGACAATCTCGAATAAACTTGATCGTCAGGGACTTGAGGATCTGCTGCTGAGGACAAGACATGCGGTTTGAACATTTGAGATCGCGAACTGAGATCGCCGAGACCGTCGAGACCGGGTGAACCCCACCATGAACACTTGAGATCGCGAACTTCTGGGCAAACAACATCCACTCTTTAATTCTTATCAGCACCCCTTGGGATGTTCAACCCCAATCTGGAAAGGTATCTTAAGGCCTACAACATTGGTATTCATCACTTATTCTATTCTGCCTCTAAGGTGCTCAAATATGAGCTTGAAAGTCACTGAAATAAGTGTGACCAAAATGTATTTTATTTAAATACTATAGTGTATAAGTATTAATCAACATGAATTCTAAAGCACAATCAAACAACTTCTCGCGTCATCATCTTCCTCCAGCAGATGGATGGGATTGCATTTTCCTGGGCCATGTTGTGGGCAATTTCCCGACTACCACTTCACCTCCACGGCCGGCCACTGCCACCACCACCTCCGTTGAGGTGGTGGCTAGTGATGGCAGTGGTTTGCCAGCCGGAAACCTCTTCTATAGGAGATGTCAACCGGAGAATTTTGGGCCAAAATTCTTCATTTAAGAACATGGATCCAGGCTCTTTGAGCTTGGATCTTCACCTATATGATATAGAAAGCTAGCACGGAGGGAGGGGAGGAGAAACGTACCATCCTTTGGGCTCGGGATCGGGAATTCCAGAGGTTCGGCATGGATAAACTTTGATCCGACGAGCTTGGTCAATCTCGCGATACTCCACCAAATCCTTCATTGTATGGTGCTGGCTTGACTCTCTGGGACTCACTAAAGCTGGTGGTGGGCTCAATTTGGCACGAGGAAGGCTTAATCCATGACATCCATTAAGGGGGATTTCAGCCAAGCATCGGATGCTCCTCCTTACTTCTATTTGGCACCCCTTGCTTGAATTTGGCTGGTAACTCCATGGGGGTTGAGAGAAAGGCTTAGGGAGTGGAATTGAAGGCCATGTGGCACTCAATCCACAAATCCCTCCTTGTCTCTTTTAAAATTGGGGGAAATTCCCAAATTAGCCCCTTGCATGTTATCCTATTTTGAATTCAGTGGGCATGGGGGGGGGGGGGGGGGTAATTTGGCTATTGGGTTGCAGACTGGGCCTTGGGCTAAGTCCCCAACCCATTGGAATTGGGCTTGGCACCCTAATTTCCTCTTTAGGTCAATATTTGACCATGGTTGACTTTAGGGTTGACTTGGTCAACTTAATAAGTTGGCTGGCCCCACATAATTGTGGTGAGTCCTATGACACCACCTAATGTTGGTTGAGCCATGGCGGGGCCTTAATGCGGCTAATTGACCCATATATGTGTGATTTGACCTAAATTGACATAAGTTTGACCTTGGTCAAATTGGGTGATTTGGTTGACCCAATGCTGAGGTTCATGGTCCATTGACTCACTATTATGGTTAGGTAGGTAGTGGTGAGGTCAATTTGACCAATTGAAGTCTAATTGAACCAAATTAGGGTAGGTTGACCTATTTTGAGCTAGATTTGACTTTGGTCAAATTGCCTAATTTGGTTGACCAATTCATGTGATCTATGGTGAATTAACTAATCCCTAGGGTTAGTGATATATTGGTGAGGTTAACTTGGGCTTGTGAGTTCAATTTGAGGTGAATTGACCTAGGTTGACTTGTGTCTATTAAGGTTCACTAGGTGAGATCATCTTGTCACCTAGGCTCCTATGGTCAATTCCTTGCCCTAGGTCACATGTCACAACACATGTCATGCACTAGTTCACACTAGGGGTCTAGTAGGAATGGGGATGTTACAACATCGACATCTCATTTGTTGGTCATGAGTGGATTTAATATTAATTACCTAGATCCCTTGCCACATAACATCATACATGATGTCATCAGATCACTGCACAGATCTGAAAGCACCACTATAACATGATCCAAAATTTGCATTCACGACTCGTTGATTAATGTGAACTTGGAAAGTGCACCAATCATTCAAGTAATATAAAATGGGAGTGAATCCCCATGTACCGTTCTCTCAAGGAATACGGTGGCATGTTTCACAATTTGAGAAAATTAATTGTAAAAGCAAGAAATACTAAAAACATTGAGTTGAGTTGGGTTGCTCAACAAAAATTAAATGCATAAAAAGAAATGTGGGTCGCCGGCACCACATCACAATCACAAGAAAAAAAGTGCGGGTTGCCTTCACTGCTTCGCTCAAGAGAGAGTGGGGTAAGGGTCGCCGACACTGTGTGGTTAGAAGCTTCACCGATTCGCTCAAGAGAGAATGGGGTGAGGGTCTCCGACACCTCTTAGATTGCTCCCCAAAAGAGCTCAATCACGATAAAAAGAGATTTAACAAGCTTCTAACCACATGGGTTCCATACTCATTGCATGAAAACAAGAACTAAACTTTCATAGAAATTAATGATAGTGCATACATGTCAATATGAGTTCATACAAAATCTCATCATCTGAATAAAAGATGTACACCCATCACAAATTCTAGTGAGGCGGAAGAAAAGGAGAGAGATACAAATAACAATCGAGTCTTTTCCGTAGAAATGGGAGGAAACCACCGGGTTGTCAATTCGTGTCCTTCACGCATTCATCAATTGTATACGAGGTCTGGGAGGGTTGTCTGATGTAGGACTACGTGTCGAGGTGAGTGAGGCGAATAAAGCTACGGTTCGCTCTAGACTTTTACGATCGAGCGCGCGCGCACACGAGTTCATTGCCACTTCAATAAATTAATTTTAATCGCATCACACACACAATTTACACCACGAGACACTTCGACCAAAACGACGATTCGAAAAGAGGTTGATCTTGCTCCCAAACAAAGAATGAAAGCATAGGATTGCCCTATTCCTTTGAGCGTCAAACAAGGAGTTACCCACTCCAACCAACATCACATTAAGGATTTACCCAATCCTTTAACTCATAAGAATAATCGAAAAATCAACGCAACAAAATAAATAACCCACGACAAAATCAATGGCTTCGAAGGCAACGCCGACCTTCTTCACCAGATAAAAATCACGACTAAAGAATCACACACAGAAGTGGAGAAGTTTGTTACCCCAAGCTCACAAGGAGTGTCGGTGGAAGGCCTCTCTTCCATGAATCTACCAGAGTCACAACGAGCAGAAAGTAACACGCGACCATGCTTCACGGAGAAGCTACAGGAGTTCTGACAGCAGTCGACCACCCTCACAACCATGATATGGCTCGACAGAGGGAAGCACAATCGCAGTGGAGGAAGACGGTAGATATCGGATCTCATGCCGGTGCGACTGGAGGAGGCAGCTTCGCTCAGCCAGGTAGAGGAGGGGCGGTGGCGAGTCTCACGCTGGGAGAAGGGGGGGGGGGGGGGGGGGGGGGGGGGGGGGGCGACGGAGAATCTTATGCCGGAGGGATGAGGGCGGTGACTGCGTCGCACTGCATGGCAAGGGAAGGGGCGAACCCTAGGGGTAACGGGAGGAAGTATTCTCACGAGATTTTTTTTGTTCTCCAAAAACAGTACCAATCGTTCTTATTTCTCCATAATTAATAGAGTTTGTTTTTTTGTTACTAAAACTGAAATTAAAATATTACCTAAAACATAGTTTGAAAACCATTAAACTAATTTAATGAAAGCCATTAAATTAAGCTAAGCGGTCTCACATGTGCGTGCGCGGTGGTCATAGCTGTGGGTATCTTCATTAACTTGATGGTTGCGGCGACATGGTCGCGAGCGGAGGTTGTAGTGGCAAACAACTTCAAGCAAGGGAGTGTCGGCGCCATCAATCCTCCCCCGGTCAAAAGCAATCACCACCGGTGAGTGGTCACTACAATAGTGATGAAGGAGGGCAACATCCAAACGTTCCAAATCAGCCTCAGGGTGCCAAGAATCATCTGAAGCAGGTCAGTCACGCCAACAAACAAGATAGAGGTGGAGACCACCATCAGCAGAGGTAACAACTTCATCATCCAAAATCCTGTCAGGCACAAAGGAGGTTTTGGGAAACCCTAGAAAAACGTTAGCATCATGTTAAATATTGGCGGTAAAACCACCACCCTATGTAACCACGGTAGGTTTCGTAGGCAAGAGAGACACGGGAACACGCTCCCCCCCCCCCCCAACCCTAAAGAAGAAGACGATACATCAGAAGAAGAGATTGGAGAATGAAGTAATTCTAGTGGTGGAGAGATATACGACGTTAAATCCGAAACATTGAAAATATGGGAAATACCCCAATCAGCGGGTAAATCTAAAATACACGCATTGGTTCCCAATTTCTTGATAATTTTAAAGGGGTTGGCTCTCCTATCAACATTAAAAGTAGAAGCTCTCCGATGTATATTCACATACGATTGACAAGAAGCGTAATGAGTGGCTAACTTTTCTTGAATGCGCTTGTGGAGTTCGTGAACGTGTTGAGCGAACTCTTGTGCAAAGTGACTTGATTTATACGTAGGGGTAGTGGAATCAAATCAAGTGGCACGGGCGCTTTGTAACCATGCACAACCTCATTCGGTGATAGACCAGTAGAGCGATTCCTAGAGTTGTTATAGGCGAGTTGGGTGTGGGGGAGAAGTAAATCCCAAGTACCCAAGTGGTCACCCACAAGACACCACAATAGATTGCCTAAACTACGATTAACAACTTCCGTCTGTCCATCCATTTGCGGGTGGTAGGCGGAGAAAAATAATAGCTTGGTGCCCATTAATTTCCAAAGCGTTTTCAAAAAATAGCTAGTAAACTTAACGTCGCCGTCCGTAACAATAGTTTTTGGAACTCCACGATGACTAACAACCTATTTAAAATATAATTTAGCAATATAAGAAGCAACGTTCGTTTTACTACATGGAACAAAATAAGCAATTTTGGAAAATTGGTCTACAACGACATGAATGGAATCGTGACGACGCATGGTCGGAGGGAGGACAAGGATAAAATCCACACTCACATCTTCCCATGGGACGGACGGAATAGGAAGAGGGGTGTACAACCCAACATTAGTCTTATTACCTTTAGCGAGTTGGCAAGTGCGACACCTGCTAACAATTTTGTTGACAAGTGCCTTTAAGTGTGGCCAATAAAATTTATCCTCCACTAATGTAATCATTTTGTCACGACCAAAATGACCGCCAAGGCCACCAGTATGTATCTCCCAAATAATAAAGTGGCGAAGTGATGATTGCAGAATACACAAATTAGAATGCTTAAATAGATATCCATCGTGAAAGTAGTCGGCGGAAACAGTAGTGGGGGAGTCATGTTGGGCACTCAAATAAACGTCCCTAAAATCTGGGCAGTGCACGTACTCATCCTTAATTCACTCAAATCCAATGACCTTAACATGCATAGTGGTTAGCAATAAAGAGAGTCGGCTAAGGGCATCAGTGACATGGTTTTGTGAGCCCTTAAGGTGCTTAAAGGAAAATGTGTACTCTTGAAGGAATGAGACCCATTTAGCATGACGGGGGCTGATTTTATGCTGTGAATTAATGAACCGAAGGGCTTCATGGTCAGAAAGGAGAATGAAATCCTTGGAAAGGAGATAGTGCCTCCAATGTTGGAGACATCGAATAACCGCGTAAAATTTCCTATCATAATTGGAATAATTTAGTTTGGAGCCCGCTAATTTCTCGCTAAAATAGCCTATAAGATGTCCCTCTTGGCTTAGCACTCCACCAACACCGATTCCGGAAGCATCACATGATAGTTCAAAAACCTTAGTGAAGTCGAGTAAGTGAAGAATCGGAGCCTCCATCATTTTAGTTTTGATAGTTTGGAAAACAACTACTGCGGAGGAAGTCCACTTAAATCGCCCTTCTTCACACACTCCGTAATATGTGTCATGATACTACTAAAGTATTTAATGAAACAACGATAAAAAGTAGCTAAACCATGAAAAGTACTTACTTCACGGATGCACATTGGCTCGGGCTAATGACTTGGACCTTTCCCGGGTCCACATTAATACCATGCGCACCCCCACTATATAACCCAAAAATTCTACTGATTGCACGAAAAAAATACATTTCTTGAGATTGACATATAACTTCTCTTCGTGTAGCGTGGTAAGAATAATCTTCA
Organism: Dactylorhiza incarnata; assembly: GCA_033032865.1. NCBI lineage: Eukaryota > Viridiplantae > Streptophyta > Magnoliopsida > Asparagales > Orchidaceae > Dactylorhiza > Dactylorhiza incarnata. The sequence goes on along the minus strand of JAWHQI010000010.1, from coordinate 22,253,837 downwards.
AGTGCGATAAAATGATCGGTGGGCATGGTGCTATATACTAAAATATCATCAAAATAAATCACAACAAATTTTCCCATAAAAGGTTGAAATACATGTGTCATCATACGAGAAAAAGTGCTTATGGCATTAAAGATCCCGAATGGCATGACCATCCATTCATACAAAACCTCCTTGAACTTTAACGCGGTTTTCCATTCATCCCCCTCACGGATCCGTATTTGGTGGTAGCCACTCTTAAGATCCAATTTAGAGAAAGTTGTGGCATCAGCTAACATGTCCAACAAATCATCTAACCAGGGGATCAGAAAGCTATATTTAGTGGCAATCTTATTAATTGCGCAGTTATCCACACACATTCGCCACGTACCATCTTTCTTGGGTGAAAGTAAGGTGGGGAAGGCACAAGGACTCGTGCTATGTCTAATAAAGCCTTTGTGGAGGAGATCGCGGGGAATATTCAGTATGTAGAGCCATTTGGGTTCAACCTATAGCGGGGAAGATTCAGTAAGGAAGATCCGGTATTAAATATATCGCGTGTTGAATCTCTTTAAATGGAGATAAGTAAAAGTGCACAGTGTGCCTCTGAGAATCCTCTAGAGGGGGGTGCATAGAAATTTAAAGATTTTTCTATCGTAACTGTGCAAACAATAAAACTTACAAAGGTATTATGCACACAAGCAAAACCAAAGGCAGAATAAATAAGATAAATAATGCTGGAAATAAATGCTGAAAAAGGAAGTGGGACAGCACAGAAAATCACAGCAAAGACATATAGATTTATATAGAGGTTCCCCAAAATGTGGGTACTCCTCTCTTCTACCATATGGTAGGAATGCACAACCTGTGCCTGAGTATTTTGATAAGAAGACTCTTAGAACCAAAGATCTTTTGATAAGGAGATCTTGAACCACAAATCATTTGATAAGGAGATCTTGAACCATAAATCTTTTGATAAGGAGATCTTGAACCACTGAATCCTTTGAAAGAGGGATTCTTAAAACTCTTTTACAGTTGAAGAAAGGGAGAAAGAGGAGGAAGAAGTAAGGAGAAGAATTCTGCTCTTAGAATTCTGTTGAAGCCTTTAGCTTCAAATTTTCTCTTTGCTGGATCTGCAAATGATGAACCCTTGCTTAAGATAGTGATGATTTGCAAGGGTTATAAGTTTTAGATCCTTTCTGCTTTCATCTCATTGAAATCTGGCGGCTATGAGATATTGATGAAGAGCAGCCTTCAGTTGATCTGTTCTATGAGAGAGAGCAGTTCTTGTTTTTCAATGTCTTTTAGGGTTCCAGGAGGACGAAGAAGAAGGAGGAAGCCCTAATCAACAAGATGTAGAAGATTGTGATGAATGTTTTATATTTCTCTCTGCTCTCTTCCTATTTATTGTCCATGATTAATTTGAATTTCTTTCCTCTTCTGGATTGTCCTGAAAAGGTATATACTTGGCAATTTCTCTTCCTTTCCTCTTTTGTTCACGAAAGCTGTCGTATTTCATTCCAAGAAAGATTTTCTTGTCTTCTTGTATGCTCCATTCTATTTGAGGCAATAAACAAGCCGTTGTAGAACGGTCTCCAGTACTATGGGCCTTGAGAGAGAGAGTTCTAAAATGATAGCTGAAAAGGTTTCCTTTTCAGACTGTATTCGACGTTGCGTCGATTTCTCATTCTCTCTTATCGACGCACCTTTGAGTTCATGTAAGAGCAGCTTTGAATTCCTTCTTGCTCTGATTTAACCCTGATGTTGATGTTGCGTCAATTACTTATCGACGTCATCGTCATGTTGAAGGCTTGACTTTGAACTTCATCATCTGCGTCGAATTGTAGTCGACGTTGTGTCAACTTTAGATGGCTTCGACAGATTCTCCCTTCTGCGTTGAGTTGAAGTTGAAGCTACGTCGACTTCTAAGATCAGTTCAATATGTCTTTTTCATCTACGTCAATATCCTTTCGACGTAGCGTCGACTTGATCCACTTTGACAGAAAGGTAGAGTTGCTTAGACTTCCAGTCTAAGTTACGTCGATATGAAGTCGAAGTTGCGTCAAATACTATTCGACGCAATTGTTAACTCAACCAATTTGTGCTTGTCTTGCTCTGGTCTTTACACTCCAAGTTGTGTGTGATATCCTAAGACATCTAATGACCAAATTACCCTCACTATACAATGGGTAATTAAAACCTAAGAGTTAAAATCACTTTAGATAATTTGTTAAGTTAAATCCAAGTAGTTTTCCCAACAGTAAGGTGGATGGAAGCTCATCCAGATAGACGTCCTTATACTCCTCAAATAACGCTCAATATTCTGACGGCAAATCTTCCAAGATTGGAGTGTCAACTTTAGATTGTAGACACACTAAAACGTATATAACTCCCCCAAGAAAAGACTCGCGGGTAAATTCCTTACGACCATCAAACTTATAGTTTTCTTTTCTACCGGAAGGGTGGTTTCCTTAGCGGGACTAGCGGGGTCCTTAGGAGCAGTGCATTTCAAGGTGATCTTCTTCCCATAAAATTTAAATTCATATACATTGGACCTCCCAAAATGGGTCACATCAGGATCATATAACTAAGGGCGACCAAGAAGAACATGGGAAGCATCCGTGGGGATCACATCACACCATATCTCTTCTGAATAAGACTTGATGGTTAGGGGTACAAGACATGTATGTGTAACGGGAAGGGATGTTTTGTTGACTCAAGTTACTTGGTAGGAATGGGGGTGGGGCTCCGTAATGAGCTTCATACGCGTGACGACACTCTCAGAAATAACATTCATGCAACTTCCACTATCGATAATCAACTTACAAAGCTTCTCACTGCTCTTGAAAATCAATGAAAAAATGTTGGTACGGTGCCAATCATTCGATGCACGTGGGGTTGACAAAATACAATGCATCACCAGGAGATTATGGTCATCCTTCATATCACTAGGAAAGCCGTCAAGTTCTGACTCATCCGCAGCCTCATCAATAAATTAGTGCGTCTCACTAATGGCCTCAACTAAAGCCAAAGCCTTATTCTTCGTTGGGCACTCAACGGTGTAATGGCTGACTATCCCGCAAGCATAGCAAGTGGCATTAGTTTTGCTAATCATTCCAATGGGAATGCGTTCACCATTGGGATTCTTAGCATTCCTAGCCGTGATAACGATATTGGTGGAATATGATGTCCTAAATTGATAGTTTATTAGGTAGTAGTCTAATTCACCTAGAGGGGGGTGGTGAATAAGTTTCGTTGAATTTTCTTAGTTACAGCTAGCTGTTATTAGAGATTAAATAAAGTAAATGCGCAACACAGAAAACACACAGCTGTTTATAGTGGTTCCCCAAGATAGTGTGTCTATAGGTAGTCCACTTTCCCTCGACACCTTTATAACAGTGTGTTAGACAAGGCAAACCCCTCCAAAAATTTAGCTCCAAGAGCTTACAACACATATCCCTCAGGATCTCTCAGGTTTACTCCAAACTCTACCTCAGGCTCAACATCCCTACCTCAGGCTCAAAAACCCTACCACTCAGAGTGCTCCAACAACTACACCTCAGAAATCCCCCTAATTTCCTACCTTAGACCTATCAAGAAGCTCTACCTCAGATCTCCTTAGAGATCATACACCTCAAGCTGGTAGTACAGCTCTACAAGCTCAGGCTCAACAGACCTACACACTCAGGCTCAACAACCCTACACATTCAGGCTCAACAACCCTACACACTCAGGCTCAACATCCCTACACACTCAGGCAATAAGCCTTACACACTCAGAAAAATAATGTTCTTACAGAGTTTATAATGTTTACTTACAACAGAGGGCTGTAAAGATATATCCTTCAAAGCTGGTCTTTTGTTGTTGATGCATAGCAGGTGCTGTCTTGAAGCATGGCTGAATGGCAGTAGCTTCAGTCCTTGCTTCTATCTGATCTTCTTCTTCAGTAGATGAAGAAAGATCTACTTGTTCTTCTGGATTGAATCAGCAAGAACAATCTTCTCTCTGTTATCTGCTTGTAGCTTCAGGAAGCAGGGAGAGATATCTGTGGAAGTCGTAAATAACACAGTAGCTCTTTATGATTATTTTTCCACACCTTCTATTATGCCATAACATCTTCTTTTATACTTCCTCCAATCTGCAACGGCTCTGAAGAGTGCCCTATCACAACATGGATAGAAATAGACAATGTTATCTTTGCTTTCGATCCACTTGCGCTAAAAGTAGATCCCGTCAGGCTTTATTCAAATATGAATCTGTCTCAGTGGTTGGGCTGAGATAGGCTTCAGTATCAGTGGCTAAGCTCCAGCCTTAGCGGTATAATATTTTGTCATCTTAGCGGATCCACTGAGATAGTTAGTCTTCTCAGCGGATTCTATCTAAATGCAGCTCAGCTGAGACAGACTCCTTCTCAGCGGCACTGGCTGCGTCTCAGCGGTTCAGCCGAGACCATGCTGTCGCCTTAGCTGTTTTGATAGTAAAACCACATAACAATTTCAATGATTGGAATAACCTAACCCTACATAGACATGATGCAAACGAGGGTTTATCAAATACAATATGTACTTAACATTAAGGAGGGAAGCAACTGTGATTGCAGGAGCTCTTTAGGAATGATCTGATCTAACGCCAACGTTAGCCTCAACACCAGTGTTGGGGTTGCCTAAAATGAATGTTTCCTAAAGTGTAGAATCTCCTTCCTGTTTTGAAAATCTGAGCCATCAAAAGAATTCTATACTGGGTCAATGCCAGGCGTTAGCCTTAACGCCGACGTTAGTGTCCAGTCCTATAAATAGGTGGATTTTGTCTTCTTCAAGAGTAATGCTAAGGAGACCTATTCCAGCACTCTGAATTATTTGTGAGGGTCGTATTTCCAGACCACAAATGGTCTCCCACTCAATTTCAAAAGGAGGGATCAAAGGAGACTTGGATAAACATGCTAACTCAATGTGAAGAGCGCACGCTTGGACTTCAACGATCTTCAGCGAATCTTCATTGTCTCCTTCAGATTACCTCATAGGGAGTATTTATATTTGTCTTTTATATTAATCGTTGTAATCAGTTCGTGAATTTGCCTCGTGTTGGTGACTAGGTCTGGGTATGTCGTAGGGAGGAATTTGCCTCGTCTTGGCGACTGGGTCTAGGGAGAAGATCTAGTGGGTGCCGTATCTGGGGAGAGATCGACTAAAGTCAATCGGTTCTTAGTGAGAAGAGTCGGTATAGAAATAAAAAGAGTATTTCATATTTTGCCCTGGATTTTTAGCGTCATAGAAATCAAATTTTGTAACCAAATTTTATTAATGATAATCATGTCTTTTTCTATTTAATAAAATTAATTTACTACTCTTTTTTTTGATTCACTCTTATTGAAATAAAATATTAAAAGTTTTCTATAAAAATTTAAAGTTTTCTAAAACCCTTATTCCCCCCCCCCCCTCTAAGGGCGCCTCAAGATCCAACAAGTGGTATCAGAGGTAGGTTATTCCAAATCGGCTTAACAACCCGGAATAATGGCGTCTCATGATCTCGCTTCTATTAGTGGGGAAAATTTTTATATAAATGAAAAGACACTAGCACCACCTTTATTTGAAGGGAAAAATTATAAAGGGTGGAAAACATCAATGAAAAATTTTCTTACAGCTTTAGATGAAAAAGTTTGGAATATTACTATTGAAAAGTCACCTAGCGTATTAAATAGAAACGAAATGGTTTTAAATGCAAAATCTATAAATAGTCTATTTTGTAAGTTAGATTAAAATATTTTCAAACTTATTTATACTTTACCCACCGCATATGAGATTTGGAGTTTTCTTGAAAGAACTTATGATTATCCTTCTGTAGGTATGGAACAATCACAAGAACTAGAGAATATGCAAGCCTGCATAAGTATTCAAGAAATCTCCACACATGATGGATCCATGGAATGCACATCAAGTGGAAGGGATGATGACAACACATTATTGGAAGAGGAACATGAAGAAGTCAAAGGAACTTTATGTTCAAACCTTTCCTCATCCAAAAACAAAGTAAGGAAATCAAATTCCCTTATTGTTTGCAATTCTATTTCTACATTACAATTGCTACAAATTACAAAGCGCAAAATTAAGAAATTGAAAAATGCGAATTGCAAATTGCGCTTAGAAAATAAAGGTTTAAAAACAAAAGTTAAAGTAGATTCAAATTCTGATTTATCTAGTTTTACCCATTTCTCTTCAATTGAAAATATAAAACCTGGTTTTGATTGCAATATTCTTAAAGAAAAACTCAAGGTATATGAAAAAGAGCATCTTAAAGAACATAATGAAAAATTATCTTCAGAAAATTCATCTAATACAAACGATTGTGCTATGTGTAAAAGTTATAAAATTGAAATTAAAGAGATGGATGAAACATTTGAGGAATTTAGAAATAACTATCAAAGTCATATTGACTCTATTGTTTCTATTCTTAAAAATAGCACAATTGCTTATAATAAAGCTGGACATAATATCAAAGTTAAGAATTATGAATTAGAAAATAAAGTTAACTTGCTTAGGAAATTATAAAGAAAAATTCTCAACACATAAATTCAAAATATCAAGTAAAATCCAAAAGCAAGTTGAATATGAATATGAATATCTTGAATAAACCTAATAATGGGAGTAAGGAACACAAAGTCTTTGTAAATCAAAATCCGAGTCACTATCATTTACAAAATCCATTTTCTCCCAACATAAATTTAAACGTTAACAAATTTCCAATACGTAACACATTTGAAAATCATTATGGAAATGTAAAATATAAGAATATGAAACCAAAGTATGAATGGAGGCCCAAAATTAAAGATGAAACTCTAACTCCACTTGAATGGGGGCCATTCATACTCATCTCACCAAAAATCATATCATTATATTTGGGTACCCAAAGGAACCACCACACTTGGTCCCCTTTGGATACCTAAAACTCTTATTCACTAGGTATCATCAAATGCATGAATTAGAATCCTTTCAAAATGAAATATACAAATTTCTACTTCATGATATGCTTCAATGTCTTCTTTATTTTTTTTTGTTTTTTTATTTGTTTAAAGATATCATGTCATGGTCTTCATATATATTATTGGAAATATGATTTTATATCTTAAAGCATAATGAGTTTACAAATCAAATCGATCAAAATTCATAGTCATATTTTGTTTTGATGACCTATCTATCTTTTTATATTCATTGCCTATAAATATCTTATATTATCCATATAAAACAAATTCTAATATTGTTATAAGATATTTATCTAATCATGAACTTCAATTGTTCTCTCTCAGAAAATGTTGAGTCTATAAATTTTTAAATATTAATTATGGATAGCAACCAATAACACTTAAATATCTTGAGAAAGGGAGATTTGGGATGTCACCCCATCATATCTCCTAGTACCGGTGCGAACCCTTCACAAGGTAGACCTCGGCATGGCCAAGATCCACTCAAAATTGCTAAGTCCGACTAAAGCCTAGCAAAGATCAAATTAATTATAGACTCAGGCGTGCTCTTGCAATAACCGAAAAAGGGGAAATTATCATTATCTTGCCTTTCAAGAAGTTTAGATATTCGTGTTTAAAAATAAAAATAAAAAGTCATATCATTTCTCAAGTGATCTATATATTTCTTTTCGTTTATCCTTCTAAATCCCTTACCTATAAGAGTCTCTAATCATCATTATAAGTTAAATTCTAAATGTAGTACATGATGTTATCAAGACTAATGAAAAATTGTCAAAAATGGATTTAAAAGGAGTATTAGGGAACTTACACTAATAAATTAAATGCGCAACCTTTTGAATATTTGTCTAATTTCTTTCCAGCATATGATAGCCCCTATATTGAAAAGTCATAATCTAGAAAAAACGATATTGAAAAACAATAATGATGAATATGAACTCACACACTCCACAATGATCTTATGCTAAAATTCACAAAACTCATATATCATAATTCATGATTTATCAAGGATTATCTTAGATCAACTATTTCTATCAATCTTAGGAACTATGAAATATATGATGGTTAAGTGGTATCATAATTTCATACTTAGTTTTGTTTGCGATGGGAATCAATATTGTTTGCATGTATATCATTATTTGTAGACCTTAGAATTAACTTAGTATCAAATAGAATCATCACTTTATTCTAGGACTAAAATTGAATTACTACTTTGAATAGATGCAACATTAACTCTATTAATCTTATTGCGTAACATTGCTCGCAAACTCATCATTCTAGCATTATCATATAATAAATATTATTAATGCTAGTTAACTCATATTGCCATAATGAATTATTTTAAAATAGAAAAATTGAAAGTAAAAATTCATAAACTATGTGGTTTTAAAATGAACTATAATTAGAAATCAAACTCTCATAAAAGCCATAGTTTATAAATTGATTCCATTTGACAAAAGGCTTAGGATCTCCATGATCATTCATCCACATTATGTGTCTCACAATATCGAGGGCGTAGGTATGTATGCATTAGATGACCTAACCTCTAAGTCATGTCTTATCCTTTACCGGGGAGGGTTCCAGTGGGGCCTTGCGAGGCACTGAGGGGAAAGAGTGCTAGGTTGAGCATTCTCTAGTGTTTGCATATGGGATTAACACCCCAACCTACGGCATATGTGCAGCTCCTCATGCCTATCCGTCACTTAGTACAGGGTTAGTGTGTAGGCATATGGTTAGGGTATTATAATCTAGGACATACCTATATCATTTTTTTTGTATGCACTCTTTATAAATATATTATTCATGCAGTCTTGGGTTGATTGAACAAGCTTCTCTTGAGTTTTGCATAATTTACCATTTTGACCTTTAATGATCTTATAAAACACAAGTATTTAAAAACCTAATAAAATATAAACCATCTTTTAAAACAAACAAAAACATGAATCTATCTGCATCACCAACATCAAAATCGAACTAAAAAGCACTAATGCTTGGCGCTATCAATAACGCCCCACATTAGCATTTCTCTATGAACTTAACAACTCTTTCTACCTATTCATTCATATACTTATATATATCTGTGTTTACATCTTAATTACTTTTTTATTACCAGAAAAATAAAAAATAAATATAAAATATAAAATATAAAAACCATTTTAAAACTACCAAAAAATGCTTAAATAGCCTTCTAATCCTCTCCAAATTCTCTACAATTTCTCACTGAGAAGGTCTATATACATATATACTCCCTATTCCAAAGTTTTTTTTTCAAAAATCTCAAAAAACAGTGTTCTGATTGGGCGTTGAGTAGTTAACGCCAGGCGTTAGCTCTTTTGGCCAAATTGAAATTTTGTTTTTCCTAAACTATTTATGGTATTTTTTAATGCTTTTGCTTTCTTTATTTTCTCTGCTTTAAAATTCTTTTGTAAATATTTTGTTAAGTTTCTTCCAAAATACAAAAAAAAATTCAAAATGCTCAAAAATATGTTTTTGTCATTTGTTGTGTTTTAAATATTTACAAAATTATGGTTTGACTATAAGACTTCACAAGAGCAAACATCTTAGTTATTTTGGTTCAAATGGTCAAAATTGATTTTGGCATACACACAAAGATTTTCTTCAATGTCTAATTTTAATTTCAAATTTCTTAAACATTGTTTTATCTTGTCATGCCTTGACCTTAATCTGATTATGTGCAATGAAATAATCTATAGAAAATTGTGTATGATTTCCTAGCATGCCTCTAAGTATGAGTATTGTTTTATGTTAATCAATGATTCATACACTCACAATTTTGGTAATCTACATGTGCTCATAATCTTAGTCATGCATGATTGTGTAGTGTAATAGTTTTAACACATTAAGTAGTATGTCTAAATTACCTACACCTTCTTTTAAACAATAAATTTATTGCACATATAGAAGTGTTAATTCAATATTGTTAGTGTTTGCAAAAACAAGTGTATTCGGAGACCTTTGGCCCTCATTACAAAAAATATAAAATAAAATGCCCAAGATAACGCCACCAAGCACTATTCACCCTACTGATAAGTCTTAATGAGCATTGTTAGGTTGAGCACCTTGCAAAGAATTGTAAAGTGTCTTGTGCAAACACATTTTTTTCACTTCTATTTGTACACTAGATCACTAAAAATAAAATTAATAAAAGTGCTTATGTAATCCCCCAAGCAATACTTCGCTCCTTGATAAGTCTTAATTAGCATTGTGTGGGCGAAGCACCTTGGTAGTTGTACTCATAAAATGTGGTTTGAAATTTTATTCTAGAATTGATGTGTGAAAGTATTTATAAGATTACAATCTTAATATAATTTTTACTATTTCATTACTTATGTAACACACCAAATTTTACTGTTCTGCGAGCTAACACGGCGTGGTAATGCTACGCTCGGAGTGGGGGGTTGGGCCATTGATTTTAGCCCAATAGGCCACTGGCCGTGCGTGATTGTTCGCGCACGATCAGGCGCAAAACCATTGGTCGTGCGCATTGCCCATTTTCCCACCCGAGCGGTTCGCACGTTCACAGGCTTTGTTCTCGCACGACCATTGGTCCTGTGCCTTTGATCGTGCACTATTTTTGGCTTTCCATTCTGCTACAGGTTGTTCTCACACGATCAGGAGAAATCCTTCTCGCACGACCACTAATCGTGCGCCATGTTTGTTCTGCTCTGTATTGAAATGCTGAACCGGCGATCGGAGTGGTCAAACCCTTTAGATCTTGATCCGACGGCTGAGAAATGTTGCTGGAAATTATTACGTCTTGACCTAAGACCATTTCCCCTCATAACTTTAAGTATTTTGTCTCTCCCAAGCTTGAGAAGGAAGAGAGGCAACGAGGAAGAAGAAGCTCTTTCGGCCATTAACGGAGCTCTGAATCGTGAGACATTTCCACATCTGTAGAGAGCAGCCTGATGTGGTTCTTTCTATCCGATTGGAATCTCAGATCTGTGGCGCCGAAGAAAGCTCCATGGGTAACGATCCTTCTTACTGGTCTTAGTATGTGTTTTTGTCCTCTCATTCCATTTTCTATGCTTGCATAAGGTATCCCTTTCACCAAATGGGTGAAGTGTAGGATTTCCTTAAATTCTTTGGAACTCTGGGTTGATTGTGTCCGTCCCCGACATTATTGCATGTAGAAATCTGATAGACGTATGGATTTAGACGTTGTGTGTGAAGCCTATTCGTGGTCATGAGCCCAGATCGGTGATGCTTGAATTGTGACGTTGCATTTCGGTTAAGCCTAGAATGCGTGCCGGAGAATGACTCCGTGAGATTTGTCATTTCATTGCGGGACTTGTTCGTTAGATGTCTTTAGGAGCGCCTAATGGAAGTCCCATACTTAGAAAGTGGTGGAAGTCAAACCTTCGCCACGAGATTTGAAGTGGAGCGGTCTTTTACCTCCTTCAGTTGTTTTGTGGGCGAAGCCAAAGTTCCCCTGGGAGGGATTAGGTGCGTAGCCATCATTTTGTTGGATCACTTGAGCGTGTTAAATCCTTACGGGCGGAGGCGAAGTTGTACCCGCGTCGTGCTGAGTGACCACGATGGTTAGAGCCCGGGCAATGGCGGTACCGAACTAGTTTCCATACAGAACGATAGGAGGTAGTTACCTCTTGTAAAGCTGCGGTATCATGGGAGAGGCCATAGAAGGTGTTTACCTAGACATGCCAGAAGCTCTAGTTTGCCCACCTAAGGTAGTTTCTTAGGGTGGAGTGTTTGTGGATTGATGTTTGTTAGCCTCAGGTGGTTGCTAGGCGGTTGTGGGAATCCTCCGGGTGAACACAACCAACATCATGTGCATACCTAGGTTCCCTTTACTTTGATGCTCAACCTAGAAGATTGATTGTGCTTGAAACCTCACCATGTGTAGTGGTAGTTGCACTTTCTTTTATGATTACGTGTTGCATGTACGACTTTCTTGCAGAATTAGTGGTGACACGCCCCTGAGCCAGCTAGATGGATGGGGGTGGGATCATTACGTGGTTTGTGGTCAACTCATAGCTGACCCTCGTTTACCTCTTATTTGATGTTAGTGCAGGTGCCGGTGAGCCAAGTGGAAAGTAGCGGGCGGTGCCCCTTTTGCTGTGTTGGCCCTTGAAGGCCAACCTCCCTTTCTCTGCTTTCCTCATATTGCCGGCCTCCGTGCCGATGTATGTCTGTATTGGGTTTGGTACATTTGTTTAAATGTAAGGCCTTAAGGCCATAACTCTATGTTTCATTCCTGGGATAGTGGACAGTTCTAAAAGATGTTTTAAATCAAATGCTTCCGCTTACGCTTTATGTACTCTCGAGTAGTTGTTGTTCTTCTTCTATGTATCACCTTATAATACCTAGCTAGTGTGTATAGTATGGCGTGGGGTCCTGGCCGGACCTACTGTTATATTATTTGTACTGGCAGGGTGTTATAATTTGGTATCGGACTTTAGGAATCGATCCGTTCTTTAGCGAATTTGAGGCCAAATTCCTTTTAAGGGGGGTGGAGTGCTTGTGATGTGCGTTCACCTAAAATGATAAAACTAATAAGAATGTCCAATTAGGAATGAAAAACATGCTTGTTTGCAGAACCTGAGCATTCCTTGATTATTCTTGTACTATGTTTTCGCTCACTAAATTGTGTGTTGTACAATTTTAGGTGACTAGGAGTGGTGCGGGGCAGTCTCAACCCCGTAACACTGCTGAAAGTAGTGCGTCCGCTGAGATAACAGTGACCACTCCTTCTGCAGAGATGATTAGATTAGTCACTGAAGCAGTCTTTGTGATGATCAATAATCAGACTGGACAGCTTGCACGGCCTACTACCCCTACTCCTTATATGGCCCCGATGCCTGTGGCTGCAGTGAAGCTGAGAGCAAAACCTGCGGTAGAGCCCAGGGTGGAACATAGAGTTGAAAATGTAGTTGTGGGAAGAGCGCGCGATCAGCAGTTTAAGCCTGAGTTCAGGAGAAAGAAGAGGAAGTCTAGGTTCACGGAACTATCTCCCTCTATCATGTCGGGAGCAAACACCGCTTGGAGCCCTATAAGATGTTTCACTTGTGGAAAGGTGGGACACAAAGCCCTAATGTGTCGATGTGGTCCCCCGAAGGAACCAACTCCCTCTAATGTATCAGGAACAACTACTGTACGGGGTCCCATTACATGTTTCACTTGCTGGAAAGTGGGACATAAAGCCCGAGTGTGTCAAAGTGGTCCCCCGGAGGCGGAAAACCGAGCAGTGGACTATGCTCGTGCGGCGGGTCCATCTTATGCGGAGAAAGGTAAAGTTGCAGAGTCTTCTACTTCCCAGCAACCTCTGACCCAGCCGAGAGTCTACTCGCTTGGCCAGCAAGAAGCCATACGGCTGAATGATGTCATCATAGGTATGAATTATAATTCGTCTTTTACAGCTTGACGTGATTTATACTTTGTGTGCAACTATACATTTCTTTACATGTGCAATTAGGCTTCATCTTAATTTTCAACTATCCGGCGAAAGCTCTTTTCGATATTGGGGCATCACACTCCTTCTTGTCTAAGGACATTGTGTTGCGAATCAGAGTACCGTCTACCCAGGTGAAGGATAGATTAAAGGTAATGTTGCCCAACGGATCTCGTATGAGCGCGAATAGGTTGAGTCGCATATAGGTGCGAATAGGGAATCAAGATTACAACTTGGAACCATCATTAGTACCACTAGATGAGTTTGACGTAATCTTTGGCATGGACTTGCTCTCAAGGCAGCGAATCTGCATAGATTGCAATCGGAAGGAGATTACTCAGGGAAAGAACACCGAAGATGAAACCACATTTGCTGGTATGCGAGGAGCGAGCAAGACTTTGATGTCTGCTCTCCAGGTGGTTAAGGCGGTGAAAAAAGGCACGGAGTTGTTCTTCACGCAGTTGGAGGCTTCGATGCCTAAGCCCAGTATAAGTGATGTCCCCGTAGTGGCAGAGTATGTGGACGTGTTTCCTAATGAATTGCATGGGGCTCCTCCTCAGCGACAGATTGATTTCTGTGTCGAGTTGGTGCCAGGTGCCAAACCTATGTCATGCTCATCGTACCGAATAACACCAAAGGAATTGGCAGAGTTGAAAGTTCAGTTGCAAGAACTATTAGAGCATGGCTATGTACGTCCAAGTTCATCCCCTTGGAGTGCACCAGTTCCCTTTGTGAAAAAGAAGGACGGGAGCTTGCGTCTATGCATCGATTATAGAGAACTGAATAGGCTGGCCGAGAAGAACCGTTATCCAATTCCAATAATCGATGACTTCGACCAACTGGTTGGGTCGACGAAATACTCTAAGCTAGACTTAAGGTCCGGCTATTATCAGCTTCGTATAAGGGAATGCGATATTCCAAAGACAGTGTTTAGTACCCAGTTTGGACACTATGAGTTCACGGTTATGCTGTTCGGTCTCTCCAACGCACCGTCGGTATTCATGGACTTAATAAGCAGAACGTTCTGAGAGTACCTGGACCAATTTGTGATCGTGTTCATCGACGACATATTGGTATACTCTCAATCGGAAGAGGAGCATACAGATCATCTGCACGTAGTTTTGAGCACCCTGAGGAGGAACCAACTATATGCCAAGTTCTCCAAGTGATAATTTTGGCTATCGTCAGTAGCATTCCTGGGTCATGTTGTTAGTGGCGAAGGAATCGCAGTTGATCCATCGATGATAGAAGAGATCTGATCGTGGCCTGTGCTGAAAAATGTAGCGGAAGTCCAAAGTTTCTTAGGACTTGCCATCTATTATAGGTGCTTTGTGGAGAACTTCTTAAGGATTGCACTTCCTCTTACTAAACTGACTAGAAAAGATCAGAAGTTCGTTTGGTGGCCTGAGTGCGCACGAGCTTTTGAGGAACTGAAGAGCCATTTGACCACGACTCCCATTTTATGCTCGCCATGTGGAACCGAAGGCTACAAAATATATAGTGATGCTTCGGGGAGTGGCTTGGGTTGCGTCTTAGTGCAATTCGGTCAGTTGATTTCCTATGGCTCCCATTAGTTAAAGGTACATGAGAGGAACTACTCGGTCCATAACTTGGAGTTAGCGACCGTGGTATTCGCTCTTAAGCTTTGGAGGCAGTACCTATATGGAGTGAAGATCGACATCTTTACAGACCACAAAAGCCTCAAGTACCTGCTGGATCAAAGAGGTTGAATATGAGACAGAGGAGGTGGATGCAGTTCCTTGGGGACTACACCTTTGACATACAATGCACTCCCAAGAAGGGAAACATTGTCACAGACGCGTTGAGTTGCGGGGCTCCCGCGCAAGCAAACTGGATTTTGATGCACAATGAGCGTCTAATCCGTGAGCTAGAGTCCTAGGAGATCACTTGCGTCGATAAAAGAGAGTCTACTAAAGCATGCTTGAACTGGATGGAGGTCCAATACGACCTTGCCGATCGAGTTCATCAAGCTTTGGAGCCAGATGAAAGCATGAAGCGTTACAAATCAGAGACAGTTGATGGGTCAAATGCTGATTTCTCCTTCGAAGATGGTCTTATGTGGAAGGATGCTAGGTTGTGTGTCCCAAATGTTGGTACATTACGGGCAGAGTAGATGTACGTGGCTCACTTTACCAAGTACTCGATCCAACCAGGGAGGACAAAGATGTACATGGATATGAAGAAACTCTTCTAGTGGCCAGGAATGAAGAAAGACGTTGCTCTCTACGTGGCCAAGTGTCATACTTGCGCATTGGTGAAGGCTGAACGTCAAAGACCTGGTGGGTTTCTAAAGTCTTTGCCGATCTCGGAATGGAAATTAGACGATATCTCGATGAATTTCATACACGGATTGCCGAGATCGCAGCACGGAAACGATGCCATTTGGGTGATCGTAGATCGTTTAACGAAAGTATTGCACTTTATTCCGAATCGGAAAGATAATTCCAGAGAAAAGCTAGCAAAGTTATATATTGATAGTATTGTGCGATTGCACGGTGTTCCTCATAGCCTCGTCAGCGATCGTGACAGGCATTTCACATCGAAAGATTGGAGGCTTATCCATGAACTGTTGGGCACTAAGCTGAGGTTCAGCAAGGCCTTCCACCCGCAAACAGATGGACAGACTAATAGGACCAACATGCAGGACTATGGAGGATATGCTCCGAATGTGCACTCTAGATTTTGGAAAGAAGTGGGAAGATCATCTCTATATGATTGAGTTTGCCTATAATAATAGCTACCAAGCCAGTATACAGATGGCGCCCTTCGAGGACCTATATGGTAGGAAGTGTTGTACATCATTGTCTTGGGAGGAAATGAGCGATACTAAGCTATTGAAGTGAAAGTACGTTGATGAAGCAAATTCGACGATTTGAGCTATACGTGAAAGGCTATTGATTACCCAGGATAGGCAATCAAAGTATTACGATGCCAAGCATAGGAACCTGGAGTTCATCATTGGCGATTGGGTTTACCTGAAGATCAAACAGTTCAAAGGAGTATCAAGGATCCAACGCTTGAAGAAGCTCAGTCTGATTTACATGGGGCCATTTGAGATCGTGGAGTGTGTTGGTGATGCGGCATATCGGCTTGTGCTATCCGCAGAGTTGAGCGGTCTACACGATGTGTTTCACATTTCCGTATTGATGAAGGCAGTGCAAGAGCCTATTCATATAGTTGCAGTGGGCAAAGTGTTGGTTGATGGTGGGTTAACGACGATAGTCAAGCCCATTCGCATCATAGACACCGAGGTAAAGAAGTTGCGGAACAAGTCCATTCAGATGGTAAAGGTTCGTTGGAATAATTGAGGACAAGAGGAACTCTCTTGGGAAAGGGAGCATGAAATGCTTGCGGAGTACCCCGAGCTATTTCTCTCTGGTAACTTTTGAATCTGCAACAATTGTTTTCATAATTTCGGGATGAAATTCTTTTAAGGGGGGTGGAGTTGTAACACCCCAAATTTTACGATTCTGCGAGCTAACGCGGCGCGGTAATGCTATGCTCGGAGTGGGGGGTTAGGTCATTAATTTTAGCCCAATAGGCCACTTGTCATGCGTGATTGTTCGCGCACGATCAGGTGCACTACCATTGGTCGTGCGCATTGCCCATTTTCCCACCCGAGCGGTTCGCACATTCACAGGCTTTGTTCTCGCACGACCACTGGTCGTGTGCCTTTGATCGTGCGCTATTTTTGGCTTGCCATTCTGCTACAGGTTGTTCTCGCACGATAAGGAGAAATCCTTCTCGCATGACCACTGTTGGTACGCCACTAATCGTGCGCCCTGTTTGTTCTGCTCCGTATTGAAATGTTGAATCAGCGATCGGAGCAGTCAAATCCTTTAGATCTTGATCCGATGACTGTGAAATGTTGCTGGAAAGTATTAGGTCTTTACCTAAGACCATTTACCCTCATAACTTTAAGTCTTTTCTCTATCCCAAGCTTGAGATGCAAGAGAGGCATGGAAGTTCTTTCTGCCATTAACGGAGCTCCGAAGCTCTGAATTGCGAGATGTTTCAAGATCTATAGAGAGCAACCCGGTGCTGTTCTTTCTATCCGATTGGAATCTCAGATCTATGGCGCCGAAGAAAGCTCCAAGGGTAGCGACACTTCCTCCCGATATTAGGACGTGTTTTTGTCCTTTCATTCCTTTTTCTATGTTTGCATAAGGTATCCCTTTCACCAAATGGGTGAAGTGTAGGATTTCCTTAAGTTCTTCGAAACTTTGGCTTGATTGTGTCCGTCCCCGGCATTATTGCTTGTAGAAATCCGATAGACGTACGAATTTAGGCATTGTGTATGAAGCCTATTCATTGTCGTGAGCTCGGATCAGTGATGCTTGAATTGTGACGTTGCATTTAGGTTAAGCCTAGAATGCGTGCCGGAGAATGACTCCGTGAGATTTATCATTTAATTGCAGGACTTGTGCATTAGATATCTTTCGGAGAGCCGAACGGAAGTCCCATACTTGGAAAGTGGTGGAAGGCAAACCTTCGCCACGAGATTTGAAGTGGAGCGGTCTTGTACCTCCTTCAGTTGTTTTGTGGGTGAAGTCTAAGTTCCCCTGGGAGGGATTAGGTTCGTAGCCATCGTTTTGTTATAATACTTGAACATGTTAAACCCTTACGGGCCGAGGCGAAGTTGTACCCGCGTCGTGCTGAGTGACCACGACGGTTAGAGCCCGGGCAATGGCGGAACAGAACCCGTTCCATGCAGAATGGTAGGAGGTAGTTACCTCTTGTAAAGCTGCGGGATCTTGGGAGAGGCCGTGGAAGGTGTTTACCTATACAGGCCAGAAGCTCTAGTTTGCCCACCTAAGGTTGTTGCTTAGGGTAGTGTGTTTGTGGATTGATGTTTGTTAGCCTCATGCGGTTGCTAGGTGGTTGCTGGAATCCTCCGGGTGAACCCAACCAACATCATGTGCATACCTAGGTTCCCTTTACTTTGATGCTCAACCTAGAACAATGATTGTGCTTGAAACCTCACCCTGTGTAGTGGTAGTTGCACTTTATTTTATAATTACATGTTGCATGTACGGCTTACTTGCATGATTAACAGTGACACGCCCCTGATCCGGCTAGATGGTCGGGTGGTGGGATGGTTATGTGGTTTGTGGTCAGCTCATAGCTGACCCTCGTTTACCTCTTATTTGATGTTGGTGTAGGTGCCAGTGAGCCAAGTGGAAAGTAGCGGGCGGTGCACCTTTTGCTGTGTTGGCCTTTGAAGGCCAAGCTCCCTTTCTCTTCTTTCCTTATATTGTCGGCCTGCGTGCCGATGTATGCCTGTTTTGGGTTTGGTACATTTGTTTAAATATAAGGCCTTAATGTCATAACTCTATTGTTTCATTCCTGAGATAGTGGACAATTCTAAAAGATGTTTAAAATCAAATGCTTCCGCTTACGCTTTATGTACTCTCGAGTACTTGTTGTTGTTCTTCTTCTGTTTATCACCTTATAATGCCTAGCTAGTGTGTATAGTATGGCGTGGGTGTTGGAGTTGCCATTGTGATCTAGAAGTGGTCAAACATGTAATCTCACTGCCAACGCGATATGAGCCTGCAGGGTCGCACATAAGAGCATGTGGAGAAGTTGGAAAATTGACTGTGTTGGTAAAGGTTACCAATCACCATATAGAATGGGGAAGTCCAGCAAATGTTGCTGTCTGAATTCGTCGGATATGATTCGTCGGAATTCGTCGGGTTAACACGGATTGGATTCGTCGGATTCGTCGGGATTCGTCGGGTCATTCCGTGGAAACTCGACGAACTGTGACAGGGATCCTTCACTCGACAAAGTGTTGTCGTCTGTCTGGATTCGTCGGAATTCGTCGGGATTCGTCGGGTCATTCCGTGGAATCTCGACGAATTATCACAGAGAGCCTTGACTAGGCAATTGTTGCCGTCTGTTGTGATTCGTCGGAATTCGTCGGATTGTCCCGTGAAGACTCGACGAATTGTTACAGAGATCATTTTCTTGGCAAATGTTGCTGTCTGATCTGATTCGTCGGATTCGTCGGATTCGTCGGATTGTCCCGTGAAATCTCGACGAATGATCTTCCGTGGAATTCCGACGAATTGTAACAGAAGCCCTTATTCTGATGTGTGGTCTGCGGATAGCGATTCTTCTAGAAGCTGTTTATACTTTGGGTATAAATAGGACTTCGTTTTAGGGTTCAATATAACAAACGAAGAGAAAGGCCGACGGAAGGAGTTCCGTTCACGCCTCACGAACCCTAGTCGACGGAAGTGTTCCGCCGTCTCTGAATCGCGTCCGCTGACCTCCTCTCCGTCGATTGTCGCCGGCATTGTTCTTCCTGAAGCGGATCTAGCAATCCGTGGAAGTGCAAGGTGCAGCCTTTCTTCCTTCCGAGTTGCGTGCGACGTGACTTGGCGTTCTCCCGGCTCGTGTGGACTTCTGTAGAGACGTAGACATAATTCTACGTGAGAACTCTCCTTGCCGCCAACAGGAATCAACTCGTGGAGCATCTTGGTTGGATTTGATCCAACCCCATTGAGGTAATTTGTACCTAGTATTTTATTAACTTCTTGATTCAACATTCATGGCCGATCCAAGCATTTTTTGGGTTGTTTCTGTTTATTTCCGCTGCGCCTACATCTGATGTATGGTTCTAGAAAAACCCAACAGTGGTATCAGAGCCAGGTTCTGGTCATGAATTTTGATTCAGAAGTTTCGTTATTCCAGTACGTGCAAATCTAGGTATTTAGAAGTGTTCTAAATGTCAAGATTTCTTCCTGGAACATCAAATGTTGATGATTTTCAAAAGGGGGTCTTGGTACCCCGCCAGGAACGTTTGGGATTTCGTGGTAATTTCTAATTGTTAGAAATTGTTGTCTCCTTAGCAGTAACCGTCCCTCAAGTGGTTAATGAACCCTTCTATTGTTTTGGATTTTGAATCCAACAATGAGAGACGAGCTTGTCTACTGCTTTAAGTCGAGTTGTCTTTGCCTTTGTCCAATGCATGTAAATCTGAAGATTTGGAAGAGTTCTAAATGTCCAGATTTAGCCCTTTCGTCTATCAAAGGTTGATAGTCTTATGTTGTGCACATAAGGGATGCATGTGGATTTAAGAAAGCTTATTTTTCTGTGGATGTGCACATTGATCAAATGTTGATCATGGTTAAGTGTTAACCTATTATTAAAATTAAAATCCCTTCATCAAATATTAAGTGTTCGGATGCCTTCCGATGGATGACACTCTTCCTGCCTCGATCGATGAAGTGTGGGCTTGCCAAAGCAAGGTGCATTAATCTATCTTGGTAAGGGTGCGAGCGGATAATTGTGATATCCCACTATCGACATCGGGTCTAACTTAACTAGGTGACCTCAAAGGTTGAGTGCCTAGAGGCATAGGGTTGGCGTGCACCATATGATGGATGCGAATAAGGAGTTATTCACTAGCCATACAAGAATTGCATGAGGATGCAATTGGCAAGCGTTGCCTACCTAAATAACCGCATTATGAGAGGAACGCCAAAGCGGACTCGTGGTGTTGGTGAAATACGGATCTTGTCCACTAAGAGAGTAGCTCGCATGGACTCTCCGAATTGATAGTGAGGGCTATCATTTTGAATAAAATAGTGGGAGTATTTAATTGAAGTCCAAATTAAAATAAATTGTATTTTGGAATTTTGGTACTAATTAGATTTTGCATGAATTCTTGTAGAATTCCATGGCAAGTGGTTCACATTCCACCTTGTCCCTAAGAGCTATCCTTGAGAAGGACAAGCTTAGTGGGACGAACTATATGGACTGGTATAGGAACCTGAGAATTGTTCTCAGGCAAGAGCGAAAGCTCTACGTCTTGGAAGAAGAAGCCCCCGAGGTGCCGACCGGGAACTCGTCTCGTGTTGAAAAGGATGCTTATAAGAAGTATACCGATGACGCCTTAGACGTCGAGTGCCTTATGCTTGCCACCATGAACTCTGAGCTTCAGAAGCAACACGAGAACATGGGGTGCAAGGAGATTGACGAGCACCTAAAGAAAATGTTTCAAGGGCAAGCTCGTCAAGAGAGGTTCGATGTCACGAAGGCCTTATTTCAGTGCAAAATGGGAGCTCGAGACTCGGTTGGTACTCACGTACTCAAGATGATTGGGTATATAGAGAACCTGGAGAGACTGGGTTTTCCTCTGGGTCAAGAGTTGGCCACAGATCTTATCCTGCAATCGTTGCCGGATAATTATGAGCAGTTTGTCTTGAACTACAACATGAATGAAATAGACAAGACACTGCCCGAGCTCCTAGGCATGTTGCGAACTGCCGAAATAAACATGAAGAAGGCCAAGCCTGCTAGTCCCATATTGATGGTACATAAAGGCAAGGGTAAGGCCAAGGGCTTCAAGAAGACGAAGGTGGGACCTAAGTCACATCTTGAGCCCAAATCTTCTGCACTGAAAAGGAAGAGCACCGTGAAGGAAGGGAAATGCCACCACTGTGGCAAGGCTGGTCATTGGAGGAGGAATTGTCCTTCGTACATTGAGGGTCTGCAGAAAATGAAGGGAGGTATGACTTCCGCTTCGGATATTTATGTTATAGAGATAAACCTTTCTGCTCCTTCATCTTGGGTATTGGATACCGGATGTGGTTCTCACATTTGTACAAATGTGCAGGAACTAGGAAGGAGGAGATTGCTGAGTAAAGGAGAGGTGGACCTCCGTGTCGGCAATGGAGCAAGAGTTGCTGCTGTAGCCGTAGGGGTTTACCGTCTTTCTTTGCCCAGTGGGCTTGTAATAGAACTTAATAATTGTTATTTTGTTCCGGCCATAACTAGAAACATTATATCCATTTCATGTTTGGACATGATTGGATTTTCTTTTATAATTAAGAACAATTGTTGTTCTATATTTAAGAATGATGTTTGTTATGCTGTAGCTCAATTGTTTAATGGTCTTTATGTTTTGAACCTGGACCATCCGATCTATAATGTAGATAATAATAAAAGACTAAGAACAAATGACTCAAATCCTACATATCTCTGGCATTGTCGTTTGGGCCATATAAACGAGAAGCGCATATCCAAGCTCCATAAAGATGGACTATTGGACTCATTTGATTATGAATCATTTGAGCGATGCGAGTCTTGTTTATTAGGCAAGATGACTAAAGCCCCTTTCACTGGTTATACTGAGAGGGCTGAGGATCTCTTGGGTGTTGTACATAGTGATGTATGCGGACCCATGAGTTCTATGGCTAGAGGTGGGTTTTTCTACTTCGTTACATTTACTGATGATTTCAGTAGATATGGATACGTGTATCTTATGAAGTGCAAATCCGAAACCTTTGAAAAGTTCAAAGAGTTTAAGAATGAAGTGGAGAACCAATTGGGTAAAAAGGTTAAAGCACTCCGATCTGATCGAGGTGGCGAATACCTGAGTCATGAGTTCCGTGATCATCTGAAAGAGTGTGGTATTGTATTACAGCTCACTCCACCTAGGACACCGCAGCATAATGGTGTGTCTGAGAGGAGAAATCGTACTCTGTTAGACATGGTACGGTCGATGATGAGTCATGCAGACTTGCCTGTTTCCTTTTGGGGTTTTGCTTTAGAGACTGCTGCAATGACACTGAATCGCGCTCCGACGAAAACGGTTCTAAAGACACCATATGAGATATGGACTGGGAAGCGTCCTAGTATGTCGTTCATTAAAATTTGGGGCTGTGAGGCATACGTACGACGTCAAATGCCTGACAAGCTGGAACCCAAATCAGATAAGTGTTATCTGGTGGGATATCCTAAGGAAACGAAGGGATATTACTTTTACCTACCGTCTGAGGGCAAAGTGTTTGTCGCAAGGACGGGTGTCTTCTTGGAGAAAGAGTTCTTATCAAGAAAGATGCAAAAGGTAGAACTTGAAGAAGTTCAAGAACCACAAATAGTGAATGAACCAGAGTTGGATTCTGAGCCAGGACTACAAGATGTTGTAGCTAGAGAACCTGCTCACGAAACACAAGTCCTACGTAGATCTGGTAGACCAAGATTTGAGCCTGAGAGATATGGATTTCTCGTGTCTCAAATAGGTAATGTGTTGCTTATGGATCATGATGATGAACCAGCGACCTACCAAGAAGCTATGAATGGACCGGACTCCGACAAATGGCTTGAGGCTATGAAATCCGAAATGGACTCCATGTATATAAACCAAGTTTGGAACTTGGTGGAACCACCTGAAGGGGTACGACCCATAGGGTGCAAGTGGGTCTTCAAGAAGAAGACCGACATGGATGGGAATGTACAGACATTCAAAGGGCGACTGGTGGCTAAGGGTTTCAAGCAAATTCATGGTATTGACTATGATGAGACCTTTTCCCCTATTGCCATGGTAAAGTCCATTAGGATATTGCTTGCTATTGCTGCGTATTATGACTATGAGATCTGGCAGATGGATGTCAAAACGGCTTTCCTAAATGGAAACCTCCTTGAGGAAGTGTACATGACACAACCCGAGGGTTTTGTATCCCCAAATGAAGCCACTAAAATATGCAAGCTGAATAGGTCCATCTATGGATTGAAATAAGCCTCTAGAAGTTGGAATCTTCGTTTTGATGAGAAGATCAAAGAGTTTGGTTTTGTCAAGAATGAAGATGAACCGTGTGTTTACAAGCGAATCAGTGAGAGCATTGTTGTCTTCCTGATATTGTATGTAGATGACATACTGTTGATCGGGAATGACATACCTACCCTGAAAGTTGTTAAGAACAACCTAGGGAACTGCTTTTCTATGAAGGACTTGGGTGAAGCGACTTACATACTCGGTATTAAGATCTATAGAGATAGATCGAAGAAGTTGCTGGGTTTGACCCAGAGTACGTACATTGACAAGGTGTTGAAGCGGTTCAACATGCTTGAGTCCAAGAAAGGATTTTTGCCCATGTCTCATGGTGTGAATCTCTCTAAGGACCAGTGTCCAAAATCTTGTGAAGATAAGGACCGCATGAAGTTGATTCCATATGCTTCGGCAATTGGGTCAATCATGTATGCAATGTTATGTACTCGACCCGATGTCTCTTTTGCTTTGAGCATGACTAGCAGGTATCAGTCTGATCCCGGTGAATGTCACTGGATAGCCGTAAAGAATATCCTGAAGTACTTGAGAAGGACTAAGGATGTATTCTTGGTGTATGGTGGAAAGGAAGAGCTCGTTGTAAGTGGTTACACGGATGCCAGCTTCCAAACTGATAGGGATGATTCAAAGTCTCAGTCAGGGTTTGTGTTTTGCCTGAATGGAGGAGCTGTGAGCTGGAAGAGTTCCAAGCAAGAGACAGTTGCTGATTCTACAACTGAGGCCGAGTATATCGCTGCAGCTAATGCAGCGAAGGAGGCTGTATGGATTAGGAAATTCATCGGCGAGCTAGATGTAGTTCCTAGCATTGTTGGTCCCGTAGTTCTCTACTGTGATAACAATGGTGCAATTGCACAATCTAAGGAACCTAGATCCCATCAGCGCTCCAAGCACATACTTCGGCGGTTCCATCTTATTCGTGAGATTGTCGAACGAGGAGATGTGAACATTTGCAGAGTGCCGACTGAGGAGAATATTGCAGATCCACTGACAAAGCCTCTCGCACAGAGAAAGCATGATGGCCATACTAGATCAATGGGTATACGATACCTGAATGATCAACTCTAGTGGGAGTCTTGTGGGTTGCATGTAAAATAAATATTCTGTTGGCTGTTTAAAATTTATTCATATGATGAATTGTGTACCAATTATTTCTTTTTACGATTAATGGCAAGTTCTTTTATTACGATATACTGTTTCTATATGATAGAATAAAATTCGTGATAAATACCCTTAGAATGTTCGCTTCCATAGGACATCAAGTACGAGACTTGAATGTGAGAGCCTATGATTTCGAAGCTTCATTCTTAAAAGGTCCCTGGTCGAGGTATCATCGTAGAAGCTAAGGGTGATGATGATACATTAAGACTAACATGTGTGTTGACTGATGACCGGTTCTCACAGGTCATGATATTGTGATATCAAGTCATCACATGGGTACTTGTTAGTGAACAAGTTGTACTGGACAGACCCAACCTGAGACTACTTTGTGGATTGTTACTTTAAAGTGTCACAAGTAGGTCTCATTTGACAATGGTGTTGTGGTCCTTTGACCTGAAGTCACAACATTCACCGAGTGAGGAAGAGCGTGCTTTGATGTCATCTAAAGTCTTCCTTGAAGAAGGTTGATGATAAGGGTGGTCGTTGGGTACGTTACGAATCATTTGGGTGTTTGGGTGTGAGCAGATATGGGATTTGTCCTCCTATATAACAGGAGTTGCATCCATGGGCCCCTTGATGGAATTGGACTGGGAAATGCATGGCCATGCTTGGTTGAGCCAATATGTGATATTGGGCTCACCATTCTCTGGAAGTCCGTTCTAGATCAAGAAACTTGGATTGAGCTATTATGAGGGTGACACGGTCCATACCTCTAGTTCTTTCCGGATGTAAGGGACAAAGGGACAAAGACAACGCTGGAACATTGGTCATAAAGGCTTATGAGTTATGAACTCGTATTGCTTGGGGAGCAATGATGCATTGCTAGATGCCGCTCATTGTTTGTGAGGTTTTTGGTTTGATACTTTCAAGATCAAGTGGGAGACTGTTGGAGTTGCCATTGTGATCTAGAAGTGGTCAAACATGTAATCTCACTGCCAACGCGATATGAGCCTGCAGGGTCGCACATAAGAGCATGTGGAGAAGTTGGAAAATTGACTGTGTTGGTAAAGGTTACCAATCACCATATAGAATGGGGAAGTCTAGCAAATGTTGCTGTCTGAATTCGTCGGATATGATTCGTCGGAATTCGTCGGGTTAACACGGATTGGATTCGTCGGATTCGTCGGGATTCGTCGGGTCATTCCGTGGAAACTCGACGAACTGTGACAGAGATCCTTCACTCGACAAAGTGTTGTCGTCTGTCTGGATTCGTCGGAATTCGTCGGGATTCGTCGGGTCATTCCGTGGAATCTCGACGAATTATCACAGAGAGCCTTGACTAGGCAATTGTTGCCGTCTGTTGTGATTCGTCGGAATTCGTCGGATTGTCCCGTGAAGACTCGACGAATTGTTACAGAGATCATTTTCTTGGCAAATGTTGCCGTCTGATCTGATTCGTCGGATTCGTCGGATTCGTCGGATTGTCCCGTGAAATCTCGACGAATGATCTTCCGTGGAATTCCGACGAATTGTAACAGAAGCCCTTATTCTGATGTGTGGTCTGCGGATAGCGATTCTTCTAGAAGCTGTTTATACTTTGGGTATAAATAGGACTTCGTTTTAGGGTTCAATATAACAAACGAAGAGAAAGGCCGACGGAAGGAGTTCCGTTCACGCCTCACGAACCCTAGTCGACGGAAGTGTTCCGCCGTCTCTGAATCGCGTCCGCTGACCTCCTCTCCGTCGATTGTCGCCGGCATTGTTCTTCCTGAAGCGGATCTAGCAATCCGTGGAAGTGCAAGGTGCAGCCTTTCTTCCTTCCGAGTTGCGTGCGACGTGACTTGGCGTTCTCCCGGCTCGTGTGGACTTCTGTAGAGACGTAGACATAATTCTACGTGAGAACTCTCCTTGCCGCCAACAGGAATCAACTCGTGGAGCATCTTGGTTGGATTTGATCCAACCCCATTGAGGTAATTTGTACCTAGTATTTTATTAACTTCTTGATTCAACATTCATGGCCGATCCAAGCATTTTTTGGGTTGTTTCTGTTTATTTCCGCTGCGCCTACATCTGATGTATGGTTCTAGAAAAACCCAACAGTGGGGTCCCGACTGGACCTACTGTTATATTATTTGTACTAGCAGGGTGTTACAGTTTGCCATTGTGTTTTTAGCATGCAAGTTTGAACAAATATGACACAAGGATGTTGCGTTATTGGTCTGAACCTGCTCAAAAACTGATAAGAGGGATGTGGTCTAATGCCAGGCGTTAGGACTTAACGCTAGGCATTGACTCTCGTTCCCATCATGATGATTATGGCAAGGACGGTAGTAGTCGTGATTGCAGGGGCTCTTTAGGAGTGATCTGACCTAACGCCAGCGTTAGCCTCAATGCCAACGTTAGGGTTGCCTAAAATGAATGTTTCCTAAAGTGTAGAATCTCCTTCCTATTTTGAAGATCCGAGCCATCAAAACAATTCTATACTGGGTCAACGCAAGGTGTTAGCCTTAATGCCGACATTAGCGTCCAGTCCTATAAATAGGTGGATTTCGTCTATTTCAAGAGTAATGCTAAGGAACCTTATTCCAGCACTCTGAATTATTTGTGAGGGCCGTATTTCCAAACCACAAAGGATCTCCAACTCAATTTCAAAAGGAGGAATCAAAGGAGGCTTGGATCAACACGCGCTTGGACTTCAATGATCTTCAGTGAATCTTCATCGTCTCCTTCAAATTACCTTATAGGGAGTTTTTATATTTGTCTTTTATATTTATCTTTGTAATCGGTTCGTAAATTCGCCTTGTGTTGGCGACCAGGTCTAGGTAGGATTTAGGGAGGAATTCGCCTCGTATTGGCGACTGGGTCTAGGGAGTAGATCTAGGGGTGCTCGAGGCCTTTCTGGGGATAGATGGGCTAGAGCGGCTTGAGGCCGTATCTGGGGAGAGATCGGCTAAAGCCAACCGGTTCTTACCGAGAAGAGTCGGTATAGAAAACAAAAAGAGTATTTCATATTTCGCCCTGGGTTTCTAGCGTCATAGAAATCAAAATTTTTAACCAAATTTTATACTGATAGTCATGTCTTTTCTATTTAATAAAATTGATTTACTACTCTTTGTTTTTGATTCACTCTTATTGAAATACAATATTAAAAGTTTTCTATAAAAATTTAAAGTTTTCTAAAACCCTTATTCACCACACCACCCCCCCCTCTCTAAGGGCGCCTCAAGATCCAACAGTTAGGAGGAGGAAGGTTTGTTCTTCCCCTGCTTCCTCCTCATCAGCTTCTTGAAGTGCCTTGAGAAGGCAGTAAACTCCTAATCTGATAAGTTGCTGTCAGATGTGCTAGGATCAGAATTTTCTGAGTCAGCAACCCTTCTTGGTGGAGAAGGCATACTTGCTTTGCTCTTCTTAGATCTTTCAGCTTTGAGAGCCACAACTATCTCCTTTTCATGAGGCCTGGTGGATGTGTCCTCCTCCTTCCTTGCATATAGCTGCATCTCATAGGAGAGCAGCTTTCCAAACAGTGTATAGGGAGGAGTCTCACCCATCTTTGCCACTTCTCTGATGACACAGATCTGTGTATCCCAATCTCTAGTTAGAGATATTAGGAATTTGTCATTTTGCTCATAATGACTGAATACCCTTCCATATATCCTCAGCTCATTCACCACTCTAAAGAACCTTTCATAGCAGTCAGCTATGCATTCCAAGCTATGTTTCCTGAAGGCTTCATATTCCTGGTTTAGGAGGGATTTCCTATCACCCCTCACTTCTTCAGTGCCTTCCATATACACTATAAGTGTATCCCACATATCCTTGGCAGTCTCACAGTGCACCAAGTTTTGGAAGGTGGAATCATCAATTGCATTTATAATTATGTTTTGCGCTCTCTTGTCCATGGTAGCAAGTGCAATCTCATCCTTAGTCATTTCAACATATGACTTGACCACTTGCCTTGTTAGATTTATAGTGGAGGGATTTATGAAGACAAAGGTACCCTCCTTGATAGTTATATATATCCTAGGGTTTGAGGCTTCCATGAACAACCATACCCTTTGCTTGAATATACCAAAAGTCTCCTTTTTGCATATGGGCAACTTCAGAGATACCATCTCCTTCTGACCTCCAGTGGCAGCCATTGGATTCAGACTTGACTACTCCTTGTAGGATTTGGTCAGACCGTTAAGTCCTTATTGACCAACCTAGCTCTGATACCACTTGATAGTTTATTAGATAGAAATTTAATTCACCTAGAGGGGGGGGGGGGGGGGGGGGGTGAATAGGTTTCTTTGAATTTTCTTAGCTACATCTAGTTGTTATTATAGATTAAATAAAGTAAATGCTTAACACAGAAAACACACAGTTGTTTATAGTAGTTCCCCAAGACAGTGTGTCTATGGGTAGTCCACTTTTCCTCTACACTTTCTAACAGTGGGTTAGACAAGGCAACCTCCTCCAAAAACTCAGCTCCAAGAGCTTACAACATAGATCCCTTATGATCCCTCAGGTTTGCTCCAAACCCTACCTCAGGCTCAACAACCCTACCCCAGGCTCAACAAACCTACCACTCAGAGTACTCCAACTCCTACAACTCAGAAATCCTCCGGATTTCCTATCTCAGGCCTATCAAGAAAACATACCTCAGATCTCCTCAAAGATCCAACACCTCAAGATGGGAGTACAACTCTACAAGCTCAGGCTCAACAACCTTACACACTCAGGCTCAACAACCCTACTAACTCAGGCTCAACAACCCTACACACTTAGGGTCAACAACCCTAAACACTCAGGAACTAAGCCTTACACACCTAGAACAATAATGCTTTTACAAAGTTTATAATGTTTGCTTACAACAGAGGACTGTAAAGATATATCCTTCAGAGCCGGTCTTCTGTTGTTGATGCACAACAGGTGCTGTCTTGAAGCAGGGCTGAATGGCAGTAGCTTCTGTCCATGCTTCTATCTGATCTTCTTTTTCAATAGATGAAGAAAGATCTACTTGTTCTTCAGGATTGAATCAGCAAGAACAATCTTCTCTCAGTTATCTGCTTGTAGCTTCAGGAAGTAGGGAGAGATATCTGTGGAAGTCGTCAATAGCACAATAGCTCTTTGAGATTATTTTTCTACACCTTCTATTATGCCCTAACATCTTCTTTTATACTTCCTCCAATCTCCAATGGCTCTAAAGAGTGCCCTGTCACAGCATGGACAGAAATAGACAATGTTATCTTTGCTTTCCAACCACTTGTGCCAAAAGTAGATCCCTCCAGGCTTTATTCAAATATGAATCTATCCCAGAGATTGGTCTAAGACAGGCTTCTGTCTCAGCAGCTAAACTCCAATCTCAGCGGCAGAATCTGTCATCGTCTCAGCGGATCCACTGAGATAGTTAGTCTTCTCAGTGGATTTTGTCTAAATGCAGCTCATCTAAGACAGACTCCTTCTGATTGGCACTGGCTGCGTCTCAGCGGTTCAGCTGAGACTATGTTGTCATCTCAGCGGTTTTGACAGTAAAACCACAGAACTATTCTAATGATTAAAATAACCTAACCCTGCATAGACATGATGCAAAAGAGGGTTTATCAAATACAATATGTACTTAGCATTGAGTGTGATGCCTCTTCAAATCAAGGGAACATTGAGGGCAATATTCCCAACATAAATTTTCCCTTGTCCATATAGGTAGAAGTGGAAGGACCATAGTTAGTTATGCCCTTATGGGACATATTTTTACCCTTGTACTTAGAGGCTAAATGTTTCTCAAAGTCTAGTGTGGCGTTGAAGGTGGTGTTAAAATCGGTGTGACCGTAGCGTAGCAGTTTTTGTTGTATGTCGGAGCTAAGATCCTTACGGAACCTAGAGAGAGTAACTTCCGACATCTCTTGGACCTCACGTTAGACCATTTTATCCTTAAGATCTCCAATGTAATTGGCTACGGATCTATCGGCTTGACGAAGGGTGGCTAGCTCATCGAACATTTGGGTACGATGATAAGCCGGAACATATTGATCCTTTAAGAGGTTTTTCATAACTTGCCAACTGATGGGGGGAACACCATTCTCGGCACCGAAACGTCACTCCTCATTTAGCCAAAATACTTTGAATCGACCTGTTAGCTTCATCCTAGCAACTTGAACCTTATGTGGGTCCATCAAGTGATGCCACTCAAAGTAACACTCCATATCCTTAACTAAGTTTAAATATATTTAGGGTTTCCTAAATCGTCGAAGGTGGAGGCGTTAATCTTAATGGCACGGGTAAGTTCGACGTCTCGTTCAGGATGATGATGTTGTGGATGAGCACGTGCAGATAAATCATCGCAGTTGTCATCCTCATGGCAGTGGTGACGGTTGGGTGGAATATGACCTCTTGGTGGTGAAGGTGTTTGGTTGGCCAACAATTGGGCCAACATTCCTCGGAGTTACCCAATTTGTCGATTCATCTCGTAGCGAAGATCATCAACCGGGGAGGGGTTTTGATTTTGTTGCTGTTCGTCTGCCATACTTGACGAGGAGGAGTGATACCCGTGACCAGGGTGGGTGTGAGATTGATACTCGTGACCGGACATAGTGGGCATGCGATGTGTAAGAAAAAAAATTTATGTTTTGTATATAGAAAAATAAATTTGTTCACACATAGAACCTAAAGTGAAATAGTGCGGACTTTGGCCAAGTTAAGAAATTGGCCAACCTACCTCTGATACCAAAATGATGCAGGCCTACGTGCTGAGGTGAGTGAGGCGGATAAAGAGACGGTTCACTCTAGACATTTCCGATCGAGCATGCAAGCACACGAGTTCGTTTCCACTTCAATAAGTTTATTTTAATCGCAGCACACCCACAATTTACACCAAGAAAACTTCGACCAAAATGGCAATTCGGAAAGAGTTCGAGCTTACTCCCAAACAAAGAACGAAAGCATAGGATTACCCCAATCCTTTGAGTGTCAAACAAGGAGTTGCCCACTCCAACCAACGTCGAAATAAGAATTTACCCAATCCTTTAACTCACAAGAATAATCAGAAAAACAACGCGACAAAATAAATAACCCGCGACAAAATCAATGGCTTCGAAGGCAACACCGCCTCTCTTCACCACAAAAAAACCACGACTAAAGAATCACACACAAAAGTGGAGAAGTTCGTTACCCCAAGCTCACTAGGAGTGTCGGTGGAAGGCCTTTCTTCCACGAATCTATCGGAGTCACAAAGTAACATGCGACGATGCTTCACAGAGATGCTACGGGAGTTCCGACAGGGGTTGACCACCCTCAAAGCCACGATACAGCTCAACAGCAGAAAGCACAGTCGTAGAGGAGGAAGATGGGAGATGTCGGATTGCACGTCGGTGCGACGGGAGGAGGCAGCTTCGCACGTCCAGGCGGAGGAGGGACGACAACGAGTCTTACGCTGGGAGGAAGGGGGTCGATGGAGAATCTCATGCCAGACGGAAGAGGGAGGTGGCTGCGTCGCACTACACGCCAAGGGGAGGGGCGAGCCCTAGGGAAAATGGGAGGAAATATTCTCACGGGATTTTTTTGTTCTCCAAAAACAGTACCCATCATCCTCGTTTCTCCACAATTAATGGAGTTTTTTATTACAAAAACTGAAATTAAAATATTACTTAAAACTTAGTTTGAAAACCATTAAACTAATTTAATGAAAGCCATTAAATTAAGCTAAGCGGACGCATGTGTTCATACGCGGAGGTCATAGCAGCGGGTATCTTCATTACTTGATTGTTGCGGCGACGCAGTCACAAGCGGAGGTTGTAGCGACGAACATCTTCAAGAGAGGGCGGGTCGATGCCATCACTGTCAACACCTCCTAAGCTTCCCGTCTTCTCGAGGGTCTACACCGTCCATGTCAAACCCTAGTTCTTCCTGGCTTGGTGGAGAAGATGATGAAGAATCACCTTGCTTTTGAGCTCTGGATAATGAGAAACCTTGGGTATAAAAACCCTAACCTAAAGGTTGAAGAGAAATGAGCAGGAACCCACAACCCAAAGGTATGGACGAGCGATCCAAAATAATTCACGGGCCTGCAATATATAGATGTCAGTAGAAAAATGGACGCGCACGGTGTGACGCATGAGCATGTCTGCTCAAGAGTCAGATCGTGCGTGAAGGATTGACAAATCGGCGCGAAACAAAAATATCACACTGGACCGTGCATTATAAATGCACGGGCTTCCCAAACCGTGCTTTAAGAAAATAACACGTGCAGAGATAGAGCCATGATTTTTGTGGAAAACTGGTCAATGATCGTGCACGGGCGATCCAAACCATGCGAGAAGGAATTCACACATTTTGCCTCTGCTCGTGCGACTTGATAAATGCATACCAACTATGTGATGTGCCTGCACTACAATGCGATATAACCGCATGAATGTGCAAGCAAAAATCACACAGGAAGAGTCAGACTCCCCATTTTTAGAGGAATCAAGCCATTGAACGCGCACAAGGGATCCAACCCGTGCGAGAATGAAATCACACGACCATGCGTATTCAAGAAAAGAAGAGGGTTTCCGACACTGTGATCCACCCAACCACATGGCAACGGCCTGGGAGAATCAAACATGTAATAAGAAAACTTATTAATTAAGATTCAGATAGATGAGGGGGAGAAGAATTCTCTCCCAATGCATGATTACATGAAATTCCTCCCTGATTAGCTCGAAATGCACCATATCATGGAAATATCTACTCAAATCAAATATAAGTGAAAATTACTAAAAATCTATTGTAAATGCATAGGAAACATCAGCTAATCACGGGCTAAAACACTATATGAAAAACACTCATCAAATACCACCAGACTTAGAGGTTTGCTAGACCCGAGCAAACCACACTGGTATTAAGGATTAGAAAGGAAATAAGCTAAATTGAAAGTGAATATGATGAGTGGATAGAGAAGTGTTGTGCCTGTGGAGACTAGGAAAATTATTAACGAACTTCTCTATGCATAAAAGAATTTTAAAGATTTTTCAAAAGTTGTATAATACGTGTACTAATCACTTCATAGAAAGAGGAATGAACTAGTCCAAGATATAACAAGAGGAGAAACAAACTAAGCTACTCAGATTGGCATTATAATCACAAAGCTACGGGGCAGCCTCCAAAGAAATCCATCAATATCGATGGACATAGGCTCCTCCGGCTACACCCGCTCCACTACACCGGTCTAAATTAGTTGATGAATCAGTAAGACTTAACTTATGATGAGCTAATAGGAATTGATTTAAGGCGAGGTTAAGCAAACATAAATATGAAAGCTAAATCTCGCTTAAACTAAAACAAGAGCTCGCATCACAAATATAAACCACGCACAAATGATGGAGACATGATACATGTTAGAACACACATTCCACATCTCTTGGTTTGATATTGACAAATCTCATTCTGTATTTGAACATGATTGTCTTGCATTTATATTGTGCTGGAAATACAGGTACAACACCACTCTGAATGCATACTTAAAATGCGAAGAAAATTGGAAATAATGCTCTGAAGAATGACCTACCGCGTAGCGGCAGAGTTCAATTTTTAGATGAGAGGCAAAATGCATTCAAATGAGAACACATGCGAGAGCACAACAACAACTAAGGTATGAAGCTACCACAGTGCAGTACCTTAGCGTGATGCGGTATGTTATGCCTAAAATGCATAAAATTGCTTACCAAGTCTGCACGATCAGGCGCGTCAAGTGTTTCCTTAAAGGCTACCATGCGACAGTAGGTCCTGCCGTCGGCGCTAGCTCACAGTCTTATTTAATGAACTGCTCCACTCGTTCTTTTCATCAACCACAAAGCTACAACTCTGAATTGCTTTATGTGATCCCTCTTCCCAAACATCCAGATCTCTCCCTACATCAACCTTGAAAATCAAGAGAGGAACTCCTACGAGGATTCAATCAATGCTCATTCTACACGAAGGAAAAACGCAACTATAACTCCAATCTATCAAGGATTTAGGTTTAGGGGCGCCTTAAGGCCTATCTAGGGAGAGATAGGCTAGTGTCAACAAGTCCTTAGGGGCAAGGGTAAATAATTTTTGTATTCACCATCTTGATTTCTAGCGTCATGGAAATCATTTTTTGTAATTAATTAATTTATGAAATATAAATCATGCTTCTTGTTATATTAAATTGATTTCAATTTCTATTAGTGAAAATATTTTAAAGGAAATATTTTTATTCAAAGTTTATCAAGTAAAATCTAAAATTCTTATTACCCCTATTCACCCACCCCCCCGAAGGGCGCTCATAAGTCCAACAAGTGGTATTAGAGCTAGGTTATTCCAAAATGGTTTCACCACCGGGAATAATGGCGCATCATGATCTTGCTTTCATTGAGTGGCAGGGGATTTGTCGGCCACCGCTATTCACCAGTTTCGATTAAAATTATTGGCGAACTAGGATGAGGTGCTTTCTAATGACATTAGACATATATGTTTGGGCTATGGTAGAACAACGTTACTCTCCTACTACAATTATAATTGCATAAATAATTATTGATATAACCAAAGAAAATGGGACGATAATGATAAATTAAAATGTAAAAATAATGCTAAAGCTATGAAATCTTTGTTTTGTGCTCTTGATAGAAATAAGTTTAATCATACCTGTGCATGTGAAACTGCTTTTGATATTTTGAATTTATTGGAACTAACTCACTAAGATACATCACAGGTCAAGGATGGATGCAGATAATGACATGGACTCTATGCACACAAGGTTTACAAAGATCGTGAATGCTTCAGAGGTTATTGGAAAACCTTTTTCCAATGAAGACCTAGTGAGGAAGATACTAAGATCTCTCCCACCACAATTTAATCCAAATGTGACAACCATCTCTGAGTTGCATGATCTAAAGCGGCTCCAAATTGAGAGCCTCATTAGAAATATTAAAACACATTAGGTTGAACTCAAAATCCAATATGAAGAGTACAATAAGAAGACGAAGAAGAAAGCTATGGCGATGAAATCAAATAATGTGACAGATGATGAAGACAAAGATGATGAGGAGAGCCTCTTTGTGAGGAACTTCAAAAGGTTCACGAGAAATTTGGAAAGGAGAAACACCTTCCAGAAATACTACACCAAAGATGCAAGCAAGAAGGGATCATGGTCTAGGAAAATGAAATTTAGTAGCGACGACGACGAAGAGCGACCACCACCAGAGTGCTATTATTGTCGGAGGACCGAACATATCCAGAGTAATTGCCCAAAATATCTAAAGGAGAAAAAAGTTAAGCCGCACAAAGGGAAGGAGAAAAAGAAGGTTCTAAAGGAGGCCACTTGGGATGACTCATCATCTGAGAATTCAAGCGACTCTACCTCAAGCGATGTTGAAGAGGTGAACATGTGCCTCATCGGAAAGAGCAACACACCTTCATATGACGAAAGTAATGTTCAAAGCGACACTGAGGTACCTCCTCCCTCTTATGATGATCTTTTTTCTGAATATATGAAAACATGCAAATACATCGAGAAAAATTTAAAGGACCTTGACATTCTAAAATATGAAAATAAAATATTATTAAATGAAAATAAAAAAATTATCTAAAGAAATAAAGGTATTAGGGAAAGAGAAAATTTCTTTCCAAGAGTGCAAACACTCATTGGTAAGAGTTAAAGAAGTAGAAGAAACTCTTTCTAATGAAAAGGGGGACTTAGAAAGAAAATTAAAATCTTCTTTTTCTAAAATAGAAAATGGGAAGAAAATGTTTACAAATCGGTGTGTCATGTTTGTGACCAAAAACACTACACTAAAGGCTAGAATCCATGATTTAAATATTGCAATTGATAAATTTGGCACTGGTAAAAAATCTTTGGATATGAATTTGGCCAACCATTGTAATGGTAGTGCAAAATTTGGGCTTGGATATAACTTTATTAACTGTTGCCCGGTGGTAACCCCTACTGCCGACGGCAGCAAAAATCTAAAAAAATAAAAATCACCAATACAAATTTAAGTAATATTTTTGTTGGTTCCTCATCTTCCAGCAAGAGTCCTCACAGAAATTCGAAGGTGGCCTCAACCACTTTTACTTCGTGTGCAAAATGTCACATCTTTGGATACACCTCAGACTCTTGTAAGAAGATGGGACAAAGTATTATAAAACAAATCTGGGTACCTAAGGTTTCCACCTACACTATGGTAGGAATCTCTTGGGTATCCATTTCTTTATTCCCCACTTCTTTCAAGGTATGTTGGCAGGCTAATGACAAAGGAGACATGTGGTACTTGGCCTCTGGATGCTCCAAGCACATGACAGTAAACGAAGCAAAGTTCCATAGCCTTGTAAAGAAGAAAGGAGGACTTTATACGGGTTGGTGATAACGACAAAGGGAGAATCATGGGCATCGATACTGTGGGTAACAAATCATTTTCTATTTCTAATGTTTTATTTGTTGAAGGTTTACAACATAACTTGATTTAAATTAGCCAATTACGTGATAAATGATTGAATGCTTTATTTGAATCTTCTACAAATCTTTGTAAAATTATAAATTTTAAGACAAATGATATTTTACTCACTGCACCTAGAACTCATAATGTCTATATGATTACTTTTAATGATGAATTAGAACTTTGGCATATGCGACTTGGTCATTCTACACTGAATGGTAATTTATCTTCACTTTATACACCATGCCAAAAAGGAAATTTTTTCTAAATCTTCTTCAAAAGTAAAAATAAAATTTCTACTACTGGACTACTCCAATTAATTCATATGGACCTCTTTGGACCAGATATCACTTCTAATCTAGGTGGTAGAAAATATACCTTTGTACTAATTTATGACTTTTTTAGATTTTGTTGGACTATCTTTCTCACCTATAAATATGATGCTTTTATTGAATTCTCTAAAACATGCAAACGTATTCAAAATAAACTTGATTTAAAAATAAATTGCCGACGCTCAGATCATGGAGGTGAATTTGAATATGAAATTTTTTCTTCTTTTTGTGATGATCTAAGAATTAAGCATGAATTTTCCGCTCCACGCACCCCACAACAAAATGGTGTAGTGGAGAGGAAAAATAGAACCCTCAAGAACTAGCATGCACCATGTTTTCTGAATATAGGTTGTTTAGATACTTTTGGGCCGAAGACGTTAGCACCACATGCTAGTCATTAATCGAGTAATGCTTCACCAACTTTTACAATTAACTCATGAACTTTATTTCTAAAATAAACCTAATGTATCTTATTTTTGTGTATTTTGATATAAATGCTTTTTACCAAACACTAAAGGTAACTTAGGTAAATTTGATGAAAATATGATGAAGGTATTTTCATTGGGTATTCTTCAACTAGTAGGGCTTATAGAGTATATAACAAAAGAACAAAAATAGTTGAAGAATCAATTCATGTTAGATTTAATGAGTTTGTTCCTTGTGTAGTGTTGGGAATATTGCCCTCAACGTTCCCTTGATTTGAAGAGGCATCACACTCAATGCTAAGTACATATTGTATTTGATAAACCCTATTTTGCATCATGTATATGCATGGTTAGGTTGTTCCAAACATTGGAACAAGTTCTGTGGTTTTACTGTCAAAAACGCTGAGAAGACATCATTGTCTCAACTGAACCACTGAGACGAGGCCAGGAGCCGCTGAAAAGGAGTCTGCCTCAGCTGAGTTGTATTTAGACAAAATCTGCTGAGAAGAATATCTGTCTGAGGGGATCGGCTGAGATGAATACAGATTCAAGCGCTGAGACTGAAGATTGTCTCAGCCCAACCGCTGAGACAGATTTATATTTGAATAAAAGCACTAGCGGGATTTGCTTTGGCGCAAACAGTTGTAGAGCAAGATAATGTTTTCTATTCCCCTCCATACTATGTCAGGGGCCTCCTTAGAGTCGTTGCAGATGGAATGGAGTATAAAAGAACAAGTTAGCGCATTATAGAAGGTGTGCTGAAAAGTGGAGAACAAATCTACTATTCTATTGACGGCTTCCTAAAGTGATCTCTCCTTGCTTCCAGAACCTGCAAGAAAATACAAGGAGAGAAGATAGCTCTTCCTTATTTAATCAAGGAGAGCAAGTTGATATTTCCTCATCTTCTGAAGAGAAAGATAAGATAGGAGCAAGGTCTAAAGTTATTGTATTTCAGACCTGTTTCAAGTCAGCACCAACAGTGAATCTACAACATAAGACAAAAGCTGAAGGATACATCTGCACTGTCATCTGTTGTAAGCATAAATTATAATCTATGTAAGAACACTTATGTTCTGATTTTGTAGGGCATTTTTCCAGGGGTGTAGGGCTGGTAAGCCTGAGTAGTAAGGTTGTTGAGCCTGAGTGGGTGTAGGGTTGTTGAGCCTGAGAAGTAAAGCTTAACTTCCAACTTGAGTGTAGGATCTCTGGGGAGATCTGAGGTAGGACTTCTTGATAGGTCTGAGGTAGGAGGTCAGTGGATCTTTGAGTTGAAGGAGTTGGATCACTCTGATAAGTATGGTTGTTTGAGCCCGAGGTAGGGTTATTTAGCCTGAGATAGGGTTTGGTGCAAACCGGAGAGAACCTGAGGGATCTGTGTTGTAAGCTGTTTGAGTTGAGTTTGGAGGAGTTTGCCTTGTCTAACACACTATTAGAAAGGTGTAGAGGGAAAGTGGACTACCCATAGACACACTGTCTTAGGGAGCCATTATAGATAGCTATGTGCTTTCTGTGTTGTGCTTTCGCTTTTTAATTATATCTAACAACTGCTAGCAACAAGTAAGGAAAATCAAAGAGACCTATTTAACAGTCTGACCAGATCCTACAAAGGAGTAGTCAAATTTGAATCCAATGGCTACCACTGGATTTCAGAAGGAGTTACCCATATGCAAAAAGGAGACTTTTGGCATATGGAAGCAAAGAGTTAGGCTGTTCATGGAAGCCTAAGACCCTAAGATATAAATTACTGTCAAGGAGGGTCCCTTTGTCTTCACAAAGCCCTCCACTATTGATCCTACAAGATAAGTGGCCAAGTCAAATGTTGAAATGACAAAGGATGAAATTGCACTTGCTACAATGGACAAGAGAGCACAAAATATAATAGTAAAAGCAATTGATGATTCCACCTTCCAAAACATGGTGCATTGTGAGACTGCCAAGGATATGTAGGACACACTCATTGTGTACATGGAAGGTACTGAAGAGGTGAGGGATGATAGGAAATCCCTCCTTAATTAGGAGTATAAAGCCTTCAGGAAATAAAGCCTGGAATGCATAGCTGACTGATATTAGAGGTTCTTCAAAATAGTGAATGAGCTGAGGACCTATGAAAGGGTCTTCACTTATTATGAGCTGAATGATAAATTTCTGAGATCTCTAACTAGAGATTGGGATACAAATATTTGTGCCATCAGAGAGGTGGCAAAGATGGGTGATACTCCTTCGCATATACTATTTGGAAAGTTTCTCTCTTATGAGATGCAATTATCTGCAATGAAGGAGAAAGACACATCCACCAGGCCTCATGCAAGGGAGAGGTTTATGGCTCTTAAAGATGAGAGCTCCAAGAAGAGCAAAGCAAGGATGCCTTCTCCACCAAGAATGGTTGCTGACTAAAAAAATTCTGAGCCCAGCACATCAAAAAGCAGCTCATCTGATGAGGAGTTTGCTGCCTTCTCAAGACACTTGAAGAAGGTGATGAGGAGGAAACAGTGGAAGAACAAACCTTCCTCCTCCTCGCATCCCATGAAGGATCACAGCAGATCAAACAGACAGCACCCCAAGGGTGACAGGTATGATCCTAAACATGTTAAACCGATTTCAAATAATATGATATGTTATTGCTGCAGCAAGCCCAGACATGTCATAGCTGACTGTCCAGTCAAAAGAAAGGAAAGAGGTGAGAAGAAACCTCATCACCAGAAGGGAAGGAATGGTGAAAAATCCTTCCTAGCAAAGAAGGATAAAATATGGAGTGAATCTGAGTCATCATCCTCAGATTCAGAAGAAGAAGAAGCCTACAATGGGTTGTTTGCAGCTGAAGAAGATGAGGACTTTCCTGCTGCTAAAGTTGGCATCAGGGCCCCTCTGTCACACTCAGACAGTGACATAGAGGACGATGAAGATGATATGGAACATCATGGTTTAATGGCCATAACAGATGATGATGAATAAAGTCAGGACAATCCTGATAAGGTATTTAATCCTTTCCCTTCTTCTGATTATGAGTCAATGCCAGATTCTGAAGCATGCTCATCAAATGATGAAAATGGTTCAGAACCTGAAGTGGATGTCAATCAATTGATTGACAAGTGCGATGCTCTTTTGGAAGCTCTTAAAAGGAGCAAGAAGCAAGCCAAGAGGCAAGCTCAAGAAATTGTTTCCCTTCAGCTAGCTAAGCAAGATTGCACTGAGTCATCTACCCAGGTGGCTCAGATGAGTAGAGAGATAAGCCAACTCAAGGGAATTAAAATAGTCCAATTGAGCACCATCAGCCAAAAGAACAAGGTCATCAAGTACCTTGAGGAGAAGCTTCTCAAAGAGAAGAGCTTAGTGGCTCAATTCTCTAAACCCAAATCTGTACTACCCATCATTGACACCTTCTCCACCCAAACTAATAGGAGAGTACTAGGTTTCAAAAATGTGGCAGTGGGTGATGGGAATGGAGGAGAGGACAAGACTAAGGCTAAGCCTCATACCACCTTTCAAAAGGTGTTGCTTCCCTCCAACAGGTATGACTGTGACAGCATGTATGGTCACTAGAAGAATGGGAGTTTCTATAGGAAAGAAAATAATCCTCACTATAGTAGAAGAAATGGCAAGGGGATGAGTGCTTTGAAAGATCCCCATGATGAAATTCAAATGGCTCATTCTTAACCATTTGTTTTTGGTACCTCAGCCCCTTCATTCAAGAATGAGGAAGCAGACTCTTCCAAATCCCTCCTAGCAAAACACTTGGCTGCTATTAAGCCTGCAGTCAAGTCTAACAGCTCAGTGTCTGATGCCATCAAATCTTGCCTAGCTGCCAAGCTAAGACAAGTTGATGTCATTCAGACAAAGACTGCTTAGACTGACCATAGATAGTCATTCAGCCAGATTTTTGCTGACAGGAATTGGAATAATGATGTTGTCTTCTCCCTTGAACATAAGCATATTGATGCTCCCTCCACCTCCAAGAATGTTCAAAAGAGAAGGTACAACAATCATGAATTTTGGTGTTATGGCAAGGTGGGATACTTTGCCATAGATTGTTTGCACAATCCAAATGTGCCTAATGCAAAGAAGAGCTTTCCTGCAATGGCTGCAGCAGGTGTGAGTAAGTCTTTTCATGCTAACAAAGGCATATGACCCAAAATTAATTAGGCTCCTAAGGGAAAATGAATTGTATTTTGTAGGATAGTTGAAGCACCAACCTAGGGAAAATATGGTACTTGGACAGTGGGTGCTTAAGGTACATGACAGGTACCTGAAGTCTTCTGCAGGAATATAATGTTGTGAAGAATGGACCTACAGTTATCTTTGTAGGTTCTAAAAAAGAATCCCCAAGGAAATGGTATGAGCACCAATGAGATAGTCTCTATCACAAAGGTAGCTTATGTTGAAGGGTTGCGACACAACCTTATAAGCATAAGTCAACTATTTGACTTAGGCTATGTCATTGAATTCCACAATGACAAGTGCTTTATCAAGAAGTCAATTGACTTAGAGATCATTATCTCAGGCACTAGGAGTGGGAATGTTTATTGCTTAATGTGAGCAAGTCTCTTGTAGCTAATGAAAGTGAGTCTCTCTGTGCTCACATTAACTATAAGAGAATGTATAGACTATTTTCTAAAAACCTTGTTAGAAATAGTCTAAATTTGAAATGTATTTAAAGTGGTCCCTGTCATGCATGCCAAATGGGCAAGCAAACTAGGGCCACCTTTAAAAGCATTGGCTCCAAAGACACTGAAAGATGTCTTTATTTATTGCATATGGACTTGTTTGGTCCTTTGCCAATTCAGAGCCTAGGTGGGAAGTTTTATACTTTTGTGATTGTTGATGATCACTCAAAATATACATGGGTATTCTTCCGTAAGAAGAAATCTGATACTTTAGATATCTTCATAAAGCATGCCAAGACAATCCAGAATGAATTACAATGTACTGTGGTCAAGACTAGAACTGACCATGGTACATGATTTCAAGCTGAGGCAATGCCAAGGTTTTGTCAAGAATTTGGTATCACCCAAGAATTCTCCTCCCCAAGGACTCCACAGCAAAATGGTGTGGCTGAGAGGAGGAATAGGAGATTGATAGAAGCTGGGAGAGCATTGCTTAATGACTCCTCACTCCCAAAATATTTCTGGACTGAAGCAGTCAATACAACTTGTTATGTTCTCAATAGAGCATCCATCAATAAGGCCCTTGGAATAACCCCTATGAGATTCTGAAAGGCAAACAACCAACAACATATACTTTAGAATCTTTGGTTGCAAATGCTATATTTTAAATGATGGAAAATCCCAATTAACAAAGTTTGCTGAAAAATGCAATGTAGGGGTTCTTGTTGGATATAACTCATATAGCAGAGCCTATGGACTGTTCAGCAAGAAGACTCATGTTGTAGAAGAGTCTATGCATGTTGTCTTTGATGAGACCAGC
This sequence comes from Dactylorhiza incarnata, assembly GCA_033032865.1. Classification (NCBI taxonomy): domain Eukaryota; kingdom Viridiplantae; phylum Streptophyta; class Magnoliopsida; order Asparagales; family Orchidaceae; genus Dactylorhiza; species Dactylorhiza incarnata. The sequence goes on along the minus strand of JAWHQI010000010.1, from coordinate 22,210,172 downwards.
CTACTATATAAGGGTTAGTCCAGTTCTTCTATTTTGACAGGTGATGAACAGAAAATGCAAGAAATGTCTATCCAAGACATGCCCAGCACTAGCAAAGCTTATACATATGTTTCTACTCCTGAAGATGTAGATCAGCAAGCTGTTGAAGACCCTGCAGCTCCAAAAGAAGAGCTGCAGATTGCTGATAGGTTACCTATAGCAAACAGGCACCTAAGGGATCATCCAAGAGACCAAATTATTGGAGATGAAAACCAAGGGGTGATCACCAGAAGCATGGCTCACAATGAAGCTCTATTCTTGAGCTTTCTGTCACAGATGGAGCCCAAGAAGTTTGAAGAATCTAATGAAGATGCCTTTTGGATTCAAGTAAAGCAAGAAGAGCTGCTACATTTCAAAAGGTGTAAGTGTTGGAGTTTCTGAGGTGATCTCAAAGCAATCAACAGTTAGTCTTACTGCCAACACAATATGAGCCTATAGGGTCGCACATAAAAGTGCTTGGAGAAATTGGAGAAAGAATTGAGTTGGCCTTGCTTATATAGGATATGAGTGGAGGACCAATCCTGTGACTATTTGGAATTAAGTTGAGAATGTCTCAATGGGAAATCGTTTAAAAGGTTTAAACGAATGGATTTATACTTGGCAAATTCGGCTAAAGTGTTTAACCGAACTGTGTCAAATTCAGCTAAAGTGTTTGGACGAATACGACTAAAGGGTTTAGACGAATTCGGCTAAGTCAAAATTTGGCTAAAGCATTTAGACGAATTTATATAGCCGAATTTATATAGTCGAATTCGGTTATAGTGTATAGCCGAACTTATATATAGTCAAACTGAATCCCTTCGTCGACCGCTGAGATGGCAAAAGGATAGTGTTTCGAGTTCATCGAACGCAGGCCTCTTGAGTTCGTCGAAGGAAGGCCTCTTGAGTTTGTCGAACGCAGGCTTCTTCGAGTTCGTCGAACGCAGGCCTCTTGAGTTCGTCGAACGCAGGCCTCTTGAGTTCGTCGAATGCAGGCCTCTTGAGTTCATCGAATGCAGGCTTCTTCGAGTTCGTCGAACGCAGGCCTCTTGAGTTCATCGAACGCAGGCTTCTTTGAGTTCGTCGAACGCAGGCCTCTTGAGTTCGTCGAACGGAGACTTCTTTGAGTTCGTCGAACGTAGGCTTTGGTATATAACAGTTCACGATCTTAGAATTATACACACGGATATTGCGACCGACCCTTTTCATGTCTTGTGAGAGCAGCGCCGGAAGTGTTCTGCTAGGGCTTCTCTCCTCTTCCGACAGTTGCCGCCTCCCTTGTCTCAGATCTAGCAGTCCGTGGGGACGTTGAGAGCTTTTCTTCTCCGACTCAATCCTTGTTCGACAAGGCATTGAGGTTCTCCTCCGCTTGTGTGGATCTCTGTAGAGGGGCCGATCCATTTCGGTTCTTGGAACTCAACATTGGTTCTGCCTGAAATCAGTGAGGAGCATCTTGATTGAGTATCGACTCAATCCCTTAAAGGTATTTTGTTTTGTTGCCTTTCTATTTCTTGATTCATGAAATCCGCAAAATCCTTAACTCTTTGGGTTGTTCTTGTTATTTTTCCGTTGCGCATTTGCGATATGCTGTCCACTTTATCATTAAGAAAACCCCAACAGTGGTATCAGAGCTAGGTTTGCAATCAAGTGCGTGCAAATCGGGATTTTAGAAGCGTTCTAAATGCCCTGATTTCTTCTTGGAACCCCGCCAAGAAAGCATGTGATTGCGTTGCGATTTCATTGTTTCAGAAATAGTTTCTCCTTTGCAGTAACCGTCCCTCCAAGTGATTTATGAAATCACATGCCTGAGATTTTGAATCTGACATTGAGAGACGAGCTTGTCTACTGCACAAGTGGAGTTGTTTTTGTTGTGTCCAATGCATGTAAATATGGAGATTTAGAAGTGTTCTAAATGTTTAGATTTAGCCCTTCTTATCAAAATGTTGATAATTTTTCTTGTGCACATTGGGGATGCATTTGGTTTGAAATGTTGTATTTCAATTTTGTGAATGTGCACACTGATTAAAAGTTAATCAAGATGAAATATTCATCGATTGTATCTTTAAAATCCCTTAATCCAATATTAAGCATTTGTATGCCTTCCGATGGATGACACTCTTCCTGCCTCGATCGATGTAGTGTGGGCTTGCCAAAGCAAGGTGCATTAATCTATCTTGGTAAGGGTGCGAGCGAATAAAAGTGATATCCCACTATGGACATCGGGTCTATCTTAACTAGGTAACCTCAAAGGTTGAGTGCCTAGAGGCATAGGGTTGGCATGCACCATATGATGGATGTAAATAAAGAGTTATTCACCAACCATACAAGAGTTGCATAGTGATGCAATTGACAAGTGTTGTCTACCTAAATAACCGCATTGCGACAGAAACGCCAAAGCGGACTCGTTGTGTTGGTGAAATACGGATCTTGTCCACTAAGAGAGTAGCTCGCATAAACTCTCCAAATCGAAAATAAGGGTTATCGATTTGATTAAAATAGTGGGAGTATTTAATTAAAGTCCTTATTAAAATAAAATGTATTTTGAAATATAGTACTGAAAATCTTTTGCAAATTATTGTAGAATTTCCATGGCAAATACATCACACTCCACATTGTCCCTGAGAGACATCCTTCATGTGGACAAGCTCAATGGGACAAACTTCCTCGACTGGTATAGGAACCTGAGAATTGTTCTCATGCAAGAGCGCAAGCTCTATGTCTTGGAAGGGGAAGCCCCTGCAGAGCCGACCGGGAATGCTCCGAGAGCAGACAAAGATGCTTACAAGAAGTATCAAGATAATACCTTGGAAGTGGAATGCCTCATGCTTAATACCATGTCCTCTGAGCTTCAGAAGCAACACGAGAGCATGTGTGGTTATGAGATAATCAGGCACCTCAAGAAAATGTTCGAGGGGCAAGCCCAACAAGAGAGGTTTGACATATCCAAGGCATTATTTTAGGTCAAAATGGGAGATCGAGACTCAGTAGGGACTCACATACTCAAAATGATTGGGTATATCGAGAACCATGAAAAACTGGGTTTTCCCTTGGGCCAAGAGTTGGCCATAGATCTGATCCTGCAATCGTTGTCGGACGGTTATGAGTAGTTCATCTTGAACTATAACATGAATGAAATAGAAAAGACACTACCCGACCTCCTAGGCATGTTGAGAACTGCCGAAAACAACATGAAGAAGGCCAAGCCTGCCAGCCCCATACTGATGCTATATAAGGGCAAGGGCAAGGCCAAGGGATCCAAGAAGACAAAGATAAGATCTAAGTCTCATCTTGATCCCAAGTCTTCTGCACTGAAAAGGAAAGGTCTGGCGAAGGAAGGAAAGTGCCACCACTGCGGTAAGGCCGGGCATTGGAGGCGGAACTATCCCATCTACATTGAGGATCTGCAAAAGAAGAAGGGAAGTGTGACTTATACTTCAGGTATTTACATTATAAAGATAAACCTTTCTGATCCTTCATCTTGGTTATTGGATACCGGATGTGGTTCTCACATTTATACAAATGTGCAGGAACTGAAAAGGAGAAGAATGCTGGGTAAAGGGGAGGTACACCTGTGCATCGGGAATGGAGCAAGAGTTGTTGCCGTTGCCGTTGGTGTCTATTGTCTTTATTTGCCCACTGGGCTTGTAATAGAATTAGATAACTGTTATTTTATTCCATCCATAACTAGAAACATTATATCTATATCATGTCTTGACATGAGAGGGTTTTCATTTGTGATTAAGAATAATTGTTGTTCGATTTTTATGAATGATGTTTGTTATGGTGTAGCCCAATTGTTTAATGGTTTATATGTTTTGAACTTAGACCATCCGATCTATAATGTTGAAAATAATAAAAGACTACTAGACTACTGGACTCATTTGATTATGAATCATTTGAGTGATCCGAGTCATGTTTATTAGGCAAGATGACGAAAGCCCCTTTCATTAGTTGTAGTGAAAGGGCTGATGATCTCTTGGGTATAATACATAGTGATGTATGCGGACCCATGAGTTCTATGGCAAGAGGTGGGTTCCACTACTTCGTTACATTTACTGATGATTTCAGTAGATACGGATACGTGTTTCTTATGAAGAACAAATCCGAGACCTTTGAAAAGTTCAAAGAGTTTAAGAATGAAGTAGAGAACCAACTGGGAAAAAGGATAAAAGCACTCCGATATGATCGAGGTGGCGAATATTCGAGTCAGGAGTTCCGTGATCATCTGAAAGAGTGTGGTATTGTATCACAACTCACCCCACCTAGAACACCGCAACATAATGGTGTCTCTGAGCGGAGGAATCGTACTTTGTTAGACATGGTACTGTCGATGATGAGTCATGCAGATCTGCCCGCTTCCTTTTGGGGTTTTGCTCTAGAGACCATATGAGATATGGACTGGGAAGCGTCCTTGTATGTCTTTCATTAAGATTTGGGGTTGTGAGTAATATATACAATGTCAAATGTCTGACAAGCTGGAACCCAAATCAGATAAGTGTTATCTTGTGGGATATCCTAGGGAAACCAAAGCGTATTACTTCTACCTACCGTCCGAGGGCAAAGTGTTTGTCGCAAGGACTGGCATCTTTTTGGAGAAAGAGTTCATATCCAGAAAGACTGCAAAGGTGGAACTTGAAGAGGTTCAAGAACCACAAACAATGAATGAACGTGAATTGGAACCTGAGCAAGGACTACAATCTGTTGTAGCTAGAGAACTTGCTCAAGAAAACAAGTCCTACGTAGATCTGATAGACCAAGATTTGAGCTAGAGAGATATGGATTTCTTGTGTCTCAAATAGGTAATGTGTTGCTTATGGATCATGATGATGAGCCTGCAACCTATCAAGAGGCTATGTGTGGACCTGACTCCGAGAAGTGGCTTGTGGCCATGAAATCTGAAATGGACTCCATCTATGCAAACCAAGTTTGGACCTTGGTGGAACCACCTGAAGGGGTATGACCCATAGGGTGCAAGTGGGTCTTCAAGAAGAAGGCCGACATGGATGGGAATGTACAGACATTCAAAGGCCGGTTTGTGGCTAAAGGTTTCAGGCAAATTCATGGTGTTGACTATGATGAGACCTTTTCCCCTGTAGCCATGGTCAAGTCCATCAGAATTCTACTTGCTATTGCTGCGTATTGTGACTACGAGATCTGGCAAATGGATTGAAAGTGCACAGTTAACCTCACTAGAATTCTCTAGAGGGGGGGGGGAATAGAGATTTAAAATATTTTGTGCAAAGTTAATATATATATATATGTGTATGATCACAGATTAGAGCTTCCCACACACCAACAAGAATTAGACAAGTAATTAAAGTAAATGCAAGAGAGAAAATCACAGCACAACACAAGAAAATATAGTGGTTCCCCAAACTTTGGGTAGTCCACTCTTCTACCCCCTTGGTAGGAATTCACAATCTTGCACTGAGTCTTTTGATAAGGAGACTCTTAGAACCACCCTGAGTCTTTTGACAAGGAGACTCTTAGAACCAACTGAGTCTTTTGACAAGGAGACTCTTAGAACCAGTACACTGAATTTTTTGAAGAGAGATTCTAAAAACTCTTTTACAATATTTAAGTAAGAAAGAAAGAAAGAAAGAAACAATAATGAATCTTCTTCCTAGCAAGAAGATTGGAAGCACAAGAAGTGAATTAAATCTTTCTTCTATAGAGAGAAGAAGATTTGTAGCCTTTCTCTCTTTTAGTGAGAGCAATCCGATTTTGCAGCAGTGAGATTTCAGAAGCAGAAGAAGAAATGGTTGAATATTGCTGCAGAGCTTTTTCTCAATTTCTCTCTTTTCCCTTGGGAGCTTTTCCTCTATTTCAAAATGTATGTGGTAGATCACTCAACTCTTTTTCTTTTCTGCCGACCTCCTCTTTATTTATAGCTCTGTGTATTTAAAATAATGCTATAGGAGGATAATTAATTAGCAGTCAGAGAATTTGAAAAATAGAAATGTTTCTATAATTAGCATACCAATAGAAGGAAAGAATTCATTCCAAATTCAAATAATATCCATAATGAGCTTTATCAGATTAGCCAATAATCAAATAGAAGGAAGGAATGATTCAGAACGGCTATAAAATATTAACATTATTCCATATAAATTAGATCTACTGAAAGAAGGAAAGAGATCTGGCGCATATTTAAATCTGTCATATAAATCGACGTGCGTCGATTACTATTCGACGTAAGCGTCGAATTCATCCTGGCTGGACGTCGAGAGAGGAATAAGGAAGGTGCGTCGACTAAGGTGCGTCGACTTCTCTATACGCGTCGACTAGAAATCAGAGTAGCGTCGACAACACATACGTCGAAATCTTCCTAAAGTTACTTCGACATAACCTGAAGAAAATGTCGACTACATTTCGACGTTGCGTCGAATACTATTCAACGTATATTTACTTAGTCTTGTTTTTCATTCATAAAACTCTTTCTTTAACTCATTTCTAGGGGTTAAGAGAAATCATTTCCCCAACAATCTCCCCCTATTTGTCTTAACCCTATTTAGAGAGAAATTGTATTAGCATAAGACGCATGTCACTTTAAAAAAGTGAAATTTAGATAAGGAGATCAAATATTCCAGAATCATATAAACAGATTTCATTTTCATACCAATTCATTTTCAACTATAGGATGAGATATATCAGCAATGTTTTCAAATACTACTCAGGTGGGGTAGGAGGAGTCTTTCTTTTTCTCTTGAATACTAATGTTTGAGGAGAGGAGGATTTCTCTTTCCCACTTGTAAGAAGTTCATTTAGCTCCCCCTGAGCAGGTAGCTCCCCCTGGGATAGAGCTCCTTTTATTTCTTCTTCTTCAGTCAACAGAATATCTATCTCTTTTTCTTTTCCAGTATCAGCTTCATTTCCTTTCTCAATGACATCAGCTGGTTCATTTCCATCTAGATTTGTACCAGCTTCATTTTCAGCCTCATTCACTACTCTGCTTCCTTCCCCCTGTAGTGGTGTCATTTGATTTGCAGCATCTCTTGCTATGTTGAGTATCTCTATTGTTTGTTCATCAATATGGAGCTCAGGTACTATCTCATTCCCAAGGGTTTTGAGCAGTGCTAGACTGTCAGTTTTTGAGGTAGGAAGGGATTTGTGAGAAGGAGATTTAGGATTGGAGAGCTGATCTTCATCTAGATTCTCCCCCTTCTTGACCTTCTTGGCCAAGGAGGTTAAGAAAGACCTAGTCACTCTAGAGGAAGAGAGAGATGACTTTAGATCTTGCACAGAGGCACTGACCCCATCTATTTGGGTGTGCATGTGAAGGATGGAGGAATGAATCTGGGAGCAATGCTCATCTAGCATTGCCTAGAATTTTTGAGTTGCAGATTGGATGCACTAAGTGAGTAGAGCCTCAGTGGATGCAGATGGTGGAGAGTGAGGAGATGATGAATGTGGAGAGGGGATTCTATCATCTTGAGGAGGTATATTGGATGGAGGAGGTGGAGGAATAGATGAGACTTGGGCATGTGGTTGAGATGGTATTTGTGTGGATGAAGAAGGTACAGAAGATGTGACTGTTTGAGAAGGAGGAGGAGGAGTAGGATGAGCAGGAGAGATAGGAGGAGATGGAGTCCTTTCAGGAATGGAACCAGGCTTAGGGATTTGCCTGGCCCATTTAGAAAATAGGGCTATGGACATCCTTTTTCCTGGAGGGATGGGAATTCCTTTTGACCTACATAGGTCAGGGAAGGAATGGAACAGTACTTGACTCATCATTCTCATGTAGGCATTCTCTTTGTGAGAGTATTTAGAGCCTATCATCTTGAGTAGCCATGTGGCCCAGTCTACCTTCTTCTTCAACACAAGGGCCCCCATGATGTTCAGTTGTTGTTTTGGTACTGCATCATGTGCTGAGATCTTGCACAGTAGAACTTTCCCTACTATATCAGCCAGCAGCCTATATTCATCAGAAAAGTCTACCTTTTTCAGATGGATTGGTCTATCTTTTGAGAATTTCATGGTGGTAAGTAAATGCTTGACTTCATCAGGTGTGAGTTCAATGGATTCATCACCTAATAGGGGAATAATTTATACTAGTTGAGTCATTCATGAGAGGCTCATTTTCTTTTCCTATTTTATTGAAATGAAGATGACATTAGGATATACCTGATGGGAGGTCAAAGGTGGCCCTAATGTGGTCTGCTGAGATTGAGACTAGTGTCTCATAGAGTGTTCCTTGGATTTCTCCTTGTTCAGAAATCTGAACATGAGTTATGAGCTCAGTGAGCTCAGTTTCCAGGAGCTTGCACCTAGTGGAGATGAGCTTGTTCAGTCCTGCTTCAGTGAAGAGAGCAATGATGCTTTTATAGTTCTCTGCTGCTGCTTGGAAGGATTCGAGATCGATGTCGAACCCAGAATTTATTTTGGGAGCCATTGAAGATCAGTGAGAGAGGAGCAAGAAGAATCAGCTGGACAAAGGAGCACGGAGGATAAAAGATGCAGAGTAGTGGAGGTTTCTGAAGAATCTTTTTAAGTCAGGTGAAACGTCGAGACAGGGCTCAATTCGAGGCTTTTTCGGTACTCCAGTGGATGTGACCGAAAATATTCTAATGTTGCCGCTCTTTATCATGAAGTCGACGTTACGACGAGTGGATTTCGACGTGAACGTCGATATGGTCTGATTTGGTATGATAGGGTTTCCTATCGACGTATGCGTCGATATTAGTCGACGCATGCGTTGATTACACCTGTTGATCTGAGTCATCGACGGTGCGTCGATTAGAAGTCGACGTGACTTTTGGGTTTTCAGAACCACTCTATGTTCTTATTTCTTGTTGTCTCTTCCTAATCCTAAAGTTTTCTAAGTCAGCCTAGGACTAGATTTTACAGATAGTTTGATTGATTATACCAACATTGTTTGGCAAGGTGGCCATTTTTGTTGCATATACAACATTTGAGTATTTTGAGATTTTGAAAGTTTGAGTTTAGATAGGGATGGTGGTATTGATTAGAATAAGGGTCTTGATTTTGATAGAATCTTTGTTTAGGATGGAAGTTTTGTTTTGGATGGAAACTATGGTTATAATAATTTTGTTTACTAAGTTTTGGGTAGAAATTTTGGTTAGAATAGAGATGTTGATTATGATCAGGATGAATGGGTCCTGAATGGAGGTTAGGGTGAAAGGTTTTTGGATGAAAGGTATTTAAGTTGCTCTGAACTTTTGTGCGTCGATATCCATTCGACGCATGTTGATAGTCGCGTCGATTTGTATTCGGCGCTTTCTCCAGATGGCGTCGATCTGATTTCGACGCATAAGAAAAGTTGCGTCGATTGGAAGTCGACGTGCTTTTGTTCAGCCGACTAGAAGAGATCGAAGCATCTGAAAGATTGTATTGAGTAGAAGTCGACGCACTATCGTGCATGCGTCGATATGAAGTCGACGCATCTGTGCCTTCACAAATTTTCATTTTTCCTTTCTCTGTTTTTACTCCTTTATGTGTTGTTTTTCTCGGATTGATTGTTTCTTCAGATGAAGTTTGTGAGTCATCAGCTGAATAATAAGATGTTTCATCCAATTCTTTTATTTCTTTGAAGGAATTTTCTTCCTGTGGGTCTTTTTCTGGGTTTAACAAATTAACAGGTTTAGTGAATTTTACAGGGCTCATCCAAGCAGGTTTGTTGGATGGAATTAGGCTGATTAAGGGATCAGCCCCAAGCCCAAGATTCTTGTGTCTTAGTTTTTGTTTTTTAGTGATTTCCTTAAGAGTTTGGCTTCTCATTTTTATTGATTCTTCAAAGGCCTTTGCCTGGATTACCTTATCTTTAAGGAACTGGTTTTTTATTTTAGCCCTTTCTATTTCTTTAGCTTTTAGTGCATAATCTTTTGAGCATATTTTCTCTTTATCACTTTGGTTCTTAACCATGTTAATTTGTTCTTTTAGATCTTTGATTTCTTGTTTTGTTTTTAGTTGATCTATGTACATTCCCATAAAATCATTTCTAAAGTCATCACATTGAAAATCTATTTCATCAAACATGCTTACCTCATCCTCATCCTCAGATTCCTCAATGAGAATGAGGTTCTTTTCTTTTTCATCATCAGAAGATATGCTTTCTTCTGATCCTGTTTCACTCCATGATTTATCATCATTCTTTGAGTCTTCAAAGGCCATCAAGCATAGGTCTTCTTGCCTAGATTCTTCATTATCACTCTTAGAGGATGAACTATCCTCAGAGTTTGTTTCACTCCAGACTTCTGCAATGAAGCCTCTTTCTTTCTTCTTCCCCTTTTTCTTCAGATCTTTCTTTTTCAGATCCTTTCCTGTTTCAGCATTCTCTGGACATTCTGGGGCAATGTGTCCAGGTTTCCTGCAAGAATAGCAAATAATTTCTTTAGTGGGTGTTTTGTCATACCTTGGTTTTGACTCCCTCCTTTTTGATCCATCAGTCTTGACCCATCTCTTAAATCTTCTTGCTAGGAAACTGAATAGTTCTTCTTCAGTGACAGGAGTCCCTTCTTCTGTTGCCTTTAAGGCAATGTTCCTGTCTTTTGAGGAAGTTGAGGTGTTTTCTCTTCTTTCCTTCTCTTCTCTAGTTTTCAGCAATTGCTCATAGGATCTGAGTTTTCCTAAGAGAGCATCTGTTGAGATCTCTTTTTGTCCTCTTGTGTCTCTTATTGCCCATATTCTTGAGTCCCATGAGCTAGGGAGACTCATTAGCAATTTGTCATTAATCTCAGTGAGAGAGATTTCTCTATCCAAGTCTCTTAGTTGATTAATGATCAGACTGAATCTGTCATACATTTCAGAGATGCTTTCTTCAGCCTTCTTTTGAAAGTTCTCATATTGAGAGATCAATAGGGCCTTCTTGTCTTTTTTTTTTTCATCAGCACTTCCTTCCACCATCTTTGTGAGGGCATCCCAAATTTCTTTGGATGATTCACAGTCAACAACCTTTTGAAAGATGTCATCTGAGAGAGTTGAGACAAGTATGTTCATGGCCTTTAGATCATGAGTTCTTGCCTTCTTCTCATCTTCTGTCCATTCAGATCTTGGAACAAGTGTTTGTGTGATGTTGCCATTTGCATCCTTTCTGTAGGGCTTTGGGGGACCTGTTACAGTAATATTGAACAAGTCAGCATCAATGGAATTCATATAGATTCTGATTCTTGTTTTCCAAACTGCAAACTTTTCAAGATTGCACAATGGTGGTCTGGTGGAAGCATAATCTTTGATTTGTGCCATGTGAAAAATAGTTTTGAAGATATATATATATATATATATATATATATATAAGAGGTAGAATCTTTTGATCAAGGAGTTATCCTTTTTAGATCAACCTCCCTCTGATACCAATTGAAAGTGCACAGTTAACCTCACTAGAATTCTCTAGAGGGGGGGGGGGGGGGGGGGGGGGTGAATAGAGATTTAAAATATTTTGTGCAAAGTTAATATATATATATGTGTATGATCACAGATTAGAGCTTCCCACACACCAACAAGAATTAGACAAGTAATTAAAGTAAATGCAAGAGAGAAAATCACAGCACAACACAAGAAAATATAGTGGTTCCCCAAACTTTGGGTAGTCCACTCTTCTACCCCCTTGGTAGGAATTCACTATCTTGCACTGAGTCTTTTGATAAGGAGACTCTTAGAACCACCCTGAGTCTTTTGACAAGGAGACTCTTAGAACCAACTGAGTCTTTTGACAAGGAGACTCTTAGAACCAGTACACTGAATTTTTTGAAGAGAGATTCTAAAAACGCTTTTACAATATTTAAGTAAGAAAGAAAGAAAGAAAGAAACAATAATGAATCTTCTTCCTAGCAAGAAGATTGGAAGCACAAGAAGTGAATTAAATCTTTCTTCTATAGAGAGAAGAAGATTTGTAGCCTTTCTCTCTTTTAGTGAGAGCAATCAGATTTTGCAGCAGTGAGATTTCAGAAGCAGAAGAAGAAATGGTTGAATATTGCTGCAGAGCTTTTTCTCAATTTCTCTCTTTTCTCTTGGGAGCTTTTCCTCTATTTCAAAATGTATGTGGTAGATCACTCAACTCTTTTTCTTTTCTGCCGACCTCCTCTTTATTTATAGCTCTGTGTATTTAAAATAATGCTATAGGAGGATAATTAATTAGCAGTCAGAGAATTTGAAAAATAGAAATGTTTCTATAATTAGCATACCAATAGAAGGAAAGAATTCATTCCAAATTCAAATAATATCCATAATGAGCTTTATCAGATTAGCCAAGAATCAAATAGAAGGAAGGAATGATTCAGAACGGCTATAAAATATTAACATTATTCCATATAAATTAGATCTACTGAAAGAAGGAAAGAGATCTGGCGCATATTTAAATCTGTCATATAAATCGACGTGCGTCGATTACTATTCGACGTAAGCGTCGAATTCATCCTGGCTGGACGTCGAGAGAGGAATAAGGAAGGTGCGTTGACTAAGGTGCGTCGACTTCTCTATATGCGTCGACTAGAAATCAGAGTAGCGTCGACAACACATACGTCGAAATCTTCCTAAAGTTACTTCGACATAACCTGAAGAAAACGTCGACTATATTTCGACGTTGCGTCGAATACTATTCGACGTATATTTACTTAGTCTTGTTTTTCATTCATAAAACTCTTTCTTTAACTCATTTCTAGGGGTTAAGAGAAATCATTTCCCCAACATGGATGTCAAAACGGCTTTCCTTAATGGAAACCTCCTTGAGGAAGTGTATATGACACAACCCGAGGGTTTTGTATCTCCAAGTGAAGCCACTAAAATATACAAGTTGAATCGATCCATTTATGGATTGAAACAAGCTTCTCGAAGTTGGAATCTTCATTTTGATGAGAAAATCAAAGAGTTTGGTTTCATCAAGAACGAGGATGAACCTTGTGTTTACAAGAAGATTAGTGGGAGCATTATCATTTTCCTGATATTATATGTAGATGACATACTGCTGATCGGGAATGACATTCCAACCCTGCAAGCTGTGCTAAGAACAGGCTAGGGGACTGCTTTTCTATGAAGGACTTGGGTGAAGCGACTTATATACTTGGTATTAAGATTTATAGAGATAGATCGACAAAGTTGCTGGGTTTGACCCAGAGTACATACATTGATAAGGTGTTGAAACGGTTCAATATGCTTGAATCCAAGAAGGGATTCTTACCCATTTCTCATGGTGTGAGTCTCTCTAAGGACCAGTGTCCTAAATCTTTGGATGATAAGGACCACATGAAGTTGATTCCATATGCCTCAGCAATTAGATCAATCATGTATGCAATATTATGTACTCGATCCGATGTCTCATATGCTTTGAGCATGACGAGCAGGTATCAGTCTGATCCTGGTGATGGTCACTGGATAGTTGTCAAGAATATCCTAAAGTACTTGAGAAGGACTAAGGATACATTCTTGGTGTATGGTGGAGAGGAAGAGCTCGTTGTAAGTTGTTACACAGATGCTAGCTTCCAAACTGATAAAGACGATTCAAAGTACCAATCAGGTTTTGTATTTTGCCTTAATGCAGGAGCTGTAAGCTGGAAGAGTTCCCAGCAGGAGACAGTTGCCGATTCTACGACAGAAGCCAAGTATATTGCTGCCGCAAATGCGGCAAAGGAGGCTGTGTGGATTAGGAAATTCATCGACGAGCTAGATGTAGTTCCTAGCATTGTTGATCCCGTAGTTCTCTACTATGACAACAACGGTGCAATTGCCCAAGCTAAGGAACCTAGATCTCATCAGCGCTCCAAGCACATACTTCGGCGGTTCCATCTTATTCGAGAGATTTTCGATCGAGAAGATGTGAGCATTTGCAGAGTACCGACTGAAGAAAACATAGCGGATCCACCGACAAAGCCTCGTGCGCAAAAGAAGCATGATGGTCATGTTAGATCAATGGGTATTAGATACCTGAATGATCATCTTTAGTGGGAGCCTGGTGAATTGCATGTTTGTTGGTTGTTTGTTGATTTGATGAATTGTGATATGTACTATATGTTTCATTTTACATTTATGGCAAGTTCTTTTATTATGTCAACTGTTTCTATATGATAGACTAATTAACACAATGAATGCCATTAGAATGTTTGCTTCCATAGGAATTCAAGTACGTGACTTGAATGTGAGGGCCTATGTTTAAATGAAGCTTCATTCTTAAATGGTCTCTGGTCGAGGTATCATCCTAGAAATTAGGGCGAGGATGAGACCATAAGACTAGCATGTGCGTTGACTAATGAACGGTTCTCACAGGTCATGATATTGTGATATCAATTCATCACATGGGTACTTGTTAGGAAGAAGTTGTACTGGACAGACCCACCGTGAGACTACTTTGTGGATTGTTATATGAACGTGTCACAAGTAGGTCTCAAGTGACAATGGTGTTTGTGGTCCTTTGACCTTAAGTCACAGCATTCATTGGGTGAGGAAGAGCGTACTTTGATTCCATCTAAAGTCTTCTCTTGTGAAAGGTTGACGATAAGGGTGGTTGTTGGGTATGTTACGAATCATTTGGATGTTTGTGTGTGAGCAGAAATGAAAATTGTCCTCCTTTATGACAGGAGTTACAACCATGGGCCCCTTGATGGAATGAGACTGAGAAATGCATGGTCATGCTTGGTCGAGTCAATATATGATATTGAGCTCACCAATTTTGTCAGTCTATTCTAGATCAGGAAACTGGGATTGAACATTTATGAGGGTGACACGGTCCATGCCTCTAGTTCTATCCGGATGTAAGGGACAAAGGGACATGAAAACACTGATACATTGGTCATGACAGGCTTGTTGAGTTATGAACTCTTATTGTTTGGGTAGCAATGATGTATTGCTAGATGCCGCTCATTGTTTGTGAGACTTTTGTTGATACTTTGTGATCAAGTGGGAGACTGTTGGAGTTTCTGAGGTGATCTCAAAGCAATCAACAATTAATCTTACTGCCAACGCAATATGAGCCTATAGGGTAGCACATAAAAGTGCTTGGAGAAATTGGAGAAAGAATTGAGTTGGCCTTGCTTATATAGGATATGAGTGGAGGACCAATCATGTGACTGTTTGGAATTAAGTTGAGAGTGTCTCAATGGGAAATCGTTTAAAAGGTTTAAACGAATGAATTTATACTTAACAAATTCGGCTAAAGTGTTTAACCGAACTGTGTCAAATTCAGCTAAAGGGTTTGGACGAATTCGGCTAAAGGGTTTAGACGAATTCGGCTAAGTCAAAATTCGGCTAAAGCGTTTAGACGAATTTATATAGCCGAATTTATAGAGTCGAATTCGGTTATAGTGTATAGTCGAATTCGGTTATAGTGTATAGCCGAACTTATATGTAGTCGAACTGAAGCCCTTCGTCGACCGCTGAGACGGCAAAAGGCTAGTGTTTCGAGTTCGTCGAACGCAAGCCTCTTGAGTTCATCGAACGCATGCCTCTTGAGTTAGTCGAACGCAGGCTTCTTTGAGTTCGTCGAATGCAGGCCTCTTGAGTTTGTCGAACGCAGGCCTCTTGAGTTTGTCGAACGCAGGCCTCTTGAGTTTGTCGAACGCAGACCTCTTGAGTTTGTCGAACGCAGGCTTCTTCGAGTTCGTCGAACGCAGGCCTCTTGAGTTCGTCGAATGCAGGCTTCTTTGAGTTCGTCGAACGCAGGCCTCTTGAGTTCGTCGAACGCAGGCTTCTTTGAGTTCGTCGAACGCAGGCTTTGGTATATAACAGTTCACGATCTTAGGGATATACACACGGATATTGCGACCGACCCTTTTCGTGTTTTGTGAGAGCAGCGCCGGAAGTGTTCCGCAAGGGCTTCTCTCCTCTTCCGATAGTTGCCGCCTCCCTTGTCTTAGATCTAGCAGTCTGTGGGGACGTTGAGAGCTTTTCTTCTCCGACTCAATCCTTGTTCGACAAGGCATTGAGGTTCTCCTCCGCTTATGTGGATCTCTGTGGAGGGGCCGATCCATTTCGGTTCTTGGAACTCAACATTGGTTCTACCAGAAATCAGTTAGGAGCATATTGATTGAGTATGGACTAAATCCCTTAAAGTTATTTCATTTTGTTGCCTTTCTATTTCTTGATTCATCAAATCCGCAAGATCCTTAACTCTTTGGGTAGTTCTTGTTATTTTTCCGCTGCGCATATGTGATAAGATGTCCACTTTATCATTAAGAAAAACCCAACAGTAAGGTATGGAAATTGGTGCCAAAACCTCAAAGACACAACATCATTGGCACCAAATGGATCTACAGAAATGAGCTAGATGAAAATGGCATCATCATCAAGAATAAAGCTAGACTGATGGCCAAAGGATACAGAGAAGAAGAAGGTATTGACTTTGATCAAACCTTTGCCCCAGTTGCAAGGTTAGAAGCAATAAGGCTATTTCTTGCCTATGCTGCCCACAAGGGGTTCAAAGTATACCAGATGGATGTCAAGTCAGTCTTCCTAAATGAAAATTTGAAGGAAGAGGAATATGTGGAGCAACCCTCAGGTTTTGTTCATCCAACTTTATCCTCTCATGTATATTTACTTAGTAAAGCATTATATGGTCTAAAGCAAGCCTCTAGGGCTTGGTATGAGACCTTGTCTAGCTTTCTCATCATGAACAAGGTCTTGAGGGGAAAGATAGATAATACATTGTATCTTCAGGAAACAAAGGGCAAATGTCTCCTAGTCCAAATTTATATTGATGACATAATTTTTGGGTCTATTGATGACAACCTTTGCAAAAGGTTTGCCAACCTTATGCAGGGGGAGTTTGAGATGAGCAGTATGGGTGAGCTTAAGTACTTTTTATGCCTCAAAGTGAAACAGTCTGATGAGGGGATATTCATCTCTGAGACCAATTACACTAGAGAGCTTATCAAGAAGTTTGGTATGGAATCAACTTCCACCATGAAAACTCCCATGGGGTCCAACATTTCCCTGGACAAGGATGAGAAGGGTAAGCCCATTAATGAATCAATGTATAGGTGCATTATTGGGTCTATGTTGTATCTAACTACCATTAGACCAGACGTTATGTATGTTATATGTGTTTGTGCTAGGTACCAAGCATGCCCTAAGGAATCTCACTACTCAACTGCAAAGAGGATTTTGTGATACCTTAAAGGCAGCCAACATCTTGGCCTTTGGTACCCCAGGAACAATGATTTTGAACTGACTGGCTTTTCAGATGCAAATTTTGTAGGATGCAAAGAAGATAGGAAAAGCACAACTGGAACTTATCAATTCCTAGGAAGGAGGCTGATCTCATGGAGCAGTAAGAACAAGACCAGTGTTACTATATCCACTACAGAGTCTGAATATATAGCTGGAGGGAGCTATTGTGCATAGTTATTATGGATACAACACCAACTAGAAGATTGCAACCTCAAGGTAAGTCACTCTTCATTGTACTGTGCCTCATCTAGTGATATCTATATTGCTAAGAATCCTGTCTCACATAGCAGGACTAAGCATATAGAGATAAGGTATCATTTTATTAGAGAGCATATAGAAAGTAATGGTATCTGCCTTGAATTTGTCTCCACTGACAATCAAGTAGCTGATATTTTTACAAAGTCATTGGATGAGGCTAAATTTATTGCTTTCAAAATATATCTTGGTGTGTTGAATCTAGAATAGATTTCATCTTGTCATGTTATCTATCATGCCTATTACTTAATTCCTTAGCTTTGCTAAAACATGTAAACATGTATCGCAAGCTCTGCTAGGATAGATTGCAATCTAAAATACTTAGTAGCATGATTAGGAATAGAAATAATCCTATTTATATGGTTCACTGATAGGCAGTGAGCTCAGCTAAAATAGCTAAGAAATTCTCAGTTGATCTGCTGAGACGGCCAAAACTATCTCAGCGGTTGACAATACCTTGTCCCAGCGGGTTGTCAGTCTGTCTCAGCGGTTCGGCTGAGACGGTCTGGTTCAATTAAATTTTACCTTAATTGACATTTCAGTAATATTAAATCAATTAAGACGATAAGTTAAATCAACATCTATCATTAGCGCAAAACTAAACCTAAACCAAATCTATATAAATAGAGCAATGTTGATTAAATAAATTACAAACCTTTTCACCCTAGCCGGCGAGACGAACCATCTTCCCTCCCATCTCAGCGACTTGTCCATCTAAAGAAATGGCGCCAAAAATGGCAAAGGACCTCCAGGAAGGATAAGAAATCATAAGGATTGGATTCCAGCATGTCCAAGTTGAGATTCAAGAAGTGATTATACTTCTGAATGATCAAGGTTTAGAATATCTTCTCTTAGAGCCAACTGTAATTCTCAGAACTGAAGTTCTAGAATTATTCAACAATGCAAGGCTCTCATCTTCCCACTTCTCATTAAAATCCTAGATAGGAACCTTGAAGATAAAGATATCTACAAGGAAGATGCAGAAAGCCCTTCAACTTCCATCATGCAGTCATGAAGAAGAAGATGGATTGTCTGAGAAAGACAAGGAAAAGGCCCTCTCATGGCGTGAGTACTGTGATGCCAAAACTGGCTCACTGAAGAGGAAGTTTTTCAATCAGTAAGGAAAGCTACTATCTGATATAGTAGGCAAGGCAGTGATGTGCAAGCCAGGCTCGCATGATACTATATCTAAGAACATGTTTGAATTAATGACAAGAGTGGTCTTGAAGAAAAAAACCTCTTGGGCTGCTGTACTATTTAAAAGGATCAAAGAATGTCTGTAGGCCCCCAACTGATGCGTCATGACAAGTGCACCGGTCACGTGCAAGTAATAGTTGGGAGGCAACTCCCCAGATATCGATCTCTCAGGGAATGCAAGTTGTGGTGACAAGAAAATAGAGTGAGGTGATCGTTACGACGAGTAAAAGAAAGTAAAAACAAGGGCATTATGATTGGTGTCCTAAGCTATTCCAGAAATAAGATAAATGCGGGTCGAAAGCACCACTTCGCAAAGTGGGGGTGAGTGCAGCGGCCGCGATGCCGCGCTTCGGTATGTGGGTGAAATGGACACAGTGCGGAGTTTTGTGAGGGTCGTATTCACCTCTTCGCCAACATCACCACTAGCAATTGCTAGATGGCTAGCTAGAACGTGTGTATGGAAGTGGAGTGGGGGTGGAGCGCATCACAACAAAGCATCAAGTGAAGAATAAAACAAGAATAAGCTTCCATTCATAGACAAATAGAGATTATTCTAGTTCATTACAACAGTTAAGAATACATTTCCAAAAAGAGAGAGGGTACAGGAAACCACGAGATGAGAAGCCTCGCCGTAGATCTTGGCCGGAATGGGGGGTCATCACGCCTCCTCTGAGCTCAGTCCTTGGTTTCTTTCGGGGTTCAGAGGCTGTCACTACCTCCAAACGTCATCCTTCTTCTTCTCAGAGCTGGGCCTCTTCCACTTAGCCTAATGGAGATGCCACACCTTGAAATACTTGTTGTAGATGGCGGGGAATGCTTTCGGGACCCTTGATGGATCTTAGGATCGATGGATGAAGCTTTCCCAAGGAAGGAGATGGATGAATGGAGCTTGGAGAGGGAAAACGGCGGAAGCTTGCGGAAGAACTCGCGCCCAAAATTGTGCTGAATGCCCTAGAATCACGGAGCCGGTCTTTAAATACAGAGCAGAGTAAGGAATGCTTGTGATCATGCGCGGTCAACCTGTAGTAGAGGGGAAGATAGGAAAATAACGCACGGTTAGTGGCGCACGACCAGTGGCCGTGCACGAATAAGTCCTATGATCGTGCGAACTTCTCTGTTTGGTAAGGGGAATTAACGCACGACCAGTGGTCGTGCGCCTGATTGGGCGCAAAGGAAAATGCACGATCAGTGGCTTTTTAGGCCAAAATTCGCCCCAATCCATTCCGAGCGTTCACACGATCCTTGTGCCTGCATGAAAAACATATTAGAATATTGATCCGTGCACACCACAGGATCCACAGAACAGGCATAAAGTAATATATAACGAAATCACGCCATGAAGAGGGTAGGGAATGCACTATAGTTGAGAATATGAAATGTTATCAATATAAGCATAGATGAGCAGTAAATGAAGTGCAAAGAAAAGATAAACAACCCAGATGAGCCCGGAAATCACTATATAAACCGGACTCATCACACCCCCAGACTTACCTGTTTGCGCGTCCTGAGCAAACTACTCTCGGCGGATGGGAAAAACAAGGGTTAGAAAGGGGATTGTGGCTAGGATTAATATGCGAAATCAAATAATCATGTGCATAAAACTCTCGTAGAAGAAATTTCTACTATGCAAAGTAATTTACAAACATCTATAATAATAAATAAGAGATTAGTTTACTCAAAAGCTGAACCAAGTGTGATCTGCCAGTCACGTGTAGGGAGAATGTAGGTACGCGCTCAGACGAGTATTTCGAAAAATACGGGATACAGAACTAACTCCACCGAAATCCATCGGTGTCGGGATCCATAAGCTCGCACTTTCACACTCTCTCCACAGCATTAGGTAAAACTACACACAAGTCAATAGGGCTTTCGGGTAAATATGTGGCTTATGTTGCGGTAGGATATACAATGATAAACTCGGAGGCTAACGCACCTAACACATTTGAGCAATAAAATTTGTAAACCCCGGCAACAAATAAAGCTGATGTGTTCATCGCCATCACCCAATATAAAGAAATTCCTATCAAACAATTCAGAATTTCTGAATTAGAATATAAAGCTCAAATTTTTTTCTTTTAAAGCGCTAATCTTTTCAATTTTCAACTCACTAATACTTTTTTTTCCAACTTAAGCAATCCAAATGTGTATCCATAAATAACAACATAGCACAATAATCAGTTATACTATAAAGCTCGAAACACGTGCGCATGCAGGTTTGGTAATCTTGGCTTAAGCGAGAGCGGTGGAGCTAAATAGAAAAGGTGGGATTGGCTCAAAATTGGTTAGCAAGGGTGAATTTCTGGTTTTGCCTCAAAGCTCAAACGGTCCACAGAATGGCCTACATCAAGCTAATGCGTTAGGACTACCTGGTGCCTATGTTTCGAGAGTCGCTAGGGGCGAGTTCTTAGCCACCGAGAAAGAAAACTCTTTCTCCCGACTCGAGAAATATGAATCTAGCATTCGATACCAACTCACCTACACTACTGGTAGATCGGCACAGGTTCATCCTTTGAGTAAAATAAAACTCTAATTACTATATTAGATAAGAATAAAGAAACAACGCATGAAAATAGAAATAACTTCTACACCAAATTCTATGCAAAACATGAGTATTTGATTAGAACACTACTGGAGTCAACATCGTACTCTAAACCACAATTCCTAGCTAACACAATTAACCTCCCGGCTCCATTCCAAAAGGAAATTTGGCACGGTAGCACTCGCAAGTAAGTGCGTGCATAGTGGGTGCAGTGTGTGCGTGCCACATAAAAAATTGATAAACTGAAAGATAAAATATTAACACTACCGTAATGCGTGTATGCATGCACGTGCATGGTTCTCACTCTCCCCCAGACTTACATGAAAGCATAATCTAAAATATGATTCCTTAAACATTAAACTAAGGAGAAAAGGGAGAGTGTACCCCATGCTCAGAAGTGAGCATATCGGAAGAATTGGCGTTAAGAATCTCTTCCGCAACAATCAACCGAGCTCCTGAAAGGTTAGCAAAAACAAAACTTGAGAACATCTGGAATAATAAACTAAGCAAGTGGAACTAGGTAGTTCCATTGGGTTGTCTCCCTAGAGCCCTTTTGTTTTATGTCCTTAAGGTGGACCAAATACCTGTATAAAGTAGTTTATAAAGTCTAGGAATAAGCAAAAGTCAATAAATCCTAATTATTATTACAAGCTCAAAACAAATCAGCTATAAGCTGATTTGAAGTAGTAACAACTGATGAAAGAAAAAGGTCCGAGGACTCGGTAGTAGGGGTGGAAATTAAGTAGAATGCTCAGCCTCCAACCCCAAATCTCCTCCTTTTTCGCTCTCTTCCTCTCCTCCAGTATTATGTCTTCAAAGAAAAACTGCTTGCCCCCTTGTAACCAATCCTCAAGGGGAAGCACCAACGATGATGATGATGAAACAAGATGTTCCTTCATTGTACCTTCCTCATCCCGCCAGGCTTTCGGCTCCTCCATGAATAAGGTCTGATCAACCGTAGGAGGGGTATTCTGCATCCTTGTACATAAAGAAAGGGGGTTAGGAAATAAATTGGAAGAAAAACTAAAAGAAATCTCATCTGAGGGGATAATCCCAACTTCATCCCCTATAGGGTGTGTCAATGACAAACTGATGATATCATCGAAGATTTCACTAGACTCAACAGCGCACGCAATTGCCTCCTCTATAACTTGGACTTCCTCGCACTGGACCGAAATGGTTGCTTCAACATAATCGAGACTGTCCTCCTCCATGAGAGTGGGCACGACACTGCGCAGGTCTGCAACATCCTGCAAATTGACCTCAATGATAACATCAGAAATAGATGTAGTTTCGTGTGTAGTGGGAGAAGGCGTGCTTCTTAAGAGTTCGGGCTCACTCTCCACACAAGGGCACAAATCCATGCAAAGTGGTACATGAACCGAAGAGGTATAGGGGGTCGCATCAGAAACAGAGTCATGAGGGACACTGATGCACGTGTCGATTCCAGAGCCTTCAAGAAGTGAAGGTGGAAGTGACACGTAATCATAGGAAGGAGCTGTGCTCACAGAATTCGAAGATGGGACGATCCGGATATCCAGCTCATCGCCATCCGCCAATTGGCGAAGATAATCAGCACAGTCCTTCAAGGCATGCTCTCTACTTTTGCAAAATAAACACTGCTTTACCGGCTTCGCAGGCACCAAAGGTGCGACAGCCGCGTTAAAGTGCAACAACGAAGGCGCAGTAGAGTAGCCAAAAGATTTATAGGCTCCGTACGGTTTCTGAACAACACCATACTCTTTGGGACACCTGTCACTATCATGGGATATGTCCCCACACCAATGACATCGGATATTCAAATGCGCCCACATGATACCAAAATCTCATCACGCATGCACTCCCCGGCAATGGCGCCAAAAACTTGATGCATCACGGCAAGTGCACCGGTCGCGTGCAAGTAATAGTTGGAAGGCAACTCCCCAGATATCGATCTCTCAGGGAATGCAAGTTGTGGAGACAAGAAAATAGAGTGAGGTGATCGTTACGACGAGTAAGAGAAAGTAAAAACAAGGGCGTTGTGATTGGTGTCCTAAGCTATTGCATAAATGAGAGAAATGCGGATTGAAAGCACCGCTTCGCAAAGTGGGGGTGAGTGCAGCGACCGTGATGCTGCGCTTCGGTATGTGGGTGAAATGGCCACAGTGCGGAGTTTTGTGAGGGTCGTATTCAACTCTTCGCCAACATCACCACTAGCATTTGCTAGATGGCTAGCTAGAACATGTGTATGGAAGTGGAGTGGGGGCAGAGCGTATCACAGCAAAGCATCAAGTGAAGAATAAAACAAGAATAAGTTTCCATTCATAGACAAATAGAGATTAATCCAGTTCATTACAACAGTTAAGAATACATTTCCAAAAAGAGAGAGGGTAAAGGAAACCACGAGATAAGAAGCCTCGCCGTAGATCTTGGACGGAATGGGGGGTCGTCACGCCTCCTCCGAGCTCAGTCCTTGGTTGTTTCCGAGGTTCAGAGGCTGTCACTACCTCCAAACATTATCTGTCTTCTTCTCAGAGCTGGGTTTATTCCACTTAGCCCAATGGAGATGCCACACCTTGAAATACTTGTTGTAGATGGCGGGGAAGGCTTCCGGGACCCTTGATGGAGCTTAGGATCGATGGATGAAGCTTTCCCAAGGAAGGAGATGGATGGATGGAGCTTGGAGAGGGAAAATGACGGAAGCTTGCGAAAGAACTCGCGCCCAAAATTGTGTTGAATGCCCTAGAATCGCGGAGCCGGTCTTTAAATATGGAGCAGAGTAAACACTGCGCACGATCAGTGGCGCACGACTAGTGGTCATGCGCGAAGGAATGCTTGTGATCGTGTGCGGTCAACCTGTAGCAGAGGGGAAGATAGGAAAATAACGCACGGTCAGTTGCGCACGAACAGTGGTTGTGCGCGAAGAAGTCCTATGATCGTACGAACTTCTCTGTTTGGTAAGGGGAATTAACGCATGACCAGTGGTCGTGCGCCTGATCGTGCGCTAAGGAAAACGCACGATCAGTGGCTTTTTAAGCCAAAATTCACCCCAATCCTTTCCGAGCGTTCACATGATCCTTGTGCCTGCATGAAAAACATATTAGACCAATGATCCTTGCACACCACAGGATCCACAGAATAGGCATAAAGTAATATATAATGAAATCACGCCACGAAGAGGATAGGGAATGCACTATAGTTGAGAATATGAAATGCTTTCAATATAAGCATAGATGAGCAGTAAATGAAGTGCAAAGGAAAGATAAACAACCCAGATGAGCCCAGAAATCACTATATAAACCGGACTCATCACCAACCTAGGCAGAATTCTTTCCTTATATCTTCTGAACACCTATCCCGAGGACTTTGATAAGTCAAAAGGATCAAACCTTCATTACTTGAAAAGGATGGACATAAAGACCTTGGACAGGTTCTCAAGGGTGCTGCCAATGAGCCTACCCTCTGTGCCAAAGGATAAGAAGAAGATTTTATCCAAAGGACTAAAGAAGGTCAGAATGATATGCTCTGATGCTGAGTCAGATGATGTTGAACATGTCCCTGCTGAATATAATCAATAACTTGCCAGCAACCCAATAAGAGATGTTCATGATGTCCATGACACTGAAGCTTATGATGATAATAATACTGCTAAAGAGCATAAGAAGAACAAGGATGCTGGTGCTGCTGAAGAAAAATTAGAAGGAAATGAAGGAGATCACCCTCCATGTGATGCTCCTAATCCTCGTGTAGCTGATAAAAGTGTACAAAATGTGCCATCATCTTCAGAAGATTTTAAAGATGAACAAGTGGACACTGCTGCTAACCTACAAGGTAAGATTGATTTAATTATATCAAATCTAGAGAAAAGATTTAAGCTAATCCCTCATGAACCAGCAGATTACTGTGGAGATGATAATGCCCAATCTGAGGGGGAGCAGTAGAAGAAATTCTTTGATAAGGAAGTTAAGGATGCTCCTAATGAGGGGGAGCAAGTAGGCTCAACTGACAAATGCAGCAAGGTGGCAGTAGAAGATGATGCTGCCATGAATGATGATGCAACTAAGGGGGAGCATATGCGTGCTCAGGCTGAGGGGGAGTATGAAATGGTACCTGAAGACCATCACTCTACATCAGCAGTATCAAATGAACAACTCCTAAGTTCAATCAGCACAATTATTGAAGGTCATATGACTTCAATAAAAGATTATATTGGTAGTTTTTTCCTGTCAGTAAAGAAAGAAGTCATGTCTGAAATCCAAGAAATTATGGAAGAAACCTCTTTCCTTAATAAGCAGGTGACCAAGTGGTTTGACCTAGCTGAAAATTTTATTGTATCTCAGAACACAATTTTAAGATCAATGGACAAGCATCTACAGCTATCTAAGCAGGGCATGTCATATGTCAAAAAGTATGTGAGCAAGATTAATGAAGTCATAGAGAAGGCCTCCAATCACATTGAATACTATGTATGGAATACTATAACTACAATGATTGGAGAGGCAGAAAAGATGAAGGATGAGCTAAAATCAGACCTAGAAAATGCCTTCCAAACCCTCTCAGGATCTGTGGCTGCTGCCTCCCAAAGCATAGAAGATAAAGTGGTTGAAGAAGCCAGAAAGGGGGAGGTGGCCAATGCTGAAACCAACTCTGTGCTAGCTCTCCAAGTTCTATAGGGAACAAGAATATCTCTAAACCTTCCTCTGCTGGGCAACTTCAGAAAAGAAGATTTTGATTTTGAAGGTCAAGCAAAGATAACACAAAATGCTCAGCTTGCAAAAAGGAGGAAAATAGAAGGTGTATTGCTAGTTGAAGAATTCATGGCTAAGCAAAGAAAAGAGCAGGGCAATGACCCTGATTATGAGTATTGGAGTGATGACTCTAAGAGCATTATTCTGAATGCCTGGCTGAACCATGGCCAAATATGCAAACAAATTGACAGGATATACCTTATTGAAGAATGGATAAGGCATCTGGAAAGGAATCCCAAGAGGGAAAGGGCTTTCAAAGAAAATCTTGTAAGGAAGCACAATCCGAAGAGGATGCCTTCAAGATATATTCTCAAGCCCTATCTTTACTTCAATAGACAAGAAAACAAGAGGAAGTAAGCTGAGATAATAGCTGTTGCTGAAGAAAAGGAGGTTGCTGCTGAAGGTAAGGAGGCTGCTGATGATGCTGAATGCTCAACTTCAGCAAAGAAGAGAAAAACTAA
Source organism: Dactylorhiza incarnata (assembly GCA_033032865.1). Classification (NCBI taxonomy): domain Eukaryota; kingdom Viridiplantae; phylum Streptophyta; class Magnoliopsida; order Asparagales; family Orchidaceae; genus Dactylorhiza; species Dactylorhiza incarnata. Next base: position 22,183,863 of record JAWHQI010000010.1, on the reverse strand, counting down.
CACTTATGTATTTAGTTTTTCATTAAATCAAAATGTAAATTGAACAATGTATCAACATTTTGCCATAAATGAAATTGATTCTGAATGTTTGAAATGTTATCATGTGTTAATAGTCCATCATTAGTTAAGCTTAATATAGTTCCATATTAATGCTTTACATATTTTGTGGTGCCTATATGTGTTGAACAATGTTATTGTTAAAGTGTTATATTGTCATGACCACTCTTTATAATGTGTTATAATATTTTCTATGATGACCATTTTATGTTAACAATTACTTGTTATGTTATCATGAATGTTATTTCATATATTGTCATGATAGTTCTTTTTGTGGTTATGTATCGTAGCATTGTTGTATGTTCTGCCTTCTTCAAATAGGGGGAGATTGTTGAGAATATTGCTGTCAATGTTCCCTTGATTTGAAGAGGCGTCACACTCAATGCTAAGTACATATTGTATTTGATAAAACCTATTTTGCATCATGTATATGCAGGGTTAGGTTGTTCCAAACATTGGAACAAGTTCCGTGGTTTTACTGTCAAAACCACTGATAAGACATCATTATCTCAGCTGAATCGTTCAGACGAGGCCAGGAGCCACTGAGAAGGGTCTCCCTCAGCTGTGCTGCATTTAGATAGAATCCACTGAGAAGACTATCTGTCTCAGCGGATCCACTGAGATGAAGACTGATTCAGCCGCTGAGACTGAAGATTGTCTCAACCCAACCGCTGAGACAGATTCATATTTGAATAAAAGCACTAGCGTGATTTGCTTTAGCGCAAATAGCTGTAAAGCAAGATAAAGTTTTCTATTCCCCTCCATACTGTGTCAGGGGCCTCCTTAGAGCCGTTGCAGATGGAATGCAGTATACAAGAATAAGTTAGGGCATTATAGAAGGTGTGCTGAAAAGTGGAGAACAAATCTACTGTTTTATTGACGGCTTCCTGAAGTGATCTCTCCCTGCTTCCAGAACCTGCAAGAAAATACAAGGAGAAAAGATAGCTCTTCCTGATTCAATCAAGGAGAGCAAGTTGATCTTTCATCTTCTGAAGAGAAAGATAAGATAGGAGCAAGGTCTGAAGTTATTGCATTTCAGCCCTGCTTCAAGTCAGCACCTGCAGTGAATCTACAACAGAAGACAAAAGCTGAAGGATACAACTGTACTGTCATCTGCTGTAAGCATAAATTATAATCTCTGTAAGAACACTTGTGTTCTGTGTTTGTAGGGCATTTTGCCTGAGGTGTAGGGCTGGTAATCCTGAGTAGTAAGGTTGTTGAGCCTGAGTGGGTGTAGGGCTATTGAGCCTGAGAAGTAAAGCTGAACTTCCAGCTTGAGTGTAGGATCTCTGGGGAGATCTGAGGTAGGGCTTCTTGACAGGTCTGAGGTAGGAGATTAGTGGATCTCTGAGTTGAAGGAGTTGGAGCACTTTGAGAAGTAGGGTTGTTTGAGCCTGAGGTAGGGTTGTTTAGCCTGAGGTAGGGTTTGGTGCAAACCTGAGAGATCCTGAGGGATCTGTGTTGTAAGCTCTTGGAGTTGAGTTTGGAGGAGTTTGCCTTGTCTAACACACTGTTACAAAGGTGTATAGGGAAAGTGGACTACCCATAGACACACTGTCTTGGGGAACCACTATAGATAGCAATGTGTTTTATGTGGTGTGCTTTTGCTTTTTAATTATATCTAACAACTGCTAGCAACAACTAAGGAAAATAAAAGAGACCTATTCACCCCCACCCCCCCCCCCCTCTAGGTGAATTAGCCTACTACCATATAAACTATCAAGTAGATTCTATAACAATACAGGAAATGAAGAGGAGCCTTCTTCCATCATGGAGCATGAGGATGATTAGCCACTCAAGGTTGAGGAGGAGAAATAAGAAGAACATAAGGAGTATGTGCCACAGAGTGTGCTCAAGTTTACAAAGAATCATCCACGAGAACTTGTTATTGGAGAACCGTCAAAAGGGACAACTCGTTCCTCTTTACATGAATATTATTCAAATCTATATTTTATTTCTGAAATTGAACCTAAAAATGTTGCAACCGCATTAAATGATGAATCTTGGTTTTTGGCTATGAATGACGAACTAAATCAATTTGAACAAACAGGGTTCGAAAATTAGTTGAGAGGCCATTTAATCATACAGTAATAGGAGTAAATGGATTTTTAAAACTAAATTAGATGGTGACTGAAAGTTTAGGGATAGTTTAAATACACCTAGGGGTGAATAGGTGTTTGTCACTTTTTTCTTTTTAATAGAATATATAAAAATAATGCACAACCATAAACAATCACACAACACAAGTGTTTGCCCAGAAGTTCACGATCTCTAAAAGCTCAGCAGAAATTTACCTGATACCGGAGGTCATGTCGGTCTCCAGTCACTCATACCGCATGCTTCATTTCTCAGCAGTATGATTACAAAGCTTTCAGCAGTCAAGGATGGTTGAGACCATCAGACCGCGCGATCTAGAACAAGTGAGTTGTCCGCGCAGTCTAGAATATGTGACTCATCTGTTATTGATAACTCATGTAGTTCCTTTCCTCCATCCTGGCTTATTTATATCTTGGGCAGCCCGTATTTTTGAGATCTGCCCGTTTAGGCAGGCTCCCACGTCTATAAATATATGGGTAGGGGTCTCTCTAGAAAAGGACTTTGGGGTGAGAGCCTAGACCGTAATATCAGCCTAGGCGGTCTAAGTTTTTTCCTCTTTAAGGTTCCTCCCGTAATCAAACCATCCAGTTTCATCCTTCTCAATAGCACCAGACCCCTAGTAACCGACAATCCTAAGTTTCCCTTCCGATTCTTAAGTGTGAGTTGTGGAGGTGTAATTTTTGCATCAGCAGAACGAACACGCAACCTTCAGATAGGATTTGCTGGTGAAGTTCGGCAGTCTGAGATGTCAGATCGAGAGTTGCGGAGTCAGTTTGGGGGGGGGGGGGGGGGGTCACCCAGATGTAGGTCACGCGACCTCTGAGGATTTGGAAGCGCATTTCGAGCGAGCACTCGAGCAGACTCGCCAGGATTTTGCTCGAGCTTAGCACGAGACCGCCCAGCAAATGGAGGCAATGGGAAAAGCTCTGGAAGTGATTTCCCAGCGGCTACCTCCTCAAGCCGCTGAGGATGCTACGCTAGTTGTTATCCAGCATGCATGCGGACAAGTTTCTGACCATGCGGATCCTGAACCCGCCGCTCCATTGCGGCCTCAGGTGGTCGAGATCGCTGCTCGGCAGGAGTTCTACCAGGCTGGTGCCCGGGGAAGTCCTGCCTGGGCTCTAAGTTTTCAGGAGGGTGCTGCTCCTCTCCCTGCTGACCTGTGGGAGGAGCCTTCCCCTTTTGTGGATCAAGTTAGGTGGGAACCTGTTCCCACTGGTTTCCAAGAGCCCCGACTTCCAGTATATACTGGGATGGATGATCTGATCTCTCACCTGCAAGCTTTCAAAGCTGCAGTGTCGATGAGAACCTTGTCTGAGGCTCTCCGTTGTAAGCTGTTTATAACCTCCCTTAGAGGTGAAGCTAGGAAATGGTTCTTTAGCCTCCCTGCTAGGTATGTTACTTGCTTTGCAGACCTGAGCAGAGAGTTTCTCTTGAGATTTGCAACCTCAAGGAAATGGAAAAGTGGCCCTGCGTCCCTATTTAAGATCAGGCAAGGTGAAAGTGTGATTATAGCTCACTTTGTCGCCCGTTTCCATGAAAAGATTTTGAGCATCCGCGATGTTGGCCCCATCCTCCACCAAGTTGCATTCTTCAATGCTCTCTGAGAGGGTCCTCTGAAGCTAAAAGTTACTACCAAGGAGCCTCGTTCTTAGCATTAGTTAATCTCAATTTTGAATAGGTTCATCAAGGGCGAGATTTGCTACCCAGAGTATGTCTCGTACCTCTCTAGCATGGCATATCAGGGTGGAAACAACTCTTCATCTTAAGCTCCTCAATGCTATCAGAGGCAAGATCGTCAAGAGTATTAGCCCCAGGCTCCCAGAGGCAAAAAAATTCATCATCATCGTCCAGTTGTTAATCACCAACAACTCGCTCAATGACAACAGCTTATCCAGGCTCAGTCGTTAGCTTGTCTTACTCCCCCTCTTCTTCTTGCTGTCCAGCTAAGACAACCTTTTAACAACTCACAAGGGTGTTTTGCAGATCTGCTTCTACCTATCTCAGAGATCTTGGAGATTATCGAAAAACAACCCTTCTTCAAGAGGCCGGCTCCGATGAAGTCTGATGTCAAATTCAGAAATCCGAGTCTCTATTGTGAGTTCCACAAAGAGAGGGGTCATTAGACTGAAAATTGTTGGGCACTTTGGTTCCTGATTGAGAAACTCCTCAAGGAAGGCAAACTCCAAGACCTGATCAACAAGAAGGTAGAAGATCAGTAAAAGAAAGCAAAGATCATTGCTGAGGTCATTTATGAGTGCGAGGAGGTGGAGGATGTCGGCCTCTTGGGCAGCGTCCATATTGGTTATGAGTGTGTGGAGGCGGACAATGTAGGGGAAAATGGTATGCTTTTTTGCATCCATGGAGGTGCTGGACTCGAATCTTCTAAGAAGTCCAGTTTGACCAGAGTCTTCAGGGATGAAGTCTCTATTGCTTCTACCTCAGTCCCTGTTTTGGAGGTGGTTGTCTTCAGCAAGGAAGATCTTCCACCCCATGAGAATCCCTTTAATGATGCTCTTGTCATTAAAGCTGTGATAAATAATTTCACAGTCGAGAGGATTCTTGTGGACACAGGAAGCTCGGTAAATTTGTTGTTCAAGCCTACATTTGAAGCTCTGAAGACTGGGAAGCAACTACTTTCTACCGAAGGACCCCTCTATGGCTTCTCAGGAGAGAAGAAGGAGGTCGAAGGAAAAGTTTCTCTAACTATGACGATGGGCGGGGTCATCTAGCAGACCAAATTCATAGTAGTAGATGCTCAGAGTAGCTACTATGCGATTTTTGGTAGACCCGTCCTTAACCAGTAAAGATTCGTAGTCTATACGTTCCATCTTGCCCTTAAATTCTCTGCTCAGGGGAAGCAGTTTAGGGTTAGGAGCGACCCTAAGCTGGCCCGGGAGGCTATGTCAAAACTATTAGCTTTGTTGACATAGCCTCTCAGTTGGGGGTCGAAGGTGAAGTATTGGTACCTCTGAGTTCTGAATAAGGAGGTCTCGGTACCTGTGATTGAGTCTGATTTCTAGCTATTTAGCTGGTTCATTGTCTTTTAGCTTTAAGATTTTCTGAGCCACCTTGAGGCTGTCGCTTGTAAACGATTTTGATTTCAATAAAGCTTGCCTTTCTTCATCTCCTTTTAGCTGCTTTTTATCTCGCTCTACTTAGACTATTTTCTGGTTATTTATCTTCTACTTCATCAGCCACTCTTCTTGGGCCATTTTTCCTGTTCCCTCTAGCTTACTTTTTGAGATCGTCCGTTTTAGGTTGAAAAATGGAAGCCGTGAGAGAATCTGCTTTTGGGGATCGAGAAGTTGAAGTTGAAAGTAGAGCTGAGGGAACTTACTTAGAACCTGCTCAGGGTATCCAGATCGTTCCATTTGAAGGAGATGAGGGCAGGATGCTTTCAATTAATGCAGAACTTTCTAAAATTGAAATGGAAGAGCTAATAGCTTGTTTGTTTAGAAATTTGGATGTGTTCTCCTGGTCAGTAGATGACATGCCAGAGATGAATCCTGATGTAGCTTGCCATCATCTAAACATAGATCCAACCTTTAAACCAGTCATTCAGAAGAAACGAGCAGTAACAGTTACTTTGGTCGAGCCTATTAGAGAAGAAGTTCATAAGCTTCTCAAAGCTGGTTTTATCCAAGAGGTTCAATATCCAGATTGGGTCTCAAATGTGGTTATGGAAAAGAAGCCTGGTGGTAAGTGGAGAATGTGTGTAGACTTCACTAAGCTCAATAAGGCTTGTCCGAAGGATTGTTATCCACTACCTAGGATAGATTCTTTGGTTGATTCAGCAGTTGGATTTCCATTCATGAGATTCCTGGATGCCTTTTTAGGCTATCATAATATCAGAATGCATAAGCCAGATATTCCTCACACCTCTTTTATAATGAATGATGGGTGTTTTTGTTATAAGGTAATGCCTTTTGGTTTGAAGAATGCAGGGGAGACCTATCAAAGGATCATGGACTTCGTATTCAAGAAGCTGATTTATATCTCGGTTTCTTGAAGTATAAGAATCTTGAAGTATATGTAGATGACCTTCTCATCAAGAGCAAGCAGTTTCCAGCTCACATGAAGGACCTAGAAGAGACTTTCTCAACTCTCTGAGCATTCAATATGAGGTTGAATCCCTTGAAATGTGTATTTGGGGCCAGCAAGGGTAAATTCTTAGGTCATCTTCTGACTCCAGATGGTCTCGAGCCTAAACCAGATAAGGTGAAGGCAATTCTTGAAATGGCACCTCCGAGGTGCCAAAGGAGGTTCAGTAGCTGGGAGGCAGAATGGCAGGATTGAGCCAATTTATATCTCGGTCAGGAGATAAGGGTGCTCCTTTCTTCAGGAGTCTTAGAAAGGCTTCAAAGTTCGAGTGGACCAAGGAGTGTGATTTAGCATTTGATCAGCTGAATAGATAGTTAACTTCAACTCCTCTTCTCCAGAGCCCCCATGAGTTTGAAGATTTGTTTTTATATCTGGGTGTTGGATTTGATGCAGTTAGTTCAGTTTTGGTCCGAGAAGAAAAGAGAAAACTATTTCGAGTATATTATGTCAGTAGAATTCTAATAGATGCAGAAACCAGATATCCGATACGAGAGAAACTTGTCTTAGCTTTTATTATCTCACCCAGAAAGCTTAGACCTTATTTTTAGGCTCATTCTATTCAGGTGATCACAGATTTACCTCTAAAGAGTGTGTTAGAGAAGACAGAGCACTCAGGCATATTGGCTAAGTGGGCTATCGAGTTGAGTGAATTCAGCATCTCATATATTCCTCGAATGACAATTAAAGCTCAGGTGTTAACAGACTTCTTGATTGATAAAGCGGGTAGTGAATCTGAGAGCGACTTCAGAAGACCTCTTACTTGGACAATTTATATTGATGGAGCTTCAGGAAATGTTCTTCAGGTACAGGGGTAGTCTTGATTAATCCAAATGGGGTCAGATTAGATCAAGCTCTGAAGTTTCATTTTTCAGTCACCAACAACCAGGCAGAATACAAGGCTCTCTTAGCAGGACTTCGTTTTGCCAAAGAATTAGGTATTAAGGATGTTGAGGTGAAAACAAACTCATTGGTTATGGCATCTCAGGTAAATAATACCCATGAGACTAGGGAACCAGTCTTGAAAAAGTATCAAAAAATAGTAAAGCAAGAAATTAGAAAGTTCAAGAGTTTTACTATTCAGCACATCCATAGGGCGGAAAATTCAGATGCTGGGCCAGCTAAATTTGGGTTATTATCAGGTGGAACTACCTCAGATCTGTTTCGTCCAGCAATTGAGGAAGTCTCGGTGATGCAGATCGATCGTAAATCTTCATGGATGGATCCTTTTATCTTATATCTCTCATCAGGGGTGTTTCAAGCTAGCATCAAAGATAAGAAAAGGTTCATATTAAAGGCAGCCTATTATTATCTGATTTCAGCTATCTTGTATCGGAAAACCTTTCTAGCTCCCTTATCTAGGTGTATTTTAGAAGAAGAAGTTCCGATTGTTCTTCGTGAAGTGCATTCAGGTGAGTGTGGCAGTCATTTAGGTGCAAGGACTTTGGAAAAGAGAATTTTGAGGCAGGGATATTTCTGGCCCAAGATGAGGAAAGTTGCAGCTGATTATGCTAAGATGTGTACTCAATGTCAGAAATTTGCTCCGCTTTGGCATCAACCTGCTCAGCAGTTGAAGTCCATTATGACTCATTGGCCGTTTGCAGTATGGGGGATGGATCTTCTTAGACATTTTCCTACCGCAAGACGACAAAGGCGTTTCATTCTGGTTATGATAGATTACTTCAGCAAATGGATTGAAGCAAAAGCTTTAGCAAAGACAACAACTCAGATAGTAAAGAGCTTCATCTGGGGGGAAATTATCTGTAGGCATGGAATTCCTATAGCTATAATAACAGATAATAGACCTCAGTTTAATAATTCTGAAATGATCAACTTCTGTGATGAAGTAGGAATTGAACTTCGGTTTGCATCGGTTCATCATCCTAGAAGTAATGGTCAGGTAGACGCAACAAAGAAGTGTATCTTAAATCTACTCAAGAAGAAGGTAGAAAATACCAGAGGCAATTGGGCAGAACAGCTCCCGACTGTTCTTTGGACTCTTAGAACTACCCCAACAGGTGCAACTAGAGAACTCCCTTTAAATTATCTCATGGTTCGGAAGCTCTAATTCCAGTCGAGTTCGATGTAAAAAGTCCCAGGGTCTTACTAGCTAAACATAATGAAGACATCTGAATGGAAGGTAATAACGATGATCTCAAATGTAGTCTTGATTTGATTGAAGAATTAAGAGATGAAGCTGTAGTAAGATAGGAAGAAGTAAAAAGGAGAATGGCAAGGCACTATGATAAAAGTATAAGCGCCAAGGAATTCATTGTCGGTGACCTGGTTTTTAAGAAGGTCGATGCAGCAGCTAGATCTAGCACAGTTGGCAAGCTAAACCAAAATTGGGCAGGGCCTTATATCATAAAGGAAGTGCTAAAAATGGAGCTTATCGCCTGAATACTTACGATGGAAATGAGATCTCCAACACCTGGAGTGGAGATGACTTGAAGCGCTTCTACTCTTGATAAGACTTCAATGTTTCTTCTTCTCTCCCCCGGGAAATAATGTATTCATTTTTACATTGCATTTATTTAATACAATTACTGACACTATATCTTATGTGTTTTGTGAGGATACCCAAAGGTGGACATAAGATGCGAACGTAAGTCGCACATAGACAGATACCACCGGATCACACCTGAACCCCCATGAATTAATGTTGAGCGTATCACCTATATTGACCACAGATTGCGGGGAGTTTTTACTTCCGTGTAGCAGTAGCTCACCAATCTCATATGAGAGGGTTCCATGTTATATCCCGGATCTTGGACAATATGTGATCACACCAGTGCATTAAGGGAGGTCTTGGTGAATGCCACCTATGTCAGGCCTTCAGATAGTGGCATCAGGCCATCATAGCCTGTTACACTCAAACACTACTTGGCTAGTTTTTCTTGAGATGAGTTCTATCTGAGATAGGAGCAGTCTTACTCTGAGACTGCCACCTGTGTGAGGAGGAGAGGTGCCCATCTCCTTGAGAGTTTCAGACTGCTGAAGTCGACTCTCCCTTGAACCCTGACCGAAAGGGTCACTTTGTCTGTTTCTCATCTCATGACCGTGCCTAGTGTTGGAACATGGTCTTCGGCATCTCCTAGGTTTGAGAATAACAAATCCTATATGTATTTGATCTTGTGTGTTTAAGTGTGCAGGATAACAAAGTCCACATGACTCAAGGATTACATAAGAAGGTTGCCCCCAAAGTTGAGCCATCAAGTCCAACACTCCTACTAGCGCTGGCGGTAGTCCTAGCGCAGGCGCTAGCTGTCGTTCGATGAACTGTCAGCTGCGCTCGACGAAATGGTCATCACTGTGTTTGACGAAATCTCGCTCGACGAAATGTTAGCTGCGTTCGACGAAATTTCGATCGATGAAATGAATGCTTAAGTGCAAATTCCGGGAGTACTTATAGAAGCCGATAGCGCCTGGCGGTATCCGATAGTGCAGGCGATAGCGCGGAGCACAGTAGGCAAGAGAGAAAAGTTTCCTCCGATTGAAGATTCTGCCATGCAGAATATGTCCAAAAATGGGATAGCGCCGGCGGTACCACTAGCGCAGGCGCTAGCACTAAGGCTATAAAAAGGACACCTCTTCTCTCGTTTCTGAGAGACATCAGAGAGAGAGATTGAGTGCTAGAATTCCAGAGGCTACCTTGGCCGAAAGTTGATGTCCTACCAAAGTTCTGCAAAATTCTGAAGGAGAATCTCATCACGCCGGATCCAAACGAAGTCCGCTTCTACAACGCTTATTCTACAGCGGATATTCATCTCCAACTTCAGAAGTTCATCAAGAGGGAGTTTTTATTTATTTTCATTTCTTATTTCTTGTAAACGGTTAGTGAAATCGCCTTGTGTTGGCGACTAGGTCTGGGTAGGACTGAGGGCGAAAACTCACCTCGTGTTGGCGACTAGATCTAGGCTAGGTCTAGGGGGTGCTCAAGGCCATATCCACGGAAGGGTTGGCTAGAGCGGGTTGAGGCCGTATCCGGGGAGGATAGGCTAGGGCCACCGGTTCGTGGAGATGCGAGTTGGGATAGAAAACAAAAAGAGTCTTTCATATTTCGCTTTGATTTCTAGCGTCATTGAAATCAAAATTTTGTAATCAATTTTATTAATAATAATCATGTCTCTCTTTGTGTAATAAAATTGATTTGTGCTTCATTTCTCTAAATTGTTTATTATCCACTCCTTTATTATAAAATAATTTAGATCTTTAAACAAAATCACTAGTTTGATATCTTATTAATTCAAGTATTCCAAAATATAACTTAAGTTTTTGAAAACCCTTATTCACCCCCCCCCCTCTAAGGGCGCCTACCGATCCAACAAGTGGTATCAGAGCATGTTATTCCAAATCGGCTTAACAACCGGGAATAATGGCGTCTCATGATCTCGCTTCTACTAGTGGGGTAAATTTTTATGAAGAAGAAAAAACTCTTAAACCACCTTTATTTGAAGGAAGAAATTATAAAGGATGGAAAATAGTAATGGAAAATTTTCTTAAAGCTTTAGATGAAAAAGTTTGGAATATTACTATTAAAAAGCCACCTAACGTATTAAATAAAAACGAAATGGTTTTAAATGCAAAATCTATGAATAGTCTATTTTGTGCGTTAGATAAAAATATTTCGAAACTCATTCATATTTTTCCTACTGCATACGAGATGTAGAATTTTCTTGAGATAACTTATGATTCTCCATCTACAGGTATTAAACAAACGCAAGAATTGGAGAACATAAAAGCTTGCAAAGATGTCAAGAAAGCTCCTCTCATGATGAATCAATGGAGATCACATCAAGTGGAAAAGAAGAAATCGTGTCTTTGGAAGATGAATGCCAAAAAGATAAAGATAACAAAGGAACTCTATGCTCAAATCTCATCTCATCCAAAAGCGATGTAAGGAATTCAAATTCCATCTTTTGCAATTCAGTTTCTGCATTACAATTGCTACAAACTTCTAAGCATAAAATTAAGAAATTAAAAAATTTAAATTCAAAATTACGTTTAGAAAATAAAAACTTAAAAGCTAAAATTAATGCAAAAACAAAGATTGATGTGTTTGACTATTCTCCACCTTGCACTTTAATTGAAAATATAAAACCGTGTTTTGATTGTAATAATATTAAAGAAAAATTTAAGGATTTTGAAAAAGAACTATTAATTGTAAAAGAACAAAATGAAAAATTATCTTTAGAAAATTCATCTTTGAAAAGTGATTGTGCTACATGCAAAAGTTATAAAATTGAAATCAAAGAGATGGACGAAACATTTGAGGAATTTAGAAATGACTATCAAAATCATATTGACTCTATTGTTTCTACTCTTATAAATAGCACAATAGATTATAATAAAGCTAGGCATTATCTAAAGATCAAGAATGATGAATTAAAAACAAAAATCAACTTGCTTATGAAAATTATAAATACAAATTCATAATATCAAGAAATATCTAAAAGCAAGTTGAATATGAACATCTTAACTAAGTCTAATAATGGGAGCAAGAAACACAAAGTGTTTGTAAATCAAAATCATCATTATTTGCAAAATCATGTTTCTCCAAACTCAAAATTAAAATTGCACAAATTTCCTATGAACAATACTTTTAATAATCATTACAATCATAATCATCAATATAAAGATTATCCTAATGGAAATTTGACATATAAGAATAACATTAAACCAAAGTTTGAATGGAGGCCCAAAATTAAAAATGAAACATTAACTTCACATGAAAAGACCCATTCATCACTAACTACCCACAAACATACACGATATATTTGGGTACTCAAAGGAACCACCACACCTGGTCCCCTTTGGATACCTAAATCTCTTATTCATTAAGTATAACAAATGCATGAAGTAGAATATTTTTAAAATGAAATATACAAATTTTCTACTTCATGATATGCTTTAATGTCTCTTTATTTTTCTTTTTGTTTTCCTATTTTTTAAGCTATCATGTTATGGTCATCTTATATATTACAGGAAATATGATCTTATCTCTTAAACTTAATGAGTTTATAAATCATATTAATCAAAATTCAAAATCATATTTTATTTTGATGACCTATCTATTATTCTTTTATTCATTACCTATATTTATATCATAGAGTATTCACATGAAACTGAACTATAAATTTCCTATAAGATATGTTAATCAAGATTAGGCTATTAAGCCCTATAGCCCACATAAACCAAACTAGAGAAATAACATGATCTAAGAGAAAACTAAAATTATAATATGATTACTTGGCAAATGTTATTGATGAGTAGTATTTTTGCGTATTTTAATTATAGTTTTTAGGTTAGTTTTAATTTAAAATCGCAAATATTATTTATATTTTAGTTTAAAATCACTTCTTTTATAATTTCTATTCTAAATGTAGTCTTACTTTTATTTTGCATATTTTCTGGTGTTTTTGGACAAATTCCATAGTACACGCCCTAGGTCACGCCCGTGACCAAGGGCGTGTAACACTAAGATCAGTCCAGAAGTGTTGCCGAGCAGATTGAGCTAGTCCACAACAAGTCACTCCCCCAGTCACGTCCGTGACACAAAGTGACGCCCGTGACCAAGGGCGTGTAAGCCTAAAATGATGCTCTCAGCGCTGCCATCGAGAAGAAGAGCTGCCGTCGAGAAGCCCTCGATCACGCCTGTGACCAAGTGTCACGCCCGTGGCTAGGGGCTTGTAATATTAGAATCTTCCCAGCTGGCTGCTGACGAGATGTGGAGATGCTGTCGAGAAGTCAACCTAAGTCACGCCCGTGACCCACATGTCACGGTCGTGACTTGCACGCGTGGTCTCTGCTTCGCCGCCGTGCCGAATTCCAGCCCACGCTGCATTTAATGAAGCCGTCCAAATTCACGCCCGTGACCAAAATTACATTGGCATGTAATGTTTGCTTTTTGCCGCACCGTCCAGAAAGCCCACGCCGCTGTCGGATCCGATGTGAATAGTGCAGTCACGCCCTAGGTCACGCCCGTGACCGAGGGCGTGTAACTTGAAATTTTTGCCTATAAATTCAGAGGCTCTCCTTGAGTCCAGGGTTCAGAATTTTGGAGTGGGGGAGGTGCTGTTAGAGTTGAGAGTGAGTTTTTCAAGTGCTTATTCATGTCTTTTCTTTAGCTTTCATGTTCTCTTATTTCCTTTCATGCAATGTTTTTAAATTTTCATGTACTAGTTTTCTTAAGCTTATAACCTTCATTTTCCTTAGCTTTGCACTCTTAAATTAAGGCTTGTAATAGTTTTGTGATTTTCAATAAAATTTAGTTTCCTCTTTCATGTTCTTTTTCTCCTTAAGTAATTTCTTCCTTTCATGCAATGTCAATTTCTCTTTCCTTTCATGCAATGTTTGATCTTTTCATTTAGCTTGCAATTAGTTTTAATTTTAGTTAAGCAAAAACAAACCTCAAATTTTCATCGATAAGATAATGGTGATTTTCCTCGAAGTAGAAGTAATCAACGCGCCCCGTGGAATACGACCTTGATATTCCTAAATATCATATACTATAGACGATAAGGTACACTTGCCTTAATCGAATATAGTTTTGGAGAAAAATATTTAACCTTCGCTTAATTTCAAAACCGAAAAATCTATATCAAGTTTTTGGCGCCGTTGCCGGGGACTTTGCGTGGATATTTTGAAAAGAGGATAGCTATTAATTTTATCATGCTTCTTTTTATTTTATTTTGCTTTTTCTAAATTTCAAAAAAAAAATCTCTTTTTCTTCTTCCTTTCTTCTCTTTTTAGTGTATGACCCGAGGTAGCACTTCAATTCTTCCTTTTGATCCAGAGATCGAGCGAACCCTTTTGAGGCATCGCCATTCTCGTGATCAGGGAAATCAAGTAGAATCCGAAGAGTCGATCGGGGACACTAACGCAGCGAATATGGATCATTATCTGAATCCTCCTAATCTTAACGAGCCAAATCCTAATGAGGACGCGCAACGGACCATGTCCTATTATGCGCGGCCGAATTTGGAAGGCACACAATCGAGTAATGTTCGCCCCAAAGTGGAGAACAATAATTTTGAGATCAAGTCCAGCATCATACAAATGGTGCAACAATCGGTGACCTTCGATGGTCAACCGGACGAGGATCCTAATTCGCATATCTCTTACTTTCTTGAAATTTGCGACACTTTTAAGATCAATGGCGTCACCGATGACGCCATTCGATTATGTCTTTTTCCTTTTTCTTTGCGGTCTAAGGCCAAGCAGTGGTTGGGCTCCCTACCTAGGGGATCCATCACTACATGGGCCGAAATTGCGGAAAAATTTCTAAATAAATATTTCCCGCCTTCAAAGACCGCTAAATTGCGCACGGATATTGCGTCGTTCATGCAAATCGACTCGGAGACTCTCTATGACACATGGGAGCGCTTCAAGGAGCTTTTGTGTCGATGCCCTCACCACGCACTTGCCACTTGGCAACAAGTGCAAATATTTTATAATGGCTTAAATCACCAAACGAGGCAAATGATTGATGAGGCCGCCGGGGGGACATTAAATAATAAAACCCCGGTCGCCGCTCAAGAGATTTTCGAAGAGATGGCCACAAATGCGTATCAATGGAACATGCCCCGAGCGCGGCCTAATAAGCCAGCCGGAATTTTTGAAATAGACGCAAACGCGAATTTGGCTTTACAAGTTGAGCGCTTAACAAAGCAAGTGGCGGAGATGTCTGCTTCCTCCGCCACTCCTCCTTGGGCTAATAACATTTTAATTGAAGAACATGTTGACTACATGGGAAATCTGCCTCGGCCTTCCTATAACCCCAACACCGCTCCGTATAACAACACATACAATGCGGGTTATAGGAATCATCCAAATTTCTCATGGAGCAACCAAGGAAATGCTCAGCGTCCTATGAATTTAAATCAACCTCCCCCTAATCAACTTCTTAACTTAACTCCGCCTCCAAATTTGATTTCTCAAAATTTTAATCCACCCGGTTTTCCACCGCAACAGCAAAAACTCTCTCCGCTTGAAGAAGTTTTTGCAAAATATGTTGCTGCAAATGAAACAAACATCCGCAACCTTACCAGATCGATCAAAAATTTAGAGAATCAAGTGGGCCAACTCGCAAAGATGATTTCTGAGCGTCAACAAGGAGCACTACCGGGGAATACCGAGCAAAATCCAAAGGAGAGCGCGCACACGATTACACTCCGAAGCGGGAAGGAGGTGGTCAAAAACAGGACGAACCCAAGGTAATTTCCTCCCCTCCTCCTACTTATTCATCTTCGAATTTGCCCGCTACGATAGCTCTGCACACTTCTATTTTAAATCCGCGCGCTCCTACTTCTAATATTCCGTATCCATCTAAATTTAAAAATGAAAGCGCCGAAAAAAATTATAAAAAAATTTTAGATGTTTTAAAACAAATCCATATTAATGTACCTTTCTGCGAGGCTATCTCACAAATGCCTAAATATGCGAAATATCTTAAGGAGTTGCTCTCCAATAAGAAAAAGCTAGAAGATATTTCGCATATTTCTTTAAACGCAGAATGCTCCGCGGTTGCACTCAACAAATTGCCTAAAAAAGCAAATGACCCGGGACGGTTCTCCATCCCATGTCTATTTGGCAATTCGTTAGTAAAAAACGCCTTAGCGGATCTTGGAGCAAGCATCAACCTTATGCCATTTTCTTTGTTCAAAAAGCCAGGTCTAGGAAATCCAAGGCCCACTCGAATGAGTATTCAATTAGCGGATCGTTCTTTAAAATATCCGATAGGAATAGTGGAGGACGTGCTCGTCAAGGTTGACAAATTCATCTTCCTGGTGGATTTTATCATTCTTGACATCGAAGAGGATGCCGAAGTACCCCTCATACTGGGCCGCCCCTTCCTTGCCACCTCCCACGCTATTATAGACGTAAGTAACGGAAAAATCCTCCTACGTGTTGGAGACGATGAAGTTACTTTCAACATAAATTCCTCGATGCGGAACAGACTAGAAAATGACGATTCGTGTTTTTACTTGGAAGAGTGTTGTGAGTTCGATTCATCCCTCGAGTTAGTTTCATCGGCGAGTAGTGATTCCGAGCCCGTAGAGCTCTTTTATGATGAAGAAGAAGTTTCTCACCCCACACCACCCGAACCATTACTTTTAGAAAAATTAAAAATCAAGACTTCTTATGAAGAACCACCCGAATTAGAGTTGAAACAACTCCCCCCTCACCTTAAATACTTGTTTTTGGAAAAAGAGTCTAAGCTACCCATCATCATTTCATCCGATCTTAGCAACTCAGAAATTTCTGAGTTGACTATAGTTGTAAGAAAGCACCGCCACGCAATTGCGTGGCAATTATCGGATATTAAGGGTATAAACCCATCTTTCTGCACTCATAAAATCTTTCTTGAAGAAAATTCCCGCAACTCAGTCCAGCCTCAACGACGGCTAAACCCGAACATGAAAGAAGTCATTAAGGCAGAAGTTATAAAACCTCTGGACGCGGGAATCATCTACCCGATATCAGACAGTACTTGGGTTAGCCCAGTACAAGTCGTGCCAAAGAAAGGTGGTGTCACGGTAGTTACGAACGAAAATAACGAATTGATCCCAACCCGTACTATTATGGGTTGGCGGATGTGCATCGACTATCAGAAACTAAATGATGCCACCCGTAAGGATCACTTCCCTCTACCATTTATCGACCAAAACTTTTAGAGCGCCTCTCGGGTCACTCCTACCACTGTTTTCTCGATGGTTTGTCGGGATACTTCCAAATCCCGATTTCGCCTGACGACCAAGAGAAAACCACTTTCACTTGTCCCTTTGGCACCTTCGCTTATCGAAGGATGCCATTTGGTCTTTGTAACACGCCAGCTACATTCCAAAGATGTATGCTGGCAATATTTGACGAGTTAGTAGAGGAGGTAATGGAAGTATTTATGGACGACTTCTCCGTATACGGAAGTTCATTTGAAAACTGTTTAAAAAATCTCGAGCGCGTGTTGCAGCGATGTGAGGAAACAAATTTAGCACTTAATTGGGAGAAATGCCATTTTATGGTCAAGGAAGGACTAGTCATTGGCCATAAAATTTCGGGCAAGGGGATCGAGGTAGATAGGGCCAAGATTGAAGTAATTGAAAAGCTCCCCCCTCCAACAAACGTAAAAGCTATTAGGAGTTTCCTAGGCCACGCGGGGTTCTATCGGGGCTTTATACAAATTTTTTCCAAAATCACAAAGCCGTTAACCCATCTTCTCGAGAAAGAATCATCTTTTCTTTTTAACGATGAATGTCATTTAGCCTTTCAACTTATCAAAGGGAAACATATAAAATCCCCGATTCTAGTCGCCCCAGATTGGTCGCTCCCTTTTGAAATCATGTGCGACGCGAGTGATTTACGGTTGGTGCCGTTTTAGGCCAACGGGTGAGCAAGTATTTTCACCCGATCTATTATGCGAGCAAAACACTCATGTCGGCACAAGCAAACTACACCACGACCGAGAAGGAACTTCTAGCAATCGTTTTCGCCTTCGATAAGTTTAGGTCGTATATCACTCTCTCAAAAGTTATCGTCTTCACAGATCACTCCGCGCTTAGGTATCTCTTGAGTAAATCGGACGCCAAGCCTCGTCTTTTGCGATGGATCCTCCTCTTGCAGGAGTTTGACTTAGAGATCAGGGATAAAAGAGGAGCCAAAAACTTGGCGGCCGATCACCTTTCTCGTTTAGAAAATCCCTCCTCGGAAGCATTAATAGAGGCCGACATTAACGATAAATTTCCCGAAGAGCGCCTCCTAGCTCTCGAAAATATTAATTTATCTTCTACCCCTGGTTTGCGGATTTGGCTAACTATTTAGTAGCCCGGGTCCTGCCAAAAAAATTCTCGAGTCAACAAAAGAAGAAATTCTTTTCTGATTTAAAGAATTACTTTTGGGAGGACCCCTTTTTATTCCATGTATGCGCAGACCAGATTGTGAGAAGATGTGTTTCAAGTGAGGAAGGCCTTAAAATTTTACGTCATTGTCATGAGGGACCCACCGGTGGTCATTATCATTCGAACCGAACCGCGAGGAAGGCGCTGGAGGCGGGCTTCTATTGGCCCACGCTCTTCAAAGATGCTCACACCCTTGTGAGTACTTGAGACAGCTGCCAGCGGTCGGGGAACATCTCTCGCCGGGATGAGATGCCCCAAAATATTTTCTTAGAATGCGAAATTTTCGACCTTTGGGGTATCGATTTTGTTGGTCCTCTCCCTCCCTCTTTTTCAAATAAATATATTCTAGTGGAGGTCGACTACGTATCGAGGTGGGCGGAAGCGCAAGCTCTCCCCACCAACGATGCGCGAGTCGTCGTTAATTTCTTAAAAAAATTATTTTCTCGATTTAGCACGCCGCGCGCTATTGTGAGTGATCGGGGCAACCATTTTTGCAATAGTCAATTTACAAAAATTTTAGCAAAATATGGTGTCACGCACAAATTATCCACCACATATCATCCACAAACGAGCGGCCAAGTCGAAGTTGTTAATCGAGAGTTAAAACGGATTTTAGAAAAAATAGTTTCTATTAATCGGAAGGATTGGGTAATAAAGCTCGATGACGCGCTATGGGCCTATCGAACGACGTACAAGACCGCTATCGGTTGTACACTGTATCGAATGGTTTATGGCAAGGCTTGCCACCTTCCGGTCGAATTAGAACACCGCGCATTTTGGGCGCTTAAATTTTTAAACCTCGATTCCACTCTAGCGGGAGAACAAAGAAAATTCCAAATGAACGAATTAGATGAGTGGCGAGCGAATGCGTATGAGAGCAATAAATTATATAAGGAGCGAACAAAGTTTTATCACGATAAGCATATAAAATTTCCAAAAACTTTTTCGTCGGGCGATCTCGTCCTCCTTTATAATTCCCGCCTTCACCTTTTTCCGGGAAAACTAAAATCCCGATGGTCCGGACCCTTTATTGTTAAAGAGGTTTGGTCCTATGGGACAATTTTAATTTCCCGCCCGGAAAAAGGTACCTTCAAAGTTAACGGGCACCGCCTTAAATTATATCTTCCGGGAGAGTTAGATAATGAAAAGAGTGATTCGATTGTATTTCAACCTATAATATGATCGGCAAGTGGATCAAGCTACGCGACCTTACACAACCTTACACAAAGCACTTTTGGGAGGCACCCCAAAGTTATCTTTTTATTGTTTTCTCTTGTTCTTTAACATTTTTTGTAGGTAATTGTCGCTTCCCCGCGCAAACTTCAAAAAATTCAGGGAAGCCCTTTCTCTTTCTTCCTTCTCTTTTTTTCATGCATTTCCTTTTTTCTTGCACTTTATTTTCTTTTACTTCATACTTAGTTTTAAACATTGGGGACAATATTTAACTTTAAGTATGCGGGTGTAAATAGTTCTTTGTAAATAGTTGTTAAATTAGAAAATTTTCAAAGCAAAAAAAAATATATTTTCTTATATTTTTAGCACTTGTAAAACCCGAAAACTCAAAAAAAAAATTTAGAAAATAGAAAAATTTAAATCTTGGGAAGGGACGTTTGGGACCTCACCCCATCTCACCTCCTAGTACCGTGAGAACCCTTCACGGGGTATACCTCAGGAAGTCCAAGAATTAACAAAAAAAAATTGTTAGCTTTTTAGTATTTGTTTTTTGTTTATTTCTTATCAAAAAAAAAAAAAAAAGATAATATAAAAATAAAAAAAAAAATATGAAAAAAAACTTAAAATACAAAAAATTTAAATCTTATACCTCTCCTATTTGTTGTTTTTGTGATTTCTTAGAAATCTAGTTGAGAATGTTTATAAGCATGTTTATGTTTTTAATTGGCTAAAATTTTGCTTATCATAGTTTGTTAATTTTAAATTTGAGGTAATCTTGATTTAAGAATCATCTTATGATTTTAAATTGATTAGAGAATTTATTTAGCATGACTTCTCTTTTTATTTTTAAATGGCTTCATTTTGTAGTGAATTTCCTAAACCTCTTTAAATTTCAATTATATTTTCTTCTAACTTTTTAGATCTTAGGAAATTTAATTTTACTAGAATTTGCTCTCAAAATAATTTAAAGCTAGCTAGATTTATTTCTCTACCCTACCCCTTTGATGGCATATAAAAAAAAATATTTTAAAAGATCATATGTCATGGGAATAAGAGGATAAAATTCATTATTCCTTAAACATATGCACCCAAAATCATTTAAAAGATTATATGGCATGGAGTAAGAGGATAAAATTCATTACTCCTAAACATATACATTTTGGGTTTTTATTAGAAGAGAAAAAAAAAAGAAAAAAAAAAGAAATTTCATGATGAGGATAAATTCCATTTCCTCAATTCAAAAATATCTCTTCTTATGCCAAATTGTATGAAATCCCCCTTAGCCAATTATCATTGTTCTAGTTTTAGTTAAAAATTATGGAGAGAGCAATATTTAGTAATTTAATTTTCCTTAAGTTTCTTTTAAGGTAGAGTTCTTATAATTTTAATTTAATTTAGTATTATAATTTCTACAATTTTGTCAAACTAATTAATTTTCTTGAGAAGTTCTTGCCTAAACATTTTTCCCTCTTTTCAAATCATCATCATAATTTAGGACTTAACTCCCCCTTGAATTTACTCTTAACTTAACTTTTGGTTAAATGAAATTTTAGTTTTAAATTAAAAATTTTCTAAGGATGTCTTATAAATATTTCTCATACTTTTGCTCTGGAATAGCAAAAGCTTAAGTATGGGGGTATTTGATGAGTAGTATTTTTGCGTATTTTAATTATAGTTTTTAGGTTAGTTTTAATTTAAAATCACAAATATTATTTATATTTTAGTTTAAAATCACTTCTTTTATAATTTCTATTCTAAATGTAGTCTTACTTTTGTTTTGCAGATTTTCTGGGGTTTTTGGACAAATTCCATAGTACACGCCCTAGGTCACGCCCGTGACCAAGGGCGTGTAACACTAAGATCAGTCCAGAAGTGTTGCCGAGCAGATTGAGCTAGTCCACAACAAGTCACGCCCCCAGTCACGCCCGTGACACAAAGTCACGCCCGTGACCAAGGGCGTGTAAGCCTAAAATGATGCTCTCAGCGCTGCCGTCGAAAAGAAGAGCTGCCGTCGAGAAGCCCTCGGTCACGCCTGTGACCAAGTGTCACGCCCGTGGCTAGGGGCGTGTAATATTAGAATCTTCCCAGCTGGCTGCTGACGATACGTGGAGATGCTATCGAGAAGTCAACCTAAGTCACGCCCGTGACCCACATATCATGGCCGTGACTTGCATGCGTGGTCTCTGCTTCGCCGCCGCGCCAAATTCCAGCCCACGCCGCATTTAATGAAGCCGTCCAAAGTCACGCCCTTGACCAAAAGTACACGGGCGTGTAATGTCCGCTTTTTGCCGCGTCGTCCAGAAAGCCCACGCCGCTGTCGGATCCGATGTGAATAGTGCAGTCACGCCCTAGGTCACACCCGTGACCGAGGGCGTGTAACTTGAAATTTTTGCTTATAAATTCAGAGGCTCTCCTTGAGTCCAGGGTTCAGAATTTTGGAGTGGGGGAGGTGCTGTTAGAGCTGAGAGTGAGTTTTTCAAGTGCTTGTTCATGTCTTTTCTTTAGCTTTCATGTTCTCTTATTTCCTTTCATGCAATGTTTTTAAATTTTCATGTACTAGTTTCTTAAGCTTATAACCTTCATTTTCCTTAGCTTTGCACTCTTAAATTAAGGCTTGTAATAGTTTTGTGATTTTCAATAAAATTTAGTTTCCTCTTTCATGTTCTTTTTCTCCTTAAGTAATTTCTTCCTTTCATGCAATGTCAATTTCTCTTTCCTTTCATGCAATGTTTGATCTTTTCATTTAGCTTGCAATTAGTTTTAATTTTAGTTAAGCAAAAACAAACCTCAAATTTTCATCGATAAGATAATGGTGATTTTCCTCGAAGTAGAAGTAATCAACGCGTCCCGTGGAATACGACCTTGATATTCCTAAATATCCTATACTATAGACGATAAGGTACACTTGCCTTAATCGAATATAGTTTTGGAGAAAAATCTTTAACCTTCGCTTAATTTCAAAACCGAAAAATCTATATCAGTTATATTGTTCATCTTTAAGCTAAAAACTCTGATCTATCTCTATAAAAATTATTCTAAAACTCCTTATCATTTCACTCTCTAAAATCTCGATCATGCCTTTATCTTATTATCAACTTTTAAGTGGTGTCTCCTTACCCACTTTTGCTAATAACAAAAGGGGGAGAACTAACATGATAAATATAATCTGCTATCAAAATATAAAACTAACATGCTTAATTAAGATGATAGTTTACATATTAGGGTAGCATTCACTTAGGGGGAGCATGTATTTAGGGGGAGCAATTCTAAATGCTAAAATCGATAATTATCCTTAGTCATCACTCTCACAGACACACAAGTATGTTTCTTCATGCTTATATATTAATGCTCTGATTTATCATTAATGGATTTGTTATTATCAAAAGGGGGAGTTTGTTGGAACATGGTCTTCCGCATCTCCTAGGTTTGAGAATAACAAATCCTATGTGTATTTGATCTTGTGTGTTTAAGTATGCAGGATAACAAAGTCCACATGACTCAAGGATTACATAAGAAGAATGCCCCCAAAGTTGAGCCATCAAATCCAACACTCCTACTAGCACTGGCGGTAGTCCTAGCGCAGGCGCTAGCTATCGTTCGATGAACTGTAAGCTGCACTCGACGAAATGGTCATCACTACGTTCGATGAAATCTTGCTCGACGAAATCTTAGCTGCGTTCGACGAAATTTCGATCGACGAAATGAATGCTTAAGCGCAAATTCCAGGAGTACTTATAGAAGCCGATAGTGCCTGGCGGTATCCGATAGCACAGGCAATAGCGCGGAGCACAGTAGGCAAGAGAGAAAAGTTTCCTCCGATTGAAGATTCTGCCGCGCAGAATATGTCCTAAAATGGGATAGCGCCGGCAATACCACTAGCGCAGGCGCTAGCGCTAAGGCTATAAAAAGGACACCTCTTCTCTCGTTTTTGAGAGACATCAGAGAGAGAGAGATTGAGTGCTAGAATTCCAGAGGCTACCTTGGCCGAAAGTTGATGTCCTACCAAAGTTTTGCAAACTTCTGAAGGAGAATCTCATCATGCCGGATCCAAATGAAGTCCGCTTCTACAATACTTATTCTACAACGGATCTTCGTCTCCAACTTCAGAAGTTCATCAAAAGGGAGTTTTTATTTATTTTCATTCCTTATTTCTTGTAAACGGTTAGTGAAATCGCCCCGTGTTGGCGACTAGGTCTGGGTAGGACTTAGGGCGGAAACTCGCCTCGTGTTGGCGACTAGATCTAGGCTAGGTCTAGGGGGTGCTCGAGGCCATATCCGGGGAAGGGTTGGCTAGAGCGGCTTGAGGCCATATCCGGGGAGGATTGGGTAGGGCCACCGGTTCGTGGGGATGCGAGTCGGGATAGAAAACAAAAAGAGTTTACTACTCATCGCCACTGATTTCTAGCGTTATAGAAGTCAACTTTTGTAAAACCTTATTTGATATTAATAAAGCATGTCTCTACTTTATTTCAAATGTTTTACTTGACTTCTTATTGTCTTAAAGCTTTTCAAAATATAACTTAAGTTTTTGAAAACCCTTATTCACCCCCCCCTCTAAGGGAGCCTACCGATCCAACACTTAGGTCATCTCTTCTGTTCTTCCATATATGACCATAAGGTCATTTCTTCCTCTCGCCCATCCTCACAAACTTCGGGGCTATTTCTCAAAGGTGATAGAACTTTGATGACCTCTCTGAGGAAAGCAATGTGGTCACTTTTTAGCGTCTTTCCTGCCCAATTGGTCATCTTACCTTATGCATTATTTTTCTCCTACCTAAGACCGCTCGGCCTTAATCTAGTTATTTTTGGTGAACTTAAGACCGCCGCCTGCGAAATTTTTTCTGAAATGATTTTTTCACGCCTCGAGCTAGTGTCGGTGTCGGTTTTCTTAAGATCGCCACTCGCAATGATCCCGAAGAAACTATATGCTCATTATACTCTTGTACAACCCATATTCGGCGAGTAAGCCGAACGTACCTGGCGAGTAGGCTGGTATATACTCGGCGAGTAGAGCCGAAGGTATCTGGCGGGTAGAACGACATCTCGGAGAGTGGAGTCGAGGGTACCCGGCAAGTAGGCTGGTATCTCCCTCGGCGAGTTGAGCCGAAGGTATCTGGCGGGTAGACCGACATCTCGGAGAGTGGAGTCGAGGGTACCCGGTGAGTAGGCTGCTATCTCCCTCGGCGAGTAGAGCCAAGGAGGCCTGGCGAGTAGGCTGGTATCTCCCTCGGCGAGTAGAGCTGAGGAGGCCTAGCGAGTAGACCGGTATCTCTTTCGGCGAGTAGAGCCGAGGTTGCCTGGCGAGTAGACAGGTACCTCCTCAGCAAACAGACCCATATTTCGGGGGATAGAACCATCTGGACGCCCCTGGTGGTCTGCCTATAGCCCTTCAGGACAGCGGAGTCTGGCTACCTGCAGACCAATTTGGGGTGCATTTAGTAAAATGGTAAGGCGGAGTTACGCTATCCGCAGGTCATCCGAACCATTCTACCCCTGGGAAGTCTTTCCCTATAAATAGGACCCATTGTGTCTCAGATCAGCACAGATCCACCCCCCCCCCCCCCCCCCCCCCCCTTTGAGAGCATGTGCTTTCTTCCTTGTGTTGTCTGAGACAGGCTCAGCTTCTGGTTTTTGGGAGGGGAAATCCAAGGAGATTTCCGGGTTAGTGGCGGGACCTCCTCGCTGCAGCCAGTGGGTCGTACTTAGGGAGCTACCTACCAACCAGTGAGGGTTGATTCTTAGCTCGGAATACTTAGATCTAGGGATCCGGCGAAGAGAGAAGTAACTCAAGCTACTCCCCAAGTCTCGAACAAGTTGGACCGGTATCCGGGTTCCAACAACTCTATTAGTGGAATAGTCTGGGAATTGTTACACCGCCATAGATAGGTTCTAAAATTGTTTGAATCAAATACAAGCGATCTGGATATATTTAGATTGCATGTATTTCGCTCTGTATGTCGTGGATCTGTAAAAGCTCATTTATTCTGCAAAATATATCAAAGTATTAACAATATGCGGTCTAGAGGTTTTTAAGACCGCAATTATCACCTCCCAGGTATTCATTGTGTTATAATCGTTGTTATCTCATGGGAATTCTTGATCTATTGGAAAATTATCATTCTTTTTAATCTCTCAAAACATGAAAAAGAACGAGTGAGGTATGATCTCTTCGTCCAGGTCATACTACTCCCTTTGATTTTTCTCACCATATAAGGCAGTCGTGACCGCGTTTGCATGACGAGTGAGACCGCCTCTCCAAAAGGGGAGAGCCATGGAAACTGTCACATTTTTTCCTTTCTCGTCCCACCTGAGTAACGGTTTCCCCTCAAGGTCCTTCAGCTTCCTCCTGTATCCAGCCAAGGGGAATTTTACCTAAGCAGGAGAAGAAGGTTCAATGGTCTGACTCCGCGACCTCTCCCTCTCCCTCTTTAATCTCAGCTCGCAATGAGTAAGAGCCTCCTCCTTTGGAGGGACCGGGAAGATCGACGGAACCATCAGGCTCGTTGCGACAGAACTTGCATCAAATATCAAACATGAAATCAAAGAGTTTTAAGATTGGAGGAAGTTTCTTACTCTCCTCAGGCGCGAGTTCAGCGACCTCATCCTAGTAACATATGTAATAAAGAAGATCGATCCTTTGGAGGGAAAGAATCTCGTTAATAGCGGTCTACGCCCCTAATAGAGTTTTCGGCTTCTTGAGGATCGCTTCATCTCGGGGAATAGGTTGAGTATTGAGATCGCCGAAATCGCCCTCGAAGATCTAGAATCGCTCTGTCCAATTCGGGATCTTATTTGGGAGATTGACAATCTTCACCCCCCCCCCCCCCCGACAGGAGAAGTACATCAACCCTTTAAACTCCTCCTTTTTCCTTCTTTTAATGACTTCACAGTAAAGACCGCGCGGAAGAGGGTAAGAGTGAAGGTTACATTGGCCGACCTCAGAAAACAGATGTAGGAGAACATCAAGGATATCGAGTTCGATGGCACATGAGCGGGCACAACGCCATAAAATTTGAAAACCTCAACCAACTCCCAAGGTAAAGGAAAGGCGAACCCACACTCGAAGTGATCGATGGGAACAACGATCTTCATCGATGAGCAAGTACTTAATCCTTCACCTTCGGCAGGCAATTGAACCAAATTTGCTAGCTGAGTTGATATTTTTCCAGGAAATCTCAAAACTCTGCCTGAGAAAGGCGATTTGGCTTATGCTCGGCGGTCATGAAGATCTCAGCTGCAGCAGATCACGGTGTCACCATCTTGAGAGACCGCGGAGACCGATGGGAAGGTGGAATTTTGAAGAATGCATTTATTGAACCACCAAACATGGTACTTATAGTTTCCCAGGCAATGATGGTGTAATCACGACGGAGGGAGAATTGGGAAGACTGCATAAGAAGATCAAGCGACCTGTTTACTTAGGCAAGAAAGGAAATTTGGCAAGAAAAATATAAATCATTCATCGGTTATGAGATCGTGCGATCTCAAACATAGAAAATTTAAAAGAGAAAAATATCCATCACACCACCATAACAAATGAAGAGATCTCATAAGCAAAAAAGGAAATTATAATTACAAAACACAAATTGTCTCAGAAAAATGCAAAGTTATTCAGCGGACACAACGCAAAAGCTAAAGAGCATTCTGAAGAACGAGACGTCATTTCTTTTGATAGCGCTTCCTGCCAACATGAGCGGTTATGTCTTATATCTCATAAACAACTGATAGAGTGATCGCCAGGCCATGGATAGCGCTCAAAGCTGACTTATTAATGCCTCCTAACTCTTCATCAAGTTGGTCAAGGGGAATAGCGATCTCACAGGCCGGGTGGTCTGTAGGACGATTACTAGGGGACCCGACGAGTAGACTAGGAGAGTTTATTTGAAGCCGCTCATTCTCAGCAAGCAGAGCGTCTGATTTCACCCTGAAGTAAGCAGCATCATCCCGGGCCTTTCAGATCATCCTATGAAGGTCAGCTATATCATCATTGAGCCTCTGCTTGACCTCTTTTTCTCTCTGGTGCGCCTGCTTCCTTGTATCGGCAATTTTGAGTTCGTTTTGTGCAGAAACCACCTGAAGCTGCCCATTAAACTCAATTTCCTTCTCCTTAAGCTTATTGCCTTTTTCCTTCAGCTCCTCCTCTAACAATTTTCCATAGCTTGTGAGGCCTAAAGCATCTCGAAAAGAGGTGTTAGAACCTCTAAAAGCAAAGGAGGGGCAACCACCTGCTGAGGAAGTTCAATCTCCTGCGGAAGCTTTTCGGTCTCGACTAATCCATCTGTGGTGTAGAGAAATAACAGGAACATATGAAGAAAATAAAAAAATAATCACGAAAGGAAAGCCCATACTTGAAGAAAAGGAGAGACGACGATTGCAAGAGAAGGCCAGGGCAACCTCAGTGACCGCAGGAAATGCGGTCGGAAAAGGATTATCAGACCGCCTCCAGTGCTCAAGGTCCATCTTTTTCAATTGTCTCTTTCGCGATCTCTCACCTTCTTTTCTTCTATTTTTTAGCTCTTCATGGCTCAGAAGAATATCATTAGTTGGGATGATAAACACTTCACGATGTCGCTTTGGTGATTGATGTCTTATATACATTGGAAGGGAAAAATTAAGTTCAGCAATTGAATTAACCTTACCATACCGAATATCCGAGATCGCAGCCGCACGGTCTGCAGCCTCCTGGGTCAGCTTGGCATCTTCCGCGGAGGTCATCTTCTTTTTGCCAGAAAGAGCCTCTTTCTCTTTGAAGATTTGCGCCTCCTTACAAGTTTGCGCGGTCTCTTCCTTCTCTTCCTTCTTTTCCTCCTTTTCCTTCTCTTCTTTCTCTTCTTCCTCTCCTTTCTCCTTCTACTTCTCATCTTCCTCTATCTTGCTTCTTTTCTTCTCCTCCAACATTTTCCTCTCTTCATTTTTCTTCTTCCCTTTGTCTCTTCTACTTTCCTTCCTTCTCTTTTTGCACCTTCTCAGCCAACTCAGCTTTAGCCTTATCATCCAACAACTTCATTCTTTTCCGCTCCAACTCGATCTTACCCTCCATCTTCTCCGTTTTCACCTTCTTATCTACCTTGTCGGTCTCAAGCTTCGAAAAATCAACTCTTTTCTCCACCTGCTCTACCTCGAATGATGTAATTCAGCCTCAAAAGGATCGATGGACTGCGCAATAGAAGGGGGAGAAGAATTATTTAAAGAAGGGTCATCAAGATAGGCCTTTAGTTCAGAGCTGAGGCCGCACGATGATTGAGGGACCGCGAGAGAAGAACGAGTTGCTTCGTTAACTACCTGTAGAGGAACGACCGCAAGAGTTTTAGAAGGAAGGCAAGCAGAAGATGGTTTGACCGCAACTTTTTTAACTAAAAGCTTCTTATCTCCTTTCTTTCTGATCTTTCCGATCTCAGAAGGAGAATCGGTCTTTGACTTCTTTCTGCTAATTTCAACAGTTTTCTCTTCTTCAACAATCCTTCTTCTCAATTTTTTAACAGAAGCTATGATCCTCTGGAGGCCAGTTTTTATTTCCTCAATAGTGATCTGCCCACGATTTGCAGTGGTCTGTTTGAGCATCTCTAGTGATTTCTCTGAATCAAAAGAAATCTTCACACCGGCAAGGTCAAGTTCTAGCATCTCTGAAGAAGATCATGTGATATTCACTAGATCCGAGATCGCCTGCGATGCTGCATCAAGTCTTTTCGTCTCTGACTTTTCAACAGTCCCAGCGATCTCCTTGATCGTCACTTCTGAACGCCTCGTCTCGAGTGTTTTTTTAGAATCAGCCAGCTCTG
The DNA here is from genome assembly GCA_033032865.1 of Dactylorhiza incarnata. Lineage (NCBI taxonomy): Eukaryota > Viridiplantae > Streptophyta > Magnoliopsida > Asparagales > Orchidaceae > Dactylorhiza > Dactylorhiza incarnata. The sequence continues at coordinate 22,154,762 of JAWHQI010000010.1, read as the reverse complement.
TGGTCTTAGGCTTCTTCGTTGAAGATTTCTGTGAAACTACAGGTGGATTTGCGGCCTTCTTTTGCTCAAAGTGCGTAATGAAACTCATCGTCAAAATAGCCTCGATGATCTCAAAAAATTAAGACCACTTGTCAGATGTTCAGCTCAAGTTTCTGAAAAAGTTCAGAATAATAGGATTCTACAGGCCTTTTTATAGTCGTCAGTCGCATCAAGGATAATCGCGACCTTCGCGGTCAAAGCGTACATTTCTGAAATCTTTCAGAACTTAGAAATGTGCGGGGATTATGTTTGCCCAGAAGTTCGCGATCTCATTAAGCTCAATAGAAAACTACCTGATACCAGCGGTCATGGCGGTCTCCAATTGCTCAGACTGCATGCTTCATTTCTCAGTAGTATGATTACAAAGCTTTCAGCAGTCAAGGATGGTTGAGACGGTCAGACCGCACGATCTAGAACATGTGAGTTGTCCACGCAGTCTAGAACATGTGACTCGTCTGCTATTGACAGCTCAGGTAGTTCCTTTCCTCCATCCTAGCTTCTTTATATCTTGGGCATCTCGTATTTTTGAGATCTGCCCATTTGGGCAGGCTCTTGCGTCTATAAATAGAGGTGTAGGGGTCTCTAGAAAAGGACTTTGGGGTGAGAGTCTAGACCGTAGTATCATCCTAGGCGGTCTCAGTTTTTTGTCCTCTTTAAGGTTCCTCCCGTAATCTAACCATCCAATTTCATCCTTCTTAATAGCACCAGACCCCTAGTAACTGACAATTCTAAGTTTCACTTCTGATTCTCAAGTGTGAGTTGTGGAGGTGCAATTTTTGCATCAACAACAAGGAGATAGAGATATATAGTGGTTCCCTAGTATGGGTACTCTACTTTCCCCCTCCACCTATCTACCAGTGTGCTAGCCTAGGCAAACTCCACCAAAACTCAGATCAATAGATCTTACAACTCAGATACAAAGCTCCTACCAGGAACACAATCTTGTTCCCTACCTCAGATCCTCTATCTCAGGATCCTACCTTAGATTCTATACAAGAATTCTACCTTTGGTTCACCACAGAACCCTGCCTCAGGCTAACAAAGAACCCTACCTAAGGTTCACAATGAACCCTACCTCATGCTCACAAAGAACCATACAACATTAGTTTTACAAATATTTTTTACAAGTATTTTTAGACTCTAAATGATTGATCTTAAAAGTAAATGAGTCTTCTTGATGGTTTGATACGAATTGCTTCCTATTGATCAACAGTCAGATCTAAAAAGTAGTCTTCTCTGAAAATAATGCCTTCTTGAATCTGAGAGAAGAGCCTTTAACCTTGAAGAATAAAACTCGATCTGCTGCATCCAATTAGAGAACTTTCTTGATCTTGGAGATATTGAAAAGAATCAATTACTTGAGCAAACTTAGAGCAAAATGAATGTATAAATTGGAATAGTGCTCCATCTTGAATTAGTTCTTTGGACTTAGAATAGTTGCCAGCCGCACGAGAAGCTTTCTAAGTGAATAGCACGATTAGTGTTTGTTGTACAAGTCTCATCAGAAATATGTTTCCTTAAATGTCTCTTCTGATTGGTGCAATCAATGTCTGAAGAGATTTGAATTTATGAACTTCTGAACTGTTTCGATGACATGGGACTCATCTCGATGACATGAGACTCATCGCGATGACATTTGAAGTCTTCTAGTTGATATGAACTCCTTCAAGCCAATAATAGAACTTCTACACTATAATTATTATCAAGTCGATACAAGACATGTCAAATCGACACATCCATCAAGTGATGACTTAGAATAAATGATCTAAGAGCAAGCATATGGGGGTCATATCTAATTGATATGAACTTAAGTTGCTTCAAGTAGATATGCTTCTTGAAATGTCAACTAGTCTTCTCGATGACATTTCCACTTTGTCTATGAAATGACTCGACGACATTTGAATTAACCTTATCTAGTCAACATGCTGACTTTTCCTTATAGTCTTCTAGCTAATTCCATTAAGCCTATAAAATGATAAAGCCAATATCTAGAGCATTAACAATATGCTAAATATGCTCTAGACGATACGCTCATTGTATCAATTAGACTTGTAGTTTATATGAATGTTGGGAAAACCCCGTTGGATTTAACTTAACAAATTGTCTAAAGTGATTTTATCTCTTAGGTTTTAATTACCCATTGTATAGTGAGGGTAATTTGGTCATTAGAAGTCTTAGGATATCTCACTCAACTTAGGGTGACAAGACAAGATCAAGACAAGCAGAATTTGGGTTAAGTTAACAATTGCGTCGAATAGAAATCGACGCAACATCGAATTCATGTCGATGCAAGTTAGACTAGAAGTCCAAGCAACTCAACTTTCTGTCGAAGTAGATCAAGTCAATGCTACGTCAAAAGGATGTCGACGTAGAGTAATTGGACATGTCAAAGTATCATGAGAAGTCGACGCAGCTTTGACTTCAACTCAACGCAGAAGAAAGAATCTGTCGAAGCCATCTGAAGTCAACGCAACATCGACTTCAATTCGACATAGATAATGAAGTTCAGATCCAAGCCTTCAACTCGATGGTTACGTCGATAAGTAATCGACGCAATGTCGACTGCAGAGTTCAATCAGAGCAAGGATGAATTCAAAGCTGCTTTTACTATAACTCGAAGGTGTGTCGATAAGAGAGAAAGAGAAATCGACGCGACATCGAATATAGTCTGAAAAGGAAATCATTTCAGCTGTCATTTTGGAACTCTCTCTCAAGGCCCACAATACTGAAGACCGTTCTACAATGGCTCATTTATTTCCTAAAATAGAAAGAAGCAATAAAGATGTCATCAAAAGCTTTCTTGGAAAATATGAATACAGTTGGTGAACTGGTCGAGAACAAATGAGGAAAGGAAGAGATTATGTCTAGGCCAAAACCTTTTCAGCACACTCTTAAAAAGGAAATGAATTAAAGTTAAATAAGAGAGAATAAATAAGAATATCAGGGAGAAAAAAGTTGAGCATTCAACACACACATTCAAATTCTGTCGATTAGGGTTCTTCTTCTTCTCTTCCTCCTGAAACCTAAAAGATAGTAAAAGAACAAATATTGCTCTCTCTCTCTCTCTCAGAACAGTGAAAAACATAAGGCTGCTCTTCATCACATGTCATATAGCAGCCAAATTTCAATAGAAGAAATAGATAGGATCAGAATATGATAACCTCTGCAAATCATCTATATCAAAAGCATGGGTTCATCTTTAGCAGATCTAGAAAAGAGAAAACTGAAGCAGAAGGCTTCATCATAATTCTAATAGCAGAATTCATTTCTCTACTTCCTTCTCCTTTACTTCACTTTTCTCAATTGTAAAAGAGTTTTAAGAATCCCTCTTCCAAAGGATTCAGTGGTTCAAGATCTCCTTATCAAAAGATCTGGTTGGTTCAAGATCTCCTTATCAAAAGATCTGGTTGGTTCATGATTTCTTTATCAAAATATTAGTGGTTCTAAGAGTCTCCTTATCAAAAGACTTAGGCACAGGTGGTGCATTCCTACCAGGTGGTTGAAGAGAGGACTACCCACATTTTGGGGAACGTCTATAAAATATTTTGTGTTTGTGTTGTGCTTTTCTGTGATGTCCCAATTTTTCTTTCTTAGCATTTTTATTTCATGCAATAATTATTCTCCATGTGTGTTGTTTGTGAGCATAATTCCTTAGTGTGTTTTATTGTCTACACAGTTAGGATAGAAATATTTTAAATCTCTATTCACCCCCCCCCCCCCCCTCTAGAGGATTCTTAGAGGCACACTGTGCACTTTCAATTGGTATCAGAGAAAGGTTGATCATTAAAAGGCTAACACCTTGATGAAAAAGACCTCCTACTCTTATTTCTTTACAACAAAATATTTTTATAAAGAAAATGAGTTCTAAGGATTATGCCTCAACAATACCTCCAGTGTGTAACTTGAATAAGTTCACACTCCAGAAGGCTAGAATAATGTTGTACATGAACTCAATTGATGAAGATATTTATGATGTTATTCTTTCAGGTCTACCAAATCCATACAAGAAAGATGCCAGTGGAACCTCAATACAGGAACCTATGCCCATGGCTTAGTGGACTGAAACAGAGAAAAAGCAGAAGGCACGTGGTGCCAAGGCAATGAACATTCTGGTTTCAACAATGTCAGATGACATTTTCCAGAAAGTTGTTGACTACCAATCAACAAAAGAAATCTGGGATTGACTCACCAAAATGGTGGAAGGAAGTACCGATGAAAGAAAGGATAGAAAGTCCTTTCTCATATCCCAGTATGAGAACTTTCAGAAGAAAGCTGAAGAATCAGTTGCTGATATGTATGATAGATTCAGCATTATCATTAATGAGATCAGAGGATTGGACAAGGAGATATCCTTGACTGAAATTATCTATAAAATCCTCACGTGCTTCCCTAGCTCATGGGATTCAAGGATCTGGGCAATCAGAGAGTCCAGATGCCATTGAGAAATTTCTACTGAAGCTTTGCTAGGAAAGCTTAAGTCATATGAGATGCTTCTGAAGAACAGGGCAGAATCAGAGGAAAGGGAGACAACTCCAGCTCCTATCCAAAGGAGCCTTGCACTGAAAGCCTCTAAAGGAGAACCATCCACTCCTAAAGATGAGATGTTCAGTCTCCTAGCTAGAAGATTCAAGAAATGGCCAAGACAGAAGACTCAAGGAGAAGAGAAAGGGACTCAAGGCCCAGATATGATAAAACTCCAAAGAAGGAGATTATCTGCTTCACTTGCAATAAACCAGGGCACATTGCTCCTGAGTGCCCCCAAGAACAGAGGGACAGAAGCAGCAACAAGAATGAGAAGAAGTATTTCAAAGGGAAAGACAGGAAGAATGCCAAGGGTTTTAGTGCTGAAACCCGGAGTGACTCTAAAGCAGAGTTATGCTCCTCATCATCTGAAAGTGATGATGAAGCAGAAGCAGAAGAAGAAGCAACTTGCATGATGGCACTGGAGATGTCATCAGATGATGAAGAAGAACAGGTATCCCTGTTTGATGATTTTGACTTTAGTTCTTATGATTTTAATACTTGCTTCAAAGATTTCTGCAATGACTTTATTAAAATTCAAAAATAATTAGAAGCAGATAGGGAAGAGTTAGAAAACATGAAGAAGGATGATCTATATATAAGAAATCAAGGTCTAGTAGAAGAAGTGAATAATGCAGAATCAGAATTAATTGAAACTAGAAAAGAAAATATAAAGTTAAAGGAAGAGTTAGCAAAGGAAAAAGCCTTTGAGGACTCTCTCAATGAGAGGAGTTAAAAGCTCAGAAAAATCACAGAAAATCACTCCATAAGATTTAATCACCTAGGGTTAGGAGCAGAGCCATCCACTAGCATAGAAATCCCTAGGAAACCTGCCTGGAAAAATCCAGTTAGCTTCATTAGACCTAGTGACTATAAATCAGGTGAAGAGAGTGGAATAACTAAGGACAATAATAATCCAACAAAAATAATTGCACCTAACAAAATAATTCAAAAGAATGAAAAGAAATCAATAGGCAAGAGTAATGTAGGAAAGTTAAACAATCAAAATGCTAAAGCCAAACCTAGGATAATAAAACATTCTACTGATTTATTGTATATAGATACATTTTATACACATTTCAAGTATCAACATAATAAATCAAGAAATGATAAGCTCATTCTATGCCATCCTAAAGGATATTATGAAAGACCCTTCTATTCTTTCATTGAACCCTACAATGGTAAAAGCAAAGGGCCCAAGGTAACCTGTGTTCCTTCTAATGTTTGAATTGATTGTGCAGGATTAGGTAGGGTCCCACTCAAGAGAGAATGGAGTGGGAAGAAAGATGTAGATCATATAGAAGGAACTAAACTCAACCAAGGGAGTGATTTCTCATGTATGACCTCCATGATTATCCTTATGGATCATAAAATTAATATCATAAACTCTATTTTCAATAAATAAAATTGCTGGGAAAAATAGCAAAAATTTTCTAAGAAAAAAGATCTGTTCACTAAGAGGTGAGTTGAATAAAAGTCGCAACTTCTACTCGACGCCAGCGTCAAGAAGCACTCAGAGTGCATAATTCGAATAGAATTCGACGCAACGTCAAATTCATATCGACGCATGCGTCGACTTAATGGTCGCTGGCCAAAGTCGAGGTCGCGTCGATTGTAAATCGACGCCACGTTGATAACTCTGCGTCGACTTAAGAATTACTGTGCAATCTCAACGTAGCGTGCAATTCTTAAGGTAGCGTCGAATGCTAATCGACACAACGTCGATGTAACAACGTGCGCAGAGTTGCTCCTAGAAGCAGTCTCGACGGACTTTTTCGCGCCAAATACTAATATTTATCGACAGTGCATCGTCCTAAAACCTAAGTTGCGACCAATTTCCTTCTTTTAAGCAATTACATCGTTGATTCATTACACTTTCAAATTTTCCTCTCCTTGCTTTCTTGCTCTCTTACGCTCCAGTTCTCTCATACTGTTCTCTCTCATTTTCTCTTGTGTTTGCAGGTACCTCACATCAATGGCTCCACCAAACGTAAACTCTAGTTTTGATGTGGATGTTGGTTCATTCAGTGCAGCTGCCGAAAGCATCAAGGCCATTCTCGGCCTATTTTAAGATGCTGGCTTAACCAAGCTGATATCCACAAGATGCGAGATCTTGGATATCGAACTGACTGAGTTTAATGATAGTGTTCAAATAGGAGAGGATGCATCCCTCAAGTGAAAAGTGTCTGGCACAGATGTACAGATAACACAGGAGTTACTGAATCAAACATATGATCTTCTAACTGGGAATGAGTTAGATGAATTAACAGGGGATGAGACCAAGAGGGCCCTGGAGATTTTGCAATTCAAGAAAGATAAGCCCATAAATCTGAAGAAGATCGATCTGGGAGAAGAATACAGGTTCCTTGCTGACATAGTAGGGAAGGTGTTGTTGTGTAAGATTTCAGCATGATGTTATTCCTAAGCAACAACTTTAGATAATGGGAGCTCTTGTTCTTAAGAAAAAGATAAATTGAGGGAGATGTCTTCTGAAAATGATTGGGCACAAGTACTCTCATAAGAAAAATGCATATATGAGAGTTATGAGCCAAGTACTTCTCCACCACTACCCAGTAGTGTGCAAATCGAAGGGAGTGCCAATTCCACCAGGCAAAAGAATTAATATAGGCATCTTCTCCAAATGGACAAGGTAGATCCTCAAGCCTGGTCAAGCTCCAGCTTCACCGCCTTCCTCTCCACCACCTCAAGATTTAGAGAGACATATACCAGATCCTCCAAGGGATAATACTCCCTCCTCAAGACATTCCAGCAACTCAACCAGATAATCAACCAGGTGCTGATCTAAATGTTGATCCAGCCCAGTACAACCAGGCCGGTCCATCCATTCTCCCCACAGAACCTGTACCTCAACCTACTCTCCTTCCTCAACAACAACCATCAACTAGTATCTCAGACTCTCAGTCTACTCCTCCACCACCACCACTATCAATCCATATCTCGCCAGAAACCTACCAGGCACTCTCTCCCATCCAAGAGGACTTATCACCATCACCTCCTCCATCTACCACACATATCCCTTCAATTGACCTTGAGCAGGTCATCTCTAAGGCTGTTGGCTTGGCCTCCACTACATTTGTTGTTCTATTAGCCACACAAGCCAGACAATTTGATAGAAAATATTCCCAGTTGGAGGTTGCACTGCTAGACTCCAACAGAACCCTCCAGGGTCTCAAGGACTACATGTCTTCCTCCCTAGTAACCCAGGAGTTATTAACCTCACTTGCCAGTCAGGTTAAGAAGGGGGAGAAAATTCAGGAGGTAGAAAGGCCTGTCCTAGAGGTGAGTGACCATAATAAAGGGAAAGATGATGAAGTCCCTGAGAAAGTAACCATCTTCCAAGGTCCAAAGGTCCAGGAGGAGCCAGCTTCAGAGCATCAAGAAGAGCAAGAAAAATAAAAAGAGCCAGAGAATCGGGTGGAAATTGCTGTAGATAACCAGGTGGAGTTCCCATCTACTCAGGGGGAGCCTGTCCCAGATGCCCAAAGGAATCTAGAAGAAGAAATGGCAGCTGTAGGTACAACAGTGGATCAGGGGGAGCCTTAGGATGAAAATAAGTTAGATGAGGTGGCCAAGATTGCCAAGGAGGCTGCTGATATTATTGAGCTGAATGCACAAAATCTGGGGGAGCTTCTTAAAGACAATGTTGCTGAAGAAGCAGTAAAGTCCCCTGAAGATGATGAGCCTCTACAGATTGCTCTAAGGTAAATTCTAAAAGTTTTCTCAAGAAAAAGAAAAACTCCTGAGAAGGATCAATGACTTCAGGTATCTCTGCTTATATCTTCTAAAGAACGTCAAACAGAATGTGGTGTGGTGAACAATATTACTTATTTTAGAATGTCTGAAATGGTCTGTGATTTCATTCTATTATACTTGTACTATTTATATTATCTTGTATGTAATTTTGATTATGTGAAAGATAGTGTAAAATCACTTTAAATCTATTTCTAAAATTTGTTAAGATAAATAGGGGGAGATTGTTGAGAAAAACCCCTTGGATTTAACTTAATAAATTGTCTAAAGTGATTTTATCTCTTAGGATTTAATTACCCATTGTATATTGAGGGTAATTTGGTCATTAGATGTCTTAGGATATCTCACTCAACTTATGTTGACAAGACCAGATCAAGACAAGCAGAATTTTAGTTAAGTTAACAATTGTGTCGAATAGAAATCGACGCAACATCGAATTCATGTCGACGCAAGTTAGACTAGAAGTCCAAGCAACTCAACTTTCTGTCGAAGTAGATCAATTGGATGCTACGTTGAAAGGATGTCGATGTAGAGGAATTGGACATGTCAAAGTATCATGAGAAGTCGACGCAGCTTTGACTTCAACTCAACACAGAAGAAAAAAAATTGTCGAAGCCATCTGAAGTCAACGCAACATCGACTTTAATTTGACGTAGACAATGAAGTTCAGAGCCAAGCCTTCAACTCGACGGTTACGTCGATAAGTAATTGACGCAACGTGGACTGCAGAGTTCAATGAGAGAAAGGATGAATTTGAAGCTGCTTTTACTAGAACTCCAAAGTGAGTCGATGAAAGAGAAAGAGAAATGGACGCAACGTTGAATACAGTCTGAAAAGTAAATCTTTTCAGCTGTCATTTTGGAACTCTCTCTCAAGTCCCACAATACTGAAGACCGTTCTACAACGGCTCATTTATTGCCTAAAATAGAAAGAAGCAATAAAGATGCCATCAAAAGCTTTCTTGGAAAGGATGAATACAGCTGGTGAACGGGTCGAGAACAAATGAGGAAAGGAAGAGATTGTGTCTAGGCCAATACCTTTTCAGCACACTCTTAAAAAGGAAATGTATTCAAATTAAAGAAGAGAGAATAAATAAGAATTTTAGGGAGAAGAAAGAAGAGCATTCAACACACATATTCAAATTCTGTCGATTAGGGTTCTTCTTCTTCTCTTCCTCCTCAACCCTAAAAGACAGTAAAAGAACAAATACTGCTCTCTCTCAGTACAGTGAAAAATAGAAGGCTTCTCTTCATCATATATCATATAGCACCCAGATTTCAATAGAAGAAACAGATAGGATCTGAAGTTGATAACCTCTGCATATCATCTATATCAAAAGCATGGGTTCATCTTTAGCAGATGATGCGCTGGTCTAATACACCGCTATAGGCGGTAGCAAGACTGCGGCATGAAATGGCGGTGTACCGATCGTTCAAGTAATATAAAATGTGGGAGTGAATCCCCAAGTATCGAATCTCGAAGGAACACAGTAAGGTGAAGTTTTCTATCGAGGACGGACTTGAGATCGAAGTCCTTTAGGTCGGGTGAAACGTGTAGGGGGTGATTTGGTTTATGGAAAATAAAAGAAAAACAACTACAACTACTCCTATGCAATGCTTCACTTGGCGATATGGAAACTACGTAGGCCTTGAACGCACTACTTTGCAAGGGCAGATGGAAGAGTAGGCAAGTGGATGGAGTGGTAAGTGCGGAATTGAACTGTGCATGCCTTGAGCGCACTGCTTCGTGAGGCGAATGGATTACACAAGCCGCTATGCCACACTTCACTAGGCGGATGGAAGAGTAGGCACACAGAATGGGCGAGTAGGCTAGCGGAATGAAGTGGAGGGTGGAGTGGATTTGGTGGCGCACCTCTAGTGACTAATAAACATACACCATCATTTCATAAACATGAATTATCATGAAGAGCAAATATGAAGTACAACATCATCAATAAAATGAAGAACACAACCAAATACATTCACACAAGTAGAGAAAAATGCAAGAGATACAACCGAATCTGGAGGCTTGTTGTAGATTCTCGGTAGGAATCGTCGGGTTGTCAATCCGCGTCCTAGATCGGTCCCAACTATCGTCCGGGGTAGAGGAGGGTTGTCACTTCCTCCCAAAAGACCCGTCTTCTCTGGTAAACTACAATCCGGCCACGTCCGATGCGAAGAACTCTTTGCTTGGCGATGAAGATGAGGGTGGAATCCTCTCCTTGAAGCACTTGGATGATGGAGGCGGCTGTGAGGATGCTCCAGCTTTAGATTTGCAAGGAAATGGTGTCCGGAGCTCCTCCTTAAGGTGGGCGGCGATGGAGCGGCGAAAAAGGGCGAAACTGGATCTCTTGGGCGCGGGAAAGAATATCGATCCAGATTAGGGCAAAAATCTGCGCTTTTATAGAAAACAATCAGAAATTTGGTCACACACGGTCGAACTCACGACCGTGCGGTCACCGTGCGATATTAAACAAGCATAAAGGCCAGGAAGATGAAGCATGCATGCCCATGTGTATTACTCACGCACGGTCGAAGCCGACCGTGCGTAAAAACACACGGGCAAATTCAGAAACCTCGAAAACAGGCAAACAACAGGAGGTCGTGCGTTTTGTTCGCGCACGGTTGAGGCCAACCGTGCGTGAAGAAATCGCACGAGCAGGGCAGATCACCATATTGACCAGCCGATCATTCCGCACGACCGCAACCGACCGTACGTCAAGTAAACGTACGACCGTGCGATTCATACATGATGAATTCTGGGCAATATGGATGATCTGCCCACCTGCACAACGAAACCACACGCTGGAAACACACCTCCAGCACAAATATAATAACAGAAAAAGAATGGGGAGCACAATGTGCTTGCCCCCAACAAAATAGTGCGCAATTGCACACCAGAATGAGCCTAAACATTGCACTTAAAGTGAAAGCGCGAACAAGTAAAATATAAGCAATTAAGAACTGAAATTGAAGTGAAAAAGTAGGAATACTAGCCCAGATGAGTCAATAAAAATGTATATAAATGGGACTCATCACACCCCCAGACTTACCTGTTTGCGCGTCCCGAGCAAACAAATCATAAGCATGCGGGAAAATGGAATAGCTAGCTTAAAAATTACAAAATGTAGTTCCATGCAAAGTCGCATGCTCATGTGCATAGAAAAATAATAGAGAAGATTTGTAATTATACACATAGTTTATACATTTCTAACACAGTAAATAACTGTTACTTCTACTCAAAATGGGAGTCACGGTGAATCATCCGGTCACACATACGGAGAAAGTAAAATAAACGCTGAGACGAGCATTGCCCAAGTTGGGGTTCCGGACAAACTCCACCGAAATCCATCGGTGTCGGAGACCATAAGCTCGCCCGATCACATTCTCTCCACGACATTGGATTGGTTCAAAGTGTGAGTGGGTAGGAATTTAGGTTTTAAATGGGGGTTGGGTTATGGTGAGGTAAACAAATATAAACATGAAGGCTTGATACACCTAAACCCAAATGAGCTTTATTACAACTCCTCGCGCAACAACATCGAATGCAAGTGCACCACACCCCCAGACATAGACTTTTGCAACATGGGTGTGTACACCACCTATTCCCAATATTCCAAATAATTTTCAATTGAGCATGTTTTTCTCATTTCAACAAATTTTTTTTATCAATCAATACATTTTTTTTCAGCACACATTCAATGAACACATCCACATTTCCACATTATAATTCCACAATAAACAGTACCAAATTAAAATCTAAACAAAATGCTCGCATTTGGGTGTGCGGCTAGGATTGGCTTTGAGGCTTTGGTGAGGTATAGGTGGAGCTGAACCAAAAGGATTGGGTACGCACAAAGGGGCTAGCGAGGGAAGATATCAGGAATGGCACAAAGGCTCAACCGGGCCAAAATGATGGCCTACGTCATTCTCATGCAAAAGAACTATCCTATGCCTATGCTTCAAGAATCGCTTGAGGCAAGTTCTTAGCCAACGAAAAAGATTATCCTTCCTCCCGGCTTGAGCAATACTCATCTAATGATACTTTACACACATCCCTATGCTACCTTTTGATTCACACCGGATTCATCATTTGAGTAAAGTAAACAATATTTACACTAAAAGAAATGCATAAAACTAAAAGTATAAAAGAAATCTAATCTACACAAATCCCTATACTCACATGAGTACTTGACTAGGAACACCGAAGTCAACATTTTACTCCACTACATAATTTAAAAGCCAGCACAATCATTTTCCCAAACACACACAGGAAATGAGTTATACATCGATACGCGCATACAGCTAAGTGCACGCTCAAGTGGGTGTTGTGGTGTGCGGTAATGATGAACAATACTAAATAAATGAGATAAAGTTACTTCTAGTATGCAATGCAACGTGTGCGTGCATAGTGGGTAACGAGAAGCAGCTCTCCCCCCGACTTAATCTAAACAATCCAGCACAAGATATAACCATGAAATTCAAAATTAAGTCTAGGGAAAGAGAGTACCCAATGCTCAGTAGTGAGCATACCAGAAGATTGGCGTGTAAACCAAGAAAAAGCTGCAGCATCCGCCATCCAGAAGAAGGACCTGCAGGGGTGAGCTCCGCAAAAACAAAAGAAAATATACATACTAAAATGAAATACCACTAACTAAACTAAACTAGATAAAATAAAAATGCAGGAAAAGTAAGATAATTACTGGGGTTATTGTCCTCCCAACACGACTTATTCAAATTTAAACAGTTCTAGCTAATGGGTCTATGAAAAGAAAAGTGCACAGGTAACTGTTCTAATATCCATGTCGGTAACGGGTACCGATACGGCGATAAAACATTTACACATCTACCTAAATAATAATACATGCTCTTCACAGGTAGAGGAAGCAGAGAGTAAGAAGTGGAGGAGGAGTACTCCTCACACATCTCACCAAAAATATCCTTGCCCAGCAAGGTGTCGTCTTTACGGAGGCGGAAGGAGGAAAAGGTAATGAGTGAGGCTTCCTCTATGGAGGAGGGATCAACCTCCTCACGTAAGAGGATGCGCTCATCATTGACTTGAGAAGAATGCTCCAAGTCCTCCTGATGTACCTGTGTAGACTCAACCTGCACAGGCTCAGATGATGAAGGGGGTTTAGGAAATAAAAGAGAAGAATGACTTAAATAATCAAAAATTGGGGGAGTGGTCCCGGTCTCACTCCCAGCAGGATCCAAGCATAGATCACTGTCGGTATTATATGAGTCGTAGCAAGGGGAGTCTGAAAGCTCGAGGTCCTCAGTGTTGAGTTGGACCTCCTCATCCAATAAGGAACTGCAAACCTCCTCATCCCACCTCGGTGCGTCATCCTGTTCCAAGGAGTCACACTCCCTATCAGAGAGAATAACTTCCTCATCCCACTTTGGCGCAGCCTCAGGCTTCGAATCAACTTCCTGCCTAACATCATCAACCAACTCACCAAAGATAGGTGTAGAGAGTTCTTGCAAAGAAAGCAGAGGAACATAGGTAATAACATCATCAGAGAAAATGTGCACAGGTTCCTCCGGGGGTGAATCCAAAAGGAGTGACAAATGCCCCGAGAGAGAAGTCTCCACCAAGTCGTCACACCGATCAGTAGAAAGTCTGATGGGGATATCTACAGCAGTCCCCCATAGACAAGGTGGTACAGCGAATATATCATCAGAATCAGAATGAGCACCCAAATGAGAGGTGGATGGAATGATACGAACATCAGTTTCATCATCCTCCTCCATCTGGCGCTGAAATTCTGCGCAATCTTTCAACACATGCTCAGTGCTATGAAAACACAAACACCTTTTTCCATTATTCCTCGGTCCAGACGGGGCCGGAAAGGAATATGAAAACGGTAAATGGGGTGAAGAAGAGTGACCATAAGACTTAGGTATGGTGTATGAAGTACCATAAGAGAATGGAGCTCCATATACTGGGCCTCGAGAATTATGCTCACCATCTGCAGTAGGGCATTTATCACTAGAATGATTATGATTTCCACACCATCTACAACGGATATTGAAAGCCGAATACATGGTGTAGCGGGGGATAATTCACCAACAGAAAAAATTTCTTTGCAAAAATTAACTACACGCAAGAAATAAAAAAAAATGAATGCCTGCTTTAGATAAATCACAAAATAGATAAGGTATATAGAAATTTAAAACTACAAATTCTAAGAACTAAAACAAAGAAGAAAATGGTATAAACAAATGGAAATTGCTTCTATCTCTCGACTACCTCTCCAGAAAACTCACACGACTGTGTTCCCCGGTAACGGCGCCAAAAACTTGATGCGCTGGTCTAACACGCCGCTATAGGCGGTAGCAAGACTGCGGCACGAAATGGCAGTGTACCGATCATTCAAGTAATATAAAATGTGGGAGTGAATCCCCAAGTATCGAATCTCGAAGGAACACAGTAAGGTGGAGTTTTATATCGAGGACGGACTTGAGATCGAAGTCCTTTAGGTCGGGTGAAACGTGTAGGGGGTGATTTGGTTTATGGAAAATAAAAGAAAAACAACTGCAACTACTCCTATGCAATGTTGCTATGCAATGCTTCGCTTGGCGAGATGGAAACTACGTAGGCCTTGAATGCACTACTTCGCAAGGGCGGATGGAAGAGTAGGCAAGCGGATGGAGTGGTAAGTGCGAAATCGAATTGTGTAGGCCTTGAGCGCACTGCTTCGTGAGGCGAATGGATTACACGGGCCGCTATGCCACGCTTCACTAGGCGGATGGAAGAGTAGGCACACGGAATGGGCGAGTAGGCTAGCAGAATGAAGTGGAGGGTGGAGTGGATTTGGTGGCACACCTCTAGTGACTAATAAGCATACAACATCATTTCATAAACATGAATTATCATGAAGAGCAAATATATTTATAGCACAACATCATCAATAAAATGAAGAACACAACCAAATACATTCACACAAGTAGAGAAAAATGCAAGAGATACAACCGAATCCGGAGGCTTGTTGTAGATTCTCGGTAGGAATCGTCGGGTTGTCAATTCGCATCCTAGCTTGGTCCCAACTATCATCCGGGGTAGAGGAGGGCTGTCACTTCCTCCCAATGGACCCGTCTTCTCTGGTAAACTACAATCCGGCCACGTCCGATGCGAAGAACTCTTTGCTTGGCGATGAAGATGAGGGTGGAATCCTCTCCTTGAAGCACTTGGATGATGGAGGCGGCTGAGAGGATGATCCGGCTTTAGATTTGCAAGGAATTGGTGGTCGGAGCTCCTCCTTAAGGTGGGCGGCGAGGGAGCGGCAAAAAAGGGCGAAACTGGAGCTCTTGGGCGCGGGAAAGAAGATCGATCCGGATTAGGGCGGAAATCTACGCATTTATAGAAAATAATCAGAAATTTGGTCACGCACGGTCGAACGCACGACCGTGCGTGAACCGTGCGATATTAAACAAGCATAAAGGCCAGGAAGACGAAGCAGGCATGCCCGTGCGTTTTACTCACGCACGGTCGAAGTCGACCGTGCGTAAAAACACACGGGAAAATTCAGAAACATCGAAATCCGGCAAACAATAGGAGGTCATGCATTTTGTTCGCACGCGGTGGAGGCCAACCATGCATGAAGAAAACGCACGAGCGGAGCAGATCACCATATTGACTAGGCGATCATTCCGCACGACTGCAACCGACCGTGCGTCAAGTAAACGCACGACCGTGCGATTCATACAGGATGAATTCTGGGCAATATGGATGATCTGCCCACCTCCATAATGAAACCACACGCTGGGAACACACCTCCAGCACAAGTATAATAACAGAAAAAGAATGGGGAGCACAATGTGCTTGCCCCCAACAAAATAGTGTGCAATCGCACACCACAACGGGCCTAAACATTGCACTTAAAGTGAAAGCGCGAACATGTAAAATATAAGCAATTTTGAACTGAAATTGAAGTGCAAAAGCAGGAATACTAGCCCAGATGAGTCCATAAAAGTGTATATAAATGGGACTCATCAGCAGATCTAGAGAAGAGAAAACTGAAGCAGAAGGCTTCATCATAATTCTGATAGCATAATTCATTTCTCTACTTCCTTCTCCTTTACTTCACTTTTCCCAACTGTAAAATAGTTTTAAGAATCCATCTACCAAAGGATTCAGTGGTTCAAGATCTCCTTATCAAAAGATCTGGTTGTTTCAAGATCTCCTTATCAAAATATCTGGTTGGTTCATGATCTCCTTATCAAAAGATCAGCGGTTCTAAGAGTCTCCTTATCAAAAGACTCAGGCACATGTGGTGCATTCCTACCAAGTGGTAGAAGAGAGGACTACCCATATTTTAGGAAACCTCTATAAAATCTTTTGTGTTTGTGTTGTGCTTTTCTGTGCTGTCCCAATTTTTCTTTCTTAGCATTTTTATTTCTTGCTATAACTATTCTGCCAGTGTGTTGTTTGTGAGCATAATTCATTAGTGTGTTTTATTGTCTACACAGTTAGGATAGAAATATTTTAAATATCTATTCACCCCCTGCCTCTAGAGGATTCTCAGAGGCACACTGTGCACTTTCAATGAAGTAAATCGATAGGTAATCAAACTGACATTTGGAATTTGTTTGAACCTTGTCTAATCGATATTCGTCTTAGAATATTTCTAAGATTTCTTCATAAATTCTCTAAGTCTTCTTTCCAATCCAAGTGTTAGTATAGATGAGTAAAATATGTAAGTGACGGGCCTAAATACACATCAACATCGATAATCATCAAATACAAGGTGTGTTTATCTTTTACTTGAGGACTTCTTCAAATCAGGAACATTGTGGGCAATATTCCCAACCATCTCCCCATATTTGAAGAAGTCAGAACCTCAAGCAATGATAAGGTACACATAACAGAAAATTGATCTTAATGATAATCAATCATAGTGATAAGACAACATTAAAAATTATATATATATATGAAGAGCAAATGCATATGAATAGATTTAGCTACATTTGTATTAAATCCATTTGTCATCTAGTCTTCATACATCTTCTTCTTTCCTGCCTCTTTGTCTTGCTCCTTCTGCTTTTGTCTCTCAAAATAGCTGAAGGTTTTGGAATATATATTCTAGGAATTGGTGGAGCATCCCTTGGCACTTGTAACACCACAAATTTTACTATTCTACGAGCTAGCGCGGCGTGGCAATGCAACGCTCAGAATGGGGGAGCATCAATTTTAGCCCAAAATGCCACTGGTCATGCGTGATTGTTCTTGCACGATCAGACGCACGACCACTGGTCGTGCGCATCGCCCATTTTCCTATCCGAGCGGTTTGCACAATCACAGACTTTGTTCTCGCACGACCACTAGTCGTGCGCCATTGATTGTGGGCTATTTTTGGCTTTCCATTCTGCTAAAGGTTGTTCTCGCACGACCACTAGTCGTGCGCCGCTGATCAAGCAACCTTTTTGTTCTGCTCCGTATTCAAAAGCTGAACCGGCGATCGGAGCAGTCAATTCCTTCAGATCTTGATCGAACAGTTGAGAGCTGTTGCTTGGGACTTTTAGGTCTTGGCCTAAGGATATTTCCCATCATAACTTTAGCTATTTTCTCTCTCGCAAGCTTGAGGAGGAAGAGAGGCAAGGAGGAAGAAGAAGCTCTTTCGGCCATTAACAGAGCTCTGAAGCTCCGAATAGCAAGGCGTTTCCAGATCTGTAGAGAGCAGCCCGGTGCGGTTCTTTCCCTCCGATTGGAATTTCAAATCTATGGCACCGAGGAAAACTCCAAGATTAACGATCCTTCCTCCCGGTCTTAGGACGTGTTTTTGTCCTCTCATTCCCTTTTCTATGCTTGCATGAGGTATCCCTTTCACCAAATGGGTGAAGTGTAGGATTTCCTTAAGTTCTTCAGAACTCCGGGTTGATTGTGTCTGTCCCCGGCATATTGCATGTAGAAATCTGATAGACGTACGGATTTAGGCATTGTGTGTGAAGCCTATTCGTGGTCGTGAGCCCAAATCAGTGATGCTTGAATTGTGACGTAGCATTTGGGTTAAGCCTAGAATGCGTGCCGGAGAATGACTCCGTGAGATTTATCATTTCATTGCGGGACTTGTGCGTTAGATGTCTTTCGGAGAGCCTAACGGAAGCCCCATGCTTGGAAAGTGGTGGAAGGCAAACCTTCACCACGAGTTTGGAAGTGGAGTGGTCTTGTACCTCCTTCTTGGTTGTTATTTGTGAAGCCTAAGTCCCTGCGAAAGGATTGGGTGCATAACTTATGTTTTGTGTAGCACTTGCAAGTGCTAAATGCTTATGGGCTGAGGCGATGCCGCACCTGCGTCGTGCGTTCGATCACGATGGCGAGAGCACGGGCAAAGGCTGAACCGAACCTGTTTCCAGACCAATCGGCGCGAGGTAGATGCTCTTAGATGTTGTACGACTGTGGGAGAGGCCGTGGAAGGTGTTCACCTAGACGGGCCAAAAAGCTCTTTTCCTACCTGGGGTTTTTGAACCTAGGATGGAGTTGGTGCTCACGAAGGAGTACCTTGGATGCATGCCTTATGTGCATGGATCATGTGGTCGTGTGTACCCACGTTCATGATGTTTTGAAATGATGTTATGTTAGCCTCATGCGGTTGCTTAGGCAGTTATGGGGAACCTCCGGGTGAACCCAACCAACATCATGTGCATACCTAGGTTCCCCTTTACTTGATGCTCAACCTAGAAGATTGATTGTGCTTGAAACCTCACCTTGTGTAGTGTAGTTGCACTTTCTTTATTTGATTACATATTGCATGTACGGCTTGCTTGCAGGATTAGCGGTGACACGCCCCTAAGCCGGCTAGATGGCCGGGGGGTGGGATCGTTACGCAGTTTGTGGTTAGCTCATAGCTGACCCTCGTTTACCTCTTATTGGATGTTGGTTGCAGGTGCAGGTGAGGCTAGCGGGAAATAGCGTGCGGTGGCTCTTTTTGTTGTGTTGTCCCTTGAAGGCCAGCCTCTTTTCTACTATTCATGTGTTGCTGGCCTGCGTGCCGATGTATGTCTTGAGTTGGTACATTTGTTTAAATGTAAGGCCTTGAGGCCGTAACTCTATCTATTGTTTCATTCCTGGGATAGTGGACAATTCTAAAAGATGTTTTAATTTAATGCTTCTGCTTACGCTTTATTTGCTCTCGTGTAGTGTAGTTCTTTTCCTGATTATCACTTTATAATGCCTAGCTAGTGTGTATAGTATGGCGTGGGGTCCTGGACGGACCTGCTGTTATATTATTTATACTGACAGGGTGTTACAGCAGTGTCCCCTCATTCTAATGTTTTTTGTAAATCCTCCTGTTGGTTTCATATTTTTGATGTTTGTCCCATTCAACAAAATTGTAGATTTTCTCTATATCTTTACTGACATTTACATAATTTATGCATGTGGTTAGTATGATATCTCTTGATTTTGGGCTCCACACTTCAAAGTTTGGGTCTTTGGCTCTTTCCTCGTCTATTTTTCTCTTAGGAGCCATTTCCTCAGCTGATAGCCTTTGCCTCTTTCTGTGGATGGACACAACTCCTAATTGTAAATCCTCTACAATATATTCAGCATAAGATTTGGGAGGATAATTAGGGCATTCAGATCTAAAGGGCTCTGAATATTGGTGGGGTTGTTCAGGTTCTTACACTAGAGGATTGAGTCCTAGAGAATGGTGAAGTACATTTACAATCCACACTGCTTGATCACCCCCAACCTTCTCCCCCTTTCTAGATTCTTCAAATATTCTTTTCTGAATGTCATCTTTGAATTCATCCAGATTGTCAGAAAGAGTTTGATTGGTGAACTCTTAACTATCCACACATTTCTTTATAATTTCAGTTTGATTATCAGATATCCTTTCTGTAATCCAGCCAGCAACACTCTCCAAATCCAGCACAGATTTTTCATGATGGTGGAGAGTGGTGTCCATCCTCTCACCTATAAACTGAAGAGCATGCATGGTTCCATCTACAGTTGTCCCTGCCCTTGTGAACCAATTGGTGATCTAGGCAATTAAATTATCAACATCTTCTTTTAACACTCTTATTTTAGCAGACAGTTCATCTTTTACTCCTTTCACAACCTTTGTTATATATGATTCATAGTACTCTCTTTGCTCAACTAGTATAACTCTCATTTGATCAATGATGGAACTGGAAGGTTCTTCATGAATAGCAGGATCTGAGGTACTTGGCAGCTATAACTCTTGTACCCTTTATTTTCTCTTCAAGACTTCATATGATTCATTCATGAAGTCATCATCAAATAGATCATCTGGAGAATCTGGATGAGGAGTTGAATCACTTAGCTTCTCATTAACTTGTGGATCTTTGTCCAACTCCATTTCTTTGTAGATATTTTCAATAACAATTTCCACTTCCCTAAGCATCAGATTGCCTTTACTTCTTCCTTTTGCTTCCTTATCTGGAACTTCATTAGCATCTTTTTTAGAATTTTCTTCTCCTAAGGTGGAGATCTCAGTAAGATACTCCCCCTCAACAACAACACCTCTTATTGCATATGTAGTCTCTTGGACAGAGAATTTAACTATAGTCTCTCCCTCAACAGACTCATTCTCTTGACCAGCAGCAACAACATCAGGCACAACAAATTCATCAGCAATCATGGGCTCATCCATTGGTTCTGGAGTTGACTCTTGAACATAAGACTGACCAGCCTCCCCCTCAGTGTTTGTAGGGGTAAGACTATCAACATGTCATCACTTTCTGAAGCACTTTTTTCAGAAGTATTTTTTGCAGCAACTATCTTCTTTTTCCTTGAACATTCTCCTTTGCTTTGCTTGGAGGTCTTGGAGAACACTTTCTCCCACCTCTCAAAGATCTTGATATAAATTTTCTTTAGATAAGGAATTGGATTTCCCAAGAACTTGACCAACTTCCCCTCAAGTTGTGTAGTAGATACAAAGACAAAATTCTTCCAAAGTTTGGAGCCTTTAATCTTTCCTTTAGTTATCAAACAGAACCTGTGACCAGTCAGTCTTTTTTACTCAGAATTACTCTTGTCATAATCTCAAACATATATTTATATATCATGTCATGAGAACCAAGTTTGCAGAGGAAAGCTTTTCCAATAATGTTAGCAAGCAGTTTTCCTTTAGGATTCATCTTGGCTCTTAATAATGATCCATATGTTTTATCAGAGTAGCTGCGCCATTTTAAAGCTTTAGAATAATCAATAACACTAATCTCCTCTTCTTCCTCTCCTTCTTCAATTATTTGCAAGTGTAAAGCTCTAGAAAGATTTTTGGCTGCGACCCTAACAAAGTATCTGTGACAGTCGATTTGATTACATTCCCAGATGAATTTATTTTAGCTGTGGTGAAGAATTCAAGAACTTCCCATGTCATTGTTGGCTCTGAAAGAACTTATTATATGTCAGCTTTTGATAGTAGATTGATCACTGAGACAATGTTTTCCTCAGCACCCGCAAATCCCTCTTTGACAAGTTCACTGGCGACATTGAACTTCTCTGTAGTCTTCTTAGGCGCCATTGAAATTGAGAGATGGTTATACTGAAAGTTGTGTCATTTGGAATATCGAGAACGATGAGTTTGTCGACTAGATGGCTTAGGGCAAATGACAACATTATTTAGTTTAAGGCATTTGACCTATTTATATATTCTATTTTAGAATGTCAAGAGACGCGTACCTGTTGGCGCAAATTATGTCTCTTGATCACAGATCAACGGCTCAGATTAAATGATCCAATATAAGTAATTATCTGAGTGTATAAAGACTGTCTAGATGATAAAATCTTTATGTCGGCTAGACTTCTCACCGATACAGTCTCTATGTCACATTGACATGTCGCCGATAAGACTTTGTTTAGACAAATTTTCTTATCGACACAGACAATACTTGGAGAGAATTTTTGCAATTCACTAAAGTAATTTTTGCATAGAATTTGTTAGTGACACTTGAATGATATTAATATCTATACGTTATGCACTTTAAGCTTTAAGAATTAATTTATTTAAGTAAATGATTATGAAAGTTATTCTAAATTTAACATGCCTAGTTCAAATTTGAAATAATTAAACTTAGCTTCATCAAGAGGCTTGGTGAAGATATCTGCCACTTGTTAGTTAGTAGGCACATACTCAAACTAAATCTCTTCCTTTTTCACATGCTCTCTGATGAAGTGATGCATGATCTCAATGTGCTTAGTCCTGCTGTGTGACACAGGATTTTTGGCAATTGAGATTGCACTGAAGGAATCACAGTACAGGGATGTCTTGCTGATCTTCATGTTGTAATCTTCCAGCTGATGTTGTATCCACAACAACTTCCAGCTGAGATATATTCTGCAGTGGAAATAGATACATAGGTTTGCTTTTTGCTGCTCCATAAAATCAATCTTTTGCCTAGAAACAAGTGCCAGAGGTACTCTTCATATCTTCCTTGCAACCTGCAAAGTTTGTATCTGAGTAGCCTATTAGTTCAAAGTCATTACTCCTAGTGTACCCTTATAGTATCTCAGAATCCTCTTTACAGAAGTGTAATGAGATTCCTTAGTTTTCACCTGGCATGTGGCATATACAATATTGTTTACCCAGAAATTGGCGATCCCTTTTGAGCTGACTTTTTGCAGGTGATCGGTGATCCCAAAGGCGACCAAAGCAATCCGCACACACTCGCAGTACCTGGGCGGCCTTTCCCCACCGCCTGGGCAATCTCGCTAGGACGCTGAGCCCAGTAGATGTCCCACCGCCCAGGCGATCTCACCAGGATGCCGAGCCCGGGCGGTCTCCCACCGCCAGGGCAATCTCGCCAGGACATCGAGCCCAGGAGGTCTCCCACCGCTTGGGCAATCTTGTCAGACTGCCAAGCCCGGGCTGTCTCCCACCGCCCGGGCGATCTCGCCAGGCCGTCGAGCCTGGGAAGTCTCCCACCGCCTGGGCGATCTCATCACGCCTCCGAGCCTGGGCAGTCTCCCACGGCTCGGGCGATCTCGCTAGGACGTTGAGCCCGGGCGGTCTCCCACTGCCTGGCCGATCTCGCTAGGCCACCAAGCTCGGGCGGTCTCCCACCGCCTGGGCAATCTCGCCAGGCCGCCGAGCCTAGGCGGTCTCCCACCACCCAGGAAATCTCGCCAGGACGCCGAGACCGGGCGGTCTCTCACCGCCCGGTGATCTCGCCAGGACACCGAGCCTGGACTGTCTCCCACCGCCCGGGCGATCTTGCCAGGCCGCCAAGCCTGGGCGATCTCCCACCGCCCGGGCTATCTCGCCAGGACGCTGAGCCTGGGCGGTCTCCTGCCGCCTGGGCGATCTCGCCAGGCTGCCAAGCTTGGGTGGTCTCCCACTGGCCGGTCAATTTTGCCATGACGCTGAGCTCGGCCGGTCTCCCACTGCCCGGGCGATCTCGCCAGGTCCCCGAGCCTGGGCGGTCTCCCACCGCCCAGGACGTCTCGCCCACGCCGAGCCCTGAGCCCGGGT
Organism: Dactylorhiza incarnata; assembly: GCA_033032865.1. Lineage (NCBI taxonomy): Eukaryota > Viridiplantae > Streptophyta > Magnoliopsida > Asparagales > Orchidaceae > Dactylorhiza > Dactylorhiza incarnata. The sequence continues at coordinate 22,130,998 of JAWHQI010000010.1, read as the reverse complement.
GGTGTGCCACCGCCCGGGCGGTCATGCCCTCGTCGAGCTCTAAGCCCGGTCGATCTCCCACCGCCCGGGCGGTCTCCCACCGCCCGGGCGGTCTCCCACCGCCCTCGCTGAGCCCCGAGCCTGGGTGGTCTCCCAATGCCCTGGATGTCTCACCCTCGCTGAGCCTCTATCTCAGGTAGTCTCCCATCGCCTGGGCGGTCTCTCCCTCACCAAGCCCTGAGCCTGGGCGGTCTCCTACCGCCTGTGCTGTTTTGCACTCGCCGTCGGGAGGTTTCGCCAAGCCCGGGCGATCTCCCATCGCCCGAGCAATTTTGCTTCTTTTGGTCACTCGTGACTCAGGCAGCCCATTTCCTGGCCCTTCCCATTCAGGCAGGTCCCGCGCCTATAAATAGAGGGGTAGGGGTACCAAAAATAGGACTTTGAAGAGTTTCCATCTCCCAGTTTGTGACCTGAGCGGTCTTCAGTTTTGAGACCACGGAGACCACTTCACAGCAGCCTCCGGGCGATCTCGCCCCATGAGATCTCGCCATATCCCTTCAGGAGACCTCTCCATATCCCTTCAGGAGACCTCTTCATCTCCCCTGGGGAGACCTCACCATCTCCCTTCAGGAGACCTCTTCATCTCCCCTCAGGAGACCTCGCCATCTCCCTCCAGGAGACCACCAATCACCAGCTCTTTTCTTCGACTCTTATACTATTCTTCCATGTACTTTAATGCAATCTCAGTTGTAATACATGTGTTTATGAATAGCATTACCTGCCATAAGAGAGGCATTCGCCGCGGCGGGAAGATCTGGTCTCGCCGCTTGCTCGCAACCATCTCTTTTTCTCCTCTCTCACTCCCTCACTCGTAGCTCAAAGTAACAGGCCATCCGACAGTCTTTTTCCCTCCATCTCCTACTTGAGCAAGTGTGGACTTGGAACATTTTTTGTTTGAACACAACACGCGACCTTCAGATCTTGAATGGTTGATGAATAATAGTTGCGATGAACATGTAGAATTTTGGCTAAAATACACCCAAACTTAAAACAACAATAACTTTTGATCCGCTTATCCATTTTCAGCCCATAATAGCTTTTTGGAACCGACTCAGAGCTGGTCATCCAATGGAGAATAGGTTTATTTGTTTGAGTTCATTTTGCTCCCTCAAATTGCTCAAATTCAACTCCATTTAGAAGTTATTGCAGTTTTTCTCTTTCGGTAATTTCTGCAATTTTTGTTTTTGTGCGAGAGACTAGCCATGGCTGACCCCGAGTTCGCCCAAGCTCCTTTTGAGGAGGCTCCTCCTCCTCCTGCAAGTTTTGCACATCCGATCGCTCCTCTCCCATCTCAATCTGAGTTCACAACTGCTTACCATGACTATTTCAAATCAACTACCCAGGAAGATCCAGCAAAAGTGCTGAACTTTCAGGAGGACTGCGCTCATTTTTCGGCCCCTGCTGATGTCGCTTATCCTTTAGCTCCTCCTGTTATTGTTGAAGGGGAAGATCTTTCCCCCTTTTCAAACCAAGTTCGTTTGGAGTATGTTTCAAATGAATTTAGAGAGCCCCATCTTCCGGTCTTCTCGGGAGGAGAAGATCCCGTCAGCCATCTTCAAGATTTTGAATCTGCTATCTCATTGAGGACTATCACAGATGGGATTAAGTGCAAACTATTAGTTATATCCTTTGATGTTCAAGCTAGAGAATGGTTTTACAATCTGCCACCTCAATCAATCACTTGCTTCGCTGATCTTCGAAGAGCACTTTTCTTGAGGTTTGCTACCTCGAGGAAGTGAAAGAGAGGCCCATCAGCTCTTCTTCAAATCAAGCAAGGAGATAATGAGACTCTTGCTCAATTCATTGATAGGTTCCAAAAAGAAATTCTTGAATGATGTTAATCAGCAGTTGTATAAAATCACCTTGATAAATGGATTACAAGAAGGTCTTCTCAAATTTGAAGTCACCCAAAATGAACCCGAGACTTATGGACATCTTATCAGAATAGCAAATCAATTTATTGAAGGAGAGGCAGTAAATCCTAATTACATCTCTTCTCTGAATCGAAGGACCCAATAACAGAAAAGGAATTCGTATTGCCAACATACGTCTTCGTCACAAAATATTCTGCAAGCAGAAGACTTCAGATCTTACTCCTTTCCTCAGAATATATCTGCTCAACTTCCACAGTAAGATGCATCACCTGAATTTCTGGAAGCTTGTCCTATTCAATCATATGATCAGAGAACACTTGAATTCGAAAGTTATCCAGAAAAGTATACACAGCTTAATATTCCCATGGAAGAAGTTCTTTTGATTATCCGAGATATGCCAGAGTTTAGATATCCTCGCCGTATGAGATCAAAGGAAAACTCTCATTATGGTGACCTCTTCTGCAAATATCATTTTGACATTGGACATGATACAAAATGTTGTCGCCTCTTCGGAAGCTGATAGATGAACTATGTGAAGCAGGAAAATTACAAAACTATTTTGCTCAATAAACTGATGATGATCTTTCTTCCAGCAGAGACAATGTTACAAACAAAGAATTTCTCACTCAATAAAAGGAGTACATAGAATAGAGATGAGATAGAATGTTATTCACTTCTTGTTTTGTATACCTCCCATTTGTTTGGAGTTTCCTACATCTTTTTTTTATCTTCATTGGTAATAGGTAAAAGAGAATGACCAAATACTTCGATAAAACATCAAAGTTAAAGAATTTGATATTGGTGATTTAATCCTCAAGAAGGCAGATGCATCAGCAAGATCTGACTCAGTTGGAAAGCATAAATCATAACTTGATAGGGTCATTTATTATAAAAGTACTAAAAATGGTGCATATCTTCTCCAAACTTATGAAGGAGAAGAGCTATCTCACACATAGAGTGGAGATGATCTCAAGCATTTCTTTTCTTGAAAGCTTGTATTTTTTATTTCTTTCTCCTTTTTGCTCTTCTTCTCTCAAGCATTATGATGATGTGGTTGTAACCTCTTGTATTACATATACTGAAAGAGAATCATCGAGATAGATCATCGCAAAAGGCGGAAAGCCTGCCAAGAGAGATATCGACGAATCCTACATGCTGCCCCCTTGACTTGAAGCTTGAGATGTAAATCTTTCAGGACCACAGATAGCGGGGAGATTTTGCATCTACATAGAAGTACCTTGCCAAGCTCGTGCGGAGGAACTTTAGGATGTCGGGTCCCTACTGACATCTGACACGCCTCTGCATCAAGGGATGTTTAGGTGAATGTTCAGCTCTGTCATGCATTGTAGGAGGACATCGTTACAGTCTTGATGATCTTTCTAGGGAAAGGAATGTCGGTATAGCCCCTGTGGCATGACCACACCTGCCCTATGGATCATCTAGTTCTGTGGACCTCGAATACTCATTGGTGCATAGATAGAAAAGGGACGGTCAGGAACCTCTGTTATCATCGCCTTAGCCCTGAAGTGGCAAGTGTGCAACAAACTCGATGATCTCTCTTCTTCTTCTTCTTCTCTCTTACTAAGTTTTTGTACCTAGATTACCCCGTGAGATTCTGCGGTCGGGCTCTCATAGCCGGTGGGGCAGGTTGATCTCACGGTGAGGTTGGCAAGGGAAAGTTTTTGTAATTGAATTGCCCTGTGAGATTCCGCTACTTGGCAATCATAGTCAGTGGGGCAGGTTGATCTCACGGTGAGGTTTGCAAGGGAAAGTTTCTATAGTAGAATTTCCCCATGAGATTCCGTTTTCAGGCTCCCATAGATAGTGGGGCAGGTTGATCTCATGGTGAGGTTTGCAAGGGAAAGTTTCTTTAGCTGAATTGCCTAGTGAGATTCCGCTACTAGGCTCTCATAGCCGGCGGGGCAGGTTGATCTCACAGTGAGGTTTGCAAGGGAAAGTTTCTGTAGTTGAATTGCACCATGAGATTCCACTGCCGGGCTCTCATAGCAGATGGGGCAGGTTGATCTCATGGTGAGGTTTGCAAGGGAAAGTTTCTGTAGCTGAATTGCACTGTGAGATCCTGCTGTCGCGCTCTCATAGCTGGTGGGGCAGGTTAATATCACGGTGAGATTTGCAATTGAATTTTTCTGTAGCTGGATTACCCCATGAGATTCCGCTGCCGGGCTCTCATAGCCAGTGGTGGAGGTTGATCTCGTGGTGAGGTTTGCATGGGAATATTTCTGTAGTTGGATTACCCCGTGAGATTCCGCTGCCGGGCTCTCATAGTCAGTGGGGCAGGGATCTCACGATGAGGCTTGCAAAGGAAAGGTTATACTATTTCTCCAAGGGTGGGCGATCTGAAATATTAGTGACCGCCAATTTTGGTTTTTTTTTCTCGATAATTCGGTCGGTAACATCTAAGACCGCAAACTATGATTATATCGTCAAATTAAAAGATGTTCGGTAACATTTAAGATCGCTGACCATGAATACTTTGTCAAAGAGTGGTCTGAAGTATTGGAGACCGCCACCTAGGTCTCCTCCAAAAATTCTTCTGATTAAGAAAGGATCAGTGCGCTTGGAATCATCATCTAAGGACTTCTCTAATATTTACTCTTATAATGGGCCGTATGTAAAAATTAAGATTGCAGATTCATTGTTTCCATTACCCTGCTATCAAGCAGTCTGGAGTATGAAAGTATATAAAGGTATTCATGAGGTCACTCTTCTATTTTCTTCCACTATGTAGCAGTCTAAAAAGCTACGTCTGCCGGTTATCTATCTTCAAAGGTCGAAAGTTCCTCATGGTCTGGTTATCATCCGCGGAAGAAGCGGTTTGAATTGTTTGAGACCGCCATTCATCTATTAAAGGTTATTCAAAGTATACTACAGAGTTCAAGATCATCATTTTTGGATTATCATGATTTGGTTACTCTACAGAAGACCTCGAGTATTGAAGATTGTCATTTACAAACAGTTGACATCAGGATTATTTCATTATAAAGTTATTTCAAATGATCAAAATTAACATCTTCACATATCATTATAAAGGCGGTCTGACGACCACAAGTCCGCCATTCATAATTATCGGTTGCACTTAAAATAAGAAGAAAAGATATGTAGAGATAAGCAGGTGCTTGCGAGTTCTCTTCAGGTACTCGTATAATGTTTTTTCTTTTTATACCTGCTTTGACTACTCTTTTGTAGAGATAAATTGGTGTTCGTAAGCTCTCTTCAGACACTAACAAGTTCCCACATGTATTTTCACTCATTTATACTCATGTTTTTATCCTGGCAAAAAGGGGTGGACCTCGATTCTCATGGGTATGTTCTATTTTTTCAAGTTTTTCAAAACTTGAAAAAATACGGGGATCATGTTTACCCACAAATCAGCGATCCCCTTCGAGATGACTTTTTGCAGGTGATCGGCGACCCCAAAGGCGACCAAAGCAATACGCACGCACTCGCAGTGCCCGGGCAGCCTTTCCCCACCGCCCGGACGATCTGGCCAGGACGCCGAGCCTGGGCGGTCTCCCACCGCCTGGGCGATCTCGCCAGGACGTCGATCCCGGGCTGTCTCCCACCGCCCGGGAGATCTCGCTAGGGCGCCGAGCCTGGGCGGTCTTCCACGGCCCGGGCAATCTCGCCAAGCAGCCGAGCCCGAGCGTTCTCTGACCGCCCTGGCGATCTCGCCTGGTCCCTGAGCCCGGGCTATCTCCCACTGTCCGGGCGGTCTCGCCCTCGCTGAACCCCGATCCCGGGTGGTTTCCAACCACCCGGGCGGTCTCTCCCTCACCGAGCCCCGAGCCCGGGCGGTCTCGCCCTCGCCGCTAGATGGTATCGCTAAGCCCAGGCGATCTCCCATCGCCCGGGCGATCTCGCTTCTGCCAATCAGTCGTGACTCGGGTAGCCCATTTTTCATAACCCTTCTCATTCGGGCAGGTCCTGCACTTATAAATAGAGGGGCAGGGGTACCAGAAATAACCCTAAACCCCCAAAACCCTAGCATGCGCGAAGAGATCATAAGACCTTAGGCAAATGGATGAAGGCCACAGTGGTCTGCGGATAGTAATTTCCAGTTATCGAGCCTAGGGTTGGCTTTAGGGCGTAACCATGAACCATGACCCATGACCCACCATTATATGTATAACACATTAATAGGTCCCTTTGTAACACCCCAATTATCCAAATCGTAGAAAGAAGAGGGTGTATTGAAAGCAGCGCTAGTGCCAGCGCTAGCGGCTAGCGCTGGCGCTAGTGGTGGTTTAGGTGAACCGCTGAGACGAACACCAAACCGCTGAGGTGAATCGTATACCTTCGAGACGCTAGCGCAGATCTCTATCACTAGCGTTGGCGGCGGTTGCCGACCGGCAAGCGTTATGTCGTCGAGATGCTAGCGCTAGTGCCGGTGGTAGCTCAATCGACAAGAGGCGGACGGGATCATTTTTGGTGGCCAAATTCATTGCCAAGGGAGGCCAAAAGTCCTCCCAATTGATGGGGATTCATTCCCCCTATCAATTAGGAGAAGATTAAGAGGTTTTCCAACTCTTAAGGAGAATGAATTTGATGACTTTTGGGGATGGCCGAAATCATTATCATGAATGGTGTTAATGGAGGAATCCCAAGCTTCACCTCCTCCCCTCCCTGAATTGGCTTTATAAAATGCCTCAAGGGTTGAAGGGAAGGAGTTTCCCCCACTTTCCAGAAGAATTCTGCCATCTAAGCACCTATCAGCATGGCACCCAAGAGCTCTCGACCAACCAAGGCGGACCGGCGATCGGTATGGCTATAAACCACCACTCAGGTCCTCTCCTCTCATCTATTTCTTAGTGGGTAGATCTCATCATTTTGGCCACTAGATTTGGGGCCAATTGGTCTTGGATCGGCATGGCCAAAAGCTTATGTACAAGCTTTTCTTTTCTTGTTCAAATCCCCGATTCCGGCTGCCTCCGGCTTGCCAACCACCGTACATCGCCGGCCGCCACCTCAACGAAGGTGGTGGTGACATTGGCCAACCGGGAGAGTGTCTAGGTGGCTGGGAAATCACCTCGCAAGTTGGTACAGGACGGGCCAATCGTGGTCGTTGGCTGATTGGAGAAGTTGAACTGATGTCTTTCATTTAGACAGATTATTAATTTTATAACTAATTAACGTCATATTTTCACCTAGAAATGCACGTTTTTGAAACTGAAATTTGAACCCCTTTGATGTTGTTTCAGGAAAAATGGTCAGAGACAAAAGCTGTAGATCTTTATGTCTAGTTTATTCTAAAATTGATTTGAGCCGATTTGGCCTGCTGGTTTGACCGCAGCACTCAAAATGGTGCAACCTATACATAGGGTTGACCAGAGAATGATTTGAGTGCCCATGCTACACTACTTGTCCAAATGCCTTGAAGTTTGGAGCATAGGATAGGTTTACCCTTACCCTCAACGTATCCAAAAATGGGAATTTTTTGAGAATCTTTTTCTATAGTTTTTGTTGAAATTTAATAATTCATGTATGAATTAATTGTAGGGTCTAGATACCTCTAAACCCTTCCAAATTTTGGTGGGTAGTCCTTAGGGTCATGACATGGCTCTGGTAAAAATTTCATCCCATTTGGAATTGAATTGGTAGGGTAATTAAGTAACCCAAACATGGTCAAGCTATGGTATAATATATCAAAAGTGCACCTGATGGATTTGGGAGATCAACCCTCATCCAAATGTTATGAAATTTTGACCACTAACTTGATGTCACATAAAATACCCCCACAAGTGGTTTTGGGTGCTTTAGGATGGATGTGCTCTAGAGCCCTAGTTCAAACCGTAGGGTTGTATATTGACCTATTGAAGGACATAGGGTTATATTTCATTGCATTAACTTGAAACTTGGTAGAGATATTCATAGGGTGGTATTAAGCCCTAGATAATTTATCTAGAATTTTTAGTAACATTTATCCCCTCTGAATTAATTAAGAACCAATTATGGCACTTTCTTATATTAAGAATTTACATAAGCATATTACCTTGAATGTTCATGAAATTTTGGCAGTGAGCTTATGTTAGTGGTGTTATTCTCTGGTAATTTTATTGTGAATTTTAGATTGATCAATATAGTACTCCATTCACAAGTCCATTGTTTGCTCAATTTATAAAAGGAATTAATTAAGGATTTTATATTCAATGGAATTAATTAAGGACTTTTTAGGTCAAGAATATGATCTGTGAATTTTAGCATAATTGTTGGAGGAGTTTTTATATGGTTCTCTTCACAAAGTGCCCTATGATTTATTTATTTAAATAAAGGATTTATAAGGTCAAATGAATCTGGAAAATTATGAAACTCAACCAGTGAACTTTTATGATCACTCTAGACATCCGTTAAATTTGTTGTAATTTTTCAATGAGGATTTTTGGTACTTTCTTTGTAAATCCCTGATTGCGATAGATTAATCAAAATTTAATTGGAGGTCAAAACATTTCTGAAAAATTATGAAATTCATGTTTGGCTGTTATTTTAATGACATATAGCTGTACAAATTTTATTATGGCCATAGCTTATCAGGAAACTATACTTGGTGTTCAAAGTCATAGGTTCCCAGATTTTGAGGAATTATAATAAATGCCAAACAAATTAGGAAAATTATGAATTTCTGGAGATAGTATTGCAATGTCATAACACACCCCCAATAAAAATCTTGGGTCATTTGGATGAGCATTTGCAGTCTTTCTCTTTGTATACATCATATAGTTCAAGTGGTCTGCTTACAGAGAAAAGGATGAATAAGGATAAACATAAAGGTTTTACATGGGGACTAAGATGTATGGTTGACTAAGAGGAAAGAGTGTGCTTTGGGGTCAACGAAAGATCGTCATTCCCTTGTAGTGGAATAAAATACACCTAGGGTTAATAAGTGTAATGGTGAGAAGGGTATGATTATGGGTAGTTATCAATAATAATAGTGTCTTGGAAAGGGCGGTTGGGGTTATCATCCCATCGTACCTCCTAGTACCACTGCAAGCCCCTCACAGGGTAGACCTTGGGAAGTCCAAGATTAAACCAAAGCTGTAGGAATAATTTGTTACGCAAGACTAACTTAGTAATACACTCACTCACATCCTGTTGTTACGGGTGTTACTTGGTTTAGGCATACGAACAGTAGGCTCCGTGGTTGTATTTACGGACGGGTTTGTCCGGCGAACAGGTGGTTCAGAAGGTTGTTGTGACGGGCGGGTTAGCCCGGGGAGCCTATGGCTCGGAGATGTAAAGTAATCATATTCCATGTGCATAAAGGTGGTGCGTCTATAGTGTTGGATGGTCATTCGCACCGACGCCAACACTTTAACTCGGCAAGTGTGGATTTGCACTTGGCCAAGAAAAAGTCTGGTGGACCAGCCAGTAAGAGTACACAGGCGCTTCGCGGTGTGTTCTTCGCTTTGAGGTGTACGATAGGTCTAGGTTAGGTAATGTGAGTACCAACCTAGAGGTGGGCGAGGCCCAACCCACCACTTCCGTTTGCCACTACGGCGGTATCCTGGGATTTTTGCTAGCTCCAAAAAGGGGGAACTAAAGGTCTGTGCGCATAGAGTCGAAGTGGGTGTGTTGCACTTGTATGATCATAACATTACCCAGCATAACTCTGCATGTCATAGAAAAAGCATTGCATTTCAACCCCTACCCCTATCGTATAAATTGGTTATGGGATTTTTTATACGATAGGCCTTGCTAAACGACCCATTGGTCTATAGGTTTGTATGGGCATTCCTATAAATCGATGGTTACTTTTCTATTCTATACTTGTCTTTACTTACTAACTTTACTTGTTCATTATCTTGCTTTTTTTACTGCTTCATATATATAAACATCTATGTAGTGATAGATACTCCTATAGCTAAGACATGTCACCTGTTTTGTTTTGTACCACTTGCTGTCCTCCGCTTCATCCTCCCGCTCGGTGCCTAGGGGCACTGAGGGATGGATGGGGGGAAACGAGGCTTACTCTTTTGACTAACGGTCGGTGGACCATATCATTTTATGGGACTGAGGAGATGTACCACTAGAGGCCGGCGCAGATGGAGGTGGGCCAGTCTAGCATGGGAGCACTAGTTTCAGGATCTGTGAGTGTCTATTAGTAGATTTGCTTCCGCGAGTGACCTTATAGTGAGGATATGATGTACTGGGCATGAGCCCTTTATATTGCTACCTTTTATTTCAGTTATTATCTGTGGACATCTTTTCATTATGATTTATATAGTATGTGATGTGGACTTGAACTTATTTTGGTTCAAATGTACTTTTCTTCTTCTGTGATCAATATGGCCGGCAGGATCGACGTTTTGTAGTGGAGACCTTCCTGAGTGTTGGTGTCTCCTCAAAGCGGCATTTCTGGGCATAAGACCCAATTTTGTAGCGAAAAAATGGGGTCTAACAAACTGGTATCAAAGAGAAACCTCGATCGGAAGAAAAGAAGTCCACAAACCCTGGGACACCCTGCGCGAGTTTAGTTTGAGGACAAACTAAGCAGAGGAAGCAATGGTTTGCCCATATGGGGAATCACATGAAAAAGTCGACTTTTAACTGAATCTTTTAGCCAAACCTCCTTACGAGTGACAAGTTTTCTTTTGTAGCCTACGGCGACCCCTGCCCCCTGCAGGGAATACCTCTGGTTGCACAGATCTCTTTAGATAGACCTTTAATCAATGAGTTAAACTCAACCCCACTAGGACGCATGACTTACCATGACAATTTATACCATGCCCTAGTCTGAAATAGACCGTAGGTGTAAATTTGATGAAGGTATGAGGATACCCCAAAGAGGTTAGAGGAGGAGTTTAACGAGAGAATGACCACCTAAGCCATAAACACTGATATCCCTACTTCACATACCAAGGATTATCCAAAGTGATAGGACCGCCTTAAGGAGATTGACAATTAAGTAGAATGGTAGGGGCCTCGTAGATTCAACTCTCGTACTGGTGACATGTTTACATTGAGACAACCACCATGACAAACACTGAGGGTCGGATAAGAATTCAAGTTCAGAAGAGACCCGTTTGGGATTGGGTCACATGTTGACCCTGATAAGGTTGTCGTAGAGGGTACCTTGAAGAGTCTAAAGTGTGGAGTGTGCCAATAAGTCTCAAGTTAGAACCCCAAGTCTAAGGTTGTGTGCCCTAAGGATTGTTTGCATACTTGAGACGAATATAACATGGTGATATCGAAGATACTTAGCCCAAAATAGATAATGGCTTATCTTTTGTTTATTGGGGCTTATCTTTTGTTTATTTGGGCTTAACTTTTGTTTATTTGGCAAATTTGTTACTGATTTGGGTATCCCTTAGATCTAATTTAGAAAGTGTTGCATCATGAACATAATGATTTTGAAGTCAATCATATTCAATGTTACGTGGGCAAAGATGGGATTCTGTAAAAGCACGTAAGGAATGGCGACCGGTAGAATTACCAGGATAATGGGTAGACATCGTTGATCGAACAACGACTTGACCTTAGTTGAAGCATTAGAAATGTAAAGTTGCCAGGTTTAGTCACTTAGGGATGCAGATGCCCTTCTGGGAGTTAGGAACTAAAACTTGGGCTTGCAAGCCAAAGTTATGTTTGAAAGTTCTTGTGGTTCGGGGCTTTCGGAAGTAACTAACTTATGATTTGTTAAAAATCACGCCCCGTCATGGTAGAAAATTTTAACTACAATAATAATGATTGGTTAACATATACTCATAAAGGTTCACGAGTACCCCCCCCCCCCCCTCCTAAATTTGGAGGATAATTGGGACACTTGACGATCTGATTAATTCCATAAATGGTAAGAACTGGATAGGTTGTAAAGTTGAGTTGTTACTCGGATGTACGTGAAGGAATAAGAATCTGAGCGTGTAGAGATAACTTTATAGAGGCGCTGTCTACCCATACAAACAAGAGCTTAGGCACTAGAAAAATAGTGTATTCCGGAACATGTATTTTCCCAGAATAAAGAAAGACGTCATCGGTTTGGTGATGCACGGTGTGGTCTGTCGACTGGTGAAGGCCAAGTGCAAGAGTATTTGGGGAACTACCACAGTCACTGACCATGTTAGAGTGGAAGTTCAAGGATGTAATTATGGATTTCATACATAGGTTACCACATTCCCGCTTTAGGTACAAGTTTATTTGGAACATTGAGGATAAATTGACCAAGGTAGCTAGGGTCACCCCGGGCCGGAAGGATGCTCCTGTTGGTGTTTGATGGGATTTGTTGAGCAGTTTGTCTGTTATCATGGTGTGTCTAGGACGATCGTGTCGGGTTGGGATGGACAGTTTACGTCCAAGAAGTGAAGATCATTTCATGCTTATCTAAGCTCTTGGTTGACGTTCAACATAGCTTTTCACCCTCAGAGGGACGGAGGCGCAGGACTCCACTATCTTGGATTCCGGATGAGTATTTAAAGACACTCAACTCGGAATTTGTGGAGGACACAGATGCCAAGTGTGATTGATTCGAGTTAGGATGCTGGAGGCCCATAACAGCCAGGGCAGGTATTACAAGGCGTGACATCATTAGGTGGAGTTCCAGGTTGGAGACCGGGTGCTCCGAAAGATACGCTCGATGCATGGAGTCTAGCGGTTACGCGGGTGGACGAAGCTCAATCCAAGATAAATGGGGAGCTATAGGATCCTTGAGTGGATATGCCCATTGGCTTATAGACTGGAGCTACCGTCGGAGTTAGCGGGTTTGCATAACGCCTTCCATGTCTCCTCTCTTAGGAAGGCTCCACTGCGGCTGAAGCAGCAGGTTTCTAATGTAGATTGCCATGTAGCTTCTGACCGATCAGTTCGCGTGGAGCCAGTAAGGAAAGACGATACGACAGTGCGAGTCTTGCGGTGTTAGAAGGTTCCATAGGTAAAAGTCATGTGGTAAAATCATGGACAGGAGGAGTTATTTGTTAACCACTGGAACTGATGCAACAGAGGCAGTCGGTACTCTTCACGTCAGGTATAACTTTAATTCTTAGGGGATGTTACGTTCAGTTACCTTCGGTAGAAACCCCGCAAGCCTAACCTAAATTTTGTGGATGAAATTATATTTTTTGTTTATTGGGATTTGTAACATCCCCCAAACAACTAGACCCCTAAGATGGTTTTGTCATGACTAATTCATGACAAAACCCTAGTATGCGCGAAAAGATCATAAGACTTTATGAAAATGGATGAAGGCCGCAGTGGTCTGCGGATAGTAATTTCCAGTTATCGAGCCTAGGGTTGGCTTTAGGGCATCACCATGACCCATGACCCATGACCCACCATAACATGTCTAACCCATTAAGAGTTCCTTTTGTAACACCCCAATTATCCAAATCATAGAAAGAGGAGGATGTATTGAATGCGGCGCTAGCGCAGGCGCTAGCGGCTAGCGCTGGCACTAGTGGTGGTTTAGGTGAACCGCTGAGACGAACACCAAACTGCTGAGGTGAACTGTATGCCTTCGAGATGCTAGCGCAGGCGCAAGCACTAGCGCAGAGCACTATCAGTAGTGCTGGTGGCGGTTGCCGAATAGGCGAGCGTTACGCTGTCGAGATGCTAGCGCTGGCGCTAGCGCTACCGTCGGCGGTAGCTCAATCGACGAGAGGCAGGCGAGATCGTTTTTGGTGGCCAAAGGAGGCCAAAAGTCCTCCAAATTGATGGGTATTCATTACCCGTATCAATTAGGAGAAGATTAAGAGGTTTTCCAACTCTTAAGGAGGGTGAATTTGGTGACTTTTGGGGATGGCCAAAATTTTCACCATGAATGGTGTTAATGGAGGAATCCCAAGCTTCACCTCCTCCCCTCCCTGAATTGGCTCTATAAAAGGCCTCAAGGGGTGAAGGGAAGGAGTTTCTCCCACTTTCCAGAAGAATTCTACCATCTAAGCACCTATCGGCATGGCACCCAAGAGCTCTCGACCAACCATGGCAGACCGGCGATTGACATGGCTACAAGCCACCACTCATGTCCTCTCCTATCATCTATTTATTAGTTGGTAGATCTCATCATTTTGGCCCCTAGATTTGGGGCCAATTGGTCTTGGATCGGCATGGCCGAAAGCTTGTGTTCAAGCTTTTCTTTGTTGAAACCCCCAATTCTGGCCACCTCCGGCCGGCCAACAACCGTACATCGTCGGCCGCCACCTCAACAGAGGTGGTGGTGGCATTGGACGACCGGGAGAGCATCTAGGTGGCTGGGAAATCACCTCCCAAGTTGGGACAGGATGGGCCAATCATGGTCGTTGGCTAATTGGAGAAGATGAGCCGATGCCCTCCATTTAGATAGATTATTAATTTTATATAATTAACGTCATATTTTCCCCTAGAAATGCACATTTTTGAAACTGAAATTTGAACCCCTTAGATGTCGTTTCAGTAAAAATGGCCAGAGACAAAAGTTGTAGATCTTTATGTCTAGGTTATTCTAAAATGGATTTGAGCCAATTTGGCCCGCTGATTTGACTTTATCACTCAAAATGGTGCAAGCTATACATAGGGTTGACCAGAGATTGATTTGAGTGCCCTCGCTACATTACTAGTCCAAATGTCTTGAAATTTGGAGCATAGGCTAGATTTACCCTTACCCAAAACATATCCAAAAATGGGAATTTTTGGAGAAACGTTTTCTATAGTTTTTGTAGAAATTTAATAATTCATGTATGAATTAATTATAGGGCCTAGAGACCTCTAAACCTTGAAATGGTAGGGTAATTAAGTAACCCAAACATGGCCAAACTACGGTATATTAGATCAAAAGTGCACCTGATGGATTTGGGAGATCAACCCTCATCCAAATGTTGTGAAACTTTGACCACTGACTTGATGTCACATAAAATACCCTCACAAGTGGTTTTGGGTGGTTTGGTGTGGATGTTCCCCAGAGCCCTAGATCCAACCGTAGGGTTGTATATTGACCCTTTGAAGGACATAGAGTCATATTTCATCGGATTAACTTGAAACTTGGTAGAGAGGTTCATAGGGTGGTATTATGCCTTAGATAATTTATCTGGAATTTTTAGGAACATTTATCCCCTCAGAATTAATTAAGAACCAATTAGGGCACTTTCTTATAATAAGAATTTACATAAGCATATCACCTTGAATGTTCATGAAATTTTTGCAGTGAGCTTATGTCAGTGGTGTTATTCTCTGGTAATTTAATTGTGAATTTTAGATTGATCTATATTACTCCATTCACAAGTCCATTGTTTGCCCAATTTATAAAAGGAATTAATTAAGGATTTTGTATTCACTGAAAAATCATGAAACTTAGTCAAAGGACTTTTTAGGGCAAGAATATAATCTGTGAGTTTTAGCATAATTGTTGGATGAGTTTTTATATGGTTCTCTTCATAAAGTGTCCTATGATTTGTTTATTTAAATAAATGATTAATATGGTCAAATGAATATGAAAAATTATGAAACTCAATCAGTGAACTTTTATGATCACTTTAGACATCTATTAAGTTTGTTGTAATATTTGAATGAGGATTTTTTGTACTTCCTTTGTAAATCTCTGATTGCGATAGATTAATCAAAATTTAATTGGAGATCAAAACCTTTCTGGAAAATTATGAAATTCATATGTGGTTGTTATTTTTATGACATATAACTGTACAAATTTTATTAAGGTCATAGCTTATCAGGAAACCATACTTGGTGTTCAATGTCATAGGTCCCTGATTTTGAGGAAATTATAATAAATGCCAAATAAATTAAGAAAATTAAGAATTTCTGGAGATAGTCTTGCAATGTCATAACACACCTCCAATAATAATCTTGGGTCATTTGGATGAGCATTTGGAGTCTTTCTCTTTTTATACATCATATAGTTCAAGTGGTCTGCGAATAGAGAAAAGGCTGAATAAGGATAAACATGTAGGTTTTACATGGGGAGTAAGATGTCTGGTTGACTAGGAGGTAAGAGTGTGTTTGTGGGTCGACGAAAGATCGTCATTCCCATGGAATGGAATAAAATACACCTAGGGTTACTAAGTGTAATGGTGAGAGGGGTACGATTATGGGTAGTTATCAATAATAGTAAGTGTCTTGGAAAGGGAGGTTTGGGTTATCATCCCATCATACCTCCTAGTACCGATGCGACCCCCTCACAGGGTAGACCTCGGGAAGTCCAAGATTAACCTAAAGCTGTAGGAATAATTTGTTACGCAGGATTAACTTAATAATACACTCACTCACATTTCATTCCTGCGAGTGTTACTTAGTTTGGTCATACGAGCAGTAGGCTCGGTGGTTGTAGTTATGGACTGGTTTGCCCGGGGAGCCTATGGCTCAAAGATGTAAAGTAATCATATTACATGTGCATAAAGGTGGTGGGTCTATAGTGTTAGATGGTCGTTCGAACCGACATCGATACTTTGACTCGGCAAGTGTGGATTTGCACTTGGCCAAGAAAAAGTCTGGTGGACCAGCCAGTAAGAGTATGCAGGCACTTCGTGGTGTGTACTTTGCGTTGAGGCGTACGATAGGTCTAGGTTAGGTATTGTGAATACAAACCTAGAGGTGGGCGAGGCCCAACCCACCTCTTTCGTTTGCCACTACGGGGGTATCTTGGGAGTTTTGTTATCTCCAAAAGGGGGAACTAAACTTCTGTGCGCATAGAGTCGAAGTGGGTGTGTTGCACTTATATGATCATAACATTACCCAGCATAACTCTGCATGTCATAGCATAAGCATTGCATTTCAACCCCTACCTGTATCGTATAAATTGGTTATGGGACTTTTTATACGATAGGCCTTGCTAAACGACCCTTTGGTCTATAGGTTTGTATGGGCATTCTTATAAATCAATGGTTACTTTTCTATTCTATACTTGTCTTTACTTACTTACTTTACTTGTTTTTTATCTTGTTTTATTTACTACTTCATATATATAAACACATGTGTAGTGATAGATACTCGTGTAGAAAAGACATGTCACCTGCCTTGTTTTATACCCCTTGCTGTCCTCCGCTTCATCCTCCCGCTCAGTACCTAGGGCCACTGGGGGATGGATGGGGGGAAACGAGGCTTAGTCTTTTTGACTAATGGTTGGTGGACCATAACATTTTAGAGGACCGAGGAGACATCGCACCACCAGAGGTCATCGCAGATGGAGGTGGGCCGGTCTAGCACGGGAGCACCAGTTTTAGGATCTGTGAGTGTCTATCAGTAGATTTTCTTCCGCGACTGACCTTGTAGTGAGGCTACGATGTACTGGGCATGAGCCCTTTATATTGCTACCTTTAATTTCAATTATTATATATGGACATTTTTTTATTATGATTTATATAGTATGTGATGTGGACTTGAACTTATTTTGGTAAAAATGTACATTTCTTCTTCTATGATCGATATGGCCGGCAGGATCGGCGTTTTGTAGTGGCAAACTTCCCGAGTGTTGGTCTCACTGCAAAGCGGTTGATCTGGGCATAAGACCCGGTTTTTTAGCAGAAAAAAATGGGGTCTTACACTTCATCTATCCTCAGGAGACCTCACCATTTCCCTTAAGGAGACCTCGCCATCTCCCCTCAGGAGACCTCGTCATCTCATCTCTGATGCAGGCTATGCTCTTCGACATGATCGCTACGAACACGCACATGTTCCATCGTTCCCAAATTTTACGTTTGCACAAAATTATTCGCAATGCAATATTTATCAATTAGATGCTAACGTACGAGTATTCACACCGCTAGAGGCTGAATAGATGGCTATAGGCCAAAATTCTCCCCTAATAAAAGGACCCACCCGGTCCGAACGAGCTTGAGTTGTACCAAAACAGATCCACCAAAAATTACGATTCAAATGGGGTAGATCTCTCCCAACAAAAAGTCGAGGTTCGTCAATCCTCTTCGAAAATTAAAAGAGATATGAGAACGCACAAATCGATCGAAGAAAACCATGAAAATTCAAGTGATTCGAAGATCACGCCAAAATTACCACCACAAGAAGTTAACAAGAGGGAAATCTCACGAGTTGAAATTTCGTTACCCTGCATTGTTTGGAGAGAAACTCGTCTGTCGTGTTCGCTTCACACCGGATCCAAGATCCACACGAACTAGCACCAAGCACCTTGAACGAAATCTTCAAAGAGGTAGATTTTGGTTGGATGAATCCTTTGAAAGAAAAGGGGATAGGAGATCTTTCGTGTTGCAAGCAAGAGAGAAAAGAGAAAGGGATTTGAGAAAGTGTCATAGAGGAGAACGAAAATGAGAGGAAGAGAGGGGGGCCAAAATTTCTCTAAGAGAAACAAGGGTCCAAAATAAAAGACAAAGCTTGATAAAATTTTAATTAATAATTATAATAAAATAATTATAATTACTTATTATTAATCTTGCGCTGCGGACGAAGGTTGTAACGGCGATGGCATTCGTCATGACGTAGGTCTTTGGTTGGAGAGGCGCCATCATCCGTAAGCGTGTCGATACCAACATCTACATGTTGAGGTCCATCGTCGCCATCAATCCTCCCCCGCTCAAAAGTACTCATCACTGATGAGTTGTCATGAAGGTAGCGGCGAAGAAGAGCATCATCCAAAAGAGCCACCTCCGATTCTGGAATCCACGTTTCATCGGAGGCTGGACGATCACGCCAACGAATCAAGTAACAGTGACTGTCACCATTAGGACAGGAGAGCACTTCATCTCTAAGGATCATGTCAGGCACAAAAGTGGTTCGGGGGAACCTTGGAAAAGCATTAGGCAAATAAGGAGAACAAGTTCTGTTGGAACATGGTCTTCCGCATCTCCTAGGTTTGAGAATAACAAATTCTATGTGTATTTGATCTTGTGTGTTCAAGTGTGCAGGTTTACTAGGTCCACATGACTCAAGGAGTACACATGATGACTGCCCCCAAAATTGAGGCCAAAATTCGAAGAGGCTCACTAGCGTCGGCGGTAGCAACTAACGCCGGGCGCTAGCGATGAATAGCGCAATTCCAGGAGCTGTTATAGAAGGCGCTAACGCCTGGCGGTAGCGAATAACACCGGCGGTAGCGATGAACACAAAAGGAATAAAAGCCTCATTGCCGCGGATTGAAGATCCTGCCGCGCAAGAAGTTTCTTAATCAGGGATAGCGTCGGCGTTAGCTACTAGCGCTGGCGGTAGCATGGCGCACAAGAGGCATGGAGAAATATGTTGTCGCGGATTGAAGATCCTGTCGCGCAAAATGTTTCCTAATCCGGGCTAGCGCCGGCGGTAGCGCTAGCGCCGGCGGTAGCGCTAAGGCTATAAATTGGATGCTTTGGATCTGAATTCTTCATCCTCCTACAATCCCAAACTCCAGAGCTTCGTGCCACAGCAGAGAGAGGAAGATTCAGAGTGATACTCCCAAAAATCCATGAAGGCTTAAGGAGATCTGTGGAGAAGATTTCAACACGCTTCATCATCGTGACGAAAGACCGCATCGACTACGATCATACTCTGCGTCTTCGTCTACTTCTCCAAGTGATCCAAATAGAGGGAGTTTTTATATTATTGTCTTTTTCATTTCACATCTTTTCTTGTAATCGTTTAAGTGAAATCGCCTCGTGTTGGCGACTAGGTCTGGGGTAGGACTTAGGGTTGAAATTCGCCTCGTGTT
Source organism: Dactylorhiza incarnata (assembly GCA_033032865.1). Lineage (NCBI taxonomy): Eukaryota > Viridiplantae > Streptophyta > Magnoliopsida > Asparagales > Orchidaceae > Dactylorhiza > Dactylorhiza incarnata. The sequence continues at coordinate 22,111,504 of JAWHQI010000010.1, read as the reverse complement.
GGCGACTAGATCTAGGCTAGGTCTAGGGGGTGCTCGAGGCCTTTCTGGGGATAGATTGGCTAGAGCGGCTTGAGGCCGTATCTGGGGAGAGATCGGCTAAAGCCAACCGGTTCGTGGGGATACGAGTCGGTATAGAAAACGAAAAAGAATTTTTATTAGTCGCCCCCGATTTCTAGCGTCATATAAATCAAGTTTTGTAAAACATTATTTGATATTAATAAAGCATATCTCTTTATTATTGTTTTACTTGATGTCTCTTTATTAATCTTGCAATATTCCAAAGTTTTTATAAATATAATCTAAAGTTTTTGAAACCCCTTATTCACCCCCCCCCCTCTAAGGGTGCCGACCGATCCAACAAGTTTCGCCATCAACATTCAACGTGCCTCTAGTTGGAACTAAAGAAGAGAGCGAACCGGGCACAAGCTCACCCCCAACCCATTAGAAAATGTAGTGGAACCAAACGGACAGTCGGTTAATTCATGTGGTGGAGAAATATATGACGTTAAATCCGAAACATTGAAAATAGGGGAAATTCCCCAATCAGTAGGTAACTCCAAAAGAAAAGCATTTTCTCCTTTTTTTTTTTAAATTCAAAATAGACCCGCTCGCCGATTTGCCAACTTTTTTATGGTTCTCGAAGGCAACCGTCCAGGGATGAGACGCACCATAACCAAATCGCTAACTTTCAAGTGAGATGCCCTCTTATGTACGTTAACATGAGATTGATAAGATGCGTATTAAGTAGCTAGCGTGTCCTTAATGTGCTTGTGTAAATTATGAATGTGAGAGGCAAATTCTTGTGCAAATTGACTTGACTTATAAGATGGAGGTAATAGAACCAAGTCAAGTGGCACTGGTGCCTTATATCCGTGCACGATCTCATTCGGAGACAACCCTGTGGACCTATTTTTGGAATTATTGTACGCTAATTGGGCATGAGGAAGGAGGAGATCCCACGTACCCTTGTGGTCACCTACCAGACAATGGACTAAACTAACCAAACTTCTATTTACCACTTCCGTTTGCCCATCCGTCTGTGGATGGTAGGCCGAGGAAAACAAGAGCTTGGTGCCCATGATCTGCCACGTGGTATTCTAAAAATAACTAGTGAACTTCACGTCCCGATCAGTTTCAATAGTCTTAGGGATGCCCCTATGGCCAATGAATTCCTTAAAGAATAATTTAGCTACGTGCGACGCATCATCGGTCTTATAACTCGCCATAAAATAAGCCATTTTTGAGAATCGGTCGACGACCACCAAAAATGGAGTCATGTCGCCTAATCGTGACGGGAAGACCAAGAATAAATTCCATACTAATATCTTCCCAAGGAATGGAAGGAATCGGAAGGGGGGTATAAAGTCCCGCGTTCGTTTTATTGCCCTTAGCTTATTGACACGTGCGACAACTCCCCGCAATTTTTATGCACCGTTGACTGAAGGCCCGACCAATAAAACTTATTCTCTACTAACGCGATGGTCTTGTCACGCACAAAATGACCACCTAGTCTGCCACTATGCAATTCCCAAACGATGAAATGGCGAAGGGACGAGCGAGGGATACATAGCTTGGCATGCTTAAATAAGTAGCCGTCACAGATATAATATGCAGAAATGGTAGTAGGTGCGTCGCCCTGCACGGATAGATAGAGATCCTTGGAATTCGGGCAATGAACATATTTGTCCTTAATGTGTTCAAACCCAATGACTTTCACTTCTAATGTGGATAATAATAAAGAAACACGACTAAGGGCGTCCGCAACACGATTTAAATTTCCCTTAAGATGTTTTATGATAAAGGTGTACTCCTGAAGATAGGAGACCCATTTAGCATGCCGCAGACTGACCTTACTTTGGGAGTTGACAAATCACAACGCCTCATGATCAGATTGGATAACAAACTCCTTAGGGAGAAGATTGTGCCGCCAATGTTGGAGACAACGAATAACGGCGTAAAATTCGCGGTCATAATTAGAATAATTCAACTTCGGACCCGTAAGTTTCTTACTAAAGTACCCAACAGGATGACCCTCCTGACTCAACACGCCTCCAATACCGATCCCAGACGCATCACAAGACAATTCAAAAACCTTACTAAAGTCTGGTAACCGTAAAAGAGGAGCTTCCGACATCCTATCATTTATCGTTTGGAACGCTTTAGTAGCCGATTTCGTCCAAGTGAAGTCACCCTTTTTATGCACTCCGTGATCGGTGCCATGATACTACTAAAGTCACGAATCAATCGGCGATAAAACGTAGCTAAACCGTGGAAGCTCCGAACGTCACGAATGTTGGTGGGTTCCCGCCAATCCGTGATGGCTTGGACCTTCTTAGGATCTACATGTATGCCTTCCGAACTCACAATATAGCCTAGGAACTCTATGGACGTAACATAGAACGTACATTTTTTAATATTGACAAATAATTTTTTCGCACGTAACATCGCAAGGATAGTCCTCAACTGAGACTCATGATCAATGGTAGACGTACTAAATATGAGAATATCATCAAAATATATCACAATAAATTTTCCCATGTAGAGTTGGAAGACATGTGTCATCATCCTAGAAAATGTACTAGGGGCATTGGAAAGCCCAAACGACATTACTAACCACTCGTAGAGCCCCTCTTTAGATTTAAAGGCCTTCTTCCACTCGTCACCCTCTCTAATTCGAATCTGATGATAGACACTCCTAAGATCCAATTTTGAAAAGATCGTGGCTCCGACTAGAATATCCAACAAATCATCCAAACAAGGGATTGGAAATTGATATTTAATAGTCATTTTATTTATAGTTCGGTTATCCACACACATCCTCCAAGAGCTGTCTTTCTTAGGAGCAAGCAATGCCAGAATGGCACATGGACTTTACTATCACGGATGAACCCCTTTTGTAACAAGTCAGTAATTTGCGTTTGTAACTCTAGGTGTACGGAAGGGTGTAATCGATAGTGAGAAAGGTTGGGTAACGATGAACCCAGAATGAAATCTATAGCATGTTGTATGTCGTGCAAGGGAGGCAACATAGGCGGTAACTCATCCGGATATACATCCTTAAACTCTTCCAGCAAATTCCGCAGCGCGGACGGTAAACTCTCAAACGTAGACACGTCCTCCTTTGCTTGTAAGCAAACTAACGCATAGAGGACACCATCCAAAAATGACTGGCACGCGAACTCCTTCTTACCAATCAAGCTTGAGTTTTTTTTTTCTCTACAGGCACAATTGTGTCTTTATAGGCGACCGAAGGATCCTTAGGTGCAGTGGGTTTCAAGATAATAGTCCTGCCATTAAACTTGAACTCATACGTATTGGCACGCCCAAAATGAGTAACATCATGGTCATATAGCCACGATCGTCCTAATAACACATGACAGGCATCCATGGGGATGATGTCACACCAAAGCTTTTTAGAATAAGCCTTGATGGTAAGGGGTACCAAACAATGCTTCGCTACCAGAATGGATGTCTTATTAACTCAAGCAACCATATATGGATGTGGGTGCGGCTCAATGGCTAACATCATCCGGGTAACCACATTCTCAGAAATCACGTTCATACAACTACCGCTATCAATGATCAACTTGCACCACTTCTCTCTGCTCTTAAAATTTAGCAAAATAATATTTTTCCTATTCCAATCATATGAAGCACGCGGAGTAGCCAAAACACATCTCATCACCATCATATTGACGTCATCATCTATGTCACTCGGCACTCCTTCCGATTCAGTTTCTTCACTGGCCTCATAAGTGAGTTCGGTGGAATCAGTCGACGTATCCAACAGGGCCAAGGGATTGGGCTTAGTTAGACATTCACTAGCGTAATGTCCCTGAATACTACAAGTGTAGCATGTAGCATTCGTCTTGCTAATCCTACCCACGGGCACTCTCTCGCCGGACGGGTTTCGCGTATTCCTAGCGGTAATGACAATTGAGTTCGAGTTAGTGGACCAGAACATACCCTTATCTTTAAGAGCTAACAAAGGGGGGGGGGGTGGGGGGGGGGGTCCTAAGACGGACTTACTCTTATGAAATGAACGAGACTTGAACTTATGAGCAAGGTGCTTTTCAATATCCAACGTGGCATTATATGTGGTGCATAAATCCATGTGCCCGTAACGAAGGAGTTTACCTTGAATGTCGGGATTAAATTGTTGGGTTTTTCTAGAACCATACATCAGATGTAGGCGCAGCGGAAATAAACAGAAACAACCCAAAAATGCTTGGATCGGCCATGAATGTTGAATCAAGAAGTTAATAAAATACTAGGTAAAAATTACCTCAATGGGGTTGGATCAAATCCAACCAAGATGCTCCAAGAGTTGATTCCTGTCGGTGGAAAGAAGAGTTCTCACGTAGAATTGTGTCTACGTCTCTACAGAAGTCCACACGAGCCGGGAGAACGCCAAATCACGTCGCACGCAACTCGGAAGGAAGAACGGCTGCACCTTGCACTTCCACGAACTGCTAGGTTCGCTCCAGGAAGAACAATGACGGCGACGATCGCCGGAGAAGGGGTCGGCGGAGGCGAACGAACGACGGAACACTTCCGTCTAGGGTTCTATCGGAACTTCTTCCGTCGAGGGCGAGCGGAACCCTTCCGTCGGCTCTTCTTTTCGTGTGTTGATAAGAACCCTAAAGAAGATCTATTTATACTCAAAGCATAAACAGGCTTCTAGAAGAATCGCTATCCGCAGACCACACAGCAGAATTAGGGGTTCTGTTACAATTCGTCGGGATTCCACGGGACACCATTCATCGAGATTTCACGGGACAATCCGACGAATTCCGACGAATCACAACAGACGGCAACAATTGCCTAGTCAAGGCTCTCTCTGTGATAATTCGTCGAGATTCCACGGAATGACCCGACGAATCCCGACGAATTCCGACGAATCCAGACAGACGACAACACTTTGTCGAGTGAAGGATCTCTGTCACAGTTCGTCGCGTTTCCACGGAATGACCCGACGAATCCCGACGAATCCGACGAATCCAATCCGTGTAAACCCGACGAATTCCGACGAATCATATCCGATGAATCCTATCCGTGTAAACCCGACGAATTCCGACGAATCATATCCGACGAATTCAGACAGCAACATTTGCTGGACTTCCCCATTCTATATGGTGATTGGTAACCTTTACCAACACAGTCAATCTTCCAACTTCTCCACATGCTCTTATGTGCGACCCTGCAGGCTCATATCGCGTTGGCAGTGAGATTACATGTTTGACCACTTCTAGATCACAATGGCAACTCCAACAGTCTCCCACTTGATCTTGAAAGTATCAAACCAAAGACCTCACAAACAATGAGCGGCATCTAGCAATGCATCATTGCTCCCCAAGCAATACGAGTTCATAACTCATAAGCCTTTATGACCAATGTTCCAGCGTTGTCTTTGTCCCTTTGTCCCTTACATCCGGAAAGAACTAGAGGTATGGACCGTGTCACCCTCTTAATAGCTCAATCCAAGTTTCTTGATCTAGAACGGACTTCCAGAGAATGGTGAGCTCAATATCACATATTGACTCAACCAAGCATGGCCATGCATTTCCCAGTCCAATTCCATCAAGGGGCCCATGGATGCAACTCCTGTTATATAGGAGGACAAATCCCATATCTGCTCACACCCAAACACCCAAATGATTCGTAACGTACCCAACGACCACCCTTATCATCAACCTTCTTCAAGGAAGACTTTAGATGACATCAAAGCACGCTCTTCCTCACTCGGTGAATGCTGTGACTTCAGGTCAAAGGACCACAACACCATTGTCAAATGAGACCTACTTGTGACACTTTTAAGTAACAATCCACAAAGTAGTCTCAGGTTGGGTCTGTCCAGTACAACTTGTTCACTAACAAGTACCCACGTGATGACTTGATATCACAATATCATGACCTGTGAGAACCGGTCATCAGTCAACACACATGCTAGTCTTAATGTATCATCATCACCCTTAGCTTCTACGATGATACCTCGACCAGGGACCTTTTAAGAATGAAGCTTCGAAATCATAGGCTCTCACATTCAAGTCTCGTACTTGATGTCCTATGGAAGCGAACATTCTAAGGGTATTTATCACGAATTTTATTCTATCATATAGAAACAGTATATCGTAATAAAAGAACTTGCCATTAATCGTAAAAAGAAATAATTGGTACACAATTCATCATATGAATAAATTTTAAACAGCCAACAGAATATTTATTTTACATGCAACCCACAAGACTCCCACTAGAGTTGATCATTCAGGTATCGTATACCCATTGATCTAGTATGACCATCATGCTTTCTCTGCGCGAGAGGCTTTGTCAGTGGATCTGCAATATTCTCCTCAGTCGGCACTCTGCAAATGTTCACATCTCCTCGTTCGACAATCTCACGAATAAGATGGAACCGCCGAAGTATGTGCTTGGAGCGCTGATGGGATCTAGGTTCCTTAGATTGTGCAATTGCACCATTGTTATCACAGTAGAGAACTACGGGACCAACAATGCTAGGAACTACATCTAGCTCGCCGATGAATTTCCTAATCCATACAGCCTCCTTCGCTGCATTAGCTGCAGCGATATACTCGGCCTCAGTTGTAGAATCAGCAACTGTCTCTTGCTTTTAACTCTTCCAGCTCACAGCTCCTCCATTCAGGCAAAACACAAACCCTGACTGAGACTTTGAATCATCCCTATCAGTTTGGAAGCTGGCATCCGTGTAACCACTTACAACGAGCTCTTCCTTTCCACCATACACCAAGAATACATCCTTAGTCCTTCTCAAGTACTTCAGGATATTCTTTACGGCTATCCAGTGACATTCACCGGGATCAGACTGATACCTGCTAGTCATGCTCAAAGCAAAAGAGACATCGGGTCGAGTACATAACATTGCATACATGATTGACCCAATTGCCGAAGCATATGGAATCGACTTCATGCGGTCCTTATCTTCGCAAGATTTTGGACACTGGTCCTTAGAGAGATTCACACCATGAGACATGGGCAAAAATCCTTTCTTGGACTCAAGCATGTTGAACCGCTTCAACACCTTGTCAATGTACGTACTCTGGGTCAAACCCAGCAACTTCTTCGATCTATCTCTATAGATCTTAATACCGAGTATGTAAGTCGCTTCACCCAAGTCCTTCATAGAAAAGCAGTTCCCTAGGTTGTTCTTAACAACTTTCAGGGTAGGTATGTCATTCCCGATCAGCAGTATGTCATCTACATACAATATCAGGAAGACAACAATGCTCCCACTGATTCGCTTGTAAACACACGGTTCATCTTCATTCTTGACAAAACCAAACTCTTTGATCTTCTCATCAAAACGAAGATTCCAACTTCTAGAGGCTTGTTTCAATCCATAGATGGACCTATTCAGCCTGCATATTTTAGTGGCTTCATTTGGGGATACAAAACCCTCGGGTTGTGTCATGTACACTTCCTCAAGGAGGTTTCCATTTAGGAAAGCCGTTTTGACATCCATCTGCCAGATCTCGTAGTCATAATACACAGCAATAGCAAGCAATATCCTAATGGACTTTACCATGGCAACAGGGGAAAAGGTCTCATCATAGTCAATACCATGAATTTGCTTGAAACCCTTAGCCACCAGTCGCCCTTTGAATGTCTGTACATTCCCATCCATGTCGGTCTTCTTCTTGAAGACCCACTTGCACCCTATGGGTCGTACCCCTTCAGGTGGTTCCACCAAGTTCCAAACTTGGTTTATATACATGGAGTCCATTTCGGATTTCATAGCCTCAAGCCATTTGTCGGAGTCCGGTCCATTCATAGCCTATTGGTAGGTTGCTGGTTCATCATCATGATCCATAAGCAACACATTACCTATTTGAGACACGAGAAATCCATATCTCTCAGGCTCAAATCTTGGTCTACCAGATCTACGTAGGACTTGTGTTTCGTGAGCAGGTTCTCTAGCTACAACATCTTGTAGTCCTGGCTCAGAATCCAACTCTGGTTCATTCACTATTTGTGGTTCTTGAACTTCTTCAAGTTCTACCTTTTGCGTCTTTCTTGATAAGAACTCTTTCTCCAAGAAGACACCCGTCCTTGCGACAAACACTTTGCCCTCAGACGGTAGGTAAAAGTAATATCCCTTCGTTTCCTTAGGATATCCCACCAGATAACACTTATCTGATTTGGGTTCCAGCTTGTCAGGCATTTGACGTCGTACGTATGCCTCACAGCCCCAAATTTTAATGAATAACATACTAGGACGCTTCCCAGTCCATATCTCATATGGTGTCTTTAGAACCGTTTTCGTCGGAGCGCGATTCAGTGTCATTGCAGCAGTCTCTAAAGCAAAACCCCAAAAGGAAACAGGCAAGTCTGCATGACTCATCATCGACCGTACCATGTCTAACAGAGTACGATTTCTCCTCTCAGACACACCATTATGCTGCGGTGTCCTAGGTGGAGTGAGCTGTGATACAATACCACACTCTTTCAGATGATCACGGAACTCATGACTCAGGTATTCGCCACCTCGATCAGATCGGAGTGCTTTAACCTTTTTACCCAATTGGTTCTCCACTTCATTCTTAAACTCTTTGAACTTTTCAAAGGTTTCGGATTTGCACTTCATAAGATACACGTATCCGTATCTACTGAAATCATCAGTAAATGTAACGAAGTAGAAAAACCCACCTCTAGCCATAGAACTCATGGGTCCGCATACATCACTATGTACAACACCCAAGAGATCCTCAGCCCTCTCAGTATAACCAGTGAAAGGGGCTTTAGTCATCTTGCCTAATAAACAAGACTCACATCGCTCAAATGATTCATAATCAAATGAGTCCAATAGTCCATCTTTATGGAGCTTGGATATGCGCTTCTCATTTATATGACCCAAACGACAATGCCAGAGATATGTAGGATTTGAGTCATTTGTTCTTAGTCTTTTATTATTATCTACATTATAGATCGGATGGTCCAGGTTCAAAACATAAAGACCATTAAACAATTGAGCTACAGCATAACAAACATCATTCTTAAATATAGAACAACAATTGTTCTTAATTATAAAAGAAAATCCAATCATGTCTAAGCATGAAATGGATATAATGTTTCTAGTTATGGCCGGAACATAATAACAATTATCAAGTTCTATTACAAGCCCACTGGGCAAAGAAAGACGGTAAACCCCTACGGCTACAGCAGCAACTCTTGCTCCATTGCCGACACGTAGGTCCACCTCTCCTTTACTCAGCAATCTCCTCCTTCCTAGTTCCTGCACATTTGTACAAATGTGAGAACCACATCCGGTATCCAATACCCAAGATGAAGGAGCAGAAAGGTTTATCTCTATAACATAAATATCCGAAGCGGAAGTCATACCTCCCTTCATTTTCTGCAGACCCTCAATGTACGAAGGACAATTCCTCCTCCAATGACCAGCCTTGCCACAGTGGTGGCATTTCCCTTCCTTCACGGTGCTCTTCTTTTTCAGCGCAGAAGATTTGGGCTCAAGATGTGACTTAGGTCCCACCTTCGTCTTCTTGAAGCCCTTGGCCTTACCCTTGCCTTTATGTACCATCAATATGGGACTAGCAGGCTTGGCCTTCTTCATGTTTATTTCGGCAGTTCGCAACATGCCTAGGAGCTCGGGCAGTGTCTTGTCTATTTCATTCATGTTATAGTTCAAGACGAACTGCTCATAACTATCCGGCAACGATTGCAGGATAAGATCTGTGGCCAACTCTTGACCCAGAGGAAAACCCAGTCTCTCCAGGTTCTCTATATACCCAATCATCTTGAGTACGTGAGTACCAACTGAGTCTCGAGCTCCCATTTTGCACTGAAATAAGGCCTTCGTGACATCGAACCTCTCTTGACGAGCTTGCCCTTGAAACATTTTCTTTAGGTGCTCGTCAATCTCCTTGCACCCCATGTTCTCGTGTTGCTTCTGAAGCTCAGAGTTCATGGTGGCAAGCATAAGGCACTCGACGTCTAAGGCGTCATCGGTATACTTCTTATAAGCATCCTTTTCAACACGGGACGAGTTCCCGGTCGGCACCTCGGGGGCTTCTTCTTCCAAGACGTAGAGCTTTCGCTCTTGCCTGAGAACAATTCTCAGGTTCCTATACCAGTCCATATAATTCGTCCCACTAAGCTTGTCCTTCTCAAGGATAGCTCTTAGGGACAAGGTGGAATGTGAACCACTTGTCATGGAGTTCTACAAGAATTCATGCAGAATCTAATTAGTACCAAAATTCCAAAATACAATTTATTTTTAATTTGGACTTCAATTAAATACTCCCACTATTTTATTCAAATTGATGGCCCTCACTATCAATTCGGAGAGTCCATGCGAGCTACTCTCTTAGTGGACAAGATCCGTATTTCACCAACACCACGAGTCCGCTTTGGCGTTCCTCTCATAATGCGGTTATTTAGGTAGGCAACGCTTGCCAATTGCATCCTCGTGCAATTCTTGTATGGCTGGTGAATAACTCCTTATTCGCATCCATCATATGGAGCATGCCAACCCTATGCCTCTAGGCACTCAACCTTTGAGGTCACCTAGTTAAGTTAGACCCGATGTCGACAGTGGGATATCACAATTATCCGCTCGCACCCTTACCAAGATAGATTAATGCACTTTGCTTTGGCAAGCCCACACTTCATCGATCGAGGCAGGAAGAGTGTCATCCATCGGAAGGCATCCGAACACTTAATATTTGATGAAGGGATTTTAATTTTAATAATAGGTTAACACTTAACCATAATCAACATTTGATCAAAGTGCACATCCACAGAAAAACAAGCTTTCTTAAATCCACATGCATCCCTTATGTGCACAACATAAGACTATCAACCTTTGATAGACGAAAAGGCTAAATCTGGACATTTAGAACTCTTCCAAATCTTCAGATTTACATGCATTGGACAAAGGCAAAGACAACTCGACTTAAAGCAGTAGACAAGCTCGTCTCTCATTGTTGGATTCAAAATCCAAAACAATAGAAGGGTTCATTAACCACTTGAGGGACGGTTACTGCTAAGGAGACAACAATTTCTAACAGTTAGAAATGACCACGAAATCCCAGACGTTCCTGGCGGGGTTCCAAGACCCCTTTTTAAAATCATCAACATTTGATGTTCCAGGAAGAAATCTTGACATTTAGAACGCTTCTAAATACCTAGATTTGCACGTACTGGAATAACCAAACTTCTGAAACAACATCCAAGACCAGAACCTAGCTCTGATACCACTGTTGGGTTTTTCTAGAACCATACATCAGATGTAGGCGCAGCGGAAATAAACAGAAACAACCCAAAAATGCTTGGATCGGCCATGAATGTTGAATCAAGAAGTTAATAAAATACTAGGTAAAAATTACCTCAATGGGGTTGGATCAAATCCAACCAAGATGCTCCAAGAGTTGATTCCTGTCGGTGGCAAGAAGAGTTCTCACGTAGAATTGTGTCTACGTCTCTACAGAAGTCCACACGAGCCGGGAGAACGCCAAATCACGTCGCACGCAACTCGGAAGGAAGAACGGCTGCACCTTGCACTTCCACGAACTGCTAGGTTCGCTCCAGGAAGAACAATGACGGCGACGATCGCCGGAGAAGGGGTCGGCGGAGGCGAACGAACGACGGAACACTTCCGTCTAGGGTTCTATCGGAACTTCTTCCGTCGAGGGCGAGCGGAACCCTTCCGTCGGCTCTTCTTTTCGTGTGTTGATAAGAACCCTAAAGAAGATCTATTTATACTCAAAGCATAAACAGGCTTCTAGAAGAATCGCTATCCGCAGACCACACAGCAGAATTAGGGGTTCTGTTACAATTCGTCGGGATTCCACGGGACACCGTTCGTCGAGATTTCACGGGACAATCCGACGAATTCCGACGAATCACAACAGACGGCAACAATTGCCTAGTCAAGGCTCTCTCTGTGATAATTCGTCGAGATTCCACGGAATGACCCGACGAATCCCGACGAATTCCGACGAATCCAGACAGACGACAACACTTTGTCGAGTGAAGGATCTCTGTCACAGTTCGTCGAGTTTCCACGGAATGACCCGACGAATCCCGACGAATCCGACGAATCCAATCCGTGTAAACCCGACGAATTCCGACGAATCATATCCGACGAATCCTATCCGTGTAAACCCGACGAATTCCGACGAATCATATCCGACGAATTCAGACAGCAACATTTGCTGGACTTCCCCATTCTATATGGTGATTGGTAACCTTTACCAACACAGTCAATCTTCCAACTTCTCCACATGCTCTTATGTGCGACCCTGCAGGCTCATATCGCGTTGGCAGTGAGATTACATGTTTGACCACTTCTAGAACACAATGGCAACTCCAACATAAATCCCTTACGAAAACGTGAAAGGTTGACCTCAGGCATCTCCCTAACATCGCACCTATCCATCATGTCCTTCAGGAGGCCCATGTACTCAGCGACCGAACGATTTCCTTGGCTAAGGGAAGCTAACTCATCAAACATTTGCGTTCGATGGTATGTAGGAACGTATTGATCGGTCAACACGACCGGCATGCCTTCCCAACCAACACGAGGTACACCATCTACCGCACCCAGACATCGCTCCTCATTCAACCAGAATGTCTTCGCTCTACCCAACAGTTTCATACGCACTACGCGCACCTTGTCCACGTTAGTCAAATTTTTCAACTGAAAGTAGCACTCTATCTTGACAACCCAATCCAAGAAAACTTGGGGGTCACCCAACCCATCATATGAGGGTGGATCGATCTGTATGGCCCGAGTGATATCAAATTCGTACGGCGCTCACGGGGCATGTTCGAGGTTATTATGATGATTAATATTCCCTTCGTCACGTAGGCGTACTGCAGGTTTAGGAGATGCAGGTTCATGAATGTTATTATTGTCAACATTCCCTTCTACCTGTCAGCGGGCTGCCTGATTTTGAGGTGCCCCTTGGGCTAATCTTATCTCGTGAAGCATCTCCCGAATGTTCGTTAACTGATCATTAAACTCCTAGCGGAGTTCATCAACAGTTGTTGGACCATGACTCGTGTCCCGCTCGTCTGTCATCTGGGAAGAGGATGTGGGATACTCCGTGCCTCGTCTCGTACGCATACAATTTTAGAACAACGATGAATATGACCAGAAAATTTTATAAAATAATAATTTGTTCCCGCCTAATAACTAGGGTGAGTAAAATATTTTTTGATATTCGTGTAGAAAATAGCACGCAGATTTTCCGAAAAAAAAAATTGACTTTCGCTGAAAAATGAGAATTTTAGGACGCTATTCGCAGACGAGAAATTAAAATTTTGAAATTTTGAACACGAAAAGGTGCGACGGTTGTGTGTGCCGGTGAACTAAGAAAATTTTAGTAATGCACCAATTAAGAAATTGACATGAACCTAGCTCTGATACCAAATTGATGCAGGCTACTCTCTCCGACACGATCGCAACGAACACGCACGCGTTCCCTCTCAACGTTCCCAAATTTTACGTTCGCACAAAATTATACGCAATGCAATATTTATCAATTAGATGCTAATGTATGGGTAGTCACACCGCTAGAGGCTGAATTGATGGCTATCGGCCAAAATTCTTCGCGACTAAAAGGACCCACCCGGTCCGAACGAGCTTGAGTTGTACCAAAAGAGATTCACCAAAAATTATGATTCAAATAGGGTAGATCTTTCCCAACAAAAAGTCGAGGTTCGCCAATCCTCTTCAAAAATTAAAAGAGATAGGAGAACGCACAAATCAATCGAAGAAAACCACGAAAATTCAAGTGATTTGAAGATCACGCCAAAATTACCACCACAAGAAGTTAACAAGAGGAAAATCTCACGAGTAGAAATTTTCTTACCCCGCTTGAGATGGGATTATCCTCAAGCATGCAATCGCCCAAATCGTTCTTCAATGGTTCCACCGGAGACGCATCGTTTGGAGAGAAACTCATCCGCCGTGTTCACTTCACGCCGGATCCAAGATCCACACGAACTAGCACCAAGCACCTTGAACAAAATATTCAAAGAGGAAGATTTTGGTTGGCCGAATCCTTTGAAAGAAAAGGGGATAGGAGATCCTTCGTGTTGCAAGCAAGAGAGAAGAGAGAGAGTCGTAGAGGAGAATGAAAATGAGAGGAAGAGAGGGAGAGGGGGGGGGGGGGGGCGAATTTTCTCTAAGAGAAACAAGGGGGCCGAAATTTCAAGAGGGGGAAGGAGGGAGTTCGGCTAGAGAGAGGGAGGAGGTTTAGGGTTTCAAAATTATTATCATTCAATAATGAAATAAATCTAATAAATGATGACCTTTTATAGGCTAGCCAACAAACATGGCTAAACGCAGTCCGAAATTAAATTAAAATATGAGCATGGCTAAACGCAGTCCAAAATTAAAATAAAACATTGACATATACAAAGTCCAAAATAAAAGACAAAGCTTGATAAAATTTTAATAGATAAGTATAATAAAATAATTATAATTATTAATTATTAATCTTACGCCGCGGACGAAGGTTGTAACGGCGATGGCGTTCGTCATGACGTAGGTCTTTTGTTGGAGAGGCACCATCTTCCGTAAGCGGGCCGATACCAACATCTACATGTTGAGGGCCGTCGTCGCCATCAATCTCCCTCTAGGATACCACCAATCACCAGCTCTTTTCTTCAAATCTTATACTATTCTTCCATATACTTTAATGTAATCTCAGTTGTAACCTAGGTGTTATATGAAGAGCATTGCCCACCACAAGAGAGGCATTCACCGCGGCAGGTAGATCTGGTCTCGCGGCCATCTCTTTTCTCCTCTCTTACTCCTTCACTCGTAGCTCAAAGTAACTGGCCATTCGACAGTCTTTTCCCCTCCATCTCCAGCTTGAGCAAGTGTGGTCCTGGTACAGTTTTGTTTCGAACACACATGTGGAGAGCATTTTGTCTGTTCTACTAGCAATAAGGTAGATCAAAGATCCAATGATGCTTCTATACAAGGTTTCATCAATAGGTTTCCCTTTCTCATCCTTGTCTAGAGACACATTTGCTCGCATTGGAGTCCTCATTGAGGTTGCACTCTCCATTCCAAACTTCTTGAGCAACTCCTTAGTGAACTTAGTTTGAGAGATGAAAATTCCATCCTCATATGGAGACTTAAGAAGTACTTCATCTCTCTCATACTGCTCATTTAAATCTTTCATTGCATCAAATTGGCAAACTTTTTGCAATGGTTGTCATCAGTGGATCCAAAGATAATGTCATCTACATAGATCTGGACCAACAGTATCTTGCCTTTAATTTCCCTTATGAATAATATTTTATCTATCTTTCCCATTGAAAACTATTTTCAATGAGAAAGCTAGATAAGGTTTCATACTAAGCTCTAGGAGCTTGTTTCAACCCATATACAGCCTTCTTAAGAAAATAAACATGGTTAGGAAAAGTTGGAATAACAAAACCTGGGGGGATTGTTCTACATATACTTCCTCTATAAGATCTCCATTGAGGAATTCAGACTTCACATCCATCTGATAAACCTTGAAGCCTTTGACAACAACATATGCTATAAACTGCCTTATAGCCACTAATCTGGTCACATGTGCAAATGTCTGATCAAAGTTAATCCCCTCTTCTTGTCTGTATCCTTTGCAACCAACCTTGACTTATTCTTGATAATCACACCATTCTCATCAATTTTGTTCTTATAGACCCATTTGGTTCCAATTACATACTGATCTTGGGGTCTAGGAACTAGCTTCCATACTTTGCATCTCTTGAATTGGTTCAATTCTTCTTGCATGGCCATAATCCATAAGGGATCTGAATTGCCTTCATCAAACTTCTTAGGCTCAATTTGATATAAGAAGCATAGATACAAGGCTTCATGGTGTGCATTACTATTGGTAATCACCCCTTGATTGATATCTCCAATGATTTGATCTTGTGGATGATATCTCCAGTGTCTTAGAGCTGAAGGAAGTCTTCATAAAGTTTTTGTTGCTTCATCTTCAGTTTGTTAGTGTACTTCAACAGTATCTGGTGTGTCATTTTGACCTTTTTCTTCAATGAAAACATCTGGTGAGGTTGTATCCTTTGCTTTTGCATTCTCACCAATGATCACTTCCCTTAATTTTAAACCTTTTCCTGCAACACTAGAAGAACTAGACAAGCTTTCATATATCATGCTTGTCTCATCAAATACAACATTTATTGACTCCTCCACCACCTGAATTTTTTATTATGGACTCTATGAGCCTTGTTATGGCTGGTATGGCCTACAAAGATTCTTTCAAAGCACTTTTCAGTAAACTTACTTAGGTAAGACTTTCCATTGTTTAATATATAACATTTAGTTCTAAAGATTCTAAAGTAGGACAGTGTTGGTTTTCTATCTTTCATTAGTTCATAGGGAATCTTTTTATGATCTTTGTTCATTGAGGCTCTATTTTGCACATAGAAGGTTGTGTTAACTGCTCTAGCCCAAAAATATTCTGGTAGTGAAGAGTCACTCATCATAGTTCTACTAGCCTCTATGAGTGTTCTATTTTTCCTCTCATCAACACCATTTTGCTGTGGAGTTTTAGGAGGGGAGAATTCTTGAAAGATACCTTGTCCTTTGCAGAAATCTGCTCCAGACTGAAATTTTGTGCCATGGTCACTTCTGATTTTGACCACAGAACAATTCATTTCATTATTGATTTGCTTGACAAAAGACACAAAGGTGTCTAATGTATCTGACATTCTTTTTAGAAAGAACACCCATGCAAACCTAGAATAATCATCAACTATCACAAAGGTATAAATTTTTTCTCCTAAACTATGAATTGACATAGGACCAAATAAATAGATCTAAGGTTTAGGTCTAGGGTGTGGCTTGAGGTCTATTTAGGGAGAGATAGGCTAAGGCCAACCGGTCTTTAGGGAGAAGGGTCGGTATAGAAAACAAAAAGATTTTTACATTCACCACCATGATTTCTAGCGCCAAAGAAATCGTCTTTTTGTAATCAATTTATTTATGACATAATCATGCTTTTTGGTTTGTCAAATTGATTTCAATTTCTATTCATGAAAATATTAAGTAAAATATTTTTATTCAAAGTTTTCAAGTAAACTCTAAATTTCTTAAACACCCTTATTCACCCCCCCCCCCCCCCCCCACCCACTATAAGTGAGCATGTAGATTCAACACAATGTTGTGACTCCTTCCCACTCAGGATCATCTCATTCTCATGTTCCCCTGTGTGATCTCTATTCCGCAATAGTGCTTAGTTCAATCTTTCTATTTACTATAGACTTGTATGTATTTCCCTTATTTCTGTTTGAAATTTTGTTGTTTGTCACCATGTTATTTAAATATTGATATGGATCTTATGCCATCACTGGTTTTATATATATATATCTGTGTGTGTGTGTGTGTGTTTCTGTGTGTGTCACCCCTTGTTCATTTTTACTTGTTTCTATTTTATTTCATTTTACTTAGGCACGCAATAAATGTTAAATTTATTTATAATAATCATATAAACCACTAATTTTCCTTCTTCCCCATACAATGAGGACATTGTGTACTTTAAGTGTGGTGGGACATAAAATGTTTTAATTAAATTGTTAGGAAATTTATACTTGATGAAACTCTAGAATATGATCATATTAAGGAAGGTGATGTTTTTACTCTCTACAAAAGGATGAAACTTTGTTATGTTTTTGGACTTTCATTAGTTGTATTCCTTTCTAACCTAGTTGTCTCAAGCAAAAGTACTATGCCCATATTTGATATAATATGTTTGTACACACACATTAATAACTAAGTCATTATAAATATAACAAAGTTATGTTTTCAATGAAATTTTTTTAATTTGATCACCTCTTAATGTTCAATTAATGTAAATGTATTAATTTCCTCATGAAAAGTTAGAAAAGACTATGTTGGATACTTATCAATGCTATCATATTTAGTACTAAAACTTAAACTTTTATACACTTTGAACAAAGATTAAGAATGGGGATATTAGTAAGAAAATGATTTAGGCCATCATTGATTGCGTTTGAGCTTTTTGGGCCTAAACCTACACATTACTCACTTACAGACTCTTTTGAGCATATTATCTTACATTTTGCAAACTCCACTAAAAACACCAAAGCCAAAAATTCCATCCCAGATATCATTACTAAGAGCTTCGGCAAGTTGTGCATTTTTGGATAAGAAGAACAAAGGGATAAACATCAATTTCAACCAAGAGACGACCTTGATTCCAATCCTAACACGTGGTCGATAGTTTGGAGCAAAACAACACTATTTTGTAGGCACACGGTCCAAGACACATGACCATGTGACATGACCGTGTGTCATTTTTATTTAGGTTATGGCATCCACACACCTATGGGAGTGAATCGGTGCGATGATTGAGGCACACGGTCGAGACAGATGACTGTGTGTTGTGGACCATGTACATTGTAAATTACTGCCGACAGACCTTCTCTTTAAATAAAAGATTTTGACCTGAAGAATACATGTTATTGGACCCAGAAATGAGAGAAAATCCCAATTAGAGAGATACACTATGAAGAGAAGGGGAGAAGGAGAAGAACCTATGGATAAAGGAGGATTCTTTAGTAGGGTTCCTATATTTTTATTCTTCTTTCTTCCTCCTCCCTCTTCATATGTATCTTGTGTGTGCTTGTTCTTGTAATCATACTTATAAATATTTGAATGATATATATATTACTTTGTTTATTAAGACCTTAAATATTCACTAATTATCTTATTCCCTAGAGTTTAATCCAAAATTTATAATATAATAAATCGATAGTTCTAGAATATCAAATTCATATTATTTACTAGTAAATCAAGCCATTTGATATTGGGTATAGTTAGTATATGTTAACACACTTAAGAATACAAAGGGTAGGTTGATTTCCTGAAAGAATACGAAACCTTGCTCCTATGTCTAGGATGTTACAAAACCCAGTGATGGGGTTCATAGTGCAATAAGGTGATCTTTAGATCCCCTACTCATAATTCAAATCTCAGGGGGGGGGGGGGGGCGACAAATCTAAAATCTGTGCTCGCCCAAGAAAATCGGAGTGGTGTGGAACCCTAGCGACATAAAGAGTATGAAGAAGAGGGATAAATCATTATTTTAAAACAAAGATATTTGATGAATCCAAATTACATATAATAATTTTATGCTTCGTCATTGTTTATTTCCTTTAATATAAATTAAATGTGTCTTTTATATGATATTTGGTATTTTTAATGTATTTTTGACTGTACGGGCAAAGATAATTGATTTAAATCAAAATAGAGCAAGTTATGCATATTTGGATAAGAAGAACAAAGGGATAAGTACCAATTTAGAAACAGCATTGATTCCTGTCCTAACACATTGCTAGTTACTTGGAGCAAAAAGATGCATTTTTTGAGGCACATGGTCTGGTGCACACGCCCGTGTGTCATGCCCATGTGTCGATCTTATTCAAGTTCTGGTATCCGCACACGTGGATGAGTGAATCGGCTCAATGATTTAGAAATACGGACAAGCCACACGATTGATGAGTCCAATTTATATAGTGATTTTAAGACTCATCTGGGCTAGTTTTCACGCACTTGCACTTCACTTTTTGTGTATAAATGCTTATATTTCACTTATTCACAATTCTCACATGAGGTGCACATTTTAGCCCATTTTGGTGTGATTCCTTGTATTCCAGTGGTCCTGGATATTTTCATGCAGGTTCAAGGGTTGTGCGACACTCGGGATTGGTTTTGGGGGATTTTTGGCTGAAAAAGCCACTGGTCGTGCATTTTCCTTTGCGCACAACCAGGCGCACGACCACTGGTCGTGCGTTAATTCCCCTTACCAAACAGATAACTTCGCACGATCACTGACCTTCTTCGCGCACGGCTACTAGTCGTGCGCCACTGACCGTGCGCTATTTTTGTAGTTCAGGACTATGCTACAGGTTCTTCGCGCACGATTAGAGGCATTTCTTCGCGCACGACCACTGGTCGTGCGCCTGACCGTGCGCACTGTTAATTTCTGCTCCGCCTATAAATAGATGTGCGCGATTTTAGGTCGGGGGATTAATTTTTGCTCCGCCCAGCTCTGCCATTTCTGCACGTATTCCGCCCCTTTTGGCCTCCTCCATCATCCTCAAGCTCTAAGGAGAGAGATTTAGCCCTACATCCACCAATATCCAAGGAGAAGGAAGCTTGGTTGTGCGGCCGAATCGTGACACAAATAAGACGGGCCATTGGAAGGTAGTGACGACCTTCTCTACCCCGGACGCAGTTGATGACTGAGCTTGGACGCGGATTGACAACCCTGCGATTCCAACCGTGAATCTTCGACAAGGCTTCAGATTGGCTCGATTCCTTTCTCTCTCTCTCTCTCTCTCTTTGTATTGGTAGTTGTAAATGTTAGATCTCTTATCTGTTGATGATGTGCACTATGAACCATGCTTTATAATGTTTATTTCATTGTTAAGAAATTATATTGTTCATATGTGTGTATGAGGTGCGCCCCCATCCATTTTCCATCCACCACTTCATTCACCACTCCATTCCGCTAGCCTACTCTCCCATTCCGTGTGCCTACTCTTCCATCCGCCAAGCTAAGCGGTGATAACGGCCCGTGTAATCCACCTCGACCCCGCCGGTGCGAACCATTCCATCCGCAAGCCTTCTCATCCATCCTCCCTTGCAAAGTAGTGCGTTCAAGGCCTACGTAGTTTTCCATTCCGCCTGGCGAAGCATTGCATAGCGGCATTGCATAGGAGTAGTTGTAGTTATTTTATTTTATTTTCCATAAAACAAACCCCCCTTTTCCACAATCCATCCGCCATAAGGACTTCAATCTCAAGTCCCTCCTCGAAAGATAACTCCACCTTACTGTGTTCCTTGAGAGATTCGATACTCGGGAATTCGCTCCTCTTTTTATATTACTTGACAATGACCGGTACACTGCCGTTCAGACCGCAATTTGCTCCCGCCTATAAGCTGTGTAGAAATTCACGCGTCAAGTTTTTGGCGCCGTTGCTGGGGAACACAGTCGTGTGAGTTTGCTGTAGAGGGAGACGTGAGATAGCAGTTCTTCCAGTGTGTATATCCGCTTTATTATTTTTGTTTTCTTTTTAATTATATATTGTTTGTTATTATTTCCCTCCTATTTTAAAGTTTTAGGCAAGTTTAATCCAAGGAGTTTTATTAGTTTGTGTAAATTTCCTTGCAAAGAATTTCAGTTTCGTTTTATCTGCTTTAATTATTGAAAATGTCGTCATGGGATATTTCTCCTAGCACTTATGACAAGATGGTTTACTATATAGACCAATTGAAGGAGTTAAATGCTAGGCAGTGTAGGAACTTTGTTTGCTTATTGTGTCGAGGAGAGGGTCATGAATTGAGGGACTGTCCTAGTCTCCTCAATCCTGACCGCCGCTCCTTCACTCATGACAACAATGACCCTATCACTCATTCTATACCCGAGCTTATCTCATGCATGGACTCCTCACTCCCTGTGTATGGCTTCACTCCTAGTGATGACGATCACTCATCTGTCGGCCAACAAGGAGAGGAATAGGAGCTCCTAGATGCACCTGAGTGTGATGCGGAAAGTATTCTTTCCATTGGAGAGGCATTAGTGGATCTTTTTTGCGAAGGAATGAAATCTTTTTGTTCCTCCAGTTTCTTTGCAAGATTTTTCTACACACATTTTTTATGATCCTGTCGAAGTAATTGAGCAGGGTGATGATTCTGAGCCTGAGGGTTCTCCAAGGTGGGATGATGAGGATACTCTTTCTGATGAGGAGGTTTGCACTTCCTCATGGGACGAGGAGGTCCAACTCACCACCGAGGCCCTTGAGTTCCTGGGTTCCCCTCGCTATGATACTTACGATGATGATAGTGATCTATCATTGGATCCTGCTGAGAGTGAGACTGGGACCACTCCCTCAATTCCCGATTATTTATGTCTTTCTTCTATATTGTTTCCTGACCACCCTTCTTTGCTTGAACATGTGCAGGGGGATTCAGTAGTGGTAAATCTTTTGGAAGCTGAATCTAAAATGCCTTCCACTGCAGATCCACCTCTACCTCTTCCTGATGCTCTTAATGCTTCTTCTTTTCCATCCCTGCAGGATTTTGAGTATGTTGACCCATTTTTGGGTAATGTTGAAAATAAATTTTGGCGGGGGAAATACAGTGCAATGACGGTGTTTCCCTTAAAGGATTGGCTGCAGGGAGGCAAAAGATATTCATATCCTGATCTAATGTCGGAAGAGAAGAAGAAGGCGAAAAAGAAAGAGATTTGGGGATGGAAGATAAATCCTTCTTTCTGCCCCTACTGCTGGGTCTTCAGACGCATTTCATTCATTTCTAGTTACTACTTTAAATCAACGTATAGTTGATTTCTTTGATGGTTGTGTAATAATAATAAGTAGACTTTATTATTATCGATTTATGCTTAGACAATCGTATAAAACTGCTTAATACAGGTATTAAGTCCAGCTTAAGGATGGTAAACAAAAGCGCTGCTGGGAGACAACCCAAATCTTTTTGTTTTATTAGACTAATATGTTAATAGTTTAGCATTTTAAATTTTTGCGTGGAGTCTTTTTCCTGCGGGTGCGCAGCGATTTTCTTGTTTGGTGGATATGGGAGTGGATTCTTTGTACTAACGCCAATCTTCTGGTATGCTCATATCTGAGCATTGGTACCCTCTTCCTTAGCATTTCCTTATTCTCATTGTCATAATTCATGTGATTATCCAATTCAAGTCTGGGGGGGGGAGTGTACCGAGTGTTCCCTACATGTGTACACGTTTTAGTAGACCAGAAGTATATTTTTATTTATGTCATATTATAGCATACACCAGTTCACCCACACAAGCGCACACTCACTTGTTTGTGTGCTTCCGTTCACGCTTATTTTGGTTGGGATTTTGAAATAGGATGGTAGTTTAGGTATTGCAAGTCGGAGTGTGATGTTGACTCCAGCAGTGTTCTAGTCGCATATTCGTGCTAGCATAGAAATTTGAGTAAAATTAGATTATCTCTATTCTTTTAATTTACAATTAGTGTTTTTGCGTAGTTTTTTATTTATTTTACTCATTTGGTGAATGTGACTGAAATCTGCGGTAGCACGGTGTTGTGTGTAAGCGAGCGCTAGTTGTGCGTTGCTCGAGTCGAAAGGAAGGTTTATCTTTCTCGTGGGCTAAGAACTTGCCCCAAGCGACTCTTGAAGCATGGGTGAGAGCGACTCACAAAGTTGAGCGTGATGTAGATCATCTAGTTGGCTAGTTTGAGCTTTCATTTCCATGACCTACACACTTACCTTTGCAAGCCAATTTGTGCCTACCCCTCCTTTATTTCAGCTCTTCTTTCAATCACCAAAACCTGATGCTTATCCTATTATCGCAACCAAGTAGTGAGTTAACTGAAATTATATTTCTTGTTTGGGTGTGATGTATGAAATTATTGTGATGTGAAAAAAAAATATATTGTGTGCTGAATACATTCTTGAAAACCAATTGGGGGGATAAATTAAAAAAAATGAAGTTAGAAGCAATATCTGAAAAAAATGAAATGAAAAGAAATCCCCTTGGGCGTAATAGAAAAATTCAGTTGGTATTTGTTTGGAGTGGGATGTGTGCACACCCACTTTTCAAGCTAAGTCTGGGGGTGTGTCATACTAGCATTATTCTTGGGCTTGTTCAGGTGCAACATTGTCTTTTAGCTCATTTGGGTTGCGTAGCCGTCAAGTTTATCATTGTATATCATTCCGTAACCTAAGCCTCGTAAAAACCCGAAAGCCCTATTGATTCACCTTTTGAGTTTGCTAGCACCGTGGAGAGAGTGTGACCGGGCAAGCTTATGGCTCACGACGTTGATGGATTTCAGCGGAGTTACCCCTGAATTCCGGTCTTTAGCAACACCCTCCTGAGTGGCTTGTCTACTTTTACACCGTGGCATGATTTCAAAATTCTTCATGATTCACCATCTGAGTAAACTTTAATCTTTATTTACGCAATTATACTATTATAAATTAGTTAGTATAGTTAGAATCTTCTTTTACTAAATTTCTATTTGCATGAGTATGATACTTCGCATCCTACTCTTTCTTTGCAATTCTCTACGCTAACTACCATTTTCTTATCCCGCCGGATTTGTTTTCTCGGGACGCGCAAACAGGTAAGTCTGGGGGTGTGATGAGTCCAATTTATATAGTGATTTTAGGACTCATCTGGGCTAGTTTTCATGCAATTGCACTTCACTTTTTGTGTATTAATGCTTATATTTCATTTATTCACAATTCTCACATGAGGTGCAAATTTTAGCACATTTTGGTGTGATTCCTTGTATTCCAGTGGTCCTGGATATTTTCATGCAGGTTCAAAGGTTGTGCGACACTCAGGATTGGTTCTGGGGGATTTTCGGCCGAAAAAGCCACTGGTCGTGCATTTTCCTTCGCGCACGACCAGGCGCACGACCACTGGTCGTGCGTTAATTCCCCTTACCAAATAGAGAACTTCGCACGATCACTGACCTTCTTCGCACACGACCACTGGTCGTGCGCCACTGACCGTGCGCTATTTTGTAGTTCAGGACTATGCTACAGGTTCTTCGCGCACGATCAGAGGCATTTCTTCACGCACGACCACTGGTCGTGCGCCTGACCGTGCACAATGTTAATTTCTGCTCCGCCTATAAATAGATGTGCGCGATTTTAGGTCAGGGGATCAATTTTTGCTCCGCCCAGCTCCGCCGTTTCCGCCATTTCCGCAGGTATTCCGCCCCTTTTGGCCTCCTCCATCATCCTCAAGCTCCAAGGAGAGAAATTTAGCCCTACATCCACCAATATCCAAGTAGAAGGACGCTTGTTTGTGCGGCCAGATCGTGACACGAAGAAGACGGGCCATTGGAACGTAGTGACAGCCTTCTCTACCCCGGACGTAGTTGAGGACCGAGCTTGGATGCGGATCTACAACCCTGCGATTCCAACCGTGAATCTTCGACAAGGCTTCAGATTGGGTCGATTCCTTGCTCTCTCTCTCTCTTTGTATTGGTAGTTGTAAATGTTAGATCTCTTATTTGTTGATGATGTGCACTATGAACCATGCTTTATAATGTTTATTTAATTGTTAAGAAATTATATTGTTCATATGTGTGTATGAAGTGCGCCCCCATCCATTTTCCATCCACTACTTAATCCACCACTCCATTCCGCTAGCCTACTCGCCCATTCCATGTGCCTACTCTTCCATCCGCCAAGCTAAGCGGTGCTAACGGCCCGTGCAATCCACCTCGACCCCGCCGGTGCGAACCATTCCATCTGCAAGCCTTCTCGTCCATCCGCCCTTGCGAAGTAGTGCGTTCAAGGCCTACGTAGTTTTCCATCCCGCCTAGCAAAGCATTGCATAGCGGCACTGCATAGGAGTAGTTGTAGTTATTTTATTTTGTTTTCCATAAACCAAACCCCCCTTTTCCGCAATCCATCCGCACATAAGGACTTCAATCTCAAGTCCCTCCTAGAAAGTTAACTCCACCTTACTGTGTTCCTTGAGAGATTCGATACTCGGGGATTCACTCCTCGTTTTATATTACTTGACAATGACCGGTACACTGCCGTTTAGACCGCAATTTGCTCCCGCCTATAAGCGGTGTAGGAATTTGCGCGTCAACGATAATGACACATGACCATGTGTCGTGGACCGTGTGCATGGCAAACTGCTACCAATGGAATAGAAGATTTCGACTTGAAGAATGGATGAATAATTCGATCGAAAAATGAGAGAAAAATCCAAATTAGAGGGGAACATTATGGATAGAAGGGGAGAAGGAGAAGAACACATGGAGAAAGGAGAATTTATAGCAGGTGTCCAAAAATGTATTCTTCTTTCTTCCTCCTCACTTTTCATATGTATCTTGTGTGTGTTTGTTCATGTAATCATATACTTTCAAGTGACTTAATGATATATATTTTAGTTTGTTTATTAAAACCTTAAATCTTCTCTGGTTTTCTTATTCCCTAGTGTTTTATCCAAAGTTTATATCAAAAAGAATCAGTAGTTCTAGAATATTGAATTCATATTTGTTACTAGTAACTCAAGCCATATGATTCTTGGTATTATTACTATTTGTTAACACCCTTGAGGATAAAAAGGGTAGGTAGTTACTAAAAGAATAGGAAATCTTGCACTTCCATCTAGGACGTTGCAAAACCTAGTGACGAGATTCACAGTGCGATACAGAGATCTTTAGATCCCCTACTCGTAGTTCGAATCTCAGGTATGCCAATCTAAAATTAGTGCTTCGGTTATGTCTCTCCTAGGGAGACCAAACGGTGTGGAACCCTAGCAGTGTAGAGAGTACGATGAAGAGGGATAAATCTTTATTTCTAAACAAAGATATCTATATTTTATTATATCATAGAAAAAACCATGATTTGTTAATTCTAATGGACTCACTATTTCAGATCTATCATTGCATCAAAACCATCTTGATTTAGGACAAACATATCTTAGATTATGACTTTATCAATATTAAAATTTGTATAATAATAGAATGAGAAGTAAAGTAAGGTATTTACAAAGGTCTTATGGAATACGACCTTGATATAATGAATCAAATACTATAAATGGTAGGTGTGCTTGCCTAAAAACACGCACTCTATCTATATAATAAAATTCGTGTCATGATCCATATGTATCAAGTTTTTGGCATCATTGTTGGGGATGCAACTTCGTAATATCTGAAAAAATTTAAGTTTTATTAATCATATCAAAATATATATGTTTTTAAAACTTTTTTTTGGAAATTTGTATGTTTTTGTGCTTGTTTGTTAACATTTTATTTTGTATGATTTGGATCATCTTCACTTGATTTTTGAAGGGTTTAGAGGACAACATGTTTGGTGAATTCTGGGAAAGACATGTACTTATTTTTTCCCCATTAGGAGAGGAAGAAGGATATCACCTCTTTTTGGCCATAGAATGTTTGCAGAAACAATTAGATGGAGTTTAAGTAATCATGTTATGATATGAGAAGAATTTGAAGAACTTGGATGAAATCACATCAGGTCTACTAATTGAAATCAGACATAGAAAAGACAAGGTGCATAATGAATACAAATCTAGCAAGGGAACCGAAAAACTGATATTGTTCGCTTGCACCAGATACTGGGGAGTATTATCAATGATCGGTATGGGAGTTTCACCACCAAGGTTTGAAGTCTTGTACATAAGAGTTTGGTAGCAAAGCTTAAGTGTAGTGTTGTGTTTTATCTACATACAGATGGTCAAACGGAGAGGACCAACTGTACTATGGATGATATGCTGAGGATGTGCGCCCTTGAGTTTGGCAATAAGTGTGGATATCTCCTCTATATGATTGGGTTTTCATACAACAACAACATTCAGGAAAGCATCAAGATGCACTGATCGAGGCTCTATATGGATGGCAGTGTTGGACACCAATGTCTTGGGCGGAGGCAGGCACAACCCACGTATGTTGAGCAAGAAAGAGGTTTCAGATGCGTTCAAGTTGATCGAGACCATCCAGGAGTATTTGAAGATTTCTAAGGATTGGCAGAATAAGTATTATAACACGCTTCATAGAAATGTTGAGTTTTCTGTTGGATATAAAGTCTATCTGAAAATCAAGTCGTTCAAAGGTGCGTCATGGATTCAATATTTAAAGATGTTGAGTCTGAGGAATTTGGTGCCTTTTGAGGCGATTGAGCACATAAGCAAATGTGCTTACCGCCTCATTTTATCAAAGGATCTCGGAGGAGTACATGATGTATTCCATGTTTTTTCTTTGAGATGAGTTATGGTGGAGCCGAGCGTCATTGTCGATCCAAAATTGTACCAATTAGAGAGAACTTGGCGACCATCGTTCTCCCAGATAGTATAAAAGATGCTAAAGTTTGATAATTGCATAATAAGAGCATTTAAATGATAAAGGTATGTTGGGACAATTGTGGCCACGATGAGCTCTCTTGGGAGAGAGAGAAACTTATGCGCGAGGAGCATCCCGAGTTATTCTCAGGTATGTGTAGTTTGTAATTTCAAATTTTGGGATGAAATTTTCGTAAGGGAGGAGACTTGTAATGCCCCAATTTCCACGAGAAAAAATGGGAACTTGGGAGCTAACTGTCATGGACTTGTCTTCTTAAAAGCTCCCATGCGGCCTAAGCTCCTCCTTTCCACTCCACGTAGCCAATCTAAGTCAGCATATCCTGCAAGAACTAGGTGGTGATGAAGAAAAGATGCAAAGCAGAACTCAAGAGAACTCACAATTGTAAAGGAAACTCAAAGAACGCAATTGCTTCTCCAAAGCTTGGATGATTACAAATGAGGGGCCTTCCCCTCTTATAGGCCCCAAAGAGGTTTCCCTCCAAAACATAGAAGATTCTAGACTACTACCATTATAGAGTGTTCTATACAAATTTAGTATATACATGATCATGAATTATCTAGAACTTCCCATCATCTTCCCATGTACAAGCTTCGGGATTTCTCTGGAATCTTCCCGTTATTAACCCCCAAATGCACCCAAATACAGATCCGTGACATCCTCCCCCACCTATCCTAGTGATGTCCTTGTCGCCTCGTACTGCTGAAGGACGTCCTTGAATTTCCATAAGTCTTCTAATGTCTCCCAAGTAACTTCAGACTCTAGCAATCCCTTCCACTTGATCAGATATTGTGTGCATGGTGGCACTCCTCTTCTTCGAACCATTTTCTTTGTGAGCACCTCTTCTACTTCTTTTTCAAAAGACTTTATCACCAATGGAGGTGCCCTCTTTGACTCCCCTCTTTAAAGGTCTTCATCATCTCTATGGTATGGCTTGAGCATACTTGCATGAAAAACCGGATGGATCTTCAACGAGCTAGGTAAGTCAAGGCGATAGGAAACCTTACCCACCTTTCCCACTACCGAGAATAGGCCTTCATATTTCCTCACCAAGCCATTGTGTACACTACGCAAGGATTTAAACTATTGGGGTAAGAATTTTACCATCACCATGTCTCCCACTGTATACTCCACCTTCCTTCACTTTGCATCGGCCCACTTCTTCATCCTCGTGTGGGCCTTCTCTAAGCATGATCTGACTAAGTCGGCATGCTCCTCCCATGACTTAGCCATCCTCCAAGCTCATGGTCTTCTCACATCATCGGTGGTAGTCACCAACGTTTGCGGTGTGAGAGGTTGTCTCCCTGTGGCAATCTCAAATGGACTCTACCCTGTGGCTTCACTCCGCTGCAGATTGTTGGAAAATTGTGCCGCATCCATAAGTTTTGCCCAATATTTTTGATTGGCACTCACAAAGAGTCGTAAGTAGCACTCTAACAAGGCGTTTATCCTCTCTGTTTGCCCATCTGATTGTGGGTGGAAGCTGGTGGAGAAGTTTAATTCCGACCCAAGTAATTTGAAAAGCTCTGTCCATTGCTTCTCCGTGAAGCGAGGGTCCCGGTCACTCACAATATTCTTCGGCAACCCCCAATATTTCACTATGCGTTTGAAGAATAGCCGCGCTATCTCTTCTGTTGTTGCATCTTTCACACTTGGTATAAAGTACCTTATTTATAGAAGCGGTCTACCACTACCAAGATAGAACCGCAACCTTCAGACCTGGGCAACGCATTGTTGTAGTCAAGCGTCACCGCTTCCCATAGATACTCTGGTACAGGTAGTGGCTCCAAGAGTCCCGCCGGTTGTTTGTTCTCAACCTTGTCTTGTTGGCAAACAAGACATGTCTTCACGTACAGCTCAATGTTGTCCCTCATCTACGACCAATAGTAAGAATCCTCCATCAACGCTAGAGTGTGTTTTTTGCCCGGATGTCCAGCCCACTTGGTGTCGTGGCATTCCTTGATCAAACCCCTCCGCAGGTTTCCCCACTTTGGGATGAACAGCCTTCCTCCTTTGGTGTAGAGTAGCCCATCCTCTACCCCAAATTTCTTTGTTCGGCCTTCTTTAGCTAAGAGCATGAGTTCCTTAGCCACTGAATCCTCATTCAGTCCGCTCTTCACCCGCTCCAAGAGATAGATCTTTGCCATTGAGATTGCCGCCAGCTCTACCTTGCGGCTTAGTGCGTGTGCCACCACATTGGCTTTGTCTGGTTTATGTTCTAGGACAATGTCAAACACCGCTAGGAAATCCTGCCACCTAGCTTGCTTGGCCGACAATTTCTTCTGGGTTTGAAAGTACGTGGTCGCCATATTGTCGGTCTTGATCAGGAACGATGCTCCAAGCAAGTAATGTCTCCATACATGAAAGTAGTGTATGATGGCCGTCATTTCCTTCTCTTGCACCGTGTATCGCCGCTCTGCCGCATTCAACTTGCGGCTTTCAAAGGCAAGTGGTTGTACCTCCCGCATCAATACTCCTCTGATAGCAAAGTCAGATGCATCGGTGTGTAGTTCAAACTTCTTCTCAAAGTCTGGGAGTGCAAGTTCGGGTTCCGTTCTCACAGCCTTCTTCAAGTCTTCAAAAGCTTGTTGGCATTCCTTAGTCCAGCTCCAAGCTTTCTCCTTCTTGAGCAGCTCTAAAAGTGGTACTTCTCTCTTTGAATACCCCGTGATGAACGGTCGATAGTAGTTCACCAATCCAAGGAATGATCTCAGCTTCGTCACCTTTGTCGGCGGCTCCCATTCAACAATCGCCCGCACCTTGTCCATGTCCATCTTTAGTTGGCCATGTCTGATGACATGCCCAAGAAAGTGTACCTCCTCTTGCGCAAACAAACACTTTGACCGTTTCACATAGAGTTCATTTTTCCGCAGCACTTGGAAAACTATGCGAAGATGTTTATCATGCTCCTCCATTGAGTTACTATAGACGACGATGTTGTCCAAGTATACTACCACAAATTTGTTTAAGTAGGGATGAAAAATCTGGTTCATCAATGTACAAAATGTAGCGGGTGCGTTGGTTAGGCCAAATGCAATTACCAACCACTCGAATGATCTGTACCTTGTTACGCATGTAGTTTTAGGCTCATCCCCATAAGTAATCTGTATTTGGTTGTAGACCTTTTGTAAATCCATCTTCGTATATATCCTTGCACTCCCTAATCGGTTAAACAAGTCAGCAATCAACGGTACGGGGTACTTGTTCTTGATGGTTACCTTGTTCAATGCACGGTAGTCTGTGCATAAATGTAAGGTTCCATCCTTTTTCTTCTTCTGAAAGAGAACCGGTGCACCGAATGGTGCCTTCGACGGTCTGATCATCCCAGCCTCAAGCAGCTCCTCTAATTGCTTCCTCAACTCTTCGAGCTCGGGTGGAGCCATCCGATATGGTGCCTTTTCCAGTGGCTTGGCTCCAACCTCCAAATCAATCTTGTGGTCTACCTCCCATCGTGGAGGCAACTTCTTTGGTAGCTCTGCGGGCATTATGTCCTTGTTCTCCTCAAGGACTTCTACAACAAGTGGAGGCACCTCCTCCACCGTTTCTCCAACTTCCTCCTTCAAAGCTGCTAAGAAAGTCGGCTCTCCTTTCTTCACACCCTTGGCTAGTTGCATCGTCGATATGTGTTTAGCTCCGTTGCTTGGTGGCCCCTCCACCGTGGGGACCAAGAAAGTTGCACCCTGTTGCATAATACAAACTGAACGACATGTTGGCATGATAATAACACTCACCGTATCAAAGTAGTCCATGCCCAACACCAACTTGAGATCATCCATCGGTATGACCGAGAAATTTGCTTGTCCATTCCTTGTACCCAAGCGAAGCTCTACATCGCGAGCCACTCCTATTAGCGGTCTCGCCTTCCCATTCACCGTCTTGATCCAACCCTCGCTCTTGGTTACTTGCAATCCAAGCCACCTAGCTTCCTCTTTCGTTACAAAATTGTGGGTTGCGCCCGTTTCTACCAAGGCTTTGGTAGCCTTATTATTGATCACCGCCTCCACATTAAGCCCTTTGCTTGCCACTTTCTTTGCAGGCTTTATCATCAAAGAATTAAGAAGTTGTAACGTGTTGAAAAAATTGAGGTCCGGAGGTGAAGTAAAAATGCGGAACACACTTCACAAATCCTTTCACAAGTGTAGCACAACAATGACAATGAGAAGAACGAATAGTGCTATGACATTAACTATCTCTTTACAATGCGAGGTATACATGGCGAGACATGATCATAAGAAGCACGGAGGAGAGAAGCACACAATACAAAGGTAAAACAAGCTGCAGCGACCTGACACTTGAGACCGGCAGACTGCGCAAACAGACTAGCCAGACGGAAGCCGCTGAGACCGTGCGAACAGAGTACAAGCCGCACCTGCCAGACCGCAACCACAGACTGCCAACTTGCTGCTTTATTCCACTGCTAAAAACAAACAGTTCGCACTTCTTGATCGCCCATACCGCACGGTCTTGATCAAAGAAGAACCCACGAACTTTGAACAGAGAAACTACTATCTGCGACAGACCACAACTTAAGACCGCCTGGCCACTTAAGACCGCCTGATCAACTGATTCCGCTGCATAGACCGTGAACAACTAAACACAGTTCACCCGGACTAGTTTATTCAAAGCTGGAAGAAGGAGATAAGCTGACCGCGAGCTACAAGTCGCTAACCTGCGAACACAAAACCGGTCAGACAAAGATCTCAGACCGCACGACCTCAAAGTGAGACCAGCACAATCAAGCCATCTTTGGTTCTTACAGTTCTCGTTATTAATGACAGGCCCTGCACCCCTATTTATAGGCGGATAGACGGATGTCGTCACCGCACAAACTGGGATACAATAACCGCCCATCAGATCGCGAGCGGTCTCACAAAATAGACTTCCCGAGCTCAGCAAAGCTACCAGCTCCCTTTATTGAACCATACGGTTATCACAAACCGCCTGGTTACCGTGGTCTCCGAAAAGCAGACCGTCCGGTCTTGTTGCAATGCAAAAGAACTCCTTCAGTAACCAGACCGACTAGAATAGTCATCAGACCGCCCAATCACTGCAAGAAGGCAGACCTACTTGAACACCTAGCCGACTTGAACAAGTCGCCAGAACAACCCGCGCAAGCCGCCCGGACAGGTAACGGTCTCCCAGATCAGACAGCCTCAACCAAACCGCTGAGACATAACCGACCAGAGAACCAGCGCAGACCGTGCGGTCTCTGCGGTCTCCAAACTTCAGACCGCCCAGCACTAATCCACTTCCACTTCAAAATATTAACACTCCCCCTTGAAGTGGGAAGTGGAAGTCAGCCCAAGCAAACTCCGCAGCCGACCAAAAGGTCCCTTCGCCAGCGGCTTGGTTAATATATCAGCAACATTCTCCTTGCTCTGCACGTGCTCCAGAATCAGAGATCCCTCCAACACCTTCTCACGAATGAAATGGTGATGAATCTCTATGTGATTCGTACGCGCGTGACAAACTGGATTGTTCACCAGTTTGAGAGCACTCTCATTGTCAGCACGTAGCAGAGTAGGACCTCACACCTCCCTATGAATGTCCTCCACAAGCCTCCTAAGATAGATGGCTTTCTAAGCTGACAAATCCGAAGCTTTGTACTCCACTTCCGTGGTATAGACAGACACAGAATCTTGCTTCTTGCTGCACCATGGTATAGCTGTAGAGCCTGTCATAAAGACATATCCAGACGTCGATCTATGATCATCTGAATCCCCTCCATAATCAACATCCATGTACCCGTGCAAGCAAAAGCCCAAATCTCTCCCGTAGAAGAGACCCAAATTCGAGGTGGAATTGGCATATTTCAATATACTCTTAGCCGCCACAAGATGAGGCTTCCGAGGCTCTGTCATAAACCGACTCACCCAGCCAACTGCATAAGCAATATCTGGCCTCGTGATCGTCAAGTATTATCAAGCTTTCGACCAAAGCCCGAAACACCAAAGGATCGGTAAGAACCTTCCCTTCATCTCGACGAAGATGAACTCCAACCTCCAGTGGAGTAGAGATGCTCTTCCCCTTACATGCCGAATCTCTTCACGATTCGATCCGCATAGCCATTTTGGGAAACGAGCATACTGCTCTCTTTCCTCTCCACTTCGAGCCCAAGGAAATGGTGGAGCTCACCCAAATCCTTCATCTCGAATCTGATAGCTAGCTCAGCACGAAGCATAGCTACCTACACTTCAGAATTCCATGTGACAATCATATCATCAACGTACAGCAGCACAAAGACCTGAAGCTCCCCCTTCTTCTTTACGACTAAGCTTGAATCAGAATCAGAAGCAAAATATCTGTAGAACTGGAGGTATTCTGCGATCTTCCCGTACCACGCCCGAGGCGCTTGCTTCAAGCCGTAAAGAGCCGTCTTGAGCTTGCAAACATATCTTGGGTGCTCTTCGGATACATACCCAGGAGGCTGATCCATGAAGATATACTTGTCAATCTCGCCATATAAGAAAGCGTTCTTCACGTCGAGTTGCCCAAATCTTCCACCCTTGGGAAGCTGCCAATGCGATCACCACCCGGACCAAAGTCATCTTGGCAAAGGGGCTAAACGTTTCTTCATAATCCTCCCCAAACTTCTGAGAGAAACCTCGAGCTACAAGGAGAGCCTTGTACCGCTCAATACTTCCATCAGCCTTCTTCTTCGGTTTGAAAACCCACTTGCAAGTCACCGGAGTAACTCCCTCAACCTTAGGCACCAAGTCCCAAGTCTCATTCTTCCTGAGGGCAGCCATCTCTTCATCCATGGCTCCTTCCCACTTCTTGACTCCAACGACATTTTCATAACAAGATGGCTCTCTCTTATCCAGGGGGCCTGCGAAGAAACATGAGACAAAGCTCACCAATTTCCCGCCCGTATACCGATCAGGTGGAATAATAGTCCTCTTTGACCTCCTCAGAGCTTGACTCTGAACCACCTCTTCCACTGCAGCTTTTGGGCTAGCTCTCCTTTCATTTTTACATGGAGCATCGCTCCCCCTGCTTCCAGAACCTGAAGCTCCTGACCCAGAGCTAGTAATACAAGGAGCACCTGGAGAAACAGGTAACTCCACCAAAACTTCTCGTGCAGCTTCCTCTGGTCCTCTATCTACCCTGCTTCCTTGTAACTCAACAGAAGAGCTACCTTGTTATGACATTAGCTCGTCGAATACCACATCCCTTGAGACCACATATCTCTGTGTCTCAGGATCCATGCATCTCCACCCTTTCTTTCAGTCATCATAACCGACGAAGTCTATCTTCCTTGCCTTAGCATCTAGCTTCGTTCGAAGGGCATCCAGAACATGCACATAGCAGGTAGAACCAAACACTCAAAAGTGTTCAACGCTTGGCATCTCCTTGAACATCAACTCATGAGGGGTCTTCATGTTGATGGGACTGAGAGGCATCCGGTTGATAACATAGGCCGCACAAGACATTCCCTCTGCCCAGAAGGACTTTGGGATACTCTTGGCATGAAGCCAACATTTGCAGGTCTCTGTCAGGTGACAGATCTTTCGCTCTGCAACTCCGTTCTGTTGTGGAGTGTGAGCACAAGAAAGCTCCCTTTGGATGCCATGCTTCCTACAGAAATTAAAGAACGCCTTGGAGGTGAACTCCCCTCCATTGTCAGTTCTGAACTTCTTCGCCCGCAGGTTTAGCCGACATTCCACCAGCTCCTTGAACTCCACAAACTTCTCGAAAGCCTCCAACTTCTCCTTCGGAAAATATACCCAAGTATATCTGGTGAAGTCATCAACCAAAATCAGCATATACCCGCTACCTCCAAGACTGGCAGTGTTGGTAGGTCCAAACAGATCACCATGGATGCACTCCAATGGTCTTTTACATCTGCTTTGTGATTTGTCAAATGGAAAGCGCTGAGCTTTACCAACTGACAACCTGCACAAATGTGACCATCCACGAAAGATGACAAGCTAGGCAGACCTTTCACCAAGCCTCTTCCCGCCATATCTTTCAGCTTATCCATTCCAACATGCCCAAGTCTTTCGTGCCAGATAGCAGCGCTGTCGTTAGCCCTCATCTTATCAACATAAGAATTTGTTGAATGAACAAACAAATCCTTCACCTGTCTCCCAACATGAGTGACCTCAGCTTTCACCGCTGAAACATTTCGGAGAAACATCACTTCTGTTGGACCGAATAGAATGTGATAGCCAGCGTCCACCGCATTGGTCACCGAGAAGAGGTTTTTCTTCATCCCCGGAACATGATAGACACTCGTCAACGTAAGAGTACCTCTATCATCGTTCAATGAAACCACACCCTCCTTCTCAACTGCATGAACAGTATCATCAGCCCTAATGATAGCGTCATTACCTATATATGCCTGCATTGAGGAGAACTTTGACTCATCCCCGGTGAGGTGATGACCACACCCAGAGTCAACTATCCATCATCCTGTTAGTTGATGGAAGCCATGGCCCGAACACACGTGCCCGTCATGAATGCACCTCAACCACCCCAACTACCTTCTGAATTGGAACCAGCCTCCTCCTTTCCTGCAGCATGTCCTGGCTGAAGATAGACCTTGCAGTCCCTTTTAAAATGACCAAGTTTGTTGCACCTGAAGCATCTAGGTCCTTCCTGCTTCATCCCAACACGCTTAGGAGCATAGCTCATGTCCTGCTGATATGAAGTAGACGGACCATCATCTCCAGATGTCTTCTTCTTCTTGTCCTATCTCTTCTTCTTGCCAGAGAAGAGAACCTCGCTTTCTCCCCCAGAGACAGACATTCCAGCCATTTGCTTAGCCAAACTTTCCTGCAAAGCAAGTAAGTTCTCCAGCTCTAGCAATGAAGGCTGATTGGCCCAGCCTTGAACAGAAGTAACAAAGGCCACATACTCCCTCCGCAAGCCGTGGATTATGTGCCTCTTCAGCTTAGCTTCTGAGATAGGCTCATCCGGGTCCAAAGCCGATATCTCTGCGCAGAGGTTCTTCATCTTCAAGAAGAATGTTGAGATAGACAAATCCCCCTGAGTTGCTTTCGCCAACTCAGTTTCCAAGAACTGTAGCCTTGCTACATTCTTCTTATTGAACAAGCAATCCAAGGCTGTCCAAATCTCAGCAGCTGATCCACACCCGATGATGTGATCAAACAACTCTAGAATGATAGATCTCTTGAGATTGAACTCCGCCTTAGCATTCGTTCTTCTCCAAGCCTTCACAAGCATAACATTCCCATCAGCACGAACAACAACTTGTCTTGCTTCTCCTCCTACTACCTCCCACAAATCCTCACCAAGAAGATAGCTCTCCATGCAAGACTTCCACTTCTTAAAGTTAGTCTGTGTAAGGAGCTCAATACCAACACCTCTAGCATATCCTCCTTCCATTGCTATCCCACTGATTGCTAACCACTTGAGAAATCCGAGACAAGTATCAGCAATTTTTGCTCAGCAACCTCAGCAACCTGGCTCTGATACCATGTTGAAAAAATTGAGGTCCGGAGGTGAAGTAAAAATGCGGAACACACTTCACAAATCCTTTCACAAGTGTATCACAACAATGACAATGAGAAGAATGAATAGTACTATGACATTAACTATCTCTTTACAATGCTAGGTATACATGGCGAGACATGATTCATAAGAATCAAGGAGGACAAAAGCACACAAGACAGGTAAAACAAGCTGCAGCGACCTGACACTTGAGACCGCCAGACCGCGCGATCAGATAAGCTAGACAGAAGCTGCTGAGACCACGCGAACAGAGTACAAGCCGCACCTGCCAGACCGCAACCACATACCGCCAACTTGCTGCTTTATTCCATTGCTGAAAACAAACAGTTCGCACTTCTTGATCGCCCAGACCGCACGGTCTTGATCAAAGAAGAACCCGCGAACTCTGAACAGAGAAACTACTATCTGCGACAAACCGCAACTCAAGACATCCTGGCCACTTAAGACCGCCTGATCAACTGAGTCCGCTGCACAGACCACGAACACCTAA
Source organism: Dactylorhiza incarnata (assembly GCA_033032865.1). NCBI lineage: Eukaryota > Viridiplantae > Streptophyta > Magnoliopsida > Asparagales > Orchidaceae > Dactylorhiza > Dactylorhiza incarnata. The sequence goes on along the minus strand of JAWHQI010000010.1, from coordinate 22,073,634 downwards.
ACACAGCTGCCCGAACTGGTTTATTCAAAGCTGGAAGAAGGAGACAAGCTGACTGCGAGCTGCAAGCCGCTAACCTGTGAAACACAGAAACCGGTCAGACAAAGATCTCAGACTGCACGACCTCAAAGTGAGACCAACACAATCAAGCCAACTTTGGTTCTTACAGTTCTCGTTATTAATGACGGGCCCTGCACCCCTATTTATAGGCGGACAGAAGGATGTCGTCACCGCACAAACCGGGATACAATAACCGCCCGTCAGATCGCGAGCGGTCTCACAAAACAGACCACCCGAGCTCAGCAAAGCTACCAGCTCCCTTTATTGAACCATACGGTTATCACAAACCGCCCGGTTACCACGGTCTCCGAAAAGCAGACCGCCCGGTCTTATTGCAAAGAAAAAGAACTCCTTCAGTAACCAGACCGACTAGAACAGTCGTCAGACCGCCCGGTCACTGCAAGAAGGCAGACCTACTTGAACACCTGGCCAACTTGAACAAGTCGCCAGAACAACCTGCGCAAGCCGCCCGGACAGATAACGGTCTCCCAGATCAGACCACCTCAACCAAACCGCTGAGACATAACCGAACAGAGAACCAGCGCAAACCGCGCGGTCTCTGCGGTCTCCAACCTTCAGACCGCCCAGCACTAATCCACTTCCACTTCAAAATTTAACATAAAGAACACATTTGATTGGTACCTTCTTCACATTTAGATTCAATGACATCCTTCTCCTGTAGTGCCACAACCATACCAAGCTTTGGGCATTTGTTCATCATGTGCGGACCCTTGTATATGTAGTGTTGGGGAAATGATTTCTCTTAACCCCTAGAAATAAGTTGAATATGAATTCTAAGAAAGAAAAACAAGGTTAAGTAAATATGCGTCGAATACTATTCGACGCAACGTCGAAATGAAGTCGACGTTTCCTTCAGATTGAGTCGAAGTAACTTTAGGAAGATTTCGACGTATGTGTTGTCGACGCTACTCTGATTTCTAGTCGACGCATATGGAGAAGTCGACGCACCTTAGTCGACGCACCCTGCTTATTCTCCTCTCGACGTCCAGCCAAGAAGAACTCGACGTTTACGTCGAATGGTAATCGACGCACGTCGATTTATATGACATATTTAAATATGCGCTAGATCTCTTTCCTTCTTTCAGTAGATCTGATTTGTATGGAATAAATGTCAATATTTTATAGCCGTTCTGAAACATTCTTTCCTTATATCTGATTCTTGGCTAATTTGATTAAACTTATTTGGACATTATTTGAAATCAGAATTAGTTCTTTCCTTCTACAGAAATAAATATTATGGAAACATTTTCATCTTTCTATTTCTCTGACTGATAATTGATTATCCTCCTATAGAATTATTTTGAATTAACAGAGCTATAAATAAAGAGGAGGTCGGCAGAAAAAGAAGACAAGTGATTCACCATTTTACATTTGAAAAAGAGGAAGAGCTCCCAAGTATAGAGAGAAAATTGAGAAATTGTTCTGCAGCAATATTCAAGCACTTCTTCTTCTCCTGCTTCTGAAGTCATTCTGCTGCAAGTTCTGATAGCTCTCACAAAGAGAGAAAAGCTACAAATCTTCTTCTCTCTATAGAAGAAATATTTAATTCACTTCTTGTGCTTCCAATCTTCTTGCTAGGAAGAAGATTCAATCTTGTTCTTATTTCTTTCTTCTTTCTTATTCTTACTTAAATATTGTAAAAGAGTTTTTAGAATCTCTCTTCAAAAAATTCAGTGTACTGGTTCTAAGAGTCTCCTTGTCAAAAGACTCAGGGTGGTTCTAAGAGTCTCCTTGTCAAAAGACTCAGGGTGGTTCTAAGAGTCTCCTTATCAAAAGACTCAGTGCAAGATAGTGAATTCCTACCAAGGGGTAGAAGAGTGGACTACCCAAAGTTTGGGGAACCACTATATTTTCTTGTGTTGTGCTGTGATTTCTTTTCTTGCATTTACTTCATTTGTTTAATTCTTGTTGGTGTGTGGGAAGCTCTAATCTGGGATCATACACATATATATATATTAACTTTGCATAAAATATTTTAAATCTCTATTCACCCCCCCTCTAGAGAATTCTATTGAGGTTAACTGTGCACTTTCAATTGGTATCAGAGGGAGGTTGATCTAAAAAGGGTTAACTCCTTGATCAAAAAGATCCTACCTCTTGTTTTTATATATATATTTTTCTACAAAATTATTTTCATGGCACAAATCAAAGATTATGCTTCCACCAGACCACCAATGTGCAATCTTGAAAAGTTTGCAGTTTGGAAAACAAGAATCAGAATTTATATGAACTCCATTGATGCTGACTTGTTTAATATTACTGTGACAGGTCCCCCAAAGCCCTATAGAAAAGATGCAAGTGGCAATGTCACACAAACACTTGTTCCAAGATCTGAGTGGATAGAAGATGAGAAGAAGGCTAGAACATATGATCTAAAGGCCATGAACATACTTCTCTCAACTCTCTCAGATGACATCTTTCAAAGGGTTGTTGACTGTGAATCATCCAAAGAAATTTGGGATGCTCTTACAAAGATGGTGGAAGGAAGTGCTGATGAAAAGAAAGATAAGAAGGCCCTATTGATCTCCCAATATGAGAACTTCCAAAAGAAGAATGAAGAGAGTATCTCTGAGATGTATGACAGATTCAGTCTAATCATCAACCAATTGAAAAACTTGGATAAAGAGATCTCCCTAACTGAGATTAATGACAAATTGCTAATGAGTCTCCCCAGTTCATGGGACTCAAGAATATGGGCAATAAGAGACACAAGAGGACAAAAGGAAATCTCTACAGATGCTCTCTTAGGAAAACTCAAATCCTATGAGCAACTACTAAAAACTAGAGAAGAGAAGAAAAGAAGAGAAAACACTCCAATCTCCTCAAAAGATAGGAACATAGCTTTAAAGGCAACAGAAGAAAGGACTCCTGTCACTGAAGAAGAACTATTCAGTTTCCTAGCCAGAAGATTTAAGAAATGGGTCAAGACAGATGGATCAAAAAGTAGGGAGTCAAAACCAAGGTATGACAAAACTCCCACTAAAGAAATTATTTGATATTCTTGCAGGAAACCTGGACATATTGCCCCAGAATGTCCAGAGAATGCTGAAACAAAGAAAGATCTGAAAAGAAAGGATCTCAAGAAAAAGGGGAAGAAGAAAGAAAGAGGCTTTATTGCAGAAGCCTGGAGTGAAACAGACTCTGAGGACAGTTCATCCTCTGAGAGTGACAATGAAGAATCTAGGCAAGAAGACCTATGCTTGATGGCCTTTGAAGGCCCCAAGAATGATGATGGTGCTAAATCTTGGAGTGAGACAGGATCAGAAGAAAGCATATCTTCTGAAGATGAAAAAGAAAATAGCCTTATTCTTATAGAGGAATCTGAGGATAAGGATGAGGTAAGCATCTTTGATGAAATAGATTTTCAAAGTGATAAATTCAGAAATGATTTTATGGGAATGTGTCTAGATCAATTAAAAGCTAAACAAGAAATCAATGACCTAAAAGAACAAATTCATATGGTCAAGAACCAAAGAAATAAAAAGGATATAAGCTCAATAGATCATGTATTAAGGGCTAACATAAGAGAGAAGGAAATAGAAAGGGCTAGAATAGAAAATCAGTTCCTTAAGGATAAGGTTTCTCAGGCAAAGGCCTTTGAAGAATCAATAAAAATGAGAAGTCAAACTCTTAAAGAAATCATTGAAAAACAAACAATAAGACACAAAAATCTTGGGCTAGGGGCTGATCCATCAATCAGCCTAATTCCATCCAACAAGCCTGCATGGATGAGCCCTGTAAAATTCACTACACCCATCCAATCAGCAAACCAAGAAAAAGAATCACAACATAAGAAAGAACACATCTTCAAGGAAATAAAGGAATTTGATGAAACATCATATTATTCAGCTGATGACTCACAAACTTCATCTGAAGAGACCACTAAACCAAAAGAAACAACATACAAAGGAATAAAAATAGAAAAAGATAAAATGAAAATTTATGAAAACACAGTCGCGTCGACTTCATATCGACGCCTGAATGATAATGCGTCGACTTCTACTCGACGTACCCTCTTAGATGCCTCGACCTCTACTCGACGCTTGAATAAAGATACGTCGACATCCAATCGACGCAACTTCCTCCATGCGTCGATACCAGATCAACGCAATCTAAGGAATGCGCCGAATATAAATCGACGCAACTATCAACATGCGTCGAATAGATATCAACGCACAAAAGTTCAGAGCAACTCAAATACCTTTCCTCCAAAAGCCTTTCATCCTAACCCACATTCAGGACCCATTCATCCCAATCATGATTTCTATCCTAATCAACACCTCTATCATGATTTCTACCCTAAACATGGTAACCAAAATTCCCATTTTAGCCAAAATTTATATCCTAACCAAAACAAAACTTTCTATCCTGATCAACTTTTTTATTCTTCTCTAAACTCAAATTATCATAATAATAAGATAATCAAGTGCCATATATGTAACAAAACTGGCCACCTTGCCAAACAATGCTGGTACAACCAATCAAACTATCTGTAAAAATTAGTCCAAGGCTGACTTAGAACTAGGTAGAGATAAACACCTAGAATTCTTCAGAAAAATTAAAAGTCACGTCGATCTCTAATCAACGCACCGTCGATAACTCAACTCAAAATCAACGCATGCGTCGACTCCACTCGACGCATACGTCGATAGGACATCCTTTCATCCCAAATCAGACTATATCGACGCTCACGTCGAATTCCACTCGACGTAACGTCGACTTCATGAAAACGAGCGGCAATACCAAAATATTTTCGGTCACATCCACGGAAGTACCGAATAAGCCTCGACTTGAGCCCAGTTTCGACGCTTCACCTGACTTAAATAGTCTCTTCAGTTAGAAGCCTTCACTACTCTGCATCTTTCATCCTTCTTGCTCCTCAGACTAGCCGATTTCTTCCTCTCTCTTTCACTAACCTAAAATGGCTCCAAAGACCAACTCAGGCTTCGACATTGACCTTGAGTCCTTCCAAGCAGCCGCAGAAAACTACAAGAGCATCATTGCTCTCTTTACTGAAGCTGGCCTGAACAAACTTATCTCCACAAGAAGTAAACTCCTGGAAACAGAACTCACAGAGCTGATAACTAATGTTCAAATATCTGAACGAGGAGAAATTCAAGGAACAATCTATGAGACACCTGTCTCAATCTCAGCAGAACATATTAGGGCCACCTTTGATCTTCCATCAGGTATATCCTAATATTATCCTTGTTTAAATGAAATAGGGAAAGAAAATGAGTTTCAAAAGAATGACTAAATAAGTCTTAATTATTCCCCTACTAGGTGATGAATCCATTGACCTCACACTTGATGAAATCAAGCATGTGCTCACCACCATGAAATTCTCAAAAGACAGACCAATCCACCTGAAGAAAACAGATTTCTCTGAAGAATATAGATTGTTAGCAGACATAGTAGGGAAAATACTACTATGCAAGACTTCAGCCCATGATGCAGTGCCCAAACAGCAACTGAACATCATGGGGGCCCTTGTATTGAAGAAAAAGGTGGACTGGGCCAGCTGCCTTCTCAGGATGATAGCCTCCAAATACTCTCACAAGGAGAATGCTTATATGAGAGTTATGAGTCAGGTTCTCTTTCATTCTTTCCATGACCTATGCAGGTCAAAAGGAATCCCTATCCCTCCTGGAAAGAGGATGTCCATTGCCCTCTTCTCCAAATGGACCAGGCACATCCCCAAGCCTGGTTCCATCCCTGAAAGAACTCCCTCTCCTCCCAACTCTCCTGCTCATCCTTCTCCTCCTCCTCCTCAAAGAGACAACCCTTCTCTACCACCATCATCCACTCAAATACTCTCTACTACCCTCACAACTCCTACTCTACCTACCTCTTCTCAAACACCTGCTCAAACAGCAGTTTCTCCTCCTATTTTCCCATCTTCTCTACCTCCATTATCACCCATACCTCATGTATCAACTCACTTCTCTCCTCCTCTATCACCTCTTCCTCCATCATCACGTCCTCACCTTTCACACCATGAATCATCTGCATCCACTGAGGCTCTCATCACTCAGTGCATCAAATCAGCAGCTGAAAAATTCCAAGTGATGCTGGATGAGCATTGCTCCCAAATTCATTCCTCCATCCTTCACATGCACACCCAAATAGATGGGGTCAGTGCCTCTGTGCAAGGCCTAAAGACCTCTCTCTCTTCCTCTAGAATGACAAGGTCTTTCTTAATCTCCCTGGCCAAGAAGGTCAAGAAGGGGGAGAATCTAGATGAAGAGCAGCCCTCCAATCCTAAATCTCTCTCTCACAAGTCCCCTCCTTCTTCAAAATCTGACAAAATCCTTGGGAATGAGATAGTACCTGAGCTACACAATGATGAACAAACTATAGAGGTACTTCATATAGCAAGAGAGGCTGCAAGTCAAGTAGTACTATTACAAGGGGAGGCAAGCAGAGCAGAAACTAAAAAGGAAGATATGGTAGTTGGGAAGAAAGATAAAGAAACTACAAATCAGGGGGAGCTGGATACTGATATGAATGAAGCTGGAGATAATAGTGGAGCTGGAACTGGAGCTGGAGAAAGATTAAAGGAGGTTCCATCCCAGGGGGAGCAATCTGCTCAGGGGAGCTAGGTGCACTTCCTACAAATGAGAAAGAGAAACCCTCCTCTCCTAAAACAGTAGTATTCAAGAGAAAGAGAAAGACCCCTCCTACCCCTCCTGAGTAATATTTGAAAACAATGCTGATATATCTTACCCTATAGTTGAATACTACTTGGTATGAACATGAAAATTTGTTTATATGATTCTAAAAATTTGTTCATATTTCTTTTCTATACAAATGCTGTGCTGGATTGATTTTATGCTAATACAATTTCTCTCTAAGTAGGGTTAAGACAAATAGGGGGAGATTGTTGGGGAAATGATTTCTCTTAACCCCTAGAAATAAGTTGAATATGAATTCTAAGAAAGAAAAACAAGGTTAAGTAAATATGCGTCGAATACTATTCGACGCAACGTCGAAATGAAGTCGACGTTTCCTTCAGATTGAGTCGAAGTAACTTTAGGAAGATTTCGATGTATGTGTTGTCGACGCTACTCTGATTTCTAGTCGACGCATATAGAGAAGTCGACGCACCTTAGTCGACGCACCTTCCTTATTCTCCTCTCGACGTCCAGCCAAGAAGAACTCGACGTTTACGTCGAATGGTAATCGACGCACGTCGATTTATATGACAGATTTAAATATGCGCCAGATCTCTTTCCTTCTTTCAGTAGATCTGATTTATATGGAATAAATGTCAATATTTTATAGCCGTTCTGAATCATTCTTTCCTTATATCTGATTCTTGGCTAATTTGATTAAACTTATTTGGACATTATTTGAAATCAGAATTAGTTCTTTCCTTCTACAGAAATAAATATTATGGAAACATTTTCATCTTTCTATTTCTCTGACTGATAATTGATTATCCTCCTATAGTATTATTTTGAATTAACAGAGCTATAAATAAAGAGGAGGTCGGCAGAAAAAGAAGACAAGTGATTCACCATTTTACAGTTGAAAAAGAGGAAGAGCTCCCAAGTATAGAGAGAAAATTGAGAAATTGTTCTGCAGCAATATTCAAGCACTTCTTCTTCTCCTGCTTCTGAAGTCATTCTGCTGCAAGTTCTGATAGCTCTCACAAAGAGAGAAAAGCTACAAATCTTCTTCTCTCTATAGAAGAAAGATTTAATTCACTTCTTGTGCTTCCAATCTTCTTGCTAGGAAGAAGATTCAATCTTGTTCTTATTTCTTTCTTCTTTCTTATTCTTACTTAAATATTGTAAAAGAGTTTTTAGAATCCCTCTTTAAAAAATTCAGTGTACTGGTTCTAAGAGTCTCCTTGTCAAAAGACTCAGGGTGGTTCTAAGAGTCTCCTTGTCAAAAGACTCAGGGTGGTTCTAAGAGTCTCCTTATCAAAAGACTTAGTGCAAGATAGTGAATTCCTACCAAGGGGGTAGAAGAGTGGACTACCCAAAGTTTGGGGAACCACTATATTTTCTTGTGTTGTGCTGTGATTTCTTTTCTTGCATTTACTTCATTTGTTTAATTCTTGTTGGTGTGTGGGAAGCTCTAATCTGTGATCATACACATATATATATATTAACTTTACACAAAATATTTTAAATCTCTATTCACCCCCCCCCCCCCTCTAGAGAATTCTATTGAGGTTAACTGTGCACTTTCATGTAGCATCCTCATTTTGGGGTGAAGCCCCTATTTCCTCCATCAATCTCTTTCCCATGAGTAGGAATTCGATCTCCTCTATTTGGTCTTCGTGTCCCAAGCCTTTCTCCCCTACCTTTGGTGTTGTCATTCCTGTATCCCTTCCTGGCTGTCGCATTCGATGGTCTTTGGAACTCCGTCATCGCTTCGACTGTCGCAATAGCTTCACCCAATGTCTTGGCATCTCGCTAATGCACTACTTGCTTTACCCAATTCTGCATACCATCCTTAAAGTTGAACACTTGATCATCTTTGGACATACCTGGCACCATCAGCATCAAGTTCTGAAACTACTTTACATACTCCGTGATTGACCCCTTTTGCTTAAGTTTCTTCAGCTTCTTCCTTGCCTCATTGGCAACATTCTCTAGGTAGAAGTGCTTCTTGAGTTCAGTCTTGAATGCCTCCCAAGTGTCTAGGGTGTGTGTTCCCTTCTTGATGTCTGCCATCTTTCTTTGCCACCATAATGAGGCAATATCAGAAAGGTAATAACTTGCAGTCTATACCTTTAGCGCCTCTTCCATAAGATTGATCCCTTCAAAGTACGTCTTCAGTTGATAAAGGAAGTGCTCAACCTCCCTGGCATCTCTATTTCCTGTGAAGGTTTGGGGCTTCGGGACATAAATTTTTGGGTTGGTCACAACCCCACCATTGCCACCGTTTGCAATATCCTTTCTGCATACGGCTAGTTCCTCCTCCAAGAATGCGATCCGCTCCTCATAGTCATCTTCCATTTGATCGTACCTTTGTTTCAGCTCCGCATGAGCATCCAGGCATGCTTGAACTTTGGTTATCAAAAGTTCCAGCTCTCCGCGAGCCGGTAGCACTTGTTTGACAGCTTCTAGTTCTCTGCGAACATGTGAGTGGTCTTCCTCCACCGCCATCATGCACTCCTCCCATTCGACTAACATGCGGTCCACGTGCGTTTCATCCCGATATTTGCTATGGCACCGCCTCTTCTTCTCGGATTGGGGCAGCATCTCCCTTCCACGCTCATCCACCACGCTTGAGTTGTTGTTCCCTTCACCAGCCATCTAGTCTTCTCGAACACCAACCACGAACTTGAGCATCCTAGCTCTGATACCAACTGTCACAGACTCGTCTTCTTACAAGCTCTCGTGCAACCTTAGCTCCTCCTTCCCACTTCGCTTAGCCAAGCTACGTTAGCCTCTCCTGCAAGAACTAGGTGGTGATGAAGAAAAGATGCAAAGCAGAACTCAAGGGAACTCACAATTGTAAAGGAAGCTCAAAGAACTCTATTACTTCTCCAAAGCTTGGATGATTACAAATGAGGGGGTCTTCCCCTCTTATAGGCCCCAAAGAGGTTTCCCTCCAAAACACAGAAGATTCTAGACTACTACCATTCTAGAGTGTTCTATACAAATCTAGTATATACATGATCATGAATTATCTAGAACTTCCTAGCATCATCCCATGTACAAGCTTCTGGATTTCTCTGGAATCTTCCCGGGCATTAACCCCCAAATGCACCCAAATACAGATCCGTGACATAACGCTCAGCAGTAGCGGTTACTGCCGTTTAGCAATTTAATTCAAAAACTAGTTCATTTTTACCCCTTTCTCTGTATCCTACCACAAGTTGCCTAGGAGATACCACCGTGCAATAAGCATCACTGTTGGTGCTGGCATTCATTATGAATAGCCCATTTTGACTTGGGGGATTCCATGGCTCGATAGTGCTAACGTGGTGCGGTAGCTCCTAGTCAGATCCAGGAATTTAAGATCCATGATTGTAGTGTTGGTGTTTCCAAGGTGATCTGGAAGTGATCAAGCATCTAGTCTCACTGCCAATGCGATATGAGCCTATGGGGTCACACACCAGAGTGTTTGGAGAAGTTGGAGGAAGAATTGTGTTGGCCTTACTCATATTGGATATGAGTGAAGGATCAATCCTATGACTTATTGGAGTTGGTTTGAGTCAACTGAATGCTCCACAGGTATTGTGAATATTGTATGGAGCGTGTTGACAAGTCTTCGAGACGAGTCATCGAGAATGTCTCGACGACCCTTACCTCAGTTCATTGAATGAATGAATCCATGTCGGCTCGACGAATCCATGTTGACTCGATGAATTAAAAGTTGATTCGACGAATCCTTGATTGACTCGACGACTCCGATAAACTCATTCACTCAACGAATTGAGTTGTACTCGACGAATTTATGATTACTCGACGAAATCATGACTTGACAAATTTATGATTACTCGACGAACTCGACAAAATCATGACTCGACGAATTTCTGATTACTCGATGAAATCATAATCACCCGACAAATTTTGTTTGCTCCAATATAAGTCGTGGGTGTGTGGATAGCCTCTCTCTCTCTCTCTCTCTCGCCTGGGTATAAATAGAAGACGATTTCATACCCTAAAGAAGCGATCTCCTTTTGCGAATCAGAGAGGGCGACAGAAGAGTTCCGAAGTGCGACGGAAGAGTTTCGATTGGCCGTCCCCGCACCCCGCCGCCACTGTCGCCTCTCCGTATCGTCGTACCTAGCAGTTAGTGGGAGACGTAGAGGACTCTTCTTCTCCGACCTAGTTCTTGTGCGACAAGAAGCTATGGTTCTCCTTTCGCTCGTGTGGACTCCCGTAGAGGCCCCGAACCATTTCAGCTCTTGGGACTCAACGATCATTCTTTGGGATCTCATTTGTGGAGCACCTTGGTTGAGTGTTGACTCAATTCCCTTCAGGTATTGCAATGTGTTGCTTCTCCTATTTCTTGATTCATGAAATTGCAAGTTCCTTGAACTGTTTAGGGTTGTTCTTGTTCTTTTCTTCCGCTGCGCATATATGATATGATGTCTACATAAGATGTATAGAAAACCTAATATGTAGTTGTTCAAATCCTTTGGAAGTCAATCGAAGGGACACACTGGGTTCGCCCAAGGGTCCTAATAAGAATGAAAACACTATTTATACTTTCATATTTCATTTTCTCCTTTCATGGGCTAGGTATAACTTGAGAGAAGAGAAGCGAGGGTGCAAGAGAGAAGGATAATGTCAGAGCTCCATTAGTCGGACTGATGTGCCGTCGCCGGAGATAGCTCGCAAGCACCGTTTCAATTTTTGTCCACCCATACTTCTTCGATATCCATGGATCCTAAGCGATCTATCAATGTATCAACCTTGTCTTCTTGGTTTTTAGTGTTAGAGACAAAAGTGTCTCCAACCTCCACACTCAACTATGAACCGTTGAAGGATGGGGGAACTGGGAACTAAAAGTGACCAACTACTAATCAAAAGGAGTTGGAGGGAAGATAAGGGGGAAGAGAGGAGAAGATTATCGTGAACGGCTATACCGGGCTTCCCGCAATTGCAACCATAGCTACGGTGATTTCATTACTCAATAAGTGAAGATATTACAGAGAGACAACCAAATAACAAGGAACATAGTTGTTAGAGAGTGACGAAAGCTTGAGAACCCACCAATACGGAGGAGTAAACTCAAGTTTAGCGTGTCTTTTTGGGTACTCTGTCACCCTATTTATACTAATATGGGTCTGGACAAAAGGGAACCCAAGATATAAGAGAACCTGACAGAGGTGAGTGAGAAAGAGAGGGTATGGTTACAACAAGTTGTACACTCCCTAACTAAAATGGCTGGAAAGGAGCTCGGGCAGTCTCTGATAGTGTCCTCTTAGACTTTTTGAACTCCAACATGCTCCTTACTCCATCTGGGGCTGACCGGCTCATGTCGGGGTTGTAGGATTCATGTATAATATAATCATATACTTTTTAAAGTCCACGCGAGCTTAGAAAAAGTAATCAGGTAGCCACGCAGGCTATGATTTGACTTCAATGCTTTGAAAAACTATAAATAGCCCAGCTGCTTGAGGGATCACTTTTCAGACGATTCCCCTCACAATTGATGCGGTTATAAACCCTGATTGTCTGATGGCTGCTACTAGCAACGCTTCATTGTTGGAGGCATTAGAAAAAAGGACCGCCTCCCTCTCATCCCCTTGCAAGAGGCTGGGAGTGGGAGGTAAGGGTATGGCCGACACACCTAGGGTATCAGTGGCCACTGTGGAGAAAAAAGGGACAAACGGTCTCCCCAAAGTGACCATCGTTCCTAAATTTTTTGAAGATTCTCTTGTTGTCATCTTGATGGACATGCCAAATTCTGCTCAACCGAAGCTAGCGGGAGCAGACACATCTTCCAACCTCGGGGATGAGGAGTTGAAAGCCTTCCTCAAGAAGGGAAGGACCTTTCACATAATCCCTCACCGAAAAATTCTGATGAAGTGGGGGAATTGCCAGCGGTGGAGGTGGTCCCGGTTGATGCTCCTAACAGGAAGAGAAAAAGGAAGGGTCCCAAGAAGATTGCAAAAATAATGCAAACAAGTTGATACTAGGGGCGAAGAGGAGAGGCACCTCTCAGAAATTGTCCACTTAGACATGGACAAGCCTGGGAGACATCTCTTGGCGATTTGCCTGGTGTAGCTAATTTTGTTTCTGCTGAAGACCCCATGGATGGTACGAACACTCATACTAACTTGCATGTTAAGGAGACATGAGACATAGTTGTTGATAGGTTGCGGATAAAGCAGGAGGACGAAGAGCAAACAGACACTAAGAAGGAGAATAAAGACGCAGAGAGACTGCTGCAACTACAGGAGGCCCAGGTTCGGGCAGACGCTGAGTAGGCGCAAAAATCTGTCGAGAAAAATTGGATGGCCATGGAGAAGAAGTGGTTGAAGAAAGAAACTCGAGCGAGTGAGGCTGCAGAACTAGCACGTAGGGATGGGTCACAGTGTAAAGCAATTGATGACTTCGGACAGACGAACACACTGGCCTAATTCTGTGTTAATATCGCACTGATTTTTGGAGAAGAGAGTGGGACTAGCGTAGGAGGTGATGCAGACACGAGAGAGAGCTCGCGATAACTTCCTTTGGGGACCCATATTTTGCCTCCCCCTCCACTAATGAGAATTGAATACGTCGTCGCCCCTCCTTTTGCATGAGCAACTCTAGTGAGCATCCTCTAAACCACAGGCAGATGACGAAGCGGTGGGGGTGAGGTGAGCTATTGCAGATGCTATTCCTTAGGAAAACTGGCCCTTTGTGGGCTCCTAATCCATATCCTCCGTTGTTACTGTTGTCTTCGGCGGGCACGACCAAATTTCGGAACAAGTTCTAGTGATGGATACAATGGGTATATCCGCTCTTCACTTCTCAAGATTAGTTATGAGAATAAACCTTTCATGTTTCCTCGGTTATCTTTGCAGAGACTATGCTATTTATCCTACCGTTCAGAATGAGGATCAAGCTTCGTTACGGGGGAGATGCATAATATGAAGGATATAATTCACGACCTAGAAAGAGGCAATAGGCAAAAAGGTGAAAAAAATTATCTGCACTTACCTCTAGGTTTTCTCAGTTGATGTAGAAGATCTTGTGAGAGAGTGTGGTTTCTAGATCAAGATCGTGGACACTCCCTAAGGAGGTGAGCGTCCCGTATGAGTTGCGAGTGCAAAAAGATGTTCAGGCTTTGCACAGCATCAAATTGCAACTGAACAAGGCTTTGGCTCTTGCTCACAAAGCTTACACTGACATCACCGATGGTTTGGCACATGTGGGTGTAGAGCATGCTCCACTATGGGACTATAGTTTCCTTGGGCGATCAAAATTTTTTTTGGTGATTCATGATTGAAAACTTATTATTATTTGATGATGATATGGTATACACGGTCACGTGCTCAATTTTCTTTCGCCAATATGCTTTTCTTGCATTTTATCTACATAGAATGTTTTGTAAATGTTGTATTGTGAGGGTTACATGTTGGCCGGTGCTAACACCTGCCTTGTTATACCTTGTTTTGTTTTGCAGGCTAACACTCTGGAGGTGGTGGTTACCAGATGCATAACCGTGTGAGCTTGAACTACTGACATTTCAGCATTCGAGGCTAAGGACAGGGAAGCACCTATAAATAGTAGGTACCTTCCACTCATTACGCACTTCACTCATGCAAAGAGAATGAGCTAGTTTGTAAGAACATTGACATTGGTGTCCAAATGAGTAAACTGCGTGATCACTTTATTGTCTGCCCAGACTAAGCTCCCTTTCATCTCAGAGTTAGAGTTTGCCAAATTCTTGACGTGATATCCCTTGGACACACAGCATGGTTACCTCGTGGTGAGGAGAGATTGAACACCACCCCTCTACACAGCATGGTTACCTCGTGGTGAGGAGAGATTGAACACAGTCTATGATGAAGAGCTCATTGTTCCCATTGACCACTTCGACTCTAGTGGAGACTTCCAATATTCTTCGAAGTTATTGAAATACTTAAATACTTCAGCAAGTGCCCGCCTAGCTGTCACCGAATGTTGTGACAATCATAATTTTGTTCGTGTCATATTTCAGATCGGTGCAGATGCAATTCAGCTTGGACATTTTCTGCATCCTATTTTACGTGGGAGCTACTGTCAGGGGGCAGATGTACTTTGTCTCCAACAAAATGTGGGTTCTGAACCTCCCAAATCTGGGTCGCAGCTGGTAAGACCAGTTTTCCTTTATCAAAGGCAACTTCGGCAGTCTCTCTACACTCTCGGGTGTGTGGAGAGAGGATGTCTTCAGGGTGCCCAAGCCAAAAGGGGTGGTGAGGCGATGGTGAACTTTCTTAACCATAACCCCTTAGATGTGGATTACTACATCCCGTTGGTGTAGGCAATCATGAAAGTTCTTGCAGTGCATTGTAAGTATGGGTGATTAGCTAAACAAGTAAACACACTTACGTCGTTGATTCTGACGTCTTTTTCCTTGTAGATATTTTGATGGTCCATGATGATAAATTATGTTAGCCCCTCAATAAAGTCTTGATGGTGGGCGAGAAGAGATTCCTGCTGGAGCAATGAATGGAGGCGCATGAGGAAGGGGGTGCAAGCATGTCTCCACGAAAGCAGAAGTCCACGCAAGCTCATGTGGATGTGGCTAGAGAGTTCACCTTATCTAGTTTTGGAAAGAACCTATAGGATGCCGCTGGACATCCCTTGATGTAGTGGGATCCCGAGGGAAGGTTGATCACCCTTTGCACCGCCCTTCCTTCTTGGAGGGAGGAAGATAAGGTGATGTCGCATGCTTATGTGGTCACCTCTGTTGTGCTTGGCACAAAGAATCTTCTCAAGTTGTCAAAGATCCTGGTGGAGGACTGTTGGATTGTTTGGCGCCCTTAGATGGGGTGAATAGTGGTTTTATAAAACTTTTTTATACGTAAAATTCAATGCAAAATATTAAATTAAAACATTTTGAAAATCAGAAATAAAATCTTCATAAGAAATAAAAAAGGATGCATGATTTTATTTCAATAAGAAATTGATTACAAAGCTATTATTTTCATGACGAAATTGAGGCGGCGTATAGAAAATATCTTTTGGTTTCTATACCGACTCTCCTCAAGAGCTGGTTGGATGTCTCTCTCCTTAGATAGGTCATGGGTTGCCCCTACACTTACTCCCTAGATCTAGTCGCCTAACTCACAAGTCGAATTCCTCTCTAAGTCGCACACGGACCTAGTCGCCTACACATGTGCGAATTTCTTCACCATACAAAAAGAGTCGCCAAAAAGAAAAGAGATTACAAGATAAGAATGAAATGAAATTTCTTTATATAAAACTCCCAATAGAAGATCTGAAGGCGAGTAGCAAAGGCACGAGAGAGATCCGTGCTATTGTCATGTTCGTACTTCATGTAGATTAAGCAATGATGAACTTCACCTTCAAGTTCTCATTTTGATCTTCAAGATTGATGTAGGTATCGCTCTGGACGTCTGGGATGAGGCTCCACAAAATTATCTTCGGAGTTCCTCGCGAGAGAAAGAGCAAGCGGCTCTTTAAATAAGTTTTGTCCACTACCGCCAGTGGTAGTACATACCTCCCCGCGGTATCCTTTTGGAAGGCAGTCTCTTGCTCCATTCGGCCAAAAATGGAAGCTTTGGTCTGTACTTTAGGTAATCATTACCGCATATCAATAAGGTTATCGCGCGTGTGACGCCCCAGGTTTTTTTTTCTTATGGTTAATTCAAGTGGGGTGTGCTAGTAGAGGTGGTTTAAATGATAAGGTTGCCGTTGCGTGGCATGAGTGCGGAGGGCGTTACCGTTTCATGTACGTCGCCGTCCGGTGAATTGTTGCTAGGATATTATTATGAGGGGTTTAAGCAATTTTTTTTTTTTTTTTGCATAAAAAAATATATGAATGTATACATGCATATATATATATATGTAAAAATATATATAGATATAAATATATAACTTATACACATTATATTTTTATAAAGTTCTGCGCTGAGCTTGGATTCCTCTCCTCGTCCCGTGCTCTTCTTGCTCCGTTTGGGGGGTTTAGGGTTTCCGTCAGGCGGGTGTCGCAAGGCGCCGGTGCGGTCGAAGGAGGTTGGATCTTGATCGCCGGGGCTGTCTTCGTCGCCGGGGCTGTGGATCCGGGCGACTTCTTCCTCGCTCGTCGGGATTTGTCGGAGCCCCGTTGTAAGGCAAGAAAACTCTTCATCCCTCCCCCTTCTCCTTCAACCCCTTCCTTTTCTGCTTAACCGAGCTTGGTTGATTTGGGGGTTGGCATTATGAGATTTATTTTGGGCCATTATGGTGGTTGCTGGTTTATCCCTCCAGATCGCATAATCAGAAATGTTCCTTTTGTTCCTTTTGGATGTGGGGGGTTGGTGGCTGGTGGTTTACTCTTCCAGAAAGTTTATTATTAGGATTGTTCTATTCTGTTATGTTAAATTGGGGCTGCTTCTTAGGAAATTGTTAAATGGGGGTTGCTTTACTTGGTTTTAAATTTGGATTTTTGCAAACCATCAGGGGGCTGCCTTATAAAACTCTATTTGGGGCGGCTGTAGTTGGATCCATTGGATATTTCATTTCTTTGGAGTTGCTTTGCATCACTCTTGTTGGGTTTATTTTGAGGGTTGGGGCTATCGGCTTGTCCCTCCAGGAATCCCCTGGACTGGGATGAGGCTTGGTTTCTTTTATTCTCCCAGATATTTACTTTTGCCTAATGAAGGTTGTTGACTTGTCCCTCCAGGAATTTGGTTATTTAGATTGCTTATCTTCCTTCCCTTTTGTGGGGAGCTTTGGGCTGGTGACCCCGGGCTGCTGCTGTTGTTTTAGTTGGGGCTGCTGTTATAACCCTTTGTAAGGGGCTGGTTTGCTGTTATTTTACCTAGGGGGGCTGCTCTTGTTTTCTTTCCTTTTTCTGTCCAGTAAGGGCTGCTGCTGTATTGTTATTTGGGGGCTGCTCCTTGTTGAGTTGGACTGCAAGTATGTTGATTTGGAGCTGCCTCTTTTGTTGTTGATTTGGAGCTGCCTCTTTTGTTGTTGATTTGGGGTTGCCTCTTTTGTTGTTGATTTGGGGCTGCCTCTTTTGTTGTTGGTTTGGGGGCTGCCCTTGTTGATTTGGAGCTGCCTCTTTTGTTGTTGATTTGGGGTGCTGCCTCTTATCTTGGTCAAATATTGGGGGGCTGCACCTTATTCTTCTCTAAGCAAGGGCTGAGGCTATGTTCTTTTCTTTTGGGCTGCCTTGCACCACTCTTGTTGGGTTTCATTAATTGCAAAATAATTCTGCGCGCTTCGATTACAAGTAGGTAGAAATGGTCAATATTATGGTAGTCCCATTTGCTAACTCCTCGGCACACTTAATTGGTCCTGTTTTATTATATGCTAGCTGCTATGGTTGGGTGAACCCTTCTATCCCTCTTTTATATGCTAGCTGCTATATGTTTAGCTTTGTTCCGATCCTGGGCTACTCCTAGATGGTTTATTCTGGTTGATTTTGTTCCGGATCATGTTTTACTTGGCTACTTCTGCATATTTACTTAGCTAAATATTGATGGACTTGTTTGCACTGGAAGGATGGGTACAGGGAACACTGGGTTCCCCATCATAGTTCTGTTAATAGTGGTTGGTAGGGCGATGAGACCACCACCACGGCCCCTTTTTATTCGGGGTGAACATCCCCTTTATGTGCTTGGTTAGTGACATTGTTTGGGTCCGCCACCACTGATTCGTTTTGAACATCCCCTTTATGTGAGTGGTTAGTGACATTGTTTTGGGTCCGCCACCACTGGTCCATTTTTTGCATTATATGCCAAGTTTAGTCATGCTCTTGATTATCAGGCCGGTTCTATGCGGGATCTTCCTAACCTTCTATTACTGAAATCTTTATATAAGCGTATATATATAGTTATATATATGGGTATATGTATATATATATGTATTTATATACCCCTTTCAGCATGGATATGTCACTTGTTACTTCTCCTGCTCTTACTTTTAACTATGCTGTTTTCTTGCACCCTTTGGGCTGAGGCATTCTTTTCTTATGGATGCCTCAGGTTCAGGTTCGTAGCTGCCGCCGGAGTTTGAGTGGAGTCGATCTGTTTCCTGTTGAGGCCTTCCTTTCTTGTAGGTAAGGATTCAGTTCCTTTTGTTGTAGCTTGTCTTTTGGCTGTTGACTCTTTTCCTGCGGGTTCGTGTCAGTTCTTGACGCCCGTATGGCTTTTATTTGGTTTACTTGCTGATGCTGCTGCTAGCTTCCTTTACTGCTACTTAGTTATTTTGTATTCGTACACTCTGGGAAAAGCCGATTTTGCTGAGTATTAATGTAGTTCTTTTAGCATTATAAAAAGTTGTTCTTTTAACTGTTTGTCGTATTTACTACTAAGTATCATATATTTGCAAGGCGTAAACCTAAATAAAAATGATGATTCTTTATTATATACTAAATGTAGATCGGCGATCGCCCTGGAGACGTCTCTGGTCTTCAGCGCCGTTAGATATAAAGTGAACTTATTTTCTTCCGTTGCGTATGCTTGTCTTTTACAAGGTGCGGCTAGATAAACCGCAGGGCCGATGGACACGGCTTCCTAATCTAATGAAAATAATCTTAAAAGATAATCCTTTATTTAATTCACATCTTTTATCGTGAAAAAGTTCGTTTGATTGCTCGCCTGAACGTCCGTAGTTGTCCCCTACTGGACGTGGCATCACGACGCGTGTTTTCCCCCTTTACTCTGATATTATAATATATTTCGGGAAAATACGGGTTGTGACAGTTGGTATCAGAGGGAGGTTAGCCGGGTTGCTGGAAATGGTCTGGTTGGCCCGGTTAACCGTCTAGTAAGAATCGTTAATCATTGCATACACTCACCGATGGGTCATCGGTAGATCTCGACTGAAGCACGAACACTACACTCATAAGCATGAAAGAAGTATACGGGGCATATTATGTAGTATGGGATGCATAATATGTGTCTGTATATGGACCCTCATAGGTGACAACATACGACTGTTATGTAGTATGGGATGCATAACGTAGGTCGCATGCGTGTCCATTAGATTTTCCTTTTCGTTGCATGCGATAATATGTAGTATGGGATGCATAATATCGTATGTGTACGCCGCTCATAGCATGCATTAAGGCATTTTCTTAGTTTGCATAGCACTGCATGCATAACATAACATTGCATAAGCAAACGTGTCAAGCTAGAGATCTACACGATGACACATGTACACCCATGATTTTGAAGGTAAGATTTTGAGTTTATATGCATACGAGAGAGATGCACGAGAGGTAAAGGATGGTACACCATCCCGAGTATAACGTGATAATATGTATTTACTCTTCCCAGAGAAAAAGCAGTAGCAAAAGCAAGTATTTGTATGTCCTCTCTTCTTAGAGGTTTGAGTCCAGTCTTAGCAGGCTGTTTATATCAGGTTGTTCCTCGTTCTCATTGTAGTCCAATCTTTCTGTGGTAATTTAGTCGCTATAGCAGAGTTCTATCTTTGCCATGTCATGTGTCTATACTGCTTTGTTAGGCGAGTTTAAGGTTCGAGATTGTAGGGCGCACGTTCTTTTTGACTCTGGTGCCACTCGCTCTTTTGTGGCCAAGAAGTTGTGGATCGGTATCGCTGGGCTTTGGAGCGAGTTGGTGATCCGTTTTGTGCCAAGTACCCGTCCAGAGATTCGGTGGTGTCAGATCTGTGCGTGAGGCAGTGTCCGGTTGTTTTGAATGGATTTTTGGGATATGCAGATCTGAAGGTAATCGACTTGGAGGATTTTGACGTGATTTTGGGCATGGATTGGCTAGCCCGTTCGACGCTGTGATCCAATGTAGGGATAAGCACCTTGATTTCCTGATGGATGATGGCCAGCCCAGGAGCGTGTTCGGTTTCCCGCGCCAGACTTCCTCAGTCTTGTCGGTGGTCTGTGCCCAGGCTTTGGCAGAGTTCGATGGCCGTGTCTATTTTGTTTCTGTCTTGCTCGCGGCTTGCGCATCGTCGCCTTGTGTTGAAGATATTCCTGTGGTGCGGGAGTACCCGGACGTTTTTCCTGACAACCTTCCTGGTTTTCCTCCTGAGCGTGAAGTAGAGTTTGTGATAGATTTGGAGCCCGGGACCCGCCCTATTGCGAAGGCACCCTACCGTATGGCACCGCGGGAGTTGGAGGAGCTGCGCACTCAGCTGGAAGAGTTACTGCAGCTTGGGTTTATTAGGCCGAGTTCGTCGCCTTGGGGTGCGCCGGTTCTGTTCGTGAAAAAGAAGGATGGGACGATGAGGCTATGCATCGATTGCAGAGAGTTGAACAAGGTCACTATTAAAAGCAGGTATCCGCTTCCACGGATTGAAGACTTGTTCGACCAGTTGCAGGGTAGCTGCGTGTTCTCGAAGATCGACCTTCGGTCCAGTTACCATCAGTTGAGGATTCGCGACTCAGACGTTCCGCGAACTGCTTTCCGGTCGCGTTACGGACATTTTGAGTTCCTGGTGATGTCCTTTGGGCTGACGAATGCGCCCTCTACTTTTATGGATCTGATGAACATGGTATTCCGGGACATTCTGGACCAGTTCGTGGTGGTTTTTATTGATGATGTGGTGATCTATTCTTCGAGTGAGGAGGAGCATGCTCGGCATCTGCGGTTGGTGCTGTCTACCTTGAGGGCACACAAGTTGTATGCCAAGCTGAGCAAGTGCGAGTTCTGGTTTTCGCAAGTTTCCTTTTTGGGTCACGTGGTGGGCAAGAGTGGCATCTCTATGGACCCGGCGAAGGTCGCTGCTGTTTTGGACTGGAAGAGGCCGGCATCGCCTAAGAAGATCTGAAGTTTCTTGGGTTTAGCAGGCTATTATCAGAGGTTTGTGGAAGGTTTCTCAGGTATTTCCGCGCCTCTGACTAGGTTGACGCGGAAGGAAGCGGCTTTCGATTGGAGCGAGCAGTGCGAGGAGGCCTTTCAGAAGCTAAAGAGGAGGCTGTGTTCCGCACCGGTTTTGGCTCTCCCGGTTGAGGGAGTGGAGTTTCGGGTCTACGTCGATGCTTCGCTGATAGGCCTTGGGTGCATCCTCATGCAGGAGGGAAAGGTCATTGCGTACGGGTCGCGGCAACTAAAGGTGCATGAGCGGAACTACCCGACGCATGATTTAGAGTTTGCTGTGGTGATATATGCCCTGAAGCTGTGGAGGCATCTCTTGTATGTTGTGGAGTGCAAGATCTACTCAGATCACAAGAGCCTGATTTACGTGTTTTCTCAGCGAGAGCTGAACATGCGCCAGCGTCGGTGGATGGAGTACGTGGCTGATTATAATGTGGAGATCCTCTATCACCCCGACAAAGCAAATGTAGTGGCGGATGCCCTGAGCAGGAAGTCAGCTTCTATTTTCGGACTCTCCGTGCAGTCCCTGGTGGAGGAGTTCCTTTTTATGAGCATCGCGGTGAAGCCCAGGGGTGGTCCGTCTTGTATGGAGGTTGAAGAGCCGTCCTGGATTGCTTTGACGAAGTTGCACCAAAAGGATGATCGGGATTTGCAGCACCTCCGGAGCAGAGTTGAGAGAGATGAGTTTCCAGATTTCTCGATTGATGCGGAGGGTACGTTGAGGTACCGTGGCAGGCTGTGCATACCCGCGGTGGAGCAGATTCGGGCAAAGATTTGTGAGGAGGCTCACGACTCCAGCCCATCCTATCATCCTGGTTCTACCAAGATGTATCGCGACCTGAAGCAGATTGTGTGGTGGCTAGGCATGAAGCGCGATATTGCGAGATTCGTGGCGCAGTGCTACACTTGTCAGCGCGTCAAGGCGGATCATAGGAGACCCGGGGGCAAGTTGACACCGTTGGATATTCGCTTGTGGAAGTGGGAGAGCATCTCCATGGACTTCATTACTGGTTTGCCGAGATCCCCACGGGGTCATGATGCAGTATGGGTCATCGTTGACAGGTTGACCAAGTGTGCTCATTTTGTGCCGTACAAGACTGGCTATTCGATGGAGAAGATTGCGCCTCTGTATGTGCAGGAGGTCCTTAGACTGCATGGAGTTCCCGCGAGCATAGTGTCTGATCGTGATTCCAGATACACTTCCCGTTTTTAGCAGAGTCTGCAAGGGGATTTGGGCACCGATCTCTGGTATTCTACGGCTTATCATCCGCAGAAGAATGGACAGACGGAGAGGGTTAATCAGATCGTGGAGGATATGATCCGGTGTTACATTCTAGAGCATGGAGGAGCTTGGGATGAACGCCTTGGGCTCATGGAGTTCGCGTACAATAACAGTTACCAGGAGAGCTTGCAGATGGCTCCGTTTGAGGCTCTGTATGGGAGGAGATGTCGGACTCCCCTGTTTTGGGCTGAAGTGGGCGAGAAGCCTGTTCTGGGTCCTGAGGCTTTGGAGGAGATGAGCGTTGTTGTGACGCAGATCCGTAAGAAGCTCCGGGTAGCTCAGGAGCGCTATGAGAAGTACGCCAATCGGCGTAGGAGTGAGTTGGAATTTGCGGTGGGGGACATGGTGTTCTTAAAGGTGTCCCCGATGGCAGGTGAAAAGAGATTTGGGAAGAGCCACAAGCTGGACCCCAGGTATGTAGGCCCATTCGAGATCGTCGAACGCATCAGGGCTTCTGCTTACATGTTGTTGTTACCTGCCTCTTTCCCCGGCGTGCACGACATTTTCCATGTGAGCTAGTTGCGGAAGTGCGTCCGCATCGATCGCCATGTGCTGGATTCCGTGCTAGTGCTGCAGCCCAATCTGTCCTTTGTGGAGCAGCCTGTTCGCATTTTGGAAAGGTAGGATCGGGTGTTGCGGCGGAAGACCATTCCTATGGTGAAAGTTCTCTGGGGCAATCAGGACGTTCGGGGTGTGACCTGGGAGCTCGAGTCAGCGATGAAGGAGTCTTATCCTCATCTCTTCTGCTAGCTTCCCCGGTAAGTCTTCGTCTTTTACTTTTTTTTTACCATGTCTGGTATTGTCGTTGTAAAGTTTCGGGGCGAAACTTTTTGTTAGGAGGGGTCACTTTGACGCCCCAGGTTTTTTTTCCTTATGGTTAATTCAAGTGGGGTGTGCTAGTAGAGGTGGTTTAAATGATAAGGTTGCCGCTGCGTGGCATGAGTGCGGAGGGCGTTACCGTTTCGTGTACGTCGCCGTCCGGTGAATTGATGCTAGGATATTATTATGAGGGGTTTAAGCAATTTTACTTTTTTTTGCATAAAAAAATATATGAATGTATATATGCATATATATATATGTAAAAATATATATAGATATAAATATATAACTTATACACATTATATTTTATAAAGTTCTGCGCTGAGCTTGGATTCCTCTCCTCTTCCCGTGCTCTTCTTGCTCCGTTTGGGTGGTTTAGGGTTTCCGTCGGGCGGGTGTCGCAAGGCGCCGGTGCGGTCGAAGGAGGTTGGATCTTGATCGCCGGGGCTGTCTTCGTCGCCGGGGATGTGGATCCGGGCGACTTCTTCCTCGCTCGTCGGGATTTGTCGGAGCCCCGTTGTAAGGCAAGAAAACTCTTCATCCCTCCCCCTTCTCCTTCAACCCCTTCCTTTTCTGCTTAACCGAGCTTGGTTGATTTGGGGGTTGGCATTATGAGATTTATTTTGGGCCATTATGGTGGTTGCCGGTTTATCCCTCCAGATCGCATAATCAGAAATGTTCCTTTTGTTCCTTTTGGATGTGGGGGGTTGGTGGCTGGTGGTTTACTCTTCCAGGAAGTTTATTATTAGGATTGTTATATTCTGTTATGTTAAATTGGGGCTGCTTCTTAGGAAATTGTTAAATGGGGGCTGCTTTACTTGGTTTTAAATTTGGATTTTTGCAAACCATCAGGGGGCTGCCTTATAAAACTCTATTTGGGGCGGCTGTAGTTGGATACATTGGATATTTAATTTCTTTGGAGTTGCTTTGCATCACTCTTGTTGGGTTTATTTTGAGGGCTGGGGCTATCGGCTTGTCCCTCCAGGAATCCCCTGGACTGGGATGTGGCTTGGTTTCTTTTATTCTCCCAGATATTTACTTTTGCCTAATGAAGGTTGTTGACTTGTCCCTCCAGGAATTTGGTTATTTAGATTGCTTATCTTCCTTCCCTTTTGTGGGGAGCTTTGGGCTGGTGACCCCGGGCTGCTGCTGTTGTTTTAGTTGGGGCTGCTGTTATAACCCTTTGTAAGGGGCTGGTTTGCTGTTATTTTACCTAGGGGGGCTGCTCTTGTTTTCTTTCCTTTTTCTGTCCAGTAAGGGCTGCTGCTGTATTGTTATTTGGGGGATGCTCCTTGTTGAGTTGGACTGCAAGTATGTTGATTTGGAGCTGCCTCTTTTGTTGTTGATTTGGAGCTGCCTCTTTTGTTGTTGATTTGGGGTTGCCTCTTTTGTTGTTGATTTGGGGCTGCCTCTTTTGTTGTTGGTTTGGGGGCTGCCCTTGTTGATTTGGAGCTGCCTCTTTTGTTGTTGATTTGGGGTGCTGCCTCTTATCTTGGTCAAATATTGGGGGGTTGCACCTTATTCTTCTCTAAGCAAGGGCTGAGGCTATGTTCTTTTCTTTTGGGCTGCCTTGCACCACTCTTGTTGGGTTTCATTAATTGCAAAATAATTCTGCGCGCTTCGATTACAAGTAGGTAGAAATGGTCAATATTATGGTAGTCCCATTTGCTAACTCCTCGGCACACTTAATTGGTCCTGTTTTATTATATGCTAGCTGCTATGGTTGGGTGAACCCTTCTATCCCTCTTTTATATGCTAGCTGCTATATGTTTAGCTTTGTTCCGATCCTGGGCTACTCCTAGATGGTTTATTCTGGTTGATTTTGTTCCGGATCATGTTTTACTTGGCTACTTCTACATATTTACTTGGCTAAATATTGATGGACTTGTTTGCACTGGAAGGATGGGTACAGAGAAC
Organism: Dactylorhiza incarnata; assembly: GCA_033032865.1. NCBI lineage: Eukaryota > Viridiplantae > Streptophyta > Magnoliopsida > Asparagales > Orchidaceae > Dactylorhiza > Dactylorhiza incarnata. The sequence goes on along the minus strand of JAWHQI010000010.1, from coordinate 22,048,123 downwards.
ACTGGGTTCCCCCATCATAGTTCTGTTAATGGTGGTTGGTAGGGCGATGAGACCACCACCACGACGCCTTTTTATTTGGGGTGAACATCCCCTTTATGTGTGTGGTTAGTGACATTGTTTGGGTCCGCCACCACTGTTTCGTTTTGAACATCCCCTTTATGTGAGTGGTTAGTGACATTGTTTTGGGTCCGCCACCACTGGTCCATTTTTTGCATTATATGCCAAGTTTAGTCATGCTCTTGCTTATCGGGCTGGTTCTATGCGGGATCTTCCTAACCTTCTATTACTGAAATCTTTTTATAAGCGTATATATATAGTTATATATATGGGTATATGTATATATATATATATGTATTTATATACCCCTTTCAGCATGGATATGTCACTTGTTACTTCTCCTGCTCTTACTTTTAACTATGCTGTTTTCTTGCACCCTTTGGGCTGAGGCATTCTTTTCTTATGGATGCCTCAGGTTCAGGTTCGTAGCTGCCGCCGGAGTTTGAGTGGAGTCGATCTGTTTCCTGTTGAGGCCTTCCTTTCTTGTAGGTAAGGATTCAGTTCCTTTTGTTGTAGCTTGTCTTTTGGCTGTTGACTCTTTTCCTGCGGGTTCGTGTCAGTTCTTGACGCCCGTATGTCTTTTATTTGGTTTACTTGCTGATGCTGCTGCTAGCTTCCTTTACTGCTACTTAGTTATTTTGTATTCGTACACTCTGGGAAAAGCCGATTTTGCTGAGTATTAATGTAGTTCTTTTAGCATTATAAAAAGTTGTTCTTTTAACTGTTTGTCGTATTTACTACTAAGTATCACATATTTGCAAGGCGTAAACCTAAATAAAAATGATGATTCTTTATTATATACTAAATGTAGATCGGCGATCGCCATGGAGACGTCTCTGGTCTTCAGCGCCGTTAGGTATAAAGTGAACTTATTTTCCTCCGTTGCGTATGCTTGTCTTTTACAAGGTGCGGCTAGATAAACCGCAGGGCCGAGGGACACGGCTTCCTAATCTAATGAAAATAATCTTAAAAGATAATCCTTTATTTAATTCACATCTTTTATCGTGAAAAAGTTCGTTTGATTGCTCGCCTGAACATCCGTAGTTGTCCCCTACTGGACGTGGCATCACGACGCGTGTTTTCCCCCTTTACTCTGATATTATAATATATTTCTGGAAAATACGGGTTGTGACACGCCGCATTATCTCAATATTCGATCCCGCCAAATTTCAATCTTATGCTCCATTTGGCTCCTCAATGAGCATGATGATTGTCGGGCTTGTCATTCAGTTACCGCCCTCGATTGAGTAACAACGACGCCCTAACTCTTTACTAAAATGTCCTATTCTTCCATCAATGTTTTTGTTCAAATGCCTCTTTCTTGCTGGGCCATAGTAACTGACTCTACCTCCAACGGTATATGTTACCACCTGCAGTTCTACTCATTTCAGAGCACGACGTCCATTTTTTGTCTCATTTGATCATTCTCGTTAAGTATGATTTTGTACCTGTATAGCCTGCACTCTATGAACACAAAACAAGCTCGATCAAATACATACAAGGATTTGTTATTCTCAAACCAAGAGATGTGGAATGCATGTTTTAACAAACTTCACTTTTGATAATAACTAATTCTCTAATGAGAAATCAGTCAATTAAAATTTGAATTATGTTTATAGAATATTATAGGAAGTGATAATCATGAAAACATGGGCTTAAAGTGATGAATATAAGTACACAACAATGATCAGATTCTAAAAAACTGTACTCACCCAATATGAGTGCTCCTCCTACATAGATGCTCCCCTACACATATTGATGTTATAATTTTAGTTATACCTCGCTAAATTTCTCAATTCATTCTCCTCCTTTTGGTATATCAAAAGAGGGTGGAGGTAAGATTAGGCATAAAATGAATTGATTTCCCCTTTTTGTAAAAATAAGAAAGTTGATTTGTAGAAAGAACCATGATTGATAGAAAGAAGGATATACTAATGTAAAGGTTGCATAACAATTAAAATGGCATGCATAATTCATCATGTAACCCATAAGAGCATACAACATACGGAGGGATAATCTTGACAAATAAGATAATTTTTGAAAAAATGTTAAAAATTAGAGTTTAAACCCAAGAGATGTCTTGTCATTTATTGTTTTGAAATATATAAAATGTGCATTGAAATTTGTTTTTGAGAGTGACCAAGCATGATAAATATATCAAGAAAATATTTACAAATTATAATGTAAAGTGATTTGCAATTCAAACTTTGGAAAATATTATAGCGATCATGCTTAGGTATCTAGTACATTTACTCAAGAGATGTCTTGCCATTGATTGTTTTGAAATATATAAAATGTGCATTGAAATTCGAGTTTGGGAGTGACCAAGCATGATAAATATATCAAGAAAAGATTTACAAACTACAATTTAATGTGATTTGCAATTCAAACTTTAGAAAACATTATAGCGATCATGCATAGCTATCTAGTACATTTACTCACATTTGTAGAAATTTGTGTAATTATGCTTTTTGAGTCTAATTCTCATGAGTGGAAGATTTATGCAAGACAATGATGTGTACAAATAGTGTTTTGATTAAGTATACAAGAGCAATCATCAAGACACATGAGATCAGATATGTAATGGAATAAATACATCATCATCAAAATGCGAAGTAAAATTATTACCAAGGTGCTTCGCACACAAAGCTCATTAATGTTGGATCGGTAGGCGCCCTTAGAGGGGGGGCGGGGGGGGTGAATAAGGGTTTTAAAAACTTTATATATATTTGGTAATACTTGAAAAAGCTTTGATTATTAAACTAGAGAAGATCAAGACAAATCAAGTGAAGTAAAAGTAAAGACATGATTTTATTAACTTGAGAAGCATGATTACAAAACTTGATCTCTTATCGAAGCTAGAAATCAAAGCTAATAGAAAGACTCTTTTTGTTTTCTATACCGACTCGTATCCCCACGAACCGGTTGGCTTTAGCCAATCCTTCCCCGGATACGGCCTCAAGCCGCTCTAGCCAACCCTTCCCCGGATATGGCCTCGAGCACCCCCTAGACCTACTCCCGAGACCTAGTCGCCAACACGAGGCGAATTTCTGCCCTAAGTCCTACCCAGACCTAGTCTCCAACACGAGGCGATTTCACTAACCGTTACAAAAGATATGAAATAAAATAACAACAACAATATTAAAACTCCCTCTAAGAAACTTCTGAAGTCGGAGATGAATGATCGCTGTAGAATAAGCGAGGTTGAAGCGATCCCTCTTTGGATGTAGCGTGATGAAGTCCTCCTTCAAAAACTCTCTAAGCGTTTGGTGGGAGATCAACTCTCGGTCATATAGGGCTTTGGAATTCTGGCACAATACCTCTCTCAGGAATCAGCACACCACACGAGAAGAGAAGGTTTCATATTATAGCCTCAGCGCTAGCGCCTGCGCTAGCGCTACCGCCGGTGCTATCCCATATTAGGACACATTCTGCGTGGCAGAATCTTCAATCCGAGGAAACAATTCTCCCTTGCCAACTGTTCTCCTCGCTATCACCTGCGATATCGGATACCGCCTGGCGCTATCTCCTTCTATAAGTTCTCCCGGCAATTTCTCTTAAGCAATCATTTCGTCGAACAAAATTTCGTCGAACGCAGATAAGAGTCCGGCGATCGAAATTTTGTCAAACGCAGTTATGGACATTTTGTCGAGCGCCGCTAAGAGTTCGTCGAACGACTGCTAGCGCCTGTGCTAGTACTACCGCCAGCTCTAGTAGGAGATATGGATTTGATGGCTCAAACTTGGGGGCAACCTTCTTATGTAATCCTTGAGTCATGTGGACTTTATTATCCTGCAGACTTAAACACACAAGATCAAATACACATAGGATTTGTTATTCTCAAACCTAGGAGATGCGGAAGACCATGTTGCAACAAACTCCCCATTTTGATAATAACAAATCCATTAATGATAAATCAGAGCATTAATATATAAGCATGAAGAAACATACTTGTGTGTGTGTGAGAGTGATGACTTAGGATAATTTATGATTTTAGCATTTAGAATTGCTCCCCCTAAATACATGCTCCCCCTAAGTGAATGCTCTCCTAATATGTAAGCTATCATCTTAATTAAGCATTATAGATTAATATTTATCATGTTAGTTCTCCCCCTTTTGTTATTAGCAAAAGCGGGTAAGGAGACACCACTTAAAAATTGATAATACGATAAAAGCATGATCGAGCTTGTAGAGAAGGAAATGATAACGAGTTTTAGAATACTTTTCATTTAAATAGATCAGAGTTTGAGTATTAAAACATTTTCATAAATCAGAGTTTGTAGCATAAACAAAATGTAATGATTTCTAAGTAACTAAGCTACCCAGACAATATGTCTACACCCTAGCCCTGTACTAAGTGACGGATGGGCATGAGGAGCTGCATACATGCCGTAGGTTGGGGTGTTAGTCCCATATGCAAACAGTAGACACAACTTAACCTAGCACTCTTTCCCCTCAGTGCCTCGCAAGGCCCCACTATAACCCTCCCATGTTAAGGACAAGACATGACTAGAGATAAAGGTTATATAATGTCTACAACCCTACGCCCCCGCTATGGTGAGAAATGAAGTCATGGATAATAATTATTGGAAACATTTAAGCGTTTTAAATCTAATGGCATAGCATATGGATTTATATTTTTATTTGAATTTATGAAACCACTCACATAGCTATTTTGAAATCCATTAATGAATCAGAGTTTTTAGCGTAATAATATTTGCATAGAAATAAATCAGAGATTTATATAAAAAAATCATGTTAAAAGCAACTAATATAAAGTTTACCAAGCAAGTCTACCACTTGTTGCAAGAAAGGAATTTGAAGATTCAAGTGATGATGCACACAAATAAAAGACTTTAAATAAGCATGAAAGCGCAAGGTAAAACAATTATATGGTTATGATGCGGAAGACTTATCGAAATACAAGAAACATCTTATTGTAAATAATGATCCATAAAAGATATAGGAGTTAAATTTCATAAAGAAGATGTTTTTGTAAATCATTGTTCAATTAAAATCTTCAATAATGTAACCAAACATGAAATAATGTTATCAAAAAAGATTACTACAATGTTATTTTAATTCATAATTTCAAATCATACCAAACATTGTAGAAAGCATGCTAGGTTATCTAGTGCATTTCATAAGTAAAGAGTAGTATAGAATTAACATTAGGATCCAATACTCATGAGAAGAAGTGTTATGGAAGATAATGATGTGCACATAAGTGTTTTTTGAATAGAGTAAACAAATGTTTTAATCAAAAATACAAGAGATATGTAAAGTAAAGAGCACAATAAAACACAAATAATTTTACTTCTACACACTTCAATGCATAAACAAAAATGTACAACTACCAAGGTGCTTTGCACACACAATACTCATTAAGACTTATCAGGGTGCAATGTAGTGCTTGGGGGATCACATAATTTTATTCTTCAATATTGATTTTTTATTGTGATCCTGTGTACTTAAGAATAAGTTGTTTTTATTTTGAAAGAAAGTTATGGTTTGCACAAGATACTTTACTATTCTTTCCAAGGTGCTCAACCTCACAATGCTTATTAAGATTTGTCAGGAGGTTCAAGTAGTGCTTGGTGGAGTTATCTTTGTCACTTTATTTTATGATTTTTGTTTTGTACAAAGTTCTCCGAATAGACTTGGTTTGCAAACCAATATAATTTATGAAAAAGATAACCACTTTTCTTAACTTTTAAAAGTGCAAATAAAGGTTGTGTAGATAAGATACTTGTGCAATTTTAATTTATTGTACTATTACAAAACATACACAAGCATTCTTAAATTAAACACATATGTAGACAATGCCAAAATAAGTGAGTGAATAGCGATCATTATCAAACATAAAACATTTACTCATACTTAGAGGCATGCTAAGCTTAGTTCTACACAACTTTTTCACAATAATTGATACACATATTAATAGATATATCAAAGCATGATGAAAGCAATGTTCAAAGTAGTTTGAAAAGATAAATTGCAACATTATAGAAGTTCTAAATAATAGATTAAATCATGCTTGATTTTCAATGAAGTCCATACAATATTTTTGATATTTTTGAAGAATAATTTTTATTTAAAGTTTGAACTCATCAAATTGATCTTCGACTTCCTGAGGACTACCTTGTGAGAGGTTCGCCCGGTAATAGGTGATATGATAGCCCAAATCACCCTTTCGCAAGATACAAGTAAAAAGTTAAGTTCAAAAATAACAATTTTTGATAACTTTTTTTGTTTTATATTTTTGTATTTGATTTTTGCTTTTAGAAATAGAATTTAAACAAATGACAAAAAACACAAAGGCAAAACATATATATTTTTTTGTAATTTGGCTTTTGTATTTTTGTATTTGATTTTTCAAAAATATAATAATAGCAAAAATGCAGAAATGAATAGTACACATAGATTAATATATTTTTAGGGATTTTTCAAAATTTTAAAAATACAGAAAAACACAAGTGCGCTAGCGCCGACGTTAGCACTAGCCCGGGAAATAGTACACAATTTTTTATGATTTTGAAATTTTTAATTGTTGATCTTGATTAAGTGTCCCAATAGTAGTTTCATGCAGAAATTTCAGAATTTTAGGAGATGTCTAGATAGTCCAAATTGCATGAAACATTAGCGATTTTGTGTATGACTTTTCCAAATAAACTTTGCAAGTGATATATTTCATTATATCTCCATTTTAATATTTTTAAGGCTTATATTTACCAATGTAGTTTGAAAATGATAGGAAATGTAAGCATGATTGGACATGAATGAACAAGTCAAATATGCATGATTTTAGAGATTAACAATAATGTTCATGCATAATCATACCATGGATATTCCCTAGATGAGAATATCCAGCCTGTATATCTTGGTAAACAAATAAAGCCTAACATAGACACAAATATTCTTTAGGTGGCAATGTTAGAATGATAAGTTTGAGATTAATGTTATACCAAGTTTTGATTGTGTTTCAACTTAGAGACCTAGAATGGAGTGACAATTCTATTTGATTTGATATCAAAATGATTCAAAGGTCTAAACTAGAAATAAATCACAATTCACACATAATACACCATAACACCAACCATGGTAAACAATTATAATGCCAATTGTTGTCATATAATTCATATACATGTGATAGAGATAGTTGTTTTTTTTAAAGATTTTTTTATATGAATTGTGATATACGATTTTAGAGAATTTTATCAAAAGGACAACACTAGATCATGGTGGTGCGTGTGGCCTTAGTATTTAAGACAATTAATCTTTCAATATGTCTTTTGTGATTTTCTTTATAATTTAGATAAATATCTCATAACAAATTTAGAGTTTAATTCATATAGATCATATAAGATATTTATAAGCAGTGAATATTAGAAAGATAGATAGGTCATCAAAATTAGATATGACTTTTGAATTTTGATCAATTTGATTTTGTAAACATTTTAAGCTTTTAAGAGATAGGATCATATTTTCAATACTATATAGGATGACCATGACATGATAGTTCAAAAGGAAAACAACAATAAAAAGGACATTAGAGCACATCATCAAGTAGAAATTTGTATATTTCATTTTGAAAGGATTCTACTTCATGCAATTGATGATACCTAATGAATAAGAGATTTAGGTGTCCAAAGAGGACCGGGTGTGACGGTTCCTTTGGGTACCCAAATACATCGTGTTTGCTTTTGAGGAGATGGAAGTGAATGAGCCCTTTTGAGTGGAGTTTGTGTTTCATCTTTAACTTTGGGTCTCCATTCAAATCTTGGTTTAACATTATTTTTAGTTTTTAAATTTCCATAATCATTTACTTGAACATTTGGATCAAAAAGGTTTTTGAATTTATAATTTGAAGGAAATTTGTTTGCATTTAATTTTAGGTTGGGAGAAACATGATTTTGTAAATAATGATGATTTTGATTTTGATTTACAAACACTTTGTGATTCTTGCTCCCATTATTAGACTTAGTTAAGATGTTCATATTCATATTCAACTTGCTTTTAGATATTTCTTGATATTGTGAATTTGTATTTATAATTTTCATAAGCAAGTTGATTTTTGATTTTAATTCATCATTTTTTATCTTTAGATTATGTCTAGCTTTATTATAAGCTATTGTGCTATTTTTAAGAGTTGAAACAATTGAATCTATATGATCTTGATAGTTACTTCTATATTCATCAAATGTTTCATCCATCTCTTTAATTTCAATTTTATAGTCTTTGCACTTAGCACAATCATTTATCAAAGATGAATTTTCTAAACATAATTTTTCATTTTGTTCTTTTACAATAAGAAGTTCCTTTTCAAGTCCCTTGTATTTTTCTTTTAGATTATTAAATTCTAAACAAGGTGTAATAGTTTCATTTAAAGAGACATGGGTAAGACTAGATGAATTCGCATTTGATTCTTCTTTAACTTTTGTTTTTAAACTTTTATTTTCTAAGCGCAATTTGCAATTTCTTAATTTTGCGCTTAGTAATTTGTAGTTGTAAAGTAGAAATAGAATTACAAACAATAAGAGAATTTGATTTCCTTACAGTGCAATCAGAAGAGGCAAGATTTGAACAAATAGTTCCTTTAACATCCTTTTGGCACTCCTCTTCCATTGATGCATTTTCATCTTCTTTTTCTCTTAATGTATTGCTCTCTTTTTCTAAGTTGATTTCCATGATCTCTATGGTTTTGCTATGAGAGAGATCTTCTTGAATAACGGTGGATGCTTGTATGTCCTTCTCATCCTGTGTTTGTTTTATACCTGCGAGAGGAAAATCATACATTTCTTCAAGAAATTGCCAAACTTTTTATGCACTAGAAAAACAATATATTAATTTGAAAATTTCATTTGATTGAGCACAAAATAAATAATGTTTGGCTTTTGCATTTAGTTGACAATCTTTTTTATTTGATTCATCCGCAGGTCTTACAATGGCTAAATTCCATACTTCGACATCTAAAGTCTTAATAAATTTTTCAATTAAAATTTTCCATCCTTTATAATTTGTTCCTTCAAATAAAGGTGGTTTAAGAGATTTTTCTTCTTCATAAAAATTTACCCCACTAATAGAAGCGAGATCATGAGACGCCATTATTCCCAGTTGTTAAGCCGATTGGAATAAAACCTGGCTCTGATACCACTTGTTGGATCGGTAGATGCCCTTAGAGGGGGGGGGGGGGTGAATAAGGGTTTTAAAAATTTTAGATATATTTTGTAATACTTGAAAAAGCTTTGATTATTAAACTAGAGAAGATCAAGACAAATCAAGTGAAGTAAAAGTAAAGACATGATTTTATTAACTTGAGAAGCATGATTACAAAACTTGATCTCTTATCGAAGCTAGAAATCAAAGCTAATAAAAGACTCTTTTTGTTTTCTATATCGACTCGTATCCCCAAAAACTGGTTGGCTTTAGCCGATCCTTCCCCGGATACGGCCTCAAGCCGCTCTAGCCAACCCTTCCCCGGATATGGCCTCGAGCACCACCTAGACCTACTCCCGAGACCTAGTCTCCAACACAAGGCGAATTTCTGCCTTAAGTCCTACCCAGACCTAGTCGCCAACACGAGGCAATTTCACTAACCGTTACAAAAAATATGAAATAAAATAACAACAACAATATTAAAATTCCCTCTAAGAAACTTTTGAAGTCAGAGATGAACGATCGCTATAGAATGCGCGAGGTTGAAGCGATCCCTCTTTGGATGTAGCGTGATGAAGTCCTCCTTCAGAAACTCTCTAAGCGTTTGGTGGGAGATCAACTCTCGGTCATATAGAGCTTTGGAATTCTGGCACAAGACCTCTCTCAAGAATCAGCACACCACACGAGAAGAGAAGGTTTCATTATATAGCATCAGCGCTAGCGCTACCGCCGGCGCTATCCCATATTAGGACACATTCTGCGCGGCAGAATCTTCAATCCGAGGAAACAATTCTCCCTTGCCAACTGTGCTCCTCACTATTGCCTGCGCTATCGGATACCGCCTGGCGCTATCTCCTTCTATAAGTTCTCCCGGCAATTTCGCTTAAGCAATCATTTCGTCAAACGAAATTTCGTCGAACGCAGATAAGAGTTCGTTGATCGAAATTTCGTCGAACGCAGTTATGGACATTTTGTCGAGCGCCGATAAGAGTTCGTCGAATGACAGCTAGCGCTTGCGCTAGTACTACCGCCAACACTAGTAGGAGATTTTGATTTGATGGCTCAAACTTGGGGGCAACCTTCTTATGTAATCCTTGAGTCATGTGGACTTTGTTATCCTGCACACTTAAACACAAGAGATCAAATACACATAAGATTTGTTATTCTCAAACCTAGGAGATGCGGAAGACCATGTTCCAACAATTAAGACTTATCAGGGAGCGAAATAGTTCTTGGTGGATCACATAGCATTAAATTAAATTTTATTATTGTGATCCAGTGTACTAAGGAGAAGTAAGACTATATGGTGTTTGTAATTTGTTTGCACAAGACACTTTACAATTCTTCCCAAGGTGCTCAACCTCATAATGCTTATGAAGACTTATTAGGAGGAGAAGTGGTGCTTGGTGTAGTTTTCCCTATCATTTATTTTTTGATTTTATTTTGGTGACCAATGACTCCTAATTCACTTGTTTAGCAAACATTCTATTTAATTTTGCAACCACGCTTCTCTAATGATGAGTGCATGACTATCCATGAAATGCAAGACGTCAATTCAAAGATGTGTAGGTAGTTTATCAGTGCATTTCAACTAGTTATAAAATTACACTACACAAACAAACATAAATAATATAGGAATCAAAAAGTAAGTGTGGGAAATCATTATCTAACATAAATTATCACTCGTACTTATAGGCATACTTAGCAATTTTACACATGTTTCCTACACTCATTTTCATTGTACAGCAAAAGATAATATGCAAGGCATGAATAATCAAGACAATGTTTAAGATGGCTGAAAATGAAATCACACATTGTAATGTTACTTTAAAAGTTATACTATTTATCCTTGACTTTAGCATTGAAAATTAAGTAGCTCTTATGATTTTTGTTTTTATAAAAATGAAAAAAATGCAATAATAAAAATAGAGAAAAACATATTTTATTTGATTTTAAGTTTGTTTTGTTATTTTCTATTTTGTTTTTGGATTTTCAAAAATAAAAAGACAAGCAATAACACACATTTTTATTGAAATACGGAAGTCATTGACAAGCAAATTAGTAGAATAATCTTTCATGCAGCAAAAGTAAAAAAATGTAGAAAATAAAACTTTTAAAAGAAAATCAGAGCTACCATCGACGGTAGAGGTTACCGCTATGCGGTATCAAACATAGTTTTGATTTTTTGGCTTAAAAAGCATGTTTCCACAGTTTTTATTCTAATTTTTCTTGTTTATGATTCTCCACTATAAGGTGCACCGACTACAACAAAGAAATCTGGAAAATAATCAAAAAGTTATGAATCTAAAAATTTTAGCCTATGATGTCCAAAACACCAAACTCCAACCTAAGTAATGAGAATTGTGCATTGGGAAGTGGTTTTGTGAATATGTACGCAAGTTGAGATACAGTTCCAATAAAGCATACTCTAACATGTTTTTTTATATTATCACAGATGAAGTGGTGCCTAACATCAATGTGTTTGGATCAAGGTGGTGAACTGGATTGTTGGTTAGATCAATAGAGCTTTTATTATCACACATCAGTTCTACATTATTAAGATGAACTCCAAAATCATCTAGTGTTTGAGTCATCCATAAGGCTTGTGCGCAACAACTACCTAGTGCAATATATTTGGCCTAAGCGGTGAAGAGCGCAACATAATTCTATTTCCTACTCAACCATGATACAAGTGTACTAGTGCTCTTATGATCTAAGGGATTTCTCGTAGAATCAAAATAGCCATGCAAAATAAATGAATCATTATTATCCTAATCTAGATGTGCCAATCAAATATCTAAAAATGCATTTAACCACTTTTAAATACGATTCTTTAGGATTGGCTTGAAAGCAATCACATAAGCATACATCAAACATAATATTTGGTCAAGAGGCACTCAAATACAATAGAGTTCCAATCATCCTCAATATAAATTTTGATCAATTGAGATTCCCGCTTCATCTTTCCCTAAATTTAGTGATGCACTCATTGGTGTATTATGTAATCACATTACAATATGTCCACAATAATCACATTACAATATGTCCAAATGTGATATATAAATGAAAAGGTGTACTGAAATAAGAGTACAAAAATGAAAAGGGCTTAAGCCCGGTACATAAAGATCCTCACTACATATCTCTCAGACAAAGACAAACTATACACTACTGAGGGAAAACATGGAAGATAGTGATGAGTACCATTTGGACTCATCTTTTAGTATAATTTTAATATAGTTTTAATATAAATTTATATAATTTATATGTATTTTCTTATTTAATATGTTCCCTTTTAATTTTATAAACTAACTTAAGCCTTTTCTGTGTTATTCAGGATTTCTGGGCATTTTGAGCAAAATTGTCAGGCACACGCCCAAGGTCACGGGCGTGCCAAGGGCGTGACAGCCAAAGATGTGTTCCAGACCTGCTGCTGCCACCCCGGGTCAATTCCGTGAAGTTTCGCCAAGCATACGCCCCAGGTCACGGGCGTGACCAAGGGCGTGACCCAATGTCACGTCCATGACCCGCCACCAGCATCCAGATTGAGCCTCCACGTCATTTAAAGTTACACGCCCTCGGTCACGGGCGTAACCGAGGGCGTGACACCCAGTCATGGGCGTGACTCGCCCCGTGCGCCTTCCTGCCAAAGATTTCCCGCCAGCTGCACTTTTAGAGATTACACGCCCCAGGACACGGGCATGACGTAGGGCGTGACGTGCCCGAAATGCCTGCATTGAAGCCAGAATGCGCCCTCTTCGCACCAGCACCGATCACGCCCCTTACATGTGTAACCTCAAATTTGCAGCTATAAAAAGCCAGCTCCAGCAGATGTTTTGGGAGGAATTTTGGAGACGAATTTTAGGATTAGACATTTTCATTTCATGTTTTATTTTCATGTTTTAGTAGTCTTGTAATCCTTCTCCTTCTTGCAATTTATATTTTCAATTAAATAGTTTGTAGCTTTCAATTCCTAGTTTGTAACTTTCTTTTGCAATTAATAAAATAGTTCTTCTTATTCTCTTATTTCTCTTCTTCTTTCTTTCATGTATCCTTTTATCTTCTTCGATTCCTCCATCTCCATGAGTAGCTAAATTTCTATTAGCACTCGGTCGAGATGATCCAAGGAAAATATAATTCATGATTTAATCTTTAGCCTTTCTTTCTCTTCCTTAGAATGCTTAAGATTTATCCTTGAACTTTACTGAATTGAGATTATATTTTTGATATATAATTCTCATTCTTGTTTTCGTAGTCTAATAACCGAGAGGTTTTGAATTCGAATCGATCATTTCAAGGATAAAGAGAGTTGAATGCACTCCTCAAGCGAGGATGACATAATTCTCCCGGATTGGAGTCAAATCCAATAGCGAGGCTCATTACGATAAAGCGAGTCATAGGGATTTTGATTCTAGAACGAAAGTTCGATTGATCAACCTAAACTCAGTTGAGCGTATCCTCGAGAGAGGTGTGTTCATAATTCGGGAGCCTCCACGGTCAAGTAATTTCTTAAGGGAATTAGAAGTTGTTCTTATTATATTTATTTTCCAAGGTGATTCAAGATTGAGTTCTAGCCTTTTTACTCATCTTTTTAATCTTATTTTTATTTTCATTTTGCAAAATCACCCCAAAGTTTTAATTGATAGAATAATAGAGATTTTCTTGAAGTAAGAGTACTCAACCTCCCCGAGTCTAATACGACCATGTTTTTTATAACCTATACTACATTTGATACGGTACACTTGCTGTTGTCGTTTGCGGATATAGTTTTGCGCATCAAGTTTTTGGCGTCGTTGTCGGGGAGCACGGTTGATATTTCGAAAAAAGAAATATCTATTAATTTTATCGTTCTCTTTCTTTTCCCCTTCTCTTAAAAATAAATAAAAAAATTTAAAAAAGCGTAATCTAAATTCTCGGAAAGGACACTTTGGGCTTGAATTCCCTTCACAGCCTCTAGTACCTTGCGAGCCCTTCACCGGGCTGACCTTGGGAAGTCCGGGACTAATTTAACCTGCTTTTTGAAAAAAAAATATAATTTTTTTTTAAATTCCATTCATTTAAGTGAAAGTTGTTTCCTTTTTATTTTTATTATGAAATTATCTGAATTGGCCGTTAAAGTTGCCTAGCTTCAAAACCAACTTTATCTCTTACAAGCCGCACGAAGGCGCCAATTTAGTTGTTATTATTGTGGTGCGTCTCATCAAAGTGAGGAATGTTATTTACATTCATATTCTCAAAATAATTATTATGAAAATAATTATCCTCAACATTATGCAAATAATTTTGATTATAATTACGATCATAATTTTTCCTCTTTTCATGAAAATAAATTTTCAAACTTTGATGAAAATGTTTTTTCTAATGAGAATAATTTTTCGGCGTTTAATAATTGTTCTTCTAGCTCCGAAGTAGATTATTCCTCGTGGCTAGCTCACCCGGATAGTTATCGGAGCAATGAAGATAAATGTTTAGATTCAAATTTTTGTTTTTCTTCTTGTACACCGTAATTTTCGTTCTCTAATTTTGGGGAAATTCCGCAGATCCAAATAGTTACTTCGCCCCAAAATTTAGAGGAAAATATTATTTCGTCTAGTGTTTTTTCTAATTTTCACGAGAATAATTTTTTGGCTTCTAATAATTTTTCTTCTAGCCCCGAAGTAGATTATTCTTGGTGGCAAGGTCAGCCGGATAAGTCTCGGAGTGATGAAGATAAATCTTTTGATCCGAATTCTTGTTCATCTTCTTTTACGCCGCAATTTTCTTTCTCTAATTTTGGGGAATCTCCACAGATTCAATTTGATATTTCCCCATAAAATTTAGAGAAGAATTTTATTTCCTCTAGTGTTTTTTCTCCATCTTTGGATAATTTAGTTATGGAGGAACATGTGGTTTCATGTAAACCCATAACTTCTTTTACCAAAGATGAAGAAAACTTATTATACCAAGAATTTCTTAAAGTTATGGGCACCCCGAATGAAATAGAAGAAGAACAAGTTTCTTCCCCTACTCCACCCGGATATTCGCGAATTTCTTCTATCCAACCAAAATTAATGAAAATTTTGTGTCCGAAAATTTTATTCCGCTTGGTAATGCACTAGATTTTCCTAATGAAAATTTTATTTTAGAAAAGGAACAACCGGAGCTTAATTTTATATTTTCGTAAGCGCCCCCTCCTTGTGAAAAATTATCTGAATCATTTACTTGTGATTTTTCAAAAACTAATAATTTTCAGGTTGAAGATGAGCCGTTGCTACCTCAAATAATTGACGATCCATATGTCGCTCATCTGTATAAATTCAAATCACCTCAGGTATGTATAGGTGATTTGGATTTGCATATTCAAGATCAAAGACAAATGAAGAATCACATGTTAAGCGGAGGAGTAGCCGGACGACTAACGCCGACACATTTACCTATGCGTGAATTAGGGGAGTTGCCTGTCCACTTCTCTTTTAATTTTCCTTTTTCCTAACACTAACCGTCTAGCTTAAAGACGGGAAAAAGAAAGCGCTCTTGGGAGGCACCCCTCGCTTATCTTTAATTTTATGTATTTTTCTTAGAGTTTCTTTCCTTTCAAGTGTTCTTCATACTTAGTTTTAAACATTGGGGACAATGTTTAATTTTAAGTATGGGGTGTAGCTTAGCATTCATTGTATTTTTATTTGAAAAAAAAATTATAAAAATTATAAAAATCTAATTTCTTGGAAAGGGCGCTTTGGGCTTGAACTCCCATCATAGCTCCTAGTACCTTGCGAAACCTTCACAGGGTAGCCCTCGGGAAGTCCAAGAAATAATAATTATAAAAATAATAATAATAAATACGCCTAGCCTTGTTGTTTTTATTTTTCTAGAAATTTAGTATGAGGTTTGATTATAAGTATTCTTACATTTTTAATTTAGCTAATTTTTTGTTTTATCAGAATTTGTTAAAATTAAAATTTGATGTAATTTAGTTTTAAGAAACATTTTATGTTTTTAATTCAATTACAGAATTAATTTAGCACAACTTCTCCATTTAATTTTAAATAGCTTCACTTGTGGTAAATTGGCTAAACATCTCTAGATTTCTATTATATTCTCTTTTAACTTTAAGATCTTAGGAAATTTAATTCCACTAAAAAATTGCTCTCAAAATCGTTTAATTTATAAACTAGAAGTATTTCTTCCCCCTCACCCTTTGTTGGCAAATAAAAAAATGTAGAAAAAGATTATATGTCATGGGAATAAGAGGATAAAATTCATTATCCCCTAAACATATGCACTCAAAATCATTTAAAAGAGTATATGTCGTAAAGTAAGAGGATAAAATTAATTACTTTTAAACATATACATTTTGGGTTTTTGTTGAAGAGAAATTTTAAGAGATTATATGGCATGGAAAAATTCTTTATTTTCCTACACATATACAAATTCATATTCAAATAAGGTGAGAGGATAAAATTCATCATCTTTATTTTAGTATCTCTTCATTTTGCCATTTCGTTTAAACCCATCCCTAACCAATTTCATTGTTTCTAGTCCTAAACTAAAATAATAAGAGAGCAATATTTTGGTAGGTGTCTTTTCCTTAAGTTTTTTCTTATGTTAGAATGTTTATAATTTCAATCTAATTTTGTTTGAAAATTTCTATAATTTCGATTGCTAAATAGTTATCTTGAGAAGTAGTTAGCTAAACAAATATCTCTTTTTAAATTATCAACATAATTTATGACTTAATTCTTGAATTCCTAAAATTTGCTTTTGACTTATTCTTGGTTTAATAAAATTTTAGTCAATTAGAAATAATATCGATGTCTTGTAATTCTTTCCTCACTCTTTTGCTCTGGAATAGCAAAAGCTCAAGTTTGGGGGTGTTTGATGTGTACTTTTTGTACTAATCTTTTAGTATAATTTTAATATAGTTTTAATATGAATTTATATAATTTATATGTATTTTCTTATTTAATATGTTCCCTTTTAATTTTATAAACTAACTTAAGCCTTTTCTGTGTGTTTTCAGGATTTCTGGGCATTTTGAGCAAAATTGTCAGGTACACACCCAAGGTCACGGGCGTGACCAAGGGCGTGACAGCCAAAGATGTGTTCCATACCTGCTGCCGCCACCCCGAGTCAATTCCGTGAAGTTTTGCCAAGTACATACCCCAGGTCACGGGCGTGACCAAGGGCGTGACCCAATGTCACGGCCATGATCCGCCACCAGCATCCAGATCGAGCCGCCACGTCATTTAAAGTTACACACCCTCGGTCACGGGCGTGACCGAGGGAGTGACACCCAGTCACGGGTATGACTCACCCCGCGTGCCTTCCCGCCAAATATTTCCCACCAGCATCACTTTTAGAGATTACACACCCCAGGACACGTGTGTGACCTAGGGTGTGACGCGCCTGAAATGCGTGCATTGAAGCCAGAATGCGCCCTCTCCGCACCAGCACCGATCACGCCCCTTACACGCCCTTAGTAACGGGCGTGACCAAGGGCGTGTAACCTCAATTTTGCAGCTATAAAAAGCCAGGTCCAGCAGATGCTTTGGGAGGAATTTTGGAGACGAATTTTAGGATTAGACATTTTCATTTCATGTTTTATTTTCATGTTTTAGTAGTCTTGTAATCCTTCTTCTTCTTGCAATTTATATTTTCAATTAAATAATTTGTAGCTTTCAATTCCTAGTTTGTAACTTTCTTTTGCAATTAATAACATAGTTCTTCTTATTCTCTTATTTCTCTTCTTCTTTCTTTCATGTATCCTTTTATCTTCTTCGATTCCTCCAACTCCATGAGTAGCTAAATTTCTATTAGAACTCGGTCGAGATGATCTAAGGAAAATATAATTCATGATTTAATCTTTAGCCTCTCTTTCTCTTCCTTAGAATGCTTAAGATTTATCCTTGAACTTTATTGAATTGAGATTATATTTTCGATATATAATTCTCATTCTTGTTTTCGTAGTCTAATAACCGAGAGGTTTTGAATTCAAATCGATCATTTCAAGGATAAAGAGAGTTGAATGCACTCCTCAAGCGAGGATGACATAATTCTCCCAGATTGGAGTCAAATCCAATAGCGGGGCTCACTAAGATAAAGCGAGTCATAGGGATTTTGATTCTAGAATGAAAGTTTGATTGATCAATCTAAACTCAGTTGAGCGTATCCTCGAGAGAGATGTGTTCATAATTCGGGAGCTTCCACGGTCAAGTAATTTCTTAAGAGAATTAGAAGTTGTTCTTATAATATTTATTTTCTAAGGTGATTCAAGATCGAGTGCTAGCCTTTTTACTTATTGTTTTAATCTTATTTTTATTTTCTTTTTGCAAAATCAACCCAAAGTTTTAATTGATAGAATAATAGAGATTTTCTTGAAGTAAGAGTACTCAACCTCCTCGAGTCTAATATGACCTTGGTTTTTATAACCTATACTACATTCGATACGGTACACTTGCCGTTGTCGTTTGCGAATATAGTTTTGTGCATCAGATAGCATTCGGGAGATGGTATCTCACCGGAGCTCTTCCAGCTGTTGTTGAGAGTCCAACTCTGGGTCGGGTCACCGTGTCAAGTTCCTCCCTCCGAATGTCGGTTTGCTCCTCCTTGTGTCCTGCTTGTTATGCCACATCCAGTCGTAAGTCCAAAAGACTAAGCGGTTTCCTTGTCCCCGCCACCCGCAACTCCTAGGCACCGGAGGGGGAGGATGAAGAGAAAGGTAACAAAGGGTAATATAAACAAGCAGGTGGCAGTGTCCCTAACTAGCATAAGAATAAATAGAAAAAGGGGCCTATTCTAATAGTTCTACTGTACTGTCTATATATAACAGTGCAATAGGCAAAGAATAAGCACTGGTAGTAGTAACAGTGAACAAGAAGCAAATAATAATATATGTAACATTATAAGTAAAAGAAGCAGCTACGAAAGTAACCCGATCTAATAAGAATGCCCATAAAACATATAAGTTAGGGGATCTGGCTCTAAGTTAAACTCATCATATAAAAGAGCCCATACTAATTTATACGATGAGGTCTTGTTTATGAAATGATGTTATGTTATGTTGTGCAATGCAATGATGCAACTCATCCACTCGACTCTATACGTACAAACCTTTTAAGTTCCCTCTGTTCGAGTATGTCAACTCAGGTACCCCGTTGAGGCAAACTTGGGCAGTGGATCGGGCATGTCCACTCTAGGCTCCTATCAACACCTCCTGACCTAGACCTTATGAACTCCGCAAAGAACATACAGGGTATCCACGTACTATTTGGTAAGTAACACCTCATAATTTGTATTTCCCCGAGCCTCCAGCTCGTCAGACTATCCAGTCCTCCTTAGATAACACTGAGTCTGCCACTTGCAGGACTAACCCTTCCTGATATCATAATTTCCCGAGCCACTAGCTCATAGGACTAACAAGTCCTTGATCCAATCTGTCCCATATTTTGTGATAAGGAATACTTTATCAAGTTCTCCTACTTAAACTACTCTTGTCTATCATTTACTTGTACTTAGAAGTTTAGGGTGAATCTTGGACTTCCCGAGGGTTACCCTATGAGGGGCTCACATCGGTACTAGGAGGTGTATTGGGCTGACATCCCAACCTCCCTTTCTCAAGATATTTAATCTTATTGGTGGCTACCCTTTCTTACATACCCACTTCCTCTCTAGGTAGTCTAGCTTCATACGGTGGTTTACAATTACCGGGACAGGAAAGCGATGATGATCAATTGAACATCAATCCTTGCACTTAATAAGTGACTAACTACACCTTCACGTCATCACTCAATCCCTATCTAATGGTTTCATATTCTGATGTTAATTATAACCTCTAGTTACTGGTGGGTCACCCCTCAAATCTTCTTAACATATCATTATCAAAATTCCATATTGATAATTTTACTAAACGCACCCCAAACCCAAACATTAGTGCTGACACAAGTGGTTAATCTACCAATAAATCTATGATGTACACAATATGGATCTGTAGTCGCCCTTAGAGGGGGGTGAATAAAGGTTTTAAAAAATTTTGAACTTAATTGATTTTATTCAAATTGGTTTATTAAAGTAAGTTGATAGTATTTATAAAGATATCTCGATTAAGATATTGCAGCAAGTTTTTTATGAAACTGGGTTACACTAGTCACGACAGATGAGCACTCTGTTGCTAACGCCAGCGGTAGCAATACCGCTCGGCGTTAGTGTCAGAGAATGTCTTTTTGTTTAGATTTCAACGATCCAAGATAGCAAGACAATATTAGAGAAAAACTGATAGTATTACTCTTTAGAAATGATTACAAAATCTTATCCCAATAACGCTTGAAATTGAGGCGAATTCATAAAACCCTTTAGGTTTTCTATACCAACTCTTCTCCCTAAGAATCGGTTGGCTTTAGCCGATCTATCCCAAGATATGGCCTCAAGCCGCTCTAGCCTCTCTATCCCTAGATAGGCCTCGAGCACCCCCTAGATCTAATCCCAAGACCTAGTCACTGTGTGGCAAATTCCGCTAGTCCTCGCAAGGCCCTAGTTGTCAACCATGCCACAAATTTCCTCCTGAGCCACTCACAACCATGTCGCCAACCACTTCGGCGAATTTCTCTACCGATAAAGATATAAAGGTTACAAGATATAAAATAAAACTAAAAGACAAAACTCCCTCATAAGTTGAACTCAAAGATCTTGTCGAAGTAATCCTTGGGGTTGACGCGTACGACGTTCATGTAGAATAAGTGTTATCAATCCTTCTTCGAGTTTCTTGTGTTTATGAACGTTGATCGGAGTTGTCTTTGCTGTAAAGAGGAGGATCTCACGAATATAGGAGTTGTGGCTTCAATATCTCCCCAAATCAGCAAAATTGGCAAATTAGAACAAAGGCAGACTGCTCTTTCAATAGGCTCTGATCCTAGTGTCAGCCGTAGTGGTACCGTCGGGTGATAGCCTCTTTAGGCAACAATCTGGCACGCTTGTCGAGCCATTTTTGGCAATCTCCTAGCTCCAGAATTGGTATCCCCTTCTACTGCATCGCGGTAATGCTAACGCGTCGCGTTAGTATATATTATTCCCAGTCACCAGATCTCCTTCCTTCTTAGCTCCTCAATCAGCACCGTGATCGCGGAACTTGCATAAGTTATCGCCGGGTGTTAGCCGTAATACTCCACGCTAAGAGTTGACATATTTAGTCTCGACGACCTTCCTTTCATGACAAATGTTTCCTTTCGACGAAGTTTTCAAATTTGCACATGCTACCGCCAACGGTAGTGTTAGCACGATGTGCTAGCTCCAGAGCTTTGACCTGGTAGGAAATTCGTTGTCTTCCTTTCTCGTACTTATAGAGGCTTGAAAGTAAAAGTTCCCGCACACTATAAACACATGACAAGTATGATCTAATACAATTGGATTTGTTATCCTCAAACCAAGAGATGTGGAAAGCATGTTCCAACAAACTCCCCCTTTTAATAATAACAAATCCTCTTTAGAAAGAAAGCATGTAATCAGAAATGTGTTTATAGCAAAGGATTGACGTGATAGTATGAATATGCTCTCCCTATATAGATGCCCCCCTATATGAATGTTCCCCCTAAATCAAAGCATCATATGTATTTTGCTCCCTTTAAGTGTGGATTTCTTTCAAAGTTATTCTCCCCCTTTTGGTATTTTCAAAAGAGGGTGGAGAGAAGGGATTGAGCATGATAATGATTTATGACTTAGTGATACTACATGGTGAATGAGTAAAGGATGGAGTTCGAATTACTTAGATATTTTCCTCGTTTTGTAGGATGTTTGGAGTAAGAATGATTACCATTAGACAAGGAACCAATATTACTTGTTGGGTAAAAAGAATATTCATGATCAAGAGTACAAGTAGAAAGGACAGGGGAAAGCATGATTCAAGATAAATAAACATCTTTATAGGAGTTTGAAGCATAGTAAATGAGTAGGAGTTTTGTTTTATGAAAATAGATATTTTAGCAATTTAAGTCCAAGATCAAAATATCACTTGTTATCAAAATACAATAGCACTTGTTTAAAGAGTAAATAGGCAAGAGTGTGCATACAAGGCGTAGCGGAAGATAAGTTCAAATATAATAAGCACTTTTTTTAATATAAACATCTTTTTTGAGATTTGCAAGCATAATAAATAAGAGCGTTAGTTTTTGAAATAAGATGTTTTGAATTAGAAATCCAAGATGTTCTTGTGGCATACAAAAATAATTCAAGCATGATTTTAATTTATCAAGACAAGATAGAAATTACAATGTTTTGAAATCACAATTCAAGTATACCTATACATTGTAGAGATCATGCAAAGCTATCTAGTGCATTTACTAAAAGATTGTAGAAAAGATATGTAAATATGCATTAAAGTCCAATACTCATGAGTAGACAGTTTATAAGAGATAATGATGTGTACAAGTAGTGTTTTTGATAAGAGTATACAAATGATTTAATCAAAACACATGACATGTATAATGGAATAAACACAACATTATTGAAATGCATTTTTAGAATTACTTCCACCCATATAGCAATCTTTTATTTCAATGTGCATAAAAATAATACAACTCCCAAGGTGCTACACACACAATGCTCATTAAGAATTATCAGGGTGCAAAGTAGTGCTTGGGAATCACATATATTTTATCTTTTCTTTTATTTATTTGTGAGCCATTGTACAAGAAGAAGTAGTGTATAAAAAATAGTTTGCACAAGACACTTTACAATTCTTTCCAAGGTGCTCAACCACACAATGCTCATTTAGACTTATTAGGAGGGTGAGTAGTGCTTGGTGGAGTTATCTTTGTCATGTATTCATTTGAAATTTAGTTTGTAACAAAGTTCTCCGAATTCACTTATTTTTGCAAACATAGAGTTTTGATTTAAAAACATAGTTCTTCAAATATGAGTGCATGAAAAGAAAATGACTATTATGTGGTGTAGGTAAACTAATCACACATCTAATAATGTTAAGTTGTTACACTACACAATCATGCAAGTGTAAGATTAAAATTATATGTAGATTATCAAAGAGGTGAGTGAGTAAATCATTATCAAATATAAAACATTACTCATATTTAGAGGCATGTTAAGCAATTCTACACATGATTCCTATAATCAATTTCATTGCACATTACAAGATAATGTTCAAGGCATGACAAAAAATAATATTTTAAGATAGTTGAAATTAGAATTTAACATTGTATTTTAATCTTGAAAAGATAAACCTAATCATCCTTGAAACATTTCAATGAATAGTAATCAGTTAATAAAAAATACAAAATAGTAAACACTCATAAAGAAACAATAAGAAAAACATATTTTTGTTCTTTGAAATTTCTTTTGTAATTTTGTATTTGGTTTTTAAATTGTCAATTTAGAAAACTTGTTTTTGATTTATTTTGATTAGTTTTAAATTTTGTTTTTTGTTTTTAGAACTTTAGGATTAACAGGAAATGAACATAAATACATAACTTTAAAAATATTTAATAAACACAGGATTTTATACTATCGCCAACATTAACAACCTACCGTTGTGCGATAGTAACAGAAGTAGTGTTTTCCAAAAAAATTTATATTTTTTGAAATTTTTCGCTTGATTATGTTTGTTTAGAGTAAGGGTTATGTAGTGAAGCCAAGAAATCAGAAAATCATACACACAACATGCAAGTTTTTTCGTTTTATGTTACAATGTCCAAAACCCCTAATTCTAGTCTAAGTAGAGCAAATAGGGCATCGGGTAGAGGCTTGGTAAAAATTTTCGCCATGTGAGATTCAGTTCCTATAAAGTTTACATGAACAAGTTCCTTTTTATGTGATCCCTAATGAAATGATGTCTTACGTCTATATGTTTGGATCTTCAGTGATGCGTGGGTCACATTTTAACCCGACTTCCCTTTTAGGGTTGTTTGTTAGGTCAATGGCACTCTTGTTGTCATATTTTAATTCAATATTGGTTAGATGAACTCCAAGGTTTTCTAAGGTTTGAGTCACCCATAATGCTTATGCACAACAACTTCCTAGTGCAATATATTTGGCCTCAGTGGTGGAGAGAGAAACCAAATTTTGTTTTCTACTTGACCATGCAACTAGTGAAGGGCCTAAGAAATGACATGTGCCACTAGTGCTTTTCCTATCTAATGAACATCCCGCATAATCAAAATCAGAAAAGCCATGTAAAATAAAAGAACCACTGTTTGTATACCATAGACCTAATCTAGATGTTCCGATTAAATATCTAAAAATTTGTTTCACCGCTTTAAAATGTGATTCTTTTGGATTAGCTTGAAATCTAGTGCATTAACATATGCCAAAAGTAATGTTGGGTTTAAAAGCACTTAAGTACAATAAAGATCCAGTCATTCCTCTATGCAAGGTTTGATCAATTGATATTTCGGCTTCATCTTTTCCTAATTTTAGTGATGCGCTCATTGGTGTACTATCTAGTTATAAGTTTTCAAATCCATAACATTTTAGCATATCATGTACATACTTGGTTTGACAAATAAAGATTCCATCATTTCTTTATGTGATTTGAAAACCTAAGAAATATGTGAGTTCTCCAACAAAGCTCATCTCAAAATCATTTTGCATTACTTGTACTACTTCATTACACAACTCTTCATTAGTGTCTCCAAAGATAATGTCATCAACATAAATTTGTAAAATGATTAAATCATTATTTATATGCTTAATAAAGAGTGTGTTATTGACACTACCCATTTTATAATCATGCTTTAATAAAAAAAATCTGATGTTAAGCGATCATACCAAGCACGAGACGCTTTCTTTAAACCATAAAGTGCTTTTTCTAACCTATAGACATCATTAGGAAATTTTTCATCTACAAAACCGGAGGGTTGTTCAACATTAACTTCTTCTTTAATTATCACGTTTAAGAAGACACTTTTTACATCCATTTGAAATAATTTGAACTTCTTATAACTCGCAAAAGCAAGAATGATTATAATAGATTCTAGGCGAGCAACGAGTGCAAACGTTTCATCAAAATCTACCCCCTCGATTTGTGAGTATCCTTGTGCTACAAGTCTAGCCTTGTTCCTAGTGATTTGAGAATCGCCATCTAATTTATTTTTAAATATCCAGTTTACACCAATAACCGGGTGATAAGATGGTCTTTCTACTAACTTGCAAATCCTATTTTGTTCAAATTGATTTAATTCTTCATTCATAGCAATAAACCAAAACTCATCATTTAAAGCGGTAGAAACATTTTTGTGTTCATTTTCAGAAACAAAGCATAAATTTGAAAACGATTCATGAATTGAAGAGCGTGTCGTTACCCCTCTTGACGGTTCTCCAATGAAAAGCTCCCTTGGATGATCTTTTGTAAATCTGAGCACGCTTGGAGGTACGAATTTTTCTTGCACCGCCTCAATTTCTTTATCACCTTCAAGTGGATCATTTTCCTCATCCTCCAAGGGTGAAAGAGGTTCCTCTTCTTTTCCTGCAATAGAAGAATCTACACACAGAACAATTTCATCAAATCTAACATGAACAGACACTTCCACCTTTTTCGACTTTTTATTATATATCTTATATGCTTTACTAGTAGAAGAGTATCCAAGAAAAATTCTTTCATCAAATTTTGCTGTTGCATCTTTGGTGTTTAAGATATAACATTTACACCCAAAAATATGAAAGTAAGACTCATTTAGTTTCTTTTGATAATATAGTTCATAAGGTGTTAATTTCAGAATCGAGCGAAGCATGACTCAATTTATAACATAGCACGAAGTATTTACCGCTTCGGCCCAAAAAGATCCAGACAACCCATATTCGGATAACATAGTGCGTGCAAGTTCTTGAAGGGTTCTATTTTTCCTCTCCACCATACCATTTTGTTGGGGGTGCGTGGAGTGGAGAATTCGTGTTTGATGTCTAGATTATTACAGAAAGTAGTGAAGTTATCATTTTCAAATTCCCCTCCATGATCCGAGCGGATGCATTTTATCTTTAAATCTAACTCATTTTGAATGCGATTACATAATTTTGCAAATTCAGAAAACGCATCGGATTTGGAGGTAATAAATAAAGTCCATGTTAATCTTGAATAATCATCAATCAACACAAAAGTATACTTTATACCTCCTAGACTACATGTGCTAATTTGTACAAATAGATTCATGTGAATTAGTTCAAGAGGTCTAGTGGTAGACATTTCAGTATTATTTTTGAATGAAGTTTTAGAAAATTTTCCTTTTTGGCATGGCGGGCATAATGAGGATAGGTTTTCATTAAGCTTTGGTAAACCTCTTATTATTTTATTTTTTGACAGTTTTAAAATCAACTTTGTGCTAGAGTGACCAAGACGCCTATGTCATAATACATGTTCTTCATTTTTTGAGATTAGACGTTTTAATGATGCACGTGAAAGATCATGAAAAGCAATCAAATAGACATTATGAGTTCTTGGTGTAGTGAGTACAATATCATTAGTTTTAGGTTCTATAATTTTACACAAGTTTGTGGAAGATTCAAATAAAACATTAAGACCTTTATCACATAGTTGACTAATAGAGATTAAGTTATGTTTTAAGCCTTCAACATATAAGGCATTTGTAATTGAGAAAGAATCATTACCCACTATACCGATGCCTAAGATTCTTCGCTTTCCATTGTCACCAAATGTCACCATTCCACCTTTCTTCTTTATGAGGCTAAGGAACTTTTCTTTATTGCCCGTCATGTGTTTGGAGCAACCCGAGTCCAAGTACCACATGTCCTCCTTTTCCTTAGCCTGCCAACATACCTAAAATGAAGATGAGAGTAAAGGGCTGGATACCCAAGATGTTCCTCCCATATAGTAGGTGGAAACCTTAGACACCCATATTTGAATGAACGCGCATTGTCCCTTCATCCTACAAGAGTTCATGGTGTGTCCAAAGTGAAAGCACTTAGCATAAGACACAAAAGGGGTTGAGACATTTTTCAAATTTTTCTGTGGACTCTTGCTAGAAGATGGGGAACCAAAAGAAAACAGCATGGGTTTTTTATTAAATGATTTATTGAATTTGTTACTATAGCTAGCGGTAAGAGGTACTGTCGGAGGACAGCTTCCAGATCCATACCCAAACCTATATTTAGCACTTACATGCCTTTGGTTTGGCAAAATCATATCAAGAGTCTTTGGCCAACCCCAAATTTTTCTATGGCTATGTTTAATTCATGGATCCGGGCTTTTAAGAGGGTGTTTTCATTTATTAGGTTTCCACACCTATTTGCAAAAATTTTCTTTCCATCTTCAACTTGAGAAAGAGAGATTTTTAAACTTCTTTCTAAGTCTCCCTTTTGTTTTGTAAGAGATTCAATATTTGAGAGAGCCTTGGAAAGATCATTTTCTAGTTCTTTTACCCTTGCCAAGTAATGATCATTTTCCTGGCAAGACCCTATCTCTTTTCCCAACGATTTCACTTCCTTATTAAATTTTATTTTGTTTTAAAAGAATTTTATTTTCAGTTTTTAGAATATCACGATCTTGTAAATATTTGTTAAAATATTTTCATATTTTTCATATATTCAATATAAAGATCATCGTAAGTAGTAGGAAGTACCTCTGTGTCGCTTTGGACACTGCAATCGTCATCCAATGATTCATGGCTTCTACCTATGAGGCACAAATTTGCCTCATCATCATCGCTTGAAGTAGACCCGCTTGAGCTTTCAGATGAAGAGTCATCCCATGTTGCAGCCTTTAGAACCTTCTTCTTATCTTTACCTTTACGATGTTTTCTCTTTGCTCTTTTAGGTATTTTGGGCACTGGATTCGTATATGCTCGGTCTTCCTGTAGTGGAAGCACTCGGGGGGAGGGCAATCATCTTCATCGCTTGATTTCTCCATTTTCTCTCTTTTAGATGATGAGCCCGGAAAAACTTATGGAAAGAGTTCCTTCTTTCTGGTTTCTTCATAAACTTTGTGAAATTTTTCAAAAAAGACTCTCCTCGTCCTCCTCATCGTTGTCATCCTCATTTCTTGACTTTAGTGTTAAGGCTTTCATCTTTGGCTCTATGTTGTATTCTTCTTCTTGGATTTTAAGTTCAACCTCATGGGTTTTAAAGTTCCCAATGAGGCTCTCAATTTGGAGGCGTCTTAGATCATGTGATTTAGAAATAGCGGTCACCTTTGGATTGAACTTCGGAGGGAGAGACCGAAGGATTTTCCTCACCAAGTCACCATTTGAGAAGGTTTTTCCAAGTATCTTTGAGGCGTTGATGATCATGGTGAAGCGAGTGTACATCAAGTCTAAGTCCTCATTTGTATCCATTCTGAACTTTTCAAACTCTGATTCCAGTTGGAATAGCTTTTAGTCTTTATTTACGAAGTACCCTCATGCATTATTTCCAATAGATTCCAAATATCATAGGCGGTTTTGCAAGCGCTAACTCGATTAAATTCAGTTCTATCTAAAGCACAAAATAAGGTGTTCGTTGCTTTAGCATTGTTTTTTGCATTTATGTTTATCTTCATCATCCCACTTATCTCTAGGTTTTTCCATGGTTACTTCTCCAACAACATATGTAGGAGTAGTATATGGTTGTTCAATATAAGCCCGGGCGTCTAGATCTAAATTCATTAGAAAACAACGCATTCGCATTCTCCAGTAGTTATAGTCAGTTCCTGTGAAAAGTGGAGGTCTTGATA
Source organism: Dactylorhiza incarnata (assembly GCA_033032865.1). Taxonomy (NCBI): domain Eukaryota; kingdom Viridiplantae; phylum Streptophyta; class Magnoliopsida; order Asparagales; family Orchidaceae; genus Dactylorhiza; species Dactylorhiza incarnata. The sequence continues at coordinate 22,019,274 of JAWHQI010000010.1, read as the reverse complement.
TTCCCTTCCCCTCATGAAAAGAGAGATCATGGGGGTGCCATTATTCCTGGTTGTTAGACCATTTTGGAATAACCTTGCTCTAATACCACTTGTTGGATCTTTAGGCTCCCTTAGAGGGGGGTGAATAAGGGAAAACTTTTGAACTTAATTGATTTTATTCAAATAGGTTTATTAAAGTAAGTTGATAGTATTTATAAAGATATCTCGGTTAAGATATTGCAGCAAGCTTTTTATAAAATTGGGCGACACTAGGCGCGAGAGATGAGCACTATGTTGCAATCGACAGTGGTAGCGTTATTGCTCGGCGTTAGTGACAGAGAATGTCTTTTCGTTTAGATTTCAACGATCCAATATATCAAGGCAATATTAGAGAAAACCCGATAGTATTATTGCTTTAGAAATGATTACAAAATTTTATCCCAATAACTCTTAGAATTGAGGCGAATTCGTAAAACCCTTTTAATTTTCTATATCAAATCTTCTCCCTAAGAACCAGCTGGCTTTAGCTGATCTATCCCCAGATACGGCCTCAAGCCGCTCTAGCCTCTCTATCCCCAAATAGGCCTCGAGCACCCACTAGATTTAATCACAAGACCTAGTCGTCGTGTGGCGAATTCCCCTAGTCTTCGCAAGGCCCTAGTCACTAACCACGCGACAAATTTCTCCCTATGCCACTCACGACCTAGTCTACAACAACTGCAGCGAATTTCTCTACCGATAAAGATATAAGGGTTACAAGATACAAAATAAAACTAAAAGACAAAACTCCCTCATAAGTTGATCTCGAAGATCTTATTGAAAGCATGCCGAAGTAATCATTGGATTTGACGCGTACGACCTTCATGTAGAATAAGCGTTATCGATCCTTCTCTGAGTTTCTTGCGTTTATGAACATTAAATAGGCTCTGATCCTAGCGCCAGGGGTAATGCTACTACCGGGCGGTAACGTCTTTAGGCAACAATCTTCCATGCAGATTGAGCCATTTTGGCAACCTCCTGGCTCTAGAATTGGTATCCCTTTCTACTATGTCATGATAATGCTAACACGTCACATTAGTATATATTATTCCTAGCCGCCAGATCTCCTTTCTTTTCTGCTCCTCAATCAATACTGTGATCGTGGGACTTCAATAAGTTTCTGTCGGGCGTTAGCCTTAAAGCTCCATGGTAAGAGTTGTCATATTCAGTCTCTACAACCTTCCTTTCTCAATGAATGTTTCCTTTTCGATGAATTTTCCAAATCTGCACACGCTACCACTAGTAGCAGTGTTAGCGCGTCGCTCTAGCACCAGAGATTTAACCTGGTAGGAAATTTGTCGTCATTCTTTCTCGAACTTATAGAGGCTTGAAAGTAGAACTTCCACACTATAAACACATGGCAAGTATGATCAAATACAATGGGATTTGTTATTCTCATCCAAGAGATGTGGAAAACATGTTCGAACACACAATGTTCTAGATATTAATAATTCTGTTTGTAAAGATCAAATGGTGTCTAATTCAAATACTTCACTTTTGCTACACACAGACCAAATTGTCCTCAAGCATGATACATGACCTAAATGGGAGCTACATGTTCCTCCTAGCTAATATACATTCAAATATAGTTCCATAAGTTGTACAAATGATAAGTTAACTTCCTAATATTTCGTGGATCCATCAACTTGTTTGGGCCTAAAAGTCAATTTCTTAATATTTAGGGGATCCATCAATTTGTACATGAAGTGTCAATTAGCATGGACCAAATGGTCTAATAGAATTTACTAAGTTTTGTTATGACCCAAAATAATGTCCAGCAAAAATTCATAATTTTCTCCCTATTAAATTCCAAAAAATTAATTAATTATCCATGGGTACTATTTATAACATTGTGAAGGATCCACTACATTATTCATCCAAATGCTGTAAATAAATATTCCAGGTATTTGTATATCTCTAAAATGAACATCAACAGGGTTTGGTATTTTTTCTATCAGTATTTTATCATCAATATTAAATAATTCATATAAGCTTATTATTTCCACTTTATGAAGGAGCTACTGTAAATCATCATGAAATAATTACAACAAATTTATCAGGGAATTAAGGTGACTTAATAAGTCTTCTAGCGAAGTCTCATAAATTTCCAGTTTCATTTGACTAGCAATAATTATTACTCAAGCAAAATGATAAAATACCACTTTATGAAGGAAGTATTGTGAATCTTCAGAGAATAAATGTAACAAAATTATCATGACATTAATTACTATGATTAAATAAGTCTACTAACCAAGTTTCATAATTTTCTAACTTCATTTGATCAGCAATATTAAATATTCTATGAAGACAACCCAATTTCACTTTATGAAGGAACAATAGTAAATACTCATCAATTAAATATAATAAAATTCCCAGAGTCTACTAGTGATCGCAAAAGTCTATCTACTCATTTTCATAATTTTCCAGATCAATTTGACCAGCATTTACAATTAATTAACGAAGACATTTAAATTCCACTTTGTGAAGGAACCGTAGTAAATACTCATCAATTAAATATAACAAACTTCTCATAGGCTACTAATGATCTCAAAAGCCTAACTACTCAGTTTCATACAATTTAGAAATCATTCGCTCATATATAAGTGTGAAAGATTAATTGGGGGTAATTCAACTAATCACTAATTAGTGGACTATCATATATCTAAAAATTCTCATAAAATCTGCAAGGTGTAATTACACCCTCCAAAGGTTAATCCCGGAGTTTTATAGAATTTCAGAAAGTTGTGACCCTAGATTACTCAATTGAGCTCAATGTGAAAATTTCACATAAACCTTAATTTCCTAGGGAATTCCACCCTAATGTTTATGATTTTTTCCTGAAATGTGAGATCTCATGATATCAAGTGCATATTTTGAATTTTATAAGAATTGACCAAGGGAATACCCATCAAATCACAAAACACCATGTGTATATAACACCTTATAGAATTTCCATGGCACCTTTGGTCTTGCATGTGTATTTCCCTCACATGCATGAGCCCAAATGAGCTGAAAATTTAATCATGCTCAATATATAGCTAAACAAATCCTCTACCAAAATATTGGGGTGTTTTGAAGGAATTTAATCATCTAATTAACACATGCATAGATATTTAAATGTTTGCTAAAACTTTACAAAAAAGTTCTCTAAAAATTCTCAATTTTGGGTAGGACTTCATGACTCATGCATGCCCAAATTTTCAGATCATTTGGAGTTGTAGGACTTCATGAATTAATTTTCTAGTGACTAGGACACCAAGTGTATATCCCCCACAAGAAATTGATTTTTGGGAGCTATAGTTCTCCAAAATAAGTGAAATCAATTTCTAAAAATAGTAGAGACATGAGGCTATCTTTTTCATTTAGATCACTTCCTCTGATCATGCACGTATATTTTTCTACATTAAAATAAGATCTGGTCTACGACAATCATCAACGCAAGATTTAACGACTCTCCTTCATCGTCCCCATCTAGCTAACGACCAGGATTGTATTTTTCTGGGCCAACTTTGGCTCCATTTTCAGGCGAGCTCCAACCGTCTCCTGCAAAACCCACAAGCCACCACCTCTGGCCGAGGTTTGGCTATCCACCAGCGGTGAGAACTCGATTGAAGGTGGTTGGAGTAGCTCTCCGGCACCTTTCATTTTTCAAGGAGGAACGAGTGAAAACCGAAATGGTCCCTCCACCATTTCTTCTTGCATTTCAAAATGAAGAGAAGGGGAAGCTAGCACAGATGGAGGGGAAGTTGAATCTGACCTGGTTGTGGGTGTTAGACCCTGTGTTCCTCTTGGGGGACATTTCAATCTTCCGGCGAGCTCCCTTCTCCAAATAGTGCTCTGCTATTTGAAATCTTCATGGCAGAGGTTGGCTCATCTATTTGAGGGTAGGGGAAGGTGATCAGGGGCTCAGATGGTAAAATGGGCAAGTGAATGAATGCTTCCCCACTTTGAACTTTTGGTCATGCCTTGGAAGCTCCGCCTTGGCTCCACTTGGAACACCTCCTTTTGGAATTCGACAGGGACCTCTGAGGGGAGTTCAATTCTCAGCATGGGAGGAGGAATAGGCTTCCATGTGGTCTCCATCCTTGAACACCATGTTTGTCTCTTTTGGATGCTTGGTCAAATGATCAAGCATACCCTTGCATGTGGCTTAGATGCTTAATTCATAGCGTAAGGGAGGTAATTGATCCCTCAATACTAGCATGGGATTTTGGGGAGGGCCTTGGCCCATTAGAATTGGGCTTAGGGATTTAGGTATTCAATTTAAGGCTTATTTGACCATGGTTGACTTTTGGGTTGACTTGGACAAAGTGATGATGTGGTTGGCCCCATTTGGTGGTCAAGTGTCCCTTGTCATCAGATGAGGTCTATTGGGCCATGGTATAGCCCCAATTAGGATAATTGAGCCATAAGGTGTGATTTTGACCAAGATTAGGCTAGGTTTGACTTTGGTCAAATTGGATCAATTATTTGGCCAAATGATGGGGCTTTTGGTCAATTGAACCTCTTTGACGGTTTGCCTTGAAGTGGTGGGGTCAATTATCACCTTGGGGGTCCATTTGACCAAGCTTAGGCTAGGTGACAAAAAGTGGCTAAATGCACATCAATATGCGATTCACCTACCCTCCTTGGCTTCTAGGGTTCTTTTGGCTAGTCTCCCCTTTTGTCATGACCTGGTCATGACAAAAATTCAACTTACGGGTCTAGTGGTTTGTGGGATGTTACATATTAGCTTGCTAATTGTTTATAAATCCAAATCTCTTGAGCATATCATGAACATATTTAATTTGGCAAATAAAGATTCCATCATGACATTCAGTAATTTGAAATCCAAGAAATTAAGTGAGTTCTCCTACTAAGCTCATTTCAAATTAATTGTGCATCAGTTTAACTACTTCATTATACAACTCTTCATTAGTGGCTCCAAATATAATGTAATATACATAAATTTGTAATATAATCAAATCATCATTGAAATGCTTAATGAAGAGTGTGGTGTCGGCACTACCCATAATATAACCATACATTAACAAAAATGATGGCAATCTATCATACCAAGCACATAGCGCTTATTTTAATCCACAAAGGCATTTTCTAATTTATAGACATGGTTAGAAAATTAAACATTTATGAAATTTGAGGATTGTTCAAGATAAACTACTTCTTTGATTATTCATTTAAGAAATCACTTTTACATCCATTTGAAATAATTTAAACCTTTTGAAACTAGCAAATGCAAGAAACATTCTAATTGATTCTAAATGTGCAGCAGGTGCGAAAGTTTCTTCAAAATCTACCCCTCAATTTGAGAATATCCTTGTTCCACTAGTATAGCCTTATTCCTACTTATTCTAGACTCAGCATCTAACTTATTTTTGAAAATCCATTTTACTCCTACTACCAGATGATTAGATGGTGGCACTACTAGTTTCCAAACCTTATTTCGCTCAAATTTATTAAGTTCTTCATTTATATCCATAAACCAAGATTCATCATTTAAAGTGGTTGAAACATTCTTGGGTTCAATTTCAAAAATAAAGCATAGGTTTGAAAATGATTCATACTAGGAAGAACATGTAGTTACCCCTTTTTAAGGTTCTCCAATTACAAGCTCTCGTGGATGATCCTTTGTAAATTTTAGCACACTTAGCAGAATGTACTCCTTATGTTTTTCTTTTTCTTTCTCCTCCTCAACACTATGTGTCTAATCATTCGCATGCTCCATGATAGAAGTAGGCTCCTCTTCCCTTCATGTCTTGCCATTAGAATCTATATACGAGACAAACTCATCAAACCAAACATGAATTGATTCTTCAACTATTTTGTCTTTTTATTATACATTCTATAAGCCATACTAGTTGAAGAATATCCAATGAAAATTCCTTCATCATATTTTTCGTCAAATTTGCCTAAGTTATCTTTAGTGTATAAGATTAAACATTTACATCCAAAGACACGAACATAAGATACATTAGGCCTCTTTTGAAAATAATGTTCAAAAGGAGTTAGTTTTATAATTGGGCAAAGCATAACTCGATTGATAACATAGCATGTGGTGCTAACAGCTTCAACCCAAAAATGTTTAGGCAAAACATATTCAGAAAGCATAATGCATTCTAGTACTTGAAGGATTCTATTTTTCCTCTCCACTACACCATTTTGTTGTGGTGTGCGTGGAGGCAAAAAATCATGTTTAATACCTAAACTTTCACAATAAGAAGAAAAAAATCATTTTCAAATTCACCTCCATGATCTGAGCATACGTAATTTTTTTTTAAATTAAATTCATTTTGAATACATTTGCATAAATTAGAGATTTCAGAGAAAGCATCAAATTTAGAGGTGAGAAAAATAGCCCAAGAAAAGCTAGAAAAAACATCAATTAATACAAAAGTATATTTTCTTCAACCTATAATAGAAGTGCTAACGGGACCAAAGAGATCCGTATAAATTAATTGAAGTTGTCTAGTGGTAGAAAATTCAATTTTTCTCTTAAAAGAAGATCTAGATAATTTTCTCTTTTGGCATGGTGTACAAATTGAAGATAAATTACCATTAAGTGTAAGTAGTCCTCTAATGAATTTATCTATTGATAATTTTAAGATTAACTTGGTGACAGAGTGACCAAGTCGCCTATGCCAAAGTTCTAATTCTTCATTTTGAGTAACTAAATATTTCATTGAAGATTGAGAAAAATCATTAAAGACAATAATGTATACGTTATGAGATCTTGGTGTCGTGAGTAGTATTTCATTAGTTTGAGCGTTTATAATTTTACAAAGATTTATAGAAGATTCAAATAAAACATTTAAATCTTTATTAGATAATTGGCTAATAGAAATCAAGTTATATTTTAAACCTTCTACTAACAAAACATTAGAGATAGAAAATGATTTGTTACTCACTGTACCAATGCCCATGATTGTTCCTTTGCTATTATCTCTAATCGTCTCGAGCACACCTTTCTTTTTCATAAGGCAAAGGAACTTTGCATTGTTGCTCGTCATGTTCTTGGAGCATCCAGAGTCCACGTACCACTTGTATCCTTTGTCCTTAGCCTGCCAACAAACCTAGAATGAAGTAGGAAGTAAGGATCTGGATACTTAAGAGGTCCCTCCAAATAGTGTAGGTGGAAACCTTAGGTACCCAATTTTTTTTTAATGTACTATGCCCCTTATTCCTATAAGAGTCTGAAGAGTATCCAAAGATGTGGCATTTGGCCCATAAAAGAAAAGGGTTTGAAACTAATTTCAGTTTTTTGGGCGGACTCTTATTGGAAGATGAGGAACCAGCAGAAAAATTATTGTAATTTTTTATTTGAGTTAAGGTTTTGCTGGATTTAGATCTACTATCGGTGGTATCAGTTATCATCGGGCAATAGTCCACAAAGTTATATCCAAGTCAGAATTTTCCACTTCCATAGCATTGGTTGGCCAAAATCATATCCAAATATTTTTGACCAACACCAAAATTTTCAATTGCAACATTTTGTTCATGGATTCGGGAATTAAGAGAGGTGTTTTGGATTACAAGAATAATACATATATTTGCAAACATCTTTTTAACATTTTTAAATGAGAAAGAGAAGATTTCAATTTGTTTTCTAAATGCCTCCTCTAGTTGGTTAAATTAAATAATATTCGAGGAGGTCTCTGAGAGAAATTCTTCCAACTCGTTGATTCTTGCCAAGGAGTGATTGCACTTTTGGCAAGTCATCTTTGTTGAAATTATTGAAGTGAAGTGGAAGGTGGCCGGCGGTCTGAATTTTGGAGACCGCAGAGACCGCGCAGCTTGTGTTGGTATTCTGCCGGTCTGGCTCTGCCGGGTTGATTCTGGCGATCTGCTGGTTGGCCGGTTTGTTCCTGGTTGTTGTGGTCTCTCTCCGAGTTGTTCTGCTTGGTCTGTCTACCTTCTTTGTAGAAGACCGGGCGGTCTGTTCTTATGTAACCGCTTGACCAGGCGGCTTGTGCTGGTCGATCTGGAGACTTGTCTGAAGTCGGCCAGTTGGTTCGTAGTTTGCTCTTGGGAATCTAAGGGAGGAGCGTTCTTGTGTCCACGCGGCTTGTGCGCGGTCTCATGTTCGCGTGGCTTGTGCGCGATCTGCCTGCTGATCTGAGGTCTTGGACGGAAGGTTGTCCAAGTGGTCTTCTGATCGCGCGGTCTACTTTGTGAGACCGCTGGCGATCTGACGGGTGGTGATTGTATCTCTCTTGTGCGGTGGCGACATCCGTCTACCCGCCTATAAATAGGGGTGCATGGCCCATCATTTACAATGAGAACTGTAAGAACTAGAGCCTGGGTTAATTCTTGCGGTCTCAACTTTGAGGTCGAGCGGTCTCGGAAGCGAGTTGACTGTTTGTTGTGTTCGCAGGTTTGCGGTCTCCTTCCTTGGTGATTCCCAGCTGCTTGAATAAACAGTTCGGTAGCGGTCTGTCTGCAAACTGGTTTATGGTGTTCTTGTGTTGTTCGCATCAAGCTCAGCGGTCAGGCAACCTTCAGCGGTTAGGCGATCTGAGTTGCGGTCTGGCGACAGCTTCTGTTCTTCGTTCAATTAAATAAGCTCCAGTTCGTGCGGGCTGAGGTGGCGGCCTTGAAGTGCAGGCGGTCTATCTATTTTCTATTCGCGCGATCTCAGGTCAAGCCGGGCGATCTCTGGAGTTGTGCGGTCTTTCTGGTCTCTACTTTGTCAAGCCGCCAATTTTACCTTTTGGTGTTTTGTTCTTCTCTCCTCCGTGATTCTTATGAATCATGTCTCGCCATGTATACCTCGTACTGTAATCAAGTATTGTGATTCAATAAAGCTTTGTGTTGCTGTGTGGCTATTGTGGTTGTTTGGCTATAACTCAGTTGATGCAACTCCTACTTACTCCTAAACGATTCAATTCAAAAATTTTAACATGGTATCAGAGGGAGGTTGTTGGAGTGGATAAGAAGTGATCAACTTGAGTTGCCATCGTCTTTGTGAAGAAGGGACTACATAGATTGCCATGGAAGGTGGATACGCAAGAGGGCTTGGTATTGAACTCCTCACATCGACTAACTACAAGAAGTGGAGGTCGTGTATGGAGAGTTACTTACTTGGCGAGGATCTATGGGAGATAGTTGGAGGAGAAGACGCACAAGAAGTGTTTCTAGCATGAGATAATATGGCAGAGGTGAGACTTTGGAGGAGGACTAATGCAAAGGCAGAGTTCACACTCGAGTGGGCTATCTCACTAGAGCTATTTGATCACATCATTGGATGTAAATCTGCTGCTGAGATTTGGACGTCTTTGGACGGGTTGTTCAATAAGAAGAATGTAGCTCGACTACAGTTTCTTGAAAATGAGTTGGCGAAGACCTCTCATGGTGATCTTTCTATTTCTACCTTCTTTCTTAAGATGAAGAACCTTATAGCAGAGATTTCTGCATTGGACCCTGATGAGCCCATCTCGGAGGCAAAACTGAAGAGGCATATCATCTGCGGGTTGCGGAAGGTGTATCTTGCCGTTGTGACTTCAGTTCAGGGTTGGGCAAATCAACCATCTCTGTTGGAGCTGGAGAACTTACTTGCTTCGCAGGAAAGTTTGGCAAGACAGATGGCGGGGACTTCTATCTCTGGGGGAGATAGTGATGTGTTGTTCTCTGGAAAGAAGAAGAAGAAGTGGGAGAAGAAGAAGCCAGGTCAGGATGGACCCTATACTTCACGTCAGCAGGATAGAGGTTATGCTTCTAAGTCTGATGGGAAGAAGAAGGGAGAGGGACCAAGGTGCTTCAGGTGTAATAAGACCTGCCACTTCAAGAAGGATTGTCGGGTTAATCTTCAGTCGGGACATGTAGCGGATAACGAGAAGCCAAAGTCTAATGAAGCTGGGTGGGGAGGAGCCTTTGCGGCTAATATGACGGCGATGCCCATTAAGGCCTTGGCTGCCATCAACTTCGGAGAAGATTGGATCATGGATTCAGGGTGTGGGCATCACCTCACCGGGGATGAATCAAAATTCTCTTCTTTGGCGCCTTACTCAGGTAACGATGCTATCATTACGGCTGATAATTCTGTTCATGCAGTAGAACAAGAAGGTGTTGTCTCCCTGAGCAGTGATAAGGGTCCACTCACATTGAGGAGTGTTTATCACGTGCCTGGTATGAAGAAGAATCTCTTCTCTGTGACTAATGCGGTCGATGCCGGTTATCACGTTCTGTTTGGCCTAACAGAAGTGAAGTTTCTTAAAACTGAACCGGAGATAAAGGGAGATGTTATCCATGTTGGAAAGCGGGTTAAGGACTTGTTCGTTTTATCGACAAGTACCTATGTTGATAAGATGAAGACCAACGATAGCGCGGCTATCTGGCATGAAAGGTTGGGGCATATTGGCATGGACAAATTGAAGGCTATGGCGGTAAGGGGCCTTGCCAAGGGCTTGCCTAGCTTGTCCTCTTATGGAGACGGTCATGATTGTGCGGGATGTCAGTTTGGTAAGTCTCATTAACTTCCTTTTGATAAATCGCAAACAAGATGCAAAGCGCCGTTGGAGTGCATTCACGGTGATTTGATGGGACCGACTGCCACCCCAAGCCTTGGAGGCAACAAATATATGTTTGTGTTGATTGACGATTACACCAGATATGTCTGGGTGTATTTTCTAAAAGAGAAGTCGGAAGCCTTTGCGAAGTTCGTGGAGTTCAAGGAGCTGGTGGAAGGTCGGTTAGGCCTGCAGGTGAAAAAATTAAGAACTGACAATGGTGGGGAGTTCACCTCTGGTGAGTTCTCATGTTTTTGCAGGAAGCACGGCATTCAGAGAGAGCTCACTTGTGCCCATACTCCACAGCAAAATGGCATTGCGGAGAGGAAGATCCATCATCTGACGGAATCCTGCAAATGCTGGCTCCATGCAAAGAGTATTCCAAAGTCCTTTTGGGCGGAGGGAATGTCTTGTGCAGCATACGTCATCAACAAGATGCCTCTAAGTCCTATCAACATAAAGACCCCTCACAAACTGATGTTCAAGGAGAAGCCGAGTGTTGCACACCTTCGGGTGTTCGGGTCAACATGTTATGTGCATATTCCTGATGCTCTTCGGACAAAGCTAGATGCGAAAGCAAGGAATCTAGTCTTTGTTGGGTATGATGAGCGGAATAAAGGATGGAGATGCATGGATCCTGAGATACGGAGATCAGTGGTATCTCGGGATGTGGTGTTCGATGAGGTGACTTCCTACAATGGGAGTTTAGGAGTTGAACTACCGGAGAGCAGGGTTGATGAAGAAGGGAAAGCTGCGGGAAGTCTTCAAGTGGAGTTGCCTGTTTCACCAGGATCTCCAGCTGTGTCAAGCTCTGAGATGGAGGCTTCAGGTTCTGGAAGCAGGGGGACCGATGCTCCAAGTTCGTCTAGAAGAGGAGCTAGCACAAAAGAAGCAGCTGAGGAGGTGGTTAGTCAGGAGCAACCTCTTAGGAGGTCGAAGAGGACTATCAAGCCACCAGATCGATACACAGGAGGAAATATCGTGAGCTTTGTCTCATGTTTCTTCGCTGGTCCCTTGGATGAGAGGGAGCCGTCGAGCTTTGAGAAAGCCAAAGGCGTGAAGCAGTGGGACATTTCTATGCAAGAGGAGATGGATGCTCTCAAGAAGAATGAGACTTGGTCTCTAGTGCCCAGGCCCAAGGGCATTACCCCTGTGACATACAAATGGGTTTATAAGCTCAAGAAGAAAGCTGACGGCACGATCGAGCGATACAAGGCTCGCCTTGTGGCTCGCGGGTTCTCACAGCAGTATGGAGAAGATTATGATGAGACGTTCAGTCCAGTGACAAAGATGACCTCGGTTCGGCTTGTTATTGCTTTGGCGGCATCTAGTGGATGGGAGATTTGGCAGCTCGATGTGAAGAATGCTTTCTTATACGGAGAGATTGACAATGATATCTTCATGATCCAGCCGCCGAGTTTCATCTCGGAGGATCATCCGGACTACGTCTGCAAACTGAAGAAGGCCCTGTATGGGTTGAAGCAAGCGCCTCGGGCATGGTATGGGAAGATCGCGGAGTATCTTCTATTCTGCGGGTTCTTTGCTTTAGACTCTGATTCTAGCTTGTTCGTCAAGAAGGAGGGGGTGCTTCGGGTTATTATTCTGCTGTATGTGGATGACATGATTGTCACCGGGAACTCGAAGGAGGCAGTAGCGAGGCTGAGAGCTGAGCTTGCTATCAGGTTTGAGATGAAGGATCTGGGTGAGCTTCACCATTTCCTTGGACTCGAGGTCCAGAGACGGGAGAGCGGAGTGCTCATTTCTCAGGCTGGATATGCGGAGCGGATCGTTCAACGATTCGGCATGGAGGAAGGGAAGAGCAACTCTATACCTCTGGAACATCATCATAAACTTCGGAAGGATGAGGGGAGAGTTCTATCTGATCCGTTGGTGTTCCGAGCTCTGGTTGGGAGCTTGATTTACTTGACCATCACGAGGCCAAATATTGCTTATGCAGTTGGCAAAGTGAGTCGGTACATGGCGGAGCCACGGAAGCCTCATCTTCTAGCGGCGAAAGGAATTTTGAAGTATGTGAAGTCGACCTGTGATTTGGGTCTCCTATATAGGAGAGGGTCAAGCTTGGAGTTGCTTGGATACATGGATGCTGACTACGGGGGAGACATGGATGATCGGAGATCAACGTCTGGTTTTGTCTTTATGTTGGGCCCCACAGCTATTTCTTGGTGCAGCAAAAAGCAGGACTCGGTGTCTGTATCTACCACAGAAGCGGAATACAAGGCTTCGGCCTTGGCAGCTCAGGAAGTCGTTTGGCTCAGGAGGTTGCTGGAGGACGTTCATGAGGAGGTTCGAGGTGGCACTATGCTCCGCGGGGACAATGAGAGTGCTCTCAAGCTGATTAATAATCCATTTTGTCACACGAGGACCAAGCATATTGAGATTGAGCACCATTTCATTCGTGAAAAGGTGTTGGGAGGATCTCTTATGGTCGAGCATGTTCGGAGTGCGGACAATGTTGCAGACATCTTCACAAAGCCATTGGCAAAGGGACCGTTTACTCGGTTGCGGAGTTTACTCGGGCTAGTTTCCACTTCCCACTTCAAGGGGGAGTGTTGAAATTATTGAAGTGAAGTGGAAGGTGGCCGGCGGTCTAAATTTTGGAGACCGCAGAGACCGCGCGGCTTGTGTTGGTATTCTACCGGTCTGGCTCTGCCGGGTTGATTCTGGCGATCTGCTGGTTGGCCAGTTTGTTCCTGGTTGTTGCGGTCTCTCTCCGAGTTGTTCTGCTTGGTCTGTCTATCTTCTTTGTAGAAGACCGGGCGGTCTGTTCTTATGTAACCGCTTGACCAGGCGGATTGTGCTGGTCGATCTGGCGACTTGTCTGAAGTCGGGTTGGTTCTTGGTTTGCTCTTGGGAATCTAAGGGAGGAGCATTCTTGTGTCCGCGCGGCTTGTGCGCGGTCTCGTGTTCGCACGACTTGTGCGCGATCTGCCTGCTGATCTGCGGTCTTGGATGGAAGGTTGTCCAAGTGGTCTGATCGCGCTGTCTACTTTATGAGACCGTTGGCGATCTGACGGGTGGTGATTGTGTCTCTCCTATGCGGTGACGATATCCGTCTACCCGCCTATAAATAGGGGTGCATGGCCTGTCATTTACAATGAGAACTGCAAGAACTAGAGCCTGGGTTAATTCGTGTGGTCTCAACTTTGAGGTCGGGCGGTCTTGGAAGCGAGTTGACTGTTTGTTGTGTTCGCAGGTTTGCGGCCAGCAGGTTGCGGTCTCCTTCCTTGGTGATTCCCAACGGCTTGAATAATCAGTTCGACAGCGATCTGTCTGCGAACTAGTTTATGGTGTTCTTGTGTTGTTCGCATCGAGCTCAGCGGTCAGGCGACCTTCAGCGGTTAGGCGATCTGAGTTGCGGTCTGGCGACAGCTTCTATTCTTCGTTCAATTCAATAAGCTCCAGTTCGAGCGGTCTGAGGTGGCGGTCTTGCAGTGCAGGCGGTCTGTCTGTTTTCTATTCGCGCGGTCTCAGGTCAAGCCGGGAGATCTCTGGAGTTGTGCGGTCTGTGCGGTCTCTGCTTTGTCAAGCCGCCAGTTTTACCTTATGGTGTTTTGCTCTTCTATCCTATGTGATTCTTATGAATCATGTCTCGCCATGTATACCTCACACTGTAATCAAGTATTGTGATTCAAAAAAGCTATAACTCAGTTGATGCAACTCCTGCTTACTCCTAAACGATTCAATTCAAAAAATTTAACAATCTTTTTTCCCATAACTAATCAATTCCTTTGATAATTTTTTTTACTCCTTTAGTAAACATTTGTTTACAGTTTTTAGGAGATCAAGATCTCTTAAGTTTTTCTCAAAATATTTACACGTTTTCATATATTCAAACTAAAGATCATCATATGAGGGAGGAGTTACCTTAGTGTCACTTTTGGACATTGCTTTCATCGTCGGAGGGAGAGTGGTCCTTTCCTATGAGGAACTTATTCTCCTCTTCACTATCGCTTGTCCCCGAGGTGCATGACTCCTCATAGGTAAAGTCAACCCATGTGGCCTCCTTCAGCACTTTCCTCTTGTCTTTCCTTCAGTGTTGCATTCTCTTTCCTCCTTCAGATATTTTGGGCACTTGATCCTAATATGTTAGGGATTCCTTCATTAAAGAACTTTGGTATTGGTTGCTCCTCATCATCATCGTTGCTAACCTTGGCCTTCTTGGACCACGATCCCTTCTAGTTGGCACCTTTGTTGAAGTATTTCCAGAAGGTGTTTCTCCTTTCTGGATTTCTCATGAATTTCTTGAAGTTCTTAACAAAGAGACTCTCCTCATCATCCTCAATAGTCTTCTTCTTTGATTTTAGCGCCAATGACTTCTTCTTTGGCTCTTTGTTGTATTCATCAAGTTGGATTTTGGGTTCTACCTCATGGGTTTACAGATTCCCAATAAGGCCATCAATTTGGATCAATCTAAGATCATGTGATTATGTGATGTCCGCACTTTTAGATTGAATATGGGTGGAAGAGATCTTAGTATTTTCCTCACCCACTAACCATTGGAAAAAGTTTTTTTGAGATCTCATGAAGCATTCATGATCTTGGTGAACCTTGTATACATGGTGTCCACATCTTCATCAGTGTCCATCCGAAATTTCTCATATTCAGATTCCAATTGAAAGAGCTTTGAATTCTTGACCTGTAAAGTATCTTTATGAGTCAGTTCCAAATATCATAAGGAGTTTCACAAGCACATGTATGATTGAATTCTGTTTTATCGAGAGCGCAAAATAAAGAATTCATGTCTTTTGCATTATTTTTACATTTCAGTTTATCGTATGCATCCCATTTTTCTTTAGGTTTTTCAATAATTTATCCTCCAACTACAAGTTTAGGAGTGGAGTATCGTTATTCTACTATAGCCCACACATCTAAATCTAAAGTAATAAAAAATACCTCATCCTAGTTTGCCAGTAATTAAAATCTGATCTAGTGAACAATGGTGGTCTATTAATCCCATGTCCCTCATTGAAAGTGAGATCATAGTGTGCCATTATTTCAGGTGATAAAATCTTTTTGAAATAACCTAGCTCTGATACCACTTGTTGGAATGTCAGGTGCCCTTAGGGGGGAGGGGGTGAATAAAGGTTTTTAAAATTTTCTTTTATACTTAAAATTCAATACAAAGTATTCAATTAAAACATTTTGAAAGCCAGAAATAAAATCTCATAAGAACAAAACAAGATACATGATTTTACATCAATAAGAAATTGATTACAAAACTGTGATTTTCATATCGAAGCAGCGTATAGAAAAATATATTTTGGTTTCTATGCCAACTCTCCCCAAGAGCCAGTTGGTTTTATCCTATCTCTCCCTAGGTAAGCCTTTGGTCGCCCTCTAGACCTACTCCATAGACCTAGTCGCTTAACTCACAAGGCGATTTCCTCCATAACTCGCACAAAGACCTAGTAGCTTACACATGGGCGATCTTCTCCACCATATAAAAAGAGTCACAAAAAAGAAAAGAGACTAAAAGATAAGAATAAAATGAAATTTCTGTAAATAAAACTCCCTATAGAAGAACTGAAGTCAAGTGGCGAAGGCATGAGAGAGATCGGCGTTGTTGTCAAAGTTGTGCTTCGTGTAGATTGAGCGTTGATGAAATCCATCTTCAAATTCTCCTTTTGATCTTCAAGAGTATTGTAGAATTTGCTCTGGACGTCTAGGATGAGGCTCCACAGAAGTATCTTCAAAGTTCTGCGTGAGAGAAAGAGAAAGCATCTCTTTAAATAGATTTTGTCCACTACCGCCAGTGGTAGTACCTACCACCCTGCAGTATCCTTTAGGAAGGAAGTTTCCTGCTCCAGCCGGCCAGAGATGGAAGCTTTAATATGTGTTTTAGGCAATCATTACCATGCCTCGATAAGGTTATCGCGCCAGCGTTATCATAATATTCGATCCCGCCAAATTTCAATCTTATGCTCCGTTTGACTCCTCAATCAGCCTGATGATTGTCGGGCATGCAATTAAGTTATCGTCTCTTGATAGAGTTATTGCTACGCACTAACTCTTTACTAAGAGGCCTATTCTGTTCAAATGGCTCTTGCCAGCTGGCCCACTATAGCAGACGCTACCACCATAAGTAGATGTTACCACCCACGGTAGTACTCATTTTAGAGCATGACGTCCATTTTTCATCTCATTCGATCATTCTCGTTCAATTTGATATTGTACATGTATAGCCTGCACACTATAAACACAAAATAAGCTTGATCAAATACATACTGGAATTTCATATTCTCAATCCAAGTGATGTGGAACGTATACTCCGACAAGGACCTCATTAAGAGGGCAACAACCACATCGCTACAGGCGGTCACTCTTGACCACATAGTTAGATGCAAATTCGAGAAGGCATTGAGAGAGAACACCCACCTACATAAAGAACAGAAGATACCAAAAGGCGATCTACTTCATGATGTGCTTTAATGTCCTTTTTATTTTTCTCTTGTTGTTTTCCTTTTGAACTATCATGTCATGGTCATCCTATATAGTATTGAAAATATGATCCTATCTCTTAAAAGCTTAATATGTTTATAAAATCAAATTGATCAAAATTCAAAAGACATCTAATTTTGATGACCCATCTATCTCTCTCATATTCATTCTCTATATATATCTTTGATTATTCATATAAATCAAATTCAAAATTTGCTATAAGATATTTTAAAATTAAATCAAATCATTAGGCTATTAAGCTTTTTAGCCTTCATCAACAAGTGGTTTAGAGAAATAAGATAATCTACAAGAAAGTTCAAGATCTAAATGAAAGCTCAACTTTCATTATGGTTATCTTTGTTCGCAACAAAAATTATATTGTGTTCACTCCTTAATGTCAAACATGATCTAAACCATCACTATTGTTCACCTATCAAAAATCACATATATATATTCAGAATTCTTAATTAATTAAAAGAAAATCACTAAAATGTATTGAAAGAATTTACCGTCATGATGAATATTGAATTCACAAGCACCACCATGATCTATTGATGTCCTTTGCTAAAATTCTCTAACATCATATATCATAAGTCATATCAAAAGTCTTCTAAAAACAATTATTTCTATCACAATTATGTGAATTATAATTGATATATTAATTGATGACAATTGATATTATAATTACATACCATGGTTGGTGTATTATGTGTGTATTGTGATTTATTTCTAAATTTGACCTTTGAATTATCTTGATATCAAATCAAATAAATCATCACTTCATTCTAGGTCTCTAAGTTCAAACACAATCAAACCTTGGTATAACATTAATCTCAAACTTATCATTCTAACATTACCACCTAAAGAATATTTGTGTCCATGTTAGGCTTTATGTGTTTACCAAGATATACAGGCTGGGTATTCTCATCTAGGGCTTATCCAAGATATTCTTATGCATGAACATCATTTTTAATCACTAAAATCATGCATATTTGATTTGTTCATTCGTGTCTTCTCGTGCTTACATTTCCTATCATTTTCAAACTACATTAGATTGATAAATATAAGCCTTAGAAAAATTAAAATTGAGATATAATAAATGATATCTCATGCAAATTTATTTGGTAAAGTCATATACAAAATCGCTAATGTTTCATGCAATTTGCACTATCTAGACATCTCCTAAAATTCTAAAATTTCAGCATGAAACTACTATTGGGACACTTAATCAAGATCAACAATTAAAAATTTCAAAATCATAAAAAATCGTGTACTGTTTCCCGCGCTAGCGCTAACGCCGGCGCTAGCGTACTTATTTGGTTTTCTGTATTTTTAAAATTTTGAAAAATTCTTAAAAATATATCAATCTATGTGTACTATTTATTTTTGCACTTCTGCTTTTATTTCATTTTTGAAAAATCAAATACAAAAATACAAAAGCCAAATTACAAAAAATATGTTTTTCCTTTTTTTTGGTTTGTTTGTCATTTGTTTAAATTCTAATTCTAAAAGCAAAAATCAAATACAAAAATATAAAACAAAAAAAATTATATCAAAAATTATTATTTTGAACTTAACTTTTTTATTTACATGTATCTTGCGAAAGGGTGATTTGGGCTATCATCCCATCACATCACCTAGTACCGGGCGAACCTCTCACAGGGTAGTCCTCGGGAAGTCCAAGATCAATCTTATGAGTTCAAACTTTAAATCAAAATTATTCTTCAAAATATCAAAAATACTGTATGGACTTCATTGAAAATCAAGCATGATTTAAACCATTATTGTAGAACTTCTATAATGTTGCAATTTATCTTTTCAAACTACTTTGAACATTGTTTTCATCATGCTTTGATATATCTATTAATATGTGCATCAATTATATTGAAAAAAGTGTAGAACTAAGCTTAGCATGCCTCTAAGTATGAGTAAATGTTTTGTGTTTGATAATGATCTTTATTCACTCACTTATTTTGGCATTGTCTACATATGTGTTTAATCTAAGAATGCTTGTGTATGTTGTGCATTAGTACAATGAATTAAAATTGCACAAGTATCATACCTACACTCCTTTATTTGCACTTTTAAAAAATTATGACAAGTGGTTATGTTTTCATAAATTCTATTGGTTTGCAAAACAAGTGTATTCAGAGAACTTTGTACAAAACAAAAATCATAAAATAAAGTGACAAGGATAACTCCACCAAGCACTACTTGAACCTCCTGATAAGTCTTAATAAGCATTGTGAGGTTGAGCACCTTGGAAAGAATAGTAAAGTATCTTGTGCAAACCATATCTTTCTTTCAAAATTTACACCACTTATTCTTAAGCACACCAGATCACACAAATCAATATTGAAAAATAAAATATGTGATTCTCCAAGCACTACTTTGCACCCTGATAATTCTTAATGAGCATTGTGTGTGCAAAGCACCTTGGTAGTTGTACATTTTGTTTGTGCATTAAAGAATGTGGAAGTAAAATTATTTGTGTTTTATTGTGCTCTTACTTTACATATTTCTTGTATTTTTGATTAAAACATTTGTTTACTCTATTCAAAATACACTTATATGCACATCATTATCTTCCATAATACTTCTTCTCATGAGTACTGGATCCTAATGCAAATTCTATACTACTCTTTATTTCTGAAATGCACTAGATAACCTAGCATGCTTTCTACAATGTTTAGTATATTTTGAAATTGTGAATTAACATAACATTATAGTACTCTCTTTTTTTTGTAAACATTATTTCATGCTTGGTTACTCTATTATTGAATTTAAAGATTTTACTTAAACAATGATTTACAAAAACATCTTCTTCTTGAAATTTAACTCATATATCTTTTTATGGATCATCATTGATAACAATAAGATGTTTCTTGTATTTCTATAAGTCTTCCACATCATAACCATATAATTGTCTTACCTTGCACTTTCATGCTTACTTAAAGTCTTTTATTTTGTGTGCAACATCACTTGAATCTTAACATTCCTTTCTTTCAACAAGTGGTAGACTTGCATGGTAAACTTTATATTGGTTTCTCTAAACAAGAATATTTCTTTTGCTAAAAACTCTGATTTATTTCTATGAAAATATTGTAATACTAAAACTCTGATTTATTAATGGATTAGCTATGTGAACTTTTCTTTAAAAAATTCAAATATTAAAACCTATTGGCTATGAAATTATAATTTGATTTAAAACGCTTCCAATAATTATTATCCATGACTTTATATCTCACCATAGCGGGGGCGTAGGGTTGTATACATTAGATAACCTTATCTCTAGTCATGTCTTGTCCTTAACCGGGAGGGTTCCAGTGGGGCCTTGCGAGGCACTGGGGGTAAAGAGTGTTAGGGTGAGTTTTGTCTAGTGTTTGCATATGGGACTAACACCCCCAACCTACGTCATGTATGCAGCTCCTCATGCCCATCCGTCACTTAGTACGGGGCTAGGGTGTAGACATATTGTCTGGGTAGTTTAGTTACTTGGAAATCATTACATTTTTTTATGCTTAAAACTCTTATATAAAAAGGGGATGAACCAACATAATAATACTTGAAAATGTTATATTGCTAAAAACTCTGATCTATCTCTAAAAAAAATTATTCTAAAAACTCCTTATCATTTCATTCTCTCTACAAGCTCGATCAGGCCTTTATCTTTTTATCAACTTTTAAGTGGTGTCTCCTTACCCACTTTTGCTAATAACAAAAGGGGGAGAACTAACATGATAACTATAATATGCTATCAAAATAAAACAAACTAACATGCGTAATTAAGATGATAGCATACATATGAGGGGAGCTTTCACTTAGGGGGAGCATGTATTTAGGGGGAGCAATTCTAAATGCTAAAATCGATAATTATCCTAAGTCATCACTCTCACACACACACAAGTAAGTTTCATCATGCTTATATATTAATGCTCTGATTTATCATTAATGGATTTGTTATTATCAAAAGGGAGAGTTTGTTGGAACATGGTCTTCCGCATCTCCTAGGTTTGAGAATAACAAATCCTATGTGTATTTGATCTTGTGTGTTTAAGTGTGCAGGATAACAAAGTCCACATGACTCAAGGATTACATAAGAAGGTTGCCCCCAAATTTGAGCCATAAAATCCAAAAATCCCTCTAGCGTCGGTGGTATAAACTAACGCCTGGCGCTAGCGCTAAGGAACCGCTGAAATGCAGAATGGCAATCGACGAATTTCAGTTCGACGAATGATGAAGCACGCTCGACGAACTGCTTACTCTACCGTGGCGCGCTAGTACTAGCGCTGGCGCTAGCGTTCGCTCGACAAACTGTTAGCTGTGCTCGACAAAATGCTCATCATAACTTTCGTTCGACGAACTGTAAGCGGCGTTAGACGAATTTCTGTTCGACGAATGATGAAGCTCGCTCGACGAACTCCGTTCGACGAAAATTCGATCGACGAAAAGAATGCTTAAGCGCAAATTCCGGGAGTACTTATAGAAGGAGATAGCGTATGGCGGTATCCGATAGCGCAGGCGGTAGCGCGGAGCACAGAAGGCAAGAGTGAATTGTTTCCTCAGATTGAAGATTCTGCCACGCAGAATATGTCCTAAAATGGGATAGCGTCGGCGGTGCCACTAGCGCTGTGGCTATATAACGGACCCTTCTGTTCTCGTGTTGGGTGCTGATTCCGGAGAGAGGTCTTGTGCCAGAATTCCAAAGCCTAATATGATCGAGAGTTGATCTCCCACCAAACGCTTAGAGAGTTTCTGAAGGAGGACTTCATCACGCTACACCCAAAGAGGGATCGCTTCAACCTCGCTTATTCTACAGCGATCGTTCATCTCCGACTTCAGAAGTTTCTTAGAGGGAGTTTTAATATTGTTGTTGTTATTTTATTTCATATCTTTTGTAATCGTTAGAGAATTCGCCTCGTGTTGGCGACTAGGTCTGGGTAGGACTTAGGGCAGAAATTAGCCTCGTGTTGGCGACTAGGTCTCGGGTGTAGGTCTAGGGGGTGCTCGAGGCCATATCCAGGGAAGGATTGGCTATAGCGGCTTAAGGCCGTATCCGGGGAAGGATCGGCTAAAGCCAACCGGTTCGTGGGGATACGAGTCGGTATAGAAAACAAAAAAAGTCTTTCATATTTCGCTTTGATTTCTAGCGTTATTGAAATCAAAATTTTGTAATCAATTTTATTAATAATAATAATGTCTCTCTTTGTGTAATAAAATTGATTTGTTCTTCATTTCTCTAAATTGTTTATTATCCTCTCCTTTATTATAAAACAATTTAGATCTTTAAACAAAATCACTATTTTGATTTCTTATCACAAGCAAGTATTTTAAAATATAATATAAGTCTTTAAAACCCTTATTCATCCCCCCCTCTAAGGGCGCCTACCGATCCAACAATTACTTCTATAGATATAGAGTGAGCGACTATGGAAACATAACCATGATTATTCTTATTTCATAGATGACCCATACCCCAAGTAATGTTGGGTGGTTCGTTTGGTTGAAAACCATGTCGTTGAGTATGGATAAATATAACAGCACAAGGCAGTGCAGACACACTCACTAATGCTTGTGACTTGTAGGGAAGAACAACATGGTGACCCCTATAACATAATCCATATACATGAAGGACATTGTGATAGCCTTGATATTAGACAAATAATATGACCAATAAGCACAGTGCTGATTCAATAAAAGTGATCACCTATTACAACAAGTAGTCCAGAAAGCCTTATAGTTATAAAGATCAAAGACCGCACAGTCTCTCTTACGCTTAACCGCATGTTAATCGATTTTCAATATTATTGAAATTTAAGACCTCATATTTAGGAAGAATCCAGAGCATGTGCATCATCTGTACGAGTAATTATATAATACCAAAAATCATACTTCGAGAGAAAAATAGACTAGATAATTATGAATGAGTGAGGCCTCGCGATTATACTATATGTAAAGCTGTCACTTAAAACCGAAAACCGTAACTGAACCGGAACCAAACTAGAACCGCAAAGAACCAGACCGAACCGTTCGCGAATAATTTAGGTTCCAATTTGAATTTTGGAACCGTGAACAACATTGGTCCAGGTGTGGTTCTTTCATTTTATTATCCGGACCAGAACCAGAATCGGAACCGCAATATACAAATCTCAAGTGGTTTCAAGATTTTTAGAACCGATACGCACCGGACCGAAGCAGAACCAAACCGCGACCCATTTATTATTATTATTATTATTATAATTATATTGTTATTTTTTTATAATATATCTATAATATCTATATACTATTGTGGGTGAAACTGGTGCGGTTTATTCCCAAACCGGAAGCGCAAAAAGGGTCAGTTTTGGACTGAACAAAAGGGGTAAAACTGGTGCGATTTGAAGTCAGTTTTTGCGGTGTATTTTTTATCTTTATACAGTCATATAATGTATTTTCAATTTTACTCACATATTTTTCTGAAATATTTTGTTTTAAAAATATAGAGGATATACAACTACAATTTAATAGTAATCATGAAAGACAAATCTAAGTGTAGCTGATAAAATAAGATTTCAAGAGCAACAATCCAAAGTTCTTTACCCTATGTTGAGTCGTGATTTTCAGCAACATGAACATTGCATCTGCATTACACTATCATGATCTGTAAATTTTTAAAATTGGCGCGGACTTGTGCAATTTTGTGGTTTTGCGGTTTCAATTTTTAACCTTTAGCCCGACTTACTATATATTATGCAAAAAGTACTCTCCCTTGGTGTAACGTGAATTTCCCAAGCCCGGCCCTTAGACTTCGAAGTCCCTCTGGAAAAAAAAATAGAACGGGTGTAAGTTTCCCCTCCGATTTTTTTAATTTTGACCTCCCCCATTCATTCCGCCAAATTTGATTTTGGTTCTAATTGGAACCAATTGGAACCGGACACAACCACATAGAATCGCACCGAACCATTAGTGGTCGGTTTGGTTTTGGTTTTTTGTTGAACCGGAATCGAAACTGTTAACATGGCGGTTCCAAAAAATATGCTGAAATAGGAACCAGAACCGGAATTGGTCAAACCAAATACGGTTTTGGTTCTAATTTGAAGAACTGTAGCTTAGCGGTTCGGTTCACGGTTTTAGTAGAACTGGAATCGAACCGGAACTGTGACAGCTCTTACTATATGTTACCGCACATTTGTATAATTAGTGCCAAGTATAAATTGATGCCACATACTGAGAGAAAATGTAGAGCGTGCAAACACTTCAATGTGTAACCACACGATGCCAAGCTCTACATATATGAATTCGAGACTACCAAGAGCTAGTGAGGCCTTATAAGTCACCACACCTTATGATAATGATTGTTATATGTATGGAGGGATATCTCTTAGTAGTCGGGATTATTTTTCATCAGGTGTGATTGCATACTTAATAACCGCCCAAGTTAGAGGAGACAACCAATTGGGGGGAAGATGGAGGGGAGCATGGATACTCATATGTGTGGAAAATGCCCTGCCACACCATCCAACTAGACCAATTGGGCATATGGAAACATACAGAGCTAATTCCTCGAAAAGGATGTCTAAGGAGTCTATTGCCAGAGGCTAAGGTGACCAATTAGGCATAAGGCATTCGTGGAGCATTCCTCCACATGAGTCATCTAGTTTGGCTATAGATATCCAAAAACAAAGCTTATTCCGTATAAAGTATGTCGGTGGGGGTTTAGGGCATCTAGTACTCAGAGTTTGTCCTCAGAAAGGTACCGAAGCGATAATGGTATATCTATTGATGCGGAACAGACAATCAAAATCACTCTGATCATCATGGACTCCCACGTATGTCATATATGAGAGTATCCAATGGAGCATTTTTAGTGGTCTTACGACAGTGATAAAGGAGACGTGCTTATGTCGACAGAGAGGGTCAGAGACTTAAAAAAATGCATAAGAGAATGGATCCGGGGATCGTAATTCAAGGGGGTTCAAGTAAGTTTCCTTGACTATCCAAAGGGAGTGGTTGCTCTCTTTGATTCCTCCGCATGATTGAATTTGATGATCACACATGAAGGGAAAACATGTAAGTGATGTTACGAAAATGAAATTGTTGTTAATCTTCCGTTAGATGGGATCCCTAGACCTCGCACTATGGGGGAAACATTAGTAGCACAAAAATGATCACTAAGGCGTTAGTTATTTGAAAACAACAGAAAGGAAGCACATTCGGAGGATACAAAGCCTTATGAGTAACATCTCTTCAGGTCATCACCACTCCAGGTGTTGGATATTTCCTCATCATCATAGAGTTGCAAATGGTAAGTGTATTTTTCAATACTTCTTTGACAATGAAGGGCCTTCCCAGATCAGATTGAGCTTGCCAACTAAGGACATCCGGCCTGCAGCATCCACCTTCTTCATGACAAGGACCCCAACGGTGAACTGCTTCAATCTGATAGGTTTGTCAAAGTATTTTGTCATTCTTCTTTTGATTTCTTCCTGCCTCATAGTAGTTTGGTCTTTTATCTCCTCAATTAGGTTGAGGCTACATTTTGATTCTTTGTCATTAACTTCAATCCCGTCTTTGATGTTCTACATCAAGAGGAGAACCCTCGGGACCATGACGTCAAACTCCATTGGAATGAGTGCTTCAGACATGTGCCATAATTTGAATTGTGTCTCTCTAGTGGTCGAGGTTGGGGTAGTTCTTAGTGTCTACAACACCGAGGGAAATTGCTCTGCCTAATTGCCGCAATCATTCTCCACCTTTTTCTTCAAAAGAGTTAGGATTTGCTCGTTGCCCGCTTTTACTATCCCATTGCTCCTTGGATGGTTAATTGAAGTGAAATGTAGTTCAATGCCAACCTATTCTCAAAAACTTAGCAAGTTAATGTTGTTAAACAGAAGTCCATTTTCATTAATGATTGTTGAAACTGTCAACCAATTTCTATAGGAGTTCAGACCCAAAGAGCGTTGTAGCCTACACCTACTTCTCCATCACTAGCATACTTGACTATTGGTGAAGAAAAATAAATTGACCCAAAGCTACAGCGAGGAGGTCCCCGCCACACACCCAGAAAATCATAGAGAGCTTTCCCTCCCAAACCAATGCTGAACTGGGCACCTTGGAGGGCACTAGGAGCCAACCAAAACTAACCAGAGGAGGAGAAAACCCAAAGATCGGATCTCCTCCAAAGGTGTCCTTAAGGTTCTATTTATAGATTTTCTCGATTGGCCTGCCAATAGCATAATTCCGCCTTCTGGTTTTTCTAAACGCAACCCAAATTGGTCAGCCATCAGCCAAACTCCGCTGTTCTGAAGAGCTATTGGCCATCTCATAAGGGTATCCAGGTAAATTCACCTATAGATCCCACTGGATGAGTGGTCCATGAGGGCACCACTCGCCTAACTTCCAACACACCTAATTCCCCAAACCCTATTAGGCGAGTGGTCTGTGAAGACACCACTCACCGGATCCTTGGCTCTCTGAAAGAGTGTGGTTCCGCCCCTCACTTGCCTGGCGGTCCGCGCTTTCGAACACCTGAGCGGGCAATTTCTTAATGAATGAGGATTGCACTCGCCCCGAAGCTCGTTCGCCTCTCCTGACCTGGGCGAATGCACCTTTGATGTGCTGGGCAAAAGCCCCTCTGATGCTCAGGGTGAATGCCCTTCTGATGCTCTGAGCGAATGCCCCTCTGATGCTCTAGGCGAATGCCCCTCTGATGCTCTTGGTGATGGCCCATATGATGCTCTAGGCGAATGCCCCCTCTGATGCTCTAGGAGAATGTTGATCCGTCAGCTTTGTTCATCTCTTTGACTGTCTTAGTCCTGGGGCCACTCAATAAATATGGGGTTGTGCATAATCCTCGCTCTTTAAGAGCTAGTTCTACGCTCGGAAAGAAAAGTCCAACCCATAGTATTCGGTGAGTGCATGCTGACCTGAAGGAAATCTTTTGGCGGACCCCTCCACTGTGCTATATATATCTCAGGTCACAGTGTCGGTAGTGCCTCATTTTTCCTCTTACTATTTTTCCCTTTTTCCCATCTGAGCCCTCACTACCTCAATGACGTTTATGAGGTCGTCCCAGAGACAACTCTCACATGGGTTGTTGGACCGTCTTGCCGCAACGCAAGAGAATAACACTTCTAAGTCCACTAGATATGCTCCCTAGCTCTCGTTGAAGAGGGATCCAACCTCACCTTATCAGCCAAAGAAAGCTAAGGCGGTTCGGAGGGACCCCACGGCGACTGAGTCTGTGTCAAGGACTCCGCCCCTTCTCGCAATCCTCCCGACAACCTATCCAGGGTAAAATGATCTTTCTTTTCTTGTAGATAATTCTGGTGACATGATACCCCAATAATTTTGACCACTCCTAAGAGGCACTGGCGACGCTGGATGGCCCCAAGACCAACCCGACGGTTACTAGCGCGCTCCCTCCTGGCGTTATGGATGTCCTGTTGGCTTAGGATTCCGGCTTTCCGGCTACTCCTAGCAGAACCTTGCTTGATCCTGGTGAGCAGTTTATTGTCTTCTCGCATATCTCATTATCTTTCGTCTTCTCCTTCTTACCCTGCATCTGGTAGCCCCCACTTTTGGAACTATGGGGACTATGTTGGAGTTTCTGAGGTGATCTCAAAGCAATCAATAGTTAGTCTTGCTGCCAACGCAATATGAGCCTATAGGGTTGCACATAAAAGCGTTTGGAGAAATCTGAGAAAGGATTGTGTTGGCCTTACTCATATTGTATATGAGTGGATGACCAATCCTGTGACTGCTTGGAATTAAGTTGAGAATGTCTCAACGGGAAATCGTTTAAAGGGTTTAAACAAATGGGTATTTACTTGACAAATTCGGCTAAAGGGTTTAATCGAACTGCGTCAAATTCGGCTAAAGGGGTTAACCGAATTAGTTTGATTTGACTAATCAAATTCGCCTAAAGTGTTTAGCCGAAATTGTAATAGATTCCACTAAAGGGTTTAGCCGAATCATGTCAGTTCGACGAAATGGTTTCGACGAAATGATATAACCGAATTTATATAGACGAATTCGTCGAAATGGTTTCGCCGAATCTGAGTCGAATTCGGTTATATTGTTTAGTCGAATTCGGCGAATGTAAATCTGGACAGAAATGTTCTGTTGTTCCCTCTGGTCCGCGGATAGCCTGATTTATGCGTTTTAGTATAAAAGGGCATGCGATTTTAGGTTTACTTGAGACTTAATCTTTTTCACGATTTTAGACGAGAACTGCCGACCGGAACTGTTCCGCGCGAGGGCATCTCGATCTTCCCATCCGCCGATCGTCTTCCGCCACCGCTAGTCGCCGCCGACGGTCGCCGCCTCCCCTGTCTCAGACCTAGCAGTCTGTGGGGACATTGAGAGCTTCCTTCTCCGACCTAGTTCTTGTACGACAAGAATCTAGGGTTCTCCTTTTGCTTGTGTGGACTTCTATTGAGGGATCGATCCATTTCGATTCTTGAAGAACTCAAAGGCAGATTTCGGATTTCTCTTTGGAGCACCTTGGTTGAGTGTTGACTCAATCCCGCAAAGGTACTTTGTATTTCTATTTGATTATTCTCTTGAATCATGAAAAACCGCAAGATCCGTTAGCCTCTTTTGGGTTGTTCTTGTTATTATTTCCGCTGCGCATATTCGATATGTCATCCCGTTTGGGGTATAGAAAACCCAACAGTGGTATCAGAGCTAGGTTACGGTCAAGTGCGTGTAAATTGGGACATTTAGAAGCGTTCTAAATGCCCTAATTTCTTCTTGGAATATCACATTTGATGTGATTTTGTGTGGTTTCTGGTGGCGAGACCACCGCCAGGGGCGCTGCCCCTTGGACCCCGTTAGGGGCTCTGCCCCTAAGACCCCGCCAGGGGCGCAGCCCCTTGGAACCCCGCCAGGAACACATGTGATTGCGTTGCGATTTCATTGTTTCAGAGATTGTTTCTCCTTTGCAGTAACCGTCCCTCGATATGGTTTGTGAAACCAAATGTTTAGATTATTGAATTTGACATGAGAGACGAGCTTGTCTATTGCACAAGTGGAGTTGCTTTGCTTGTGTTCAATGCATGTAAATCTGAAGATCTAGAAGTGTTCTAAGTATTCATATTTAACCCCCTTTTATCAAACTGTTGATAATTCTTTTATGTACACATAGGGGATGCATTTGTTTTGTGTATGTGCATGGTGATTCAATGTTAATCACGATGAAATGTTCATCTATTAAAAAATAAAATCTCTTATCCAATATTAAGTATACGAATGCCTTCCGATGGATGACACTCTTCCTGCCTCGATCGATGAAGTGTGGGCTTGCCAAAGCAAGGTGCATTAATCTATCTTGGTAAGGGTGCAAACGGATAATTGTGATATCCCACTGTCAACATCGGGTCTAACTTAACTATGTGACCTCAAAGGTTGAGTGCCTAGAAGCATAGGGTTGGCATGCTCCATATGATGGATGCGAATAAAGAGTCATTCACCAACCATACAAGAGTTGCATAGTGATGCAATTGACAAATGTTGTCTACCTAAATAACCGCATTATGAGAGGAACGCCAAAGCGGACTCGTTGTGTTGGTGAAATACGGATCTTGTCCACTAAGAGAGTAGCTCGCATAAACTCTCCGAATCGAATTAAAGGGTTGTCGATTTGATTAAAAATAGTGGGAGATTTTAATAAAAGTCCTTATTAATATAAAATGTATTTCAAAATACAGTACTAAAAGTTTTGTGAATTCATTGTAGAATTTCCATGGCAAGTGGATCTCACTCCACCCTGTCCCTGAGAGCTATTTTTGAGAAGGACAAGCTCAAGGGGACGAACTTCCTCGACTGGTATAGGAACCTGAGAATTGTTCTCATGCAAGAGCGCAAGCTCTATGTCTTGGAAGGTGAAGCCCCCACAGAGCCGACCGGAAATGCTTCGAGAGCAGATAGAGATGCTTACAAGAAGTATCAGGATGATACCTTGGATGTGGAATGCCTCATGCTTGCTACCATGTCCTTTGAGCTTCAGAAGCAATACGAGAGCATGTGTGGTTATGAGATAATCGGGCACCTCAAGAAAATGTTCGAGGGTCAAGCCCGACAAGAGAGGTTTGACATATCCAAGGCATTATTCCAGTGCAAAATGGGAGCTCGAGACTCAGTAGGGACTCACGTACTCAAGATGATTGGGTATATCGAGAACCTTGAAAGACTGGGTTTTCCCATGAGCCAAGAGTTGTCCACGGATCTGATCCTGCAATCGTTGCCAGACAGTTATGAGCAGTTCATCTTGAACTATAACATGAATGAAATAGACAAGACACTGCCCGAGCTCCTAGGCATGTTGCGAACTGCTGAAAATAATATGAAGAAGGTCAAGCCTGCTAGCCCCATACTGATGGTGCATAAAAGCAAGGGCAAGACTAAAGGATTCAAGAAGACGAAGATAGGATCTAAGTCTCATCTTGATCCCAAATCTTCTGCACTGAAAAAGATAGGTCTGGCGAAGGAAGGAAAGTGCCACCACTGCGGTAAGGCTGGGCATTGGAGGCGGAACTGTCCCCTCTATATTGAGGATCTGCAAAAGAAGAAGGGAAGTGTGACTTCCACTTCAGGTATTTATGTTATAGAGATAGACCTGCGCGTCGGGATGGAGCAAGAGTTGATGTCGTCGCTGTTGGTGTCTATTGTCTTTATTTGCCCACTGGGCTTGTAATAGAATTAGATAACTGTTATTTTGTTCCAGCCATAACTAGAAATATTATATCCATTTCATGTCTTGACATGAAAGGCTTTTTGTTTATAATTAAGAACAATTGTTGTTCGATTTTTATGAATAATGTTTGTTATGGTGTAGCCCAATTGTTTAATGGTTTATATGTTTAGAACTTAGACCATCCGATCTATAATGTATAGAATACTAAAAGACTAAAAACAAATGATTCAAATCCTACATACCTTTGGCATTGTCGTTTAGGCCATATAAACGAGAAATGCATATCCAAGCTCCATAAAGATGGACTACTGGACTCATTTGATTATGAATCATTTGAGAGATGTGAGTCATGTTTATTAGGCAAGATGACAAAGGCTCATTTCACTAGTTGTAATGAGAGGGTTGATGATCTCTTGGGTATAATACATAGTGATGTATGCGGACCCATGAGTTCTACTGCTAGAGGTGGGTTATGCTATTTCGTTACATTTACTGATGATTTCAGTAGATACAGATACGTGTTTCTTATGAAGAACAAATCCGAGACCTTTGAAAAGTTCAAAGTGTTTAAAAATAAAGTAGAGAACCAACTGGGAAAAAGGATAAAAGCACTCCGATCTGATCGAGGTGGCGAATATCCAAGTCATGAGTTTCCTGATCATCTCAAAGAGTATGGTATTGTATCACAGCTCACTCCGCCAGGAACACCTCAGCATAATGGTGTTTCTGAGAGGAGGAATCGTACCTTATTAGACATGGTGCGATCGATGATGAGTCATGCAGATTTGCCCGTTTCCTTTTGGGGTTTTGCTTTAGAGATGGCTGCTTTCACACTAAATCGAGTTCCAACAAAAATGGTTCTAAAGACACCATATGAGATATGGACTGGGAAGCGTCCTAGTATGTCGTTCATCAAGATTTGGGGCTGTGAGGCATACGTGCGACGTCAAATGCCTGACAAGGTGGAACCCAAATCGGATAAATGTTATCTAGTGGGGTATCCTAGGGAAACCAAAGGATACTACTTCTACTTGCCGTCTGAGGGCAAAGTGTTTGTCGCAAGGACTAGTGTGTTTTTGGAGAAAGAGTTCTTATCCAGAAAGACTGCAAAGGTAGAACTTGAAGAAGTTCAAGAGCCACAAACAATGAACGAACCGGAATTGGAACCTGAGTAAGGACTACAAGAAGTTGTAGCTGGAGAGCCTGCTCAAGAAACACAAGTCCTACGTAGATCTGGTAGACCAAGATTTGAGCCTGAGAGATATGGATTTCTCATGACTCAAATAGGTAATGTGTTGCTTATGGATCATGTGTTAAAATTTTTGATTGGACCGTTTAGGAGTAAGCAGGAGTTGTATCAATAAGAGTTATAGCCAAACAACCACAATGCCAAAACCAGCAACACAAGAAATCTTTATTGAAATAATACTGCTTTACAATGCAAGGCATACATGGCGAGACATGATTCATAAGAATCACGGAGACGAGAAGAACAAACACACCAAAAAACAGAAACCGGCGGTCTGCCAGAAAGAGACCGCACGGATTGCAACAAAGGTTCAGGCCGCCCGGATTGTTCTGCTGTACTCCCAGACCGCTTGCACAGTCAGACCGCAGAAACACCTTGAGACCGCACGAACAGGAGCAGACAAACTGCACTGCCAGACCGCAATCTCAGCCCGCACGAACTGAAGCTTATTGAACTGAACAAAGAACTGAAGATGTCGCCAGACCGAACTCTGATCGCCTAACCGCTGAAGGTCGCCTGATCGCTGAGCTAGCTGCGAACAACACAAGAACAATAAACCAGTTCGCTGACAGACCGCAGACGAACTGTTTATTCGAGCCACCGGAAATCACCAAGGAAGGAGACCGCAACCTGCTGACCGCAAACCTGCGAACACAACAAACGGTTAACTCACAACCAAGCCGCACGAACTCAAACTTGAGACCGCAAAAATCTATCCGGGCTCTTGTTCTTACAGTTCTCGTTATGAATGACGGGCCATGCACCCCTATTTATAGGCGGGTGGACGGATGTCGTCACCGCACAAACCGGGATACAGTCACCACCCATCAGCTCGCGAACGGTCTCCAAAACTAGACCGCGCGAACACAGCACTTGGACAAAATTCAGTCCAAGACCGAAGTCAGCAGCAAGCCGCGCACAAACCGCACGGACACAGCGATCACCCTTCCTGAGATCGCCAACACAGAGAAGCAATTAGCCGACTTGAACCAAGTCGCCAGAATAGAAACCAAGCCGCCCAGTCTCATCGGTCAACCAAGAACAGACCGACTAGAACAAGACCGGAAACAACCCGCAACAGGTCGCCAGAACCAGCGACCTAAACCAAGAAGCAAGCTGGCCGATCGCAGCAGATCGCCAGGAACAAACCGCCAGAGCACCAGCGCAGACCGCGCGGTCTCTGCGGTCTCCAGCCTTCAAACCGGCCGGACTCCTATCCACTTCACTTCAACAATTTCAACACTCCCCCTTGAAGTGGGAAGTGGAAACTAGCCCGAGCAACTCCCTTAACCGAGTAAACGGTCCCTTTGCCAGCGGCTTTGTGAAGATGTCTGCGACATTGTACGCACTCCGAACATGCTCGACCTTAAGAGATCCTCCCAACACCTTTTCACGAATGAAATGGTGCTCAATCTCTATATGTTTGGTCCTCGCGTGACAAACTGGATTGTTAACCAGCTTGAGAGCACTCTCATTGTCCCCGCGTAGCATAGTGGGACCTCGAACCTCCTGATGAACGTCCTCTACCAACCTCCTGAGCCAAATAGCTTCCTGAGCTGCCAAGGCCGAAGCCTTGTATTCTGCTTCCGTGGTAGAAACAGACACCGAGTCTTGCTTTTTGCTGCACCAAGAGATAGCTGTGGGGCCCGTCATAAAGACGTAACCCGACGTTGATCTCCGATCATCCACGTCTCCCCCATAATCAGCATCCATGAAACCATGCAACTCCAAGCTTGACCCTCTCCTATATAGGAGACCCAAATCAGAGGTCGACTTCACATACTTCAGTATGCCTTTAGCCGCCAGAAGATGGGTTTTCCGTGGTTCCGCCATGTACCGACTCACCTTGCCAACTGCATAAGCAATATCCGGCCTTGTGATCGTCAAATAGATCAAGCTCCCAACCAGAGCTCGGAACACCAACGGATCAGATAAGATTCTCCCCTCATCCTTCCGAAGCTTATGATGTTGCTCCAAAGGTATAGAGCTGCTCTTCCCTTCCTCCATGCCAAATCGTTTCACGATTCGCTCTGCATATCCTTCCTGAGAAATGAGCACTCCGCTCTCCCGTCTCTGGACCTCGAGTCCAAGGAAATGATGAAGCTCCCATAGATCCTTCATCTCAAACCTGATAGCAAGCTCAGCCCTGAGTCTTGCAACAGCTTCTTTCGAGTTCCCGGTGATAATCATGTCATCCACATACAGCAGCACAATCACCCGAAGCACCCCTTCCTTCTTGATGAACAAGCTAGAATCAGAGTCTGAAGCAACGAATCCACAGAATAAGAGATATTCTGCAATCTTCCCGTACCACGCCCGAGGCGCTTGCTTCAACCCGTACAGGGCCTTCTTCAATTTGCAAACATAGTCTGGATACTCCTTCGAGATGAAGCCTTGCGGTTGAATCATGAAGATATCTTTGTCAATCTCGCCGTATAAGAAAGCATTCTTCACGTCGAGTTGCCAAATCTCCCAACCACTCGAAGCCGCCAAGGCAATAACAAATCGAACCGAAGTCATCTTTGCCACTGGACTAAATGTTTCATCATAATCTTCTCCGTACTGCTGTGAGAACCCACGAGCTACAAGGCGAGCCTTGTAACGCTCGATACTACCGTCAGCTTTTTTCTTCAGCTTGAAGACCCACTTGCAAGTGACAGGAGTAGTGCCCTTGGGCTTGGGCACAAGAGACCAGGTCTCATTCTTCTCGAGAGCTGTCATCTCTTCCTGCATAGCAATGTCCCACTCCTTCACACCTCTGGCCTTCTCAAAGCTCGACGGCTCCCTTTCATCTAAGGGACCAGCAAAGAAACAAGAAACAAAGTTCACCATGTTTCCTCCTGTGTATCGATCTGGTGGTTGAATAGTCCTCTTCGACCTCCTAAGAGGTTGCTCCTGACTAACCACCTCCTCAGCCGCTTCTTCTGTGCAAGCTTCTTTCCCAGATGAACATGGAGCATCGCTCCCCCTGCTTCCAGAACCTGAAGCCTCCATCTCAGAGGTTGACACACCTGGAGCTCCTGGTGAAACAGGCAACTCCACTTGAAGACTTCCTGCAGCTTTTCCTCCTTCATCAACCCTGCCCTCTGGTAGTTCAACTCCTGAACTCCCCTTGTAGGAAGTTACTTCATCGAACACCACATCCCGAGAAACAATTGACCTTCGTGTCTCAGGATCCATGCATCTCCATCCCTTCTTCCGCTCATCATACCCAACAAAGACTAGCTTCCTTGCTTTCGCATCAAGCTTTGTTCGAAGAGCATCAGGAATATGCACATAGCAGGTTGATCCAAACACCCGAAGGTGAGCAACACTTGGCTTCTCCTTGAACATTAGTTCGTGAGGGGTCTTCATGTTGATAGGACTTAGAGGCAATCTGTTGATGACATAAGCTGCGCAAGACATTCCCTCCGCCCAGAAGGACTTTGGAATACTCTTGGCATGAAGCCAGCATTTGCAAGTTTCCGTCAGATGACGGATCTTCCTTTCGGCAACGCCATTCTGCTGTGGAGTATGGGCACAAGTGAGCTCTCTCCGAACGCCGTGTTTCCTGCAAAAACTTGAGAACTCACCAGAGGTGAACTCCCCACCATTGTCAGTTCTCAACTTCTTCACCCGCAGGCCTAAACGACCTTCCACCAGCTCCTTGAACTCCACAAATTTAGCAAAGGCTTCTGACTTCTCTTTCATGAAATACACCCAGACATATCTGGTGTAGTCGTCAATCAACACCAACATGTATCTGTTGCCTCCAAGGCTTGGGGTGGCAGTCGGTCCCATCAAATCACC
This sequence comes from Dactylorhiza incarnata, assembly GCA_033032865.1. NCBI lineage: Eukaryota > Viridiplantae > Streptophyta > Magnoliopsida > Asparagales > Orchidaceae > Dactylorhiza > Dactylorhiza incarnata. Next base: position 21,983,582 of record JAWHQI010000010.1, on the reverse strand, counting down.
GTGGATGCATTCCAACGGCACTTTGCACCTTGTTTGCGATTTGTCAAATGGAAGTCGATGAGACTTACCAAACTGACATCCTTCGCAGACATGACCGTCTCCATAGGAAGACAAGCTAGGCAAGCCATTGACAAGGCCCTTTACAGCCATAGCCTTTAATTTGTCCATGCCTACATGCCCCAACCTTTCATGCCAGATGGCCGCGCCATCATTTGTCCTCATCTTATCAACATAGGTACTTGTCGATAAAACGAACAAGTCCTTCACCCGCTTGCCGACATGAATAACTTCTCCCTTTATTTCCGGTTGAGTTTTGAGAAACTTCACTTCTGTAGGGCCAAACAGAACATGATAACCGGCATCGACCGCATTGGTCACAGAGAAGAGATTCTTCTTCATACCAGGCACGTGATAAACACTCCTCAATGTGAGTGGACCCTTATCACTGCTTAGAGAGACGACTCCTTCGTGCTCAACAGGATGAATAGAATTATCAGCCGTTATGATAGCATTGTTACCTGAGTAAGGTGCCAAAGAAGAGAACTTTGATCCATCCCCGGTGAGATGATGTCCACACCCTGAATCAACAATCCAGTCCTCTTCATAGTTGATGGAGGCCAAGGCCTTAACGGGCATCGCCGTTATATTAGACACAAAAGCTCCTCCCCATCCAACTTCACCAGACTCTGGCATCTCCTTCTCCACTGCATGTCCCGGCTGAAGATTCACCCGACAATCTTTCTTGAAGTGCCCGGTCTTGTTGCATCTAAAGCACCTTGGTCCCTCTCCTTTCTTCTTCCCATCAGACTTAGGAGCATAGCCCCTATCTTGCTGACCTGAAGTGGAGGGTCCATCATGACCCGGCTTCTTCTTCTCCCATTTCTTCTTCCTCTTCCCAGAGAACATCACATCACTTTCTCCCCCAGAGATAGAAACCCCCGCCATCTGTCTTGCTAAACTTTCTTGCGAAGCAAGAAGGTTCTCCAGCTCCAACAATGACGGTTGATTTGCCCAACCCTGAACTGAAGTTACAAAAGCAAGATACTCCTTCCGCAACCCGCGAATGATATGCCTCTTCAGTTTTGCCTCAGAGATTGGCTCATCAGGGTCCAAAGCAGAAATCTCTGCCGTGAGATTCTTCATCTTGAGAAAGAAGGTAGAAATAGAAAGATCACCTTGAGAGGCTTTAGCCAACTCATTTTCAAGAAACTGTAGCCTCGCTACATTCTTCTTATTGAACAATCCATCCAAGGATGTCCAGATCTCTGCAGCAGATTTACATCCGATAATATGATCAAACAACTCTGGTGAGATAGCCCTCTTGAGAGTGAACTCTGCCTTAGCATTCAACCTCCTCCAGAGCCTCACCTCTGCCATATTATCACCTGCTGGAAACACCTCCTGTGTGTCTTCTCCGCCGACTATCTCCCAAAGATCCTCGCCAATCAAATAACTCTCCATACATGACTTCCACTTTTTGAAGTTAGTCGATGTGAGGAGTTCAATACCAAGACCTCTTGCGAAACTGCCTTCCATGGCAATCAATGTGGTCCCTTCTTCACAAAGACGATGGCAACTCTAGTTGATCACTGCTTATCCACTCCAGGAACCTAGCTCTGATACCATGTTAAAAATTTTGATTGGACCGTTTAGGAGTAAGCAGGAGTTGTATCAATAAGAGTTATAGCCAAACAACCACAATGCCAAAACCAGCAACACAAGAAATCTTTATTGAAATAATACTGCTTTACAATGCGAGGCATACATGGCGAGACATGATTCATAAGAATCACGGAGACGAGAAGAACAAACACACCAAAAAACAGAAACCGGCGGTCTGCCAGAAAGAGACCGCACGGATTGCAACAAAGGTTCAGGCCGCCCGGATTGTTCTGCTGTACTCTCAGACCGCTTGCACAGTCAGACCGCAGAAACACCTTGAGACCGCACGAATAGGAGCAGACAAACTGCACTGCCAGACCGCAATCTCAGCCCGCACGAACTGAAGCTTATTGAACTGAACAAAGAACTGAAGATGTCGCCAGACCGAACTCTGATCGCCTAACCGCTGAAGCTCGCCTGATCGCTGAGCTAGCTGCGAACAGCACAAGAACAATAAACCAGTTCGCTGACAGACCGCAGACGAACTGTTTATTCGAGCCACCGGAAATCACCAAGGAAGGAGACCGCAACCTGCTGACCGCAAACCTGCGAACACAACAAACGGTTAACTCACAACCAAGCCGCGCGAACTCAAACTTGAGACCGCAAGAATCTATCCGGGCTCTTGTTCTTACATTTCTCGTTATGAATGACGGGCCATGCACCCCTATTTATAGGCGGGTGGACGGATGTCGTCACCGCACAAACCGGGATACAGTCACCACCCATCAGCTCGCGAACGGTCTCCAAAACTAGACCGCGCGAACACAGCACTTGGACAAAATTCAGTCCAAGACCGAAGTCAGCAGCAAGCTGCGCACAAACCGCACGGACACAGCGATCACCCTTCCTGAGATCGCCAACACAGAGAAGCAATTAGCCGACTTGAACCAAGTCGCCAGAATAGAAACCAAGCTGCCCGGTCTCATCGGTCAACCAAGAACAGACCGACTAGAACAAGACCGGAAACAACCCGCAACAGGTCGCCAGAACCAGCGACCTAAACCAAGAAGCAAGCTGGCCGATCGCACCAGATCGCCAGGAACAAACCGCCAGAGCACCAGCGCAGACCGCGCGGTCTCTGCGGTCTCCAGCCTTCAAACCGGCCGGACTCCTATCCACTTCACTTCAACAATTTCAACATCATGATGATGAGCCTGCAACCTACCAAGAGGCTATGAATGGACCAGACTCTGAGAAGTGGCTTGAGGCCATGAAATCTGAAATGGACTCCATGTACACAAACCAAGTTTGGACCTTGGTGGAACCACCTGAAGGGGTACGACCCATAGGGTGCAAGTGGGTCTTCAAGAAGAAGACCGACATGGATGGGAATGTACAGACATTCAAAGACCGGCTGGTGGCTAAAGGTTTCAAACAAATTCATGGTGTTGACTATGATGAGACTTTTTCCCCTGTGGCCATGGTCAAGTCCATCAGAATTCTACTTGCTATTGCTGCGTATTATGACTACGAGATCTGGCAAATGGATGTCAAAACGACTTTCCTTAATGGAAACCTCCTTGAGGAAGTGTACATGACACAACTCGAGGGTTTTGAATCTCCAAGTGAAGCCACTAAAATATGCAAGTTGAATCGATCCATTTATGGATTGAAACAAGCTTCTTGAAGTTGGAATCTGCGTTTTGATGAGAAGATCAAAGAGTTTGGTTTCATCAAGAATGAAGATGAGCCTTGTGTTTACAAGAAGATTAGTGGGAGCATTGTTGTCTTCCTGATATTGTATGTAGATGACATACTGCTGATCGGGAATGACATTCTGACCCTGCAAGTTGTTAAGAACAACCAAGGGAACTGCTTTTCTATGAAAGACTTGGGTGAAGCGACTTACATACTTGGTATTAAGATCTATAGAGATAGATCGAAGAAGTTGCTGGGTTTGAACCAAGGGAACATGCTTGAGTCCAAGAAAGGATTCTTACCCATGTCACATGGTGTAAGTCTCTCTAAGGACCAGTGTCATAAATCTTTGGAAGATAAGGACCGCATGAAGATGATTCCATATGCTTTGGCAATTGGATCAATCATGTACGCAATGTTATGCACTCGACCCGATGTCTCTTATGCTTTGAACATGACGAGCAGGTATCAGTCTGATCCTGGTGATGGTCACTGGATAACTGTCAAGAATATCATAAAGTACTTGAGAAGGACTAAGGATATGTTCTTGGTGTATGGTGGAGAGGAAGAGCTCGTTGTAAATGGTTACACTGATGCTAGCTTCCAAACTGATAGGGACGATTAAAAGTCTCAATCAGGTTATGTATTTTGCCTCAATGGAGGAGCTGTAAGCTGGAAGAGTTCCAAGCAGGAGGCAGTTACCGATTCTATGACAGAAGCCGAGTATATTGCTGCCGCAAATGCGGCAAAGGAGGCTAAGTGGATTAGGAAATCCATCGGCAAGCTAGATGTAGTTCCTAACATTGTTGATCCCGTAGTTCTCTACTGTGACAACAACAGTGCAATTGCCCAAGCTAAGGAACCTAGATCTCATCAACTCTCCAAGCACATACTTCGGCAGTTCCATCTTATTCGAGAGATTGTGATGTGAACATTTGCAGAGTACCGACTGAAGAAAACACAGCAGATCCACTGACAAAGCCGCTTGCACAAAAGAAGCATGATGGTCATGTTAGATCAATGGATATTAGATACCTGAATGATCGTCTTTAGTGGGAGTCTTGTGGATTGTATGTTTGTCAGTTGTTTATTCATTTGATGAATTGTGTTATGTACTGTATGTTTCATTTTACATTTATGGCAAGTTCTTTTATTATGTCAATCGTTTCTATTTGATTGACTAATTAACATAATGAATGTCCCTAGAATGTTTGCTTCCATAGGAATTCAAGTACGTGACTTGAATGTGAGGGTCTATGTTTAAATGAAGCTTCATTCTTAAATGGTCCCTGATCGAGGTATCATCCTAGAAATTTAGGGTGAGGATGAGACCATAAGACTAACATGTGCGTTGAGATGACCGATTCTCACAAGTCATGATATTGTGATATCAAGTCATCACATGGGTACTTGTTAAGAACAAGTTGTACTAGACAGACCCCCCGTGAGACTACTTTGTGGATTGTTATATGAACGTGTCACAAGTAGGTCTCAAGTGACAATGGTGTTTGGGGTCCTTTGACCTGAAGTCATAGCATTCATCAGGTGATGAAGAGCGTACTTTGATGCCATCTAAAGTCTTCTCTTGAGAAAGGTTGACGATAAGGGCGGTTGTTGGGTATGTTACGAATCATTTGGATGTTTGTGTGTGAGAAGAAATGGTATTTGTCCTCCTGTATGATAGGAGTTACATCCATGGGCCCCTTGATGGAATGAGACTGAGAAATGCATGGTCATGCTTGGTTGAGTCAATATATGATATTGAGCTCACCAATTTATGACAGTCTATTCTAGATCAGGAAATTGGGATTGAACAATTATGAGGGTGACACAGTCCATGCCTATAGTTATATCCGGATGTAAAGGACAAAGGGACATGACAACACTTATACATTGGTCATGACAGGCTTGTTGAGTTATGAACTCTTATTGCTTGGGTAGCAATGATGTATTGCTAGATGCCGCTCATTGTTTGTGAGACTTTTGTTCTTACTTTGTGATCAAGTGGGAGACTGTTGGAGTTTCTGAGGTGATCTCAAAGCAATCAATAGTTAGTCTTGCTGCCAATGCAATATGAGCCTATAGGGTTGCACATAAAAGCGTTTGGAGAAATTGGAGAAAGGATTGTGTTGGCCTTACTCATATTGGATATGAGTGGAGGACCAATCCTGTGACTGCTTGAAATTAAGTTGAGAATGTCTCAACGGGAAATTGTTTAAAGGGTTTAAACGAATGGGTATTTACTTGACAAATTCGGCTAAAGGGTTTAACTGAACTGCGTCAAATTCGGCTAAAGGGTTTAATCGAATTAGCTTGATTCGACTAATCAAATTCGCCTAAAGTGTTTAGCCGAAATTGTAACATATTCGACTAAAGCATTTAGCCGAATCATGTCAGTTCGACGAAATGGTTTCGACGAAATGATATAGCCGAATTTATATAGACGAATTCGTCGAAATGGTTTCGCCGAATCTGAGTCAAATTCGGTTATATTGTTTAGTCGAATTCGGCAAATGTAAATCTGGATAGAAATGTTCTGTTTTTCCCTCTGGTCTGTGGATAGCCTGATTTATGTGTTTTAGTTAAAAAGGGCATGCGATTTTAGGTTTACTTGAGACTTAATCTTTTTCACGATTTTAGACGAGAACTGCCGACCAGAACTGTTCCGCGCGAGGGCATCTCGATCTTCCCATCCGCCGATCATCTTCTGCCGCCGCTAGTCGCCGCCGACGGTCGTCGCCTCCCCTGTCTCGGACCTAGCAGTCTATGGGGACGTTGAGAGCTTCCTTCTCCGACCTAGTTCTTGTACGACAAGAAGCTTGGGTTCTCCTTTTGCTTGTTTGGACTTCTATAGAGGGATCGATCCATTTCGATTCTTGAAGAACTCAAAGGCAGATTTCGGATTTCTCTTTGGAGCACCTTGGTTGAGTGTTGACTCAACCCCGCAAAGGTACTTTGTATTTCTATTTGATTATTCTCTTGAATCATGAAAAACCGCAAGATCCGTTAGCCTCTTTTAGGTTGTTCTTGTTATTATTTCCGCTGCGCATATTCGATATGTCATCCCGTTTGGGGTATAGAAAATCCAACGGACTAACCATAATCCCACGAAACTCTCCAACTCACGAGATCATGACTCTCCTCGCATCAGAGAGAAAACACTCTGCCAGAAGGGACCCCAACCATTCTTCTCCTACTGCCGATCTAGTCACCTCTTCGACTGCCAACCAGGTACCCTCTCATCCTGGAAGGGGGAAATCGCTTCATCCCCCTGACATTCCGTTTGAGGGACAACCTAGTCCATCTCACAAGTGCCAAGGAAAGGAGCATGTACCAGGTTAGTCACTTCACTCGTTTCGACCCTATCGCTTAAGCTACTAAATATGACCAGCCAACTTCTGCTCCCGCAGGCTACCGAAAGGCTTCGCCGATGGAACCTCACTTTAAGGAGGGGGAGGAAGTGATGTCGGGCACCCCTTCCCAGCGATCTTTCAGACTTCCTCGGCGATCCCGCAAATGCTAAGACAATGAAGGAACAGGTGATGGAGGTTATCGACAAACTCATCTAGATGCAGCGAGACATCTCCAGTCAGACGGACGGACACCGGCCCACCGTTGAGCACAGGTTGAGCGCTCTCAAGAGGGACTACCTGCACCTCATTGGGGAGATGGAGACACAGGTAGCCAAATGCGAGGAGAATTCCCTCGGGAGGCATATCGCGCGGGAAAAGGATCAAATGCGCATGGTCAATCAAGAATTCACCATCGAAAGCACAAACTACTACCCGCGAGTGCCACTGAGAACGGGGACGCAAGGTCAGGGTCGATGGCAATGGATCCAGTTCCTAGCCTACCGACACTCCACCCCAGTATCCTCCTTACACTAATTTTATTCTGTAATGAATGCCGATCTCGGCCTTGTTTTGTAAACAATCATGTTGTCATCGATGTTATCCATATTCCTGTTCCGCATGAATTATTTTATGTTTTGCCGAATACTGATGTCTCGCATAACGTTTTGGTTTCACCTTGTACTTTATCCTACCCCTCCCACCTTCCTGCAGAGGGCTTTGCACGCGACCCTCGCCACCTGCAGGCGAGTGGGGTGAAGGTGGGGATGGCTCGAATCTCGAGGCACCGGGGCAGCGTGGTCACTACTCGCACTCCCGCGCCTAGGAAACTTCTTGATTTCCTCATCTTTCTATAAATAGCCAGGGTTACCCACCACATTAATTATTGTTTCATTCCTGCTTTCTTCTACTCCTTCCTGCACTCGCACTCAAACCTATTTCTAGACATTTCGCGTGACTCAACTTCAACCCCCACCCTTACGCGATGGTGGTCGAACCCAATGGCAGAGCTAAGTGTTCTCAAGCATTCGCTAAGCACAATTTTTCTTCCTGCAATTTGTCGAAGGATGAGTTTACGATGGCGATCACAAATTACGTACCGCCTGGGTTCATCATGCATCGCCATAGAAGTCGTGACCGCATTAACCAGACCTCGCCCGACACGCTTTCCATTCCCCTGGAGAAATTCGAAGTTGGATTTCCCCTCCCTCTCTGGTCGAAGCTCCAATAGACCTTCCGCTACTTCAGAGTCGTTTCCGCACAGCTCAACTCCAACTCCATAGCCATGCTGTTAGCATTCGCCTGCTATCTGTGCGAGGAGAGGATCGAGTTCAGACTCCCCGTCTTCCGCAAACTGTTCAACTTCTGGGCAAAAAGTGGGGTCGCCTTCTTCTCTGGTCAGCACCCACTTAAGGTCGCCGATCTCGCCAATAAGAACCACGAATGGTTTCGGCGCTTTGTCTTCATCACCGGTAACTTCGGCAACACCCCTCTCACACATGTGTAGGAGGATTAGTCGACCTTCAAGCCTCCATCGCTGGGAGGTCATGAGGCCTAGCTCCACCAATACATCCTGGGGAATGACATGGACGTTGTCCATTTGTGGAAGAATGTTGACTCGCTCGCCCCAGTTCTACTGGGAGATATTAAGGCAAACTGCTTCATCCCTATCTCTAGCTTGTCTTTCTGTCTACCTTTCTTACTTAGTCAAAAACTTGATTGAGGAGCGCGCGATCTTCCCCTACACCCGCCACATGCGAATGAGGAAGCTCCCAGTGCCAACCTAGTTCTCGCGCGATCTTTTGTCGAAGCCTACCGAAAGGATCCGGGCTCCTCCAAGCCCAGCGACCAGAAGCAGAAGACAGAAATGGCCCCCGCTTCGTCTCCCTCCAAACGGTCCAAATCCTCGGCACTCGCCAAAGGTATGATGGTCGCCACCGAGAGTGCCCCGGTCATGACAGGGTCAGCGGGTTCCATAGCGGATGGGGCTGTCGGGACCTCCAACGCGCCGGCGGAGGCCTCCGTGAGTCCAGTGCTACGAGGGCACTAGAATTTTGGCCTCGGCGAGAAGTACAGCGATGAAGCAGGTGAAACCCTACTTCAGTGGGACCGAAAGGCCAATCGGGCCTCAATTTCCACACTCCTCCAATCCTGGATGGAGCAGGACACCACTAGAGGCAAGGCCTATGCCCTCACCTTCACGCTCTACAGTGGAGAGGACTCCACAGTCTTTGATGCCAAGACAACTTGGGCACTTGTGCACGAGGTCGCGCAGGACTAGCTGCGCGCTCTTGATGTCACACACATGTCATCGTGCTGCAGCTTCAACCTTATGTGAAACCTTACCAAGGTTGAGAGAACGTGGGCCCTTGCTTCTTCTGAAGTCGTGTCTTTGACACACAAGTTGGAGGCCGCTGAGATCCTTCTCTCCAACCGCCCAGTCAGAGTGGTAAGTGCGGCTCTTCATAGATGCTTACGCTTTTGCATTATCTTTCCCTAACCTTATCATTTTCCTTTTTCTCCCAGGACACCTCGATCGCAGACCTACTACGTGCGTGAGTGGCCAGCCTCGAGGGTGAGATCAAGGAGTTGTGGGCTGAGAACCAACGCCTGTGAGATGCCGCTATCCCACCACCTCCTGTACAAAAAAGCAAAAGGAACCATTACACGAACTACGAGATCAAGGTGATGATGCGAGAGAACGCCCAAGGGGCAGGAAAGAACGTGTTGCAGGTGCTGTGGGATGTTGGGCTCTTGAATGAAGGCGGAAAGAGGCTCACTGCTCGTAATGTTCTGCCTTGGCTCTTCACCCCACTGGATGTGCTGGAGGGCGAAGCTGACCTTCAACACATGAGCGGTGTCATATGTCCTTCTGACGAAAGCGATGGGTCCTCCAGTGAGAAGTCCAACGTCTCCCTCCGAAGTTTTTCTGCTTTCTTTTTCTATGTTTCTTTCCCTTTCCCCCTTTTTGGTTGTAATACATGTTAGGGGTGTGACCACCCCCCCCCCCCCCCCCCCCCCCCCCTTTTGTAAGCGGGAACTTTTGTAATGAAATGAAACATTTATCTTTTGTTCTTCATTCTTCATTCTCTACTTACTTATCGCCCCTCACACATAGTTCACGCACGCGCACATCACTGGTGCCTGGGACTTGATCAAGGCATTCTCGCCTCAACGATGTGTAACAAAATTGTAGCCCATCCGCACGTGCCCATACCCTTCTAGAAATTAGGTGGCGACCTCGACAATTCTACCGGAAGCGCGACCTTGCCGAAATCACGCATGTTCTGAATCATTCCCACGCCCCTTTGGGTAAGACGACACCTCGGGTGCATTTGCCAGGCGATTGCCCCTCTCGGTGGACCCCACTTGCATACCATGTGGCCTGGGATACTTCCCTCCCTTGTACAGGCATTCCTTTCTCAAACTTTTCTTCCCATTTGTTCTCTCATTCTGAATCCTTTCTGCATTTCCTTCCAAATGACTCCCCTAGTCGGCCGGTTGGAGCCCGACAGTGGCGTCGGCTCGGGCTACGATGTCAACCTTACCTCTGAGTGCCTCCCAGCCCTGCCAGCTAGTGTGAGCCTGGTCTGCATTAACCTAATTACATTTTGAAACCTTCCTTTTTTCCTTCCACCGAGCGAGCCTACGACCCTACCAGCTAGGTGAGAGCCTGGTCAGTGAGTCAGCTCGGGGCCAATCATTTACGTATATTTTCTTTCTTATCCTACCACCGAGTGAGCCCATGTCCCTGCCAGCTAGGTGAGAGCATGGTTAGCGGGTTTGCTCGGGGCCAATCATTTCCTTATACTTTCTTTATTATCCTACCACCAGGTGAGCCTACGACCCTACCAGCTATGTGAGAGCCAGTTCAGCGGGTCTGCTCAGGGCTAATCATTTCCATATACTTTCTTTCTCATCCTGCCACCGAGTGAGCCTAAGGCCCTGCAGCTAGGTGAGAGCCTGGTCAGCGGGTCTGCTCGGGGCCAATCATTTCCATATACTTTCTTTCTCATCCTACCACTGAGAGAGCCTACGTCCCTGCCAGCTAGGTGAGAGCCTGGTCAGTGGGTCTGCTCGGGGCCAATCATTTCCATATACTTTTTTCTCATCCTGCCACTTAGTGAGCCTACGGCCCTGCCAGCTAGGTGAGTGCCTAGTCAGCGGGTCTACTCGGGGCCAATCATTTCCATATACTTTCTTTCTCATCCTGCCATCGAGTGAGCCTATGACCCTACCAGCTTGGTGAGAGCCTGGTCAGCGGGTCTGCTCGGGGTCAATCATTTCCATATACATCCTACCTCCGAGTGAGCCTACGACCCTACCAGCTAGGTGAGTGATGGCGCAAATCTCGCACACCGCTATAGGCAGTAGCTCGACTGCAGCACGAAACGGCAGTGTACCGATCATTCAAGTAATATAAAACGAGGAGTAAATCCCTGAGTATCGATCTCGGAAGGAACACAGTAAGGTGGAGTTGACTATTGAGGAGGACTTGAGATTGAAGTCCTTAAGGTCGGATGGATTGCGGGAGGCTTGGTTTGGATTGCGGAAAACAAAATAAAATAGCTACGACTACTCCTATGCAGGCCTTGAGCGCACTGCTTCGCCAGGCGGGATGGAAGACTACACGGGCCGCAATGCACCGAATCGCTAGGCGGATGGATCAGTAGGCTAGCGGATGGAGTGGAGAGAGCGGCGGAATGAGGGTCGCAAGCACCTCTTCGCAAAGCACACCACTAACAATTGTTAGGGCGTCACAACACAACAAACAATCCAGACCACAAGGCACACCTCAAATGAAAATATAACAAGATTACTCAATCACATAGACATGATTTCATACTAATGTTAACAAATAAAAGTATGCTTCATCAAACATATAAGTAATCCAACTAAACTATCAACTACAAGAGGAGATGAGTGTGCGAAATCGACCGACTCCGAAGTCTTGTTGAGGATTCACGGAAGGAATCGCCGGGTTGTCAATCCGCATCCAAACTCGGTCCTCAACTGCGTCCGGGGTAGAGGAGGGCTGTCATTTCCTCCCAATGACCCGTCTTCTTCGTGTCACGAACCGGAGGAATGATCACACAAGCTGCTCCGATCTTGAAGAAGAAGGCAAGGTTGACTCCTTTCTTGAAGCTCTTGGATGAAGGAGATGGCCGAGAGGAAGCTCCGGCGAAGATTTGGCATTGAAAGCTTGCCCGGAGATCCTCCCTAAGGTGGGCGGTGAAGATGGAGGCGAAACCCTGCAGAAAATGTGGAAAACGGCGGAGCTGGGCGGAGTCGGATGATGGATCCCGACCTAAAATTGCGCATGTCTATTTATAGACGGAGCAGAATTAAACAACGCGCACGATCAGGAGCACGACCAATGGTCGTGCGCGAAGGAATGCCTCTGATCGTGCGCGAAGAACCTGTAGCTCGATCCAAATCTGCACAAAAGCGCACGGTCAGCGGCGCACGACCAGTGGTCGTGCGCGAAGAAGGCCAATGATCGTGCGCCGTCGCTCGATCAAGGAAGGGAATTAACGCACGACCAGTGGTCGTGCGCCTGGTCGTGCGAGAAGGAAAATGCACGATCAGAGGCTTTTTCGACCGAAAATCCCCCAGGACCCATCCCGAGTGTCGCACAACCCTTGGACCTGCATGAAAATATACTAGACCACATAAATACATGAAATCACACCAAGATGGGGAATAAATGTGCACTAAGCAATGAAATGGGCAATGTGATCAAATAGAATTGAAAATAAGCCTAAAGTGAAGTGCAAGTGCATGAAAACTAGCCCAGATGAGTCCGAAAATCACTATATAAACTGGACTCATCACACCCCCAGACTTACCTGTTTGCGCGTCCCGAGCAAACAACTCTCGGCGGACGGGAAAAACAAGGGTTAGAAAGGTGATTGTGGCTAGGAGTAATATGCGAAATCAAATAATCACGTACATAAAATTTTCGTAGAAGAAATTTCTACTATGCAAAGTAATTTACAAATATCTAAAATAGTAAATAAGAGATTAGTTTACTCAAAAGCTGAACCAAGTGAGATCTGTCAGTCACGTGTAGGGAGGATGTAGAGACACGCTCAGACGAGTATTTCGACAAATACGGGATACGAAACTAACTCCACCGAAATCCATCGGTGTCGGGAGCCATAAGCTCGCACTTTCGCACTCTCTCCACAGCATTAGGTAAAACTACACACTAGTCAATAGGGCTTTCGGTTAAATATGTGGCTTAGGTTGCGGTAGGATATACAATGATAAACTCGGAGGCTAACGCACCTAACACATTTGAGCAATACAATTTGTAAAACCCCGGCAACACATAAAGCTGATGTGTTCATCGCCAACACCCAACATAAAGTAATTCCTATCAAACAATTCAGAACTTCTGAATTAGAATGTAAAGAACTCGGATTTTTTTTTTCTTTTGGAGCGCTAATCTTTTCAATTTTCAGCTCACAAATACCTTTTTTATTTTACTTTTTTTTTTCAACTTAGCCAAAAACAGCACATCACAATAATTAGTTATACTATAAAGCTCAAAACACGTGCGTATACAGGTTTGATGATCTTGGCTTAAGCGAGAGCGGTGGAGCTAAAGAGAAAAGGTGGGATAGGCTCAAAATTGGTTAGCAAGGGTAAATTTCTGGTTTTGGCTCAAAGCTCAAACGGTCCAAAGAATGGCCTACATCATGCTAATGCATTAGAACTACCCGGTGCCTATTTTTCGAGAGTCGCTAGGGGCAAGTTCTTAGCCCCCGAGAAAGATAACTCTTTCTCCCGATTCGAGAAATACGAATCTAGCGTTCAATACCAACTCACCTACACTACCGGTAGATCGGCACAGGTTCATGCTTTGAGTGAAATAAAACTCTAATTACTAGATTAGATAAGAATAAATATACAAAGCATGAAAATAGAAATAGCTTCTACGCAAAATTCTATGCAAAACATGAGTATTCAATTAGAACACTACTAGAGTCAACATCGTACTCCAAACCACAATTCCTAGCTAACACAATTGACTTCCCGGCTCCATTCCAAAATGAAATTTGGCACGGTAACACTCGCAAGTAAGTGCGTGCATAATGGGTGCAGTGGTGTATGCTATAATATGACGTAAATAAAAATATACTTATGGTATGCAAAAACATGTACACGTGTAGTGAACACTCGGTACACTCCCCCCCAGACTTGAATTGGACAATCACATGAATTACGACAATGAGAATAATGAGATGCTAAGGAAGAGGGTACCTATGCTCAGATATGAGCATACCAGAAGATTGGCGTTAATACTGCGAAGGAAATCCAAATCCACCACAAAAAGAAATTGCCGCACACCTGTAGGCAAAAGGCTCCAAGCAAAATTATATAACACTAAACTATTAACGGGTTAGCAACAAAAACTTGGGTTGTCTCCCAACAGCGCTTTTGTTTACCGTCCTTAAGCTGGACTTAATACCTGTATTAAGCAGTTTTAATAATAGTCTAAGCATAAAGCAAAAGCTAGTAAATCCTAAATATTACATGCCTCAAAATGATCAACTATAAGTTGATTTAAAATAGTAACTGAAAATGAACGAAATGGGTCCGAAGACCCGATAGCAGCACATCAGAAGATCAGGAGCTTTCCATCTCCATATTTCATCTTTCTTCATCCTCTTCCTCTCCTCCAATCTGCGGTCATGGATGAAGTAACGCTTTCCACCCTGCACCCAGTCTTTCAAGGAAAAAGCAGGCAATGATGATGAAGTGGAATAGACGATTGAATTCATCATTGCCAACTGCTTTCCCTGCCAAGACTGCCTCTCAAAATTACCCAAGAATGGGTCTATAAATTCAAGCGCCTGCAGAGCGATAAAGGAAATATCAGACATTAAAGCAAGAGGGGAAGCAGGAAGGATGACCTTATCAGCATAATCACTAAAAGAAAGAGGATTAGGAAATAAAATGGACGAAGGACTAAAAGAATCAAACAAAGGAGGAGTGATCCCGGTTTCACTCCTGGCAGGATCCAAGGATAGATCTCTATCATCATCGTAAGTATCATAGCGAGGGGAACCCAAGAACTCAAGGGCCTCGGTGGTGAGTTGGACCTCCTCGTCCCATGAGGAATTGCAAACCTCCTCATCAAAGAGAGTATCCTCCTCATCCCACCGAGGTGCATCATCGTGATCAAAGGATTCATTCTCCCCTTCGTGGAAGACGAACTCCTCATCCCACTTTGGAGCACCCTCCGAGTCAGAAGCATCACCCCACTCCTTCACTTCGATAGGATCATAAAAAATATGTGTAGAAAAATCATTCAAAGAAACTGGAGGAACAAAAAGATTTGGTTCCTCCGCAAAAAGATCTGCTAACGCCTCCCCAATGGAAAGAATACTTTCCTCATCATACTCAGGTGCATCTAGGAGCTCCCATTCCTCTCCTTGTTGGCTACAGATGAGTGATCATCATCACTGGGAGTGAAGCCATACACAGGGAGTGAGGAGTCCATGCACGAGACAAGCTCGGGGATAAAGGGCACAATTGCATCCATGGGTAAAGAATGAGCGATAGGGACAATGTTGTCATGAGTGGAGGAGCAGTGGTCAGGATTGAAAAGACTAGGACAGTCCTTCAATTCATGACCCTCTCCTCGACACAACAAGCAAACAAAGTTCCTACACTGCCTAGCATTTAACTCATTCATTTGGTCTATATAATAAACCCTCTTGTCATTAAAGCTAGGTGAAATATCCCATGACGACATTTTCAAAAATTAAAGCAGATATAAAGAGACTGAAATTCTTTGCAAGGAAATCTACACAAACTAATAGAACTTCTTAGATTAAACTTGCCAAAAAATTTAAAACAGAAGAGAAATAAACAAACAAACAGAAAATGATCAGAAAGCAAACAACAATAATAAAGCGGCTATACACACTGGAAGAAACTTCTCTCTCTCAGCTCTCCCTCTCAAGAAAACTCACACGACTGTGTTCCCCGGCAACGGCGCCAAAAACTTGATGGCGCAAATCTCGCACACCGCTATAGGCGATAGCTCGACTGCGGCACGAAATGGCAGTGTACCGATCGTTTAAGTAATATAAAACGAGGAGTAAATCCCCGAGTATCGATCTCGGAAGGAACACAGTAAGGTGGAGTTGACTATTGAGGAGGACTTGAGATTGAAGTCCTTAAGGTCAGATGGATTGTGGGAGGCTTGGTTTGGATTGCGGAAAACAAAATAAAATAGCTACGACTACTCCTATGCAGGCCTTGAGCGCACTGCTTCGCCAGGCGGGATGGAAGACTACATGGGCCGCAATGCACCGAATCGCTAGGCGGATGGACGAGTAGGCTAGCGGATGGAGTGGAGAGAGTGGCGGAATGAGGGTCGCAAGCACCTCTTCGCAAAGCACACCACTAACAATTGTTAGGGCGGCACAACACAACAAACAATCCACACCACAAGGCACACCTCAAATGAAAATATAACAAGATTACTCAATCACATAGACATGATTTCATACTAATGTTAACAAATAAAAGTATACTTCATCAAACATATAAGAAATCCAACAAAACTATCAACTACAAGAGGAGATGAGTGTGCGAAATCGACCGACTCCGAAGTCTTGTTGAGGACTCACGGAAGGAATCGCCGGGTTGTCAATCTGCGTCCAAACTCGGTCCTCAACTGCATCCAGAGTAGAGGAGGGCTGTCACTTCCTCCCAATGACCCGTCTTCTTCGTGTCACGAACCGGAGGAATGATCACACAAGCTGCTCTGATCTTGAAGAAGAAGGCTAGGTTGACTCCTTTCTTGAAGCTCTTGGATGAAGGAGATGGCCGAGAGGAAGCTCCGGCGAAGATTTGGCGTTGAAAGCTTGCCCGGAGATCCTCCCTAAGGTGGGCGGTGAAGAAGGAGGCGAAACCCTGCAGAAAATGTGGAAAACGGCGGAGCTGGGCGGAGTCGGATGATGGATCCCGACCTAAAATCGCGCATGTCTATTTATAGACGGAGCAGAATTAAACAACGCGCACGATCAGGCGCACGACCAATGGTCGTGCGCGAAGGAATGCCTCTGATTGTGCGTGAAGAACCTGTAGCTCGATCCAAATCTGCACAAAAGCGCACGGTCAGCGGCGCACGACCAGTGGTCGTGCGCGAAGAAGGCCAATGACCGTGCGCCGTCGCTCGATCAGGGAAGGGAATTAACGCACGACCATTGGTCGTGCGCCTGGTCGTGCGAGAAGGAAAACGCACGATCAGAGGCTTTTTCGACCGAAAATCCCCCTGGACCCATCCCGAGTGTCGCACAACCCTTGGACCTGCATGAAAATATACTAGACCACAGAAATACATGAAATCACACCAAGATGGGGGATAAATGTGCACTAAGTAATGAAATGGGCAATGTGATCAAATAGAATTGAAAATAGGCCTAAAGTGAAGTGCAAGTGCATGAAAACTAGCCCAGATGAGTCCGGAAATCACTATATAAACTGGACTCATCAGTGAGAGCCTAGTCAGCGGGTCTGCTCAGGGCCAATCACATTTTGCAACTTTTTTTTCAGCCACCAAGCGAGCCAAAGGCCCTGCCAGCTAGGTGAGAGACTGGTCAATGGGTCTGCTTGTGTAACAGTCCAGGCCTGTTAACACGAGACCCAGCTGGCACCACCGGCACCACCGGCACCACCGACCCAGGCCCGTCAACACGGGCCCAGCTGGCACCGCCGGTTATGCCTAACCAAATGGGTTGCAGCCCATGCACCCCAACCACGTCACTGAGCCTGTTTCTCAGCTACACTAGGTTGTTGATGGCGGGTCTCAAACCCCCACCACCCATGATGAGAAACCTTCAACAGTTCTCATCACCAACTAAGCTGAGAAACAGTTGGTGATGAGAACTGTTGAAGGTTTCTCATCAAGGGTGGCGGGGGTTCGAGACCCGCCATCAACAACCTACTGTATATGAGAAATAGGCTCAGTGACGTGGTTGGGGTGCATGGGTTGCAGCCCATTTGGTTAGGCTTAACTGGCGGTGCCAGCTGGGTCTCGTGTTGACGAGCCTGGGCCGTCAGTGCCGGCACTGCCAGCTGGGTCCCGTGTTGACGGGCCAGGACCATTGTAGCTCGGGGCTATTCACATATCAAGCATCATCATCTTATAAGTTGACACCAACCATTCACAAAAGAAAAACAAAGTTCAAAATCAAACATTTTTATTGCATGAATTCAAGGGTAGAAATGCTTCAGGTAATCACCACTCCATGTGTGACAGATGGAGTCACCTTCCACATTTTGGAGGTGATATCCCCACGATTTCAGGGCCTCATTAACGACATAGGGGCCCTCCCATTTAGGATTGAGCTTGCCCACCACGGCTGACCTTCCGGCCGCATCGACATTTTTTAAGACAAGGCCCCCCCTACTTGATCCTGATATGTTTGTCAAAGTATTTTGCCATCCGGCGCTTGACTTCCTCCTGCCGAATAGAGGCCAGGTCTCGGAGCACTTCAACCAAATCTATACAGAGACGTAGTTCCCCTTTGTTCTCCACTATCCATTCTTCGTTGCCTCCTTCTGTGTGTAATACCCCTGGCGTCTTGACCTCAAATTCTACGGGGAGGACGACCTCACAACCGTGGAGAGTTTGAAGGGGGTCTCTCCAGTGGCGGTGTTGGGTGTACTCCTTATGTCCCATAGGACTGAGGGGAGCTGGTCCACCCAGTTCCCCTTCAGGTTTTCCACTTTCTTTTTCAAGAAGTTCACTATGATCTTGTTCGCCGCCTCCGCTTTCCCGTTACTCCTGGGATTGTGGATAGACGCAAACCTGAGGTCTATCCCCAGTTGACTACAGAAGCTAACGTATTCTTCACTAGCAAACTATGGCCCATTATCTATGACTATGGCTTGTGGTAGCTCATGTCTACAGATGATCTCTCCCCAAACAAAGTTATGGATTACCTGGGAGGTCACCTTGGCCAACGCCCTGACCTCCAACCACTTTGAGAAGTAATCGATAATGACCAAGAGGAACCTCCTCTGCCCGCTTGCCTGGGGGAAAGGTCCTACCAAGTTCATCCCCCAAATCGCAAAGGTTCATGGTGTCGTGATGCTCCTTAGCCTCTGAGCCGACAAAAGTTGATGCGGGGCGAATAGCTGACACTTGTGACATTTTTTGGCGAGCTCTGCCGCATCTTTGCTCAGGGTTGGCTAGAAATATCCTTGCCTCATTACCCTTGACTCCAACATCATGCTTCCCGAGTGACTACCACACTCGCCAAATTGAACCTCCTCCAGGACCCTCGGGACTTCCTCTTCAGATACACATCATGCCAAGAGTCCCGAATGGGTCTTTCGGTACAAGTCCCCTTCGTGCAGCATATAGTAGGCTCACTTGTGTCTAAAGCGTCTTTGATCTGGGACCTCCTCCAAAAACTTGCCAGTTGTTAGGAAGGTTAGAAAAGGATCCCTCCACGAGGTATGCTGCATCAATTCACCTTCCTCAATTGATGGGCGGAACAGGTCCATCAAGGTCCCTCCATCCCGAGGACCAAGCTTGGCCAACCGATCTGCTGAGGCACTTTCTTCTCTTGGTACGTGCCAGATGGAGAAAGTTCTGAAGATCCGGATGAGGCCCTCACCTAGGCTAAGTACCTCATGAGTGTGGGTTCCCTTTGTTGGAACATGGTCTTCCGCATCTCCTAGGTTTGATAATAACAAAACCTATGTGTATTTGATCTTGTGTGTTTAAGTGTGCAGGATAACAGAGTCCACATGACTCAAGGAATACATAAGAAGGTTGACCCCAAAGTTGAGCCATCAAATCCAAATCTCCTACTAGCGCTGGCGGTAGTCCTATCGCAGGCGCTAGCTGTCGTTCGACGAACTGTTAGCGGCGCTCGACAAAATGCTCATAATTGCCTTCGACGAAAATTCGCTCGACGAACTCTCTGCTGCGTTCGACGAAATTTCCTTCGACAAAATGTTGGCTTAAGCGCAAATGCCGGGAGAACTTATAGAAGGAGATAGCACAAGGTGATATCCGATAGCGCAGGCTATAGCGAGGAGCACAGTAGGAAAGGGAGAATTGTTTCCTCGGATTGAAGATTCTGCCGCGCAGAATGTGTCCTAATATGGGATAGCGTCGGCGCGAGCGGTGAGGCTATAAAATGGACCCCTTGGCTCCTTCTTCCTCATCCTCTTGAGATCCAAAATTCCAGAGCTTCATTCCACAGCATAGAGAGGAAGGTTCAGAGAGATACTCCCACAAATCCATGAAGGCTTAAGGAGATCCGTGGAGAAGATTTCAACACGCGTCATCATCATGACGAAAGACCGCATCGACTATGATCATACTCTACGAGTCTTCGTCTACTTCTCCAAGAGATCCACATAGAGGGAGTTTTTATATTATTGTCTTTTTATTTCACATCTTTTCTTTTAATCGTGTAGTAAACTCGCCTCATGTTGGCGACTAGGTCTGGGTAGGACTTAGGGCTGAAATTCGCCTCGTGTTGGCGACTAGGTCTCGGGTGTAGGTCTAGGGGGTGCTCGAGGCCATATCCGGGGAAGGGTTGGCTAGAGCGGCTTGAGGCCGTATCCGGGGAAGGATCGGCTAAAGCTAACTGGTTCGTGGTGATACGAATCGGTATAGAAAACAAAAAGAGTCTTTCATATTTCGCTTTGATTTCTAGCGTCATTGAAATCAAACTTTTGTAATCAATTTTATTAATAATAATCATGTCTCTCTTTGTGTAATAAAAGTGATTTGTTCTTCATTTCTCTAAATTGTTTATTATCCTCTCCTTTATTATAAAACAATTTAGATCTTTATTTATAATCACTATTTTGATCTCTATAAGCAAGTATTTCAAAATATAATATAAGTTTTTTTAAAACCCTTATTCACCCCCCCCCCTCTAAGGGCGCCTACCGATCCAACAAGTGGTATCAGAGGGAGGTTATTCCAATCGGCTTAACAACCAGGAATAATGACGTCTCTTGATCTCGCTTCTATTAGTGGGGTAAATTTTTATGAAGAAGAAAAATCTCTTAAACCACCTTTATTCGAAGGGAGAAATTATAAAGGGTGGAAATTTTTAATGGAAAAGTTTATTAAAAATTTAGATATCAATGCATGGGATATAACAATAGTTAGACCAACAAATGAATCAAATAAACAGGAACAACATCTAAATGCAAAAGCTTTAAATAGTATTTTCTGCGCTTTATCTCAAGATATCTTCAAATTATTATATTGTTTTTCTAGTGCATACAAAGTATGGAAATTTCTTGAAGAAATGTATGATTCTCCTTCTACAGGTATGGAACAATCACAAGAACCTGAGAATATGCAAGCATGCAAAAGTCTTAAAGAATGCTCCTCTCATGACAAATCCATGGAGTGCTCATCAAGCAGAAAGGATGATGGAATCTCTTGCTTGGAAGAGGAAGATGAAGAAGACAAAGGAACAAAATGTTCATATCTTGCCTCATCCACAAGCAATGTAAGGAAATCAAATTCTATTTTGTGTACCTCTATTTCTACATTGCAATTACTACAAACTACTAAACGTAAGATTAAGAAACTAAAAATGGCTAATGCAAAACTAGGTTTAGAAAATAAAACCTTGAAAGCAAATGTGAATGTAGAATCCAAAAATGAAATATTTGTATCTCCATCATGCTTTTCATTTGAAAACTCTATATCTTGTTTTGATTGTAATATTAAAGAAAAATACAAGGAACTTCAAAAGGAATTTATTTGTGTAAAAGAACGCAATGAAAAATTGTCTTTAGAAAATTCATCGTTAAAAAATAATTGTGATATGTGCAAAAACTATAAAATTGAAATTAAAGAGATGGATGAAACTTTTGATGACTTTAGAAACGAATATAACAATCATATTGAGTCTATCGTATCCACTCTCAAAAATAGCATAATGGCATATAATAAAGCTAGACATGAACTCAAAGCTAAAAATTTTGAATTGGAAAGAAAAGTTAACTTGCTTAAGGAAATCATAAAGAAAAATTCTCAACACATAAATCAACAATTTCAAGCAAATTCCAAAAGCAAGTTAAATCTGAATTTTCATAATATGTCTTAGCCTAACAAAGGAAATGAAAATATCAAATGCTTGAAAATGAAATTCCAAATCATTATTTACAAAATCATGTTTCTCCCAACATAAAATTAAATGTTCACAAATTTCCAATAAACAATGTTTTACACAATCATCATGGAAATTTGACATATAAGAATAATATTAAACCAAGGTTTGAATGGAGACCCAAAGTTAAAGATGAAACACAAACTCCACTCAAAAGGGCTCATTCACTTCCATCTCCCCAAAAGCAAACACGATGTATTTGGGTACCCAAAGGAACCGTCACACCCGGTCCTCTTTGAATACCTAAATCTCTCATTCATTAGTATCCAATCATTTGCATGAAGTAGAAATCAACCAAAAAAATAAAATATCAATTATCTACTTCATGATATGATCACTTTATATAACTTGTAATATGACTTTCACATATTAAAACCAAAATTCATAAATAAATGAAATTTAATAAAGTTGAATAAAAACATATCATTTTTCCAAGTGATCTACTTATCTTTTTTATTTTTGTCCTTCTAAATCCATTTCCTAATAGTCTTATAAAAATTGAAAAACTAAATTTGTCATATGATATTATTAATAATAAATGAAATAAGTGTCAAAATGGATTTAATAGGTGTATTTTGGGGGTATTAGACTAAATTTATAAAATGCGCAAGTTTTGCCTAAGTATTTAATATATTTGCGTCATTTTTTATTACCCTTAGTATGTTAAATCATAATCATGTCTAATCGAAATTGAAAAATTGCATGAATATTATTTCACTTATTTATGATCATTTCACTCATGCATATGTTGTGCAAAACTCAAGAACTAAGTTTTAATTAATGTGAAACCCATATACTAAAATTTTAACTTCCACAACTTCTTGCGATTTCTTCTAGTCTCTTCACTTCATTAGGCAGGCCTTACATTGCATAAACATAATTAAGAAAAATCGGAAGTAAGATCAAAGAAAATCTAGGCTATATGATCAAAATAAGCACTCTCTGTGAGCTAACGCAGGCGCTAGTACCTAACGCCGGCGCTAGCTCAAGTCTCAGATTTTCTATAATTTTAAAATTCTGAAAAATCACTAAAAATATATTATTTTATATGTACTACTCATTTTTGCATCTATGCCTATAATTAATTTTTGAAAAATTAAAATACAAAATAAAAAAAAAACAAATTACAAAAAAATTATGTTTTCTTACTTCCTTTCTTTGGTTATTTGTTTGATTTCTATATGCAAAAATCAAATGCAAAAATACAAAACAAAAACAAGTATCAAAAATTATTATTTTGAACTTAACTTTTCTATTTACATGTATCTTGCGAAAGGGTGATTTGGGCTATCATCCCATCACATCACCTAGTACCGGGCGAACCTCTCACAGGGTAGACCTCGGGAAGTCCAAGATCAAATTATAAGAGTTCAAACTTTAAATTAAAATTATTTCTCAAAAATATCAAAAATACTGTATGGACTTCATTGAAAATCAAGCATGATTTAACCCATCATTTAGAACTTCTATAATGTTACAATTTATCTTTTCAAACTACTTTGAACATTGTTTTCATCATGCTTTGATATATCTATTAACATGTGCATCAATTATATTGTAAAAGTTGTGTAAAACCAAGCTTAGCATGCCTCTAAGTATGAGTAAATATTTTATGTTTGATAATGATATTTATTCACTCACTTTGGCATTGTCAACATATGTGTTTAATCTAAGAATGCTTGTGTATGTTATGTATTAGTACAATGAATTAAAATTGCACAAGTATCTTACCTACACTCCTTTATTTGCACTTTTACAAGATAAGAAAAGTGGTTATCTTTTTCATAAATTATATTGGTTTGCAAAACAAGTGTATTCGGAGAACTTTGTACAAAACAAAAATCATAAAATAAAGTGACAAAAATAACTCCACCAAGCACTACTTGAACCTCCTGATAAGTCTTAATAAGCGTTGTGAGGTTGAGCACCTTGGAAAGAATAGTAAAGTATCTTGTGCAAATCAAATCTTTCTTTCAAAATAAAAAACACTTACTCTTAAGTACACTGGATCACTAATCTTAACTTTAAAAATAAAATATGTGATCCCCCAAGCAGTACATTGCACCATGATAAGTCTTAATGAGCATTGTGTGTGCAAAGCACCTTGGTAGTTGTACATTTTGTTTGTGCATTAAAGAATGTGGAAGTAAAATTATTTGTGTTTTATTGTGCTCTTACTTTACATATTTCTTGTATTTTTGATTAAAACATTTGTTTAATCTACTCAAAAATACACTTATGTGCACATCATTATCTTCCATAACACTTCTTCTCATGAGTATTGGATCCTAATGCAAATTCTATACTACTCTTTATTTATGAAATGCACTAGATAACCTAGCATGCTCTCTACAATGTTTGGTATGTTTTTGAATTTGTGAATTAAAATAACATTGTAGTAATCTCTTTTTGATAACATTATATCATGCTTGGTTACTTTATTGTCAAACTTAAAGATTTCACTTGAACAATGATTTGCAAAACATCTTCTTTATGAACTTGAACTCATATATCTTTTTATGGATCATCATTGATTACAATAAGATGTTCTTGTATTTCTATAAGTCTTCCGCATCATCACCATATATTTCTACCTTGCGCTTTCATGCTTATATCAATGTCTTAAATACCAAAATTCCTTTTTCAACAAATGGTAGACTTGCTTGGTAGAATTTATGTTCGTTATTCTAACACAAATATTCTAATGCTAAAACTCTGATTTATTTCTATGAAAATATTGTTAACTCTGATTTATTAATGGATTTGCTATGTGAACTTTTCTTTTAAAATTAAAATATAAACCCATAGGCTATGAACTTATCACTAAATTTAAATGCTTAATGTTTCCAATAATTATTATCCATGACTTCATTTCTCACCATAGCGGGGGCGTAGGGTGGTAGACAGTAGATAATCTTTATCTCTAGTCATGTCTTGTCCTTAACCGGGGAGGGTTCCAGTGGGGCCTTGCGAGGCACTCGGGGGAAAGAGTGCTAGGTTGAGTTGTGTCTAGTGTTTGCATATGGGACTAACACCCCAACCTACGGCATGTATGCAGCTCTTCATGCCCATCCGTCACTTAGTACGGGGCTAGGGTGTAGACATATTGTCTGGGTAGTTTAGTTACTTGGAAATCATTACATTTTTTTTACTTAAAACTCATAAATAAAAGGGGGATGAACCAACATAAAAATTATTCTAAAACTCTCATATACTTGAAAATGTTATATTGCTAAAAACTCTCATCTATCTCTATAAAAAGTATTCTAAAACTCCTTATCATTTCCTTCTCTCTAAAAGCTCGATCATGTCTTTATCTTATTATCAACTTTAAGTGGTGTCTCCTTACCCGCTTTTGCTAATAATAAAAGTGGGAGAACTAACATGATAAATATAATCTACTATCAAAATAGAAAACTAACATGCTTAATTAAGATGATAGCTTACATATTAGGGGAGCATTCACTTAGGGGGAGCATGTATTTAGGGGGAGCAATTCTAAAAGCTAAAATCAATAATTAGCCTAAGTCATCTCTCTCACACACACACAAGTAAGTTTCATCATGCTTATATATTAATGCTCTAATTTATCATTAATGGTTTTGTTATTATCAAAAAGGGGAGTTTGTTGGAACATGGTCTTCCGCATCTCCTAGGTTTGAGAATAACAAAACCTATGTGTATTTGATCTTGTGTGTTTAAGTGTGCAGGATAACAGAGTCCACATAACTCAAGGATTACATAAGAAGGTTGCCCCCAAAGTTGAGCCATCAAATCCAAATCTCCTACTAGCGCTGGCGGTATTCCTAGCGCAGGCGCAAGCTGTAGTCCTAGCGCAGGTGCTAGCTGTCGTTCGAAGAACTGTTAGCGCCGCTCGACAAAATGCTCATAACGGCGTTCGACAAAAATTCGCTCGACAAACTCTTTGCTGCGTTCGACGAAATTTCGTTCGACAAAATGTTAGCTTAAGCGCAAATACCGGGAGAACTTATAGAAGGAGATAGCGCCAGGCGATATCCGATAGCGCAGGCGATAGCGAGGAGCATAGTAGGCAAGAGAGAATTGTTTCCTCGGATTGAAGATTCTTCCGCGCAGAATGTGTCCTAATATGGGATAGCGTCGGCGGTAGCACTAGCGCAGGCGCTAGCGCTGAGGCTATAAAATGGACCCCTTCGCTCCGTCTTCCTCATCCTCTTGAGATCCAAAATTCCAAAGCTTCGTGCCACAACATAGAGAGGAAGGTTCAAAGAGATAATCCCACAAATCCATGAAGGCTTAAGGAGATCCGTGGAGAAGATTTCAACACGCGTCATCATCATGATGAAAGACCGCATCGACTACGATCATACTCTATGAGTCTTCGTCTACTTCTTCAAGAGATCCACATAGAGGAAGTTCTTATATTATTGTCTTTTTATTTCACATCTTTTCCCTTAATCGTGTAGTAAACTCGCCTCGTGTTGGCGACTAGGTCTGGGTAGGACTTAGGGCTGAAATTCGCCTCGTGTTGGCGACTAGGTCTCGGGTGTAGGTCTAGGGGGTGCTCGAGTCCATATCCGGGGAAGGGTTGGCTAGAGCGGCTTGAGGCCGTATCCGGGGAAGGATTGGCTAAAGCCAACCGATTCATGGGGATATGAGTCGGTATAGAAAACAAAAAGAGTCTTTCATATTTCGCTTTGATTTCTAGCGTCATTAAAATCAAACTTTTGTAATCAATTTTATTAATAATAATCATGCCTCTCTTTGTGTAATAAAAGTGATTTGTTCTTCATTTCTCTAAATTGTGTATTATCCTCTCCTTTATTATAAAATAATTTAGATCTTAATTTATAATCACTATTTTGATCTCTAATCAGAAGCAAGTATTTCAAAATATAATATAAGTTTTTTTTAAAACCCTTATTCAGCCCCCCCCCCCCTAAGGGTGCCTACCGATCCAACACCCTTGTCTCGAACTAACCCTTGACTTGCGATGTAATTACCATTGAATCTGTGAGGACCTCCACATCATGAACTCCTAGCTCCTGGTCCAGACGCAAGCTAGTGATCACTACTTTGTACTCCGACTGGTTATTAGTGATGGGAAAATGTATCACTACAGCTTGCTTTATCTTTGTCCCATGGGGGCTCTCCAATACCACCCGTCCTCCTAGGGAGTTTCTTCCTGAGGCCCAATCCACTAGTAGATTCCAGGGGACATGTCGTGGGGCTCCCACCTCTTCCATATCAACCACATAATCCGCCACTACCTGGGCCTTCATCGATAGCCAAGGGATGAAAGCCATGTCAAACTCGCTCAGCTCCACTGACCACTTTGCTAGCCTCCTCGAATGTTCTTCCCCCTCGAAGATTTTTCGGAGGGGGTGGTCGGTCACTACTTGAATCGAATGCGCTTGGAAGTACGGCCTGAGCATCCTGGCCGAAATAACCAAGGCGAACGCCAACTTCTCAAGAATCGAATACCAAAGCTCTGCCTTCTTCAGGACCCTACACACATAGTAGATGGGCAGTTGCTTCTTACCCTCCTCCCAGACCAAGACGGAGCTCACAGCCTCTGCTCCAACTCAGAGGTACAAAGCTAGGCGTTCCCCCCTCCTGGAGTCCTTGGAGAAGCGGAGCCTTAGTGAGTTGACTTTTTATGGCCTAAAAAGCTTCCTCACACTCCTTTGACCATTCAAACTTTTGGTGGCCTCGCAATATTTTGAAGAAAGGCGAGCATTTTTCTCCTGCACGGGAGAGAAACCTACTAACCCTGCGAGCTTCCTTGTTAGGTGTTGAACTCCCTTGGCATTTTGTGGTGACTCCAACTCCATTATGGCCTTTACCTTATCTGGGTTGGGCTCCAACCCCGCCGGGGTAAGGAGGTGAGCCAGGAACTTCCCTTTGTTGGCCCCGAAGACACGTTTCAAGGGGTTCAGCCTCATCTTGAAATTGCGTAGAGTGGTGAAGGTTTCCTCGAGGCCTAGGAGGTGAGAGCTTACGTCCTTGCTCTTTACCATGATGTCATCCACATACACCTCCAAGTTCCATCCCCTCTGCTCCCGAAAGACTCAGTGCATCATCCTTTGATATGTTGCCCCTGCATTCTTCAGCCCAAAAGGCATTATC
Organism: Dactylorhiza incarnata; assembly: GCA_033032865.1. NCBI lineage: Eukaryota > Viridiplantae > Streptophyta > Magnoliopsida > Asparagales > Orchidaceae > Dactylorhiza > Dactylorhiza incarnata. The sequence continues at coordinate 21,955,639 of JAWHQI010000010.1, read as the reverse complement.
TTATAATAGTAGAGCCCCTCTCTCGCGATGAAGGAGACATCTTTGACGTCCGGCGGGTGCATCCAGATTTGGTGATAACCTGAAAAAGCATCTAAAAAACTCATTACAGAAAAACCGACGGCTAAGTCAACCAGCACGTCGATTTCATGCAGAGGATAACAATCCTTAGCGCATGCTTTGTTAAAAAGAGGAAAGTCAATAAATCCTGCAGCGACCATCACCCTTTTTGCCATAACCACGTTGGAGACCCAGCCTGGATACTGGATCTCTGATACAAAACCTGCTTTGAGGAGATTCTCCACCTCCTCCCAGATTGGCTCCTCCAACTTGTTGGCAATGGTCCTCTTCTTCTGGCAGATGGGACAGGTTCCTGGGTCGAGATTGAGATGGTGGCAGGCCACGTACGCGTCAACGCCTTGCATGTCCGTCGCGCTCCAAGCAAAGATGTCCACGCTCCTCTGGATGCACTCTAGCATCTTTCCCCGATCCTTTGGGCTAAGACCTCCGCTAACCCGCACCTTCTTTGTCTTGCCTCCTCGAGTGATAACCTATATCTCTACTGCTTCCTCCGCTACCTCCAGCCGGGACGGTTCTTCCCACTCACCTCCTACCTTTCTCTCTTCGTCTAGGGCCTCCTCCTCCATCACAACCTCTACCACCATCGGCCCATCATGTCCCTCCTACATCTCCCATATATCCTCTTCCCCGAAACGGACCTCCTCTTCTACTCCCCTTTCTCCACCCCCCCCCAATATCTTCTCCTACCGTCATTGGCTCCCTCATCTCCCAATCCTCCTACTCAGCCTCTGCCATCCAGGAGATGGTGTTAATGGTAGTCACATAGCACTGCCTCGCAACCTTGGTATCCACTCATATTCGGACATGAACTCCTCTGCTATACAACTTAAGGCACTGATGGAAGGAGTAGGGAATCCAACGGAAAGCGCTGATGAATTGGCGTCCAAAAATGGCGTTGTAACTACTCGGAGCGTCGACTATGACGAACCGGTAATTCCTCAGAACCCCTCCCAGCATTACCTGGAGCCCAACTCCACCTTCGACCTCCTTCCTCTCCCTCGAAAAACCAAACAACGGCCCGTTTGAATCCAGCACCCTCTTGTCCTCCACCTGTATCATGTCGAAGGTCTTTTTGAAAATCACATTCACGGAGATCCCATTGTTGACCAAAATTCGGGAGACCATGAAGTTCACGATTACCGTCTGGATCACCAAGGCATCACAGAATGGATCCTCATAATCCGGCATGTCCTCTGACAAGAAGGTAATGTTCTCTAGATGCGGTGGGGTTTGGGAGGTCAATGCGATGCTCCTCATGAACATCATTTGGAGGCTCCTCTTGCGAGTGTCCTCTATCCCTACCCAACCATGGATCACTCTAATCCCCGTCGAGCTCCCACATCATCCCGATCCTCGCACCTGTCCTCCTCCCCTCTTCCAGGTAGTACCTCTTCGATCCTCACCGGCTATTTCTACTATTGCATCGTACCTCTCATCCTCCTCATTTCCAAAGTTCTAGGCAGGTGGCCATCGCGTGACCTTCCTCCTGGTGGAAGTCACAGTAGGGCAATGCCACCCTACCCCCTCCTCTTCCTCCTCTTCCATTTCCTCTCCCCCTTCCTCTTCCCAAGCCGATTGCCATGGCTTGTTGTTGAGGGGGGAGAGGCGGACTCGGACACTGTCTCTACCACGAAGGATTGTATCGCCCCTGCCCCACATGGAAATCCCCCATGGTATCTTCTTCCTTGACCCTGCCCCGGTCCTTCATGGGGTCTCCAGGTTAGCCGGTTGTTGGGCTCCTGGTACTCCCAGCCTTACTTCTGCCCCTGAAACCCCTGACCACTGGGTTCGTCTCTCCTTCTCACCTCCTATTGTCTGCCTCCTCCCTGCTCCTTCGCTTCTCGTCACCCAACCTAGCCACTCCCTGGCAAATGTCGGGTTTTTCGCCTCCCCCTCAATCTCCTTCTCTGCCCTCTCCATCAACTCTTCAAAAGGCAGATAGGGCACTCTCTTCAGCTCTACTCTGAAGAACCCTTCGCGGAGCCCAAGGATGAAGGCAAGCATCAGGGTGTGCCCAAACACTTCCTGGACCAAGAGTATTTCCTAGTGGAACTTATCCACATAACTCCCCAATGTCTCCTCCGGACCCTGCTTGATTGCAAACAAGAACTCTGCTCCCTTCTTCCTTTTCTTGGAAATCGAGAACCTCAGCAGGAAGCTCCACCACAGATCCTCAAAGCAGTAGATCGAGCTCAAGGGCAGCTAGTGAAACCATTCTCGAGCCTTCTCCTTGAAGGTGATGGCGAAGAGTCGGCACTTGAAAACATCTGACATCTTCCTAATGGAGACAGTGTCCTCGAACCACTAGTCATGTTACATCGGGTCATCCCTGCATGTATAGTAAAACATCTCTGGTTCTATGAACCACTCTGGAATCGGGGCAGAGATGATCAGCTCACAAAAAGGGCTCCCCTCCCCCACTCAGCGAGTGGGATGATCTCGCAGAGTCAAATCGCACACCTCAGCACTCGTCTGGCTGGTAAATAGTTATCATCCGGGCAGGTCTTGCCCACTCCCTTCCCGGGTCGCTGATCGGGTGTGTTCTCGCATAGCAGCTGGGATGCGACAACCGGGACCGCGGGTGTCTCAAACTCGCTTCTTGCGGAGAATGCGAGATCCACGGTCTGCAGGACATCTCGCTTGAAGTCCTCGAACATCCCCATCATCACCCCACTTGGGAGTGGTGGCGAGTTACCTAGGTCAGATCTTTCCTCTTCACCTCCAGCCATGAAACTCAGCTTGAGATTTTCTCATATAGGCTACGCTCCACGCTCACAGCACCAAAAATGTTGAAATCATCAACCGGTCTCTAGAGGAGTTCAGAACGAAAGAGGGTTGTATCCTACACCTACTTCTCCCTCACTAGCATACTTGACTAATGGTGAAGAAAAATAAACAGACGCATAACTGCAGCGAGGAGGTCCCGTCACACACCCGAAAGATCTTAAAGAATTTCCCCTCCCAAACCAATGTTGAACTGAGCACCTTGGAGGGCACTATGAGCCAACCAAAACTAACTAGAGGAGGAGAAAACCCAAAGATCGAATCTCCTCCAAAGGTGCCCTTAAGGGTCTATTTATAGATTTTCTAGATTGGCCTGCCAATAGCGTAATTCTGCCTTTTGGTTTTACTAAACGCACCCTAAACTAGTCTGCCAACAGCCAAACTCCACTGTTCTGATTGGCTATTGGCAGTCTCCCAAGGTTATCCAGGTAAATTTACCTCCAGATCCCACTAGGCGAGTGGTGTGTGAGGGCACCACATGCCTTACTTCCCGCACACCTGATTCTCCAAACCCGATTAGGCGAGTAGTCTGTGAAGGCACCACTCGCCAGATCCTTGGCCCTCTGGGTGAGTTGGGTTCTTCCCCTCACTCGCCTGGCGGTCCGCGCATCCAAACACCTGAGGAGGTGATTGTTTAATGAATGAGGATTACACTCGTCCCGAAGCTCGCTCGCCTCTCCTAACCTAGGCAAATGCCCCTCTGATGCTCTAAGAGAAAGCCCCTCTGATGCTCTCAGTGAATGCCCCTCTGATGCTCTGGGTTAATGTCCCTCTAATGCTCTCGGCAAATGCCCCTCTGATGCTCTGGGTGAATGCCCCTCTGATGCTCTGTGAGAATGCCCCCTCTGATGCTCTGGGCGAATGCAAATCCGTCTGCTTTGTTCATCTCTTTGATTGTATGGGGCCTGGGGGCCAACTCGATGAATATGGAGTTGTTCAATGATATCCATGGGGATTCAGTGACGACACAGGATCTACCACCATATGAAGTTTATGATGACTAGAGATGTAGTTTTATCCAGATCTTTATCATTGATCCACTTGCTGAAGTAGTCGATCTTCATGAGGATGAAATGTCGCTAACAACTTTCCATGGGGAAGGGAACAATAAGGTCCATCCCCCAAGCTTCAAATGGTCATGGTTTAAGTAGGGTGCAATTTTTGGGTAGGTGGAGTTGCAGTGGAGTGAACTTCTATAACTTGAAACATTTCTGGTCATACTCGTTGCAATACTTCCTCATAGTCGGCCAAAATTAACCTTGGCAGAGAATCCATTTCTCAAGCGTGCTATCACCCGAGTGACTTCCACATTCCCCTGAATGGACCTTATGCAGGATTTTAGGAACTTCTTCTGTGACAAACCTTGGTAGGGTTGACAAGAATGTTTTCGATAAAGAACTCATGAGAGGAGGAAATAATGTGCGGCCTTGAATTGAAACCTCAGATTGTTGGTTATTAAAGTGTGGAACTCCCAGTGGTGAGACAATAGATGAATGGGTCTACCCATGATGGGCGGTGATCCATTTCCATGATCTCTAATCCCTCAATCACAAGATGAAATAACTCAGCGACGGTTCCTCATGATGGGATACCATACTTTCCTAACTTTTTGGCTTCTAGATTTTCTTCACTAGGCACGTGGTGGATGCCGAAGGTACAAAAACTACTTATTCTTTGCTAGGCCAATGACGGATAACTCTTTAAGATAAGATCTCTGGTCTCAAAAACCCCATTTCTTTATGATACCTGATAGTTTATATAAGGTATAGTCTTAGATACCTAGAGGGGGGTGAATAGGTTTCTTTTATTTTAGGACAGTTGTTTTCTTAGTTTAGGTTAGTAAGTTATCAAGCACAGAAAACACTCAAGGATTTATAGAGGTTCCTCAAGATAGGATGCCTTGAGTAGTCCTCTTTCCCCCTTCACCTTCCTAACACTAAGTTAAACAAGGCCAACTTCTCCAAACTCAGCTCCAAGATCCTACAACACAGATCCCTCAGGATCTCTCAAGTTTTCCCAAACCCTACCTCAGGCACAACTGCCCTACCTCAGATCACACAATGATCCTACACTCAAGCTGACCTCTCAGCTCTACAGCTCAGGCAATACAACCCCACACTCTCAGAACCATTAAGTTCCTACACACTCAGGCACAGATGCCCTACAAGATCAGAACAATTAAGTTCCTACAGGAGTAATAAGGTGGAATTACAATCAGAAGACAAGAGATGGTGATCTTCTGCTTCTGAACAACTGTTGTTGCAGTCTTGAACCAGGGAGGAATAGGAAGGCACCAACCTAATTCTTCTTGATCCTTTCCTTCAGATGATGGGTTGGATCTGCTTTCTCTTTCTTGAGTTGAACAACAAGAGCAATCTCTTCTCTCGTTGCAGCCTCAGGTAATCAGAAAATGAAGCTTCAAGGCTGCCGACAATGGAACAGTAATGTTCTTTTCTTTTTGTGTGTTGAAGAGTAATCTTTCAAGAAGATGCTTTACAAAGCCCAAACTTATCCTTTTTATACACAGATACTCTTCAATGGCTATTAGCTATCCTTCTCACAGGTATGGGAGTGATTGGTGGACCCTAAGAAGCTTTTCTGCAACTTTTGGCAGCAGCAGAACCCGCCGGATCATTTTGAAGTTGTCTCAACGGTTGGGCTGAGATGGCCTGCTTTCTCAGTGGCTACTTCTGTCTCATCACAGCAGATCTGCTGAGACAGACAGTCATCTCAGCGGATTTCTTCTATCTGCAGCTCAGCAGGCCCAGACACCTTCTCAGCGGCTCCTGGCCTTGTCTCAGTGGTTCAGCTGAGACTGAGAGCTCGTCTCAGCGGTTCAGACAGCAGACCTACTGAGCATACATCACACCATGGTATGACCTATTCCTGCATGATCATTAAGCAGAATGGGGTTCATCAAATACATCTTGCACTTAGCACTGAGTGTGTAGCTTCTTCAAATTAAGGAAATCATTGAGGGTCATTTTCCCAACAATCTCCCCCTATTTGAAGAAGGCAGAAACCCTCAAATGCTAAAGTACATGCCATACAAATATTTGTCTTGCAACTTCATAATATGATAATCATTATATCATACACATACAGACATTGTTATAAAATTTAGGATAAAATTATAACACCATATATTTATGCCAAGTATGTCACAACCATAGTTTAACAGTCCTATAATATGATTAAGTACACATGATAGTGCATTACAGATTAACTCAATCAATAACAGTAGAGTAAACTTTTAACTAAAGCTCAGATTAGTTAATGACATGAGGTGATAATTTCACCATTCCATTCATAAGTAGTTCAGATAGAGTAATAAGTTATAGTTTAATTTGCATTTACATATTCACAAGATGTTTATACATTCATCTAGAGTTTTCTTTTCTTAGAAGAAGAGCATTCAGGAAAATCAACAGCTACTTCTTTTCCTTTAGCTGAGGCCAGTTGGTCTGCTACAACATCCATTTCTTCTTGAACTAGTGGCTCCTTATCTTCAGCAGGTACAACCATGTCTTCAGGGAGATTTGTGGTTGTGTTCTTTTCAGCATTTGCTGCTTTAATCTCAGTTATCTTCCTCTTGTTCTCTTGCCTTTTAAAATACAGAAATGGCTTTGGGATGTATTTAGAAGGCATCCTTCTTGGGTTATCTTTTCTTACTAGATTGGCTTTGAATACTTTATCTCTTTTTGTGTTCCTCTCTAAATGCTTTATCCATTTGTCAGATAGATATAGCTTATCAATGTCTTTACCTATTTGTCAATGGCTTAGCCAGGCATAGAATTATCTCTTTAGAGTCATCACTCCAGTATTCAAAATCAGGGTCTCTACAGTGTTCATCCCTTTGTTTGGCCATGAATTCCTCAGTGAGCAATACATGCTCTCTATCTCTTCTCTTTTTCAATCTCTCATTTTGTGCTATTTCCTCTTGATGAGGGAAATCCCAGTCTTCTGCCCTATTAACATCTGGGATTGGAAGATTCAGACTTATCCTTATACCTTGTAAAACTTTCAATGTGAGGTCAGATTTGATGACTGCATTTGTATCCTCCCCCTTTCTGGCTTCTTCAAATATCTGCTGATGTAGATCTTGTTTAGCTGTGTAGATTGTGCCAGACAGGGTTTGGAAGGCATTTTCAACATCAGAGTGAAGCACCTCTTGTAGTTTGCCTATTTCTGAATTGAAGTGAGAGGCTGTGACTGAGGCTGCAATGAATTGAGAGACATTGGCAATGTTAGCTTTTAGCTCATCCTTGTTCCTGTCAGCTTCTTGATCCAACAGCATGGCAGTGGAATAGATATAATCTTGAAGATGGTTTGTTTATTTCTCTATCACCTCATCTGTTTTGCTGACATTGTTTTGACATATGACATATCTTCTTCAGATAGTCTGAGCTGTTTGTCCATGGACCTTAGAATTGTATTTTGAGTGAGTACTGTCCTCTCCGCAAGTTCAAACCACTTGGTCATCAGTTTGTTGAGCATGGCAGTGTTCTCCTTTATCTCCTGGACCTCAGTCATGACCTCAGCTTTCACATTCATCATGGACTGATCAATGTATCCCCTGACTGATGTAACTGATTGATCTACATGTGTCTTTATGGAATTTAGGTGAGACTGTAGCAGCAGGGATATAGCATTGAGAAGATTATCATTAGAGGAGTTGGAGGTGGAGGCTTGCTGAATGTTTATCACTAGGGCTGGGGGGTCTTGGTGAGCTTGGAGGATTGATAATATTGAGCACTAGATGGACTGGAGGTTCATGCAGGACTGCATCTGGGGCATCCACCAGCTCAGCACCTGATGTCATTGCATCAATGTAATCAGGGGGGAGCTGATCATCATCCATATCATCCTTATCATTATTTCCTTGCTCCTCCCCCTCAGAGAGAGCATCCTTGTCAGATGAGTCCAGGAAGGCTAAGACAATTAGTTGAAGTTAGAGTTAATTACTTTGAATTCTAATGATAAGAGTGTCAGACTTACTAAGAACATCATCTTTTTCAGCAGTTGGCCCTTGGTGCTTCTCCCCCTTAGATGGTGCACTGGATGTTCATTGTGAAGGTAATGACCACAGGGCTGGATCATTATCAGGATTGTTTCTTATTCTTTCTTCAAGATTGAAGATAAATGTGTTAATCTGACCTTGTAAATTCTGAGGTGAGGGTCTTGTGTCCAAATCAGCATCATTGATTTTTGTAATATCAATGGGGGATGGTTCTTGTTGATGCTCCACCTCAGTTGGGTCACTCTTTTGTCCTTAAGGAACTATGGTCCACATTATTCAAATGTCAGAAGTGACAACCTAATTGGTTGGTTATGATATATTAATTTAATGAGAGGTATGAGTTTTCAAAGAGTAGTTACCAGGTGGTATATTTGTGTCCAGCTGCTGTGGATGGAGAATGTCATCCTGTGGAGAGTTCTTGGCAAGGGGTCTTTGGGAGTTATTACCACCATCATCATCTTTATCTGAGGTGTCAGACTCAGAACTTTACAGTATCAGCCTAGTTTTCTTAGAGGATTTGGTAGTTATTTTTTCTTTTCCTTTAGCCTCTGAGGGATGACTCATGGGAAGCACCCTTGTAAACCTGTCTAATGTTTTGATGTCCATTCTCTTGAGATAATGAAGGTTTATTCCTTTGGAGTTGTTGAACTTGTCAGGGTAAGATTGGATGAGATACAAGGACATGATTCTTCCCAAATTGGGAGCTTGCAAGCATTCCTTAATCCTTTGGAAGATCACTACTCCCCAAGCTATTTTTCTTTTGAGTATAATCCTGGCCATGATGTCAAACATATATTGTGAGATGGAGTCATGGGATCCAGGTTTGCAGAGTTGTGCTTTTCCCACAATGTCTGATAACAGCTTCCCCTTTTTATTGAAGAATTTCCTCTTTAATGATCCAATCTTGGCATCATTATATTCAGTCCATTTCAATGCAATCTTCTTGTCCTTCTCAGAAATTTCTTCCTCTTCATTTGAACTGCAGAAGGGTAGATGAAAGGCTTTCTCTATCTTGGTTGGGGTTACTTTTATCCTCTCTTCTCCTATCTTGGATTTGATGGATGGCTTGGAGGAGGATAATCTGGCATTGGTGAACCATTCCATAACTTCAATTCTGAGAATGGGGCTTGGTTCAGAGAGAAGGAATTCTAATCCTTGGTCTTCAAGGAGTTGAATCACTCCCTTGATATATTCAGAAGCATGGGCAAAGCCATTTCTGACAATCTCATAGCCTTCAAGAAGATCTTTAGAGCTTTTGGGAGCCATTGATGTGGAGGTAGTATACGCTGGGACGGGAGAGAAGGTGATTCATCTCGACGGCTGGGAAGGAAGGGTCGTGTACCTCTCATTAACAAGATGGACTATTTATATGACCTAGGATTTTGGTATAATTAACCTTTAAATTAGGTTTAATTTCTCTTATAATTGTAAGAGGAGATGGGTCAATTGAGGGTTGCATTTAGACTCAATATAATGAGATCAACTCGTCTCAATGGAACCGCTGAGAAGGCGACCTAGCTGCTGGGACAGAGCACAGTCAGCCGCTGGGACTGATTTAGCCATCTCAACGGCTTAGCTGAGACTTTTCCCAGCTGTCTCAGCGGCTCAGCAGAAATAGGCTGTTCTATTTTAGCTGGTCTCACTACCTAACCATAATTGAGATATGATTGCTTGAAGGCCTAATCATGTCACAAATATGGTTGATGTGTCAACACTTTAAGTTACAACAAGTCAAGCATTATATCATACATGATTGAAAGAGTGAAGTATTTTACACTATTCAACATTTAACATTCATAGTTCAATTTTGAAAGCATTAAACTTGGCCTCATCCAATGGCTTTGTAAAGATATCAGCAACTTGATTGTCAGTGGTGAAAAATTCAAGGCAGATATCTTTACATTCAACATGTTATCTTATGAAATGATACCTTATCTTTATGTGCTTGGTCCTGCTATGTGAGACAGGATATTTAGCAATAGAGATAGCACTGGATGAGTCACAATAAAGAGGATACTCGCTTACCTTGAAGTTGTAGTCCTCTAGCTGGTGTTGAATCCACAATAGCTGTGCACAACAGCTCCCTGCAGCAATGTATTCAAACTCAACAGTGGAAATAGCCACACTTGTCTGCTTTTTGTTGCTCCATGATATCAACCTTCTTCCTAGGAATTGACAAGTGCCACTTGTTCTTTTCCTGTCTTCTTTGCAGCCTACAAAATTTGCATCTGAAAATCCTGTTAGTTCAAAATCATTGTTCTTAGGGTACCAAAGGCCAAGATGTAGGCTGCCCTTAAGGTATCTTAAAATCCTCTTTGCAGCTGAGTAGTGAGATTCCTTAGGACATGCCTGGTACCTAGCACACACACATGTAGCATACATAATATCTGGTCTACTGGCAGTTAAATATAATAGGGATCCTATGATACACCTGTACATGGATTCATCAAAGGCCTTGCCCTTCTCATCCTTGTCTAGGGAAATGGAGGACCCCATGGGAGTTTTCATGGTGGAAGCTGATTCCATCCCAAACTTCTTGATAAGCTCCCTAGTGTACTTGGTCTGAGAGATGAATATGCCCTCATCAGACTCTTTCACTTGGAGGCCTAAAAAGTATTTGAGCTCTCCCATACTGCTCATCTCAAACTCCCCCTGCATGAGGTTGGCAAACCTTTTGTAGAGTTGTCATCAGTAGACCCAAATATGATGTCATCAATATATATTTAGACTAGGAGACACTTGCCCCTTGTTTACCTAAGAAATAATGTACTGTCTATCTTTCCCCTCAAGAACTTGTTCTTGATGAGAATGTTAGACAATGTCTCATACCAAGCCCTGGCGGCTTGTTTTAAACCATAAAGAGCTTTCCTATGTAAATATAAATGACTAGATAGGGATGGATGCACAAAACCTGATGGTTGTTCAACATATACCTCTTCCTTTAAGTCACCATTAAGGAAGGTTGATTTGACATCCATTTGATACACTTTGAACCCCTTGTGGGCAGCATATGCAAGAAACAGCCTAATTGCTTCTAACCTTGGAACAAGGGCAAAGGTTTGATCAAAGTCTATCCCTTCTTCCTGTCTATAGCCCTTGGCTACCAACCTTTCCTTGTTCTTTATGATTGTGCCATTTTCATCTAACTTGTTCCTGTAAATCCATTTGGTGCCTATAATATTGTGTCCTTGAGGTCTTGGCACCAACTTCCAAACCTTGCATCTTTGGAATTGCAGGAGTTCTTCTTGCATTGCTTGAATCCAAAAGGTGTCTTGGTTGGCATCTTCAAATTTCTTGGGCTCCATTTGTGATAGGAACCTCAAGAATAGGGCCTCATTATGATCCCTACTTTTGGTCAGCACACCTTGGTTCTGTTCTCCAATGATTAGTTCTCTTGGATGATCTCTTAGGTGCCTTACTGCAGGAGGCATTCTGTCCTCAGCTTGCTGTAATATTTCTGCTGGTTCAATATTGTCTTTAGCACCTTGGACCTCTTCAACTTCAGAGATTGTTGCATCTAAATATCCCTTGCTACTGCTGGGTGTGTCTTGCACAGACATCCTTTCCATGTCCTTCTCATTTTCTGTCAAAATAGAAGAGCTAGACCAGCCTTTATATATTAGGCTAGTCTCATCAAATACTACATGCATAGATTCCTCTACAACATGAGTTTTCTTGTTATACACTCTATAAGCTCTACTATGTGAGTTATAGCCAACAAGAACCCCACATTGCATTTCTCTGCAAACTTTGTTAATTGAGATTTTCCATTATTTAAAATGTAGCATTTGGAGCCAAAGATTCTAAAATATGAAATTATAGGTTGTTTGCTTTTCAGAATCTCATAGGGGGTAATTCCATGAACCTTATTGATGGAAGCTCTATTGAGAACATAACATGCAGTATTGACTGCCTCAGCCCAGAAGTATTCTGGGAGTGAGGAGTCACTAAGCAATGTTCTCCCAGCTTTTATCAAGGTCCTATTCCTCCTCTCAGCCACACCATTTTGTTGTGGAGTCCTTGGGGAGGAGAACACTTGGGTGATACCATATTCTTGACAGAACCTTGTCATGGCTTTAGATTGAAATTATGTGTCATGGTCAGTCTTAGTCCTGACCAAAGCACATTGTAAGTCATTCTGAATTGCTTTGACATGATTAATAAAGACATTCAAAGTATCAGACTTCTTCTTAAGGAAGAATACCCATGTGCATTTTGAGTGACCATCAACAATCACCAAAGTGTACAACTTCCCACCTAGGCTCTGAATTGGCAAAGGACCAAACAAGTCCATATGCAATAGATATAGACATCTTTCAGTGTCTTTGGAGCCAATACTTTTAAAGATGGCCCTTGTTTGCTTACCCATTTAGCAAGCATGACAGGGACCACTTTTAATACATTTTAAATTGGGGTTATTCCTAACAAGAGTTATAGAGAATATTCTATACATTGTCTTGTAGTTAATGTGAGCAAGTCTCTTGTGCCATTGAACACAAAGAGACTCATTCACATTAGCCATAAGACACACTGATGAAACATAATTACTGCAAATAAAATCTAAGCAATAAACATTCCTACTCCTAGTGCCTGAGAGAATGGTCTCCAAGTCATTAGACTTTTTGATCAAGCACTTGTCATTGTGGAATTCAATGACATAGCCTAGGTCACATAGTTGAGTTATGCTTACTAGGTTGTGTTGTAACCTTTCAACATAAGCTACCCTTGTGATTGTAACTATGTCATTGGAGATCATACCATATCCCTTGGTGATTCCTCTTTCAGATCCCCCAAAGATAACTTTGGGTCCATTCTTCGTAGCCTTGTAGTCCTGTAGAAGATTTCTTGTTCCTGTCATGTGCGTTGAGCACCCACTGTCCAAGTACCATATTTGGTTGTGGCTGGTACTTGAACTATCCTGCAAGAAGGAGTTTAGTTACCCTTAGGAGCCCAAGTAGCTTTGGGTCCTAGGTTCTTGTCAGCATGATGAAATAACCTCACACTAGCTGCACCCTTTGTAGGAAGGCTCTTCTTTGCACATGGCGCATTAGGATTGTGCCAACAATCTATGGCAAAGTGTCCCACTTTACCACAGCACCATCATTCTTGAATGTTGTATCTCCTCTTCTGAACATTTCTTGAGGGGTGTGCAGCACTGTGCATATGTTCAGGAGGAGAGACATCAACTTTTCTCTTGTTTCTTTCAGCAAGGATTTGGCTGAAAGTCAATTTGTGGACAGTCTTAGTAGTCTTTTTATTAATGGCATCAGCTTGCTTTGGCTTTTGGGCAATGCAAGTTTTGATGGCATTAGAAACTGAGCAATTAGACATGTCCACTGATTTGACAGTAGTCATGTTCTTGGCTGAATCAAATTTAGAAGGGCTTGCTTTCTTATTCTTGAATGAAGGGGCTAATGTACCAAATACAAATGGTCCAGGTTGGGCCATTTGAATTTCCTCATGGGGAGCCTTCATAGCACTCAATCTCATGCCCTTTCTTCCTTTATGGGAGGGATTATTTTCCTTCCTATAGGAGCTCCCATTCTTCCAGTGACCATATATACTTTCATGGTCATACCTGTTGGAAGGGAGTAATACCTTTTGAAAGGTGGTTGTGAGGCTTAGCCTTACCCCTGCTCTTATCTCCACTCCCTTCTCCTACTTCCATATTATTGAATCCTAGTCCTCTCCTATTGGTTTGAGAGGAGAAGGTGTCTATAATGGGAAGTACAAATTTGGTCTTGGAGAATTGAGCCACCAGGCTCTTCTCTTTCAGAAGCTTCTCCTCAAGGTCTTTAATGACCTTGTTCTTCAGGGATATGGTGCTCAAATGGGTGATTGTTATCCCCTTCAGATAACTAATTTCCCTATACATCTGACTCATCTTGGTAGATGATTCAGTGCATTCTTATTTTTCCATCTTAAGGGAATCAATCTCTTGGGCTTGCCTCTTGGCTAGCTTTTTGCTCTTTTTCAGAGCTTCCAAGAGAGCACCATATCTGTCAATCAATTGATTGACATCTTCTTCAGATTCTGAGTCACTTCTATCAATTGATGAAGGGATTTTAGTATCTGGACCAGTCTCATAATCAGAAGAGGAGTTTGAGAGAATTAATAGCTGTTCATTTTCAGAGATGTTCTGACTGTCCTCCTCATCAGTGAAGGCCATGACGCCTTGCTGAACATTATCCTCTTCATCCTCCTCTAAATCATTGTCTGAGTGAGATAAAGGGGCCCTGATTCCAATTCTGGCAGCAGGATAATCATCTTCCTCTTCTGCTGCAAACAGCCCAATATAGGCTACTTCTTCAGTATCTGAATCTGAGGATGAGGATTCAGATTCACTCCAGTTTTTTCCTTTCTTTGCAAGGAAGGATTTTTCACCCTTCCTATCCTTTTGGTGATGATGCTTCTTATCACCCTTCTCCTTTCTTTTGACTAGATAGTCAGCTATGACATGTCCAGGCTTACTGCAGCAATAGCAAATGATGTTATTTGAAACATGTTTACTAGATTTAGAATCATACATGTCACCCTTTGGGTGCTGCCTTTCAGATTTGCTGTAATCTTTCTTAAAGTGTGAGGAGGAGGTGGGCTTGTTCTTCCACTGCTTTCTCCTCATCATCTTCTTGAACTGCCTTGAGAAGGCAGCAAACTCTTCATCAAAGGAAGAGCTATCTGAGGTGCTAATTTCATATTTCTCAGATTCAGCAATTCTCCTTGGAGGAGACACCATCCTGCCCTTGCTCTTCTTGGAGCTTTCTACCTTGAGAGCCACAGATCTCTCCTTTGGGTGAGCCCTTGAGGAGGTGTCCTCATCCTTTCTAGCAGATAACTGCATCTCATAAGAGAGCAGCTTCACCTAGTTTGGCCACCTCCCTTATGGCACAAATCTTTGTGCCCCAATCTCTAGTTAGAGATCTAAGGAACTTGTCATTCAGCTCATAATCACTGAAAACTCTCTCATAGGTTCTCGGCTCATTGACTATTCTGAAGAACCTCTCATAGGACATAAAGATGCTTTCCTGGCTGAGCTTCCCGAAGGCTTCATACACTTTGTTGAGGAGTGACTTTCTATCATCCCTCACTCATGCTGTCCCTTCCATATATACTACTAATGTGTCCTACATTTCCTTGGTAGTAGTGCAGTGTACTAAGTTTTGAAATGTGGAATCATCAATAACATTTACTATGATGTTCTGGGCTCTTTTGTCCATATTGAACAAAATGAGTTCATCCTTCGTTAACTCATTGAAACGCATGGCCACTCTTCTGGTTGGATCTATTGTGGAGACTGTTTGGAAGGTGAAGGGACCATCCTTGACAGTAATATAAATCCTAGGGTCAGATGCTTCCATAAATAGTCTAACCCTTTGCTTCCATATGCCAAAATTAGCTTTATTGCATATGGGCAGCTTCATGGAGCCTATCTCCTTCTGCATTCCATTGGAGACCATTGGTTACAGATTTTAAGACTAATCCTTGTAGGATCTGGTAAGACAGTTATGTCTTTCTTCACCAACCTCCCTCTGATACCACTTGATAGTTTATATAGGGTATAGTCTTAGATACCTAGAGGAGGGGGGGTGAATATGTTTCTTTTATTTTAGGCTAGCTGTTTTCTTAGTTTAGGTTAGTAAGTTATTAAGCACGGAAAACACTCAAGGATTTATAGAGGTTCCTCAAGACAGGGTGCCTTGAGTAGTACTCTTTCCCCCTTCACCTTTCTAACACTGAGTTAGACAAGGCCAACTTCTCCAAACTCAGCTCCAAGAGCCTACAACACAAATCCCTCAAGATCTCTCAGGTTTTCCCAAACCCTACCTCAGGCACAACTGCCCAACCTCAGATCACATACTAATCCTACACTAAAGCTGAACTCTCAGCTCTACAGCTCAGGAAATACAGCCCTACAATCTCAGAACTATTAAGTTCCTACACACTCAGGCACAGATGCCCTACAAGCTCAGAACTATTAAGTTCCTACATGAGTAATAAGGTGGAATTACAATCATAAGACAAGAGATGGTGATCTTCTGCTTCTGAACAACTGCTATTGCAGTCTTGAACCAGGGAGGAATAGGAATGCCCCAACCTGATTCTTCTTGATCCTTTCCTTCAGATGATGGATTGGATCTGCTTGTTCTTTCTTGAGTTGAACAACAAGAGCAATCTCTTCTCTCCTTGCAGCCTCAGGTAATCAGAAAATGAAGCTTCAAGGCTGCCGACAATGGAACAGTAATGTTCTTTTCTTTTTGTGTGTTGAAGAGTAATCTGTCAAGAAGATGCTTTACAAAGCCCTAACTTATCATGTTTATACTCAGATAATCTTCAACGGCTCTTAGCTGTCCTTCTCACAGGTATGGGAGTGATTGGTAGACCCTAAGAAGCTTTTCTGCAACTTGTGCCAGCAGCAGAACCCGCCAGATCATTTTGAAGTTGTCTCAACGGTTGGGCTGAGATGGCATGCTGTCTCAGCAGCTACTTCTGTCTCATCTCAGCAGATCCGCTGAGATAGACAGTCGTCTCAGCGGATTTCTTCTATCTGCAGCTCAGAAGGCCCAGACACCTTCTCAGCGGCTCCTGGCCTTGTCTCAGCGGTACAGCTGAGACTGAGAGCTCGTCTCAGCGGTTCAGACAGTAGACCTACTGAACATACATCACACCATGGTATGACCTATTCCTGCAAGATCATTAAGCAGAATGGGGTTCATCAAATACATCTTGCACTTAGCATTGAGTGTGTGGCTTCTTCAAATTAAGGAAATCATTGAGGGTCATTTTCCCAACAATGTCATTACCAGAGAGTCTGCCAGCACTTTGATACCTTCTATACTGATCTCTTACATGAAACCTAAACCAACTATGTGTGACTCATATTCTGCTTGATTAATGGTGGTTGGGAAATGAAGTTTAACAACTTGCTTGACTCTAACATTGTTCAGAATGATCAAGACAACCCCTATACCCATGGATTTCTTACTAGATGCCCCGTCTACAAATAGGGTCCATCACAACAGTGTAGGGATCTCCCACTTGATGGCACCCTCTTCCGTGAAGTGGACGATGAAATACACAAGTACTTGGGATTTGATTGCCATCCTTAGAATGTAGGATATATCAAACTATCAAAGCTCGATAGCCCACTTGGAAAACCTTCCAGAATTCCCAGGCTTCTCCAAAATAGGTCTCATCGTATGATCAGTGACCACTTGGATGGAGTGGGCCTGAAAGTAGTGGTGGAGCCTTCGCACTGATACCACCATGGACAAAATTATCTTTTCCAAGATGGGATGGTGTGTTTTGGCGCTCTTTAACACATGGATTATATATTGGATAGGGAACTATTTCTTTCCTTTTAATCAAACTAAGACGGAGTTGATGGCTTCAGTGTCGACTCTGAGGTAAAGACAGATCTTTTGATTGACAATGACTTAAGGAAGAGGGGTTGTTGATAACTATTGTTTCAACTCCTCAAATGCTTTATTGTACTCCTTTGACCATTCAAACTTAGCCCCTCCATGGAGAGCTCTACAGAATGGGGCACATTTAACGCTAGAGCGGGAGATGAATCATCTTTTTCCAATGATCCTCCCTTCTAATTGGTGAGCTTCCTTCTGATTTTTAGGGGGATACATGCCCAAGATGGCTTTCACTTTATTAGGATTGGGCTCAAGACCATGAGGGGTAAGAAGGTGGTCGTGGAACATTCCCTTACTCACCCCTAAGAAACACTTAGCTGGATTTAACCTCATGTTATATGTGTTGGATCTTTATGCGCCCTTAGAGGGGGTGATAAGGGTTTTATAAAATTTCTTTTTCAATTCAAATATCTAAATATTGAAAATAAACATTTGTGAAAAACTTGAAATAAAATCTTTAATAAAATAAAACAAGAAACATGATTTTATTTCAATAATATTTAGAAGACAAAATTTTGATTTCTATAACCCTAGAAATCAAAGTTGATGAATCGAAAAATTCTTTTTGGTTTCTATACCGACTATCCCCAAGAGTGTCATAAACTATCTCTCTCTAGATAGGCCTCTGGCTGCCCCCTAAACCTACACCCTAGATCTACTCTCCTAACACACTAGGCGCATTCATCCCTAAGTCACTCACAAACCTAGTCGCCAACCACGGGTGAATTTGCCCCTAAGTTGCTCACGGACCTAGTCACCAACCATCGGGCAAATTTATCCACTCAACAAAAAAAGTAAAAAAAAAGGAAAATACAAGATGAAGAAGATATTCAGAAAATAAGGACTCCCTATTTGAGATCTGAAGGTGGCGACAAAGTCACGCAAGAGATTATCATGGTAGATACGTTTGTGCATCACGTAGAATAAGCGTTGTAAAGAAGCGCCTTCAAAATCTTATATGATCCTTCAACATAGATTTATGAAATCCTTAGGACTTCTAGAAAGAGAGTGCACAAGAGCCTCTATGAAATTGGTTCGGAGTCATCCTTCATCGTAATTAAAAAGAGAGCAAAATTGCTCTATTTATAGCATTATGAGCTAACGCCGGCAGTAGGACTTATCACACCATGGTAGCCAATAAGGAATGAGTTTCGGTCATCTTTTGGTCCAAGAAACGAAGCAAATCTCTTGTTTTAGGCAATGGATGCCACCCCACGGTAGAACTTCATGCGCCACATTAGCGTCAAATTTGATTCCTCCAAAATGAGATCTCTTGCTCCTTTTGTCACTTAAATTAGCTGTTGATTGTTGGGGTTACTATAAATTTACCGCTCGGCGATAGTGTTATCGCGTCGCAGTAGCACTTGCTAAAGATAGACTTCGCACCCGCCAACCCTTGCATTTAAATGCAATTTTCCAACTGTCATTTGGTAATCAAATCTACCGCCAAAGGTAGCAGTTACCACCCCACGGTAGTGCTCAATTCAGTGCATGACATCCGCCTTTTATCCTCTTTCAATCTGTGTATATACATGAATGTCCTGTACACTATAAACACATACAAGCTTGATCAAATACATAATGGGATTTGTTATTCTCAAACCAAGAGATGTGGAATGCATATTCCGACAAACTCCCCCTTTTGATAATAACAAATACCCTAATGAGAAATCAGTAAATTTAAGAGTATAGTTGTGTTTATAGATAAGTGCGGTAAATGATGAGCATGAAAATATGTATTTATAGTGATAGATTCAAGTTCAAAAAATATAGTGAATTTCTAAAGTGTGAACTCCCCCGATATATGTGCTCCCCCTAGTGTGAACTCCGCCTATATATGTACTCCCCCTACAAGTATACTCCCCTTACAAGTGGCGATGTTATACCTTTAGTTTTATATATTTCCCAAGTTGATTAATTGATTTCTCTTTTCAATTTTATTCTCCCCTTTTGGTATTATCAAAAGGTGGGTGGAGTAAAGTCTTTATACAATAAAGGTGAGTTTCTCCTTTTTGCAATTTAGGTTTCCATAATAATATAAAGTGAAAGATAATCATGATCGAGCATAAGAGTGTAAAATCAGTGGAAACAAATATGAATATAATGAATATATATCATATAAGAGATAGAACCATAAAAGTGTAAGATCTTCCTTTTAATTAAAAAGCAAACGAGGTAAAATGTAGAATTTTCAATGATTAGATGTAAATGATGCATATCATCATATAAATGTAGGAACACAAAACATAAGGAAGGAGATGGAGAGAATTATTTGGAATGATATGTGATATTAAATTATACAAGATTAGCATTTGAAACCAACAGATGTCTTTCCATTACACAATTTGAAGAAAATGTTTATTGAACTTTTTAAAAGTATAAGTAACCAATCAAGAACCAAATATCAAGAAAAGATTTCAAACTACAATTCAAACTCAAACAATCATTGTAGCGATCATGCTTAGCTAACTAGTACGTTTACATATATTTGTAGAAAAGTATGGAATTTTACATTTAGTGTCCAATTCTCATGAGTGGAAGATTTATGAAAGACAAAGATATGTGCATATTGTGATTTTGATTTAGTATACATGAGTAATAATCAAGACACATGTAATATGTAATGAAATAATTATAACATCATAAATATGTAAAGTAAAATTACTTCCACTTGGGTCAATGCATAATAGTATAATAGTACAACTACCAAGGTGCTTCACACACACAATGTTCATTAAGACTTATCAGGGAGTGAAGTAGTGCTTGGTGAATAACATAGCATTATATTAACTGTATTTTAGTGATTCAGTGTACAAAAGAGAAGTGTAATGAAGTGGTGCTTTTTAATTTGTTTGCACAAAACACTTTACATTTTTTACCAAGGTGCTCAACCTCACAATTCTTATGAAGACTTATCAGGAGGAGAAGTAGTGTTTGGTGGAGTTATCCTTGTCACGTATTTATTTGATTTTCATTTTGATGACAAAGGGTCTCCGGATTCACTTGTATGCAAACCTATGAAAGTATTTTTCAACCAGACTTCTCAAAAATAGGTGCATGATAATAATGTGTGGGTAATTTATCCATGTTGGAACATGCTTTGCACATCTCTTAGTTTGAGAATAACAAATCTCATTGTATTTGATAATACTTGACATGTGTTTTTAGTGTGCAGGAACTTCAGCTCCCAAGCCCCTATGATTACAAAAAAAGAAAGATGATGATCCTCTATCATTATGACACTCTATAGTTATCGCAGCGCGCTAATGCAAATGATGGCGGTAGCTTCTCCTTGATTAGAAATCTCATCGAGAGGGATATATCGTCGAGAATGGAATATCAACGTGACTGATATATAGCAAGTAATACCATGACGTGATAATGATACAACTGGCGATAACATCGGCATATTTGGAAACATCGTCGAGAGGGAAATATCATCGAGAAACGAATGTCGATGAGACTCAAATATAGCAAGTACTACCACGACACGTTAAGGCTAATGCCCGGAGGTAGCTTATGGAATTCTCGCCATCATGCTGCTGATTGAGGAGCAAAAGAGGAAGGAGATCGGACGACTAGGAAATATATAACGCTAACGTGGCGCATTAGTATTACCGCGGGGCGGTAGGAGGGACTGCCAATTCTAGAGAAAGAATGTTGCCAAAATGAGTCAATCTGTGTGCAATCTTATTGCCTAAAAAGGCTACCAATCGGCGGTAGTACTACTGCTGGCACTAGGATCTGAGTCTATTTAAAGAGCGGTCCTCCTTTTAGCAGTGTCGATACACGAAGAATAAAAAGCTACAACTTGTGTGAGCCTACTCCTTGAAGCCAAGAGAACTCTATCAACGCTCATGAATGCTAAGAACTTGAAGACGGATCGATCACGCCTACATCATCTTCAAGTTTAATCTATGAGGGAGTTTTTGATGCTTTATTCTTTATTGATTGTAAATCTAATTTTCATCGGTAGAGAAATTCGCTCGTGTTGGCGACTAGGGCCTTGCGAGGACTAAGGAGAATTCATCGCATGGGTGTGACAACTAGGTTTAGGGTTAGATCTAGGGGCGGCTTGAGGCCTCATCTGGGAGAGATAGGATAGAGCCAACCAGTCCTTGGAAGAAGGGTCGGTATAGAAATCCAAAAAGGGTTTTACATTCGCCTTAATTCTAAGCGTCATTGGGATCAAGATTTTGTAATCCATCTTAAAGCAATAATATTATTATTTTCTCAGGTATTGATTTGTTCTCTTTGATCCTTGAAATCTAAACGAAAAGAGAATTCTCTGTCACTAATGCCGAGCGGTAACTTCTACCGCTGGCAGTGGCAATAGAGTCTCCATCTCTCTTGCTTTGTGCACTACTATCTTATAAAAGCATATAGCATTATCTCGAGTAAAATACTTTAAAAAATATATTCAACATATATCTATAATTTCACTTAAGCTATTAAAGTTTTTAAAACCCTTATGCACCCCACTCTAAGGGTGCCTACAGATCCAACAAGTGGCATTAGAGCCCGGTTATTCCAAAACGGTCTATCAACCGGGAATAATGGCACTCCATGATCTCTCTTTTCAAAAGGGGCAAGGGATAAGTAGACCTCCTCTTTTCACTGTAAATGATTACAATTACTGGAGAACACGTATGCAATATATTCTAATGAATTTAGAATTAGATGTCTGGACTTGGGTAGAACAACGTTATACTACTCCTACATATGTAGTTGGAGATTTAATCTTGGAAAAGCCTATAGATAAATGGGATGATGGAGATAAAAATAGATGCAAAAATAACGCTAAAGCAATGAACGCCTTATTTTGCTCTTTAGATAGAACTGAATTCAATCGAGTTAGTGTTTGCAAAACTGCTTATGATATCAGGAAATTATTGGAGTTAACTCATGAAGGTACTTTGCAGGTTAAAGACTCAAAGTTATTCCAATTAGAGTCAGAGTTTGAAAGATTCAGAATAGATATAGACGAGGACGTAGACTCGATGTACACTCGCTTCACCAAGATCGTCAACGCCTCAAACATACTCGAGAAAACCTTCTCAAATAGTGACTTGGTGAGGAAAATCCTTCGGTCTCTCCATCCGAAGTTCATTCCAAAGGTGACGGCTATCTCTGAGTCACATGATCTAAGACGGCTTCAGATCAAGAGCTCCATTGGGAATCTCAAAATCTATGAGGTAGAACTCAAAATCCAAGATAAAGAATACAACAAAGATACGAAAAAGAACGCCTTGGCGCTGAAGTCAAGGAAAGAGGACGACGACGACGATGATGAAGAGAGCCTTTTTGTGAAAAACTTCACAAAGTTCATGAAGAATCTGGAAAGGAGGAACACCTTCCGTAAGTATTTCTGAAAAGGCTCATCATCTAAAAAGGAGAAAAAGGAGAAAGCAAGTGACGACGACGATGAGCGGCCTCCACCGGAGTGCTTGCGCTGTAGGAATACCGATCATATACAAAGCCAGCGCCCAAAGTACCTAGAAGAACAAACAGAAATGTGGTACAAAGGAAAAGAAGAGAAGAAGGTTCTGAAGGTGGCTACTTGGGATGACTCTTCATCTGAAAGCTCAAATGGCTCTACTTTAAGCGACAACGAAGAGGAAAATCTGTGCTTCATGAGAAGAAGCCATGAATCATCGGAATACGATTGTAGTGTCCAAAGAGACACTGAGGTAATTCCTTCTACACATTAAGATCTCTATTTTTAATATTTAAAAACCTGACAAATTTTTCAATAAAATTCTAAAAGATCTTGATCTATTAAAAACTGAAAATAAAATTCTTTTTAAACAAAATAATAAGTAAACTAAGGAAGTAAATTTTTTGGGAAAAGAAAAAGGTTTTTGCTAAGAGAATGATCACTTCTTGGCAAGGATAAAAGAAATAGAAAACGATCTTTCTAAGGCTCTCTCAAATATTGAATCTCTTACAAAACAAAAGGGAGAATTAGAAAGAAGCTTAAAAACTATCATTATCAAATTTAAGATGGAAAGAAAATTTTTGCAAATAGGTGTGGAAATCTAGTTAATGAAAACATTTTCTTAAAAGCCCGGATCCATGACTTGAGCATGGCTATAGAAAAATTCAGAGTTGGCCAGAAGACTCTTGACATGAGTTTGGCCAACCAAAGGCATGGAAGTGCAAAATATGGGCTTGGGTATGTCTCTGGAAGTTACCGCCCATGTTGGTTCCCCATATTCCAGCTAGAGTCCAAAGAAAAATTTGAAAACGGTCTCAACCCCTTTTTATCGTGTGCTAAGTGCTTTCACTTTGGACACACCGTGGACTCTTGTAGGATGAAGGGACAATGTGCTTTCAAGCAAGTCTTGGTGCCTAAGGTTTCCACCTACTCTATGGGTGGAACCTTTTGGGTATCCAGATTACTCTCATCTTCTTCTTAGGTGTGTTGGTAGGCAAAGGAAAAAGAAGACACGTGGCACTTGGACTCAGGATGCTCCAAACGCATGACGGGCGATAAAGCAAAGTTCTTTAGCCTCACAAAGAATAAAGGAGGAATGGTGAGTTTTGGTCACAATGGAAAGGGAAGAATCTTAGGCATTGGTACAGTGGGTGACGACTCTTTCTCTATTACAAATGTTTTATAGGTAGAAGGCTTGAAACATAACTTAATCTCTATTAGTCAACTGTGCGATAAAGGTTATAAAGTTTTATTTGAATCTTCTACAAATTTGTGTAAAATTATAAATCCTAAAACTAATTATATTGTACTCACTGCACCAAGAACTCGCAATGTCCATTTGATTGCTTTTCATGATCTTTCACGGGCTTCACTAAAATGTCTAATCTCAAAAAATGAAGAACTAAAATTATGGCGTAGGTGTCTTGGTCACTCTAGCACCAAGTTGATTTTAAAATTGTCAAAAAATAAAATAATAAGAGATTTGCCAATGCTTAATGGAAACATATCTTCACTTTGCATACAATGCCAAAAAGGAAAATTTTCTAAAACCTCATTTAAACATAAAAATGAAATTTCTACCACTAGGCCCTTACAACTAATTCATATGGACCTATTTGGACCAATTAGCACTTGTAGTCTAAGAGGTAGAAAGTACACGTTTGTGTTGATTGATGATTATTCTAGATTTCCATGGACATTATTTCTTACCTTCAAATCTGATGTTTTTTCTGAATTTACAAAATTAGGCAATCGTATTCAAAATGAGATCGAATTAAAAATTAAATGCATTTGCTCGGATCAAGGAGGGGAATTTGAAAATGAAAATTTCACCACTTTTTGTTATAATCTACGGATCATGCACGAATTTTCTGCTCCACGCACCCCTCAACAAAATGGTGTGGTAGAGAAGAAAAATAGAACCATTCAGGAGCTTGCAGGCACTATGCTATCCGAGTATGGGTTGCCTAGATCTTTTTGGGTCGAAGCAGTAAATACCTCTTGCTATGTAATAAACCGAGTCATGCTTTGCCCAATTATAAAATTGACACCATATTGTTGAAACCAATAAATTGGTCTCTCGAGGAGTTCGGGCCCTCAACAAGTTGAGGGGTGACCAACACTTACTCCAGACCTACACCCGAGACCTAGTCGCCAACACGAGGCGAATTTCAGCCCTAAGTCCTACCCAAACCTAGTCGCCAACTCGAGGCGAATTTACTAAACGATTACAGAAAAGATGTGAAATAAAAAGACAATAATGTAAAACTCCCTCTATGTGGATCTCTTGGAGAAGTAGACGAAGACGCAGAGTATGATCTTAGTCGATGCGGTCTTTCATCACGATGATGACGCGTGTTGAAATCTTCTCCACGGATCTCCTTTAGTCTTTATGGATTTGTGGGAGTATCTCTCTGAAACTTCCTTTCTATGCTGTGGCACGAAGCTCTGGAATTATGGATCTCAAGAGAGCTTCGTGCCACAGCATAGAGAGGAAGTTTCAGAGAGATACTCCCACAAATCCATAAAGACAAAAGGAGATCCGTGGAGAAGATTTCAACACGAGTCATCATCGTGATGAAAGACTGCATCGACTACGATCATACTCTGCGTCTTCGTCTACTTCTCCAAGAGATCCACATAGAGGGAGTTTTACATTATTGTCTTTTTATTTCACATCTTTTCTGTAATCGTTTAGTAAATTTGCCTCGAGTTGGGGACTAGGTCTGGGTAGGACTTAGGGCTGAAATTCGCCTCGTGTTGGCGACTAGCTCTCAGGTGTAGGTCTAGGGGGTGCTCGAGGCCATATCCGGGAAAGGGTTGGCTAGAGCGGCTTGAGGCCGTATCCGGAGAAGGATCGGCTAAAGCCAACCGGTTCGTGGGGATACGAGTCGGTATAGAAAACAAAAAGAGTCTTTCTATTAGCTTTGATTTCTAGCTTTGATAAGAGAACAAGTTTTGTAATCATGCTTCTCAAGTTAATAAAATCATGTCTTTACTTTTACTTCACTTGATTTGTCTTGATCTTCTCTAGTTTAATAATCAAAGCCTTTTCAAAGTTATTCAAAATATATTATAAGTTTTTAAAACCCTTATTCACCCCCCCCCCCCCCCTCTAAGGGCGCCTACCAATCCAACAAGTGGTATCAAAGCGAGGTTGTTCCAAATCAGCTTAACAACCGGGAATATTGGCGTCTCATGATCTCGCTTCTACTAGTGGGGTAAATTTTTATGAAGAAAAAAAATCTCCTAAACCACCTTTTTTCGAAGGGAGAAATTATAAAGGATGGAAAAGTTTAGTGGAAAAGTTTATTAAAAGTTTAGATATCAATGCATGGGATGTATCAATAGTTAGACCAGCGGACGAATCAAATAAACAAGAGCGTCACCTAAATGCAAAAGCTATGCATTATGTTTTTTGTGCTTTATCTCAAGATATTTTCAAATTAATATATTGTTTTTCTAGTGCATACAAAGTATGGAAATTTCTTGAAGAAATGTATGATTCTCCTTCTACAGGTATGGAACAATCGCAAGAACCGGAGAATATGCAAGCTTGCACAAGTCTTCAAGAATGCTCCTCTCATGACGGATCAATGGAGCACACATCTAATGGAAGAGAAGAAGAAGTATTGTGTTCGGAAGAGGAGTGCCAAAAAGATGTCAAAGAAACGATATGTTCAAATCATGCCTCTCCCGAAAGCAATGTAAGGAAATCAAATTCTATCTTTTGTACTTCTATCTCTTCATTACAATTGCTTCAAACTACAAAGCGCAAAATTAATAAATTAAAAAATGCTAATAAACATTTGCGCTTAGAAAATAAAAATTTAAAGGCAAAAATTAATGAACAATCAAATTCAAATTTATCTAGTTCTATCCATGGTTCCTTAGTTGAAAACACTACACCTTGTATGGAATTTGATGACTTACAAGAAAAATGCAAGGAACTTGAAAAGGAACTTCTTTTTATAAAAGAACAAAAAAAAATTATGTTTAGAAAATTCATCTTTGGAAAATAATTGTGCTAAGTGTAAAGAATATAAAATTGAAATTAAAGAGATGGATGAAACATTTGATGAATATAGTAACAATTATCAAGATCATATAGATTCAATTGTTTCAACTCTTAAAAATAGCACAATCGCTTATAATAAAGCTAGACATAATTTAAAGATTAAAAATAATGAATTAAAATAAATAATCAACTTGCTTATGAAAATTGTAAATACAAATTCACAATATCAAACTATATCTAAAAGCAAGTTGAATATGAATATGAACATCCTAACTAAGTCTAATAATGGGAGCAAGAATCACAAAGTGTTTGTAAATCAAAATCAAAATCATCATTACTTGCAAAATCATGTTTCTCCCAACTCAAAATTAAAATTGCACAAATTTCTTATGAACAATACTTTTAATAATCATTACAATCATAATCATCAATATAAAGATTATCATAATGGAAATTTGAAAACTAAAAATAATGTTAAACCAAGATTTGAATGGAGACCCAAAGTTAAAGATGAAACACAAACTCCACTCAAAAGGGCTCATTCACTTCCATCTCTCCAAAAGCAAACACGATGTATATGGGTACCCAAAGGAACCATCACATCCGGTCCTCTTTGGATACCTAAATATCCTATTCATTAGTATCCAATCATTTGCATGAAGTAGAAATCAACTCAAAATAAAATATCAATTCTCTACTTCATGCTATGCTTAATTTTGTTTGCTCTTTCTTTTTTTATTTTTCTTTGAGCCATCATGATATGATCACTTTATATAACTTGTGATATGACTCTCACAAATTAAACCAAAATTCATAAACAAATCAAATTGAATAAAGTTGAATAAAAAGTCATATCATCTCTCAAGTGATCTACTTATATTTTTTATTTCTATCCTTCTAAATCCATTTCCTAAAAGTCTTATAAAATTTGAAAAACTAAATTTGTTATATGATATTATCAAGACTAAATGAAATAAGTGTCAAAATGGATTTAAAAGGTGTATTTTAGGGGTATTAGGCTAAATTTATAAAATGCGCAAGTTTTGCTTAGGTAATTAATATATTTGCGTCATTTTCAATTACCCCAAGTATGTTTGATCATAATCATGTTTAAATCGGAATTGAAAAATTGCATGAATATTATTTCACTTATTTATGAGCATTTCACTCATGCATATGTTGTGCAAAACTCAATAATTAAGGTATAATAAATATGAAACTCTAATGAAGATAAAACTCATGTACTAATTTTAACTTCCGCAACTTTTTGCGATTTCTTCTCGTCTCATCACTTCATTAGACAGGCCTTACATTGCAAAAACATAATTAAGAAAAATCGGAAGCAAAATCGAAGAAAATCTAGGCCATATGATTAAAATAAGCACTCTCTGTGAGCTACCGCAGGCGCTAGTACCTAACGCCGGCGCTAGCTCGAGTCTCTGATTTTCTATAATTTTAAAATTCTGAAAAATCAACATAAATATATGTATTTGTTTAATATTCAAAAACCAAAGAGAAAATTTACAAAACTCTTCAAAATAAACAGATTTTCTCATATTCACTATTCACCTTACAACGTTTCTATCTAATAATTTGAAAAGGTTGAATATGAATTTTCTTTAAAAATTCCTCATGTACATTATCATGAATAATTAATTACGAGTTCTTAATCACTATGAATTAATATTAATGATCATATATAATAGTCATGCAAAATCATATGATCTTCTAAGTCAAACATCAAATATAACTACAAAAGATTTTATTCCTTCGAAACATATAGTCTGTGACCATGATTACTATATGAATCTATTATGTGTTGTATAGACCATAGAATCAACTCTATATCCATATGAATAAATAAATTAGAATCATCACATTATTCTATGTCTAAAACTTGAATCTCTATTGTTACATACATGCAACATTGTATCAACAAACCTTGGTATAACATTAATCTCAAACTTATCATACTAACATTGTCGACCAAAGAATATTTGTGTCTATGTTAGGCTTTATATGTTTACCAAGACATACAGGCTGGGTATTCTCATCTAAGGCTTATTCTTGGTATTCCTGTGCATGAACATTATGGTTAATCACTAAAATCATGCATATTTGATTTGTTCATTAATGTCATCTCATGCAATGTTTAGGTGGTAAGTTCATATACAAAATCGCTAATGTTTCATGAAATTTGCACTATCTAGACATTTCCTAAAAATCTGAAATTTTAGCATGAAACTACTATTATGACACTTAATCAAGATCAACAATTAAAATGTTCAAAATCATGAAAAATCGTGTATTGTTTCCCGCGCTAGCGCTAACATCGGCGCTAGGGTACTTATGTGTTTTTCTGTATTTTTAAAATTTTGAAAAATTCCTAAAAATATATTAATCTACATGTACTATTTGTTTTTACACTTCTGATTATATTTTATTTTTGAAAAATCAAATACAAAAATACAAAAGTTAAAATTACAAAAAAAAAATGTTTTGTTTAAAGTCTATTTTTGAAAAATCAAATACAAAAATACAAAAGCTACAACTACAAAAAAATGTATGTTTTGTTTAAAGTCTATTATTTTTTCAAAATCCAAATTACAAAAAAAAAATATGTCTTGCTTTTTGTTTAAAGTTTGTCTTTTTGACAAATAAATTCAAATACAAAATATAAAACACTAAAACTCTAAAAACAAAACTGTATGAATTTTCGTAAGAGAATCAAGCATGATTTAATCTATTCCTTAGAACTTCTATAATGTTGCACTTTATTTTTTTCAAACTCTTTGAACATTGTTTTCATCATGCTTTGATATATCTATTACCATGTGCATCAATTATATTGAAAGTTGTGTAGAACTATGCGTAGCATGCCTCTAAGTATGAGTAAATGTTTTATGTTTGATAATGATCTTTATTCACTCACTTATTTTGGCATTGTCTACATTTGTGTTTAATCTAAGAAAGCTTGTATATGTTTTGTATTAGTACAATGAATTAAAATTGCACAAGTATATTACCTACACTCCTTTATTTGCACTTTTAAAAATTAAGAAAAGTGGTTATCTTTTTTCAAAAAAATTATTGGTTTGCAAAAACAAGTGTATTCGGAGAACTTTGTACAAAACAAAAATCATAAAATAAAGTGACAAAGATAACTACACCAAGAACTACTTGAACCTCCTGATAAGTCTTAATAAGCATTGTGAGGTTGAGCACCTTGGAAAGAATAGTAAAGTATCTTGTGCAAACCATAACTTTCTTTCAAAATAAAAACCTCTTATTCTTAAGTACACCGGATCACAATAAAAATCAATCTTGAAGAATAAAACTAGGTGATCCCCAAGCACTACTTTGCACCCTGATAAGTCTTAATGAGCATTATGTGTGCAAAGCACCTTGGTAGTTGTACATTTTTTTGTGCATTAAAGTTTGTGGAAGTAAAATCATTTGTGTTTTATTGTGCTCTTACTTTACATATTACTTGTATTTTTTATTAAAACATTTGTTTACTCTACTCAAAAATACACTTATGTGCACATCATTATCTTCCATAACACTTCTTCTCATGAGTATTGGATCCTAATGCAAATTCTATGCTACTCTTTATTTATGAAATGCACGAGATAACCTAGCATGCAATCTACAATGTTTGGTATGTTTTGAAATTATGAATTAAAGTAACATTGTAGTAATCTCTTTTTGATAACATTATTTCATGCTTGGTTACTTTATTATCAAACTTAAAGATTTTAATTGAAAAATGATTTACAAAAACATCTTCTTTTTGAAATTTAACTCATATATCTTTCTATGGATCATCATTGATTACAATAAGATGTTTCTTGTATTTCTATAAGTCTTCCGCATCATAACCATATAATTGTTTTACCTTGCGCTTTCATGCTTATTCAAAGTCTTTCATTTTGTGTGCATCATCACTTGAATCTTCAAATTCCTTTCTTGCAACAAGTGGTAGACTTGCTTGGTAAACTTTATATTGGTTGAATTTTTTGTTTGCTATAAACTCTGATCTATTTTTATGAAAATATTGTTATATTAAAAACTCTGATTTATTAATGAACTCCAAAATAGCTATGTGAGTGTGTGCATAAATTCAAATAAAAATATAAACCCATAGGCTATGAACTTATCACTCAAGTTAAACGCTTAAATGTTTCCAATAATTATTACCCATAAATTCATTTCTCACCATAGCGGGGGCGTAGGGTTGTGGACATTAGATAACCTTATCTCCAGTCAGGTCTTGTCCTTAACCAGGGAGGGTTCCAGTGGGGCCTTGCGAGGCACTGGGGGGAAAGAGTGCTAGGCTGAGTTGTGTCTAGTGTTTGCATATGGGACTAACACCCCAACCTACGGCATGTATGCAGCTCCTCATGCCCATTCGTCACTTAGTACGGGGTTAGGGTGTAGACATATTGTCTGGGTAGTTTAGTTACTCGGAAATCGTTTACCTTGTATTTGTTTATGCTACAAACTCTGATTTATGAAAATAACTCAAACTGTGATCTATTTCAATGAAAAATATTCTAAAACTCCTTATCACTTCCTTCTCTACAAGCTCGGTCATGCTTTTATCTTATTATCAACTTTTAAGTGGTGTCTCCTTACCCACTTTTGCTAATAACAAAAGGGGGAGAACTAACATGATAAATATTAATCTGCTATCAAAATATAATGCTTAATTAAGATGATAGCTTTCATATTAGGAGAGCATTCACTTAGGGGGAGCATGTATTTGGGGGGAGCAATTCTAAATGCTAAAATCATAAAATATCCTAAGTCATCACTCTCGCACACACACTAGTAGGTTTCATCATGCTTATATATTAATGCTTTGATTTATTATTAATGGATTTGTTATTATCAAAAGGGGGAGTTTGTTGGAACATGGTCTTCCGCATCTCCTAGGTTTGAGAATAACAAATCCTATGTGTATTTGATCTTGTGTGTTTAAGTGTGCAGGAAAACAAGTCCACATGACTCAAGGATAACATAAGAAAGTTGCGCCAAAATTTGAAGCCAAAATTCCAACATGCCCGCTAGCACCGGCGCTAGCGCTAGCGCTAGCGCTAGCGCTAGCGCGGACTTGAGAAAATCTCGGAAACAATTTTAGAAGGTGCTAGCGCCAGGCGATAGCAGCTAACGCAGGCGGTAGCAGCTAGCGCAGGCGGTATCTACTAGCACTGGCATTAGCGAGGAGCACAAGAGGAATGGCGAAATTGTTTCCCCGGATTAAAGATTCTCGCATGCAAAATATTACTTCATATGGGATTGCGCCGGCTGTAGCACTAGCGTAGGCGCTAGCGCTAAGTCTATAAAAAGGACATCTTGGCTCCGACTTCCTAAGCCTCTTGTGATCCAGAATTCTAAAGCTTCGTGCCACAGCATAGAGAGGAAGTTTCAGAGAGATACTCCCACAAATCAATAAAGACTAAAGGAGATCCGTGGAGAAGATTTCAACCCGCGTCATCATTGTGACGAAAGACCGCATCGACTACGATCATACTCTGAGTCTTCGTTTACTTCTCCAAGAGATCCACATAGAGGGAGTTTTACATTATTGTCTTTTTATTTCACATCTTTTCTGTAATCGTTTAGTAAATTCGCCTCGAGTTGGCGACTAGGTCTGGGTAGGACTTAGGGCTGAAATTTGCCTCGTGTTGGCGACTAGGTCTCTGATATAGGTCTAGGGGGTGCTTGAGGCCATATTCGGGGAAGGGTTGGCTAGAGCGGCTTGAGGCCGTATATGGGGAAGGATCGGCTAAAGCCAACCGGTTCGTGGGGATACGAGTCGGTATAGAAAACAAAAAGAGTCTTTCTATTAGCTTTGATTTCTAGCTTCGATAAGAGATCAAGTTTTGTAATCATGCTTCTCAAGTTAATAAAATAATGTCTTTACTTTTACTTCACTTGATTTGTCTTGATCTTCTCTAGTTTAATAATCAAAGCCTTTTCAAAGTTATTCAAAATATATTATAAGTTTTTAAAACCCTTATTCACCCCCCCCCCCCCCCCTCTAAGGGAGCCTACCGATCCAACATCGACGACCCAGAACCTCGACGAGCCAGAACCCTCGATGAGCCAAAATCATCGACGAGCCAAAAACCTTGACAAGCCAGAACCCTCGACGAGCCAGAACCCTCGACGAGCCAGAACCTCGACGGGCTAGAACCCTCGACGAGCAAGAACCCTCGACGAGCCAGAACCTCGACGAGCCAGAACCCTCGACGAGCCAGAACCCTCGACGAGCCAGAACCCTCGACGAGCCAAAACTCTCGACGAGCCAGAACCCTCGATGAGCCAGAACCCTCGATGAGCCAGAACCCTCGATGAGCCAGAACCCTCGACGAGCCAGAACCCTCGATGAGCCAGAACACTCGAGGAGCCAGAACCCTCGATGAGCCAGAACCCTCGACGAGCCAGAACCCATGACGAGCCAGAACCCTCGACGAGCCAGAACCCTCGACGAGCCAGAACCCTCGATGAGCCAGAACCCTCGACGAGCCAGAACCCTCGACGAGCCAGAACCCTCGACGAGCCAGAACCCTCGACGAGCCAGACCCTCGATGAGCCAGAACCCTTGACGAGCCGATGAGACAGAACCCTCGATGAGCTAGAACCGTCAATGAGCGAGCACCCTCGATGAGCCAGAACCCTCGACGAGCCAGAACCCTCGACGAGCCAGAACCCTCGACGAGCCAGACACTCAATGAGCCAGAACCCTCGACGAGCCAGAACCCTCGACGAGCCAGAACCCTCGACGAGCCAGACCCTCGATGAGCCAGAACCCTCGACAAACCAGAACCATCGATGAGCCAGAACCCTCGATGAGCCAGAACCCTCGACGAGCTAGAACCCTCGACGAGCCAGAACCCTCGACGAGCCAGAACCCTCGACAAGCCAGAACCTCGACGAGCCAGAACCTTGATAAGCCAGAACCCTCGACGAGCCAGAACCCTCGACGAGCTAGAACCCTTGACGAGCTAGAACCCTCATTGAGCCAGAACCCTTGACGAGCTAAAACCTCAACGAGCCAGAAACCTCAACGAGCCAGAACCCTCGACGAGCCAGAACACTCGATGAGCCAGAACCCTTGACGAGCCAGAACCCTCGACGAGCAAGAACCCTCGACGAGCAAGAACCTCGATGAGCCAGAACCCTTGACGAGCCAGAACCCTCGACGAGCCAGAACCCTCGACGAGCCAGAACCCTCGACGTGCCAGAACCCTTGACAAGCTAGAACCTCGACGAGCCAGAACCCTCGACGAGCCAGAACCCTCGACGAGCCATAACCCTCGATGAGCCAGAACCCTCGACGAGCCAGAACCTCGACGAGCCAAAACCCTTGACGAGCCAGAACCCTCGACGAGCCAGAACCTCGACGAGCAAGAACCCTCGACAATCCAGAACCCTCGATGAGCCAGAACCCTCGACGAGCGAGAACCCTCGATGAGCCAGAACCCTCGATGAGCCAGAACCCTTGACGAGCCAGAACCCTCGACGAGCCAGACCCTCGACGAGCAAGAACCCTCGACGAGACAGAACCCTCGACGAGCTAGAACCCTCAGAACCCTGAACCTTGGTTTGGGCGAGCGGGAGGCCGACTGCCTACCTGGCTCACCCCCCTCCTTGGAATATCCTGGGGCTGCGCTTCTCGGACTTGAGCTAATCCAAATGCTTACCCTCCCCTCTTGCCTGGGGAAGTGCCTTTCAAAAATATTTGGCCTAAATACATCTTGAGCCTCGGGGACGCAATTGGCAAATACAGGGTTGTATACAATCCCCGCTCTTTTCGAGCGGGGCACACGCTCGGAAAGAAAAGTTCAACCCTGTATATTCGGCAAGTGCCGCTGAGTAGAGTTGAGAAATCTCCACACCGTCCCGGGAAACTTTTACTTAGCCGTCCAGAGTGGTCAACCTGCCTTGTGGCTACTGAGAGCCCGGACAGTGAAACCACCTCGAAGAAAAAATACTTAGCCTCCCTGAGAGGCCTTCCTACCCTACCGGCTAGCGAGAGCCCGGCTAGCAGAGCCACCTCGGGGGAAAACACTTAGCCTCCCAGAAAGGCCTCCCCACCTCGTCGGCTAGCGAGAGCCCGACTAGCGGAGCCACCTCGGGAGAAAAACACTTAGCCTCCCCAAGAGGCCTCCCACCTCGCCGGCTAGCGAGAGCCCGGCTAGCGGAGCCACCTCGGGGGAAAACACTTATCCTCTCCGAGAGGCCTCCCCACCTCGCCGGCTAGCGAGAGCCCGACTAGCGGAGACACCTCGGGGTAAAACACTTAGCCTCCCCGAGAGGCCTCCCCACCTCGCTGGCTAGCGAGAGCCCGAATAGCGGAGCCACCTCGGGGGAAAAACACTTAGCCTCCCCGAGAGGCATCACCACCTCATCGGCTAGCGAGAGCCCGGCTAGCGGAGCCACATTGGGGGAAAAACACTTAGCCTCCCCGAGAGGCCTCCCCACCTAGCCGGCTAGCGAGAGCCCAGCTAGCGGGGCCACCTTAGGGGAAAAATACTTAGCCTCCCAGGGCGGCCTTCTCACCTCGCTGACTAGCGAGAGCCTGGCTGCGGAGCCACCTCGGGGGAAAAACACTTAGCCTCCCCGGGTGGCCTCCCCACCTCGCAGGCTAGCGAGAGCCCAGCTAGCGGAGCCACCTCGGGGGAAAAATACTTAGAATCCCTGAGAGTCCCCCCACCTCGCCGGTTAGCGAGAGCTCGGCTAGCGGAGCCACCTCAGGGGAAAAACACTTAGCCTCCCCGGGTGGCCTCCCCACTTCGCCGGCTAGCGAGAGCCTGGCTAGCAGAGCCACCTCAGGGGAAAAACACTTAGCCTCCATGAGAGGCCTCCCCACATCGCCGGCTAGCGAGAGCCCGGCTAGCGAGAGCCACCTCTGGGTAAAATCACTTAGCCTCCCAGAGAGGCCTCCCCACCTTGCCGGCTAGCGAGAGCCCGTCTAGCGGAGCCACCTCGGGGGAAAAACACTTAGCCTCCCCGAGAGGACTCCCTACCTAGCCGGCTAGCGAGAGCCCGGCTAGCAGAGCCACCTCGGGGGAAAACACTTAGCCTCCCGAGAGGCCTCCCCACCTAGCTGGCTAGCGAGAGCCTGCTAGCGGAGCCACCTCGGGGGAAAGACACTCAGAAAAACTCTAACCACCGTGCGGTTCCCGGCCCTGGCATCTAGTTGCGAGCCTGGTCAACGAGCCAGCATTGGGGCTAAGTACTTACCTTCCTGCCACCGAGCAGTTCCCGACCCTGCCAGCTAGGTGGGAGCCTGGTCAGCGAGCCAGCATTGGGTCATTCTAGCACCAAAGAACTTGTTACCCTGACAGCCTCTCCAAAGATCAACCTGACCCACCGTCTATGAGAGCCCGGCAGCAGAATCGATCTGGGGCACTCCAGCACCAAAGGACCTGTTACCTTGCCAGCCTCTCCAGTGATCAACCTGACCCACCGTCTATGAGATCCCGATAGCGGAATCGATCTGGGGCAATCCAGCACCAAAGGACTTATTACCTAGCCAGCCTCTCCAGAGATCAACCTAACCCACCGTCTATGAGAGCCCGGCAGCGGAATTGATCTGGGGCACTCCAGCACCAAAGGACTTGTTACCTTGCCAGCCTCTACAGAGATCAACCTGACCCACGTCTATGAGAGCCCAGCAGCGAAATCGATCTGGGGTACTCCAGCACCAAAGGACTTATTATCTTGCCAACCTCTCCAGAGATCAACCTGACCCACCGTCTATGAGAGCCCAACAGCAGAATCAATCTGGGGCACTCCAACACCAAAGGACTTGTTACCTTGCCAGCCTCTCCAGAGATCAACCTGACCCACCATCTATGAGAGCCCGACAGCGGAATCGATCGGGGGCACTCCAGCATGAAACCTCCGGCCATCGAGCAGTCCCCAGCCCTGCCAGCTTGGTGTGAGCCTGGTCAGCGGGCCAGCATCGAGGCTAAGTACCCTGAAAACTTTTCATCACATTTGTTATTACATTATATGCAAGAAAAACTAAGCATGAAAGTAAATCATAGTACGACATGGGCTTAACGAAAGAAAAAACTAAGTATGGAGACCAAGACTTGGTTTCCTACTCCCAGGCATCGGACCCCTTGCCTCCCTCCTCTCCAAAAACTCAAGGTAGGCGGGCGTCGCGTGATCTTTCTCCTCGTGGAATTCACGGTAGGGTAACACCACCCTATACCTTCCTCTTCCTCTTCTCTTTGTTTTCCTGGCTCTCCTCCTCCTCCCCCAGCCAACCACCATGGTTTGCTGAGGTGGTGGAGGGGGTGCCTTCGGTCCCTGCCTCCACCCTAGGGGGTCAGACCTCTCCCCCTGGGGGTTATCCTTTCCTTTGTTAAACTTCCTTTTTGGATCCTCCACACTCTCTCCTGATCGTCCACCCGCGTCTGCTCAACCTCTTCTGGGGTGGGTCAAATGGGGGCCAGATGCCTCCCCGCTCTCCCCCCTTTGGGGTTGGGCGAGTGGGGGAAAGACACCTCCTCACTCGCCCCATTGGGGCTGGGAGAGAGGGTGAAAGGAACCTCCCCACTCGCCCCCTTGGGGCTGGGCGAGCGGTGGAAAGGCACCTCCCCACCCACCCCCTTGGGGCTGGGTAAGTGAGGGAAAGGCACCTCCCCATTCCCCCCTCCTAGGGGACCGAGTGAGTGGGGGTCGAATGCCTCCCCACTCCCTCCCACTGGTACCCCCTTCCTGGATTGCTGATCGGGAGTGCCCTCGCCCACCTGTTGAGGCGGGACCTCTGGACCACCTCCTCTCCTGCCTTCGCCTATCGCGGCGAAAGCTACCTCCAAGGTCTGTAGGACCTCCCGCTTGAAATTTTCAAACATCTCCAACATCACTCCAGCCACCGGGGGCTGCGAGTGGCCTGGTCGGATCCTCCTCCACCTCTAGACATGGAGCTCAGCTTGAGAGTTTCTTGCGTTGGTCACTCTCCATGCTCACCGCACCATAATGTTGAAACCAATAAATTGGTCTCTCGAGGAGTTTGGGCCCTCAACAAGTTGAGGGGTGACCAACACTTACTCCTCCTAAGGGAGAGTCCTAGGCTAAGAGGCTAAGGAACTAGGAACAAGTCCAAGGGATTAGTGAGGAGGTCCCACCACACACCTAGAAGATCTTAGAGCGCTTCCCCTCCCAAGCCATTGCTAAGCTTGGGCACCTTTCTGGCTCGTCGAGGGTTCTAGCTCGTCGAGGGTTCTGGTTTGACGAGGGTTCTAGATCGTCGAGGTTTCTGGCTCGTCGAGGTTCTGGCTCGTCGAGGTTCTGGCTCGTTGATGGTTCTGGCTCGTGAAGGGTTCTAGCTCGTCGAGGGTTCTGGCTCGTCGAGAGTTCTGGCTCGTCGAGGATTCTGGCTCATCGAGGGTTCTGGCTCGTCGAGGGTTCTGGCTCATCGAGGGTTCTGGCTCGTCGAGGGTTCTGGCTCGTCGAGGGTTCTGGCTCGTCGAGGGTTTTGGCTCGTCGAGGTTCTGGCTCGTCGAGGGTTCTGGCTTGTCGAGGGTTCTGGCTTGTCGAGGGTTCTGGCTCGTCGGGGTTCCTAGGGCTTGTGTTTAACCTGTTAAACAGCCGAATTTGGCTATCAGCAGGCCAATCCTGGGGGCATTTTCGTAATCTTGTAGGCCAGAATATGGCTATTGGCAGTCCAAGTTCAAAATCTTATAAATAGGGCCAAGGGGCACCATTTGGGAGGATCGCACTTTTGTCCTCCTCTCCCCCTAAGTTCCTTTGTAGGGTGGAGAGAGCCTCCAAAGGTGCCCAATCTTAGCATTGGCTTGGGAGGGGAAGCGCTCTAAGATTGTCGAATAGTGAAAATCATAGTGCGGCCGTGGACGTAAGTAAGATTGTCGAACCACGTAAATCTGTGTGTTTTCTGCGTTGATTTCTTATTTTTTCATTATTTTCGATCTTCGTTCCTAAGATCTATCTGTCTTAGGAGAATGATAAAGGGGTTTAATATATTAGCATAACGGGGGATACAAAATTATGAAGTTAGACACAGTTTGAGAGAGCAGTGTTGGTGGGTGGCGGCTCGAGCAAAACGAAGCTCAGGCAAAAATTGAGATGAAAAATGGGTATATTGAACGTCCCTACCGCACTGGTACTCGAAAGCGAACCAACCATTGTAGAATATCAAATAGATATTTAATATTTTTGAATCAAAATTAAATTTGATAATTATATATTTTAGTCTACAAATTTTATTCCACCATCCCACAAACCCACACACTTCATTATTCTAACAATTATTAACATTTTTAATGTATATTATTTATTTACCAGAGAGTCATTAAATTGTATAAATCAACGTGCTTTAAGACTTGCGTTTAGGCAAATATAGAATTAAAGCTGTTTGGTGGCACGCGCGTTTGGTGGCACGCGCGTTTGGTGGCACGCGCGTTTGGTGGCACGCGCGTTTGGTGGCCGTCGCCATTACTTTCAACCACCGGCAGAGTACCCGCCAGAGCCAGACCGGCAGAGTAGCAGCACAGAGACCACGTGGTTTCTGCGGTCACCAATATACAGACCACCGGCCATCTTCCACTTCACTTCAATAATTTCAACATGGAGCACTCGGGAAGGCTGGCCAAGTGGTCAGTAGAACTAAGTGAATTCGATATCACATACGTGCCTAGGTTGTCCATAAAAGGCCAAGCGGTGGCGGACTTTTTGGCAGACTATGTAGCCAAGGTGGAGGAGTCCGAGCTACCCAACCCGGTGGCTGGAGGATGTTGGTCGATGGGGCCTCAGGAAAGCATTCCTTTGGGGGAGGGGTGGTTTTGGTAAGCCCCCAAGGGACGAGGATCGAGCAAGCAATCAATGTTCACATCCCCCTCACCAACAACCAGGCTGAGTATGAGGCAGTAATAGCAGGCCTACGGATGGCCCGAGAGTTGGGAGTGCAAGAGGTGGAGGTCTCGACAGACTTCATGGTGGTGGCCTACCAGGTTAGGTGGGAGTTTGAGGTAAAGGAGTCGACTCTTTAGCGGTACTTGGAAAAGGTCTAGGGGATCAAAGGGCTGTTCCAGACCTTCTCAATCCATCACATGCCAAGGGAGGAGAGTGCCCGGCGGAACTCCTTGCCAAGTTCGGTCTCAGGGCAGGGGGCAGTGTCGGACCTCTTCCAACCATCCATTGAGGATGGGGAGCTGATGCAGGTGGACCAGTGGGCGTCATGGATGGACCCCTTCATCACCTTCCTGGCATCAGGGAAGTTACCCGAGAGGGACGTGGATAAGCGGCGCTTCAGGTATAAATTGTCATATTATTCCTTACATGCAAGAGGACTGTACAGGAAAACACTCTCGGGACTCATAGCCCATTGTGTAGCGGAGGAGGAAGTCCCAAGGGTCCTGGAAGAAATCCACTCGGGAGAGTGTGGCAGCCACTCCGGGAGCCAAACCTTGGAGGGGAGAGTGTTGAGGCAAGGCTACTTTTGGCCTACCCTCAGCAAGGATGCGGCGGAGTTCGCAAGGAAGCGCTCAAAGTGTCAATTGTTCGCTCCTCTCCAGCTCCTGCCGGCCCAAAGACTCTGAACCATCACAGCTCATTGTCCCTTTGCTACATGGGGTTTGGACTTGGTGGGTCCTTTCCTGCAAGCGAGTGGCCAAAGAAAGTTCTTATTGGTGATGATTGATTATTTCTCCAAATGGCTGGAGGTGAAGGAGCTGCCCAAGGGAACATCCCAAGTAGTGAGAAATTTTATATGGGGTGAAATAATTTGCAGGCACGGGCTCCTGCTAGCCATAGTTACATACAATGGGCCGCAGTTTGCCAGTGTTAAGTTCGTCAGCTTCTACACCCAACTTGGCATAGATCTTAGATTTGCGTCGGTCCACCACCCGATGAGCAATGGGCAAGTGGAGGCGGCAAATAAGATAATTGTGAACTTATTGAAGAAAAAGGTCGAGAACCTGAGGGGTAATTGGGTGGAACAGTTTCCCTCGGTCCTCTGAGCCTTGAGGACCACTCCGAACACGGCCACCGGGGAGACCCCGTTCAAGCTCTCTCACGGGTCAGAGGCCATCCTTCCAATAGAGTTTGAGGTGAAATCGCCCTGGGTGGTCGCCGCGGGTGAAGTAGATGAAGAATGGATAGTGGAGAATGGGGGAGAGCAAAGGCTATCCTTAGACCTGGCTGAAGAGCTTTGGGACATAGCCACCATACGGCAAGAGGAAGTCAGGCGACGGATGGCTCGGTACTTCGACAAGCACATCCGAATAAAGCAGTTCGAGAAAGGAGACCTGGTGCTGAAGAAGGTTGACGCGGCCGGGAGAGGGGCCGCGGTAGAAAATCTCAATCCCAACTGGAAGGGCCCTTACATTGTAGATGAGGTGCTCAGGTGAGGAGGGTACCACCTCCGAGATAGGGATGGGGTACCCCTCGACCTGTCCAGGAGCGGGGATGACCTGAAATCGTTCTACCCTTAAAACCTTTTGTTATTAATTTGTTATATGTTTGACTCACTATATATTGTTTCTAAAGTTTTCCCTAAGAAGGAGGTAACAAACTTCTTGCTGGATTGCCCCGGACGATCCCGCTGTCGGGCTCTCATTAGCCAGTGGGTCAGGTAGATCTCGCGGAGAGGCTGGCAAGGTGACAATACTTCATGTTGGATTGCCCCAGACGGTCCCGCTGTCGGGCTCTCACTAGCCGATGGGTCAGTTAGATCTCACGGAGAGGCTGGCAAGGTGAAAATACTTCATGCTGGATTTCCCCAGACGATCCCGCTGCCGGTCTCTCACTAGCCGGTGGGTCAGGTAGATCTCGCGGAGAGGCTTGCAAGGTGACAATACTTCATGTTGGATTGCCTCGGACGATCCCGCTGCCAGACTCTCACTAGCCGGTGGGTCAGGTAGATCTCGCGGAGAGGGTGGCAAGGTGACAATACTTCATGTTGGATTGCCCCGGACAATCCCGCTGCCGGTCTCTCACTAGCTGGTGGGTTAGGTAGATCTTGTGGAGAGGCTGGCAAGGTGACAATACTTCATGCTAGATTTCCCCGGACGATCCCACTGCCGGGCTCTCACTAGCCGGTGGGTCAGGTAGATCTCATGGAGAGGCTGGCAAGGTGACAATACTTCATGCTGGATTGCCCCGAACGATCCCGCAGTCGGGCTCTTACTAGACGGTGGGTCAGGTAGATCTCGCGGAGAGGCTGGAAGGTGACAATACTTCATGCTGGATTGCCCCGGACGATCCCGCTGTCGGGATTTCACTAGCCGGTGGGTCAGGTGGATCCCACAGAGAGACTGGCAAGTAAGTTATTTATGTTGATGGGCTCGACTCGCAAACATCTCTTAAAACCTAGACAGGGCGAGCCGTGGAGCTCACTCGCGGGAAATAAAGAGCAACAATGGACGGAAAATGCCAAGTCTAATGGTAACAGCGAGACAGCCGGATACGGTGGTCGCAAGGCTCGTCGGGTCAGGCCCTAGCTCGCGAAAACACTTGGAGAATTTCCGTGCCATACATAAAATTAGCGAGTCAGGGGGTCCGTCAGCTTGGTTGTTAACAAGCGACACTGGACTCCAGTGGGGGTAGAGCGAGCGAGGCAGAGTAACGTCGACCCCGCTTGCAAGGGCCCCTACGGGGCGAGCTAGAGGTGTGAAGTGGCCCAAGATTTACCCAGGTGCGAAGGTGAAAACGGGCTTATCTAACGAAGCTTCTAAGCTGGAGAAGCTACGCGAACTCTTCATTGGCCATGCGCGTGGCATAGTGGAGGGATGAAATGGAAGTACGATAAATTGGTTAACCTTATAACCATCGCCAATAAGAAGTGTGCGAGCAAGAGCCTGACTAAACGCAGAAATGCGGGCATGGTCGAGCGTTGAAATGCGAGCGCGAGCATAAATGAAAGCGTGAGTGCGAGCAAAATAAAATGACATTTTAAAGATAGGAAAAAATGTTTGTCATTTCTCAAAAGCGCATTACAAGTAACGGCAGACTCGCCAGTCAAAACAAAATATTTACATTAAAGAACAGAAAGATCAAGACTGGTCACCGGATAGCTCCTCCTCGCTCCCTCGATCTCATGGCTCAGGGATCGGAGCAAACAGGTCTGGGACGATGTCCTCGATGCTGAGCTCCAA
Organism: Dactylorhiza incarnata; assembly: GCA_033032865.1. Taxonomy (NCBI): domain Eukaryota; kingdom Viridiplantae; phylum Streptophyta; class Magnoliopsida; order Asparagales; family Orchidaceae; genus Dactylorhiza; species Dactylorhiza incarnata. Next base: position 21,912,741 of record JAWHQI010000010.1, on the reverse strand, counting down.
GGCATCAGGAGAAAGCAAGCCCGCCCTTTTAAGGGTCTCGAAGACCAGGTTGGCAACGCCCATGGAATTCTTACAGGTCGCCTCCTGTTCATCTCAAGATTTCTTGTGAGCCCCAGTTCGTTGAGGGGACAGGGGGAGCGCAGCTCGGGTCAACTCGCAGCTATTTGACTTCAAGAACGCGACCTCTGATTTTAGTTCGGCGTTCAGCGAGAGTAGCTGGCTTACCGCTTCACATTCTGCAGAGAAATAAGTTAGTTAAACGAAACATATAGCGAGCGGGATAGAAGTTATATGAATGGATTACTATTCCACCTTGGAGGCTGGCGAGGAGACCTTCCGAGAAGGCCTACTTCCCCTTGAGGCTCGCGACCTTGTCTGAGGCCGCCTTGAGCTCACGCTGGAGCGCTTTGGAATCCCTTTCTGCGATATGGTACCACTGAGCCACCATGTGGGAGAGCTCCATCGATCAGAAGTGGGCTCGCATGGCCTTGTAGACGAGCAGCCGGGATCGCAGGGCACCAAAATGGGCCGCGTCCTCACGACCATTCAGCCCGAAGGCGAGGGAGAATGCCTCGCCTCCCACCTTATCACTCTCAACCCAGGAGGGGAGGAGCGAAGAGCATGAGATCCTATTGTGTTCAAGATCCCACACAAGCACCGGCTCTTCGACGACATCGGGGAGCTTCGCGCCAAGGTCGAAATTTTTATGGTCGGTTGGCCTGGGCGCGTCGGGAGCGTCCTTAGGCTCATTTCCCTCCTTGGCAGCCTTTTGGCTCGCGAACGGGGTGAGCGGAGTCTCCGTCTCGCTCAGGTCCACGACATCTTTCCCCTTTGTGTTGGAGGGAGCCTCCTTATTCCTTTTCTTTGTCGCGGGCTTCGCAGCAAGGTGGCTCGTAGGAGGTGGCCGCTTCTTACCAGAAGCAGAGCCGAGGGGTTCTCGGCATGCATCGGCGGCAACGGCGGCGAGAGAGCTGGAGGAGAGGGTCGCTCTCCTCGCATGCAGGGGGAGGAGCGGAAGATCTCACTCTCCTGCAAAGGCAATGTGTGTTAGCGAGCGGAATAAAAGTAAGACATGAGAATTTGCGAGCGCGAGCCGAACCTTCTCCTTGTGGGATCAGCTGTAGCGAGTCCACCCTTCGCCGAAGGTGGACATCCTCAGAGTTCTTCCCTTCTAGGTACTGGTAGAGCCTCGCATCATCACTTCCGAGCGAGGCAGGGGGGTGGTAGGTCGCATCATCCCGTTGGCGGGGGGAGAATGGGATATTGCCGAATTGTCCTTTGACTAGGACGTATTTTTGGTGCCAGTAATGGGTCTTGTTAACGGTCTCGCAGACAGTAACATGCTGGATCGCGAAGTGGGTGGTCCCATCCTTGTAAGCCCGGAAGGAGAAGACTTTGCGGAAGACGAGCAGGCTGAAATCAATCTTCTCCTCCCACAGGTAGCTGGCGAACGCGGCCACCACAATGATCGCGTTCGGCGTCATCTGGCCCGGCAGAATGTCGTAGTACTTGAGTACCTAAGAAATTCACGATAGAGCATTTAGCATGTTTCTTGTGAGGCGAGAGAGGAAGGCGATGGTTGAATAAAGTACCTAGCGTACTTCCGGCCAAAAAGGGAGCCGCAGCCCATTCTCAAAATGAGCAATGGGGATGGCGAGCTCTTCGGTGGACGGATTATTGATGGTGGCATTGTTCGTCGGACGGTGATCTATAAACCCCGAAGGGATGTATGTCCCCCGTGGCGAGGAATTCATCATCGGTGAGGGAGGCGTAGAAAATAGGGAGCTCGCGAAAGGCACTGGCACACCTGGCTCGCCCCTCGGATTCTCCCTCGGCAACCATGGCGTTGCTAGCAGCGAGCAAAAAAAGCTCGAATGTGAGCTGATATATGCGAGAGAGCCTAGAAGAGAGAAGGAAGGCTGGAGAACAATTAATGCGGTGGTTAGAAAGTAAAAACCGTCGGCTATTTATAGAAATGAAAAGGACGGAAAGGATTTGAAGTGTCGGGGGGTGCGGATAGCGGAACTGCGCGGTGATTTTCCAACTTACTGGGGCCTTATCCACTCCAAGTGGGTCAGCATCCTGGCAACGTCTCCTGACTCGCCACGGGCGAGCCGAGCTGCAGGGAAAGAAGTGAAACTCGCGAAGGCGAGTCGACAGCCCTCGGGGCGCAAAGCGAGGTAGCAATATAAACCTAAAGTCAATAGCGTGCGAGCATAGCAGCATAAGAAATTGAAATCTAAATAAAAAGCTCGCGAGCGAGCAAAAATTATCCTTATTACAAACCCATAAAATGTTCAAAGCTCCCAAAAGGGGGAGAAAAGCGAGAGCGAACAACAAACAAAAAGAAAATTGTTCAGTAGTTGTGCCACTTCAAGCAACCACGGCCTCGCACACCCAAGTGCGGGGGGACTCTTGGGTAGTGATACTCGCGGACCGACCAGACCTCATGCTGCATCAGCCGCATGTAATCCTCGATTCGCTTGAGGTGCACCCCAAGTGAGGTGACCTCGCCACGAGCGACCTGCTGTATCTCAGGGAGTACGCGCGCGTTCGCATCCTCCATAGCGGCGAACCTATCCTTGTAAGCGGCCCTGTTCATCCTGTCCTGATCGTATAGCTCACGCAGCATTAGGGTGTGCTTCTGAAATATCTCGCCAACCCGCCTTTTCATTTGTTTCAGGTTGCTGGGGTCACCCAAGAAATCTGCGACCTGGCTCAGCGAGGGCGGTAGCGACATCTCCACCTCCCCACGCTCCGACTCGATAGGCGCGGTCAGGGGAACGCCTGCGAATGAAAGAAAATCAACATAAGAGACAGTGAAAGAGGCATTTGGCAGAAGTCATTCAACCGGGCGAGATGAGAATGGTACGGGGTCGCGGACGAGAGGAGCTTGGCTGGCTTTTGAAGGCCTAGGTAAAGGTCGGGGTAATGGATTTTCCTAGGACAGGGCGGTGCGTCATCTCGTCAGTGACCCAGGGTTAGGCAAGTAGTGAGCCACCCGGGCTCCGTTGGCCCAGAGTGCCAAATCCAGGGGTGATAATGTTCATTTTCGGAGGGACCGGCGAGCCCACCGGAGTGGGGACTTGCCCCTCCGGGGTCGCGAGAGGAGACTCTGCAAAAGGAATGAGATGGGTCAGCGGTCAAAAAAGTGCGAGAAATGGCAAGATAAATGACTTACCATGACGTGAGGGAGAGGCTCGCAGGTCAGAGGTCCTCCCATCAGGGGGGATTAGTTCTCACAGGGGATGGGGGCAAGACCCCGTTGGAGATGGCCTGATGAGATTTTCCTCGACGGGAGGGTCCTGCGAGCAAGGAAATAGAGTTAAGCGAATACTTTTAGGAATGACGAGTCCTTTTTTAGCAGAACCTGCGAGGCGAGCTCGTGGCGGGTAGAGGGAGACAGCGGAGATGACTCATCCTCCACGAACTGCCGTCGGATGGATTTAGCCCTCTTCACCTGAGGCAGGGGGAAACAGGTTGTGGAGAGATCCAGGGGGCGAGCTCGGTAGCTTTGGCCTTCTGGACCTCCTGCGAGGCCTTGAGGCGAGCAAGTATCTCCTCCTTCTTGGACATCTCGCAGGGAACATTGGCGAGCGGGGAAATGAGTGAGAGGGAAGAAAAAGTTCGTGCACTGGCCGGTAGGAGTGGTATTTATAGCAGTTGGCATGGGTCCCACCAAAAGATTCTCACCACGTCATCAAAGGGCCGACGAACACCAGGGGTTGGATGTTTCTTCGCGAGCCTAGGGTAGCCTCGCAAAGAGCGGGGATTGTGTACAACCCCGGTATTCACCAGGAGGTGAGCGGAGCCTAAGGGGGTCAACCAGCATGGATAAAAAGGAGGGCGAGTCAGGAAATCGCAGGTGGGCGAGCCGCACTTTAGGGTTGCTCGCAGGTAGGCAAGCGAGCCGGATTCTCGCCGGCTGCTCGCAAGGAGGCGGGCGAGTCAGGCCTCTCAAGTCGCGAGGGAACCCCTGTGGGTAGCTCGCCCAGTCGGGGTCCAGAGGTGTTTTTACTTGGAATCTTCTGGTGGTCTGTGGTTAGCGTCTCCAAACAGCGGAGTTTGGCTGTTGGCAGACCATTTGGGGTTGCGCACAGTAAAAGTGTAAGGCAGAATCCCAATATTAGCAGACTAGACTGGAAAAACTATAAATAGACCATGAAGGGCACCTTTGGAAAGGATTCCAATCTAATTTTTCTGAGCTTCTTCCTCCCTAGGTTATCTTGGCTTAGCTCTCAGGCTCTCCAAGGTGCCTAGTCTCAGCCTTGGCTTGGGAGGGGAAGCGCTCTAAGATCTTTTGGGTGTGTGGTGGGACATCCTCACTGCGACCAAAGGTCTGTGTCTAGTTCAAAGTCTCTGGTCTGTTCCTTTCGAGGAATCAGTAAGGGTTAGCTGCCCCTCATCCTTGAGGGCCCAAGCTCCACAGAAGCCAAGTTTTGGTTTCAACATAAAACTTGACAAAAGTGATTTAATTAGAGGATTGCCTGGGTTAAATGGAAATTTACCTTGACTTTGTTCAACTTGTCAAAAAGGTAAATTTACTAAACCCTCTTTCAAAAGTAAAAATATCATTTCTACTACAAGACCCTTGCAATTAATTCATATGGATCTTTTTGGTCCCGTTAGCACCGCAAGTCTTGGTGGTAGATTATATACATATGTTTTAATAGATGAATTTTCAAGATATTGTTGACATTATTTCCCTCATCCAAATCCAATGCGTTTTGCAAATTTTCAAAATTATGTACTCGTATTCAAAATGAAAGTGATTTAAAAATTAAATGCATTCGCTCGGATCATGGAGGAGAATTTGAAAATGAAAAGTTCACGTCTTTTTGTGATATGCTAGGCATTAAACATGAGTTCTCTGCATCACTCACACCACAACAGAATGGTGTTGTAGAAAGAAAGAATAGGACACTTCAAGAACTAGCACGCACTATGCTTTGTGAATATAAATTGCCTAAGTCCTTTTGGGCCGAAGCCGTAAATACATCATGTTATGTTATGAATAGAATCATGCTTCGCCCATCTCTTAATCACACACCATATGAACTTTATTTTCAAAAGAAGCCTAACATATCTTACTTCAAAGTTTTTGGTTCTAAATGTTTTATTTTGAATACTAAAGATAGCTTGGGAAAGTTTGATGAAAAATGCGATGAAGGAATTTTTTTGGATACTCTTCAACTAGTAAAGCTTATAGAATTTTTATTAAAAGAACTAGTAAAGTTGGAAAGTTGATTAATGTGAAATTTGATGAGCTTTTTCCTTGTGTAGAAAGACTTTCCGTAGGCGAAGAGGATGATCTCTTACCACCTTTGGAGCATGGTGACGAGGAACCTTCCAAAGAAGAGGAAGAGGAGGCCAAGGAAGATGATTATGTGCCTCCAAGCACCTTGAAATTTACAAAGAATCATCCACGAGAACTAATAATTGGTGAACCATCCATTGGGGTAAGAACCCGCTCTTCTCTTCATGAATCTTATTCAAACATTTGTTTTGTTTCCGAAATTGAACTAAAACCATTTCAACTGCTCTAAATAATGAATTTTGGTTTTTGGCTATGAATGAAGAGTTAGAACAATTTGAGCGAAATCATATTTGAAAATTAGTAGAAAGACCATCTAATCACCCTGTTGTACGTGTAAATGGATTTTTAAAAATAAATTAGATGGTGAGTCTAGAATCACTAGAAATAAAGCACGCTTAGTAGCCCAAGGATATTCTCAAATCGAGGGGACAGATTTTGATGAAACTTTTGCATCCATTGCTTGATGGGAATCTATATGAATTTTTCTAGCATTTGCAAGCTTTAAAAGAATAAAACTATTTCAAATGGATGTAAAAAGTGCTTTCATAAACGGGTTTGTAAAAGAAGAAGTTTATGTTGAACAACCCCCGGTTTTATTAGTGAAAAATTTCCCAATCATGTTTATAAACTAGAAAAAGTGCTTTATGGTTTAAAACAAGCACCTTGTGCATGGTATGAAAGACTTACATCATTTTTATTAAAGCACGGTTATATTATGGGAAGTGCCGATAATACTCTCATTAAGCACAATAATGATGATGTGATCATTTTGCAAATATATGTTGATGATATAATCTTTGGATCTACTAATGAAGAGTTGTGTAATGAAGTTATTTTAGTGATGAAAAATGAATTTGAAATGACTCCAATAGGAGAACATTCTTATTTTCTTGGTTTTCAAATATCATAAAGAAATGATGGTATTTTTATATGTCAAACTAAATATGTCCATGATATGCTTAAATGTTTTGGATTTGAAAACCTTAAACATGTTTTGACACCAATGAGTGCATCACTAAAATTAGGAAAAGATGAATCGGGAATTTCAATTGATCAAACTTTATATAGAGGTATGATAGGATCTCTACTTTATCTAAGTGTAACTAGACCCGATATTATGTTTGTCGTATGCTTATGTGCTCAATTTCAAGCCAATCCAAAAGAATCTCATTTAAAAGCGGTAAAACAAATTTTTAGATATCTAATTGGGTCATCTAGATTAGGATTACGGTACCCTCACAATAATTCATTTACACTTCACGGCTATTCCGATTCGGACTACGCCGGATGCTCACATGATAAAAAAAAGCACTAGCGGTACTTGCCATTTTCTAGGACCTTCATTAGTTGCATGGTCTAGTAGGAAATAAAATTCGGTTGAACTCTCCACCACGGAGGCCGAATACATTGCACTAGGGAGTTGTTGTGCACAAGCACTATGGATGAGCCAAACTCTAGAGGATTTTGGTTTTCATCTAAAAAATATTGAATTAAAATGTGACAACAAAAGTGTCATTGATCTTACAAATATTCCGGTACACCATTCTAGATCCAAACATATAGATGTACGTCATCATTTCATAAGAGATCACATTAAAAAGGAAAGTGTTAGAATAAGTGTCATTAGCACGGACTCTCAACTTGCTGATATATTCACTAAACCTCTTCCTGATGCAATGTTTCAAATGTTAATGTTGGAATTAGGAGTCTTAGACATCTTAGGATGAGTTATATGAAAAACTCTAAAGTTTAATGCAATTTGAGCAATCAAGACATCTCCAAAAATTATAAAATTTTTGCATAAGACTACTCTTAAGACTCTTAATAAATATTAAAAAATAGAATTCTAAAATTCCCAAGATTTCACTCACTATTTATCGCGCTAGCACTAGCGTCGGCGCTAGCGTGGGTGTTCGATTTTCCTATTTTTAAAATTTCTAAAAATCAATTAAATTATGTTAGTTTATATATACTACTTAGTTTTATATTTTTGAAATTTGTAATTTTTTTTGTTTTATTAATATTATGGAAAATCTACTACAAAATTTCAAATTTCAAAAATACAAAAATATTTTTTGTGGTTTTCTGTTTTTTTTTCTTTAATGAAAAATTTTCAAAACAACAAAAAAATTGTATGTGCTTTATTGTTAATATATATCAAGCATATATGAATTCTATTATTTAGAATTATTTATAATGTTAAAATTTATTCCTTCAAATTACTATGAACATTGTTTTGTTTATCAAGCTTTGATATATATAATTAAGTGCATTAATTGTATTGAAAAATATATGTAGAACCAAGCTTAGCATGTCTCTAAGTATGAGTAAATGATTTGTGCTTGATAATGATACTTTTTCACTCACTTATTTTCATAATTTACATGTGTGTTTAAATCTAAAAATGCTTGCTTGTGTATTGTAATTGTACAATGAATTAAAACTTGCTTAAGTTTATTACCTACACTACATTTGAATTGCACTTAAGAAATTAAGAAAAGTGGTTGAGTTTAAAAATTGTGTTGGGTTTGCAAAACAAGTGTATTCGGAGAAATTTGTCTCACAAAAGTGAACAAAAATGAAAATAGACAAATATAACTCCACCAAGCACTACTTGAACCTCCTGATAAGTCTTCATAAGCATTGTGAGGTTGGGCACCTTGGAAAGAATAGTAAAGTGTCTTGTGCAAACCTTGATTATTACACCACTTTTTCTAAAATATGTGCATTAAAGTGTGTGAAAGTTAATATACTTGTGTTTTATTGTGCACTATACTCTACATATGTCTTGTATTTTGTGATTTAAATCACTTGTTAACATTACTCAAAATACACTTATGTGCTCATCATTATCTTTCATAACACTTCTTCTCATGAGTATTGAATCCTAATGCTTTATCTATACTACTCTTTATATAAGAAATGCACTAGATAACCTAGCATGATTTCTACAATGTTTGGTATCTCTTAAACTTGAAATTAAGTAAGATTGTAGTATATTCTCTTTTTGATATATTCATTACATGCTTGGTAACTTTATGTAACACTATGAGATTTCAAAAAGGTTAAACATCTTTACATTTTGAACTTAACCTCATATTTATACTTATAATTTTCATGCTTACCAAAAGATGTTTCTTATACTCTTTCGCTTGCTTAAAACTCTTATTTATTTATTTGAAATCTCTTATAAATTATGCTTAAACTCTTTATTATTACCTATATTACAAAAGCTCGATCATGATTTATCATTTATAAAGAATGACTCCTTACTTCCCTCACCGCACCTTCTTTTGATAATACAAAAGGGGGAGATTAATTAAAGAAATCTAGAGGAGACATCTAGAGGATTAAGGGGAGAATAATTCATGTAATCATTTAGGGGGAGTAAAACATAAATTGAATTTATGTATGTAGGGGGCATTAAGATAGGGGGAGTATGCATTATTCACATGCTTATCATATACTATGATAAGCTTATCAAATACTATAAACACCTTTGTTGATTCCTTGCTAAGGGGATTTATTCTTATCAAAATGGGGAGATTGCTGGACATGTGTACCACATCCCTTGGTTTGAGAATAATAAATCCCATATTAGATTTGATCTTGATTGTCGTGTGTTTATAGTGTGCAGGAACTATAGGTGCAATACTCCACAGGTAGAAAGCAGCTTGGAAACAAAATCTCTGAACTGGAGCACTACCTCCAGCGCTAGTGATACCATACACGTTAGCGCTACCGCAGGAGCTAGGATCTACCGCCAGGCGCTAGCTCCAGATCGTGATTCAATGGCATGCCTCCACAATCTCTAACCGACCGCTACCATAGGCGCTATGAGCTACCGCAGGCGCTATCTCCAAGTTCTATAAAATTGGGCTTTCTCTCTTGTTTTGCACACATATCCCAGAGAGAATACTAGTGCCAAATTTCTAGAGTTGTTACTCTGCCGAAAGTTGATCTCCCCTCAAAGCTAAAGAAAATTTTTGAAGGAGGACGTCATCACGCTGCATCCAAAGAATGATCGCTTTAACCACGCTTATGCTACAGCGATCCTTCATCTACAACTTTAGAAAATCTCATAGAGGGAGTTTTTATTTGTGTTATTTCATTTCATCATCTTTGTGAATTTGTGTAGTTAATTTGCCTTGTGTTGGTGATTAGGTCCTTGCGCGGCTTAGGGGGAATTTTTCGCGTGTGTTGGCGACTGGGTCTAGGTGATTAGATCTAGGGGGTGCTTGAGGCCATATCCAGGGAAGGGTTGGCTAGAGTGGCTTGAGGCCATATCCGGGGAGGATAGGCTAAAACCAACGGTTCATGGGGATACGAGTCGGTATAGAAAAGGAAAAATTATTTGCATTTGTACGCCTCTGATTTCTAGCGATATTGAAATCAAAATTGTGTAAACACTCTTTAATATAATACAATCATGTCTCTATTTGTGTTTACTTGATTTCTTTAATTTGGCATAAAATTCTAATATTGCAAATTACAATATTCTCTACTTTTGGCTAAATTATTATTTCGCTCTCTTTTATTTTAAAACAAATTAGCAAATTGCATAAACATATAAAAAGAATTTTTATTCCCTTATTCACCCTCCCCCCCCCCCCCCCCCCCCCCCCCCCCCTCCTAAGGGTGCATATCGATCCAACAAACTTTTCCCCACTTTTGGTCAAAATCACAAACAAAGGCTAAATTGACCTAATTAAGGCATCACCATGACCCAATCAACATTGGGTGGTGTCAAGGGACTCAAGACTAGCACATTGGACCAACAAATTCATCAGTTGACCAAGTCAACCCCAAAAGTCAACATAGGTCAAAATTGGGAAAAATGGGCATTTGGATCAATTAAGCCAATCCCTATGGACTAAAGCCTCAATAGGAGGCCCACCATTTAGCCCAATAGCCTAATTACATCCCTTGATCTCTGAAATTGAATGAGGGTGACATGTAAGGGGGCAAAATGGAGAATTCCCCAATTTCACATAGAACAAAAAGAGGAATTCATGGATTGGTGCCACTTGGCTCCCAATTCCACTCCCAATACCTTCCACTGAGCTCCAGCAGGAATTCAGGGGTGGAGGACACTTGGAGCCAAGGAGGAGCATCCAAAGCTCATGGACGACCACCCCTTTTCAAATCACCATAACCAGCCAACCTCACTCTGAATACACCCCTCTATCAGCTTCAGAAGGTGGAAGGGAGCTGGAATTGAGCCTGACATTACTGGATTTGGTGGAGAGGAGCAAAATTGGCAAGGAGCTCTAATGGAAGTGGTCGACCATGGCACCAAGAGAAATGAGCTACAAAGCTTCAATCAATGCAAGTTTTCCTCCCCCTCTCCCTCTGTGCTAGTCTCTTAGATAATCTAAGAGAGGTGTCTAGCTCAACAGAGTTGGATCCAAAGTGAGAAAAGGGAGACTTTTCCATGGATTTTCCCATGTTCGAGATCGCCGGAAACAGCCCCTTCGGCGGCCAAACCACCGTCGGGTAATAGCCACCACCTCAACGGAGGTGGTGGTGGCGGTGGCTGGCCGGGGAGGTGGCTGGGTGGCCGGGAAATGACCTTGAAAGGCAGCCCAGGAAGGAGAAATCTAGGTTGTTGGGTGGAGGAGGAAGACGACTCCTCAGCCGTTAGATCTGGTGAGATCTGTTATATGCAGACCATATTATTTTTATAAGATGATTTGTCATAATTAATACAAGAATTTTATTAATCATTTTAAGGCCCCTAGAGGCCATTTCATGAAAAGTTACGAGAGATAACTTTTGTAGATCTGGATGTCTATTTTGATTAGGAACTTGAATCAACTCATTTGTAGTATTGTAGCACCCTCAGTATCCATTTTAGTGAGACTAGTCCTAGTGTAAATCAGAAATTAGATTGTGAATATCTTTTAAATAGTAAGTCCAATGGAGCTGAAACTTGGGCCATACATGCATGTGCCCTAGTACTAGCTTGTCCCCAAAAATCAAATTTTTGGGAGAAAATTTCTCCATAGTTTTGTTCATTATTTGATTTATCAAATTAATGACATTTAAGAAGTTGTATAACTCCAAATAACCCCAAATTTGGGTGACATGCTTATTAGGTCACTACCTGACCCTAGTTAAAATTTGAGAGCAATTAGACCAATGTATGTGGGGCTATTCCTCTTGCATGTATTTGCATGGTATGTGTTATGGTGTGCACATACCCAAAAAGGAAAGTTTGTGTATTTGTCACACTTGGCTTGGTATTAGCCTTTGATATTTTGGCCACACCTTTGTTATGACTAAATACATCACCTCTGTGGAAATTTGGATTTTTTGGATCAAAAATCCTAATTATTTGATTAATTTAAAATATGTCACCTTTATGTATTAGTGAAATGTTTATGGTTAAAACCTATTGGAAATTTTTGAAACTCTGAGGAACCACTTGTAATACCAATTTGAACACCTGAAAATTTTTGTAGAAATTTTTAGAGGATATTTCCTTAGAAATTATCAAAATTAGCATATGCCACATTACTGAATAACTAAAATTTTATTAAGGAAAAAGTGTGGGGAATTATTGAAACTCTGAAAAATCATTTGGAATCTAGTTATGAAACACTGGAATTTTGGTAGAATTTTTGGGTGTCTTACACATGGAAAATTTCTTAATATTCAATTTGTCACACTTTTGTATTCATGAAATATTTATCGGTTGATGTTCCTGGAAAATCATGAAACTCTGGATAGGATGTTTTTAGGTAAATACAGTACCATGGTAATTTTCTCAGAATTTTTGGAAGACCTAAAGTAGTACTTGTTGTGTAAAGTTACATATTCACCCCTTTTATTTTATGTGAAAATTTTGATTGTAAGTACCCTGGAAAATAGTGGAACTTTGGAAATCATGTTATTTTGTCATTTAACACCTCTGGAAATTTTATTAGCAAGTTTGAAATTACTAACATGGTACTTCCTTTGGAAATTGATATATGCTCATTGATTAATGAATTTTTAAATAAGGTAAAATCAAATTGAAATGTAATGGAACTCTGGACATTTCTTGAATTGTCCATTATGAATTTATGGTATGAATTGTAGCTCAATTGGACATGATATAGATAAGGTTGCATCATAAGGATCATAATTAGTTCAACCTCATTTTGGTCTGCGAATAGTAAAAACATAATATGATGAGTAGATCAGCAAAATCACTCAGAAAATCAGTAAAACTTGGAACATAGCAGTAATATATTATTTATATCAGCCCCTAGAAGTTATGGATTTTTTGGAGAACATTCATACTATAGTTTAGGGAATAATTCAGATTCATGTCACACTATGAGTAAAGGTATAAAAGGTCATTTATTACCTTATAAAGATCATAATAATCATTCAGCATGGAGAAGTGTCCATGGTATATAACTAGTGTATGTTACGGACATTTGAGAATCATATAAGACCAACACCACCTAGAGTATAGGAGATCTTAAGTGTTGAGCATTGTTCAAAAGAGCGTTTGCTCAAAGGTAGAGTTGGAGATAATTCATAAAGCATCTAGGTAATAAAGAGCAATAAGGAGATTGAGTCTTTAGTAAAGGGGTAGCCACCAATAAAAGTAATTATCCTAGAAAGGGGGATATGGGCTTCAGCCCATCGTATTCCCTCATACCGTTGTGAGCCCTTCACCGGGTAGACCTCGGGAAGCTCAAGATTTACCTTAAACTTCTAAGTATAATAATAATTAGACAAGAGTAGCCTAATTAAGTGAACAAGAAATGTGATAAGCCTCTTCCCGAGTTATGGGATTGAATGGTACGGAAGGGTTAGTCCTGCGAGCTGGAGGCTCGGGTGGTGGTATATTAGGATGGGTTGGTCATGCGAGTTGGAAGCTCGGGTCGTGATAACTTGCATGTGCATAGAAACAGATTAGTGGCGGGTCTTCGGTACTAGGCCATTATTCACACTGATAGCAGTACGTTGAATTAGGTGGGTGTGAGGTTTGAGGGGCCAGTACGTTGCTTATACTGCGGTCTGGAGGATAATCCCTGAAAATGCACACCGACCTTAAAGACTGGTGGGTTCCAGCAAAGAGTACGCAAGACTTTAGAGTGCACCTAGGACATGTACAGAGGCGTACAAAGGGTTTAGGCCTGGTTGTGTGTATACTAGCCTAGGGAGTGGAGGCACTCGCTATACTGTTGCTGTAGCCATAACGGTGGTACCAGAGAGTGTAACTAACTCCAAAAATTGGGAACGAAAGGTCTGTGATCACAGAGTCATGTGGGTGAGTTGCACTTGTATGAATCATGCCATAGCAGACGTATCATAACATTCATAAGCATTAGAAAATTAATTGTAGATCCTTATCATATAAATTAGTATGGGCTCTTTTATATGATAAGTTATTATTCTGGAAACCTTAACTTATATGTTTGTATGGGCATTCATATAAGTTAGGGTACTCATGTGATGGTAGTATAGTTATACTCATTTACTTTATATGCGCCGCACTACTTTACTTTACTTGCTCTAGTTTACATTTTAACTGCTCGTTGCTCTTTGTTACTACTACTATAGTTTTTCATGTCTATTGCACTCTTTATATAGTTTGTATAGTAGAACTGCTAGAATATATTCTTTTGATCTATACTCATGCTACCTAGCTCCATGGTCACCTACTTGTTTGATTTACCCCTTATTGTCCTCCGCTTCTTCCTCCCGCCCGGTGCCTAGGAGTCGAGGGGGGAGGGGATGGGGAATTTGGCTTAGTCTTTCGACTAACGGTCAGTGGGCCACATTATTTTAGGGGAGATGTGTCAGAGCAGCAGGACCTATTCAGGAGACAGGTCAAGAGGACAAGATGGAGCAAAGCAGCCACAACCCGTTGTTGCAACAGCAGCTACAGACACGTGATGACAAGTTCAATAGCTTCCACATAGATGTAAAGTGAGAGAGTTATTGTACTCAATTGTACATGTACAGGGCATAGCCCTTTCTCTCACATTATTGTACTCATTGTTGGACCTGTATTCAATTTTACATTTATACAGATATTTGTGATTGTGGACTTGGTGTATTTTAATTAATTTTCTTCTTATATCTTGTTGGTCTGTTGATCCTTCTTGTCGGCAGGATCGGCATCTTGCGGAGGTAGCTAATTCGGGTGTTAGTGTCACCGTAAGGCGTTGGTTCTGGGCATAAGATCCAGAAGCTCTCTAGGTTCGTGAGAGGTATCTTACAATTGGTATCACTTGAACAAATGATCCAACGAGAAAGAAGTCCACAAAACGCTGGGACACCCCGCTCAAGTTTGTTTGAGGACTAACTAGTAGCGGAAGCAGTTGTGTGCCCATGTGTAAAAAAAATCACACAAATAGTCCATTAATCAATGAGTTAGTCCAACCCAACTAGGACATCATTCTAGTATTGACGCACCAAGATGATTTCATAAAGAATCCCGATCAAAATTGACCTCAGGTATAGACTGAATAAGGCATTAAGACACCCAAGTGACTAAGGGAAGAGTCTAAATGAGAAAGTAGCCGCTTAATGCTTAAACTCTGAAGTCCGTAAATCTCCTATCAAGTGATATTACCACTTCTTACCCTACGGATAGAACCACATCAAGATATTTGGTGCATAAAAACCATTAGTAGATTGTAGGAGACTCGTCGACCTAATCTCCAAACCAGCAACTGGGTTACATTGAGACAATCACCATAACAAATACCAAAGGTCAGATAAGGATTCGAGTTCATAAAAGGCCCATTTTTGGATTTCCCATAGATTAACCTTGAGAAGGTTGTGGTAGTTGGTAATTTTGGGGGCCTAAAGTGTGTATGTTGGGAAAATGACCCTCAATGTTCCCTTGATTTGAAGAGACCTCACACTCAATGCTAAGTACAAGTTGTATTGATAAATGCTATTTCTATCTCATAAGTATGTAGGACTAGGGCACACCATGGTGTAATGTATGATAAGCTGAGACGAGCTCTCTGTCTCAGCTGAACCGCTGAGAGAGACCAGGAGCTGTTGAGAAGGTGTCTGGGCAAGCTGAGCTGCAGATAGAAGAAACCGCTGAGACAACTGTCTGTCTCAGCAGATCCACTGAGACGAGATAGAAGCAACCACTAAGACGGCTGACCATCTCAGCCCAACCACTGAGACAGATTCAAACGTGATCTGGCGGGTTCTGCTTTTGGCGCAAGCTGCAGAAATGCATAGTGGGGTCCACCAATCACTCCCATACCTGTCAGGAGGACAGCTAAGAGCCGTTGAGGGCCAGTGGTGTATAAAAGGAATAAGTTAGGGTTGAGCAAAGAACTTTTGCTATTGATCATACTCTCCAGCACACAAAGAAGCAGAAGCATACTGTTCCATTGTCGGCAGCCAAGAACTGAGTTCACACAAGGCTGGAAGGAGAAAAGAGATTGCTTATCTTGATTCATATCAAGATAGAGCAAGTAGATCAAGTCCAACTTCTGAAGGGCTGATCAAGATGAATCAAGTTGGAGCTGCATTTCTCCTCCCTGGTTCAAGTCTGCAACAGCAGCTGTCATGAAGAAGAAGAACAGGCTTGATCTCTTCTTCCTTCAATCTGTAAACCTTATTGTATCATTTGTAGGAGCCTTTGGGTTCTGAGACTGTAGGGCTTTATTGACTGAGTGTGTATAGCTGATTGGCCTGAGTTATAGAGCTGAGAGGTCGGTTTGAGGTAGGACCAGGAGGTGGTCTGAGTTGTAGGAGGTGGATTCCTCTGAGGTAGGGTTTGGGAAAACCTGAGAGATCCTGTGGGATCTGTGTTGTAGGCTCTTCGAGCTGAGTTTGGAGAAGTTGGCCTTATCTATCTCATTGTTAGAAAGGTGAAGGGGGAAAGAGGACTACTCAAGGCACCCTGTCTTGAGGAACCTCTATAAATCTCTGTGTTTTCTGTGCTTGATAATTTACTAACCTAAATTCAAAAAACACTAAGCTTAAAACAAAAGAAACCCCCCCCCCCCCCTCCCCTCTAGGTGCTTAAGACTACATCCTACATACATTATCAAGAGGTATCAGAGCCAGGTTAGTCAAGAAGGACATAACTGTCTGACCAGATCCTATAAAGGAATAGTCTTATCAATCCAATGGCTTCCTCTGGATTGCAGAAGGAGATGGGATCCATGAAGTTGCCCATATGCAACAAAGAAAACTTTGGCATATGGAAGCAAAGTGTTAGATTGTTTATGGAAGCATCTGATCCAAGGATCTACATAACTGTAAAGCAAGGGCCTTTCACTTTTCAAACTACCTCCACCATAGATCCAATAAGAAGAGTGCCCAAGACCTTCAATGACTTGACCAAGGATGAACTTGCATTGTTCACCATGGACAAAAGAGCCCAGAACATCATAGTTAATGTTATTGATGATTCCACATTTCAAAACTTAGTACACTGCACTACTGCCAATGAAATATGGGACACATTAGTAGTATATATGGAAGGGACAGCTGAAGTGAGGGATGATAGAAAGTCACTCCTTAACCAAGAGTATGAAGCCTTCACGCAGCTCAGCCAGGAGAGCATCTCTATGTGCTATGAGAGGTTCTTCAGAATAGTCAATGAGCTGAGAACCTATGAGAGAGTCTTCATTGATTATGAGCTGAATGATAAGTTCCTTAGATCTCTAACAAGGGATTGGGACACAAAAATTTGTGCTATCAGGGAAGTGGCTAGGCTTGGTGAGACCCCCACTCATACACTGTTTGGAAAGCTGCTCTCTTATGAGATGCAGCTGTCTGAAGAAAGGAAGAGGACACCTCAACAAAGGCTCAGGCAAGGGAGAAATCTGTAGCTCTCAAAGCTGACAGCTCCAAGAAAAGTAAGGGCAGGATGGTGTCTCCTCCAAGGAGAGGTGATGAATCTGAAAAATCTGAAATCAGCACCCCAGATAGCTCTTCCTCTGATGAAGAGCTTACTGCTTTCTCAAGGAAGTTCAAGAAGATTATGAGGAGGAAGTAATGGAAGAACAAGCCCTCCTCCTCATCACACTCCAAGAAAGACCACAGGAAACCTGAAAGACAGCACCCAAAGGGTGATAGGTATGATTCCAAATCTAGTAAACATGTTTCAAATAACATAATTTGCTATTGCTGTAGCAAACCTGGACATGTCATAGCTGACTGTCCAGCCAAAACAAAGGAGAAAGGTGATAAGAAGCATCATCACCAAAAGGATAGGAAGGGTATAAAATCCTTCCTAGAAAAGAAAGGAAAAAGCTGGAGTGAACCTGAATCCTCAACTTCAGATTCAGAGAATGAAGAAGAAGGCTACATAGGGTTGTTTGCAGCAGAAGAAGATGAAGATTATCCTGCTGCCAAGGTTGGAGTCAGTTCCCCTCTATCACACTCAGATAGTGATATAGAGGAGGATGAAGAGGACAATGTTCAGCTAGGCCTCATGGCCATCACTGATGAGGAGGACAGTCAGAACATCTCAGAAAATGAACAGGTATTAATTCATTCCTTATCCTCTTATGATTATGAGACTGGCCCAGAATCTAGAGGACCTTCATCAATTGATGGAAGTGATTCAGAAACTGAGGTGGATGTCAATCAATTGATTGACAAGTATGATGCTCTCTTGGAAGCTCTGAAAATGAGCAAAAAGCTAGCCAAGAGGCAAGCCCAAGAGATTTATTCCCTTAAGATGGAAAACTAAGAATGCACTGAATCTTCTACCAAGATGAGTCAGATGTATAGGGAAATTAGCCATCTGAACGGGATAACAATCACCCATCTGAGCATCATATCCCTGAAGAACAAGGTCATCAAGGATCTTGAGGAGAAGCTTGTGAAAGAAAGAAGCCTAGTGGCTCAATTCTCCAAGCCAAAATCTGTGCTCCCTATTATTGACTCATTCTCTTCTCAATCCAATAGGAGAGGACTAGGATTCAATAAATTGGAAGCAGGAGAAGGGAGTGGAGAAAAGAGCAGGCGTAAGGCTAAGCCTCAAGGCACCTTTCAAAAGGTATTACTTTCTTCCAATAGGTATGACCATGAAAGCATGTATGGTCACTGGAAGAATGGAAGTACCTATAGGAAGGAAAACACTCCTTCCCCTAGTGGATGAAAGGGAATGGGATTGAGTGCTATGAAGGCTCCCCATGAGGAAATTCAAATGGCCCAACCTGGACCATTTGTATTTGGTACATCAGCCCCTTCATTCAAGAATAAGAAAGCAAGCCCTTCTAAGGTTGATTCAGCCAAGAACATGACTACTGTCAAATCAGTGGACATGTCTAATTGCTCAGTGTCTAATGCCACCAAAACTTACATTGCCCAAAAGCCAAAGCAAGTTGATGCCATTAATACAAAGACCACTAAGACTGTCCACAGATTGACTTTCAGCCAAATCCTTGCTGAAAGAAACAAGAGAAAAGTTGTTGTCACTCCTCCTGAACATGTGGACTGTGCTGCACACCCCTCAAAAAATGTTTAGAAGAGGAGATACAACATCCATGAATGTTGGTGCTGTGGTAAAGTAGGACACTTTGCCATAGACTGTTGGCACAATCCTAATATGCCATGTGAAAAGATGAGCCTTCCTGCAAAGGGTGCAACTAGTGTAAGGTCATCTCATCATGCTAACAAGTACCTAGGACCCAAAGCTATTTGGGCTCCTAAGGATAACTAAACTCCTTTTTGTAGGATAGTTCAAGTACTAGCCTCAACCAAATTTGGTACTTGGACAGTGGGTGCTCAAGGCACATGACAGAAATAAGAAATCTTCTACAGGACTACAAGGCTGTGAAGAATGGACCCAAAGTTATCTTTGGTGGGGGGGGGGGGGGTCAGAAAAGGGAATCACCAAGAGATATGGTATGATCTCCAATGGCATAGTCTCAATTACAAGGGTAGCTTATGTTGAAGGGTTACAACACAACCTAGTAAGCATAAGTCAACTATGTGATCTAGGATATGTCATTGAATTCCACAATGACAAGTGCTTGATTAAAAAGTCTAAAGACTTAGAGACCGTTCTCTCAGCCACAAGGAGTGGGAATGTTTATTGCTTAGACATTATATGTAGTAATTCTCTTACATCTGTTTGTCTAGTAGCTAATGAGAATGAGTCCCTTTGTGTTCAATGGCACAAGAGACTTGCTCACATTAACTACAAGACAATGTATAGACTATTCTCAAAAAACGTTGTTAGGAATAGTCCTAATATAAAATGTATTAAAGTGGTCCCTGTCATGCTTGTCAAATGGGTAAGCAAACAAGGGCCACCTTTAAAAGTATTGGCTCCAAAGACACTGAAAGATGTCTTTATCTCTTGCATATGGACTTGTTTGGTCCTTTGCCAATTCAGAGACTAGGTGGGAAGTTGTATACATTGGTGATTGTTGATGATCAATCAAAATATACATGGGTATTCTTCCTAAAGAAGAAGTCTGATACTCTAAATATCTTTATAACTCATGTCAAAGCAATTCAGAATGACTTACAATGTGCTGTGGTCAGGACTAGAACTGACCATGGCACAGAATTTCAATCTGAAGCTAGGACAAGGTTTTGTCAAGAATATGGTATCACCCAAGAGTTCTCCTCCCCAAGGACTCCACAAAAAAAGGGGTGGCTGAGAGGAGGAATAGGACCTTGATAGAAGCTGGGAGAACACTACTTAGTGACTCCTCACTCCCAGAATACTTTTGGGCTGAGGAAGTCAATACTGCATGTCATGTTCTCAATAGAGCTTCCATCAATAAGGTTCATGGAATAACTCCCTATGAGATTCTGAAAGGCAAACAACCTATAATTTCATACTTTAGAATCTTTGGCTCCAAATGCTACATTTTAAATAATGGAAAATCTCAATTTACAAAGTTTGCAGAGAAATGCATTGTGGGTGTTCTTGTTGGCTATAGCTCACATAGTAGAGCTTATAGAGTGTATAACAAGAAAACTCATATTGTAGAGGAATCTATGCATATAGTATTTGATGAGACCAGCCTAATATATAAGGGCTGGTCTAGATCTTCTGGCTTGGCAGGAAATGAACAGTATTTGGAATGGATGTCTATACAAGACATACCCAGAAGCAGCAAAGCTTATTCTGATGCTGCCATCCCTGAAGAGGAAGAAGTGAATGCTGATGAAGACACTGCTGAACTAGCAGAAACAGCACAGCAAGCTGAGAACAGACTGCCTACAGCTGTAAGACATCTAAGGGATCATCCAAGAGAACAAATAATTGGAGATCAGAATCAAGGTGTTTTAACCAGAAGAAGGGCTCATAATGAAGCCATGTTCTTGAGCTTCCTATCACAAATGGAGCCCAAGAAATTTGAAGAAGCCAAATAAGACACCTTTTGGATTCAAGCTATGCAAGAAGAACTTCTACAATTCAAGAGATGCAAGGTATAGAAATTGGTGCCAAAACCTCAAGGACACAATATCATAGGTACCAAATGGATTTATAGGAACAAGTTAGATGAAAATGGCACAATCATAAAGAATAAGGCAAGGCTGGTAGCCAAGGGGTATAAATAGGAAGAAGGAATAGACTTTGATCAAACCTTTGCCCATGTTGCAATGTTGGAAGCAATTAGGTTATTCATTTCCTATGCTGCCCACAAGGGGTTCAAAGTTTATCAAATGGATGTCAAATCAGCTTTCCTCAATGGTGACTTGAAGGAAGAGGTATATGTTGAGCAAACATCAGGTTTTGTACATCCTACCCTCTCTAGTCATGTTTACTTACTTAGGAAAGCTCTTTATGGTCTTAAGCAAGCCCCCAGGGCTTGGTATGAGACATTGTCTAGATTTCTCATCAAGAACAAATTCTTGAGGGGAAAGATAGATAGCACATTGTTTCTTAGGGAAACAAGGGGCAAGTGTCTCCTAGTCCAAATATATGTTGATGACATAATATTTGGGTCTACTGATGACAACCTCTGCAAAAGGTTTGCCAACCTAATGCAGGGGGAGTTTGAGATGAGCAGCATGGGAGAGCTCAAGTACTTTTTAGGCCTCCAAGTAAAATAGTCTGATGAAGGTATATTCATTTCTCAGCCTAAGTACACTAGGGAGCTTATCAAGAAGTTTGGGATGGAATCAGCTTCCACAATGAAAACCCCCATGGGGTCCAACATTTCCCTGGACAAGGATGAGAAGGGCAAGGCCTTTGATGAATCCATGTACAGGTGCATCATTGGATCCCTGTTATATTTAACTGCTAGTAGACCAGATATTATGTATGCTACATGTGTGTGTACTAGGTATCAGGCATGTCCTAAGGAATCTTACTACTCAGTTGCAAAGAGGATTCTGAGATACCTTAAAAGCAGCTTACATCTTGGCCTTTGGTACCCTAAGAACAATGACTTTGAACTAACTGGATTTTCAGATGCAGATTTTGCAGGCTGCAAAGAAGACAAGAAAAGCACAAGTGGCACTTGTCAATTCCTAGGAAGAAGGTTGATATCATAGAGCAGCAAAAAGTAGACAAGTGTGGCTATCTCCACTGCTGAGTCTGAATACATTGCTGCAGGGAGCTGTTGTGCACAGCTATTATGGATTCAACACCAGCTAGAGGACTACAACCTCAAGGTAAGTAATTCTCCTCTTTATTGTGACTCATCCAATGCTATCTCTATTGCTAAGAATCCTGTCTCTCACAGCAGGAGTAAGCATATAGAAATAAGATATCGTTTTATAAGAAAACATATAGAATCTTAAGATATCTGCCTTGAATTTTCCCCACTGACAGTCAACTGGCTGATATCTTCACTAAGCCATTGGATGAGGCCAAGTTTAATGCCTTCAAGATTGAACTAGGAATGTTAAATGTAGAATAGTGTAAAACACTTTATTCTTCCAATCTTGATTTGATATAACTTAAAATGTTAACACATCAACCCTATGAGAGACATGATTAGGCATTCAAGTAATCCTATCTCTAATGATTTTAAAGTAGTATGATCAGCTTAACCAGAACAATCTGTTTTCAGCTGAGCTTTAGGTTGCACTTCTGTTCGATGATGAGTCCCATTTATATACACTTTATAGACTCATCTGGGCTAGTTTTCCTGTTTTTGCACTTCAATTTCAGTTATTAATTGCTTATATTTTACTTGTTCGCGCTTTCACTTTAAGTGCTCATTTAGACCTGTTGTGGTGTGCAAGTGCACACTATTTTGTTGGGGACAAGCACATTGTGCTCCCCATTCTTTTTCTATTATTGTACTTGTGTTGGAGGTGTGTTCTCAGCGTGTGGTTTCATTGTGCAGGTGGGCAGATCATCCATATTGCCCAGAATTCATCCTGTATGAATCGCACGGTCGTGCGTTCACTTGATGCATGGTCGTGCGAAATGATCGGCTGGTCAATATGGTGATCTTCCCCGCTCGTGCGTTTTCTTCACGCACGGTTGGCCTCAACCGTGCGCAAATAAAACACACGATCTCCTATTGTTTGCCAGATTTCGAGGTTTCTGAATTTGCCCGTGCATTTTTACACATGGCCGGCTTCGACCGTGCATGAGTAAAACGCATGGGCGCATCTGCTTCGTCTTCCTGGCCTTTGTTCTCGATTAATATCGCACGGTTCATGCACGGTCGTGCGTTCGATCGTGCGTGACCAAATTTCTGATTGTTTTCTACAAAAGCGCAGATGTACGCCCTAATCGAGGATCGACCTTCTTTCTCGCACCCAGAGCTCTAGTTCTGCGCCATTTTTGCCGCTCCATCACCGCCACCTTCGGGAGGAGCTCTGGTCGCCATTCTCTTGCAAATCTTAAGTCGGAGCGTCCTCTAAGCCTCCTCCATTGTTCGTGCACCTCCAAAGCTCCATTTTGAGGGATTTTCTGCTGCATATATGAAGTTCTCCGGTGAGATCATGGCCAAAGAAGATTGACGGAGAAGACGGGTATAATAGAAGAAGGTGACAGCTCTTCCGGACCCCGGACGGCAATTAGAGCCCGAGCTCGGACAAGGATTGACAACCCTAGATTCTGGTCGTGAACCTCCGATGAGTCTACGTGCTTTGGTTGTAATCTCAACCTCCTTTACACTGTAGTGTGTTATTCCTTGATTATTTGGGTGTATGAACAATGTTTGCTAAACCTTGTTTTGTCATTTAATATTTCATGTCTATGTGAAATCGTTATGTGTGGTTTATGCAAGTGAGGAGCGCCCCATTCCATCCTCCATCCCGATGTCATGTTCGTGTGCCGCACTAGCAATTGCTAGTGGAGTGCTTATTGACGAGATACTTGCGACCCTCATTCCGCCGGTGTGACCCACTCCATCCGTAAGCCTACTCTTCCATCCGCCTAACGAAGCGTGGCATAGCAGCCCGTGTAATACCTTTGCCTAACGAAGTTGCACGCTCAAAGCCAACACAGTTCGATTATGCTTGCCTACTCGTCCATCCGCCCTTGTGAAGTAGTGCGCTCAAGGCCGACGTAGTTTTCCATCCCGCCTGGCGAAGCATTGCATAGCGGCATTGCATGGGAATAGTTGTAGTTGTTTTCTTTTATTTTCCACAATCCAAATCACCCCTTTTTCTCACTCCATCCGACTTAAGGACTTCGATCTCAAGTCCTTCCTCAATAGTCAACTCCACCTTACTGTGTTCCTTCGAGATCAATACTCAGGGATTCACTCCTCGTTTTATATTACTTGAACGATCGGTACACTGCCATTTCGTGTCGTAGTCTCGCTACCGCCTATAGCGATGTGGGTGATTCGCGCAACAAGTTTTTGGCGTCGTTGCCGGGGAACACAAACATATGAGTTTTCTGGAGAGGGTGAATCTGAGAGAGAAGCCCTTCCATTTGTTTATCGCATCCTTTTTGTTTTATTTCTGTGTATTCTATTTTCCTGTTTTATATTAGGTTGCTTTAGTAAGTATTGTTAGGTGCAGTATTTTGTACAACAGTTCTCTTTATTTTGAATCATTTTATCTTCACACTATGTGGGCTTCATTTAATATTCGTTGTCGTTGGTGTGGAGATATCTCTCACGCTAGTGATAGATGTCCAAAGGGATATAATGGCCCTAACACTCAAGGCCCAGTATATGGAGCACCGAGTTCATCTGGTACTCCATATGTTGCGCGGAAGTACTATGGCTATTCTGCTGCGCCTTTACCGTCATACTTCTTTTCGGCTTCAGCACCTGCTATGCCAAAGAAGCTTGCAAGGCAGTGCTTGTTTTTTCAGAGCACGGATCATGCTTTGAAGGATTGTACTGCTTATCTTTGCCAATTGGACGAGGATGATGAACCGGATATCCAGATCATCCCGACTCCTACTTCTGGCAGCACACCTTCAACATCTGGTTATGTGCACGTATCATCTTCATGCTTTGAAGGGGATGATTTGGACACAGTCACCAGATGTGTGGCTGATCTAGGCACTGACATGGTTGAGCCTATCTCCCCTGTGCATCCATCACTGTGCGTGGATTCGATTCTTTGTGAGGAATCAGTGCTTGAATTTTATCCAAGCACTATTCCTCCCCCTGTTGTGCATACTATAGTCATCTCTAACGACATTGTTGATGATGTGTCACAAGATGAGGCTGGCGATCTAAGTATTATGCCTGTTCCTATGGAGGAGGACAACCTTCTAGGTGAAGAGGAGTTTTCCTCAGCACCGGTGGAGGAAGTCGAAATCTTAAGCCTGGCCACTGTTGATCCCGTCGAACCTTGTAGCATCGATGACAATGCTGGCATTATTTTACTTCCCCAACCTGATGGGAGTGAGACTGGGATCACTCCTCCGATTGAGTTTTATTCATGTTCTTCTTCTTGTTTATTTCTTGGTCCCCTTTCTCTATCTTAGCCAGTGCAGGTTGAGTCATCACAGGTACTCCAGGAGGACTTTGAGCATGATGCTCAAGTCAATGATGAGAGCATTCTCTTATGTGAGGAGGTTGATCCCCCTCCGTAGAGGAAGCTCCACTCATTTCCTTCTCCTCCTACTGCCTCCCTGGAGATGACACCTTGTTGGGCAAGGATTTATTTTGTGGTGAGACGAGCGAGGACCAGCCTTCCTCCACTTCTTACTTCCTATTTCCTCTACCTGTGTTAAGCAGGTATTATTATTTCGGTAGAGGGGTAACTGTTCTATCGTCGTATCGGTACCCACTACCGAAACGCATATTAGAACAGTTACCTGTTCATTTCCTTTTTCATACTCCCATTAGCTAGAACTATTTTAAATTTGAATAAGTCGTGTTTGGAGGACAATAACCCATGTATTTCATTTTAGTATGTACATTTTCTTTTGTTTTTACGGAGCTCACCCCTGCAGGTCCTTCTTCTGGATGGCAGACGCTACAGCTTTGTCTTGATTCACACGCCAATCTTCTGGTATGCTCACTACTGAGCATTGGGTACTCTCTTTCCCTAGACTTCATTTTTAATTTCATGGTTATATCTTGTGTTGGATTATTTAGATTAAGTCTGGGGGAGAGCTGCTTCTCGTTACCCATTGTGCACGCACACGTTGCATTGCATACTAGAAGTAATTTTATCTCATTTATTTAGTATTGTTCATCATTTCCGCACACCACAACACCCACTTGAGCGCGTACTCATCTGTATGCATGCTCTGAGTGAATTTAATTCTTCTGCATATTTGGGAAAGTCTAGGTGATGGCTTAGGACAATGTAACGGAGTAAAATGTTGACTCCAGTAGTGCTCCTAGTCGAGTGCTCGGTTGCATAGAAATTTGTGTAGGTTAGACTTCTTTTTATACTTATGGTTTTATATTTTTTCTATTAGTGTAAATGTTGTTTACTCTACTCAAATGGTGAACCCGGTGTGAATCAAATGGTAGCAAAGGGATGTGTGTAAACGATCGCTAGACTCGTATTGCTTGAGTCGGGAGAAAGGAGAATCTTTCTCGGTGGCTAGAACTTGCCGCAAGCGATTCTTGAAGCATAGGCATGGGATAGTTCTAGTGCGTGAGAATGACGTAGGCCATTATTTTGGCCCGGTTGAGCCTTTGTGCCATTCCTGATATCTTCCCTCGCTAGCCCCTTTTGTGCCTTCCCCTTCCTCTTGATTCAGCTCCACTTTTATCTCACCAAAAGCTTAAAAGCCTAACCTAGTCGCACACCCAAATCAGAGCTTTAGTTATAGTTGTATTTACATTTTGGGGGGTGTTGATTGTGGTGTTTATTTTGTGAATCTGTGGATATGCTCATTTGAAAAATATGCTGAAAGAAAAAGACAAGAAAAAGAAAGATAGAAAAAGATGAAGAAAAAAAAGGTGAAAAAGAAACATGAGTTTTATTGAAAATCGTTTAGAAAAATTATGTATTGGGAGTAGGCGGTGCACACACCTATGTTGCAAAAGTCCAAGTCTGGGGGTGTGGTGTACTTGTTTATTTATAGTCGTGCGGGTAGCTCTACCTTATGCTCATGTTGGGTTAGGTGTGCTTAGCCTCCATGTTTATCTTTGTTTACCTCACCGTAACCCAAGCCCCGTCTCTAACCTAAAGTCCTACCGACTCACGCTATGAACCAATCTTGTGTCGTGGAGAGAATGCCGGGCAAGCCTATGGTCACTGACACCGATGGATTTCAGTGGAGTTTGTCCGGCACCCCAATCTTGAGCAATGCTCATCTCAGCGCTTAGTTTACATTCTCCGTATATGTGACCGGATGATTCACCGTAGTTCACCATTTTGAGTGGTTGTAATATGCTTTTACTCTTTTAGAAATCTATAAACTGTTTGTGTATAATGAGAAATCTTCTCTATTATCTTTCTTATGCACGTGAGCATGCGACTTCGCATGGTACTCTGTATTGTAATTCTAATCCATCTAGTTTTCTTTCCCCGCTTGCTTAGAATTTGTTTGCTCGGGACGCGCAAACAGGTAAGTCTGGGGGTGTGATGAGTCCCATTTATATACACTTTTATGGACTCATCTGGGTTGGTTTTCCTGCTTTTGCACTTCAATTTCAGTTCTTAATTGCTTATATTTTACTTGTTCATGCTTTCACTTTAAGTGCTCATTTAGACCCGTTGTGGTCTGCAAGTGAGCACTATTTTGTTGGGGGCAAGCACATTGTGCTCCCCATTCTTTTTCTATTATTGTACTTGTGCTGGAGGTGTGTTCCCAGCGTGTGGTTTCATTGTGAAGGTGGGCAGATCATCCATATTGCCCAGAATTCATCCTGTATGAATCGCACGGTCATGCGTTCACTTGATGCACGGTCGTGCAAAATGATCGGCTGGTCAATATGGTGATCTGCCCCGCTCGTGCGTTTTCTTCACGCACGGTTGGCCTCAACCAGCGCAAACAAAACACATGATCTCTTGTTGTTTGCCGGATTTCAAGGTTTCTGAATTTGCCCGTGCGTTTTTACGCACGGTCGGCTTCGACCGTGCATGAGTAAAACGCACGGGCGCATCTGCTTCGTCTTCCTGGCCTTCGTTCTCGATTAATATCGCACGGTTCACGCACGGTCGTGCGTTCGACCGTGCGTGGCCAAATTTCTGATTGTTTTCTACAAAAGCGCAGATGTCTGCCCTAATCGAGGATCGACCTTCTTTCTCGTGCCCAGAGCTCTAGTTCCGCATCATTTTCGCCGCTCCATCACCGCCACCTTCGGGAGGATCTCCGGCCGCCATTCTCTTGCAAATCTCAAGCCGGAGCGTCCTCTAGGCCTCCTCCATTGTTCATGCACCTCCAAAGCTCCATTTTGAGGGATTTTATGCTGCATATATGAAGTTCTCCGGTAAGATCGTGGCCAAAGAAGATTGACGGAGATGACGGGTATAATACAAGAAGGTGACAGCTCATCCAGACCCCAGACGGCAGTTGGAGCCCGAGCTCGGACAAGGATTGACAACCCTAGATTCCGACCGTGAACCTCCGATGAGTCTCCGTGCTTTGGTTGTAATCTCAACCTCCTTTACATTGTAGTGTGTTATTCCTTAATTAGTTGGGTGTGTGAACAATGTTTGCTAAACCTTGTTTTGTCATTTAATATTTCATGTCTATGTGAAATCGTTATGTGTGGTTTATGCAAGTGAGGAGTGCCCCATTCCATCCTCCATCCCGCCGTCATGTTCGTGTGCCGCACTAGCAATTGCTAGTGGCGTGCTTGTTGACGAGGTGCTTGCGACCCTCATTCCGCCGGTGTGACCCACTCCAACCGCAAGCCTACTCTTCCATCCACCTAGCGAAGCGTGGCATAGCGGCCCGTGTAATCCATTCGGCTAACGAAGCAGCGCGCTCAAGGCCTGCACAGTTTGATTCCGCTTGCCTACTCGTCCATCCGCCCTTGTGAAGTAGTGCGCTCAAGGCCTATGGTTTTCCATCCCGCCTGGTGAAGCATTGCATAGCGGCATTGCATAGGAATAGTTGTAGTTGTTTTCTATTATTTTCCACAATCCAAATCACCCCTTTTCCGCACTCCATCCGACTTAAGGACTTCGATCTCAAGTCCTTCCTCAATAGTCAACTCCACCTTACTGTGTTCCTTCGACGAACTCAGCTTTGTGTTCGACGAACTCCAGTATGAGTTCGACGAACTCAGCTTTGTGTTCGACGAACTCAGTTTGTGTTCGATGAACTCAGCTTTATGATGTAGTTCCAGTTGACCCATTTACACTTACAATTATAAGAGCAATCAAATCCAATTACTAGGTTTAATTTTACCTAAGTCTTAAGCAATATAAATAGCCAATCTGATTAGTGAAAAGCACACGACCCTTCTCTTCCATCCGCCGAGATGAATCACCTACTCTTCCATCCCAATGCATTCCTCCATCACTACAATGGCTCCCAAAAGCACTAAAGATCTTCTTGAAGGATATGAGATAGTAAGGCATGGGTTTGCCCATGCTCCAGAAGAACTTAAGGGAGTGATTCAACTCCTAGAATACCAAGGCCTGTTATTTCTACTATCTGAACCCCGTGCCATTCTCAGAACTGAAGTTCTGGAATGGTTTGGTAATGTCAAGTTGTCCACCTCCAAATACTCCCTCAAGTCAAAGATTGGAGAAGATATAATTAAGATAACCCCAACAAAACTACAAAAAGCATTACACCTTCCATCCTGCAGTCCAAGTGAGGAGGATGACATCTCTGAACAAGACAAGAAAAAGGGTCTAAAATGGATTGAGTACAATGATGCCAAAATTGGCTCATTAAAGAGGAATTTTTTCAACCAAAAGGGAAAACCTTTATCAGATATTGTGGGAAAAGCCATTCTTTGCAAACCAGGGTCCCATGATACAATTTCAAAGTACATGTTTGATCTCATGACAAGAATAATTCTGAAAAAGAAAACCACTTGGGGAGAGGTCATCTTTCAAAGAATAAAGGAATGCCTTCAGGCACCCAATATGGGAAGAATTCTCTCCTTATACCTCCTGCAAACCCACCCTGACAAGTTCAACACATCCAAAGGAGCAAATCTTCACAATCTCAAGAGAATGGACATCAAGAATTTAGAAAGATTCACCAGGGTATTGCCTATGAGTTAGCCCTCTGAAACTAAAGGAAAAGAGAAGACAACCCCCTCGTCTTCTAAGAAAAGAAGGCTGATCATGTCCAGTTCTGAGTCTAATCATTCAGACAAGATGTTGGAGCTGACATTGGGTCACGCAGCATTCTTGACAAAGAGGCTACACCAAATGACATGCCAACTAAACCTTTCCATCCCCAGCAGCTGGTCAAATTCATAACTTCTGGTAACTAATTCAACTCCTCCTAACTCATTAATCATAGCTAATAACAATAGTTAGTCAAATATGACATTTAATTAATGTGGAACCAAGATCCTCAACAACTAGTGTGTGCTTCATCTGAGGGGGAGTATTAACAAGAACCATCACCCATTAATATTACAAAAATCAATGATGATGTGAACACAAGACCATCACCTCAAAATTTACAAGGTCAGATTGACACATTTATCTTCAATCTTGAAAAAAGAATAAGAAACATTCCTGAAAATGCACCAGCCCTGTGGTCATTACCTTCACAAGGTTCATCTGATGCCCCATCTAAGGGGGAGCAGCCACAAGAACCATCAGCTGATAAAGATCAGGTTATAGGTAAGCCCTAAAAACCCAGCCTAAACATTCAGAATCATAAAATCTAACTTTACAATTCTTGTTCAAGAATTCCTAGATTCATCCATTCAAGTTGATTTATCTGAGGAGGGGCAGAATGCTCCTTCTGCAGAGAAAGAAAAAGTTCTAGGTATATCTTACATTATTATCCTTAGAACCTCTAAGTAGTTCAATCTAACTCCCACTCATTGTCCCGGCATTCCTGGACTCAACAGAAAAGAATGCTCTCTCTGAGGGGGAGGAGGAGGATAATGATGGTGATGTCAATCTGAGTGATCATCAAGATGCTGACACTAAAGATGAGCAGGATGATGCCCCAGCTGTTGTTATCAACATTCAGCAAGCCTCTTCGTCCACCTCACCCAATGAGGCTCTTCTTAGTGCCATAAACATGCTGCTTTTGTCTCATCTCACCTCCATGCAAACTAATCTAGATAAATAAATTACCTCAGTAAGGGAATATGTGGATCAGTCCATCAAAAATGTGAAAGCTGAAGTCATGTCAAAGACTAATGAAATAAAGGAAAACACTGAAATACTCAACAAACAAATATCCAAATGGTTTGATCTGGCTGAAAAATCTGTAATTTCTCAGAATACCATTCTAAGATCTATGGACAAACACCTCCAGCTGTCTGAAAAGGACATGGGATATGTCAAGAATTATGTAAGTAAGACAGATGAGGTGATAGAGAAGTCAACTAATCATCTTCAAGAGTATGTCTATTCAACTGCTATGCAGTTAAATGAAGAAGCTGACAGGTACAAGGAAGAGCTGAGAGCAGAAATTGGAACTATCTCTCAATCCATTGTTGCAAGAACCACCTCTGCCCATCTGAATGAAGAAGTTGGCAAGTTAAAAGATGTACTTCAAACTGGCCTTGAGAATGTATTCCAAACTCTCTCTGGCACAATAACAACAGCTAAGCAAGACCTCCATAAACATATCTATGAAGAAGCCAGAAAGGGGGAGGATACAAATGCAGTCATCAATTCTGACCTCACACTGAAAGTTCTACAAGGTACAAGGATAGCTCTGAATCTTCCTATATTAGATGTTAATAGGGTAGAAGACTGGTATTTCCCTCATCAAGAGGCAATAGCACAAAATGAGAGATTGAAAAAGAAAAGAGAAAGAAAGCATGTGTTGCTCACTGAGGAATTCATGGCCAAACAAAGGGATGAAAACAGTAGAGACCCTGATTTTGAATATTGGAGTGATGACTCCAAAGAGATAATCCTAAATGCCTGGCTAAGCCATGACCAAATAAGCAAAGACATTGATAAGCTATATCCATCTGAGGAATGGATAAAGCATTTAGAGAGTAACACAAAAAGAGATAAAGTATTCAAAGCAAACCTTGTAAGAAAAGATAACCCAAGAAGGATGCCATCTAAATACATCCCAAAGCCATTCATGTATTTTAAAAGGCAAGAGAACAATAGGAAGATAGATGAGATTGAAGCAGCAAATGCTGAAAAGGACACAGCCACAAATCTGCCTGAAGACATGGTTGTACCTGCTGAAGATAAGGAGCCTCCAGTCCAAGAAGAAATGATTGTTGAAAACATGGATGCTGCAGCAGACCAACTGGCCTCAGCTAAAGGAAAAGAAGCAGCTGCTGATATTCCTGAGTGCTTCTCTTCTAAGAAAATAAAATTCTAAATGAATGCATAAATATCTTATGAATGGCTGGATGATAATTGAACTATAATTTGTCTGAAATGTTTTATGAATATATGAATGCAAACTGAGCTTTGAATTACTATTCTATCTGAATTGTTAATCTGATATTTATCTAAATTTTACCTTGGTATTATTGATTAAATTAATCTGTGTTGCATTGTCATGTTTATCAAATCACACTGATGGATTGATTAAACTCTGTGGTAATATGACTTTCATAAACATTATCTGTTATAAAAATTTTGATGCCATGAGCATGATTTGATGAATTCTTTGTAGTAATGATACATATCAAAAATTTATGAGTTATGTACTGTAGCATTTGAGGGTGTTCTGCCTTCTTCAAATAGGGGGACATTGTTGGGAAAATGACCCTCAATGTTCCCTTGATTTGAAGAGACCTCACACTCAATGCTAAGTACAAGTTGTATTTGATAAACCCTATTTCTATCTCATAAGTATGCAGGACTAAGGCACACCATGGTGTAATGTATGATTAGCTGAGATGAGCTCTCTGTCTCAGCTGAACCGCTGAGACAAGACCAGGAGCCATTGAGAAGGTGTTTGGGCAAGCTGAGCTGCAGATAGAAGAAACCACTGAAACAACTGTCTGTCTCTGCGGATCCGCTGAAACAAGACAGAAGCAATCGCTGAGATGGCTGACCATCTCAGCCCAACCACTGAGACAGATTCAAACGAGATCTGGCGGGTTCTGCTTTTGGCGCAAGCTGCAAAAATGCATAGTGGGGTCCACCAATCACTCTCATACCTGTCAGGAGGACAGCTAAGAGTCGTTGAGGGTCAGTGGTGTACAAAAGGAATAAGTTAGGGTTGAGCAAAGAACTTTTGCTATTGATCTTACTCTTTAGCACACAAAGAAGCAGAAGCATACTGTTCCATTGTCGGCAGCCAAGAACTGAGTTCACACAAGGCTGCAAGGAGAAAAGAGATTGCTTATCTTGATTCATATCAAGATAGAGCAAGTAGATCAAGTCCAACTTCTGAAGGGCTGATTAATCAAGTTGGAGCTGCATTTCTCCTCCCTGGTTCAAGTCTGCAACAGCAGCTATCATGAAGAAGAAGAACAGGCTTGATCTCTTCTTCCTTCAATCTGTAAACCTTATTGTATCATTTGTAGGAGCCTTTGGGTTCTGAGACTGTAGGGCTTTATTGACTGAGTGTGTATGGTTGATTGGCCTGAGTTGTAGAGCTGAGAGGTCGGTTTTAGGTAGGACCAGGAGGTGGTCTGAGTTGTAGGAGGTGGATTCCTCTGAGGTAGGGCTGTTGTGCCTGAGGTAGGGTTTGGGAAAACCTGAGAGATCCTGTGGGATCTGTGTTGTAGGCTCTTGGAGCTGAGTTTGGAGAAGTTGGGCTTGTCTAACTCATTGTTAGAGAGGTGAAGGGGGAAAGAGGACTACTCAAGACACCCTGTCTTGAGGAACCTCTATAAATCTCTTTGTATTTTCTGTGCTTGATAATTTGCTAAATTCAGAAAACACTAAGCTTAAAACAAAAGAAACCTATTCACCCCCCCCCCCCCCCCTCTAGGTGTTTAAGACTAAATCCTACATAAACTATCAGTGTAGAATATCAATAGGTCTCAGGATTGAACTCCAAGTCTAGAGTTGTATGCCGAAGGATTGAGTGCATATCTTGGACGAATATAACATAAGGATATCAAAAGAAACTTAGCCCAAAATGTACGAGGTCTAATCCTTTTGTTTATTGGGGCCAGTTCAGTACTAACTCGAGTTCTCTAGACCTTAATTCTTTTGGAAATATTCATCGCAAATGTAGGCGATCTTGAAGCATTCAAACATTGCTTGGCTTAAGAAGAGATTTCAAAGCATGCATAATCAGTTTGATAACTAACCCTTCCTAGAAGTCGAGACCCTTGAAGAACTCCTTCATCTTAAGAAAGGAGAATTCTCAATGCTATGACGTGACTATTACGAATTCATAATCGGAATAAGAGCATAGAGCCTTTCAAAAAATGGTTTTTCACCTCTTTGTTTCTCTAAGGATTATGTAGATAAATAAACGAAGGAATTAATAAAGGAAGTCTTTGAAGATATAGATCAGGTCTCCTAGGCATGTTGATATGCGACTCTTGAAATCAAGGAAGATAGTATAAGACTTTGAGAATTATCAAATTCGGAACACAATGTAGTAGATAGCTAATTAGTACCTAACCTATGGAACGACCGTGCCTTCCCTAATACAACACACGATATGAAGCATTTGCAAATCCACAAGAAATTTGAGAAAATTTTTCTTTTTGAAAAAGATCTAAATTCGAGGCAGCATTGGTTATAGAAAGACTTTTATCTACAATTAAAATGGTGTGATAATTATTGCCTCAGCAAGTATATTCCTAGATGCTTCACCAACTTAACTCTAATATAGTAGCACACCGCTGGTGAGTAAATTGTCGGTTAAGGATTTGATTAAATAATTCATGAAAAGAACAAGAGAGAACCGACATGAACTTTAAACTTAGTGCAGGTTTAAGTCAGATATGGACTGGATAAGAATGGAACGGGCAATAGGCCCTTGTGATCTTAAGAGGTGAACAAATGTAAATAACCTCATGCGGGGTGTGGTACCTTAGATTTACTGTCAAAGGCATACACGATGAAATTACATGAAAACTAATGGGTTTATTGAGATCTCCATATGAGGCCATATATGGGAGGGAGTGTAGGATTCCACTTTCAGTGGTTCGGGAAGAAGACCCGAAGGCACTGGGGCAGGATATGTGGAAGGCACAGATGCCCAGATGCGATTGATATAGGTTTGGATGTTGGAAGCACAAAGCAGACAGGCTAAATATTACAATGCGCGACATCGTAAGGTAGAAGTCTAGGCAGGAAGTAGAGTGTTTTTGGAAATATGACCGGCTCACGGATTCTCACTGGTACGGAGACTAAAGAAGCTCAGTTCAAGATACATGGGGCCTTATAGGATCCTGGAGCGGATAGACCCCTCAGTTTATAGACTGGAGCTGCCACTGGGATTGGCAAAATTGCACGACGTTTTTCACAAATCCTCACTTAGGAGAGCTCCCCTTTAGCTAGAACAACAAATCACTACCGCAACAGTCCCGATAGCATCTGATCGTACAGTCCGTTTGGAACCAATCTGTATCAATGAAATTGCCATCTGAGTCCTATGAGAGAAGAAGTTTCCCTTGGTCGAGGCATTTAGGTGCAATCATGGACGAGAGGAGCACACATGGGAATCGATGGGTTCCATGCAGCAACAATACCTAGGCCCTTCGTCTCAAGTACGATTTAAACCTCCTTGAAGATTCTTCATTTTCTTACTGTACGTGAAACCCCGTGGACCCGAACTTGAATTTCGGGGACGAAATTATTTTTTTGTTTATTGGGATTTGTAACATACCCATTCCTTCTCGACCCCTTGGGTGGGTTTAGGGTTGAAATTGTGAGTGGAGATCATGGAATGATCCTACGTTAACTTGGAATTAGGAAAATTACTATAAGCACCCAAAAGGGCAGAGGTCAACCTTGCCCAATTTACTTCAAATTGGACTCACCAAATCAAATCGAGCTTACCAATATTTCCCTAACCCTAAGAGAGACCCAAGTGACCGAAAAGCCCCATCATAGGGTCACAATTCCGGGCAATTTGACCAAACCAACTCTAGGTCAAAATGGGTTAGTATTGGCCAAGTCATCTCAAATTGGGTCAATTATACTTCATATGATCAATTTGACCCCACCATTGTATTACAAACCCTAATTGGGGCACAAGTGACCCAAAATCCCTATCATGGGGTCAACATTTGGTCCACAATGACCTAAGTCAACTTTAGGTCAACTTAGGTCAAACCTTCACCAATAGGTCCAATTGACCCCCCAAAACATGAAATTGACTTCACCCCTAGTCTAATAACATCATAAGGGACCAAATGGACCCAAAATCCCCATAAAGTGGTAAGCAATTGGTCTAATTTGACCAAAGTCAACTTTTTCCCAATTTTGGTCAAAATCACATGCAATGGCTAAATTGACCTAATTAAGGCATCACCATGACCCAGTCAATATTGGGTGGTGTCAAGGGACTCAAGACCAACACATTGGACCAACCAACTCATCAGTTGACCAAGTCAACCCTAAAAGTCAACATAGGTCAAAATTGGGCTAATGGGCATTTGGATCAATTAAGCCAAGCCCTATGGACTAAAGCCTCAATAGGAGGCCCATACTACAGCCCAATAGCCTAATTACATCCCTTGACCTATGAAATTGAATGAGGGTGACATGCAAGGGGGCAACATGTAGAACTCCCCAATTTCACATAGAACAAAAAGAGGAATTCATGGATTGTGTGCCACTTGGCTCCCAATTCCACTCCCAATACCTTCCACTGAGCTCCAGCAGTAATTCCCAGAAGGAATTCATGGGTGGAGGACACTTGGAGCCAAGGAGGAGCATCCAAAGCTCATGGCCGACCTCCCCCTTTTCAAATCACCACAACCAGCCAACCTCACCCCGAATATACCCCTCCATCAGCTTCAGAAGGTGGAAGGGAGCTGGAATCAATCCTGACATTACTGGATTTGGTGGAGAGGAGAAAAATTGGCAAGGAGCTCTAATGGAGGTGGTCGGCCATGGAACCAAGAAAAATGAGCTACCAAGCTTCAATCAAGGCAAGTTTTCCTCCTCCTCTCCCTCTGTGCTAGTCTCTTAGATCATTTAGGGGAGTTGTCCAGCTCAAAAGAGCTGGATCCAAAGTGAGAAAAGGGAGACTTTTCCATGGATTTGCCCATGTTCAGGATCACTGGAAACAGCCCCTCCGACGGCCAAACCACCATCGGGCGATAACCACCACCTCAATGGAGGTGGTGGTGGCGGTGGCTGGCCGGGGAGGTGGATGGGTGGCTTGGAAATGGCCTTGGAAGGTGACCTAGGATGGAGAAATCTTGGCCATCGGCTGGAGGAGGAAGACGACTCCTCAGCCATTAGATATGGGGAGATTTGTTAT
The DNA here is from genome assembly GCA_033032865.1 of Dactylorhiza incarnata. Lineage (NCBI taxonomy): Eukaryota > Viridiplantae > Streptophyta > Magnoliopsida > Asparagales > Orchidaceae > Dactylorhiza > Dactylorhiza incarnata. Next base: position 21,875,656 of record JAWHQI010000010.1, on the reverse strand, counting down.
ATGCAGACCATATTATTATTAAATGATGATTTGTCATACTTAATACAGGAATTTGATTAATCATTTTGAGGCCCCTAGAAGCCATTTCATGAAAAGTGGCCCGAGATAACTTTTGTAGATCTGGATGTCTACTTTCATTAGAAACTCGAATCAACTAATTTGGAGCACTGTAGCACCCTCAGTATCCATTTTAGTGAGACTGGTCCTAGTGTAAATCAGAAATTATATTGTGAATATCTTTTAAATGCTAAGTACAATGGAGATGAAACTTATGACATACATACATATGCCCTAGTACTAGCTTGTGCCCAAAAATCAGATTTTTGGGAGGACATTTCTCCATGGTTTTGTTCATTATTTGATTTATCAAATTAATGACATTTATGGAGTTGTGTAACTCCAAATAACCCCAAATTTGGGTGAAATGCTTATTAGGTCACTACCTGACACTAGTTAAAATTTGAGAGCAATTAGACCACAGCATGTGGGGCTATTCCACTTGTATGTCTTTGCATGGTATGTGTTATGGTGTGCACATACCCAAAAGGAAAGTTTATGTATTTGGCACACAAGGCTTGGTATTAGCCTCTGATATTTTGGCCACACCTTTGTTATGACTTAATGTTGGATCGGTGGGCACCCTTAGAGGGGGGTGAATAAGGGTCTTAAAAACTTATATTATATTTTGAAATACTTGCTTATGATAAGAGATCAAAATAGTGATTTTGAATAAAGGTCTAAATTGTTTTATAATAAAGGAGGGGATAATAAACAATTTAGAGAAATGAAGAACAAATCAATTTTATTACACAAAGAGAGACATGATTATTATTAATAAAATTGATTACAAAATTTTGATTTCAATGACGCTAGAAATCAAAGCAAAATATGAAAGACTCTTTTTGTTTTCTATACCGACTCGTATCCCCATGATCCTTCCCCGGATACGGCCTCAAGCCACTCTAGCCAACCCTTCCCCGGATATGGCCTCGAGCACCCCCTAGACCTACACCCCAGACCTAGTCGCCAACACGAGGCGAATTTACTACATGATTTAAAAGAAAAGATGTGAAATACAAAGACAATAATATAAAACTCCCTATATGTGGATCTCATGGAGAAGTAGACGAAGACGCAGAGTATGATCGTAGTCGATGCTATCTTTCGTCACGATGATGACGCGTGTTAAAATCTTCTGCACGGATCTCCTTAAGCCTTTATGGATTTGTGGTAGTATCTCTCTGAACCTTCATCTCTATGTTATGGCACGAAGCTCTGGAATTTTGGATCTCAAGAAGATGAGGAAGACGGAGACAAGGGGTCCTTTTTATAGTCTCAGCGCTAGCGCCTGCACTAGTGGTACTGCCAGCGCTATCCCATTTTAGGACATATTCTGCGTGGCAGAATCTTCAATAAGTACTCCCAGAATTTGTGCTTAAGTAAAACTTTTCGTCGATCGAAATTTCGTCGAGCGCAGCATACAGTTTGTCGAGCGAATTTTTGTCGAACGCAATGATGAGCATTTCATCGAGCGCAGGTTACAGTTCGTCGAGTGAAAGCTAGCGCCAGCGCTAGTACTAGCGCGTCGCAGTAGAGTAAGCAATTCGTCGAGCATGCTTCAACATTCGTTGACCGGAAATTCGTCGAACGCAGGATCGTCGAACGCAAGATCAATTTCGTCGAACCCAGTATCCGTTCTCAGCGATTCCTTAGCGCTAGCGCCAGGCGTTAGGTGATACCGCCTGCGCTAGAAGGAGTGTTGGATTTGAAGGCTCAAATTTGGGGGCAACCTTCTTATGTAATCCTTGAGTCATGTGGACTTTGTTATCCTGCACACTTAAACACACAAGATCAAATACACATAGGTTTTGTTATTCTCAAACCTAGGAGATGTGAAAGACCATGTTCCAACAAACTCCCCCTTTTGATAATAGCAAAACCATTAATGATAAATCATAGCATTAATATATATATAAGCATGATGAACTACTTGTGTGTGAGAGAGAGTGATGACTTAGAATAATTATCGATTGTAGTATTTAGAATTGCTCCCCCTAAATACATGCCCCTAAGTGAATGCTCCCCTAATATGTAAGCTATCATCTTAATTAAGCATGTTAGTTTTATATTTTGATAGGAGATTATATTTATCATGTTAGTTCTCCCCCTTTTGTTATTAGCAAAAGCGGGTAAGGAGACACCACTTAAAAGTTGACAATAAGATAAAGGCATGATCGAGCTTGTAGAGAAGGAAATGATAAGGAGTTTTTAGAGTAATTTTTATAGAGATAGATCAGAGTTTTTTGCAATATAATATTTTTAAGTATTATTATGTTGGTTCATCCCCTTTTTATATAAGAGTTTTAAGCATAAAAAAAATGTAATGATTTCCAAGTAACTAAACTACCCAGACAATATGTCTACACCCTAGCCCCGTACTAAGTGACGGATGGTCATGAGGAGCTGCAAACATGCCGTAGGTTGGGTTGTTAGTCCCATATGCAAACACTAGACAAAAACTTAACCTAGCACACTTTCCCCCCAGTGCCTCGCAAGGCCCCACTGGAACCCTCCCCGGTTAAGGACAAGACATGACTAGAGATAAAGGTTATCTAATGTCTACAACCCTACGCCCCCGCTATGGTGAGAAATGAAGTCATGGATAATAATTATTGGAAACATTTAAGCGTTTTAAATTTAGTGACATAGCCTCTGGATTTATATTTTTATTTGAATTTTTTAAACAAACAACTCATGTAGCTATTTAGAAATCCATTAATGAATCAAAGTTTTAGCATTACAATATTTAGAATAACCAATATAAATTCTACCAAGTAAGTCTACCATTTGTTGAAAAAGGAATTTTGGTATTTAAGACTTTGATATAAGTATGAAAGTGCAAGGTAGAAATATATGGTGATAATGCGGAAGACTTATAGAAATACAAGAAACATCTTATTGTAATCAATGATGATCAAAAAAAATATGAGTTAAATTGCATAAAGAAGATGTTTTTGTAAATCATTGTTCAAGTAAAATCTTTAAGTTTAACAATAAAGTAACCAAGCATGAAATAATGTTATAAAAAAAGAGATTACTACAATGTTACTTTAATTACAATTTCAAAACATACCAAACATTGTAGAAAGCATGCTAGGTTATCTAGTGCATTTCATAAGTAACGAGTAGTATAGAATTAGCATTAGGATCCAATACTCATGAGAAGAAGTGTTATGGAAGATAATGATGTGAACATAAGTGTATTTTTGAGTAGAGTAAACAAATATTTTAATCAAAAATACAAGAAAAATGTCAAGTAAAGAGCACAATAAAACACAAATAATTTTACTTCCACATACTTTAATGCACAAACAAAATGTACAACTACCAAGGTGCTTTGCACACACAATGCTCATTAAAACTTATCAGGGTGCAAAGTAGTGCTTGGTGGATCACATATTTTATTTTATTTTAATATTGAAACTAGTGATCCGGTGTACTTAAGAGTAAGTGGTTTTTATTTTGAAAGAAAGATATGGTTTGCACAAGATACATTACTATTCTTTCCAAGGTGCTCAACCTCACAGTGCTTATTAAGACTTATCAGGAGGTTCAAGTAGTGCTTGGTGGAGTTATCTTTGTCACTTTATTTTATGATTTTTATTTTGTATAAAGTTCTCCGAATACACTTGTTTTGCAAACCAATATAATTTATGAAAACATAACCACTTTTCTTAACTTTTAAGAGTGCAAATAAAGGTAGTGTAGGTAAGATACTTGTGCAATTTTAATTCATTGTACTAATACAAAACATACACAAGCATTTTTAGATTAAACACATATGTAGACAATGCCAAAATAAGTGAGTGAATAAATATCATTATCAAACATAAAACATTTACTCATTCTTAGAGGCATGCTAAGCTTGGTTCTACACAACTTTTACAATATAATTGATGCAGATATTAATAGATATATCAAAGCATGATGAAAACAATGTTCAAAGTAGTTTGAAAAGATATATTGCAACATTATAGAAGTTCTAAATAATAGATTAAATCATGTTTGATTTTCAATAAAGTCCATACAGTATTTTTGATATTTTGAAGAATAATTTTGATTTAAAGTTTGAACTCATAAGATTGATCTTAGACTTCCTGAGGACTACCTTGTGAGGGGTGAGGGGTACTAGGAGATGTGATGGGATGATAGCCCAAATCTCCCTTTCGCAAGATACATGTAAATAGAAAAGTTAAGTTCAAAATAATAATTTTTGATACTTGTTTTTGTTTTATATTTTTGTATTTGATTTTTGCATATAGGAATAACAAAAAAAAATTGTATTTTAATTTTTCAAAAATCAATTATAGGCATAGATGCAAAAATGAGTAGTACATATAAAAAAATATATTTGTAGTGGTTTTTCAGAATTTTAAAATTATAGAATATCTGGGACTTGAGCTAGCGCCGGCGTTAGATACTAGCGTCTGCGTTAGCTCATAGAGAGTGCTTATTTTAATCATATAGCCTAGATTTTCTTCGATCTTGCTTCTGATTTTTCTGAATTATGTTTGTGCAATGTAAGGCCTGTCTAATGAAGTGAAGAGACGAGAAGAAACCGCAAAAAGTTGCGGAAGTTAAAATTTTAGTACATGGGTTTAATATTCATTAAAGCTCCATATTCATTAGACCTTAATTCTTGACTTTTGCACAACATATGATTGAGTGCAATGATCATAAATAAGTGTAATAATATTCATGCAATTTTTCAATTCTGATTTGATATGATTATGATTAAACATACTAGGGGTAATTGAAAATGACGCAAATATATTAACTACCTAAGCAAAACTTGCGCATTTTAGCCTAATACCCCTAAAATACCTTTTAAATCCATTTTGACACTTATTTCATTTAGTCTTAATAATATCATATGACAAATTTAGTTTTTCAAATTTTATGAGACTTTTAGGAAATGGATTTAGAAGGATAAAAATAAAAAGGATAAGTAGATCACTTGAAAAATAACATGACTTATTATTCAACTTTACTCAATTTGATTTCTTTATGAATTTTGGTTTAATATGTGAAAGTCATATCACAAGTTATATAAAGTGATCATATCATGATGGTTCAACAAAAAGAAAATAAACAAACAAAAAACAGGTTAGGCATATCATGAAGTAGATTGATGATATTTCATTTTTAGTTGATTTCTACTTCATGCAAATGATTGGATACTAATGGATCTTGAAACAACGACCAAAAACATCACCTCCATCATAATTTCTACTTGGGCAGTTAGACTTTGTTTGCACTCCATCCAGGTATCTCTCACAGAAATTCATACATTCTTCCATAAGATAGCCTTTAGCAATAGAACCTTCGGGATGAGCATGAGTATATACATATCTCTTAAGAGTAAGCAGATACCTAAATTCAAATATACATTATGTCAATAAAATAAGGTAGAATATTGTCAAATACAAGAAAACATCATTACCTTTCAATGGTATAAGAGATTTAGGTATCCAAAGGGGACCAAGTGTGACGGTTCTATTGGGTACCCAAATATATCGTGTTTGCTTTTGAGGAGATGGAAGTGAATGAGCCCTTTTGAGTGGAGTTTGTGTTTCATCTTTAACTTTGGGTCTCCATTCAAATCTTGGTTTAACATTATTTTTAGTTTTCAAATTTCCATAATCATTTACTTGAACATTTGGATCAAAAAGGTTTTTGAATTTATAATTTGAAGGAAATTTGTTTGCATTTAATTTTAGGTTGGGAGAAACATGATTTTGTAAATTATGGTGATTTTGATTTTGATTTACAAATCCTTTATGTTCCTTACTCCCATTTTTAAACTTAGGTAAGATGTTCATATTCATATTCAACTTGTTTTTAGATATAGTTTTATATTGTGAAATTGTATTTACAATTTTCATAAGCAAGTTGATTTTTGATTTTAATTCATCATTCTTGATTTTTAAATTATGTCTAGCTTTATTATAAGCTATTGTGCTATTTTTAAGAGTAGAAACAATAGAGTCAATATGATTTTGATAGTCATTTCTAAATTCCTCAAATGTTTCATCCATCTCTTTGATTTCAATTTTATAACTTTTGCATGTAGCACAATCACTTTTCAAAGTTGAATTTTCTAAAGACAATTTTTCATTGTGTTCTTTTACAATAAGAAGTTCCTTTTCAAGTCCCTTGTATTTTTCTTTTACATTATTAAATTCTAAACAAGGTGTAATAGTTTCATTTAAAGATACATGGGTAGGACTAGATGAATTAGCATTTGATTCTACTTTAACTTTTGCTTTTAAACTTTTATTTTCTAAGCGTAAATTTTTATTAGTAATTTTCAATTTCTTGATCTTTTGTTTAGCCATTTTTAGTATATTGAAACTAGAGATAGAAGTTATCACACAAGAAGAAGATTTAGATTTTCTTACAGCGCTATTGAAAGAGGCAAAATGTGAACATGAAGTTCCTTCGTCATCTTTTAGGCCTTCCTCCATCATTGATGAATTTTCATCTTCTTTTTCTCTTGATGTATTGTGTTCTTTTTCTAAGTTAATTTCCATGGCTTTTCTACGAGAGAGATCTTCTTGAACAATGGTGGATGCTTGTATGTCCTTCTCCTCCTGTGTTTGTTCCATACCTGCGAGAGGAAGATCATACATTTCTTCAAGAAATTTCCATACTTTGTATGCACTAGAAAAGCAATATATTAATTTGAAAACGTCATTTGATAAACCACAAAATAAATAGTGTTTGGCTTTTGCATTTAGATGACGTTCATTTTTATTTGATTCATCCGCTGGTCTTACTATGGCTAGATTCCATGCTTCGATATCTAAAGTTTTAATAAACCTTTCCATTAAAATTTTCTACCCTTTATAATTTGTCCCTTTAAATAAAGGTGGTGCTAGTGATTTTTCTTCTTCATAAAAATTTACCCCACTAGTAGAAGCGAGATCATGAGACGTCATTATTCCTGGTTGTTAAGCTGATTGGAATAACCTAGCTCTGATACCACTTGTTGGATCGGTAGGCGCCCTTAGAGGGGGGTGAATAAGGGTTTTAAAAACTTATATTATATTTTGAAATACTTGCTTATGATAAGAGATCAAAATAGTGATTTTGAATAAAGGTCTAAATTGTTTTATAATAAAGGAGAGGATAATAAACAATTTAGAGAAATGAAGAACAAATCAATTTTATTACACAAAGAGAGACATGATTATTATTAATAAAATTGATTACAAAATTTTGATTTCAATGACGCTAGAAATCAAAGCGAAATATGAAAGACTCTTTTTGTTTTCTATACCGACTCGTATCCCCACAAACTGGTTGGCTTTAGCCGATCCTTCCCCGGATACGGCCTCAAGCCGCTCTAGCCAACCCTTCCCCGAATATGGCCTCGAGCACCCCCTAGACCTACACCCTAGACCTAGTCGCCAACACGAGTTAAATTTCTGCCCTAAGTCCTACCCAGACCTAGTCGCTAATACGAGGCGAATTTACTACACGATTCAAAAGAAAAGATGTGAAATACAAAGACAATAATATAAAGCTCCCTATATGTGGATCTTTTGGAGAAGTAGATGAAGACGCGGAGTATGATCATAGTCGATGCGGTCTTTCATCACGATGATGACGCGTGTTGAAATCTTCTCCACGGATCTCCTTAAGCCTTTATGGATTTGTGGGAGTATCTCTCTGAACCTTATTCTCTATGTTGTGGCACGAAGCTCTGGAATTTTGGATCTCAAGAGGATGAGGAAGACGGAGCCAAGGGGTCCTTTTGATAGTCTCAGCGCTAGCGCCTGCGCTAGTGGTACCGCCGGCTCTATCCCATTTTAGGACATATTCTGTGCGGCAGAATTTTCAATCCAAGGAAACAATTCTCTCTTGTCTTCTGTGCTCCGTGCTACCGCCTGCGCTATCGAATACCGTCAGGCGTTATCTCATTATATAAGTACTCCCAGAATTTGCGCTTAAGCAAAACTTTTCGTCGATCGAAATTTCATTGAGCGCAGCATACAGTTCGTCGAGCGAATTTTCGTCGAACGCAGTGATGAGCATTTCATCGAGCGCAGCTTACAGTTCGTCGAGCGAAAGCTAGCGCCAGCGCTAGTACTAGCGCGCCGCGGTAGAGTAAGCAGTTCATCGAGCACGCTTCAACATTCGTCGACCGGAAATTCGTCGAAAGCAGGATCGTCGAACGCAAGATCAATTTCGTCGAACCCATTATCCATTCTCAGCGGTTCCTTAGCGCTAGTGCCAGGTGTTATGTGATACCGCCGGCGCTAGAAGGAGTGTTGGATTTGAAGGCTCAAATTTGGGGGCAACCTTCTTATGTAATCCTTGAGTCATGTGGACTTTGCTATCCTGCACACTTAAACACACAAGATCAAATACACATAGGTTTTGTTATTCTCAAACCTAGGGGATGCGGAAGACCATGTTCCAACACTTAATACATCACATCAGTGGAAATTAGAATTTTTGTGATCAAAAATTCTAATTATTTGATTAATTTAAAATATGTCACCTTTATGTATTAGTGAAATGTTTACGGTTAAAACCTTTTAGAAAATTTTGAAACTCTGAAAAACCACTTGTAATACCAATTAGAACCCCTAAAAATTTTTGTAGAAATTTTCAGAGGTTATTTCCTTAGAAATTATCAAAATTATCATATGTCACTGATGGAGTTAAAATTAAATTCCTGCGGAGCCTGGGTTCAGTTAGATTCCGGTGGGCGTTTTCGAGGAGTCCGGCGAGTACTCCTACTTCAAGGAGCTAAACCTTTATCCCACCTGTCGAGGTGATGGAAGTAACGGTCGCTCCCACTTTTGGAATATCGGGGGTAGCACCGCGGCGACGGGGCCGAAATTCTTTTTTGGTTACTTAATTTTTATAAACAAGATCACTCGCAGAGTTTTTGAAAGTAATTTATCCAACTTTTCTTGCGATAAAGGCAAGTGCACCTTATCGATTATAGTACAAGATATAATTTTTTTAGAAAATGATATCGCGGTCAGATTTTTCCGAGGCCGTGTTGATTATCTCTACTTTGAGGACGAGCTATTATCTTATCGATGAAAATAAGTGTGATTGCAGTAATTCTAAAAAGCAGAAAAGACGAAAATCGCGGGCTTGGTGTGCGTTTAGCAAAAACCAAGAAAAGTGATGATAATGCAGAATATCTAAGCTATGAAAGCGATAAATAATGCAGAAAATCACGGGCTTGGTGTGCGTTTAGCAAAACCTAGAAAATCTTGCTATGAAAGCGGTAAATAATGCAGAAAATCTAGCTATGAAAGCGGTAAATAATGTAGAAAATCTAAGCTATGAAAGCGATAAAACTAGCTATGAAGGCGGCAAATCTATGCTATGAAAGCGAGAAAAGCTATGTTATGAAAGCGGTAAATCTATGCTATGAAAGTGAGAAAAGCAATGCTAAGAAAAGGAGAACAGCTATGCTAAGAAAACAATATTTTCATTAAGCAGAAAAAAAAAGATATTACAATCTTAGAGAGAGAAAGAGTTGAACAAAGAGAGAGATAATTATAAAAACAACACAAAAGTGGATCACAAATCCCAAAAAACATCAGAATTTGTGAACCCTGGAAATATCAGCCAACACCCTTTATATATAGGCAAAAGAGGGTTGCAATTAGCAAAAAAGGAAAAATAGCAGCTGGCGGTTTGATTGAAGAGGATTGCAAATTTGACTTGATCTCGGGTGCGGATAGAAGCTGGCAGGTTCTAGAAGGAGAGAGCTGGCAGGACAGCTTGCTGGAAGGAGAGCTGGCAGGCTGGCATCGAATTTGTCAAACGCAGGGACGAGTTTGTCGAACTGGGAGGGAGGCAGAGAGGAATTCATCGAACGCCTGGACTGAGTGATTCGTCGAACGCAACTCGGAGAGGGATTCGTCGAACGCAACGAAGAGTTCGTCGAACACAGGTTCTGGTCTCAGCGGGCTGACTCGTCTCAGCGGTTCAGGTTGAGTCGTCTCAGCGGTTCGGGCTCATCTCAGCGGACTGGGATTCGTCGAACGCAGTGGGGAGTTCGTCGAACTCAGAGCTCCTTCGTTGAACGCCTGCAGATGATTTTATATAATATATTTATATATAATATATATATATAATACTAAGAGATCGTCGAACGCCTGGCATCGTTCGTCGAACGTAGGGCGCTGAGCGTTCGTCGAACGCAGGGCGCTGCGCGTTCGTCGAATGCAGGGCGCTGCGCGTTCGTTGAACGCAGGGCGCTGCGCGTTCGTCGAACGCAGGGCACTGCGCGTTCGTCGAACGCAAAGCAGCGTTCGACGAATCTCCAGCAGCCATATATATTTATTTTATATGTATTATTAATACTATATATATACTATTATTATTTATATTTTATATATTATACATATATATATATGCAAATACATATATTATACACATATATTTATTATATTTATAATAAATTTATTATACAATAATATTTCAAAATTTTATTCTTATATAAGTATATTTACTTATTCTTACAAATATTCTGATTTGTTTCAAACTTAAATAACTCAAGTTTTTTCAAAAAGATGTATAGCTATATACATATATAAAACAAGAGATTATTTCAAAAATTTATATGCAATATGTACAAAACTATCCAAAATTATGCTAAAAATTATACAAAAAATATGTATAATTTGTTATTCATCAAATACCCCCATACTTAAGCTTTTGCTATTCCAGAGCAAAAGTAAGAGATACCCATAAGACATTAATAGAATTTCTAATTTACCAAAATTTTATTTAATCGAAAGTAAGCTTGAAATAAATTTAGGAGATTAAAAGAGGTAAGTCCAACATCGTGATGATGATTTAAAAAGAGCGAAAAAGTTTTAGCCAACAAGACTTCTAAAGTTAGCTAAGTAGCGACCTAGATAATTGTAATAATTAGCACCATGATTAGAATAGAATTATAAGAACTTTAACTTTTTAATGAAATTTTTTAGAATAATTAAAACTTACTAATTATGCTCTCTCAAAATTTTTTTTATTTATATCTAGTTTTCGATTTGATTGGCTGGGGGATAGGGGGAGCTTGGTAGGAGAAGAGACTTTTGATTTGGGGGTGATGAATTTTATCCTCTCACCCCACTCAATTTTTTTTTTTTGGATAGGGGAACGAAATCTTATTCCCACATATTATTTTTTTTCTTCAGAAATACCCAATGCCTATGTTTTCAGAACGAATATCTTGTTCCCATTGACATAAGATCTTTTCCTTTAATTAATTGGGTGCCTATGTTTACGGAATGAAATCTTATTCCCATTGACATAAGATCTTTTAAACGAAATTACCAAGGAAATGGAATAATAGGTAAGGGGTTTAGAAATTTCTAGATTTTATAAATTAAGAAAAATTTTGAGAGCAAGTTTTAGTAGGTTTAAAACATTCCTAAAGTTTCACAAGTTTGGAGTAGAAATAATTAAAGTCTAAAGATGGTCTGCCAAAATAATACAACAAGAAGCTATTTAGGGTAAACTTGAAGTAGTGCTAAAAAATTTGTTCTCAAATTAATTTAAAAACACAATATATTATTTACAACTAAAATTCCATGAATCTAAATCTTACAAACCATGATACGAATAAGGGTTTTGGCAAATAAAAAATAATAAAAATGTTTATAAATAAACTCTAACTAATTTTGATAAATACAAAGCTAAGTAGGGGTTTTTATTATATTTTTGGGATTTTATCGGATAAGTTTTCATCAATTTTTTTTATTTTTATTATGATCTTTTTTTTGAATTTTTGTTTTTTTTGTAACAAAATACATATAAATAGTTAATAAGGAAAAAAAGGAAAAAGAAAGAAAGGAAAATAAAAACATAAATAAATAATATTTTTGGTGTTATGACAAACTTTTGTGAATTTTATTATAACAAATTTCTAAGTAAAATTTTTTCAATTTTTTTGGATTTTTCAAATTTTTATCTTATATATACATTAATACTTACAAAAAAAATCATAATGATATTTTTTTATTTTTTTTCAAATGTGCATAAATATATACATAATATTTTTTTTCAATTTTTTTGAGGTTTTTCTAATATGGGAGGGGCAAAAATAATTACAAAAGGAGGGGAAAAAACACCCCCATACTTAAAAGTCAACATTGTCCTCAATGTTGAAATTAAGTATGAGGAACAATTCTATATGTACAAAAGCATGAAAAATACAAGAAAGGAAATAGCAGGGGAAAAAGGCACGTCCCTGATTTGGAGACGGGATGACCGGATGAATGCCTGCAAAATATGGAGAAGTAAGAAAATATTAGATAAATATGGGGTGCCTCCCACGAGCACTTTGTTTACTGCCGCGTAGCTTGACTGATTTGACAGTTAGACTCGGGGGTTCGGCTCCGTATTACCCGACAAAGCTCCAAGTTGCCGCTCGGAGACCATCTTCGCAAGTTGTCCAACTTGATTTTCTAAGTTTTTTAGCGATCTGGTGATGTTCTGGATATTTGAGTCGTTAGACGCGACGTGTTTAGCGAAAGCTTCTTCGAGCGGAGAAAGTTTTGGAGGAGGCGGCGGATATCCCTGATGAAATCCGTGCGGAAATCCTTGCGGATTTACATTTGGGGGTCGCTGCGCGTTATTTTGATTACTCCAGGAGAAGTTCAGGTGATTCCTCCAACCCGTATTATAATTATTACTATATGGGTTATTATTAGGGTTGAAAGGAGGTCGAACTTGATTGTCGAGGTAATCTACCGATTCTTCATTTAAATTATTATTATTATTATTATTAATATTATTATTAATATTATTATTATTATTATTTAAATTATTATTATTATAATTAGTATTTCCCACGCGGGAGTGGAGGAGAAAGCAGTCATCTCCGCCACTTGCTTGCTTAGCCGCTCTACCTGCGAGGCTAAGTAAGTAGTGGCATCCACTTCCAAAAGACCAGCCAATTTATTAGGATGCGACCTTGGCACGTTCCATTGGTATGCGTTCATGGTCATTTCTTCGATCAGAGCTTGAGCGGCCTCCGGGGTTTTGTTGTTTAACGTTCCCCCGGCGGCTGCGTCGATCATCTGTTGCATTGAGAAATTCAAGCCATTGTAGAACGTTTGGATTTGTAGCCAAGTTGGTAGCACGTGATGTGTACACCTACTCAAATATTCTTTAAAACGCTCCCAAGTCTCGTAAAGAGACTCGGAATTGAATTGTATAAAAGATGCGATATCCGTGCGAAATTTAGCAGTTTTTTACGGAGGAAAATACTTAGTTAGAAAATTTTCCGTCAATTCGGCCCACGTGGTTATGGACCCTCTCGGAAGAGAAGTCAACCACGATTTAGCCTTTGTCCGCAGGGAAAAGGGGAATAAGTGCAAGCGAATGGCGTCATCGCTGACACCATTAATTTTGAAGGTGTCGCAAATTTCTAAAATGTTTGAAAGGTGTTGGTTTGGGTCCTCATCTGGCAAACCGTCGAACTGAATCGACTGTTGTACCATTTGGATTATGCTGGATTTTATTTCGAAATTATTATTAGCTATCGTGGGGCGAGTGACACTTGACCCAGTATCTTCCAAATTTGGCCTGGAATAGTAGGCCATGGTCCGTTGTGGGCCCGCATTTGGATTGGGATCTGCCATATTATCCGATATAGTTTCGCCGTTTAATTCTTCGAGATTTAAGGGTTGTTGTTGGTCACGAGATTGAAGGCGCTCGTGAAGAGTGCGCTCAATTTTTGGATCAAAAACAAATTCCGGATAATCCGAAGAGCTTCCTCGGGTCATATACTTTTATATAAATAAAGTTTTTCTTTTTTATAAGCAAAATTTTTTATTTTTTTTTTTTTATTTGATTTTTGGATTTTTTTTTTATGATAATTTAAGTAAAAGAAAGAAAGAGCTTTTTTTTGGATGAAAATATATATAGATGATTCGTGTTTTGAAAAAAAAATTAGTTTTTCGAGCTTTTTCTATTTTTTTGTTTTTTGTTTAGAAATATCGAGAGAAAAAGGGGAGTAAGAAGTAAAAGATAAAATTAATAGCGATTCCCTGTTTCAAAATAACGACACGAAAAGTCCCCGGCAACGGTGCCAAAAGCTTGATGAAGTTAAAATTAAATTCCTGCGGAGCCTGGGTTCGGTTAGATTCCGGCGGGCGTTTTTGAGGAGTCCGGCGAGTACTCCTACTTCGAGGAGCTAAACCTTTATCCCACCTGTCAAGGTGATGGAAGTAACGGTCGCTCCCGCTTTCGGAATATCGGGGGGTAGCATCGCGGCGACGGGGCCGAAATTCTTTTTTGGTTACTTAATTTTTATTAAAAAGGTCTCTCGCAGAGTTTTTGAAAATAATTTATCCAACTTATCTTGCGATAAAGGCGCGCAAGTGCACCTTATCGTTTATAGTACAGGATATATTTTTTTTAGAAAATGATATCGCGGTCATATTTTTCCGAGGCCGCGTTGATTATCTCTACTTTGAGGACGCGTTATTATCTTATCGATGAAAATAAGTGTGATTGCAGTAATTCTAAAAAGCAGAAAAGACGAAAATCGCGGGCTTGGTGTGCGTTTAGCAAAAACCAAGAAAAGCGATGATAATGCGGAAAATCTAAGCTATGAAAGCGATAAATAATGCAAAAAATCGCGGGCTTGGTGTGCGTTTAGCAAAAACTAAGAAAAGTGGTGATAATGCAGAAAATCTAGCTATGAATGGGGTAAATAATGCAAAAAATCTAGCTATGAAAGCGGTAAATAATGCAGAAAATCTAAGCTATGAAGCGATAAAACTAGCTATGAAGGCGGTAAATCTATGTTAAGAAAGCGAGAAAAGCTATGCTATGAAAGCGGTAAATCTATGCTATGAAAGCGAGAAAAGCTATGCTAAGAAAAGGAGAACAGCTATGCTAAGAAAACAATATTTTCATTAAGCAGAAAAAAAAAAGATATTACAATCTTAGAGAGAAAATTATAAAAACAACACAAAAGTGGATCACAAATCCCAAAAAACAACAGAATTTGTGAACCCTGGAAACATCAGCCAACACCCTTTATTTATACGCAAAAGAGGGCTGCAATTAGCAAAAAGGAAAAATAGCAGCCGGCGGTTTGACTGAAGAGGATGGCAAATTTGACTTGATCTGGGGTGTGGATAGAAGCTGGCAGGTTCTAGAAGGAGAGAGCTGGCAGGACAGCTTGCTGGGAGGAGAGTTGGCGGGCTGGGAGCGAATTCGTCGAACGCAGGGACGAGTTCGTCGAACTGGGAGGGAGGCAGAGAGGAATTCATCGAACGCCTGGACTAAGTGATTCGTCGAACACAGCTCAGAGAGGGATTCGTCAAACGCAGCGAAGAGTTCGTCGAACGCAGGTTCTGGTCTCAGCGGGCTGACTCGTCTCAGCGGTTCGGGTTGAGTCGTCTCAGCGGTTCGGGCTCATCTCAGCGGACTGGGATTCGTTGAACGCAGTGGGGAGTTCGTCGAATTCAGATCTCCTTCGTCGAACGCCTGCAGATGTTTTTATATAATATATTTATATATAATATATATAATACTAAGAGATCGTCAAACGCCTGGCGTCGTTCGTCGAACGCAGGGCGCTGAGCGTTGGTCGAACGCAGGGCGCTGCGCGTTCGTCGAACGCAGGGCACTGCGCATTTGTCGAATGCAGGGCGCTGCGCGTTCGTCGAACGCAGGGCGCTGCGCGTTCGTCGATCGCAGAGCAGCGTTCGACGAATCTCCAACAGCCATATATATACTTATTTTATATGTATTATTAATACTATATATATACTATTATTATTTATATTTTATACATTATACATATATATATATATATATATATATATGCAAATATATATATTATCCACATATATTTATTATATTTATAATAAATTTATTATACAATAATATTTCAAAATTTTATTCTTATATAAGTATATTTACTTATTTTTACAAATATTCTGATTTGTTTCAAACTTAAATAACTCAAGTTTTTTCAAAAAGATGTATAGCTATATACATATATAAAACAAGAGATTATTTCAAGAATTTATATGCAATATGTACAAAACTACCCAAAATTATGCTAAAAATTATACAAAAAATATTTATAATTTGTTATTCATCAGTCACATTACTGAATAACTGAAATTTTATTAAGAAAAAAGTGTGGAGAATTATTAAAACTCTGGAAAATCATTTGGAATCTAGTTATGAAACTCTGGGAATTTTGGTAAAAATTTTGGGTGTCTTACACAGAAAAATTCGTAATATTCAATTTGTCACACTTTTGTATTCATGAAATATTTATGGGTAGATATTCTTGGAAAATTTTGAAACTCTGGATAGGATGTTTTAGTTCAATACAGTACCATGGTAATTTTCTCAGAATTTTTGGAAGAACTAAAGTAGTACTTGTTGTGTAAAGTTACACATTCACACCTTTTATTTTATGTGAAAATTTTGATTGTTAGTACCCTTGAAAATAGTAGAGCTTTGGAAATCATTTTATTTTGTCATTTAACACCTCTGAAAATTTTATTAACAAGTTTGAAATTACTAACATGGTACTTCCTTTGGAAATTGATATATGCTCATTGATTAATGAATTTTTAAATAAGGTTAAATCAAATTGAAATGTAATGAAACACTGTATATTTCTTGAATTATCCATTATTAATTTATGGTATGAATTGTAGCTCAATTGGACATTATATAGATAAGGTTGCATCATAAGGATCATAATTAGTTCAACCTCATTTTGGTCTGCGTATAGTAAAAAGTTAATATGATGAGTAGATCAGCAAGATCCCTTAGAAAATCAGTAAAACTTGGAACATAGCAGTAATATATCATTTATATCAGCCCCTAGAAGTTATGAATTTTTCGGGGAATATTCATACTATAGTTTAGGGAATAATTCAGATTCATGTCACACTATGAGTAAAGTTATAAAAGGGGCATTTATCACTAGGGTGTCTTACGGACATTTGAGAATCATATAAGACCTACACCACCTAGAGTATAGGAGATCTTAAGTGTTGAGCATCGTTCAAAAGAACGTTTGCTCAAAAGTAGAGTTGGAGATAATTCATAAAGCATTAAAGTAATAAAAAGAAATAAGGAGACTGTGTCTTTAGTAAAGGGGTAGCCACCAATAAAAGTAATTGTCTTGGAAAGGGGGATTTGAGCTTCAACCCATCATATTCCCTAGTACCATTGTGAGCCCTTCACCGGGTAGACACCGGGAAGTCTAAGATTTACCTTAAACTTATAAGTATAATAATAATTAGACAAGATTAGCCTAATTAAGTGAAAAAGAAATGTGATAAGCCACTTCCCGAGTTATGGGATGGAACGGTACAGACTGGTTAGTCTTGCGAGCTGGAGGCTTGGGTGGTTGTATATCAGGACGGATTGGTCCTGCGAGCTGGAGGCTCGGGTCATGATAACTTACATGTGCATAGAAATAAATTAGTAGCGGGTCTTCGATACTGGGCCAGTCGTCACACCAACGGCAGTATATTGACTTAGGCAGGTGTGAGGGTTTGAGGGGCCAGTAGGTTGCTTATACTGCGGTCTGGAGGACAATCCCCGAAAATGCACACTGACCTTAAAGAATAGTGGGTTCCAACAAAGAGTACGCAAGTTTCTAGAGTGCACCTAAGTCATGTACAGAGGCGTACGAAGGGTCTAGGCTCGTAGTGTGTATACTAGACTAGGAAGTGGAGACACCCACTCCACTGCTGCCGTAGCCACAACGGTGGTACCAGAGAGTGCAGCTAACTCTAAAAATTAGGAACGAAGGTCTGTGATCACATAGTCGTGTGGGTGAGTTGCACTTGTATGAATCATACCATACCATTCATATCATAACATTCATAAGCATTAGAACATTAATAGTAGATCCTTATTATATAAATTAGTGTGGGCTCTTTTAAATGATATGTTATTATTCTGGAAACCTTAACTTATAAGTTTTTATGGGCATTCATATAAGTTAGGGTACTCATGTGATGGTAGTATAATTATACTCATTAACTTTACCTGCGCCGCACTGCTTTACTTTACTTGCTCTAGTTTACAATTTAACTGCTCGTTGCTCTTTGTTACTACTACTACTATAGCTTTTCTTGTCTATTGCACTCTTTATATAGTCTGTATAGTAGAACTTCTAGAATAGATTCTTTTGATCTATACTCATGCTACCTAGCTCCACTGTCACCTGCTTGTTTGATTTACCCCTTGTTGTCCTCCGCTTCTTCCTCCCATCCGATGCCTAGGAGTTGTGGGGGGAGGGGATGGGGAATTTGGCTTAGTCTTTCGACTAACGGTCAGTGGACCACATCATTTTAAGGGTGATGTGCCAGAGTAGCAGGACCCGTTCAGGAGACAGGTCAAGAGGATGGGATGAAGTAAAGCAGCCACAACCCGTTGTTGCAGTTGCAGCTACAGACACTTGATGATAAGTTTGATAGCTTCCTCATAGATGTAGAGTGAGAGAGTTGTTGTACTCATTTGGACATGTACCAGGCATAACCCTTTCTCTCTCATTATTGTACTCATTGTTGAACCTGTATTCAATTAGACATCTATACGGATATGTGTGATTGTGGACTCGGTGTATTTTAATTAATTTTCTTCTTATATCTTGTTAGCATGTTGATCATTCTTGCCGGCAGGATCGGCGTCTTGCGGAGGTAGCTAACTCGGGTGTTAGTGTCACCGTAAGGCGGCGGTTCTGGGCATAAGATCTGGAAGCTCTCCAGGTGCGGGAGAGGGATCTTATAGTTCACTCTTCTTGTAAAGTCATACAAAGTAATAGTGACACACACTTGTTTCAATCAACAACTACCTCAATCTAAGCTGATTAAGTTGAGATTTAAATTCAATTACACAAAACACATAAAGGTATTCCGTCGAGATGTGGTGTGGACAACATCATGTATGCTACTAAGTTTTTAATAAATGTCACGGTGCATTCGACCACCATATAAGTTTCATGAACCAACAAACTGCCAAATGTCTTACTCGTATATACCTTGTATAAGTCGGATCCTCAAAACACTAGATCCTCAATGCAAGTTTCATTAACTGGTGTCTTGCTTCAACATATTTCATGCCTACCATGAGTATCCAACACATATCCTCAGTAAACCTTATTTAGTGTATAAAATTATCATTATATATATATGCACAAACCAGTGCATTGCCACTATTGTTGGGAATTTGTAAGAACAAGAGACTTAATTAGAAGTATCAGCATTCATCTCTCAACAATATGTCGGATAAGGTGGAATCCAACATGGTTTCTATCGAGGTTATAGTGTATAAATAACAAATTTTGAGTATGGTTTAATTATCACCCTTAATCACACCTTGTAAAGTCTAACATACATCACGTGATTCCACTCATTCTTAAGATTTCTCCTCATATTTACAAAGTGATCATATAAATTTGTTAACTTAAAATTTTAGGTTATACAAACCTTAGCACTATGAGTTCTTCAGTTTTCTGACTGAATAATTTAATAGTAATCTAACACTTTTGAATTCATACCATTTCGGTCAACAATCAAGCATAACTCCAACTTAACAAATTTTAAAGCGTCCTTTAAAATATGTCTTGTGCGTATCAGACCGACCATTGATCACTAAGAAGAATTACAAAACCATTGAAAGGGTTTAAGTTATTATTCAAGTACAAACTCCATCCAACTCATGTCGATGAGTGTACGCACTTAAGTTGAAATGAGCAATTATGATCTCATCACTTAAGTGCTTGTTCGACAAAATAGGAAAGGAACACATTCTGACATGACCTCAAAAAGTCAATATCATCATGGTGCTTGTTGTGTTGGCAGTGCACTGATAACACAACAAAAGCTTTTTGGTGGAAAAATAAAATTATTGATTAACATTTTCCTCCATAAAACAATGAGGAATGAACTCAGGTATGTAAATGAGATACAAATTTAGTTTTCCTCTAGGGTGTACACTACAACAAACTGCACCTGTTGTAAGGACTGGAATGTAACTGAAACACAGTTTGTTACTAATAGTTATATTTAGTAACAAAGTTTTTTTGTTGTTACAAAAAATAACTTTGTTGTAACGAATATTTTAAATTTTGTTACAATAATAATTAATTCGTTACTATAACTATAAGTATTTGTAACAACACTAATGTTACGTTACAAATAGAAAACTTTTCTCACAATAAGTATCAATTGTAACGACATCATGAAAGTTTTTTGTGACAAAGACATTGTCCTTACCAATAGTAATATTTTATTATTAAAGTTTTGTATGCGCGCGACAGTACCCCGCCTCGATAGTGCTCTAACGCGATGACAGTACTCCTACAACTCGCAAACATTCGTGCGCGGCTGTCGCAGATATGTGGTACTATTGCGACATTATTTTTGCGCGTACGAGGGTTTTTATAGATCTTTAACTTTTTATATAAACACGCATAGACAAACACAAACACGCATAGACACGCAAGCAAAGACACAAACACGCACAAACACGCATAGACACAGACACCACTACAACAAACTGTCGTGTGGGGCACGTGCGCTTTTCCTATGCACTGTTAGTTGATCGATCGAGCGTCTGAGAGTGGGAGAGTACAGTTTTGGCGGAGATACCGTCGATGCCGGTGTACGGTGGTCACAGCGGAAAGTATCGAGCACGACCATACCTTTATAATTAATATATATATATATAACCGGTAAAATATATAATAAATTATAATTATAAATTTAATTATATATAAACGCGTATAAAATTTTATGTAAAACTTTATAAAACGTTTTTATAAAAAATTCATATTAAAGCAGCTCCGCAGGGGCTTCGCCCGTGCTCGCTGACTCTTAGTGGGCTGCGCTCGCATTCGAGCGGGATGCGCCTGCATTCTACAATACCCGGCCGGCGACGGCGGGCTTCGCCTGCCCCCGGCGAAGCCCGCAACATATACATATGAGTACTCAAAATGACCGTAAAAAAATACACATCAATATTTTATAATTATTTTTTTCTAAAACATTTATATTTTAACAAAAAAATCATTTTAAAGTTTCTTTACATATAATAGTTAAAGATATATAAAGTTTTTTATATAAATTTTTTATAAAATTTTATAAAAACTGTTATATAAAGTTTTTATAAGACTTTAAAAACATTTTTATAAAAGTTTTTTCTTCCTCTCCCCCTCTCTTTTACATGAATGAAATATATGGAGGAAAATTTTTATCCATAAATTTTGCAAACAAAATTATCCAAAATTAAAAATATTAAATTTAAAAATGAATGTCAATTTGACATTAATTTAAGCAATTGTTAACCGCACCCCAGTTTTGGCTATCTGCAACCCATTTATATGAATTATTATGCATTTTTTTGGAAATACGCCTTTTACAAGCAATTTTAGGAAAACTGTTCAACACGAAAGTTGTATATATCGTCGATATCTACAACTTTCGTGTTGAACCTTTTTTCCTAAAAATGCATGCACAATGCGTATTTCCAAAAATTCGTTATACTTACTGTACAACCCTGATGTTCGCCAGGTAGACTCCGAGGCCAGGAGTGGGGTGCAAATAGGTATTTTGGGGGTGCAGTTTGGCAGCGAGCGAGCCAAACAGGTTGGGGTGCAAATAGCAATTGTGGGGCTCGGTGCGGGTCGCGAACGAGCCAGAAGAAGTGGGGTGCGGATGGCAATCCGTGGGGCTCGGCGTAGGCAGCGAGCGAGCCAGAGGAAGTGGGGTGCAAATAGGTATTTTGGGGGTGCAGTTTGGCAGCGAGCGAGCCAAACAGGTTGGGGTGCAAATAGTAATTCTGAGGCTCGGCGCGGATCGCGAGCGAGCCAGAAGAAGTGGGGTGTGGATGGCAATCCGTGGGGCTCGGCGTAGGCAGCGAGCGAGCCAGAGGAAGTGGGGTGCAAATAGGTATTTTGGGGGTGCAATTTGGTAGCGAGCGAGCCAAACAGGTTGGGGTGCAAATAGCAATTCTGGGGCTCGGCATGGGACGCGAGCGAGCAAGAAGAAGTGGGGTGCGGATGGCAATTCGTGGGGCTCGGCGTAGGCAGCAAGCGAGCCAGAGGAAGTGGGGTGCAAATAGGTATTTTGGGGGTGCAGTTTGGTAGCGAGCGAGCCAAACAGGTTGGGGTGCAAATAGTAATCCTGGGGCTCGGCGCGGGTCGCGAGCGAGCCAGAAGAAGTGATATGTGGATAGCATCCAGGGGGCTCGGCCTAGGTCGCGGGCGAGCCAGAGGGCCGGAGGTGTCTCTAGCCATATTTGGCGAGCCCGGTACTCGCCGACCGGGTCCGGAGTCGCCGGATCGTCGGCATTGGAGGTGGTCTTTTACCAAAAAACCCCCGGTGGTCTGCGGCTAGCCCCTCAGAACAGCGGGATTTGGCTGTTGGCAGACCAAACTGGGGTGCGGATAGTAAAAATGTACAGCGGGATTTGGTTATTGGCAGACCACAAAACCAAAATCTATAAATAGACCTAAAGGGCACCTTGGGAGAGCATTCCGGTTCAGAATCTTTGAGCCCTCTCTCTCCCCAGGTTGTCTTGGTTGGGCTCTCTAGCTCTCCAAGGTGCCCGAGTCTTGGCTTTGGCTTGGGAGGGGAAGCGCTCAACGATCTTCCGGGTTAGTGGAGGGACCTCCTTGCCGAGAGTAAGGCCTTAGTCTACTGTTCTGAATCTTCGGTCCGATCCATCCGAGGGACAAGTAAGGGCTAGCCGCCCCTCAACCTCAGTTGGGGGACCCGAGCTCCTTAGGAACCGAGAAATCGGTTTCAACACTTACGCTCATGTTTCAATTCGGGTGGCAATACGTCTTGTGCGTGCATTTTTAGCAAAAGTGTTCAACACGAAAGTTGTAGATCTCGACGATATCTACAACTTCCGTGTTGAACACTTTTCCTAAAAATGCTTGTACAAGGCGTATTTCCAAAAAAAACATGTAATAATTCATATAAATGGGTTGCGGATAACCAAAATTGAGGTGCGGTTAACAATTGCCTTAATTTATTAACATAATTTTAGAATAAAAATAACTATCGCGCACGGGCCCCGACGCACGCAAAGACACCCCCGTGCGCACGCGCGACCACCTCCGAGCACAAGCGCATGCACGACGCGAGCTCGGTAGAGCATTTTTGGCCCGAGAGAGAAATTTTTCGCCCGGGCACGTGTTTTTCACTCGGGCGCGTGTTTTTTGCCCGAGCGCACGTTTTATGCACAGTCGCGTGTTTTGCACTTGCATGCATTTTTGACCGCACGTCATTTCCTCATTTTCTTGTATCTCATTACAAACTAACACACACACACGCGCGCGCACAGATACACAGACACACACACACACAGGCACAATCACACATAGCACACACACACACACAGAGACACATGCACATACATAGACATACACAGACGGACACAGACACCGACATACACATACACACAAACACGCAGACACCGACACACACACACACACACGCAAACACACAGACACAGACACACACACACACACATACACCGACACACACAAACACAAACATATATAGACATAGACACAGATACAGACAGACACAGACACACAAACACAAATAGACAGACACAGACACACACATGCACAAACACATATAGACACAGACACACACAAGCACAGTCACACATAGCTAGAGATCACACAAACACATAGACACACAGATAGGCACAGGCACAGACAAACATAGAGACACATACACAGACACACAGACACCGACACACACACAGACACCGACACACATACAGACATAGACACACACATGCACATACACACATAGAAACACAGACACAGACACATTCAGGAACAGACTCACATAGACACAGATACAAACACATACAAACACAGACACACATAGACACACATACACAGACACAACACTGACATAGACACAGACCAACACAAACACAGATACACACATACACATAGACACATATACACAGACACACAAGCACAAACCCACATAAACACAAACCCACATAGACATTGATGCACACAGACAACTCCAAGTATCTCTAACAACCAACAAACCAATAGATTTGCATAAAAGGCCCCATCATAAATAAATATTCGAAGCTATCACATATATAATTCATCAAGAAGATCTCTAACATTCCGTCTTAGACCAAAATAATTGTCGAACCGCCGAAGTGAGTCTATATAGATTGTTGAGTTACAGAAGTGAGTCTATATAGACTGTTGAGTCAACATATCAAATAAAGTAATAAATTTGCATAAATGACCCCATTTAAAATTATTAGTTGAATATTTCGTAAAGTTGATTCGCCGAAGTTGTAGTAATTAAAAAATGAATTTTATTAATTTTGATATATTATATGCCGTGAAATGTATGGAGGGAAATTTCCCTCCATCACATTAATTGGCAAAATGAATTTTATTAATTTCAATATATTATATGCCGTGAAATTTCCCTCCATCATTTCGTCTCCCCCAAGCATCGCGCGTTCGTGAGCAGGGAAGCGCGGGTAGGGCATCGACTCCTCAACTCCTCCCAGTCTTCTATGCAATAAGAGACGCTCCCACAGGGCTTCAGGGTTTCTCTCCATGCCTTGAAATCGTTCTCTCCACATCAATATCGAGGAAATTTCGCCCAAGTGAGACGACGCTTTGTGAACTCAGTAGGTTTTCGTTTTCTGGAATCAGAGGGCTGGAGGGTTGTTTGATCGGAGGTGTTAACTCCCTAATCGGAGAAGATGCTATGCCGCCTTTCCTTCTGAATTTTTACATCTTCTCGCATTTGACCTAATTTTTCTCTTTCTTTTGTCGACACTGCAGCTTCCTCTCTCTCTTTTTGAAGACGGCGCTGGGGAATCCTGTGGTAAGAACATTGAGCTTTTAGGATCATTAATTTCTACTGTCAATTTTGTGGTTTCTTGGTCAACTTTTGTTTATTTTTGTATTAATGATTTTCACAGCTCGTGGAGTTAAAGAACGGAGAAACTTACCTGGATGACCATTAACCTCAGGCTTCTCTCGCTCGATATTTGCAGTGCCACTCGCGCTTCGTCATATCTTCTTCCCTCGATGGTGGCAGAAAATGGAAGGGCTGGCGATGGAGAAGAAGGCAGCCCTCCTATTTCGATTTTCTTCTCCAAACATCGTCGTTCCTAGTAAAAATTATGTGAGTTCTGTTCTACACAATTTTCTTCTCCAGGAAATTAATTTTTTTTGGTTTACCACGCACGTGCATCCCATTCCACTTCTTCCACCGATTTGGTACAGCGGCAGCCCTCTTATTCCGCATCCTCACCATCACTGTGACCCAAATGTGCATTTCTTTGTCCACAAGGTACCTAGTCCTGCTTATTATGCTTTGAAATTTTGATAAATTTTATATGAAATATAGTATTCAACTTTAGTTGCATATGGTTAGTTTTTTTTTCAATTGTGATTAACTTATGGTTCAGTTTTGGGTAGCAGGATGTATTTTGTGTTATTATCTGTGTAATTTTTATTTAAGTGCATCATGTTCATAGTAATATTGACTGTAAAAGAGTATGGTTATATTTGTTATTCATAAGTTTGCTTCACCTTCTACACCAAATTATTTTGCACCTTGCCGAAGGAAGACATTTCTTGCTTATTGTTGAAAGATGGATGAAATTTTTCGGTGTAGCATATGAGGATGTTGTCTAAATGCATAATTTATGGCTGTAAAAATCATTTTTTGTTTGATTCAGTGCCATTATGCTCACCTGCTGCACTTTTTATTGTTGCTTCAGATTAATTTAGTAATGCCTTGTCATGCTCTTGAATTTATTGAAGCTCTCAATATGGTTCTTCTATTTACATGCTTTAGTTATGTAACCCAGAATGGTAAACCATTACTTTTATTATGTTGCAGACGGAATGAGCTTTTAGTTGTGTTATCTTTTAAACCATGTAGCATAAAGACTCAACATAAAGATGGAATGAAATACCATAGTTGTGTTATTTATAGGCTCCTCTCGCTACAACTGAGATTTTTGCCAGGGAGCTCCTGCGGGAGGCAGAGAAACTGACAAATGCAAATGTCCATCTGATGACAATAATTGCAGGTTTGTTTGGATGTTACAAGTTGTAGACTTGACTTGTACAGAAGTGATTAGATTGCTCTTCTGCATCTTGTTTCTAACTTGGATGTGTATGATGCACAAGGTTAATTATATAACATGCTTCCACCTTTCGGTGGCTTAGTCATCCTTAATTTGTTGTATTGACTAGTGCTTCTTCATAATATAAATGCATCTTTCATTATGGACATTCTATGCATGAAAATGATATGTATAGTGTCTATTTGCTTAGGAATAGTCAATAATGGCAAAAAATTACTTATAGTAGCTAATACTTGACATTACTGCTTGTTACTGACCATTACTATTGATTATGCATAAATTATTATTCCTTCTTCCCAAATTTCAAGTCTCCTTGATTATTTTCCTTATCTTGAAGGCTTGACAGGCATCTCCTTTATTTAAATTCCGCCTTGTGTATGCGAACCATGGCTTGGGGCGATCTAGCGGCTATCCTGATGTCGGAGGCTCTTTGAATGTTTGGCTGAGTGGCATTTGTCGCGTTCCATTCTCAGCGCGGAATTCAAATTGCTTTCGTGTTCGGTGATGATGTTTAGAGAAAACGGCTGAGTGCCCAGAAGCCCTCCTGAGTAGAGCCTTGACAATTATGAACAAAAGTAAAACTTTTTAAATCCAAATTTATCACCTGCAATTCTTTGTTCTTGCAAATAGATCATATTCCAAGCTTGCTTCCAAAAACAAGTTAAGAGTGAAAACTTTACAGCTCATTGTCTTCTGGCATGGGCCATAGTACTGATATTGATGTTCTCGTTTACCTTCAACTTAAACTTTGTACCTATTTACCCATTGAAGGATACAAATATGGTTCTCTTTCAAGTAAATTTCTCATTTTTAATGGTTGTGTGCAAGTTATGGTTGGGATAACTTGTTAGGATGCAATGAGATTGTGAAGTGTGCAAACATAAGATTGTTGTTCTTTACCTACCACTCACCACAACACTTTAAAAACCATATGAAATTATACATCAACGCTTGTTTACTCATCTTGTAACAAATTTAAATTTTTTCATCAATCACGAATAGCAATTTTTTTTATTTAAATCAGAGCAATTGCGGTGCTTTCTGGGAAAAGCGTGGCAATAGGTCAAATGCCTATTGCCATGCTTTCCTAGAAAGCATTGTCGTAGCCTCAAAAGTCTATGGCGACGTTTTTTTCAAAAATCGCCGTGAAAAGATACGGCGATGCACCCGCGGCGATTTTGTGGTGTTTCTACAAATGCCGCAAAATCATTGGCGGCGTTCGAAAAGCGCCGCGAAAACTCCAAAAAAATGTTGTCGTGGGACTAAAATGTTGTAGTGATATACCTGTGTAATGAATCATGCAGCTTGAACTTAGATCACTGAATAGCTAGAGATCTATGGACTTGTCTTTGTGAAGGGAGGTGACACACGTACATGCATCAAAAATGATGTGTGGTGCTAATAGCAGGAAGCAGCCCATGGTCGAATCCTGCGGCATCATAGGATCCACGGAGTATTGCATCAAGGGTATGTTCTCCAAGGGATGCCTTGGATTGAATTGTGATTTGTGCATTTATAACATGCTTCAATTGAGTAAATTTTGTTTTCCTGATTTTATCTGTGTGCTTCCTTGGATGGATTTGAGTTGAGGGCATTTATTTGAGGCTTAAATGAGTTAGTTTTTCTTATTTCGTTTTGGCCCTATTGTTGATGAATTGACTATAGTGAATATTATGATGCTTTCTTGTTTCCTTTTATTACAAGAATTTGTCCTTGCCTGTTATACCCCGAAGTTTAGAATTCATTGATATATATATATATATATTATATATATATAAATATAAATATATATTTGTTCTAATTCAAATTTTTTGTTTGAAGGATAGAAGCCAGCAATTATCTCAAACAGGCCGGAGAGTCTCACAGCACAGTTAATATCCACATTTCAGTTTCAAGCTATTATGTTTTCCTTGTTCATTCAATCATCATCCTGAGGCATTAATCCTCAACGTACAATGAACTTTACTGATTTTTTTTGTTCATATTGACCAATGGTTGTAACTTGTAAGATATTTACTTTCAAGATTTTAGGTTACAAAAACTTACTGAATATGAAGAATGGTAAGACCAGCCTCATAATGCTCCAGAGTTGCAGGTAATACGACAATATTGGATTTGCATCATTCTTTGTGATGATAATGATTAACTAAACCACATTTTGTCTAGGTCAATCTGCTCTGCTATTTTAGCAATATGTGCAGTTTGGGCAGACCGTAATGTGTAGTTTGCCCAAACTGCAGGTATGGGCAAACTGCATGTGTAGGTATGGGCAAACTGCATGTGCAGTTTGGGCAAACTGCATGTGCAGTTTGGGAAAATTGCAGCTAAGTGTATGTGTGTGTGTGTGTGTGTGTGTGTGTGTGTGTGTGTGTGTGTGTGTGTGTGTGTGTGTGTGTGTGTGTGTGTGTGTGTGTGTGTGTGTGTGTGTGTGTGTGTGTGTGTGTGTGTGTGTGTGTGTGTGTGTGTGTGTGTGTGTGTGTGTGTGTGTGTGTGTGTGTGTGTGTGTGTGTGTGTGTGTGTGTGTGTGTGTGTGTGTGTGTGTGTGTGTGTGTTGTTTCTAAGAGCTGTGTAGTAAAGGGAGTGAAATGTTAAGTGCAGTGAAGTGTGTGTGTGGTGTTTTTAAGAGTTGTGTAGTGAAGTGTGTGTGATGTTAAGTGAATTGAAATGTCTGTGTGTATGTGTGTGCTATTTTTAAGAGTTGTGTATGTGTGTGTGATGTTAAGTGCAGTGTGTGTTATTTTTATGAGTTTTGTATGTGCGTGTGTGATGTTAAGTGCAGTGAAATGTGTGCATGTGTGTGCTGTTTTAAGAGTTGTGCAGTGAAGTGTGTGCGATCAATGTTAAGTGCAGTAAACTGTGTGCGTGCTGTACGTTTTAAAGAGTTGTGTAGTGAAGTGTGTGATTTTTAGTGTAGTGAAGTGTCATTAATAGGTGATCTTAATTTCAGAACATTACAACTAAACAGTGAACTCCCTCATGACCTTAATTTCAGTGTGAACTAAACAACGGGCGGCAAGTGTGTGCTTTATTGTACGCTTGTTTAACAGGGTGTGTATGGATTATGTATGTATGAATGTGAGTTTGTATGGATGTTTCTGCTCTCGTTTATTTGTAGGGTGATCTTAATTGCTCTCTTTTATTTGTAGGGTGCTCGAGCATTGACCGGCAAGTGACGAAAGATTCATTAGTCAGAAAGTGATGGACGATTCATTTTTCGAAAAATGACGGAAGATTTATTAGAAACATGTTGATCTTGTAATGTAATATTGTATTATTTTAGAAGAGATGATAATAACTTGTACTCTATGTAATACTTTTTGGTGTGAATAAATACATGTTGATCTTGTTGCTAAATATTAAATATGTGTGTTTTCAAGATTATTATTTGTAATAAAATCTCAGGTACACAAAAAATAAAAATAGAATATTTTTGATATATAAATGAATTGGCTGTAGTAAGAAGAATGGAAAACAAATGTAACGATTTTTTCGTTACTATTGTTTAATCTATTGTAACGAAATAATGTTTATTATACTTTATTGTAACGAAGTTAGTTTATTTTTAGTGAGGAAAAAATAAAACATTTGTAACGAAATAGTTGTAATCATAACTATTTTTTTGTGAGAAAAAAATAACATTCGTAACGAAATAATATTTATTGTGACCAATTTATTGTGAGGAAGAATCTCTTTTTGGTGAGAAAGTATCATTTGTTACAATTACTTTATTTGTAACGAAATGCATACATTCGTTACAATAACCTTTAGCGTCGAGCTTTAGAGGAGGACCGTTACTTAAAGTTTTTTTCGTTACCAAAGAGTTTTTGTAACGAATTTTGGCACTTATTGTAACGAATTAGGTCCTTACTATAAGTGCAGTTTGTTGTAGTGACACATGCTTATAATACACTTAACTCCCAATAAAACAAAGAGGCACAAACCTAGAGTCAAAAAGACGTGGATGAATTTAGTTTTGCGAAGGGTATGCACGGAAGACTCTTAAAAATATTTATGAAGACTGCCCTTCAACATTCTAGTGAAGAAGTAGGATGATTTCACTCTCGAATGAATGTCAGGTGGTAAAACTATCTAACTATGAATCTATAAAACATGAGTGACCACATACTGTCAAATAAAAATTATTTCCCATATTTTGGTGTAGACATGTTAGTTAAGATTATCAAACTATAATTGTCTTTGTGTCATAGATGTTTCGTATACAAGTTATCTATAATCATGCTAGTTGAAGTTTACTAATCTATGTTTGTTGTCATTTCCTAACTATTCCTGTGTCTAAGTTATCTACAATTATGATAATTGAAGTTTACTAAACTAGGTTGGTTGTCATATACTACTGTTAGATCTTAAGGTGCCCTTAGAGGGGGGTGAATAAGGGTTTTTGAAATCTTTATATTTTAAAAGAAAACTTTTGATATTTTATATGAAAGAGATTAAATCAAAAGTAAATTGCTAGAATTGAAAACCAAATCAATTTTATTGAACAAATAGAGACATGATTATTATTGATAAAATTGATTACAAAAGAGGAATTCTATAACGCTAGAAATAGAGGCGTGAATATGAAAAACACTTTTTATTTTCTATACCGACTCTTCTCCCTATAAAACGGGTGGCTTTAGCAGATCTATCCCCATATATGGCCTCAAGCCGTTGTAGCCTCTCTATCCCCATAAAGGCCTCGAGCACCCCCTAGATATAAGCCCTAGACCTAGTCGCCAACACACGCGGTGAATTCCCGGACCTAGTCGCAAACAACCGCGGCTTGAGGCAACGCCTGGCGTTAGACCTAGTCATTCCAAAACTGCAATCATGGCAGCTTCCCCCCAGAGCATTTTCATATTGGTGGGATCGAGGGTCAACACCGGCGTTGGATCTAATGCCTGGTATTAGAACACTTTCTTTTCTTTTAGCACATTGAGCTAGTCCAGACGAAAATATAGCATCCTAGTGTCATCTTTGTTCAATCCTGCATACTAAAAACACAATGGCAAACTTGATCAAATACAAGTACGATTTGTTATTCTTAAACCAAAGGGATGCGAAAATCCATGTTCCAACAATCTTCCCATTTTGATAATAACAAATCCAATTAAGATAAATCAGATTACAAAGGTAAAAGATGTGTTTTTATAAAGAGATATGACACTATGCTACTTAGAGAATTCTACGAGAAATATATTTAGAGATATGTGCTCCCCCTATTTAAGTGCTCCCCCTTAGTGTATGCTCCCATAGAATTGATTTATGCTCCCCCTTAATCTAGTGAATCTGACTCCTTAATCATTAAGATTTATCACTTTATTCTCCCTTTTTTTTATTAGCAAAAGTGGGTGAAGTGTAAACTGTTGGGAAAAACCCCTTGGATTTTACTTAACAAATTATCTAAAAAGTGATTTAATCTCTTAGGTTGAATTACCCATTGTATAGTGAGGGTAATGTGGCCATTAGATGTCTTAGGATATCTCTCTTAACTTAAGGTGACAAGACAAGTTTAAGACAAGCAGTATTTGGGTTAAGTTAACAATTACGTCTTAAGTTAACAATTACATCGAATAGAAATCGACGCAACATCGAATCAATGTCGACGCTACTTAGATTAGAAGTACAAGCAACTCAATCTTCTGTTGAAGTAATTCAAGTCGACGCTACGTCGAAAGGATATCGACATAGAGGCCATGGTCATGTCGAAGTATCATGAGAAGTCGATGCAGCTTCTACTTCAACTCAATGCAGAAGGAAATATTTGTCAAAGCCATCTAAAGTCGACGCAACATCAACTACAATTCGACGCAGATGATAAAGTTCAAAGTCAAGCCCTCAACTCGACGGTTACCTCGATAAGGTTTCGACGCAACATCGACAAATAGAGTTCAATCAGAGCAAGAATGAATTTGAAGCTGCTCTTAAAAGGAATCGAAGGTGCGTCGATAAGAGAGAAAGAGAACTCGACGCTATGTCGAATACAGTCTAAAAGGAAACCTTTTCAGCTGTCATTTTGAATCTCTCTCTCATGGCCCACAATGCTCAAGACCGCTCTCCAATGGCTTAATTATTCCCTCAAATGGAAAGGAGCATTCAAGAAGACAGAAAATGTTTTCTTGGAATGGGGCAATATAATTGGTGGATGGGTCGAGAATTAAAAGAGTAAAGGAAGAGCTATTGTCCAACGATTTGCCTTTTCAAGGCATTCCAGAAGAGGAAAGGAATTCAAACCAAATAGAGGGACAATAAATAAGAAGATTGTAGAAAGAAACACACAGCAATTATTACATTTTCTCACGGCTGTCATTTAGGGCCTCCTCCTTCTTTTTCTTCTTTCTCCTGGAACACTAAAAGAATAATACAGAAGATATGCTCTCTCTCTCTCAGATCAGAAGAACAAAGGTTGTTTCTCATCACTATTATACAGCAGCCAGATCTCAATAGAAGAAAAATAGATAAGATCTGAAGCATCATAATCCTTACAAAACATCTCAATCAAAAGCAAGGATTCACTCACAGATCCAGAAAAGAGAAGACTGAAGCACAAGGCTTCAAAGAATTCTGAGAACAGAATATCCCCTCTTTCCTTCTCTTCCTTCTTCACTTTATCTTTACCTGTATGAGAGTTTTTAGAATCCCTCTTCCAAAGGATTCAGTGGTTCAAGATCTCCATATCAAAAGATCTGTGGTTCAAGATCTCCTTATCAAAAGATCTGGTTGGTTCATGATCTCCTTATCAAAAGATCATTGGTTCTAAGAGTCTCCTTATCAAACGACTCAGGAACAGGTGGTGCATTCCTACCAGGTGGTAGAAGAGAGGACTACCCACATTTTGGGGAACCTTTATAAAATCTCTTGTGTTTGTGTTGTGCTTTTTTTGTGCTGTCCCAATCCTTTTCTTCAGTATTTTATTTCCTGCACTATATTATTCTGCATGTGATTTTATTTGAGCATAACTCCTTAGTTTGTTTTATTGTTTTCACTGTTAGAATAGAAATATTTTAATTCTCTATTCACCCACCTCTAGAGGATTCTCAGAGGCACATTGTGCACTTTCATAAACAAAATAAGGCTAGAATAAGGTAAAGATGTGAAAGTTGGGACTATGAAGAGAGGTTTAAGAATTTTGTTATAAAATAGAGGAAGTCATGATCGAGCTTAGAGGGATTAGTGCAGTGGAAAAAATATGATAAGCATGGAAGAAATTAAATTCCTTGTAATTTACCAAGCAAGTAGTCTACCACTTGTTGCAAAAGGAGAAAGTGAAAAAGAGTTTTGAAACGTAGGTGATAAAAAAAGAGACTTCAAGATTAAGACTTTAGATAAGCATGGTAAAAATACATGATCATATCAATATTGTGGAAAAACGAAGTAACCAAGATAGTCATTTTAATTTTTAGAGAAAGTTTTTTATTTAAAAAAATGCATACAATTTTTAAGAATTGTCACATGGAAGGAGCGTTAACCTTGAAAAAAAATTCCAACAACTAGAGGAAAGCATAATTTGTCATATTCAAAAAGATAATAGCTACAATATAACTAATTCATAAGTCAAGTAAAGGAAAACATTATAGAAATCATGCATTGCAATATAATGTTTTTGCTTAAGCTTTTTAGAGAATTATGTTGATATGCATTAGAATCCAATTCTCATGAGTATAAGCTTATGAAAGATAATGATGTGTGCAAATAGCATTTTCATAAGAGTATACAAGTGATATAATCAAAACACATGAAATATGTAATGAAGTAGTAAAACAATATTAAGAGTGTAGTCTTAGAATTAGTTCCACGCACCAATTCTAGAATTATTATTTCAAAGCACATAAAAGAGTACAACTACCAAGGTGCTTCACCCACACAATACTCATTAAGACTTATCAGGGAGCGAAGTATTGCTTGGGGGATCATATAAGCATTTAATAGTTTTTTTTGGTTCGGTGTACAAATAGAAGTGTTAAAAAGATGTGTTTGCACAAGACACTTTACAATTCATTCCAAAGTGCTCAACCTCACAATGCTCATTAAGGCTTATCAGTAGGCTGAGTAGTGCTTGGTGGAGTTAGCTTTATCATTTTATTCATATTTTTTTAATTTAGGACAAAGGACTCCGAATTCACTTGTTTTTTCAAACAACAAAATGTTTGAAATCACCCTTCCATATGTTCAAGAAATTTATTTTTGAAAAGAAGGTGTAGGCAATTTAGACATACAACTTAACATGTTAAACTATTACAATATACAATTATGCAAGACTAAGATTATGAGCACATGTAGATTACCAAAAGAGCGAGTGAATGAATCATTCTTTAACATAAAATATTACTCATACTTAGAGGCATGCTAGACAATCTTACACAATTTTATATGGTCTATTTCATTGCACATCACGATATTAAGGTCAAGGCATGACAAGACAAGACAAAATAATGTTTAGGAAACTTGACATTAAAATTAAACATTTAAGAGAATCTTTAAGAGTATGCTTAATCAATGTTGACAATTTGAGA
The DNA here is from genome assembly GCA_033032865.1 of Dactylorhiza incarnata. NCBI lineage: Eukaryota > Viridiplantae > Streptophyta > Magnoliopsida > Asparagales > Orchidaceae > Dactylorhiza > Dactylorhiza incarnata. The sequence continues at coordinate 21,840,929 of JAWHQI010000010.1, read as the reverse complement.
AGAAAATAACAAGGTTTTTGCTCATGTGAAATCCTATAGTCAAGTAGTAAAACAAAACATATTTTTGAAAATTTTAAGCAAAAGGATGACAAAACATATTTTTGAACAATTTTGACTATTTGAATTTTTTGTGGATTTTTTAATAAAGGAAAATAAAAATTAATAGAAAATAGAATCTTTCAAAATAGAGAAGAAAACAGAAAAATATGCATTAGAAAAAATCAGAGATTATCCAATAATGAAATAAATGGAAATTGGAGCACAAGGTCTAACATCGAGCGTTGACTCATAACGTTGGGCGTTGACCACTAACGCTGGGCGTTGACTCATAACGCCAAAAAGTACATGATTTCTTGTATTTTTTAAGAAAAAAATATCTTTGATTTAGAGATATTATATAGAGGCTTTCGTAGTGTGGAAATTTCAGACGTTATAGACAATATTAGAAGGCTCCTTAAACATGTTTTTGTTTGTTTAAAAATGGTTTTTACATTTTATTGGGTTTTGGTTTTTCGAGAAATTAATATAAAAATAAGATGCAAATAGAGATAAAGATACATACAAAGAGAAATGCAAAAAGAAAGTATGAATTTTAGGAAAAATAGTTTAAAGCCAAGCATTTGCCACAACGCGACGCGTTAGCACTATAATTCAAATTTGAAGATTTTTTGATGACTAAAGATTCAGGTATTTGAAGATATGATGAGACACAGCAAGCATGAGAGAATAGTAGAGAATTTTATTTTGAGGAGAAGTAGCTTTTATAGGTTATAATGGGATATATCTATAAGACACCCAATTTTAACATAAGCATGTTGAAATGTGCATCGGGGAGAGGTTTGGAAAAGATGTCTGCAAGTTGAAACTTTGTGCCTATGAAGCTAACTCTCACATGTTCTTTCATAATGTGATCCCTAATGAAGTGATGATGCGCATCTATGTGTTTAGACCTTGAATGATGAACCAGATTATTGGTTAGATCGATTGCACTTTTGTTGTCACATTTTAATTCAATATTATCTAGATGAATCCTAAAGTCTTCTAATGTTTGACTCATCCAAAGGGCTTATGCACAATAACTTCCTAGGGAGATATATTCGGCCTCGGTGGTGGAAAGGGAAACAAAATTATGTTTCCTACTCGACCTTGTTATAAGTGAAGGGCCTAAGAAGCGATATGTGCCACTTGTGCTCTTACAATCTACTGAACAACCAGCATAATCCGAGTCGAAATAACTATACAATATGAAGGAATCATTATAAGGATATCATAAGCCTAGCTAGATGATCCGATTAAATATCTAAAGATTTGTTTAACTGCTTTTAAATGATATTCCTTAGGAATAGCTTGAAATCTAGCACATAAGGAAACGACAAACATAATATCGGGTCTAGAAGCACTTAGGTACAATAATAAACCTATCATTCATCTATATAACGTTTGATCAATAGAGATTCCAGATTCTTCTTTTCCTAACTTTAAAGATGCACTCATAGGAGTAGAGGTTTGTTTTAAGTTTTCAAATCCAAATCTTTTCAACATATCATGAACATATTTACATTGACTAATAAATATTCCATCATTTCTTTGTTTGATTTGAAATCCTAGAAAATATGTGAGTTCTCCTACGAAGCTCATTTCAAATTCTTTTTGCATTACTAGTACAACTTCATTATACAGCTCTTAGTGGCTCCAAAAATTATGTCATCTACATAAATTTGTAAAATGATCAAATCATTATTAACATGCTTAATGAAGAGTGTGTTATCAGCTCTTCCCATTGCATAACCATTCTTTAATAAAAATGTGGTTAATCTTTCATACCAAGCACATTGCGCTTGTTTTAAACCATAGAGCACTTTATCTAGTTTGAATACATGATTTTGAAATTTTTCATTTATGTAACCGGAGCTGTTCAACATAAACCTCTTCCTTAATAACCCTGTTAAAAAAACACTTTTAACATCCATTTAAAATAATTTAAATCTTTTGAAACTCACAAATGCAAGAAAAATTCTAATGGATTCTAAGCGAGCAACGGGTGCAAATGTTTCCTTCAAGTTTACCCCCTCGATTTGAGAATACCCTTATGCTACTAGTCGAGCTTTGTTCCTAGTAATCCTAGATTCATCATCTAATTTATTTTTGAAAATCCATTTTACCCCTACTACCATGTGATTAGATGGTCTTTCTACAAGATTCCAAACCTTATTACATTCAAATAATTCTAATTCTTCATTCATAGCTAAATACTAAAATTCATCATTAAAAGCAGTTGAAACATTTTTTGGTTCGATTACAGAAACAAAGTAAAGGTTTGAAAAAGTTTCATGTAGGGAAGTACTAGTCGTTACCCCATTCGATGGCTCTCCAATGACAAGCTCCCTTGGATGATTTTTTGTGAACTTTAGCATGCTAAGAGGCACAAACTCCTCTTGCTTGTCCTCCTCTTCCTTATTCTCCTCTTTCGATGACTCATCATCCTCATGCTCTAATGGAGAGAGGGGTTTCTCTTCATTCCCTGCAATAATTTTCTCTACACAAGGAACAAGCTCATCAAATCTAACATGAATAGATTCTTCAACTATTTTTGTTCTTTTGTTATATACTATATAAGCTCTACTAGTTGAAGAATACCCAAGAAAAATTCCTTCATCACATTTTTCATCAAATTTTCCTAATGAAACCTTTGTGTTTAATAAAAAACATTTGTAACCAAATACACAAAATAGGATACATTATGCTTCTTTTGAAAATATAATTCATAAGGGGTTAATTTTAAGAAGGGTCGAAGCATGACACGATTAATAAAATAACATGATGTGCTAATGGCTTCGGCCCAAAATGATCCAGGCAACCCAAATTTAAAAAGCATGGTGTGTGCTAATTCTTGAAGGGTTCTATTTTTCCTCTCCATAACACCATTTTGTTATGGGGTGCGTGGCGCAGAAAATTCATGCTTAATTCCTAGATCACTATAAAATGTGGTAAATTTTTCATTTTCAAATTCTCTTCCATGATCCAAGCGAATGCATTGAATTTTTAGATCAAGTTCATTTTGAATACGTTTACATAATTTTGAGAATTCACAGAAAGCATTGGTTTTTGAGGTAAGGAGGATTGTCCAACAAAATATAGAAAAATCATCAATCAAAACATACATATATTTTCTACCACTTAGACTGGCGGTTCTCACTGGACCAAAAAGATCCATATGAATTAATTGTAAGGGTCTAGTAGTAGAAATTTCATTTTTACTTTTAAGAGATGTTCTAGAAAATTTTTCTTTTTGGCAAGGTGGGCAAAGTGAAGATAATTTTTTATTAATCATAGGTAATCCTCTAATTAATTTATCTTTAGCTAGTTTAAAAAAAAGTTTAGTGCTAGTGTGACCAAGACGCTTATGCCATAATTCTAATTCATAATTTTTTGAAATAAGACATTTGATGGATGAATGTGAAAGATCATGAAAATTAATCATGTAAACATTATGAGTTCTTGGTGCGGTGAGTACAACTTCATTTGTTTTGGGATTTATAATTTTGCAAAGGTTTGAAGAAGATTCAAATAGGACATTTAGACCTTTATCACATAATTGACAAATAGATATTAGATTGTGTTTTAAATCTTCAACATATAAAACATTTGAAGTAGAGAAAGAGTCGTTGCCCACTATACTAATGCTCATGATCCTTCCTTTGTCATTGTCACCAAAAGTCACCATCCCACCTTTCTTCATCACGAGGCTAAGGAACTTTTCTTTATCGCCCGTCATGTGCTTGGAGCATCCTGAGTTCAAGTACCACATGTCTTCCTTGTCCTTAGCCTGACAAAACACCTAAAAAGAGGATGGATTAAATATTCGGATACCAAAGACATTCCTCCCAAACTATAGGTGGAGACCTTAGGTATCCAGATTTTTTTTAATGTGCATTTTTCCATCTTCCTACATGAGTCTGTGGTGTGACCCATGTTCGAACCAAAAATGTACCAGGCCCACACATGCTTAAGCTGGATAAGGAGGGGAAAACTGTTGGATGGCCGGTTACTTTGAGCTTCGAGTGAAGGAGTGAGAGAGGAGAAAAAGAAATGGTCGCAAGCAAGCAGTGAGACCATATCTACCCGCCGCGGCGAATACCATTCTTGCGGCGAGCAAGGCTATTCGTATAACACCTGCGTTACAACTGAGATTACATTAAAGTACATGGAAGAATAGTATAAGATATGAAGAAAAGAGCTGGTGATTTGTGGTCTCCTCGAGGGAGAAGGCGAGGCCTACTGAAGGGAGATGAAGGGGTCTCCTGAAGAGAGATAAAGAGGTCTCCTAAAGGGAGATGGCAAGGTCTCCTGAAGGGAGATGAAGAAGTCTCCTGAAGAGAAATGGTGAGGTCTCCTAAAGGTAGAAGAAAAGGACTCCTGAAGGGAGATGGTGAGGTATCCTGAAGGCGGATGAAGAGGTCTACTAAAGGGAGATGGAGAGGTCTCCTGAAGGGACATGGAGAGGTCTCCTGAAGGGTGATTGCCTGGAGGAGGTTGTGAAGAGGTCTCTGCCCTTCTATTTATAGGCGCAGAACCTGCCTGAACGTGTAGTGCCAGGAAAAAAGGGCTGCCCGAGCCATGAGTGACCGGCAGAAGCAAGATCGCATGGGCGATGGGAGATTGCCCGGGCTCGGTAAGATTGCCCAGCAGTTGGAGACTGCCCGGGCTTGGGGCTCGGCAAGGGAGAGACTTCCCAGGCAGTGGGAGACCGCACAGACTCGGGGCTCGGCGAGGGAGAGACTGCCCGGACTGTGGGAGACCGCCCGGGCGGTGGGAGACCGCCCGGGCGGTGGGAGACCGCCCAGGATCGGGGCTCGGTGAGGGCAAGACCGCCCGGCGATGGGAGACCGCCCGGGCGGTGGGAGACCGCCCGGGCTCGGAGACCTGGAGAGATCTCCCAAACAGTGGGAGACCGCCTGGGCTCAGGGACCTGGCAAGATTGTCAGGGCGGTGGGAGACCGCCCGGGCACGGCGGCCTGGTGAGATTGCCTGAGCGGTAGGAGACCTTCTAGGCTCGGCGGCCTGGGGAGATCGCTCGAGCGTTGGGAAAGGCCGCACGGGCACTGCGAGAGCGTGCGGATTTCATTGGTCACCTTTGGGATCACCAATCACCTGCAAAAAGTCAGTTCGAAGGGGATCGCCGATTTTTGGGTAAACATGATCCCCGCATTTTTCAAGTTTTGAAAAACTTGAAAAAATAGAACTTACTGATAATGCATTATTTATAGTTATTTTTATATAATATTTTATTCATAATTAATTTAATTTTAGTTAATTTATCATTAATTTACTTTTTTTGTATTTTTAGGTAATTTGGGCTGCCAATAGCAATTTCAAGCTCATAAGAGTAACCAGGAGAATATTTGAGTATTTCTGCAGAAATCACAGAGTACACTCCCACTGTCATGGGCGTGACCATGGGCGTGACTCCATGTCACGGCCGTGAACTAGCCTCATCGTATTCCAGCTGCCAGAACTCGCTGCCACGTAGGATTAAAATTACATGCCCTCGGTCACGGGCATGACGGAGGGCGTGACCTCGAGGTTACGGGCGTGACTCGCTCGGAATACATTCAATGCAGCTAGCAATCAATTCCCGCCGTTTCCATCTTACATGCCCTCGGTCACGGGCATGACTGAGGTCGTGACTCTTCTGCAACCTCCAGATTAACTCAATTCGCGACGTTTCCCGCTGTTTCCAGACCCAGTCAAGACACGCCCTAGGTCACGGGCGTGACAAAGGCCGTGACCCGCCATGCAATTGATTTCTAGTGTTTCTCTTCCCCAATATTCCCGGGCTTTCAAGACAGCAATTACGCAGCTTATACGCCCTTGGTCGCGGGCGTGACCAAGGGCGTGACTCCCCGATTTTTCAAATATAAAAGGCAGCAATCTCCAGAAGTCAAGGAGTTGGATTTTGGAGTTTATTTTTAGATTTAGTTTACTGTTTTTGTTGTTCTAGCTCATTTCTCTTCAAGTTGTAAGTTTTTATTATTGCAATTTCAATTCAAGTATTGTAGTTTTTAATCATGTCTTTTCCTCTTCTACTTGTATTCCCATCACTATAATGAGTAGCTAAATTTCCTTTAGCACTTGGTCATGATGAACTTTGGAATGAAATAAAATATGTTTTGAAATTTTTTTAATTGACAAGCTCTCGTATTGTTTATCTTTGAAACACTTCGCTTTGATTTCATATGTCCAGAATATGATTTTCAATCTAAGATCCGTATGTTAGTGATCGAGAGATCCATGCGAACGAGAAGATCACTCAAAGATAAAAAGGGTTGCATGCATTCCTCGAGAGAGGGTGACACAAATCTTTCGGATTGGAGTCAAATCCAATAGTGGGGTTCACCGCTTAAAGCAAGCTTAGGGGTTTCGACTGGTCGAGGGGTCTTAATCGATCAACCTAAGGTTAGGTGGTAGTTCTCTCGAGAGAGTCTCTACAATATTTTAGGAACCTCCACGGTCGAAGTTATTTCAATAAGAGTTTGCGGTTTCATCTTTTATAAAATTATATTTTATTCCAAAGGGATTCAAGACCAAGTGTTAATCTTTAAATCATAATTTGTCTTCGTAGTTAATTTTCTCCAAATCATTTTTCCGAAACAAACCCAACTTTCGATCGGTAAAATAATTGCTCTTTTTTGTGAGTAGAAGTACTCAACAAGCCCGGAAAAATACGACACTTGATTTTCTAAATCCTATACTATAAAGCGATAGGTACACTTGCCTTATCAAATTATACGTAGATAATATTCTAATTTTACGCAACACAATTTTATCTATCAAGTTTTTGGCGTCGTTGCCGGAGAATTTTGATAGTGCATTATTATCAAAATACTATCCGGATTTTAATCTGGCAATGGCACAAAAACTTGATAGAGAGAATTTGTGTTCTCCAATCTATACTCGATTAAGGTAAGTGTACCTATTGAAATATAGCATAGGATATAAAAAATATCAAGGTCGTATTAAAACTCGGGTCTGTCGAGTACTTCTACTCACGCAAATTATTATTATTTTATCGGAAATAAAATAGGGCTTTGAAAATAATTAAAGAACGAAAACATTTGATCGAGAATCCTTCTTCAGTAAAATATTTCGTAAATCTAGAATTCATAAGAAATTGGTTTAGACAAAACTTGACCGTGGAGGTTCCCAAAATATGGTAGAGCCTCTCTCGAGAGAACTACCACCAAACCTTAGGTTGATCGATTAAGACCCCTCGGCCAGTCAAAACCCATAAGCTTGTTTTATGCGGTGAGCCCCACTATTGGATTTGACTCCAATCCGGAAGATTTGTGTCACCCTCTCTCGAGGAGTGCAAACAATTCTTTCTACCGATGAGCGATCTACCCGTATTTACGGATCTCTCGATACACTAAAATACGGATCAAACTTGATTATCATACCCTAGAAATATGAAACCAACAATTGCAAATCAACGGTAAATCTTAGTTTCCAAATCCAAACTATGAATAAAAGATTATGAAATACAAAAGCTTAGGAAATCATCCGATCAAATGCTATAAAATTAGTTAAACATGATTTAAAAAGAAGAACAATTTTATTTCTAAGAAAAGAAATAACACTTACAAGAAATAAAATTCTAATCTAGGAATTAAAAAGTGCAAGACAAAAAGTAAACTGCATAAATAGAATTACACTAATAAAATGCAGGAAAACTAAGCTAAGAATGGTCCAATCGAAGCATGGACTGGATTCCTTGACAATGGCAGCAGCTGGGAATTTATAGGGAGAAAATTCAGAAGTCACGCCCCTAGGTCACGCCCGTGACCTAGGGCGTGTAAGGTGCGGAACCTGCGTCTTGAAAGCCCGGGAACGTTGGGGGAAAAATCGCCAAAATCCATCAATTTGGAGTACACGACCCCTTGTCACGCCCGTGACTATGGGCGTGTAAGCTGAAACGGCCTGCGGCGGAAAACTGCTTCATTAAATGTTCCTTGGGGTGAGACACGCCCGTGACCTAGAGATCACGCCCCCTAGTCATGCCCGTGACCAAGGGCGTGTACAGAGAAAAACTTCCAAAATTACACTGGGAAGTATTCGGAAGAAAATTATAATTTTTCTCAGTACACGCCCGTGTTTACGCCCATATCACGCCCATGACATGTGGGCGTGTACTTGGGAAACTTCTCCAGATTTGTAGATAATCTCGTGCTCGCCCCGAAATGTGGTGGCACGTCCCGTAACTCTTCCTGGATTAAAAGTTATGACCATTTGAAATTCTGCAACCAGCATAGTCTTCTTCACTGTTTCTGGAGAGTTTATGACATTGGGTCACGCCCATGACTTGATTACACACCCCATGGTCATGGGCGTGACCTAGGGCGTGTAATTTTAAAATTCTGAATTTTACTATTCGCAGACCAAAATTCTGAATTTTTACTATTCGCAGACCAAAATGCAAAAATTGCTCCAGGACCTCTCAAAAGCCCTGAAAACACAAAACAAAGTAAATTAGACATATATTAAACTAAAACTATATAATAATTAATTAATTACGACTAAAATATCATAGAAAACTAACTATAAATAATGCACTATCAAATACCCTCATACTTAATCTTTTGTTATTCCAGAGCAAAACTAATTCATAAGTATGAGAAGAAGTTATAGGATATTTCCAAAGAGAATTACTTCTAATTATGTACTCCAAATTTTATAAAACTCATGTCAAAATAAGTTAAGAAATTAAAATTCAGATTTATAAGAAATAATTTATAATTCATAAATTGAGATGAGTAGAATAAATATTAGTTTCAAAATTCTCTAACTAAATTTTAATAAACATAATTGCATTGAATTAAGTAAAATAACCTAGATTAAAATTATAGAAACTTTAAACATCATTAGAAACTCTTAGAAAACTACAAAATATTAATTATGCCCTCTCAAAAATATCTTTGGTAAGCAAATAAACTGGCTAATTGGGGGTAAAATTGGCATTGAAGAAGTTACTTTGAATATAGGAAATGATGAATTTTATCCTCTCATTTCTATCTTTTCTAAATTCCTTCTTCTTTTTATATCCCAAATGTATATATTTAGGTGTGATGAATTTTATCATCTCAACTCCATGCCATATAATCTTTTACTAATTTGGGTGCATACGTTTAGAATGATGAATTTTATCCTCTCATTCCATGACATATGATCTTTTCAAAAAAAAAATTTATGCCAAATAAAGGGTTAAATAATAAGATAGGGGAAGGGCTAGGGTTTAAAGGCTACAAAAAATCTAAAGATATATTTTAAGAGCATAGAAAACAATTTGAGTAATCTTCAAGAAACTATGAGTTAAAGTTAATATAAGTAAAATCTAAAGATATTTAACACAATTTCTACAAAATTCAATTATGATATTTTAAGAAGAGAAAATAAAACTAAGAAATATTCTAAACAAATCAAGATAATGAAAAACTCATTAAATCAAATTCATCTAAAAAATAAATCTAACATATTTTGAAGAGAAATATAAGATTTAAAAATTCATAAAAAGAAAACTCCTTAAAAAGCATATAAAGACAACTCATAATTAAAATTAATTTTACAAAAATGAAGTTTGGAGAAATTAAATATTACAAAATTTATTTTATTAGATTTTTGGATTTTCTTATATTAAAACAAAATGTTATTTTTTTAATATTCTAAACATTTTTTTATAATTTTTTGGTATTTTAAATTTGCATACAAAGAAAATAACACACAAAGACCTAAAATTTTAAATGAAAATTTTTTTTTGAATTTCATAAATTTGTTATAACAAAATTGAAAATAAATATAAAAAAAAATTTACGATTTTTTGAAAAAGATTTTCTAATTTTTTTGGATTTTTAATAAAAATTGAATATAGGAGAATACACCCACATACTTAAAAATAAACATTGTCCCCAATGTTTATAAGCCAAGCAGGAGGGACAAATAAAATGTTGAAAAAGTAAAGTGCAAGAAAAATAAAGATAAGCAAGGGGTGCCTCCCAAGAGCGCTTTCTTTTTACCGTCTTTTAGCTAGACGTTATGGGTTAGCTGAAAGAATAAACATAAGAAAAGTGCACAGGCAACTCCCTTAATTCACGCTTAGGTGACTCCTCCGCTATAGTCTTGATTCATTCGTTGTCCGTTAGCTTGAAATTGTGAAGCCAAATTACCCATACTGTTGGTGCCAAAAATGGTACCTCCAAAATTCACACTAAAGGGGATGGGAGAAAACTGCAAAGTGCAGGTTACTAAGACAGAAGATGCTGGAACAAAGGGAAATCGATCACGAAAAGGCGATCACGAAGAAATGAGACCGCTTACACAGGTTGTAAGCTGGAGTCTCGGAGCCAAGGTCCTTTTTCTGGTACCCCTACCCCTCTATCTATAGACGAGGGGGCTGCCCAAACCTGCAGAACTGAAAACTACGGGCTGCCCGGGGTACAGGAGAGCCGGGGTAGGGAAATGGGGTACAAATAACAAAAATAAAGAAAACGATCAGACCGCTTAAGCTGGCGATCTCGCACTGTCTTGACCGCTCGGTACTTAGAAAATCTTGGTTGAGGAGGCATCTGGCGATCTGGGCGATCATTTAAATTGAGACCGCTGAAACCGGGAAAACTGAACAATAAGAGGAGGTCGCGGGCTTTCTGGGCAAACATAATCCCCGCACATTTTTAAGTTGCAGCTGGAACTTCGAAAATGTAAGCTTTAACCGCTGAGACCGCGGCCATCATTAATGCGGCTTGGTCTATAAATACCGGCTGAAACTTTCATTATGCAAGATATTGAGATATTCCAATCCTTGAGCGGTCTTTGAAAATCAGGCAGGTTCGATCTTCTTGCAAAGATGACTATGCTCGATCTCTTAAAGGTTCTTCCATCGAAAGCGAACTCTCCTGGGAAAAAGGAAAGTGTTAGCTCAAAGAAAGGAAAGAAAGCGCCAAAATTCTTAACGAAAGCGAGCACTTCAAAGGAGACCGCTCGATCTCCGTTAAAGAAAACTGAGCTTCCTGAGAATTCGATTGTGCCGGTCTCTGTTGCTTCTGAACCATCTAATACTTCTTCAGATCCTGTATGGAAATTGCCTGACTTTTCCATTTCTTTTAATTGTCAGAAATCCCTGGAGGCGCTGGATCAAACATCTTCCAAACTTCCTGAGACCGTCTCTACCGAGGTCATTCTGGCTGGGCTGCGTCAGAAGAAAGCCGAGGCCGAATCCTTGAGGCAGAAGATTGCTGACCAGGAGATCGCTGCGAAGGGCAAGAAGAGGAAAAATTCAAGTCCATCTAGTTTGACTTATAAGAGAAGCAGAAAAAATGAGGAAGGAAAAGACGCGACCGCCATGGGGGCGACCGTATTTCCTGAATCTGTCGACCTGGAAGACTCCGCAGAGTTTCAGAAGGTGAATGCTAAGGGCGATCTCCCCTTCCTTCCCGCGGTCTCAACCTTACCAAGAGAGGATGATTCTGGATTAATCGCCTACCTTGATGAGGTTTCTTCTAATAATTCATCTTTTTCATCATTGCAGGTGTTGGATCCCTTAGAGGCTTCAGCTCTCAGAAATGTTGTTGTTGATAAGGAGATCGCGGACAGGGAGAAGGAGATCACTGACGCAGCGATCAAGGCAAAGGAGGAGGAAAAGAAAAAGATGGAAATGGAAGAGATGATGAAGAGGAAGAAAGAGAAAGAGGTAGAGGAACAGAGGGAAAAAGAAGAGAAAGAGAAGAAAGAGAAAGAAGAAAAAGATAAGAAAGAAAAGAGGGAGAAGAAGGAGAAGAAAAAGAGAGAGGACGAGGAGAAAAAGAAAGACAAGGAGAAGAAAGAGAGAAAAGAAAGAGAGGAAGAGGAAAAGAAGAGAGAGGCGGCTAAGACCGTCGAGGAAGAGAAGAAGAAGGAGGCGGTCAGAGTTGCTGAGGAGAGAGCGGCTCTGATCGCCGAGGAGAAAAGGAAGAGAGAGGCGGTCAGGGCCGCCGAGGAGAAGGCAGCTCTAATCGCTGAGGAGAGGAAGAAAGAAGCGGTCAGGGTTGCTGAGGAAAAGGCGGCCCTGATCGCTGAAGAGAGGAAAAAGGATGAGGTCTTGCAGACTATGGAGGACAAAAACGCTGAGGAGGAGATCGCGGAGAAGCTGCAGATCGCTAAGGAGAAAGTTGCACTTTCTAGCGGTCTCCTGGATGATTCTCTTCAGAGAGATTGTTTGAACAAGGCTGCAGCAGATCGTGCGGCGGCGGTCTCAATTTTGCGAGCTGGTAAGAATAAAATGATTCTCCAGTCAGTTGAGTTCCTTCCATTACCTACAGTTCATTCTGTTTCTCCTGAAAGAAAGCGTGAGATCGTCTTTATTGAGACCGACGATATCCTCCTGAGTAATGAAGAATTGAAAAGAAGAAGAAAAGAGATTTGGAAAGAATGGATCTGGAGCGTTTAAGGGGATCAGATCGCCTTTCACTTGACCGCAGATCCCGCGGTCACTAAAGATACCAGGAGAGCTTTACGTGTCCTTCCAAGTACTCTTTCTGTTTATTTAAAGAGCTTGTCTGATCGTATGTTAATGATTGAAATAACCCATCTCTCGTGACCACAGATGACAATGATGCTGAGATCGAGGAGGGAGAACTTCCTCAGTACATCAAGATCTCCCCTCAGCTAACCAACATCCTTAACCCAATGTTCGAGGATGTTCGATCTATGCTGATGAGGGAGCGAACTCAGAATGATCAGATTCGCGACCTCAAAGAGAAATTGCGCACCAATGAGAAGAGGGTTCGAGAAGAATGCGATCTGAGGGTTGCAGAGATCGCGCGAGCTCTTAAGAAGGCTGAAAAGGAGGCTGAGTACTACAAGGGGAAAGCTGCGGCGCTGTCAACGGAGAATGAGAGGTTGAGGAGCGGTCATGAAAAGATGCGGATGCGACCGGGCACCTCCAGCGATCATCCAGCGGAGAGACCGCAACCTGAAATTGTACTGATTACTATGGAGTAGGTGGACAAGGAGATGTCAAAAATTCACCGATCTGCAATGCTGGCCAATCATAGCTTGGTATCGGTTATGGCCGCAGTGAACGACATGCAAGATGTCACAGCTCATATAGGGAGAAACAGGCCTCTTAGGAGATGAACATTTAATTTGAGATCGAGCGGTCTCTGGATTTAAACTATATTTTGTAAAATTTTACTATTATTTTTCCATATATTTGTGTGGCTGTTTTTAATTTTAATGTTTTGTGCGGCCTTGATTTGTAAATTTTCGATCTCTTTAAGCCTGGGTTGCTTGTATTGCTGCTGTGTTTTTATTGATTGAGATCGCCAACCATAGTATGCTTTTACATAACTTTGCACAGGTCGAGCGGTCTGAACATTTTTTGCTGGGCGATCTTCAAGAGGTAATGATTATGAAATGACCCTTCGTCTTCTTTAAATAGCCATCTTCATGACCTTTATTTTACGCTTTCTTGAATGCGCTCTAAGCACCGATCTCATCGATCGCTAAAAATGGTGTCCGCTCGTGCTTCTTCTGCCACCATCTTCCTGAATGTCGATCATAAACAAGGTCGTCTATCAAAGGATGAATATATTGAGTTTATAAAGAAATATATGATCCAAACTCAGGTAGTTGTGAGACCGCCAACTGAACAAGAAAGGTTGAACTTTGTGGAGGAGAAAAAGTTTATTATTCCCATCGATCACTTTGATAACGGGTTAAGGATTCCCCTCCCATGGGAATGGCTAGAGATCCTGGAATATTACGGCTTCGTGCTCGCCCAGTTGGCCCCGAACTCCATCGGTCTGGTTAATGTCTTCATCAATTACTTGAGATCGGAAAGAGTGAAATTCACAATGAATCTGTTCCGCGCAACCTTCACCGCGAAGATTTTGAAGGAAGGCAGAAAGAAGGAAGAGTTTAAAGGGTTGATGTACTTTTCAGCAGATGGAATAAAAATCCTGAATCTTCCTAATAAAATCTCTTTCTGGACGGAGAGATTTCTTGTCTTCGAAGGTGACCTTGGCGGTCTCAAGAACTCGCCCTCTCCGCGACCTAACAGCATCTTTAAGAAGATAAAAGCGGTCTCAGAAGAGGAGCTGAAAATCTTGGCTTTCTTGGCGGGCAAGAGGATCGATCTTCTCCATTATCTAGCGATCTGGCCCGAGATTGCCGAGATTACTCCGGCTGACAGTAAGTTTTTCCTGCGGTCTCGAATAATTTCCTTTCATGTCTTTTGTATGTTTTCCTAACTTTTTCCCGACTTTTAGCGACCTTTGCGGTCCCTGTTCAAGATCCTATCTCCCCAGCTGCAGAAGTTCTTACTCAGAGGGAGAGGAGGCTGAAGCGTGAGGCCGACGTGTTCGGCATTACTTCTGAGACCGCCGAGCGAGTTTTACCCTTGGTGGGTTTTAAAAGAAAAATGAAGGACATCAAAGGAAAACCTCTCCTCAAATGGGCGGCCAAAGGAAAGTCTGTGAAGGTGTCCACTGATCTGCCCTTGTGGAGCGGGAAGGTGACCCGTCACGCATACGCGGTCACTTCGGCTTTGTATGGGAGAAAAAATACAAATGAAATATTGAATATCGAGACCGATGCGCTCCCCGACCTCTGTGCCCAAGTGACCGCTAGAAGTACAATCTTGAATCACCATATGGGGCGGTCTCTTCGCAGCGCTCTGGACGAAATAACTGCCTTGCAAGAAGAAAGAAAAGTGAGAATTTTAATTATATTTTATGAACGTGTTACCTATGACCGCGCGGTCTAACATATATCTCTTTTGCATCAATTTGCAAGAGCAGCTTATGACCCTGAGAATCCAGCTTTCCAGAGGGCTTTGATGCACCATATAAAAGAGACCGCCGACCAGGTGCTGGATGAGGTTCGTACCCGCGGTGGATTTACTGAAGAATTCAAAGATACCTCGTTCGCCGATCTCTTCCCTGATGCGGCACAAAGAATTGAAGAACAATTTGTGACCGCTGAAGAGACCGCGGATGTTGCTGATGAGTCTGCTGATGCTGCTGATGAGACCGCAGGCCAAGAGGAAAATGTCGTGATTGAGGATGAAGAAAGTGGAAGCCGCTATACCCTTGGCCTAGATTCCAGTTCGAGCTCAAGCTCTGGATCTAGAATTCCAGGGAATAGTTTAGAAGAATCTTCTGCAGAGACCGGTTCTTCCCCCTCGAGTGAGCGGTCTTCTAAAAGGTCAAAGAGAGAGTGAATTGTAATGATATTTGTTTTTTCCTTTTTTGGAGACCGAGCGGTCTCGTTGTAATAGATATTTCAGAGTATATAAAAATTGGATTTCTGCTAGATTCTGAGTGAACTTATTTTTGATGTATATATTTATTTGTTCTTCTGAGTTAGAATCGGCATTCGATCTCAATGCCCTAAGTTTTTCACATAATTTCATACCAACATTAAAAAACCTCAGGTGACGATCTCTTGGTAAAACGCTAAAAGACCTTGAAGGACAAATCGATACTTTATATACACAAGACTACTCTGCAATCTTGAGATAATCAGATCACTAAAAGAAATTCAGCAACTTAACTGTGATCAGAAAATAGCCAACTTATCCATAATAGTCATGCGGTCTCATATTACACAAGTCGTAATATAAGGAAACTATAACTTGAAGACGATTTGAACTCATTACACTCTGGGTGATCGGCGCCCAAATGACTTTCAGGAAACCCGTCTGATGACCTCTTGATGACCAAGATTATTATTTGAAAAGGAAAATGATAGCTCTTCATGGATCTCCAGTTTAGCGATCACATTATATTCAGACCGCCGCTTTTGAAGAAAAACCCAACTTTCATTTGACGAGGAACAGAGTATCATGATCATTCCATATAGCTTTGAGTAGCAGAAAGTATTGGAATCTCAAATTTTCCGAGATCGGGCCGATCTCTATCAAGCTGGCATAAGAGATTTCTGAATAGTGACCTCAATTATCCTGAAAAAGTTATATCCGGTGATCGTAAATGACTCAAATCGCTCTTTGGAGAAAGTAGGAAAGAAGAACATGCGGTCTCATAAATTTCTGACCGCTCGATCCCAGTACAAAGGGATGAATAAGATTTTCTTTTTGTAGTAAGAAGATGAGAAAAAGGGATCTCAAAAATGATCCAAAAGGATGGTGTGGTCATGCCGCGGAGGCTATACCGACATTGCCTTTTTTTTTAAAGGATTGCCGAGTTTACTGCAAAACATGCCAATCTAAGGTTCAGGCGACGGTCATGGATGTCTCTGACCGCCCCTCACCTAACCACGCTTCAACGAGTATTCGAGAGTTACAGACCAAAATGATCGGTAGGGCAGGTGTGGTCATACCGCGGAGGCTATACCGACATTGCTTTCCCTGAAAGATCATTAAGATCGTAACAATGTCCTTCCTAATGCATGACAGAGCTGAGCCAGCCACCTAGACCCCCTTGAAATGCTGAGGTGTGCCAGATGTCAGCAAGCACCCGGTATCCTAAACTTCCACCGCTCGAGCTTGGCGAGTTCTGCTACACAGATTTGAAATCTCCCCGACATATGTGGTCCCGGCAGAATTACACGTCGAGCTAACTAGTCGAGGGTGAAGATAGTAGGATCCGTCGATGTCTCACTTGACAGGTTTTTGGCTTTTCAAAAAATCACTTATTCTTAAAACTTGTCACCCTTCACTCGTATTGCGAATGCTTTGATAATACCTGCATGATGTTTGAGAGAAGAAAAGTGAGAAATAGAATGAGTGAATTGGATACGAACATTTAAGAAAAGAAGAGTGTGAGATCATCTCCGCTCCATGAATGAGACAATTCTTTTCCTTCATAAGTTTGGAGATGGTAAGCACCATTTTTAAGCACGCTCTTTACCACAAACGGCCCCGCCCAGTTTGGGTTAAGCTTTCCAACTGAACCAGCTCTTGCTGCTGTATCTATTTTTTCAGGACTAGATCCCCGACAGCGAACTCTTTGGTTCTTACATTTTTATTGAATAGCCTTGCCATTCTTCTTTTCACCTCTTCTTGCCTGATGATTGTCGTATCTCTCAACTCTTCAATTAAATCAAGGCCGCATTTTAGCTCCTCATCATTTCCTTCCATCCAGTCAATTTGATTCTGTTGCGCCAATAATACTCTTGGGCTTTTTACTTCAAATTCCACCGGAATAAGGGCTTCGGAACCGTGTGATAATTTGAATGGAGTCTCCCCAGTAGCAGAACTTGGAGTTGTCCTCAAGGCCCATAAGACGGAAGGTAGTTGTTCTGCCCAGTTGCCCCTGACATTTTCTACCTTCTTTTTCAAGAGATTTATGATGAGTTTGTTGGCGGCCTCTACCTGCCCATTGCTTCTTGGATGATGCATGGAAGCGAAACGTAGCTCAACGCCAATTTGCTTACAGAAATTAATAAGAATTGAATTGTTGAACTGGGAACAGTTATCCGTGATGATTGCCATTGGGATTCCATGCCGACATACTATCTCTCCCCAAATAAAATTTTTCACGGCTTGAGTCATAATTTTGGTCGATGCCTTTGCCTCTATCCATTTGCTGAAATAGTCAATCATGACTATAATATATCGACGTTGCCAACTTGCCATAGGGAAAGGCCCAATCAAATCCATTCCCCAAACTGCAAACGGCCATGGAGTTGCTATCGACTTGAGTTGTTGAGCCGGCTGATTTTGGAGAGGAGCAAACTTCTGGCACTTTACACATTTCTTAGCAAATTTTTCCGCATCTTTCCTCATTTGCGGCCAAAAATAGCCTTGCCTCAAAATTCTTTTCTCCAAAGTTCTAGCTCCAGAGTGACTTCCACATTCTCCAGAATGAACCTCCTGAATGACCGCTGGAATCTCCTCCTCCGAAACACACCGTGCTAACGGTGAAAGGAAAGTTCTTCTATAAAGCACTCCTGCAACAAGATAATAGTTAGCCGCTTTTCGTTTAAACCTTTTCCTATCCTTTATTGATGAATGCAGCTCTCCAGTTGAAAGATATAGAACAAATGGATCCATCCAAGACGGATGCTGATCAATCTCCATGACCTCTCCTTCTTCAATTGCTGGGCGAAATAATTCTGAAGTTGTTCCTCCCGAGAGAAGTCCAAATTTTGCCAGCTCATCTGCTTCCACGTTCTCACCCCTTGGAATATGGTCAATGGTAAAGCTTTTGAACTTCCCTACCTCGATTTTTACCAGAACTAGATACCGCTTTAGAATACTATCTCTAGTTTCGAAAGTTCCATTTACTTGAGAAGCCATCACCAAAGAATCTGTGAAGACTTTGACATCGTCAATCCCCAGCTCTCTAGCAAACTTAAGACTGGCTAGCAAAGCCTCATATTCCGCCTGATTGTTTGTTACTTGAAAATAGAACTTCAGCGCCTGATCCAGCCTTACTCCATTTGGGTTGATTAAAACAACTCCCGCTCCGGAAGAATTTTTCCCTGAGGCTCCATCCACGAAGATTCTCCAGGCAAGGGGCACTCCGACCCCCTTCTGCGACTCAACTTCTTTGGCATCCACCATGAAGTCTGCTAAGACTTGAGCTTTGATCGCCACCCTTGGGACATAGGATATATCAAACTCACTGAGCTCTATTGCCCACTTTGCCAACCTGCCTGAATGCTCTGGCTTCTCCAAGACATTCTTCAATGGAAGATCAGTAACGACTAGAATCGAATGAGCTTGAAAATATGGTCTTAATCTTCTTACTGAAGTTATAAGCATTAAGGCCAACTTTTCGAGAATAGGATAACGAGTCTCTGCATTCTTCAGAATTCGACTCACGTAATAGACTGGGAATTGCTTATTTTTCTCCTCTCGGACCAAAACAGAGCTTATGGCATC
The DNA here is from genome assembly GCA_033032865.1 of Dactylorhiza incarnata. Taxonomy (NCBI): domain Eukaryota; kingdom Viridiplantae; phylum Streptophyta; class Magnoliopsida; order Asparagales; family Orchidaceae; genus Dactylorhiza; species Dactylorhiza incarnata. The sequence continues at coordinate 21,822,055 of JAWHQI010000010.1, read as the reverse complement.
GGCTCCGACTCCCATATACAGAAATAGATTTTCTCCCTCTCGCGGGCTTTGGAGCAAAGGGGTTGATGTCAATTGCTTCTTAAGCTGAGTGAAAGCATCATCACATTCCTTCGTCCACTCGAACCTACTCCCTCCCCGGAGGGTTTTAAAGAAAGGTGCACTCTTATCTCCTGAACGAGAGATAAAGCGACTTAATCCTGCCATCCTCCCTCCCAACTGCTGAATTTCTTTTGGGGACTTGGGCGGTGGCATTTCCAGTATAGCTCTTACTTTGTCAGGATTGGGTTCCAGCCCTTCTGGAGTAAGGAGGTGACCCAGGAATTTTCCTTTACTTGCCCTGAAAACACACTTCAACGGATTCAACCTCATATTAAAAGTTCGAAGGGTTGCGAAAGTTTCCGAGAGGTCTCTAAGATGAGAAGAGAATAATTTGCTTTTTACCAAGAGGTCATCAACGTATACCTCAAGGTTTCTTCCTTTTTGACTCCTGAAAACTGTATCCATCATTTTCTGATAGGTTGCTCCAGCATTCTTTAGCCCGAAAGGCATTACGAGATAACAGAAGCAACCATCATTTGTGATAAATGAAGTATGAGGTATATCTGGTTTATGCATTCTGATTTGATGGTAACCTGAAAAAGCATCTAAAAAACTCATAAAAGAATAACCTACCGCAGAATCTACTAAAGAATCTATCCGAGGCAAGGGGTAGCAATCCTTGGGGCAAGCTTTATTGAGTTTAGTAAAGTCGACACACATCCTCCACTTCCCACCTGACTTCTTTACCATTACAACGTTTGACACCCATTCTGGGTATTGGATTGGTTGGATGAACTTTGTCTTCAGGAGCTTCCCTACCTCTTCACGGATGGGCTGTGCTAGAGTAGTTGCAACAGACCTCTTCTTCTGCTGGATCGGGATGAAGTTTGGGTCAAGATTGAGATGGTGGCAAGCAACATTCGGATCCACTCCAGGCATATCATCCGCCGACCAAGCGAAGATATCTAGATTTTGCAGAAGGCAAGAGATGAGCTGACTCTTGTCAGCTTCAGATAACTCAGCGTTGATGGAGAGGATCTTGCTCTCATCTTCCTCGCTGATACGAACCTCTTGAGTTGCTTGGGCAGGTTCCAAGCGAACTCCATCTCTTGCACCTTCCTCAATTTCCTCTGCAGTTTGGATTTGTTCAGGAACTTCAATTGATTCAGCCATCATGACTTCTTGGGGAGAAGAGGACACGATCATGTTGACCGTCTTTACGTAGCATTCCCTAGCTTTCCTTGGGTCGCTCCTGATTCGGTGTTGTTTGCCGTTCAAGGCGAACTTCACCGCTTGATGATAGGTGGAGACAATGGCTTGATATGCATTCAAGAAGGGTCTTCCAAAGATGGTGTTGTAGTTACTGGGAGCATCAACGACTATAAATTTGACCAGCTTCACTATCCCTCCCAGAATCACAGAAAGAGTGACGAGCCCTTCTACTTCTTTCTTCTCTCCTGAAAAACCATAGAGGGGGCCTTCAGTTGAAAGGAGGGTTTTACCTGTCTTCAACGCCTCGAAGGCAGGTTTGAAGAGCACATTGACTGAACTTCCCGTGTCTATCAGAATCTTCTCTACTGTATAATTTTCAATTACAGCTTTGATGACGACCGCGTCGTCAAAGGGATTTGCGGTCTGAGGAAGGTCTTCATCACTGAAAGTGACCGTTCCCCGGACCGGGGCTGAAGAGGTGGCAGCAACCTCTGATTGATAAACCCTTTTCAGACTTGCCTTCCTTGAAGATTCCGGACCTGCACCTCCGTGGATGCAGAAGAGATTGCTCAAGGCGCCTTCGTCATCAGCATCCACACATTCATTGGGAAAGCCAATATTGCCGAGATGGCCAATATCGTCCACTTCCTCGCATGCCCAATGGACTTCCGCTACTTCCTTAGCCTTGGAGGTTGAGGCTTTGGCAGAATCATTCTTCTGAATGAGATCTCGAAGCTTACCCTCCTTCAGAAGCTTCTCCAAGAACAGGCGGAGAGCTCTACAATCCTCTGTCAAATGTCCCCTATCTCTATGGTACTCACAGTAGCGAGTAGGATTTCTGGTCTTTGGATCCGAGTTTAGCGGAGCTGGCTTCTTGAAAAAGGGCTGCTTTTGAAGGATTTGGAGCACTTCACTCATAGAAACACCAAAGTCTGTAAAAGACTCTTGGGATTCATTGTAGAGCGAAGGAATGGGAAGAAGAGGAGGTTGGGCGTACTGGATCTGGTGGACTGGGGTGACTTGCGGAGCAGGGGTAGCAGGGGTTTGAAGAAATGAACCTTGAGGTGGGAAAGAATGGTTACCTCGATTGAAGCGGTCGTTGCGATAATTCTTACCTCTCGGAGCCGGAGGTGGGAGCTCTTGTTGAGGCTTTGAGGAAGACGGAGCCGGATAAAATCCCGCAGAGCCTTTCTGAGTGGCCTTGTTTGTCAAATTGCTCACATAGGTGGGGTTGTTGATCTCCCCTTCTATGTAGCGATTGGCAATGCTGATCAGCTCCTGATAGGAGCTAGGCTCCTTGGTTGTGACTTTGAACTTCAGAGGACCCTCCTGCAGGCCACTGATCAAAGCTACCATATAGAGCTCAGGATCCATATCCCTGACTCCCAAGATCTCTTTCTGAAAACGATCAACGAAATGTGCCGCAGTTTCGTTGTCGCCTTGCTTAATCTTGAAGAGGGTCGCAGGGCCACTCTTCCTTTTTTTCGCGGTGGCAAATCTTAGAAGGAGCTCTTGCCTCAGGGCAGCAAAGCTCGAGATAGATTGACAAGGCAGCTTATAGAACCATTCCATGGCCCACCCATCAAAGGAGGTGACCATCAGCTTGCACCTTACCCCATCTGAAATGGTCCTGAGGGCAACAGCAGATTCGAAGGCTTGAAGATGACACATTGGGTCGGTTTCTCCTGTATACACTGGAAGGCGAGGTTCTCTGAATCCATGAGGAATCGGATCCCGACGAATCTCATCGGTAAAGGGGGAAGGCTCCCCAAAAACAGAAGGTCCTGGAGGAGGAAGAAAAGGTGCGGGAGGATCTTGAGGGTAAGCAAACCCTTCTTCAAAATTCAGGGTCTGAGCCGGAGGCCCCTGGGCTGCGACTTGAAAAGAATTACGGCGGGCGGCGAACTCCTCATGCTGAGATCGCTGAGGAGCTGGGGCTGGAAGACGGGGTGATCGCTCGGGTGACCGCCTGCCATGCGGTCAGGAGTAGCGACCTGAGAGGTTTGAGGAAGGATCTTCTGGGAGATCGCGGCTAGAACCTGGTTCATAACCTCAATCTGCTTCGCAGACTCCTGCTGAGCACGAATGACTTCTTGCCGATCTCGAGCGGCCTCTTGCTGAGACCGCGCGATCTCCTGCTGAACAGAGGCGGCGTCCTGCCTAGCTCGGGCGGCCTCACGGAGAGCTTGTTCAACATGAAGCTTGAAGCGGCGCTCAAGCGCTTCTAACGGGTTGTGATCGGAAGGGGGAACGTAGGGAGATCGCAGGGGACGACCTCTACGGCGATCAGCCATCTTGAAAGTCTAAGGATTTCACCTGACACTTCGAATCTGAAGGTCGCGTGTTCGTTCTGTTGGTGCCAAAAATGGTACCTCCAAAATTCACACTAAAGGGGATGGGAGAAAACTGCGAAGTGCAGGTTACTAAGACAGAAGATGCTGGAACAAAGGGAAATCGATCACGAAAAGGCGATCACGAAGAAATGAGACCGCTTACACAGGTTGTAAGCTGGAGTCTCGGAGCCAAGGTCCTTTTTCTGGTATGCCTACCCCTCTATTTATAGACGAGGGGGCTGCCCAAACGAGCAGAACTGAAAACTACGGGCTGCCCGGGGTACAGGAGAGTCGTGGCAGGGAAATGGGGTACAAATAACAAAAATAAAGAAAACGATCAGACCGCTTAAGCTGGCGATCTCGCACTGTCTTGACCGCTCGGTACTTAGAAAATCCTGGTTGAGGAGGCATCTGGCGATCTGGGCGATCATTTAAATTGAGACCGCTGAGACCGGGAAAACTAAACAATAAGAGGAGGTCGCGGGTTTTCTGGGCAAACACATACATACCTTTGGTAATTTGGATTCATGAAGATGAGCGGCAAATGGATCGGTAAAGATGTTTGGTTGCAACGGCTCATCCTCTATATGAAAATCGTTAGAATAAAAAAAATCAAGATTGAGTGAGTCAGAAAATTTTTCACAAGGAGGAGTTTCTTGTGAAAATTCATAATTAAGGATCGGTTGTTCATTTTCTAAAATGAAATTTTTATCTGAAAAATCAATGCCAAGGGAAGTAAATTTATGGGCGACAAAATTTTCATGAATTTTGATTCCAAAATATTTATGTGGTGGGTTTAAAAATTCATGAAAAAGTGGAATAGAGTCGGGCGGAGTAAAAGATGAATCATGTTCTTCTTCTATTTCGCTCGGCTCACCCATTATGTTAATAAATTCTTGGTATAAAATATTATTTTCTGCTTGGGAAAAACTATTCAAATTTTGAATAGGAATATCTGGAGAACCACCAAGAGAAGAAAAAGAATTTTATGGGTAAAATGTGGAGGAAGAAAAATTTTGATCAAAAGAAATTTCTTCATTGCACCGTAAATTATCCGGGTGATCTTGCCACCATGAATAATTATTATCGGAGCAAGAAGGAATTTCATAAGAATTATAATCTTGAGAAAAATTAGTTTGATCAAAAATATTTTGAGAATAAAAATACAAATAAGTTGGCGCCTTCGTTCGGCTTCCAAAAGGTCTACCTTATGTTGAAGCTCGACAACTTTTGCGGCCAACTGCGATAACATCAAATTTATTTTGAAAAAGAAAATTAAAGAACCGTTACTTAATAGAAAGGAATTTTAAAAGAAGAAAAAAAAAAGAAATGGGGGCGGAGAAAGAGAATGATAAAAGTAATAAAATCTACGCTTTCAAAATATCAACAAAAATATTCCCCGGCAACGGAGCTAAAAACTTGATAGATAAAAAGGGTTGCATGCATTCCTCGAGAGAGGGTGACACAAATCTTTTGGATTGGAGTCAAATCCAATAATGGGGTTCACCGCTTAAAGCAAGCTTAGGGGTTTCGACTGGCCGAGGGGTCTTAATCGATCAACCTAAGGTTAGGTGATAGTTCTCTCGAGAGAGGATCTACCATATTTTGGGAACCTCCATGGTCGAAGTTATTTCAATAAGAGTTTGCGGTTTCATCTTTTATAAAATTATATTTTATTCCAAAGGGATTCAAGACCAATTGCTAATTCTTTAAATCATAATTTTTCTTCGTAGTTAATTTTCTCCAAATCGTTTTTCCAAAACAAACCCAACCTTCGATCGGTAAAATAATAGCTCTTCTTTGTGAGTAGAAGTACTCAACAAGCCCGGAAAAATATGACACTTGATTTCTAAATCCTATACTATAAAGCGATAGGTACACTTGCCTTATCGAATTATACGTGGATAATATTCTAATTTTACGCAAAGCGATTTTATCTATCACTTACCCACCTGAATCGAGATCCACCCCATTTGTTAGGACAAAAACATAAGTATAAAGAGTGAAAATACCTATGGGAACTTGCTAGTGTCTGAAGAGAGCTTATGAACACCTGCTTATCTCTGCAAAAGAGTAGTCAAAGCAGGTATAAAAAGAAAAAACATTACGTGAGTACCTGAAGAGAACTCGCAAGCACCTGCTTATCTTTGCAAAATAGTAGTCAAAGCAGGTATAAAATAAACATAATACACGAGTACCTGAAGAGAACTCGCGAGTACCTGCTTACTACCTGCAAAAGATATGAGAACAGGTATATGAAAATATAATATGCGAGTACCTGAAGGAGAACTCGTGAACACCTGTTACTATCTGCAAATGATATGAGAACATGTATATGAAACATAAAATTCACGAGTAGCTGAAGAGGACTCACAAACACCTATATATCTTTGCAAAAGATATGAGAAACAAGTATATGAAATATAGAATACGCGTGTACCTGAAGAGGACTCTCAAACACCTGTATATCTCTGCAAAAGATATAAGAAACAGGTATTTGATAAATAATAAAAATATGTCGGGTACCTGAAGCAACATTGCTGAGACTTATTTTATTTACGTTTGAAGTGTATAAGAAGGAACATCTTATTACAGAGGGGAACACGAATGCTTATTTACAATCACTTGCTTTGGTGTTGCTGAGATAATATTTGCATGCGAAGAAAAGAGATAGTACTCATGTCTGCGGATGGAGAAAACCAAAATTCTGACATCCTCGTATTCACAAGCTCCCAGAAATATGAGATGAAACTAATATATCTTGATTTGAAAAAGTGTTGTTGGGCCTCTCTTTCGCTTCCTCGAGGTAGCAAACCTCAAGAGAAGTGCTCTTCAAAGAATAGCGAAGCAAGTGATTGATTGAGGTGGCAGCTTGTAAAACCATTCTCTAGCTTGACAATCAAAGGATATAACTAATAGATTGCACTTGATCCCATCTAAGATAGTCCTCAATGAGATAGCAAATTCAAAATCTTGAAGATGGCTGACGGGATATTCTCCTCCCAAGAAGACCGAAAGATGGGGCTCTCTAAACTCATTAGAAACATACTCCGAATGAACTTGATTTGAGAATGGGGAAGGATCTTCCATTTCGACAATAACGGGAGGAGATGAAGGATAAGCAGCATTAGCACGGACCGAAAATTAAGCACAGTCCTCCTAAAAGTTTAGCACTTTTGCTGGATCTTCCTGGGAAGCTGATCTGAAGTAGTCATGGCAAGTAGTTGTGAACTCCTCAGATTGAGACGGGAGAGGAGCTATCGGATGTGCAAAACTTGTAGGAGGAGGAGCCTCCTCAAAAGGGGCTTGAGTGAACTCACTGTCAGTCATGGTCGAATGGGTAAAACTTTTTCCCATTGAATGGACGGCTCCGAGCCGATTTCGAAAAGCTATTGTGGGCTGAAAACGGACAAGTGGATCAAAAATTATGGCTGTTTTAAGTTTGGGTGTCATTCTCGGCAAAATCCCATATCTTCATCGCAACTGTTGTTCATCAACCACTCTGATCTGAAGGTCGCGTGTTGTGTTTGAACCAAAAATATACCAGGCCCACACTTGCTCAAGCTGGAGAAGGAGGGTAAAAAACTGTTGGATGGCCGGTTACTTTGAGCTTCGAGTGAAAGAGTGAGAGAGGAGAAAAAGAGATGGTCGCGAGCAAGCGGCGAGACCAGATCTACCCGCCGCGGAGAATGCCTCTCTTGCGGAGGGCAATCATCTTCATCTCCCATCAGGAGACCTCTTCATCTCCCTTCAGGATACCTCGCCATCTCCCTCTAGGAGACCACCAATCACCAGCTCTTTTCTTCAAATCGTGTACTATTCTTCCATGCACTTTAATATAATCTCCATTGTAACGCAGGTGTTATACGAATAGCATTGCCCGTTGTAAGAGAGATGGATCTCAATTCTCATGGGTAAGTTCTATTTTTTCAAGTTTTTCAAAACTTGAAAAAATGCGGGGATCATGTTTACCCTGAAATTGGCGATCCCCTTCGAGTTGACTTTTTGTAGGTGATCGGCGATCCCAAAGGCGACCAAAGCAATCCACACACTCTTGTAGTGCCCAAGCGGCCTTTCCCAGTAGCCCAAGAGATCTCGCTAGGCCGCCGAGCCTGGAAGGTCTCCCACTACTCGGGCAATCTCGCCAGGTTACTGAGCCCGAGCTATCTCCCACCGCCTGGGTGATCTCGACATGCCGTCGAGCCCGGGCGGTCTCCCACCACTGGGAAATGTCACCAGGTCGCTGAGCCTAGGCGATCTCGCCATGTCTCTGAGCCCGGACAGTTTCCCACTGCCCAGGCGGTCTCGCCCACACCGAGCCCCATGCACGGGCAGTCTCCCACGAACCAACGTCTGGAGTTAACGTTAGGAGTTAAAGTCAGCATTAGGAGTTAACGACGATCGGTATACTCATGAACCATACCCCAACCTAAACATTGCAGAACCATGGTAAGGAGTTGCCAAAATCATTTCCAGTGATTTTTGGCCAACACCGAATTTTTCTATAGCCATATTTAGATCATGAATTCAGGCTTTCAAAGAGGTGTTTTCGGTAACTAGCATCACACATCGATTAGCAAATGATTTCATTCCATCTTCTATTTATATAAGAGAGGTTTTTAGCTTTCTCTCTAAGTCCCCCTTCTCTTTCACAAGAGATTTACGTTCGGAGATGGCCTTAGAGAGAGATTCTTCAAGTTCTTGATTTTTTGCCAATGAAAGATCGCTATCTTGGCAATCTACCTTTTCTTTTCCAAAAACTTTTATTCTTCAGTTAGTTTTTTTTCTTTTAGTTGAATCTTATTTTCAATTTTTAAGATATCAATATCCTTAAGACTTTTTTCAAAATATTAGCAAGTTTGAATAAATTCATCGTAGAGATCATCATAAGTAAGAGGAGGTGCCTCTGTGTCGCTTTGGACACTGGTATCATCGTCGACGAGATCTTTTCTCCTACCCATGAGGCACATGTTTCCTCTTCATCATTGCTTGAAGATGATCCACTTGATTCCTCGGAGGAGTCATCCCAGGTAGCCTCCTTTTGAACCTTCTTCTTTTCTTTTCCTTTGTGCCTCCTTTCATTTCTCTCTTTCAGATATTTTGGGCATTGGCTCCGTATGTGTCTGGCCTTTAAACAGTGGTAGCACTCCAGCGGTGGCCGCTCGTCATTGTCGTCGCTACCTTTTTCTTTTGTAGAGGATGATCCCTTCCTTTTTGCATCTCTCACGAAGTATTTCCGAAAAGAGTTTCTTCTCTCCGGATTCTTCATGAATTTCTTGAAATTCTTTACAAATAGGTTGTTCTTCATCCTCTTCATCATCATTGGCCCCCTTCTTGGATTTTAGCGCCAAGGCCTTCTTCATTGGCTCTGCATGGTACTGTTAATGTTGAATTTTGAGTTCCACCTCATGGGTTTTTAGATTCCCAATGAGGCTCTCAATTTGGAGATGCCTTAGATCATTAGACTCTGATATGGTCGTCACCTTTGGATTGAATTTTGGTGGGAGAGATCCAAGAATCTTCCTCACCAGGTATCTGTCCGAGAAGGCCTTTTCGGGGATTTTGATGCGTTTACGGTCTTTGTGAATATTGTGTACATGACATCAATATCCTCATCTAGTTCCATGCGGAACTTTTTGTTTTCCAATTCCAGTTGGAAAAGCTTTGAATCCTTCACCTGCGAAGTACCTTCATGAGTAATTTCCAATAAATTCCATATATCTCACAAGCACAGACACGATTAAATTCAGTTATCTAAAGCAAAAAAATAATGTGTTCATTGTTTTAGCATTATTTTAACATTTAAGTTTATCTTGATCATCACACATATCTTTATGTTTTTTAAGAGTAGCCTCTCATACTACAGTGATAGGAGGAGAATTGCATTGTTCCATCATTGCCCAAACTCTTAAATCTAAAGTCATTAAAAACAACGCATCCTAGTTCTCCAGTAGTTATAATCGGACCTGGTAAATAGTGGTGGTCTACTGATCCCCTGCCCCTCCTAGAAAGAGAGATCATGGTGCACCATTATTCCCGGTGGTGAAACCATTTTGGAATAACCTAGCTATGATACCACTTGTTGGATCTTAAGGCGCCCTTAGAGGGGGTGAATAAGGGTTTTAGAAATCTTTATATTTTAAAAGAAAACTTTTGATATTTTATAAGAAAGAGATTAGATCAAAAGTAAATTGCTAGAATTGAAAACCAGATCAATTTTATTGAAAAAATAGAGACATGATTATTATTGGTAAAATTAATTACAAAAGAGGATTTTTATAACCCTAGAAATCGAGGCGTGAAGATGAAAACTCTTTTTGTTTTCTATATAGACTCTTCTCCCTAAGAAATGGTTGGCTTTAGCCGATCTATCCCCAGATACGGCCTCAAGATGCTCTAGCCTTTCTATCCCAAAAAAGTCCTCGAGCACCCCCTAGATATAAGCTCTAGACCTAGTCGCCAACACACGCGGTGAATTCCCCCTAAGTCACACACGGACCTAGTCGCCAACAACTGCAATGAATTCTCCAATAAATGATCATAATGATAAAATGGTATTGCAAAATATTAGATTCAAATTGAAAACTCCCTAAGAAGAAATCTGAAGGAGGTGATGAAGAACCGCTGAAGATCGTTGATGTCGAAGCATGCGATCTTCGTGTTGAGATAGTGTTGATAAATCCTCCTTTGATTCCTTCTCTTGAATTTGAATGGGAGATCTTTGGTGGTATGGAAATACGGCTCTCATAGATATTTCAGAGAGGTGTATTAGAGCTCCTTGTGTTGTAAAGTTTAAGAGAACAAAAGTCACCCTTTATAGGAGAGGAAGCTAACGATGGTGTTAGACCTAACGCCAAGCGTTGACTCAATTTAGTAATGTTTGATTGCACATATACTCATTCCAGGAAGGATATATTGCATGATTGGCAATATCTTATTAAGGAAACACTAATGTTGGTGTTAAGGCTAACGTTTGACGTTAGACCTAGTCATTCCAAAATTGCTCCCACAATCACGGTAGCTTCCCTCCATAGCATTTTCACATTGGCTGGATCGAGGGTCAACGTCGGCGTTGGCTCTAATGTCTGGCGTTAGACCACTTTCTTTTCTTATAGCACATTGAGCTAGTCTAGACCAAAATATAGCTTCCTAGTGTAATCTTTGTTCAATCCTGCATACTAAAAACACAATGACAAACTTGATCAAATACAAGTAGGATTTGTTATTCTGAAACCAAAGGGATACGGAAAACTGTGTTCCAAATCCTACTTGTTCTCATGTCTAAGTTGTGTAAAGTTAAAAGTTTTATATTAATTTTCTACGTCTCTAGACTTGTACTTGAAGTTGTGTTTATTTTCTATCTTTAATTTCCCTTCAGGTCCACCACTGCTTCCACTGCATTATTGTTGGAAAAACTTCTTTTGATTTAACTTAACAAATTATCTATAGGTAATTTTACTCCCTAGGGGTATTACCCTTATTGTATAGAAAGGGTAAAATGGTCATTAGATGTCTTAGGATGTCACACTCATCTTAGAGTCTAAAGACCAGGTCAGGCCATCAGGATAAGCATAGACTCAGCTAAGATAAGACTTGCGTCGAATGAAAGTCTATGCAACTTTGACTTGATGTCGATGCAACTCTGACTAGAAGTCCAGGCAACTTAATCGGTCTGCCAAAGTATAAGTCAAGTCGACGCAACGTTAAAATGGACTCGATGTAGTAAGAAGAGCTTGTTGAAGCCATCAGTGAATTTCAACTCGACGCAGAAGATGAAGTACAAGTTCAAGCTTCCAACTCTATGGATACGTCGAGAACTATTCGACGTGACGTTGACATCTGAGTTCATTCAGAGCTGAGAACTATTTCGAAGCCACTTCAATAAGAACTCAGAGGTGCGTCGATAAGAAGGAAGTCAATTCGGTGCAACGTCGACATCTGAGTTCAGTCAGAGCTAAGAAGGATTTCGAAGCTACTCCTATAAGAACTCAGAGGTGCGTCGATAAGAAAGAAGTTCAATTCGACATTGCGTCGAATACAGTCTGAAAAAGGAAGCTTTCTCTGCTGTCCTTTTAACACCTTTTCAGAAGGACCACAAAGCTAAAGACAGTTCTCCAACGGCTCGTTTATTGACAAGAATGGAATGGAGTATTCCAGGACACAGCAAAAACATTCTTGGAAGGTATTCAAATCTTATGGACGGGTCGAGATCAAAAGAAGATAGGCAAATCAAATGTCCAATAAGAGTTCCTTTTCAGGACAGACTAAAAGGAGAAAGAAATTCAAATACCAATCATACAGAATAAGTATGCTGAAGAGGAGAGAGAAATTGGTACATTGATTATTATTCATCTATCGAAAAAGGGTTCTTCCTCTCCTTCCTCCTTTAACCCTAAGACAGAAAAACAAGTGCTCTCTCTTCACAGAAAAAGAATACAGTTGCTCCCTCTTCTTCATCACACAGCAACTAGTTAACAAGAAGTGGATCAATCAAATAACCCTTGCAATCATCTCAATCATAAGCGAGGGTTCATCATATACAGATCCAGTGGAAATCAGAAGATGCAGTTCTTGAGAAATTGCTTCTCAAGAATTCTTAAAAAAGAATTCTATTCTCACTCTTCTTTCTTTCTTCTCTCTTATTCTTCAAAATGTAAAAGAGTTTTATTAATCCCTCTTTCAAAGGTTTCAATGGTTTCTAAGTGTAACATCCCCAGAACAACTAGACCCCTAAGGTGCATTTTGTCATGACAAGGTCATGACATTGCTCTAAGAAGTCAAAATAGCTCTAAGAACCTAGGTGCATAGATGAAGATCACCTTGGTGTGCTAATAGCCAAATTTCACCTCAAGGCTTAAGGCTTGATATTAAGCTTCAAAATGACAAGTTGACCAGCACTAGCACTGAAGCCACTAGGTGTAGGAGCAGACCCTTGCACTAGCACTGAAGCCACTAGTAGACCAGCCTAGAAAAATCTTGTTAGATTTATTAGACCTAGTGATTATCAAACAAGTGAGAGGAGTGTAAGATCTAAGGATCGGGATATTAATAATCCAGATAAAATAACTGTATTTAATAAAGCAAAATCTAATAGTGAACATAAATATCTAGGGAAAATAAATCCAAACAAACCAATGAATCTAATTAAAAATGGGGTTATAAAAGAGAAAATAGTTAGGCACTTTGCAGATTTATTACACTTTGATACATTCTATACACACTTCAAGTATCAATATAATAAACCTAGGTTTGATAAACTCATTCTCTGCCATCCAAAAGGATATCATGAAAGACCCCTTTATTCTTTCATAGAACCCTATAATGGTAAAAGAAAAGGGCCCAAGGTAACCTAGGTTCCTTCTAATGTTTGAGCTACCTGTGTAGGATTAGATTGGATCCCTCCTAGGAGATAATGGAAGGGGAAGGAAGAACAATGGCTTAATAAAGAACTAAAACCAACAAGGGAGTGCTCTCTTCTCTGAATACTCTTACTATCTTCTTTGGTTCATGAAAATAATAGTATAAATACTATTTTCAATCAAAATATTGCTGGGAAAAATATCAAGAACTTTCTAAGAAAATAAAACTATTTATTCAGAGTTACGTCGAATAGAATTCGATGTACAATCTAATTCTACTCGGCGCTTGCTTGGAAAGCAATATGCAACATGTAATTTGTGTTGCGTCGAATATAATTCGACGTACCATCTAATTCTATTCGACGTCAGCTTCGAAAGCCGTCTAAATTAGATAATTCGAATAGCATTCAACACAACGTCGACTTCATATCAACAGAAACGTCAATTTAATTGTTGCTCGTCAAATTCAAAGGTGATTCAAGTTATAATCGACGCAACGTCGACATGACTAGCGCTCATAGAGTCGCTTCTAGAAGCTGCCTCGACAGGTTTTGGCGCGCTAAATATTAATTTTGTCGACGGTGCTTAGACTACAACCCTAAGTTGCGATGAATCATCTTCTTTTAAGCAATTTAAGCATCGAATTCATTACGCTTTCGAATTCCCTCTTTCCTCTCTTGTACTCTCCTTCCCTCCAGCTTTCCTGCATCTTTCTCATGTCTCTCTCTCTCTCTCTTGTCTCTTTTTGCAGGTACCTCTGAATCAATGGCTCTTCCAAAGATAAACTTTGTGTTTGATGATGATATATACTCCTTCAACGCAGCATCTGACAACATCAAGGCCATCCTTAATTATTTCATGTTGTCGGTATGACAAAGTTGATTTCTTCAAAGTGCAAGATTCTTGATACTGAACTGACAATGTTCAAGGACAATATGCAAATAGGAAATGATTGCTCCCTCAATGGGACAGTTTTTTAGACAGATGTACATATAACAAAGGGATTACTAAATCAAACATTTTATCTTACAACTGGTAGTGACTCAGATGAACTGACTGGGGAAGAGATCAAAAAGGTTCTAGAGATCATGCAGTTCAAGAAAGAGAGGGTCATCAATCCAAAGAAGATTGATCTTGCAGAAGAATATAGATTCATTGCTGATATAGTAGGGAAGGTGCTCCTATGCAAAATCTCAGCTCATGATGCTATCCCCAAGCAACAGCTGCAGATCATGGGAATTCTAGTCCTTAAGAAGAAGATATACTGGGGGATATGCCTCTTGAGAATGATTGGCCATAAATATGCTCACAAATAAAATTCATATATGAGAATCATGATCTATGTGCTCTTCCACCATTATCCAATGGTGTGCAAGTCAAAAGGAGTGCACATTCCTCCAGGGAAAAGAATGAATATATGGATATTTTCTAAATGAACCAGGCAGATTATGAAGCATGATCAATCTGCAGCTTCACCTCCTACTTCTCCACCTCCACAAGACATAAAGCCAAATCTACCAAATCCTCCAAGGGATAATTCTCTTCCATAGGACACCCTAACAACTCAACAAGATATTAATCCCGAGGCTGATCCAGATGCTGATCCAACCCAGTTCAACCACACCAGTCCATCCATCCCTGAAATAGAACCTACACCTCAAGTTCCTCTCCTGCCTCAGCAATAACCATCCACCATATTCACAGACAATCAGTCTACTCTCCTATCACCATATCATATCTCTCCAGAAGTGTATCAATCCCACTCCCCAATCCACCAAGATCTTCCAGGACTCAATGAGAACTTCACTGCAATTCCTCCAGTCATCATATCCACACCTCCACTTGCCTCTAACTCCCATTCTACACCTCCATTTGATGTTGAGCAAGTAATTGCAAAAGCAGTAGGACTGGCTACTGGCACATTTGCTGACCTACGGGCCACTCAAGCCAGAAGGTTCAATAAAAAGTACTCACTGAGGGAGAGTGAAATGCAAGAACCAAAAGGGTCTTTCCTGTATCTCAAAGAATTTGTGTCCTCCTCCTTGGTAATTAAAGAATTCTTAACCTCCCTTGTTAGTAAGGTCAAGAAGGGGGAGAAGATTCGGGAGGAGGAAATGCCTAATCTAGAAAAGGATGGCCAGGAGAAGGACAAAGTTGTTGAAGTTCCTGATCATGATAGACTTACTGTATTCCAAACAGTAAGGCTGGAAATTCCATACGCAAATATCCATGGGGAGCCTCTTACAAGCCCTCAAGATATTCTTATACAAAATCAGTGGGAGCTTCTTACAATAGATCAGGAAAAGTTGCAAAATTCCCTGCAGTAACCCAGGGGGAGCTCCCATCAACTCAAGGGAACTCTTAGAAGATGAATAGATATTGGATGAGGTTGCATTGGTTGCTAAGGAGGCTACTGTGAATGCTGAACAAAATGCACAATCTCAAGTGGAGCTTCACAAAGAAGATCACATTCATCAAGAAGCTAACAAGACTGATGAAGAGGAGAATGAGCCTCTTGTATTTGCACCAAGAAAGGTGATACCACATGTATTCTCAAGAAAGAGGAAAACACATGATGAAAATAAGTGATGTTCAGGTATTTTGTATACATATGAAACAATTCTCATTATCAAATGGATAAAGTAATTCAGAACAGTGTGATTACTTGGAAATTGACTATATGATCTATGTTGTTATTTAATAATGTTTGTATTGTATCTGTATTATTTTTTGTATTAAGATTTTATGTCAAACTATGTGTAAAATCACTTTAATAAATCTGTAAAATTTGTTAAGATAAATAGGGGGAGATTGTTGGGAAAAACTCCTTTTGATTTAATTTAACAAATTATCTATAGGTGATTTTACTCCCTAGGAGTATTACCCTCATTGTATAGAAAGGGAAAAATGGTCATTAGATGTCCTAGGATGTCACACTCATCTTACAGTGTTAAGACCATGTTAAAATAAGCATAGAGTCAGCTAAGTTAAGACTAGCATCGAATGAAAGTCGACGCAACTTTGACTTGATGTCGACACAACTCTGACTAGAAGTTCAAGCAACTTAATCAGTCTGTCGAAGTATAAGTCAAGTCGATACAACGTGAAAATGGACTCAACATAGTAAGAAGAGCTTGTTGAAGCCATCAGTGAAGTCAACGCAACTTCCATTTCAACTCGACACAGAAGATGAAGTCCAAGTTCAAGCTTCCAACTCGACGGATACGTCGAGAAGTAATCGGCATGACATTGACATCTGAGTTCATTCAGAGCTGAGAACTATTTCAAAGCCACTTCAATTAGAACTCAGAGGTGCGTCGATAAGAAGGAAGTCAATTTGATGCAACGTCGACATCTGAGTTCAGTCAGAGCTAAGAAGGATTTCGAAGCTACTCCTATAAGAACTCAAAGGTGAGTCGATAAGAAAGAAGTTCAATTCAACGCTGCGTCGAATACAGTCTAAAAAAAGGAAGCTTTCTATGATGTCCTTTCAACACCTTTTCAGAAGGACAACAAAGCTAAAGATAGTTCTCCAACGGCTCGTTTATTGCCAAGAATGGAGTGGAGTATTCCAGGACACAGCAAAAACATTCTTGGAAGGTATTCAAATCTAATGGACAGGTCGGCATCAAAAGAAGAAAGGCAAATCAATTGTCCAATAAGAGTTCATTTTCAGGATAGACTAAAAGGAGAAAGAAATTCAAATACCAATCATAACAAAATAAGTATGCTAAAGAGGAGAGAAAAACTGGTACATTGATTATTATTCATCTGTCGAAAAAGTGTTCTTCCTTTCCTTCCTCCTTCAACCCTAAGATAGAAAAACAAGTGCTCTCTCTGCACAGAAAAAAGAATACAGCTGCTCCCTCTTCTTCATCACACAGCAGCTAGTTAACAAGAAGTCGATCAAGCAAATAACCCTTGCAATCATCTCAATCATAAGCAAGGGTTCATCATATACAGATCCAGTGGAAATTAGAAGCTGCAGTTCTTGAGAAATTACTTCTGAAGAATTTTAAGAACAGAATTCTATTCTCACTCCTCTTTCTTTTCTTCTCTCTAATTCTTCAAACTGTAAGAGAGTTTTATTAACCCTTATTTCAAAGGATTCAGTGGTTCTAAGTGTAACATCCCCAAAACAACTAGACCCCTAAGGTGCATTTTATCATGACAAGGTCATGACATTGCTCTGAGAATTCAAAATAGCTCTAAGAACCTAGGTGCATGGATGAAGATCACCTTGGTGTGCTAATAGCCAAATTTGACCTCAAGGCTTATGGCTTGATATTATGCTTCAAAATAACATGTTGACCCCACTAACTCTTCATAAACCACTCCATGAATTCCTTGGGTCCCTTAGGACCCATTGGGGGCAACATAATTGGTCAAATTGATCAAAGTCAACTCTACCCCCAAATAGGTCAAACCACTCAATTTAGGGTCAAGTAAGGCTCAAGTGACCTAATTGACTTTCACCAAGTCCACCTAACCATCAAGGGATCCAAGGGAGTCAACTTTGACCCATTGGACCACTCAATTTCATCAATTTGACCAAAGTCAACCCTAGGTCTACATCACACCAAATTAGCCTAATTAGACTAAATTAACCCAATGAGGACCCCAATATGGCCCAATCCACCATTCCTTGTGCTTATGGACCCATGACCACCATTTTGGACCATCCCACTCATCAATTTGACCAAGTCAACATTTGGTCAAATAGGCCCAAATTAGGCTTATGTGAAATTAAACCAAATTCTTATGGGCTAAGGCCCTCAATAGAGGCCCATTCTGAGGCCTAAATGCCAATTACCATGCTTTCCCCTCATATTCTGGAAGAGGGTGACATGCAAGGGTGAATTATGGATTTTCCCCAATTTGGAATGAGACAAACCCATGAATTCCTGGGGAGAGCTCCACTTGGCACTCCAATGCCCTTCCCAAACCTCCCTCTGAACTCCCCAGAACTTTTGGCATCAATGCCTTGCTACCATGGGGCCAAGTATTGGATCTGTAGGCGCCCTTAGAGGGGGATGAATAAGGGTTCTAAAAACTTTTAATATATTTTGAATTATTTAGAATAATAAGAGATTTAAATAATGCAAAAACAAAGACAAATTAAGTGAAATAAAATAGAGGCATGATTTTATTAATATGAAATATAAGATTACAAAACATGACTTCTTATAATGCTAGAAATCGAAGGCGAAGAATTAAAATGTCTTTTCATTTTCTATCCTGACTCGTATCCCTACGAGCCGGTGGCTTTAGCCTATCCTTCCCGGATACGACCTCAAGCCGCTCTAGCCAATCCTCCCTCGGATACGGCCTCGAGCACCCCCTAGATCTACACCCTAGACCTAGTCTCCAACACAAGGCGAATTCCTCCCTAAGTCCTACCCAGACCTAGTCGCCAGCATGAGGCAAATTTACTAAGCGATTACAAGAATGAAAATAACAACATTATTAAAAACTCCCTCTTAAAGAACTTTTGAAGTTGAAGATGAAGGACCATTGTAGAATAAGCGTGGTTGAAGCGATCATTGGTCGGATGCGGCGTGTAGAAATCCTCCTTCAGAAACTCATGGAACTTTGGGTGGGAGATCAACTCTCGGCAGTATAAGGCTCTGGAAATTTGGCACAAGGACTCTCTCAAGGATGTGTGTTTAAAACAAGAGAAGAGGGATCCTTTTTATTGCCTTGGATCTAGCTCCTGTGCTAGTGCTACTGTCGACGCTATCCCGAATTAGGAAACATTCACCGCGTGCGCATCTTCATTCCAAGGAAACCTTTCTAAAAATCCTCTTGTGCTCCGCGCTACTGCCTGCGCTATCCGCTACTGCCTGACACTAACGCCTTCTATACTTGCCGCATGAACTTTCCTAATCAGATCTAGTGCCCTCGCTAGGTGCTACCGCCGGCGCTAGTGGACATGTTGGAATTTTGGCTTCAATCTTGGGGGCAACCTTCTTATGTTATCCTTGAGTCATGTGGCATTGTTTCCTGCACACTTAAACACGCAAGATCAAATACACATATGATTTGTTATTCTCAAACCTAGGAGATGTGGAAGACCATGTTCCAACAAACTCCCCCTTTGATAATAACAAATCCGGTAATGATAAATCAGAGCATTAATATATAAGCATGATGAAATCTACTTGTGTGTGAGAGAGAGTGATGACATAGGATAATTATCATTGTTAGAATTTAGAATTGCTCTCCCTAAATGCATGCTCCCCCAATGTGAATGCTTCCCTTATATGTAAGCTATCATCTTAATCATTAATCATATTAATTTTCTCATTTGATAGCGATTTTATTTATCATGTTAGTTCTCCCCCTTTCGTTATTAGCAAAAGTGGGCTAAGGAAGCAATAAACATAAAAGAGGATTATTTGATAAAAAAGGATAAGGCATGATCGAGCTTTCAGAGGAAATGAGATGATGAGGAGTTTTTAGCACAATAATTTTCATAGAAATAAATCAGAGTTTTTAGCATAAAAATAATTTTCATGTTTAGCACAAACCAATATAAAGTTTACCAAGCAAGTCTACCACTTGTTGAAGGAAAGAA
Source organism: Dactylorhiza incarnata (assembly GCA_033032865.1). NCBI lineage: Eukaryota > Viridiplantae > Streptophyta > Magnoliopsida > Asparagales > Orchidaceae > Dactylorhiza > Dactylorhiza incarnata. The sequence goes on along the minus strand of JAWHQI010000010.1, from coordinate 21,802,535 downwards.
ATTTTAATATTCAAGTGATGATGCACACAAAAGAGAAGACTTTAAATAAGCATGAAAGTGCAAGGTAAAAATATATGGTAATGATGCGGAAGACTTATAGAAATACATAAAACATCTTTTTGTAATCATGATGATTCATAAGAAGAAAATATGAGTTTAAGTTCCAAAAAGCAAGATGTTTTTGTAAATCATTATTCATTTAAAATATTTAACTTTGACAATAAAGTAACCAAGCATGAAAGAAGGATATCAAAAAGAAACTACTACAATGTTATTATAATTTACAAATTCAAAATATACCAAACATTGTAGAGAGCATGCTAGGTTATCTAGTGCATATATATATATGAAGAGTATTATAGAATTAGCATTAGGATCCAATACTCATGCGAAAAAGTGTTATACAAGATAATGATGTGCACATAAGTGTATTTTGAAGAGAGTAAACAAATGATTTAATCAAAATTACAAGACACGTGTAGAGTAAAGTGCACAATAAAACACAAATAATTCTACTTCCACACACTTCAATGCACAAAGAAAATGTACAACTACCAAGATGCTTTGCTCACACAATGCTCATAAAGACTTATCAGGGTGTAAAGTAGTGCTTGGGGGATCACACACTTTATTTTTCAATATTGATTTTTTTGTGATCCGATGTACTTAAGAATAAGTTGTGTAATGAGAAAGCTTATGGTTTGCACAAGGAACTTTACTATTCTTTCCAAGGTGCTCAACCTCACAATGCTCATTAAGACTTATCAGGAGGTTCAAGTAGTGCTTGGTGGAGTTATCATTATCAATTTATTTCATGATTTTTTTTGTTTTGTACAAAGTTCTCTGAATACACTTGTTTTGCAAACCAATGAAATTTTGAATGCACAATCGCTTTTCTTAAATATTAAGATTGCAAATAAAAGTGGTGTAGGTAAGATACTTTTGCAATTTTAATTCATTGTACAATAATAATACACAAGCAAGCATTCTTAGATTAAAAGCACATGTAGACTTTGCCAAAATATGTGAGTGAATAAATATCATTATCAACCATAAAACATTTACCCATACTTAGAGGCATGCTAAGCTTGGTTCTACCCAACTTTTACAATGCAATTGATGCACATGTGATTAGATATATCAAAGCATGATAAAAGCAATGTTCAAAGTAGTTTGAAAAGATAAATTGCAACATTGTAGAAGGTCTAAATGATAGATTAAACCATGCTTGATTTTCACAATAAAGTCAGTACAGTTTTTTTTTTATATTTTGAAAAATAATTTTGATTTAAAGTTTGAACTCTTAAAAATGACCTTGGACTTCCCGAGGTCTACCCTATGAGGGGTTCGCACCGGTACTAGGAGATGTGATGGGGTGACATCCCAAATCTCCCTTTCAAAAGATACAAGTTAATAGAAAAAATTAAGTTCAAAAATTTAATTTTTGATGTTTTATATTTTTGTGTTTGATTTTTGCATATTGAAATAGAAATTGAACAATTAAACAAAGAAATGAAGAGAAAACAAATATTTTTTGTAATTTGGCTTTTGTAATTTTGTATTTTAATTTTTCAAAAATTAATTCAAGGCAAAAATGCAAAAATAAGTAGTATAAATAATATAGTATATTTTTAAGAATTTTTAAAAAATTGAAAAATACAGAAAATCAGACAGGTGCGCTAGCGCTAGCGCGGCAAACAGTACACTAAATTATAGGATTTTGAAAAATCTAATTTTTGATATTGATTAAGTGTCCAAAGATTAGTTTCATGCAAAAATTTCAGAAGATTTGGAGATGTTTAGATAGGTGAAAATCGCATAAAATGATTGCGTTTATGAATGTGACTTAACCCGAAAGATCTAGGACACCTAATTCAAGTCATAGTAATCAAAATCTTGCATCGGGAAGAGGTTTAGTGAATATGTCAGCAAGTTGGGAGTCCGTACCAATGAAACTTACTTTTACATGCTCTTTCTTAATATGATCCCTAATGAAGTGATGGCAAACATCTATGTGTTTGGATCTAGAGTGGTGTACGGGATTATTTGTAAGATCTATGGCACTTTTGTTGTCACATTTGAGATCAATGTTTTTGAGATGAAAACCAAAATCCTCTAGAGTTTAGCTCATCCATAAAGCTTGTGCACAACAACTCCCAAGAGCGATGTATTCGGGCTCCGTGGTGGAGATTGCAACCGAAGATTGTTTCCTACTAGACCATACATCTAAAGAGGGTCCTAAAAAGTGATAAGTACCGCTAGTGCTTTTTCGATCAAGTGAGCATCCGGCATAGTCCGAATTGGAATAGTCATGTAGCGTAAATGAATTATTGTGTGGGTACCATAATCCTAATTTAGATGACCCTAATAGATATCTAAAAATATGTTTTATCGCTTTGAAATGAGTTTCTTTTGGATTGGCTTGAAAGCGAGCACATAAACATACGGCAAACATTATATTCGGTCTAGATGCACTTAAGTAAAGAAGTGATCCTATCATACCTCTATATAAAGTTTGATCGATAGAAATTCAAGATTCATCTTTTCCTAGTTTTAAAGAAGAACTCATAGGTGGAGAAGCATGTCTAAGATTTTCAAATCCAAGTCGTTTAAGCATATCATGGACATATTTTGTTTTGCAGATAAAAATACCATCATTTCATTGTGAATTTTGAAAACCAAGAAAATAAGAGAGTTCTCCTACAAGGCTCATTTCAAATTCTTTTTTCATTACTAAGACAACTTCATTACACAACTCTTCAATAGTGGGTCCAAAAATGATATCATCAACATATATTTGTAAAATAATTAAATCATTATTATTATACATAATGAAGAGTGTGTTATCGGCACTTCCCATGACATAATTGTGCTTTAATAAAAATGATATAAGTCTTTCATACCATGCACGTGGCGCTTGTTTTAAACCATAAAGCGCTTTTTCTAATTTATAAGAGATAGCGAGGCGAATAACTCACCCGGTCGTGAGGATGGGGCTCGTAGGTCGATGGCCCCCACATCCGGGGGAAGGTCAGTCCTCCCGGGGGTTGCGAGGCGAGACCTAGTTGGTGTTTGTCCAAATAGATTTTCCCCATCGAGGGGGTTCTGCGAGCAAAGAAACAAAATTAGTTGAGTACTACTTAGAGTATCAAACCTTCGATAATAAAACCAGCGAGGCGAGCTCGAGGCGGGGAGATGGAGACAGTGGTGATGACTCATCCTTCCCGGATGGCCATCGGACGGTCTTAGCCCTCTTAACCTGAGGCAGAGGTGGAGTAGGTTGTTAGGAAATCCAGGGGGCGAGCTCGGTAGCTTTTGCTTTCTGGATTGCTTGCGAGGCCTTTAGGCGAGCCAATATCTCCTCCTTCTTGGACATCTCGGTTGATGTGGTGACGAACAGCGAAAGAGAGAAGGGAAGAAAACGTTCATGCATCGGCCAGAGGGAATGGAATTTATAGCAGTGGGCATGGGGCCCACCAAAAGATTCTCACTGCATCATCAAGGGGCTAGCAAACACCAGGGGATGGATGTTTCTTCACGATCCTAAGGTTGCCTCACGAAGAGCGGGGATTGTGTACAATCCCGGTGTTCGCCAAGAGGTGAGCGGAAGCTAAGGGATCAACAAGCGAGAAGAGTAGGAAGAAGGGCGAGTCAGGGGCTCAAAGGCCGCTCGCAGGGAGGCGGGTGAGCCGGGCTCCCATCGGCCGCTCGCAGGAAGGCGGGCGAGCCAATCCTTCATCAGCTGCTCGCAGGAAGGCGGGCGAGTCAGGACTCACAGTCCGTGAGAGGAGCCCTGGTGGGCGGCTCGCTAATAGAGGTTCAAGGATCTTTTTACCTAAAAGCCTTTGGTGGTCTGCAGTTAGACTCTCCAAACAGTGGATTTTGGCTGTTAGCAGACCAATTTGGGGTGCGTTTAGCAAATCCAAAAGGCGGAATCCCGCTATTAGAAGACCAGACTAGAAAAACTATATATAGACCTTGAAGGGCACCTTTGGAGGCATTCCAATCTCAGTACTCTGAGCTTCCTCCTCCTAGGTTATCTTGGTTTAGCTCTCAGGATCTCCAAGGTGCACAGTCTCAACTTTGGCTTGGGAGGGGAAGCGCTCAAAGATCTTCCGGGTGTGTGGTGGGACCTCCTCGCTACGACCAAGGGTCTGTGTCTAGTTCCGAAGTTCCGGTCTGTTTCCCTCCGAGGAATTAGTAAGTGATAGCTGCCCCCCAACCTATTGGGGGCCCGAGCTCCACAAGAGACCAAGTTCTGGTTTCAACAGTACGCCTCAATGCGAAGAACACAACCACGGAGCGCCTGCATACTCTTGTCGGCTGGCCAACCAGACTTTCCTTGGCCAAGTGCAAATTCACACTTGCCGAATCAGCGTCTCGGCGTCGATGTGAATGACCGTCCAATACCGAAGACCCACCACCTTTATACACATGCAATTATGATTACTATATATCTCTGAGCCATAAGCTCCCCGGGCTAACCTGCCTGTCACCATAACCATCCGAGCCATGAGCTCGTCGGACTAACCATCCGTACCTACAACCACTAAGCTTACCGCTCCTAAGGCCAAACCAACTAACCACCCAAAGCAACGGGGTGTGAGTGAGTGTATGATTGAGTTAATCTTGCATAACAGATTATTCCTACGGTTTTGGGTTAACCGTGGACTTCCCGAGGAATACCATGTGAGTGGCTCGCAGCGGTACTAGGAGCTATGATTGGCTGAACCCCAAAGCTCCTTTTATAAGGAACTTACTCTTATTGGTGTCTACCCTTGACCCGATAACTATTAATGTTACACTTACTAACGCTAAGTGTGTTTAACTTCACTTCAAAGGAATGATAATTTTTCGTCAATCGCAAGCACACTCTTGCATCCTAGTCAACCGGTCATCTTACTCCTGCTCTCTTTTGATGACCCCTTCCAAATCCAATCAGTCTAGGTGCACCAACTTCCTTAATTCCCCATGTAAAACCGACATGTTTATCCTCATTCAATGTTTTCACAATACGCATACCACTTAAACTATATAAGATGCATGAGAGAAGGTACTTCAAATAATCATCCAAATGACCCAAGGTTATTATTGAGGGTGTGTTATGACATTTTAAGGCTATCTCCAGAAATTCGTAATTTTCCTAGTTTATTTGGCATTTATTATAATTTCCTCAAAATCAGGGAACTTATGACTTTGAACACCAAGTATGGTTTTCTGTTAAGCTATGTCGATAATAAAATTTGTACAACTATATATCATCAAAAGAACAGCCATATATGAAATTCATAAAATTCCAAAAAGGTTTTAACCTCCAAATAAAATATTGATTAATTTATCAAAATCAAGGCTTAACAAAGAAAGTACCAAAAAACACATCCAAAAATTACAAGAAAATTAATAGGTGTCTAAGGTGATCAGAAATGTTTACTGCTTGAGTTCCATAATTTTCTAAATTCATTTGACCATATAAATCATTTATTTAAATAAACAAATCATAGGGCACTTTGTGAAGAGAATCATATAAAAACTCATCCAAAAATTATACTAAAATTTACATATCATATTCTTGCCCTAAAAATTTTTCTGACAAAGTTTCATGATCTTTCAGTGAGTATTAAATCCATAATTAATTTTCTTACAACTAGGGCAAATATTAGGGTTATGAATGAAGTACTATATATATCAATCCAAAATTCATAACCAAATTATCAGAGAATAATATCACTAGTACCAGCTTACTGCCAAAATTTCATGAACATTCAAGGTAATATGATTATGTAAATTCTTAACATAAGAAAGTGCCCTAATTGATTCTTAGTTAATTCAAAGGGTATAAATGTTCCTAAAACTTCCAGATAAATTATCTAGGGCATAATACCACCCTATGAACCTCTCTACCAAGTTTCAAGTTAATCTGATGACATATGATCTTATGTCCTTCAATAGGTTCAATATACAACCCTATAGTTTGAACCGGGGTTCTAGGCACATCTATCCCAAACCACCCAAAATCACTTGTGTGAGTATTTTATGTAACATCAAGTCAGTGGTCAAAGTTTCACAATATTTGGATGAGTGTTGATCTTCCAAATCCATCAAGTGCACTTTTGATCTAATATACCATAGTTTGATCAAATTTGGGTTACTTAGTTACCCAACCAAATCAATCCAAATAGGACGAAATTTTTACCAGAGCCATGTCATTACCCTAAGGACCACCCACCAAAATTTGGAAGGGTTTAGAGTTCTCTAGACCCTAAAATTAAATCACAAACATTTTATTCAATTTCTACATAAACTATAGAAAACGTTTCTCCAAAAATTCCCATTTTTCGATATGTTGAGGGTAAGGGTAATTCTCGCCTATGCTCCAAATTTCAAAGCATTTGGATGAGTAGTGTAACGGGAGCACTCAAATCAATCTCTGGTCAACCCTATGTACAGATTGCACCATATTGAGTGCTGCAGTCAAACCAGTGGGCCAAATTTGCTCAAATCAATTTTAAAATAAACTATACATAAAGACCTACAACTTCTGTCTCAGGCCATTTTCCTGAAATGGCCTCTAAGGGGTTCAAATTTCAGTTTCAAAAATGTGCATTTCTAGGGGAAAATATGACGTTAATTAATTATAAAATTAATAATCTGTCTAAATGGAGGGCATCGGTTCATCTTCTCCAATCAGCCAACGGCCACGATCGGCCCATCATGTACCAACTTAGGAGGTGATTTCCCGGCCACCTAAACCCTCTCTCAGTCGGCCAATGCCACCACCACCTCCGTTGAGGTGGAGGCCGGCGATAGACGGTTGTTGGCCGGCCAGAGGCAGACGGAATCGGGGATTTAAGCAAGAAAGTAAAGCTTGAACCCAAGCTTTAGGTCATGCCGATTCAAGGCCAATTGGCCTCAAACCTTGCGGCCAACGAGATAAGATCTATCCACTAAGAGAGAGGAGGAGGGGAGGACCTGAGTGGTGGCTTGTAGCCGTGTCGATCGACGGTCCGTCATGGTTGGTAGTGAGCTCTTGGGTGTCATGCAGATATGCGCTTAGATGGTGGATTTCTTTTGGAAAGTGGGGGAAACTCCTTCGCTTCACCCCTTGAGGCCTTTTAAAGAGCCAATTCAGGGAGGGGAAGAGGTCAGGCTTGGGATTCCACCATTAACACCATTCATGGTGAGATTTATGGTCATCCCCAAAAGCCATCAATATTAGCCCCCATAAGAGTTGGAAAACCCTTTAAACTTCTCCTAATTGATAGTGGGAATGAATCCTCATCAATTGGGAGGACTTTTGGCATCCCTTGGCCATGAATTTGGCCACCAAAAATGATCATGTCCGCCTCTCGTCTATTGATCTACCGCTGGCGCTAGAGCTAGCGCCAGCGCTAGCATCTCAATGGCATAATGCTCGTAGGTTCGGCCACTACCGCCAGCGCTGGCGCTTGCTCCAGCGCTAGCGTCATGATGGTATAGGGCTCTCAGCGGTTCGTCTAGACAACCGTTACCGCCAGCACTAGCACCTAGCGTCGGCGCTAGCTCTGTTCTCTCATTACTTCTCTTTCTGCAATTTGGACAATTGGGGTGTTACAAAGGGACCCCTTAGTGGGTTAAACATGTTATGGTGGGGTCATGGGTCATGGTGACACCCTAAAGCCAACCCTAGATTGGGTAATTGGAATTTGCTATTTGCATAGCAATGCAGTCTTTACCCACTTGCCAAAGGTCTTATGTTCTCTTCACGCATCCTAGGGTTTTGTCATCACAAAACCAAACTAGGAGTCTAGTTGTTTGGGGGATGTTACACAAGCTAATTGGGGTTAATTTGGGTATATGTACTATAGTGAATTATATATCCCTAAAAATTCCAGGTAAATTTACCAGGGTGTAATTTCACCTCCTATAGTGAATTCCAGAGTTTCATGACATTCCAGAGCATTTTGTCCCTAGATTTCTCATTTATGTCAAATGTGGCATAAATACCCAAACTCTACTTTCCAAGGGAAATCAACCCAAATGTTATTGGGTTTTCTTGTGATGATAGATCTCATAAATCAAAATGCATGTTCCTAATTTGGTAGACATTGACCAGGGGAATAAATTTATCTCAACAAAATAGCAAGTGCATAATACACACTCATTTTTCCCAAGTCACCTTGGTCTTGCATGTGGCTTTCCCTCACATGCATGAACCCAAATGGGTTCAAACTTTTACTAGTGACTATTTATGGTTTAATTAACATGCCACCAAAGTTTTGGGTCAAGTTGAGTTAATTTAACCATGTAGATTTAGATCTACATCTTTGTGCTATATGTACACCAAAAATTTGCACATTGCATGCATGTGGAATTCCTTCACATGCACAAAGTCAATTCATCCCAAATTTATACCAAAGGCTTATAGTGACCTACACTACTATCTATCAAAATTTGGGGTCACTTGGTGTTGTCTAGCCATGTATACTACAAATACATGATTTATCAAATTATTGTAAAAACTATAAGAAGATGTGTTGGGAAGAACCCTTTGATTTAACTTAACAAATTATCTAAAAAGTGATTTTATCCCTTAGGTTGAATTACCCATTGTATAGTGAGGGTAATCTGGTCATTAGATGTCTTAGGATGTCACAATCAACCTAGGTTGTCAAGACCATATCAAGAGAAGCACAATTTGGGTAGAGTCAACAGTTGCGTCGAATAGAAATCAATGCAACATCGAGTTATTGTCGATGCTACTCTGACTAGAAATCCAAGTGGTCCAACCCTTCCGTCAAAGTAATTCAAGTCAACGTTACATCGAAAGGATATCGACGTAGAGGCCAAGGACCTGTTGAAGTACCTTGAGAAGTCGGCGCAGCTTCTACTTCAACTCAGCGTGGAAGGAAGTATCTGCCGAAGCCATCTAAAGTCGACGCAACGTCGACTTCATTTCAAAGCAAATAATAAAGTTCAGAGTCAAGCCTTCAACTCGGCGGTTACGTCGATATGGTATCGACGTAACATCGGTAAGCAAAGTTCACTCAGATCAAGAATGAAATCGAAGTTGCTTTTACAAGAACTCAAAGGTGCGTCGATAAGAGAGGAAGAGAACTCAACGCGACGTCGAATACAGTCTGAAAAGGAAACATTTTCAGCTGTCATTTTGGACCCTCTCTCATGGCCCACAATACAGAAGACCGTTCTCCAACGGATTATTTATTGCCTCAAATAGAAAGAAGAATTAAATGAGGACAGAAAAGCTTTCTTGGAAACAAGCTTACAGTTGGTGGATGGGTCGTGAATTAAAGAAGGAAAGGAAGAGAAATTGTCCAGGGCAAAATACCTTACCAGGACCTAGAAATCAATTCAAATTAAATAGGGACAATAAAAGGGAGGAGCAGAAAGAGAAAGATAGAGCATTCATCACAATCGGCTTGAGTTTTTCGATTAAGGCTTCCACTTCTTCTTCTTCCTCTTGGAACCCTAATAGAAAATAAACACAGAGAAGAAACAAGAACTGCTCTCCCTCTCTTAGAACAGAACAATTGAAGGCTGCTCATCATCAATATCGCATAGCAGCCAGAGTTCAATCAGAAGGAAGAGAAAGGATCTGACAATCATAGCTCCTGCAAATCATCACAATCATAAGCAGGAGTTCATCATCAGCAGATCCAGTGAAAGAATATAGAAGTTGTTCTTAAGACAGGCTTCATAAGAATTCTGAGAATAGAATTCTTCTTCCTCCCACTTCTTCTTTCTCCTTCTCATTCTCAACTGTAAAAGAGTTTTAAGAATCTCTCTTCCAAAGGATTCAGTGGTTCAAGATCTCCTTATCAAAAGATCTGGTTGGTTCAAGATCTCCTTATCAAAAGATCTGGTTGGTTCATGATCTCCTTATCAAAAGATCAGTGGTCTATGATGCACAGGTGGTGCATTCCTACCAGGTGGTAGAAGAGAGGAGTACCCATATTTTGGGGAACCTCTATAAAATCTTTGTGTCTTCTGGGTGTGAAGTTTCTGTGATGTCCCTTTTTCTTTTATTGTTTTTCTTGCTTTACTTAAACAGTCTTTGTTTTATTCTATGTGTGGAATTGTTGAAGCATAACACTTAGTGTTTTATTGTGTTTGCACAAATAGGATAGAAACATTTTTTAAATCTCTATTCACCCCCCCCCCCCCCCCCCCCCCCCCCCCCCCCTCGAGTATTCTCAGAGGCACACTGTGCACTTTCAATTGGTATCAAAGGTAGGTTGATCATTAAAAGGTTAACTCCTTGATCAAAAAGACCTTCTACACTAATTTCTTTATTTCAAATATTTTTTATAAAGAAAATGAGTTCTAAGGATTATGCTTCTACAAGACCCCCAGTGTGTAACTTGAATAAGTTCACACTCTGGAAGGCCAGAACAAAACTTTATATGAATTCTATTTATGAGGAAATTTTCAATGTCATCTTCACAGGTCCCCCAGTCCCAATAAGGAAAGACACTAGTGGAAAGGTCATACAAACTTCAGTCCTCAGAGCAGAATGTACTGATGATGAGAAGAAGGTCAAGGCATGTGATGCCAAGTCCATGAACATACTGGTCTCAACCATGTCTGATGACAAATTCTAAAAAGTTGTTGATTGCAACTCTGCAAAAGAGATCAGGGAATCTCTCTCCAGACTAATTGAAGGAATCTCTGATGAGAGAAAAGACAAAAAGGCAATTCTCATATCTCAATATAAGAATTTCAAGAAAAAGACTGATGAAAGCATAACAGAAATGTATGACAGATTCAGCCTCATCATAAATGAGCTGAGAAGGCTTGACAAGGAAATTTCTCTGACAGAAATTAATTACAAGCTCCATGTGCTTCCCAAGCACATGGGACTCTAGAATCTGGGCTATTCGAGATTCTAGATGCCTTAGAGAGATATCAACTGATGTTCTCCTGGAAAGCTCAAGTCATATAAGCTTCTACTAAAAAGCAGGGCTGAGTCAGAAGCCCAAGAAAGAACACCAGCTCCTAAAGAAAGGACTCTTGCATTAAACACTGCAGAAGTAGAGTCCTCCACCACTGAAGAAGAAATGTTTAATCTCTTGGCTAAGAGATTCAAAAAGTGGGTCAGGACAGAAGATTCCAGAAGGAGAGAGAGGAGCTCAAGCAAGCCAAGATATGATAAAACTCCTAAACAGGAGATTATTTGTTTTTCCTGCAGAAAGTCGGGACATATTTCTACTGAATGTCTCGAGGAAGAAAAGAACAAGAAAAACAAGCAGAGGAAGGAGCATAAGAAGAAATCCTTCCTGAGAAAGGATAAGAAAGGACGGAAAGGTTTCATAGCTGAGACCTGGAGTGATTCAGATTCTGAATCAAGCTCCTCCTTATATGATGATGAAAATGGTGGACCAGAAAAAGCCAGCTTAATGGCTCTGGAAAATTCCACTGATGAAACTGAGGTAAGCATATTTGAAGACCTTGACTTTTCTTCAAAAGATTTTAAATAATGCTTCAAGGAATTTTGCCAAGATTACATTAACAAACAAAAGGAACTTGAAATAATAAAATCAGAACTAGAAGTCCTTAGGAAAGATCCTCTACTCTCAGTCAACTATGATCTGAGATGTGAACGGGTTAAGAAAGAAAAAGAAATATATTCCTTAGATAATGAAAATTCAGACCTAAATAAAGAACTCTCAAAGGCAAAAGCCTTTGAGGACTCCCTAAATGGAAGGAGTCAAAAGATCAAAGATATCACACAAAATTTCTCCAAGAGATTTGATCATCTTGATCAGGAATCACAACCATTCACTAGCAAACATGCTTGTGATAAACATGTAGCATCATTTAGGTCTAGACCTAATAATATTTCAGAATCATGTGAAGATCATAAGAATAATAACCCTAATAAACTCACCATATTTAATAGGGTAGATATCAGTGATCAACCAGGAATCTTAGGCAAACATTCCTTAGAAAAATCAAATGAAAATTTATCTTTGAAAATTGAGTGTGCTACAGGCAAAAGTTATAAAAATGAAATAGAAGAGATGGATGAAACATTTGAGGAGTATAGAAATAATTATCAAACTCATATCGACTCTGTCATTTCCACTCTTAAAATAGCATAAATGCCTATAATAAAGCTAGACATGATCTAATGATCAAAAATGATGAATTAAAATCAGAAATCAACTTGCTTAAGAAAATTGTAAATACAAAATCACAATACAAATTCACAAATTCAAAAACTCTTAATGATAAGAATCATATGTCGAATAGAACTCGGCGCAATTTTAAGAATGCGTCGAATGCATCTCGACGGAATCCAGCATATGCATCGACATCATTTCGAAGCAACTATGTGGGTGCGTCGAATTACACTCAATGCAACCAATACCATGCTTCGAATGATTATCGACGGGACTATACAGGTACGTCGAATTCCACTCGACGCAACTCTAATAATGCATCGATTTCTTCTCGACGCACATTTACTGCACAAAATTACCAAACATCAAAGCCTCCTTTTACTTTTATTCCTAGATATTTTTGCTGCTCCAAACAAGGACATATTGTCAAATATTGCTGGCATAACAATGCAACACTTCTTCACATAAGGGAGAATAATGGAAGACCATCTCATTCTTTCATATCTCCATATGATGATAGAAGAAAAAGACCCCAGCATGAGAGGGTTTTAACTAATGTTTAAATTCAATTTTCAGAGGGAAGACTGTTCAACCACAAACTAGCAGTGGTATCTGGATAGTGGCTGCTCCATGCATATGACTGGAGCAAAAGAGTTGCTGGAGAATGTCAAGGCCAAGGAAGGGTCAAAGGTAATTTTTGGGAACTCCCACTCTGGTCAAACCAGAGGATATGGTTTGCTCAGGATTGGGGAAATCTCCTTTTCTAAAGTAGCTTATGTTGAAGGACTTCAACATAATTTGATTAGCATTAGCTAGCTGTGTGATGGTGAATACAAAGTTGTATTCACCATATCTCAGTGTCATATAGTCAGTTCTAAGACTGATCAAATAGTATTGACTGGTCTCAGAAAGGGTAAGGTATATGTTGTAGACTTTGAGTACACAAAGTCTGAGATCTTCTTATTCAATTCCCAATTAGAAAATAGTGAGTTGTGGCATAGGAGACTTAGTCACCTTAACTTTAAGACCATTGCCAAACTCACCAAACTTAACTTAGTTAGGGGTTTACCAACTGGTAAATTCAATAAGGACCATCCATGTAGAGCTTGCCAGCTAGGAAAGCAAATCAAAGCATCATTCAAACCAATTGGTAAGAATGATTCCCCTAGAATCCTTTTCCTGTTGCACTTGGATCTATTTGGTCTCATCTCCACTCAAAGCTTAGCAGGTAAGTCTTACACACTAGTCATTGTGGATGATTTTTCTAGATTCAGCTGGGTGTTCTTTCTAAAAGCTAAGTCAGACACTTTCAAGATCCTCTCAAGATTCATTAGACAGATTCAATCTGAATTCAACACACAGGTTGCTGTGATCAGAAGTGATCATAACACTGAGTTTGAAAATCAGTTAATGTGTAGATTCTGTGAGGATGAAGGGATCAGACAATGCTTTTCAGCTCCTAGAACCCCCCCAACCAAATGGGGTGGCTGAAAGAAAAAATAGAACTCTAATTGAATCTGGTAGGACATTATTAGCTGAATCTAACTTGTCAAAGTCCTTTTGGGCTGAGGCAGTGAATACAGTAAACTATGTTCTGAACAGAAGTTTTATTCACAAGAATAAGTTAAAGACTCCCTATGAGTTATTGAAGGGAAAGGCACCCATAGTCACTTACTTTAGAATTTTTGGGTGTACTTGCTTTATCCTCAACAATGGGAAAAGTCATCTTGCCAAATTTGACAAGAAGGCTGATGATGGGTTATTCTTGGGATATTCATCATCAAGCAAGGCCTATAGGTGCTACAATAAAAGCTCTCTCAAAATTGAGGAGTCTGTGCATGTGGTCTTTGATGAAACTAACATGTTTAACAAAGGGAAGGAAACTTCCACCAGCACTATTATGCAGGAAGAAGACCAGCTAGCAGAACAAGTTGAAAGGATGAGCATAGTGGACCATCCATCTGTGTGTTAGGAAAAAGGACAACGGGAGATTGACACTGACTCGAGTGATGATTCTGCAGCAGATGAAGAGGAAACAGCAGCACCTGGGTTACCATCCATAGACATCATCCCAGTAAATGAGGATGAAGCCCCCACTGTCACTGAGCAAGTGACACCTCAGGAAGAAGAGAATCTCCTAGATCACTCCACAAGATCCAGGATGACTCACAAAGATCATCCTCCAACACAAGTAATAGGAGACTTGACAGCTGGAGTCAAGACAAGAAGACAACTCACAAGTGAGACAATGTTGTAATGTTTCCTATCACAATATGAACCCAAGAAGTTTGAAGAAGCAGACAGTGACCCTCACTGGATATCTGCTATGCAAGAGGAACTGACATAGTTTAAAAGGAATGAGGTCTGGACATTGGTTGAAAGACCAAAGAATTACCCAGTTATTGGCACCACGTGGGTGTTCAAAAATAAAATGGACTCAACAAGAGTCATAATCAGGAATAAGGCTAGACTTGTGGCCCAAGGGTACAGGCAAGAGGAAGGAATTAAATTTAACCAGACATTTGCTCCAGTAGCAAGGCTGGAGGCAATCAGAATGTTCCTGGCATATGCTGCCCACATGAAGATCAAAGTATACCAGATGGATATCAAGAGTGCATTTCTCAATGAAAAACTTCAAGAAGAGGTGTATGTGGAGCAGCCATCAGGTTTTGTCAATCCAATTTTTCCCTCTTTTATATATAGACTAGATAAAGTACTATATGGTCTCAAGCAAGCTCTAAGAGCTTGGTATAAGACCTTATCCACTTTTCTCCTGGAACACAACTTTGAAAGAGGAAAGGTGGATAAAACCCTCTTCACAAGAGCACATAAGAATCAGCTACTACTTGTACAAATATATGTAGATGATATTATATTTGGATCCACAGATCAATCTTTATGCAAAAGGTTTGCTTACCTAATGCAGTCAAGATTTGAAATAAGTAGCCTGGGGGAATTATCCTATTTTCTTGGTCTCCAAGTCAGACAAAATCCAGCTGCCAATTTTATATCCCAATCCAAATATACCAGAGAACTCATCAAGAGATTTGGGATGGAAAATGCCTCTGTTATGAAAACCCCATGGCTACTGTCACAACCCGCATTTTCTCCGTATTTAAATAATACGTCAGAGTAAGGGAAAATATGCGTCATGATGCCACGTCAAGTAGAGGACATCTACAGATGCTCAGGCGGCTCTACTTTCACAATTTTCTTTAGAAAGCCGTGAAATTAATGTTTAAAACTTAACTTACGTTTAAAGTTTTCAATGACTGTGTCCCTTGGCTTAATGGATCAACTAGTCCATAAATGAGAAAGTATAGGTTGACGCAGTGGAAAAATACATGATTTACTTTAATTTACCCTATATGAGCATGATGAACTAACGAAGATTCTGATGATATGCCCCTCTAGATTTAGTATAAGTACAAAAGGGTTCTTTTACGGGCTTCAAAATATAGTGTTAATAGTTTGAAAGGTATGTTATGTATGAAGAACTATGCAATTTTGTATATAAAATATCTACCATGCATCCTGACATAAAACCTTCCCGGAGAGCAAGTGCATAAAAGCAAACAACGGTAGCAGCATAAAAATAGCAAGATAAAGTCTAACAAACAGGAAAAACCAGGATATGGGAGTCAACATACTGACACGAACCCATAACCTTAACAGTTTCTGAAAGAAACAACAGTCTACCTCTCAAAATGAGAGTAAGAAAAACGACTGCAACAAAAGTGAAGAAAATAGATCTCGGTTAGCTCCACCTGCTACTGATCCGAACCTGAGGCATTCAAAAGAAAGGAATGCCTCAGCACAAAGGCATGAAAAGACATCATAATCAAAGAGTAAGAGAAAACTCAACAAAAGAGGGTTACCAACCCAATCAAGAATAGCTGTGAACACCAGCAAATCTAATAAGGAAGTATTAGCATCCAATAGTAAGGAAAGACTGGCACAAAGTGCGGTCAAAGTTGCATTGCAACAACATCAAAAAGGAAAGGGGTAAAGATTTCTTAAGAAATGAATCACTATCCCCACCAAAACAAAACAGTGCTGAGGCGGAGGCATTCTTTCCAACCAACTATGAGACCAGAACGTCCATGGCACAAAAGCACTGTGGAGGCGGTTACAGCCCACACAACCAACAGTCTACACGTCCACGGAAGGGAAAATATGCACTGTGGTAGTGGTCTCATTGTCCAACTATACTAATAGTGAAATATCAATTGACTGGGGATAGAGATTCACATCATCCTAACCAAAACAGACACCGCAGAAAAACTCGGAAACAATTCTAAGAGAAACCCAACCTTACGGCGAATTCGTCGAAATACATTCGACGAATCCAAGGAATATCGACGAATTCGTCGAAATATCTTCGACGAATCACAAAGACACTTAGCAAAAAAAGTACTAACGAAGGCATAGGACGAAGTCAGCGAAAGCCTAGCCCTATCAACGAATTCATCGAAATGATATCGATGAATCAACTATAACGAAACGGTGAAAGCCTACAACTATTTCGGAAGACTAACCAATCGACGAATTTGTTGAAATGTATTCGACGAATTCGACTAAATGATTTGAAACGTGACTTAAGGTAATTCGACGAATTCCACGGAACATAATCGTCGAATTTCGATTTAGGGGGGAATCGGCGAATTTATATTTTCTTGACTAACTTGATAAATTACTTGGCTATTTAGTTTATGTACAAGGTTTGAAGCAGAAATATGATCTACACTACTTGTCTAAATCAGATAGAAGTAAAAGAACGGTAAAGAATGAGCAATCATACGGCAAGGGGGAAGAGTCCACCACTTGCCTCAAACCTTTCAAAGAAAACGGCCTCCAACGCACTCCACATCGCAGATCTACCAATAGAAGACCAGGAGGAAGAATTTCTGAAACTTTTTGGAACGAAAAGGAAGATTAGGGCTATAACCTTAATCAATGAAAATCCACAAAACTTGAAATACTTACCGCACACGCGAAGTTCTCGGCGAGAGCTTTCCAGATCTGCGCTCCGGCGAAGATTTTGTGCACCGGAGCTCCGGTGGCGGTGATCGGAAGGCTCACGAACGGACGCCCCTTTCTTTTGGTTCGCACAGGTCGGGAAGGAAGAAATAAGGGCTTCGGTTTTCTTACGGAGGAGAAGAAGGCTTTTTACACACATAGTAATAAGATAATAATAATAATAATAATAGCAATAAAGGGGAGAAACGGAAAACACTTCGTGGAATTGAACTTGGCTTTCCACGAATACAAATTGCAGAATATAGCAGATTCGTCTACCGCTCCCGAACTCCCTTCGGTGAAATTCAACGGATTATACAAATAATAATCATTATTATTATTATTATTATATTATATTCTTACTAAAACTAAACGGAAGCTGAAACCGACGAAAATCACACCAAAGGAGAACGCGGACGCTACGAATCCAACGGCGAAGTCGGAATCAAAATCCGACTTACCGTTCTCGAGATATAAATTTTTGAAGTTTACGGCGAACGTTAAATACGTACAAATCTTCTAAAATTCATCGAGGCTCTAATATTGCTCGGAACGTCACGAAACTTTGAGAGTCTTTCTAAAATTAAATAATCTAATCTCCTAACGTAAAATTTTCCAATTCCGGGTAGTTTCAAAATTTGGCCGACTTAACCGAACGGACGTGAAAATGCGCAAACGGCGGCGCACTGTTAACTTCGCACTAACGTAACGCCCTTTGTCATTATCACGTCATAAATACATTTCCAAATAATAGCCAAAAATTCAGGGGCATTACAACCACTCCCCCTAAAAAGAAGTTTCGTCCCGAAACTTTGACAAATAATTCGAATCCAATAGATAGAAGCGAGCTACTAAAAACTAACGGATGAAAATACTCACCAAAGAGATTTAGGAGAAAAGATGAGGATGAGATGTTCTCATAACTGATTCCAGCTCCCAAGTTGCGCTTTTGACGTCTTGGTTTCGCCAAAGGACTTTGACCATAGGAATCGTCTTCTTCCGCAACACGCGATCTTGTGTCTCTAGGACACGAACAGGCTCTTCGACATAAGACAGATTAGGATGCAACTGGGGCACCAATTCAAGGACATGACAATCAATACGCACGCACTTTCTCAACTGGCTCACATGAAACACGTCATGAACACCTGGGAAAGAAGCGGGCAAATCCAGCATATAAGATGACACTCTGATGCGCTCAACAACCTGGAAAGGTCCCACATACCGGGGATCCAACTTATGGTTTCTTCCAAATCTCTTGACACCTGGCATCGGAGAAACTTTCAAGAACACCATGTCCCCAACTGCGAACTCCAGATCAACCCTTCTCTGATTAGCATACTTCTCATATCGCTCCTGAGCAATGCGAAGCTTCTCGCGGATATGAGTCATGGCAATATTCATTTCTTCCAAAGCTTATGGGCCTAATAACGGACTCTCACCAACCTCGGCCCAAAACAAGGGAGTTCGACAATGTCTCTCATACAAAGCCTCAAAGGGGGGCCATCTGCAAACTCTCCTGATAGTTATTATTATAAGCAAACTCCATCAGTCCAAGACGCTTATCCCAAGCTCCACCATAATCCAAAATATAACTTCTGATCATATCTTCCAAAATCTGATTCACTCTTTCCGTCTGACCATTGGTCTGAGGGTGGTAAGCGGTGGAGTATCTAAGGTCAGTGCCCAAGGCTCCCTGCAAACTCTGTCAGAAATGAGACGTATACCTGGTATCCCGATCTGACACAATACTCATGCGCACACCATGCAATCTGATAACCTCATCAAGATAAAGCGTTGCTATTTTCTCCATAGAATAACCAGTCTTAAAGGGCATAAAGTGAGCGCACTTTGTCAATCTATCAACTATGACCCATACTGAATCATGACCTCTGGGAGATCTCAGCAAACCGGTAATGAAGTCCATTGAGATACGCTCCCACTTCCAGCTTGGAATATCCAAAGGGTTCAATTTACCTCCAGGTATCTTATGATCTGCCTTAACAAGCTGGCAAGTATACCATTCAGAAACATTCTTAGCTATATAACTCTTCATACCTGACCACCATACAATCTGCTTCAGGTCTTTATACATTTTTGTGGAACCAGGATGATAGGAAACACTAGAATCATGTGCTTCACTACAGATCTTTGTTCAAATATCCTCAAATGCGGGAATTCAATACCTACCCCGATACTTCAAGGTATTCTTATCATCAATTGAAAAATCAGGTAATTCCCCTTTCTCAGTTCTATTCCGGAGATGCTGCAAATCGGGATCTTCCTTCTGATGCAGTCTTGTAAGGGTAATCCAAGAAGGCTCTTCATCTTCTAAACTCGAAGGTGCGGTACTTCTACCGACTGAGATATCCATCAGCATAAACTCCTCCACTAAGGATTGCACAGAAAGGTTGAAGACATGCGCGGTCTTTCTACTCAGGGCATCGGCCACCACATTAGCCTTACCCGGATGATACAGGATGTCAACTTCATAATCCACAACATACTCCAACCATCTGGCTGGCGCAAATTCAGTTCTTTCCGGGTAAAGACATATTTCAAACTCTTATGGTCCGTAAAGATCTTACATGACACTCCATATAACAGATGTCTCCAACTCTTTAAGGCATAAATCACTGCCGTAAATTCTAGGTCATGCGTAGCGTAATTCCTTTCATGAACCTTCAGTTGTCTTGATCCATACGCGATCACCTTTCCTTCTTGCATCAAAACACACCCCAGTCTAATGTGAGATGCGTCCACATAAGCGGCATACTCTACTCCCTCGGTCGGTAACACCAAAATAGGAGCACTACACAAACGCCTCTTTAATTCCTGGAAGGCTTCTTCGCAGGAATCGCTCCAAACAAAAGCTGCATTATTCTGGGTAAGCTTAGTCAGAGGTGCCGACAGCACCGAAAATCCTTGCACAAACCTTCTATAGTTGTTAAAATTTTGAAGTGGAAGTGAAGTTGAGTCGGGTGGTCTGAAGATTGGAGACCGCAGAGATCGTGCGGTCTGCACTGGTTTCTGTCAGTTTGTCTCAGTTGGTTGGTCTGAGCGGTCTGGTCTGGGAGACCGCCTCTTCTGTCCGGGCGGCTTGCGCGGGTTGTTCTGGCGACTTGTCCTAAGTCGGCCAGATGTTCTTGGTCTGCCTTCTTGCAGAGACCGGGCGGTCTGACGACTATTCTAGTCGGTCTGGTTTCTGAAGAAGTTATTTGCTTTGCAATAAGGCAAGGCAGTTTGCTTGTTGTGACCGCAGGTGACCGAGCGGTTTTGGTTCTAACCGCAAGGTTTAATAAAGGAGCTGTAAGCTATGTCGAGCTCGGGCGGTCTGCCTTGCGAGACCGCTCGCGATCTGATGGGCAGTTATTGTATCCCGGTTGTGCGGTGACAACATCCGTCTACCCGCCTATAAATAGGGGTGTAGGGTACGTCATAAATAATGAGAACTGTAAGAACTCAAAGTTGGCTTGATTGTGTCGGTCTCTTTTTGAGGTCGCGTGGTTTGATATTTAGTCTGACTGATTTCTATGTTCACAGGTTAAGCGGTTTGCAGCTCGCGGTCAGCTTGTCTCCTTCATCCAGCTTTGAATAAACCAGTCCGGGCGGACTGTGTTTAGCTGTTCATGGTTTGTGCAGTGGACTCAGTTGATCAGGCGGTCTTAAGTGGCCAGGCGATCTTGAGTTGCGGTCTGTCACAGGTTGCAGTTCTTATTCAGTGTTCCCGGGTTCTTCTTTGATCAAGACCGTGCGGTCTGGGAGATCAAGAAGTGTGAACTTGTTGTTTTCAGTAGAGGAATAAGAAGCGGGTTGGCGGTCTGGGGTTGCGGTCTGGCAGGTGCAGTCTGTACTCTATTCATGCGGTCTCAGCGGCTTCCGTCCGACTTGTCTGTTCGCGCGGTCTGGCGGTCTCAAGTGTCAGGTCGTTGTGGCTTGTTTTACAGCTTGTGTTTTGTGCTTCTCTCCTCCGTGATTCTTATGAATCATGTCTCGCCATGTATACCTCGCATTGTAAAGAGATATTCAATACCATAGTACTATTCATTCTTCTCATTGTCACTGTTGTGCTACGCTTGTGAAAGGTTTTGTGAAGTGTGTTCCGCATATTTTACACTTCATCTCCGGACCTCAAGTTTTTTAACATGGTATCAGAGGTAGGTTGCTGAGGTTGTGAAGTTGAAATTGCTGATACTTCCCTCGTGTTTCTCAAGTGGTTAGCAATTAATGGGATAGCAATGGAAGGAGGATATGCTAGAGGTCTCGGTATTGAGCTCCTTACGCAGACTAACTTTAAAAAGTGGAAGTCTTGCATGGAGACCTATCTTCTTGGCGAGGACTTATGGGAGGTAGTTGGAGGAGAAGCTAGACAAGTTGTGGTTCCTGCTGATGGGAATGCTGAGCTCGTGAAGGCTTGGAGAAGAACGAATGCTAAGGCAGAGTTCACTCTCAAGAGAGCTATCATTCCAGAGTTATTTGATCACATTATTGGGTGTGGATCAGCTGCTGAGATTTGGACAGCCATGAATGGCTTGTTCAATAAGAAGAATGTAGCGAGGCTACAATACTTGGAAAATGAGTTGGCAAAAGCAACTCAAGGAGATTTGTCCATTTCAACGTTCTTCTTGAAGATGAAGAACCTCTGCGCAGAGATGTCGGCTTTTGACCCGGATAAGCCTATCTCAGAAGCTAAGCTGAAGAGGCACATAATCCGCGGCTTGCAGAGGGAGTATGTTGCCTTTATTACTTCTGTTCAAGGCTGTGCCAATCAGCCTCCATTGCTAGAGCTGGAGAACTTACTTCCTTCGCAGGAAAGTTTGGCAAAGCAAATGGATGGGATGTCGGTCTCTGGGGGAGAAGACGAGGTTCTCTTCTCTGGAAAGAAGAAGAAATGGGACAAGAAAAAGAAGAAGTCGTCTGAAGATGATGGTCCGTCTACTTCATATCAACAAGAGAGGAGCTATGCTCCTAAGCGGGATGGGAAGAAGCAGGAAGGACCTAGATGCTTCAGGTGCAATAAGGTTGGTCATTTCAAGAGGGACTGTAAAGTCAATCTTCAGTCGGGACATGCTACAGGGAAGGAGTAGGCTGGTTCCAATGCTGAAGGTAGTTGGGGTGGTGGAGGAGCATTCATGACGGGCACTTGTGTTCGGTCCATGACTTCCATCAACTATCAAGACGATTGGATTGTGGACTCTGGGTGTGGTCATCACCTCACTGGGGATGAGTCGAAGTTCTCCTCGTTGCAGAAATATACAGGTAATGATGCTATCATTACGGCTGATGATATTGTTCATGCAGTTGAGAAAGAGGGTGTGGTTTCATTGAACGATGATAGAGGTACTCTTACATTGAAGAGTGTCTATCATGTTCCGGGAATGAAAAAGAACCTCTTTTCGGTGACCAATGCAGTGGACGCTGGCTATCACATTCTGTTTGGTCCAACAGAAGTGAAATTTCTCCATAATGTTTCAGCGGTGAAAGCTGAAGTCACTCATGTTGGGAGACGGGTGAAGGATTTGTTTGTTCTTTCAACAAATTCTTATGTTGATAAGATGAGGGCTAACGATTGCGCTGATATCTGGCATGAAAGGTTTGGGCATGTTGGGATGGATAAGCTGAAATCCATGGCGGGTAGAGGCCTGGTGAAAGGTCTGCCTAGCTTGTCATCTTTCGGGGATGGTCATGTATGTGCAGGTTGTCAGTTTGGTAAAGCTCGGCGCTTTCCATTTGACAAATCACAAAGCAGATGTAAAAGACCATTGGAGTGCATCCATGGTGATCTGTTTGGACCTACCAACACTGCCAGTCTTGGAGGTAGCAGGTTTATGCTAATCATTGTTGATGACTTCACCAGATATACTTGGGTGTATTTTCTGAAGGAGAACTCAGAGGCGTTCGAGAAGTTTGTGGAGTTCAAGGAGCTGGTGGAAGCTCGGTTAAACCTGCGGGTGAAGAAGTTCAGAACAGACAATGGAGGGGAGTTCACCTCCAAGGAGTTCTTTAACTTCTGCAGGAAGCATGACATCCAAAGGGAGCTTTCTTGTGCTCACACTCCACAATAGAACGGAGTTGCAAAGCAGAAGATCCATCACCTGACGGAGACCTGCAAATGCTGGCTTCATGCCAAGAATAGCCCAAAGTCCTTTTGGGCAGAGGGTATGTCTTGTGCAGCTTCTGTTATCAACTGGATGCCTCTCAGCCCCATCAATATGAAAACCCCTCATGAATTGATGTTTAAAGAGAAGCCAAGCGTGGAACACTTTTGAGTGTTCGGTTCTACCTGATATGTGCATGTTCCGGATGCCCTTCGAACGAAGCTAGATGCTAAGGCAAGGAAGCTAGTCTTCGTCGGTTATGATGATCGGAAGAAAGGGTGGAGATGCATGGATCCTGAGACATGGAGATATGTGGTCTCAAGGGATGTGGTATTCGACGAGCTGATGTCATACCAAGGTAACTCTTCTGTTGAGTTACAAGGAAGCAGGTTAGAAGGTGGACCAGTGGAAGCTGTAACACCCCCATCCGTTAAGAAGCATATGACAGAAGGTCCGGTCGGGGCCCCACGCCATATACTACCAAACAAACGGGAACGTCACTTAATTGAAATACCAAATGACACTAAAGAGCGAACCTAACTCAGAGCATTCTATGCGGAAGCAAAAGAGCGAGACGAAATATATAAACCACCAAAACCCGAACCCGGGTATGTCCACTTCTACTAATAGGAATAAAATGTGTTTACACAACAATAGAGGCACGACGGCCTAATAGTTTACCAACATCGGCGCGCAGGCCGGCCATACATGAAAAGCAAAAGAACATAAAAAGGCCTTCAAGGGCCGCAGCAGCACCAGGGCTCCAGCCCGCTATTAGCCCGCTATGTTCCCGCTCGGTCCAGCACCTGTACAACAAGCCCACCAAAAACGGTGGCAAAACAGGGCAACGGTCAGCTAAAGCTGACCAAATTGTACCGACCCCACCCCTTCGAGGGGGTGGCAGTTCTAACCATCCCTGCAAAACAGTCTCTGCAGCATATATATATATAAGAGTGCGACTAGCAAAGCCCACAACAGTTCATACATATGCAACAATCACAAACGTGGGAATGGCCCCCACGTTCCGTGCTCTCAGGCACTCTTTGGTGTACTCCTCCTTCCACCACCATCCACTCTTGATGGCTTTGCCCTTCGAGGCTAAAGTCGGTGGCCCGAATACCAGGGCACCCCCGTACTTTAATTGTTAACATACCGTAGTCCGAAGACTCTTTCCCATTGCCTCCCGACATGTTGTACGAGACTCACTAATCAGGTGCTGCAATGGTGCGGTTTCAGGTTCGCCAAATGCCCGTTGTTCACAACTCTCGTTGTACAACACGAAGAGCGGGTATGGCGTTCCCTCAGCCCAGGTATTCTCAATTAGCCGGCTCTACGGGCCGCTAAGTCATCCACCAGGACACCCTCACGGGTCGGGCACAAAGGCCTCAGGTCCTCTCAACAGGTGGGCACAACAACATCACCAGAACTCAGTCTGGGAGCTGTCGCCTGGCGACATTCAATGTCGCCAGCGACAGTGAACAAAACCCCATTTTGGCTTCTAGCTGTGGGTGCTTCCCGGGGCACACCCCCAGGCATTGCTGCACATGCAGTAGCACTCCCACTGCCTCAGAACGTCCAAAATTCACCAGATCCAAGTCTGGGAGCTACCGCCCGGCGATAACGCTAACGCCGGCGGTAGTGAACAGAAACTCCATTTCTGTTTCTAACTTCGGGTGCTTCCCGGGGCACACCCCCAGGCGTTGCTGCGCATGCAGTAGCACCCTCTAGTCCTACGAAGCAGTATATCTACACGGAGTTTTCCCCGGCACGCATAATACCAAAAAGCATCACCAATCCGGACGAACCGTCTCGGATGGGCTTCACACAGCGCGCCTACGTCCATTTCACGTATGGACTCTACATGTATGCAAGATTTGACGGGGATAACACGAATCGACCCATCGGAGGCCACGACCTCACCCTTTTGGGTAGGGGGCCTCAACGATGCAAGGAACGGACTAGAACGTGTCCAAATGAGAGTAAAGAGAATCGTTACCCTTGGCGCGCGTTTCGAAACCATGGAGCACGATCGTAGCGGCTGTCCGCGCACGAAATCCGCTCTCCGCGCATCGAGTTTAGCTCCAAAATATCTTTCCACGGTGACGGAGGCCTTCCTCCTACAGATCGGCGATGACCAGGACAAAGAGAGGAGGAGAGGAGAAGGCTCGGGCTTCTCCTTCCAACGGCAAAACGAGAGAGGAAGGGAGCTCGGGCTTCTCCTTCCAGGCCGACGAAGTTCGGGGCTACTGTTGAGAAGAGGAGAGGGCTGCTTGGGCGGCTCCTCCTTGGTCCAGGCCGACGGGAGAGAGGGAGAGGGAGGAGGAAGCTCGGCTTCTCTGCTCCAGTCGACGGGAAGGAGAGGAGATCGGGGGACGGGGCTCTCCTTGCCCTAGGCGGCGACGGGAAAGAAGATCGGGGGGAGGCTTTGCGCGACGAGAGGGAGATCGAGGGTTGCGCCGTTTCACGCGATCTGAGAGGGATCGGGAGGGAGAGGGAAGAGGGAGATCGGGAATGAGAGGGAGAGGGGATTTTAGGGGTTTTATTAAAACCCTAGCCTATCCCTGCTATCCGCAGACCATGCACCTATCCGCACCCCAAACATCACTATTCGCACCCCAATTTCTAATCGCACCCCAAAACCAATTTCATATAAATTGAGGCATTACAGAAGCTGCACGGGAAGTTCTGGTGGAGTTACCTGTTTCTCCAGGTGCTCCTTGTATTACTAGCTCAGGATTAGGTGCTTCGGGTTCTGGAAGCAGGGGGAGCGAGGCTCCATGTCTACCTGAGAGGAGAGCTAGTCCATAAGTTGCAGTGGAAGAGGTGGTTCAGAGTCAAGCTCTGAGGAGGTCCAAGAGGAACATTATTCCACCTGATCGGTATACGGGCGGGAACTTGGTGAGCTTTGTCTCATGTTTCTTCGCAGGTCCCCTGGATGAGAGAGAGCCATCTTGTTATGAAAACGTCATTGGAGTCAATGAGTGGGAAGGATCCATGGATGAAGAGATGGCTGCCCTCAGGAAGAATGAGACTTGGTACTTGGTGCCTAAGGTTGAGGGGGTAACTCCGGTGACTTACAAGTGAGTTTTCAAGCTGAAGAAGAAGGCTGACGGAAGTATTGAGCGGTATAAGGCTCGCCATGTAGCACGAGTTTTCTCTCAGAAGTATAGGGAGGATTATGAAGAAACATTTAGCCCCGTTGCCAAGATGACTTCAGTCTGAGTGGTGATCGCATTGGCTGCTTGCCAAGGGTGGAAGATTTGGCAACTCGATGTGAAGAACGCTTTCTTATATGGCGAGATTGACAAGGATATCTTCATGGATCAGCCACCTGGGTATGTATCCGAAGAGCACCCAAGATATGTTTGCAAGCTCAAGAAGGCTCTTTACGGCTTGAAGCAAGCACCTCGGGCGTGGTACGAGAAGATCGCAGAATACCTCCAGTTCTACGGATACTTTGCTTCTAATTTTGATTGGAGCTTGTTTGTTAATAAGACAGAGGAGCTTCAGGTCTTGGTGTTGCTGTACGTGGACGATATGATCGTCATGGGGAATTCTGAGATGAAGGTAGTTAGGCTTCGTGCTGAGCTAGCTATCAGATTTGAGATGAAGCATTTGGGCGAGCTCCACCATTTCCTTGGGCTTGAAGTGGAGAGGAGAGAGAGCAGTATGCTCGTTTCCCAGAAGGGCTATGCAGATCGAATCGTGAAGAGATTCGGCATGGAAGGGGGGAAGAGCAGCTCTACTCCACTAGAGGTTGGAGTTCATCTTCGTCGAGATGAAGGAAAGGTTCTTACTGATCCTTTGGTGCTCCGGGCTTTGGTCGAAAGCTTGATATACTTGACGATCATGAGACCAGATATTGCTTATGCAGTTGGCAGGGTGAGTCGGTTTATGGCAGAGCCTCGGAAGCCTCATCTTGTGGCGGCTAGGAGTATATTGAAGTATGTCAAATCCACCTCGGATTTGGGTCTCTTCTACGGGAGAGATTCGGGCTTTTGCTTGCACGGGTACATGGACGCTGATTATGGAGGAGATTAGGATGATCGGAGATCAACGTCTGGATACGTCTTTATGACGGGCTCTACAGCTATATCATGGTGCAGCAAGAAGCAGGATTCTGTGTCTGTCTCTACCACGGAAGCGGAGTACAAAGCTTCGGCTTTGGCAGCTCAGGAAGCCATCTAGCTTAGGAGGTTGGTGGAGGACATTCATAGGGACGTGGGAGGTCCTACTCTGCTACGTAGTGACAACGAGAGTGCTCTCAAACTGGTGAACAATCTAGTTTGTCACGCGCATACGAAGCACATAGAGATTCATCATCATTTTATTCGTGAGAAGGTGTTGGAGGGATCTCTGATTGTGGAGCATGTGCAGAGCAAGAAGAACGTTGCTGACATCTTTACTAAGCCGCTGGCGAAGGGACCTTTTGGTCGGTTGCGAAGTTTGCTTGGGCTGACTTTCACTTCCCACTTCAAGGGGGGGTGTTAAATTTTTGAAGTGTAAGTGAAGTTGAGTCGGGCGGTCTGAAGATTGGAGACCGCAGAGACTGCGCGGTCAACACTGGTTTCTGTCGGTTTGTCTCAGCGGGTTGGTCTGAGCGGTCTGATCTGGGAGACAGCCTCTTCTGTCCGGGCGGCTTGCGCTGGTTGGTCTAGCGACTTGTCCTAAGTCGGCTAGATGTTCTTGATCTGCCTTCTTGCAGAGACCGGGCGGTCTGACGACTATTCTAGTCGGTCTGGTTTCTGAAGAAGTTATTTGCTTTGTAATAAGACCGGGCGGTCTGCTTGTTGAGACCGCGGGTGACCGGGCGGTTTTGGTTCTAACCGCAAGGTTTAATAAAGGAGTTGTAAGCTATGCCGAGCTCGGGCGGTCTGCCTTGCGAGACCACTCGCGATCTATTGGGCGGTTATTGTATCCCGGTTGTGCGGTGACGACATCCATCTACCCCCTTATAAATAGGGGTGCAGGGCCCGTCATAAATAACGAGAACTGTAAGAACTCAAAGTAGGCTTGATTGTGCAGGTCTCTTTTTGAGGTCGCGCGGTTTGAGATTTAGTCTGACCGGTTTCTGTGTGCGCAGGTTAAGTGGTTTGCAGCTCGCGGTCAGCTTGTCTCCTTCATCCAGCTTTGAATAAACCAGTCCGGGCAGACTGTGTTTAGGTGTACGCGGTTTGTGCAGCAGACTCAGTTGATCAGGCGGTCTTGAGTTGCGGTCTGTCACAGGTTGCAGTTCTTGTTCAGTGTTCGCGGGTTCTTCTTTGATCAAGACCGTGCGGTCTGGGAGATCAAGAAGTGCGAACAGGTTGTTTTCAGCAGAGCAATAAGCAGCGGGTTGGCGGTCTGGGGTTGCGATCTGACAGGTGCGGTCTGTACTCTGTTCGCGCGATCTCAGCGGCTTCCGTCCGACTTGTCTGTTCGCGCGGTCTGGCGGTCTCAAGTGTCAGGTCGCTGCGGCTTATTTTACAGCTTGTATTTTGTGCTTCTCTCCTCCGTGATTCTTATGAATCATGTCTCGCCATGTATACCTCGCATTGTAAAGAGATATTCAATACCATAGAACTATTCGTTCTTCTCATTGTCACTGTTGTGCTATGCTTGTGAAAGGTTTTGTGAAGTGTGTTCTGCATATTTTACACTTCATCTCTGGACCTCAAGTTTTTTAACAATAGTAACCTACCAACCTTAAGAAACTCCTTATCTCCTTAGGTGTTGTAGGCCTCTTCCAATCAAAAACAGCAGAAATCTTTGCTGGGTCTACAGAAATTCCATCTTTGTTCACCACATGACCCAGAAAAGACACTTGTGAAAGCCCGAATTCGCACTTACTCAATTTCGCATACAACTTGTGCTCTCTTAGAGTAGACAATACTAAGCGCAAATGTGTAGCATGCTCTTAATCACTTCTTGAGTACACCAACACATCGTTGATGAAAACTACTACGAAATGATCTAGGAAGTCCTTGAACACACAGTTCATCATATCCATAAACGCATAGGGTGCATTAGTCAAACCAAAATACATTACTAAGAACTCATAATATCCAAAATGGGAACGAAAAGCGGTTCGACGAACGTCTGACTCACGGATCCTCAACTGATGGTAACCTGAACGAAGGTCGATCTTCGAAAACACCGAACTACCACGCAACTGATCAAACAAATCATTGATTCGCGGCAACGGATATCTATTCTTGATGGTTACCTTATTCAACTCCCTATAGTCTATGCACAACCTCATAGAACCATCCTTCTTTTTCACAAACAACACTGGAGCACCCCAGGGCGAAGAACTCGGCCTAATAAATCCACACTGCAACAAATCATCTAACTGGGTACGCAACTCTTTCAGCTCGCGCGGGGCCATACGGTACGGTGCCTTAGCAATAGAGCGGGTATCAGGCTCGGGATCAATAACAAACTTCACATCTCTCTCGGGAGGAAGACCAGGAAAGCTAACAGGGAAAACATCTGGAAACTCTCACACCACAGGAACATCCTCGATATACGGCAAACCACTAACAGTTTCTAACATAGAAACAAGGTAAGCAAAACAACCGGAATCTAAAAGTTTCCGAGCGCATACCACAGAAATAATCGGGGAATCCTGGCGCGGAAAGCCATACACACTCCTGGGTTGACCGTTGTCCATCTTGATGTCCAAACGTTTAACCTTGCATTGGATAACCGCATCATATTTGGACAACCAGTCCATGCCCAAAATCACATCGAAATCTTCCAGATCTAGCACCTTTAAATCGGCAAAAGCTAAGAAGTCACCTAGGAGGATAGAACAAATCTGGATACCCTAGTCCGACACCACGAAGACGCCAGAAGGAAACTTAACACGAAATGCATCGCCAAACTGATCGAGGGTCAGACGATGACACTCTACAAAAGTCCTAGCCACGAACGAGTGGGTAGCAGCAGAATCGAAAAGGACACGCGCCCAACGGTTCTTTACCTTAAATTCTCCTATTAAGAATCGGATACATAACTAGCCGAACAGAAATTGAAACTAAAGACAAAGGCTAAGAGTTAATTTAAGGTCTAACCTGAAATAACTTGGGTGGAGTTTTGCGCTTCTTCCCTAATCATCACATTTAACTTGCCATTTCCTCCATCCTGATGCTGTGGCAGTGGAAAAGCCTGAAGTGGCACTGGCTATGGAGTAGGCTGGAAACGCGGGCATTTAGTCTTAACGTGTCCCTTCTGTCCGCACTGAAAACACACCTTATCTTTGGACCAATAATGGACAATATCATGCCCCTTTCGCTTACAGAAGGTACAGGTTAGATCTCCTCTAGGAGTGCTCTGAATTGCTGACACATGTCGTTGCTTATTAGCTCCCAACCTCTTGAGGCATTTCTCGAACGGATGGCCCGGGCGACCACAGAAGCTACAAACTTTGCCACTCCTTTTCTTTGGAGTCGGGCTAGATACCTTGGGGACTGCCCCCTCTTCATCTTTTCTTTTATCCTTTCTCATCAACGCACCCTAGTCATGGTGTTGTCGATGTCCTCTATTTTCAGCGCGGGTTCTACTACTTCAGCATAGCTTTCAGATCTGTATGCGCTAGCCAACTGTTGAACGTCACTACGAAGTCCTCCGAGAAATCGCTTCACTCTTCCTGCCTCAGAAGCCACTAAATCTGGAGCAAACCTGCTCAACTTACTGAATTCAATCTCATACTCACTAACCGTGAGTTGTCTCTGCTTCAGGTGGAGAAAATCATTCATCAGATGGTCTTGCTCGACCGATGGCAGGAACTTCTTCAGCAACATCGCCTTTAGTGACTCCCACAACCATCCGTCTACGAGGCTCTCTCTCTACCTGATCCACCAGCTCTTAGCAGGTCCTTTTAGCTGGTAAGCGGCAACCATTACCCTTTGGCCTGCAGAGATTCCTGAGCACAAAAACATCTCATCAATGGTGACTAGCCAGTCATCCAACGCCAGCTCTTCCGTCACACGTAGGAGGACCTAATCGCTGGAAATGCAATATGAAGTTCATCTCTAGTGGCAGCAGAACTAGAGGCACCAAAGGAGCGGGAGGAACAGGTACAGTCTGACCCACTGCAGGGTCGTGCACTACAGGCTGCTGCCCAGCGGCGACAGTCATTAGCGATTTAATCTGCGATTACATCGCAACTAACTGCCTTGACAGAGCTTCATTACTCTATCGCAAACTCTCGATCGCAGCTTCACTCTGCGCACCCGAAGACTCACCCTCAGATTGGGGAGTCAACCTCATCGCAACACGACTCGGCGGCATATCTATAAATACGAACAAACGGCTCATCAAAATCCTAGCTTGGAACTAGAACTACTCAACTCAACTCGAACCAACCAGGAAAAGACACTTGCTCTAGCTACTACCATGCTCTGGGATTTTATACAAATGATGTTATGCTGTAACTTAGGATGATATACTATCATCCCTTGACTCTTGTGCATATCACATGCATGCATGAATGTTTAAATTTTCTTTTCAAATCATGTTTGTACGAGTATCGTCATATAAATCTTTAGCTTGGCACGGGTGCTTTATGCGATGTTATGATGTGCATGTTGTGTTATGTATTCTAAGGAAAGCCTTAATGCATGTTATGAGCGGCGTACACATTAAATATTATGCACCCCATAATACATAATATTGCATGCAACGAAAAATAAAATTGAGTTAATGGACATCCATGGGACTGGTGTTATGCAGCTCATACTACATAACGGTCAAATGTTGCCACCTATGAGGATCCATATACAAACACATATTATGCATCACATACTACATAATATGTCATGTATACTTCTTATCATGCTATTAGTGTAGTGTTCATGCTTTAGCCAAGACGTATGGATGACACTTCGGTGTGTGTATGCAACGAGACAAGATAAATAACACCTGATCAGAAAAAGTCGTCCGACCAAATTGTCAAACAAACCTACCTCTGATACCAACTATCACAACCCGCATTTTCCCCATATTTAAATAATACGTCAGAGTAAGAGAAAATACGCTTCATGATTCCACGTCATGCAGGGGACATCTACAGACGCTCAGGCAGCTCTACTTTCACACTTTTCTTTAGAAAGCCATGAACTTTATGTTTAAAACTTAACTTAAGTTTAAAGTTTTCAAAGATCGTGTCCCTCGGCTTAATGGATCAACTAGTCCATAATGAGAAAGTATAGGTTGACGCAGCGGAAAAATACATGATTTACTTTAATTTACCCTATATGAGCATGATGAACTAACGAACATTCTGATGATATGCCCCTCTAGATTTAGTATAAGTACAAAAGGGTTCTTTTACGGGCTTCAAAATAGAGTGTTAATAGTTTGAAAGGTATGTTATGTATGAAGAACTATGCAATTTTGTATATAAAATATCTACCATGCATCCTAACATAAAACCTTCCCGGAGAGCAAGTGCATAAAAGCACAACGGTAGCAGCATAAAAATAACAAGATAAAGTCTAACAAACAGGAAAAACCAGGATATGGGCGTCAACATACTGACATAAACCCATAACCTTAACAGTTTCTGAAAGAAACAACAGTCTACCTCTCAAAACGAGAGTAAGAAAAATGACTGCAACAAAACTGAAGAAAATAGATCTCGGTCAGCTCCACCTGCTACTGATCCGAACCTGAGGCATTCAAAAGAAAGGAATGTCTCAGCAATAATGCGATTTGAAGCAGAAATACGATCTACACTTGATAAATTTGATAAATTACTTGGTAAATTACGACTAACTTGATAAATTACTTGGCTTTTTAGTTTAGGTACAAGGTTTGAAGCAGAAATACGATCTACACTACTTGTTTAAATCAGATAGAAGTAAAAGAACGGTAAAGAATGAGCAATAACGCGGCAAGGGGGAACAGTCCATCACTTGCCTCAAACCTTTTGAAGAAAACGGCC
Source organism: Dactylorhiza incarnata (assembly GCA_033032865.1). NCBI lineage: Eukaryota > Viridiplantae > Streptophyta > Magnoliopsida > Asparagales > Orchidaceae > Dactylorhiza > Dactylorhiza incarnata. The sequence goes on along the minus strand of JAWHQI010000010.1, from coordinate 21,769,371 downwards.
TGCAACGCACTCCACGTCGCTGATCTACCGATAGAAGACCTCGAGGAAGAATTTCTGGAACTTTTTGGAATGAAAAGGAAGATTAGGGCTATACCCTTAATCAACGAAAATCCACGAAACTAGAAATACTTATCGCACACACAAAGATCTCGGCGAGAGCTTTCCAGATCTGCGCTCCGGCGAAGATTTCGTGCTACGGAGCTCCGGTGGCGGAGATCGGAAGGCTCACGAACGGACGCCCCTTTCTTTTGGTTCGCACAGGTCGGGAAGGAAGAAATAAGGGCTTCGGTTTTCTTACGGAGGAGAATAAGGCTTCTTATACACATAGTAATAAGATAATAATAATAATAACAATAATAATAATAATAGCAATAACTAGGAGAAACGGAAAACACTTCGTAGAATTGAACTTGGCTAATTGAACTTGGCTTTCTACGAATACAAATCGCCGAATATAGCTGGTTCGTCTACCGCTCCCGAACTCCTTTCGGTGAAATTCAACGGATTATACAAATAATAATTATTATTATATTATTATTATTATTATTATTATTATATTATTATTACTAAATCTAAAAGGATGCTGAAACTGACAAAAATCGCACCAAAGGTGAATGCCGACGCTATGAATCCAACGGCGAAGTCGGAATAAAAATCCGACGTACCGTTCTCGAGATATAAATTTTTGATGTTTACGGAGAACATTAAATACATACAAATCTTCTAAAATTCACCGAGGCTCTAATATTGCTCGGAACGTCACGAAACTTTGAGAGTCTTTCTAAAATTAAATAATCTAATTTCCTAACGTAAAATTTTCCAATTCCGGGTAGTTTCAAATTTTGGCCGACTTAACCGAATGGACGTGAAAATGCGCAAACGGCGGCACACTATTAACTCTGCACTAACGTAACGCCCTTCGTCATTATGACGTCATAAATACATTTTCAAATAATAGCCGAAAATTCAAGGGCGTTACAGCTATCAATGTTGTTTTGGATAGAGATGAAAAAGGTAACTCCTTTGATCAAAAGACTTACAGAGCAGCCATTGGCTCTCTCCTCTACCTAACAGCTAGAAGACCTGATATAGTGTTTGATACCTGTATCTGTGCAAGATTTCAGGTTGACCCAAAGGAATCCCACATGAGTTCTGTCAAAAGAATTCTCAGATATCTGAAGGGTACTCCTAAGCTTGGCTTATGGTATCCAGCTGAATCTGGATTTGAATTAGTTGGTTATTCAGGGCAGACTATGCTAGATGCAGACTGGATAGAAAAGGCACTTTAGGAACATGTCAATTTCTGGGTGCTATACTGATCTCATGGTTTAGCAAATAGCAAACCACAGTCTCCACTTCTACAGCTGAAGCTGAGTATATAGCTGCAGGAAGTTGTTCACAAATTTTGTGGATACAAAATCAGTTGTTGGACTACAACGTTTCCCTTGACAATTCCATAATTTATTGTGACAGCTCTAGTGCTATTTCAATTGCTTCCAATCTTGTTCTTCACAGCAGAACTAAACACATAGAGATAAGGCACCACTTTCTCAGAGACAATGTAGAGAAGGGTAAGATCAACCTTCAATACACATCTACTGACACTCAAAGGGCTGACATCCTCACTAAGCCTCTTGATGAAAGTAAGCACAAGTTCTTCATCAATGCACTAGGTATGCTTGATGGTGCTTTGTAGGTCCCCCTTATTATGTATAAAGACCTATTTTCTATAGAAAATTATTGCTGGAAAAAATAGCAAGGATTTTAACGAAAATCATAACTGTTTAATCAGAGCTGCGTCGAATTCGAATCGACGTACCGTCAACTTCTACTCGACGTCAGCTTCGAGAGCATCTTGGGAAGGATCATGCAAATAGCACTCGACGCAACGTCGAATACTTATCAACGCTTACTTCGACATCATCATTGATGATTATATTTCGAAGCCACGTCGACTTCAACTCGACGCTCCGTCGATTTGATAGATCGCGTGCATTGACATGTTTTGGCGTGCTGAATTCCGCTCATTTTGACATTGTTTTGAATAAAACCCTAAGTTGCGACGATTCATCTACTAAAAGCAACTTATGTGTTTACTTCTATTGTGATATTCAAATTTTCTCCCTCTTGCTCTCCCTGTCACAACCCGTATTTTCTCCGTATTAAATAATACGTCAGAGTAAGAGAAAATACGTGTCCGGATACCACGTCATGCAAGGGACAACTGCAGACGCTCAGGTAGCTCTAGCTTCACACTTTTCTTTAGAAAACCATGAACTTTATGGTTAAAACTTAATTTAAGTTTAAAGTTTTCAAACACTGTGTCCCTCGGTTTAATGGATCAACTAGTCCATAAATAAGAAAGTATAGATTTATGCAGCGGAAAGTACATTATTTACTTTAATTTACCCTATATGAGCATGATGAACTAACCAGCATTCTAATGGTATGCAGCTTCTAGATTTAGTATAAGTAAAAAAGTTTTCTTTTACAAGCTTCAAAATAGAAGGATGATAATTTGAAAGGTATGTTATGTATGAAGAACTATGCAGTTTTGTATATAAAATAACTACCATGCATCCTAACATAAAATATTCCCAGAGAGCAATTGCATAAATAACAAGACTACGGTAGCAACTGTACAACCCTCATTCTCCAAGGGTGGGCCCATTCAAAGCCACGTAGGCAGAAGTCAAAGTCAAAAGGTCAACACAGAAGTCAACAGTTCGAGACACCAAGACAAAATCTGCTAGCAGGAGTAGTAGATGAGTTCATCGAATGGAGCCTTCCAGAGTTCGTCGAATGCAGCCTTCCAGAGTTCGTCGAACGCAGCCTTCCAGAGTTCGTCAAACGCAGCCTTCCAGAGTTCGTCGAGTGCGGGAGTAGAAGAAGGCCTAGGCGAGTAGGGGTGCACTTGTGCGAGTAGCCCGGATACTCGTCAAAAGGTGGGCGACTATAGGTGATACTCGCTCATTTACCCTGGGAGATCGCCTCAATGTTGCTAGTCGCCGGGCAGGGGCTCGGCTATAAAAACCCCCATACCCCTTGGTTTTCCTATAAATAGGACCCCAAGGGTACTTGGATTGGCACCTGAACTTGAGATTTTTAAACCCTGCTCTTGCATTCTGGAACCCATCACACTTGGCCGCTACTCCCAATACTAGCCAAGTCGGTGCCTTCCTCGTACCCTGCTCGGCCATATTTTGGTTGTGGAGGGGAAGTCTCTTCTGAGCTCTGGGTACGTGGTGGGACCTCCCTGCCGTGGCACCTGGGGTCCTATTTATTGCTCTTCTAGCTTCTTCGTAGTTGCCAGTCAAGCCGTCTCTTCGAGCCGCTTGGCAAGTAGTCTCCGGCTGCATTGGTCCAAATTTTGGAGCCTAGGATTTTCCTGGCTTCAACACTTTGGTGCGATGAGCGTGGATCGTAGCCAGGGAAAGAAAGCTTAGTGGAAAGAAAAGATGGTGGTAGTAGGCGACCATGAGGAGGTTGTCGGCAACTCGGCCGGAGGAGGCGAGTTCGTGACTTTGGCAGTCTTTGAAGATTTCACGCGGCGAATCGAAGGAACCCTGCGAGCAGTTCTTCAAACTCACGCAGAGGGTACGACGACTTCACCCCATCATTCGGTTGTGATCGAAGAAGGTGCTCCCTCCCAACGAGCAGGGAAGGATCATGTGGAAGAGCCCGAGCGACCAAGGAAGTCGCAATTCTGCCCGCAAACCTCGCAAGGGGCTGGCGGGATCCGGTTTCGAGATGCGGAGGAGCAGGCGAGGTACTACGGTACTCGCCCCTATAGCAAGTATGGGGGTGATACTCGCCAAGTGGAGGATCGTCGTCAAGTGGGAGGAAGGACCCCCTTTTGTGAAGAGATCATTGCTGCACCAGTGTCGGAGGGGTTCAAGGATCCCGCGATGAATTACTACTCGGGGAGGGATGACCCTATCCGGCATATCCAGTGGTTCGAGGATGTAGCCTCCATCAGGACCATGTCGGATTCCTTCAAATGCCGGCTATTTGCCATCTCCCTCCGAGGGAAGGCTAGGGACAGGTTCCACCAGTTGCCCGCAGGATCGATCTACTGCTTTGAAGACCTTTGCCGGGGGGCTAACGATGCGGTTCGCCACGGCCAAGAAGTAGAAGAAGGAAGCAACGGCCCTCTTCCACCTGGTGCAAGGGGCCAAGGAGATGTTGGGAGATTATATCGACCGCTTCCCGGAGGAGGTGATAGACATCCAGGAGGTGGATGGTCGCACCTTGCAGCTGGCCCTGACTTTCGGCCTTCGTGAAGGCCTCTTTAAGTTGGAGATCAGTAGGAACCCTCCCTACTCCTACGGCAATCTCATCGAGAGGGCCAATCAGTTTGTCCAGGGAGAGGCTTCCAACCGCGGCTTCCTAGACAGGCTCACCCGAGTGACAAAGGAAGATGAGGAGGAGGAAGAGGAGAAGACCCCCGAGAAGAGGAAGAAGGAAGATCCCAGGAGGGCAGAGAAGCGGAAGCCAGAGGAAAGGAGCAGGGAAGAGAGATGGAGAAGAGAGCCCGGAAAGGAGGATCCAAGAAGAAATGATCAGAGGAGGCTCGTCGTAGCCCCCGAACATCGGGAGGAGGAGAGGCGCTACCAAGTCCCCGCTAACCGGCCACCTTGGAGACCGGCAGGTGGACATCATCGTCAGGAAAGGGGAAGGAGATCCCCTGAAAGAAGGCGTTACGATCAACCGGAAAGGCGTCAGGAATGAAGGAGGGAAGAAGCGATGGCGGTTACCAGGCATGGCAACCGGCAGGGAAAGAAGAATCGGAGGAAGACGCGGCAGGAAGAGGAGATCCCCCTCTTTTGTGACCTACAACAGGTGGCAGGTCATGGGACGATGGCTTGCCCGGATTTTTGGGAGGCTCATCGAAGGTTGACAGCAGGGGAAGCAGGAGGGGAGCTCCCGAGGATTGAAGCCCCTGTTGAGCCGCCGGCAGTTCAAGCCGTCAGTCGAAGGAGGAACGAAGATCGAGTCGACCATGGAGGTCGAGGAGATGTGGCCCAGGGAGGCAGAGGAGTGGGGGTGATCCACGGGGGTGCAGGGCTGGGAGCTTCCCGCAAGGGAAGTCTCCATCAGATCTATCGGAGGAGTGTCTCCTCGATCTCGCAGGCACCGCCCCCGTTGGAGGAGATCACCTTCTCTGAAGAGGACATGCTAGGGAATGAGAACCCCTTCCATGATGCCCTCGTAGTCCATGCAGCAGTAGAAGACTTCACCGTGGATCGAATCCTCATCGATAATTGTAGCTGCGTGAACGTCAACTTCAAGGAGACGTTTGACAAATTGGGAATCTGAGCAGAAAGAGTCCGAGCATCGGATGGTCCCCTCTTTGGCTTCTCTATAGAGAAGAAAGAGGTGGAGGGAGGAGTAGATCTCCTCGTAACGCTCGGCGACACTACCCTTACCTTCCACTTCATCATTGTAGATGCCCCGAGCAGTTACAAGGCCATCTTCGGAAGGCCTCTTCTCAACACCTTCAAGGCCGTTCCGTCCTCCCACCATCAGTGCTTGAATTACTGCCAGGGAGACGTTCAGGTGAGGATCAGGAGCGATCTAAGAGCCGCCCGCGAATGTTACCTCAGCGCCGTCAGCACTATCAGTTGGATGACCGAGGCAGAGGAGTTCGAGAAGATGTTGGGGAGCACGGATAGGCTGGAGGCATCCGAGGAGATAGAAGAAATTGAGGTACTCTCCAAGGCAGGAGTACCTGGGTTGCTGAAGATTGGAGGATCGATGCAGGTCGGCGAGAAGATGGAGATAGCAACGTGCCTGCAGGAGAACGTCGGCATCTTCGCTTGGAGTGTTGCCAAGATGCCAGGGATCGATCCAGAGGTTGTCTGTCATCATCTCAACCTGGACCCGGCAGCTAAGCCCGTCCGCCAGAAGAAGAGGTCCAGTGCCACCATGTTGGCCGGACCTATCCGCGAAGAAGTAAAGAAACTGCTAGATGCAGGTTTTGTATCCGAGATCCAATATCCAGGCTGGGTCTCAAATGTTGTAATGGTTAAGAAGAGTGGAGGGGGCTGGAGAATGTGTGTAGATTTTTCATTGATGAATAAAAGCTGCCTGAAGGATTGTTATCCCTTGCCTCGGATCGACGCACTGGTTGATTCAGCCGTCGGTTTTTCTATAATGAGCTTTCTTGATGCATTTTCAGGATACCACCAGATCTGGATGCATCCCCTCGATTGTCGTGATGTGTCCTTCATCACGGGTGATGGCTGCTACAGCTATAAGATGATGCCTTTCAGCTTGAAGAATGCTGGAGCCACCTACCATCGGATGATGGACCATGTGTTCGAGGGGCAAAAGGGGAGGAACCTAGAGGTATATGTGGACGACCTCTTGGTTAAAAGCAAGAGCCCCCGAGAGTATGTGGTTGATCTGGTGGAGACCTTCGCGGCGCTCAGAAAGTTCAAGATGAGGCTCAATCCAGCAAAGTGCGTGTTCGGGTCTGGAAGGGGAAAGTTCCTGGGGAATCTCATCACCCCGGGGGGAGTAGAGCCGAACCCTGACATGGTCAAGGCAATCCTAGAGATGACCTTGCCAAATACCATGAAAGAAGTCCAAAGGCTGACAGGAAGGTTGGCAGGTCTTAGCCGCTTACTGTCCAAGGCAGGAGAGAAGTGCTCTCCTTTTTTCAATACGCTCCGTAAGAGCGAGAACTTCGCATGGTCCGACGAATGCGAGAAGGCGTTCGGTAGGCTGAAGGAGCAGTTGACTCAGACACCTCTCCTTCAGAGCCTGAAAGAAGTCGAAGAACTACTCATCTACTTGGGAGTAGGGGTGGAAGCAGTAAGTTCCGTACTGGTCCGGGAGGAAGGAAGGAAGCAGCTCCCCATTTATTATGTTAGCCAGGTGCTCAAGAAGGCGGAGCTGAAGTATCCAATCTTGGAAAAGCTTGCCTTCACCTTGGTGGTGTCGGTGCGGAAGCTCCGGCCTTATTTTCAAGCTCACACCATCCGGGTCGTGACTGACCATCCTCTCCGAAATATCTTGGAAGGGGTGGAGCATTCAGGAAGGCTGGCGAAATGGTCGGTAGAACTCAGCGAGTTTGACATTTCCTTCTCTCCTCGGGTGGCGATCAAAGCGCAGGTGGTGGCAGACTTCTTAGCCGACTTCTCAGTAGAGGCAGAGCCAGGAGAGGAGACAACTACTCCCACTCCTTGGAAGATGTTCGTGGACGGAGCTTCGGGCAAAAGCTCTGTGGGAGTGGGCATCGTGCTGGTCAGCCCACAGGAGACTAGGATCGAGCAGGAAGTTGAGATCCTCTTCCCCGTCACGAACAATCAAGCTGAGTACGAAGCCATAGTGGCAGACTTGCGTCTCGCAAGAGAGTTGGGGATTCGGGACATCAGGGCCTTCACGGATTCAATGGTGGTCGCGTCGCAGATTAGGGGGGAGTTTGAAGTACGCAACACCACCCTGCAGAAGTATCTGGTCAAGGTGAAGGGATTGGTAGGAAGCTTCCAGTCCTTCTTCGTTGAGCATGTCCCAAGAGAGAAGAACTCAGCAGCTGATCGCCTAGCCAAGTACGGGCCAAGGGCTGGAGGGATGATCACAGAGTTATTTCGACCGTCCATCGAAGAAGGGGAAATGATGGAGATCGGTCGGCGTCCTTCGTGGATGGATCCGTTCATTTCCTTCCTGAGTTCCGGACAACTCCCAGTGGAGGATGACCAAAGGAAGTTTCGATACAAAGCAGCATACTACCTATTGCAGGACGGGGAGTTGTATTGCAAGACCATCTCGGGCCCTCTGGCTAGATGTGTCTCTGAAGACAAAGTACCCCGAGTGCTGGAAGAGAGCCACTCGGGAGAGTGCGGAAGTCATTCTGGGACTCGCACTTTGGAGCAAAGGATCCTGAGGCATGGCTACTTCTGGCCCACTATCCGGAAGGATGCGGAGATCTTCTCGAAGAGGTGCCAGAAGTGCCAGCTGTTTGACCCCCTTCAATTACAACCAGCCCAACAACTTCGCTATCTGGGGGATGGATCTGATAGGTCCCTTTCCCTCGGCTAGTGGCCAGAGGAAGTTCGTCCTCGTCATGATCGATTACTTCTCCAAGTGGATCGAGGCCAAAGCCCTGGCCAAGACCACCTCTCAAATCGTGAAGAACTTCATATGGGGAGAGATCGTCTACAGATTCGGAATCCCCCTCGCCATCATCACTGACAATGGTCCCCAGTTCGCCAGCTTGGAGCTGGAAGATTTCTGCAAGCAACTCGGGACTGATATCCGTTTCGCCTCTGTCCACCATCCCCGGAGTAATGGGCAAGTAGAGGCCGCCAACAAGTTAATTATCAACCTCTTGAAGAAGAAGGTTGAGAACCTACGAGGTAATTGGGCGGAGCAGCTCCCCTCGGTTTTGTGGGCTTTGAGAACCACTCCTAGCTCGGCCACAGGGGAAACCCCGTTCAAACTCTCTCACGGGTCCGAGGCTCTCATCCCGGTGGAGTTCAAAGTCAGAAGTCCCAGGGTGGTTGCAGACCAGGATGGAGATGAAGAATGGCGGTTGGAGAATAACGAAGCACAGGAGCTGTCACTCGACTACATCGAGGAACTCTGAGACTTGGCATCTGCCAGACAGGAGGAGATCAAGCGCCGAATGGAAAAGCACTTCGACAAACATGTCCGCCTCAGACACTTCCTAGCGGGTGATCTAGTCATGAAGAAAGTGGACGCGGCAGGAAGATTAGCAGACGTAGGGAAGCTCAACCCAAATTGGGAAGGGCCCTTCATCGTCCACGAAGTGCTCATGACGGGAGGATATCGCCTACAGAACCAAGAAGGAGAGCTATTGGGGAATACCTGGAGCGGAGACGACCTGAAAAGGTTTTATCCTTGAGCAGGGAAGGTGTATTCTCCCCCACTTTTGTAATTTCCCACGATGAATATAAATTCCTCGCCCCCCCCCCCCCCCCCCCCCCCGGAAAATGGGTTGTGAGAGCTCCCTTTCTTCTCCTAAAAAGCAATTGTCTAAAGGAAGGTGAAGTCGATCTCCACGATGGGTTGGGAAACTGGCCTCCAACTTGATTCTTATAAAACCCAGAACGGGTGATGGGACGGTGTCTCGGTAGTGCGTTCTCATAAGACCAATCCTCTGCACTGACGGTCGAGATCAGCTCCCCCTTGCACGTTGGTTGCAGGAACCCTCCGATCGCACCTCTCATCCGGCTGGTAAGATTATCAGGAAGAAGTCTGGACGCTGACCTCCCAATCCGACAAAGAGATGATCCACTTAACCTCGCAGGGGACCCTTGAATAAAAGGGTGTCATAAACCCTCGAGAGCCAAAGGCTCGCAGCAAAGCACTTCGCTCCCATTTACTTCTTTCGATCATTTGAGTATGTAAGTTTAAATCCTCTCTGGTTGTCAAGTATGGAAGGAAAGCATCGATCTCTTCAACAGTATCAAAAAGAGCAGTAGGATGGAGACCTTGGGATGGTGTGTTCCCTTGGAAGGTGTTCCTTTGGAACCTCCCCGACAGTCATTCCCTACTATGTCGATCTCTTCAGCAGCATCAACAAGAGCAGTAGGATGGAGACCTTGGGATGGTGTGTTCCCTTGGAAGGTGTTCCTTTGGAACCTACCCGACAGTCATTCCTTACTATGTCGATCTCTTCAACAGCATCAACAAGAGCAGTAGGATGGAGACCTTGGGATGGTGTGTTCCCTTGGAAGGTGTTCCTCTGGAACCTCCCCGACAGTCATTCCCTACTGTGCCAATCTCTCCATCAACATCAAACATAGGGGTACAAGATGGAGTCTCGGGATTGCATGCCTCTAAAAGACTTCTTCATATGCAGGTGCGAGTATGCTGATGCGAGTATGTATGCACGAGTATATAGAGGCGAGTATCCAACAAGCGAGCAACTAACGTGCAAGCAAGGTATGATCGTCGTCCGCAGTATCCTATCTCGTCTAAGCTTAGTCGCCTAGCAAGCACTCAACCTCGCCTCAAACCTAAGAGCCTACTCGGCATAACCACAAAAGAAGAAATGCAAGAAGCGACTACAAAAGGCGAGCAAAAAATTGTATTCATTACTTTCATAATTACATATACAAAAAATGATATACATCTTTGCAAAAAGGAACCAGACGACTATGCGCCATCATCGCCTTCATCATTGTCCTTGCCATCATCATCGCCATCTTCATCGACGTCATCCTCCTCTTCCTCAGAATCGTCATCATCGCTAGAAGACGACGAAAGAACTTGCCCGGGAGAAGTGGACTCTTCGGCGAGTAGTGCCGGGATGATGTCCATGACAGTCAGGTCCATTGCCTCCGGCTTCAGGAGACCTTTGGCCTTCAGCTTGCTTAAAACCACCTTCCCGGTTGCTCGCGCAATCTCACGACGAATATGCGGCATCTCATCGCCGTGTATCCGAATCTGCTTACCAACCCTGGAGAGGCCCGTTGACGAAGGTGGTCACTCGGCAGGCCAAGTTTCCAGCTCGGCGATGCGAATTTGGGCGGCCTCCAAGGTCTGCTGAGTATCCTCTAGATCCTTCTCCAGCTGGGATACCTTCTTCGCCATTTCCGCCTCGGTGGCCTGTACAGATAAAGACAGCGTTTAACAAACATCGATCGGCGCGAAAGGCGACTATCCCGGAAATCAGAAAGGCAACGTGCGAGTACCTCATGATCTATCCACTTGGCGGCCTCTAGCCCTATGGTGATGAGCCTCTTGCTCTGCACCTTGATCACCTGCTCGTACTCAAGCAGTTTCCTCGTCGTCACATGACCGAGCTCGGCAGCCCGTAGGTAAGCTCGCGAGCTCTAATGTGCCAGATACTCAGCCGATACATCCTGCAGGGATTCAGCATCTGCGCGACCATAAATGGCGAACATCACGTCGAACGCCTCGCCAGAATCCTCCCAATCCTCCGACCAGGCGGGGAGGTTGGTGCTCAAAGATACTTCATGGGCCCGCTCAGCCCAGGACACCAGAGGGAAACCATAGGCATCCTCGTTGCCCATACCTTCGCCAAAGTTCGGATGATCGCTGGGCTCACCAGCCTCCGAAGGACTTGCCTTCGCCTTCAGGTCCCTCTTGGCGACCTCCTTCTTTCTCGCAGGCTCAGCGGACTTTGCCTTAGCCTTTCGCTTCTTGGAAGGCCCGGCGCCATCACCAGCGACCTCCTTCTCATCGCCACCCAGCGACGAGTCGATCAAAATAGGAGCCCCCGCCTTCGGCGCCAAAGGAAGAAACTCGCTCGGTAAGGAGCGAGTAGCTGTATCAAGACATAAAGCATATCAGTTGAAGACAAAGGGGCGAGTAGGGCAAATTCTCGTTCAGAAGACTACCTTCACCCGGGAACACTTCGACGAGCTCATCTACTCGCCTCCTCCAGAGGACGACATCCAGGCGGCGACCCCGGAAGCTGCCGAGTAGCTTCTCCCGGCTCTCCTCCAAATAAGGGACAGCGAAGGCGCTCTCCGCCGGTTGGAAGGATGAGGTCGGGACGACTCCAAAGTCGCCCTTAATGATGATTAACCGCTCGGTCCAGCGATGATTCTTGTTCGCCGTGCCGACCAGTGTGCACAAAAAGATGACGCCTTCACCAGTGGCGCCGAAATGGAATACTCGCCGAAAGACGAAAAGATCGAAGGCGATCTTCTGTTCTCGCAGGAAGCAGAGGAAGCCCATGATCATCGCCACTCCGTTCGGGTTAATCTGGGCTGGGACTATCCCGTGATAGCGGAGTATCTGGCAGACCTCTGACCACAATGGTAGTCGTAGGCCGACTTCGAAGTGGCGGATGGGGAATATCAGCTCGGTCGCCGAGAATGAATTTGGGCGCTCATCCTCGCGAGGAAGCCTGGCGACATACCCCTGCGACAAGTATTTAGCAGAGAACTCCTTCAAATCGCTCGGCCGAGTAATCGACTTCTTGAAGGAAGTCGCCTCGAAGTTCTTCGCATGACTCGCACGACGAATAGCAGCCTCGTCAGCAATTCAGAAAGAAAGGAAACGGAGAAGCGAGTATCAAAGAGGCGAGGAGTGGAACAATCGGCAGATACTCGCTGGAAAGAAAGGAGATCGCCAAAAGCGTAATAAATACGTACCCACTCCCCTATTTATAGTACTCGACGATACTTGGCTTGTCGCGTACGCCGGCGCGAGCACGAGTAAGGGGTGGCGAGAATTGAGGAAAAGTCTCCAAAACCAACGGCGCACGTCAAATCATCAACACCAAGCGAGCGAGTACCTGCATCAGATTGCTGGGATGCTCGCCAAATCGACGCAACATTCAACAAATACTCGTAATAAAGAAACAAAAATAAAGAAGTAATCCATACATCACAGCAAGCAGTCAAGAAAGCAAGGGATATTTTCATACTCGCCAAATAACAAATTACTTAAAGAAATCAAATTGTCCAAAATTACAAATCATTCGCCAAAACAGCGACTAGTTGCTACAAAGAGAAAGAAGGCAGGATCCTAGGGGTTCGCCTGAGCATCGGGAAGTTGTGGTTGTCGCCCAACCCAGTCCATGCTGCGAGCTCGCTTGAAATGCTCGAAGGCCACGGACATCGCATCCTCGCCTTGTCGCAACTGCTCCTCCATCCTCGCTAGGCGACCAACGGGGCCCATACTCGCGCGCATTCCCACTAGCTCATCATGATGCAACTGCTGGCGATGCTCCATCCTACCAACCCGGCGCTCCAGATCGCCGACAGATTGAAGGAGAGATTCTGCTCTCACCAGCCGAGCATCGAATTCTTCTAGCCGGGATACTCGCACCTCCAGCTCGGTCAGGCGACGCTGAGAGTCAGCGGCCGCCAAGCACTCAACTCGCGCCTCCACCGCAGTCAGACGGCGATGAGACTCGCTGATCGCCAGACGCTCCAACTTCGCCTCCAAGTCCATGATGGCGCAAGTAGCCCACTCCTGGTACTCACGGGAGGGAAACCCAACCCTGTCAATCAGAGCCCCAATAAGGGTGTGAGCGCGAGCTGCAGAAGAAGACAAAAACAAAGCCTTAGTAGCGAGTAGCGACAAGACCTTTTTCAAGATATTCGGCAAAACAGTGACTCCATTTACTAGGCCGATGAGCATCATTCCGCGAGTCGCGGCGAGGACTCCGAGATTGGCTGCGAGGAAAGCCCCTTCCCCGATGCAGGGATAGACTGCGATGGCCGCGATCTCGCCGGCTAGAATGCGATCTGCCGATGTGCTCCCTAATGGAATGCACATCACCCCGACCGCGACCATCCGCTGGTCGCCCTCCCCCTCTGGGAGAAAAGAAAGGAGAAGACCTCGCCACCCCACCTCGACGCGAGGACTCACCCTGCTGGGTGGTGGGAGCCGAGGAAGAAAGAAGACGATGATCATCTTGCATGTCGGCAGGCGGTGGAAAAGGAGGGGGTGGAGGAAGGTCGTCCGCGGGTAGCTGAGCGCTACTCGCTACCTCTAGTTGCTGCAAAGGCGGTGGCGGCGGAAGAGTGTTACTCACTGAAAGAGCCCCCTGCTTGCTCATCGGCCTCTTGTCCACTGAAGAGTGTTGAAATTTTGAAGTGGTGTGGAGGAGACCGGGCGGTCTGGTTTGGGAGACCGCGGTGATCGCGCGGCTTGTATAGTTTATCTGCCGGTCTGGCTCTGCCGGGTTGTTCTGGCGGTCTGCTGGTTGTTCCGGTCTGTTCTTGGTAGCTGCGGTTTGTTCCCGAGTAGGTCTACTAGTTTGCCTGGCTTCCTTGTTGGAAGACCGGGCGGGTTGTTCCTATATGACTGTCTACCCGGGCGGTCTATCCTGGCGATCTGGCGACTTGATTGAAGTCGGCCAGATGGTTCTAGCTTGATCCTGGTGATCTAAGGAAGGATCATTGTTGAGACCGCTCGGCTTGTTCGCGGTCTCGTGTTCGCGCGACCTGTGCGCGATCTTGTCTGCTGATCTGCGTCTTGGTCGGGTGATCGTCCAAGAGGTCTGTTCGCGCAGTTTATTGTATGAGACCGCTGGCGATCTGATGGGTGGTGACTGTATCCCGATTTGTGCGGTGATGACATCCGTCCACCCGCCTATAAATAGGGGTGCATGGCCCGTCATTCCTAACAAGAACTGTAATAACCAGAGCCCGGATTGTTTCTTGCGGTCTCAAGTTTGAGTTCGCGCGACTTGGATGCGAGTTAACCTTTGTTGTGTTCGCAGGTTTGCGGTCAGCAGGGTGCGGTCTCCTTCCTTGGTGATTTCCGGTGGCTTGAATAAACAGTTCGTCTGCGGTCTGTCAGCGAACTGGGTTATTGTGTTCTTATGTTGTTCGCAGCGAGCTCAGTGATCAGGCGACCTTCAGCGGTTAGGCGGTCTGAGATGCGGTCTGGCAACAGCTTCAGTTCTTTGTTCCAATAAAGCTCCAGTTTGTGCGGTCTGAGGTGCGGTCTTATAGTGCTGGCAGTCTGTCCGGTTTCTGTTCGTGCGATCTCAGGGCAAGCCGGGCGAGTTCTGGAGTGGTGCGGCTTGTGCGGTCTGAGCTTGTCTAGCCGCCAGCTTTGCCTTTTGGTGTGTTTTTTTCTTCTCGTCTCCGTGATTCTGATGAATCATGTCTCGCCATCTATACCTTGCATTATAAAGCAGTTCTGTTTCAATAAAGATTTCTTGTGTTGCTGTTTTGGCATTGTGGTTGTTTGGTTATAACTCTTGTTGATACAACTCCTGCTTACTCCTAAACGGTCCAATCAAAAATTTTAACATGGTATCAAAGCGAGGTTCATGGAGTGGATAAGCAGTGATCAACTAGAGTTGCCATCGTCTTTGTGAAGAAGAGACCACATAGATTGCCATGGAAGGTGGATACGCAAGAGGTCTTGGTATTGAACTCCCACATCGACTAACTTTAAAAAGTGGAAGTCGTGTATGGAGAGTTACTTGCTTGGCGAGGATCTATGGGAGGTAGTTGGCGGAGAAGACACACAAGAGGTGTTTCTAGAAGGAGATAATATGGCAGAGGTGAGACTTTGGAGGAGGACGAAAGCTAAGGCTGAGTTCACTCTCAAGAGGGCTATCTCACCGGAGCTGTTTGATCACATCATCGGATGTAAATCTGCTGCTGAGATTTGGACATCCTTGGATGGATTGTTCAATAAGAAGAATGTAGCGAGGCTACAGTATCTTGAAAATGAGTTGGCGAAGGCCTCTCAAGGTGATCTTTCTGTTTCTACCTTCTTCCTCAAGATGAAGAACCTCACGGCAGAGATTTCTGCATTGGACCCTGATGAACCAATCTCTGAGGCAAAACTCAAGAGGCATATCATCCGCGGGTTGCGAAAGGAGTATCTTGCTTTTGTGACTTCAGTTCAGGGTTGGGCAAATCAACCGTCGTTGTTGGAGCTGGAGAACCTTCTTGCTTCGCAAGAAAGTTTAGCAAGACAGATGGCGGGGGTTTCAATCTCCGGGGGAGAAAGTTATGTGATGTTCTCTGGGAAGAAGAAAGGAGAGGGACCGAGGTGCTTTAGATGCAACAAGACCGGGCACTTCAAGAAAGATTGTCGGGTGAATCTTCAGCCGGGACATGCAGTGGAAAAGGAGATGCCAAAGTCTGGTGAAGTTGGATGGGGAGGAGCCTTTGCGTCTAATATAACGGCGATGCCCGTTAAGGCCTTGGATTCCATCAACTATGATGAGGACTGGATTGTTGATTCAGGGTGTGGGCATCATCTCACCGGGGATGGATAAAAGTTCTCCTCTTTGGCGCCTTACTCAGGTAACAATGCTATTATTACGGCTGATAATTCTATTCATCCAGTAGAGCACGAAGGAGTCGTCTCTCTGAGTAGTTTAAGGGTCCACTCACATTAAGGAGTGTTTATCACGTGCCTGGTATGAAGAAAAATCTCTTCTCTGTGACCAATGCGGTCGATGCCGGTTATCACGTTCTGTTTGGGCCAACAGAAGTGAAGTTTCTTAAAACTCAACCGGAGATAAAGGGAGATGTTATTCATGTCGGCAAGTGGGTGAAGGACTTGTTCGTTTTATCGACAAGTACCTGTGTTGATAAGATGAAGACCAATGATGGCGCGGCCATCTGGCATGAAAGGTTGGGGCATATAGGCATGGACAAATTGAAGGCTATGGCGGTAAGGGGCCTTGTCAATGGCTTGCCTAGCTTGTCCTCCTATGGAGATGGTCATGTCTGCGAAGGATGTCAGTTTGGTAAGTCTCATCGACTTCCATTTGATAAATCGCAAACAAGGTGCAAAGTGCCATTGGAGTGCATCCACGGTGATTTGATGGGACTGACTGCCACCCCAAGCCTTGGAGGCAATAGATATATGTTGGTGTTGATTGACGATTACACCAGATATGTCTGGGTGTATTTCTTGAAGGAGAAGTCGGAAGCGTTTGCAAAATTTGTGGAGTTCAAGGAGCTGGTGGAAGGCCGGCTTAGCCTGCGGGTTAAAAAACTTAGAACTGACAATGGTGGGGAGTTCACCTCTGGTGAGTTCTCAAGTTTTTGCAGGAAGCATGGCATCAGGAGAGAGCTCACTTGTGCATATACTCCACAACAGAATGGCGTTGCCGAAAGGAAGATCCTTCATCTGACGGAAACCTGCAAATGTTGGCTTCATGCCAAGAGTATCCCAAAGTGCTTCTGGGCGGAGGGAATGTCTTGTGCATCTTATGTCATCAACAGATTGCCTCTGAGTCCTATCAACATGAAGACCCCTCACGAACTAATGTTCAAGGAGAAGCTGAGCGTTGCACACCTTCGGGTGTTTGGATCAACCTGCTATGTGCACATTCCTGATGCTCTTCGGACAAAGCTAGATGCGAAAGCAAGGAAGCTAGTCTTTGTTGGGTATGATGAGCGGAAGAAGGGATGGAGATGCATGGATCCTGAGACACGGAGGTCAATTGTTTCTCGGGATGTGGTGTTCGATGAAGTGACTTCTTACAAGGGGAGTTCAGGAGTTGAGCTACCAGAGAGCAGGGTTGATGAAGGAGGAAAAGCTGCGGGAAGTCTTCAAGTGGAGTTGCATGTTTCACCAGGAGCTCCAGTTGTGTCAAACTCTGAGATGGAGGCTTCAGGTTCTGGAAGCAGGGGGAGCGATGCTCCAAGTTCATCTGGAAGAGGAGCTTGCACAGAAGAAGCAGCTGAGGAGGTGGTTAGTCAGGAGCAACCTCTTAGGAGGTCGAAGAGGACTATTCAACCACCAGATCGATACACAGGAGGAAACATGGTGAACTTTGTTTCATGTTTCTTTGCTGGTCCCTTGGATGAAAGGGAGCCGTCGAGCTTTGAGAAAGCTAGAGGCGTGAAGGAGTGGGACATTGCTATGCAAGAAAAGATGGCAGCTCTCGAGAAGAATGAGACCTGGCCTCTTGTGCCCAAGCCCAAGGGCACCACTCCTGTCACTTGCAAGTGGGTTTTCAAGCTGAAGAAGAAAGTTGACGGCAGTATCGAGCGGTACAAGGCTCGCCTTGTAGCTCGCGGGTTTTCACAGCAGTACGGAGAAGATTATGATGAGACGTTTAGTCCAGTGGCAAAGATGACTTCGGTTCGATTTGTTATTGCCTTGGCGGCTTCGAGTGGTTGGGAGATTTGTCAACTCGACGTGAAGAATGCTTTCTTATACGGCGAAATTGACAAGGATATCTTCATGCTCCAATCGCAAGGCTTCATCTCGAAGGAGTATCCAGACTACGTGTGTAAGCTGAAGAAGGCCCTGTATGGGTTGAAGCAAGCGCCTCGGGCGTGGTACGGGAAGATTGCAGAATATCTCTTATTCTGCGGATTCGTTGCTTCAGACTCTGATTCTAGCTTATTCATCAAGAAGGAGGGGGTGCTTCGGGAGATTGTGTTGTTGTATGTGGATGACATGATTGTCACCGGGAATTCGAAGGAGGCGGTAGCAAGGCTGAGAGCTGAGCTTGCTATCAGGTTCGAGATGAAGGATCTGGGGGAGCTTCACCATTTCCTTGGACTCGAGGTTCAGAGGCGGGAGAGCGGAGTGCTCATTTCTCAGGCTGGCTATGCGGAGCGGATCGTTCAACGATTCGGCATGGAGGAAGGGAAGAGCAGCTCTATACCTCTGGAACAACATCATAAACTTCGGAAGGATGAGGGGAGAGTTTTGTCTGAACCGTTGGTTTTCCGAGCTCTGGTTGGGAGCTTGATCTACTTGACGATCACAAGGCCAGATATTGCTTATGCAGTAGGCAAGGTGAGTCGGTACATGGCGGAACCACGGAAGCCTCATCTTCTGGCGGCAAAAGGCATCTTGAAGTATGTGAAGTCGACCTCTGATTTGGGTCTCCTATATAGGAGAGGGTCAAGCTTGGAGTTGCATGGTTTCATGGATGCTGATTATGGGGGAGACGTGGATGATCAGAGATCAATGTCTGGTTATGTCTTTATGACGGGTCCCACAGCTATCTCTTGGTGCAGCAAAAAGCAAGACTCGGTGTCTGTATCTACCACAGAAGCGAAGTACAAGGCTTCGGCCTTGGCTGCTCAGGAAGTCGTTTGGCTCAGGAGGTTGGTAGAGGACGTTCATCAGGAGGTTCGAGGTCCCACTATGCTACGCGGGGACAATGAGAGTGCTCTCAAGCTGGTCAACAATCCAGTCTGTCACGCGAGGACCAAGCATATAGAGATTGAGCACCATTTCATTCGTGAAAAGGTGTTGGGAGGATCTCCTATGGTCGAGCATGTTCGGAGTGCGAACAATGTCGCAGACATCTTCACAAAGCCGCTGGCGAAGGGATCGTTTACACGGTTGCGGAATTTACTCGGGCTAGTCTCCACTTCCCACTTCAAGGAGGAGTGTTGAAATTTTGAAGTGGTGTGGAGGAGACCGGGCGGTCTGGTTTGGGAGACCGCGGTGATCATGCGGCTTGTATAGTTTATCTGCCGGTCTGGCTCTGCCGGGTTGTTCTGGCGGTCTGCTGGTTATTCTGGTCTGTTCTTGGTAGCTGCGGTTTGTTCCCGAGTAGGTCTGCTAGTTTGCATGGCTTCCTTGTTGGAAGACCGGGCGGGTTGTTCCTATATGACTGTCTACCCGGGCGATCTATCCTGGCGATCTGGCGACTTGATTGAAGTCGGCCAGATGTTTCTAGCTTGCTCCTGGTGATCTAAGGAAGGATCATTGTTGAGACCGCTCGTCTTGTTCGCGGTCTCGTGTTCGCGCGACCTGTGCGCGATCTTGTCTGCTGATCTGCGTCTTGGTCGGGTGATCGTCCAAGAGGTCTGTTCGCGCGGTTTACTGTATGAGACCGCTGGCGATCTGTTGGGTGGTGACTGTATCCCGGTTTGTGAGGTGACGACATCCGTCCACCCGCCTATAAATAGGGGTGCATGGCCCGTCATTCCTAACAAGAACTGTAAGAACCAGAGCCCGGATTGTTTCTTGCGGTCTCAAGTTTGAGTTCGCGCGATTTGGATGTGAGTTAACCTTTGTTGTGTTCGCAGGTTTGCGGTCAGCAGGGTGCGGTCTCCTTCCTTGGTGATTTCCGGTGGCTTGAATAAACAGTTCGTCTGCGGTCTGTCAGCGAACTGGGTTATTGTGTTCTTATGCTGTTCGCAGCGAGCTCAGTGATCAGGCGACCTTCAGCGGTTAGGCGGTCTGAGTTGTGGTCTGGCGACAACTTCAGTTCTTTGTTCCAATAAATCTCCAGTTCGTGCGGTCTGAGGTGCGGTCTTGCAGTGCTGGCAGTCTGTCCGGTTTCTGTTCGTGCGATCTCAGGGCAAGCCGGGAGAGTTCTGGAGTGGTGCGGCTTGTGCGGTCTGAGCTTGTCTAGCCGCCAGCTTTGCCTTTTGGTGTGTTTTGTTCTTCTCGTCTCCGTGATTCTGATGAATCATGTCTCGCCATGTATACCTCGCATTGTAAAGCAGTTCTGTTTCAATAAAGATTTCTTGTGTTGTTGTTTTGGCATTGTGGTTGTTTGGCTATAACTCTTATTGATACAACTCCTGCTTACTCCTAAACAGTCCAATCAAAAATTTTAACAAAGAGCTGTGAAGGACCCGCACCGATACACCCCGACGAGTTCCTCCCCCAGTCCTGGGCGAGATCATAGGCAATGATCGCAGAGGAATGGCGATCAAAGGCTCCTCCTAAGCAGTGATAAGTAGTGGATCTGCGAGATAGTGTAGAAAGCATCAGAAACTTGCCAGCAAATTAGGCGACTCAAACCAGAAAAGAGCGAGTATGTAGCTCTCACTTTGTGAAAGAGGGAGTCCAGTTTGAACTTGGACCGAGATTCCAGTAGTATTCGCCTCCGGGGCGACGTTCGACGCAGGAAGGTTAGGAACAGGCGATCCGCCCGAGTGGCTGAGACCCAAGTCGTCAAGTACCTGCTGGGTACTGCCGACCAGAGAATCGGCGACATTCTTAGTGGCGGCGGCATTCTTCTTCTTCTTATTCTTCTTCTCCTTCTTCTTTTCGAGCCTCTTCCTCTTCCTGGAAGCGAGGAAGTCCTCAAGCTCGGCATCGCGAGCAGGCTTCCGCAACGGTGGCAGCAGACATTCAAGCTCGGCCATGTCAGTGGCAGCTTCCTCGGCAATACTGCGCGACATCTTGAGCGAGATCAGAAAAGTCGTGCCCTCAGATACCCCTCCCCCTCTATATATAGAGCCAGAGCGTTAAGCAGCGAGATGCCGACTATCAATCAATACTCGCCAGAAGGCCTGATCGTCGAATGACGGTTGGATGATTCTTTCTGAGCAACTACTTTCTGAGGGTGGGCCCATTCAAAGCCACGTAGGCAGAAGTCAAATTCAAAAGGTCAACACAGAAGTTAACAGTTTGAGACACCAAGATAAAGTCAGCCAGCAGGAGTAGTAGATGAGTTCGTCGAACGCAGCCTTCCAGAGTTCGTCGAATGCAGCCTTCTAGAGTTCGTCGAACGCAGCCTTCCAGAGTTCGTCGAACGCAGCCTTCTAGAGTTCGTCGAACGCAGCCTTCCAGAGTTCGTCGAGCGCAGGAGTAGAAGAAGGCCTAGGAGAGTAGGGGTGCACTCGTGCGAGTAGCCCGGATACTCGCCAAAAGGTGGGCGACTATAGGTGATACTCGCCCATTTACCCAGGGAGAACGCCTCAATGTCGCTAGTCGCCGGGCAGGGGCTGGGCTATAAAACCCCCGTACCCCTTGGTTTTCCTATAAATAGGACCCCAAGGGTACTTGGATTGGCACCTGAACTTGAGCTTTTGAAACCCTGCTCTTGCATTCTGGAACCCGTCACACTTGGCCGCTACTCCCAGTACTAGCCAAGTCGGTGCCTTCCTCGTACCCTGCTCGGCCATTTTTTGGTTGTGGAGGGGAAGTCTCTTCTGAGCTTCTGGGTACGTGGTGGGACCTCCCTGTCGTGGCACCTGGGGTCCTGTTTGTTGCTCTTCTAGCTTCTTCGTAGTTGCCAGTCAAGCCGTCTCTTCGAGCCGCTTGGCAAGTAGTCTCCAACTGTATTGGTCCAAATTTTGGAGCCTAGGATTTTCCTGGCTTCAACATCAGCATATATATATAGCAAGACAATGTCTATCACAAAAGGAAAATTCAGGATATGGGCGTCAACATACTGACACGAACCCATAACCTTAACAAGTTCTGAAAGAAAACAACAATCTACCTCTCAAAGTGAGAGTAAGGAAACAACTACTGCAAATCTGAAGAAAATAGAACTCGGTCAGCTCCACCTGCTACTGATCTGAACCTGAGGCATTCAAAAGAAAAGAATGCCTCAGCACAAAGGCTTAACAAGACATCATAATCAAATAGTAAGAGAAAACTCAACAAAAGAGGGTTACCAACTCAATCAAGAATGGCTGTGAACATCAGCAAATCTAATAAGGAAGTCTTAGCATCCAATAGTAATGAAAGACTGGCACAAAGTGCGGTCAAAGTTGCATTGCAACGACATCCAAAAGGAAAGGGGTAATGAGTTGCCCAAGAAATGAATCACTATCCCCGCCAAAACAAACAGTACTAAGACGGAGGCATTCTTTCCAACCAACCATCAGACCAAAACATCCATGGCACAAAAGCACTGTGGCGGCGGTTACAACCCACACAACAAACAGTCTACATGTCCACGGAAGGGAATATAGGCACTGTGGTAGTGGCCTCATTGTCCAACTACACTAACAGTCCAATATCAATCGACTGGGGATAGAGATTCACATAATCCAAACCAAAACAGACACCACAGAAAAACCCGGAAACAATTCCAAGAGAAACATAACCTTACGGCGAATTCGTCGAAATACATTCGATGAATCCAAGGAATATCGACGAATTCGTCGAAATACAATCGACGAATCACAAAAACACTTAGCGAAAATACTAACGAAGGCATATGACGAAGTCAGCGAAATCCTAAACCAATTGACGAATTCGTTGAAATGATATCGACGAATTTACTATAACGAAAACGGCAAATCGACTTAACTACCCGTCGGAAGCCTATAACTATTTCGGCGAAAGAGTAATAAATCGACGAATTCGTTGAAATGTATTCGACGAATTCGACTAAATGATTTGGAACTTATGGTAAATCGACGAATTTCAGTGCAAGGGAAAAATTGATGAATTTCGACTTAACTTGACGGATTCGATAAGTTATTGGGTGAGTTCGATTTGAACGCATTAATTTTGGCAGCAAACGAATTGAACATACTAGTCTAAATCAGATATAGAGGAAATGAACAGTAAAAAATGAGCAATAACGCGGAAAGGGGGAAGAGTCCACCACTTGCCTCAAAACTTTCAAAGAAAATGGCCTCCAACGCGCTCTACGTCTCAGATCTACCGCTAGAAGGCCTCAAGGAAGAATTTCTGAAACTTTTGGAACGAAAAAGAGGATTAGGGCTACCGGCTCTAACCTCAAAAATCTACGAAACTCAAAATTCTTACCGCACACGCGAAGAGCTCGACGAGAGCTTTCCATATCTATGCTTCGGCGAAGATTTCGTGCTTCGGAGCTTCGGTGGCGGCGATCTGAAGCTTCACGGAATGACGCTTCCGCTCTCGGTTCGCAAAAAGGTCGAGAAGAAGAAAGGTAAATAGGGTTTTTTGGTTCTTACGGAGAGGAAGAGGATATATATAATTATAATAATAATACTTAATAGTATTAATAAAAACAATAATAGGAGGGAGGGGAAACCTGGTTCGTCGAGGGAAGATTGGGTTTCAGCGAATGAGTTCGTCTATAAACTGCTGAAATAAAAATAAACCCGTCGATATCTATTGAAATCCTGTCGTTACATATAAGTGAAATCTTATATATATAATATTAATAGTAATAAGAAAGTTTCACAAATAAGCCCGAAATGATTTCGACGAATTGCATTTATACTAACCATTCGCCAATAGCCATCAACAAATTGCTTTTCTCTCTTGCGGAATTCCAACGAATTATTATTATTATCAAACGGGTGCCGAAATCGATGAAACTCGCACCAAAGGTGATTGACGGCGCTAAGAATCCAACGGCGAAGTCGGAATCAAAATCCGACGTACCGTTCTCCAGATATAAATTTCCGAAGTTTTACGGCGAACGATAAATATACAAATCTTCTAAAAACCACCGAGGCTCTAATATCGCTCGGATCGCCGCGAAACTTTAAGGGTCTTTCTAAAATTAAATAATCTAATTTTCTAACGTATAATTTTCCACTTTCGGGTTGTTTCAAAATTTGGCCAACTTGACCGAACGGATGCGAAAACACGCAAATGGCGGCACACCGATAACTCCGCACTAACGTAACTCCCTTCGTTATTATGACGTCACTAATATATTTCCAAATAATAGTCGAAAATTCAGGGGCGTTACTGCCACTCCCCCTAAAATGAAGTTTCGTCCCAAATAATTCGAATACAACAGATAGAGGCGAGTAACTAAAAACTAACAGATGAAAACACTCACCAAAGAGGACTAGGAGAAAAGATGAGGATGAGATGTCCTCATAATAGATTTCAGTTCCCAAGTCGCGCTCCCGACGTCTTGGTTTCGCCAAAGGACTTTGACCATAGGAATCGTCTTCTTCCGCAACGCTCGGTCTTAATTCTCTAGAATACGAATAGGCTCTTCAACAAAAGACAGATTAGGTTACAACTGGGGCACCGAGTCAAGGACATGACGATCACTACGCACGCACTTTCTCAACTGGCTTACATGAAACACATCGTGAACACCTGGGAAAGAAGCGGGCAAATCTAGCCTATAAGCTGACACTCTGATGCGCTCAACAACCTAGAAAGGTCCCACATACCGGGGATCCAACTTGTGGTTCCTTCCAAATCTCTTAACACCCGGCATCGGAGAAACTTTCAAAAACACCATGTCCCCAACTGCGAACTCCAGATCAACCTTTCTCCGATTAGCATACTTTTCATATCTCTCCTGAGCAACGCGAAGCTTCTGGCAGATATGAGTCATGACAACATTCATTTCTTTCAAAGCTTCTGGACCTAACAACGGACTCTCACCAACCTCGACCCAAAATAAGGGAGTTCGACAACGCCTCCCATATAAAGCCTCAAAGGAGGCCATCTGCAAACTCTCCTGATAGCTGTTATTATAAGCAAATTCCATCAGCCCAAGACGCTTATCTCAAGCTCCACCATGATCCAAAATATAACATCTGATCATATCTTCCAAAATCTGATTTACTCTTTCCGTCTGACCATTGGTCTGAGAATGATAAGAGGTAAAGTATCTAAGGTTAGTGCCCAAAGGTCCCTACAAACTCTGTCAGAAACGAGACATATACCTGGTATCCCGATCTGACACAATACTCACGGGCACACCATGCAATCTGATAACTTCATCCAGATAAAGCTCTGTTATTTTCTCCATAGAATAGTTAGTCTTGAAAGGCACAAAGTGAGCACACTTTGTCAATCTGTCAACTATGACCCATATTGAATCATGTCCTCTGGGAGATCTCGGCAAACTGGTAATGAAGTCCATTGAAATACTCTCCCACTTTCAGCTTGGAATATCCAAAGGGTTCAATTTACCTCCAGGCCTCTTATGATCTGCCTTAACACGCTGGCAGGTATAGCATTCAGAAACATACTTAGCTATATCAATCTTCATACCTGACCACCAAACAATCTGCTTCAGGTCTTTATGCATCTTTGTGGAACCAGGATGATAGGAAACACTAGAATCATGCGCTTCACTATATATCTTTATTCGAATATCTTCAATCGCGGGAATACAATACCTACCCCCATACATCAAAGTATTCTTATAGTCAATTGAAAAATCTGGTAATTCACCTTTTTCAGATCTATTCTGGAGATGTTGCAAATCAGGATCTTTCTTCTGATGCAGTCTTTTAAGGATAATCCAAGAAGGCTCTTCAGCTTCTAAACTCGAAGGTGTGGTACTATTACCGACTGAGATATCGATCAGCATAAACTCCTCCACTAAGGACTGTACAGAAAGGTTGAAAACATGCGCGGTCTTTCTACTCAGGTCATCGACCACCATATTAGCCTTACCCGGATGGTAAAGGATGTCAACTTCATAATCCGCAATATACTCCAACCATCTGCGCTGGCACAAATTCAGTTCTTTACTCTTATGGTCCGTAAAAATCTTGCATGACACTCCATAAAGAAGATGTCTCCAAAGCTTTAAGGCCTAAATCACTGCCGCAAACTCTAAGTCATGTGTAGGGTAATTCCTTTCATGATTTTTTAGTTGTCTTGATCCATATGTGATCACCTTTCCTTCTTGCATCAGAACACAACCAAGACTTCAAATAGAAAGAAGAATTAAAAGAGGACATAAAAGCTTTCTTGGAAACAAGCTTACAATTGGTGGATGGGTCGTGAATTAAAGAATGAAAGGAAGAGAAATTGTCCAGGGCAAAATACCTTTTCAGGACCTACCAGAAAAGAAAATCAATTCAAATTAAAGAGGGACAATAAAAGGGAGGAGTAGAAAGAGAAAGATAGAGCATTCATCACAATCGGATTGAATTTTTTGATTAGGGCTCCACTTCTTCTTCTTCCTCCTGGAACCCTAATAGAAAATAAACACAGTGAAGAAACAAGAACTGCTCTCCCTCTCTTAGAACAGAACAACTGAAGGCTGCTCATCATCAATATCACATAGCAGCCAGAGTTCAGTCAGAAGGAAGAGAAAGGATCTGACAATCATAGCTCCTGCAAATCATCACAATCATAAGTAAGAGTTCATCATCAGCTGATCCAGTGAAAGAATATAGAAGTTGTTCTTGAGACAGGCTTCATAAGAATTCTGAGAACAGAATTCTTCTTCCTCCACCTTCTTCTTTCTCCTTCTCATTCTCAATTGTAAAAGAGTTTTAAGAATCCCTCTTCCAAAAGATTCAGTGGTTCAAGATCTACTTATCAAAAGATCTGGTTGGTTCAAGATCTCCTTATCAAAAGATCTGGTTGGTTTAAGATCTCATTATCAAAAGATCTAGTTGGTTCATGATCTCCTTATCAAAAGATCAGTGGTTATAAGAGTCTCCTTGTCAAAAGACTCAGGCACATGTGGTGCATTCCTACCAGGTGGTAGAAGAGAGGAGTACCCACATTTTGGGGAACCTCAAAAGATCTGGTTGGTTCAAGATCTCCTTATCAAAAGATCTGGTTGGTTTAAGATCTCATTATCAAAAGATCTAGTTGGTTCATGATCTCCTTATCAAAAGATCAGTGGTTATAAGAGTCTCCTTGTCAAAAGACTCAGGCACATGTGGTGCATTCCTACCAGGTGGTAGAAGAGAGGAGTACCCACATTTTGGGGAACCTCTATAAAATCTCTGTGTCTTCTGTGTGTGAAGTTTCTGTGTTGTCCCTTTTTCTTTTACTATTATTCTTGCTTTACTTAAACAGTCTTTGTTTTATTCTGTGTGTGGAATTGTTGAAGCATAACACTTAGTGTTTTATTGTGTTTGCACAAATAGGATAGAAACATTTTTTAAATCTCTATTCACCCCCCCCCCCCCCCCCCCCCCCCCCCCCCCCCCCCCCATCCTCTAGAGTATTCTTGGAGGCACACTGTTCACTTTCAAGATATTTCCCAAATGTTATGATTTTTAAACAGAGGGTAAAAATAGGTAATATATATCTATGGTTAAAATCACAACCCTATTCACCCATTAATTGGAGAGAGGTACTCAAAATACTCTATGTTCTACAAGCACACCATTTCATATACTAGACAAAACTTGCATGTTGAACATATTAACTTGCATAGTTCCAAATGGTCCAAAATTTTGTACAGGGACTTTTATTGTCCTAATTGATCTTCCAGAGAAGATTTGATGGATTTTAAGTTCATAAAACTCAAAAATCAACACATGCATGGATTATTAAATATTTTCTAAAAATATAGAAAAGTGGTCCAAAAATTCTCATTTTTGGACAGGAAGTGTATCTAATGTACATGCATGCATGTACAAAATTTCAACCCCATACCATTAACCATTTAAAAGTTATTCCAATAATATGGTATGTCCCCTCCTAGGGACCAGTCCCACTAAAACTGCCCTACAGGTAGCTATATGGCACCAAATCAAGTGATTCAAAGTCCTATGAAAATAGACCTCAAGGGCTACAATGTTTGTCTCTGGCACTATTTCCTAAAACAACATCTAAGGACCTTAAAATGAGTTTTAAATGTATGTATAAAATGTGACAGATTGTATAATATGATATGTTATCATTTGGCCTGCCTGTAGCTGATTCTACACGAATCTTGAAGCAGATCCGACGGAAATTGGTTGTCTTCTTCCTCTAGCCGATGGTTAAGATGTCCAGAATTTCAAACTTTGTTTTCTCCCTCTTGGGACCATCATTTTACATGAAATCAAGGGCATTAGCTTACTCTTGAGTAGAGGAAGAGGTGGGAGTCATTTTTAAAATGAATGGTGGCTGAAATCCTTGTTTTTAAACATGGATCATCCTCCATTTCGGCCATGGATTTTTTTGAAATCAAAACCTCAACTGAGAGTCGATTCTCATTCTAATTGATTTAAGAAGCTAGTGCAAAGGGTGGGGAGGAGAAACCGGACCTTGATGGTGCTTGGTGGCGGCTATGGTGGTTGTTGGCCATGGATTTTCTCCTCTCCGGCGAGCTTGCCCGGTCTCCCATTTCTCCACCAAAATCTCCACTTCAAAGCTCTATCCTGACTGCTCTCCACCTTCTGAAGCTAATGGAGGGTTCAATTTGGAGGATGGTGGTGGTTTTAAGGGAGTGCCATGAATGGGGATTTTGACCAAGAAAAAATATGAAATTCCTTGCTACATGGCATGGGGGTGGCTGGCATTCTGCAGGAAAATCCATGGGGAGTTGAGGTGCATCCCTTGGGAGATGAATTGAATTGGCACTCAATCCATGAATCCCTCTTTTGGCCTTATTAAAAATTGGAAAATGTCCAATTTTGCCCTTGCATGCCCCTCATTTTCTGAAATCAGGGGGCATTGAATATCTTTTGGCTAGTGAGTTGTAGGATGGGCTGATCTTGAAGGCTTTAGCCCATTGAAATAGGCTTAGGCTTTCATTTCCCCTTTTTGGGCTTAGGTTTGACCATGGTTGACTTTTGGGTTGACTTAGTCAAAGTGATGGGTTGACTGGTCCAAAGTGTTGGTCTTGAGTCCCTTGACACCACCCAATGTTGATTGAGTCATGGTGATGCCCTAATTGGTCCAATTTAGCCAATATGTGTGATTTTGATCAAAATTGGGGGAAAGTTGACTTTAGTCAAAGTGGGCCAATTGATGACCACTTGATGGATATTTTGGGTTTATTGGGTCTCCTATTATGTTATAACACTAGGATGGGGTCTATTGCATGTTTTGGGGGTCAATTGGACCTATTGGTGAAGGATTGACTTATGTTAACCTAAAGTTGACTTAGGTCAATGTGGACCAATTGTTGACCTCATGATGGGTCTTTTGAGTCACTTGGGTCTCTCTTACGGATAGGCACCTATTGGTAAGCTCAATTTGAGTTGGTGAGTCCAATTTGAAGTAAATTGGCCAAGGTTGACTTGTGCACTTTTGGGGTGCTTATAGCAATTTTCCTAAGTTCAAGTTAACCTAGGGTTCTGTCATGACCTCTACTCACAACACAAGTCCTAACCCTAACCCAAGGGGTCTAGAAGAAAATGGATATTACAACTCACCCCCGGCTCAAGGCGAATGGCGAGCCCCAGCTCTACCGGGCACTCGCCAAGCCAGCGAGTCGGCCTAGGACAGTCTGGACTCGCCCTTTAGGCTGATGGTATGATTCTTCAAGGATTCCTTTCTGGTCTGCAGTTAGCCATTCCAGATAGCGAGATTCCGTTGTTGGCTGACCAATTTGGGTTGCCCAATTTGGGTTGCATTTAGTGAAACAAAGAGGCGGGATTCCGCTATCCGCAGACCATTTTAAGAAAACTATAAATAGAGCCCCAAGGGAACCTTTGGAGAGGATCTCTCACTTGATTCTCTCTCCTCTGGTCATCTTGGGTTGGTCAGGGAGATCCGACTTGCTGCTCACCGTGCTTTCCGGGTGGGTGGGAAGAACTCCCTAATACTCTCCAAGGTGCCCTGCTCAACAACTAGTTTGGGAGGGGAAGTTCTCTTGATCTTTCGGGTTAGTGGCGGAACCTCCTCACTGCAGCTCGGGGGTCTGTTTCAAGTTTTCCACCCTTTGTGAGTGAGATTTCTAGTCCTGAGTGCCAGGTCTGATGGTTGAACTTGTTGGGAATTTGATACCTAAGATTCCTTATTTGAAGAAGAACATTTACATAATAATAAACTTATTGTGCTTGATGAAATCTTGATGATGCTTGAGACAGGTACTCTTATTAAATATCTGAATATTGCTTAAAGTCACTCAGAATAAGCATTTATTTGTAAAATATGACCTCAAGTATTTATTTGAAGACATACTAACATCTATCTTGAAGACTCTACCTGAAAAGTTCAAAGAAAACTACTGAATTCAGAAGACTGTGAAAGTCAGAAATTAACTCAAGTAAAAATCGACGGGACGGTCTGTCGATTGAACTCAAAACATCGACGGAAAGATAATTTGACAGAATCAGTCGACGGGACAGACTATCAATTCTGATAATCGACTGGACAAAGGATCGACTGGATCAATGTCGATCGATGGGATGATCTCAACATCGACAGGATAGTCTTTAATTCATTTAGAACTATTCTAAGTGCTTGAATAGCGCATGACAACATTAATTCTCTAACCTTTTCACGCCAATCAAGGAGCATTTAAGTGATATATCTATGGAAGATCTTAATGGAATAAATTCGTTGAAGAATTGTTTATGGAATAGTATAATCAATTATTATGACAAGAATATCAGACAGATTTATTCACTCCATCCTGATTCATACTTACCATATGTGGAATATTCCTATTTGAATTGAAGATTCAAATTCAGAGATAATTATATCTTCCCATATACTTCTCTAATTCCTTTTTAATTAGTGCAACATTATAAAGGAGAAGATCTGGACCTATTGAAACTAATAATATACAGCATACATAAGATTCGACAGAAAGGGATTTTAATTCTCTCTACTATCAAGACCAAGATCCTTCTAAGTTCTCAAGAGTCCTGTTAGATCCATATTCTGAAGAAAGAATTTGTTGAATATAAGAAGAGGGATTTCTGTTGCTGTTAATTCTCTTGATATATATCTCTATTTACAAGTTTCATTATATTATCTATCAAGGGAGAAGAAGTTTACTGTTAGACCTCCACTGAAGACTCAAGATCTAAATCTTATTTTCTACCGAGTCTATTATTGTAAACCACTGTAAATCTATAAACAATGTGTAGGATCTTTGTGATCTGACTGTAGGATTCCTGTTGAATCTGAGTGTAGGATTCTTATGGAATCTGAGCGTAAGATTCCTGTGGAATCTGAGTGTAGGATTCTAGTGAGAATTTGAGGTAGGATCTTTGCAATCTGAGTGTAGGATTCCTGTGGAATCTAAGTGTAGGATTCTTATAAGAATATGAGGTAGGATCTTGGTGATCTGAGTGTAAGATCTGAGTGATCTGAGTGTAGGATCTATTTGTAGAGATCTGAGTGTAAGTCTGATATTATAAGGACTGAGGTAGGGACTCTATTTGAGTTCTGAGTTTTGGAGGAGATTTCCTAGGCTAACACATTGCTAGATAGGTGAAGGGGGAAAGTGGATTACCCAACTCTTGGGGAACCAATATAAATCTTGTGTCTTCTGTGATTGCTTGCTTTGTGTTTTTTATTTGAAAAAGATATTATAAATCACTCATCACACTATTCACCCCCCTAGGTGTGATCCTTGTCATTCCTTAAGAATAACATTTTGTATCAGAGCTAGGTTCTATTCTAAATAGCTTTACAATTAAGGAATAGGATCTACTAAGGATTGATCTATACTCACGCCATGGCTGGAGAAAATTACAAAGAACTCAGTTCCATGAAATTACCTATATGCACAAAGAAGAATTTTGTCATATGGAAGGAAAGAGTGAAGCTTTACATGGATGCATCTGATCCAAGGATTTTTATGACCATTGAAGATGGTCCATTCATTCCAATGAACACCTCATCCTCCAGCATTGAAGCTGCAGTTCCCAAGAAATATGCTGAAATGAGTAAAGATGAGATAGTGCTTGCCACTGTAAACAAAAATAGGGTGTGCCGAGATGAGAGATTCGAAAGAAGTTCAATATGATGGACTGCAAGCCAGTGGGAGCACCAATGCCAGTTGGGTACAAGTTATCTGCAGAGTTGAGCCCGGAGACTCAACATAAGGTCGAGGACATGGCGAAGGTCCCTTATGCTAGTGTTGTGGGAAGCTTGATGTACGCCATGGTCTGCACTCGCCCTGACATTGCTCAAGCAGTGGGAGTGTTGAGCCGGTATATGGCTACACCAGGAAAGGAACACTGGAACGTTGTGAAGCATGTGTTCAGGTATCTCCGAGGTACTTCAAATTACTCCCTATGTTTTAAAGGAGCTGGTGATGGAGGAGTCCTGGACGTGGTTGGGCACGTGGACTCGGATTGGGGAGGTGATCTGGATAGCAGGAGATCCACCAGTGGGTACATGTTCACACTATTTGGAGGTGCTATAAGTTGGATGAGTCGGAGGCAATGCGTGGTGTCTCTCTCATCGACGGAGGCAGAGTACATGGCTCTTACTCATGCGAGCAAGGAGGCCATATGGTTGTTGAACTTCTTCAACATCTCCTCGACGTACCTCTGCTGCCCCAACCAAAGCTTCTTCCCACTTCGATCCCTGGAAATCTGCATTCCCAAGATGACACTTGCTGGCCCCAAATCCTTCATCTCGAATTTGGCTGAGAGCAGCTTCTTCACATGTTGGATCATCCTGACACTATTGCCCACCAGTAGCATATCATCTACATAGAGTGTCAGGAAGATGAACTGCTCTCCCTTTCTCTGGATGTACACACAGTGGTCCGAATTCGACCTTTCGAAACCTAACTCCAGCATGTAGGTGTCGAATTTCTGGTACCACATCCTCGGAGATTGTTTTAGTCCATACAAGGACTTCTTCAACCTGCAGACCTGATCCTCCTTGCCCTTGGCTTCGAATCCTTCCGGTTGCTTCATGTATATCTCCTCCTCCAGATCATCGTGATGAAACGCCGTCTTCACATCCATCTGCTCGATCTCTAAATCATGCGCCGCCGCAATAGAGAGAACCAGTCTGATCGACGTCATCTTGGCTACCGGTGAGAAGATCTCATCATAATCAACACCTTCGACCTGGGAGAACCCCTTTGCAACCAACCTAGCCTTGTATTTCTCCGCAGTTCCATCACCCTTCACCTTCTGCTTGAAGACCCATTTACTTACAATGGCTTTCCTCCCCTTTGGAAGCTTACACAGACTCCAAGTCTGATTCTTCCTCAGAGACTCCATTTCATCCACCATGGCTAGCTCCCACTGATTTGAATCAGCCCTTGATCTAGCATCTCTGGCAGAGATTGGATCTTCACCAAGCATACTCAGGCAACATTGTGCAGCCACTGCACATTGGGGATATCTCACTGGTGCCCTTCTTTCCCTTGTCGATCTCCTCAGAAGTGGAATTTCCGCAGCTTCATCTTCTGATTCATCATCACTTCTCACCATCTCCAAATCATCTGATTCAGAATCAGATTCATCCCCAACAGTAGTAGCTCCTTTCTCAAAGCTTCCTTCCACCACCACTGTCTCTTTCTCTGCTTCTTTGGCCTTCTCAGCTTGTGTGACTGCCTGTGGACTGGTTTCATGAAACGCCACATCCTTGCTGAATGTCACAGTCCTGGTCACAGGGTTCCAAAGCTTGTACCCTTTTATGCCATCTTTGTAACCCACAAAGATGTACTTCTCAGATTTTAAATCAAGCTTCCCCCTCTTCTCCTTTGGAATGTGAACATATGCATCACACCTAAACACACGAGCATAGGCCAAATTTGGCTTTCTCTTGAAGATGGCTTCAAAGGGGGTACATCCCTCCACAGCAGATGTAGGGGACCTGTTCTTCAGGTAATTTGCAGTCGCCACTGCTTCAGCCCAGAACTCCTTCTCCAAACCTGCCGAACTGAGCATGCACCTGCCTTCTCCATCAAGGTCCTGTTCAGCCTCTCCGACACTCCATTCTGCTCTGGAGTATACGATGTGGTCTTCTGTCATGCAATCCCCTGCTCAGTACAGTACCGCTCAAAAGCATCAGAGCAGTACTCACCTCCTTTGTCAGAACAGAGGACCTTCATCTTTCTCTCCAACTGGTTCTCCACCAGGTTCTTAAATTCCTTAAACCTATCCAGAACCTCTGACTTGGACCTGAGAAAATAGATCCAGGAATACCGTGAGAGGTCATTAGTAAAGGACACATAGTACCTTGCACCGCCTAGAGATGGAGCTGGAGTTGGCCCAAACACATCACTGTGAATCAGCTCCAGCACTTCAGTTGCCCTCGTGCCCATCCCACGAAAGTTTACTCTGGTCTGTTTGCCAAGTAGGCAATGCTCATAGAACCCAAAGGTTGTGGAGCACTCAGGCACCCCTTCCACCAACTGACCAGATGCCATGGCCAACATCCCCTTCTCACTGATATGCCCAAGCCTCTGATACCAAATGTAAAGAAAAACAGGGTGTGCCAAGACGAGAGATTCGAAATAAATCGAAACAACATAACACAGAAAAAATCACAGAAGACACACAGATATACAGAGGTTCACCCAAGCCGGGCTACGTCCCCTCTCCCCTTCCTCTTCTCTTTGTTCTAATCACCAGGACGGATTACAGCTTACAAGGTTACAAGGATCAAAACTGATCCTACCTCACACAACCCTCTAAGACAAGAACAGAGAAACCGCCGCCAAGGAACACCGCACAAAAAACACTATTGCACTCTCTTGGACTTAATGACCTTAACCCTAAACCAGGGTTATGCACCCTTTAAATAGGGCGCCAAACTGGGCTCAGACCAAACCTCCGCTGAGACGGTTCAATAACATCCGCTGAGACGGAACCAACTGAGACATCATGTACATCAGGCGTCGAGCGTCGAACGCAGGCGTCGAGCGTTGAACACAGGCGTCGAGCGCAGGCGTCGAGCGCAGGCGTCGAGCGCAGGCGTCGAGCGCAGGCGTCGAGCGTCGAACGCAGGCGTCGAGCGCAAGCGTCGAGCGTATGCATCGAGCGTCGAACGCAGGCGTCGAGCGCAAGCGTCGAGCGTATGCATCGAGCGTCGAACGCAGGCGTCGAGCACAGGCATCGAGCGTCGAACACAGGCCTCTCCCGTTCGACGAGCCGCTGAGGCAAGGACCCGTTCGTCGAACGCAGGTGGAGTTCGACGAACCCTTCTCCATTCGTCGAACGTCATTCGACGAACCCTTCTCCGTTCGTCAAGCGCAAGCGGAGTTCGATGAACTCTTCTCCGTTCGTCGAACGTCGTTCGACGAACCCTGACCAGAAGTGTTCCCCAACTCCAACATTCTCCCACTTGGTGAACATCTTCCTCTGATGAGAGCTGCTCCTCCAACCTTCCTCTTCAACCCTACGGCCATTGCACACCACTGAAATTTGGCAACAGGAACCGCCTTGGTAAGAAAATCAGAGCTGTTCTCCATCATGCCCACCTTCTCCAGTTGAACTACCTTCTTTTCCAACCTCTCCCGGATGAAATGGTACTGGATGTCAATGTGTTTGTTTCGTGCGTGGAAGGCTGGATTCTTGGCTAGCTAAATAGCCCCTTGACTGTCACACCACAGCTTCACTGGCCCCTGCTCAAACCCGAGCTCCAAACATAGCCTCAGCAGCCATATGGCCTCCTTACTCGCATGAGTAAGAGCCATGTACTCTGCCTCTGTCGATGAGAGAGCCACCACGCATTGCCTCCGACCCATCCAACTGATAGCACCTCCAAACAGTGTGAACACGTAACCACTGGTGGATCTCCTGCTATCCAGATCACCTTCCCAATCCGAGTCCACGTGCCCAACCACGTCCAGGACTCCTCCTTCACCAGCTCCTTCAAAACATAGGGAGTAATTTTAAGTGCCTCGGAGATACCTGAACACACGCTTCACAGCGTTCCAGTGCTCCTTTCCTAGTGTAGCCATATACCGGCTCAACACTCCCACTGCTTAAGCAATGTCAGGGCGAGTGCAGACAATGGCGTACATCAAGCTTCCCACAGCACTAACATAAGGGACCTTCGCCATGTCCTCGACCTCATCTTGAGTCTTCGGGCTCAACTCTACAGATAACTTGCACCCAACTGGCATTGGTGCTCCCACTGGCTTGCAGTCCGTCATATTGAACTTCTTCAACATCTCCTCAATGTACCTCTGCTGCCCCAACCAAAGCTTCTTCTTGCTTCGATCCCTGGAAATCTGCATTCCCAAGATGACACTTGTTGGCCCCAAATCCTTCATCTCGAATTTGGCTGAGAGCAGCTTCTTCAGATATTGGATCATCTTGACACTATTGCCCACCAGTAGCATATCATCTACATAGAGTGTCAAGAAGATGAACTGCTCTCCCTTTCTCTGGATGTACACACAGTGGTCCGAATTCGACCTTTCAAAACCTAACTCCAGCATGTAGGTGTCGAATTTCTGGTACCACATCCTCGGAGATTGTTTTAGTCCATACAAGGACTTCTTCAACCTGGCTCTGATACCAAATGTAAAGAAAAACAGGGTGTGCCGAGACGAGAGATTCGAAAGAAATCGAAACAATAAAACACAAAAAATTACAGAAGACACACAGATATACAGAGGTTCACCCAAGCCGGGCTACGTCCCCTCTCCCCTTCCTCTTCTCTTTGTTCTAATCACCAGGATGGATTACAGCTTACAAGGTTGCAAGGATCAAAACCGATCCTACCACACACAACCCTCTCAGACAAGAATAGAGGAACCGCCGCCAAGGAACACCGCACAAAAAACATTATTGCACTCTCTTGGACTTAATGACCTTAACCCTAAACCAGGGTTATGCACCCTTTAAATAGGGCGCCAAACCGGGCTCAGATCAAACCTCCGCTGAGACGGTTCAATAACATCCGCTGAGATGGAACCAGCTGAGACAACATGTACACCAGGCGTCAAGCGTCGAACGCAGGCGTCGAGCATTGAACGCAGGCGTCGAGCGCAGGCGTTGAGCATCGAACGCAGTCATCGAGCGCAGGCGTCGAGGGTCGAACGCAAGTGTCGAGCGCAGGCATCGAGCATCGAATGCAGGCCTCTCCCGTTCGACGAGCCGCTGAGGCTAGGACCCGTTTGTCGAACGCAGGCGGACTTCGACGAACCCTTCTCCGTTCGTCGAACGCTGTTCGACGAACCCTTCTCCGTTCGTCAAGCGCAGGCGGAGTTCGACGAACTCTTCTCCGTTCGTCGAACGTCGTTCGACGAACCCTGACCAGAAGTGTTCCCCAACTCCAACAGCCACCATGGATAAGAGGGCCAAAAATATTTTGGTAAGTGATATTGATGATTATACATTCCAAAATCTATTACATTGCAAAACCTCCAAAGAAATGTGGGACTCTTTTGTAGTCTA
Organism: Dactylorhiza incarnata; assembly: GCA_033032865.1. NCBI lineage: Eukaryota > Viridiplantae > Streptophyta > Magnoliopsida > Asparagales > Orchidaceae > Dactylorhiza > Dactylorhiza incarnata. The sequence continues at coordinate 21,732,343 of JAWHQI010000010.1, read as the reverse complement.
CATAGAAGGAACAACTGAAGTAAGGGATGACTGGAAATCCCTTCTGAATCAAGAATATGAGGCATTCAGACAAGACAAGAGGGATTCCCTCTCCCAGTGCTATGAAATTTTTTTTAGAATTGTGAATGGTCTGAGAACCTATGGAAGGGTGTTCTCTAATTACGAACTTAATGGCAAATTCCTGAGATCCCTTCATAAAGAATGGGATACTAAAATATGTGTCATAAGAGAAGTAGGAAATCTGAGCAATACCCCAAAACCTGTTTGGGAAACTTCTATCTTATGAGCTACAATTGAATACCAGTAAAGTTGAAGAAGATAACTGCAGACCAAATCACAAAGAAAAATAAGTAGCCCTCAAGGCAGATAGCTCTAAAACAAATAAGGAATCTGAAGTTGAAGAATTTGAAACAAGCTCCACCAGCACAGGACTATCTGATGGGGAACTCACTCTATTCTCCAAGAACTTCATAAAGATTCTCAGAAAAAGGAGGAAAGAAAAAGGAAAACACTCATCTTCTCAAACTCAAGAAGAAACTACAATCCCCACAAAGGAAAATGGGACAGGTATGAATCTAAACATAACAAACACTCTTCTGCTGAAGCTATTTTCTATGGATGCAGGAAATCTAGACACATAATAGTTGAATGTCCTTCCAAAAGAAGAAACAATAGAAAGCATGAAGATAAGAAAGCCTTCAAGGAAAAGAACAGAGAAAAGGGCTTTCTGGCCAAGAAATGCAAAACCCTGAATGATGATGAGAGCAGCTCCTCCTCATCATCAAAAGAAGAAGAATATATGGCTGTCATGGCCATTAGTGAAGAAGAAGAGCGAGAAAATTCTTCCTCTGCACAGGTATCAATCAAAGCTTCCTTATTTATGTCAGATACTGATTCTGAGGCAACCCTTTCCTCAGAAGATGAATCTGAAGGGGACTTATTAGATCAATATGGATAATTGCTTGATGCACTTAAGAGAAGCAAGAAGCTCTACAAAGAGCAAGCTGTAGAGATCATATCTCTTCAATCAAGAAACTCTGGTCTCTCAGAAAAAGCTGAAAGGCTAACTTTGGAGAATGCAGAATTCTGCCAACTCAAAAAGGACTACAATGCAAGCTCCAATCTTGATCTAATCAGCAAGTTTGGAATGACTCTGAAGGCATTAATAGACAACAAGGAGCTATGTCAAGCCCTATACAAAGAAGTTGTACTTCTAAAGAAGGGTAGAGATCAATCTGGTATCCTGAAATCTAAGGATAAGAAAATCAAAGATTTGGAGGACAAACTTCTTATTGAAAGAAAGCTTGTAGCAAGTTTCTCCAAACCTAAGACCATTCTTCCCTTGATTGATGACTTTTGCTCCACTCATAGAAGAGGCCTAGTATATCTTAGGAAAGGTAAATCATGTAAATCTATTGTGAAAAATGTCAACTTTAGGAAGGTAATATCACCCTCCAACAAATATGATCAGGAATCTATTTTTGACACCTCAAGAATGAGTGCTCCACAAGTGGATTCAATGATGTGCCTAGTGCTTCAAGGGAACCTCATGAAGGGATCATCATGAGGGAACATGAATCTCATGTGTCTAGTAAGAGGAAGGCATCTCTTAAGAAGATTGACTTCAAAAGCAAAGCTGTGAGTGGGAATATCCAATACCACAGTCATAAACAGTGCAATTCTATTTTCTCTTCCACACAAAGGAATCATGCTCCTTCTGACAGCAAGAAAAGGAGATATAACAAGTTTGAATGTTGGTGTTGTGGATTTTCCCTAGGACCCTAGTTCAAACCTTAGGGTTGTATTTTGAAACCATTGAAGGACATAGGGTCATATGGCATTGGATTGACTTGAAATTTGGTAGAGAAGTTCATAGGGTGGTATTAAGCCATAGGTAATTTATTGGGAAATTTTAGAGACATTTTGTCTCTCTGAATTATTTAAGAGTCATTTAGGGCACTTTCTTGCTATAAGGAATTACATGCTCAAATAGCCTAGGATGTTTCTGAAACTTTGGTAGTGAGTTTATATTTGATGATATTATTCCCTAATAATTTTACTAAGAATTTTGCAGTGTTATATACAGTACTTCATTCACAACTCCCAATGTTTGCCCTAGTTGTATGAAAATTTATTATGGGTTTAATACTCACTAGAAAATCATGAAACTTGGACAGAGGACTTTTTAGGGAAAGTATTTGATCTGTTAATTTTAGTATAATTTTTGGAGTAATGTATGTATGGTCTCCTTCACAAAGTGCCCTTAGACTGATTTGTTTAAATAATAGAATTATGTGGTCAAATGGATTTAGAAAATTGTGGGACTCAATCAGTGAACTTTTCTGACCATCTTGGACACCAGCTAATTTTCTTGGAATTTTTGAATAAGAACTTCTAGTACTGTCTTTGTAAATCCTTGAATTTTATTAATTAGTTAATATTTTAATTGGAGGTCAAAAACTTTCTGCAAATTTGTAAAATTCATATATGGCTGTTATTTTATTGTTCTGTAGTTGTACAAATTTTGGTGAGGCCATAACATATCAAAAAACCATAAATGATGTACAAAATTATAGGTTCCCTGATTTTGGAGAAATTATAATAAATACCAAGTATAGTAGGAAAATTATGAACTTCTGGATATGGTGTTAAAGTGTCATAACACACTCGCAATAATAATATTGGGTCTTTTGGATGATTGTTTGGAGTACCTCCCCTTATACACCTCATATATCTCCTTTGGTCTGCGTATAGTAAAACTATAAAACTTGAGTAACTTGTAGACCATTAGGTGGGAATGGGAGGTAGATGGTGTACTTAGTCTGGTTGAGGGGAGTGAGGTCACCAATAGGAGTTTATATGTTGAGTGTGCCCGATAAGCTAAGGGGCAAGGTTGTACTCGGGATTGACAAAAGATCATTTTTCCCTTCGAGAGTCATAAAACACTTAGAGTTAACTCAAGTGAAATGGTAAGAGGGGTATGATCAATGGCAGACATCAATAAAAATAAGTGTCTTGGAAAGGGCAGTTTGGGCTATCATCCCATCGTACCTCCTAGTACCGATGCGATCCCCTCACAGGGTAGACCTCGGGAAGTCCAAGATTAACCCTAAATTATAGGAGTAAATTGTTGTGCAAGATTAACTTAATAATACACTCACCCACACCTCGTTGTTATGGGTAGTTCGTTGGTTTGGTCTTACGAGCAGTAGGCTCAGTGGTTGTAGGTACGGACAGGTTAGTCCGGCGAGCCGGTGGCTCAGAAGGTTATGATGACGGGCGGGTCAGCCCGGAGAGCCTATGGCTCGGAGATATCTGTATAGTAATCATAAATGTATGTGCATAAAGATGGTGGGTCTTTAGTATTGACGGTCGTCGCACCGACGTCGATACTTTGGCTCGGTAAGTGTAGTTAACACTTTGCCAAGGAAAAGTCTGGTGGACTAGCCAGTAAGAGACACAGGAGCTCCGTTGTTGTGTTCTTAGCGTTGAGGCGTACGATAGGTCTAGGTTTGGTAGTGAAGATACCAACCTATAGGTGGGCGAGGCCCAATCCACCGCTTCCGTTTGCCACTACGGGAGTATCCTAGGAGTTTTGCTAGCACTAAAAAGGGGGAACTAAAGGTTTGTGCGCATAGAGTCGAAGTGTGTGAGTTGCACTTGTGTGAACATAGTATTAAACTGCATAACTTTGCATGTCATGGCATAAACATTGCATTTCAACCCCTACCCCTATCGTATAAATCGGTATGAGACTTTTTATATGATAGACTCTGCTAAACGACCCCTTGGTCTATAGGTCTGTATGGGCATTCCTATAAATCAAGGTTACTCTTCTTTATTTATTTTTACCGATTACAGTTTTACTTATTACCATTTTACTTATTATTGTTTTACTTATTACTACTTTACTCATTATAATATATACTGCGTAGTGGTAGACATTGTTGGATCTGATGGCG